>AP028922.1:0-4800000 GCA_036186465.1 Nesidiocoris tenuis | reverse complement strand
TTTTTTGAATTCCCACTACAGGAATTGGAATGGAGTAATTCGATTACTCGCCTGTAATCCAATTACTCGCTTGTAATCCAATTACTCGCCTGTAATCCAATTACTCGCGAGTAATTAGAATACACTGCATCCTCCCCCAAGGTCAGATCGGGGCATTTGTCATGGTGGCGGAAGAAAAATGTCTTTCAACTGTAACCACATTGAATTTCTATGACATCTCCAGAGAAATCAATGTTTATGCAGTGTATTCTAATTACTCGCGAGTAATTGGATTACAGGCGAGTAATTGGATTACAGGCGAGTAATCGGATTACTCCATTCCCATTACTCCATTCCAATTCCTGTAATGGGAATTCAAAAAACCCATTCCCATTACATGTAATTAAAAAAGTAATTGGAATTTCGATTACCATTACAGGAATTGGAATGGAAATTGCAATTAATCTCAGCGTTATTCAAAAAGTAAATTAAAAAGTAATCATTACTCAAAGTAATCATTACTATCCAACTCTTAATATTCGTAATATTACAAGAATTAAATTGTTGGTAAGTACAGGAAAATTGTAGCTTTACATTGACAATGCTTTCATAAGAGAAGTTCACAAATACAAAAATTCGGTAGGTACCTCGTTGCTTCAAACAGAAATATGGTAAATGCAGTATGCTACGACTCGTAATTCACCGGCGACAGAAGTTGACGATACGGACAGAGAACGGCGTGGACCTGTCAACATGAAATCAGCTTTTAGTTTTTAGTTGGGTAGAATAGTACAACTTATGCAAAAAAAAAAACATAAACTAGTGAAACATATCGAAATAATCAACTATAATAATATTATAGTTTAGTCAACTATAATATAGTTATTTTATCAACTATATTATAGTTTAGTCAGATTTCAAATAAAAAACTATTGCTGCCATGGGTACCTACATTCTTTTTCTGGGTATCGCAGAAAATAAAGTTCAAATAATAGGAGTAGGTTCAGTATGATTTCCAAAAATGGACCATACTAATGCCGATTTGGACCCTTAACATTTTTCGATCGGATCCCCCGGACAATATGCATTATGTTAGAGCAAACCACAACTTTTAGGTCTGGTTATATTAAAACCGGATCAGCGGTATGATACGAAGTCCAAAAACACAAAACTTTGGCCAAATTTGTGGACAGAACTTCGTACAGAACCGCTGATCCGATTTTGTCGCGGTTGGTCCTAAAAGGTGTGATTTGCTCCAACTTGATACATATTGTCCGGGGGAACCCGATCAAAAAAGGTTAAGGGGTCGAAAATCTAAAAAAAAATATTTTTGAGATCATGAATTTTTTGACATTTGGGTGTGTTGAAAAGAAATTTTCCCGACCGATTACATAGGTAAGTACACTATTTCTGGAAATAATGTACCAAAAACAGTGAACGTCCAATAGGCGAATACATACCAACTTTTGATGATTCGTCATGACGTTCTGCCTTCTCACAACTCTGGACAAAAGTAATAGGGCTTTTGCTGCGTAGTGGAGTCACTTCCCAATCTAGAAAAGGGGTATCAGCTTTATAAAGGGTTAGCAACTAACTTCATGCTGTAATTGGTGCGATTACCCGAAAGAAATGGAATGCAGTATCTAATAACTACAAACAGTAGTAAAAGAAGGTAACTTGCTTTTAAAGCAGACCAGACAAAATTTTTGGGTCTATATCACATTTACGTTTCTCTCTTAGGGGCATCCATTTTCTCAAATATTCATTGAAACGACAAATTAAGTTAGCCAAAAAACATTAACGTATGCTCATTTACCTGCAACAGGCGAAGTTGTACATCCGCCTGCACCATTTGATAGAGCACTGTCTTGGCGTGTAGTGAAGGCTAGCTATATTACCCTACCTATATCATGGAACGAAATGCTGTGAAACCGATCAATGAAAACGTTGGCGCAGTCTTCAACGCAAAAATCACAATTCAAAAAATATGGGTAGACCGAACGAACTCATCGAACACAAAACAACGAATAAAAATTAGACGCGACGGTCGTCGGCTCGTCGCCAGAGAACAATGGCGATGGAATCTTCCGTTGAAAATTCCTAGATCCGGATGACAACGTGGTCGACGTAAACATTGCGCTTCCGGCACGCTATCTAACGGGCCCCGGCGAAACCCAGAAGAACTTGATAGTACTTTTTCTTCCAGCGTAAAATCGGAGCGCTAGCGTGCTGCACAAAATCCCCTATCTAGTGAACCTTCCTTTTCTTCTTCCATGAAAAAATACTAGACCATCTTGATCCCGATATCCACTCAATTTTTCCGAATTTCATATCATCGGTTCGGTTCGAAAATTAACGTGGGGTAATATTGGAGTATCGTGTGTTGTCTGCGCACCGCACCAATGGGCTGAGCCAAAAATGGACTGATCTACAAAGTTGTGGAGCATCCGTATTGGAGAAAAAGTATTTATGGAATTGAAAATATGTCACAAGCCAACTGTTACGCTCGCAGCGTAAAGTAATTGAAACCGATGTTAACATGGACGTGCGTGTATCTTTACGGAGGGACTAAATGGGGTCCGACCGCTGACGTATTCGAAACAATAAACAATAGCTGTCAAACCGACGTTCGTGGGGAGCCATAAACACTCCTCAGATAAATCAGTTTCTGTTTTAAATAACAAAGCTCGGATGAGGTCATTGCGTTTTGACATTTTCCACCCTTGTCCTGGAAATGGGTTTCGTGAAACTGTGGGGAAAGGACTGAAAATCTATGGAAAATTCCATAATTTTATGGTAAAAAAATACCTTTTAAGCGTTGGATGTTTCGGCTGTTGGCCATTGGAGACTAGTTTGTGTTTCGGTCGGTCCTGCGACGGAGTGCCGGAGTGCGTGCCAGGTACTTCGCTCAGTACCGAGCTGATGCTTGATGCGCTACTCTCCGCTGATAATGTGGACGATTTGCTTTGAGTTTTGATTATCCGCTTCGGCGCATGTCCGTTCGTCAGTCCTGCTGCTGCTGGGGCCGGCTGCTGATCGGTCAGTTCCAATTGCAGGTGGCCTTTCGATACTTGGACCGGCACCGGTACGGGTGGTGGCTTCTCCTCCACAACGCCCGTGGAGGGCACCATGTATGACAGCATACCCCTCCTCACATCACTTCACTCCTGGAACAAAAAAAGGATCATGATTTTTAGCAAGATAGGTTGATTTTTGTTTGTTCGCAAATATTGCGCTTTACCATTATGATGGAATATTACATACCAAAGGTGCATTTCATACTCACGTGCATTTCTCATGACGCCATATCATGTGAGCGCATTATTTACCAAGATGTCTTCAGTACATAGAATGGGTAAATGAACCGAGCGCTTTTAGGAGATGCAATATATCGACGGCGAAGTGGTGAATCCTCTTATCTCCATTTTGCTAAGACCACCACTGTTCCTATGACACCCCATGTAACCACATTGAATTTCCATGACATCTCTAATGTGCACGTGCAGGTACGAAATTGGAGATACGAGGTTTCACCACTTCGCCGTCGATATAATGAACATGTTCATGAGCGTACATCATGATTTGATTAGGGAATTATCCAGCAAAGACTACGATACAGACAGAGACGTAACGTGGGGAGCAAGCCATGGCTCTCTGAAGAGAGAGGGGAATAGAGAGCGAGAGAGAGGTCAGTACACAGAAGAGATGCTTAACAACAAGACGCAGTGTTGCCAGGACGGACTGCCACCCAAAGCGACGCCATGTGGCTTATTTCCCTGACAATTTCGCATGACACCATGAGGATCCTGATAAAAATTTTCACTTTTCACTCGTTTTCACTTTTTTGTGAAAGTTCGAAATCGTGTTGACAGTGGGACACATCCCTTGTTGTTGCTCTGCAGCTGTTGGTCGTGGGGATGTTTTGGGACGCATCCCTTTTGGGAACGTCTGGAGACTGTATTAGGTTATGGGTATAGGAGGTACCTACGGTGTATATCCTTTTTTGTAACGTCCTAATGCAGATTCCGTTGGCGTTTTCACATCTACCAATATTATTAGTGAATTGAGCGCAAGTAGAAAAAAATTTGTAGATGAGCTGGTATAACACATTATTCGCGTGTTCTCATAGTAGGGAGCTCATATTACTCGGAAAATATTCGACAAAATTACGGAGGTAAAGTCGGTAGATGACTAACGTAACTTCAGCTCGCCTGCCGTGCCTGCTAAGTGGATTTATGCTTGTAATTTTCTAAGCAGTAGATAATGAATTACTTAGTGCGGGTTCTTCATCATAGCTGGCTCACTAAGTCATTATAGACTAGTGAAACAGATACTGCAGCAATTTGATGATAAAGAACATTCTAATAAATAACCTATTTTCAATCTAGTAAGGAATCCTTACTAAGGATACAGTTTTTGTAAAGATTTATTAAGATCTTCCTAAAAACCCAAATTTATTGGATATTTTTGAAAAATGTTTTGGCATGGAGTCGCCGAAAAATCGTCGTTTTTCAAACTTCAAACTCAAAAGTGGGGCTTTCAAGAAAAAATTGCGAAGAACGACGTTTTTCGGAAAAGTAGTTTTGATTTTTGGCGTTTTTCGTCATTAGGGTTGAACTTTTGTAGCCTTTTTTCGTAGCCAGTTAAATTTCCCACATTTGTCGTGTTTGAAATGGTTTTTTTCAAATTTAATTCTCGGAGTAATTTTGAGTTGTTTGGAAACATTTTCAATTTTTTCGCTTTTATTTTTGGCGCCTTCGAAAATCGAAGGTTGGGAGACGACGGATTTCTGTTCCTCATGAAATAACGTTTCAATTGATTTGTGAATAAGAGAAAAAAGAGGTCGCCATTCAAAATGGTAAATCGAAAAATGGAAGGCAACCCAAAAATACTATTATGAAAAGTGGAGGCGGACTATAGCCCATTGACTATGCATTGACTAGGTCGGATCCGGAGTCTTTGAAAATCGACTCATGTCGAGACGTCGGTTGTTACGATATGCTAAACGGACTACAGATATAGAGACCAAGGAGAAGACTCATGTTTTTATGCATGGACCGGAGGACATAATGGAAATACAAACTGGATGCAGATTGCCATCGCTTGAATGTACGTGGAGCGAAATTCTGAAAAATGTCAGACGGATTTTCGAGTAAAATCGTTTCCAATTCCATTTATTATTATTCGAATTTCTCGGTTTTTTAAAAGGAATATGAGCCTCAAATTAGCCAACCTTCTCAACTCTTGAATTTCCTCTCGACCTTTTTCTCGCCCTTTGCAATAAATTAGAGTGGTTTTTCATTTCATGCTAATGGCCTCATTTACATTCAGTCAAAAAGTTTATTCAAACATTAATCTCTAGTTTGAGGGCCACCCTTATTTTGCTGTTTCTGCTGAATGCACTTTTTATTCCAAGGTTTTTTCTGCTGGCTTTCGAATAGAAATTTAACCAGTCGTTAAATATTTGACGTTAATACGACCGGAACACTTTTCGAAGTGTTTTCCTTCGATTAATTTTACCCTTCGTATTTATGAGGATCGGAGAAGTCGTTTGATGTTTTTCTTTCATGTTTCTAATAAAGTAGCTGTGTTTTCGTGGAGGAAAGAGATAAAAAAATCAAACACAATTTTCTCAAGGCTGTTGGCTAAGATTCGTAAGTGCTTATATTACTTTTCGAGTTTCAAGAGCATTTTTTAGTACCTATTGAGGCCGGCTTTGATCCTTGGTGAATCGTTTGACTAATTTTCACCATCTCAAACCCAACTACTCAAAAGCACTCATTTTGAGATCGCCTGAGGACTTTTAAGTGCGCTAATCGTTCGTATCGCCACTTAGCTATAAATTTTTCGAACCTCCGGTCGTAAATGTCTAGTGGAGTCCAGAAGAGGATCGCTCAATTTTTTATAGCGTCGAAGAAAGACTTCATCTATTCAAGTGTTGAGAGCGAAGTCGAAAAAAGTTCTCACAGAGATTTCTAGGCCATCATTTTCAAAGTATCGATTGATGGCCGAAGATAGACTCACATCTAAGGATTTGAGGGAAATGACGAAATTGAATAAAAAAATTGGCTCATAAATTTCTATGCCAACATGCTGGAACTCTACTACTTTTAAGATTACAGGCTGGAAAAATCTGCCTGTAATGCTGTGCAGGTCCTAATTGCTCGAAAGCGCGTAAAGCTGCCTTGTCTCATTTTCAAAATTGATTTACGACCATCCAGTGACTTCCTCCGGCAAATTGCTCCCAATTACTCCACGCGAGCCAAAAGACGCTGACTGGCGAATAAACTGTCTGCCACGTGTAGACAATAAGCGAGTGAAAATTTCTCTCCGGTCAGAAATATCCGTAGGAACAAGTGAACTTGAGTAACCTCCTCCTTTTTTTTGAATTCGGTCGAAAAATGGTATTTATACATTTAAATTTTCGCATCCCGGAAAATTCCGCGCTAGCGAAAGTATAATAACGAAAAATAAACTCCCAACATCTTCAACATGCCAGCAATTTCACTTTCCATATCAGAGGTAAAAACAGGGAAAACGAGGAGTTTGTCCGAAACGTGAACACGAAGGAGGAAGGATAAGTCACATTGAGCCGCTCAGCAGGACCGTTTGGGTGAGGATTTAGGGCGGCTATGTATCCATCCCACGTCACGTTCAGCCGTGATCTCCGATCGTGAGTCCAGCTGCTCTCTTGGGGCTCACACAAGACCGCATGAGTCAGCTGCACGAAGGCCACCTTTTCGCTATGCCGTGCTGTTAATTTTCACTGGCATACCGGACTTTCCAAATTTTTGAGTGAAGGAGCACTCCAGAAATCGGGTTTTCTATTGGATAACTAACTTAGCAGTAAATTTCTGATGCCTTTATCAGTATGGTGAGAGCTCATTCATTAGAGGATCATTTTTTCGGTGATCACGTCACCATTTTTGAAGCGGTGGATGGTTCTTTTTGGTGTGGAGTGGATGAAATCGTTCGAGGGCAAGAACGTGGTCAGTAACAATCCACAGCTGAGGGTCAGTTTAACCATATTATTCAGATAACATTTGGTTCATGTTCAATGTTCTGGAAGAAATGGCCCAGTTCGAGGAGGGGGCCAGCCACGAGGTGCCACCCACAGCTGGATCCCTCCCCCTGGGTTACAAGGGAAGGAGGGAGGGGGGTTCAAAGGCCCGCGACGTCACGTGGAGGCGCCTACGAAGGCGGGGGGATGACGTCACTGATAAGAGCTGATAAGCTTCAACCGCCAAATGAACACTACTTAGGCCGACCAAACTATACGGGGATACTCTGAGCATGTAAACCGGATCTGAGAAAATGTACCTCGTAAATTTCATCAAATTTTATTATCCTCCAAATGGATAAACAGACGTTCGCTATCTCAATGCGCTATTTCAAATGTAGGTTTTTCAAAGCATTCTTGGGCCCGTGCCTACAAAAGCCGGCGCACCCCTCGCGCGCACGCACACGCGAATGTTCGGGATCCAAAGTGAAAATAGAGAGACAGGAGGATTACTAAATTCAGATTAACTGGCCTCCAGCTGGGGCCAGAAATAGACATTTCTTTCTCGCAGGGTCAATGTAAACACGCTGTCCGAACGCGATCGATGAATGGACGGAATGACTCGAGCTTTCAGTGTACACTCAATCAATAAATTGGCAGTAGCATCTTTGATTGATGGTACTTCCTTCTTAACCTACTTTTAAAAGTAGATTACCGAAGGCTGCCTTTTGGGTTTTCGGTACCTAAGCGTAAAATGATAATTTGGTGCGCAAACATCGATTTTGTCTTCGTATAAGTGTCGACCAATGAAGAAAAAAGGATCCCATGCTTAGAGGGGCCGATAACGATGAATCTTACCTCACGGTAGCTGCTATAAATTGGAATACCCTGGAATCTGTAGGCTTTTTTCTCCCTTACTTACAGTGACTTGCTTCTTTCGGAGGCAAAATTGCAAAACCTTTTCGTCCCTTCGGTCCCGGGAGACTTAACACCTTTTGTATTCCAGTGCACCCCTAGAAGACGGCCCAGGCAAGAACCCTATGTCAGTCCCGAAACTCCCAAGTTTCCTCCCCAAGCTTTTCTGAATTTAATATTCATCCACGTCAAACGCTCCCCCTGTTTTCACGTTCAGTTTTCACCGCATTCTCTCCCTGCAGTGAGCGCTTAAACATTAAAACGCTTCCCATTTGCTAACATTATATCCCTAGCTGTCTTCTTCCCTCTGTAAAATTTATAACCAGGCTCAAAAAGCGGTTTATCTACGTTGAGCGATGTCCACACTGTGCGTCTAATTTTTTGAAAAATTAGTCTCTATGATTTTTTCAAAAATTTTCCACGGTCTCACTCATTTGCACTTTTCTTCGCCCTGGAGGATGGTAGAAAATAGTAAATTTTACCTGAAATTTACCCACCTCTGGGCTTTTCAAAAAAAATTTTTTTTGTGCGTTTTCGATTGTTCTCTAAATGGTAATAAAAGTGAGTTTGACTTCGTGAGAATTGTTGACTGCTAACATCTGGTCAGTTTTGACGTTTGGGAATTCAAAAATGTGCAAACACTACCGAGGAATCTTCAAAAGGGAAACCGCAAACAAGAAAACCCGATTTTCCCCCGAATTTCTGGTAATCCTCCTTATTCTACGGCCGGTAGAACAATGCGGAAAATCGGGAAAAATGCTTGGAAAATTATAATTTTACGGCATCGACGTTGGTTTAAGTGCAGAAGGTTTAAAAAACCTGACAGTGAGGTTCACCATGTGATGGACTACGGTTGCTGTAGGCAAACATGTTAGCCTCCACTAGAGTGCGCTCTTGTCTTTTGATAACAGCAGTTATCTTCTTCTTCTTTTTCTTGATGCGATGCCGTCAGGAGGTAAGTATCCCATGTTATCTTCTTATCTTCTTGTAGTTATCTTCTTATTTCATGTTGAGGTGGTCAAGTCTTTTTTCCCCGATCGTCGTCCTGACTCTGGTTCAAAATTTTCCAAGTCTGCCAAGGTAATCACTCTGGATGTTCTGGTTTCAATGAAATCTTGTTGTTATACGGTGTTTTTTTCTTCTTTTAAAGAATTCAAGGCCTGCTCAGCCCTTCCCCCGTTTTCCCTTAGTCGGGAAAGTGCAGAGCAGGGAAAATGTGCAAGTGGAGGACCTTTCTCATTTTTCCTTGAAAGGATCGGGCCAAGTTAGGCACCAGCTGCACTTACCCCGCCGCAGGAAAAACGCTCCATGTGAACCGGCTCGTTTTGTCGGGTGGCAGTTTTTTCAACGTTGGAAATTCAGGACCCCCGGTTCGCTCACGTGGAACCTACACCCATTACAGAAGTTATCTAAATGGGTGGAGGGTCAGGATGAAGAATAGCTTGTGTTTTCAGGGATGCGTGCTTCGAATTCAGTGGCTGTACTCTCCTGTTGCGATTCGAGGAAATCGGATTCGGGAGAACTGTACGGTTTTGAACGTTTTCTGGCAGCGGGGGAGGGGTCCAGAAGGGTGAACCTTCATTCTGCTATCTAAACTGGAGTCAGGAGAGCTATATTCATCGCTCCTCTCAGCACGACCGAGCGAATCCTCTGCAGCTGTGCTAACTGCATCGCCCCTAGCCATCGCTAAGTGAACTACCTCTCTATTTTCCAATGCGGAAAAAATTTCTTCTTCTTAGTTCAGTCCAAGTATCGTTGAAAATTCAGCGACGCAAAAGTTCCCCTCTCCCGAGCATTTTCAAATGACAAGAATCTCAAGGGTCTTTTTCGATTTGGAATCGAATAAAAATTACAAGAATGGAGGCCAGGGTTGAAATAATTATTGGAAGGGTGGGAATGGTCCCTGTCATCTTGTCCTTCACAATGCAAAACTTCCAGTAGTTCATCGATCAGAGTTCTCCCCTCGACGGAGATCGTCATCACCCCGGAATTCATTTGATTTGTTGGGCGGAGACATCACAAATTCAACTCCCAGAATTTCCCTACTGAAGGGGATTCAGGAGTTTTTGGTGTTTCGTAGCTCGACCGCTAGAGGCCTCAATAGTCAATGAAACAATCAAACTCATAGCCGAATCCGAAGTCAAACTCGAAATGAAACTGATACTCAAACTCATAGTCGAATCCGAAGTCGAACTCGCAATGAAACAGAAACTCAAACTCATAATCGAAATCGAAGTCAAACTCACAATGAAACAGAAAGTCAAACTCATAATCGAAATCGAAGTCAAACTCACAATGAAACTAATACTCAAACTCATAGTCGAAATCGAAGTCAAACTCACATTGAAACTAATACTCAAACTCATAGTCGAATCCGAAGTCATACTCACCATGAAACAGAAAGTCAAACTCATAATCGAAATCGAAGTCAAACTCACAATGAAACAGAAAGTCAAACTCATAATCAAAATCGAAGTCAAACTCACAATGAAACAGAAAGTCAAACTCATAATCGAAATCGAAGTCAAACTCACAAAGAAACAGAAAGTCAAACTCATAATCGAAATCGACGTCAAACTCAACATGAAACCGAAACTCAAACTCATAATCGAAATCGAAGTCAAACTCACATTGAAACAAAACCTCAAACTCATAATCGAAATCGAAGTCAAACTCACAATGAAACAGAAAGTCAAACTCATAATCGAAATCGAAGTCAAACTCACAATGAAATAGAAAGTCAAACTCATAATCGAAATCGAAGTCAAACTCACATTGAAACAAAACCTCAAACTCATAATCGAAATCGAAGTCAAACTCACAATGAAACAGAAAGTCAAACTCATAATCGAAATCGAAGTCAAACTCACAATGAAACAAAACCTCAAACTCATAATCGAAATCGAAGTCAAACTCTCAATGAAACAGAAACTCATAAGAGAGTTTTTGCTTCTTTCGTTTTGCAACAAACCAAACACGAAAATGGCAACGGAAACGAACTTCTCGTTGATAACGAAACTTCTTCCTCTTCTTTTTCGCCCTTGGCTCGTGTACCGAAACAGTTAGCTCCGGTTACGAGCTAAGGACGTTTTTCGTTACGAATCAGCAGCTCGATTTTCGTAACGAACCTAGCACTGTCTCGTAAACGAATCATCTAGCCTAACCTTCTCGGAAGATAAACATGCAGTGTTTTTCGTCTCTTGGCGCCCCGTGGCAGACAACAGGATTCTCCAACTAACTTTTTAGATCGCGTCAAATCCACTTTCTGCCCCGTGGCAGACAACAGGATTCTCCATTCAACTTTTTAGATCGAGTCTAATCCACTTTCTCAGCGGTTCTGAATTTCTGGTTCTGCGTCTTTATTCGTTGTAGTTCGATAAATTTAACATTAAAAACGACTCTGAATAAAGAATTTCGAATATAAGTAATGCAAGACACTACAATTCACTGAACCTCACGAATTGAACTGAAATGTTTGTCTCGGCAAGACCTAACACCCTGTTTAATCGAAATTTGGATAACTCACAATACTTCCGATATATTTGCATTTTATTATTTTTCGGCCACAAAATTGAACCGATTTGAGCGTTGTTGGTCTTAAAATCTTTGTTATGCTTTGCAGAATATGTGGATATTTTTTATATTCCGATAATCTAGCGTACTTTTATTTTGGGCGAATTTTAAAATTTGCACAGTGAATGTTTCCATATTTTTGACCTAAACACTCATAAAAGCAGTCAAAATATGATCAAATTGTGTCACAATTTTACGATTCAAAATATGGAAGTATTGTGTGGTATCTACGCACCACTGGTTTCGATTGATTGTTTTGTGTAAAACAAAAATTTCAGTTCCCCGAGATTTCCGGGTTCTATCAGAATAAACATATGATTAATTGTTGGTCGAGTTTATAGGTAGAATTTAATTGACCGAATCTCAGGAAAAATTAGTTCCAAATGTGTGTAGCACGGAATTCTGAACGGCCACACACTATCCGTTTGCTAGCTGTTAGAGTAAGGATGAACATGGGAACGTGGCTCGGAAAACCCAATGAAATGTATCACATTCAACGCCGACAACTCGACCAAACACACCAATGGATTTTCTTACCCCCTCCACCAGCAATCAGATGCGTGTGTGGTCGACTTTAGGGTCTGTTCGATGAGGCCAGTCCTGGACTAGTCTGACAACGCCAAGCAAATCCACTCAATCACCTGGCTTGAATTAGTTTTCCGCCAGTAGGTAGGTACTCGCCCAGGACTGACCAAGACTGGCCTCATGAAATAGACTCTTGAATGTATTAACCGGCCCTTATTCTGAGAATGTCTAGGGAACTGTAAACTCAAAGCGATATGTCTTTGGAAATCGATATTAAATTGCCATGCCAAATCCATTAACAATATCTGCAATGAATCGACAGCGATTACCAACACATACTGCTTCAAATTCACAGAAATAATGCTACCTGTAGAATAAAACAAAATTCTGTGGAAACTAAATATATTTCTGCATTTTCCCAACACATTACCAACACATACTGCTTCAAATTCACAGAAATAATGCTACCTGTAGAATAAAACAAAATTCTGTGGAAACTAAATATATTTCTGCATTTTCCGTGGTAACATATGGGAGTGCATAAAGCTCTTCTTAATCTTCTTGCCGGTGGCAAAAATTCCTGCAATGCACACGAAAATAACGGCGGTTTGGCTGCCGTTAAGTATGGAATGTCAATTCGTCAAGATGGTCGCCTTCTCGGTCTTGAAGGAGCAGCTTTTGATTTTTGAAAAATCAATGAAGGCAAATTCACCTGGAAAAAATCAGGAGTGTTGACGCTTTGTACTGGACCTACGGAGAATCGCACCGTACTTGTGGTAAAAAACGCAACCTGATTAGACCGACTCACCTTTTGTGCCCGGAGAAATCGTTTTCTTGATCCACAGATGGCCAGCACATCGGCCGGGCTGTGCCGTCAATAAACCCCCAGCAGTTTTCGAGGGGAGCTCCCTTTCCATGAATGCCCTGTCGAAATTTAGCACTCATTCACAAGTATTCACCAATACAGTAGGTAGGTATCAAAGCTATGAAGTACATCCTGACAATTACATGGCGGAACATACCTTGGCGAAGTACTGCAGTTTTCCTGCATTTAAGTACGTAGGTAAAGAGTCAAGCAGATGGCCAAACCGATCCATTAAAATCTTCGTTAGGTAAGGGCATATCGTCGACAACGCTGGCCCTGACAAACCGAAGATCCACTCCAGATCGCTAGTCGGTTAGGATAGGCCAAGCGACGCAACAGGATGCTCAGAGCAGTCTTGCCCGAACACGGTAACCCCTGCCTGTAACAAAAGGAAATCTCAGCCCTCTCCGAGACGACTTGTGCGATCCAGCAATCGTGATCTATAATATAGGTCACTCATACTATAAGCTTTATCAATAGTCGATTACCCAACCAGTGGTGCGTAGATAACACACAATACTTCCATATTTTGAAACGTACATATTTGAAAAATTTTGATCATATTTTGACTGTTTTTAAGGGTGTTTAGGTCAAAAATATCAAAAAATTCACTATGCAAATTTTAAAATTTGCAAAAACAAAAATTTGCTACATTTTTGTAATATATAAAAATTATCCATATATTCTGCAAGGTAAAACGAAGATTTTGAGACCAAGAACGCTCAAATCGGTCCATTTTTCTGGCCGGAAAACATAAAATAGAAAACACTAAAAATGCAAATATATCGGAAGTACTATGAGTAATTCAAATTCCGATTAAACAGGATGTTACGTCTTGCCGAGACAAACATTTCAGTTCAAGAAATTCGAAAAAAGGTTGAGAATTGAGGGAGCTATGGCCATTTTTGTCAACGACCACAGACGGACACACAGACACTTGTTCGGGAAGTGATTCTGAGTGATTGTGTATAAGAAAAAGTTTTTTCTGAAGCTCCGTTCCGATTCTCGATTTTAGGACGATCACAATATTTCCATTTACTCTTTAAATATGGAAGTAAAAAATCGTAGCTAATCTCTTGGCTACAAATTTCTCGGAGACACAGCCTATGCGCATCCACCCAAAAATCACCCTGAAATTAGTGGCCTGGTGATTAGCTATGATTTTTTGGATAATCGACTATTGATAAAGCGGCCCTAAGTATAGTAGAATGCAGTAGCTACAGTACAACGCTCACCTGGAATCGAGATTTCTTCGGGAATCAGCAGGGTTTTTTGCAGGACGGCAATGTCCTCCCGGCGAAATCGGAAGTTCAATCGCACATCCTCGTCGGTAAACTTATCGAGGTCGAACTTTCCGTAAAACTCAGCTCGTCGTCGGGGCTGTCGCCGGCTAGGCCCAGGCTCGTTCGACTCACCGTCCTCGGCTTCACAATTCGAGGGCTCAGGAGAATTCCTCCACCGATATGAGCCCGCATTCTCACAGGTCCTTCGCTTCTTCCAACGATTCCATCAAATCCACAGTACCCACTCGGAGAAACAAAACTCACAAGTCACGGATGGATGACTGCACTTTGGGTTTAAATACTCCCAAGGTCCGGCAAGCAAAACAATCGGTGAAAGGCTGGATCCCGAATTCCGTTCACAGCCCAATTTAACACAATGGACATCCAGGTAGAAATACCAACACAATTCAAGTGAAGGGCGAAAGTTTGCAAAGTTCGGTCGAACCAAAAAGTTAAAACTACAAAATAAATTCAGCCTCCATTGCAACTACCTATCAACCGTCCCTACAGCTGTGGAAACTTGTTTTCGTTTTGCGTCACTTCAAAACTTCACCGCAGCTAGCGTCACTTCAAATCTTATACGCAGTTTCGTGCCGAAACTTGAAACGAATCTTCCATCCCGAACTTATTTCTTATCACTTGCAGTTGTGTACCGATCGTCTTATCTTAATTAGTTTCGTGTTCTTTATCGTTTTCACTTTTGCATCACGAAAGAAGCAAAAACTCTCTATAATCAAATACCTAATTTGATTATGAGTTTGAGTTTCGGTTTCATGTTGAGTTTGACGTCGATTTCGATTATGAGTTTGACTTTCTGTTTCTTTGTGAGTTTGACTTCGATTTCGATTATGAGTTTGACTTTCTGTTTCATTGTGAGTTTGACTTCGATTTTGATTATGAGTTTGACTTTCTGTTTCATTGTGAGTTTGCCTTCGATTTCGATTATGAGTTTGAGGTTTTGTTTCAATGTGAGTTTGACTTCGATTTCGATTATGAGTTTGACTTTCTGTTTCATTGTGAGTTTGACTTCGGATTCGATTATGAGTTTGACTTTCTGTTTCATTGTGAGTTTGACTTCGATTTTGATTATGAGTTTGACTTTCTGTTTCATTGTGAGTTTGCCTTCGATTTCGATTATGAGTTTGAGGTTTTGTTTCAATGTGAGTTTGACTTCGATTTCGATTATGAGTTTGACTTTCTGTTTCTTTGTGAGTTTGACTTCGATTTCGATTATGAGTTTGACTTTCTGTTTCATTGTGAGTTTGACTTCGATTTTGATTATGAGTTTGACTTTCTGTTTCATTGTGAGTTTCCCTTCGATTTCGATTATGAGTTTGAGGTTTTGTTTCAATGTGAGTTTGACTCCGATTTCGATTATGGGTTTGACTTTCAGTTTCATGGTGAGTTTGACTTCGATTTCGATTATGAGTTTGACTTTCTGTTTCTTTGTGAGTTTGACTTCGATTTCGATTATGAGTTTGACTTTCTGTTTCATTGTGAGTTTGACTTCGATTTTGATTATGAGTTTGACTTTCTGTTTCATTGTGAGTTTGCCTTCGATTTCGATTATGAGTTTGAGGTTTTGTTTCAATGTGAGTTTGACTTCGATTTCGATTATGAGTTTGACTTTCTGTTTCTTTGTGAGTTTGACTTCGATTTCGATTATGAGTTTGACTTTCTGTTTCATTGTGAGTTTGACTTCGATTTTGATTATGAGTTTGACTTTCTGTTTCATTGTGAGTTTGCCTTCGATTTCGATTATGAGTTTGAGGTTTTGTTTCAATGTGAGTTTGACTCCGATTTCGATTATGGGTTTGACTTTCAGTTTCATGGTGAATTTGACTTCGGATTCGACTATGATTTTGAGTATTAGTTTCATTATGAGTTCGACTTTCTGTTTCATTTTGAGTTTGACTTCGATTTCGATTATGAGTTTGACTTTCTGTTTCATTGTGAGTTTGACTTCCATTTTGATTATGAGTTTGACTTTCTGTTTCATGTTGAGTTTGACTTCGATTTCGATTATGAGTTTGACTTTCTGTTTCATTTTGAGTTTGACTTCGATTTCGATTATGAGTTTGACTTTCTGTTTCATGTTGAGTTTGACTTCGATTTCGATTATGAGTTTGACTTTCTGTTTCATTGTGAGTTTGACTTCGATTTCGATTATGAGTTTGACTTTCTGTTTCATTGTTAGTTTGACTTCGATTTCGATTATGAGTTTGAGTTTCTGTTTCATTGTGAGTTTGACTTCCATTTTGATTATGAGTTTGACTTTCTGTTTCATTGTGAGTTTGACTTCCATTTTGATTATGAGTTTGACTTTCTGTTTCATTTTGAGTTTGACTTCGATTTCAATTATGAGTTTGACTTTCTGTTTCATGGTGAGTTTGACTTCGGATTCGACTATGAGTTTGAGTATTAGTTTCATTGTGAGTTTGACTTCGGATTTGACTATGAGTTTGAGTTTTGGTCTCGAATCTCTGAATTTCTCTACCGAAGGGAAAACATTGGATGTTTTCAGCGTTTCTTTGCTTTACTGTCCTAAATCCTCATGGCTTTTCAATGTTTTCCGATTTTCTCTGGACATTTTGAAAGCGTTCTTGGCCGGCAATGTTCTTATTTTGTTATAATCCTTTCGCAAGTCTTATACCTATTTGCCCTAATATGAACTATCTCCAGCCTGAGGTTTCACCTTATGAAATTGCAGCCGGCCATCGTGAATGGCCAAGTTATTCAGCTGCATTCGCTCAACCTGCAAAATGTCGAGAATTCTATTATTGGTCTTTGCCCAGCCCCAGCTGCCAACCAGAGCGTGAAATAGCTCTAAAACATCCGGTCGAATATTCTAAATATAATTTATAACTCGCCATTTCCTGTTCTCCGGTACCTCGGAGACGTGCGACGTTCTGATGTGTCAGCTGAGTTCCCGTTTGGAGAAATTACGGCGTTAATAGAGAGTTTTTGCTTCTTTCGTTTTGCAACAAACCAAACACGAAAATGGCAACGGAAACGAACTTCTCGTTGATAACGAAACTTCTTCCTCTTCTTTTTCGCCCTTGGCTCGTGTTCCGAAACAGTTAGCTCCGGTTACGAGCTAAGGACGGTTTTCGTTACGAATCAGCAGCTCGATTTTCGTAACGAACCTAGCACTGTCTCGTAAACGAATCATCTAGCCTAACCTTCTCGGAAGATAAACATGCAGTGTTTTTCGTCTCTTGGCGCCCCGTGGCAGACAACAGGATTCTCCAACTAACTTTTTAGATCGCGTCAAATCCACTTTCTGCCCCGTGGCAGACAACGGGATTCTCCATTTAACTTTTTAGATCGAGTCTAATCCACTTTCTCAGCGGTTCTGAATTTCTGGTTCTGCGTCTTTATTCGTTGTAGTTCGATAAATTTAACATTAAAAACGACTCTGAATAAAGAATTTAGAATATAAGTAATGCAAGACACTACATTCACTGAACCTCACGAATTGAACTGAAATGTTTGTCTCGGCAAGACCTAACACCCTGTTTAATCGAAATTTGGATAACTCACAGTACTTCCGATATATTTGCATTTTATTATTTTTCGGCCACAAAATTGAACCGATTTGAGCGTTGTTGGTCTTAAAATCTTTGTTATGCCTTGCAGAATATGTGGATATTTTTTATATTCCGATAATGTAGCGTACTTTTATTTTGGGCGAATTTTAAAATTTGCACAGTGAATGTTTCCATATTTTTGACCTAAACACTCATAAAAGCAGTCAAAATATGATCAAATTGTGTCACAATTTTACGATTCAAAATATGGAAGTATTGTGTGGTATCTACGCACCACTGGTTTCGATTGATTGTTTTGTGTAAAACAAAAATTTCAGTTCCCCGAGATTTCCGGGTTCTATCAGAATACACATATGATTAATAATTAATCATATTATTAATTATATATTATATACGGGTTCTATCAGAATAAACATATGATTAATAATTAATCATATTATTAATTATATAATATGATATATTAATTAATTATATATTATATACGGGTTCTATCAGAATAAACATATGATTAATAATTAATCATATTATTAATTATATTATCATATTATTAATCATATTATAACAATTATTGTTGGTCGAGTTTATAGGTAGAATTTAATTGACCGAATCTCAGGAAAAATTAGTTCCAAATGTGTGTAGCACGGAATTCTGAACGGCCACACACTATCCGTTTGCTAGCTGTTAGAGTAAGGATGAACATGGGAACGTGGCTAGGAAAACCCAATGAAATGTATCACATTCAACGCCGACAACTCGACCAAACACACCAATGGATTTTCTTACCCCCTCCACCAGCAATCAGATGTGTGTGGTCGACTTTAGGGTCTGTTCGATGAGGCCAGTCCTGGACTAGTCTGACAACGCCAAGCAAATCCACTCAATCACCTGGCTTGAATTTGTTTTCCGCCAGTAGGTACTCGCCCAGGACTGACCAAGACTGGCCTCATGAAATAGACTCTTGAATGTATTAACAATTATTATTTATATTATTCTGAGAATGTCTAGGGAACTGTAAACTCAAAGCGATATGTCTTTGGAAATCGATATTAAATTGCCATGCCAAATCCAATAACAATATCTGCAATGAATCGACAGCGATTACCAACACATACTGCTTCAAATTCACAGAAATAATGCTACCTGTAGAATAAAACAAAATTCTGTGGAAACTAAATATATTTCTGCATTTTCCGTGGTGAATAAGTAACATATGGGAGTGCATAAAGCTCTTCTTAATCTTCTTGCCGGTGGCAAAAATTCCTGCAATGCACACGAAAATAACGGCGGTTTGGCTGCCGTTAAGTATGGAATGTCAATTCGTCAAGATGGTCGCCTTCTCGGTCTTGAAGGAGCAGCTTTTGATTTTTTGAAAAATCAATGAAGGCAAATTCACCTGGAAAAAATCAGGAGTGTTGACGCTTTGTACTGGACCTACGGAGAATCGCACCGTACTTGTGGTAAAAAACGCAACCTGATTAGACCGACTCACCTTTTGTGCCCGGAGAAATCGTTTTCTTGATCCACAGATGGCCAGCACATCGGCCGGGCTGTGCCGTCAATAAACCCCCAGCAGTTTTCGAGGGGAGCTCCCTTTCCATGAATGCCCTGTCGAAATTTAGCACTCATTCACAAGTATTCACCAATACAGAAGGTAGGTATCAAAGCTATGAAGTACATCCTGACAATTACATGGCGGAACATACCTTGGCGAAGTACTGCAGTTTTCCTGCATTTAAGTACGTAGGTAAAGAGTCAAGCAGATGGCCAAACCGATCCATTAAAATCTTCGTTAGGTATCGTCGACAACGCTGGCCCTGACAAACCGAAGATCCACTCCAGATCGCTAGTCGGTTAGGATAGGGCAAGCGACGCAACAGGATGCTCAGAGCAGTCTTGCCCGAACACGGTAACCCCTGCCTGTAACAAAAGGAAATCTCAGCCCTCTCCGAGACGACTTGTGCGATCCAGCAATCGTGATCTATAATATAGGTCACTCATACTATAAGCTTTATCAATAGTCGATTACCCAACCAGTGGTGCGTAGATAACACACAATACTTCCATATTTTGAAACGTACATATTTGAAAAATTTTGATCATATTTTGACTGTTTTTAAGGGTGTTTAGGTCAAAAATATAAAAAAATTCACTATGCAAATTTTAAAATTTGCAAAAACAAAAATTCGCTACATTTTTGTAATATATAAAAATTATCCATATACTCTGCAAGGTAAAACGAAGATTTTGAGACCAAGAACGCTCAAATCGGTCCATTTTTCTGGCCGGAAAAAATAAAATAGAAAACACTAAAAATGCAAATATATCGGAAGTACTATGAGTAATTCAAATTCCGATTAAACAGGATGTTACGTCTTGCCGAGACAAACATTTCAGTTCAAGAAATTTGAAAAAGGTTGAGAATTGAGGGAGCTATGGCCATTTTTGTCAACGACCACAGACGGACACACAGACACTTGTTCGGGAAGTGATTCTGAGTGATTGTGTATAAGAAAAAGTTTTTTCTGAAGCTCCGTTCCGATTCTAGACTTTAGGACGATCACATTATTTCCATTTACTCTTTAAATATGGAAGTAAAAAATCGTAGCTAATCTCTTGGCTACAAATTTCTCGGAGACACAGCCTATGCGCATCCACCCAAAAATCACCCTGAAATTAGTGGCCTGGTGATTAGCTATGATTTTTTGGATAATCGACTATTGATAAAGCGGCCCTAAGTATAGTAGAATGCAGTAGCTACAGTACAACGCTCACCTGGAATCGAGATTTCGTCGGGAATCAGCAGGGTTTTTTCCAGGACGGCAATGTCCTCCCGGCGAAATCGGAAGTTCAATCGCACATCCTCGTCGGTAAACTTATCGAGGTCGAACTTTCCGTAAAACTCAGCTCGTCGTCGGGGCTGTCGCCGGCTAGGCCCAGGCTCGTTCGACTCACCGTCCTCGGCTTCACAATTCGAGGGCTCAGGAGAATTCCTCCACCGATATGAGCCCGCATTCTCACAGGTCCTTCGCTTCTTCCAACGATTCCATCAAATCCACAGTACCCACTCGGAGAAACAAAACTCACAAGTCACGGATGGATGACTGCACTTTGGGTTTAAATACTCCCAAGGTCCGGCAAGCAAAACAATCGGTGAAAGGCTGGATCCCGAATTCCGTTCACAGCCCAATTTAACACAATGGACATCCAGGTAGAAATACCAACACAATTCAAGTGAAGGGCGAAAGTTTGCAAAGTTCGGTCGAACCAAAAAGTTAAAACTACAAAATAAATTCAGCCTCCATTGCAACTACCTATCAACCGTCCCTACAGCTGTGGAAACTTGTTTTCGTTTTGCGTCACTTCAAAACTTCACCGCAGCTAGCGTCACTTCAAATCTTATACGCAGTTTCGTGCCGAAACTTGAAACGAATCTTCCATCCCGAACTTATTTCTTATCACTTGCAGTTGTGTACCGATCGTCTTATCTTAATTAGTTTCGTGTTCTTTTTCGTTTTCACTTTTGCATCACGAAAGAAGCAAAAACTCTCTAATTTTCCGATGAAATTGCCGATTCATCGAGCCATGCTTCCATGTCAATGTTTCGAATCCTGCTCAGTAAATTATACGACAATGGTTTACGGTTGGGATTCGTTTTTGAAACATGCGGCAGACCCCTCAGAAATCCTCAAGTTCCGCCATCTGCGTCTGACGTTCGATCAATCAAGATGGCTTCACAATTACAGCAAATCTTGATTTACAACCGTTCCCGTTTCAAGTGAGACCAAGAATATCGGATGTCCTTTGCGCTTTCGTATAGAAAATCGATTTTCACTTCCGAGTCTTCACAATACTCACCCTCGGGGCTTCAGGGATCAAGGGTTTCACAATGATTATCTGTCCGAGGGGTCCAATCCCTTTGTTGTTATGTCAATTAGTTCGGTCGTTTCGGGAGAAATGCAATAAACGTGACGTCATTGGATATTTTGAAGTCCACCTGCCGGCGAAAAACCAGTGGAAAACGAAGAATGTTTTCTGCAGATGCAGACCATCAACTTGAGTCAGCTGCTTAAATCATTGCATTTTAATGATTTTTCGTCTATCTCGAATTTCCGATGGCTACCGGCACAAACTAACTAAATCAGTTCGATATATCGAACCAAATTTATCGATTTTTGTATTGGTTCCTCTGATTCAATGCATCGATATTTTCGTTTAGATTCATCGATTCAGTATAAATCGATATTTTTGTTGGTATATGATATCGATATGTTGGGTTCACTGCAATGGTACATCGATACATCTGGCTCGATCTATCGATTCATAGGGTTCAATTTATCAATACATTTGGCTCGACGTATCGATACATTTGGCTTGACCTGTCGATACATTTGGCTCGATCTATCGATGCATTTGGCTTGATCTATCGATACATTTGGCTCGATCTATCGATGCATTTGGCTCGACGTATCGATTTTTTCTCTTGACCTGTCGATACATTTGGCTCGATCTATCGATGCATTTAGCTCGATCTATCGATGCATTTAGCTTGATCTATCGATACATTTGGCTCGATCTATCGATGCATTTAGCTCGATCTATCGATTCATAGAGCTCAATTTATCGATACATTTGGCTCGATCTATCGATACATTTGGCTCGATCTATCGATGCATTTGGCTCGATCTATCGATGCATTTGGCTCAATTTATCGATGCATTTGGCTCGATTTATTAGTTCATACATCGATATTCTCGTTTCAACATAAATGCAAAATGGAAACATTGGTTCGTCTCTTTCGATGCATCGATATTTTAGTTTTGATTTATCGATTCAATATAGATCGATATTTTTCTTCATTCTGGTACATGATTTCGACTTTAATTGGACTATCATTTCGATATTATTTTCAAAGCCTGATGAATGAAATTTCAACAGGAAAAACGAGTTTATTTTTTTGCACTTGCACCTTCCACGGTTTACCGAAAGTGTTCATATTCAACTATTGCACAATACAATTCGTGGTGTATGATGTTCATGTTAGATGATAATAGAAAGTGCTAGGGTCGCTCAGCATACTGATCATGCGTATTTTGGCTCTCATGAGACAACTAGAATTCGGTATACGTAGGATAATCGAGAACAACAGGAACTTCGCCCGACTAGGGTACGTGACTCGGGTACAATTCAATAGCGCGTATTTGGTCACGGCTAAGAACGTATGGTACACGATACGAATGGAGAATGACCATCAATAAGTGAATGACCCGTCATTAGAATGGGTAGGCACTAAGTACAGAGATAACACATAGTGCTCCATGTTATGATAAATCGCCTAGTGGGGTCGTCATTCTCAATCAATTTTACAAGAAACGCAAAAATATTTAAATTTTTTACATTATTGTTGAATTGATTGAGAATCAAACCCTCTTGGACGGTTTCAACCATGTTTATGACACTCCGAATGAGGAACATGCATGAAAAAAAATAAACTGTTTTTTCGCCATAATATTCCTTCTTAGGCTTCGAAAGTGGTGTTATGGTGGATGACGGTTCGGAAAAGTGGTAATTAAAAGAAGAGGGAGGCTCAGTGAAATTTGCAGATTTGAAGTCGAGCGGGGAAATGACCAGCCGCAAGGTTACGCATCTTCTCGTGAACACCAGTGCAACCTCCTCCGAGTTCATGCGTGTTGTGTAGTGATAGGACGGGGCGATGTTTGTTTACCTTTGTTGATGAACTCAGTACTCGACAATATGGAATGGAGAAATAATTTAAGCAATTATTGCTTCATGCGGGGGTGCAGAAATAAAGACCCGGAGAAAATGGTGATCGTGCCGTCAAAGCCCGAAAGCACGAGGAAACTTTGGTTTAACGTCGCGCGGCAACAATATACGAGTGCGAGGCGTCTGGGTGCTTTTCATAAAACTCTTGTAGGGCTTCAAAATCGACGAATGGAATGTTCTCAGCCGTGGCTTTTTGGAAACCGTCCAACAACACATTGATCCTTCTTTTATGAGCACTCATCACGACTTTCTTCCGATGAAACGACGAAATCACGAAAAATCCAATTAATCAAAACAAACAAGACCGTATGACGTCTTCTTCTTCTTCTTTTTCTTGATATGATGCCACTGCGCCATTCGCCTTTTGCCGTTACTTTACGTGCAGTCTCGCCCGCACAGTGACGTCACAATGCTACCCGCCACGTTCAAAAGGGCACTTTTCATTAGCGTTTTTCACCAGGAAAAATGTCGTTTTTCCGTTTAAGATCATCACTACATCATTTTCGCATCCTAAACAGCACTATTCTGGCGGAAAAAGTGGATTTCGTTTTTCATGCATGTTCCTCATTCCCTATGGGGACCAGAACTCCACTGGGGTCCCAGAAGAAGCCAAGAACGGCGAAAGCGCCATGGGGATTGTTAATATTCGAATTATTAGACCTTCTTCACTGTATGATGCAACAAAAATTTTTTTAAATTTCACAACTCGAGTCAAAATACATCAATCGCACATTGCATCCGTGGTAGTCATGTGGCAAAAATTAATTTTTGACTATGTTTAAGCTCAAGGAAAGCCCTTCCTCGAACAAGTGCACCTGGTGACGACCTCTGTTCGCTGCCTTAAACTTGGCATTGGACCCTCTGGTGTCCAATAATAGCTCTGACCATCAAGAGGCCAACGGTCTATGCCAGAAAATAATACGCAGCTACCGCGTTCAGTTGATACAGACACTCGTCCCGAACTATTCAAAAGCAGACGACTACATTCATAAGGTGGCCGATAATTCACGGGGAGTCAATTTATGTGGCGCCGTTTGTACGGGACAGTTTATCCAAGTTGAAAGAAAGAGCTGTTTCTTGAAGACGGCATGTCGGATCGATGAAATTTTTTCTCGTATACGATGCTTTTATGGCGAATTATCGCGAGGCAATTACCATCCGGCAAAATTATGCCAATTTGACGGAGCAAGGTTCACATGGATGCCTCTGGGCGAAAGACGTTTAGTTCAAAAGTTCGATGGCAGTGTCTGAGGCCTCGGGGGAGGGGGGTCACCTTCTCGCTAACTCAAAGTGAAAACTCGAACGAAGGGTAGTTGAATCATTTTCCACCTGTGAAGAGGCACATAAAAAATGAGATTACCTTCTCTCATGGTGCTTTCTTGAACGCTTTTTGAATCAATATCGCTTCCAGGGAGGTGGTGTTACTCTATGGACGATAATAGCGCTCCTAGCAGCAAGGATGCAAGCCAGTTATCCTCCGCTCCAATGCATCGATAACTTTTTCTCGCATCCTTTTTCAGAGCTCAGCCATTTTGTTCATACCTTCCTCACAAATGGATGAGGGAATATGAAATTTTTTTGCTCAAGAGGTTCTTGAAGTATCAGTGCACTAGGGATGGCCATCGATAGTGCCGAAATATCGATTTTCCTTCGATATATCGATAGTTTTCCATCAATGGTGCAAAGCCGATAGTATTGGGTATCGATAGTTTGTAGCCGATGTCGTTCAATTGAGTTTGAGCTGATATTTTTTTATCCGATAAGTTGACTCGCCCGTAACACCACACAAATTCGAAAATATGTGGTCCCTCAAAATTCCCAAAAAACTTATATTCATCCATGGTAATCGAAATCAGTGGTTTGGAACCCTCCGATAGGAAAGTAGAAAGATCCTAATCGATAATATCATCAGAATTAAGATTCTTTGTAGGCTGAGGAACGAAACAGAGAGAAATGGTTAATTGTTTAAATTACTTTCTTTCACTTTAAACGTTATTTTTCTAAAACTGTCGATAATTTTAGGTCTACATTTTTAATTTTAATTTATTTTTTTATTTTTAAGTTCTTCCTAATAATTTTTGTTAATTTCTCAATGATGAATGATATTTGGCTAGGTCTTCAACAACAATAGGGCAAGGCGATCATCAGCTGATTTCTAACGCGCCGCTCAACGTCAATCCAGGCAACAAAAGATGTCCCCTTCAGATGCACAATGGGAAGCTCAGCAAATGAAAAAGCGTCTCACAGCTTATTTAAAGCCACCCGCAGTTGAAGCAACATGTCACGTATACGACAGGGGTGCAAATGGATTTCAAAGGATATGGGGTATCATTTTTTGGCAACTGGTTAATAGTTCCTAAGAATCCTCTACATCCATCACAACTTGGATTATGTGCCATTTTATTGATCATTGATAACAGGTTTTGAAACGAGATTGTAACCAGTTTTTTGCCTATTTGAGAAAAATAGCCAATCTTTGACGATCGATTGCGGCCTAACGGCTGAACCGATTTTAACGTTCAAGGGTATCATTCGACGCAGAATTTTATGCTGTATAATATGTAATAGGCAACCATTTTCTGTAAGATGCGTAGTTTACGAGTTATACGCGAAAAACTGAAAAAAAGCTCCAAAAATCGTAGTTTTCCGGGCACCTAAAAGTGAGATTTAATAGGAAACTATGCGAATACGTTCCGTAAAGGCTAGACTTCAAAATTTGAAGTCTTATATAAGAAAAGCTCTCAATTAAAAAAAAAATCTTGAGCACTGGCATTGTTTGCCAACAAATCCTGGTGATAGGCGTCAATTGGGTGGGGGTAGGAATGGGTGGGTGCCAAATGGACAGCATTGAATTGGGGCTCGATTCAACGACTGTAATAATGTGATAGCTTTCATATGGGAATCCTGCCCTCACGGTTGTGGTTTTGGATTGTCAACGCTCTCGTTTTCATCCAGTAACCAAAAACAACCGTCACAAAACCTTCCGTGCTGAGTTGCAGCCAATCGTCTTCATCCCAAGGTTTTCCGAGTATTGACAAATTTTCAAAAATATTTCCACTGTTCAGCCAAAATTGGTGGTAGATTTTTCTTTTACAAATTCGAACCAAATCGCCTCAAATTTAGCATTCATAATAATGTAGCGCGAATTAGAGTGTTTCTAGACTAGTGTTTCAAAAATGCGTCAAATATACACATATACACGTCTCCTATCTGGCAGATAGGCACGAGGATGGCTCCTCATTTCGTCGAACCTCAATTACGACAAATTGACGGTTTTTCCATCAGCCGGTACTCACTCCTTTCACTTCGATCTCGCTTTTATTTTTTCAGTGTTGATAAGTCGTGATACCCACAATTTTCATAACGGTCCGTGATGGGACAAGGCTATTAAGCCGATAGCTCTGTCCTACTTCTTATACAAGCAATGCTGGGTCCGAAGTTACGATTCGAGATTAGCATTGGTTCGAACAACCGACGATTATCGTCGAGAAAATTGCCGGGGAAATTTTCGATCGGCCAATGAAGAAATCTTAAAAAATTTAATTGATTTTCCCGCTCAAAAGGTCTTTATTATTTGAAAATAATAGACTGTTGGATTGGTAATAAATGTTTTAATATTTATTTTTGAATACTTAGATCAAAAATATAAAACAATAATTTTTATAGTATTTATTGTATTTTTTGTTTTTATTTGTGATTTTATTTTTATTTTTGAATATTTAGATCAAAAATAAAAAACAATAATTTTTATGGTATTTTTTATTTTTATTTGTGATTTTATACCTATTTAATTGTTTAAATTTCTGTTTAAAAAAAATCAATTCAATTAGGTACCTTTTTAAGCCTAAAGCAGGACATTATGGCTCGAAAAAATAAAATTATTCAAAATCAAAAACCCTTCTCATAAAAATATTTTTGCTCCCCATACCCCCATTTCTTTTTGAAGCTTTGGTTAATTTTGCAATTGGCAATTTGCTCTCCGGCAGGCATCGTCCCGGAATTATTATGCATTGTCAACATTATGATAATTTCATTCGGGTCAAAAGCTGCCGGCGCAATAAGCTAATGTGTAATTGCCAATGATAGCACTTGGAAATGGAGAGTTAACCTTCGTTAACCTCGCGATGCACCCACGGAACTGCTAGAAATGATAATCAGATCTCATCGCCTACTCCTCCGCAACGCTAAATTGCCTCATAACCGCTTGGAATACCCCGAATTGCTTTTTGGCTGATCCCGTGCCCCACGTGGATGCCCTCGGAACTAAAAACCGGCGAAAATATTGTTACCGTTTAAATCGGGAAACATTCGTGTAATTGGCCAAATAGTTGCGTAGAACGGTTATTTTTAGAGTAAAAGTATTATAACCATAATAAAAGTGTGAGGCTTGTTGGAAAAGTTGCGGGAACAATTGCGGAAGAAGTTCGAAGTCTGCGGGTGGTATCCTTAGAACGAGTGTTCGCATTCCCACAATTCTTCTCCGTCCAATTTGTCGGGTGCTGCATTTTCTTCAGCTGTGCACATTTATTTCCATTACGGCCCCTTTTTCCCCTTTTATTTACGGCCTTTCTTCATCGTAGAAAGAGAGGACAAATGTATTTCGTTCATTCGGAAACAACAATAGTGGAGTTTTTGAAATACTTTGGGAAGCAGCTTCGGCAATATTCACTGCTAAGGTGAATTCTAGTTGTGCCGAGATTATTTAAACCTGAAAGGAGGTGCATAATATAGTCTCAATCTCAAAATTGTTGTAAAAAACCTTCCAAAATAGGAGAGGAGAAAAAAGGATCTCCGTAACTTGCTCCGTCTTGAATTGATCATTTCTTGCTTCAGGAGAAATAAAAGTAAAATTGTTTGAACTTGAAAGCAACCAAAAACCTCCACTTCCTGCTTTCCTTCTCGCCAGTGTACCGAAATTGTAGCCATCTCCAAGATAAAATGTCTCTCGGAATAGGAGAGGAGAAAGCGAGTCACCCTGGAACACCCCTCCTGCGATATCAAAGATGGGAAAATTTCAGTTAGATGCCTCAAAAATGTATTCGGCCCCACCTTCTCCTGGGTTAGAATATAAAGATGAATAAACTGCATACAAATTTAAGCATCTTCATACTCTAACCCAGGGGTAGGTGCTGCTCGTCACATTTTTATGGCACTTGAAAGCTAAAATGTCCATATCTTCAATACTGCTGGAGGAGTGTTCCAGGGCGACTCGCTTTCTCCTCTCCTATTTTTGAGCGTCTTCCTCGAGAATTTGGAGATTTGTACGATAATGGTGCACCTCATTTCGAGTTAAGGTGCAGTTATTAATACATGGCGCCCTACTAAATTACCTTTGTTTGTCATAGGAGGGGTGATACAGGGTAACTCGCTTTCTCCTCTTCTATTTTGGAGCGCCTTCCACGAGAATTTGGAGATGAAGAAAGAAAGATGAAGAGACGATATTGATGCACCTCATTTCAAGTTTAGGTGCTGTTTTTAATACACGGCGCCCTTCTCCATTTCCCCTATTTTGCCATCATAGGGGTGTTACCGGGTAACACGCTTTCTCCTCTCCTATCCTGGAAGATCTTCCAAAAGAAGAAAGAAGATCTTCCCAGAGAATTTGGACGATATTGGTGCACCTCATTTCAAGTTTAGGCTCGATGCATGCCGCCCTACTAAATTTCACTTATTTTGCCGCATAAGGGGTGATACAGGGTAACTCGCTTTCTCCTCTCCTAACTTGAAAGGTTTCTTCCTGAGAATTTGGAGATTTGGACGATAATGGTGCACCTCATTTCGAGTTTAGGTGCAGTTATTAATACATGGCGCCCTACTAAATTACCTTTGTTTGTCATAGAAGGGGTGATACAGGGTAACTCGCTTTCTCCTCTCCTATTTTGGAAGGTTTCTTCTTGAGAATTTGGGGATTCAGACGATATTGGTGCACCTCATTTCGAGTGTATGTGCTGCTCGATACATGACGCCCTACTAAATTTACCTTATTTTGCCGCATAAGGGGTGATACAGGGTAACTCGCTTTCTCCTCTCCTATTTTGAGAGAAGGTCCAACTTGGAAATGGCTACGATATTGGTATCCTGGCTAAAAGAGATGCTCGATTTAGTGGTTTTTGGCCACTTTCAAGGATTTGGACCGATAATTTTGGCAAATAATTTGGTACCGAAGACACTGCTGAAGCAAGGTAGCAAAACAGCGTAAGTTACCTTCCTCTTCAGAAAAGCTGGCGTATATCACTGTATATACCTATTTATATGCATATCGGTGTAACATATTATGTACCTAACCTATCCGCTACACCGATTCCTTCGCTTGTAATTCAAGTGCCTTCACTCCGGCTAAATTCTTCAGAAAAAGGAAAGAGGACGGAAAAGATTGTAAAAAGGAGGGCGTATTCGTCGCCAACGTCCGAGCCAAAACAAAGAGCGGTCACCTATTTTTGGTTCTTAGGCCAGACAGATCGTCCTATAGTTCAGTGATGAGATACGGGCCCAAAGACTGACCGCCCACGCCAACTCGTCTCTATTTCGGGGCTTGTCCATTGTACGATTTCGAATATTGCCAGACTCTGGCCTATGAATGAAAAAATCAGCCCAACTTCATACACGGAAAATTACAAGAATACTTTGTGCTACCAACTTTGTATAATTTTTCTAGTTTTAGGTAGGTATGTATTTGTTATATTGACCAGCTTCGAAAAAGATAAAGCGCCTATGTAATCGGTCGTTTTAATTTTTTTCGAATATTTATTAGAATCAACTTTGAGAATTCTAAAAAATTGCGGATTTTACAAAAAATAAACAAATCTCGATGGTTGCGTTTTCTTTTACTCCGATCCTGTCCAGTTAATTTTCAGCTCGTTCTATTCGCAATTGGAGCGGCCTTCGAATTGATGCGGAAACCATCATCCAATGATAGTTGTTGTTCTCTACGTAGTAGGTACCCTATTTTGTTCCCGAAAGAAACAAGGCACAGCATGGATGAGGGGATACCCATTTTTGAGAATTTTCAAGTTAAAAAGTCACCACTTAAAAAACATTACTATAAATAAATAAATTGTAGGAGTAAATTAGACATATTTTTAGTTCGAGCATGAGAAGAAGCAGTCTATAATGAGAAGATTCCTTATTTACAAACAGGAAAATTTCAAATTTTTATTATCGGTTGAAAATTTACAAAAGTGGATCTTCAAGCATTATAATGCTATAAGAAAATCAACCGAATCGTCTGTTTCCATATATGGAAACAGACGATTCGGTTGATTTTCTTTGCGGTTTACGACTCTGTCTTCAACTCGTAATATCGACGATTGATGTGAAATTTTTGATTAAAAAAACACGGCTCTGCTACCATTTTTTAAATTTCATTTTTCACCCACTCGTAATATCGACTATTGATGTGAAATTTTCGATTAAAAAAACACAGCTCTGCTACCATTTTTTAAATTTCATTTTTCACCCACTCTTAATATCGACTATTGATGTGAAATTTTTGATTAAAAAAACACGGCTCTGCTACCATTTTTAAATTTCATTTTTCACCCACTCGTAATATCGACTATTGATGTGAAATTTTTGATGAAAAAAAAACACAGCTCTGCTACCATTTTTTGAATTTCATTTTTCACCCACTCGTAATATCGACGATTGATGTGAAATTTTCGATTAAAAAAAACACGGCTCTGCTACCATTTTTTAAATTTCATTTTTCACCCACTCGTAATATCGACTATTGATGTGAAATTTTCGATTAAAAAAAAACACGGCTCTGCTACCATTTTTTAAATTTCATTTTTCACCCACTCGTAATATCGACTATTGATGAGAAATTTTCGATTAAAAAAAACACGGCTCTGCTACCATTTTTAAATTCCATTTTTCACCCATGTTTATTCGAACTGCAGCCTCAAAAGGCCTTAAAATGTTAAATTTGGGGCAAAATCATTAGTTCGCATGTCTGAAAATGGAAAACTCAGGCCAAAATATAAAAGTAGGTATATATTGGGTGATTTTTGATATTTTCTGACCGGTAGGTTGTGATGAGTAGGTCAAGGGCCATTCGCTTCTTTCGAGCTGGACGAAGATACGTTCTTAACGGTTGACTGAGCTCGCTTCACTTTTCGGTGAATAACAATATTATGGTGTTAATGCTATTATGGCATGAAGGCTAGCATGTAGGTTCAGGTACTCTGATACATACGTGTCGAATTTTTCATTTATAAATGAACCTAATAAATAAATGAGTTAAACCTTATAAATAAGCTCACAATATATTCGAAGGCATTTGAGAGTAGGTAAAGGAATACAGAGTGTCCCGAACATGATGTAATACAAAATCGGGTGAAACTAGACCGAAAATGTAACATAACGCCGCCAATCGCATTTTCCTATTTCCAATCGTTACTAAGATAGGACTTTTTAAAGGTTTTTTTCTCATAAAAACCATACTTGGCTTCATAAAAACCCAAATTTCTCCGGCTCAAAACAACTTTTTTCAACTTTCGAGGGCATTTTCGAATTCAGCGTTAAATTTACTACAAGCCAGGTGTACAATGGTCTTCAAAAACCGACTGCTAAGTACCGCAATGTTAGCTCAAACATCAAAAATCGAAAAAAATAGTTTTCCAAGTTTTTTCACGGTCCTATAATTTTGAACAAATGACCTTTTTTGACAGATTTGGGGGCTGCAGGATCAAAATGTCATAAAATACTATGCACATTTTTAAAGCTACGAACCTACGAACGCTCAAATCGGTTAATTGTTGTGGCCAGGAAAAAATTTAAAAGAAAAAACTTAAACTGCCTATATTTTGAAAGTAGTGAGAGTGATTCGAATTCCGACCAAACAGGGCGATAGGCCTTGCCTAGACGAACCCTCGAGTTCAAAAAATTTGAAAAAAGGTTGAGAATTGAGGGAGGTGCGGCGATTTTTGTAAATTAATACGTTCAGGGGCAAGACTAGACCCGCACGACCGTCAGGTCTTGCTGGCTTTAGTATATCCTAGGCTGGTTAAGGAAGGCGCGTAAACAACAATACTTGCATTTAGTATGGACTCGAATTTTTGCACCAGTATAATGCATTACATAATGTATTATGATTCAATTATAGTGCATGATATGCAGATATATTATATCAATCACATAATACATCATGTAATGCACTATAATTGACATTTGCACTATAATATTGTGATATATTATATCAATATTATAGTGCAAATATTAATTGTAGTGCAAAATTCGCACTATAATTGATATTTAATATCAATTATAGTGCATTACATGATGTGTTATGAATCTCAACACGATTGACGACCTAAGCTGATTCCAGTCACCGAGTATAATGTACCTATTTGTTATAACTGACTTGAAATTGTCAATAACGCTATAACAGCGCACTGTAATAACCTTCTGGAAAGTAGCTAAATCCGATAAGGGAATGTCGCAATAATGGTTCTATATCATAGACAAGCTAATGGCCTTGTTTACATTACATTATTTCAAAAACCCGCTTATCTCCAGTTTCACCTTGTGTAACGGAGGCAGTTTAACGGTTTATTATCTCAAATCCGCTAATGGAATCTCTCATAAACCAGAGTGCTCGAATGTCGGTTTGGTAGAAAAATATTAGGTACCTAATGGTATTTTGGATCGTTATACTTCATATTGTTTACATTTTTTTTTGAAAATTTGCACCTTTTTTTAGGAGTTTGATTTCAACAGCCTCGAACCATTGATGATAACACACTTGCATATGTACAATTTGGACACAATTTAATTATATTTCGAATATTTTGGAGGCTGTGTGGGTCAAAAATGTCAAAAAACAAGGTACGCATGTTTTGAAGCTCGCATAAAATCAAAATACGTCCGGTTAACGGTACATAAAAATATCCACGTATTCTGCAAGTTCACTTTAAAATTTCTTCTTCTTTCTTTCTTGTTTAAAAGTTCTTTATATTTTATTTTTTCGTGGCCATAAAAATTAACTGGTTTGGCCCCTTTTGGTATTAAAATCTTCGTTTTGTCTTGCAGAATACGGGGATATCTTTTTATCCGGTAACTTTTAATGTTTTAAAACAGCAATAACAAGTTTTTTGAGATTTTCATTTTGTTATATTAGGTATTGGGCTAATTAAGTGCAAAAAACAATCATTCGCACCACACCAGTACTTCCGCCGAAGAAGTGTTTTTAATTAATTTATTATTATATTATTATTTAATATTAATATTGATCTTAAAATTGTCAGTTGTTAGTTATTTTAACGCCATCAAACGTCGCACGGTTTGAATAAAAACGAGAATCACTGTAATCGGTGATAATACAAGTTGGATCATGCGGCGAAGAATTGAAAAAAAGTCCCTGTACAGCTAACAATTTCGAGTTTTAACAGCTCGAAAGCTGTTGGGAGAGAAAAGTAAGAAATAAAATACATGGAAGTACCAATTATTGGGTGGCATAACTCGAAGGCCGCCAGTCCAGTCGCTCACTTGAACCTCCGTATCCTCCTGTATACCTAAAAGTTCAACATGTTCGTACTGGATTAGGGTAAGGAACATGAGGGGGTAGACCCTATCCTTTCTAGCCGATAGGGAGGAGAGAAAGCACAAAGAAGGGGGATGACCCAATTGTGATAACGCAGTCGCTCCGCTCCGACGGGCCAATGAGTCACGAATTGATCACTAACTGAGAGGGTCACATGACCTACGGCAAGTTCAAGATTCGAACTTGTTCAATTCACGATGGAAAATCGAGAGCCAAAATCCAGCTACTCCCGCCAAAACCTGAATTTTATTTAAATCTAAAATGTCAAATCATAAATTCATTCAGGTTCTATTAAAGTGACCCTCTTTTGGTCCCAAATTTAAGTTAACAAGATTTGGCACATTTATGACGGGAGGTACCATGGTTTTTTACATTGTGATATTGGTATTCAGCTCGTACAACAAGCCAAACTCAAAGATGCAACTTATGGGAAAAATACCGTTTTTGGCAAGCCATAATTCAAGGGCTATTCAAGCTAGAAAGCTGCGGTTTCGCTTGAATTGTCACGCATTTATTCATCTTTCAAAATGCTAATTATATCTTTTCCTTAAATACGAATATTTTAAGAAATATAAGCAGACAAGTGAAAAAAGTCCTGAAATTTCGAGGTTTTTTGCAATTTTTGTTTGTGGCAAAGCCAAAATTCGAATTCTGCACCCCTTCAAACACGCTGAGAAACCTATTTCGGCATTTTCGTCTCCACCAAGCCACAAATCGGGCTAGAAGATACGTCACTTTTCCCAGTCGTCTTATCGCGTTCGGCGAATTCGAGACAAACGGCAACTTCGACTTGTGTGTTACGTAAACACAAATGCCGTACGGTTCCCTCGAAAGAAGTCAACCGAGTCGATATCAGGTTATGGTGTTTTGAACTGTTACGCAACCAACTGACGAAGGGGCTTCATTTAACAAAATGAAGTAACACTTTCTCGGTGGAGGCAATCCATTTTTGGCCGGTAAGTAAAGTCAAAAAGCTCACAAGATGAAAGTGCCATAACCAAGTGAAAGGTCAATGTAATACCCGAGTGCTTCTTGAGTAAACCTCAATTACTCCCCTCAAGTACATCAAAGTACACCTAGGGTAAGTAGGGTAAGAGCCCATTCAACTGTAATGTAGGGTATAGGTAAGCATATTTGACGGTAAAAATGTCATAAAAATTTTATGGCATTTAAACTTTTTATTTTTTAAATTTATTTATATTTGTATTTATTATATTATTTTAAATAAATTTATTTATATGTCGGAGGCCGATAAGCCGATCCGCCCAAAAATCCAAATCCTACGAAAATCCCCACGGAGGTACTCTACGATATTTTGGACTTCCGAAGTGGCTACACTGCGCAATTTTGGAGAACGGTCTGCGCGGATGATGGATTTTGTACAGTTCGATGTGTAGGTACTTTAGGATCAGGATTGAACAAGCGTCTGTGGTCATTTACAAAAATGTCCACAACTCCCTGAATTCCCAACCTTTTTTCATATTTCTCGAACTGGAATGTAACTATTATAGTAATTGACTTCAAATTGGATCGTTTTAAGGTTTTTTTAATCGCTTTAAGGTACTTTTCTTCGAATAAATTGCAAATTGGCCATAGGAAGTCTCGAAATGAGCAATGAAAGGTCGAAATAACAGCTTCTCCGCTGACCGTCGGTCAATTTGACGTTTCTAACGAGCCCGGCCATTAATTTACTGCCACCCTCGTAAACTCGATAAGGGCCAGGGACCTAAAAGTCGAAACAATGTCTAGATGTGCGCTCGTATTCCGAGCTGGCGCGCCAGCGAATGCAAAACGTGGCGTGCTAACGGGTCATATGGTCGTAATTCGTAAACCTTCCCGGATGAGTCAGTCGTTCGACTTGAGAGAATTCGCCAGGCGAACGACGAAAATCGTTAGCGCTCGAGTAACGACGCTGTTCAACGACGTTAAACGGCTCCATTAAATTCGCCGGAGTTTAGGTAGGAAAATGTTCTTTAACAGTCTTTTTCCGCTGGCCTCTCACTATATCACAATGGTCATTCGTGAAAATTTACTTGAAATATTTACAAAAATGGCCATAACTTCCTCAATTCTCACCCTTTTTTCAAATTTCTTGAAACTGGCATGTTATCTCATTTATCCCGTTTAACCGGAATTCAAATTACTCACAGTACTTTCAATAAATTAGAATTTTTAGTGTTTTCCATTTAATTCTTTTTTGGTCACAAAAATGAACCGATTTGAGCGTTCTTGGTCTAAGAATCTTTATGTGGCCTTGCAAAATACGTGGATATTTTTTATAATCCAATATTATAAACATTCTTCGGTCAACCTGTTAGGTAAGCAGTACGATAGGCATTTTGTCGAGATTGCAACGTCTATTAGGGGTCAAAGCTGTAAAATTATACGTGCCAAATACCTGACATGCGTTCACAAAAAAATAGGTAAAAAAATTTATGGATTCCTATCCTTTCTTAAGATAATCACCTTTCATCTTCCTTTCATTAGGTGACATTTCGGTTTGGGCCGCCTCTTTACAGCTCAGCAGTCGTAAATAAAAGACAGCATTACCGCCGGAGTCATTAGTAATGTTGGAGGGGGCGGATGCTGGGGGGTGCAACCTTCATTAGAGGGGGTGGGACCGTTTGTCGAGACACGTAACGACAACCTACGTGCGATGTACTCGAGTGACGTTCCTTTTTTTCTTAAGGTTCGTCAGAGGTTCATATTGATGCGGGGAAAAAACGCAAAAAAAATGCAAAAAAATTGTAGCCCCTGAAAATTGAAAATCGGATCGGAAGTTAAGCGAAACCAATGGTACATAAATTGGGGTAGATAACACACTACTTCCATATTTAAATAGGTACGTACATTTCTGACACGGTTTAATTATATTATGACTACTTTCGAAGCGGAATAGGTCGAGAGTATCAAAAAACTCACTATGCAAATTTTAAAACCCGCCTAAAATCAGAATATGTTGAGTTACCAAAATATAAAAAAAAAACGCATTCTGCAAGGTAAAACAAAGATTTTGAGACCAAGAACGCTCAAATCGGTTCATTTTTGAGGCCAGGAAAAAGTAAAATAAAAAACACTAAAAGTGCTGAGAGTAATTTAAACTCTGGTTAAACAGGGCGATAGGTATTTCCGAGATGAACACTCCAGTTCAAGAATTGGGGAGCTGAAATTGAAAATTTTGGTTGAAATTATTCCCTTAAGCTCCGAACCAATTTTAGGACGAGTACAGTACTTCAATTTACTTAGTAAATATAAAAGTAAAAAGCACTTGTGCATAATATAAGTATGCATGTTTTTTTACGTTATCATTTCTTTTTAAAGAGACTACCATAAAGATAGGTACTAAATACCTAAATAAAAATAATTTAAATAAAAATCTTTTATTTATTTTCTATTTATTATTAATACTTTTTATTATTATGCTCTTAATTTATTATTTATGGGAGTTTTGAAACTGGTGAACGTGTCATTCTCAAATTTGGTGGTCGAAAAAGTCACTCCAAATAATGTAGATTTTATTCAAAAATTTTCATACCCATAAATTTACTCAATTTTTATTGTGTGTTAATCGCTACTATTTTTCTCTCACATTTCCAGGTGTTTATGAAATTTCGTGTTTCGAAGTTATCGCGAAAAATTATAACGATTTTTATTTATTATTTCAAATTTTTCGTGGGCCTTAACTTTTCCGCATGAATGTGAACACGACTGAGTGTACCGAATCGTCGTCGTGCCAGAAATAAATTACTTACAGTTGGGTGCATTTAAATCGAATATTTCTCGAGATGTTGACTCTGAGGGTCTAGAAAGGTGAAGAGTTCTGGCTATTTGTGGATTGAGTTTTTCATATGGTTAACGTCAAGTCAGACTAGCGACATTTTCTGCATCGAGACGTAAAACAAGGAGTTTGAAGTAATGCAGCGTCACTTTGGGTGCAGCAGCTGACCTAACTACACTAAAAACCAGATAACACCCAATACATATTTTTCGACGAAATTCATTGTCAAATCATACCTTCAAAAATTCATACCACAAATAATCATTTATAAAATTCGATGTTTTATTGAAAATTCAATCATTACTAACCAACAAAAATTATGCCTTCAAAAATTCGATTATTTTCGAAGATTTTTCAAAAATTTGATATCAGGTAAATCGTCGAATAAACTGAGAAAATCTAACCCGTATAAAGCTATAAAAATATTTATTCAGACGTCCGATTAGCGTCAGATTACAATACTCAAAACACAAACATTGCCCAATCACATGTTGGACACCGGTCGAATTTCACATTTTGCGTAACATCTTGTCGAACGTGGGAAGTTGACGTTTGCGCCATATTTTTCGAAAATATCGAAGAACGAATGGAAGAGGATCTATTTGCGTCGATGTTGTCACGGCTTGAGACTCTGCGGAGGTGGAACTGTGAGCTCGATGGGAAAATCTAAACCGAATAGACTCAGCTGTCTTCTTTCTAGTTTTGGTCCATTTTTCATAAGAAATGAACCTTTTTAATCGGTCAGGAAAAAAATGTCAACGCAACAAAAAATTTTCAGGACAACAAACAATTTTTGAGCGCACACAATTTTTTTGAAAATTTGTTGGTTAACGTTTCGTTTTTCCACCATCTCTCGGTTCGAATTATTTCCGGAAAATCCCACCCTCCCCGCATCATTCGCCCCTTTTCACCTTTCACCACCCTCCCCCACCCCACTACTGAGAATCAACCGAACTCCTCTTCCGAGTAACAATCGATTCGACCTCCGCCAGCTCAGCTGAACTTAACCGGCCGACAACTTTTAACCGACAGGGCATTGCTCCGTGCTATCGTTTCTCAATAACGAAGAATAACCTCATAATACAGGCACAGGGTTACCTATTTTCTCGAAATTTCGCACCATAAACGGCCTACACTGAGAAAAATCGTCGGTTAAAAATTTTGAAAATATGCGGTTAATGATGAAATGCGGTCAAATTTCCGACATCAACAGACTACGAAAAACCGAGAAATGCCGAAATGTTGAAAATGCCGCCCCCCAGGCCATTTTAACCAACTATCCTACAGATTTGACCGACGTTTGTCTCGCGGCAACCGTAAAATGCGGTCTAAGGATGACCTTGAAACACTAACCGTATACAAAGGTCTGTCAAAGTGGAAAATATTTGCGCCGAAACTAAGAATAGGTGAGGTTAGGAAACCAGAAGTCGGTTACTGTTCATACTTCAACCGCGTATGGGTTGTTCAATTGACCGTTCAAGTTGGTTAATGTGCCGTGAACACGGTTAAAGAAACCAAGTCAGTTGTTTTACATAAGTTAAGTCGGTTAAAGCGTACTGGAGCCCAGTCGGTTAACCCATACTTTTGACCGTATAAGTCTGTTAGTGCACCCCATTTCCGTCAATTACGGTCAAACCGCTACAAGAAGCCGGTTGTTTTACATAAGGTGAGTCGGTTAAAGCATACTCGTGTATAGTCGGTTAACGCATAGTTTTGACCGAATTCGTACCAACACAGGTCTGGCCGATTGACATTAACTTGAACCTTTCCCCACTCCTCCAGCTTATAGTCGGTTATTGCAGTACTTTCACCGTATGCAATACGGTTAAAACATAGCAGTAACCGAGTAGAGAGGCGCCCTGCGCATGTGCTCCCCCTCCAACTTGTAGCCTCTACTTGGCTGTAAGGAGAAGTAGGGATCATTCCTCTTTCAACCTCGGTCGTAGTTAAAACGTTTGTGCGTCCACAGTTTTTGAGAGATCTTCTCCCATCGCCTCTGCTTCATCAGCAACTTATCCGTCATTTATTCCGGCTTTAACTCGCGCGTTTCTCGGCAATCGGCTCTCACGGATCGGATATTTCTCACTTCGGCTTGACCTCGGCTCTTCTCTTGATTCTTCCTACTTCCTGGCTAACACGGGTACGCCTATTTTTGGACAAGAAAATGGTAAGTAATTGTGTACGTTGGGTGGATGATTTGCAGTATATTGGTTGAGGCTGTGTGTGCATCAGGCTGTCTTTCTGATTTTTTTCCATTTAGTTCTGAGGAACTGACGGACGACGCCTGCAGCCAGCAATAAAAAAAAGGAAGATTGAAGACGTGATCGACGTTGAGGGTAAATACTATTGGAATGAAGAGAGATTGATTGTCAGGTTCATTGTGCATTGAGCATTTTTTCACGATCTAACAAACGTTTTTCCCAGAAATAAAAACGGCTCTTCTCGACGACCCCGATTCTCAAATAGTGCAAGAGCGGCAAGAGGGGTGCAGGGCGGCGCTGAATCATCTACATTCCTCGAATCTTGGAAGAAAACGGCCGGTAAGCGAATAGCTTACGCAAAGGTCACGAGTTTTGAAGACTACCTCGACACGGTGATAATTATCGGACTTCCCATAATCGGCCATAAGCTGGTGAGAAACTAATTTTTTTTTTTTTTTGAGTGGTACTTGCTCGGTTGTAATTTTCAGCCCTCAGATGTATTAACAGTGTTTCGTGTTTGGTTTCTCAGCTATCCCTTGATTTCCAACAACTATACCCGGCACTTGACAGTATCGCCCTGCCGAAGAACGTCGCCAAGTTGAAAAACGCTATATTGAGGCTCAGTTACCATTATTGTAAGAATTTGTACAAATAAAAAACATATGTAGGTACCTATTGACTGTATCATACAGGTTTAAAATGTTTTATTAGTAAACGTATGTTAACAACTGCATCCATCACATTTATAACTTAAAATGTTGAGATGTTCCTGTTATGCTAGTCAAATTTTATTTTTAGGTCGCATATTTGGAAAACAGTTATGTACCATGAAGAATCAGGCCCACTTTCTCATTATCATTCTAATAATATGTATACCTAATTCGTTTTTATTAAACAATATATTACCAAAATGTTACTCAAATTTCATTTTCAGATCACATGTTTGAAATTCCATTTCAAGTGGGCTACATTAACCGTATTTCTGGTCGGTTGATGTACTCCACTGTGGAATGCGGTCAATGTAGTACAGTGACCGACTACGCATACGGTCAATGAAGTACCATGACCGATTAGGCATGCGGTCAATGTAGGAATATAACCGAATAGGTATGCGGTCAATGAAGTACCATGACCGACTAGGCATACGGTCAATGAAGTACCATGACCGATTAGGCATGCGGTCAATGTACGAATATAACCGAATAGGTATGCGGTCAGTGAAGTACCATGACCGACTAGGCATGCGGTTAAAGTAGAACTATAACCGACTACGCATACGGTCAATGAAGCACCATGACCGATTAGGCATGCGGTCAATGTAGGAATATAACCGAATAGGTATGCGGTCAATGAAGTACCATGACCGACTAGGCATACGGTCAATGAAGTACCATGACCGATTAGGCATGCGGTCAATGTACGAATATAACCGAATAGGTATGCGGTCAGTGAAGTACCATGACCGACTAGGCATGCGGTTAAAGTAGAACTATAACCGACTACGCATACGGTCAATGAAGTACCATGACCGATTAGGCATGCGGTCAATGTAGGACTACAACCGACTAAATATACGGCTAATGTACTGCTTTAACCGATTAGATGCAATGCAGGTTTTACCGACTTTTCTTAGGGTTTAACCGACTATTAGGCGGTTGCTAGCCATTAACCGCATTCACGTAAATTAACCGACTTTTGTATTAACCGACTTTGGCTGGGGGCGGCCCTACATTAACCAACTCCGGGGGCGGCATTTGTATTAACCGACTTTTAACATTAACCAAGTTGCAATGCGGTTGCTAGCCATTAACCGCATTCCCGCAACCGACTTTTGCCCTATTTTTTTTCTCAGTGTAGGTTGATTGGAATAACCGCGAAACCGCTCGGAAGAAATGGCGGATTCCAAAAAGCTCCAGACATCTGAGGTCGTGAAGTTGCAAAAAGCACGAACTGCAGATTCGACAGACGACGAAACGACCCGACTCGAATAGGGAAAAATAAAGAATTCTGCTCGGGAGAGGGCAACGAACTTGAAGCAACTTCGGATACGTCAATCTATGGATCGAGAGCTGAATTTCTGGTAGCAACAATATTTCCATATTTTGATACCTAAATTTTTCACACAATTCGACCATATTTCGACTACTTTTGAAGGTTTTCAGGTCAGAAAATTTTTGACATTAATATTTAATCAAAAATTGATAATTAATAAAAATTGATATTAAATTTTAACATCCCTATGCAAATTTCAAAACTCGCCTCAACTCAAAATACGTTAAGTTGCCGGAATATAAAAAAATAGTCAAGCAAGGTAAAACAAAGATTTTAAGACCAAAAACGCTCAAATCGGTTCATTTTTGTGACCGGGAAAAAATAAAATATAAAAAAATTTTAAGTGCGGATATAACGGAAGTACTGTGAGGAATTCGAATTCCGGTTGAACAGGGTGATAAGTCTCACCTAGAAGTACATTCCAGTCCAAGAAATTTGAAAAAATATTGAGGATTGAGGGAGGTATGGCTATTTTTGTCAATGACCACACACGGACGCGCAGACGCTTGTTCGGGAAGTGATTCCGAGTAAAAGTGTGCGCACAAAAACGATTTGAAAAATTAACCACAAAATTAAAATGCGGCAGATTGGCAAGGTGAAACGTTTTTAATCCTTAAAAATGTCGACCGGAACACAACTGGAGTCCCCTGAAGAGGCCTAGACTGGCGAAAGCGCTTGGCGAATCGATTATAAAAAATGTGAGGCGAATTCGTGTATTACGATACCATATAGAATCTGAATTTTGAACAGAAACATTTTTTTGAAATGTTTTTTTTAGTAATTTGTATTTTGGCGATCAACTTTCATTCTGACGTTGATATTTTTTATCGGCCTGCAAAAGTCAGTGAATTTTCGGGGTTTTAGTGAATTTCATCACCAACTCAAATTCCGTCTATTTTGGATGGCTCGTGTGAATTAAGGTTAACGACACTGCCTTCAACGGCCTCTCGCAAAAATGATAGTGCAGTTCCAAAATTGCGGGTTACCAACAGGACAACGGGCTATTAGAGCAATTGGCGGCTCTGCGATACGAAAAATGGTAAAAATCGTTTTGTACCCGATAAAATCGAATAATCAAAAAAATTGAACCAGTAGAAACAATAATGAAAAAATAAATAAATAAATAATGAAAAAAAGAAATAATTTTTATGGAATTTATTATTTTAATTTAACTGCAATTTACGATTTTCATGGAAGGTAATGATGATTTCAAGAAACTTGTGTTTTATCAATCTTGGCAGCAAAATAATGCCAAAAATAGGAACAAGAATAAAATCAATCTGTAGATGCAACAATGAAATTAAAATAAAATTATATCAATCAGTAGAAACAATTATGAAAAAAAGAAATACTTTTCAAGGGACAATTTGTTGTTTTACAGCAATTTCATTATTTTAAGAAATAATTTTTCTTTTTAAATCTTAGCAGGGAAGAAATCCACTGTCTTGAGTTGTCATTACTGTTGTCAATTTTGGGAAAACAAAACACTGAGTTCAACATTTTTTGACTACATTTTGGTGCATTATTTCTAGAAATAATGTACCTACCTATGTAAATTTCTAGAAATTTGCCTTTAGAAATGTACCTACGTATTTATTAATTACAACACTTACACATCTTTGGCGTTGAATTTACTGAGAGCAAATAAATTTCCAAATAAATAAATATTTTCAAATTAATTTCTCTCGCTCAATTGAAAGTTATGTTCAATATTGGAACGATTCCGTTCAAAATTCGCAATCCTATTTGTGTGTTGTTGCTCAACCGACTCGGCCAAGGTCGTTTGGCAAAACGTCTATTTTTAATGGATTCCCCTCGTTCCCCAGCAGCTATGATGGCTTTTCTTTCTAACTCATAGATTTATTATATATTCGAGAATCGTCAGTCTGAACAAAAACTGGAATTTTACCACTAGATTTAAACATATTTCCATTTATTCGATGTTGGGTTGTGAAAATATTACTGCTAATTAATGAGGCCCGATTTTTTTCATCTTGAAGCAGAATTGTTATGCTAACGAATTCTCGAAGAGACGCTGATGTTGGTGTTAGAAATTATAATGACAATGGGTTATGACGGTGGGAAGACAAAACAGTGTGATGATCCCTTTTGTCATTCTATTCATAAAATCAACTACGCCTGCGTACCCCAGCAAAATGTTAAAAATACATTTTCTCGTATTTTTGAAGAAAACATGTAATTTCATGCCAGAACATTAGCTTGGCTTTTTTCATAATATTTATACATGAAAATCAAACATAGATACTACATATTTACATTATTACATTTTTGAATTTTTAGGTCTGACGTTTTCTTCAATATTCACATATCAATTCCTGGATTTAGCACAGCAAAATGAATTGTCTGTTTTTTGTTGTACGCCCTGTTGAATTGCTGTCTAACTGGCTGAAATTGAGAGTACGCAATGGTTGAATGGGTGGAGGAAAATGGCTGGGTGGGCGGCTCAGATCGATGAGTAGCTTTTGCTGCCCCCACCTCATTCTCCCCTTTCCGTTTTCTCGTCAAAATTTCACTCCGTTTTTGCAGGAATTTCAATTTTCAACTTCTGACAAGGAAAAATCTACTTTTGAAAAACTCCTTTGAGCCTTAAGCATTTGGTGCCTATCTATATCGAGTTTGAATTTAATGATTTCATAAATCAGTATCTGTGAGTACTAATAAAAATGGAAAATTATTTTAAAAAATTATTGTAAAAGGATTTAACCAAAACTCAACTCATAATCTCATAATCAAACTCTAACCCAGGGTCGATCTGAAACTGATACTCATCCCACTCAACGAACGAGTCACGATCAAACTCAATCTAAAACTCAAACTTGAGCTTAAAGACAAACTGAAACTCATAATCAAACACAAGATTAAACTCAAACACGAACTCATAATCAAACTGAAAATCAAACTTGAACTTGAACTGAAACAGAAACTCATAATCTCAAGTTCAAACTCAGCTATCTTCTGTTCAAACTCATAATAGTGTAATCAAACTTGAGCTCATAATAAAACCTCAACCTCATACTGACACTTAAACTCAAACTCATAATCGAGCTAAAACTCAAACTCATAATCGAACTGAAACTCAAACTTAAAATAAACTGAAACTCATAATCGGACTCAAACCGAAACAAACTCAAACTCATGAACCAAACTGTAACTTGAACTCAAACTAAATCTGAAACTTGAAATGAAACTGAAACTCATAATCAAACTCAAACTGAAACTGAAACTCGAACTCACAATCAAACTGAAACTCATACTCATAGTCAAACTAAAAAAGTCAAACTAAAACTCAAACTCATAATCAAACTGTAACCCAAACTCATAATCAATATGGAACTCAAACTTAAAATCGAACAGGAATTCATTATCAGACTCAAACTGAAACTCAAACTCATTATCAAACTTCAACTTGAACTCTGACTGAAACTTAAACTTAAACTGAAACTTTTATGAGTTTGAGTTTAAGTTTCAGTTTGATTGTGAGTTCGAGTTTCAGTTTCAGTATGATTTCGAGTTTGAGTTTCGGTTTGAGTTTGATTATGAGTTTGAGTTTGATTATGGGTTTGAGTTTCAGTTTTAGTGGGATAGTGAGTCTGAGTTTCAGTTCAAGTTTGATTATGAGTTTGAGTTTTAGGTTGATTATGAGTTCGAGATTCAGTTTGCGTTTGCTTATGACTATGAGTAAGGTTTCAGTTTTAGCATGAGATTGAGTCTGATAACACTGCGTAACAAAAAAAATTTTTCGGAAAATCGTCCAGGGTTTTCCACCGGAATTAGACTAATGGTGATGCTCTGAGTTCGAAAATGCCCGTTGTTTGTTTCAATCAGGTCAGGTTTGTTCGCTACAGACATATTGGATATATAGACAAGCTTGGTGCTGCTCATATTGGATTTTTTAATTTTGGAATAAAAAAAAATATGACTTTGTCATTTGGAAACAGAAACACATCAGAAGCAACCATTTATATATGAATACTTGGCTATATCCTTCAAGAAAACCAGGATTGAACTCAAAACCCTTAAATTAACATACGAGGGGGGACCCAAAAGTAACGGGAATCGAGCTGGAGGGGAAAGACTGCTGTGAGTGGTTCGTTGGCAAGTGAGGGGCTTGGAAGGGACACATCTCAAGAGCCAGTGTACAAAGTTGGGTCGCTGTGAGTTGAACGGTTCGTCCGTTAGATCTTTTTTAGTGAAACAACTTTTTCTGTTTCGGCGAAAACGTGTGATGCCGTGGAGCAACGCGCGGCCGTAAAATTTTGTTTTCTGTTAAGGAAAACGCCGGCTGAAACTCTCTAATTGCTAAAAACTGCTTACGGGGATGCTGCATTAAGCAAAACACGAGTCTACGAGTGGTTTCAGTGTTTTAAAAATGGGCAAATGACGACGATTGAAGACCAACCTCGTTCTGGCCGCCCTTCAATGTCAAGAACTGATGACAACGTTGAGAAAATCAACTCATTGGCCATTTATGTTGATGTTGATTGATGTAGAATCATCAACTCATTGATGATTGAGAAAAAGGGCGGATTTGTGGCAGTCAGGGGATTGGTTCTTCCATCATGACAATGCCCCCGCACACACTGCCCTGTCAGTGAAGCAGTTTCTTACGAAAAATGGCATGACACCGATTGTTCACCCCCCTATTCACCCGATTTTGCCCCCTGCGACTATTTTTTGTTCCCCCGTCCCAAAAGGGACTGGAAAGGAAAACGATTTACGACTGTGGAAGAGGTAAAACGAAAATCGCTGGATGGCCTCAAGCTCATTCCATTAAATGGATTTGAACAATGTTTTTAAAGGTGGAAAACCCGATTGGACAAGTGCGTTGCAGTCAGTGGTAATTACTTTGAAGGTGATCAACATTTGGTGTAAAAATATTGAAAAATAAAAAAGTTATGACAGAATTCCTGTTACTTTTGGGTCCCTCCTCGTACGTATAGCTCGTCAGGTAGCTATGGCTGTATCTCAAAAAGTTGACCTGATAGAGCAAAACCAAGGTGATATTTGGAATCAGAACACCAAAATTAGTCTAAAAATGCTGAGAAACCCCGGACGATTTTTTGGCTGTTACCCAGTGTAATGAGTTAAATTTTGAAGTTAGTTTCAGTTTCAGTTTTAGCTTGATTATGAGCATAAGTTTGAGTTTGATTATGAGTTCGATTATGAGTATGAGTTCTAGTGCGAGTTTGAGTATCATTGAGTTGAGTTTGAAATTTGCTCGTAAGTTTTGTTATTCGACTTCGCTTCAGCAAGAAATCTGTGTGAAACGGACAGCCTAATTATCCAGGCTATAATGATTGCGAAATAATACCAACGGACTCATATCGCATTACGCATCAACTCCAGTTCACATGATCTGCTTTCTTACGTCTGCGGTAAACCAGATTTATCTGATAGCCTTTGCATGGGTTTACCTCCGGCAATTATGGAAGGTAAAATTACAAAAATATAACGTCACTGCAGCTATCGTTTATTGAAGGAAGACTAGAGACATTTTTGCATTTTCGAGGAGTCCACCGGTGATGAGTGATGGGTGATGGGTGATGGGTGATGGGTTATGGGTGATGGGTGATGGGTGATGGGTGATGGGTGATGGGTGATGGGTGATGGGTGATGGGTGATGGGTGATGGGTGATGGGTGATGGGTGATGGGTGATGGGTGATGGGTGATGGGTGATGGGTGATGGGTGATGGGTGATGGGTGATGGGTGATGGGTGATGGGTGATGGGTGATGGGTGATGGGTGATGGGTGATGGGTGATGGGTGATGGGTGATGGGTGATGGGTGATGGGTGATGGGTGATGGGTGATGGGTGATGGGTGATGGGTGATGGGTGATGGGTGATGGGTGATGGGTGATGGGTGATGGGTGATGGGTGATGGGTGATGGGTGATGGGTGATGGGTGATGGGTGATGGGTGATGGGTGATGGGTGATGGGTGATGGGTGATGGGTGATGGGTGATGGGTGATGGGTGATGGGTGATGGGTGATGGGTGATGGGTGATGGGTGATTGGTGATTGGTGATGGGTGATGGGTGATGGGTGATGGGTGATGGGTGATGGGTGATGGGTGATGGGTGATGGGTGATCGGTGATCGGTGATCGGTGATCGGTGATGGGTGATGGGTGATGGGTGATGGGTGATGGGTGATGGGTGATGGGTGATGGGTGATGGGTGATGGGTGATCGGTGATCGGTGATCGGTGATCGGTGAAGGGTGATGGGCGATCGGCGTAAATTGTTAGGACCTGTTGAAAGCTTGAACATAAGGTCCTCTTGAGAAGGTAGGCTTATTCATGCAGTTATGCCACAACAACGGATGATTATAACGCGCATCAACGCTTGATAGGCCAGCTAATTTGTTATAAACTTTTGTTATAAATGGTTTTCGACCGTCAATCTGGAAGAATAACCTCTTTACCGTCCTCTAGACGGTCAAGTTGTCCCAAAAATTTACTTCCTTTAATTTTCGTGCTCAGGATCTTAGATCGGAGTAAAATCTAGGTGGTAAAAAAAATCGTCAATGAACTCAAAAGCCATTCATAACGCTATAGGTGCTTCAGAGGTAAACAAACTATCGTATACCTAAATCCTTGACTCAGGGTCTCGTATCTTCATGCTGTCTGCCTCTTCGATGGTTTTATATACCTATGATATGATATCACGAAGAAAATATCACGATCATAAGCTTTTGATGTACCTAAGGTCTGCGTTTCCTTATGACAAAAATTCCATAAATAAATAAACCCTCGAGCCTCCAATTCAGTAAAAATGGAATTTTTCAAAATCAATCCTACCAATATATGGAAGGATTGTTAAATAACAAGAAATCAAGCACGAAAAGAGGTAATACACAATACTTCCATGTATCACTTTACAATATACGAAAGTATTGTGTGTTATCTTTTTTTGACTTTAATTTCTCGTTATGTATAGGAACTTATGTATCGATTAAATGGAACTTTGGGGAAGGTAAGGGCAAAGTACAATTTACAGACTACGCATTTGCCCTCGGGTCAAGGGCAGCCTTAGTGACCTCCCTAAGGGACGTGTATGACGCTCACCATTTCGCTATTGAGTGATCGAATTCTCAGGGCGGTTTCCGGCTCAACGGGGCGTCTCAGCTTTTCGTTATCGTCTCGAACTTCACCAGACACAAATTCGCACAGCACCTGGCACAATTTTTCGCACAGTCGGCTTCTGTTATGTTTTTTGGGTTTTACGACGCGACGGAAAAAAATCGCAGATTCCGTAACGGAGATTAGGATTATTTTTTATTCGGCTTTCGACATCTGTCGCTTTTTTAACGTAGGTTTACGTTTAAACTCGCGTTTCCGATCTGTTCGCGTTCACAGCCTTCGCAATCTCCGTCCGTACCGACCGTTTGCGTTGGTGGTCGTCGACTGGCGCTCTGGACCGGGCCGGCCCGCAGTTTTCGACCAGCTGGGGCCAGAATGTCGTCTGACTCGCCCTTTGGGACGGGAGATCATCGCCCACGCAGCCCTGACACCTGAGGAAAGAAATCGGTATGCGGCTACACAGCGGCCGACGGGTCCGACGGCTATCTCCCCTCTGGCGGGATTCGCTTTCGCCGTTTTGGGCCTCTTACGGGGGTGGGAGGCTATCCGCACGATTGAGGGTGGGTTCGTCAATTCAGAACTTGAGCTTTCCCAACTGGGGCCTGAATTTGAGAAAGCGCAAGTTCTCGTCAAGGCATTTTGCTCTGATATAAATGTTATATGATGATTTTATAATCATTTTTAAGTTTTGAATGAAATATGATGTTATTTTTGATAATGAGTTATCATTCATTATGCGCTCGCAATGACACACACAATTACAAATTATTTACAACATTACAAATTTACCTTCCCTGATTGATGACTTCATGATGAGTCATTTGGGGATCCCGTTAATTCGAAATTCTATTTCAACCAAATGTTGATATTTTTTCTGAAATAAGATTTTTTGGAAAATTATTCACGCTTATTCTCCTTTCATATCTACGATGTTAGTAGAAGAAGGTTGCTCGAACGATAGGAATAAAGTTTTGTACGCCTATGAGCATAATTATTGAAAAATTACAAAAACTCTCATACCTCCCTCGATTTTCATTATTTTTTCGAATTTCTTCAGCTAGGATGTTTGTTCTAGCAAGGCCTACAATAGTTTTTCACCGGAATTTCGATTCAGATTGCAATACCTTCAAAATATGGGAATTTTATAGGTATATTGCTGTCTGTATTTTTTCTTCGGGTCATAACAATGAAATTTGAGCAGTTGGGTACCAACATCAATTTGGATCAATGCCGCGATATTTCAAAAACTAAAGAAGAACTTCAGACCAAAAAGCCAACCTTATTTCAACCACATTTCATTCTCAGACAAATAATTTGTAGCCCCAAACGCACCCTAGTCATAATTCAGTTTTCCACGAGAATAAGACTGAAACATATTTTACAAGATGCATTTCCAATCCATTAACAGAATTGCCAGTATTTCAAGGTCTCCCCCTTCTAGAAGTGCAGCACTTTCTCTAAAATGGGAGCTCTTCATCAATCAACTTCCAACCCTTACCAGGGAATTGCATTATACGAGCGATTCATCAATGTTGCATTGAGCCAATGATTTATTTGAGTTATTATAGCAATTTTTACCCTAGGTACCAAGGAGTTTTGAAATTGACTCGAAGACGTATGGCGATATTCACCTGCGACCTTCGAAAATAGATTTTTCAAATATTTTAATTTAATTTTTCAGATAATTTATTGCAGAATTTCGCAGGAACCTCAGGTGCTGTATTTTTCACTACAGAATGTCGGATTTTAAATTTGGATATCTTCGCACTTTTGACAAATTCTGAAAATTTCAAAAATTTTCAAAACTATTTTTTCCTTGAAATCCAGAATTTTGCAGAAATGTCGATTTTTTCGTGTTTTTGACTTTATCTCAGTAAAATGGTCATAAAACCCTTAAATTTTGAAGTAATCACAAAAATGAGGATACCGTTGGAAAGTCCGTTAAATTATCGATAATTTTACTGTATTTGCAGTTTTCTAACATCAAGTTAAATGAGCAAAAAATTGGGATTAAATCAAGGATTGCTCAATTTTTGAAAGTTAAAATTTTTCAGCGTGCGTTGAGGGCTAGAAAAAATGATACAATCCCGCTCACGTTCCGGGTAAATCTGGCCCAGGAAGTCAGCTTTCTGACGGTATAATCATTTTTTTGATTTTTCCAAAATGTGAGGGTCTTATGACCATTTTACTGAGTTAAGGTCAAACACGCGAGAAAATCTTCTATGCAAAAAAAGTATATTTTCCCTTGAGCTCACGAAAAATTTTATGGGAATGAGCTAAAGATTCGACCATTTCAAGGAAGATAGTCCAAAGTGCGAACATCCTTTACAGATAATGGTATGCAACATAGTTCTGTGATCTAAGTAACTACCTAATTTTAGCATCGATCTTCTACGAAAACGCCGATGTTGAGGTGAACGTGTAAAAACACGTCAGTGACATGTCCTCACAAACCTAGTCGGAAATTTTTATTTTCGAAAAACAACTCTCGAGAAAGACCCCCGCAAGTATCTTCGACTTTTCACCCCCATAAGGGTTGGACTCCTGAGGGTCGTATCGGACTGTCCCATACGAAGTCAACAATCAGACGTTGCAAATAAAATCACGTGGAAGAAGGGAAGCCGGTCCCGATAGATTGGATGGGATGCCGAGAGAGATGGAAAGCAAAATATACGAAGAGGTGGCAGTGCAGCAGCCGAGGTGGCAACGGGGCGATGCGCATGCGCGAGCCTGGCGGGTATTGATCTGAACGCTTCCTCGCGGAACTACCAACAACAAGAGTTGGCTGAATGTTCTGTCCCCTCCCCCCACACTGTTCCACCTTTGTCTGGCCCGAGAAGTCAGCTGATTTCGGAAGAGGTATCCTCTCGCTAGATGGTAATCCTCGAATCCTGTAAATTTTTTTGTCAAGCTTGATGACCCTATCGAGTAAATAACACCCCCTATTCCGCCCTTAAAGGTGTTATTTACTCTCAGTTGGTGGGTAATCATCGACCAGGAAAAGTAAACATTCGAAATCCTTAGGTGTATGGGGATAGGGTTGTAGGGTGTACGCTGAATTAAGAAGATTTGCCTTTTCCAACGACTGAGTTGTAAAGTTATCAATCAACTTTCTCGCGCAATAAATCCAATAAGAGTGTTATCAATTGTCTAAGTATCCTTTCTAGTACCTGTACAAATAACGTGGAAATTCTTCTTGCAGAAATGTGCTAATCAATAGACGAGTTTACCTTTATCTCAGGGTTTAAAGTCGCTCCCAAGTCTGTTTATTCCAGCTAGTCACTCCCTAGCCTGTCAATCCCTATCCAGTCACTCCCTATCCAGTCACTCCCTATCCTGTCACTCCCTAGCCTGTCACTCTCTAGCCAGTCACTCCCTATCCAGTCACTCCCTATCCAGTCACTCCCTATCCTGTCACTCCCTAGCCTGTCACTCCTTAGCCTGTCACTCCCTAGCCTGTCACTTCCTAGCCTGTCACTTCCTCGCCACTCACACCTTAGCCTGTCACTCGCTAGCCTGTCACTCCTTAGTCTGTCACTCCCTAGCCTGTCACTCCCAAGCCTGTCACTCCCTATCCAGTCACTCCCTATCCAGTCACTCCCTATCCTGTCACTCCCTAGCCTGTCACTCTCTAGCCAGTCACTCCCTATCCAGTCACTCCCTATCCTGTCACTCCCTAGCCTGTCACTCCTTAGCCTGTCACTCCCTAGCCTGTCACTTCCTAGCCTGTCACTTCCTCGCCACTCACACCTTAGCCTGTCACTCGCTAGCCTGTCACTCCTTAGTCTGGACAGGTACTAGCCGTACAAATAACGTGGAAATTCTTCTTGCAGAAATGTGCTAATCAATAGACGAGTTTACCTTTATCTCAGGGTTTAAAGTCGCTCCCAAGTCTGTTTATTCCAGCTAGTCACTCCCTAGCCTGTCAATCCCTATCCAGTCACTCCCTATCCAGTCACTCCCTATCCTGTCACTCCCTAGCCTGTCACTCGCTAGCCTGTCACTCCCTATCCAGTCACTCCCTATCCTGTCACTCCCTAGCCTGTCACTCCTTAGCCTGTCACTCCCTAGCCTGTCACTTCCTAGCCTGTCACTTCCTCGCCACTCACACCTTAGCCTGTCACTCGCTAGCCTGTCACTCCTTAGTCTGTCACTCCCTAGCCTGTCACTCCCAAGCCTGTCACTCCCTAGCCTGTCACTCCCTATCCAGTCACTCCCTAGCCAGTCACTCCCTAGCCTGTCACTTCCTAACGAGTCACTTCCTAGCCTGTCACTCCCTAGCCTGTCACTCTCTAGCCTGTCACTCCCTGTCCTGTCACTCCCTAGCCTGTCACTTCCTAGCGAGTCACTCCCTAGCCTGTCACTCCCTATCCTGTCACTCCCTAGCCTGTCACTCCCTAGCCTGTCACTCCCTATCCAGTCACCCCCTAGCCTGTCACTCCCTATTTAGTCACTCTTTAGCCCGCATAAAATTATAAGTTATTTTCAAACAATTTTTTTTTGTCAAATTTTTTTCCATTTTTTTGGTCAAATCAAGCAGCTTTGCTCCTGCAGAGATCGCAGATGTTTATGCACGCCGCATTTCGTTTAAAGTGAAAAATACGTGTCATTTTTCAAAGGAAACATGCAATACCCAATTAGCATATAGAATCGATCAACTGAGGCACTCGAACCAGTTCCTAATGTTGGCTATTATTGGTTAGATCGTATCATTAGGTTGAAGAAAAAGTCCGTATTCCGCGTTCACACGGCGCGAAAAACGAGCATTGTGAAATTAAACATTAAAAAAACCATTAAATTAAACTGATTTCACACAAATGAAAATCAATTTTATTGTTATTTATGGTTGTTCGGATTGTGACGAATAGCCAGTGTCGTTATTTCTGCCAACATCCTAACAACCATTAATTTTTTACAAAATATACCTATTTATTTGGGTATGGGTTTAATGTTAGTCGCCCATAAAAGTAATCGATTATTTATTAAGATTTACCTGGCTTGTTATGATGTGTTTGTACACTTGGGTAGGTGTTGCCTAATTTTTTTAAAATAATTTTTATTACCGATACCTACTACTTGCATTTTTTATTATTTACATTTAAGTTATCTCGTATTTGTAGGTAATCCGTATCAGGCAGCGAATCCGCGCCCATGTAAAAGCCGCCGAACCGGCAGCAGCCGGTATTAACGGAAAGGGAAGTTCGTGCATGCAATGACCAATTTGAATAGTTTCATGACTCGAGTGACCTTGGCCTAGTGACTTTTGACCGCTCACGAAAAAGAGAAAAATTATCAATGCCGTCGCTACAGCCGGCGTAATATGCTGAAATCACATTATGGCATGCCTCTTTACAGGATTTTTCTTTTCCACGAAAGTTGTTTTGTAAAAATCAATTTTTTAAATTATTTATATAAGAGTCAATGGGAGTATTGTATGAAATTTGAAAATCGTCGAGGAAAATCGAACTCCCTACTATCGATACGGGGAATTGTGATCGATCTTCGACTGTGTTAACCGCTTCTTATTTTCGACGCTTTGGCGCTAGACATTTTTCGACGCACTGCCGCGTAGATGCAGTGCCGCACTCCCGGTCCAGGTACTCCCAGACGCAAGCCGCTCGGGCGGGAGAGGGGGAAACGATCGGCCAATCACACGCCAGACCGTTTTTTTTTCGAGTCTCAAGTTTTTTGCCATTTTACAGAGGTGAAAGTTTCAAGCTACACTTCATATTTTCTTTATTTCAGTCGAAATAGTTCGTCAAGGATTAACTATTTTGCACATTGTAATAACGTCCGACATTGAACTGAAATTCTTTATAATATAATCACTCGCCTGCTTCTCGAGGGTGGGAATTTTTTCGCTTAAAGCGCTGACGATCTTCGCTTTGGCCACCTTATTGCCAATTATTGTCAGACCCCAAACATTGACGACTGTTCCTCTCAATTTTACCTGCGAAATTTTTTATCAAAAGATTAATATTACCAATAATAATATTTCGGTATACGATTCTCCATTCGTAAATTCCCCATTAACGAAATTTCCCACGAAAATTCCCCATTAACGAAATTTCCCACGAAAATTCCCCATTAACGAAATTTCCCACAAAAATTCCCCATTAACGAACTTTCCCACAAAAATTCCCCATTAACGAAATTTCCCACGAAAATTCCCCATTAACGAAATTTTCCACGAAAATTCCCCATTAACGAAATTTCCCACGAAAATTCCCCATTAACGAAATTTCCCATGTAAATTCCCCATTCTATTATTCACGAAAATAGTGATTGGGGTCGGTGTAAAAAATAGTTTTTGTTCATAGCCTCCCAGCCATCCTAGTTTGTCCATTTTGTCGGTCGAGGTTCAAAATAATTTATGCAGATTTTGGAAAAAATTATTACTCACGTCAGCAGTGTTTAGAACCAATTCGCAACGATCGTTCCAGTACTCCACGCTGAGGTCCACCGTAACACTGTTATCGGTAATGTTAACGTTTGCTCCTCCGTGTAAAATTGATTCTTTCAGCTGGAAAAAATTCAACGAGGCCCTAGTGTCAATAAGGACGAAAAATTATTCGTCACAAATTTAGAAAACCAGTGGTGCGTAGATGACGCACAATACTTCCATATTTAGATACGTACATTTTATATACAATTTGATTATGTTTTGACTGCTTTTGAGGGTGTTTATTCGAGAAAAATTGCCTCTCAATAAAAAATATTTTCAAGCATTTATGACTGGTGTTTTTAACCAACCAATTTGACCAACCAATTTTTAACCAACTGAACCATCTCAAAAATTTTTTTGGTACTAAATGGTGATTGGAAAATTATCGCTCTTTCCAACGGTATGGCCAAAATTGAATTTCTATGATAAATTCAGGATGGCTTTTTAGTGAATTAAGATCAAATTCACGAAAAAATCTTAAAAGTAAAAAAAGTGGAATTTAGAAGCGAGTAAAAAAAAGTTATGGAAGAATTTTTGTTGGAAATTAGTCGTAGAATCGATCCCCAGCCGGTGGCATATTCCTCAGGTTAACACCCTTTATATATTTGTTTCAATTTATGAAAAAATCTGTGCAAGATATTTATTCACTTACGTCCAGGTACACAATCAGGTTCGATAGCCCAACTTCGACAGTGACATTGATCTGTTCTGGGTAACCCTCGGAATGAATGAGGCTGGCCTCACCCAGGCGATGAATCGTTGACAAATCGTAGACTTGCACACGCTTAACTTCCGCCGGTAGGCCGAGGTCGGCCGTCGGTACCCAAATGGCGGTATCGTTCAAATTTCTGATTTTCGAATTGACCAAATTCAAAGCGTAATCGATCAGGCTGTCGAAACCGGACGCGCGCTGGACCGGAAACAACAAACCGGTGCACAGGGGGAAAATCAAAAATAATTGGACCGCAATCGTCGGGTCGAAACGCATTTTGTTCTCTTTACGAACGTCCGAATATTCCTCGTACGACTGGTGCCATTGTTGGTTTATTATTCAATAATATTAGACGCCACTCGTGCCTACTTGTCCATCATGTTATCTACCGTTCGAACCAATTAGATGAATATTGTCAAGCTGCGCTGCCGAATTGACGAATATTTCCGCCGAACGCTGCAAGTCAACAGGCACTTGATGGAGATCGTTCGATTGACAACTATTCGTAATCTCTAAATTTGGCCTTATTGAAATATAATAATGCAGGTGTTCTTAATTTAATGAAAACGTGCTCGATAAATTTTGAGAAGACAATATTTGCATTTGGCAAAATTCGAATAACTCGACCTTCTAGACAACGGAAGTTTACTTACGAACTTTTTTTTATTAATTCAAAAATTTGTCCATATCTCTTTTAGAACTTATGCGATATGAGGGTTGCCTGCTGCCTTCTGTTTTTTCACCGGCCACTAATTTTTTAACCTCAAATAATTCACCATCTATGTTGAAGTATTTTTGTTCAGGGGACGACAGCGTCCAGCTTGCATAAGCTATTGGTCTTTTGAACTTATCGTCCAATTTGCGCATCAATGTTTTTAACCCTTTTTCTGATACATACTATGACCAGGGGGAAGCTATAGAACTATTTAGTTACCTAGTTCTTTGCTCGCTGGTCGTAAGGTACCTCTGTATTTCTGCAGGAGAAAACCATTTCACCATAGGCCTTTTATTCGATTGATCGCAACATTTCCGTTAGTTTTGTACACGGATTATGGAGGAATATCATGAAATCATAAAAATATCAAAAATACAGCTGGTTCCATAGCGCCAGCGAAAGGTGTACTAGACTATTCGTGCAATGCAGGATGTTGTTGGACAGTCTACTCTTCTGCTGGAAGGCGTTGTCCACTCGGAAACTGATTTCTGTTTTTCGAAGGACCTCTGAAAACATTCAATAATTTACCATATCAGGAATTTTCACATAGCCACCCCCCTCCCCACCCTCTGGGTTTTTAGTATAAGGGGCCGAAAGGAAAACACGGAACAAAAGAAACAATTTATTTACAAAAACAGAAGAACCTCGACATTTTTTTGACTATCTAGAGTGGTGTATATGATGAGGTGTTTTAATGGGGCATACAATCTGATCGTTAAAGCAGATTAGTATGTCAATATTATAGGAGTCGTTCCTGTAATTCCAGCTGTGGAGAACTGACGCCATGATTTGATGCATGTCGATGGTCTATCGGAAGTAGTGAGAAGGTCGCCACATGGTTAAATAGATATTTATTAAAGTATAAAAACAAGTTGAAAAATAAGTTTTAAAATGTTGTACAAATATTTGCGCGGGTATTTTACACTTTAACCCCTCTTGTATTGTAACGATTCTTGACAAATGCTCCGTTGGGATACCTCAACGCGATCTGTTGGAGATAACTGCAAATATCTTGCTGATTGGCGTTCACCTCGTCCCTGACGGCCTTCAAGACCAACGGGAACAGCGAGTCTCTGAGTTTCGTTTCGACGTAATTCTGAACGAATTCGAAGGAATATAGGAAATGAAGCGCCATGCCGCCATAGGATTGCCTGCTGATTGTAATTTCGTCGAAATTCATCCGGTTCAAGTCGAGAGACAACGAGCAGGAATTCGGCGAGAACTCCACGTCCAAATTTATGGGCCCCACCGTGAAAGTTGGAACCGTCAGACGGACCGAAGATTCGAGAAGCGGAATTTTGGCCAATTCAACGTTCAAATCGTCCAAAATGATTTCTATCCCGTCGAAATTCCAACTGGATATTTGAATGCTGGCTTTTTTCGAAGACGACTCATCGTGACAGAACTTGCCGTCGATCACTTTCGAACTGTTGATCTGCAGTTGGCCGTCGATTTGAACGTCGACGTATGAGTAGAACGTTTTTTTCGGCGTAAAATGTCCGATCGCATTTGCGAAATGCAGAACCGACGGCAGGACGACGTCGTCGAAAACGTCTTGGAGGCTGAAACAATTATCAGCGGCGGATGGGGGCGCCAAAAAACCGGCTACGATGAGCAGGCATGTTAATTTTGCCACCATGTTGCGGCTAAAACGATCCGAAACGCGAAAAACAAAACCGTCACTTCACCGTTGGAAAATCGGATTAAAATTGCACTAACGTCATCTTCGAAAATTGATTTTATACCCGTATTTCTCCAATTGGGGATTAATTATTTTTATTTCCCTTCTTCAAATCAATAATAGACTCGAGTGGACAACTCTTCATTGATAAGATACGTGGGCAAACAATGGGACAAGCAAATGTATCACAAAAGAAGACGAAAGGTGTTTTTGACACCGCCTTTTTTCAAGTAGATTTCAGAAAGTCTGTTTTTTTTTCTTTTCGGCTGCACCTGACAAAATCCTCGCGAAAAATGTCTCATCGTGTCGGATTTTCCTCGACATTTGGAGTTTCGACATCGCTGAAGAGCGATGGGTAAATATTTCCTCAGAAACGAACACGTTTTTCCTCGAAACCCGCAATATCCGTCTCAAGTAGGCATTTTGGTATGACCAACGAAATGGCGCGGCGGTTGAGAAAAATCGGACCACCCGTTCAGGAGGAAAACCCGAGGACACGCCAATGTTATTATTATTCCAAAAATATTGTATATTTATATTTAGTATATATTTGTATATTTAGAGCAAATTTCGGCAAGTAGATGTAATCTGACAAAAATTTCAGACGATAACAAAAATGTTGGAAATTTTACGGGCTACAAAAAACCCAATCCCTAAACTCATCAAAATTTCAACCCTTATCGACGAAAACTGCCAAAAACTATCACTACTTATGAACAAACGCCGTTTTTAGCCACTTTCCTAAAACGAAAACACATTTTTAGCTAAAAATACGAAAATTGACGATGTTTTAGTAACTCCAACCGTTAACCCTATTATTCGTGGCACGTCAATTTTCATGATTATTGCACAGCCACTGTCTAGGGTCATCTTTAGGGCGGATTTCGGGATTTAGGGTTCGCCTGACGGACATTTTGCACGATAACAAAAATGTAGGAAATTTAACTCGCTACAAAAAATCCTATCCCTAATCTTAACAAAATTTCAACCCTTATCGACGAAAGTTGCCAAAAACTAAAACTACTTTTGAACAAATGCCGTTTATAGCCACTTTTTCTTGAACAAAAACAAATTTTTAGCTAAAAATGCGAAATCGGACTTCAGTCATGTAGTTCCAGGCAAAAACCAGTATTTTCCACAAAAAAAAATTTACTCCACCCCCAACCGTGAACCCCATCAGTCGTCACACGTCAATTTCCATGGTTATTCCAAAGCAGTCCATTCGTTCGGTTCGTGCTTGCGGATTACCAATTTTTCCATTCATCAATTTCTACTTTTGCGCAGTTTGAAAAGTTGACAATGCACTCAAGTAATGTAAGGAAATGCCAATCTAATCAGCTCCATTAAAAAGAATTTCTTTTCCTCAAAGACTTTTTTCGTTTTTAGGTACGTATATAAACGGTTGTATTTCCTCATCCTCCAAATAACGCTCTCCGTCTTTAAAATGTACAAATCGGTGTTCGTGTTCGGATTATGTTCTCTCCTGACCGGAGACTCGGTCGTTTCCGGTTCGGGAGCCAACGATTTCGTAGATTACAGTATCATGCTCGCTAAACAGAAAATCCAAAATTTAGGGCTCGCTACTATTTTTCTAAAGCGTGACGCTCTACACAATAAGGACACGGATAATCCGAAATTGTACGACTTTACCAGCATACAACGCATGGGTGACGTCACCGTTCAGCATAGCAGTCAGCCGGATTTAGAGACAATTGATCTGGCAGTTAAGATCGGATTGACGAACCTCGTTTTGCAATTTGATGTAAGTACATAGGCGAAAGAAATGAAAAAAATCGATGGCCATTTTACTGAGACAAAGTCGAAAAAATCATTGAAGGAAAAGTGCAAAATGCTTCTTTTTGGGCTCACAAAAACAATTATGCTACGAAAATTATAAAGAGCTAAACAATTGACTCCTGAAACAGTTATGAAAGATTAATTAATGAGTTAATGATGGATTAATAATTTCAGATTAATTGGGCACTCTCTCATGGTGCAGCTCGAGTGCATTTGGAGGACAATGGCGTGACAGTCGGTATCCATATTGAGTACACCAAAGAGAACTGTACGATGAAACTGTCGAAAAATGAGGTAAGCTATGAATACTTATTGGCTTATAATTTATTAATGTACCATAATTCGCACTTCTCTTTCATAAACCAAATTTGAAAATATCAGGGGGTTCAGTGCCGATTTGAGATTTTATCTAGCAACCGTACCTCCGAAACTAACAAATTTTTTTCTAAGGAGAAAATAATTTTGATAAAATTAGGTAGGTGCCTAATAAGCCTATGCGATCAGCTGGAGATAGCATTTCCATCCCCTTAAACTCTTGCATTAGATCAATTGTTTAATTATATTTTAAGCTTATTTTTTCTCGTATTTTTCAGGTAAAATTAAGAGGCATGTACGTCGACGTCTGGGGACTCACCCAGATCGGGGACAATGCTGCAAAAAGTCAAATCAGAGATGCGTACAACAATCAAATCGGCGGCTTGGAAGGACAGGGGAGAGACGCGATTCAAAAATATTTCGACAGTTTCGCATCCTCGCAGGCGATTTGCCAACTTGTGAAATCGATAGCTATCGACTGATACGATGACCTGTTCGAAATCGTGTACATGACAAAAGTTGAAGGCATCCATTGAAGAAACAACAACAACATACGATTTTCAAGAGATGTAAACCATAGGTATATGTGAAAATTTTGTACCGTAGTTTGTACGTGTCTTGTCAGAATTTGAAATAAAAATTCGTTGGAAATTTCCGGGCGGTTTGAGTGTTGGGATTTCCAATTTTTGAATCGGAGTCAGCACTCCCTGAATTTATCGGGATTGCTGTAACGTGGGGTGGGGGTATCAGCAGCAATTCCAAGACAACGAAAGAAGAAGACGATTATCACGATAGATAACAGCACAACAACTTGGCGCCATTCAGTCTCTTTTGATATTTGAGCAGTTTTCTAATCTATCGCATGAAAATATTGTTAAAAATTCCATTTAAAATACCAATTTATATTTCTGCCATAACAACTTGGTATATTAATCGCATGGTTGGTATCACTGATACAGTAATCAACGATAATTTAACAACATCGTTTTATTAAATATTTGAATAAATTTTTCCAATTTCATTTGTCAGATCTCTTCGGTATCAACATTCAATTCTTGTTAACATTATTGCTTCGTTAGAACGTTAAGTTGCGAACCTCAAAGGGAAATCAGATTGTACCGTAAGTATTGCTACGATGCAATGCGCAGCAAATGCGCAATCAAAAGTTCAATATCGAAAGTTCAACGGTCGAAAACGACCGCACATTGATGCGTTATCACCGAGAAAATAATAATCGAAATAAATTATTAGTTAAAAGAAGATTATTGGACGCAAACCTTTATAACTATTTATAAATGCACACATTATGATACTGATGGTAACATGCGGTTGATTGAGTCCATCATCGAAGAAATCAACGTTAAATCGATTGTTTTTCCAAATAGGCTAAACGGCGTCTTCGCACTTCGTCCAAATCCGGTTCGTCGCCTGGAGAAAATCGAAAATATTCAATGGACGATTTGATCGGCGGGAAAATAACTTTCAAGAAACCGGTAAAATATGAGGAAACATACTGGTACGCGGGCGGGCAGCCGGAACGGGCCGCGGAGGGACGGGTGCTGTAAGCGGACGGTTGGACGCGGGGCGCTCCAGGGATATCCGAATTGCTTCTTGGAGCAGAGCCTCTTCGTTATCACCGGCGCCTGTGGAAACGTCAGTAGGCAGTGCGACAAAGAAACGCAACAAAAACAACGTCGGAAGATAGCCTACAAATCATAAGCGACAAGAACTACCCATTGTCGTACGTAAGGCACAAGACAAAAACATAAAAGAAAACAACAACAACAAGATGCGACGTGTAGCCGTGTGAGGAGCAACAGGGAAAGTTACGTGAAGCTTTAGGACAGAATCGTGTGGGAGCTTCAAGGCACGTCTTGAGGAGCTCCAAGACAAGACAGGAGGAACTTTAGGACAGGTCGCGACGAGGTCAAACACAGGTCCAATCAATCTCCTCTTACACATACACGCTCAACCAGTTACCAATTTCTGAAAAGCACAGTAACTTCCACTTGCACGCATACACGCAACGAACTGACTTACTGGTCGTCTGCGTGGGTATGCAACCGGATGGTTGGCCGATCGACGGCAACGGATCGCAGTCGCTCAAGCCAGCCTGCGCTCTCAAAGACATCCGTATCGCTTCGTTCAGCGACGGGTCGTCAGCCACATCGTTTTCAAGGCTGACCTGCAACGCTGCTGCAAGTCCTTCGTCCTCTTCATCATGCTGCGTGAGACTCAGCCTGAAAATGGTCATTCTAATAACAGAACAGTCGACGTAGGTCAACAGTAGGATTAACAAAGTCACGACTGATCACCTGATCGCACGCTGAAGATCGTCGTCGGATGGGTTCGTCGATAAAGGAACTTGTTTGGGTTTTTTCGGCATCTGCACAACCGGCCTAAGAGCGATGGCTTCGTCGGCTTCGCAGGCTGGAAGTGCGCCTTTGACCACGAAAATTGAATAACCTAAAAATGATAAATGCCATGATACCAACCACATTGAAAATTAGTTGTTTTTGTTCTGCAGCTTTTAGTCGTAGGGATGTCCCATCGAAAATGAGCTCGTATCGATTCCAAGAACCAATATTACCCTCTTTTTATTTTCATAGGAAACTGCTCGCTTTCGGCCTTTAACGGCAAAACTTACCTTCGTTTCGCAACTGTTGGATGAACATCGATAAGTAGAATGTCGTGATCAGTTCGGGACCCGACAGCAACGAATTCAAGTTGAACCATTGGTTGGCGAATTTCCGGATGGTGAACCAATGCTGTCTATAATTGCAAATGTAGGCGGTTTGACTCCTGGGGAAATGAAAAAATTCGATAACTGGCACGTATACAGTGTTACTCTAGAAAGAACGCTTGGATCACTAAAGTTTGAGAAGAATTTTACCGTTTGACATTAAAATTTTCAATTCCAAAAACTTCCCTACCGGCCGGTATTGAAAATCAAAAAATTTTACTTGGGTAAAGCAGGTTAGGTAACTTTTTTTAAATGATTGATTTTAAAAATTGACAAGTTTAATCGCATAATGATAACTAATTTGAACATTATCATTACTCAAGTCTATCGGCGGCTTCCAGAGCCAACGGGTCGCAAGAAGCTAACGGCACTAAATCCAAACCCCAGACGGCCAGTGCCGAACTGATCACTTGCACGGAGAAAAATCCGCTGTCGTCCATGTTATGCGACGGTTGCTAGAAACAAAAAGTCAATTTTTGCTAAAAAACTTGTGAAAAAAATATAAAATTAAGAAAAATTATTCAATTGTTAAAATTTTTATGTTTTTACAATATTATGCACCTGTAAAAAACGTTTGTACTCCTCGCTGTCGACACCAGATTCGGCCATAACAGCTCGTTCCTGCTCGTCCACATTTTCCGCCAATTTGGCCAGGTCGACCGCGGAGAAGTATTGCCCTTGAAGTAACGCGTTGAGGCAATGCTGAGCGCACAGGGCGCCTTCTTGCTGCGGACCATGATCGGATTGATAAAAACGAACCATGGTAAAAACTACTAAAAATCATGGTTACGTGGTTCGGAAACGCCAATTTATAGGAACCGACTCCACCTCGACCAATCGCAGCTATGAAGTTTCTTAACCCTCCACCAGAAATTGCATGGCTGATCTACTCAGTGAGCAAGTAGGGGGATCTCATTAATTCTCATTTTCAGGGAATTTCGGGCGATTAAATACTGTAACACCATAATTATTTTCTACCCATAATGGTCAATCTATCATGAATTTTTCATTCTTACCTTCTCGTGGAAGATTGTTTCCATTGCTCAGCGTCCAAATTGTTTTAACACTTGAGAAAAATCAAATTTTCATCCCTAGTTTGGAGCAGTCGACGGTACTGAAAAAATAGCGATTCTGCCAGCTAACCGAGACCGACGTCAACTTTTGAGAAAGTGGCGGATACGAAACAATTTTGATTTTTGAGGAAAATCTCTACAGGATTACGGAAAATCCGCCAGCAATTGTGAAATGTCAAGAAATTGAAATAGAATGTAATCAAAGAATCGAACGGTACTTTGATAAAACTTCTACACTAGAAAGCGATGGTACTAGAATGATTGCCGGAGTCGACTCGTGTCGCAGCGTTGCGGATGGCATCAGAACTACTTCATTGGTGCATGAATTCCCATCACCCAGAGGCTTGGAATTACAGAGGAAAATCCACATAAACTAATCCAAAATCAACTAAAATTCGATCAATGTTCCTCCCAGCCCGACGATTAATTTTCGCAAAATGATCAACAAGGCCGTGGCTCGATGCCCATCGACGGACACGGGATCTAGGTTCAATGTTCAAAGGTACCCGCTTACCAGTTCTGGTTCTATTGTTTAGATGCGCGCATACTGTGCGATTTGTGCTGTTCATTCTAGTGAGCTTAGAACTCGATTTGATCCGTCAGTTTTTACAAATTTCAAGAGGACCCAAACCCAAGGTAAGCAAATGTACTAGCAATTTCGTTACATTCATTAGACTCAAAACTAACTGAGCTCAAAAACCCAACGCACTAACTCTGCTCACAAACTCAATCCAACCAACAAGATCAACTCAAAAACTCAACTCTTGAATTCAACTCTCAGTTCGAGATTGAACTTCAGTTTGATTTTGACTTCGAGTTTCAGTTCGAGTTTGAACTTCAGTTCAAGTTTGACTTCGAGTTTCAGTTCGAGTTTGAACTTCAGTTCAAGTTTGACTTCGAGTTTCAGTTCGAGTTTGAACTTCAGTTTGAGTTTGACTTCGAGTTTCAGTTCGAGTTTGAACTTCAGTTTGAGTTTGACTTCGACTTTCAGTTCGAGTTTGAACTTCAGTTCAAGTTTGACTTCGAGTTTCAGTTCGAGTTTGAACTTCAATTTGAGTTTGACTTCGACTTTCAGTTCGAGTTTGAACTTCAGTTTGAGTTTGACTTCGACTTTCAGTTCGAGTTTGAACTTCAGTTTGAGTTTGACGTCGACTTTCAGTTCGAGTTTGAACTTCAGTTCAAGTTTGACTTCGACTTTCAGTTCGAGTTTGAACTTCAGTTTGAGTTTGACTTCGAGTTTCAGTTCGAGTTTGAACTTCAGTTCAAGTTTGACTTCGAGTTTGAACTTCAGTTTGAGTTTGACTTCAAGTTTCAGTTCGAGTTTGAACTTCAGTTCAAGTTTGACTTCGAGTTTTAGTTCGAGTTTGAACTTCAGTTTGAGTTTGACTTTGAGTTTCCGTTCGACTTTGATTTTCAGTTCGACTTTGATTTTCAGTTCCGTGTAACTTTCAGTTTGTGTTCTACTTTGACTTTCAGTTTGAGTATCAATTGAGTTTGACTTTGAGTTGAAGTTCGAGTTCGACTTTCAGGTCGAGTTTCAGTTCGAGATTGAGTTGTACTTTGAGATTGAGTTTCATTTTCAGTTCGAGTTCAACTTTGAGTTTCTGTTCGAGTTTGACTTTCAGTTTGTAACTTGAAATTTTGTGGATTGAGTTTTTGAGTTGATTTTGAGTAAGTAACGTGATTTTGTGACTTCTGTTTGTAACTTAGGCTTTTTGTGTATTGAGTTAGTGAGTGAGGTTGAGTTGGTTCAGTTTGAGAGTTGTTTGAAAATTGAGTTCGTAACTCGAGTATGTGTATGGAATTTGTGAGTTTAGTTAGGTTTAGTTGAGTTAAGCTTGCGTTGTGATGAATTAGTATTGAAAATTGGAACGCGTATTGGACAGCACTGCTGACGAGTGGCATAGGGAAAATATTTTTAAAATTCGCATAATTTGTATATTATACATTATAATACTGGAACATTCTCAAAGTGAGGTACAGATGGAATCATTTGGTTTTCCAAGCAAAACTGAGAGTAGCCCTTTTGTTTGCATTGTTTGCCGATCCTCCTGTAAACAGAAATTAAAAAAATGTGTTACCTAGTTGGATACATTTGATCTAGAAACAACATATTGAATGTGAGATATCCAGAAACAACAGAGTTAGGTCTGTTTTCAAAGGTAACTGAATTTTAAGGGGAAACTAGGGAGGACTCCCATACTGTTGTAGAATGTTTCAACATTAAGGTAGGTACCCCCCTACCTAAACTTCGATGAGCATCAAGGCAATAATGTTCGTGAATGTGAGGTAATGAAGAAAAAATGTTGCCGCAGCCTTCTACAATATTGGGCCCAGATGGGACTAGTGGGAGCATCTCTGTGGACCAAAGATTCGTCGTTTCCCCCGTTCAAAAGCTAAAAACCAAGCTCACCTTTTCTTTCAATCCTCCATTTCCTGGTCGACCAAGGTGGAATTATTGCACGAGTACTTGAGGCAGCATGATCCTGGCACAGGCAAGACTCTGTCTCCTCTGAGAAACGGCGTCGGGCATCCGGGGGACTTGCACTTGGCAAAGTCGCAAAGGCATTCGCCTTCTTCGGACAAGACGGAATCAGGAGGACAGGAAATGGGTTCGCAGGCAAGGAGCGGGCAACAGTTGTTGGCATCGATGAAACTATCCTGCTCAATAAGTCTGGAGCCGGCATCGTCGCAGGATTTTTTTGGGCACAATGACGGCACGCATGTGCACGCATTGTTCTCGTTGACCACGGCGAATTCCGAACATTGTATGGTGATGCTCGTGGTACAATTATATTTGGGACAGCACTCTCCCGGCGTATTTGATCCGGCCCAACTGATAGCGGCATGCTGGCCTTGAGGGCAATTGAACTTCTTGCATGGCGCACATACGCAACTTTTGCTTCTTGCATCCCAGACCGAATCATCCGGACAAGGAGCTATGCACTCGAATTCCACACAACAACGACCCGGCTTTCCGGTTGGTTGGCTGATTATTTTCAGTTCCAGCGAATCGGGGCATTTGGCTTCCGAGCACGACCGCAAGTGGCATGAACAGGACCCGAGTGATTCATTGTACCTCGAATCTCTCGGACATTGAAAATGGCACTGATGTTTATTGCAGCATTCACCTGGAACACCTGAGGACAGTGCTACAACAAAAGAAACCATGCCGTCAGGGCAAATCGGATCCGAACAAGATGCCATGTCACAAACGCATTCTCCCGATTCATCCACCATGCTGTCTACAGGGCATTTATTGCTACAAGAGTATACATCACAACACTGCCCTGGCATGCCAGTTTTTGGTTCTTTCAAAACTGGCGACATCCCTTCCTTGCATTGAAATATTGATGCGGAGCAATTTTTGCTGCAAACACAAATTCCGTTAATGTTGGGTTTGGAATCGATGGGGCATATGACAGTTTGCCGGCATTCGAAACTAGGACAGCACTGGCCAGGAATGTTTTGAGGTTCTCTGGTGATTACAGGTTGGAATGAGTCGGAGCATTTAACTGGTGGACACGAAGGATACGAGCATTCGCAATGGCCTGTGAGAGGATGCCGTTTTGAGTCGGGAGGACATTTGACGAGAACCCATTGGCAGACGTAGGAATCGCAGCAATCGTTATCAATCAAAGTGGCCTCCTTTTGTTTAATCAGCACGGATCCGTCATGACATTCAGGCACAACACATCGTTCACGGTCGCATACGCAGGATTCGCTGATTTGATCGTAACGTGTACCGTAAGGGCATTGTATGAGGCGACATTCGTAGTGACTGCAACAAGCTCCAGGAGTATCCTTACCCACTCTAAGCTCTACGAGGGTGAAATTAGCGTCACAAGTTGGCTCCCTGCAACGTTTTTTGTCGCAGACACATTCGTCTCCTTCAATCCTAGAATCCGCAGGACAAACCACCGTCCTCATGCATAGGTACGAGTTGCAGCAGTCTCCCGGTGAGCCGGAGGCTTCTCGTACGATCACCCTAGTCTCATTGTTGGGGCATTGAATAACTGGGCATAAAGTTGGATCACAAATGCATTTTCCAGTTAGACGATTAAGGCGAGAATCGCATGGGCATATAGGGATAATCGTGCATTCGTACGTCGGGCAGCAATCTGGGTATACATTGGTCGATGAGTTGGTTTCAACCAACATGAATCCAGGCGAACATGAAGGCCTATAGCACCGATCGGCCCTGCACTCGCAGGCTCCGTTATTTTCAAAAGCATAATCTGGGCAAACTTGGGTGATAACTTTGCACTGGTATACTTCACAGCACTGTCCAGGAACTCCGGCGGCTCGGCGGACAATGTATGGGGTGGAACCAGGTGGGCACGAAGGATCAGGACATTCTGGACAATAACATGCTCCGTTATGATACATAATTGCGTCAGATGGACAGTCCAAGTCGGGAATGACTAGAACCTCGTCGCAACAATCCGGGAACTTTCCAGATGAGACGTGGGAAACAATCATTTTGTAACTTGACGTGATGAGAGGATGCGGGCACGAATCTGGGTTGCAAATGCAATCTGTTCCATCCAGCACCGACCCAGGGGGGCAGAGTTTTTGATAGGAACATGTGTATTGTGGACAGCAAGAGCCAGGTTTGCTGGTTCCTGGCTTTGTAACGACCGCCGAGGAGGAACACGAGATTTTCTGGCATGGAAGACATGCACAGGTCAGAGTTAGCGAATCGAAGTATGAATCTGGCGGACACTGGGGCTCAGATTCTAAGCAGATGCATGGGTGGCAACATTGTCCAGGCAAAAGGGGCAGCAGGATCGTACAGCATTTTGGGAGCTGGCAGGTTTCAGGCTTACATTGGCATTCATTGTCAACCCAAATCTCGCCGAACTGACATGAAACTTCCTGCTTGATGCACTCGAATTGAGGACAGCAAAATGGAGGAGTTCCGCATTCTGAAATTATCACTATGGAGAAGCCAATGCTGCATGATGGTGGAGGGCATAATTCGCACTTACAAATACAGTTGCCAAATTCATCTTGCGTGGTATACGGAGGACATGGGACTGTTTCGCACTCCGAGTTGGAACAGCAAGAGCCTGGAGTTCCCACTGACCTGCTTGTAACATAGAGGATCGCGTGATGAGGACAAGATTGAGGCGGACACCTTAGCGGATCACATTCACAATACAGTTCAGAATCAGGGCCGTTCACCATTTTTGAATCCCAAGGGCATTCGATAATTACCTTGCACAAGTAGGCAGGGCAACAAAAACCAGGAGTTGACGATAAAGGAAGAACCTCCAAAAGTGTCTCTCCTTCAAGGCATGTTGGTACAACGCAATTACGATAATCGCACACACAGCCAGTGTTCTGTGCATTGGGTTGTGAATCAAACGGACAGGCCAACGATACGCCACACGCATAGTTGAAACAGCATCCTTCAATTTTCCAGATTCGTTCAGTTTCGATGCTAACATCGACTAGGAGTCTTCGATTGCCACACTGGGGGGTAGGTGGGCATAGGCTTGGAGCACATACGCATGATTCCAATTCTGCATCGTAAACATGATACGGTGGGCAATAATTAGCCAGGCACATAACCTGGTCGCAACAGTCGCCAGGAGAGTTCGTCGATTTCCTGACACTGATCATGATCTCATAGATCCCACAGTACTTGGAAGGACATCGGCTCACATCGCAGTAGCACATACCATTAACATTCACAGAATCACTGGGACATTCGACTCTTTTGCATTCGAATATTTTGCAGCCACTTTTGGTATCTACGTGGACTAGCTGATAGTCCATGCTGCATGACGGTGGCTCTGGACATGATTTTTCTATACCCGTCTTGCAAGACCAGGTCCCACAACAATTTCCAGGTTCACCAGTAGGAGCCACATCAATCTGAACTGTGCCAGAAGGGCATTTAGGTTCAGGACATGTTTGACAAATGCAGTTGCCTTTTTCATCTAGGATCGAATTTGCTGGACACACTTTACGAATGCAGGCATACTTATCACAACAGTCTGGATACAATCCGGTGCTAGTTTTGCTGATGACCAGTACTCCGTCAGGGCACGGTGGGCTAGCAGCACAGCACCCCTCACTACAAGCACACTGACCATCAGTTTGCATAACGCCACATGGACCACAATCATAGTCAGGCATAAACAACTGGCAAGTGTGTACATCGCAACAAGATCCAGGGTATTTATTCCCAAGCATGCTCAAAACAGTTTCAAAACCTTCTGGGCATGACGATTGGTTGCAAGGATAGCACTTGCAAGTTCCATCGACATCATAATACGAATCGCCCGGGCAATCGGTCAGCAACGGAAAGCAGAAATATTCGGGGCAGCAGCTGAAAGCTTGATGCGCCATCGCAGTGAACCCCTCTGGGCAAATCGGCTTTGGCGGACAGTACGACTCCTCGCACGTGCAGAGTCCATCTTGATACACATGGAATGGGGGGCACGCAATGACGTTTTGGTCCTGCGCCTGTTCGCACATCCATTTATCGCAACACTTTCCAGGTATCCCGAACCCTCGTAGGATTTTCACAAGTCGACTACCCGGCCAGCACGGAGGAGGATGACAAGCATTTGGCAGGCACATGCATTCTCCTGAAGAAGTTGCGATGGAATCTATTGGGCACTCGGCCTCAAAACAGGCGAACGTGTCACAACAATCCGGTACATCTTGCGTTGCCTTACGTATTACAACTAACATGAAATCAGAATCGCACGAAGGCTTGGTACACTGCGAAGTTTCACATTTGCACTGACCGTCCTTCGTTACCCGAGTCCCAAGTGGGCATATTGCGTTTTCCTCTTCGCAGACGGTCTTGGGGCAGCATGTTCCAGGCATGCCGTTGCCGCGTTGAAGCGTAACCAATTTACCTTGGCAGTCATGAGATCTGCAGGGCAAGCATTCGCATCTATCATTGACATTATACGAGTCAGGTGGGCAAATGGTAGGTGTATCGTAGCATCCATACTGCGGGCAGCACACGTCTCCATCCAAGAGGAATAGACTAGATCCATGAGGACAGTCTGGTGGGAGAGGGCATACTTCTATCAGACATTCACATACTCCATAACTTGTCAACGTTGTCCCCAGTGGGCATAATGCAACTGTTACGTCGCACACAATGGCATCACAGCACTGTCCTGGAATATTTTTTGCCGGGGAGAGAATAATCCTCTCAGATCCATCTGGGCAGCTGAATGAACTGCAGTAGTTTTCCATGCAAACGCACTCTCCTTCTGCGTTTAACAAAGAGTCTGGGGGGCAGTTGAATTCAACACATGCGATGACGTCACAGCAATCTGGAACAACCATAGTTGCTGAGATGATAACTCTAGGAACCGAACCTTGCTCGCAGACCGGCCTGTTACATCTCTTCTTACTGCAAACGCATGTACAGTCCGGTCCTGCAGTCTGTCCATAAGGACAAGTGCATTCTGCATGTGTTTCTTCGCATTGGTATTCGCTGCAGCAAGACCCGGGTCTGCCATCTCCAGACTCAACGACTTTTTGCCCTTGGGGACAAGGTGGTGGCGAGGGACATGGGTAGCACGCGCATGTGCCGTTCAGGAAATAAGAATCTCCTGGACAATCTGGCAGTGCACTGATGCACGTATACTGTGGGCAACAGTCTCCAGAAATTTTGCTCGGATGTTTGTAAATTATGGATATGGTACCAGGTGGGCACATCGGTTTCGGAGGGCAAAGTTCTTGAGCGCATACACATGTTTGTTCAGGGGCCCATTTCATGAATGGCGGGCATGTGGGCGATTCGTTTTTATCAGTAGGCTCCTTCGTTGAGTCGGCTTCTAAACATAGGATTTCATCGCAACAGGCGCCGGGTTCACCCTTGGCTCGCTTAATAATAACGCGCGTTGTCCCTTGAGGACAAGTAATCGATGCACAGTAAGCTGGAATGCATACGCATTGACCGTTCCTAGCCATGAAGGAGTCACGTGGGCATTCGTTCAGAATGCAAGCATGGCGAGGGCAGCAATCCGGATAGACACCAGACGGAGTCGACAGCAGGCGCAATTCCAGGCCTGCATCGCAGGCAATGTCTGGACAGCTGTTGCAGGTATTTTCAACATTCATACACTCGTACACCGAACAGCATGATCCGGGTTCACCCTTTGATTCGCTGACAATTTTATTATCGCATGCCGGAGGCGGCATGCAAGGCTGACAGACGCACTCGTCATTTTGAAGGTAAGAATCAGGCGGGCAACTGATGATTTCTTGGTAACATGTCCACTCAGGGCAGCAATCAGCTGGCGATCCAGACTGTTCTATGTAAGCCATGGGAGTTGTTCCAGGAGGGCATCTCGGGGACGAGCAAGTGCTTTTGTCGCAGGTGCAGTTATTGTCGATCAGTTTCATGTTCGGTGGGCACACCAAGTTCAGTGATTTTTTCTGATCGCATGACCAATTATCGCAGCATTTTCCTGGAGTACCGTGTGCCATTGATTCTTTCACAAGAACTGTGCCGGGCGGACAACTTGGTATATCACATTTCCGCTTACATTTACAGATACCATCAATCAACTCTGAATCTGGTGGACATTGCACATGAATGCAGCCAAATACATTACAACATTCAGGGTATACCTTATCAGAATACGCAACAATGATTATTTCCATGTCATTTGGACAACTTGGTACCTCGCAAGAGCTTTCATCGCATACGCAGGATTTACCAGCCTTGTTTAAAACCGCTCCTCTCAGGCATTCTACTGCCTGGCCGCTTTGATCGGCTATGCATTCGTAATCATCACAGCATTGGCCCGGTGAATTTGTTTCTGACCGGTGAACAACAATATTGGTGTTAGGAGGGCATTCATACTGGATGCAAGGCAGACATTCACAGCGCCCAGAAATCAGGTAGGAATCAGGCGGACATTCATGTATCACACTGCATATAACATCAGGGCAGCATTCGTTTTGCGATTGATATAAGATCGTTAGCTGTGTTCCTTCTAAACATTTTGGACTCGGTGGACAGAGATCAGGAATACAACCGCACGAGCCATTGGATAAGCGGATAGAATTCGGCGGGCAAGGCTTTACACTGTCAGGCTTAACCTCTTGGCAGGACGTGATTTCGCAACACTCGCCTGGAATGTTTTTTCCCTCCTGCATTATTACTAATTCCATTCCAGGGCTACATTGTTCTGGTTGGCAAACATTAGCGCAGACGCATTCCTGATTTTCAATTATGGAATCTGCTGGGCAGTCCAAAGTCAGACAAGCGTACTCGTCGCAACAATCTGGGTAGACGCCAGAGGCATCTTGAACGACTGCCATGGTGGTTGAGGCATTGCAAGGTGGCACTGGGCAAAGCTTAGTGTCACATATACATTGGTCCGTAACATTTTGATAAATTGACCCTCTGGGGCAGAAGGATCCACAAACGTACTCATCGCAGCAAGAGCCAGGTTGTTGATTCCCATTTTGTGCAGCTGTTGGAACCATTCCATTCGGGCAAAGCATACTTTCTACTGTAGGGCATGCGTAACAGATGCATTGTCCATTCATGTTGTACGAATCACCAGGGCACGGTTCGAGATGAGGATAACAAGCGTATTCGGGACAGCAATCTCCAATAAAATTATTCGGCATGCGTACAATGATAAGTGTATGGTCAGTAGGACACGCAGGAGGTGATTCGCACAAATCCAAAGAACATTGACAGTACCCGTTGACAAATTCGGTATAAGGTGGACAACGGATCTGGCCTGTTTTACAAACGATAGTGTCGCAACATTTTCCAGGAATGCCCATGCCCCGGGTTTCTACGACAGCATAAGTACTGTCTGGGCATGAAAGGTACGAGCATTCGATGCACTGGCACGCACCATCTGACTGCCATGAATCTGGAGGGCAGGTTGCTATGCACGCATATTCAGGGCAGCAATCTGGGTATGCCAGTGATTCTTCTACAAGAACCATTGAGTATCCTTCACCACAGACCGGCATACTACAAGAATCCGTATCACATATACATGTTCCGTTCGGACCCATTTTCGATTTGTAAGGGCAGTTGGATTTTTTCTCGGTTCGATTGCAGATTTTGTGATCGCAGCACGTACCTGGTTGTCCGTTGCCTCGAAGGATTATTTCTTCCTTACCTTCGCAGAGCTGTTCAGAGCATGGCAGGCAAACACATCCACTCGTGTTCCAGTAGGAATCGACAGCGCATGATATTGGCTTCACGCAGGAATGCTGAGGACAGCAGTTACCAGGCACGTTAGTAGCCTCTACAACAACTATGCGAGTCATATTTGCAGGGCATGTGGTTTCCGTGCATGATCCTGAGCAAACACATCCAGAGGACGTCCGATCAGAATCGATTGGGCAGATGATAGTTTGATGCTCTTGGCACATGATTTCATTGCAGCAATCTCCGTTGACACCAGTTGCGTAGCGTACAATGATCTTTTGAGTGCCTGAAGGGCACAACTGATCTTTGCAGATTGAGCATTCACAAACGCCCCCCACCAACTCCTGTCCTGGGGGACATGAACAGGCATAGTCCGGGCAGCAGTTGATCTGATCAATCGTCTGATTTATCACTAGCATTTGAGTACCTGGTGGACATTGAGGGCTGGTACACAATTCATAGTCACAAACGCAGTTTGAACCATCGTATTTAGTGCCGCTTGGGCATGGGTGGCTTTCATCGCATTCAACAACTGGACAGCATGCTCCAGGTGTGCCATCTCCAGAAGAAATCGTTTTTGGCGTTCCGGATGGGCATACCTGCTCTCTACAAGGGAGGCAATGACATTCATCGTGAGAGGCATACGAATCTTCAGGGCATGTTGCTTTGAAGCAAGCATACTGCGGACAGCAATTTCCTGGGACTCCAGTCCCATTCAACATGACAATTGGGACAGCGCCATGAGTGCATTCTGGTACTGTGCATTCGTTACACACGCAACCGCTTGGAGACCTCTTGGAGTCGGAAGGACATCCTGTACGAATGACGAATTCTTGACACTCATATGAGTCACAGCAATCTCCAGGTTGGCCGCTAGCTCGTTTTACCAAGATTTCCCTTGAATTCTGCGGGCAAAAGTTTTGAGGGCAATAATTTGGTATGCAGAAGCATCCATAAGCGCCCATCAAAGAATCAGGAGGGCACTCCACTTCCATACAGACATACTTAGGGCAGCATTCAGGGTATTGGCCAGATGGCATTCCAAGAATAGCGATTTGACCAAATGAGCACTTTGGCTGATCACATGTTGTTGAGTCGCAAATACATGCGTTGGCTGCCTCAGAGAAAATGCTTCCTGCAGGACATATGAGTTTCTCTTTGCAATCGTACACTGAACAGCAACTTCCGGGTCTATTGTCCCCATGAGATTTCACCTCAAGGACTCCGGGACATTTAGGCTCCAAACATGGGTAGCATTCGCACTCTTTATCCAGCAAGTATGAATCTGGAGGACAATCCATGGCGAAGGCGAAACCGCATGTATATTCAGGACAGCACGAATCTGATTCTAGTAAGATCGTTGTGGTGTTTGGCGGGCAGGCGGGAGCAGAGCATAAGTCCATTGAACATTCACATTTATCATTGACCAAAATTTCAAATTTCCCACAAATGGTTGAGGTTAGTGGAGGGATGATTTCCTTGCAAATCCATTGGTCACAGCATTCACCAGGTACGCCTTTACGTTGCTTGAAGTTGAAAAACTCGGTCCCAAACGGGCACAACGGCTTTTGGCATGGCAGACAGACGCATTTAGATCCGACCAAGAAAGAGTCAGTCGGGCATGTGAACTCAATACAGGCAATCTTATCACAGCATTCATTTTCCTTGGCGTATCTAGATATCACGGCGGTAGAGTTACCTGAGCATGTTGGGATGAAACATTGGTGTTTGTTGCAAATGCAACGTCCGGTGACATCCATAACAAAGCCGGTTTCACATGTTTGCACTCCCGCGCATATGAATTCATCGCAGCATGATCCGGGCACGTTGTTTCCAGATCGGATCGGTATCAAGCTGCTGCCGTCCTGGCAAGTTTTGACAGGGCATGGTAAGCAGTTACAGGCGTTGTCCTCGACATAAGAGTCGTCAGGACAAACAATAGATTGCTGGCAAATGAATTCTGGGCAACACGAGGAGGTAGACAGCACTGCGGTTGATAACCCTGAAGGGCATGATATCATCGGACATGATTTAGGCGAACAATGGCACGACCCGTCGGACAACTGGATCATATATGGAGGACATTGAACAACGCTTGCTGATAAGTTGCATTCGTAAGTGCCGCAGCATTGTCCAGGGACGTCGAATCCGGGTGATACTAGCTCAGCATAACTTCCAGGTGCACATGTCGGCACCTCGCAAGTTCGACAACGACATTCATCATCTATCAAAATTGAGTCAGATGGGCATTCCAATTTAATGCAAGCAACTTCGTCATAGCAATCTGGGTAAATATTTGTAGCATATTGCACTGTAACAAAAGTAAAGCCTGGTTCGCAGTATGAAAGGGGAGGTGAAGCATTGCACAGGCATGTTTTACCATCTGGACTGATGGTAGACCCAAGTGGACAAACAGTAGATGTTGCTGCAGCGCAGTGGTATGTATCGCAGCACATGTTTGGGGTTTTCTGCCCAGGGGAATCAATAATAGGCGAGGAACCATCGTTGCAGGTTGGCTTAGGACAAGGCTGACACACGCAAGTATCACCTAAAGCGTACGAATCAGGAGGGCATGTGATAATTTTAATACAGGTATACTCAGGACAACATAGACCAAGTATGTTTTTAGCCTCTGATAGCACAACACGCGAAAATCCGGTTGGGCAGACTGAGTCGGGGCACAGGTCCTTCTTGCAAACGCAATTTCCATCTGGAAGTTTTATTGAAAAAGGCGGACATGGGGCATCTAAGCTTTTTGGTTGCTCACAGACAACTTCGGTGCCACAATTACCTGGTTTACCGATTCCTCGCCGAGTGACAACGGGCACCAACCCAGGCAGGCACGGTTGGACTCTGTTGCTAACAGCGCAGACGCATTCACCATCTACCATAATGGAGTCTGGGGGACAGTCGGATATAAAACATGCGTATGTATTGCAGCAGTCTGGATACGTTCCGGATGCCTTGTGAACAATTCGGACAGCACTTGTTGGATCGCAAGATGGTAAAGGGCATAACGACTTTTGGCATACACATTTCAGGCCAAGATCCGCGCTCACTACTCCACCCAATGTGCATGAGGGGTGTTCTTTGCAGGCGTACACATCGCAACATGAGCCGGGACGCCCATCGCCTTTTTTGAGCAAAATTAATGAAGTTCCGTCTGAGCAAGTTTGAGGCGAATCGTTACAAGGGAAGCACTGGCAAATTTTGTTCTGGATATAAGAATCACGTGGACAGTCTGGAAGGACAGGCATGCACGCATATTCGACGCAGCAGCTGCCTGGAGTCATCAATGGATGTTTTATGATTGCTGGCGCGTACCCCGGAGGGCACATGGGGGGAAACGGGCATAAATCACAATCGCACTCGCAAATACCATTGGATGATGGTCTTGTAAATGGAGGGCATTTGGCCGGTTGTTGAGTGGGTTTCAGAGCTGAGCCGTGGCAAGTAAAAATGTCACAACAGGATCCAGGCTGGTGCGTTGCCCACTGCAGTATTTCAAGCTTTCCCGATGGGCAGTCAGGCGTTTGACAGTATTCTGGAGCGCAAACGCAGTTTCCATCGATCAGGATCGAATCAGCATGGCAAGTAAGCTCGACGCATAAGTATGAGGGACAACATTCGTCGGAGTTGTGTACAGTTTTCAGCACTTGGCTATCAAGACAGGAGGGTACTGGACAAATTTGGGTATCGCACATGCAGGTGGTCAAGTCCGGGCTGAGTAACATTCCTGGTGGGCAGGAGACTTTGTTGCATTCAAACGGTTGGCAACATTTTTCTTTGTCTTCAGGAAGTAACACCGGCTCCAAACCGTGTGGACAAAACGGATCTTTGCATGGTAGACATTCGCACTTGCCATCGATAACAGCCATATCAGGTGGACAGGAGGGATTAGGTACACAGATGTGCTGGTCGCAGCAGTCACCCATGACACCAGTCGCATATCGGGATACGATTGCGGAATAGTTGGCAGGGCACAACGGAATATGGCAGGAGCCGAAATAGCAAATACATTCGTTGTCAATTTCGACCGTATTTCTTGGACATCGAATTGTTGTAGGTGCAGTACAAATTGTCAAGTCACAACAGTACCCAGGTTCCATTGTTGCCTTGGTAACAACTTTCGACACCATCCCTGGAGGGCAGGTTGTATTTTGGCATTGCATCAAACAAACGCATTGCCCGTTCGGGGCCATAGCAGATCCTGGAGGACATTGAGGTGTGAAGCATGCGAACTCATCGCAGCAATCTGGGAAGGTGCCAGTCGCTTTTCTTACTAATCCCAGCTGTTTGCCGTGTCTGCAAACTGGTGTATCGCACTTGGAATCACAAATTGTTGCAATGTCAGTACCGCAATCGATTACAGGACAACAAGATCCAGGCTGATTCGAAGCAGGCTTGAGTATTTCACCAAAGCGCCCGTCTGAACAGAATTTGCATGGGTAGCATACGCATTCATTTTCACTCCTGTAAGAATCTGATGGGCATTCAAGAATCATTGATATGCAGGCAAACTCAGGACAGCAGTCACTGAGGATGAGCGTTGGCGGTTTTGTAATGACAAGCACTGTTCCTAAAGGGCATATGTTGTTCGTACTGCATGAATCGAGATCGCATACACAACCGTCTTCACTAGGTTTTGTATTCATCGGGCAGATACTGAAACGTACTTCACACGTGATAACATTGCAGCACAAACCAGGCGTACTCCCGGCAGATTTTGTAATAACCAGTTCCGTACCCGGAGGACATACTTCGGGAGGGCAGTTGACACATTCACAACGGTCTGGAGGGCAATGTTGGATACAAGCAAAGAGAGGACAATTGAGCGGATGGCTCTCTTGGATGACGACCAGCTCTAAACCCAGATCACATTCCGGCTCGGGGCATGCATTCGGTCCGTCCGGACTCTTTTCCGGCAAAGTCGAGTCAAGACAGTCCTTGCAGCATGAACCTGGCATGCCTTCTGCTGAACATGGTGGAGGACAAGGATAGCAAGTGCACACTCCATTTTTGTAGAAGGAATCGTCGGGGCATCGCTCGTACTCAATGCACTGATAAGACGGACAGCAGCCAAGTTTAGAACTGATGACGTGGAGATGGCCATCAGAGCAATCTGACGGTGGCGGAGGACATAGTTCTGGGGCGCAAACGCATCGTCCTTGACTGTTTGCAATCATGTACGTTGGACATAGCGGTAACGGTTTTTCACATATACTCTCCGGGCAACAATTGCCTGGGCCGGTTTCTGAAGAATTTGTAATCAGGTTTGTGCCTGGAGGGCAGACTACCGGCTGACACGCGTTAGGAATGCAACTGCAGAACTGATCAGAGGTCAAGTAGGAGTCCGGTGGGCAAGAAATTTTAACACACATGTTAACGTCACAGCAGTCTGGATATACTTTGCTTGCTTTTTTAGTGGTAACCATTGTATCGCCGCTATGGCAATTCGGGGTGAAACACTGGGCCGCATCACATACGCATTCACCACTTGAACTTAATGTACCTTGCTCACATTCGTCGCCCTTTGCACAATCGTACTCATCACAGCATGATCCTGGAGTGTGGTCTGCAAAAGTTCTCAACTGAGGTTGAGGGCAATCAGGGATAGAACAAGGCTTGCAACGGCATTCGCCGTCCCAGTAACTGTCGGTTGGACACTCGACAGGTTCTATGCACGCGATCTGAGGACAACACGGGCCATCTTCAATAAAGCTAGCAGTCGTTCCATCGGGGCATTGAACTGGATTGCACACCTCGTCACAAATGCACTCTCCATTGCTATCCATAACCATGTTAGGCCCACAAGTGGTAACCTGAGACTGTACGCATATAAACTCGCTGCAGCATTGGCCGGGGATGTTCAAACTTGGTTTCAAAACAAAAGGCGAACTACCGTATGGGCAAACCGGGGCCCTACAACTTAAGCACACGCAACCACCAGGCCCCATAATCGAATCCCGCGGGCATTTTGATGTTACGCACGCATAAACTTCGCAGCAAGTATCATTTCGAACTTCGTCTACCAGGACTACTGTGTCGCAATCTGGGACAGGGCAATTTTCTGGCTTGCAAATCTGCTGGTTTTCCTGTGCACTGATCTTCAGTCGATCTTTCACACAGCATGATCCAGGTTGTCCTGATGATTTTTGTTGCTTGAGATGTGAGTCAGGGCACGGATAACAAATGCAAGCGCCATTTTGCCAATATGAGTCTTCTGGGCAAACAGACACCTGAACGCATGTGTATTTAGGACAACAATCCGGTGGGACACCTGATGGTTTGTGATATGTAGCTTTTTCATAACCAGGGGGACATTTTAATGCCATGTTACAAGCTGAAGAATCGCACGATGTCAATCCGTCCTCACTGACATCTAAAACCAATTCACACATGACTATATCACAGCACGATCCGGGCATGCCATTTCCTTGAACTAGTACGGTCGGTTTCATGCCAGATGGACATGTGGTCTTACAATCATCGACGCAGATGCATTTTGTATCAAAGTACACTGAATCCTCGGGGCAGTTCTCAATGCAAGCATAATTAGCGCAGCAATCTCCGTGCATGCTTGCTGGCGACTTTAGGATGCTTAGCGCTGTTCCTGGAGGGCAATGCGGCTGAGGGCACAGTGATTTGACGCAAACACACCGGCCGTCGGGGACCAGCATTGTGCCTTTTGGACATTGCTTGCCGTGGCATTCGAAAGTGTCACAGCACGATCCTGGCAAGTTGTTACCAGAGGTTAACAGCTTTGGGCGTGATTCGTCTGGGCAGAAGGGTGTCACACATTCCATACATGTACAGACACCGGATGCAGGAAAGGCATCAGCTGGGCACTCCAGATCTTTGATGCAGGAATATAACGGGCAGCAATCATCACCGATGTACGTTGGCTTCCGGTAAACAACTGAAACCATTCCCTGAGGGCAGTGCAGGGGAGGGTCGCACATTGCTGTGCTGCACTGACTAACGTCATCAGCAAAATTTGAGAGTTTTGAGTATGGAACGGTAATTGACAGATCAAACGGTTCTGATGGGCCCATGTTAATATCCAGAAGCTGGGTGTTGTAGCAACTTATTGTGTCACAGCAATTGCCAGGTTGCTTGGTGGCTTTTGTGACAATCAATGCGCTACCGTCTGGACAGGATTGAGATTGACAGAGGTCAAAGTTGCACACGCAATAGCCATCATAAGTTCCTACCGAATCCGGGGGGCATGAGAAGATGCAGGCATACTCATTACAACAATCGGGATACTGGAAGGTAGTAGTACGAATAGTTACAAGCTGCTGTTCATTGCCACATACAGGTATGCCGCAAGCTGCCGTATTGCATACGCATGCGCTACCATCCGTGCTAGGGATGGATCCGTAGGTGCAGCTGATACTGACTTTATGCTCGCACATGTACTCATCGCAGCAGCTTCCTGGCACTCCATTACCAGGGGTTATCAGAACAGTATTGGTATCGTTAGAGCAGACGACCTTGTTGCACTGGCTGCAAAGGCATTTCCCATTCATGTAGTAAGAATCAGGAGGGCATGACATGTTAATGCACTGGTATCGAGGGCAACACTTGCCGGGAATTTCAGTAGCGGGATTAATCAACGCAGACCCATGACTGCACTCTGGAGCTGGTAAGCATTTAGTTTTGTCGCAAATGCACCCCTTACTCCCAGAAATACTGTCTGGAGGGCAAAGCGCTTCTGGCAGTTCTACACATTTCCATTGGTTGCAGCATGTGCCAGGAAGGCCATTACCTTTTTTAGCAAGCGATCTTCGGAAATTTTGCGGACAATTCATTTCAAAACATTCTGGGTTGCATTTGCATTTATTCTCACCAGGGATCAAAAACGAGTCCTTTGGGCACGTCAAATTGAGACATGCAAGCTTGTCACAACAATCAGGGTAGACCATTGAAGATTTGTGGGTAATGGATACGAGTAGATCGCCGCAGTCGGGATGAGGACATGACCCAGTGCAAACGCATTTATCTGAAGATTGGACGGATCCCAAAGTACAATTAAGAGGTTTAACCGTACAAGTATACCTGTCGCAGCACGAGCCGGGTATTTGATCGCCACTTTCAACCTTTACCGGTTCCTTTCCATCAGGGCACCTCATCTCTGAACAAGGATTGCACTTGCATTCATTATCGTCAACATACGAATCCAGCGGGCAATCGGTTTGGATATGAACGCAAGAAAATTGACCGCAACATTTCCCAGGCTCGTTGACGGGCTGCTCCGTGATGCTGACCACCATACCATCTGGGCACTTCGGCGAAATGCATTGTGGATTGCAGACACATTGTCCATCAAACGTTACGTAACTGTCTGGAGGGCATGTAGCTAGAGTCATGCTTATTTCTTGAACACAAGTCCAAACGAAGCAGCATTCCCCAGGCATCGAAGAGGGTGGTTTGATGATCTGAACGAAGGTTCCCTGAGGGCACCATATTTCGGGACACGAATCGACGCACACGCATTTGTCATCGACGAGAATCGAATCGGGGGGGCATTCCAAAACACCGCACATAAAACTATCGCAGCAATCTGGATAAATTTCAGTCGATCGGATAGCAATGAATAAGATTTGACTCGGTTCGCATATTGGAGCACTGCATAGCTCAATGTTGCAGATGCATTGACCCCCTAAACTCATGGCACCATAACCGCATACGACTGCATCCGATTCTAGGCATTCATAAACATCACAGCATGACCCAGGTGTTGAAGTCCCTGGTTGTTTGACAGTTGATGGAGAACCGTCGGGGCAATATGGTTGTTCGGGGCATGTACGGCATTTGCAAACTTGACCTGAAATGTACGAATCTTGAGGACAGTTTTCTGTTTCTTTGAAACAGGAATAAACAGGACAGCAACTATCATCTGACTGAGGCATGGCCACAGCATGGTAGTTAGGTGGGCAATCCGGCAGTTTGGGGCAAAGAAAAGCGACGCATTCGCACGTCATGTTTGGATGTTGCACGGAGTAAGGATCGCATGTTGGTTGCACCGGTGCTATTCCAATACAAACGTGTTTCTCACAACAATGTCCAGTCACGTTTTGCTTGGGTACAATCACAACGGGTTCACTTTCTGGTGGACATACGGGAGCAGGGCATTCTGGATTGCAGATGCAGATGCCTTCTGGGGTTAAAATAGAGTCTAAAGGACATTCCTGACACGCATAGCTACTACAACAATCTGGATACACGTTGGATGCTTCTTTCAACAGAATCAGCTCTTTCGAGCATGCTGGAACAGGACATTCTTCTGTTGTTGAAGAGCATACGCACGACGAGCTGTCAGGTGAAGGCACTGACCCAGGAGGACATGTCAGCTCAGTTTCGGGGCACGTATACCCTTCGCAACATGAACCAATTTGAGGTTCGCCATCAGGTTTTGAAGGAACACAGTTTGGGGGAACTGGAGGGCAGGGAAGACATTCGCATTTTCCGTTGACATAATACGAATCGCTGGGGCATTCGATGGTATCATCGACACAAGCGGACACAGGACAACAATCTCCTGGTGTACCAGCTGATGGTACAATAGTGACGTTCTTTGGGCAGGGAAGTTTTCCGCACTCGTAACAAGTACAGATCCCATTTACCTTACGTGAATCTTTGGGACATTCCTCCGCTTTACTATTTTCCCGACTCTCTGTGTCCACAACGCATTCATAAACGTCGCAGCAATCAGGGGGTTGTAATGTTGCTTCGGACGTGAGTATCTGGACGAATCCCGGTCCGCAAGTTACTTGAGAACATGAACCGCATACGCAGGACTTCTTATCCGAGCTGGGAACGGTGCCTGGAGGACAGACAGAGATTGATGGTGTGGAGCACTGATACTCGGGGCAACACTGCCCTGGATGATTGGTGGCATCGCGTGTAATGTAGGGTACTTCGTCATCAATACAAGCAGGAGGCAAACATTCTTCCACACATTCGCAACTTCCATTAATTTGAATTGAATCAGAGGGGCATCGTATCGATTTGCATACGTAAACGTCACAACACGATCCTGGCTTGGCTGTATTAGCTGGAGACAGTAGAACTGGAGTCGCATCATAGTCGCAACTGGGAGCGGCGCAAGATGACGAATCGCAGACGCATCCGGATCCACTCATCACTGAATCAGACGGGCACAGAACAGGAGCTACTACACCACACGTGAACGTGTCACAGCACGATCCAGGCTTATGTAATGAGCTTGTGAGCAATTCCGGCGATGCGCCATCTGGGCATAGAACTGAAGGACATTCATTGCAGACACAGCCTGCCGCCTTATAATCGTATGAGGAATCGGCCGGGCATTCAGGATTCTTGACGCAAATGAGTTCGTCGCAACAAAACGGATACACGTTTGTAGCTGGTTTAACAACCATGAGATCTCCGTCGCAGTCTATTTTTGAACAGTTTCGATCGCAGACGCACTTCCCATCGTGATTAAGCGAAGTCCCTGGAGGACATTCGGGAAGTTTCATTTGGCAGACTACGATGTCACAGCAATCACCTGGGACTCCTTTTGATAGGAGCCGAACCTCTCGAACGTAACCGAACTCGCATTCCGGTTCAATGCAGTCGCTGCAATAGCATCCAAATTTGGTTGGGTAAGAATCGGAGGGACATTGCGGCTGGTCAGGGAAGCATTCCCAAACATGGCAGCAATCTCCGGGTGTGTTTTTGGCTTCCGTAACAACGTGCAAGACGTCGTTCGACGAGCATGTTGGAATAGGACACCATTCCTGCAAGCAGGTGCAATTTTCACCGATCAGTATAGAATCGGGTGGACAGGTTGAAGGTTTTGGGCCGCATACGTATTCATCGCAGCATGATGGAAAAACCGATGTAGCCTTTTTGACTAGGTATTTTGTATCACAAGATGGTTCTATGCAGGAATTTTCAGGGCATTTCGCATCGGCGCAAGCTAATTCATCGCAGCAGTCACCAGGAATGTGGGACGACTTGTGTTGAACCTGTATTTCTCCAGAGCAAAACGGTTGTAGACACGGACGGCATTCGCATGATTGAGATGAAACTTCGAAGAACGAATCAAGCGGGCACTCAGGGACCATACAGCCGTAGAGAGGGCAGCATGATTCTTCACTGATTGTCACCAATACGCCATCAGGACAACTTGTAGGCAGCAAGCACAATGATCGATCGCAGACGCATCCTTCCGGTGATAATTTGGTACCGTACGGACAGGAACGACATTCATATACATCGCAGCATTGGCCTGGTATTTTCAATCCAGCAGATACAAGAACAGGAGCACTTCCGTAGTCGCAAACGACCATGTCGCAATTATACTCGGCACATTTACACGTCCCGTTCTGCTGTAATTGTGAATCAGGAGGGCACGTTGGAATTGGCGTACAGACGAGCCAATCGCAGCAATCTCCAGGCATATGCGTCGCTGTTCGATACGTTGATTGAATTTGGCCCTCTGGGCATTTCGGGACAATACAGTATTCCGGTTTGCACATACATCCGTGAGGTGTCCATTGACTGTCGTAAGGACAAGCGGCACGTTCGAGGTGTCTGCATTCGATAACGCGACAACATTCACCCGGGACGCCAGTCGGTTCTTGCACCACCAGAGTTTCCTCGTCAAGCTCACATTCGACGTTTGGACAAGGGCTACACACGCATTCATTGTTCGAATCAAGGGCGCTATCCCAGGGACAGGGTTTGACTTCGACCAGTATATCAAAGCAGTCGCCAGGTATGCCAGAGCCTTGATGTACAACGACCCAATCGTCAGGCAGCGTTGGCTTCTCGGAGCCATCGCAAACACACCCGTGCGGGCCCATCACTGAATCGATCGGGCAAAACGCTGATGCGGTGCAGTCGAATTTGTCGCAGCAATCGCCAACGATGCCGCTCGCATTCTGAGTGACGACGTATTTCTCGCCGTCTGCGCACACCTGAAACATAGGAATGCATTTCGCTTCAATGCGGCGGATTGTGAAGTGCATTGAATGTGGCGCTTTGGTGCGCCAGAGCGATCAGAACGCACTCCACCATTCGTCGCCATGGAAACCAGTATCTGCGCTATCGGTATAAAGGGCTACTCACGTTCGGGCCGGGGCACCTGTCGATATCGCAAACGCAGCTGCCATCGACGAACACTGAATCCGGCGGACATGAGGACTGAATCACCATGCAGTCGAACGATGGACAGCAGCTTCCGGGCTGGTCGTTGCCCAGCATCATTATCACAACTTGTTCATCTTCCTCGCACGTTGCTTCCTGAGAGAAGGAAACAGTTGACATGAGCGGAGCTCGCAAGCAGCGCAATTTACAATCGCATCGCAAATTGCAATCTTACAAAGCATTTCGAGGTGTCGCAAACGCAACCGTTCTCCGTGTAAATTGAGTCGATCGGGCATCGGGCGTTGTCCTGGCACGCGTGAGTCGGACAGCACCGGCCAGGCTCGGGAGAACCCACGTCGAATACCAATAGTTCAAAGCCTGAGGAAGGATTCACCGAAATTACCAACAGTTCGGTTAATTCTGTTATTGATTCGGTGATTCTCCGTCCATAAAATCGATTTTGTCTCACCTGGCGGACAAGAAGGCACTTGGCAGAGATCCATCTCGCACTCACATCCGCTCAAGTCAAGAAGCGGTTTCGAATCGGGCGGGCACTCGATCGTTTCGACCGGCAACGGGCTATGGCATTCGTAAATCGGGCAACAATGTCCAGGGCCATGGGCAGGGAACACCATCGTAGCTACCTCCCCTGGAAAATTATGGAATTATGAGGGTTTCGATGGATTATCTGATCCGACATAGACGGAAAATGATTTTTGAAAATCGCTCGCTCACCGGACGGGCATTCGGGTATTGGGGGGCACAACGATTCCTGGCATACGCAGTGACCGTAGTTGTCGAGCTCTGAACCGTCCGGGCAATCGATTTCTGCAGCTTGAGACCATACGCATTCGAACTGGTCACAGCAATATCCCGGGACGTTCGAACCTGGAACAGCCGGAGGGGGAAAATTATCGCTCCGAAATTGAGAACGCCAGCTGGATGGGATTTCAAATTGACCGTGAATTTTCACCTGGTTCGACCAATTGGAGAACGTAGTCACTGTCGCACGTCAAAGTCGGGCATTTCGACCGGTCGCAAACGCAGCCGTTGTCGGCGGGAACCGAATCGGACGGACAGGAAACGGCCCTCAGCTGGCGGCACGTGAAGCGGTCGCAACAGTCTCCAGGATAACCTAGGAAAAGTTGGTAATCAAAGAGCAAAATTCAGGAGCGAAATTCAAAACCCGAATAGAGAAAATCGTGGGGCAGATAAATAAACTGTGAGGAGATGGATGAATTTCAACAAGTAATTATCCAATCCATTGTAACCTGATGCGGTGACAGTATTGGCGACAAGTCCCTCAGGGCAGGACACCCGAGGGCAAAGGTCGACACGACAGACGCAGTACCGTCCTTCGATTGCTTCAGAATCGGGCGGACATATCGCTGTAAGGACAAAAATAAAATAATTATGGTAATAGCATTCGTTAGAGAGGAAAAAAGTAAAAAGTAAAAGTAAACCGCCGTTCCAGGCGTTGGCTTTTTGCCCTATTACCGATAGACAACCATTTATCCGAACTTACGAGTGGGTAACTTTCTTCGATTATCTGAAAAAGAAGGTACATTTTTTTATTTGAAACTGAATTACAAAAATTAATACAAATCAAAAAAAGGTGCTGAATTACTAACTTAGTTCGCAAACGTATACCGGACAGCAGCCACCTCCGGTTCCAGTTGCCTCATACAGTGTAACCACTTCCATACCTGAAATCGCAAAATTATCAATACGCAGTACAAAGTTCGTCCGGCTTTAGTCAACTGGGATCGCCTAACGTTGGCGTAACGACCGAAAAATGAAAAATCTCAAAAACAAATCGACCGAACTAAAAAATGTTACATTTTGAGAGCCCGCTGCAAAATTACCTTCGGGGCAAACCGGCTCGGCGCAAACGTTGATTGCGCAGACGCAAATGCTGTTGCCGCCGGGCAATTTTTGAAGTCGCGAATCGGGCGGACAGAAGAACATCGGGTCCGGCGCGCAGGTGTAGTTGTTGCAACAACCTCCGGGTGCACCGGTGGCAGCATGCTCCAATATGAGCATAAAGCCAGGCTGCCAACAGGGAAATGGCGGGAATCGTAAATTCTTGCTATGAAAATGAAATACGAAAAACGGCAAAAACGAAATACACAAATGGTAGAAAACGTCAAACACGCACGTTGCAGATGGGAATGACATCGCTGCAGGCCTTTTGATCGCAGACGCAGTATTCGTCAACGCGAATGCTATCTACTGGACAGTCTGAAATTGAATTTCGAAAATTATGTTGGAACAGAGGGCTCATCTTCGTTTTTGGCAAGGACGACCATGGGAGCCAATAATTTTAAAAATTATTTAGATACTGAACATGTTAAAAAATACTTGTAGAGTCAAAAAACTTACCTTTGCCACCATCAGGGGAGTATGAGACACCTGAAATGGAAAAACACCGAAATAACTAATCATTCTGCAATATTGCAATTTCTCCTTGTACTGGAAGCAAAAATCTCAGATTCACTAGTCCAGCAATTCTCAGAGTTGAAGTGATGAATACGATCACAAGCATTGATTCGAAATTCCCAACTCGAACTCAACCCCAAATTCAACATATCTCACAAACTCAACCCAAAAATTTCACTTCCAAACGCAACCCACAAGCACACATTCTCAAACTCAACTCACAAACTCAACCCTCAAATTTAACTTTCAAAATCAACTCTCGAACTTAACTCTCAAAATCAACTTACAAACTCAACTCTCGAACTTGACTCTCAAACTCAACCATCAAACCAAGCTCACAAATTCAACTCACCAACTCAACTCTCAACCTATATGTAGCGACATAGTCAACGCACACTCAACCTACTAACAAAACTCACAAACTCAACCCACCAATTTCACTTCCAAACGCAACCCATGGACTATACTTACTCTCTCAAACTCAACTTACAAACTCAAATTCAACTCTCAAAATCAACTTACAAACTCAACTCTCGAACCAAGCTCACAAATTCAACCCACCGACTCTCAAACTCAACTCTCAAACTTTACGTAGGTACTACATAGTCAACGCACAAACTCAACATTCAAACTCAACCTACAAACTCAACTTAGACTCAACTCACAAACTCGACCCACAATATTAACTTTCAAACTCAACCCACAAACTGTACTAACATTCTCAAACTCAACTCTCAAAGTTTGTGAGTTGATTTTGAAAATTGAGTTGGTGGTTTGACATCAAAAGTCGAGTGTGAGAGTCGAGTTTGAAAGTTGAGTTTGAGAGTTGAGATTGAACGATGAGTTTGAGAGTGTAAGCACAGTTAGTGGGTTGAGATTGGAAGTCGATTTTGTAAGTTGAGTTTGAAAGTTGATTTTGTATGTTGAGCTGGTAAGTTGTGTTTGCGAGATGGGTTTGTAAGTTGAGTTTGAGAGTGTAAGCATGAAGTTGAGTTGGTGGTTTGGCTTCGCAAGTTGAGTGTGAGAGCAGAGTTTGAAAGTCGAGTGTGATAAGTTTGTTGGTTGAGCTTGTGAGTTCAGTTTGAAAGTTGAGTTTGTGAGTTTAGTTTTTGAGTTGAGTTTGAAAGTTGATTTTTTAAGTTGAGTTCTTGGTTTGACTTTAAAAGTCGAGAGTAGAGTCGAGTTGGTGAGCTGTATTTGGAAGTTCAGTTTGTAAGTTGAGTTTGTGGGTTGAGGTGGTGAGCTGAATTTGGGAGTTCAGTTTGTAGGTCGAGTTTGAGAGTTAACTTTGTGGGTTGAGTTTGAAAGTTGATTTAGTAAGTTAGGTGGTACGTTGAGTTTGCAAAATGGGTTTGTAAGTCAAGTTCAAGTTTTTTTTTTTTTTTTTTTTTTTTGAGTTTGTGAGTGGTGTTTGTAGGTCGAGTTTGAGAGATAAGTTTGTCGGTTGAGCTTGTGAGTTGAGTTGGGGAGTTAAGTTTGTAGTTTGAGATGTATGATTGAGTTTGAGATGGGATTGGACATACCTACCGTGAAAGTCCGATATCACCGATTTAGTAGGCATTGAAGATTACCAAGATCACCTTCCGAATCACTCGTATCGTAAATCACTTTTTTTCACGAATCTCTATATTTATCGTACTTACCTACCATTGATCTCCAGCTCAAACCGAATCAATCGGATACTTACAGCGATAAGTTTCGCAACAGTGGTCAGGCACGCCCAACGCCGGAGATCGCACGTCAGGCATTGTACCAGGAGGGCAATTTGGCAATTCGCACCTGCGGAAATTTCGATAAATTGAGATGAATTTTATTTTAATCGGTATTTTTAGAGCTCAATGATGAGCAGAAAACCGTGTTTAATATCAACGGATATTTATGCTCAAGTCTAGTTTTTTGTAGTGGCATAAACCGGACATTTTTTAAATTTTGAAGTTACGTTCACCCAACCCCAAAAAAATTTTTTTCGTCATCCTGGAATTGCGTTGTTTAGACTCCAGTGACGTTTTGGCAACGTATCTCCCAGCTATTATTCCGATTTATTTGGAATAAAATTTCGCTTCAGAAAAATGAAAATTGATTTTTATTACCTTGTAATGTCGCACATGCATTCAGCACGTCGTAGAACGGAGTCAGCTGGACAGGACTCGTCGTCCACTGCCAGTATTGTGTTACTGCATCCATAATCGTTCTCTGTACGTGAATTTACGTTAATTTAGTTTTACGTTTATTTTGCATGGATTATTAAATTTTTATTAATTTTGCACGAATTATTAAATAATCCGGATACATTTTATACACTTGATTCATTTTTTATTCCAATATTAATACTAAATAAATAAAGTAAATATAAACTTACTGAATTTTCCTCGAGAACCTCTGAAAAACGCATCCGTAGGGATACAAAAAAAGGCTGACAGCCACAGATATTGTGCTGCATGCATGACAGCACTGTGGCACACGGGTGAAAAAGAGTCGATCGCATCTTAAATAACCTCGCTTTCCAATAAAAAAAATCTCCAATAAACCGTACGTGCGAAATTGAATTTCGGAAAGTCGTAAAAAATACGACGCAAAATTCAATCGAACGATTCGGACGTTGCATTGTTGGGAGTATTTATCCAGGGAAGTACCTATTCCCCTTTTTGTAGATGCCGTAAACATTTATTTACATATTCTGTCGGTTCGAGATTGAGATTGGCGTGAGAGCCTGTCAGACGAAAAACGTTCCGCAGAACCACGTTCTGCTACCAAACCAAAAAACCTAGAATGTTTTTAAATCGACTTCAAAAAGGAGGAGGTTACTCAAATTTGAGTTTTACTTAAGAGGTTACTCATGAGTTTTTCGCGTTTTTTTCGTTATTTGTACCTTTTTCCAGTTTTATAGGCAGAAAACTGGAAAAATTAGAAATAAAAACAATTTGAAACTATAAAAAAACGTTATTTTGAAGCCTTTGTTGAAAGCATAGGTAAAATCGAGGACACCATCATTTCTCAAAATGAATTGAAGGCAGAAATCTTCATTTTTGAAAAGTCAGAAATTCAGGAATTGCCACAATTAATGGAAATTAGGAATCCCCTTCAGGAATTTACCGTATAACCCGAAGTTATAGAAATCTTGTTATTATTTAGAAAATCTTGTAATTATTTGTAGTTATTGGCGGGAATATTGGGACTGTCTCCCAATTATTAGGTATCCTCAATTGTACGGAAAATTGAGAATCTGGTCGGAGGTTAAGAAAAAAGGTCACTTTCACTGAGAATCGCTTCTGAAGCAAGGGCGTTTTTAGTTTGGGCAAAAAATTGGAGCTGCAGGTCTTAAAATGAAGGTAATCGGCACAACTTTGTTTCTCGAAAGTTTTGTGTAGGATGAGACAAAGGGCCGATATAAAGCAAAAAGAAGGCCAAACTCAAAAATACTGCTTGTTGGAAAAATCGTCAATTTTCTCATCGCTGTATCTCCTGAGCTACTGCACCAACAGAGCTCCGTTACAGCTCAAATTGTAGCAAATTGTATGCGCTTTCAAAATGGTAATAGAGATTATTACCGAAAAACCTGTCCTTTTACAAAAATTATGCAAAAAACGAAAAAAGTGTGAAAATGTCGCGGTTTTTCGGCTGTAACTTGGCTGGCTGACGTTTTGGGGGTTGCAAATCTAGATTTATACTATCCATAACAAAAAGTTAGATCTGGCAACATGAAAAAATGAAGTTTACAATATCTTGTTCCATTTCGAGCCTCTTTTGTGTATGATTTGGCCCAGGGGTTTTCGCGCGATCGCAAAATTTGTTCAATTTAGCTCGGGTATAATAATTGTACCCAATTATTGACGTTTTTAATTTATCTCGAGTGTGATGGATGTGTTTTTGAATCGTTGATGCCTCGAATATTTTCGAAGATTATAGCAAAATACTCGATGGATTTGATGTATTGAGTTGTCGGCAGGGATATTCCTGCATCGTCGGGCGGTTATTTATCGGCCCGCCGGCAGTTGGTTTTTGAGATAATTAGGAAGGACATAATCTGCGATAACCGGACGACCAATCTCAGACGGACATTGAGTCTTCGTGAAGATTTCGTCGAGAACGGTCGAGATAATTTGGGTTAATGGCCGTTTAGGGAGGGTTTTTCACGGTAGTGCGGATTCGAATTTCGAAAAATCGATTGATGTAATTTTCCGTTAGGTAGCGCTCTTTGTCGGAAAAATGCTGAAATTTTTGGCTGTCGTCGCCTTTGCCGTGGTGACCGTAGCAGCGAACGAACCTGTCTACAAAACGAAAACGTTCAATGCAAAAGTGAGCCATTGAGATAAAACTAACAATTCAGTATATTCGTCGAATAAGCATTCTCCGGATAAGTAGTTTCTTGGAAATGTGAACTATGAATTTTGCTGACAAAGTATCCATGGAAAACTTTATTCGGAGAATAATGGATATTCGATGAATACACTGAATTGACGAACCCACCCTAAGATACTTCCATGTATCAAATCGACGGTGAAACAACACTGCCCAATTCAAAGCATCGTCTTTTGGGTGCGTTGGGTTGCCTAATTTTCAAAATTCGGATTGGTGGCAACTTGGCACATCAAGCGTCCACGGCAAAAGGACTGGGCAGTGTTGCTCCTCCACCGACGACATTATTATTTATAGATGAATAGTTTTTTTAAATAAAATTGGAAATGTTTCTTAGGGGAAAATCCTCAACAAATCCATAGGCGTCCGTAACATAGGTTAACAAAAAGTTCACTTTTGCTCACCGTTAAAAACCACTAATCCACAAAAATAATGTTTGGTATATTCGTCGGGTCGTAGTTATTTTGTGAGGTTCGACGGCGAATGGTGACGAATTCCTCTAATTTACTTTAGCTCGAGCGCTTTCGGCCGTACGGGCCTCTTCAGGAGCTAAAGCGCTAGGGGAATGAAGGTGGCCCAGCGGCACTCGACCTTCCGGCAATCAGGAGTGCCGCTGGTGGCCTGCCGTCCATTCGGTCCGGTCTTCTATACGAAGCAGCTGCAGATATCGCCCCTGAAGAGGGCCGCACGGCCGAAAGCGCTCGGGCTATAATTAATTATATCAAAAGAAAGCCATCACTACTCTGCCGCCCTTGCATCTCGCAGAGTAAATACTTTTTTTGAAAAAAAAAAATGTAACGTCCCGATTCTTGAGGAAATTGAGGGAGTAATCGGAATACAATAGTTTTTCGAGTAAAAAAATTGCATGCACTTTATAATAAACAGTGAGTAAAAAATGTTTTTAAAAAATCTTTCCGGCAGTCTAGGGCTCATGTTGAATACATGATCATGTATATCATATCATTGCAGTTGGACCACTTTTCATTTACGTCGAACGCAACTTTCCCGTTGCGCTACTTGATAAACGACACATATTGGAACCCGTCTTCAACTGTAGCACCGATTTTCTTCTACACCGGCAATGAGGGAGACATTACCATGTTCGCGGAAAATTCCGTAAGTCAATCGCATTATCAATACATTTTTTAAAATAAAAACGAGGCTTCAATTGCTGCTGAAATCAGCATGCATTTCCTATGCCATATAGACCATGTCAAAACATCAACCTAAATTCGTGCATAGCTTTGATGCTCTTGATATTTTCCATAAAAATATAGTTTATACGATTTTTCCAAGGCGTATTTCCCCCTCGCCGAGGAAGCAGTCCCGGACGTAACTTGCCGCCCTTAACGCTGCTAGTTTACGTCACAATTACGTTTCAGGGCCTCGTTTGGGAGTTCGCGCCGCATTTCGAAGCGCTTATCGTTTTTGCCGAACATCGATATTACGGCGAGTCCTTGCCATTTGGAAACCTTTCGTTTACGGTAAGTACCTAAATCGCAAAAATCAATCCAGCCCAGACGTACCTACCAACGATAAGGTATTATGGGAATCTTCCGGCATTACATTTAAAATAATGTACCAAAATTATCATCCGCAGGATCCGAAATACTCGGGCTACCTGTCGTCTTCTCAAGCCCTTGCCGATTACATCGATTTAATCGCAGAACTGAAAATCGCCTACCCGAAAAAACAAAAACATCACCCGACGCCAGTTATCGCCTTCGGAGGCTCGTATGGCGGCATGCTGTCAGCATGGATTCGCATGAAATACCCGGGCGTCATTACGGGGTATGGCGTTTGATTAAAAAAATAGTAACAATTCTGGAATTTAAAAAAAAATATGTTGACTATGCCGACGAAATTTCAGAGCACTGGCGGCGTCTGCGCCGATTTGGCAATTCACGAATATGACATCCTGCGATGCGTTCAACCGAGTAACTACATCGGCGTACGGGGAATCGGCCAATCAGGGATGCGTTGATACCATTAAAAAATCCTGGTCCGCTATCGATCGCCTCGGTGCAAATGGTGAGTGCGAAATATGGAAAATGAGTGGCCATAGTCTGTCTGCGATTTAAAGAGTAAGCAGGAGTCGGTGCCTGGCGGCAAAGAGCCGAATTGGAGCCACAATATTTGAAAAAAGAGGAAATCTAGTTGTTTTGTTGGCTAGACTGGTTCGCAGTTGACGATCAAGGTCTTCTTACGTTATGCGATTCAGTACTGACGTTTGCAGGGAAGAAACTCCATGAAAGTCGTGAAAACGGGAAACTTTCCCCACTTTTTGTTTCACTGGCCAGGTATCGACTGCTACGTATTCTTAATACCGCAGACAGCACTGAAGTACACCCGAAATCTGCCAGATTACTTCTTGTATGGGTTCACACACAACAAAAAACGGGGGAAGTTTCCCTTTTCTTTCTGGTGTCCTCGTCAGCATCCCTCGTAAACAAAGAGCGAACCAGTTTTGCCAACAAAACGACTAAAATTCCTCTTTTTTCAAAGCATGCGGCTTCAATTCGATTTTTGCCGCCACGCACCAACTCCTACGTATTCTTTTTATCGCAGGCCAGCCAATGCTTTACGAGAAATGTCCCGCAGTACAGAAAAGTCCCTACCTACCTGCCATAAAGATGTAAAATGTTACAGACGCCGGGAGGGCATGGCTGACGCAAACTTTCAAGCCGTGTAAACCGATAAGCGGAAAGTCGAATGTCAAGGACCTGAAAGATTGGCTGACGGACATGTGGGTGAATTTGGCTATGGTCAACTACCCATACCCGGCCAACTTCCTGGCACCGCTGCCTGGCCATCCCGTCAGAGTGAGTTAAAATTCACTACTTTCTGGACTTACACTTGCTCCTTTGTCAAAATTATTGTTTTTCCATTATTCTTAACCCGGTCTACCCATTTTGGCGGCAGGAGGTTTGCAAAAGAATGGTCACCGATGTGTCGGACGATAAAAAATTGCTGCTCGGAATTTTCGAAGGTGCGACGCTCTATTTCAACGGCACCGGCACCTTGAAATGCATGGATTTCGATTCGCAAGGCACTCAAGATTTAGGCACTCTAGGATGGGACTATCAGGTGATGACAACTACGAATAACTTAATCCATTGATGGCCAAAGAAAAAGGAAGTCAAAATTTTCAATTCGAAAAATTCGCTTTTTCAGTCTTGCACGGAAATGGTGATGCCCATGTGCGACCGCGGTGACACCATGTTCGAAAAAGTCGCCTGGGACATCAAGACTGTATCGGACAATTGCTACGCGCAGTTCAAAGTACGCCCCAACGTCAATTACGTCCGCAACCTGTACGGAGGCAAAGAAATTTCGGCTTCGTCCAACATTATCTTCAGGTATGACAATGGCAGATCCGAGATCTGGAGACTCTGAACTTTGACTCTGAATTCAAAATATCGAAATTTAAATCTGGAGAGGGGACTTTGACTTTGAACTGAAATGAAGACCTTGAACTCTGACTCTGAAATGAAGACATCAAACTTCGACTATGAAACGAAGACTTTGACTCTGAAATTGAGGCTTCAAACTTTGACTCTGAACTGAAATTGAGATTTCAAACTTTGACTCTAAAATGAAGACAAAGAAAAAAAAAAAATCCTCGACTCTGCACGGAAGACACTGAACTTTGACTCTGAACCAAAGATCTTGAACTTTGACTCCGAACCAAAGACCTTGATTTTTGACTCTGAAATGAAGACTTCAATCCTCGACTCTGCATGGAAGACACTGAACTTTGACTCTGAACCGAAGATCTTGAACTTTGACTCTGAACCGAAAATCTTAAACTTTGACTCTGAACTGAAGACCTTGAACTCTGAATGTGGACCGGACACCTTGAACTTTGACTCTGAATCAAAGACGTAGAACTTCGACTCTGAAATGTTCACATCGAACTTTGACTCTGAACTGAAAACTGAGAACTTTGATTCTGGAATGCATGCATTGAATCTGGATCAAAGACGTTAAACTTTGACTGAGCTGTGTCTGTGTGAGCTGAGGTAAACAACTTCGACACTGAAACTGAACTTTGACTTTGAGCTGAAATGAAAGCTGAACTTCAACTCTGAAATGCAGACTTCAAACTTTGGCCCTGAACCTATAACTTTGAACTTTGACTCTGTATGGAAGATTGTCAACTTTGACACTGAACCGAAGTGAACTTTGACTGAAATGTGGACTTCATAGTTTGACTCTAAACTGAACTTTGTCTCCGAACAGAAGAACTTTGACTCTGAATCGACGACATTAAATTTTGACATCTAGTAACTGACTCTGACTCGAAGACTTGACTTTGAACGGGAGAATGTGAACTTTGACTTCGAACTCCATTCTGGTTCCGGCGTGTCCCATGTCCACATAGCTCTGCTATCGGCTTCTGTATCCATATATTGTTCAAATATTCAAAAAGGCGCATATTTTTTCAGCAATGGCCTTCTCGATCCATGGTCGTCAGGCGGCGTTCTCAATAACGTCTCAGACACGTCTATCGCCGTCATACTACCAGGTAATTTACGATTGAAACCAAAGTCGATAAAGATTTGTAAAATTTTCACATTTCCAATAATCCTACGCTTTTTGACCTATAACTGCTACGTTCGTGGGAGGTTTTTAAAAAATAAAATCCCTCATTTCAAGGCGGAGCTCATCACATTGACTTGAGGGCTTCCAATCCGCTCGACCCGCCGTCGGTGAAACAAGCGAGAAAATTCTACAGATCTATTTTCAAACAGTGGGTGAACACCGTGCGCAACGAGTATGAAAACTAACAATACCAGCGGAATAAAGCGAAACGAAAATATTGAAATAAAAAAGCGTGAATTGTAGAAATTCGAGGTAAATTTATGGGTACTTATTTTTCTCCAAGGATTACAAAATTAAGCATAACTGTCAAAGACAATAAAAATTTTGGAACAAAACTCGCCGTATTTGTGCTCCTTTGTACCGTTTTACCAATTTCGATATAGACCATAGATTTAAGTCAATAAAATCGCACGTTGTGAGGTCGAGGGAGTGGGGCCAAAAGCGAAAGATTCGCAATTTTTGATTTTCGGATTGCCCCACGCCATGATGCGTACTCCCTATTCCCCTCTGTAGAACGCGACCTCCACTTTCCGAGTAGCACCATTTCCAAAAATATCCCTTCTTTCGGATGATAAGTAAATTAACTATTCCTCACCGGAAAACACGCATATGCAAAAACACAATTGATGGCCAACAGCAACATGTTGCTATGGAAATATCCTACCGATGGGGTCAAAAAGACCTCACCCTAAATGACCTCAGTTTCCAATAAAATGGATAACAATATAATAAAACGTACGACGGGATAAATTGATATTCCTTAAAAAAACAGCTCGTAAAATTTTATCGAAACGAGACTTCGCATTTATTCGGCCGGCATATACTGATCATTTTCAGATGCCGTACGACTGTAAACGTTTATTTACACGTTTCGCTATTCCAAGATTGAAAAGTGACGTGACGGCCCGAATGAATAAAGTTCCAAAATCTTCGCGTCGAAATTGGAATGAAAAACGTTTTATTATCGGAATAATTTCGCGATCAAAAATGTGGCTCGAATTCATTTTTTCTATAGAATACACGGACTGCAAAAATTCCAAAAGCTAATTTTCCATTCCGTGTCGCTCTGTGCCGGAAAAATGGGCAGATTCGTGATTTTTTTGGCATTCGCGGTGGGGAACGTTGCAGCGAACGGATGTACCTTCAAACTCAAAACGTTCGATGTCAAAGTGAGTTGTAAAATTGCGAAATTAGTGATTTTAGCGAATAGTATTCGAAAGAGCAATCGAATCGTTGCAGGTTGACCATTTTTCGTTCACGTCGACCGTAACGTTTCCATTGCGTTACTTGATAAACGACACATTTTGGAATCCTTCTTCGAGAGTTGCGCCGATTTTCATCTACACCGGCAATGAAGGAGACGTCCATTGGTTCGCGGAGAATACCGTGAGTGGATTTCAATTTTTTGCCTCAAAACAGCAGTTTTATGGGTATTTTTGGACATTTCTGAATCTTCAGAAGATGCACACACGCCTGGAGTATGCTAAACGAGGTTTCCCCGGGCATATTTTGCCCGAATGACGAAGCAGCCCTGGGCGTGACTTGCCGCCCTCGACGAGAGGGTTACTATTTGCCGGGGATGGACCCAGCAGAATGAAAATTTACGTTTCAGGGTCTTCTTTGCGAATTTGCCCCATACTTTGAAGCGATCATAGTCTTTGCCGAACATCGATATTACGGCTGGTCCATGCCTTTCGGAAACCTGTCGTATTCGGTATGTACGTCATGATTTTTGTAGAGTTAGGGTTCAATAACCGACAGCATATGGTCAGTGAGCCTATGCTGGGTTCATGCAGAGTAGTAGCTGCAGCCAGTCCGAGAGACTCATCCAAACAACAATTAACTCAATTCTTCAAACGTCAGCACACAAAATCAGCTGGCCCCAGGTTATTTGCTTCAATTATCTAAAATCTCAGCTAGACTCGTGTAAACCATGAAAAATTGTCACCTTCAGGAGCCGAAATACTTGCGTTACCTCACATCTTCGCAAGCCCTAGCCGACTACGTTGATTTAATCGAAGAATTGAAAATCGCCTACCCGAAACAACAAAAGCAACACCCGACGCCAGTTATCGCCTTCGGAGGCTCGTATGGCGGCATGCTGTCAGCATGGATTCGCATGAAATATCCCGGCGTCGTTACGGGGTATGAGATTCAATATTTAAAGAAAATGGAATTTCCCGAAAAGAATTTCACTCGAATTTCACAAGGCGAATTTCCACTCGAATTTTCCACAATTTTTTTAGAGCACTAGCCGCATCCGCGCCAATTTGGATGTTTACTAATATGACATCCTGCGATGCGTTTAACCGAGTTGCTACATCATCGTACAGGATAACGGGCGGAAATGAGTGCGTGGATATCATTCGAAAATCCTGGGCCGCTATCAATCGCATCGGCGCAAGTGGTGAGTGCTAAATTTGGAAAATAAGTGGACATAGTCTGTCTGCGATAAAAAGAGTACGCAGGAGTCGGTGCCTGACGGCGAAGACTCAAAGTGAAGCCACAAAATTTGAAAAAAGAGGAACTCTAGTTGTTTTTTTGGCTAGACTGGTTCGCAGTTGATGATCAAGGTCTTCCTGCGTGTGTTATGCGATTCAGTACCGACGTTCGCAGAAAAAATGGGAAACTTTCCCTGCCGCAGGTAATTTTCCCACTTTTTAAGAGGGGAAAATTGCGAGTATTCTTCATTTTTAGGCAAAAATGAAATAGTCACTCATCATACCTATTCATCATAGCTATTCTCAGAACTATTTTCCCTTTTTCCCGTCTATACGGGATATTTTTCCTTCAATCTGTGCACCCTTTTCACGGGAGTCGCAAGATAGTAGCCGCACCATCATTTTCCACCTACTCATATTTTTTCGAGTACCCAGATATAAAATGTTACAGACGAGGGCAGAGAATGGTTAACGAAAACCTTCAAACCATGCAATCCGATGAACGAACTTTCGGATATAAAGTTACTCAAAGATTGGCTGGTGAATATGTGGGTGAATTTGATCATGGCCGATTACCCGTACCCGGCCAACTTCTCGTCCCCACTGCCACCATATCCGGTCAAGGTGAGTAAAAATACTCGACTTTCCTTATCTAGAACGTCTCTCATTAATCTTTGGATTATCACGTGTTTTTCAGCCCTCGATTAAACCTCACTTCTGCGACAGGTAATTTGCAAAAAAATTGTGGATTCGGTGAACGATTCGTCGGACGACAAACAATTGCTAGCCGGAATTTCCGAAGGGGCGACGATTTTTTTCAACGGCACCGGAAATTTGAAATTCATGGAGTTCGGTACACAATGCCCTCCAGACTCGGAAGTACTGGGATGGGGCTATCAGGTGAGCGAACTGATAATATTTTGAAATTTCATCAAAATTCAACGATGACATAAGAAAACGCTAGAGCGGATATACCTAGCGCATTTGTTAGTCCAAAAAAGGTCATTTAAAATTCGCGATTCGACTGAATTGGCTTTATTCAGTTGTGCACAGAAATGGTGATGCCCATATGCGACACCGGCGACACCATGTTCGAAAAAGGCGACTGGGATATCGAATCAATATCGGATAACTGCTACAAAAAGTATAAAGTACGCCCCGAAGTCAACTACATCCGCAATATGTACGGGGGCAAAGCGATTTCGGCATCTTCCAATATAATTTTCAGGTATGGCGATAAAAAAGGAAAGATAATGGCAGTGCAAACCGGAGCTTCAAGGTTCGAGTCCGACGCTCTAACCACTAGGAGCCTTTAATTTTGAGTTTTGACTGAAAATTCGGCGCTTATTTTTTCAGTAACGATCCAATGGATCCATGGTCAACTGGCGGTGTCCTACATAACGTCTCGGAATCGTCTATCGCTGTCCTAATACCAGGTACCTACGTCGCGAACCAAATTTGACGATATTTCTAATTACTTCACGCTTTTTGACCTATTGCTGCAATTTCATAGCCATTTTTTTGTTTTTATGTGAATTTTTTTAATATTGAAATTTCAAATTTGAAGGCGGAGCTCATCACATGGACCTGAGGCCGTCGGATCCGCTTGAACCGCCGTCGGTGAAGCAAGCGAGGAAATTGTACAGATCGGTTTTCAAACAGTGGGTCAACAGCCTGAACGACAAATTTTGAGAGATTGAGAAAAATGGAAAAAATTTTCAAAATGGGAGCACGCGTCGTGGAAATTAACTAAAATTCACTCCGAGTACCTGCCAACAAAATAATCGCTAAATTTTTCGAAAATGAAAATTGGCGTAAATTGCGGAAACTATTGTCGATTTGAGCTAGTTGAAACTTCGAATATATAAAGCTGGTTAAAAATAATGAAAAATCATATTTCAAAAGAAATCGTCTTACGACTTTATTGATGTCACAATACAGAAATATAGTATTACATACATTTTGTTACATCGTACCATAAAGATTTTTATATACTCTTTAAACTTAAATTCGAATAAAATATATTATATTCCGATATAGCTATACTTACGTCTAAAATCACAGATCATTAGTTGTTTCATTAAGCGTGTGGCGTGCATAGTTAACGATCTAAAATCGATCATTGCGGAACATTTCTACATAAATACATCGTAAACGGGTTCTACAGCTATTGATTTACAGATCGACGTTCTGCAATACGGCCGTTCGATACGTATAAAAATATGCTCACTTTTCATCCACTGACAAATGTTTGTGCGCGGTGTTGTCGAAAATGTGTCAGGATGAGGACCGGGATGGACACGTGGGATAGGAACATGATAAAAATCGATGATAACCATTTCGGATAGACCTGGAATTTGGTGACAATCGATGAAAATCGAATCGTTTCGGCATCGATTTGTCGAAAAGCCCACGACAAGCAATTACTTCGGCTATCCAACGGCGGACTTAAAATTTCACGGATTCGATTGTGAGACGAGAGCGAGAAAAGAAATTCGCCCCTTTTATTTTTGTTGGTAAAATCTCGTAGAAGCCTCCACATTCCCAATATTGGAGCAAATCAGCCATTTTAGGCTTAGAAAAGCATCGATAAAATTCATTTAAATCGACTCGAGAATAATGAGAGAAAATTATCGATGCAGAAACGTCGAATCTTGAAGCGAAAAATCTATATTTTGGAATCGATATCCCTTTCTGACCTGGAGGTTTTTCATACTCGTAACGCTAGCAATCAGCAAAAATCATCGATTGATTGCTCTTCCAAACTGTTAAAAAAATCAAGGATGATACGATGTGAAAGGGATGATCATCAAGGAGGGAGGGGTCACGAAGGATTGACTCATGAAAGCGGAATGATAATGAAGGAATGAATATGATAGGGCGAAATACCAGTATTTGCGTGTAGTAGTAAAGCTGACATTAACTTAAAACGAAATCATGATCGATTCATGAAATCGTTTCATATGCAAGTGTTCGATTCGTGCATACAAGACTGCAGAAATTTTTAGCCGGTAAATAGAAAAATCAAATTCGTGTAAAAGTGAATCGAATAATACATTTTCACGGGTCAAAATCAAAATTCGAATGCCATGGAGAACAGACGTTTGATTCACACGATAAAATCGTTGTCGATATTGACATCATGGCCGAAATAGCGCAATTTTTTACGTCGACATTTCAAATTTTGGGTATGGAAAAAGATTTTCGAGCCACGTCTGCGCCCCATCGTCTCGGAATATGTAGGACAAAGTTGTAAAAAAATTCAGTCTCCGGTAATGTCCTAAAATTCGAGCCATTCTCGCTGAAATTGATCGAAATACGTGAAGAGAATTCGAATAAGTGTCTGATTGCAATAGGACGTGAGCCGACGGGCGGCATAAATAGAAACCAACGCGATTATCAACGAACTAGTAATAATAAAATATAGTAACAAAAAACGTAGAATAAAACGAGCTATATCTTAAAAATAGGAAAAAGAGGTAGTTTTGTGGAATGCTAGGTAACTCTGACAGGTAAACATACATTGTGAAACGCTCATTTTCGGGGAGAAACGAAAAAAAGAATAACGTTAAACTAATCTTAGAAATTACGATTTTTAACCTAGGGGTAAATTTTCGAATTTCGAAAGGAGGCCACTGTTGGGAACCTAATCGCAATTAACGCTCGACCGATTTTGTTGAATTAACTGGATAAAAACGAATTTTAATAATCGACCGATGTTATCACTTGAGGAGAGCAAGAGGGAGATAGGTTATGGATGATGTCGATTTTTATATGAGATGTCGATTAATCGAGAGTGCCGATTTGTTGAAAATGGCGATATACTGATAAGATCGAGCAAAAAAATCGATTTTTCAATAAGTCGATTTATCAACAAAATTAGATTTATCGATAATACGACTTGATAGACAATCGATTTACCAACGAAAATTAATTTGTTAACAAAAGTCGACAAATCAATTACTTCATCGCTATTATTGATTCTTCGATAACAGTATATTTATCGACAAAATAAATTCATCGTCGAATACGACTTTCGATTTACGATTGAATATGACTTCATTGAAAAGAGATAATTCATCGAAAAATCGATTTATTGATATAATCGATTCATTGGTGAAAATCGATTTACCAACAAAATCGATTCATTGGTGAAAATCAATTCACCAACAAAATTGATTCATTGGTGAAAATCGATTTACCAACAAAATCGATTCATTGGTGAAAATCGATTTACCAACAAAATTGATTCATTGGTGAAAATCGATTTACCAACAAAATCTATTATTGATATAATTGATTCATTGGTGAAAATCGATTTACCCACAAAATCTATTATTGATATAATTGATTCATTGGTGAAAATCAATTCACCAACAAAATCGATTCATTGGTGAAAATCGATTTACCAGCGAAATCGATTCATTGGTGAAAATCGATTTACCAACAAAATCGATTTGTTAACAAAAGTCGACAAATCGACGAATCAATTAATTTATCGCTAATATTGATTCATGAAAAACAGTCTATTTAAATTGATTTATCAATTATCTCGATTTATCAGGGTCAAGTTCGATTTATCGACAATGCTGATCGATAATGACAATCTATCGATAATGCCGATTTATGTGTAATGTCAATTGAAGTGAATTGACGACTGAATAACGAAACAGTTGGGCAAGATCGATCATATTTGATGTTCATTACTCGAAACACCAATTTTCAAGTAACGAACTCTGATGACCTGATTAATGTTACCCCCCCTCCCTAGCCCATTTTCTCCGTAACGGACCATTCAAGTCGTAAAAACATGTAAAAACCCAATTTTGAAAAAAAAAAAGAAAATCATGTTGGTGGCTGGAAATCATGTTCGGTCTTAAATACAGAGGTAAACCTTGGCAGTGCGGTGGAAGTCGATGGATGGTCGACAGCCAGCGGTTCGTCCATTTCTGGGAAATCGCCGACGCCGGTCGTGTCGTCAGGGGTGTGGCGTTTTCGGATATGGCGTACCAAATGATCGCGCCGGCCGAAGCGTTGAGGACAATATTGGCACAGGTAGTCGCGACGGCCAGTATGGACGACCGAGTGGCGTCTGACGTCCTTTTGGGTGAAAAATCTGCGTCGAATAAAAAAAATGCTATAAGGCTAGAAATTCGGGGAATCTTGGATGAAAAACAACAACATAAAATAAGGATATTGCCGTTTTCCGAATGTCTTACCGCCGATCACAGTTAGGGCACTTGTACTTCTTGTCTTCCTGTGTCTTCAACGTTCTGGAACCGGAATGGCTCTTGAGGTGCTGCAGGATATCGTCTTTACTTTGAGCCGTGTACCTGTACGAAAAAACGAACTATCAGTCGGACTAATAGTTCAAGTATCGAGGGTAAGGATGTGCACAATTACTGGTTAAATTACCTGCATAACTGGCAGTTCAAGTGGCCATCTTGAGCAGCGTGGAAGGCACGGTGGCGTTTATACGAAGCGGCGCAGGAATACGTCTTAGAACAAACGGTACAGCTGATAGTTTTCTGAGGCCCGTGAGTACGCAAGTGAGTTTTAAGATGATCCTGTTGAAAAAAAGTTGGCAAATTTGACTAGGTTGAATATTTTCCACAAACCACGTTCTGCTACCATTCGCATCGATTTTATCTCGTTTCGATCGAATAATAACTCACTTTTCTATGGAAGGCTCGACCGCAAATGTGGCAAGTATACAAAGGAGAATCAGAATGTATCAACAGGTGACGAACGAGTTTGAATTTTGAGGTGAAACTTTTGGAACAGGTGACACAGCAGAAAGGCTTCATACAAGAGTGCGTAGATCTGCAACAAGGAGAAAATAAGTTCAACATAAAATATAGGATTGATTCGATTTTTCGATCAGGCTAATCGATATTATAGATTGCCAAAAAACGAACCGATGTTGCGCCAGTTTTTTCCTCGTCGAAAACATTTTCGAACAAACTTCGCAGAGGAACGACAGCTCCGTTGCCGTTGGCGTTGTCGTCGCTTCTGTATCCGCTTTGGTTTTCTTTGGGGCGCCAGGGACGCCACTTGGGCTGCCCAGAGTGGCGCCACTGCGCATAACGTGTGGCGGCGTCGTACCGCCGCATGGGCCCGTGTGCACGACCAGGCAGTATGGGCAGGGATCTGGAAATATTAGAGATGGAAATGGTAAAAGATGTTCTGCATACCCATACCTAAAGGGTAGATTTAAGATAATCCATGTACAGCCTGGATAGAACGGACGTCAATAATGATACCTATCGCCATAAATTACAAATTCATGCAAGCTCCAGAACAGCGATGTGATGCTCGAGCTTAAATAGGCCTTGGCTGAAGTAGAGATGCTTTTAAATGTCAAAAAATGTATTCCATGGCGTCACCATTTCTCTGGTGCTCAAGCCAGAATGTTAACGACGAGTAGTCGGCTAAAGGTCTGAGTGAGATGGCCTTTATGGTGTCAATGGAGAGTCAGACTATCGGGTTGCCAGCCTAGAGCAGTTGGTAGCATAGACTGCAGGAGTTCTTGGTCGAACTGTTCGGTGATGGTGCAGTTATGGAAGCAATACATCCAAACTCTGGATGAGCGAGACAGACTGGTGTCAATGGAGAGTCAGACTATCGGGTTGCAAGCTCAGAGCAGTTGATGGCGAAGCATGGTGGAATTCTCGGACCAACTGTTCGGTTGATGGTGCAGTTATGGAATCCTTCCAAACTCTGGATGAGGTAGTCTAATGGAGAATTTGATGGCGCGGAAACATCCCACGGTCTTGATGTATTTTGGAGGCAGTCTGCTGGAATCCTTGATATGCTTCCCACCAAAATCAATTTTTTCCCTAAGATAGGAGTGCCAGAAACAGTGGGCAAGAGCTTCGACAAGCAGCTGGTCATCGTTCACCCACGTGAAAGGCGCTCTGGCACAAGATCCAAGAAACAGCACCCGGGTTTCTTCTTGAGCTGGCGGATTTCTGAACATTTTCGTCGGAGGAAGGGCGCAGAGGAGACGAAGCTGGGCTACATGTTCTTCAGAATTGACTATGGGTGACAGTAAGGTGAATCTTCCTGATCATTCCTCACTATCTTGCCAAAGGTAACCCACTTTCCTTGGTGGCACATTATAAAAGGGCACCCAACTACTCGAGAAAGTGATGACGCGGAATGTACGCATGCGCTGCCGATTCATCACAACCCCCGCCAATAACGAATCGAGCAAGTAAAATAACACCAGAAATCTCAAGTCATGTCGTTTTGCAAGGTAAGAGACGTGACTGTATCGGAAATTTGAGAACATCGGAACCCACGTGAACAAAACTCTTCCAAACTGGAGCAATCAATAAATTAATGCACTAACAGTCAAGACACTTATTGAACTCCAATTAAAAGCAAAAAAATGAGCAAAATTCACTTACCATCTTTTGAAGTGCTTTCCATCGCATTTTGACAGTGATTGTCTGTCTATTCGAGCCACGCACCGAATCACGAATTGGAAACCAAAGGGTCGGAATCAGTTGGGCCTTAAAAAACGACACTCCCTAGATGACATTTCGCATTTACAACTCGAAATTTCCATCTCGAAAGTTCAAGAATCGTGAAAAATCAACTCGAAAGTTTCCATTGTTTACGTTACAAGATTGATAAGGAACTCAATTTTTGACATCGAACGACGCGTTTTTGCAAAACTTTTGGTAACTGTCGAACCCGAATTGCGAATAAATAAATGATCCGCAGCTCCCAACAATAAAAAACTTTAGAATTTGATAGTCGTTAAACCTAATTTCTCAACAAAAAACGAAAAAATGAAAGGAATTTATGAGGGAGAGGGTAGAAAAGAGAAAGAAGGTGAAGGTTACAGGTTAGCAGTGTTGCCAAATTGGATAGCTGTTGAACATGTCGGCCTGGCTAGTTTCGGAATGGCCGCTGGGAGCGCGAAATCGGAAGAATCGGTTTATTTGCAAACATGGATCACACACAGTATTTCCACATTGTACCATAAAAAGAATCCCTCATCTCTGTCCAAGAGCGATTACCAACTGCCACCCTACTCCCGTTTTTTCAAATTAATGGGAATTCAACGAAGGTTTGATGTGTTTGGCCGTAAGTACCTGATTTTTGAGTTGGTATGCAATCTCTTCTTTACTTCTAAGCTCTTTGGCCGACGAGCAGCCCTCTTCGCTGCCATTTCTCATCGCGCATGCGCCGGCTCGGCCATTTTACGTTGAATGTCGTCGGTTCGTGTTTGCGGCATTTTATCGGTTTGATTTTTTCTCGCGAAAACTCAAAATATTCGACGCGAAGCCGTATTTTACAAACTTTAATTTGACCGAATTGCCGGTCCTTTCGTTTTCAAGTTTTTCTCGCGTTCCGGTACAGAATCGTTTCATTTGCTCGCGTTATCCGTAGCTTCGTAGCGTTCTTTACGTAAAGCAGGACCGTTTTTCTTCAAAATGGTTGAGGATATGGAAGTGCAACAGAACGAAGGTGAGTTTAAACTTGAAATTGATGTAATGCTATATGAATTCGGTTTATTCAATTCGTTTTATGCTCTTGTGTTACGTACACTATCGCTATGGTATTGTTTGTTTGTTATCCGGCAAGAAGCATGTTTGAGGTTAGGTGAGGCTCTTGGTATCACATTCGCGCATCAATTTTTTGAGATTGATAAGTACCTACAAAGTACCTTGTTCTAAGCGGTTGTTGAGTACTTTTCTAATTTTACTATGGGTTCTCAGCCAAGTCATTCGTTACAAATTAAAAGTTGTATGAACCATGGTCGGCTGATAAGGTCAACCGCAGTACATTCTAAATGCTCGAGCTCAACTGGGTCCGTATAGGGACGTTACGATACTTCCGATATATCGGAGTATCGATACTTTTCTTCCGATACCACCGATATTTGTATCGATATTTTACATACGATATTATCGTGGTATCGATACTTTCTCACGATAATATCGAAAGTATCGATATTTTGTGACCGATCCCACCGATAATTCTGCGAAATTCGAAAAATTAACAATTTTGTATCCACCATAAAACCAGCCGGTTCCGACCTGTTTGCGGCACATGGTGATGCAGAAGAAGAGAATAAGAGAAGATAAGAATAAGAGAATAAGAAAAAGTGGGAAAGTTCGTAGAGCTCTAATTGCCCTTAGCTCAAGACGTTGGTGGGAATTTCGAGGGGGAAAATTCCATGGTTGTGGTGCAGCCCGTGGTGCGGCTGCCCTGAGTGTTGATATTTATTAGTGATCTCTGAGCTTCGTTGCTTTCTTTTTTACGAAATCATTTCGATCGTTCTATTCAGCTGCTTGTTCCGCGCTCAGCTATTTTCAAAAGGACGTAAGTAATAGAGTTACGAGTGCCTAGGGATTTTTTTCTGCGTTGAAATATCTTGATTAGCTATCAATGTTCTGTTTTACTCCGCAGCGTCCTAATGGGTCCTCCGACCAGCGGCGTGTGGAAGTTTTTTCGCAAGAATAACGCCAAAGATCGTTTATATCTAATTAATGTAATAATATGTTAATACTTCATTTCCCTTGTAATACCTAACGAATTTTTTTCCCCAAGTGTAAAAGTATCGATAGTATCGGCAGTATCGATATTTTTGATCCGATATTATCGCAATATCGATACTTTTTTGTCGATAATATCGGGTATCGATACTCTACGAAAAATATCGTATCGGAACGAGTATCGATACTTAGGTGGTATCGTAACGTCCCTAGGTCCGTAATTATCCTTCAGTGATCGCATTGTTGATCGTCATTAGATGCAGTAATTTCTGATTTTCGATCTAGGTGCCGATGTTACCACAACCGCAATTTACCGATAAAAATAAATTGTGGTTCGAGCAATATTTTGGTAGGCTGGCCGGAGATTCTGACCTACCCCTCGATTAGACTATGCTGCTGTCTAGCGGTAGATGCAGGAAGCGTGTGGCAAGAGGCAATTTTACTATCTTGGAAAATTTTGTCATTTTCACGGTTCTATCGACGTCTGATGATTTTTTTCATCAACCTCATCAATAACTATTTAAAATATGAAATTTTCTGCCATGCACCTGGGTGGAAAAAATCTGAAAACTGACCATTCCATAGGTACCATACTTGACTGTACATCGTTCTAATGGTGATCCACACTCTACCACACCCTTATCATACCTTGCCATACTATACAACACGGGTACTTGAGTTTTTACAAGATTTTGAAAAGTACGTTCAATGTGGGGGGGAGGACGGTAAATACGACTAAAATCACATTTTTTCAGTTTTTTTTTGTACGGCTACCCTAATTAGATGCCTCTATTCCTCCTGCCTTGAGCGCTTTCGCTCGCTAAGCCCTCCTAAGGTGCGATTTCGGCGGTAATTTGAGAGATGACTTCATCGAGAAAGAAATGTTCGAATCTCCGAAAGATTAATGAGGTTTGGTACCCTTATTAATCACTAAGCGGTAAAAATATCCTTGAGCTGACTCTGAGTACGGAGTGGCTCCTGAGGAAGGCTGTGCGGGCGAAAGCGCTCGGGCCACCGGTCAGGACTGATAAAATCAACATGTCATTCGACCTTTGACTATTCTTGCTTCACTTGAGAAATTACGAAAAGGCGTGTTTTAGACATTTTGTGTTTTGCCTACTATTTTTCCGCATTGAAACTCGAATTTGTCCATGAAAAGGAAGGTGAATCGCAAAGTCGACCATATCATTACAAAACTAATTGGGTGAGCAAGTTTCCCTGATATTTGATAGCTTCTAGCCCGTTTTCTCAAAATGCAGTTAGCGAAAACGTATTTTCAAAAAAAAATCTTCGTTTTATTTTTGACGTTTTAACCGCAATTCTGGTATATTGGAATCAGTTTTTGATTACATTGTGCACTAAGCGTATAGGAAATTTAACGCTGAATCCAACAATGCCCTCAAAAAATGGGAAAATTTTGTTTTGAACAGGAGAAATGTGAGTTTTATGATGGAAAGTGTGTTTCCTGGAGAAAAAACATGTAAAAAATCGTATCTCGGAAACGGGTTGAGATAGAAAAATGCATTTGGCGGAGTTTTGTTCCTTTTCGGCCCCTCTGTAATTGTTTTTGTTGCTTTATCGACGTTTTCCCTTTTTGCAGCTGCGGCGGAACCGAAAAATGGCGAAGCGCCCGTGGCTGATCCAGAGGAGATTCAAAGGACGCTGGAATACATCAAAAAGGTCAGTCACGGTATTTTTGAATTTTCCAAAAAATTTATATCCGCAGGTGTTTACAGTTTATCACTTCGCATGTTCTGTTCGAATTCCAGTTGATGCGCGAGAAGTTGAGCCTCGAACCGGAGAATAACAGCATCGCTATGAAACTACTCGACGAGGGTGAGTGGAAAATTAAGAAATTTTCATTTTTCACTTCCATTTGCCGTGAATTGGTCATGCTCGGTGGTTAAAGTGATCACATTGGTGGTTGCATTAGGTTATTATAGCTCTCCTTGGGGGCGGCAGGTCTCGCCCGGGGCAACTTCGGTTATCGGGCCAAAAGCCAACGCCTAGAACGGAGGTTTACTTTACTTTTTCCCATTTATCAGGCGACAAAACTGGAAAAATTTCGCAAAAACTGATTTTTTTTGCACTGCTAAACTTGAAACGAATTGATTCTACTGTTTAGTTTTCGAATTAATCGCCTCTGCTGGTGGCGAATGACTTCCAATTTTTAAAAACTTTCGATCAATTTATTCCCATTTCGGGTGATAATTTGTTGAAATATGTCGGCGAATTTTCCAAAAACTAAAACGATTCCGTCGAAAATTTCGGCTTCGCAGCAGAAATCACCGCCGGCGTAGGCTTTTTCACCCTTCGAGCCGCCCCGACCTCCCACCGTTTGAACCCCTAAATCCCCTCACAGGCTCGTTATTGATTACATATTGTCCTGCGCAGGCGCCTTGAGCGCCACCTTTTCCCCGGGAACGGACAGAGACGGGGACCCGGGAATCTGGAGGCTCGAAGGTGTTAATCGATTGCCGATTAGCATCGATACCCGATGTATTGATTGCCGAAGTTTTCCAAAGACCGGACGAAAAGTTGTCAAGGGGAAAACAACTTGAGCTGCCCGGTTGGAGTGCGAAAACATTTTGTTGTTGTTGACCGCTTAGTTTTCCCGGCCTTGATCCTCCCTGACTTTTTCTCCGTTTCGCTTATTATTGATTCGGTTTTTTTTTTGAGGTTTTGAGTTTCCTGAATTTGTACAATTAAAAAATTTCAAAGGCGGCTTTCCGGCTAGTGGGTTGCGGAATACGTTGGTTCGCTTGTACAGACTAGGGCCTCTGGATTTGAAATTAGTTAAATTGAAATTTTGTCGAAATTGAACACTCGAGAGAGGAGTTGGAATAGGCAATTAAAATATGAGGTGTACGCACAGCACGACTTCCCTTCCCTCAGCTCTCGGGCATGGCTTTGGAAAATGAACTTCGTCGTTCGCTTCGGAGACAATAAAAAAATGTGTTTAAAAAAATTTGTATTTTGGAAAATTATATTGCATTCCTATACCCCAAAAATGCGTGTTATCCTATTGCAAAAAAATGTATGCATAAATTTCGACTGCCTTTAGTCCGATCGATCGAAGCGATCGATTCTCTCTCTCTCGACTCGTTCCACCCCCGTCCCCCCGGCATTTCCGCCCTCACTTCCTCAACAAGTTGCCGTGGCAAATCGCGGCACAAAGTAAAATCGGTGTAGTAGGGGGGAAAAAAAGGAGGAAAAACGCCGAAAGCCCGAAAACACGAGCGAAACTGTTCAACGGAATAAATTGCTTAAGAGAAACGCGCGGGGGAAAAGTAATTTTTTTAAACTCTCTTCCGAATGGAATTTTATGATTCAATCCGGTTCTGCTCTCGGTCCATTACGTATTGAGCCTGGATGTAAAATCACGTTTTAAATTAGCCACCTACGTTCACTGAAAAGGCTACTTTGCAACGAAATAGAAGCAATACCTTTCGGTAAACGTGGGTAGCTTCATTTTCTCTCGGAGAATAAACCGTTATTTATCCTTATGAAGATGCCGAATTCGCCCTATGCTACCTGTTAGCAACATAAGATTTTTTGATCTGGGAAATCGAAGTTTTTCGGTTAACGGGCGATTTTGGCGGGACACAAAAGACTTGAAATAGCAGCGATATGCTCATTTTCTCTTGAAGCAACCCGAGGAACCGGTCGCGAATTTCCGAATCATTTTTCCAACATTATTTATTTCCGATATTATTTTCAGTTGTTCCTCCTTTTCAATAAGAATTGAAGTGAAATCAACGCCTGAGCGACCAAAGGGTCAATCTGCTATAGCTCTATGAAGCAGATTGGCCCTTTGGCCAGTCAATTGTGGAGCGTATTCGAGTCGCGATGACATTTCCGACCGAAATTCGAAATTTTCAAGACTCGTAATTTTCCCGTGTAATTCCCCGAGCGGAATTTACTTTCCTGAAATTTCCCCCTTAAACGACCCCGGGTCCTCGACATGTCTTACATTTTATGTAGTGCAGAATGGCCTAGGCCGGGTCTTGTCGCTGCAGTATATCACCCCTTAAAGGTGGCCTTAGGTCCGGCAAATAATTTATTGACAACGTGTAGACTCCCCGCCAGGGCCGAATACGTGACTCGCGTAGGGAATTTTCGCCTCTCGTAGGGAACTTTCCCATCTCCGCTCGCCCTTTCGTGGGCTCACAATTAGATCATCGGACCAGGGCTCGGCGAATTTCCCCCCGACGATGTCCCCGTGTGAATACTGATAGGGAATTCACCACCTGAAAATTCCCCCCTTAGGACCCGTTTAAACTGGGCGATGTCTTCTTTCACGAGCCTTTCCTCGATTGATTTTGACGAGGAGCCGTCCCGGTGGGAAAAGCAAACTTTTAGTAGGGATTTTTATGATCGTTGGTATATGGGTTGGATCTCGGGAGCGATTCCATTTTTCTTATTTACTTACCCATCCAGAAAACGAATCAGGTGTTTGAAGACTTTTCCGAACCGAATTGAGAATTTTGTAAATCAAATTATGGAATTTTCCAGCCCAAATTGAGAATTTAGTAAATCGAATTATGATATTTTCCAGTTCAAATAGAGAATTTTGTCAATCACTTTATGGAATTTCCTGAAACAAATTGAGAATTTCAACAATCGAATTATGGAATTTTCCCAGCCCAAATTGAGAATTTGGTAAATCGCATTTTGGAACTTTCTGAACCAAATTGAGAATTTTGTCAATTAAATTATAGAATTTTCTCGACCAAATTGAGCATTTTTCAAATTGCATTGATAATTTGTCAATTAAAGATGATCATTTTTCAATAAAATTAAATTGAGAATTTTGAAAATCAAATGGAAATTTTTAAAACTCTAATTGATTTTTTTAAACTTTTCTAACAAAGTTGAGAATTTTTCCAAGCAAGTTGAAACTTTTTTTTTTCAAATTGAGAATTTTTTAAATCAAATTACGAAATTTCCCAGCCCAAATTGAGAATTTTGTAAATCAAATTATGAACTTTTCTGATCAAAATTGAGCATTTTTCCAATTCAATTGATAATTCAAGATGAACATTTTCCAAACCGTAAATAATTAATAAATAATAATTCAAATAAGTGAATTAAATAAATAATAATGAATAAATCTTTTTTCTAATCAATTTGTGAATTCTACGACCAAATTGAGAATTTTCAAAACTGAACCGAACATTTTTTTACTCAAACAGACAATTTTCCGATACAAATCGAGGAATTTCGTGACTTCAAAAATTCTAAATTCAATTTGGAAAATTCTCAAAATTTTTGAAAAATTCTCAAAATTTTTGGAAAATTCTCAAAAATGTTGGAAAATTTTCAAAATATTTGCAAAATTCTCAACTTGTGGCCATTAGTTGTGCAATCGGAAAAACCCTCTTTCCAAATTTAGAATAAAATTTAGGAATGTTTATAAAACTGACTTATACTCCTCAAAATGTTCCGGACCAAATCGAGACGATTCCTTCCCCTGATTGCATTTCCAAAATGCTGGTACACATTAGGCCGAGTTCACAGCGGAGTTTCATTCGAGTTTGCCCACTTAGGAAATAGATAGGGATCCGCGGAACAAGTCCCTATAAACGCCCTCGATCCCCCATAAACCTACCCTTAGATCCATTTCGGGGGTGAATCTGTTTATTTCCCAAAGGGCGAAACTTTCGTTCAACTTCGAGTTTCCAAAGTATGCGGGCCGATTGAAAATTAAGATTTTCCCGTTTCGCCTCAAGTTCGCTCGTATTCTTGAATGGAGATGGAAAAGGCGTAAGGAGGGAATTGAAAGTTGGCGCTGCGGCGTGTAGAAGTTCATTTTCGCCGGTTTTACGCCCGTAAATAAAGATGTGTTCTCGATTCGAAGTTGAACAAAGACCCGATGTTCTTAGGGTGCGAAAAATAGCATTTTTTTTGCTGAGTGGCCAATATTGTTGGGGGCAATTTGGATTTTTGGCAGTTTTATGGCACTGTTTGCGGCGTAATCAGCTTTGACGTTAAAAAATCACAACCTTTCCTTCAGTTTTTGCGCCTTTTTTACATTTTTCTCATTTAAATTTCTCTAAAAGTACCTATACGAAAAACTCAAAATTTTAAAGGCAAGGTGTTCGAAAATGTCGTGTACCTACCAATAAAATTATCGTCTCGGTTGAACCGCTTGGGAGGAAATAACCCGCGATCGGGCCGTGATTTGACGTTAACAGAATGTCCCCCGGCTGTTTTCGCGAATTGGGATGGGGAATAATCAGATTCCGCTCGGTTTCCGCTGTAATCGGGTGAAGCTCAGATTACACCGAACGGAGAAACGTGATTCTACAAGCGTAAACAAGATATCACCACTGTTCCATATGTGCCCCACGGTAGACACACGTATGCTTCGGATATTTTACCAGTGAAGCCAACTGGGTGATTTATGATATTGTAACTATGGTCGAACGCCGTTCTAATTAGCAGTAGTTATATTGTCGGGTGAATTGATTGGCAATCGCTGACAAAATCGCAGCAACGGTGCGAACCTGTTTTTTTTTTTTTTGTATGGGTTTTTGGCTTATTCATTGCAAGTTTAATGTTGTTCAAAATTCAATATTTTGAGGCCAAGAACGTCAAAATCGGATCGTTAGTTTTGGAGGTATAGCTGCTGGAAGGCTGGCGTCGTTATACGACCGAGATCACTACTTGAAAACTGAGGAAAGGAAAGTTGTGCATCTGACTCTGGCATAATACGCCTGACATATTATGTTTGATGACGCCAGATCCTCCTTAGCAAAGCTGCCCGTCCAGTCCAGCAAACCCAAAACTCTGCTAATCCCAGGCATACCTTTTGGGACTCCCATATTGCGCACGGAGCAACTCGATCCAGGATCCTCCAGGGCGAGAAGGGTGGCAGTTCAGAGGGCCAGGATCACCAAGCTTCACCACGTCAATATCGGATCATCAGTTACGGAGGTATAGCTGCTATAAGGCTGCCATCGCAAATGACCTCCTTACGTCTCATCTCACTACCTGAAAAACGAGGGAAGGAAAGTTGCGCACCTGATCTTCTGGACTCAGGCATATGGTGCCTAATCCTCCTCACCAAAGCTGCCAGTCCCAACCAACGAACTCCAAACTCCGCCAGTGCATACCTTCTGGGACTCCCTTATTGCGCATGGAACACCTCGATTCAGGGTACACAGGGCTAGAAGGATGGCAGTTCAGAGGGGCAGGATCACCAAGCTTCACCACGTCAATATCGGATCGTTAGTTATGGATATAAAGCAGCTATAAGGCTGGCGTCGTTGTACAAATGAACTCCTTACGTTTCATCTCACCTAGGGAAGGAAATTGGTGCATCTGATCTTTCGGACACAGGCATATGACTGATGGTGCCAAATCCTCCTCACCAAAGCCTTCCCATCCAGCAACTCCAAACTCTGCCAATCCTGGGCATACCTTCTGGGACTCCCTTATTGCGCATGGAACACCTTGATCCAGGATCCTTCAATCATCAAGAGGGCGTCAATTCAGAGGGAGGGGATCACCACGCAGCTGCATAATCGTTTCTGCATTGGTGGGTACATTGGCAACTCCCTGCCATTACTCCATCGTTCCATGCTCGGTAAACTCTACGATCAGAGTTGTCTTGGTGGTGTTACCCTTAAGCCAGGAAAAGAATACTCCACCAGCCAGATGGCCCACTTACTATGCCCCCATACATGGAGATGACGAGTCAGAATGCCTCAAATTCGAGTGGCAATCTTTTCAATTCCTTCATTGAAGAAAAGTCCGGAACTGCTTCAGCCACCATGCTGGGAGCCTCTCCAGCAGCATACTTAGCGCCTTCAGCATATTGCTGCACTGCATGCCCAGCATAATGCTGAAAAGTCATTCCTGCTCCTATGTCTCCAAACATGTCAGGTATTTGGGGGCAGTCCATGGCAGCGTGAAGATTTTTCGGAAAGGAGCCCATCACCTGTCCGGACTACATAGTAAAGCACGGATTTTATGCCCTAATATACTCAAAACTCTCCAGTTTAGGCATCCCACACCATCAAATATACAAGCTATAATCTGTGCTTATGCTAACCTTCGCCATAGACGCTCATGAAACAAGCGGAACGTGAGCAAGACCCCAAATATTTGTGGAGCTTATCACCTCGTCTTTTTGTTCTGAAGTCCGTTCGCCTGCAGCTTCATCAGCCACCACAACTTCATCAGGCTTTTAGCGAAGCTCACAACTTATTGCTGCCCCGATCAGCAAAACATCCGCATCAGGCCTCTGAGAAACAGGACAAACAGACAGGGGTTGAGCATGCAACCCTGTGGCACACCCGCCTCTACGCCGAACAGCTGCTACTCTCCATTTCTTCCTCAATCCGGTCCTTTGCCTAAATCACTGAATTCTTATAATATGATATCTAAGTAACTATTCCGGACCCAGAGTTTTTAAAAGGTTTAAAGAAAGACCCAGAGTTAAAAAATAAAATAAAAGAATAAAAAAATATTAGTGAAAAAAATTACGAATTTATGAGAATTTGAATTCAAATTCGCTAACTGTCCAAAGGTCACCCGAACTTGGTCAGATTCGGCTTCTGAATAGGTAGGTAGGTACCGAAAGAGAAAGGTCACTCAGGGAGATGGATAGGCTGCTTCGCTCAGGCTCCCTATCCCGAAGGATCCTACCCCAAACATTGTTACCTCCAGCCTCGAGAACCTCGCATCAATTTCCCATTCAAAAGCACTCACCTCCCATTCTTTTTTACGTCACTTGTCACCCGGGTTGAATAATACTGCAAGTATTAACACTTGAGAGTATTATCGGACTACGGGGGTGTGCGGATCATTAATTTCACGTTATGGCGAACGATCAATCATTCGAAGGAATCGTCCCATTCCTTAGATATTCCTAAACCCAAAATTCATACTTGGAATTGGGTTATGAAATTACTTTGGCTGTAGAATTTTTATTTTAGAAAACGACAATCGCCATCGTTTAATTTTTGATTAATTCCCGAAAGTTTATAATTACTTACCATCGGTACTTCATTCTATAGGACCAAAAAAATCCTTAAATTCCGATTTTTTTCGCCGAACAATATCTAGAAAGATGATTTACAAGGATTTTTCTGCCTACTACTTTTCCTGCCTCGTATTCCGATCGTCCTGGAAATTCTTGCCACATTTTTTTTTGCCAACTCGAAGCTATATTTTTTCGGTTGGCATCCCCGAGTATTTTACGCGGACAATCGACCAATTTATATGCGTCAGATTTCGCGCCCCTCCTGCACGGGGACATCAAAGTCGTCCACGCTAAACGAAACGGGTAAATTGCACGGGCGCACTTGACAGGCAAAGCCTTCGAGGGATTTCCCATTCCCGAGCGGGGAAATTTCCCTACGCGGTGTTTTTAATTTTGAATTTCTAGTTTTGAGCCATTTATCACGGCATTATTTTATTAAAATTTTTATTACAATAAGTGAATTTATGAGAATCATTTCAAGATACTCTTTCCGCATTACAAATTTTATCGATCGGGAATTCGTAGGGATATTTTACCCAAACGGTTCGAAAGTCTTTCGCAATGATGAACGGCCAATGTCACTACTTCATTGTCCTCGAGGGATTTTTTTCGGCCGGGGGGAGGGATTTTTCAGGGGAATTTTCCGCCGCGGAGGGTTGTCGGGAAGAGTTTTTCGAATGATTTACGGCGACAGTGGCTCGACCCGTCGTGAATGTAGTTAGTGAATCGTCGTTTTTCTTCTTCTGTTAAAGCGAACCGACATGGGGGATTTTCTGCGCGAGTTTTCTCCAAGAGAGGAATTTCGTTTTCCGTTTTGATTCGAAAAAAGAAATTTATTGCTCGGAGAACGGATTTTCAACGTTTCGCATTTTACTCTGATGAAGGAGCGCAATATATATATGAGGAAAGCGAAATACTTACCTGGGAACGTCTCTTTCTATCAAAGATTTACGATATTATTAAACTCGGAAAATTCGTCGCAAGACTGCCATTTCATGAAGTTGTGAATCAGGGTAAATAATTTCCAAGTGGTTAATCAAAATTTTGAAATATTTTATTTAGGTAGGTATTTTTCGGGTTTTGTTAAAACGAAGGTTTCTGTGCCTAATTCTAATTATAGGATTATAGGATTATTTGTGCGAAATTTTTTTTTTAGGGGGTGAGAGCTGACATGAAGTAACAGTTCTCCAACCCGATTTTCGAATGCACGTTACATTTACTCAGTAAATTTAGGAGCGAAAGGCAATTACGTCTAATCCTGCAAACAATCTCAATTAACTTTTAATTTATTAACGCGTTTTAGCGATTCGCGATGAATAATTGAGAGGATTTTTGGAATAAGGAAAGTATCATTTCATTTAAGGCCTCTCCGCCTAGGCAGAAGTTAATCCTGTCCATACTTCACTGTCAGTGGGGGGAGATTTGTCTTTATGAGCCACAATATTCGAAAATCCCCGCCCGCGGGATTTGCAACTTTTCCAGCTCGCATTGAACGCGGTGGTTGGGGGATGAAAGTGAAAGGAGGCGAAAGTGAGAGGGAAAGTGAAAGTGAAGGGGAGCGAAAGGGATGACTAGTATTAACCGTGGATTAGGCCAAATGATAGGAGTGAAGGATGTGAGGCGTTCAAAGTTCAACCGACCCTGTTGGTCGGATTTGCCTCGACTCGAGTGACCCTCAATTTGTTTAGAATTTGGGTATACGTGTCCTTTCCCTGATGAATGAATAGCTGGTAAGTGAAGCTTTCCCTATAACAACGCCAACGTTCAGTAAAAAAAAAAATTTTTTTTGCTGAGGTATATCAAGTGATTTTTGAAGCTCTTTTCGAATTTTCCAATGACAAAAATCAGCCGAGTAGGAAGGTTAATTTTAGTTGTTTCAATATCAATAATCATTACAATTATTTTCATCCGGTGCTTTTATCAATTCGGCTATCGAGTATATTCCACTAAACTTGTCCCAAAGATCCCGCATAGAAACATGCGAATGTTGGTTTATATGGTTTCACCCCATGTTCTCGGGGTAGTGGAAGCTTTGCCTTGTACTGTTGGACTATATCCGATATTCGGCTGTCAACCCTTTTCACTGGTTTTCCTCTTGAAGGGGAAAATTGGGAAATTCCTCGGTTAACCCTTCGATGCCCCATAACCGCGCCGTAACCTTCTGCTCCACCTGAAAAGAAAATCCCGGATTATACGACCGAAACGAGAATCCTACTCTAAGGCCGACTAGAAAAAGAAAATCCCTCTCCGCGAAAATGCGGGAAATTTCCAGCTTGTAAAAGACTGGTCGGACAAGATTTCACCTCTCTCGCGGTCGAGGCAGTAAATAAGATGTTTTCACGCCAGGTAGTAAAAACAGGATTGGTTTCAGGTTTTCGATTGTTTTGCTGCTCTGTGTCACCGTAATGTCTTTGAAAAATTACTTTGATTATTTTTTATGTCAAACTGCTCACATTATTTGGAAGGTTCTTTCGGACGTAAAGGATTTCCTCTCGAATCCACCGTATATGACGAAAGTAGGGGGAAAATGGGGCTTCCACGTATCAGTTATTATCAGTGTCATCGCCCACCCCTCTCGCTCATTTGTGACGTCACAGATTTTCAAACCGTAATCTTCCCTCCAGGACATTGTTACTATCATAAGCTGACGACGCAGTGCTACCAACCCCCATCCCTGCCGCTTCGTTGTACATTGTCCTCAGCAGTAGCCACGGTGGACGTATTTTGTTTTTCACCCTGTTGTTTCCATAACGCTCTCTACCAAGACGCCAGCGCTACCTAGTGGTCCCTTAGTAACCCACCTCCTCCAGCTTGCAAGTAGATCCAGACCGTTACCTAACTACCCTTCAGGACAGTATAACCAACAGTCGTGAGCTGATGTCGCAATGCTACCAACCCTATCCAGTCATAGACACTGGTACCCGGGTTTTAAGGGGGGGGGGTCAAGGTGGCATCTGGTCTCTCTTGACTGACTCCCCCCTCCCAGGCAGAAAAGAGTTTGAAGGCTTGTGACGTCAAGCGCTGTCGGGAGGGGGTGACGTCGTTGATAAGAACTGATACGTCGAAGCCTCCTTTTCCCCCTACTGATGAGGAAAACAAAATATGGCTTCATTTCCCCCTCTTCTCCGCTCGTGATGTTGTTCCGAATTCGAACCCTTTTGACCTTTTTACTCCCGTATTATTACAGGACCGTCAACTTGACCTGGAATAATAATGTGACGGGGAGGGGGGAGCTGTAAGAATTGTTTTCATACAGATATGTCTCCTATTCGAGATAATGTAACCGAAGAGAGTGAAAATACTGGAGTCGGCCAAAATGGAGAAAGACCCGATGAGGACAAACAGGCGGCGAAAGGCAGTCGAGTCGCAATGTTTGTGTGTTTGTTTTCCCGCTTCTCTGCTTCTCTACGACCCTTTCCTCGGGGCCAATTCGGCTTTTGTGTTTGCCCGTGTTTTCGATTTCGACTGTACTCGGAATGGCGCAAATTGATGCTCAAATTGCGTTCCGTTCGGATGAAAATATTAAAGAACCACTTCGGTCGTCCGTCGAACGAAAAGTTGTCAGAACCGAATTTAAAATGTTTATACCTTAACTTACTCTTACATACTTACTTATACTTAACTTACATTAACTCGCTTTACTTAACTTACAAACCCAACCAACAAACTCAGCTCACAAATAAAACTCATGCCTGACTCTCAAACTCAACCCGCGAACTTAACAGTCGAACTAATCTCACAAACTCACCTCTAAAACCCAAGTCTCAAACTCAACTCTTGAACTTAGCTCTCAGACTCAACTCTCAAACTCGACTCGAAAACTCAACTCTCAAACCTTACTCTCAAACTTAACTCTCAAACTTATCTCACAAACTCAACTTTCAAACCTGATTCACGGATTTAACGCTCAAACTCATCTCACTAACTCAACTCTGGAACTGAACTTTAAAACTCAACTCTCAAACTTAACCCACGAACTCAATTTTCAAACTCATCTCTTAAACTCAACTCTCAGACTTAACTCTTAAACTCGACTTTCAAACTTGACTCACAAATTTTCAAACTCATCTCACTAACTCAACTCTGGAACTGAACTTTAAAACTCAACTCTCAAACTTAACCCACGAACTCAATTTTCAAACTCATCTCTTAAACTCAACTCTCAGACTCGACTCTCTAACTCGACTCACAAACTCAACTCACTAACTCAACTCTCAAACTCGACTCACAAACTCAACTTTCAAACTCGACTCCAAACTCAACTTTCAAACTCAAATCTCAAACTCAACTTTCATACCTGACTCACAAACTCAACCCTTAAACTCGACTCACAAACTCAACCCACAAACTCAACTCTCAAACTCAACTTTCATACCTGACTCACAAACTTAACCCACAAACTCAACTTCCAGACTTGGCTCTCAAACTCGACCCACTAACTCTACTCTCAAACTCGACTCACAAACTCAACATTCAAACTCAACTTTCATACCTGACTCACAAACTCAACCCTTGAACTCGACTCACAAACTCAACCCAAAAACTCAACTCTCAGACTTGACTCTCTACCTCGACCCACTAACTCTACTCTCAAACTCGACTCACAAACTCAACATTCAAACTCAACTTTCATACCTGACTCACAAACTCAACCCTTAAACTCGACTCACAAACTCAACTCTCAGACTTGACTCTCGACCTCGACTCACAAACCCAACTCTCAAACTCGACTCACAAACTCAACTCTCAGACTCATCTCTCAAACTCAACTCTCAAACTTAACTCTTAAACTCGACTCTCAATCTCAACTCTCAAACTCAACTAATAAACTTAACTCCCAACTGAGTTAGAAAGTTGAGTATGAGAGTTGAGTTTGTGAGATGAGTTTGAGAGTCGAGTTCGAGAGTTGAGTTTGAAAGTTGAGTTTGTCGGTTGTGTTTGTGAGTCGAGTTGAGTTAGAAAGTTAAGTATGAGAGTTGAGTTCGTGAGTTAAGTTTGAGAGTTGAGTTTGTGAGTCGAGTTGGCGAGTTAAATCTGAGAGTTGAGTTTGAAAGTTGAGTTCGCGAGTTGAGTTCATGGATCAGCAGGTGTGTTGGTTGAGTTTGAAAGTTGAGTTTCTGGGATAATTTTGTGGGCTGAGTTAGAGAGTTAAGTTGGTGAGTCAGGTTTGAGAGTTGAGTTTGTAGGTTGATCTCTGCGTCTGAGTTATTTCTTTTGTTGTATATTCCTCGTTTCTCAACTTAAATCGTTGGTTTTCTTTTCTCCTTTGTATCAAAACAATTCGTATGAGCCTCCAGAACAAATTCTTCCAACATCTCGATTATTTCCAGTATAAAATTGCGTTACTTTTTTCGCCGACGAAATGGGACGCGATGTTCAGCCAATTATTTTTCATCGGCGAATATTATATTCTCTCCGCTGCCAGTATTTCTTTCAAGAATCGGCCTTTTAATGGAAAAAAATCGTTGCCTCCTCTTTTTGCCAGGGTTTTTCATCGGCGAAGTTAAAAGCTTTCGTATTAGAGCCACCTGAGGCATCAAGTTTCAGCCTTTACTTCCAAGTCCGCCGCAACTTCAACTTTTCTAAGCGTTTTCATAACTTCGTAACTTTTCTAGCGCTGTTGTGTCTCGTCATGAGACTCTCGTCAAACTTGTTAACATTGTCTCGAAGCATGCTCGAGAGTTGAGGTTAGGCCGTAAAAAGCGTTTCGGAAATTAAAAGCCGTAAAATGTGATTTGTGTTTTGAGAAAGGTCGTAAAATTCTCCCATCTCGTCTCGGGCAATCGGAAATTGAATCGTCCTCTGCACTTGTGGAAATGATTTTCACTTACGTATGTAAAGTATAAATATTACTGGGCGTAAATTTGGCGACTTGAACTCGAATGTGGCGTTTGCGTATGCTACCACTCGAAAGTAGCTCGCCGGCTCTTTATTAAAAACGATAAATCCGCCCAACCGCATTCTGAAGCTGCGAGTCCGGATTTGACGGAATTCGAGAACGTTTTTCACGGAAAATTACGGATGTACCATCGCGATGTTGTCCGATTTAATTTCCTATTATTTGGGCAGTCTCGCGATTTGAAACGAAACTTTTGACAATAATTGGACGAGGGTTTGTATTCCAATTATAGATGATGATGATGAAGAGGAGGGCGACAGAACTGGTCAAAAAAAAAACAAATATCAATGGTAAATTTTTTTTTTATTTTTTTTTTTTGCGATCAAGTTTTTTGGAAGTTTGGCGTATTAGGGGCCTAATATAGGTCCTGGGTTTTCGAATTTTTGTAAAACTTTGGTTTTCGGCTGAAAAACCGCTAAACATCGTTTTTGCGACAGGTGGTCTATGTTTTTAGGGGTTTTCGGTGTGATGAGTTGATTTTAAGTGCATGCGCGGAAAGGGTTTTTTGTCGGCCGTTAAATTACCTACATTTTGATGTGTTTGTTTGGGGTTTTCGGTTTATTTCGTACCAAGATATAAGGGGTTTTATGGGGATTAAAAAAAATTTTTTGTGTTTTTTGCTTATATTTTGAGAATGTTGATAATCGAAAGTCAGTAGACGACGGGATCTGAATCCTCAAGAAATTTCCAACATTTTTCCCGAGAATTTAGGTATCATTTAGTGTAGTCCTTCAATGTCAAAATCGAGATAAAAGTTGACAAAGTCGGAATTTTTCAAAAACTCGAAAATCGTTTATTCTAGGGCCTAAATGGCTGGTCGGAACCCAACGAATCTGTACCTCAAATTCTTCGTCCCGACTTGTATAAATCGATTTTTTGATCCGACCTTTCTTTACGGCTGAAAATTGAGTTTGACATCTTCAAAGTGGAACAGTTTTTGAACGGCTGATCGGAACCCCATGATGTTGCATATCAAAATTTTCGTCTCGGCCGTGCCCATCCAGGAAAATAGTCGAGAACTCACAATTTCGAACGTGGTAACCACGAGAGCGTTTTGAAATTGTCAAATTCATGCCAAGTTGTTTTCCTCTCAATTTCTTATCATTTTATTGAAGTATTAAGAGGAAATTATGGTCAATAACCCTAATAATACCAGGAAGGTTTATTGATTTCAATTCAAGTAGTTAGGGTAATAAATTCTGTTTCGGCGGAATACTCCGCTCTATTTCCCCGACGGGGCTGCATATTAATTTTGGAGAAGTGCAATTTTTCAAAAACCGCAATATCCGGTCGGCCAGAAATTGGAAAGTAAGTATCTGCAAGGCGGTGGAGGAAACTAATAACCGAACAGTTGGAGAAGACCCCACTTCGCCGCAGATTTGCCCCTTTTCCCCCCCGGGCATCGGGTATTGAAATACGCTTATGCAGGAAGAGTTCCAAAGAAAACTTACCCGATTAGGCTAGCAAGGGAAGGATAACCTCGAAGGGAAAACCAGTTTTTCTGCCTAGCCCACTTTCCTTACCCAATATGTTCAAACTTCGTAAAAAATTGCGAATTTCTAAGGGGAGGTCAAAATACTAGCCAACGGAATGGCTATAATTTAACATATTTATGTAATTCTCGAAATACGTAGGTACCTAACATGAGAAAATTTTGCCTTAGTCCCCTTCAACAGCGTCGAATTTCAAATCTGTCGTGTGCGTTAGGAGCAATTTTCCGATTAACAAAAATGTCAAACTTGAAGTAAAATAATATTTACATATTATGTAGATAAAAATGCCGACTATTAAATATAAGAACGAGTGATTCGTAGATAACACACAATACTTCCATATTTTGAAAATTAAAAAAAAGATTATATTTTGGCCATTACTTTTTAAATACCAAAATATTTTTCCTAACTTACGCGTCAATTTATGATGTTTAATGAAACATCAGCGTCGAATTTCGAATATCGGGCGAATAAAATTTCGTCCGCCTATGGGCGTATCGGGTGTTCCCTTCAAGTTCTATTTCGGATGTTTCGTCACCGGCGACAGCGACGGAAGGTGCTTTATCGAAGGAAACTTCCGCACAGCACCCCAATACCCGCAGTACAATCACCGATGCACGGTTTTCACTTTCAATTATAGGTCACACCCCTTTTGAAATGGGAATTCCTTCCTTTGAAAAAACACGTTTCCCTGTTTTCCCCTTTTTCGCCGATGTCAAAAAAGATGGCCGCTACCGATAGAGTCTAAAAATGTCGAACGTTTTTCAAAATATTTTCATTTATTTTACAAAATAGTTGCCTAACCTGTTCCTAAGGTTGGAGGGGCCAACACGGTGGAACCCAAGACGTTCCTAATTTCTCCATATTGGGTCGTTAGTTCTGATACGGGGACTAAATTTATCATTATAAACACCTTAAACTATGAACGACCCAATATGGAGAAATTAGGAACGTCTCGGGTTCCACCGTGTTGGCCCCTCGGCCTCAGCGATCAGTGTCATGGGTGGTGTGCCTTGTTAGCATTCTGACAATTTGATTCAGCATTATTATGGAAATCCAATTGTCAGAATGCTAACGAGGCACACCACCCATGACACTTGGGGCGACAGAGGTCGAGGGGCCAACACGGTGGAACCCAAGACGTTCCTAATTTCTACATATTGGGTCGTTAGCTCTTATACGGGGATTGAATTTATTAATGTAAGCACCTTAAATTATGAACGTCCCAATATGGAGAAATTAGGAACGTCTTGGGTTCCACCGTGTTGGCCCCTCGGCCTCAGCGATCAGTGTCATGGGTGGTGTGCCTTGTTAGCATTCTGACAATTTGATTCAGCATTATTATGGAAATCCAATTGTCAGAATACTAACGAGGCACACCACCCATGACACTTGGGGCGACAGAGATCGAGGGGCCAACACGGTGGAACCCAAGACGTTCCTAATTTCTACATATTGGGTCGTTAGCTCTTATACGGGGATTGAATTTATTAATGTAAGCACCTTAAATTATGAACGTCCCAATATGGAGAAATTAGGAACGTCTTGGGTTCCACCGTGTTGGCCCCTCGACCTCCGCGATCAGTGTCATTGGTGGTGTGCCTCGTTAGCATTCTGACAATTTGATTTCCATAATTCCGTCGTTATAGTTAACCCCAATAATTATACTCATGTAAACTGATATTACGACGATGTCCTTGAATCGTTTCGAAGCTTCGTATTTCGCGGTCTGCAATGTACAATAATCTACTATCCTTCTCCCACTCACCTCAACCGCCAGCCAACCGCACGCTCACCTAACCGCTCGAAATTACCGACCAATTTGCGAATTTCCTCCGGCTTCCACAACTAAATAATACACGTATCCGTCGAATTAAAACTTCGGAGTTTCGGAAAAACTTGGCGGTCAATTTGTAAGTTTGCAGACAAAGTCCGGCCGAAGTTCGCCGACTTCGGGACAAAGCCGACCCCCCGGGTGTATCGATAAGTTTGAAATTACTCCCCGGAGGCCTTCGAGGCCGCAAGAGACCCGGCCAAGTCCAAGTCCGGCAGTTAGAAACTCGGAATTATCCCGCTATCTATCCCTTAAGGTGGGAAAAGAGGGATCGCCCGAAGGGTTTTAAATTAATACTCGTGACTCGGTTTCGCAAAATGGACAGTTCCCGAACTCCAACAATTGATGATCAAGGGGGAAGTTTTTGGTCAACGGTGGCAAAAAGTTCATTATCCAAAGCTGCGCCCTTAGCCAGACGAAGATGGCATTCTGCCGATTGCTTTTTTGCCGCGACAAGGTTTACACCTAATTGGAAATAATACCGCAGGATTACGGAAAAACAATATCCCGTACGTTTTTTAGGGCGCTGAATCCGAACTCGACCGTCTGTTCAGTAGTGTGTAAATGGTGGTCTCATAATACGACCCTTCCTCAATACTTTCCTCCAAGGGAAATTTCGCTCTTAATCGAGGGAAATTTCACTCTTAATCGAGGGAAATTTTACTTATAATCGAGAGAAATTTTGCTTTTAATTGAGGGAAACTAATGGGGAACCATTGGAAACACTGCACTCAAGTCATCCCTCATGCCCATACCTCCACCCGCCGCACCGCCCATCCTATCCCTCAACATTGCCTATCTTTTAACTTAACCTCATACACACAACAGACCTATGACGTCAGAGTGGTTCGTCCAGGTCCAGCCGCTCCACCATTTACACACTACTCATTTCGATTGCTGGACTGAAAAAAAGGAAAATCGCCTTTAACTCGCTATTCAACAACAGAAATTAGAATTACGGTCATGTACCTACTTCGAAGAATACGTTTTCAGAAAATGTTCTGTAGGTACCACCATTTCAGTGAATCGTCGGGTTCATTTCTTATAGTACGAGTATTTTCACATACCTTGCGACGGAAGTTTACCGATTTAACCTCAAACTCCCTTCAATTGTCGGTATTGAGGTCTCATAATACGACCCTTCACCTCCGAGGGAAATTTCGCTCTTAATCGAGGGAAACTAATGGGAAACCATTGGAAACACTGCACTCAAGTCATCCCTCATGCTCATACTCCTTGGCCCCCTCCTCGTTAAGCTGTTTGCGGTGTTGGATCAATCTCGCGGGGGATTACTCCATCAAAACAGCTCCATCTTTTCATCCCCCGGTTTCCATCCCTTAACGCCACTTCTTGTTATCCTTCATTCGCAAGCTGGCGGCTACTTCATCAACGGAAATGTTGTTATTGTCACGAGCTCGCCCGACCACGCTCCCTTTAGCATCAGCCTTCCATTACTTCTGCGGTTTATGTTCCGGGGCCCAAGGAGCCATAAATAATTGATGACGATGCCCACACCTACTTCTGTATCTCGTATTTTATCTATTTCTCTTCCTCCCGTCCGCATTGTTAGAACGGGCGCCATCTGTTGGCCGAATCTGGAAAATGAATGGCGTCATTATTATTCTCGTATGACGAACAACAAATGTCTCATCCATCAAACATATTTTTCATAATACTCCCTCTGTTTTCGATTGAATATGACGAGCAAAGCCGAAAACGACGAAAACTCCATTCCCTCGGCCAATAACTGGCCGACTTTCTCAATCGAAATTCCGTGGAAACGATTTCGATTGCCAAAACCCGTTGTCATTTTTCCCCCGCCCTCTTTGTCGTACCCCTAAACGGTTCAAATCGCCCTTCATTTTACCATTAAACGGGTGGGAGCGAAAATTGCGGAAAGAGAGCGCGATGGAAATTTCTCCCGTCCCTTTTGTACGAATATTACCGAACAAAACGACCGAAAAAGGGGTCCCATTTAAGGCCATACTTTCCCTGCACACCCCTACATCATCCTCCACCCTTAATGGCTCAATTATCATCGGGATCGGCACTAACCGATACCGAGAGAGGATTGCACATTTTCTACGTCCGCGTATTAAGTCGTCTCTCGTGTGCTAATCGCCGTCCAACTACCGAAATGCATTTTGCATTAGTGCGTTATCAGTAAATCAAAAGGACGTGCATGCGAAGCTTTTGAAATTCAAAATGGCCGCGAGCGAGCGAGGATTTTGTAATATAATGCGCATCGGGCGCCGGCGGAGTGAAAATGACGAGTTTTTGAATTACCCACTGCCGAGGTTGATGAATTTCTGAATAGTTAATGGCCTGGGTTGATTATTGTCCGTCGGATAATTCACGGGGTAATGACACTGGCGGGGAATGAGGTAAACGCGGAAATGGCTCGAAGTGGGGGTAATTCGGTTTGTTATGATTGTTATTTTTACGATAGTATGATTATTCACGTTTTTCAATGCTGAGCGGCATTGGGGTAATGGGGTAATTAAGAAAGGATTAGCCCATTTCCACAATGGGGTACTTAGAATGGTATGCCACGATTGGGTAGATAATTAAAAAGTTAGGGTAACATTGGGGTTGGCTATTGAGAAGGGCAATGGGGTAATTAAAAAGGGATTATCCCATAATGCGATGCTACCGCAAAAAATCGTGGACAATGAAAATTGTTATGGGGAATTCGTCGTCAATATTTCAGAAATCGTTTAGGAATTTTTAGAATTTATATTTCAGAAATTATAGGAACAGTTCAACATCAATCTGGTCCTCGAGTGGGAAAATTGTAATTTTATTCGAAAAAATTCAAAAATTCGTTCGTACCGGCGATTTACGAAAAAGTTTTACAAAGTAACGAGATGGGAGCCCGATGTATATTTTTTATTCGCGGCATCAAAGTTGTTTCTCATTGAAAGACCTCCCTTTTCTTCCAGGCTATTCTTCGTACCACCTTGGAATTCCCTTTATTGCTGATTGTGGGTAATTCACCCAGTTCCCCCCTTTTTTCCCTTCGCTCCGATGAAATTAGGGCGATTTCTCTTATAAAACCGCCGCTCATTTTTTTCCCTCATTCCATTCCTTTTCACGGTTCCGTGTTTACTCGACTGAAAAGAAAAATAAAAGAAAAACTTGAGAAAGAAGGGAGAAAACACGAAATTCATCACCTTTTCTTCATTTTCGCGTCCGATGTTACTTCAGCTTACAAACGAGAACATTGCCGGCAACATGAAGAGAGAAAAATAAAGGCCAACATAAAAGGGAAAAGGGAAAATGGCGAGGGTGTGTTCTAGTGCAAGTTGATTAATATGGCGTCATGTCGTCTGATTAAATTTACCTCCCTTTGCCCGCCCGAGTCTTGGACGTTGGGAGTTTTCCGCACCAAAAGGCCGGAAAAAGGGTAGAATTTTTTTTTCATCAGGATTTTTTCATTCTTCCGACTCCCGATTTATTATGGTTATTTCCACGATTATTTCGAGATTGAATTATATCGATAACAAATCTTCCAAGTAGGTTACGCCAAATTCGGTAAATTATACCTGCCGAACTGTCCTCCTTCTTTTCGGTGGAGGCCCAATTTTCTCATCTCAACTTCTTCTTCTTCCTTTTCGCCGGTTTTTCACCCCTCGGTAACACAAAAGCCATCGTCCCTCTTCACGAGTTCCAATTCCGCCCTCTCGGTTTTCACGGCCTTCGCTAATGGATTTTTCCGCTTCCGGTGTGTGTCCAATCAGTCTTCCAAATGGTTGATCTCTTGGTCGTCTAATTACTTCCATATTTACGGAGTAAATGGAAGTATTGTGATCGTCCTAAAATCGAGAATCGGAACGGAGCTTCAGAAAAAACTTTTTCTTATACACATTTACTCAGAATCACTTCCCGAACAAGTGTCTGTGTGTCCGTGTGTCCGTGTGTCCGTCTGTCCGTCTGTCCGTCTGTCCGTGTGTCCGTGTGTCCGTCTGTCCGTCTGTCCGTCTGTGGTCATTTACAAAAATGGCCATAACTCCCTCATTTCTCAACCTTTTTTCAAATTTCTTGAACTGAAATGTTTGTCTCGGCAAGACCTAACACCCTGTTTAATCGGAATTTGGATAACGCACAGTACTTCCGATATATTTGCATTTTTAGTGTTTTCTATTTTATTTTTTTCCGGCCACAAAAATGAACCGATTTGAGCGTTCTTGGTCTCAAAATCTTCGTTTTACCTTGCAGAATATGTGGGTATTTTTTACATTCCGAAAATGTAGCGTTTTTTCATTTTGGGCGAATTTAAAAATTTTAATAGTGAATTTTTCGATATTTTTGGCCTAAACACCCTTAAAAGCAGTCAAAATATGATCAAATTGTGTCACAATTTTACGTTTCAAAATATGGAAGTATTGTGTGTTATCTACGCACCACTGGTTTTTCGTCGGAATGGTCGACAATAAGAGAACCGATTGAGCCGGATTCCCCTCTTTAATTTGGGGTACGACTATTCGGTCCAGGCGCAGGAGAAAATCGAGCTTTACGTATTTGTGGAATGAGTATCCCGAAAGTTTTTTCCCTCATTTTTGGGGGAAATATTGGCAACACTGCGCTTCCCAAGATCACGTGTGAGGTTTAAAAGTTGGATAAAATCCGAGAGTTGCTTACTATAGCGTTTACTTGCCGAGTAAGCTGAGATGAGAAAAGCGATAAAAACCGAAGAGCCCGGCACGTAGCATGGGAAAATAATAAAATAACGCATCAAAAACTCATAAAATAGCGAAGAACGTCCGATATAAATATCTTTCTGGAGAGGGCTTGGGATTGATGTACACGTAACCTCTCAAATGTCGGGGTTTTTCCTGAATATTGATCGAAATTTGATCAAATCGAACTTCGAGAGGATCGATTAGAAGAGGACAAGCCTCAAAAAGCGAAAATCGGTTCACTGTTTCGAGAGAAATTTCAGGAAAAAAAAACTAAAAATTGTTGTATTGACTTCCTCGCATGTATCCTTGGAGTTCGACCGACGATCTGCTCAGTGTTGCCAAGCACTGGCTATCAATCAATTCGGCAACACTGGGCAGTTCGATTGCTGAAAGTGGCTCGACACTCTATGAAGAACAAGCCTTAAAAAATAAAAATTGGTCCAGTATTCTACGAGAAATTTCAGAAAAACCAAAAACAGGAGGTTAAACAAATCAAGATCCGAATAGATTGACTGCCTTACCTACTTGTATCTTGGACTTCGACCAACGCGACGCTCTGCTCAGTGTTGCCACTCTCTGACCCTATCAATGCGACAACACTGAGCAAAGCGTCGCATGTTCAAAGTTCGAGAATACAAGCAAGGCAGTCAATCCAGTTGGTTCTTGACCTCCTGTTTTTGGTTTTTCTGAAATATCTCTTGAAATAATGAACCGATTTTCATTTTCCGAAGCCTCCCGATGTCCGAAACTTGAAATTTTTTGGCATATCTGATCATACTTGAAGGGTAAGGGGAAGGAACGAGGAATGTCACAAAAAGTACTTTTGGAGAAAAAGCAAATTTTGTATTTTAAACTCACGAAAAACCAATATTTTCCGCGTTACAGTCGGAAAAAAAATTACCCGACACTCCTGAGTTGTATTTGACATAATGGGAAAATTTCGAAACAGAAAAATCATAGGAACAAAAATTAAACGACATCAAGTGACGAAAGTACCATTTCTAAGGGGAAAAAAGGAGGAATGTCCAGTTCTTTCACATATTTGAGTGCGGTAAGGTCTTGTAGTAAAGATGATTGCGAGGATCACAAAATTTCTTCAGCATCACAAAAAACACCTTCCCCATCTTGAGAACTAATTTTTTATAGTTATAAAAGTTTTCAGTTGAGACAAAAAGTCGATCGCGAAAGGTTACAGTTGGACTTTCCTCGTTCTTTCCGCTTGTCGCTTGGACACTCCTTGTTTTTTCCCCTTACACTAAACCTTTCGTTGCTTCTCAGTGCGACATTTATACTTTTTTCTCCTTGGAGTTTCCCTATACGGTTAGTACCTTTGAATTTCTACAAAATGCGCTATTAAGCTTGTTTTCGGGAAAAATGGACATTTCCTGTTCTTTCCCCTTACCCTTCACTTTCAATAAATATACCGAGAACTCCGACTTTTGTGAGGTTATGTTTACATAGCCCCGAGTTCCTTTTAGCAAAATACTTATATTGACGTCCTTAGCCATTTTATGTTATTAATGTGTAGTTTTTGTTAATTTCCCCACGTTCAAATGCTACGTTGATTATTTTTCAATTGTTTTTCCGTTATTTTCCCGTTGACTGTTTCGCTCCTTTGCGCCCCCGCCAGTACGAATTCGATCGTCAGACCGAACCCGAGATATGTACGCTATTCGGGGAGTTTCTGGAAATTTTCCAGTTTCGAAAAGGTTTCCCGAGGAAAAACAAGTTTTCCTCGCGGAAAAAAGAGCGAATATAACCTCTCTGTACCTCGCACTTCTTCACCCTCCTGTCATTTGTTAGTCGGGTCAGTCGAAAGCGGTCGCAGTTTCATCGAAATCGGCGTTGCTTGTCCTCCGTTGCGCTGTGGAGAACACGTCTAAACTTGTTTCCATTGTTCGGTTTGAAAACGAATCGTTTCCAGGGGGGTATCCCTTACTCCGCATTCCGACCCTCATCACTCACACCATTTCTCCATTGTGAACTTCCATCGAGAGACACCTGAGAAAGGAATTTCGGAATTGGAACTCGCGGTATGCAAGTTCGGTTGTCTGTGAATTTTCCCTTGAAAAATATCCGCCGGTTCGTTAACTGGCGTTAAAAATATTTGGAGCCGGTTCATTATTATTTCTACTCCTATATTTATTGAGTAAATAGTACTGCAATCGTCCTAGAATCGGCAATATCAAAAATTTCACTCTCCGGCAGGCCTCGAATCTGACACCCTCTGGTCTCTGGGCAGACGCCTTTACCCTTCGGCTACATGGGTCATTCTGGGATATTTTAAAAAATTATCTGTTTTTCCAAGGCCGAGGCTTAGAGTCACTGACATGCCTCCCTGTGGCTTGTTCAGTGCTAAAAGTCTCGAAAAGTAAAAGTTGTCTTCTCCGAAATACTTTCAAAATACGCTCACTTCGTATTTTGATTTTATGGAGTAAAGGCAGACAAGATCAATGTCGAGGTGCTGTATTTTGGTACAATTTTATAACATTAATCTTAATCTCATCTTTAGACTAAATATTGTTTGTATTTCCTGGAAGGAAATCGCTCCTGAAGAGAGCCGGACTGTCGAAATCGCTCGTGTTAACATTTCCTCTTCGCAGTTACTAAATTTCTGTGAAATTCTGTTTCAGAGCTGGCCAAGGCTCAGAAGGGGAAGAATTACGAAGCGAAACCCGTCTACGACGTGTACAAAGACAAGCCGATCCGAGCTTCAGTCAAGATCATCGTCCCGATCAAAGAACATCCTAAGGTAAGATTATTCAAAATTACATAAAAATTTGATAAAGAGTGCGAAAAAATTGTTCGTGATTTTAAATTTGTGGAAGTCCGTACTGAAAAATTCGAAAAAAGGGTGAAAACTTTTCAGCAATCGAATCTTTCGCGGCTGGCGGTTTGAGCCGTCGGTGGGCGTGTCCAGCTGTGGCGATCTTCCCTCTGATTGGCTGGGTGCCGCTCAGCAGGCCCGCCCGCCGGGAAGGGGGGGAGGGGCGTGCGGCACTCAGCCAATCAAAGACGCGTCTCAGTTCGGCCCGCCCCCTGATGGCTCAAGCCGAGTAGGATTCAATTGTCGAATGTTTCGGGCCTCTGTCGCATTGAGGGATGAACCCTTCGTTTGATAGGGCCTTTACGCTTGGGCAATTTATTTTACTCATAATCAAGTACCTAATATTCAAATTGAATACCTAATATTATCGAACAAATATAACTGCATGGTAACAACAGAATTTTCGCTTCTCGAGTTGTGTTCTCAAGAACTTATCCGCCCGATTGCTTTTGACAAAAACACACGTCCCTCGAGTAAAGTGCGAAAGTTCAAGGGGGGAAAAAAGCGAGAGAGAAATTGGATTTTCATCTCTCATTGCGGGGAATAAGGGAAGAAAATATATTCCTCTATTCATCAGGGGATTTCTTTTGTGATCGCTTTTGCTGGATCTTTTCTTCATTTTTTCCCCTCCGCTAGAAAAATCTTTTCACATGTTAGAACGTAGAGAGGGTTTTTTTTTTATTTCGAGAGAAAACACGAAAAAAGCTGTTTCGCCTTTTGTTTTTGTTGTTTTATTATGAAAGAATAGAAGATGAAAGAAGTCGCCGAGAAAGGGAGGGAAAAAAAGTTGAGCAAAAGAACCCTCGAGTCGTTAAGGGAATTAAGGACTAACACAAGGAGCTACTATAAAGGATACCCGGGGTGGGGGGGATCTTTGTGAAAGTCCCCCCCCCCACTTCCTTCCGAGGCTCTTTTGAGGAGATGATATATTAATTTCCACCGCCTATCGTACGTCAGTGATTTTATGGATAAATAACAAAAGGGCGGCTCCTTTATCGTCGAAAATGGCATCGTCCTCCAATACGCCGGCTATAAAATTATGAAATTGCCGTATCAATTTCCCATGATCCGAGGAGAGAGTTATGTCCTCCGGAAAGTGGTCTCCAGTATTGGTCGATGTACCGAAGAATGCCAACGCTCAAAATCCATTCAAAAAAATTTTTTTATCGAATTGTAACCGTTGAACAAGTCATGTTGGCTTTAGGGCTGAAAATGCATATCGTCGGTAAAAAAATGAATCATCGTATACTCCATGCTCCGATTTCATACATGAATCCCAATCCAATCCAGTCTCCAACACCCTTCTCCGACTCCTGTCTCCGCCCAGTATCTCCGACTCCCGTCTCTGTCTCCTGTCTCCGGCTCCTATCTCCGACTCCCTACTCAGACTCCTGTCTCCGCCTAGTACCTCTGACTCCCGTCTCTGTCTCCTGTCTCCGGCTCCTATCTCCGACTCCCTACTCAGACTCCTGTCTCCGCCTAGTACCTCTGACTCCAGTCTCTGACTCCTGTCTCCGCCTAGTATCTCCGACTCCTGTCTCTGACTCCCTTCTCCGACTCCTGTCTCTGACTCCCTTCTCCGACTCCCGTCTCTGACTCCTGTCTCCGCCTAGTATCTCCGACTCCCGCCTCTGACTCCTATCTCCGACTCCCTACTCAGACTTCTGTCTCACCCTAGTATCTCCGACTACAACCTCCGGCTCCTATCTCCGACTCCCTTTCTGACTCCTATCTCCCGCTCCTATCGCCGTCTCCTATCTCCGACTATATTTCGAATTCTTATTCGACTCAGGCTGTACGTAGAAATTCAAGTCTCTCAAGAAAACTTTCCAAAGAAGAAGACGCTTTTTTGCCAGTACCACTTACTAAATACTATGGCTTAAGTACCACGCTGTCATAGCGCCACCACTTCAACCTGATACGACAGTTGATTCCCTCTTCGGGAAAGATATCAGTCCTGTGCTGAAAAAATGTGAGGGAAATTTCATAAAGTTGAAAAAACTGCTCAAAACCCGTCTCGTCCGCTCGGGTGAAATGAGTGGATTTTCAAGTGGAAAGTCTCGAGTGGATCCTGCGGACGGCTAAGTGGAATGTTCCAGATCTGATGTTTGAAAGATGAGTAGAATGATGAGCGGGAAGATGAGCAGAATGATGAGGAGCCCTCCGACGGCTTTGGAATTAATTTAAATACGTTGAATCGAGAGGCGGGAAAATATTTTCCCTTCGACTATTTTTCTTCGCTGCCTCAGCAGATGTGGCTGGGAAATTATCATTTCGGCCGGCCGCGAAATTACCCGTATTTATCCGAGGAAGTGGCCCCGTTTCGAAATATGGAGAATAACAAGTTTTTGAAAATTATGAAAAAATTGAAAATTAATTTCATTGAAATTTTGATGTGTTTTCGATGAATCAAGTGATTTTAATTTTTTTTCAAGGTAATTAATTGCATAAATTTTGTTTTTGTGTCTGTTGCAGTTTAATTTCGTCGGGAAATTGCTCGGCCCGAAAGGAAGCAATTTGAAACGCCTTCAGGAAGAAACTATGACCAAAATGGCCATCCTGGGCCGCGGCAGTATGCGTGACAAGGCAAAGGTAAGAATGGTTTTTTCGAAATTCAATTAACAAAAATTGCTTTTGGGCAAAATCTTGATTTTTGACCTCCGATTGCGCAACCAGGTGGCTTGAGAGAACACCGGTTGCTCCTCTTGCCAGACACCGTGTGGTCCGCAATACTTGAACGATGGGGCAATTCGACGATCATTTACTACCGAACTCCACAAATCTAAATTCGTCAAAACGCGACATCTTTTGAACCACTGTGCCGATATTTTTTTAATCGCTAATCTTAAGGTCGTATTAGTCGAACGGCTCAACCCGCAACTGCTCGATGCAGGACGGCCACAGCTGGCCCGAAAGATTGGACTATCGAATTTTCTACGGCCGGCGGTTTGAGCCGTCAGTGGGCGTGGTGAGCCGTCAGTGGGCGTGGCGATCGCGTCTCTGATTGGCCGAGTGCCGCACGTCCAGGGACAAGACCCGCCGGGGCGGCTGAGTGCCGCACGGTTCTGTGGACGCTACGGTCAGCGGCTACTGGGGTGTCGGCTGGAACGACAGGCGGACCACCAGCGGTACTATTCCGCGGACCCGTAGGTCGGGGTATCCGCCATCGGCTGTTCACTCGCGTATTTCACCCCCGGCGATGGCCTTGAAGGCGAAAGCGCTCGTGAAATTTTGATACGAGAAGTATCTTCCTCTATACTCAATATTTTTAAAAATTTCTTTCTCTGGAAAAAATGGAAATACTAGTTTTCCTATTTTTAACACTCAAGCCGTCGTTTAAAACCCTGTCTTTTTCAACCAATAAATAATGTTGGAAATTCGTGTTACAATTTTTGATTCCCTATCGCTATATATTTTTTCCCCGGTGGCGGGGTAATGACTAAAAATCCGCTGCCCATCCTTCGTTCTTGGTAATATAACTCGAGAAGGCTTAGCAGGTAATAGTGAAAACCTGAATTCTCCCACAAAGGGCTCATTTTCTCCCTTTTCTTGGCTATTTTCTCTGTGAAAGTCCCGCTTCATTGTTCCGCACAATGCGGCGGTTTTGTTCCGCCCGCGTTTTGTTCTACAAATACAAGAAGGTGAGGGGGGGATGGAAATCGTTTTTCAAAGGTTTATTATCAAAAATATGAACAATATGGATTCTCGGGGGCCATTTGAACACGTCATAAAACCTTCGCTTTACCTGAATTTCCAGGTCAATGGAAATTAAAGGGCCGCCGGTCGAACAATGGATGCGAGTGAGAGGGTGAGGACCTGGGGACCTAATGTGCTTGGCATAGGACAATTAGTTGTTAATGGTCCACGAGCACTTCGGTCTCGGTTTTACCCAATTTGAATGGAATCTCGACGAGAAAAGGTCGGAATCCTACGAAATTGTTTGAAAAACAGTATTGTTTGAAGAGGGTAGCTTTTTGAAAAAGTGAATAAATCCGCGAGTCGAGGGAAAAAGGTTAGGAATCCGTACAGAATTCGTCGGGAATTTTGTTTTGGCTGGAAGGATTTAATTTTCAGACCTCCCCCCCCCCCCGGTGCCCTGTTAATCTCCTTATCCTAAAAAGCGAAATACCGCAAAAAATTCAAAAGCGAAACCGTAGCCTTCAAACGTACGTATGTTTTGGATTAGAAAATATCAACAGTTATCGAAAATCGATAGTTGTTTATTGTATCGAGTACCGATAGCTATCGATAGTTAATAGTTATCGAAGGTATCAAATATGACTGTTGGTATCGATATATCCAAGAATAGGTATCGATAGTTGTTGATTTTACCTGGAATATCGACAGTTATTGGCATATTCGAAATTGTCAATGTTTATCGATAGTAACAAAACTTCTGATAGTAGTTGATACTATCGATAGTTATCGATTTTACCAAAAATATCAAATTTTGTCGATATTTTTGTCAAAATAATCGATTATTATCTATTATTGTAATCGATTGTAATAATCTATTACTATTATCGATTATTATATAATAATCGATAGTTTTGTCGAAATTGTCAATATTTTTCGACAGTAACAAAACTTTTGATAGTTGTTCATTCTATCGATAGTTATTGATATTACCGAATATATCGATAGTTATCGAGGAAATCAAAGGTTATCGATATAATCGAGGATATCGATAGTTATTTGTGTAATCAATCGCTTATATTGGTTCATAATTGCGAAATTTCGATGCTTTCATACCATCAAGAACATTGATATTTATTGATACTAGGTACCTATTGAGAATGTCGATAATTTTCCATACTATTGAGAATATCGATGGTTTTTTATATTATCGAGAGTACCGATAGTTATTGGTAATATCGAGAATATCGATAGTTACTGGTAATATCGAGAATATCGATAGTTACTGGTGATATCGAGAATATCGATAGTTACTGGTGATATCGAGAATATCGATAGTTACTGGTAATATCGAGAATATCGATAGTTACTGGTGATATCGATAATATCGATAGTTACAGGTAATATCGAGAATATCGATAGTTACTGGTGATATCGAGAATGTCGATAGTTTCCGGTAATATCAAGAATATCGATAGTTACTAGTAATATCGAAAATATCGATAGTTACTGGTATTATCGAGAATATCGATAGTTATTGATACTTTTGCGAATCTCACAAAAATTTTCCGATTCGGCCGTCCAAAAAACGGATAAAAACTAATTGTGCACAGCCACGTCGATCCGAAAATCACCCAGTGAAATATTCAGGGGTTAATTTTGAGCGGTATAATTCATCGCCACTTGCCACATTATCACCTGTAGATTCCGGGCCGGAACTCGACTCCGCCACATTTGTCAACGAATATTCGCCCTCGGCATTTTATTGCCGCCCTTAGCGCCGGGGGTGAAAACGGGCGTGAAAAGCGAATGCAGGGGGGTGAAAACCGCATTTTCATACCGGACATGCCTCATTTTCAACGGTCTTTTGACCCCCGGGGGTGATGGGGGAGGGGGGGTTACGTTTATTTAGCGCCTCCTGACCCGAGGCCGTGCAGGGAGGTGGTACTCTATCAAAGGGTCTCATGAATGTTGAAATTGTCCGCCGGAGATTTGGAGTCCACTTGTGACGTACGGAGATGGCCTCAATTTATGGGCGAAACGAGCCCTCATCAAGGGATGAGACGAGAATTCCGAAAGGACAAAAGCGGGCTAATTTTTGAGAAGTTCAAAAAAGCTAATTTCGGAGGTTATTTTCCGGGAATTTTGAGAAATTTCAAAGGTCTAATGTGTTTATGGTGAAACTAACGGACGTGGAATGAAATGCGGATTGAAGAAATAAATCTTCTAAATTTGAAAATCGGATGATCAAGCTTTGATCTCGAAGTTGAGTTTGATGTTGAAGTTGAGTTTGAACTCGAAGTTGAGTTTGATCTCACAGTTGACTTTGATCTCACAGTTGACTTTGATCTCGAAGTTGATTTTGATCTCGAAGTTCAATTTGATTTCAAAGTTGAAATTGATCTCGAAGTTGAGTTTGATCTCACAGTTGATTTTGATCTCGAAGTTGACTTTGATCTCGAAGTTGACTTTGTCTCCATGTTGACTTTGATCTCGAAGTTGAGTTTGATCTCAAAGTTGATTTTGATCTCAAAGTTGACTTTGATCTCGAAGTTGAGTTTGATCTCGAAGTTGACTTTGATCTCAAAGTTGATTTTGATCTCAAAGTTGAGTTTGATCTCGAAGTTGAGTTTGATCTCGAAGTTGAGTTTGATCTCACAGTTGACTTTGATCTCAAAGTTGACTTTGATCTCAAAGTTGAGTTTGATCTCGAAGTTGAGTTTGATGTCGAAGTTGACTTTGATCTCGAAGTTGATTTCGATCTCGAAGTTGATTTCGATCTCGAAGTTGATTTCGATCTCGAAGTTGATTTCGATCTCGAAGTTGAGTTTGATGTCGAAGTTGACTTTGATCTCGAAGTTGAGTTTGATCTCGAAGTTGATTTTGATCTCGAAGTTCAATTTGATCTCAAAGTTGAAATTGATCTCGAAGTTGACTTTGATCTCGAAGTTGACTTTGTCTCCATGTTGACTTTGATCTCGAAGTTGACTTTGATCTCAAAGTTGATTTTGATCTCAAAGTTGAGTTTGATCTCGAAGTTGAGTTTGATCTCGAAGTTGAGTTTGATCTCACAGTTGACTTTGATCTCAAAGTTGACTTTGATCTCAAAGTTGAGTTTGATCTCGAAGTTGAGTTTGATGTCGAAGTTGACTTTGATCTCGAAGTTGATTTCGATCTCGAAGTTGATTTCGATCTCGAAGTTGATTTCGATCTCGAAGTTGATTTCGATCTCGAAGTTGAGTTTGATGTCGAAGTTGACTTTGATCTCGAAGTTGAGTTTGATCTCGAAGTTGATTTTGATCTCGAAGTTCAATTTGATCTCAAAGTTGAAATTGATCTCGAAGTTGACTTTGATCTCGAAGTTGACTTTGTCTCCATGTTGACTTTGATCTCGAAGTTGACTTTGATCTCAAAGTTGATTTTGATCTCGAAGTTGAGTTTGATGTCGAAGTTGACTTTGATCTCGAAGTTGAGTTTGATCTCGAAGTTGAGTTTGATCTCACAGTTGACTTTGATCTCAAAGTTGACTTTGATCTCACAGTTGACTTTGATCTCAAAGTTGACTTTGATCTCAAAGTTGAGTTTGATCTCGAAGTTGATTTTGATCTCGAAGTTGAGTTTGATGTCGAAGTTGACTTTGATCTCACAGTTGACTTCGATCTCAAAGTTGACTTTGATCTCGAAGTTGAGTTTGATGTCGAAGTTGACTTTGATCTCAAAGTTGACTTTGATCTCAAAGTTGACTTTGATCTCAAAGTTGACTTTGATCTCACAGTTGACTTTGGTCTCGAAGTTGAATTTGATCTCAAAGTTGACTTTGGTCTCGAAGTTGAATTTGATCTCGAAGTTGACTTTGATCTCAAAGTTGACTTTGATCTCAAAGTTGACTTTGATCTCACAGTTGACTTTGGTCTCGAAGTTGATTTTGATCTCAAAGTTGACTTTGATCTCGAAGTTGAGTTTGATCTCGAAGTTGACTTTGATCTCAAAGTTGACTTTGATCTCACAGTTGACTTTGGTCTCGAAGTTGAATTTGATCTCAAAGTTGACTTTGGTCTCGAAGTTGAATTTGATCTCGAAGTTGATTTCGCCTCCGGCGCAACCCCATGACAAGTCGCTAGGCGCTATTTCCCCCGCAACAACAACAACAACTCCACGTCTCCGGCAAGGATGGGATTCACTTTAAACTTTCTTCAGACTCGGAGGGCAAAGGAGCATTTACAGTTGAATCGGCCGGAAAAACTCGACATTTCACCCTTCCTCGAAGGGGTTGCACCCTGGAAAACACGCTTTTCCGCACTCGTGTAGTCGACTAGTGTTCTATGACCTGGAAAATCTCGTTTGGAAACACTCGGCGGCACAATCGAGTGGCGGCTGGCGGTGAAATCGCATTAAAACTAGCGACTACTTTTCAAAAGGTCGGGGGTTGATAAAAAATTAAAATCACCCCCCGACGGGGCGGAAAGGTCTTTCTGACGCAGGATGCTCATTAAACCTCGTGACGAGTCTGTCGAGTTTTCCTTTCGGACAAAAAGGTTCCGACTAGACACACAGGTTTTACCCTCGAATCGTTTCGAATTGTGTGTATGTACGCATTTTGAAATTACGGAGTCGGGATAAATTCCGAGCAATATTTTTATTATGGAATACCGGTAAACTGAAAAACATCGTTTTATCTAGTTTCAGTTTGAGTTTCGGAATTTCCCAAGTTGATTTTTTTTTTTTTTTTAATGGTTATTAGCCCCTTTTATTTTTTTCGATTTTACCTTCTCGTTTTTCGACTAATCGATCATCGGGTGTCAGCTCAATTATAACCGTCGCAATCGTCCGTCTTGTCGTGACAAATTCGTCGTCTACGTTTTCGCGTTTACTTTGCATTTTCCTCGTTTTTTTTCCGGTACTTCGTTTTCCCGACTTCCAATTCATTTTACTTTTAAAACGTTTCATTAGCTACGGAAAAGAAGGAGGCAATTAACAATTCTTTTTTGTCGTTCTCTTTTTCTCCTCCGTCCCCTTCGCGAGAAGTCCATTAGACAAATTGACCTCAGGACAGACTAGGTGGAATTTTTTGCTCAAATTTTCAATTTTTTAAAATTAAGCTTTAAAATCGTCTTCGTTCAAATGATCAATTCTTCAGCTCATTTGCTACAATTTTGTTTGTATTAACTTTTTTGTGCGGCCTGGAAAAACTACCCTTTTTTCGCTTTGAAATTCTTTTTCGTGATTCCAATCTTAATTCACTAAAACGGCCATAACTTCCATAATTTCTCGAATAATTTCAATTTTGACTATACCGTTGGAAAGAGCGTTAAATTTCCAATCATCCTAGAGTATCGAAAATATTTTTTGAACCCGCTCAATTGCTGGAAAATCGATCGGAAAAGTAAACATTGTCAAATCTTGAGAACATCCTTTTTTTCTAACCGTACGGGTAGTGTATAATTCCGCTCGTAAAATTTAGCCGGTAGTCCTAAAATATGGGCCAGAATTTCAGCTTTTCGACGTTATGATCGAAATTGCTCGTACAGTACAATTTTGTGGAAAAAATTAGGTTTTTATGAGGAAAAACGTGAATTTGACTATAAAAACCGACGTTTTGAAAGGAAATTGACTCGTTTGGTGTGCGTATCAATACATTAACATCATTTACGTTTCAATAAATCAAGGGAATCATCTAATTTTTGACAGAAATTACTTCGTAACTTTTTTTACTCGCTTCTAAACGCCTTTTTTTAGTACGCCACTAATGGCAACGTGATTATCGTCTGGATGCGCAAAATACTATTAAATTGCTTTTCAATCACGATATTTGAGTCCTACTAGATAGCATAAATTCCGATTGGCAACCCTAAAAAACGTCAGCCAGCCAAGTTACAGCCTAAAAACCGCAAGATTGAGCACTTTTTTCGGGTTTTTGCATAAAAGTCATCAAACGACAGGTTTTTCGCTAAAAACTACTCCAACCACTCAAAAAGAAGATCAAATTTGCTGAAATTTGAGCTGTTACGGAGCTTTTTAGCTGCAGTAGTTTCCAAGATACAGCCCTGAGAAAGTTGCCAAACTTAGCTGGAAAAATCAACAACTTTCTCAGGGCTGTATCTCGTGAACTACTGCAGCTACAGGGCTCCGTAACAGCTCAAATTTTAGCAAATTTCATGTTCTTTCAGAATGGTAATAATGAGTTTTAGCAAAAAACCAGTCCTTCAATGACTAATATGCAAAAAACCGAAAAAAGTGCTAGCATTTCACGGTTTTTCGGCTGTAATTTGGTTTGTCCACGTTTTTAGGGCTGTGATTCATGCTAACAACATATTGACAAAGCACGTTTACATTTTGTTTCATTTCAAGAATGTTTTGTGAAAATTTGACTGATTTAATATAAATTGAAGAACTCAAAATACATTATCCGAGTGAGAAATTATTTTCTCTTCGATTTTTGCCCCGATATTTCTCGATATTTGGTGGCTCTAGTTGGTCGCTATTGCGATGTAATATCGGGGTTGTATCCCTTATATAAATACGCTAGCTTGCCCTATAATGCGCTGGATTCGGCACGAAAGAGGTATTTTATTGTGATAGAAATCCGACCGAAAACTCGGATAGGGCCAGAAAAGACCGCAGACAAGAATGGACGTGTTCTTCTAGGGTGTGAAAAAGAGAAAGTGAAAAACCAAAGGGAAAGGGGGTGGTGGAAATGGAAAAGGAATCCCGTATATATCGATATATATTGCGAACGAAAGGTCTCGCGAGGGTTTGAGGGCCGGATCGGTTCTCCGGGGGATGAAAATTGGTTTGAAGGATGAGCTCGAGGGTTGAAGGATAAATGAAAGGATAGAGACAGCTCGGATTCGACTCGGATACGGTCCTGGGTCGAGATTATCGATAAGGCTGCCCATGGTCTACGAAAATCCGTCATTCATTTTTTTTTTTTTTTAAAATATTAATTGTCACTTTTTTACGCTGAATTTTCCTAGTCAAATTGAGAATTTTTCATAAACAAATTGAGAGTTTTTAAAATCAAATGTCATTTTATACGTTGAACGTTCAAATAGGTATCGTCGAAAAATGCAAATTCTGCGACAGTCTCATTTTATACGGTTGAACATTTCATTATCGAAAAATGAAAATTCTAAAAATCTCATTTTATATGTTTTGTCATTTTATATTTCTTTTGTATGATAATTAATTTTTTTAATGTCGGTTTTCAATTTTTTTCAGCGAATTTCCCTGATCAAATCGAGAATTTTCAATATCCGAATTGAGAGTTTTTCAAATCATTTTGCGGCGAAATGTCATTTTATATGCTGGAAATGTCAATAGGGCTCGAAAAATGAAAATTCATCGACAGAATATGATTTTATTTGGTTGAACAATTAATTCATTCTCAAAAAATGAAAATTCTGAAAAAACTGGGTGAAAAACTGAAAACCTCATTTTATATTTTAAACATCTGTCATCATTTGACCATAACAACAATCATTTTTCATAACCAAATTGAGATTTTTCCAAATATTTTGCGGCAAAATGTCATTTCATGTGTTGGTATAGTTGGTACATTTCAATAGGTATAGAAAAATGAAAATTCAGCGTCAAAATTTCATTTTATAACAGTTCAATATCGAAAAATGAAAATTCTGAAGAAACCGGTGAAAAACTGAACATATTGCGGCAAAATCTCTTTTTATATGTGGCATTTCATATTTCTTTTGTATAATAATTAATTTTTTTTATGTAGATTTTTACTTTTTTCGTGCGGAATTTTCCTGATCAAATTGAGAATTTTCGATAGCCAAATTGATAGTTTTTCAAATCATTTTGCGGCAAAATGTCATTTCATATGTTGACCATTTCAATAGGTATCGAAAAATGACAATTCAACGACAGAATATCATTTTATTTGGTTGAACATCGAAAAATGAAAATTCTGTAAAAACTGGGTGAAAAACTGAAAACCTCATTTTATATTTTAAACGTTTCAATATTTATTTCTTTATTTAACCATAACAACAATAATTTTTTATAACCAAATTGAAATTTTTCCAAATATTTTGCGGCAAAATGTCATTTCATGTGTTGGTATAGTTGGTACATTTCAATAAGTATAGAAAAATGAAAATTCAGCGTCAAAATTTCATTTTATAACAGTTCAACATCAAAAAATGAAAATTCTGAAAAAACTGGGTGAACAACTGAAAATTTTACGACGAAATTTCATTTTATATGGTAAACATTTCAATATCCGTTATTATTTTACCCCTATCGCATAGGTAAATTTCGTCAAAATTATCCGATAAATTGACTCCTCCCTCGGAAATCACCATTTTGGGCATTAAGCACGGGCTTCGAAATTATCGGACGAACGATCCCTCGGAAGATCTCTCGTTAACTAAAGACGGCCGTACTGTATTACCTGGTATCCGACCCGAGGAACAACTCAGTAGTTTCAACCGAACAACCACTTACTTTGATTAACTTTATCCCACCCCCTCGGTTACCGCCATTTGGTCGTTCTGGCCCATCAGGCGCTACTTTTATCTCCTGAGGGAGGTTTACCTTTTATTTCGGAAACATTTCTCCGGCCCATCAACCGCGAGATGGCGTACGAGAGGATGAGAAATTCGAGGATTTGAGCTGATTTGAGGAAATGCGCGAATTCATATGAAGAATTTTCCATGCCAAAGGTTGATATCGAAATGTTTTTTTATGTAAAATAAGAATTTGACGCAAAAGGTTTAGTTTTTCACCCAGTTTTTTCCGAAATTTTTATTTTTACTTCCATATTTACAGAGTAAATGGAAGTATTGTGATCGTCCTAAAATCGAGAATTGGAACGGAGCTTCAGAAAAAACTTTTACTTATACACATTTACTCAGAATCACTTCCTGAACAAGTGTCTGTGTGTCCGTTACGTCCGTTACGTCCGTCTGTCCGTCTGTCCGTCTGTCCGTCTGTGGTCATTTACAAAAATGGCCATAGCTCCCTCAATTCTCAACCTTTTTTCAAATTTCTTGGACTGAAATGTTCGTCTCGGCAAGACCTAACGTCCTGTTTAACCGGAATTCGAATTACTCACAGTACTTCCGATATATTTGCATTTTTAGTGTTTTCTATTTTATTTTTTCCTGGCCACAAAAATTAACCGATTTGAGTGTTCTTGGTCTTAAAATCTTCGTTTCATCTTGCAGATTATGTGGATATTTTTTACATTCCGAAAATGTGGCGTTTTTTTCATTTTGGGCGAATTTTAAAATTTCAATAGTGAATTTTTCGATATTTTTGGCCTAAACACCCTTAAAAGCAGTCAAAAAATGATCAAATTGTGTCTCAATTTCACGTTTCAAAATATGGAAGTATTGTGTGTTATCTACGCACCACTGGTTTGATATTGAAATGTTCTACGTATGACATGAGATCTTGTCGCAGAATTTTAAGTTTTCTACCTAGTTTTTTTTTCAGAATTTCCATTTTTGACATTAAATGTTTTTCATCTGAAATTGAATTTTCTCTCAAAATTTTCGGTTTCTTACCCAGTATATTCCGGAATTTCCATTTTTTGATATTGAAATGTTCTACGTATGACATGAGATCTTGTCGCAGAATTTTCAGTTTTCCACCCAGTTTTTTTCAGAATTCTCAGTTTTTGATATTGAACTGCAGGTTTACCATATAAAATGAGATTCTGTCGCAGTGTTTTCAGTTTTTCCCCCATCTTTTCCCGAATTTTAATTTTTCCAATTTTTCGATATTGAACTGCTGGTTTGCCGTATAAAATGAGATTTGGTCGCAGAATTTTCAGGCTCTCATTTTTTTATTATTATTTTTATTAAGGGACATCTTCGTGTAATTATCTCCCGATTAGTCTATACCTGCCCCTCACGACGCTCCTGTCTTGAAGGCGTAGTATACCTTCAGAATTATTGCACGCCCTCTGTTTTAGGCAATACAAATATTTTAGGCGACCAAAATTTGATCGAAAAAATTTCGATATTTAATATCGAATTGTCCCCCTATATAATCAATAACGGGTTCAATGCAATAATTTCAATTTTTGAACATTTTAATTTTTTTTAAATTTAAATTTTAATTTTTAATTTAATATATTTAAAAAAAAATTGGTTTTTAACGCGTTAATGTTTGCCAATATGAACTTATAAAACTTTCGATTTTTGAACATTGAATGTGAATTTTTTTTTTAAATGCCGATTTTTGAACTCGAGATTTTCAACATCTTACTGTTTCAAATTTGGGAATTACAAAATTTTCGTTTTCTAAAAATTTTTAAAAATTGGATTTTTGGCATTTTCAAATGTTTGAACATTAAATTTTTCCATATTTCAAATTTTTGAGAATTTTTTTTCGTTTTCTAAAATTTTGATTTTTTTTTCATCAAATATCAAAAATTTTTTGCAGGAGGAGGAATGCCGTGCATCTTTGGACCCAAAATACTCCCACCTGTCGGACGATCTGCACGTTGAGATTTTCGCCATGGCCCCACCGGCCGAGGCGTACGCCCGTCTCGCCTTCGCTTTGGTCGAAGTGAAAAAATACCTGACCCCCGACGAGGAAGCCGGCGGACCGCCCGGCGCACGAGGGCCGCGCGGCGCAGCTCCCGCGGGCGGACCTCCGTTCAGTAAGTCAATTTTTTCGCTATAGCTCAATTTTTAATGAAAATAAATTCGATTTTTTTTAGTTAAATATGTTCACAATCAATGCACCCTAGAAATTTGGTGGAATATTACCAAATTTTTATTCAATTATAATTTTCGCGTTTTTGGCCAGCATTTTTTTAAATGATTTTTTTAAATGCGAATCAATCCGTTTTTTGCAGGAGGACCACCTCAGCGGGGTGCTGGAAAGGTAAAAATTGTTATTTTTATAAAACTAAATTTTTTTTGCGTTAGATTTGAATTCTGGAATAAAAATGTACATTTCTCGTGAAAATGTTCCTAACGAATTTTCGATCCGTAGGTAATGTCCATTCTCGACAGAGCTCGCATGTCAATGGACGGGGGATACGGCGGATTCGACGAAGGGCCCGGAGGCTACGGGTAATGTAGTTCGATTTTGAATTTATTCGACGCATAATTGTCCATTAGCGATCGCTGTATCGAATCGGTAATTCTATTTTCCAGATATGAAGGCTACGATAACGGCCCAGCTCCCGGTTACGGACCGCCGGAATACGGACCTCCTCCAGGTGAGCGAATTTAATCAAAACTGGTGATATTTTTATTCGAAAATTTTTTATATATTTTTTGTTTCATTCTGATGAATATTAATTATTATTTTTTTTTGTTCGCAGTTGGTCCCGGCGGCCGCTGGAAGGGCTACGGACCCAAAGCCCCCGGACCCGGCGGTTCGCGGTTCCCTCCCCGCCCGGCACCTTATGGACGTCCAAAATAAACCGATTCCAATTCTCTTTCGATTAGCTATTATTTCCAACTACTGTAATTCACATGGAATGGGAGGGAATCATCATAGATTTCCACTATACTTGCAATTGAAATTTAAAAAAAAAACTAAGTTTGTTTTTTACTCGAGTATTTTTATTTATGGAATCATAAATTGAACATTTGTTCGACGTCATTTAACAATAGGGCTTTGTCTATAATAAAATGTCTTACATATCTGCGCTTTTGTTTTCCCTATCATTATCAAGGTAAGTATGAAAACCACGTTACCCTTTTTCATCTTAAATCGGAAAATTGATGAAGAAAAGTTTCAAAGTTAAGCAGTTCTCACTGTGGACCAATTTTTAGCTTTTTTAACTTAACGTCAGAAAAGTGTGAATGCCGTGAGTTTATAGGAAATGTAAAGGCCTCTTCATCGGTATCCTAGTTTTTTTAATTACCTCAAATTTCAAGGGATTTGAGGCTATTTTATTAAAATAAAGTCGAAAACCCCAGCTAAAACCACGTTTATCTGCATTCAAACGTCGATTCCTGCAGCAATAAGCAAGGTAAATCCAAAAACGACTATACCGTTGGAAAGCTGACATTCTGGGCCAGTTTTTCCAAAAACTTGTGCAGGAATTATCTATTTTTTTCTCGTCCTAAACCGACGTTGAAAAAACGGTTATTTTTCAAAATTAATCTATTCTTGATTTTGGCTTAATTTTTTGCCTCTTTAGTCTAATTTTGGAAAGCTGAAAATACCTCGGGTTTTTAGGAAATTTAACGGCCTTTCCAATGGCATCCTCATTTTTGTATGTACTACAAAATTTAAGGGACATACGGCCATTTTACTGAGATAAAGTCTAAAACACGAGAATAATCTTCGATTCGAAAAAAGTGTACTTTTTCTTGGGCTCACAAAAAATTGTATGGAACAAAAATTGTAGCAAATGAGCTGAAAAAGCGACCCCTACAAGGAAGTCGAATTTTGGATTGAAAATTCCGCGCCTTCAGATTTTCAGAAGGAATTACTGTGCGTTGCCTACCGCTGATTAACCATTCTCGTGCTTCTTCTAATTAACGTCAAATGTCAAGACTGTAACGTTGAAATATTTCACATTTTCGACGAAATGTCCCCGAATGAAAAATCCCTTTTCAAACACGAATCGGCTAATTGCGTCAATTTTAATTAACCCCATACCGCAAACACGAGGGATGAAATGAAAACATGTCGAAAGAGGCGCCCGTATCAAATTTCCCGCGTTGTTATCCAGATTTTTTCAGGTGGTATTCTGGGCCATTTTCCCGCTGTAATCATCTGTTTTTTATTGGCTGTTTTTTATGCTTGGTATTTTTTCTCGTTGGATTTTTAAAAAATAGATTTAATTATACGCATTTTGGAGGGAATCTCGTTTTTAAATACCCTGTACTCATCAATGCCGTCATTCCATCAAAATTCGTCTTTCTAGACCCCTGTTCAAAAAGACGAAACATCGAAATAGAAAATTTTGAAATAAATGCTTATTTTTATTAATATTTTGGTAGGTACCTAGTTTTATTAATTATTATTCGATATGTTTGAAACATTTGAAAGGTGTCCAATTGACAACTGAGCTGCCGAAGGGCCAATCTGCATTTTCCCTAAAACAGTCTGACCCTCGGGCTGATCAGGTGTCGAAATATTTTAATAACTATACTTTTATAATAATAAAAAAATATTTAAAAAAAATTTCATTTAAAAAAAATTGCTTACGATATCTCCAAAAAGGGTAGTCTCAAATCCCCCGCTCCTCGGTACCTAGACAATTTATTAAATAATTAGTTAACCGGTTGAATAATATTTCGAAACCCGCCTATCCAATAGCGATACCCTCATTCCAAAACTAATTAACCAACTAGATTGAACTGATAAATAATACGTCAATCAATATAATGAAATCGCCGGCCCCCGGGGTGTAAACTTGAGCTCTCGGAGGCGTCTCAGCATCCCGTCCGAGCCGCCTACTCTCGCGCACGTATCGATTCGATATATCGATACTCTAGCCGGGGGCGGTTTCCCTCCGCGCGCAGCCGCCCGCGACCCATCGATTGTGCAATAATCGATCTTTTCGGCGTCGATGTATCGCAAGCGCCGCTTCAATTGGCGCGGCAGCCGCCCCCGGGCGTTCAGTTCGGTCGCGGAGCTCGGCGGCAGCGGTGTAACGCACAGTACTTCCAGCGCGACTTCCAACTGAGGCACGTCCTATTTGAGAGGAACGCGAGTCGCTTTTCGCCGACGCGGTTTTTTCTAATAATCGGAAGAATCGAATTTCAAAAAAGATCATTTTTTAGTCGAAAAGCCGACCATACTCGAACCGGAAAGCGATTTATTGTTAAATAATACGACCAAAATAGTCAACGTAGTCTTTCAACCGACATTTTTCAAATTCGCGGACTCCGGGCCCCAAAATCGAATAAACCGATTCGCGATTGTGAGACGATTGATTTCCATTCAGCCCAAACTAGAGGTCAAAAGTTGGCCAGCCCCTTGTGACCAACAGCTGTTATTCCGGTAAGTTCGCCATTATTCGTAAGCAATCCGTACGCCCATGGAATTGCAGCTGAATTTGGGGTTTTTCATTTATTTACAAGACCTTAGATATTTTTTAGTGATTTAGTAATTTTGCTAGTTTTTTAATGGAAAACTAGACATTTACAATTTTTATTCAATTTAAGCAGGTGGCATAGGTAGGATACCTTGGGTTTTTATTTAGAAAAGGTACTATTTTTTCACTAAATAGTCAAATCAATAAAGGGGCTGTAGATTGGAAATTCTAACCCAATTGGAAATTCTATTCCGCACAATTGTTCACAAAAATCTATAAATCGTTACAACTAGCAAAAGCTAAAGGATAAATAAAAATATTTATGCATATTCCTGAAGGAAATTTAATTCTCTACAACTTTTTCCATTACAACTTTTTGGCTAAAATTATTAGTTTAGGCGATACGAGAGCCTGGCGTCAAAAACGTAGGGACGTTTTTAGAAAATAGCCATTTTTGACCGCGAATATCTCTGAAACGGTTGGAGTTAGGAAAGAATCGCATGGAGGGAAATTTTTAGGAAATTTATCCGACTTTTATTTTGAATACGGACATTTTCTCGGTCCGACTTCTCGTTTTCGAGTTATGAGCGAAAAACTGTTCGAAATTCACATTAATTTTTCATAGCTTTGCAATTGCCTTATTGGAAACAGTAGTAGTGCGCAGATAACACAATTATGTCATAATACTTCCATATTTTGGCACGTAAAATTGTGGGGTATACATAATGACTGATGTGAAGGCTATCACCTATAAGATGAAAATCACGTAGGAATTTGGTATGAAAAATTCTCAATTTGGTTTGAAAAATTCTCGCAATTGCTTTGGAAACTTTCACAATTGTTTTGGGAATTCTCAAAATTGTTTTAGAAATTCTCAATTTGATTAGGAAAATTTGCAAACTGGAAAATTTTCCATTGGAAACATTTTCAATTTTAAACTTTTTTAGAATTAGAAAACTTATTAATTCTAAACTTTTTTAAGATTAAAAAATGTTTCAAATTTAGAATTTTTTAAATTAGAAAAATTTTCAGGCCTAAGGAAGGTATTCAAAATTGGAAAAAAAATCAATTTTTTTAAAATGGGAATAATTCAAAATTTTGTAATTAGAAAAAGTAAAGAAATAAAATAATAAAGAAAGGTAAAGAAAAAATGTAAAATTCTCAATTAGGAGTGGAAAATTCTCGATTCGGGTTGAAACATTCCCAAAATGGTTAGGAAATTTTCAATTTTAAAACTTCTCAATTTGACTAAGGAAATTCTCAACTTGGATTGGAAAATACTTATTTTGGTTAGAAAACATCTCATTTTGGAAATTTCCCCCTTTGGAAAATCCTCAAATTGGCTTTAAAAAATGTAAAAGATGTTGCTGTAATATGACAGGTGTTTGTCCCAGAACGTTTTTCTGCGCCTCTGGCCCGATTTTCGTTTTTCGCCGGTCGAAAGAAAGACGAAAACCTTTATAAATCCCGGGATCCCATTAACGCTTTTCAGATGTTAGACGGACCACATTTTTTGCCTCAAAACCTGTCTCTACCATTCGAAAACTTTCAGGTACTTGCGACTTTTTATCGCCCGGTTGAAAACTCGCATTTCCATCCTTCTCTTGAAAAGTTTCGTTTTGACATTGCGACACGTATAACGGGCCTTTTTTTTTTTTTTGGAAAAGTTGAAGAAAAATCGCCGTCCCTCGGAGGGAAAAGTCGAGGAGGATAAGCCGTGTCAAATTCTTTCCCTCATATTTACCTCCCACCCTTAGCTGAGGATGTAAGGGAAGAAAAACAGGGTTTACATTGTCTCCCTACGCGTTATAACTTGTGGGACTATTTTTCTTTTCTCTTTGAATAATATTGTTTTATGCAAGACGATAGGCGACGACAGTTTTCCTCCTAGAAAAACTTCGAGTTTATAGGGTGCGATGGACGATTTTTTTGCCGGAAATAGGGATAAAATTTATTTTGGTCTGATTTTCGAATGGTAGGATTTTTTCAAAATGCTAAATTTTTTTGTTCTGTTTTGTTTCATTTTATTTTATTTTATTTTATTTTCAATTTATTTTATTTTATTATTATTTTATCACTTATTTTATTATTATCCTGTAAATATTCGTAGTAACCTAACGTGTCAAAATGAACCTGATTTGAAATTTCAGTATCTAGAATTATTCAGTTCTGTATTAGATTGTAAAACATTTAGAAAAATATAAAACAAAATTTGTTTTATTTCAAAATTTTATTTAATAAAATATTGAAAAAATATTCAGAATAACTCATATTTAACCAAAAAATAAATAAATAAATAAAGGAAAATAAGAAGAAAAAATATAAGAAAAAGAAAAAAATACATATAAAAGAAAATATTTAAAAAATATTTAGAATAACACATGTTAACGCTTATTTTTAACAAATTCAACACTTATTTCACGTAAAATATTTACTAAGTAAAAAAAGTAGGGTAAACCGCCGTTCCAGGCGTTGGCTTTTGGCCCGATAACCGAAGTTGTCCCGGGAGTGCCCTGCCGCCCTCAAGGAGAGGGTCGGAACAATTCACATAAAATATTTAGAATAACAATTTATTTGAAATAAAAAAAAATTACAATAACATATTCAAAATTAAATAAAAATTTTAGAAAATCCTGTACCTAAAATCATACAAAATATGAACTTCTCTCTTTCAGATAAGTGAACCGATTTTGATAAAATGACGGAAATGGACATCGTCAATCTGAACGAAGACGTCGAATTCACGCAAACGCAACAGAACGGCACAAACCAGTCGTACAATAAACAAGGTAAATTAAATAACGCGTAATTTTTATACGAATTTGAATTTTCGATTTTGCCATCTTCGGGATAATTGAAGAGTTTGAATATCCTTCCAACAATTCATGGGTGAGAATTTTTCAACCAAACGTCAAATGTACTATTATATGAAAAAAAAATTCAAAATTCAAATTTAAGTTCGAATTATTTTTAAAAATTAATTAAATTTGACTAACTTTAATTAAAAACGAAATCCACGCATGTAGTGGCATAAATTTTTCCATAGATGGTATTGTTGTTTCTGCATAAATCAATATTGATGGCAGCATGGTTGACATAAATCATAATATGATTGTAAACTCATGATAAATCCTAAGATGACCATACTATGGTCAGTATGCTGAGTTCGTAGGATAAGCCCAATGGTACAAGCGTAATCGAGTGGTTGATGTCGGATTGTTAGCTTCTTCTCCCGCTTTTTCCAATCTATTCAACAATTGTCTTCCTGAATTGAACTACAAATAAATGCCTACCCCTTTCACGATTGTCCGTTTCTTGCGTCGGACAGATGCAACGTCTGACATCCCATGGATTGAAAAGTCAATCAAAAGACAAAAGGGAGAAAACGGGGAAATCGGTTTCGCCCTATTTGAAGTAAAAAGGGAAGAAAAGGGAAGGACCGGGGTAAAACGGGAAGGAATAAAGGGAAAATCGAGCGGCCAGGCGGTCCAATCTGTCTAGAATGTCCTTTGTCTTGTCCAGGACGACTGATGGGCTCGTCTCTAATACTATGTTGTTATCAGCGAAAACGAGACGAATCGATTGAGAAAACGACGCAGACAACAGTTGTAATCTTAATGCCATTACCAAGATGTTGGTCTGCCATGGCGTAGATTTGCGTTTTAAAATGAAGAATTTCGAGGTGTAGGTTCGACGCTCCCTCAATAACTCAATGCCTTGTACAAGTAGCAACATATCCTAATTATATCCATTCCAACTTTTTTATAGTTCCAATCCAACCTTTCCTTGGAGGGCGGCAGGGCACGCCCGGGACTACTTCGGTATCGGGCGGAAAGCCGCCCAGAACAGCGGTTTACCATCCGTGTTGTAGATGATGTAGGAGTGTGCGCATTAAACAGATGCACGGCTCGTCACGCAACATCCGAGGAGCCGCCTGTTGAGCGGCACTCGGACCGCCCGGCGGGCCTGTCCCGAGGGGGGACGGCACACAGCCAATCAGAGACGCGATCGCCAGGACTGAACCCGCCTGCCGACGGCTCAAGCCGCCAGCCGAGAAGGATCCGTTCATCAAATCTTTCGGGTCGGACGTCAAGGCAAAGAGTAGGTACCTATATCAGCTACAAAAACGCATGAAAAAACTTCAAAAAGCTACAAGCTACAATAACTACAAAAAAAGCTACAAAACAGCTTTAAAAAAGTAGAAAAAAGCTGCAAACTACAAAAAAGATACAAATCAGCTACAAAAAAGCATGAAAGAACTACAAAAAGCTACAAGCTACAAAAACAAAAAAGCTACAAAACAGCTTTAAAGAAGTAGAAAAAAACTACAAACTACAAAAAAAGCTACAAATTACAAAAACAAAGAAGCTACAAAACAGCTACAAAAAAAACATGAAATAACTACAAAAAACTACAAAAACAAAAATCTACAAACTACAGAAGCTACAAAAAAACTACAGAAAAATACAACTAAAAAATGTAGAGAGAAAGCTACAAAAAGCTACAAGCTACAAAAACAAAAAAGCTACAAAACAGCTTAAAGAAGTAAAAAAAAACTACAAAAACAAAAGAGCTACAAAACAGCTAGAATAAAACATGAAAAAAACTTCAAAAAGCTACAAAAAACTACAAAAACAAAAAAGCTACAAACTACAAAAGCTACAAAAAAAGATATAAAAAAGCTACAAAAAAACTACAGAAAACAAAAACAACTAAAAAAGCTACAAAGAAAGCTACTAAAAGCTACAGATTACAAAAAACTACAAAAGGTACAACAAGCTTCCTTTCAACAGCTTTCTTTGTCGAAATACGCGTATGATAGCTTGATAGCTTTGAGAATCGATTGCATCTCATCTTACTAATTAACCGTTTCTCCAGAACGGTGAAAAGTATTCGAAGTATTCCCGACCGAAAGCTCGAATTACTCCGCAGATATTCGGCGGGTAAATTAGCGGGTAACGGACAGGTGAGGCCGTTACAATTAATCCAACTTTCGGCAAGTTTCTCGCAGGCAAATGATAGAATCATGGCGGGGGAGGGGGGGGATATTAAGCAAAAGGGGAAAACGCTGAGATATTGCCCTTTCATTCATTTTCTTCCGAGACCGATCAAACAGAAAACTTCGCCCATTTAAGTTTTCCGACAAGGGCGAAACGTCAAGGAAACTTCTCCACCTCCAGTGTTGGCCCTTCGCTTTCACACAACTTGGCCAACTGATGTTCGGCGCCTTTCATTTGGGAAAACTTGGAAGTTGATGATTTCCCTTTTCCAGCCCTGCACATCAATGGTGAAGAACAGATGGAAAAGTTTATCCGTAAAATCGCTAACCGACTTTTAGTGTTTATAAATTAAATTCGTCCTCGTCGGGAGGATGCGCTTTGTTTTGTGAAGCGGTGTCGAGATAAAAAATACTTCTACCAATATCCAAAAATAGCGAAGAGAGTTTGATTTTTTTTAAATTTTTTCCACGACAGACCCGTCGCAGATCCTCGGCAGACGTTTGCTATCTTCAAATTCTTCGGTTTACAGATAGCAACCAACGGTGTTTGGTCGATTTCGACTGGGCCGGCAATAAAACCACGAACTCCGCACGATTTGTGGTTTTTTCGGCGGATGAAGTGGTGAAGGCGTGAACTGTTGAAAGATCACTGTCAGGATTGGACCTCCACGGGCCGGTACGGACTTGTACGGTGGCGTGATCAGACGCCAATTTGCCGTGTGGGGGGAAAAGAGTCGTTTTCGGCTGACGAAAAGGTAAACAGAGAGGGAAAATTGGGCCAGAAATGATTCCGACAGAACTCGCAATGTTGCCGTCTGAATCGTTTATTTTTTTCCCCTCCCGCCTTTTTTTTCATCCGCCGGTTGACCTGTCAGCCGCTGCTATCAACGGGAGAAAATCGCCCCTTCCCCCGGGCAGTTTAAGCAGCCACATTTTGTGTCGTGGCTTTCAATTTATTCGGGTAATAATCCTATTAAAAATTCCCCTTTGAACGCTCTTCAACTTTGAGGATCTTAATTTTTTACTCCCCTTCCCCTCGCCGGAGTTGCCCATCAATAAATTGCGCTGCTTTGAAGACCTCTGAAAACTGAGAAAAAATAGGATTTTATGCTGTGCTCCATTTTCATTACACATTTTAAAAAAGTGTCGAATGCCTAGTACGTCAAAACTAAATTGAACTCAAGTAGGGGAAATTTGAGGGTACGGCAACAATGTCTGCAATATTTGGGAACCAGTGGTGCGTAGATAACATACAATACTTCCATATTTTGGAACATAAAATTGTGACACAATTTGATCATATTTTGACTGCTTTTAAGGTTGTTTAGGTCAAAAATATCAAAAAATTCACTATTCAAATTTCAAAATTCGCCCAAAATAAAAAAACGCCAGTTTTTCGGAACATAAAAAATATCCACATATTCTGCAAGGTAAAAGAAAGATTTTAAGACCAAGAACTAACACAACACATAAATATTATTTAACAAAAATCAAAAATTTCAAAAAATTGAGGTACTCATACTTATAGGTACTTATACTCATAGTAATATAATATGATGATTTAAATAAACTGACGACCAGTCGAACTTACCTGAAGTTCGGTCGAAATTATATGAATCCTCAGCCCGAAGATGTTACGGATAGTTGTAGTATTGCAACAATGGACAATAAAATGGACAATAGCAATGACATTGTGTGAAAACAAATAGTGAATTTCCGATCGAGTTACAGCCTAATTTCTGATCGATGGCCGTAACATGATTACGAACAGTGGATATTCGAAGCACAAAAAATTATTCAAGCTAATTTTTGTATCTAATAATTGGCATTTTTTTTAATGAATCGTACTTACCTATTCCCACGACTTAATTGAACGCTCGAACATCAGGAGAAACCCGAGTCACAATAAATCGCGAAGACTTTTCGAGAAACACTTCAGAAATGTCAAGAAAAACTGGACAGGACACGAGATAATAAAAAACGCGAAATTCTAGTTTATGGGAATGTAACGGGTCGATAAAGTGCCAAAATTTGGGGATCCTTCACTACAATACCTACCTATTTACCTATTTTTCGTTCGTAAGCCATGCATCTCTTCGATTTCAAATGAAAAACTCTTACCTTTGGACCAAACGCAGACAAGTTCGGACATACCTGTAACAAAAAAATGGAAAATCCGTTGAAGCTCCATTTGCTTCAGGGAAGCATAAATAATTGAAATAGTGTGATATAAATCATAAATTTATCAAAAATGATAAAATTTATCATTTAATGGTAACTCACGTTTGGCCGCGTCGCTCCTCGTTGGCCGATGTCCTCCGGCTGCATACTCCGAGGTGTTGCACTTCTCGAACCACAGAATGTTTCCACAGCACGACACTTTTTTTGTCAAAATAAAACTTGATTTCAGGAGAAAAAATCCATTAAACAGTTCAATTTACGAATTTAAGGGATTTTTGAATTTTTCTAACAACTAGGTTTTACTCAAAGCTTTTGTGTCGAATTGCTTTCTATGGTGAAAATTTAAAGCAAAGAAATACCTACCGACTCAATTGTCAAAGGCTCCAGTCAGGAATTGAAACTTTTTGAACTTTGAAGTTTGATCAGATGAACACCAAACCGAAATTTTCAAACCTAACGTAATCACCTACTAATATTGATCAAATGTTTGGAATTGCACTCCCTTGAGAATAAACACGGCACTTGATCACACCTGCAACAAACAAGAAGAAGCATTGCGGTTAGACGTCAAATTTTGAATAAAATCGAGAGAAAAAAATATTGCTTACTACACTGGATTAGCTGTAGACTACAGCGAGGACGAGTTCATAAAAATGTAAGATGAAAAATTTTCATTTTTCAAAATCTCAAATCTATCAATTTCAAAATCAAAATCTCAAAAAAATTGAGATTTAATCTCAATCATAAAAAAATCTGAATTTCCAAGTTGATTATGAAAACGACAGCCACGAGCATAGGAATGCGCCAGAACGAGCATAGGATGAAAGATTTTCGACACTATTCTAGCACTTACTTTCATCGAACCGATGGAATCTTGACTTGTGGCGTTACCAGGGCGGCAGACACAAAGTCCAAAGCGAATCCACCACACAACACAACACAGCGACACAACACAGAACCATTTAAAAATTGTTGTTCCCTCAACCGGCACGAGAAATCGGACGGACGCGAATCGGAACGAGCGAAACGGGACGGTAAGAAAATGAAATGAGTATTTTGCGGTTATATTCATCGAATCCGAGATTTCGTGGAATTATTATTACGGAATAGTGCTGGCTTAATATCGATAGTGTTAATCGGGGTTTGGGGTTTGGGTTTGGGTTTGGGTTTGGGTTGGGGTTTGGGTTTGGGTTTGGGTTTGGGTTTGGGTTTGGGTTTGGGTTTGGGTTTGGGTTTGGGTTTGGGTTTGGGTTTGGGTTTGGGTTGGTTTGGGTTGGTTTGGTTTGGTTTGAGTTCCCCGTCGATAAAAAGAAACAATCTGTTAAAAAATTAGTTTAAATGAGAACAGGTCATTTTTTTTTAAATTAAAAAAAAATTTCAAATTTATCTAATTCAAAAATCGAAAATCGGGCTTCGAGGTCTGGTGGCCCCTTTGTGCTTCCGTGTAAAAAATTCCAGGTCCCTGCGTGCGATAGATTTGGCTGGAGAGCTCGGTCAGACAGACAGACACATTACACTATGTGTAAGTCTTGCTTTTATTATTATAGATTATATTTATAAATATTTATATTATTTATCTTAATTTACCAAAACTATCTATATTTATCAAAACTTTACCAAAACTATCTTAATTGACCTTAATTTATATTATTCATCTTTATTCACCAACGAAAGTCCAAGAAATTAACCAATACTATCGATAGGTCAACGAAAGTCCAAGAAATTTACCAAAACTATCTTTATTTACCTTTATTTATGTATTTATATTTTATTTATATTTATATTATTTATCTTTATTAATATTATTTATATTTTTTATCAAATTGACCAATCTATCTTTATATACCTTTATTTATATTATATTTACATTTATATTATTCATCTTTATTAACAACAAAAGTCCAAGAAATTTACCAAAACTATCTTTTCTTACCAAGAAATAAACCAGTCGGAGTAGAAAGAAATTTTCGGATAATGAGAAATAATCGTGAGAGTACCTACGGAAAATTTTAAAATTATTTGAAACTTGGGCGATTACAAAGATTTGTTATTGAATAACAAACACAAACTATCGATAGTATCGATTAGCGAGGGCACAATTCAATTGACACGGCCCCGCTCCACTGGCGAAGTCCGGGAGCGCGGCGCTGCGTCTACGCGGCGATGCGCCGCCGACTATTTTTTCTGTAGACGCAGCGCTATGCACCCTCATGAGCGTGCAAGACTCTGAACCCGAGGCGACCGCGATGGACCCAACGCCCTCAGCACGCTGGATCCAGTCCGCTCGAGGCGGCGAGGCAATGACCGCCGTGTACCGAAGTACATATTAAGCTATGAGACTAGAGCGACATGCCCTAACTAGCTCCGACCCTCTCTCCGATAAAATCGGAAAAATTCGGGATGAATTCGGTTAACGATCGAAAACAATGGCATTTTTCTTAACTTATTATCGATATTAAGCCCGCACTATGCCGAACTCACTTGCTTTCACGCAGAAATGACCGAAATAATCGGTAATTGAATTATCGAAAACCTTCACTCAAACCAGTGGTACACACAATACTTCCATATTATGATTCGCAAATTTTTGACACGATTGTATCACATTTTTACTACTTTGGAGGCTTTATTGCTCAGAAATACCAGGACTCATAATGCAAATTTTAAAACTCGCCTAAAAATATGAAAAGTTATCGGAACATGAAAAATACCAACGTATTCTGCAGTCTAAACCGAAGATTTTAAGACTAGGAACGCTGAAATCGGTTCAATTTTGTGGTCAGGAAAAAAATAAAATTGAAAACGCTAAAAGTGCCAATTTATCGGAAGTACTGCGAGTAATTCAAATTTCGATTCAACAGGGTGATAGGTCTTGCTGAGAAAAATCTCTTAGTTCAAGAAATTTGAAGAAGGAAATCAGAAAAAGAACAATTAGAAACGAAGTTTTTCTATGTGAAATATTTTTCGAAGTGTTTTTTCCTATCCTAGGGGGGCAAAAAGGAAAATTTACTTACGCGAGCGCGACGCGGAGGGAAGACGGCGGAAGACTGAGGCCGCGAACAGGCGATTCGCACTAGCAGGATAGACGAACATGAAATTACACGGACGAACATGCGCGCGGGTCGTAGATTTTCGGAATCGTAGCGCCTACGGCTTGCTGAGCCGTGCCGGGCGGATGGTCCGAACTTCCGCCATGCTGGTCCGGGCGGCTAGTAATATCGTTGATCGAAGGGCTCGGATTGCCCGGCTCGGCACCGCCCGGCTCGGGTTCCGGCAGCGCGGCGCGTCTCCATGGCGGGAGAGTCGGCTCTCGACCAATGTTCAAACGGAATTGTGTTTTCCTGCGTTAAGTTGTCTTTTAAGGCGTGTAAATTGTATTTTAGATACTAGTTAAAATTGTCTTTTAACAAAAAAAAAAGTCGCTGCGTGGGCGAAAAAATAAAAATACAAAAAAATTAAATACCTACTTCGTTTATGCAATAAGTTTTGAAATTAGCGAGTGTCTTCAATTCACCAAGTCTTTTCATCTGTTTTCACCATTTTTTGAGAACTGGATCTTATCTTGTCTTATAAAGAATATTTGAGGAAGGGGTAACTAGTGTTTTTCATCTTTGTCTAACATAAAAAGTAGGTATTTATGATGAGACGCAAGGAATGTCCCTTTCAAACATTACCTGAAACTTAGCAGTTTGCTTACTTTCCCGATAATACGGGACATTTTCCCTACCATCGGTACACCTTTTTCTCAGAAATTGCCGAAATTGTTGCCGTACCCTCATATTTCCCTTACTACCATCAATGTTCATACTACCACCAAAATTGGTTATCAACCAGTGGTTTCTTTTGCAGGTAGGCGCTTATTTAATCTATGGACAGTTTCTACACCATGATAGCAGATCAAAAACCAAATTCCGTCGTTAAGAAATTTCAATGTCAAACAGCGGTAGAATCACCCGAAACTTGGCGGTTCGCTGACTTTCCCGTCAATAAGGGATATTTTCCCTTCCGTTATTACACCTTACACACAAATTCCTCCACGAAACTGTAAACAGTTTCGTAAACTGTAAACTTACCTTCCTACCAGCGGTTTCGTTTATGGCTTATTTCATCCATGGGCAATTTCTACACGATAATAGCAGACCAAAAAACAAATTCTGTCGTTAAGAAATTTCCCTGGCAAACAGCAGCAAAATATCTTAAAACATTGCAGTTTGCTGACTTTCCCGTCAATTTTTAAGGGAAATTTTCCCGTCAATTTTTAAGGGAAATTTTCCCGTTAATTTTTAAGGGAAATTTTCCCGGTAATTTTAAGGGAAATTTTCCCGTTAATTTTAAGGAAAATTTTAAGGGGATTTTTCGTTAATTTGAAGGGATATTTTCTCTATTGTTACATTGTTTTCCGGAAATCGCAGAAATTGTTGCCGTGCCCTCATATTTCCCCTACTACCAGCAGCGTTCATAATGCTCCCTTTCCTCCACCAAAATAGGTTATCTACCAGTGGTTTCTTTTGTAGGCAGGTGCTTATTTTTTATGCGCAGTTTCATCACCACAATAACAGTTCAGGGAACTCGAAATTTCCCTAAAATCAGAACACCGCTTCAACCGGCGTCGGTACAAGAGCTGAAAAAATCTTCGAAGGATATAAAAAAAAAGTGAAAATCCTCGAGGCTTTTGGCACGGCGGAACTTTCCCCCTCGGGGGCATTGTTTTGCATTCTGAACGTATATTGTCAAGCATTAGGATGCCGGGGGACATGTCTGCCGCGGCCCGTTAGGGTGAGAATGACGGCACCCTGGGATCAGACTTAAATAACCCGTACGGTGAGGTCGATGGGGTAGGAGGGAGGTCGGAAATCGATAATCTGTTGCACGTTGGGAAATCGGCGAGCTTGAAGCATTGCTCTTATCTTGTTTCCTTGCTGTCTCAATCGCCTGATAATAATGTCTGATGATAAAGTGAATCTATAATAGACAATATGTACCTAACGCCGAAGCGAGAATAGTTTCGACGTCTTGAGGGCGGCAGGGCACGCCCGGGACAACTTCGTTTATCGGGCGAAAAGCCAACGCCTGGAGCGGCGGTTTACTTTACTTTTGATAGACATTAACGTCGGGTAACGTTAATAATGGGTTTCGGTATAGGGACATAGGGGTTGACGAACAATCTTCGAAGGGGCAACACTGATGACGGCTGATAATAATATAAACCTGATAAAATAAAATATAAAAAAATATTGTTGAAAAAATCTAATTTTTACTTTTGCAATCATAGAGTAATAGAAGTAGGTATGTGGTACCTAATCGCCTAGAAAATTGAAATTACATTTCTTATCCTCAATTACTTAGAACATTTTTTTGAACAATTCTGTCAGTTGGTATGCCTGTTTGTGAGTGGATTAAAAATTTAATAATTAAAAAATCATTTAAAAATTTAATCATTGAAAAATCATGGACGCATTAAGTCCTTTAAATAAAATGAGAAATGGGCAAAAAATTTAATTAAGATCCCACGTTCAAGATAGGATAAGCGACCCCTACTTTTCAATGAGGGTCGGAGTCCTGAGTTAGGGTGGCATTATTCCGAGGGTATGTGGCCGAAAGTAATGCGGACCCGCTTAACGACTTTCATCTGGAACATTTTGAATGTCTTAATTACCCCCAGGTTTCGGACACGAGGCTGCAAATAAAGGAGAATACGTTCATTTTCCCCTTTCAATCCCTGCCCCAAAGAGAGCCTTAATCAAACTACCCTTCGAATAATGTTCTTCAAATGCAGCGAAATTATAGTTTTGCCAAATTATCTTAAAGGAGAAATAAATTCAAACATACCGAAATTTTAAAAAGACGTCTTAGTCTACTCAGATTTAAAAAAAAATTGAAACCAGTGTTGCCATCTGCACGTTTCAGAATTTTGTACCTATTTTTCCATAGACAGAATTGTTCACTTTTTTTTCAGAAATTCATCCTTAGTATAGTTTTTTGGTATAATCGTCGAGTCTTAAACGTCTTTTTTTTTTCAAAGTCAGAAATTTGAAAACAGTGTTGCATCTGCACGTTTTAGAATTATGTTTGCTATCTATTTTTTTATTGACAAAATTGTTTACTACCTACCTATTTTTTCGGAAATTCATCCTCAGTATAATGTTTTGTAGAATAATCGTCGAGTCTCGGTCGTTTTTTTTCAAAATCAGAATTCGCAATAATAGATACCCATGTAGTATCAACGCACTACAAAATTATTGCAAAGTGAATTCGCTCCGACTCTATTCGCCGATCCACTCGATATATATTATGGGTATATATTATTCACTGTTGGGTAGTCGTTTTGTAATTTTGCGGAGTGGTTTCCACCGGGGGAGTTTCGGAAAGAATTGATTGGCCAAGCGTGATAGCGATAAGTGGGGGGGAGGGGAAATCGGCGGAGGGGGAAAAGGGATTTCAGACATCGGAATCCCCGCTCATGTTCCTGTTTATGTAAATGATATTGCTACAAGATGGTCCGCCGATTCATGAATGAGGATAAAAGGGAAAAACGGAGCGGAGGGGGGGATATGTTTGGTCGTAAAAGGTCCCTTCGAAGTACCGAGGTGCTTCTTTAGAAGGCAGCCGTTTCCCCCGAGCGGGTGCACTTTATGTTGATTTTTTCCTTCCCCGGGCAATTTCGTAACCCGGGCAAGCTAATCGGTTAGACATTTAGAAGACGATTCAGAAGATGATGAGAAGTTGACTCACTTACTACTTACCACCAGACTAACAGTAAACTTTCAAAGGGATTCACCTCCACCGTCCACCTTCACCATTCACCGTTCATCTTGACCTTTACTGTACCCTTTCACTTTCAGTTTCACTTTAACGTTCACTTTCACTTTCACATTCACGTTCACATTCACGTTCAAGTTCACTATCACGTTCACTTTCACTTTCACCTTTCTGTCGCCTTCCACTTCACTTTCACTCCCACTTCCACTTCCACGTCAACGTCCATTTCCACTTTCACCTTTCACATTCACCTTTCACCTTCACCTTCACCTTCACCTTTCACCTCAACCTTTCACTTTCACCTCCACTTTCCACCTTCACCTTCACTTTCACCTCCACTTTCACCTACACTTTTCACCTTCACCTTCACTTTCACCTTCACCTTTCACCTTCCGCTTCCGCTTTTGCTTTCGCTTTCCTTTCACTTTTACTCTCACTTTCATTCTTACTTTTACTCTTACTCTTACTTTCACTTTCACTTTCACGGTCACTTTCACTTTCACTTTCACTTTCACTTTCACTTTCACTTTCACTTTCACTTTCACTTTCACTTTCACTTTCACTTTCACTTTCACTTTCACTTTCACTTTCACTTTCACTTTCACTTTCACTTTCACTTTCACTTTCACTTTCACTTTCACTTTCACTTTCACTTTCACTTTCACTTTCACTTTCACTTTCACTTTCACTTTCACCTTCACCTTCACCTTCACCTTCACCTTCACCTTCACCTTCACTTTCACTTTCACTTTCACTTTCACTTTCACTTTCACTTTCACTTTCACTTTCACTTTCACTTTCACTTTCACTTTCACTTTCACTTTCACTTTCACTTTCACTTTCACTTTCACCTTCGCCTTTCACTTTCGCCTTTCACCTTCGCCTTTCACCTTCGCCTTTCACCTTCGCCTTTCACCTTCGCCTTTCACCTTCGCCTTTCACCTTCGCCTTTCACCTTCGCCTTTCACCTTCGCCTTTCACCTTCGCCTTTCACCTTCGCCTTTCACCTTCGCCTTTCACCTTCCCCTTTCACCTTTCACCTTTTTCCACCTCATCTTTCTTTATCTCCGTGCACCATGGAAATTAATAACTCATCTTCATGCCGAGGGAAATTTCTGCTGACAATTTTTTTTTTGGTATTCAGGCGAACAATTCGCTCAAGAGAAACCCATAGGGTAAATATAAATACACATTTATGTGGGCCAGAGCAAACAGTATTAAACGCTGTTAAAATAAATTTTATTTTAGCGTCCGTTTAAACAGTATTGGTGCCTGGTAGGAAAATGGGAACGCTAATTTGTTCCAGCTAATTCTAATTGACTTCGGGCGATTAAATGCTTAATGTAATGATCATAATTCAAATTATAACGGCGGACCGTTTATTATACAGTTTAATTCTCTGTTTACCATCGGGTGGTTGAAAAATGCATTTAGGGTTTTTTTTTATCCCCCGTTTTAACGAAAGGCTCTATTTACCCGAGTGAGGGTTAAGCTTTTCCGAGCCCAATTAGTCACGTTGGCTTTTGTTTTTAGGTTCATCGCCGTCTCATCGCCGTAAGGGTCTGTTTGTAGGTACACTTGGGATCTGGGCAGCCAATTATTTTGCGAGAAAAAGTTGCCTATTGTTAGCGCTGGTAAAAACTATGAAAATTTTTTTTCAATTTACCCGATCAATTAATTACTTAGCTCAGGAATGACAGCAGACATTAAGTAGAAACGGCTTTAAAAACAATAGTTTATAAAACTGCCAAAAAAATTTTTTTCCCAATTTAAATTTTCAAAAAGAGGCCAACCTTTGTAAGCGTTTTTTTTTTCTCTGAAGACACAAGTGCGTTTTTCTCTAAATTTAACTTCCAGCCTCCGTTTTTTTTTAATTTCCGCATATATGCTTTCCTATATAATATATAGGATCTTTCTATATTATAGGATCTTTCTATATAATATATAGGATCTTTCTATATTATAGAAAGATGGAACAGATGGGAGCGGTAAGGTTCAACATTAACAGTATTCCTCTTATTCGGCAAAACAGGTTGGGCCCATTTCGGGAAAATTGAATTTTATACCTCGTACCCATTTTTCCACACTATTCCCACCTAGCGCCTCTGTTTGCGGGAAAATCTCCCTCCCCGGCGGGATTCCCTAATTCTTTTCCCCGCCGTCGCTTCAGATTCCAATTATTTCTCGCCCTCAGGTGGTGTCTTTTCTGTTTTCGCGTCGACGGTGCAATTTCGTTGATCTTTTTCTCTCATTTTTCAAGAGTTTTTCATTGTTTCTTTTGTCCTGTTGCTTTTCGAGCTTCTGCCCCCGAGTGGAACGGGCCGAGTGTTTGTTTTAGGCTAGAGGGCGACACCACTTGACACTTGGAACTTGTTTAAGCCAAGAAAATTGCTAGGTGGGTGCTTGATGAATAATTTTTCAAATTCCTCTCCCTGAAAGACGGGGTTTTATTTTTTGGCCAACAGGAAAGCATTGTGCTGTATAAAAAATTCGAAGTCTGTGTTTTACCTAATTTTTCCTGATTTTTTAGGTTATCAATAAATTATCCAAGATTAATTTTTTTCCAGATTCGAGAAACGGACGCCCTTCGAAAGACGACGCTCGGAGAATGGTCGATATTACGAGGGACAAACCGATAAAAGTGACGATACGAGTTGTTGTGCCTGTACGAGATCATCCTAAGGTACCCAATACAGACTACCCATTTTATGAATTCAAAATATTTATTTCAAAATAGAATGATCATTTTTGGGAACACTTTAAAATTAGCAATATATCGTTTGTCAACAGAATTACAAAACAATTGTAACTAAACAAAAACAATTAAACGAAAAACCAAACAAACACCCAAAAAACTTCAACAGAAAACACAGCTAATCTCATTCTAGTCAGCCTGGCTGGCACTCAGCGCGGCTGGACACGCCCCCCGACGGCTCAAACCGCCGGCCGTAGAAGATTCGATTGTCTAATGTTCCGGGCTAACCGCGACAGCCCCTGCCGTGCGGGATGAGTCGTACGACAAACAATTCGTACTACCCCATGACCAATGCACCTGAACGTTATCTAGTGATGAAACTAGGAAATACCTTCAAATACGACAAAACCATTTCCCCAATTTTTTCCCGCGAATTTTCAACTTCTCCGACGAATTTTCAAGTTTCGATTACAAAACGGGCGAACTTTCAAAGCACTCGAGCGCTTAGCTAAGCTGAGGTAACTTAAATCCGCGTGGAAATCTTAAGTACATAATTCGCAAAGCGGCTAATCTGATCAAAGTTATTATCCCCCGGCAATCTCATAATCCTTCATCCCGGCTCCGAAGTTTGAGCCGCGAGTGCGCAAATTACCTACTTCCCTAGTCCTGTACGCGCAATTTGGCCCAAAACTTGGCACGGCCGGGGTCAGATTGGCCAATGAATAGTAAAACGGCGTTGAAAATTGTAACGTTCATACGGGCCATTGAGTTTTGCGCCTTGGGACGTCGAACCGAAAATTGCGGTCAACTCCATCGTCTGTATCCTCCCCTATGGTATCCTTTCCAACCCCGTATCATCCCCTATACCTTTACCGCTGCATCCTCTTCTACCTCTGCACCCCCCTTCTCATCCACCCTCGCTCTGCACCCTCCTACCCCTCCCACCCACTGCACCCCCGCCACCATCCCCCGCAGCATCTATCAGCATCCTCCCTATCTCGACGTTCGCTTCCTTCGGCGCTTATTAAACTTTGCAAGTTTCAAAGGCCCATCGCTGTTCCAGGGATATGAATGGACTCCGTTTGGGATTCCTAATTAGGACGTGTAATATGGAGGGTCTCTTATGGCACCTAGAGGGTTAGCGGTGTCTCAATCTCGGCGAGGAATTTTCAATATGAACCTTCCGCTACCAATTTGCGACATTAATGGTGAATTATGTCTTTAGAAGAGTAGAAAACAGAATTTAATCCACACGATTGGTAAAAAAATAGTCAAGATCTGCTCGTCCATCTGTGTAGAGTGTATCCGTTAAAAATGCAAAATTTAGTTTTTCCAACCTTTCTATTTTTCTGTGAAAATTCCATCTGTATTAGAGCTATAAACCGTCTTTTGGTCTCAAATTGAAGCTGATTAAATTTGCAACAACATCTATGACGGGAGGTGCCACGATTTTTTACATTTCGGTATTGGTTCCGACTCGTAAAACAAGCTAAACTCAGAACTGCAAATTTCTGGGAAAAATTCCCATTTTTTGAAAAGCCATAACTAAAAAACTATTTAAGCTAGAGAGCTGCGGTTGCGCTTAAATTGTCACAAATTTAGTCATCTTCAACAATGCTTATCATATGTTTTCCTTAAATACGAAGCGTTTTAGAGATATAAGCAATTTAATGAAATAATGTCCGAAACCGCGAGGTTCTTTTGCGAATTTTGCAGTGACGCCGCTCGGTTTTCAAGTGGCAACCCAAAAATTGGGGATCAGCACCCAAAAAATAAATAAATAAAACTGTTGACAACCTCATTTTAGCACTTTTTCCTCGCCAAAACACCCATTTGCTGGACTGTAAGAGTAGCATACGACTTGTATGGACTATGTGAATAGTTTATTGGAAATAAATTCGGGTTGATACTGCAACATTTTTTCAACAGCCTTTCCACCTTGTAAATACATCGGGGGAAAAATAAATTTATTGCTAAAACGTCGGTTTCGTCGTCGATTCGATAAAATTGAAATACGCCAGACGGACGAGTGACAGTTTCCAATTGTCGCATTTTCAATTCCTCCGCCATAAAAAGACAACCGGTGGACGGGAAATTCGAGGGAAAGTCGGTGAATCCTAAATCGGCCATTTCGGTTCTACACTTTATCCCGTTTTACGGTTTTCTCCGCCCGAACCGTAAAACTGGAGAGTAAAATGAAACTAAATAAAGCGGACAGGTTGCGACATGCGCTGTAAAATTGATGCCATCCCCCTGCGCATATGTTGATCAGAGACATATTTCCACATATATTGATTTACAATATTTGGAATTTGTGAAAAAAAATTGCAAAAATTGATGTTTGTTTTTACAAATTTCAATAAAAATTTGTTTAAGAAATCGAGAAATTTTTTGACAACTATTGATTTTCATTAAATTATTAATTGTTTTTGTTGGCCTAGGCTTTGAAGGTAATTGGAATAAAGACGATGAATTTCGTACGATGAAAATCGCTTCAGTGTTTCAAAAATTGTTTATGTGAAAAAGCCAACTTTCATTAGCGGTTGCAAAATTTTTTCAATATTATTTCTTATTCAAGGGAATAACCTTTTTTCAATATTTTACTCGAAAATTGTCCAAGCTGGGATTTTTTAAAATAATTTTTCACGCCAAAATTCATCGACTGCTTATTTTGCCTTTTTTTTTGCGCTTTTCAAAAAACCGCCCCCCTCGAGGATCCGCGAATGGGGCACGTCAACTCCCGTGACAGGGACCTCGTTATCTTCCACCGCAAGAGAAACACAAAGCTGGGGGAGAAGGAGGGAAAATAAAAAGTAACAGACAGCCTCTTATTACTTTCTTTCTCGGCTGGCGATGAAAAAGGGAATTCTGCCCGTACGGGAATTCAATTCCTTTCCCGAATTGGCGCGACAGTTGGGAAAAAATGCGCGTTCCCCTTATTTTATGCGTAAAAGCGCGAAATATACGAAGTTGAGCTTTTGGAAATGATTTGATAAGAATTTCAATATTGTTTTTTCAATTAAGAAAATTAAATTTCTCAAATAAGTCCCAACTGATTTCTTCATGTTTTCAAAAGGTCGCAATTCGAATGCGATTTTTTTTTGCCATACCAACCCAGCGTAACGTTTTCGTCAAAACATATCATCCCTTGAATTTTAAATTATTACGATTTTTCTTCGCAGTTCAATTTCGTCGGCAAATTGCTCGGGCCCAAGGGCAACTCGTTGAAACGACTCCAGGAAGAAACGATGACGAAAATGGCCATATTAGGCAGAGGCAGTATGAAAGATAGGCATAAAGTAAGACAATAGAAATTTTTTTACAATAATTTATTTTTTTTTCAAGTTTTTGAAAATTTCTTAACCATATTCACCTAAATTAAAAAATTTAAATTTTTTTATAGCATATTATTTTTATTTTCATTTTGAAATATACAGGAAGAAGAGCTTCGAGGTTCTGGGGACCCGAAATTCTCTCATCTGCTCGAAGAACTGCACGTTGAAGTATGTTTTATAATATTTTTCATAACTGTTTATTTTTCAAATATAAAAATTATTCTGAAGCGCTGACGATTTAGTTTTTTAGAGTTTGACCAAATCTACTTATCGAGTAAATTAAACAAAAAAATTATTTATTCTATTAAATTATTTTAAAATGATTTTTCAACAGCCGCTCTTAATTATTAGACCAAATCTACCAATTAAGTAATTTAAAAAAATTATTAAATAAATAAATTTTATACAATAAATTTTAAATACAATAAATTTTATTGTATTCAATCATTTTGAAATGATTTTTTACAGCCGCCGTCAATTATTAGACCAAATCTACTAATTGAGTAAATTAAAAAAATAATTTATTGTATTAAATTATTTTCAAATGATTTTTTAACAGCCGCCGTTAATTCTTAGAGCAAAAACGTACTTATCGAGTAAATTATAAAAATTAATTATTGCAATAAATTATTTTAAAATGATTTTTTGACAGCTGTTAATTATTTTCAGGTGACAGCGTTCGCTCCACCGGCCGAAGCGCATGCTCGCATAGCATACGCACTCGCCGAAGTCAGGCGGTTCCTAGTACCCGTGAGTATTGAAATATTGTAAATTCGTTAATTTCCAATAAAAAAATTATTTTCACAACCGACGATGTATTTTTTAGGATTACAACGACGACATTCGGCAGGAGCAAATGTGGGAGATGTCCCACCTGAGAGGAACTAGCAACGGGTCCGATTCGGCTCAAACTAATTCCGAGGGTAACAACACATTTTTTTTACTCGATTTAAATAGTAGAAATGCCTAATGAATAAATAAAATACCGGGTAAAATGTAAATTCTCGGCATCAATTTATTTAATTTTTTTAAGGTTTTTTTTCGGTAAAAAAATTTATTTTTTGATTATGCCGTTATTTTTTAACGATTTTCTAGGTAAAATGTAAATTTTCGGCATCAATTTATTCAATTTTAGAATTTTTTATTAGGTTTTGCCGGTAAAAAAATTGATTTTTGTTATTTTGTAATTTTTCAACGATTTTTTAGGTAAAATGTAATTTTCGGCATCAATTGATTCAATTTTTAAATTTTTTATTAGGGTTTTCCGGTAAAAAAATTGATTTTTGTTATTTTGTAATTTCTTTAGGTAAAATGTAAATTTTTGGCATCAATATATTTATTTTTTGCTTTTTTTGGGGGCTTTTTTGTTAAAAAATCGATTTTTTTATTATTTCGTAATTGTTTTCAACGATTTTTTAGGTGACGATTCACCGGCCCGTTCGGCGAGAAAGCGGCCGCTTCTGGCGCGGACGCAAATGTCACCGACGAAACGGACGGTGCTCAATATTTTGGCCAGAGCCGCACAGGGGCAAGAGGCGATCGGGTGAGGCCAATTTTTGATTTGATTTTAAGTGAAAAAAAAAAATTGAAAATTTTTTTGAAATTAAAAAAATGTGTGTTTCAAATGAAAAAAAAAACATTTTTTCAAAAAAATTTCAAAAAATCAAACATTTTTTCATCATTTTTTGAAAAAAAAAAAAATAAAAACTCTTTTTTGGAGGTTCTTTTATTGGAGTTTGAAGGTTTGATAATATGCGCTTTTTTGCCGTTCTCGAGATGAAAAGCAAAACACCCAAAATCCTTTTTTTTTTAAATGTACAACCCGACATTTGAAAATGAAAAATTGTTTAAAAAAATCGTGTACCGTGATAAAATTTTGCAGATCACATTTTGCATTGAAAAAGTCTAAGCATTTTTTCAAGTGTGCAGAAGTAGAAATTGTTAAAAAAAAAATTCAAAATAAAATTTCCACTTTTTTTCAGATCCCTGGTGTTTCCGACGCTACGCGAAGAAGCGCTCATGGCCGGCAACCTTATCATGAATTGAGAACATGAACAACATTGAAAACAATAATTGACAAAAACCGACAACAAACCAATCGTTGTTCAATACGGCCCCGACAAGAGGGCGGATCAAGTTGAAGTCACATTTTTGAAAATTACACATAATAACAAATAATTTTCCATATTGGGTCCAAAGCGAAAACAAAATTATTGAGGTTTAAAAATCAAAATGTCGATAAATTATTGTTTCCAAAGACTTTCCTCACGGCCTGAAAGTACATTTAAAATTCGGAAAAAAATACTTCTGAGGTATTTACCTACCAGTATGACATTTGACTAATATACTAATACGTACTAATTATTTTCACTGCAGCCATAATTATCTCGATAAAGTGTTAAAATGAAAATTTGAGTAAATGCTCAAATTTTGGTCGCATAAATTATTCAATATTATTGATATCTTTGAATTAATTCAATATATTGTAGTAGTTATTTTAGTATCGATAATGATTCGAGTGCAATCCAACTCGGTCCAGACAGGCATTGACTCGGTCCCACCGCGTAATCAGCCGATTACGTTTAGACGGGGTCAAATTCGATTAATTACGTCTCAAACTCAAGCCGGTCCCGTGTATGGACCACTGACTCGGTCCCGTCTAGAGACTATGGACTCGGTCCCGCAGACGGACCACGGACTCGGTCCCGTCAAAAGACTATGGACTTGTTCCCGCCCGTCAAGCCGGTCCCAAAAATTGACTCGGTCCTGCGACAAACCCATCAAACCGGTCCCGCTGAGAACTCCGACTCAATAAATGCAGCAAGTGATGGGACCGAGTTGGCCGAAATCGCATTTTTACTCCATGGGACCGAGCCGAATGTCGCCCTTGAGTTTTGCACAAATAGGCGAAAAAGCTGGTTCATATTTCAAAATATGTTGAAAATTCTTTGGTGCAAAAAATTTCGAGTTTATTGATTTGAAAACATGGGGTTTTCTCTCGTTTGACGCAAAAAATAAGGGAAATCGTGATTCTTTCAGGTAGATACATTTGGAAACGTTGAAATATTGTATAAATAAAGTAGTTTAGATTATGTCGGACAGCTGGTTTTGGTTTTTGGGAAACCGAAATTCATCGCAGGCAAGTGCGAGTCGCCACCAAAATTGTGGAGGTTCCCTTAAATAAATTTACCAGCTATCCGGTCGGGAATTTGTCGATAATAAAATTTTCATAATTCTCCCTGTAATAATGTTAAACCTATTAAATTTCCAATGTTAATGTATCGAATTGTGGAATTTCGAGGTAGCTGTGCGAAGGGATAGGACTTTTCGCCAACCCGGATTTGCCAGCGGCTATTGGTCATTCCGCCTTGTGGAATGCACTCGATGTAATTCCGTTAATTTCGATGTATCGAGTCGCGAGCACAGTGCGAAGGTAGGGGACAATTACAGACCGACGACCCTGGTAAAGGCCGGATCCAGCGAACGGCTCAAGCCGCAACGTGACGGGGCGCCCTTAATATTCGAGAGTTGAATCCGGCGGCTGGAGGCGGCGAGGGCGTGTCCCGCCTTGGCTATAGCGTCAACCGCAAACACAGCGGAGCCGCACGACGGTCCGCTTGTCGCACGCTCCAGCACAACCGCAGACACAGCGGACCAGCTGAACCGCACGACGGTCCGGAGCCGCACGACGGTTGCGGGTTGAGCCGTTCGCGCGACTCACACTTTAAGGTATGACCTTCCGATGACCTTCAAATGGCCTTGACATGCCTTGAGGAACCTTGAGTGACCTTGGGGCCCGCTTTTTTATGTACCGCCCCCCACCCCCGTCGAAAAAATGAAAATGCGAAATTCGAACCGTCAGAAATAATACTGATTGGGGAAGCGCGGGGAATTTGATTTTTTGACATGTGGAAGGGAAACGGAGGCGAATTGCACCGTTTCGGAGTCCACCAGTGCTCAAATTTTTTTAGACCGATCGACTAGGTGATCGGCGATGGATTTTTAAAAAATGTTAACGTAGATAAAAATAGATTGTTTCTATCTTCAACAGTGGCATCAAAATTGCACAAAACACTTCACTTAAAAACCTTCCCTAGTGTTCTTGAGGAGTGGGGCCGTGATAAGAGCCATGAATTGGCAACACTGGGCCTTTTATCACCTCTACTTCAAAATGCACCAAGTGACGATAACATTGGAGAAAGAATCGGCACGTATTAAAGCCGTATCAAATTTCCGACAAGTAAAACAGAAAAAAAAATTGTATTTTGTGCAATTTTAAATTTTTCTCAATGCCAAAAAATAAATTTCCACTCTTTTCTAGTCTAGATGACACTAATATATATGCGTAACTACGTACTCGTTACAAATGCATCGTTGTACAGTTCCTTAATTTTTGTCGAAAGATTTTTTGAATTTTCAAATTTTTATTGTTGTGATTAGGCGACTGCAAAAAATGGACCAATATTGTAACGTACAACCGGGCCAAGATGTTTAATGACAAAGTATTATTCGAAATTTGTCATAGAAGAAAAATCTTCCAAACATGGCGCGATTTTGTCAACAAAAAAAAATTCGAATGAGAAAAATGCTCGATTTGCTGGACCAAAGAGAAATGGTTTTTCAATTTTTCAAAGAGTTATTTTCGGTTTTCCTGATTTTCAAAGGCGTGTAAATTTGTTTTTGAAAATCATATCATTGTACGATTGAAAATGAGTGAATCTTCTTTAATGACAACGTCCAATTTAATTCATTATTTTCCACAAAATTAATATTTTTATTAGAAAATAAATACTCATTGGAAAAAATCAAAATTTTACCAAGTAAATGCGTATTTGATTTTTTTAAGCAAATAACGCACTTTTTTAGTTAAAAATTAAAATTCTTTCAATCGCGTTTTTTTTTTAATTAAATAAAATTTTCATCGTTTAATTGGTGAGAGTTACCAGCGAAAATTCATACCTACGTAGTAAATCTACCATGAGGGAAACATTATCTAGCGTTCATTTTCTCTTCACACAAATTTTGCAACATGGACACGTTGCTCTTCAAAAGGGCAATAAATAGGTACTCAAAACAACGAAAAACAAAATAATGTTTTTTGGTTCGACTCAAGAAAAACATAAAAAATCAAAAAATCGAGTAATTTAGGAAACAAAGAGATGATTTTGTATATTATTTTTGTTACTACATGTATAATATACATTTAAATTATAACAAAATTAAAAAAAAAACATGCAGTAAACATTAGTCAGCAGCTCTCTTAATTAGTCGCAATAATAAAAACTACGTCACAGCTTAATAATGAAACTGTTTCGCTTGAATAAATAATTCTAAGGTTAAAAATGGTGAAGTATAATTAATGAGCGGAAAATCCGTTTCCATAAGTTTTCATGGTTGTATTGACGTATCTTGTTATCACAACAAATCAGCACCACGATAGTCAAGTTGTTTTCCTTACGCGGTCATAAACCAACTTGAGAAGTGCAAAAAATGATATCATTAACGCGTTATTGGTAACATGCAATTAATAACATGTTAGTAGTAACACGTTATTAGTAACGTTTTAATGGTATTATGTTATTTTAACATAATATTACGAGGTTACTCGTACTAAGTAACAAGTCATTTGTAACATGCTATCAGTAACATGTAATTTGGAGCTAGTTATTGGTATCATGTTGATTGAACATGTAATAAGTGACATATTATAGGCAACATATTATTTGTAACCGAATCACGTTATTGGAAACCTGTTATTCGTAACATGTTATCAATTAGTAACATGTTATTAATGGCATGTTATTTGTAACTTGTTATTTGTACCATGTTATTGATAACAATCAATATGTGTTATTAGTAACCTGTTGTCAGTAACATGTTGTTAGTAACATGTTATTAGTAATCGGTTATTAGTAACATGTTATTGGTAACCTGTTATTGGTAACATGTTATTGGTAACATGCTATTTGTAACATGCTATTTGTAACATGTTATTGGTATCATGTTATTTGTAACATGTTATTGATAACACTCAATAAGTGGCATGTTATTAGTAACATGTTGTTAGTAACATGTTATTAGTAACCTGTTAATAATAACCTGTTATTGGTAACATGTTATTGGTAACCCGTTATTGGTAACTTGTTTTTTGTAACATGTTATTGATAACAATCAATAAGTGATATTAGTAACATGTTGTCAAAAACATGTTGTTAGTAACATGTTGTTTGTATCTTGTTATTAGTAACCTGTTATTGGTAACCTGTTATTGGTGACCTGTTATTGGTAACATGTTATTGGTAACCTGTAATTGGTAACATGTTATTTGTAACATGTTATTGATAACACTCAATAAGTGGCATGTTATTAGTAACATGTTGTTAGTAATATGTTATTAGTAACCTGTTAATAATAACCTGTAATTGGTAACATGTTATTAGTAACCTGTTATTGGTAACCTGTCATTGGTAACATGTGATTGGTAACTTGTTATTGGTAACTTGTTATTTGTAACATGTTATTGATAACAATCAATAAGTGATATTAGTAACATGTTGTCAGTAACATGTTGTCAGTAACATGTTATTGGTAACCTGTTATTGGTAACATGTCATTGGTAACTTGTTATTGGTAACATGTGATTGATAGCATTTTATTAGTAACATTCAATAAGTGGCATGTTATTAGTCATAAGTTATCAGTAACATGTTGAAAGTAACTAAAATAGACAATGTATCATGATGGCACATAGCATGCTAACATGATTCATGACAATTAGCACGAATACGTCAATACAATCAACCGCAAGCCCCAAAAATTGTTTCCATCAAATTCAGACCACGGTACGAGGACCAGAGTTTGATTTTGTCTAACCCCAACGCAAGTACCAAAATTGAGACCATTCGGAAAAACTTTCATTCGCCATGTAAACCTTTTTTTTTCAAATTGTAGTTGTCGGCTTCCGCTCAATAAAAAAAGACACATCTCTACTCAACTTGTGCTTTTGGTGTTGAAATATTGAAAAAAAATAAACGTTTTGCGACGAGGCGAAAGTAATTTTTAATGAAAATTCTACTATTTGTATAATAATTTGTAGGTGGATGGATTCGAGAAATTCACGTTTTAATAGGAATATAATAATGAAACGAGCCTAACTTTTTGCGATGGGAAATATTAATAAGGAAATAATTAATTCCGCCTGAATGTGGCATTTAATGAAATGGTAGTCTTTACCGTATTTTAATCTGAATGTAATATCGTATTTAATGTTATTTAGCTCAAAAAATGAGCACATGCCGTTTTCCGCCACTTGGGACGACCTTGAGACGTTTCAGCATATTGAAACGATCTTGACGAAGTTTCAAAAAATTTTTTTTAAAATTTACTTTGGAAAAAATTAGACCATCCTCGATTTTGGCAAACGTACCCATTTTTACGGGTTTGCCGAATTTTTTTTTCCAAAAATTTTCCAGGCCGCGTTTTGACGATTTGGCCCGTCGGTATGTGCTCGCTTTTTGGTGTGGCTATGTATAAAAAATTGACTACCTAACTTTTATGGACATTAAATGATGGATAAATTTCAATAAAATGTACTTAGATATGTATAAAATAAAATGCATCAGTATAAGATTGACTTTTTTTACCCCGCCATTTTTCCATTTTTGACGCCAATTGGAGAACGGAAAATATTTGATATTTGAAGAAAACTGATAACTCTTCTGTTTGGGAGAAAAAAGAAAAGAGACCCAAAAAAGGACTGTCTTTCCAAAACAGGACAGTTGGCAACCCTGGCTGAAAAAGGAGAAGAATTAACAGCGTACAAATAATTTAACAAATCGAGAAAATTAGAAAAATTCTCCGATCGCAAATTTTCGGGTATAAGTCAGCGAAAACTCGTAAAATTGATCACAGCCTTTTTATTTCGTATTTTTACAATTTTTTATACTTTTTTTGTACATGAAAACCGGACATTACGTCAACTTCCGTCAAATACGCGTTCGAGATCGGTAACATTTTTTTCCTATTTTTTCCAGGTGAGAGTAAAATTCTTAAAATAAATCGAATTTATTTGCGAATTAACATAAAATTGAATGGCACGAGAAAGGATCGGACGTTTTTTCGATTCGAAAAATAAATGCGAAGAAAAAAAAAAGATAAGTGGGCGTCGTCGTGCGCAAAGAGATTTTTATCGAACCGACATCTGGAAAAGAAGAAATTGATTTTTTTTTGCAAATGAAAATTTAATAAAGATGCAAGTAGAAAATTAAGAATTAAAAAAAATCATAACCTAAGTAAATAAAAGGTTGAGATAAATTAAACAAATAATTTTTTTTTGCAACGGCAGAATAAAAAAATTGCGAATTGTGTATTTTTCTAACCTATGTATGTTAATCAAAAATAAAACAATAATAAAAATGAATAAAAAATAAATAAATGATAAACAATTAATCAATGCTTAAAAATAAATAAATAATTAAATATATAATAGTAGGTAAACTAATAAGTTAAATTAATCAATTAAATAAATAATTAAAAATGAATAGATATTTAAAAATAAATTAATAATTAAAAATAAATAAATATTTAAAAGTAAACAAATAATTAAAAGTACCTAATTGAAAATAAAAATAAATAAATAGGTAGTTAAAAATCAATAAATAATTAAAAATAACTAAATAATTAACAATCAATAAAATAAAAAAATAAATCATTAATAATCAATAAATAAATAAAATAAATACCTAATTAATAAATAATTAATAATCAATAAATAAAAAATAAATAATTAAAAATAAATAAAAAAATTAAATAAATAAAAAATAGAAATAAAAGTCTAAATTCAATTATAATTGTTACCTTGTTAAATATTAATCCGTGCCGCCACCTTTGCTCTCTTGATCCTGACCGCTGTGGCTGACCGGTTTCTTCCGACCGAACAGTCGAATGAATCCTTTCTGATTGGTGAACTGTTTGGTCGGCTGGTGCCTTTGGACCGTCGACGATCGGCTTTGGTAAGACCGACCGATACCTGAAACGGAATAATCGCTGTTGGCAACACTGGTGCAGAAAAATTATCGATTGAAATGTAACAATCGATATAATAAGAAATATCAGGTATGGACCGTATTTTCCATGTAAAATTGTATTTCCTGTATCTCGAATTAATCGAGAATGAAAGTTGGTAGCAGTGAGAAACATCGAATTATCTGAAAATTCGATATCTTAGTTGATAAATTGCATGTTTTGGTAAATTGCATGTACCTACCAAAAACGGCTGTTGACTAAAATGATGAAGAAATTATCGATTTGTCTAAATAATTGATGTTTTGATCGATGAACGGAAATATCAAGAACAGCTGTTCAGCAACACTGACGGAGGAAAAGCATCGATTCATGTTAACAATCGATATTGAGCATGAACAAAAACTATTGATAGGCTACACTCATGGAGAAAAGGATTCGATTATCTAAATAATCGATATTTTAGCCAAAAAACCAAATTTTGACAAATGGCCATTTGCCAAACTGATAAGTAGAGAAAAAAATCGATTCATGCAAAAAGTGTAATGCTAATGTAAATGTAATGTAAAAAAAAATTACTGACTGTAGTTTTTCGATCGCCAGCTGTTGGCAGGTGAGAGAGGTTTCGTCCGCAGCGAGTCTGAACTGCTGCTGACCGCAGGCGGTGGCTTTGACGGCGTCTCGTTGTTATCCCCTTCCTGCGTGGAGAGATTTGTTGTTGTTATTTTCAAGCGGACAGTCGAATAATAGAAGAATTTAAACAACTTTTTTCTCCTTCCTATTTTTCTCTTTTATAGTCCAACTATAAATTTTAGTCAACATTTTTTTACCGAATATATAAAAAATATTTACCGAGTCGTCAGAGCTACCGAACGACGAGACCGAGACTCGCGAAGAAGAAGAAGACGAAGGTGGGCCCGACGTGGGCGCTTTGACCGGAAATTCGGACCTCACCCAGGACCTGTAGGTGATCACTCGGTCTCGTACTTTGACTATTCGACCTAGAACACTAGAAACGGAAAGGATTTTCAGTCGTACCAGAAGAGAAGTTTTTTGAAAACTAGTCTGCCATGTCAGGGACCCATAATCTTTGGTAGACAATGTCCAAAACGCCACAAATCTGCCATTTTGAGAAGTGCCCAGCAGTCTGCCATGTCTGTGGGTAGTCAAATCGGCCAAATGCCCACTAATCTGCCATGTCCGGGGCCCCTGGGTAACCGAATTCGCCTCAAACCGCCCCAAAACGGCACAATTATAGTCTGCCACGTCTCTGATGAGCCAAATTGGCAAAATGCCCACTAGTCTGCCATGTCAACGACACCCTGAGGAAGTATCTTTGCTTCAGAATGCCCAAAACGATATAAATCTGCCATTTTTCAACATTCCCACTAATCTGCCATGTTCCTAGGTAGCCAACTCAACCAAATGCCCACTAGTCTGCCATGTCCAAGACCCCTGGGTAGCCAACTTTGCTTAAAAACGTCCAAAACGCAACGAATCTGCCATTTTGAGAAGTGCCCAGCAGTCTGCCATGTCTGTGGGTAGTCAAATCGGCCAAATGCCCACTAATCTGCCATGTCCGGGGCCCCTGGGTAACCGAATTCGCCTCAAACCGCCCCAAAACGGCACAATTATAGTCTGCCACGTCCCTGAGGAGCCAAATTGGCAAAATGCCCACTAGTCTGCCATATCATCAACCCCAAAGAAGGTATCTTTGCTTCAGAATGCCCAAAACGACACAAATCTGCCATTTTTAAACAGTCCCACTAATCTGCCATGTTCCTAGGTAGCCAACTCAACCAAATGCCCACTAGTCTGCCATGTCCAAGACCCCTGGGTAGCCAACTTTGCTTAAAAACGTCCAAAACGCAACAAATCTGCCATTTTTCACAATCCTCACTGATCGGCCACGTTCCAGGGTAGCCAAATTGGCAAAATGCCCACTAGTCTGCCATGTCAACGACCCATATCAAGCTATCTTTGAGTCATACAGTCCAAAACACCACGAATCTGCCATTTTGCGAATTGTCCACCAATCTGCCAAGCCCCTGCTCAGAAAAATGGTCAAAATGCCCACTAGTCTGCCATGTCTGACCCCTCAATAGCCAACTTGGCTTCCAAATGTCTCCTAGTCTGCCGTTTTGCGAGACTTACTGCCTGCCATGTCCACTAATCTGCCATACCTGCCGGTCTGCCATGTCCACTGATCTGCCATAACCCGCCGATCTGCCATGTCCACAAATCTGCCATAATCCACTAATCAGCCACCGTCAAAAACGTTTAGTAGCCATGAAAAACCCTGTCATTGAAGTTTCTCTCTCTTTTTCCCAATTCGGCTCGTACATTACCGAGTATACCATGAAATAAATTTACCTGTACGTATTCGTAGGTATGACTGATCGAAGTAGAGGATTGATAGCTTGCGAAAGGCTGATGTAAGCATATTCGAAAGCTTGGCGGACGTGTAAAGCACCGTACGATCCACGGCCAATGTCATTACCTGTGAACCCGAAGAATTTTTCAAAAAATCTGTTTCAAACGACAAAAATTTCATTTTTTCAGACCTGACGATAAATTAATTTTTCGTTACCTGGCGTGAGTGGATCTTCTATACAAAGAACGGAAGGTCTGTGTCCATCTTTCATGTCTTTCTGCATCTGAGCGCGGAAAAATTCGAAAAAAGGTTATACGAGTGAATAATTTTAAAAACAATACCTAATTTCAGAAAACGAATAAGTAAAAAAAGGTAGGTATACCTCAATTTAGAAAACTGTACAATTTATCATTATTAATACCATTTTTAACAGTGATTTTCAAACTCACCTCCTGTTTAGAGATGTAAGTGCCGCCGTTTTTTATCCGTATCGCCGTTTTGACGTAGTTGAACTTACGTCCGTAAAGTTCGAAAAACTCGATAAGCAGTACACCCAAATTTGCGTTTTCTAGACTCGCTTCGTCTAGATGGTGCAACTAGAAAAACAGTGGAGTTCCAGTCAAAGAATGGTAAAATTTAATTTCTTTAAGTTACTAACGAAAATTAAAAATTTATTAGTAAAAATGAAAACAGCGATAAACAGGCAAAAATATAGAATTTCAAAAAAATGCCTCCAGATTATAGCAAAATTTTGAAGAACGGCAAAAATAATTTATTACAACTGAACGAATGGTAAAATTCAATTTTTTCAAGTTACTGCCTAAAAATAAAAAAAATTATTAGTAATATAGAAAACAAAAATAAATAGGCGATAATACACAATTTCAAAACAATGCCTCCAAATTATTGTCAAATTTTGAAGGACGGCAAAAAAAATTTATTACGAGAATTGAAAAAAAAATTTTTTTTTTTGATAATACCTGAAGGAAGGAGACGGTCATCAAAATTAACGAATAGGAGCTGATCCCTCCGTGGAACACTTCGTTCAAATCCCGCTGGAGCAGAAATTGTTTTAGAACAATTACCAGTTTGCTCAGCACGGGAAATTTGACCTGAATCAGCGGAAAAGCTCAAATTAAAAAAAAAATTATATATTTTGCCTTCAAAATTGAAATAATTCGATTTTGAAAATAATGAAATACTATCGATGTAAAAATAATTAAATTGATATTTTTAGAATTTTTGAATAATTAAACTGAATTTTTTCAATTAAAAATAATTAAATTTCGAAATAATAATTTTTAAGATGAAAAATTTAAATTTCGAAATAATAATTTTTTAATTTAAGTAGGTAATCAAATTTCGACAATAATTTTCAAATTGAAATAGTTTAATTTTGAAAATAGTGAACTTGTATTTATGTGAAAATAGTGGGTCAATAAATTGTTCTAGTGGTTTGTCGTTTCTTCCACGCACTGTGTACCAGGAAAAGGGTTAACTACGGCTTGACAAAGTTCGAGCGCTTTCGCCTACTCGGCCATCATCTGGAGCGCTTTCGGCGACTTTGACGGGGAGCGACGGCAGGCCACTTGCGGCACCCTTAATTGAATCGTATTCAAATTTTTCAAAAATACGACCATAAAATAGTCCTACCTTGAATTCTTTGATGAGCTCAGCCGAACGGACGCCGTTGTTCATGTTGAACGAAATGTCAACTTTGACTCCCGACGCTCTGTCGGTTAATTTGACTATAGGCACCTGCGAGGGGTCAAATTCGAGAAAAAGTCAAATCCGAAATCGACGACTGTCCCGTAAATAAAATTTTAAAAAAAGTCACTTACCGTCGCCTTATCGAGGACTTTTATGTTATCTTTGGTGCAGACGCCTTTGGTGAGCAGCGTCTCTTCGAGAGTTCTCAACGGCAGGCGCTCCCAGTCACCGATAACGACCAGGTCGATATCGCTGGAAAAAATGAAAATCGCATTTAAAAAATCTGTTATCAGTGACCCAGGGCCTTGAAAATCGGGATAAGAAGTTCTCAAAAAGGGCGCTAGGGTGCAGAAAAATGTATTTTCGGCCAAAATTCGAATACCGGCCGATGAAAAACGAGGATTTCATCCAGAAAATGCAATAAAAAAATTGCCAAAACACCGAGATACGAGGTTATCATATGACGCCATCGAAATAAATCAATTATTGTAATTAATTAAGTAGTCACTCGAAATAATGGATGAAAGTTCCTCACCTGGTGGGCAGGTACAGGCCGGTACGGAAACTGCCGAAAACCTCGACCCGGGCCGCTGGCCAAAGTTCGAGTACGAGAGCTTCGATTTTCGCGACGACCTGCGTACGCATATTATGCTCTTCGGCCGTTGGGCTCATGTAGTCGTAAAAGTCGAGGATTTCCTGATGCAACCTGCAAAATCAATATTTCAAGACCAAAAACGACAAATTTGGATCATTAGCATCGGAGGTATCGCAGTTAAAAGTCAGATTTCCGTCTGCCATGGATTCTGCCAAGGTAACAAGCCAACTAGAGCCTCTCCGGCAGGATTCGAACCAAGCACTTTCTGCTCAGGAGGCAGAACAGGCGATCATGTTACATTCAGAGGCTCTTCTAAACCACCACCAATGGACAGAACTACCATAGTCTAGTCATCTGGTGACAAAAACAGCCAAAAGTCCAAACTTACTGCAAAATTCGGTGGGTTACCCATACAGGGACGTTATAGACAATTGGGCGGACAAATTAACCTTGTGAAAACTTCAGGAGGGCCAAAAACCCTTGATTTTTAGGACTTTTTGCCGTTTTTAAACGATTGCTCAAAAACTAAGCGTGTTAGCAAGGAAATCACTCTATAATAAATTGAAGATAACAAAATTTCCAACAGATTAAGCTAGTCGAACTTAATTTTTCACCTAGAAATGCCTAAGATAGATAGGTTCAAAGATAGGCGAAATCTCCCAAAACGGCACTAACTCCCAGGGCAGTTATCCTAACTCAATTTATTGCACCCCGCTGACTGGCAGGCCGAAAGGCGACTCGAAGAGAGCAGGAGGTGCCAGGTTCGAGCCCTGCCGGAGAGTAAAATCACCGCCATTTCCGCATAGTTTATCCTAAATCGCCAGTTAACATCGTTCTAATGACAAAACCGGACCAATAAAATAATATCGATACCAGAGAGCAAGAAGGGCGAATCTGCTTCTTTCCTAAATAGCAGATTCGCCCTTCTTGCTCTCTGGTATCGATATAATACAAAATAATTTACGCCATAATCGGTTTGGAGTCGTAGGTCTTGTCCTGCCGGCGCCACGGCTCCCCGCCATATTGGCCTATCAGGTTGTCTTTGTACTGATTCAACGCGTAGGTCGACGCCCAATTTTGTTTCCAAATTTCCTGCGGATCTTTTCTCTGCAACATTGGAAAAATCGGCGCGGTTCAAAATCGATTTTGAATCGCCGGTGTTTTCATTCGCTCTCGAAAAACGGAATTTTACCTTATTGTTGGTATTGTTGTTATTGTTCGGACCGTCGACTGTCGGTTCTTCGATTTTTTTCGATTTGTTAAAACGCCGCCAAATCCGTTCCCACTGCTCCATGGCAGGGCCTGAATAAAATTTAGAGGGTTTGTTAATTTCTAAAAATGAACTTCAAGCTACGTATTAATATTTTCAGGTTTTCCCTACGAAAGCGCTAAAATTAATTTGAATATTTTATCGATGGCGTCATAACCTCGTATCTCGAATTTTGGCATTTTTTTCATTGCATTTTCTGAATGAAATCCTCGTATCTCATCGAATTTTGGCGGAAAATACATTTTTCTGCTCTCTAGCGCCCTTTTTGAGAACCTCGTATTTTGATTATCAAGGAGGCCCTGCGTCACTGATAAGTTATCAGTGATAACAGTTTTTCGTCTCTCCTGAAAAGTTCGGTTTTTCTGACACAAGAGGTTATCATAATATGATATCATACTATGACGCCATCGTTATATCTACTTACCTAATTGGGTATGCTAGATATGCTGCCGAAATTAAGGCATAATTTATTCATAGGTACCAAACTCACTTAATTACTGACTGAATAATCGATTATGCGAGAAAATATCGGAAAATCCGTTAAAATAATTCGAGCCTTTGACCCTGGGGCTGGGCCAACAACGGCGTGTGCCGAGGGCTGGTGATATCCCTATTTTTATACCGGCAAACTCGGTATTGATTTCTCGTCTTTTTATAAAAAAAAGTCAAAACTCGAGAAAAAAATTGTAAAAAAAAAATGTAGGCATAGCAGAAATGAATTTTTTCCCTCAAAACCTGCTCTACCTACAAGGAGAGGTCTGAATGCCTGCTCTGGGAATTCATCACTATACCGGAAGAATTCAAAAATAAAAACCACCTACTGACTCGATGATAGAAAAAATCAGGACAGGATTTCTATATTTAGTTACCCCCGCCCCTGCTCCCGTTTTTCCGTCCCATTTCTAACAGACGGCGTCTTCGGCTCGAATAGAATTCGACACCTCGGCCTTTTTTGCGGAAACCGAAATTCGAAAATGCGGTTGGAAACTATTAAAAAAAAAATCATTTTTGGGCGGATCGATCAACGATGTTGACGAATAATTTTTCATAGATTTATAATGCTGTAAACTAGACAAAGTAAATCAATAGGGTAGGTAAGTAAGTGAATTTTTTATTAGAAAAAATACATTTTCATTTTTTGAGCCAGCCCATTGATAGCTTTCTGAGTCTAGCTCAGTTTTCAGCATAAGTACCGCTTCAGCGGCTCGGGGGAGAAATCCGCCGGGACTTAATTTACTATTCGTAAAATTAATGTACACAGAAACACAATAAATAAATATTTAAATTGAATTGTTAGTGAATTAGGTAATTCTTTTATTATGACCAAAACTATGTGCGGTAAAATCTTCAAAAATATTTCTAACAAGTAGGTACTTAGTAAAAATTTGATAAATTTATGTTATAAGGACGTAAATTGGAGAATTGATCGGCTATTCACGTATTACGGTTTGAAAGCAGGTGTGTAAAATTTGGAAAATCGAAGGTCCATAAACCGGTACATCTAGAGGGCACCAGACCACCATAATTATTCGATGACGTCACTCGCGTCAGACCGCCATAATAATTATGGTGAATAATTATAATGGACCGATAGGGTCAGAACCGAAATTATTCATTCCGCCATTATTTCGTGGTTTTTCAAGAATTTGACCTACCTAAGTAGGAAAATTCTGCTCTGCGTATTCCATTACTACCCTACCATGATTTATTAATAACTATCGTTATCATTATTTTAATTACTTGACATTAAATTAGCGAAATGTTATTGAAAAAGGCTCACCTTGCTGTTCCGGAGGGTACCATCCCAGTTTCGGATCCATTAAAAGCGATAAAAATTCGTCGAAACTCAATAATCAGAAACGTCGAAATCGACGTTAAGTACTAAACAATGCTCATCAATAAAAATCGATAAAATTGACAAAAATTACAATCTTGGAGATGGACTGATGATAAAATTAACGAAAACCGGGTCCGGGTAAAAAGGTAAAAATGACTAACGTCCTTGATTTTTCGGTTTTCGGCGATTTCCACTGGAACAGAGAACCGCCCAGAAACAGTTTTCAAACCAGAAAACCCACACTGATCAAATGGCGTTCACCTTTTCTTCGATCGATGTTCGCACAATGTCGCGAGCACGGAGCCGAATTTCGAAGCGTTCGGTGCGAAAAGGAAATTGCGCACAATCGCGAATATCAATAACGATTGACGATTTTTTGGAAAATTTCCATAAAGTTCACTGGTAACCTTTGATTAGATGTCGAGGGTGAACCAGAGGAGCAGCGAAGCACGCGATCTAGGCCCGACAGCGAAAGCGATACTATAAAAACGGATAATCGAAATGAAATCGATAGTCAACCTGATCCGCGATAGATCGATTGTCCTTGCGGTTTTTTCAAATTCGACGAATTTCGCTTCGCATTCGCCGAACAAGCGTTGGAGACCGAAATTTTAATAACGAAGAACAAAAATCGGTGAGTAGGTGTAGGAAAAAAATAAAAAGTGGTATTCAAGCACGTCAATTTAAAAATGACGAATGATCGATGTCCTGTGTAATCGATTGTACCAACTCTTTACTGATTACACGCCCATACTCACGGGTAGCCATGGGTGCCTGATTAAAAACAGTGTTAACCCACTGCCCTTTTTTTGTACATTGAAATGTTCAAAGAAAACAATCCGTAGCAATTGATTGATAATTCTGGAATTTAATATTTCGTGTCGGAATGTTAGCATCATATGGTGGGGGAAAATGAAAGGAAAAAATAAAAAAATTACAAATGTCTACCGTAGGTATTGGAAAAAAACAAGAATGACAAATGATAGACGGATTTGCTTGACGGATTTTTTAAGTAGGACCAATATGATTTTTCAAATTGATATTTTAAAGGTAATGCGCAAGACAAGAGCCGTTTTGAACATCCTAAATACACCTAAATACACGGGAAATAAAAAAATAATAACACCAACGTTGTCAAAGACATCCCGAAAGAAGAGCTAGTTCAGAAACAACTGTCAACAACAACAGCAACAATATATTATTCAGGCATTGTTTTCGTGTGTGGTTTCTCGTTTGTGAATTTTACAGAAAATGCCTGTCAAGTGACGATTTTTTATAATTATCCTAAATTATTTAGGTGGGTTTTATTGGTCTGAAACACCGTAAATTGTTATAGGTCGAAATCATGGTGTCTCCAAGATTTCCTTCCCTCCACAATTTCAACTAGTGGCTTAAGTAGTCGACATTCTGTCACTTCCAGCTGTCACTGTGGGACAAGCCCGAAAATTCTAAATTCCGGCACCTTGTAGTCGGAATTTGATTAGCTTGAGTCATTCCGATTCTCGAAAATTCAGCATGATCCAAATTTCGGCCAAACTGGTCGGCGGTCCCGTCTGGATACCAGGGGAGAACATCGTCGTCTGCCTGACGTTTAGAAATTCGACGGACATCGCGTCCGGTGACGTCGCTGAGACTTTGGCCTGGGCCAGTTTACAGATCCATTGCCTTTGCAGGTGGGCAGACGATCGAGCCGTGAATTTTTTTGGCTTGTCGAAAAAAATTAGCATTTTCGTGGCTAGAAAATTCGGCGTTTTAAAAAATTGAGCAATGCTTGACTTTGGCTCGACTTTTAGCTTCTTTAACTTTGAGTTAGAAAGCTATAAATACCGTGTTATTATTGGAAATTTAACGGCCTTTTCAACGGTACCCTCATTTTTGTAATCGCTCCAAAATTCAAGGCACTTACGGCCATTTTACTGAGACAATGTTGAAGATAGGAAAAAATCTGCTAAGCAAAAAAGTATGTTGGGGTGAGATAAAATTTTTCGTTCATTTTTTTGACGAAAATCACCTGGCATTTTTTCAGCACGAACCCCAAGGTGATAGCCCCGGTAAATGACCCACAGGCCGCTGAACTTACGCAGGCGCAAGATGGGACGCGGGCGCATTCTCTGTCAGACACGGCCTTCTCTCCATTCAAAGGTATACCTTCGAAAAAAGGGCGAAATTTTCAGTAAATTTGCATCAAGAGAGCTGTGACGACATCCTCTCAACAATAGGCATTGGAGTTCGAGCGCTTTCGGCCTTATGGTCCTCTTCAGGAGCTGTTTCCCCGTTGAAATAACATTGAAAAATCGACGTTACAGGAGAGGTTCAAGGGCAAATCGTCCTTTCGACCAAACCGAAAATCGTCGTTTGCGATTTACAATTGCAGCCCGGCTCCAGCAAATCGGTCGTCTACACCGAAATCCTTCCACCAGAAGCGCCACCGTCGTATAAGGGCAAACTAGTCAAGTACTCGTACGTCATCACTGTTGGTAAGTCAATTAGTTATAGATTGTTGAAAATTGTCCAGTTTTTTCATCTAGATTTTTAGGTACATTATTTCCGTTGGGGAAAATTCGAAAACATTTTTTCCTTCGCATAGGTGCTCAAAAATTGAACCGACCGTTCAAACTCCTCAGAATTCCGATTCGTGTCCTGGCAGTGACAGGGCTGCCGGATTGCGCGACTTGCGAAGATTCCGAAGACCTATCGCCGAGCAACCCGTTTCTGGAAGTAACGGCCAACAAGGAGGTAGGCCATTTCATGGGTATACTGTTGAAAATTTATTACCATTTAAGTACAATACATTGATTTTTCTTCATTTCGTCGATTCTGATGTTATTGTTCAGGTGGACATCATGCCGGCCCTGCAGCTCGTCCAAAATATTACGGCAAGGAGGTCGCCGAATTTCTACAACGTGACCAACGCTCGGGGCAAAGTGGGCCGGTTCTGCCTGTTCAAGCAAGCGTACAGACTCGGTGAAGATATCGTGGGCACTTTTGAATTTACTGGTAAGCTATGACTAGATTGATCTTTTCTTCAATGAAACTACGGTCAATTAAGTTTTATTATCACTGGAATTCTGACCTTACAAGCGCCTACCCTACGGAGGCGGAATGCTTCAGCATGAGCGAGGACGAGCCATTCGGGAAGCTCCAGCTTCCTGGTTCCACCACCAGTTTGGAGCGGCGTCACCCTCGCACTTCAAAATTGCTGAGATGTTAAAATCTACAATTTCGGTTTTGCAGATTATGTAGCCCAACTCAATTTTTGGAAGATTTGAAACGAATTAACCCACTATACCATAGGTACTATAGCACACCTTACTACACGACACTGGCACGCTACACTATACGCACGGTACTATGCATTCTCACCACACCATACTTTACCAAACCACACCATTGTATACCATACCATTCTATGTCATACCACACTACACTATATTGTACCACACCATACTGCACCATTCTACACCGCACTACACCTATACAGTATTACTCCATATTGTACAACAACATTCCACACTGTACTACACCACACCATTCTATACCGTACTACACCATTCTTTACCAGGCCACACCATTCTATAACGTATTACTCCATATTGTATAGCACCATTCTACACTGCACTACATCATTCTATACCATACAACACTGAATCCCTCTATACCATAGTACACCACACCACTGAATACCATACTGCACCACGCCACTCCATGCCATACTTCACCTCACCATTCCACACTGTACTACACCACACCATTCTATACCGTACTACTCTATATCGTACCACACCACTCCACACTATACTGCACCGCACCATTCTACACCTATACAGTACTACTCCATATTGTACCACACTGCACTACACCACACCATTCTGTACAATACTACACCATTCCACACCACACCATTCTATTTAGTACCACACCGTTGTTCTCCATGCTATCTGCTTCGGCCGAGATCCTCAAAAACGGTAAAATTCGCTCTTTTTTCAATGAAAACGTCATTTTCGCAGATTCCGTCGTCCCCTGCTTGCAGCTGACGGTCACCCTGCAATGCGAGGAGCACATCTTCGCCGACTACTTGAACGGCAACGTCCGACCCGAGCAGACGGAAACGTCTTACAGGTAACACAACAGGAATTTAGCGTCTCTGCCATTCTGTACAATCCTTTGCTCTTGCTGCAGATTTCTTCATCGGTTCACAGCAAATTCCACGTCGTCTGCCTCCACCTGACCCACGTCCCGCTGAGTCTGCCGATCCCGTTCCACGCCACTCCCGCCTTCTCCACGCAGCTCGTCCAGCTCAAGTGGAAATTGCATTTCGAATTCGTGACGTCCATCGACGCCAACGCGCTGCCGACATCGTCGACGTGGCGCGCCCCAGATTTCGTCCACATCGAAACGATGATCTGGGACCTGCCCGTGCAGATTTACCCGTCGGCTCCGGTTCCGGAACCGTCGCATAGACAATCGTACAAACTATTCGTGTAAACCTGCGATTAGAATTGTTTTTGTTACTATCCATAATTATATTGCGTTTTTGTTGGAAAAAAAAACTTTTTATCCCTTCCTCGACATTTGAAGAAACGAAGCGATCAGGTCGAAAATTTTGAAAAACGTGTCAATGGTCCTAAATTGTCTGTCTGTCGGTTACCTTGCGAAATTTGGCACCAACTGCTGATTTTTGGTTTCTCATCCGTAACTCACTGAAGCAAAATTATAGCACGTTGGATAAACTACAGTTTGAGACCAATAGTGTCAAAATCGGTTCAGTGGTTACGGAGATAAAGTCTGGTGCCGTCGAATTTCAGATTGTGAATCGCATTTTTTATCGCTTTTTCTCTCGGTATCTCAAATTTTGAAATATTTCAAGGTTCCAAAACGAAAGGTCCTTGTTTTAAAATGTGTATATTTTAGTCACAAATCGTAAAAATTACAAATACGGTTCGGGAAATTCGAACGTCACTTCCCGTCCTGTGAGTTTCTTGTACACTGAGGCGAAGGTGTCGACCTGAAACGAAAATCGGACGAAAATCAATTATTAAATTTATTGTACGATTATTTAATGGCTAGAAAAGAGTTTTTCGCGTATTCACGAAGTAGGAAAATGGGAATAGAATTTATAAAACATGAAAATCGGGTCAGAGGTTGAGCCAATCTGCTTCTTTTGGAATCAAGTCATGAAGAAACTTTCAGCCACACTCGAAGTTCTTGAATAAATTATTTATACAATAAACCACGCTCTGCTACCATAATTTTGATAAACCACGCTCTGCTACCATAAATACAATAAACCATGATCTGCTACCATCATTTTGATAAAGCACGATCTGCTACCATAATTACAATAAACCACGTTCTGCAACCACAATTAAATTATTGACAATTTTATTGTTATTTTTACGAGTTTTGAGGAAGTAATATAATAATATATATTATGTACCTACCAAAGTTGTAAGTTTGCCATAATCAATGAATCGGTTATATGATTTTTACCACTCCAATTTACGCAATTTTTGATAAAACTCAAAGTCCAGATTTCAACTATTCGACCGAACACTCGTAAATTCGGTGAAATTCGACCCACCTTGTGCTCAATGTTGGTCTGTTGGAGCTTGTCCAAATGGACCTTGATCAACTGTTTGCCGTCGAGTTTGATTCGGATCCTTTTGCCGACGATTTCCGAAGGGAATACCATATCCTCCAGGATACCGTCGTAAACGGCGGTCAGGGTACGGCTGCGGAGAAAAAAAAGGTAAAGAGTAACAGTAAAAATTTATTCAATTAGGTACGTATTAAAAACATTAAAAAAAAAATTCCGAGTTTACAATAAGAAAATGATAATGGAAAAAAAAGTGAAAAAAAAAAGATTTTATCGGAAAATCCACGTTGTAGTTTCTGATTATCCAATTCTTTGAATCAATTCGTCCATTTATTTTTCAAAAAATTTGTAATACGTGATAAAAATAACTGGTATAACTTAATCGATCAAAAAACGATTTTTTCACAATAATTGACATTTTCTGCTCGGCTATCCGTAAGAATGAATCAGAACTCAACTTTAATCAAAGTAACACTTTCATTATGTGGAAAAGGGTTAATTTGTTGAGTATCATCATGTTCATTCGAGCGGAGGTCTCATTCAAATATCGAATAGACGAACTGAAAATTGGAAATTCCTCAAAATATTGTTTTCGTTATTTAAAAAAAAAAGAAAAAAACCCTGGCAAAAGAGATTGTGTGTTTTTTTATTTCAAAAATTTTCGATAATTACACATATTTTCCCAATTTAGAAAGAACTTCAAACAAATGCTGGATTAAATAAATGTTTTAAATAAGTGGCCTCTTTTCTCGTAACAAAAAAGTGAAAAAAATGTCACGATCGAAACAATCTGTTCGACCTCCATCTGGCACAAACTGACGTTCAAAAAAGAACAGCTCGTTACTGGAGGACGATTATTTTACGCCTCCCATGAAATCCAAATGGGTATGGCCCACACATTGGACCCTGTGGATGCGAATTTGGAAAAATACTGTAATACTTTATGTATATCGAGAGAAAGCATTTTATTACTTGCTCGTTTTAAAAACAAATCGGTCTAAAAAGTTACGGTAGTCATGTTCACCCATTTGTCACGGAATTGGTTCAGCCCGATTCCGTTATTGGGGAGTAATTTTTTTTACGCCTCCCATGAAATCCAGATGGGTACATATCACCCACGGACCCTGAGGATGCGAATTGTCTAATGTTAAGTAAAAGTAAGTAAAGTAAACAGCCGTTCCAGGCGTTGGCTTTCCGCACAAACACCGAAGCTGTCGCGGGCGTGCCCTGCCGCCCTCAAGGAGAGGGTCGAACTGGACAGGACATGTCGCTCAATCTCACTTCCTGGAGTCGAGTACGGTTATTTCGATTTTAACAATTTCACGCCATTCGACGAACTTTTTTAATTTCTTTGGAACAATTTGTTCAAATTATTGGTCACCGCTGAATTTGAAACTGCCCTTTTCAGAAATACGGTGAAATCATGAAATCTCATAAAGATCCATTGAAGTATTTCGAAATTCGCTCGTCATTAAAGAACGTTCCTGTTTCAGGGTATTTTCCGAGTCAAACGCATTCCATCATATACTGAGATATCATACATTACCTTAATTAATATTAAATAATTGATTTTAAATTGCAATTAATTAACTGCTTAAATTGCAATTAATTGATTGATTAAATTAATTAATAAATAATACCTCTGATACGATTTACAAGCAAAGCATTGACAGCCCGAACTAAATTTGTATTAACCCTTTTTTTTTTGAAAATTTTCCACCCTCCAAGAACTTGGGCGGTCTAATCACCGAAAAACGTTAAAATATAATTGGACCGCAGTGCAAAAGTCAAGTTTTCCTCGAAATTCGAGTTCATGACGCAAGATTTTCACAATTGAATATTCAATTTTTTCGGTTCCTTTCAGAAACTGTAGCTAATCATTATGAAAATCATAAAGATCCATTGAAGTTAACATCATGTTCATCATAAAAGAACCGTGGGAAAAAATAAAACATCACATCGGCGTCTGAACCAAAAAAGAAAAGAAATTTCCAAAATCTAAAATTTTCCAATTTTCAAAATTTCAAACACTAATTTTAAAAATTTCCAAAATTTCAATTTTTATATTTCAAAAACTCACCTTCTTGGACGTTTCTGCTTGCTCTGCGTTCTCGTCTTACGAGTCGGCTTGGGCAGGATTTTCCGGTCGCCGACAAAAACAACATGGCGCCCGGAGAATTTCTTCTCGAGCTCGCGGACCAGGCGGATTTGGATTTTCTGGAAATTCTTGAGCTGAGGCATCGGCACGTAGATGATGATCGACTGCAAATAGGTACCGAGTTGATGATTTCGTACGATGAATTATTTTAGGGTAGAAAATAATTAATAATAATTGTAACAAGCTGTGCGATCGCCAGAATTAACCGGCGCGTTAGCAGAGAACTTGTCTGATTGATGCTTTAGTCCATGAGCGAAGACCATAAGACCATTAGGATCACATGGCTATTAGAATGGACGAATGTTTTTCAAATATATGTGATAAAGATGGAAAAATAATCCAAAATAAATATTCCGAATTTGAAATTGTTTTCCGACGACTCGAATAAATTGGAAAATTTTACTCACCCTACGTCCACCCAGCTCAAGTTCTTTGGCCTTGGTAATGTGAAGCTCCCTCAGTTGACTTTTCAGGTCCGAGTTGAGCTCAAGTTCGAGCAAAGCCTGAGCGATGGATGCCTCGGTCGCGTCCGGCTCGGCTCCGCCGGCTTTGATGATTTTTGGATGCGCAGCAACCATTTTCGCACGAAATCGTCAACTACTGCGGGCAAAACGGGGGAAAAACAACTGTAAAATCAAGGATTTTAAAGGGCAAAAGAACAGTTTAAAAAAAAGTTCGTTTGAAAAAATTCAAAAAAAAAAAAAGAAAAACTGAGTCAAAAAAGCTTGGAAAAAAAAATTGAAATTGTGCAATTGGAAAAAAGATTCTGACAGCCGTTTTTGGAATGATAAGGCCTACACAGCTATCGTAGGGCCCTTACTACTGTATAGCGCAGTACCAAGGACAAAAGTAACGTTAATTGAGAAAAAAATTGTTTTGCGAAAGTGGCCCTGCATAAATAAGCTCAAAAACAAATCAATTACTCGTAAAAATTTTTGAATCACCAATCTACGACAAAGCATATTTTAATAAAAACATGAAAATTGTAAGAAAAAAAAGTTCGAATTACCTCTGAAACACCGCTGCAAGAAAATTCACAATTTTAATTGAACATTCCACTATATCACTACTCATGAAGTTGAATCAGGTTCAGCTAAAAAACATGTTCACGTGAATTCACTGTTTATTCAGGTGCTACAAAATTTGCAAGACGATCAGTCGAGAATTCAAAATGAAAATATCATGGAAAAAAGATAAAAATGCGACTACTATCTCGAATGGGGAGATTAGAAGCTGATTGTTGAGACTACCAAATCGCCAGTACCTTCTTAGAGAAAGGTATACGGCATTCGACGTGGAAAACGATAAAACTATTCACTTATCAGATGGAATCGATTTTAAATTACAAGAAACAGCGATAATTTACAGTTTAAAATCAATCGTCCCAACGCGAGCGCTTTCGCTTTTTCGGCTGCACCACATTAGCCATCATTTCCGCATTTTCGGCCGTCGCTGTCGTGAATTGTGTCTCGTACTGGGCCCTGAAGGCCGATTTTATGGCCGCCAGTCGATCCTGTCCGGGACCGGACTTGGCCGCTTTCGGTTCCGCCGGTTTCGCCTCGGTCGGTTTCGGCTCGCCGGTTTTCTTCTCGGACGCCATCTTGGGCATGATCGCCTTGGGACCCGTCCCCGTGTACCCCAGGCCAGCACCGCCGACGTTGGAGCTGCCGGAGAAATTGCCTTTTTTGAACCGCTGCTTCTTGAACCAGGACGACGTGCAGGCCAATTCGAAAAGTTCGCTCGGCACGTTCTGGCCGACGGATTCCAGATTTTTCACCAAATGCCCGGCGATTTCCTTGTCGGCCGACGTCACCAGAGTGACGGCGTCGCCCTTCATCCCGGCCCTTCCAGTACGGCCGATCCTGTGCGTGTACGTGCTGATTTCGCGAGGTGCGTCGAAATTGACGACGGTACGTACGTGCGGTATGTCCAAGCCTCGTGATGCGACGTCGGTCGCCACCAGGATGTCGCACTCTTTCTTCTTGAAAGTCGATATGACCCGATTCCTTTCGATTTGGTCGCAATCGCCGTGCAAGAGGAGGCAGTCGATCTCTTTCAAGTTCAACTGGTTCTTCAATTCTTCGGCGTGGACTTTTTGATTGACGAACACCAATACGCTCCCTCTGGACTGGAATTCGACCAGATTGGCCAGCAGCCAGGGTAGCTTGTTGGTTTGCAGCATGACGATGACTTTCTGGTCGATGTCCGAATTGGCTTCTCCGACGTAGTCGCCGTACAGAATTCTCACCGGATTTTTCGTCACGTCGCGAGCGAGGTTTTCGATTTTTTTCTTAAAGGTTGCACTGAAAAGCAAACACTGCCGATCCGGTCGGACGTGGTCGCAAATCGATCGCACCTGCGGCTCGAAGCCGAGATCGAACATTCGATCGGCCTCGTCCAAAACCAAGTACGTCACCCCGGCCAAATCCATGGCTTTACAGCGGACCAAATCGATGATCCTTCCCGGCGTGCCGACGACAATGTCCGCCCCCTGTTCCAGAGCTTTGGTCTGTTCCCATTTCGAACCGCCACCGTAGGCGCACACCGTGGAAAACCCGTAGGATTTTCCGAATTTCTTCACTTCCACGTAAATTTGCTGCGAGAGTTCCCGAGTCGGGGCGAGGACAAGAGCGAAAGGCCCCTGAGCCGAAATGTCGGCTTCGGTTTTACCTTCAGACGACTCGTCTTTTTTCGTTTGATTTGAAACACGCGAAGCCACGTGAATCACCATCGGCCAGACGTACGCCGCTGTTTTCCCCGTGCCGGTTTTCGCGATACCGATGACGTCGCGGCCCTGCAGGATCGCAGGAACCGCCTGAGCTTGTATGGGAGTGGGTTGGGTGAAATCGTATTTGCGAATCGCTTTGAGCAACTGTTCGTCGAAATTGAAATGCCCGAACGACGTGACCGGCCGGGGCGGGGCGAAACCGGAAACGTTGACGCCGAGCGTTTGCCGCAACTCGTTGACGTTATCGTTCGTCAAATTGGCGATTTCGTCGTGAATCTGGTAGAAATCTTTTTGGAACTCGACGTAATTCATCGTCGCGTGATCGATCGGCGGGAGCGGATCGATGGTCTTCTTTTTCTTCGGGGCGATCGGATTGCCGTCCGAGTCGTACTCCACTTCGATTTCATCTTCGTCAGGCTTCAGTCCGGCTTTGGGATTCTCTTCCATGTATTTGAAATAGGACTCTTCGACGTCGGCGTCGTCGATATCGACGCGGACTCCTTTCTTGGCCCCTTTCGACGTATCCTTTTTGACTTGATTTTCCACCTGAGCCATGTAAGCGTCCAGCGGATCTTCTTCGTCGTCGGATTCATTTTTGGGCGGTACATATCCAGGGCTACCGGGTGCGGGAATATATTCCAGGGTATTCACTTCCTCGTCGTCTTCGAAATATTCGTCTTCCGTCTTGGCCCGTCGTCTCGGCATGCCCCATGTCGCATCGAGCGCGTTCTCCGTTATGGCAGTCATAGTGGAGTAGCCTTGTTTCGAAAAAGCGGCACTCGGAGGCGGCGGTACAGCGGCGGCGCGTTCCGTCCGCGACATCTGGCCGAAACTCGACGTGCTCGGTGGCCGACGATTGTAACTCATATTGGACCACTATCGATAACAACAGCAAAAACCTCGAATCGACACCACGAGTACACTTAACACTGAGAAGATTACAACAACTTTACATCCGGCATCGTCGCAACTGGATCAAGGGTTGTACAGCTTGGCATCGAAAATGTCAATCATGTTGCGAGTTATGTTGAAAAATCATACGAACATAATTTGTTCCACTTTTCATATAATCTCTCTTTCAATTGTAACCCCTGTGAAAGATAGAACATCCGTGAAAAACTGGTTTTCTCAAAAACAGGACTCAAGTGAGGGGCAAGTGAGGAGTAGAGGGACATAATTTCAACAGGTAGTCGAAATCGTCATCCATTCACAGCATAACATGCCCCCAGCTTGAACCCAGAGAGCAGGATTATGGTTAACTCAGTGGCTCGTATCGACAATGAATTGACGAGTTTGCGAGGGTTTATTTTTCCGCTCAAATTCGGATGTATTACCCCATAACGCTCTAGCAGCTACCAAAGCCCATTAACACGTCAAACCGCGATCTATAAAATTTTCGTTCACGCGTTCCAAAATCGATGTTTTAAAAAGCAGTTCCAAAGAAAAGAAGTATCGGAAGCACGATTTCCCCTTCTTCCCATAAACTTCGACAAATCATGTAAACAGTAATGGGAAAATGTTTTAGGCCCCTTCAACCACGAATTTCAACCATCGGTTACGATTTCGAGGGGGGAAGTGTAAAACAAGGAATAGCTCCTGCTGCCCCCGGTAAATAACTTCCACTGACCCGTAGGGCTGAACCGGCCATATCAATATCGCGTTTTCAACACGGGTCCATAACAACCGAGTCAAATCGCTTCAACACTTTCCAAATTTTGCCGAAATTTGTACGGAGCCCAAAAAGTCAATACCATGAATTCATGATAATCTCCTATAAAAGCTTAAGCGATCAACCGAGCCAAAGAGTTAACCTGACGTATCGTTTGTTTCCAACACAACGTGAGTTTCATCCGAACTCATCAACAGCACAAAAACACCAATCTCCACGGTCCGCTAGTCGGAAAATTCGTCCGATTTTGCACTACTCACGAAAACCGGGAGAACGCGTTAAATTCACGATATTTTCAGGCAGTTTTAACTTTTAATCAGAGTAAAATGGATGGAAAATCAACTCACTTTTTGATGCGATGAGGCGCAGGCGAAGAAGGAACAGTACAGTGTTGCCAATGCCATGGAAATGGAATGGAACGAGAAGTCGACAACAAAACTGCCCTTCGCCCTTCTCTTTGCAACAAGGCCCGAGGACGCTGGGACAGTGTTGCCATATCAGAGGTTTTCCCTCCGTTCCTAGGTGCCTAACAGAGGGAAAATAAGGATAGTAGAGTTTGAACTTGAAGTTGAGTTTGATCTCGAAGTTGACTTTGATCTCGAAGTTGAGTTTGATGTTGAAGTTGACTTTGATCTCGAAGTTGAGGTTGAACTCGAAGTTGAGTTTGATCTTGAAGTTGAGTTTGACGTTGAAGTTGACTTTGATCTCGAAGTTGAGTTTGAAATCGAAGTTGAGGTTGAACTGGAAGTTGAGTTTGATCTCGAAGTTGACTTTGATCTCAAAGTTGACTTTGATCTCGAAGTTGAGGTTAAACTCGAAGTTGAGGTTGAACTCGAAGTTGAGTTTGATCTCGAAGTTGACTTTGATCTCGAAGTTTAGTTTGATGTTGAAGTTGACTTTGATCTCGAAGTTGAGGTTGAACTCGAAATTGAGTTTGATCTCGAAGTTGACTTCGATCTCGAAGTTGAGTTTGATGTTGAAGTTGACTTTGATCTCGAAGTTAAGTTTGAACTCGAAGTTGAGGTTGAACTCGAAGTTGAGTTTGATCTCGAAGTTGACTTTGATCTCGGAGTTGAATTCGATCTCGAAGTTGATTTTGGTCTCGAAGTTGAGTTTGAACTCGTAGTTGAGTTTGATGTTGAAGTTGACTTTGATCTCGAAGTTGAGTTTGAACTCGAAGTATCGTGAGTAATCGGCTTCGAATGACAGTCAAATGTACCAACCTCTTCAGCAACATTTTTCAATTTTCCCGTTCAAATGTTGGCAACCCTGTGCAAGCTTCACCAATGCTGCCAACATTTCAACTTGAAAAATTGTTTTTCTAATCTCAACGCAAAATTTTCGAGTCGTTTTTTCGTGTTTTCAAAACATTTATTCGGCTCTTCGCTTTGAAAATCATCGTTATGCGCTGAAAAAAATGTGGCTTGTCTCCGCTTCTCGAAAAAATTGAATTGCGGTTTGCTGATTTTGGGCGTTTGGACGTTCGGTCGCTCGATGGTAAGTTTGATTGTTTGTTTTTTGTTTAGGGCTTTCCGTTCGTTCGATTTCGCGTTTCCAGCGCTTTTCTCCCGCTGTTTCGACGTATTTCAGCTTTTTAAATTCAAATACGAGTCGGATACGCATGTTTCTCCAAGTAGAGGGTTGGTTGAACGTTTGTCGGTGCGATCGCGCTCATTAGCTTCCACTCGACATCCAGCCCAAAATCAGCGTGAATCTTGAGGATAACGGTTCAGCACGTTATATCAATATACCAGCCATGATTTCATGTTTAGCGTGCTTGGTGTTTGTAAAGGACCGAATAATGGTCGAACGACGTAACCTCCGTGACCCGACCATACTATGGGAGGTTAGGTGGGCCTCATACCTATGTACTGTCCACTTTTCGAACGATTGGAATACGATTTCAGAGCTATTATGGTCGATTTTCACCTATATTTTGGCCCTCCTACTGGAAACTACAACAACTGTCATTCATTTTTTGCGGTCACTCTTGGCCATTGGGTGCCGCAGTGTTTTTCGGGTTTGTACTCCAGTATGAAGATATTGAGGTTTGGCCTTGGATTATATGGTACGGTTATATGGTCACCTTCATTCATCCCTATCGTGATACGGTTGGATTGCTCATCGTATAGCTATGCAGGATTGTATCATCGAAGCGTGCACAGTGATCATGATCACCGTTTGGCGCCTGGTGTAACTTGCACTATGTGTATGGCGCACATGGCGTGGGATAGTCCGCTTAGCCTACACTGGTCGACATTTAGTTCACTCAACTTCTGCTTTGTGAAACAACCTTCATACATCGTCTCTACAACCGAATTTGCTTACCTTCAATTTTGGTGTTGATCAAGAAGTTTCAATAGCGTCATTTTTTGAGCGATTGTGAAGGGCGGGATTGAGTAGTGCATGACGTAATAATTCGGCGCATTTTCTCCAACTTCTTCTCTGCTAGTTATCTGCTGGCATTGGCTGCAGCAACCCCTCCAGCACATATTCAGTCTCGCGATTCTCTGCTCGATATCCGATTCCCCTTTTTGCTGGACATCGTGAATGAATTCGAATTCTGGCGATCTGATGCGGTATCGCTACTAGTGTTGCATTCACTGATGTCTTCGTCCCAGCAACGGTTCGAGACGTTAACCATAGAAGTACGACCGTATCTTGAGGCTTCCTCGAAATAAAGTTCAAAAAGCATTTTAGAAGAGTAATCGAACCTTAAACCTTCCTACTGGTTGCTGAATACCCTGGACCCGAGCGCATTTTTCAGAGTATTAACTGCCAATTCGAAATTTCCAGGGTTATGGTGATGACGTCTCAGGGCATCATGCGTGTTCTACTGACGTCGCTCTGACGACTCAGGTGTTTTGAGTAACGTCCCCAACCTCTGAACCGCCGTAGAGAACCGTCGACAAAATGCCGAAAGAGACGTCGATAGGTCGGCAAAACGCTCACCACCAGCCGCTAACGTCGCAGGCTTACACCAGTACCCAGCCGACTTCGGCGTTTCTACATCAGTATAATCACTTGCCGAGGTAAATGAGATAATTTTTTTTCTCCAATTTTCCGCTAAAATTTGTTGATAATGATTTATCGTTGATTACGAGTGAATTGGTAACGTTTGTTTGATCTTTAGGCCGCCAGGGGGCTACCCATTTTTCCCAGCTGGCTACGAAGCCAACGTGGCCAGTATGGCCAATGCTTACGAGCAGGCCAACGCTGCCAAGGGCCGGCAATTCGCGGCTATCGTCAGCGCAGCGAATGCCTCACCCTACGCTTACAAGGTGAGCATTCCTAACCTCAAACTCCCGCCGTTTCTTCCTCAGCGCACCAAAATTTGACCAGTAACTCCCCCTACATTTGGTAGCGGTGGCAGTTTTTGGCAAAGTATTCGCTGCAATGACGTTTCACCGTATTTTCAGATGCCGACCGTTTACGACCGGCGGCCGCAGAGTCCACAGCAGCCAGCCCTTAATGCTCACCAGGTGAGAGTGATTCCATTGAGTACGGGGAAGAAAATTATTTCGATTTTCCTCTTACCCGAGGAGCAAGAATTTTGAGTTGGGTGGAGCCAGGAAGCCGGAGGTCATAAAAAGTGTGGATTACTGTTATGACTTGGGCTCTCTGCCTTCGCAATATGAACAGAGATCGAACCGTCCCTCTGTACAATAACCTTCCGTACAAGTAAGTTTTGATCCTACGCATTGATTCGGTACTTTCAGGTGAGTCAACAGCACCAAACCTACGAACGGAACAGCGGACACGTTCTGGCGCCCCAGTTCAGCCCGAGCGATCCGAAATTGGCGCAGTTCATTGCCAGCGTACAGTACGACCGCTTCAGCAAAAGTAGGTTTCAAACCGAAAATTCGCTTATTCTCATCCGTGTCGTTCAAACGTGCTTGTAAAATTGTTCTTTTCCCTCAGAAAAACTGGCATCCCACGGTCCGGAGAAATCTGCGCCGATGTACGCCCGCAATGAGCCGAGTCGCCCTCCGTCGACGACGCGGCAGACTACGACGAGGGATCGGTCGCCTCTGAAAGCGACGACATCATCTGCGACGACGTCGAGATCATCTTCGGGAACAACATCTTCGAAGATGTCTTCGCCGATGGCCGCTGATGATAAATATCGGCAAGAACGTCACAAGTATGACAGCGCTCGGTGAGGACATTTTTGTAATTGTTGGGATAAATGTTGTTTTGCTAAAAGAAGAATTTTGTTTTTGTTTTGTTGAGAAATATATACATTTTGTTTTGCGATCATTTTCTTCATGCTATGCTCCACTCCTTCTAGTGGTGACTATTACAGACGGAGTGGTAGTCACCGACGCGAAAGTGAACGATCGGAGGCCAATTTCGAACGAAGCACGTACGAGCCTCCTCCGACGTCAGTTTACGATCGCCTGGGCGTACCGCCGCCCACAGTCATCACTTCGAGCGCTACGAGTAAGTATCGATTTTCAATATAGGTCAAAAATTTGATGATGTCGACATTTCGCGGAGGTTCTATTGCAGTTTTCTCTATTTCAGCCTTCGACCGCAATGCGTCAGCTGCGTATGAGCGGCGCGCAGTTTTCGACCGCGCTTACGAACAAGCTGCGTACGAGAGACGCGCTTATGGCGCCCACTTTCCAAGCGCTGTCAATACGTCGTCCGCGTACTATTCGTCGGTAAGTATTGGCACGATAATTGGCCATGTCAACAATAACACTACTCCCATTCACTCACATCACAAACACCATAACCAACACAAACACCATAACCATCTTCACCACCACCACCACAACTATGCAGACTACCATCTACTCTCAGAAGCCAACAACAACAACAGCACCATCACCAACACCACCACAAACACCATAACCTCCACACCAATTTCTGTGCTCGCCATGCCAGTATAGTACGAACATTTTCTCCAGTATCCGAGGAACAGCGGCAGTCAGCAGAACAGCGAGGAACTCCTGATGGTCGAGTCGAAAGATATGCACAGCAATTTCCCAGCGAAGCCTCGAATGTCGCTGCTGACGTCGGCCGAGTACTTGAGCTCGGTTTCGCGAAGGTCTCATGCGTAAGTTGAGCTCAAAGTATTTTGCCCAAACACATTCTTAGATCGAGCCTCCCCTTACCGCTCATCTGGGTTTTGGGACATTGGCATTTCGCGGCCAATATGCATATGGGTGCAACCCAAGGAACCGGTCCAAAATTTGGATGAGCGCTATGGGGAAGCTTCTAAATCCTGATCCCATAAATAACGAAGGATAACGTCCTCTATCTTCCAAATTAGGAAAAGATTTCTCTACATTTATATTTTTCTCCGATGATTTCTTTATCGATAGTGACGAAACTCGAAGCGGCCAGACCTCGGTGATCGTCCCGTCGCCGGCAAGAGCTCATGCGGAGCCGCCGTCGCCGACAAAAGTCAGCAAACTCCGTGACGTCAAGCCGGAGACGATGCAACCCCTTACGATCGATACTTCGGTGAGGAAATACTTCAATTCGTGGCAATTGTTGCCTTGAAAATAGCTTTTTGTTTCTGGACCTATTAACAAACATGCTGCTCATGTTTCACCCATTTCAGGTATCGATAGCACCGCCCAAAGTTGGAGACGATAAGCCGTCCATATACCAGCCGACCGTGGAACCGATTTCGCCCACGTCACCACCCGGCGCTGATGGGGCTGAAGATTCGACGACGAGCCGCGGCCTGTCGAAGGAGCGCCTCCTCAGCGAAATTTCCCATGTCGACAGGAAAATCAACAAAATCGAGGTTCACCTGGCCCATCTGAAGCGGAGAGAGGTGAAATTCCGATTGCAAAAATTTCGAAAAGTTTCCGTTTATTCCAATTTTGGAATTTTTTTGCCTTAATTTTAGAGAAAATGCGATTTTTCAAGAGCGTTTTTCCACCAATAGGTCGAATTGAAGGAAAAAGCTATAAAGACTGAAACCAACGTCAGCGACGATACTGCGGAAGCCCCTCTGCCGAAACATTTCTCGGTCGCTCATAAGGTGTATTCGGAAAATCGGGTAAGCCCGCGGACTTTGTTCCAATTACTTACCCGGACAATTAAATATTGGTGTCCGAACTGAGATAGAACAGATTTTTTGAAAAAATCATTCCATTACAGAAAAAGGCGAGGGAAGCGCACAGTGCTATGAATTGCCTTGGCCCTTCTGTACAACTGGTAAGTGATTTTGAATTGTTCGTTATTTCATTGTGGATTTTCCTCCGGTTTATTTGATCTCGCCAAATGAACTTAATTGGTAATCATTTCTTTTTATTTCCAGCCTCTTTATAACCAACCGTCCGACACGTTAGTCTACCATGAAAACGTCGTTCGGTAAGTTGCACTATTTTTCCTCCCAGTCGATTGAGGAATTTATGTTTTTCATTTTAGAGAAAATCTACAAACCCTCTCCCAAATTTTAGATTTTTTCAATTTTCTTTTTAAATTTTGGAGGGTTTTTTTTTCTATGGATAGCAAGGGTAGAAATCGCGTCGAAAAAAAAAAAATAGCCGAATTACAATAATCCAGATGGTCCATTAGGTAGCCATAAGTCACCCACGAAAATTCCAGCTGGTTCCAACTTCGCACAAGCTGTCCGAAGAGACTGGTGAGTGGACCAACTTGGACGTTGTTGTTTGTTTTTATTTTGTCATTCGAAGAATGGGAGGGGGAGGGGTGAAAGGTACGTTCCTTATAGAAAATCAAATTCTCTTTAACTTCGATTCCGTGACATTTTTTGATAGGATGAGCCGTTTTCGATGAACCGGCTTCTAGACGTGAGCGTAACAGATTTTTGGCCGATTCGAGAAAACTTTACAATCTTTGACGATCGATTGCGGCCGAACGGGTGAACCGATTTTCACTTTTTTGGTGATCATTCGACGCAGAATTTTATTTAGTTTAATAATGGATGAGTACTCATTTTCTCTAGGATGCGTCGTTTAGAAGTTATACTCAAATAACTTGAAAAAGAGTTGAAAAATGGCGGTTTATCAGGCAAAAAAAGAAATGTTTTAGGACAATTTATCAGAAAACCATGCTAATACTTCAAAGTGGGGACGATTCTGAATAACAAATCGACGGTGTAGAATCAATACTGCCCAATTCGTTTGCCATGCAATCTATGGATGCGTGATTTGCCAAGTTGCCACCAATCCAAGTTTTGAGAAGTAGGCAACCCAGACGCCCCCAAAAGACACGATGCTTTGAATTGGGCAGTATTGCAGTTTCATCGTCGAAATACTGTCATTTTCATTCCAGCCACCACTATTTCAAACATATTCTCATCCGAAATTTGGCCGGGAAACGTAACGAACGAGCGTCCCGAGATCGCCGTCTCACGGAAGAATATTCGAAGAAGACCGAAATCTGGAATCGTGCTGTAGAAAAGGTACCTAATTTTGTTCGTCTCTCTTACCCCTTACCTACTTGAATTTTTTCATTCAAAATTATGGTACCTACCCAATTAATTTTTTTACACTTAGATAAAATATTTTTGGGATATTCTCAGATGGAAAATTCGCCCGATCGTAAGCGGAGGGATGCCGAGCATCGGGAATTGTTCGAAAAGATTTTCCCCAAAATCCGCAAGGAGCGCGAGGACCGAGAACGATTTCTGCGCGTCGGCTCCCGGGTGAAATCTGACGCTGACCTGGAGGAAATTATGGACAATTTACACGAACAAGAGGTAATGTCATTTGTTTTCAATGAGAAACTGAGTGAAATTCATGTTTTTGAACATTTTTCAATATTTCTATTTTTTCATGTTAAAGTTCTTGAAAATTTTCGTGTCATGAATTGTTTCCAGATGGAAACGAAGAAAATGCGAGCGTACGCAGCTGTTCCGCCATTGTTGCTGCCCCAGGAAGCGCGGCGTTGCGTTTACGTCAATACGAACGGCCGCGTCGAAGACTTCGCCACGGTTCACAAGGAGAGGTCCCTTATTAACATTTGGACGGACTCGGAGAAGGAGATTTTCAGGTAAAGTTCTATTTAGAAGCCCTGTTTCCAAATCAATGGCTCTCCGGCAGGACTCGAACCTCGCACCTTCTCCTCATCACACTTAAGGGTTTGATACCCGATTGGAAGGCAAATGTTCATAATGTAAATTTCTACCATGTCCAGGGAGAAGTATCTGCAGTACCCCAAGAATTTCGGCGTCATCGCTTCGTTCCTCGAGCGGAAATCGGTGTGCGACTGTGTGCAGTATTACTACTTGAGTAAAAAGACTGAGAGCTACAAGCGATTACTAAGTAAGTCCAAGATAATTCGATGTTCTGTTGGATGAGATTATAATTATTCTATTTGTTTGCTGAAGTCACTGGCATGGCGTCCAATGTGCAAAAAGTTGAAAAAGAAACCCACTTAGATTAAACACAACCACAACAGCATCACGAATTGCTACGAACATACGACTGCGCAGACAACTAACAACACAAAAAGAACAACAGCTAACAACACAAGGAGAAAAACAACTAACACAACAACAACAGTAACATCAACAACTAGGTACCCCTACTACTACAAGAACAACAACACAAAGAGCTCCAAACAACAGCAACTGCGCAAACAACTGACCACACAACAAGAACAACAATGGTAAAAACAACAACAACAACAACAACTACTACTACTACTACAACTACTACAACACAAACATCTACAAAAATACAACAACTGCACAAACAACTAACCACTAACAACTCAACAAGAACAACAACAACCAGTGGTGCGTAGATAACACACAATACTTCCATATTTTGAAAAGTAAAATTGTGACACAATTTGATCATATTTTGACTGCTTTTAAGGGTGTTTAGGCTAAAAATATCGAAAAATTCACTATTAAAATTTTAAAATTCGCCCAAAATGAAAAAACGCCACATTTTCGGAATGTAAAAAATATCCACATATTCTGCAAGGTGAAACAAAGATTTTAAGACCAAGAACGCTCAAATCGGTTCATTTTTGTGGCCGGGAAAAAATAAAATAGAAAACACTAAAAATGCAAATATATCGGAAGTACTGTGCGTTATCCAAATTCCGATTAAATAGGGTGTTAGGTCTTGCCGAGACAAACATTTCAGTTCAAGAAATTTGAAAAAAGGTTGAGAAATGAGGGAGTTATGGCCATTTTTGTAAATGACCACAGACGGACTAACGGAGTAACGGACTAACGGACACACAGACACTTGTTCAGGAAGTGATTCTGAGTAAATGTGTATAAGAAAAAGTTTTTTCTGAAGCTCCGTTCCGATTCTCGATTTTAGGACGATCACAATACTTCCATTTACTCTGTAAATATGGAAGTAAAAAGAGCTACAAAAATACAACAACTGCACAAACAACTCAAAAAGAACAACAACAGCAACAAACCATCAGCAGGAACACACAATTTGAGACTTTGATCACTTGAGGACATCCCTACAACCAACAGCTGCAGAACAGCAGCAACAACAACGACAATTTGGTCTCATTCTTTTGCCCAAGAGATGAATTTTCCATGACCTCCCTCATTCACTGTCTTCATGGTTGAAAAATAAAAAAAAATTTGTCTCACAACAGAGAAAACAGGACACCGAGCCAGGGCAGGGCGGAATCGCAACAAAACGTCGCAACAGGCGCCAGAAGCGCAACCGGTGCCGGCCCCTTCGACGCCGGCTATTGCTCCTCGCTTCCAGCGCGACTATAAGCCGGATACGGCGCCGGCGCCCGCTCCGCCCGTTGTCATGGAGACGTCTCCTAGGACGCCGTCCCCCGCCCCGCAGCCGCCGCCCTTATCACCAACGCCGCCGACTGTGGCTCCCGACTGGACGACCGATGATAAGGTTAGATATTTGATTCATGCAATAATACTCGTTCGAAATAATCGATTTAATGTGTTTTTGAGTCTCTAGTTTTATAAAACGTTAAATTAAAAATAAATGCGCCTGCTACGTACTAATTTGTTGAAAAATGATTAATTTAATTACCTTGTCGATCTTTAGGCATCTCACTCTTAGCTTTTTTAAATTTCAAATCTCAAAAATTGGATAGGATTTAGAGTAGTACGGATTTTATTGTTTTTCTATTTTTTTGATTTTCCCCTGCTATGATATTAGGAGCCGCCATTGGAACCTCCTCAACTGCCGCCGCTCCTCCAGCCCCTCCTACTTCCATCCGACGAGCTCCCCAGGAGCGATCGAAGAGAACACATCGTGGTCATCGAAGATTCCGACGATTCCAATTCGGGAACCCCCTTTTTGAAAAAGTGACTCCCCTCCGCCAGGCGGGGAAAATAAATCTGCTCAATTTTACTTTTCGATGATTTTTCTTCTTTTTCTGTCTTCTGTTCCGTTTCTGGAAGAATTCCGTTGGAAAGTCCGTTCGATTCTCAGACGCTAGGATTCTTTTTCTGTGATGCCTACGAGAGTATTGTTTTAAACTACCTAGAGTGAAGATTAGTTGAAAATTTAGTTTTCCCCAATTCGGAGAAGTTGGAACAAGTAGGTTGATAATTTTGTTTAAATGAAGCCGCTGCGTAGCGATTGAATAGTTTCCTCGCGCGTCCGGGTAATTTAGGTCGATTTATTTTTTTTTTGCAAAAATATCCAAAACAATCGCCGTTTCTTGGAGTTGTTTAGCGTTATTTCAAGAACTGTTCCTTTCAAAGATAACGGCACGCTGGTTTTGTACTGTATTATCCTCCTAACTTATTTCCGTAATGTTATCAATTCTTTGAAAATTGAATCGTAACTTTTTCCTCCCTTGAATAGGAAAGTCGTGAATTGCTACGAAGCGGCCCTAATGTTTCCCCATGTTCATTTTACTTGTAACGTTAACGTGTACGTACATTATGTGGTACATAATGGCTGTGTTAAGCTTTAAATTGAATCCCGTACTACTTAAACGTACTATTTTTTAAACGTTAACCTCGTTGAACAAAATGTGGTTTCTTATAAAACATAAACCGTACGGACCTTCAATTACTCGCTGCTTCTGAGCATGATATTGCGCGAAAAATTATTGTCATCCAAAGTTTCGAGGGCAATTATAACCTCAAAAAAGTAGGTTTTCTTCAGAAAATCATAAAATTGGTTATTGGCATTGTTATTGTTCAGAAACCCTGACAATACGGAAAGATACGCATCGAATCGTCAAAATTGGTTTTGTATTTCATACCTGTGCTCAGGGAAACAATCTCTTTTTCGATTTCCTGAAAGAGAGTTTGTACTACTTTACCTATTTTGATAATTCTCACCCTATTCTCTTCGAATTGACCCCCTAGCGACCGAAGGCTATCAAAATTAGACTATATTCCGCTGTTTTCCGGAAAATTTTTTCAAAAAATTCACTTTTTTGAGGTTAGATTTCTTGTAAACATCCGCCGAGTGCCCACCCGCATGGGAACCGTACTACGTCAAGTGAGACGCCACCCAATGTTGGCGCGCTTGCCCTGAAAATAGTTTTTTCGTTGCTCCATATCCCGATTGCTATGTTCTGTTTATTGTTATAATTGTTGTGAGCCAGTTCAGTTGGGATATGACGTCACTACGTTTATGACGTCATAAATTCAACTGTGAACGGGAAATGGGGGAATGTACGAATCAAGTCATCAGCGAAGAAAGTCTCGATGAGCTTTTGGCATAAACGAAAAAGTTGTTTTTCAGAAAAATGTCATTCTCTCCTTGCCAACGTCCAGCGACCTGTTCCGCCTGTTTTCGTTGATGCGCACACTGTAGACGAGGCGCATTGCTGCAGACCGGGTCACATCAACAAATTCAAGAGCAATGTTTCATCGCGCTCCGCCCCGACTAGTGTGCACATCAACAACAACAAAAACAGGCGGAATGGGACACAAGGTGCAGGATGTGGACATGGCGCCCTGCCCATATGTGGCGCGTTGCAACGGCAGTGTCATTCCGCCCCTGACACCTTTTTCACCTGTTTTTGTTGATGTTAATGCGCACTCTACAGGCGGGGTGCATTGCAGCAGACTGGGTTGCATCGACAAGCAATGGTTTTGACGCGCTCTGCCTTGACTGTGTTGTGCGCATCAACAACAACAACATCAGGCTGAATGGGACACATGGAGCAATCGAGTTTTCGCCCTGCCTGTAGTGTGCGTTTACCTATAGGCGGCGCATTGCAGCAGCATTCCGCCGGTCATCTTGCGACCCATTCCGCCTGTTTTTGTTTATGCGCGCTCTGTAGACGGGGCGCATCACAGCGGCGCATCACAAATAGTACGCCAGCTGAGCAATGTTTTTTGATGCGCTCCGCCTCAACTGTAGTGAGTTCACTGGCGGTGCATCACGGGGGGAAATGGCCGCTATTGTCACCCTGTGATTCCGCCTGTTATCTTGATACGCGGACTCCAAACCGGGCGCATCAGCGGAAAACTCTAGACCTAGATTTCTGATGCGCTTGCGGTGTGCGCCACCAATTCTGCGATGCGCCACGTCTGCTGTGCGCACTTATTGTTCACCATCCGAAGCTCAAGAAATAAGCGAAATATCCGTTATGAGATTCCACATTTTAACGTTACTGCTATTACATTGTGTAAACATTATTGTTATTCTAGGTGTTATTAGCTACCTCTTTAGATTGTTATGTTTGAAACTCCAAAAGAAAATCTGTCCACACAATTTTTGAGATATTTTTTTACTGGACTGTACATTCTGTACATAGGTCTTATTGTTGTAAATTAACATTTCTGCCGGCATTTTCGTTAACGGAATGCGAATTTCTCGATTTAGTTTTATTTCTTAGTAAGGTTAGCGTAAACAGTAGCAAATATGCGGTACGTATTGAATATATTTTTCCAGGGCTGTTCCTCCAGTGAGGACAAATTACATCACGTTTATGGGAGGAAAGCCAGAATCACGAGGGTGGTTTCGCTGTGTAAATTTCAACTGAAAATAAATGTTTAATTATAATAGTTGAACTTTTTAATGAGGCTTTACCCTCCCACCGCCTAATTTTTATTTTTCCATTGAAGCTAGCCTCTGCCTTTTAAATGCCCGTGACGTCACCAAAGCAGGTATGAAAAAATGTAAAGAATCGGAACAAAAAATTAGTTGAAACAAAAAATAAAAGGCTAAAATATAAATAAATCGATAAAAAATAAATTTTGTAAAAATTTAAATAAAAAACTTTTTTTGGAATGGTACGCCATTTTCTGGGAGGATGGCGGAGAATCAAGAGACCGAAATGTCATAAATCATCGGAAAATTTAATGATTACAAAACAGCAAAGTGAATCAAATAAGAGTCACCGAAATTTGGCCGATTACATGACTTTGGTCCGCTGCGTGGCCATTTCCATTTGAGCGTGGACCACTTGGGTCATCCCCTCCTGTACTGTGGCCAGGCTGGATTTCCAGGCGCGCAGCGTCTGGCGCAGCTGCTCCCATTGCGCAGGTCCAAAGGTCCGGTGCATCGTCGACGATATGTGCACCTGAGGAAACGATCGATCAATGCTGAGTAAAGGAAAAAAATTGAAGCGCCACCAAGAAGAAGAAGAAAGGTACAACAACAACAAAAAATTGTTCAAAAGTCTTCGATTGTGTTAGAACAACAAAAAAACTGATTTGCTGGCTCTTGATTTGGTCGATTAGCCCGTTATTGAATACAGGTCGAGAGAGATAAATCTGAGGCCCCTCCCATGGGGGGGATACCGTTGAAAAATGGAGCCTCGAAAAACCGGATTATCTCAAGGAATTTAAGGAAGGATTACCTCCGAAGAAAAAACCTCTTCAGTCCGATTCGACACATACATCAGGCAAGCATTGATATTGTCAATATCGTTCAGGTTTATTGATGAGAAGAGGTTGCAGGTGAAAGCAGGTTCACTGCAAAGGTACATGAAACCCTCACGTCGTTTGACCACTGAGGGGGCCTCGAATTTACCTCTCCATCCAGTTGTAAGGTAACCTCTCATAATTGCTGTCCGTTACGGAATTTCAACAATATCTCACTCTTCATCCATAATAAGAAACAGCAATTTTATTGATTTACAACTGGAAAAAGATGTTTTCTGTTTTTGCGGTGGCCTAAGGCACAACAATAAACAAGAAAAAACAACAACAAAAGTTGTTTTTTCTTGTTCAAAGGATCCTTTAACAAAACGTTCACCTGCTAATAATTCATTTATGTCTGGCGTAATTACCTTTCTCGCCGATTGGTCCATGCGCCCTCTGACGAGTTTCGTCTTCAGCAAATCGATGACGAAAGCTTCGACTTGCGATTCGTCGATCTGCAGTTCCGACGTGATCGTGTCGAACGATATTTCAGACACGCCTTCAGCAAGTTGCATGACCGTCAGCAAGCGCATCTGAGAAAAGCGCCATTGATGAGCATTAGCACCGAAGAATTGCGTAAAAATGGTTATGTAAAATTTTTCTGATGCCCAGTTCGACAAAATTTGGGTTTATCACTCTCTAAAACCTTTCTTCGACCTACTTGCACCTAAAAATTACATTTTTTTCAGCTGCAGCGGCAATTTCGAGCCTCGACCATAAAAAGAAATCACCTTTTTCTGGTTAGCGTCATGGTCCAATCCCATTTTCGTGATGAAATCTTTGTTTTTGTTGTAAAACTGGAAGAAAAATAGAAATTTCAATTACGGCGGGAAAAAAGTGCAGCATCGATTCAAACAAGTGCCTGAACGCCTTACTTGCAAATAATCGGACAGTTTCTTCGAGATGAAAATCAAAAGAAGTTCGTAGACGAGTTCTTTCTCGAGGACTCGTACCGGCTTCAAGGACAGCAGCGGATCCAATAGAAACGTTTCCGGGTCAGCAATGGCGGCCAAGATGCACCTTTCTGCATCCTCCCTGTAAAAAAGGGATATTGCATTTTTGGGAAAGCGCTAATCGATTTGGGATCGTACATTTTTACCTATCTTAGCCGTGATGCCCCGAATTACCGATTTTTGGTTTACTCGGGGAGTTTTTTCTGAACAAAACTCTTCAATACTCTCAGGCAATTTTCTCCAGAAGAATTCGGACTTTTCAAAATTGAACTTTACGATTTAGAAGGCGATTCGGTTCTCACTTACCGAGCGGCAGCTGCATTTTCCGACGTATAGGTGCCGAGAAGTTCGATCATTACTTTGGCTGCCAATTCGGACTCTTTGCATTGGATGAGAGCCTGAAAAAAATGTTTGCCATTTGATTTTTAATACCAACTTTCATTCCGAAAAACCCGCACAAAAAATTTAACATTCCAAAAATTAACCTTGTGCAGGAGGCGTAGGAGACGTTGCATTTCTTCCGTTTTCGGCGGAGCTTTGCTAAACCATTTTTTGAAGGTATCGAGACCGGGAAAGATGGCCCGCACTTGATCGGTTTCTATGGAAATCTGCAAGTGAAACGGATAATTGGGAAATTATCATCCCCTCTCCAAAATTCATGATCTTTTTTCCTTTTATAGAAAAATTTACGTTTCATGCTTGAAAATCTCCGTAATCAATAGATAGAACACAATTATCTGATTGTACCTGAACAAGATGATAGTACACATTGTATCTAAGAGGCAGTTCGTCGCTGACACCTTGGAACAACAGCCAGAGAACCCTGAGAGCGATGTTTCCGAGCTGAAAAAACATATTTCCAATGTGTTATAAACATTTTACCGAGCGCTTTCGCTGTTCTTGGCATCTCCAGAGGTGTTCCGGTTGCCGAAGGAAAATTTGGAGCTACAAAAATTGTCAAAATCGCACATGGGGGTAGTCATTTTTAATATCACAATCAACACATCAACAGGAAACAACATTTTTCACAACAAAAAATCCCCTATGCCGACCAAAAAAACACTGGAGTCCCCTGAAGAAGCCTCTCCACCTATTCGCTATACTTAGGTACATCCTGTACCTAATGTAATATTCTGATATAACATGAATGTAATACACTAATATCACATCGAGATAATACAATGGGGCGATAAAACATTGAAATTTACCTTGGCTTGGGAGATCTTTTCGGAAAAAGCGAGTATCGCCGCTTTGGGTACCTCGCCGTGGAATGAAACCAGAATCGAAACGATTCCGTTCAGAATGGATTCGATTTCCTGTTCAGTCGCGTGATTGAAGCACGAGTCGCAAACTCGAATAATGTCCAGCATGTTGGCGGACACATCTGAAAGATGATAACTCAATAAAATGGGGTACATGTCCTTAAGATAGCATTGGGGGGTGTAATTGATTTTAAATTCATTTATTTTCATTGAGTGGAGGAGGAGTGATGTGGATGCCAGATGGTGTCAGCAAGCTATGGACGCGGTCAAGATTCTTGAGAGGTGAAGGAGTGATGTGGATGCCAGGTGGTATCAGCAAGCAATGGGGGTGGCCAAGATTCTTGAGAAGTGGAGGAGGAGTGATGTGGATGCCAGGTGGTATCAGCAAGCAATGGGGGTGGCCAAGATTCTTGAGAAGTGGAGGAGGAGTGATGTGGATGCCGGAGGGTATCAGCAAGCAATGGACGTGGTCAAGATTCTCGAGCGGAGGAGGAGTGATGTGTATGCCAGAGGGTATCAGCAAGCAATGGACGTGGCCAAGATTCTTGAGAAGTGGAGGAGGAGTGATGTGGATGCCGGAGGGTATCAGCAAGCAATGGACGTGGTCAAGATTCTTGAGAAGTGGAGGAGGAGTGATGTGGATGCCAGAGGGTATCAGCAAGCAATGGACTTGGTCAAGATTCTTGAGAAGTGGAGGAGGAGTGATGTGGATGCCAGAGGGTATCAGCAAGCAATGGACGTGGCCAAGATTCTTGAGAAGTGGAGGAGGAGTGATGTGGATGCCGGAGGGTATCAGCAAGCAATGGACGTGGTCAAGATTCTTGAGAAGTGGAGGAGGAGTGATGTGGATGCCAGAGGGTATCAGCAAGCAATGGACGTGGTCAAGATTCTTGAGAAGTGGAGGAGGAGTGATGTGGATGCCAGAGGGTATCAGCAAGCAATGAGCGTGGTCAAGATTATTGAATGGAGGAGGAGTGATGTGGATGCCGGAGGGTATCAGCAAGCAATGGACGTGGTCAAGATTCTTGAGAAGTGGAGGAGGAGTGATGTGGATGCCAGAGGGTATCAGCAAGCAATGGACGTGGTCAAGATTCTTGAGAAGTGGAGGAGGAGTGATGTGGATGCCAGAGGGTATCAGCAAGCAATGAGCGTGGTCAAGATTATTGAATGGAGGAGGAGTGATGTGGATGCCGGAGGGTATCAGCAAGCAATGGACGTGGCCAAGATTCTTGAGAAGTGGAGGAGGAGTGATGTGGATGCCGGAGGGTATCAGCAAGCAATGGACGTGGTCAAGATTCTTGAGAAGTGGAGGAGGAGTGATGTGGATGCCAGAGGGTATCAGCAAGCAATGGACGTGGTCAAGATTATTGAATGGAGGAGGAGTGATGTGGATGCCAGAAGCACTAGGAAAGGTCTGCCAACCTCGAAAATTTTTCAAGCATGACAAAAGCGTTGAGTGACGCCTGTGCTCGATTAATATTTTACTGACCGACTATTTTCTTTTTCGGATCTTCAGGATCTACACTGTAGATGTCCGTGCTGATGTCAGCTCCCAATGTTTTGAAATACTGGCGAAGTTCGAACAAGTGCGTTTCGCACGTCATATCGATAAACACGGCCGGTGTGTTCGTCATTTTGGTAAATTGAGGGCACGGGTAAGCGAAAAAACGTCGATAAAGATGATATTTTAACTATTTTCGAAAGTAAAAATTATGAAAATCCGGTTGACGAACAATCTGCCAAGCACGCTGAAACAGTAATGGAACTTGGAGTCACGTTAAATGTTTCAAATTCACGTCAACTGTTCACGGCAGAAATGGGGGCTCTTTTTATCACCCGTGGAAGACAGAAAACTCAGTTTTACATTTCGGGCCAAATGAGCAGGAAGTGCCTGGTTCGAGTCCTACCGGAGAGTTAAATATGTTGCCATATCTTCCTCGACCACACATGTAATACGATTAGCAGCCAAACATGTTGTTACACTTACAAGGCTACACATGCTCACTTAATTAACTCAGTGTTTTTCTCTTCGATTTTTATTTTCATTACGTACTCACCTAAATATTTCAGTGAAATAAGGTAAAAAGTAGGTAAGAATATTGTTTTCATTTTTTTTGCTGTTGAATAATTATGTCGCTCACAAGTTGATGTTTGGACAAAAGAAGCAAGTGTTGCCAACTACAGAAACTGCAACGTTGACGCCGCATGCCAGTGCTGCCAACGCCACCTTTCCATCGGACAAGTCGAAATGGTAAGTTCAAGCGCAATGTTTTTCCTAGTTCATCCTCAAACATCGTTTAAATTTTCCTCAATTTTTCGAATATTGTTGAATTTTCCGAGCTTGTAAACGACTTTTGTTCTACCGCTTGGGGCTTTCTGGGAAAATTATCGTCCGTAGGATAATCTTGTACCGATGGTAGCTCGAATGTAAAACAGCTAACCTACCATGGTACTGGTCACACGTTGTTTATTTTGATGTTCGATTGTTCCAATATTTTTGCTAAGATTCTCTTCCAAATCGCCCTAATTTCAATTTAACTATTCCCGTTTAGACGAAGGGAACATCAAGTTTTGGTAAGCGGCGCAATAAGTCGCACACCCTGTGCCGGAGATGCGGCCGCTCCTCGTATCACATACAGAAGTCGCGGTGCGCTCAGTGCGGCTACCCCAGCAAGAAGCTCCGGCATTGTAAGTTGTTAATTGATCCCATAACTTGAAAATCGATTACCAATTTATGTATGTATATTTCGGATAGTGAAAGTTTTGTCATTTTATTCGGCGAGGGCCGAATGTTTTCTATCTAACGGTTCCTCCTCTATCCGAAGTCTCGGCCCTCATGATTTTTTATCAATGCCTCCTCGATGTTTTATGGACACGCGTTTTTTGCTTTTCCTGGTCGAAAACAAAAATTGAGTGCAGCCCGTTAATAAAAAAATTTAACGAATCATCCCCTATTAATTTTTTTTGATGCGGGCATGATGAGCCCTGAAGCTGGAGGCCTTCTCGATCGCACAGCTCAGCTCAAAAAATCCAACAATTTTTCGTGGTGACAGAACTAAAAATTGATTTTTTTTTTGCTTTTGGAAAATGGTTTATCTTCAACAAGGGGTCGGGAATTTCACTAGCTTTCGCAAACATCCGCCTATAGTAAAGGCTCTGGAGAGATAAATTCGAGGCCCCGCACGTGGACAAGCGTGGCGCAAATTTTGGCGGAGTTGATCCTTAGTGGACAACTTCTATTTTAAATTTTGTTAACTTTTGTTCATTTCATCGGTCGAGATTCGAAGAACTGCTTAGTTTTCCATTGTGCAGAACTCTTTGTTCTCCTTAGGGTAAAACCAGGTCAGGTAGATATCTCCTTTCTCCCCTGTCCGAAGGGTTGACCATTGTCATCCCCTCTCTCAGTTGTCCCTTGTTACATACCAAGTTACCTATCGTTCAGTTTGTTCCCTACCAGGATTGTGAATGCATTCAAGTATTACTCTGTTACATTTCAGATATTCATGCACTTATTGGTAACATTTTTCCGTATTGCTCTACCTAATATCTTTCTTAGATTATTGTATTGTCATTCAAATTCTCTATCGCAGATAACTGGAGTCAAAAAGCCCAGAGGAGGAAGACGACGGGAACCGGCCGTATGCGTTTCCTGAAGGTCGTGAGGAGGAGGTTTAGGTGAGTGCACCGAAATGGTTTTTTTTTTGGATTTTCGACACATTTTGAGCCTAAGGATCTACAGTGGATAAATCTAGCAATCCGGTTTGGTGATATCCCCCCCTAAAAAAACATTACCTAAGTAGATACAAAAAAAAAAAAAAAAACACTAACAAGAATATTAAAACAAATTAATTTTTTAGGTATTTTAGGTAGGCATATTGCCCTTGTCTTTATATTGAGATTGTCTGCCGATAACATAGATATGAGAAAAAAGGTAAACTGCTCGATGACCAAAGTTGCCCTGGGCGTGCCCTGCCGCCCGTCCAGTGATGTGCCAATCTTAGCCTTTCTAGCTCTAGGAAGACTTGTTATTGACATCATTCCACTCCATTTACTACTTTACTCCTTCTTACTGAACATCCCCTTATGTATGATATGATTACAAATAAAAGTAGCAGAGTAAAACTGCGATGTGAGATTTACCAATGCAACGATGCAAGGTTTTTTTTTTCAAAAGAAATATCGGGTAGGTATTTTTCTAAAACTTGAAGAAATTGTCAATAATAATGGCTCATTCAATGATGATTTAACACAGACCTGTTCTGCAAGTCACGTTGAAGATACTTCAATTTATCTGAGTTGAGCCATTCACTTTTTATTCGTTTTCGATCTATGAAACCATTACTATTAAAGCGGATAAAATTTGGTGAAATTTGAGCTACAATGGCCCTCTTTTGCCCAATAGTTCAAAAGATAAAGCTTGAAGAAAATTGACAATTTGTCTTATTTACTGAGTAGGTAATTGGAAGTATTGTGGGAATCAGTCTGAATACCATGTTTGAGCCTAAATATTTTATGGGTTAACACCAAGTTTTATTTTTATTCCGTATTCACCGTGTGTATCCGCGAACCGGAGATATCAAACATGCATTTCGGCATTTAGGGATAAATCTGGAGCAATCCACACTCGAATTTACTGCTTCAGATCGGGAAATAATGCCAAAACTAAAATGCGTTTTCAGTCCGTAACGGTTAACTCTTTGCATTTCGAGTGCCAAACGCTGTAGCGCTACATTAGTATCAATCGTGAGAAATAACGGTTATAAAAGGATGCCTGCTGCAGTTGGCACGATTTTACTTGAAATAATCACTTGATGTTGGGTTTGTTCCAGGAGCGTGAGTGTAGGCATTTGTAGGTGCCTTGCGCAGGCGCAGTGTGATGTTTTGTAATGTTTGTATAGTCATCCGATTGCTGGTGGAGGGGGTGAGACAATGCATTTCTGTGATTGGTCGAGGTGGCGCCGGCGTTGCCCGATGAATTTGATTGGTGTTTCCAAGCCTTGTTCTCATGTTCATCCGTCATCCCATTGCTGGCTGATGGAGGGGGAGGTGCATGGGAACGTGGCTTGGAAACCCCAATCGAATTTATTGGATTCAACGCCAACGCCACCTCGACCAATCACAGAGATGCATTGTCTTACTCCACCAGCAATATAGAAGATGGTAAGAGTTGACTTGTGAGCGGTGCGTAGCGGTCACGGCTGGCATTTTCGTCCCACGGTTTGTTTACAATAAGGTACCAGTGTTGCCAAGGTGTGGCCGTCAAAAACCCCTGCGGCAACGTCAAAAAACCCCCAAATATGAAAAAATCCCCGAAAAACCCAAAAATTAAGGATGATCAATTCATTTTTAAGCATTAAAAATATATGTACCTACTATTTCACATACCTAAAACATACTTAACTCCATTATATACAACTACAATTTTAAATATTACCTAAAACTACAAACTACCTACTCTAGTGTATTCAGAGATCATTCGCCCTACGTCAAAACGCCCCACAGCCATTTGCCCCGAGATCAGTTGACGATGGGGCGAATGATGTTCTCCCAATAATTTGATGGTAGGTACACTGATAATACAAACGTATTTTTTTATGCAAGTACCTACGGAAGAAATAGAAATAAGTGCCTAATCCTTGACAAAAAGTGGACTACGACCTACTTGAGGCGTTAATATTACAGGATTCTGTGACCAGCTATGAAAGCTTGGATGTTAAGATATAAATTCAGATATTCAACGAATGGTTTCGGTAGACGCCAAAATTTGAAATTGATTCGGTGAATCTTTGCGACAGAGGGTAGTACGATTTGGGCACGGTCTCCATGGTCGGTGGAAAGTAGCCATACGTAAGATATGTCGTGGTCATGTACATTGGATGGTCTTTTGGCGTTTTCTGACACCCATAGCCTTGAAATCTGTCTGAAAAAATATAGACATCGTTAGCTTTACGCGTAAATTGAAGACTCAGGCCCGGTTTATCAATTTTTAAAGCTAGATTTATCCAAGGAAACTTGCATTGACTAATTTCCAAGAAATTTTCGTTCAATATGATAAATTATTAATGAAATTGATCATAAAATGGTTTTGGGGCGGACAGATGCTGAAAAGTGGCCTGAAACGAGCTATGAGTAACGGGATCAGAGCTCGAAAGGAGCTTCGCGGAACTTAGTCAGACCAGGCCGAGGCACGGATGCGAAGCCCGTCCGAGGCACGGATGCAAAGGCCAGCTGAGGTGCGGATGCAAAACCCGGCCGAGGCGCGGATGCGAAGGCTGGCCGAGGCACGGATGCGAAAGCCGGCTGAGGCACGGATGCGAAGCCTGGCTGACATGCAGTCACGTGGCTGCTGTAGGCGGTTAAAACGAGTTATGAGTAACAGGAGATTAGAACTTGACAGGAGCTTCGCTTACCCTTGTCAGACCAGGCCGGCACGGATGCGAAGGCCGGCCGAGGTACGGATGCGAAGGCCGGCCGAGGTACGGATGCAAAGGCCGGCCGAGGCACGGATACGAAACCCGGCCGAGGCACGGATGCGAAGCCCTGCCGAGGCACGGATGCAAAGCCCCGCCAAGGCATGGATGCGAAGCCCTGCCGAGGCACGGATGCAAAGCCCCGCCAAGGCATGGATGCGAAGGCCGGCCGAGGCACGGATGCGGAGGCGGCCGAGGCATGGATGCAAAGGCCGGCCGAGGCACTGATGGGAAGCCCGGCTGAGGCACGGATGGGAAGCCTGGCCGAGGCACGGATACGAAACCCGGCCGAGGCACGGATGCGAAGCCCGGCGGACACGCGGTCACTTGGATGCTGTAGGCGGTTAAAACGTTGCTAAATGTGGTTAAAACGAGCTGTGAGTAACGGGAGATTAGAACTTGACAGGAGCTTCGAGGAGGATGCGATGGCCGGCCGAGGCACGGATGCGAAGCCCTGCCGAGGCACGGATGCGAAGCCCTGCCGAGGCACAGATGCGAAGACCGGCCGAGGCACGGATGGGAAGACCGGCCGAGGCACGGATGGGAAGCCCGGCTGAGGCACGGATGGGAAGCCCGGCCGAGGCACGGATACGAAACCCGACCGAGGCACGGATGCGAAGCCAGGCGGACACGCGGTCACGTGGATGCTGTAGGCGGTTAAAACGTTGCTAAATGTGGTTAAAACAAGCTGTGAGTAACGGGAGATTAGAACTTGACAGGAGCTTCGAGGAGGATGCAATGGGCGGCCGAGGCACGGATGCGATGGCCGGCCGAGGCACGGATGCGAAGCCCTGCCGAGGCACGGATGCGAAGCCCTGCCGAGGCACGGATGCGAAGACCGGCCGAGGCACGGATGGGAAGACCGGCCGAGGCACGGATGGGAAGCCCGGCTGAGGCACGGATGGGAAGCCCGGCCGAGGCACGGATACGAAACCCGACCGAGGCACGGATGCGAAGCCCGGCGGACACGCGGTCACGTGGATGCTGTAGGCGGTTAAAACGTTACTAAAGGCGGTTAAAACGAGCTGTGAGTAACAGGAGATTAGAACTTGACAGGAGCTTAGCTTACCCTTATCAGATCAGACCGGCACGGATGCGAAGATCGGCCGAGGCACGGATGCAAAGGCCGGCCGACAAACGGTCACAAAACTCGGATACGAAACCCGGCCGACACGCGGTCTCGTGGCTGCTGTAGGCGGTTGAAACGTTGCTAAAGGTTTCATAACGGTCAATGAAAATATGTCTAGGTAAAATGTAGTGCAAGCGTCCTTCGATGAATCTAGGTTTAAATGAATTGATAAACCGGCCTGCAATAATTTGAATCAGTTTCCGGGAAAAACGAAAACAATTCCGAAAATGAAAAGTACCTAAATCAATAGTTTTCTATTAATGGTTCAGCTAAAAGGAAGATCAAACCCCGTTCAGACCCAGTAATTATTTTTTCTCAATAAATGTATGACTCTGCCCAGAATTCGTTCTGATGAAAGCTTAACTGCAAAATATTAACTCTGGTTTTAAACTGGTTTTAAACTTTAATATAAAAAAAATAAATTTAAATTGAATAATATAAAAAAATAAATTTTAATATAAGATTTTTACAAATTAAAACCAGAGTTAATATTTAAAAATAGGTAATAGGTTTATTATACTTTTTTCTAGTCTTTCTGACTTCCACAAAAACCATCAAAATCCCCCTCTGGCGGAGAGAAAACCCCCACAACTTGGCAACACTGTAAGGTACCTACCTAGGCAAGTTTCACTTCAAGGTCAATCGATGCCGAGTTGAATCGAGAGAAATCAACAACACTACCGTTTCAATCCACCATAGCTTTTGAACGGATCAATCGATAATTTTCCGGCAGCCACCAATCGATACAAAATTTAATCGAGAATAAATGAGATTATGTGAGAAAATGCCGATAACCCAATAGTTTTCGAGCCAAAAGTAGTTTTTGTTGGAGAAGCCAGGGGCCCCCATTAGGAACACACAGGTGACAGCTGGATCTATAGGACGAAAATTCGCCATCGGCCGCTAGGCGCGCAACCGTCGAGAATTACCATCTTCTATCGCCGATTTAACAGGGCCGTTGCCTACCAAACCTGCCTACCTTATGCCTACACTTGAGCTCCAGGAATAAGGCCATTGATTACAAATATTTTTTTCCTCGTTTTTGTCCAACATGTACCTAGGCAGCTGAACATTTACTATCCATGGATGTTCAGTGTTCTCGTGTTGGTAGAATAACATTCTCGACCTATCCTCCAGATAAACCTTCCGAATGGTTTGATTTGGCCGGAAAATCCAGATACATCTAACCTTCAGATAATTTAGTGCATTATAACGCCTTAAGGTTCGATTATCGAGACGATTCATCATGGAAAGTTGAGGCCGCAGAAAAACCAATTCTGAGCCTCCAATTCAAACCCTCGGGAAAACAATAATTTGACAGAGGGTCGCCTGGTAGTCTAGTGGTTAAGACATCCGCTTGCGGAGCTAGGGGTCCCAGGATCGCAATCATCAATACGTAACTTTTTTTCAGAGCGATTATAAGATTACTGTTAACCCACCTTCCGTACTGATAAAATCGATTCATAATCGCATTTTTCGATTATCTCGATGATCGATCCTTCCTGTAATGCGCAAGTACCGAAAGAATTCAACTTTGGCGCTGTTTTGGGTATTCGCCATTCTGGGTGTACCGCTCTGTGTGTAAAAGAGAAAATCGGATTGAAAAGGACCAAATTTGTGACAAAACTCCGCCATGCGCAGTTAGGGCCGTATCGCACGTCAGACCTTTCCCCATCCCTCAGACTGTCTGTACAGACCGGTTCGTCCGTTATGTCGAGCGCTTTCAGCCAATCGGACTTCCTCAGGAGCCGCTCCTGACAGTGTTGCCTCGAGGATTGTTGTTGTTGTTTTTTCAATGGATGCCTTTGACGTTTGTCATGTTAGGCTTAGTATAAGGAGGATTGAAGTTATCATTTCTCGAATATTAAAGGTTATCTTGCCGAATTGGTACAGATTGCCGCCGGACTGCCACTGCCGCCGTCTTGGAGTGGCTTCTTTGGAAGGCCTTGCTGCCGAAAGCGCCCGGACCAATGATATTTACCAATAATATCGATGATAATATCTTTCGGCCTTCGTTTTTGGCAATGAGTTTGTACCTCGGCAACAATGGAGAACTGCGATCGTGAGCGTTTTGGTCCAATTATTGGTCTAGTTTCGCCCGATTTTGGTTTTTTCCCCTTTTTGGTACACGCTTTTTCAAAACACTGGGTCAACATTTGGTTATGGATGCTCTATATTCGTTATATACCGTAATCCAACATGATTCTAGGCAGCTGCGCTTACTAGATCGATAGAAGCTCAGTGTTCTCGTGTTGGTAAATCAATTCTTGACCTATCCTCCAAATACGCCTTCTCATGTGGCATGATTTGGCCGGAAAATCATGGAACAAATCCGCGAAAAAATTTCCTCGAAAACATGTTTACGGATGGCATACAGTAGAAATTTGAGGCGACCTTTTTTATCGCTTCAGATCGGGAAAGTATGCAACATGAAATGTGTTGAGGCATATTTGCGCTCTTTCTAGCGCGCAATATTGCGCATCGACTCGACAAAATTGCCTGAAATGACCCAAAATTCGTTGAATTTGTTAAAGTTACAGGCACGTTAAAGTTAACGTCTCTTTAGTTACCGACATGTTTCTATCGACTAAACTATCTACAGTCAGTTGGTAAATTTTACGAGTCGGTAAATTTAACGAATTGATAAATTTAAAACCCAGTAAACGTAATTAGTTGGTAAATTTAACGATTTGGTTCCTAAATTTAACGAGTTGATCAGTTTTTGGCAATAGCGGCCCTATGTCGTTACCTTTTTGGAAAAAATCGTCCTATTTTTTCGAGTTTTTTCGCTAACTAACCCCTTCAATTTGAAAAAAATGCAAAATTTGCAATAAATGCAAATTTAATCAATTTTATTGGATTTAATTTTCCTCCAATTCCGGATTATATTGTTGGCGCTCTAAAAATAAACTTTTCCGGCTGTCATGATGATATTTATCGTCCGTGTTTCAGCTGATACGCTATGATTACTAAACGATTGTTCGTCTGAATGCACCGGATAAGTCGCACCCTTAATATTCCATTAGGATCATGGTTTCGAGTCAATTTAGATATTTTTAACGGATTTACGCTAAATCGGGAAACTAGTAATTTTACGTGTTGTTCGTACGAACGCATACGATAACACGAAAGGTCGGAATTTCTAAATTGTCACTTAACACTTTTCGAAACAGTTTTTTCGCTTTTCTCCACCCCACAAAACCTAATACCTCAAATTGCAGTCAACAATTCCCATGTATCCAAATATAGAATTTCAGGATTTTTGAAACAAAATCCGACTTTTTTCACCTTTTATCAGCCTATTTCCAGTATTTTCGTTGTTCGATTTTACCCTTTGGATGGCAGAAAATGACGGCTTTGTTGGAAAAAATGCCTGATCAGCGTTAGCCTGATGCGTATGTCGAATCGGGGTAATTAGGGGTATTTTTATGTCTGGCTGGCTTGACCTGCTCAAAATGTTGGAACTTTTTGGGGTTTCAACAGTTGTATGTTGTTGTTGTTGTTGTTATTGTTGTTGTTGTTCTCTTTTGTTGTACAATTTCATGTTCCCAACTGCGGCTGTCATGATTCTTTGACAATATTTTTTGCTTATCGTGTCCATAAGATGATACAAATTCACCAACACTTATCTAGGCAGCTGTTCTTTTTCGATTTTCGAAAGTTCAGTGTTCTCGTGTTGGTAGATTGACTCACATGACCTATCCTCCAAATACGCCTATCGAATGGCGTGATTCGGCCGGAAAATCATGTTACATTCTACCCCAAAATTGTACGAAACATTTTCAAAAAAAAATTTTTAAACGATTTTAGCGAATTTAGGAACTTTTACTTTTTGTAGGTTTTTCGAGTATCAGTACCCAACCGATTGTAGGCAGCTGTACTTCTACTGTAGAAGTACGGTAGTATGGCGTTGGAATATTAACATTTTTGAGAATCCACTGAAAATTTTCCTCGTGATATTTTCGGTCGCAATATCAAAATACAAATTGGTAAAATTGACAAAAATGTTGATTACCTTGAGAGGTATGGCATTTTACTTGGTACTTTATATTATTTATTGATTTTTTTATTGCTTATTAATTCACATACTTGAAATCAAGTTATATGCAAGTTTTGACATGAAAAATCCGCTTTTTTGAATCTTTCATTTGATTTCGCACTCTAAAAACAATTTTATTGCTGTTTTGAGTTTTTTATCAAGTCATTGCTCAAGAATAAACATTTTCAACCCCTCTCGATGGTTCTGGTTGGTTTTTCATAAAACCATAAAAAATTAATCCCGCGTTGTCATCGTTAATTTTTGAGCAATTTGAGTTTTTTAAATGAATTATTCTGTTGCTATGATGATCCAAATCGTGTCCGTGTTTCAGTTGATACACCGTGATTACAATACGATAATATGCGTCTGATTGCAACAGAAGACCTACAAAAATTTTTCAAGCATTTTTAAGGAGCGAGTTGTGGTGGCACCAGGAAGCTGGACCTCCCCTGGATTTGCATCGGTTCCTTGGGTTGCGAGCTGTGCTAGAAACCGGTCTCAATTCCGGACGAGCAGTATATGTCAGCTCCAGCTTCCTGGCCCCACCACAAGTTGGCCTCGCTCTACAAAAATGTCGAATAGTCCGCCCTCATAGTTGAGACGTTTGTGTTGAAGTAGAAGGACCTACAAAATTTTTTTTTTTTTCAAAATCCAAAAACCTGGTTTTTAAAGTTCCTCTGATCCGATTTCAATTTTTTGGGCAATCGCCACACTTTCTAAACCGATGAAATTTCTGGGCTCAGCTGATTTTAGCGCAAATGGTCGATTTATTCGACTTATTGAATTTAGAACCTCTCGATTCCAATTGACTCGAATTGCAAAAATTGCAATTTTTCCCCGCCGAACGGATAATTTGATAAACAAGCGTTTTTCAACTCGATTCGCTCGCGAGAAATGTTTGTCACTACGTGAATTGGGACATTCTTTAAATTTTTGTTTTTCAATGTCCGCGTTCGCGTATGGAAATCGATGGCCTATTGATACATTTTTATCGGTAATGTCATCTGCATAAATTGTCGAAATTCTCCAAACGTGACGAGCTAATTGTTCCAGCAGTGTTGACTCAGCTAAAATAATTTCTATGATTGGCGATTTAGAGTTATCTACGCTGTGAGGAAAGTTTTCCAAAAAAGTGCGATACGTGGAGGAGTTGAAGAAAAAACTATTTTTCCAGGAAAACCCCATTTTTTATGGTGAATCAAGCGAAAAATCCAGGAAAAGTACTAAAAAATTCCAAACCCATGGCATGGCCCTAGAAATTCAATTTTGTTTTTACAGCAACAACAAAAACATTGAATTTTCCATGAAAACCGCCCTTTTCTGGGATAAATTAAGCGAGAAACCCGAGAAAAATATTCGAAAAATTCTGAATTACGGTATGACCATGAAAACAAATTTTCTGTTTTTACAAAAATCTCTTATTTTTTAAGGTTTAATTTCAAAATGACTCCCAAGCTCCCCATTAACCTTTTAGGCCGTAAATAAAATCGTCTCAACTGGTTTTATGCAGATTCATTGCGTAAAGGTTCGTTTTTAAGAGGTTCGACCTCGGATTTTTGGGCAGAATCGATTTTTCGGGGGCACGCACAATTTTCGTACGGACGACATTGGCCTCATGAGCGAGAAAATCAGATCGGCTCATTACTCCCTTGGCATTGGAGGATATTGGTCAATCGAAAGATTACTAGGTACTTATTACATGCCCTTGACGCGGCCAAACTGGTTTTCTCAGTTATGTCGATTGAAAATTGTAATGCAGCCTCGCTAAAAGGTGACTCTGCACTGGAGAGATTTCCTTTCTAAAGTCTTCGACATGTGCACAATATGAGACTAATAAATTACGATTTTATGACCCATGAAAGTTGGTCAACTGTCGATCATTTCGGCCGGTGATGTTCCTTTTCTGCACGCACTTTCTAAAAACAGGATGAGCTCTCATTTCGGAATTTGATCTCTCCCCGCTTCGTTTTTCGCGGTATCCATAAGGAAATTTCATTCTCTACAACTTTGATCATTACACATTTTTCGGTTGGATACGCCGTTTTCAATGTATAAGCGTCCAAACGCGAGCGTAACCCATTAATAAGACGATTTGAGAAAAACTATCTAACTTTGACGATCGATTGCGCCTAAACGGCTGAACCGATCTTAACGTGCAAGGTAGTCGTTCGACGCGTAATTTCATGCTGTTCAATTTTGCAGATGTGCAAAATCTCCGTAGGATGCTTTGTTCACGAGTTATTCGCAAAAAACCAAGACTTGTGCCAGAAAATCGCTTTTTTGACCACTACAAATTTTGCTCCAGGAGAATCTGGTAGGTAGAGCTGAAAAACGATCCCTGGGCACCCATAAGTGACCCATTAAAATTCCTGTTTGTCCTGATTTAGTGCAAGCCCCGTTTTTACCCATTTATCAGGCGATCTGAAAAAATTGTCAAACTTCAACAATCGATTGCGACTGAACGGCTGCACCAATTTCAAGATTCAAGGGGTTCGTTCGACGCGTAATTTCATGCTGTTCAATTTTGGAAATGCGCAAAATCTCCGTAGGATGCTTTGTTTACGAGTTATTCGCAAAAAACCGAAACATGCGCCTAGAAATTGCGGTTTTTTTGGGCGCAAGGAGAATCTGGACTGATTTTTGGATTCTCTGGTGGCGTTGTAGTGATGATCGAACACAGACCTGTTCTGCAATTCAAATTGAAGACAGACATTTCGAATCTGAACTGCCCCAAGACATTTGACCTATATTAAAGAAAAAATCGTCAAAAAGTACTTCAAAAACACTACAAAATTTCCAACTTGCTGCCAATTGCTTGCAACCTGGTATACGTTTGGTTCAAGAGCGTAAGTGTAGGCAGGTTTGGTAGGCAACGCTTTAACCACAGCACTGCGCATGCGCAAGGCCCCTACAAATGCCTACACTCACGCTCCTGGAACAAACCCATTGAAATCATGGTTATTTCAAATGGCGACTTTTTGGTCACAATTTTTCAATAAACTTCAAAAACGCACTGTGGTATCTGCTGTTTTCATTTTATATGATTACAGTTCGTAAAACAGTGCAATAGCAATGTGGGGCCATCGTTGGTTGCAACTTGTTCCTAACCGCTTGCAACCTGGTAGAAACCCACGATATTTTGAAATTTACAAATTCCGTATTTCGAAGGCTTTCCATCGCTTCTAGTGCTGGCTTAGTATCGATAGTACGGCACTATCGATAATTCTAGCGCTATTTTCGATAGTTATCGATAGTTTTAGCTCGACAGAATTATTTTTGTTAACCTGAAGTCCTCGAAAAATATAAATTAATTTGAAAAACACCATTTTTTGGTGGTTTTATGGGTCAGATTGGGTACCTCCCTACCTATTAGTATTTTTTATTCAAAAAGATGATACAAAAGTTTCGATGTATCGAAATCCTATCGATTTTAAGCCAGCACTACTTACGATTTCCGAATTTTCGAGGCTTTCCATCGTTCCTGTATCGGTTTTTAACTTAACGAATTTTGATTTCAAACGAAAATTGAACTGAAATCACCGAAAATTATTGGTCTCCTCGAATTTTAATTTTTTTGAAAATTACAAGCGCTGCTCATGGCAATTTTCGGCATACCCCCACAATGGCTATGTCGACATCATGCTGGCGCAACATCAACACCCGCTTGTCGCCTTTGCATTTCCTCTGTGGAAAAGTGAAGTGAACCAAGTCGTGGACATTTTTTCGTTTTAACAAAATACAAAAACATTGCTAATTTCACTGCTCAACAGAAAAAATCGATTTCACGCGTCAAGAATGCAGCACCAAAATGTATTCGACTTATTATTCGCTATTTGTCAAAAGCAGTTACTATTCTTACTGGAATTTTAACGGTAAACACACCCATATGTAGGTTGATGGGTTCAAATTGCTTCAAAATTGTGTTTTTTGCCAAAAAACTAAGAAAAACGCGAAGTTTTCATGACTCGATGATTTCGGTTCGCTAATTTGTCTTTTTTCAAAAACCTACAATACTTGGCCAAACCAACTAAATTTTTTTGCATTTTCCAGTCTTCAAGTATTTACTAGATGATTTGCATAACCTGTAATTATATTAGCATCAAGCGTAGGTAGGCATTTCAAGGTTCTCCATCAGCCGCGGCTAGTGGGACATTATTATTTTTATAATAATTTATTATTTCCTCCGGTATCGGTGGATCGTCAGGTTCTTGGGAATTCTCTGTTCTACTCGTCGGAATAATAGTTGAAGCCGCAATTTCGGTCTTAAATAGGCCAAAAAACTTTTTTACAAAATTGCCTATTTTTAAAGAGCCGTAACTCGGTAACCAATCAACCGACTGGGCCCCGGTTGGGCGTAAATTGTCGGAAATTTATTAATCTTTAAAATTGCTTCTAATTGTTTTTGACGAAAATTCAACAGTTTGCGAGATATAGAGCAAAAACTGAAAAAAAACGAAAATTTCGCAGTTTTTCAATGTTTATTTAATGCTTATTCAATTTCTATTATTTTTAAGACTTTTCAAAAATTGGCTCATACTTGGAAATTAAGGATACATCGTCATTTTTCGTCGGTTTTGACTGGAATAACCGTAATTTGTAATTTGTTTCAGGAACGGATTCAGGGAAGGCGGCCCGCCAGTCAAGAAAGTCACCGCTTCATAAGGCTTTCTCCATTTATCCCTAAACTAAGACCCGACAGATGAATGAAACTTTGTTTTTATTATTACAGACTCTGTACAAAAACCTTTTCTTAATAAAAGAATAAAGCCTCGTTGATTTCGTTGGGTACGTCATTATTTCATCGTTTTTCGGCATGCGAAATTCCGTGAGTGATTGATTTTATCGGTTTTTTATCGGGCTTTTAATTGAAAGCGCCTCTTCTCATTTTGACGGAATATCTCCAACTTTTATTTATTTTTTCATCATTTTTTATGGCCATTGAAGGGTGAAAAAAAAGTTCCATTCGATACACACGCGCGTATCCACGGCCGAACAGTTTGCGCAAATTGTCCGCCCGTGTATGGCGCACTTATCAGCCGAGCGGCACTAAGACCGCCCGGCGGGAGAAGGGAGCCGCAATTTTAGACGCGACCGCCGGCTTGGGCCGCCGGGTTCAAAATAATTCGATCGTCGAATCTTTCGGCTTGCCGTGGCCGCCAGTCACTTCGCTGGCTGACCTCGATTTTCTGAGAAACATTTTTTAGTAAAAAAAATCAATAGCGTGTCAAGAGAATCGACGCGAAATATACTCGAAATTTATTCTCGAAAAAAGATGTAATTTTCACAGCATTTTCTCCTAGTTTCTCACGTTTATTTCCGTATTTTACGAAACTATGTAAAAAGAATAAATTACAAACCTACTTGAAATACCTCCATATCAAGAACCGATACGAATTTTTGGACAAATCTAAACTAGCAAAATTTTGACTTTTCAAAAAGAACTTATAGGAATATTTGGAAGAAACTAGACCGAAAATAGGAACAAAATTCCGCCATACGTATTTTTCTACCTCAACTCTATTCCAAGATACAATTTTCATCAGGCAAAACATGTTTTGCTTCAAAACCCGGATTTCTCGACTTCAAAAACATTTTTATTGATTCGTAAGGACATGTTTAGATTCAGCGTTAAATTCCCTGTATGCCTAGTGGAGATTGTTTGTACAAAATTAACTCCCAAGCATGACAATTGCTGTTCGAACATTAAATTTGAAGAAAAAAATCTTAGCACTACTTGTCTAAAAAAATCGTTGGACTACCTAGGCTTATTTTGACTTTGACGAGAACGCAAATTGAGGCGTTGATAGCCAGAGTGGATCATTCCACAAACTGTCCAAAAATGAGTTATACAGTGCAATGGGTCTGTGGTTGCTCTATCTATCGAATTATTATTAAAATTTGACTCGTTCTCGAATGTGCTAAGAGAGATCGCAACTTTTTAAATGGTCCGTCTGCAAATTGGCCGCCGATTTTGATGGCCAGAGTGGACTTTGTGGCTTGTAGAAATGTCCCTATGGTTCATGAGTCATCTGTTCACCCAAGAATGCTTGTATTTTTTTCTTCAAAACACCATAACAAGGCCCTTAATCAATTACAAGAAATTAGTCGAAATTTTCAAATGCGATTTTCTCAGTTCAACATCTGTGTGGAATGGTCCACTCTGGCTATCAACGCCTCAATTATCATTGGGGCTTCGTCTTCAACTTATTGTACGACGATTGTTTTTTAAAAACTCAATTTTTTGTGACCAAGAACGCCAAAATCGGTTCATCGGTTCGGGAGATATTGCTACTTGACAGCAGGCGTCCGATTATTATTATACACAACTGGGGAAAGGAAAGTTGTCGTTGCAGTGTTACACCCGATTCTTGGTCTTTCGAATAAATGCCTACGTCAGGGGCTCATGAGTAATAATTACTTAATTATTAATGGTTGTCCTGCTAGGCCATGGTCAAGTTGCGCGCGTATCTTTTTCGCCGCGACTCGCCGGTGAAAATGTTCACTGCGCCCCTAATGTCACCCATCATGGTACACAGTTAACTGACTAATTGAGCCATTTGACGGGTTGTCGGCCTACGTAATTATGAGGTACCTACCCGCTTAGGTATCACTTTACAGGTGGCATACCTCATAAGGCTCACCAAAAGGAAAACTAAGATGGACATTCAACATTTTACGGACAAAATGGTAGCTGAGGACGAAAAAGGCTTGTCGAAATATCCAACTACTGACTCACCTCGCAAACTTAACTGTTGAACGCAACAAAAAACTCGACTCACAAACTCAAATTTTGAACTCGACTCACTCAACAATCAAACTCAACTCACGAACTAAACCTTCGAACTTGAAGCACAAACTCATTTCTCAACCTCAACCATCAAACTAAACCTTCAAACTTGAAACACTATTTCAACTCTCAAACTCGACTTACAAACCCAACAAGTTCCAAGTGAACTTACAAACTCAACAAGTTCCAAGTGAACTCACTAACTCAACTCTCAAACTCAACCAAAAAACTAAACTCACAAACTCAACCAAAAAACTAAACTCACAAGCTCAACCCACGAACTTAACTTTCAAACTGAACTCTCATACTGAACTTACTAACTCAACTCTCAACATGAACTATCTAACTCAACCCACAAACTCAACTTGCAAACTCAAACTTCAAACTCGACTCACTCACTCAACGCTCAAACTCAACTTCCAAACTCAGTTTCACAAAATCAACTCTCATACTCAACCCACGAGCTCAACTCTCAACCACAAATCCCAAACTCATCTCACTAACTCAACCTTCGAACTGAACCTTCAAACTCAACTTACAAACTAAATCCACAAACTCGACACACATACTCAATACACACACACATACAATATAGTATCTCAGCCTTCAAACTCAGTTCCACAGAATCAACTCAGTTTCGCCGTTTGCGAGTCGAGTTTGAGAGTTGACTGTATGACTTAGAACTTATACGAAGTTTGAGAGTTAAGTTCGTGAGTTCAGTTTGTAAGTAAAATTTGAGAGTTGAGTATGTGAGTTCATTTTGAGAGTTTAGATTGTGGGGTTAGTTTAGTTTGAGAGTTGAGTCTGAAAGTTCAGTTTGTAGGTTGAGTCTTGAGTGAGTTGAGAATTGAGTTTGAAAGTCCGGTTTGTGGGTTGAGTTTGAAAGTTCATTTTGAGAGTTTAGTTGGTTTAGTTAGTTGGTTGAGTTTGAGTGTTGATTGAGTGAACTCAAGTTTGCGGTTTGAAACTTTGAAATTTCAGTTTGAGTGTCGAGATTGAAAGTTCAGTTTGTGGGATGAGTCTGTTAGTTGAGTTTGAGAGTTAAGGTTGAGATTGTCTAGTTGTAGAGCTGAGTTTGTAAGTGTGAGTTTGTGAGTTCAGTTTGAGGGTCGAGTTAGTGAGTTCATTTTGAGAGTTCAGTATGAGAGTTGAGTTTGCATGTTCAGTTTGAGAGTTAAGTTTGTGGGTTGAGTTTGAGAGTTAAGTATGCGAGTTCAATTTGAGAGATCACTTGGTGAGTTCAGTTTGAGAGTTGAGTGTGAAAGCTCGGTTTGTAAGTTGAGTTAGTGAGTTCAGTTTATGGGTTGAGTTTGAGAGTTGAGTTTGAAAGTTAGGTTTGAGAGTTGAGTTTGTTAGTCAAGTTTGTGGGTGGAGTTGGTGGGTTCAGTTTGTGAGTTGAGTTTGTTAGTCAAGTTTGAGAGCTGAGTTTGAAAGTTAAGTATGCGAGTTGAGTTTGAGAGTTGAGCGTGAAAGCTCGGTTTGTAAGTTGAGTTTGAGAGTTAAGGTTGTGGTTTGAGTTTGTTAGTCAAGTTGTAGAGCTGAGTTTGTGTGTTCAGTTTAAGGCTTGAGTTTGAAAGTTCACTTTGAGAATTGAGTTTGAAAGTTTGGTTTGTGGGTTGTGACTGGTAGTTGAGTTTGAGAGTTCAGTCTGAGAGTTGAGTTGGAAAATTCAGGTTGTGTTTTCTGTTAGAGTTTTTGAGTCTAGTTCGGGGGTTGAGCTTGAGAGTTGAGCTAGCGAACTTGAGTTTTTGGGTTGACTTCGGAAGTTCAGTTTGACTGTCAAGTTGAGTTCAATTGAGTAGTTGGCAGGCTGTGTTGTACTTTTTTCTCACTTTTTCCTGGGCACGATACCGGCATCAATATTAATACCCGTGGTTCGGAATGTCGACCTATCGCATTCTCGATAATAATCAGGAGTCGGCGACACTTTGGTTTAGTTGACCAATCGACGTCATGCGAACGGCGGGATCGAATGCGCACGCAGCCCGACAATTTGACGCACACAATGGGCGATGAAACGCCAATTGTCGGCGGAAAATTCGCACGCCTCGAAAAATACAGCTCTCGAAAACAAAATATTCGGCGATTCGGATTAATAGCTATGTGAGAAGGGAAGTTCGAAATTGGAGCTTCCAGGACTCGTGTGCCGCGCGCGTGATTTTCGAAAAAGCGGAAATCTCGGCTGACTTTAAAAAAAGTACAATTTTCGAGAACGAGGCTGACGTGAGTCGCGGTGGGAGTTGGAAGCCGGAGAAGAGATTTTGACGAATAAACAAGATTCTTAAGCTGGGTTCACATGTGCGTAAAAGTCTGCGTAATCTCCGTACTGCGTACAGTGCGTAATGAGATCTGATTGGCTGCCAGGTAAATTTACCAGGTGAATTTACCTGGCAGCCAATCAGATCTCATTACGCACTGTACGCAGTACGGAGATTACGCAGACTTTTACGCACATGTGAACCCAGCTTTACTGTTTAAATTTTTTTTTGCTAAATGGGACCTGTCGCTATGGCCATGAAGCATTCTCCAGCATATTCCGTATAATTATCGTATAGCCATGTGTTATCGTACAGTATTCCGTAGGTGTATCACTCTTATTTCGCTACAAGTCATGTTCATGACCGTAGCGACAGGACCTAAAAAAAATTCGCCTTTAGCATAAAACGATTTCATTCAAGGTTGATTCCCAAATAACTGCCACCCTACTCAGACATGTCTGATTTTTTCCCAATTTTTTCCAGTAAATAATAGGTGCGTTCTGTTAGGTTACCATGAAATAAGAACGCTACCTGTTGGTCAAGTGGTGAAACCTAACGCAAACATACTATTGGGTAACGCTCCATGGCTGTCCCAGCCCACGATTTTCTAACTCAAAAATTCCTGGAAATGGAGGGTTACAATTGACCATGGAGGGTTACAGTTGACCATAAACCGACCATGGAACGTTACCAGCTTTCCATGGAGGGTTACAAAGAGATCGATTTTGAGTAATTTTGATCCCTTTGACCTGAAATTTCGAGGGTAGACTCTTTTGAAGTTTAGGATTACCTGTTATATTAAATTTTACTGCTTTTTCTTGGTAGCGATGCCGATCATTCTGTACACGCCAATGGTGTAACCCTACATGGATTCTAAATTTTGAAATTCAACTAAAAACTTGAAGATTGTGAATCTTTTACTCAGAATCACCTACTTAACAAGCGTCTGTGCCCGGCTGTGGTCATTAACAAAAATGGCCATAACTCCCTCAATTTTCAACCTTTTTTCAAATTTCTTGAACTGGAATGTTTGTTTCGGCAAGACCTATCACCCCGTATAACCTTAATTCAAATCACTAATAGTCCTTCCAACATATTAGCATTTTTAGTATTTTCTATCTTATCCTGGCCACAAAAATAAACCGATTTGAGCGTTTGTGGTCGTAAAATCTTGGTTTTACCTTTACGTGTATATTTTTCATATTCGGGTAACTCAACGTATTTTTATTTTAGGCGGGTTTTAAAATTTGCACTTTGGCATTTTTGGTCATTGCACCACTTCTATGATAGCCTTTTATCTGGAAAAACTTTCAGCAAAATTGCTAAAATTAGATGGACCTCAGGCAAAAAATTTATTGCATCGGCCGGGAATCGAACCCGGGCCGCCCGCGTGGCAGGCGAGCATTCTACCACTGAACCACCGATGCTTGTGTGACATTGTGATTGGTTAACCTCATAACGTGCTAGTCTCCTTACAATCCTGCATAAATAACTTGGATAGGAATTGGATTCTGTATCCTTGAGAAAAGAAATACTCAATTTGTCCAAGTACCCTCGTGGAGAGAAATACTGGACCTAAATTCGGAGTTGTCAAAATTCGATTTGTGCAGCACTCGTAAATTTTCACAACCCCATATCGACATTTTGCAATAGTTCACTGACTTTCCAATATGTTGTTCGGGTCAAGTGTAAATAATCCAAATTTCCGTGTTCCGATCTGGCTTGCTTACTCCGCAACGTCGAAAAACCGCGCCGTTTTCGCACTTTCTTGGGTTTTTGTCTGTAGCTCCTTCCCCTTGCGTTTTTCGGCCTTCAGTACTAGTAGACAATTTGTAGAACAATAAATTCCCAACAAAATTGACCCAGTGACTTTTGTTTGTCGGAGCTATAGTTTCGGAGCTACGGACCGGCAAAAGAGGGTGCAGAAGGTCAAAATTTGCCAGTGTGCCCGTCTGTGGTCATTTACGAAAATGGCCGTAGCTCCCCCAATTCTCAACCTTTTTTCGAATTTCTTGAACTGAAATGTTTGTCTTGGGAAGACATAACGCCCTGTTTAATCGGATTTTGAATAACTTACAATGCTTCCGATATATTTGCATTTTTATTGTTTTTCTATTTTATTTTTTCCGGCCACAAAAATGAAGCGATTTGAGCGTTCTTGGTCTAAAAATCTTCGTTTTACCTTGCAAAATATGTGGACATTTTTCATATTCCGATAATGTAATGTATTTTTATTTTGGGCGAATTTTAAAAATTTGCATAGTGAGTTTTTCGATATTTTTGACCTAAACACCCTCAGAAGCAGTCAAAATTTGATCACATTGTGTCATACTTTTACGTTTCAGAATATGGTAGTATTGTATGTTATCTACGTACCACTGGTTTTCATATTTTTGACCTTAAAAATGGTCAAAATATAGTCAAATTGTGTCAAACATTTGCTTGTCAAAATATGGAAGTATTGTGCGTTATCAAACCACCGGTTCCTTTCCGGGCCCACGGGGTAATTGTTCAGCTATAGCCTACGAGGGGGTAGGGGATCCTAGAACTGGGCCCCACCGCCACCCCGGGGGCCCCGCGCCCCGGACACTTCGCTCGCGACTGTCAGACGCACCGCTGTCCTCCGCCCAGGAATAATCGGCACCGCAGCCATAAAACATGACAAGTCATGCCCGTTAGGGATTCCTCAATTTGAAAAATTCGCGAATCGAAATTCAATTTTGTCGGAATTTAGAGCCTTGTGTTCCGCAAAGTCGTTTCTTGTGATCAAGTGTACACCTGCGAACGCGCACGATGATTTCGCTCTTTGAGAACAGTAAGTGAAAAAAAATGTGTGCACAAAATTAAATTTGTCTTTGCAAGAAGCAACTGGAAATAATTCCCATAAAATTGCTGTAAATTCAAAAAAAAAAATCGCTATAAATTCCCATAAAATACGAGTCCTCAGGACACCTGAACCTTCACGCATGTCCGTGCATCGCTTATATCTAAAATCGTCCTCGATTTTTCAAAAATCGATGACACCTCATCTTTCCTGCATGATTGGACAGAAGAATCGTCCAAAAATTAAAAATCAAATCAGGAGTCCAAAATTAAAAAAAAATTGTTCTGTGTCTGTGCGTATTTTACATTTTTAAATGAAAAAAAACCTCTCAATTATCAACTTTTCTTCGGATTTCTTAAGCTAAAATGGTCGTCTTGCCTTGACACTTTATCCTGTTTAGCCGGAATTCCGAGCGAATCCGTTTATTTTTTATTTTACTATATTTTTTTTATTTTACTATTATTATTTTTATTTACTATTTTATTTACTATTATTATTTTATATATTATGTATATATTTATTTTACCTATTTTTTAATATCTTTCTGGAAGGTAGGTACCTATATTGATTTTTCGAACACCTGTTTTTGTACTATGATATTTCCCGTTTGGTTAACACGAGCAGGTTATCGAAATGCAAGTGTGCAGGTGCTTTTACAGATTGAACGTAATAAAACGACTCGTAAACTGCAAGAAAGAGCGTAAGGTAGAATGAGAAGAATTTTTTATTTATTTTTGACCTTCGCACCCGGGTGGGTGGAGTTTTTATTTTCCATTTCTTCGATAGCTAGGCAGTCAAAACGCATACTACAATAATATATAAACAATAATAATAAAGATAATAATTTTTTGTAAAAATATAAAAAATGTCCACGTATTCTGCATGGTAAAACGAAGATTTCAAGACCCAGAACACTCAAATGGGTTCATTTTTGTGGCCAGGAAAAAATAAAAATACAAAAAATAAATGCGCCATTACCCCGGGACTGTGCGCGGTCGAATTTCCTGATGAACATAATTTTATGACTGGTCTAGAATAATTTCATTTTCAAAGAACATGGAAAAAGTGTTAGTTCTGTTAGGGATACGACGGTTTTTGGAAGTTCAAAAAAGCGAATGATTGGTCAATCATCCGAGGCGGAATATTCGAAATCTTCCGAAGGGTTAATTTGTTTCGGGTATGACCTTGAAACCTGGTCGAATTTGAAATTGCCCCGTTCCGGTCAAAACAGATGGGCGAGGTTAAAAATTCTGATTCCTCGAGACCAAAAAAAAAAAAAACTTTTATTTTGAGGCCGGGGCGAGGGTTTTTTTTTTCTTGTCGCCGTAGAGGTATACTTATCTCAAGTTGAATTCCATTGCTACGAATTAGCATACCCACTGTTTATTTTATTTTTGCTCCTTTTACACTGGTAAGGAGGCAGTGCTTCCTGGTTTTTTATTAAGTGCGCATTACTTTTCAGCAGTTCATAGGTTTTCCAAATGCGAAAAATTATCCTAATCGAAAACTACCTCAATTGCAATTTCAAACTTCAAAAATTGAAGGAAAAAATTTTTTTTTCTGAAAATACTCGGAAAGCTGAATTCTCCGCGCATTTTTTAGGACTACAGGCTAAATTTAACAAGCACAATTGTATTAAGCGCACGGAGTTGATAAAAGCGAAGATTTTTTAGATTTGACCAAATTCACATTTCCGACACATTTCTAACCTATTGAACCGCCTCAAAAATCCTTTTTGGTACTGTAGGGTGATTGGAAAATTATCGCTCTTTCCAACGGTATAGTCAAAATCGAATTTTACCTATAACTATTTTTATTTAATATTTTTTATTACAAAAATTTTTTCCTGAATACAGCGCAAAAAATTATGAAGAGTGGCGTTGCTCCTTTATTTAAATATTCCCAAAAATCATAGGAAAAACACTGTACCTGGGGGGGGGGGGGGTGTTGGTAATGACAGATAGGGCCCTGCAGGAACAGCAATGTCAAATCAATTTTAACAATTTTATGTTCAATTTCAACAGAACAGTTAACTGTATCTGAAACCGTATCCAGCGATATAAAAGTATTTATCGCGCAAACTCCCGTTGAATGGTGATGGGAAATAAAACGTAGGTATCGAAATATTTTTATGAAATTGGACACGTTTTATTGCATCCATTTGTCCATCAAGCATTGATTCGATCATTGAAATGTTTATTCTGACCAAATACGCGATGACAGTGCTTTTTTATTGAAAAAAAAGTAGAAGGGTAAAAATAAAATAGAAAACACTAAAATTGCGAATATTTTCTGAAGCCCGGTGCAGATTCTCGATTTTTGGACGATTCCAATCCTTTAATTCACTCTGTAAGTAAAAACATATTTCAACAAAATTTGAAATCAACTGCCAGGAAGATTTGGGTAGAATGGTCAAACGAAACCAGCTGTGCGGGGATCCTCCGGAGCTGAAACTTGCTGTAGAGTTGTTGTGCAAATCCGAAGATTCGAGCGAGTCCGATTCGAGTTCTATCCAGTTCAAGGCTGGAAATTCTTTTCGAATAAGAGCGGTTTGCTGTTTATAACGTCCGTTGCACAAGTCCGATCATTTGATGCGAAAAACCTGTCCTGGACTCACTTACCTTCACGAAAATGGAACAGAGGTGCACCCATGAAAAAATACGGCGGATGGGAAGTGTAGGTGGTAGGTAAACAGCTTGAGAACCGACTAAAAACATATTAAATGTGTGTTTTTAAAATCAGCTATTTCTAAAAAATTTTCAAGCTGAATTAATCTCTTTCAATGTTCAACCTTTTTTAAAAATGTCGGGTTATTATTCAATTAAAGGTTTATAATTGCTCGAGATAAAGCTTACCTAATGAAAATTTGATGATTTACGATACAAAATACGTCGAATTGAAAAAAAAATAATTAAAAAACTTGAAAAAAGGATCAAAAGAAAACAAGAACGAAGACTGGAACCCCCAAACAAAAAATCAAAAATCGATAAACGTCAAATAAAAAGCTTGTTTCGTCCGCCGTCTACACTTCTCCGGTGACGGGCTGCCCGATTTTGCGGCACTCGGTTGGCCGGCGGGCCAGTGAGGCACTTAGCCGCCTCAGCGTGTCCGTTGTCCCGGAACGCGCGGCACTCAGCCAATCAGAGATCGTTACGACTGGCCACGCCCGCTGACGGCTCAAACCGTTGTCGAATCTTTCGGGCCGGCCCGGCGTTAGCTAGGGTTGAGCCGCTCGTCTGATGCGGCCTTGAAGGGTGGACGGATTATGAAATTTCCCGAAGACATCATTCTTGGTACCAGACAGCCCCAAAAGAATAAAAAAAAGGAAAATGAGAAGGAAAAAAAAGAATCTAAAGAAGAAAAAAAAACAATAAATGAAACCCCCCAAAAAAATAATAAAAAATAAAAAAATCTATAAACGTCAAATAAAAAGGTTGTTTCGTCCGCAGTAAACACTTCTCCGGTGCCGGGCTGCCCGGTTTTGCGGCGTTCGGTTGGCCGGCGGGCCCGTGGGACACTTAGCCGCCTCGGCGGGTCCATCGTCCCCGAACCTGCGGCACTCAGCCAGAGTGCCAGAGCGCCATCAGAGACCCGACCGCTACGGCTGGTCACGCCCGCTGACGGATCAAACCGCCGACCGTAGACGATTCGATTGTCGAATCTTTCGGGCCGGCCGCTTGTACCTATTTAGAAGCGTTATTTATAGCTAAAAAAAATCACTCGAATAACTCAAATTCACGTAGGAAATTGACAAAACGCGGGGTTTTGACGTTTTCGAACCTTATTTTGGGGTCAAAACCCCAACGTCCATCTTTGCCGAACCCGTACCAAGAAAGAAACCCTGTTTTATCCTTGCGTTGAGGTTTCTGTTCTCAAGAAACGATTACAATTTCCCAAAGTTCTTTTGCCTTACTCCTCGGCAATAAATGCCCGATCATTAGATATGGTAGCGATCACTTTCAATTCAAATTATGACCTGTGCCAATTTCCTAAATCGATTTTTGAACAGTCGAGGACGAGTTCGTACATTATCTTAATAGTGAACTCGACCGGGGGCTTTAAGTTCCAAGTAAATCGCCCAGAACCGGCGGTTCAGTTTAAGTCCGAACTTGTTTCGTAATAATCGCGTATAACGTTGTTATCAGAAGAATCACAGGTTACCGAAGGGGTATTAATGTCGGGGCAGACTGTGGTTAAAATCAAGATTGAACATGTAGACGGTGGGGACCTTGAAAATTCCCAGGTCATGCTAACGCAAGTTCCACTAATTTTTTCCCTTCCGAAAATCGATTTTGATGCCGATCCAATTCCCGAAATCCAAATGCCATTAGTTATTTTGCAGTCGATTTCCTACTAGGAAAAGTAGGTGCAGGGTAAATCGGTTCTTGGAGTTGATACCGAAATTGGGGTCAAAAGAGGTCGTTCGATATAGGTACCAAAAGTAAAGCCATGAATGAATGGTCAAAATCAAAATCTGATTTCTGATCCTGATTTTTCGACTATCAATAGTGCAGGCCACAGCTGAAAACGCACTCGCATTCTCGACGTCAAGAAACGCATAAAGTAAAAAAAAAAAATCCGTGCAAGGAAAAAATCCTCTGTAGGGAAATAACTCAGCATACAAAATGATCCCACTGTAAAAAAATCCCGCGTAAGAAAAGAATGAAGTGTAACGGAAAAATTCCGCGTAAAAAATTGCTCGTAACAAAACATTCCGCCCTAAAACAATCCTGTAAAAATCCCGTTGAAAATTCCCAATGCAGGGAAAAATCCCTCAAAAGGGAAAAATTCTGCGTAACAGAACAATTCCGCGAACAAAAACATATTACTTAATAAGAAGTAATTAGTAAGTAATTACTTAATAAGTAAGTCTGTTATAATATAACAGAAAAACTTTGCGTAACAAAACCATCCCGCGTTAAACAAAATCCCGTGAAAGATATTGCACCAAGAAAAATCCCGCGTAAGGGAAAAAACTACGCGTTAGGGAAAAAGTGTTGCGTAAGGGAAAAAATTCTGCGGGAAAAAACTCAACGTAACATAAAAGCTCAGCGTAAGAAAAAAATCCCGCAAAAAAATCTAGTTGGGAAAAATCCCGCAAATGTGTAAAAATCCCGCGTTAAAAAATCTGTTAGGGAAAATTTTGCAAAAGGGAAAAATTATGGTTCGAATCCCGCCCGAAAACCCCAAGTGTGAAGTGACATTTCGGACTGAATCTTGTCAATAATTGACATTATTGACATAATTGACATTACTTATTGACAATAATTATTATTGACTGCCAAAAATTTGTAAATGTAACTTATAATTCCTAGACGCTCCACCATTTGGTTGCAGGCCTTTTATGCGAATTTTGTTTTTTTGCAGTTTCTATGCCCAACGTCGAGGCTTTGAAATGGCCAGAAGTAGACAATGCCTTCAGAGGGATACCGGCAGGTGAGTCGACTCGAACGTTTTTTTGGAATTTTTTCAGGCATGCAAAGTACCAAGGTACATAGTACGGAATTTACCCAATATTAATTTTCGGGAGAACAACATTGTACGATAATCACTATTTTTTCAAGATGGCAACACTGCTAACCGTTGTACGTTTAATCAGTTTTCCATCATCGGCGAATTGGCCAATCGACGGTATAAAAAAATCAAGATTTCAATCGGCTGTTGGGCTTATCGTTAAACTATTTCTAACGACGGTTTTTACCATTTTTGAAAGTTCAACGCCCAATAATAAACGCGATTATTCGGCAGAGAAGGAAAGGGGGTAAGAGAAGGAACCAAAGCATCGGTCTGTCCAGACGGTCTGTGGGATGGGGAGGGAACGGTCTGACGTGTGATACAGACTAGCGAGATGGTGACCCTCCATGACCTTCAGACCTTGGGCCGTCTGTTTCAAAGTTCAACAGCCCCATGCGCTCTCAAGTGGCACACGTTCAGACTACACAAGCGACCGACACTCTTCCTCAAGTTACTCGACAGAGAATCAAACGCATGATTTGCTGTTCCATATAGGTATACCCATAATGGATATTTTACTAAACCAACTTCTTCATTGAGTGAACATAAATTTTATGAATTGAAAGTGCCTGAGTCAACTTTCCATCGTAATTTGAACACAAATTGGCAACAGCCGCAACAACTGGCGTCTCAATGTCACGCACCTTGTCGAAGTCGTAATTCACTAAATCCTGAGCCCCGCGACAAAATGGGCTCGGCGAATGTGTCACACGGCACCTCTCGACCCCGAATTGAAAAAACGAAATATACCCCGAGGGATAGACTGAGGAGGAAAAAAAGGAAAAAACTGGTCATTAAAAAGATTAAAAGGGCCCGGGTGTAGAAATTTAGAAATCGAAAGTTGAAAGATGCGCCAGATGCGCCCCGTGAAGGTACGTCATTTTCTTTTTGTCGGCTTTTGTGGGCCAGCGGGTCGTTCATGAACGGGCGGTAACTGTGATGGGGGTGGGTGTCCAGGGAACCGAAATTATTGGTTCAATCCCTTCGAACGAAAAGTTAGGCACGTACCTATATAATTTCCTGATTATTCCTAAATTCCTAAAATTCTTAATTTCCTAAATTCCTAATTTCATAGATTCCCAATTTCCTAAAAGATTCCTATAGTTAAGTGATATAGCTGAAGATTTTTAGAATTTTAATTTAATATTTATAATGAAATACTATAGGTACCTATTAAATATTACTACCGTCTGTTTTTTTGTATTGAATTTGTATTTATCTAATAATTTTAATTTTTTGTTTATTTTAGAATTTTATTCCTCTAAAATTCGTCAATTTGTGAGTCAAAAATAGAACAATACATTTTTCAAATTCAAATAAGTGGTAATTAACTAAGTAGGTAGTTTTTCACATTTTTTGAAAATTTCCCCTGGTCCAAGCGACGTTATAACAACCAATTTTGAATTATTGGATTTTAGAAATTTTTAAAATATAAATTTTCAAGATTTAATATTCTTACAGAAAAATTTGCCCCATGATATTTTTACCATGTTTTTATCTCAGCTATATGAAAGCACAAAATGTTATTACCTGTTTATTACCTAATTGATCAACTGTCGTTTGAGAGGCGTGTAATACCAACTCAGCCCAGTTGAAGATCCGGCATTTTGGATGGGTGAAAGTTAAAACGTTTTGTTTTTCATGCGTCGAGATTTCGCCTATCCTTTAGGTAACTATGTACCTATTTCTGCACTCGCGTTGATCAATAGCGTTGTATCTAACGTTGCCTAATCCGACCATTCTAATCTGCTGCCCTAGAAAATAACCTGTTATCCTGAACGAGTGGATGACGAAATTATTAACTTTTGAAAATTATTGAGTTGCGGCCTCTAAAAATTTTCAGATCTTGAAAAAGGAAAATTAGCTAAAGGTGAGTTCATTAATTCAGTTTATTCTTCAAATAAACATTATTCTCCAAATAAGTAGTTTCTCGGGAATGTAGACTATGAATTTCAACGTACCCATGGAAAATTTTATTCGGAGAATAAAATTTATTTAGCGAGCAAACCGAATTGATGAACCCACAAGTGAAACATTATTTGATAGGTTTTTTATGGAGAATCGAAGGAGACTATTGCCAGTTAGATAGATTTGACCGTTCGAAAGTTATAGCCGTTTCAGTGAGCACCCAGGGCTGTCTGTGGGGCAGATTACTTCAAATTTATAGGTTTCCAAAACAAGTAACAAAATGGCAACTAGATTTTTGGGTGCAAGGATACCAAACACCGTTATGGGAGTAGTTAGGTACAAAAATTTTAACGGAGGCATAACACAATTTAAAACGGTAAAAAGAATACCCTCAAATCAGTATCAGTTTTTGGATAGAACGTAACTTTTTGGAGTTGTAATGATTCATTGAGTTCCTAGAAAACTGGAAATGCCTTCCTGCGGTAATGGGTTTTACCCTTAAGAGTCAAATATTGTCAACAACAAAATCAGTTGATGATCTCACGAAAAAAAGATTCAAACCTATAGGTACGTCAAACCCAGAAATTCAACCCTAATATAAATAACCTACATGACCAAAAATATTCCATTTAAACATTTTTCAGGATAAAAATATTGTAAAAATTTACTTTGGTTCTTTTACGGCATAGGGTTCCGATCATCGAATCATCAAATTTCCGATTATCAATACATCAAATCTCTTATCAATTTATTGAATCTCCAATCGAATTACCAGCTATCGATACATTGAATCACCAATGATTGATACCTGCACTGAATCTCCAATTATTAATACATCAAATCTCTAATTATCGTTACATCTCATCTCCGATTATCGATGCATCTAATCTTCAATTATCTATACTTCGAATCTTCCATTATTAACATGAAATCTCCGAGTAATTGTTCATAAAATTTCTGATTTTTGAATTTTTGATGGTCGATACATCGAAACATTAGTCAACACCTACATCCAATCTCGAATTAGCTATGCATCGAATCTCCGATTATCGATGTATCAAATCTCCGATAATCGATTCAGCCAATCTCCAATTATAGATACATCGAATCTCCAATTATCGATAAATCGAATCTCCGATTATCGATACATCGAATCACCAATTATCGATACATCAAATCTCCAAACATCTATTCCTTGAATCCGCTAAAGATTTTAGAGTTTCAAGTGTTTACACTTATTTGAAGAATAAGATACCTAACTTCTTTTATTGACTCCGCAAACATGGAACTGAAAATGATTCTTCGATCACCCCAAAAAAATTTTAACCTCTGATCCGATTTTCTGAAGGCCTTTTACCTTAATCTCGTCTACCTTCTATTTACTTCGTCTAAATGATACGGATCGGTACCTACATGAAACGAGGTTAACCGTTCAAAAGTGGTCATAATATTATAATACAACCTGGTATCTGGTGCTTCGGTCATGTCGTAAAACTGGAGAAAGTATTCGAGTCCGAGTCTATTCCGAGGATCTTGCATCAAGGTCTCGGTTGCCCAAACGGTAATAATAAATTTTGAAATCCCGACAGCTTATCATTTACGAATCCTACAAGATCTGTATTCTATTGGGAGATTAAGAAAATTTGGGATAGTCGATGTCGAATTTGACATCATGGGTGTTGCTAGCATTAAATCAAATCTTACATTTGTATATAATATAAGAACATAGAACGCTTTTTCAGCATTTCTAATGAATTCAGATAGTCATTTTAATGTGTGGTGCTCAAAACTGACATTTTTGGCGCTTGTTTCAGTTTGTTTGCTTATAACTCTTAATCTAAGCATTCTACATAAAAATGTGCTCTCTTTAAAATTGAACAGCATAAAATTTCACGTCGAATGACTACCTCAAACGCTTGAAATGATCAAGTCGTATGATCGCAATCTTTAGTTGAAGTTGTCCGAATTTCCAGTCGTTTCCACTTGTTCAGTTTTTTGCTTATAACTCGTAAAATACGGATTCTACAAAAAAATGTGTCTCGTTCAAAAGTAAACAGCATAAAATTTCACGTAAAATTATCACCTCAAACATTCAAACCGGTCAATCGTATGGCCACAATCTATAGTTGAAGTTGGCCGAATTTTCTTGTCGTTACCACTTGTTTGAGTTTTTTGCTTATAACTCGTAAAATACGAATTCTACAACAAATTGAGTCCGTTTTAAAATTAACCAGCATGAAATTCCGCGTTGAATGACTACCTCAAACCTTCGAATCGGTCAACTCGTATAGCCGCAATCTACAGTTAAAGTTGGCCAAATTTTGTCGTTTCAAAGCCATCATTTCAAAATCAACGCTTGAGGTCCAGTCCTTAGATATCTAACTTTTATCAGAATATATTCAAGTAGCGTAGCCTGAAATCAGTGATCTATATGGAATTCATGCTAACGGTATAATATATGGCGTCAACGGCTTCCCAGTCACAGCCTGAGGTCCTTCCATTCGGCCAGGACCTCTTCAGATCTTCACGGTTTAACTCGTCTTATAGGTAACAGACACTCGCTGACAATGGAACATCCGCACGACAGAGACCAAAAATTCAGTCTCACGTACAAAAAGGCGAGCGGAGAAATTTTTTTATTCGAGGACTGAGTGGGTCAGCAGGAAGATGTCACTTTCTGCTGGGATATTTTTGGAGTATCAGAACCGATATAAAACTCGAAACCCCTTTTTTCCTTTTCTGAACAATGAATTTTGAATTATTTTCAAGGAACACAGACAAATTTTCGAGGAAGAATTCCAATTTTTGAGGAACAATATCAACTTTGGAAGTCAAATTCAACTTCGAGATCAAAGTCAACTTCGAGATCAAAATCAACTTCGAGATCAAAGTCAACTTCGAGATCAAAATCACTTTCGAGATCAATTTCAACTTTGAGATCAAATTGAACTTCGAGATCAAAGTCAACTTCGAGATCAAAGTCAACTGTGAGATCAAACTCAACTTCGAGATCAAACTCGACTGTGAGATCAAACTCAACTTCGAGATCAATTTCAACTTTGAGATCAAACTCAACTTCGAGATCAATTTCAACTTTGAGATCAAATTGAACTTCGAAATCAAAGTCAACTTCGAGATCAAAGTCAACTTCGAGATCAAAATCAACTTCGAGATCAAAGTCAACTTTGAGATCAATGTCAAATGTGAGATCAAAATCAACTTCGAGATCAAACTCAACTTCGAGATCAATTTCAACTTTGAGATCAAACTCAACTTCGAGATCAATGTCAAATGTGAGATCAATTTCAACTTTGAGATCAAATTGAACTTCGAGATCAAACTCAACTTCGAAATCAAAGTCAATTTCGAGATCAAAGTCAACGTCGAGATCAAACTCAACTTTGAGATCAAATTCAACGTCGAGATCAAACTCAACTTCGAGATCAAAATCAACTTCGAGATCAAAATCACTTTCGAGTTCAATTTCAACTTTGAGATCAATTTCAACTTCGAGTTCAATTTCAACTTTGAGATGAACTTCAACTTCGAGATCAAAGTCAACTTCGAGTTCAAACTCAACTCCAAGATCAAAGTCAATTTCGAGATCAAAATCAACTTCGAGATCAAAGTCAACTTCGAGTTCAAACTCAACCTCGAGATCAATGTCAACTTCGAGTTCAAACTCAACTTTGAGATCAACGTCACTTTCGAGTTCAATTTCAACTTTGAGATCAAACTCAACTTCGACATCAAAGTCACTTTCGAGTTCAATTTCAACTTTGAGATCAAAGTCAACTTCGAGTTCAAACTCAACTTCAAGATCAAAGTCAACTTCGAGATCAAAGTCACTTTCGAGTTCAATTTCAACTTCGAGATCAAAGTCAACTTCGAGATCAAAGTCAACTTCGAGTTCAAACTCAACTTCGACATCAAAGTCACTTTCGAGTTCAATTTCAACTTTGAGATCAATTTCAACTTCGAGATCAAAGTCAATTTCGAGATCAAAATCAACTTCGAGATCAAAGTCAACTTCGAGTTCAAACTCAACTTCGAGATCAAAGTCACTTTCGAGTTCAATTTCAACTTTGAGATCAATTTCAACTTCGAGATCAAAGTCAACTTCGAGATCAAAGTCACTTTCGAGTTCAATTTCAACTTTGAGATCAATTTCAACTTCGAGATCAAAGTCAATTTCGAGATCAAAATCAACTTCGAGATCAAAGTCAACTTCGAGATCAAAGTCACTTTCGAGTTCAATTTCAACTTTGAGATCAATTTCAACTTCGAGATCAAAGTCAACTTCGAGTTCAAACTCAACTTCGAGATCAAAGTCAATTTCGAGAACAAAGTCAACTTCGAGTTCAAAGTCAACTTCGAGATCAAACTCAAAATCGAGATTATAGTCAACTTCGAGTTCAAAGTCAACTTCGAGATCAAACTCAAAATCGAGATCAAACTCAATTTCGAAATTAACGTCAACTTCGATTTCAAAGTTTGAACTGCAGCTGACCTGCCACCTACGATAGTTTTTTTATTTTCATGCCAGCAGTAGTTCCGACTCCTGAGCACCGTTGATGACTTTGAAAATCGGCCCATGATTCCCTGTGAAGATTTTGGTGATATTTTTGATTCTGTTCATGCAGCCGGGTTTCCTTGAATAAAGAACGTCTTCAGTCGATTCGGTAATGGGTCATGGTCAGTCTGGGATAACCTACAGGTTATCTACAAGTCCGACCAGTTAGGGCCAGGTCAGGTCGCTCACCCACTTTCTTCGTCCTTGGACTTGAATCGGGACTTGTCCGACTGCGTTTTCCGTCCGCACGCGATGGCCGGATATTTTTATCGCGAAGATTCCCTCTCGTCCGGTGACGTAACTGGCTGATGCGTTTACAAGATTTTTTTTATCCTATTTAGCTAAAGGTAGTATAATAATCCTTGATCCTGCCTGAAGGACCTTTTTAGCTGTTGAGCCGGATTTTCGATGGTCGGAACCTTATGGTCGTTATGATTAATGTTTTTCCATTAATACTTTCAAGCATGGGCTTTGAACGAATGGCCATTTGTAGAGAAGATGATACCTACCTATCTCGATTAAGACTAATGAGTCATTAATGAACCTTCAATAGGTATACCTAATTCTAAAAGGCTGGGACAAAATCCATACCTCACTGATGCATTTTCTTTTGCGGCTTTCTACTTATCTATTCTTTCATCAAAACTTTATGATACCTACCTATTGTTTTATGATACCTACCTATCTTGGTAATGACTAATGAGTCTGGTAATAAAAAAAACTTTGTTAACAAAAAAAAAAAAAAACTTTGTAAACTGTCTTGTAAACTGTAAAACTTGTCTCCTTAGATCGCCAAAATTGTAATTTGCTAACAGTGGCTCCTTGCTCGGACCGTTCGCGGCCTCCCTGTCGTATCGAGAGATAACCTTCCCCGCTTTTGTTTTGTAACGGTCGCTTGTTTACTGTTTTAACTATCGATCTGTTTTTTGTGTATTGAAAATCATATTATATTGATCGTTTTCCGCTGAAATTTCGAATTTAATCGCTCCCGCATCCGTAACATAAACAAAAAACTTGGTAAACAAAAAAAAAAAAAAAACTTTGTAAAAAAGAAGCAGAACTTTGTAAGCAAAAAAAACTTTGTTACGTACAATTACATAATGTAAAAATAATAAAAGGCTGGTACGAAATCCTCGATATCTCAGTATTGAATTTTTCTTTTGGCTCTCAACCATTTCTCAACCACCAAAATGGAATTTTCGACTGGAGGGAAAATTTTCCTGATTCATTCCCAAGGATCGACCCAAGATTACTACTTGGTAAAGAATTTTTGTAAATAATTAGGTAGGCATACGATGTGCACTCGTCATACCACCCAGACCACAACAAGGTGGTTATAATTAAACATCACTGACCTGCAAGTCGTCCTTCCAGCTAGCGGATTGCTATTCAAGTTCACCGATGGTCATCATCGGACTCGGTTCTATCATACGAATAGCTTCATCATACATTGCTCTTCCTTGAGCCTTCTGACGGTTGAAAAAACCTTGTTTGTCCGAGCCCTACCTGCTCATAAATGTTATCGAGAAAATTCCTTACGCCAATCATTACGCAAGGCGAGATGAGAATTTCTGCTATCTCGAAGGAATGCGAACTTCGTTAGCTCGGAAACGAGTATTTACAAACCATTACGGATTCGAAAACTGCACAAACTCGAAATCATTGAACCTAACGAAAATCCAATATTGTTAATATATGGGCAAGCTAAAACCATTTTTCAAGGAAGAAGAGTGCTTTATTCGCCAGAACCCAATTTGCGTATAAGCAGTGGTAACGTGTGATTGGAATTTGGTTTAGAACTAAGAAATAATCACTTTACTGCTAGGTTGAGATAATCGTGTTTTTTTTTGTTGCATAAAATCGACTTTTTTTTGGATAAAATCGACTTTTCCACTGGTACCTACCTTAAAACGAGTTCTAATTGAACAATGTTTATGAGGAATCAAATGGTGTAACTTTCGACGGGTTCCAGCTATAAGAATTCGCGGTAAAAGTGCGCACAAACAATACCTACCTCAGAAATGGTCAATTTTCAGCAAAAAAACTACTTTTTGACATTCAAACGTGATTTTTTCCACCTTAGAGAGGAGTTAACAGAAAAATGACTATACCGTTGGAAAGGCGAGTTTTCGGGCAAGTTTTCGCCAAAAGAACGTTCTGAGGAAAATTCTTGTAGAAATCTGATAGAAAATAGTGATGTTTTACCAGTTTTCCTCTCAGCCTCATTTTCCAGGCATTCCTCCGCAGGAGAAACGTGGCGATTTTCTTATTGGAAAATTTACGAGCTTTCCAACGGTTATCTCAGATTTGAATTTACTCGAAAATTGAAGGAGTTACGGTTATATTATACGTCAAAAACACTAAAATGCCAAAAACAGGCGTTTCTAGAGGACTAGAAAGAAATGTCTCGGTGTAAGATTTGTTTGAAATTACCAGTTTTCTTCACTTATGACCACAGAAGATGTAGACACCCAGTAAATAACAAGAAATGACGCAAATTTGAACACAGCTCCCACACAGAAACACCCAAGCGTCACAATACCGCAGTGTAGCCAACTTAACGAACTCGGAATAACCTTTTCCCAATAATTGGGAAAAGGTTATTCCGAGTTCGTTAATAATTATTATTGGTGAACAATAGAGATACCTAACGTCAGTCCTAGTCCCATTACCTGAATATCTTAAATATCAGTGCCAACAGTTGATGATCTGTCCTATATTTTGTACCTGTTAGAATGATCTATTGTGAAGTATCCTTCGTAGGAGCTCAGGACTTAGCAGAGAAGGTCAACACTTTCTCGACTTTCGGCTTTAGCGACGTTTATCGCAGATCTCAATCTGTGAAAAATCCCCGGTTTACGTTCGCGTCGGCGAACATTGAAAGTTACAACCTTTTAGCCAACAGGATCTACGGATTTCCCCTAGGTTTATAGTTAGGTTTATAGTGTGTGCAATCCTACGATTCTGTGTCATTAACACAAACCAGTGGTGCATAAATAACACACAATACTTCCTTTTTTTATACGTAGAAATTTGACACAATTTTATTACATTTTGACCACTTTTGAGGGCGTTTAGGTCAAAAATATCAAAAAACTCACTATGCTCATTTAAAAACTCGCCTAAAACCAGAATGCAGCAAGTTATCGGAATATAAAATAATGTACCGAAATACCCACTTATTCTGCAAGGTAAAACAAAGATTTTAAGACCAAGAACGCTCCAATCGGTTCATTTTTGTGGCCAGGAAAAAATAAAATAGAAAACACTAAAAGTGCCAATATCTCGGAAGTACTGAGAGTAATTCGAATTCCGGTTAAACAGGGTGGTAGTTTTTATTTAGACAAGCATTCCAGTTCAAGAAATTTGAAAAAAGGTTAAGAATTTAGGGAGTTATGGCCGTTTTTGTAAAACACAAAAATTTTGTTGGCCACAGACGGACACGCAGACACTTGTTCGGGAAGCGATTCTTAGTAAACCTGTATTTACACTTTATTTAAAACTGTATTTATTTTACTTATAGGTGGAATAGTTTTTCTGAAACTCCTATCGGATTTTTGATTTTAGGACGAATTTTTACTACGAAAATATGGAAGTACCAACTGGACATGCCTGATTACGTGTGTTTATTAAGTGCATAAAAGATTTTTTCCTAAATAAAATAAAAAATTAATAGGTTGTACCTTATAGCACAAACGCTATGCCCCAAAATGTCGATTTTAAAGAATGGCGAGATTAAATCATTTGCAGAGTGAGCTTTTTGACATTTTTGACTCAAACAGCCTCGAAAGTCCAAATACAATCAAATTGTGCCAAATTTTCACGCATCAAAATTTGGAAGTATTGTATTTTTTTTTAATTGAACGTATTGGAAACATGGAAGTAAAATTGGATCAGTCTTTACGAGCAGGTTCATGATCGGCTCAAGTGAAGGTATCAATTATTTTGTAGTCGTTTTCCGCCTTGCCAATAATCAAAATGGCGATTTCACGGACTAGTTTCTTGGGATCGTTTAGTAATCTTGCGTCGATTCGAAACCAATTTTCCACGTTCTGGCCGATATCGGATTTCACCAGCTTCCTATCTATGCAAAGTGATCGATTTCTACAATTGGTTCTACTTGCTGAGGTTCATTAACACAGTAAAAATGGTAATACCCGAAGGTGAGGCAAGGCCGTTTGCGGTTACTTGCTGTTCCTCATTCAAATTATCCGACATTGTTCGGCTCGTCTGAGGTCCGGGATAATCTACATTGGTAATCTAACAGTCTGATTTGCGGTTTTCGATTCCGAATTGCACTTTCGTCGGCGGGAAGACGGGAATTCCGAATCGTAATGATGCGATAATGGTACGACATGATTGTATTTCCAAAATTTCGAATTGGGTGAATTTCCGGTGATACTAACGTACGGGGTAGGTACGTCACAGGGCGGATATTCGATTTTTGGATTCTACCTCGTTTGAAGGGTAAAACATCAATTTGAGGGCTTTAAAATTTTTTATGAGCATATTTGAATAATTTATAGAGGTTACGTAAAACTGTTCTACGAACAATTTCTGACAAATCCTCTGTTTTTCACTTGCAAAAATTTAAAAAATTATTGCATCGGCCGGGAATCGAACCCGGGCCGCCCGCGTGGCAGGCGAGCATTCTACCACTGAACCACCGATGCTTGAGATGAAATACGGGTACACGACTCTTGTTCACCTTACCAGCCTGGTATGAGAAAGAGACAAAATTGAGCCGACATCGATGAATTTGGCAAAATCTAGAAAACCTCGCATTCTGCGTCATACGGGCGCTCACTGCAACTACTATAACTCACTTTATTTGTGGCCTGAAAACATTGCAATCCTTGGAGCGATATGAATGGTTAATAATAATAAACCGAATAGACTCTGACAATTTGATTAACTTTCCAAAAGGATGTTCAAATTTGCGAATTTTGGATTTCCTTGCGACTCCAAATTTCATGCAACAAAGGCCTGGCAACGCTACGTTCTCAGTTTTTCCTTCTGCCCACCTTGAGCTTGGACATGTGGTATGAGGCTGCGGGGCTGCGGGGCTGCGGGGCTGCGGGGCTGCGGGGCTGCGGGGCTGCGGGCCTGCGGGGCTGCGGGCCTGCGGGGCTGCGGGCCTGCGGGGCTGCGGGGCTGCGGGGCTGCGGGACTGCGGGGCTGCGGGACTGCGGGGCTGCGGGACTGCGGGGCTGCGGAATTCCTCGGCGGGGAATGGGAAGGGCGGATGTTGTAAGGGTGGTTGGGAGGGGTATGGGTGCCGGGCGCTGGTGAGGGTTGAATCCCGGGAGGAGTTGGGGCACGCGTATTTTCTTTTTGCACCTATTTATTCATCATTGTGAAAACGTACCATTTAAGCACCGTTGAGCTCACCGTAGACCATTACTCCACGTATGATATGATGATAAACCGACCTACTCCAACTATTTGAACTTTATTTTTTGAGATACCCAGACAAAAAATTTACCCATGTCACCAATCTACTTAGCAGCGTTTGAGAGTTAAGTTTGTGGAATTAGTTTGTAAGTTGACTTTGAGAGTTGATTTTGTGGGTTGAGAGTTGGGTTTGTTATTTGATTTTGAGAGTTGAGTTAATGAGTTCAGTTAGTCTGTAAGTTGAGCTTATATGTTAATTTTGCAAGTTGAGTTTTAACGTTTGTTCGATTGTCGCGTTTCAGTCGAGTTTGAATTTTAGTAAAAAAATTGACAATATTTATTTCGGTAGCCACTAGGTCAAATATCGGGTACAGGTATTTCGATGAATAGGCGCCGATTTCTGGCCAGGAACGGATTCAGTAAGGACCTCCAAGTGAAAGGACCTCCTTCGCCCGTCAAGATGACAGTGCAGTCAGTCAGGACTCCTCCGGCTGCTGAGTCTGCCGAAAGGAAACAGTCTTTTCAACAACTAGGTTACCCACCAGTCTGCGCTACACTTGCGCTACTTACAATAAAAAAAAAACATAGAATGGAGAAATCTTCGACAATTTTTATGGAAAAATTACAAAAAAAATTTTGCTCGACCGGCTTGTACTTTTGGAAATAATGTAGGTACCAAAATAAGTACATATGCATGTATGTGCACGTATTTGAGGATTTTTATCTCATAGACCCATTAATAAACTATCGATTCGAGTCCCGTGCCTGATGTGCGAAATCAGAAGTGTCTCGTTTTCCACCGATTGATGATAGACAAATCATCTAACTATTTGAGGTGCTAACGTAGTTTCGACGATTTGATCAGTGACGCACATTGGAAGGAAAGACTCGAGAAATGAGCGCGTACGATAAAAACTTGACATTTTACCATCGAGAATGAGGCGTTTTTATGTTTTGCGAGTATTTGCGATCGAGCGCTTTCGACCGTACGGCCCTCTTCAGGAGCAATTTCTGCAGAATTCGGCCACCGCGATGGGAGCGACAGAAGATATTGTTACCAATATATTTAGCACCATCCTATGCATACTTTTTTGTATTTTTTGAGAATCGTGCTATCGCAAAATCATAATTAATCATTTCTACGATTTTTGTCCTTATTTCAGACGATGTCGTCGACTCATGGTTCCTGATGTCGACACCAACCCCGGTCATATCGTTGGTCCTGTTTTACCTATATTTCGTCCTCAGCCTGGGGCCGAAACTGATGGAAAACCGTAAACCGATGAACCTCAAATACACGATGGTCCTCTACAATTTGTACCAAGTTGTTTTCTCCAGCTGGCTCTGCTCCCGGGTAAGTTCGTTAATGTCAATGTTCGGCGATGTCCATGTTCGATAATGTCTATCAACGAGTAATATCGTGTTTTGAAAGACGTCGAAATTGAATCGAAATCGTTTACCATTAAATAGGTACAGATTTATATCGTCACTTCCTGGTTATTGTAGACACCCAACCTGGCAAACCAACATTACCAATTCTCTCTTTTTAAATGACTTTTATTTCCATTTGATTTTCATCTGTTTGTTTTACGCTTATATTTTATTTTTTTTTAAATAAATATTTTTTTTAATATTTTCTCAGAATAAGCAGTTTTTTGGAAATGTAGACTATGAATTTCTTTGTAGACGTATCCATGGAAAGATTTATTCGTAGAATAATGGATATTCGATGAATAAACTGAATTGATGAACCCACCCTAAATCTCAATATAGTTTAAATTGGAGTAGGTATTATTATGGCAGTAGTATCCACATTAACCAAAATAATATTAAATATTATTTTAATGTAATATGAAATTATTAATATTAAATATTAATATTAAATATGAAATCTATAATATGATAATATGAAATTTTCAAATTATCATATTATAGATTTCATATTTTCATAATTTCGTGTTTTTGTGTTTTCGTGTTTTTGTGTATTCTTGTTTTCGTGTTTTTGTGTTTTCGGGTGTTTTCGTGTTTTTGCATGTTTACGTGTTTTTGTGTTGTCGTGTTTTCGCGTGTTTTTGTGTTGTCGTGATTTCGTGTTTTTGCGTGTTTTTGCGTGTTTTTTGAGTTTTTGTGTTTTGGTGTTTTTGTGTGTTTTCGTGTATTCATGTTTTCATTTTTTCATGTTTTCATATTTTCATATTATAGATTATTATCATATTATAGATTTCATATTATCATACCAATATCATATTATGATCAATTTGCTCCAAAATTTTACGATTAGTCCCAAATTAGGCTTTTAAACAATTCTTGGTTCAATTTAGGTATGGATTTTGTATTCTTTCATTTGTTACTCTATTGACGAATTTATTTTCAGCTGATTTGTTCCTACGTGGCGCTAAAATACATTTACAATCACGTGTGCATCCCGGCGGACAGAAGTACCAACGTTCTCGTGCCTATCGTGAGTAAAACAACAGCAACATTTTTTAAGAAAAATGAATGAAAATTCTTTTAAAACAATTAAATTCTGAGAAAAATGACGAAAAAATTATTCTCAAAATAAGGACAGGTAGCTATGTTATTTTTTGAAACATTTTCCTAAAAATCCAATTGCAAAAAAGATTTTAAAAAACGTACGAATTCGTTCTTGCCCCGATTAAATTTCTTACGGTTAACGCTCCACAGCAGAAACATCGAAAAAAAATTAAAATCAAGTGGAGAAGTAAATCTTGCGAATGAGATGCATTCAAATCGTAGATTTTCAACTGGCCAGTTCATTTTCTTGGGTAAAATCAAATTACCGAGGAAGATTTTCAAAAACTGCTTTTTGTTAAATATTTTCTGAGAATAATTGCATTTGTTTTTGGAAAATTTGAAATTCAAAATTTGATGAGTTTTTCGAATAAATCAACTTAGTTAAATTTATTCAGAAACGTTAATTGAATTGTTAATTGTTTTTCAGCTGAACGACTCAACATGGTGGTACTTCATGTCGAAAGTCATCGAGCTCCTTGATACTGTAAGTTATGCAAGCCCAGCAAGACGCCTGTGCGTTTAGTATACCCATCTAGTACACCCAATTTAATGCATAAGGGAGTGTGGCATAGCGTCTAACGCGGCATACCGTCTAACACGGCATACCGTCTAACGCGGCATAGCGTCTAACGCGGCATTGCGTCTAAAGCGGCATATCGTCTAACGCGGAATACCGTCTAACGCGGCATAGCGTCTAACGCGGAATACCGTCTAACGCGGCATAGCGTCTAACGAGGAATACCGTCTAACGCGGCATACCGTCTAACGCGGCATATCGTCTAACACGGCATACCGTCTAACGCGGCATAGCGTCTAACGCGGCATAGCGTCTAACGCGGCATACCGTCCAACGTGGCATACCGTCTAACGCGAAATACCGTCTAACGCGGCATATCGTCTAACGCGGAATACCGTCTAACGCGGCATACCGTCTAACGCGGCATAGCGTCTAACGTGGCATATCGTCTCACGCGGAATACCGTCTAACGCGGCATAGCGTCCAACGCGGCATAGCGTCTAACGCGGCATGACCTGATGAGTGAAGTATTGCACGTATTTTAGTTTTTTGAGGGTACAAACTGGTATCCTATCTCGAACTCCGAGCCGTTTCGCTTTTGCCCTCGACTATTTGATAAAAATCGCTAGCGACTATAAACTCACAAAATTTTTTATATTTTTTATGCCCTTATTTTCTAGGTTTTCTTCGTCGTGAGGAAAAAGCAGAACCAAGTGACCGTACTGCACGTATGGCACCATTCGAACATGGTCCTGTCTACATGGACCTACCTCAAATACATTCGAGGTGAGAATCCATGCTCTATTTCAGGGTATCAATAAATATAAATTAACAAAAAAATAAAATAAATAAATAAAATAAAATAATTTTTGAAATTGGATTTTTGGAAATTAGGATTCAGTAGCCAATACTAAACTCAAATTTCGTCGCATTTTAGGTGAACAAGCGATCCTTGCTGGTTTCATCAACTCGTTCGTCCATGTCGTCATGTACTCGTACTATCTGCTAGCTGCCCTGGGACCTTCCATCCAGCGGTACCTTTGGTGGAAAAAGTACATCACCAAACTTCAGCTGGTAAGCCTCGGAAATGAGATATGAGAATAATTGGTTTATTGTTACTCAATAACATTTTTTCTACTCGCTTCTAAATACCACTTTTTCCGCTTTTAAGATTTGTTTCCTGGTTTCGATCTTATTTCACAAAGACGGCCATAACTGCCTTGGGTATTTGAGGAAATTCGATTTTGACTACACCGTTGGAAAGAGCGTAAAATTTTCATTCGACCTAGGGTGTCAAAAATATTTTATGAGATGTATCAGTCTGTGAAAAATCAATCTGAAAAGTGAATTTTGTGAAATCTTGAGATTTCCATTTTTTTCAACTATGTGGGTCCTGTACAATTGTACTCGTAAGGTTTAACCTGTTGTGCTACAATAGGTATGTGCCAGAATTTCAGCTTTCCAACGGTATAATAAAAATGACTGTTACTGTAGAATTTAATTAAAAAAATTCATTTAAATGCGGTAAAACGTGGATTTTTTTTGAAAATTCACTTTCAGATTGATTTCTCACCGGTTAAACTATCTGTCAAATTTTTTTAGATAATCTAAATTGATTGGAAATTTAATGCTCTTTCTAACTGTAGAGTCAAATTTGAATTTTCGTTAGCGATTGCGGAATTTATGGCCGTTTTTGTGAAATAAGGCTTTTTCAAATCACGAAAAAACAAGGAAAAATCTCAAAAGGTAAAAAACTGGCATTTAGAAGTGATTAAAAAAATTTTATAGAGCAAATCTTTGTTTTAAATTGGTTCATAGTAATTTAATTGCAGTAGTTTAGCTGTAGAATCGATTGCTTGCGTAAGGCAGGTTTCTTTTCGGTTAACAACCAGTTGTCGAAATCTACAATTTTTTATCCATAAAAAAAGGTGAATTTTCATTTCTAAGTAACTTACTCTTTAAGTTGTTATTCTTGATGTTAAAAATTCGCATTTCTGTTTCAGGGTCAGTTTGTGGTGATTCTGACGTATTTGGGGGGCCTGGTCGCCTTCGACTGTAAGGTACCACGAGGTCTGACTTGGTACATGGCGGCGAACACCGTAATATTTCTAGTCCTGTTTCTCAACTTCTACCGTCAGGCCTACGTCAAAAAGGGCAAAGAACAGCAAGAATCGCAGAAACAACAATTACAACAAGAGGCGCTTAAAAAGTGTGAATAAATCAGAACGTGTTTTTCTCTCGATAATTCCTAGACAGAAATCAATAATTTACTTCTACTCGGGCTGAGGCGAGGCGGGCGGAATTAATTGATGACTGATCATCGGGTTGATTATTTCAACTCGTCAATGATGAGCGAAAATGAATTAATGCAACCCTCGTATCGGTAGAAATCGTATTGTGATCGTGCGAATGAAGGTTCCCCTTTCTTCATTCCAATTACGAATACTGTAACTACCCAGATAATGTAAATAGTTAGATTTCAAGATTGCTATTTATGAGACAGCTGAACAAGTGATATTTGAGGCTGAATCAAAAATACTATTTACGCCTGTTAAGCCGGTTTTGGTGAAATGTTATAGTGCCAATAGTAGTCAAGTCGGGGGGGCAGTTAGGGACGATTCACTGTCAAACAATTCCACACGGAGACGATTTGTCTTCCTGAATTGGTTGGGAGTAAACCTCGAATAATTTCGGTTTGCATGCATCGCAAACGGAAATTTGCTTATCCAGAGACGTAGACGTTTGGCGTACATTTAGGTCCATAATATGCACTCATTTTTCATCCTTAGCCCAAAAAGTGCGTTTAATCAATGATGCGAGGCCGTCACATGGTCGGAATTACCATAATCAGAATTACCCTTCGTTCAGAATTTCTTCAAATGATTGCCTTAGTCTAGACACGCTTGAGGTTTTTTTTCAAGTCTCCGTTTATCGTTTACCTATTAAAAAATATCCCAACTTCACCGAGATGGTCAAAGCCAGAACAGAAGTGGAAATGCCTGATGGTTTGTGGCCGGACGATCAGCACTTAAAGTAGCACTTGAACTAGCAAGCCCTGTAGCTAGAGCGAGAGCGAGAGGGAGAGCAAGAGCGAGAGCAAGAGCAAGAGCAAGAGCAAGAGCTAGAGCAAGAGCTAGAGCAAGAGCTAGAGCAAGAGCTAGAGCAAGAGCTAGAGCAAGAGCTAGAGCAAGAGCTAGAGCAAGAGCTAGAGCAAGAGCTAGAGCAAGAGCTAGAGCAAGAGCTAGAGCTAGAGCTAGAGCAAGAGCTAGAGCGAGAGCGTGAGCAAGAGCGAGAGCGTGAGCAAGAGCAAGAGCAAGAGCAAGAGCAAGAGCTAGAGCAAGAGCGAGAGCAAGAGCAAGAGCAAGAGCAAGAGCTAGAGCAAGAGCTAGAGCGAGAGCGTGAGCAAGAGCGAGAGCGTGAGCAAGAGCAAGAGCTAGAGCAAGAGCTACAGCAAGAGCGAGAGCGTGAGCAAGAGCAAGAGCTAGAGCAAGAGCTACAGCAAGAGCGAGAGTGTGAGCAAGAGCGAGAGCGTGAGCAAGAGCGAGAGCGTGAGCAAGAGCAAGAGCTAGAGCAAGAGCTACAGCAAGAGCGAGAGCGTGAGCAAGAGCAAGAGCTAGAGCAAGAGCTACAGCAAGAGCGAGAGTGTGAGCAAGAGCGAGAGCGTGAGCAAGAGCGAGAGCGTGAGCAAGAGCGAGAGCGTGAGCAAGAGCGAGAGCGTGAGCAAGAGCGAGAGCGTGAGCAAGAGCGAGAGCGTGAGCAAGAGCGAGAGCAAGAGCAAGAGCTGGAGCAAGAGCAAGAGCTAAGCAAAGGGCTAGAGAAAGAGCAAGAAATAGAGCAAGAGCTAGAGCAAGAGCTAGAGCTAGAGCAAGAGCTAGAGCTAGAGCTAGAGCTAGAGCTAGAGCTAGAGCAAGAGCAAGAGCTAGAGCTAGAGCAAGAGCTAGAGCGAGAGCGTGAGCAAGAGCGAGAGCGTGAGCAACAGCGAGAGCGTGAGCGTGAGCGAGAGCGAGAGTAAAAGCGCGAGCAAGAGCGAGAGCAAGAGCAAGAGCGAGAGCTGGAGCAAGAGCAAGAGCTAGAGAAAGAGCAAGAGCTAGAGCAAGAGCAAAGGAAATAGCAATTGCTAGATAAAAAGCTGAAGCTATAATAAGAGCAAGAGCTATAGCAGGAGCTATAACAAGAGAATGAGCACGAGAAATAGAGCTAGAGCTAGAGCAAGTAGAGCAATAAGCAAAAGGTCGACAGTCTGTTGGCATATTTTTCGCCTGTCGAATTTCCTATCGATCGGTGAAGAATTGCAGTAAATGAAAGTATGCATTGCCAAAATTAATTGGTCCTAAAAAAAATAAGCACTTGACGATGTTCTGCACTTTTACTCAAAAATGTCTACGTCACACAAGTAGTTGGCCCGATTAAATTTTGGCCCACAATTTTTTTCGACTCAGGAAAGTGTTGACTAATATTCCTGGTATTTTTTATTTACAAACCTTCATTTCATAATTAAAGTACACAAAAATACCGAGGTCTCATGCTTAATTGCATTTAACATTTATTTATTTATTTATTTATTTATATTTACGGCTTACGCCAATTACAAAAAATTTATGTAACCAATGTCCGTCGCATTGGACATAAAAGAAAAACCAAAACATAGGAAATTAAGAAAAACCATTGGAAAAATAGCAGGTTACTTGAAATGTTACGACCTCAGAATTTATCGTCCATGGTTTAGGCCTAGAAATTCGATAGCACGCTTCCGAAGGTCCAACCGCGAATCATGAAAAAAGTCAAAATCGACACTTTCCAGCAGAGCGTTGGCAACACGTGGCAAGCGACATAGCGGGCGTTGTTGCAGGTAATTAAAAGCTGCAAAGTCAGCACGAAAAAGGTGTTGATGACGAGTGAAATACCCGGGGGCGTTAAAAGAAATCCTAGCTAAGAGAGCTGGTGACGATATTTCCGCGTTTAACAGCACATCAACATTCCATCAATACTATGAATATTGACCCAAAACATATCGATATCAGAGAGCAAGAAGGGCGAATCTGCTTCTTTCCTAAATAGCAGATTCGCCCTTCTTGCTCTCTGGTATCGATATGTATTTAATTATTTTTCTGTTTCTCCCGAACCTTTGAGAATAAATGCGTATAATGATGAATCACTCATCGGTGCGTACTGTTGCCTTATTTGTAGCCGAACGTTCGATAAATTATGTATTAAGGCATTGTAAATTATTTTTTAATAAACTGTTTTCTATATTTATCTGCTTACCTGTTCCTCAACTGCTGTCCGATGGGAACTTTTTTGACAAGCTTTGGCAGCCTTCAATTTGAATTTATTCGAACGACCGGTAGTGGTAATTTTTTTAAAATGGTCTATCCTTCAGCTCATTTACTACAATTTCCGTTCTACAAATTTTTTCGTGCGCCCAAGGTAAAGCGCAATTTTTTCCGCTTCGAAATTCTTTCTCGTGTTTCAACATTGTTTCAGAAACATGGTCATAAGTCCGACAAATTTTGAAGTAATTACAAAAATGAGGATACCGTCGGAAAGGCCGTTAAATTTCCTACAAGCGCACAGTATTTTGAGCTTTTTCATATTCAGTTAAAATAGCAAAAATACAGGTCGAAAACGATAGATGGCTCAAATTTTCAAAATTACCATTTTCCAGCGTGCGTTTAGGGCTGGAAAAAATTGGAAAAATCCCGCGTGCGTTTCGAGAAAAACTGCTCCAAAATGTCAGGTTTGTAACGATATATTTATTTTTTGATTTACCTCGCTTATAGGAAGAGAAATTGACGTTTGAATGCAGAAAAGTGTAGGATCTTTTGGGATTAACGATTTAGTTAATACTAAATTGCAACAATTGCAAGAATTATTCTTCCAACTGTTAATATAGCGGAAGTGAAATAGCTGAAAAAATTTCAATCACTTTTTGTTCCATTGTAACAAAAAAAAAAAAAAAAAATGGCACATTACGTCAACTGGCATGCAACTCGACAATTCGATAGGTAATAAGTAAACTCGAAATCCTAAAATTAGTTGTATGTTTTTACAGGAATATTAAAAAAACATCGCCCACTCGCATTTCAAAAATCTCGGCAACATAAAATATTCGACGTTTTGATATTTTATTCGAATTTGTCAGTTTTCCCGATTTCCGAATCGCGATGTCCACATTCTGATTTGAGGTCGTTGTTGGATTTCTGCTCCGAAAATACCTTTCCATTGGTGGAATTGGAAATTCTGCAACAGTATTGAAGGCAAATTATCGATTTATGGGAATCATTCTGAAAATTAAAAAGGTAAAACATTATTTGAAAAAAAAAAAAATTTTTTTAGGATGTCAAATAAAGGCAATATTTTGGCGTTTGGGCTCACTTTCGTTTTTTGTACGCCTTGAGGTAAAAATGGATGAACAGGACGAGAAATGAGAGCGTGTTGAGGGCGCTGAAGACGATAAAAACCGTTCCGACCCGGCATCCGTAGAAGCAGAGCGAACACAAGTAGGACAATATTAACAAGAACTGTACCTGTGGAAAATATTTTTTTTCGTTATTTAGTCTCCATTTTTTCGTGTCGAAATTGAAGGGAAAAGTTCTACAGGTGATTTCCGACAAATCTTTTTCTCCGACATTTTTTCGCAATCCGCTGGAAAACTCTGGTTTTGGTATTTTCGTCCTTTATTCAATAAAACGGCTGTAGCTCCTTCAATTTTTGGGTAAATACAAATCTGAGGATACTGTTGGAATGCTAGTGAAATTTCCTTTAAGAGAAGTGCCATATCTGATTTTTTCCTGCTTTATGACCACAAAAAACAGAAGCAAAAATCCGATTGAAAAAAGTGATTTTTGCCTGTTTTCTCTTTAACCTCATTTTTTCAGCATAGCTCTGGAGTAAAAAAGTTAAATATGGCACTCTATTTATTGTAAAATTTACGAGCTTTCCAGCGGTGTCCTCAAATTTGTGTTTACTCAAAAATTGAAGAAACTACAGCCATTTTAGTGAGTTTAAGTCGAAAAGACAAAAATGCCAAAAACAGGGTTTTCGAGCGGACTGCGAAAAAATGTCAGAGAAAGAGATTTGTTGGAAATCACTCGTAGAACATTTCCCTTTATTTTTTATCAAAAAATTGAAGGCAATCGAGGTTAAACCTACCTACCTGTTACCGGAAAAAAATTTGATGATTCCGCAAGCTAAGAGAAAAAACGTAATTTTGAGCTCAAAATCGGAATCTTGCAATTTAGGATGGAGAATTAGAATATTTATTTTGGTTAATAAAAATATGAAGCACGGAAATAGGTATTCGAGGAGTCAACTTAAGCCGTCGCTATGCAATTGCCCGCCGAGCAGTTAGGCGTTGCTGGTTTAGTATTAACAATGATCTGTATGGTTCATCATTGTGATATAATTAGATAAAATTTATCTAACGAATATAATAATATTTAATATTCGTTATTTTGATTACTTTTATCACAAGCGGCCAAGGGCCAATCTGCATTAAAAATGTCAAAAAGTAAGAAAAAAAGTTTAAAAGTTTAAAAAGTTACTGATAACTTACTTGAAAATATAAATATTTACCAAAAATCATAATTTGTATCCTAAGATAAAATCGGATAATTTTTTTCTGGGTATTACAGTCAATAAAATTTAGGTACTTTACGATTTGTAAAACGGTAATGTAGCGTTTCCACCAAAGGTAACGCTGGATCGAGGGTCCCAGTGCTGCCAACAGATAATAAGCGTACATCACGACGTGGACGAACGAATTGCAGGCGCCCATGATCATCGATTGAGTCCCTGGAAAGCAGACAAAATGTTAACACGGATTTTACCTTTTTTTTTTTTTTCGGAAAAAATTACTTAGGTATGGTAGTTCGGTCAAAATTTCAAATTTGAGTTGACATTTTTACGTTTGTCTGGGTCGCCGTTGACTGGAGCGGACGAACATTTTTTAAATTCGGGTTCTACGCCCTTTGTAAAACCCAAGCAAAATACAGGTGGGCCAAAAAAAAATTCTTGAGCGATATTAAATAAAAACCTAAAAATGAACTTAATAAAAGGGTAACTCCATTGAAAAGTGATAATTCAAATTATTTTCTGACTATTGCGGTTACCGATGTACAGCAGGGGTAAAAAAGTGTTCTTCAATATTTGAAAAACTTCATATTTGAGCAGGTAATGACGAAAACACGCGAAAAATGACACGATGACGAAAACCAACCGAAAAATTGAGTAATGTACGACGTGGATTTTGTGAATACAAATTTATTCCAAACAGAACAGCTGCTGAATTGATCAATCGAAAAATCCCGGCAATTGTCACAACAACAATATTGGTTCATCATTACTGTCAGGGTCAATTACGTCGAATGATTTTTGAATTTTTTCCCGAGATTTTAGCCAATTATAATTTTTACACGTCGAAAAATGCACTCATACGACGTTTCTTTAATAGCGAACAAACATTTGTTCAAATGCCAAAAATAGTTTTTTGAAATCTAGAAATCCTGCCAAGGCAGGAACAGAAATTTTATGAAGCCATTAGTAGGAAGGTTTACTAAAAAGAATTTACTTAGAATTATTGTAATAATTATATAATAGTATTTATATAATTAATTAAATAAATAATTATTTAAGAATAATTATTATTCACCTTGATTGTATCGGATGAACACCCACGTCGACACAGCCATGTTCGTGTGGTGGTAAACGTGTAAAAACGTTACCTGACTCTGTTTCCCTCGCAGTACAAAGAATATCTGGAGAAAATGACGAAAAATATTTAATACCTCAAATTTTGAAATCTGAGATCAAAACGTTACTGCAATAGATGACAAAAATCCGTACTAACCGTGTCGAAGAGTTCGAAGAATTTACTTATCAGGTACCAATAGCATATTTCTTTTATCTGGAACACGTTATAACATAAATTAGCTCGCTGGATTGCGATTTAGATTATAAAAAGCTGAATTAGGTAACGAGGTCGATTTTATAATGATTTCAACGTTAAACTCATTCATTTATTCATTTTTTTATCAATGTCTTCAATGACTCAATAATTGAGTCATTGAATAATTATTATTCTTTCATGCATTCTCTACTTCATTCGTTCTATCGTCCTTTTGTCCTTTCATCCTCTCACTCTTTCGTCTTTTCGTGCTTTGGTCCTTCGTCTCTTCGTCCTTTAGTCCTTTCGTATTTTCGTCCTTTCATCCTCTGGTCCTTTCGTCCTTTCTTCCTCTGGTCCTTTCGTCCTCTGGTCCTTTAGTCCTTTCGATCTTTCGTCCTTTAGTCCTTTCGACCTTTCGTCCTTTTCGTCTTATCGTCCTTCAGTCCTTTCATCCTTTTTCCTTTCGTCCTCTCGCTCTTTCGTCTTTTCGTCCTTCCGTCCTCTGGTCCTTCGTCCTTTCGCTCTTTCGTCCTTTGGTCCTTCGTCTTTTCGTCCTTTAGTCCTTTCGTTCTTTCGATCTTTCGTCTTTTCGTCCTTTGGTCCTTCGTCTTTTCGTCCTTTGGTCCTTTCGTCCTTTTCGTCTTATCGTCCTTCAGTCCTTTCATCCTTTTTCCTTTCGTCCTTTTGCTCTTTCGTCCTTTCGTCCTCTGGTCCTTTAGTCCTTTCGTCCTCTGGTCCTTTAGTCCTTTCGATCCTTCGTCCTTTGGTCCTTTCGTTCATTCGTGCTTTTGCTCATTTTTTCTTTCGCTCTTTCGTTCGTTCTTTCGTTCTCTACTTCTTTCTTTCATTCTCTACTTTTTTCGTTCTCTCGTTCTTTGGTCATTCATTCCCTGGCGAGAATGCAGTTTATAGGCGGGATTGGGAAGCCGGCCCTCAAATTCCTCCGAAAATTATTTGGAAAAATTATAATTCGATAATTGTAATTCATCTCACCCTTGACTGAAGTTGCGGATTTGTGGTGGAACAACCGGCAGCCAAACTGAACGATTCCTTCCATCCTAAAGTGGCGAAAATGCTCAGCGACTGGAAAACAAAGGTTTAACAGAAATGTGTAATTTTGATGGCTCAATTTGACATTTTATTAATATCATCGATGGCTGAAAAATGATCAGAAGATATCGTCGATTCGATTTTAAAAATTTTAGTTGATGTAAATTTAGTAAACCGAAAATATACTAGTAAAAAATTCGTTCATAGATTTTGACATTTTTTTGTTTGTTTATGAGATTTTTTTAATTTTTTGGCTGCTCATTGCGATTTTGGAACTCACTTCGTAGAACCACCAGCAGGAGAATGCCACCTGCGCAGCATTGTACACCAGCATGGTTCGTTTGAGGCCCATGGGTGCGTTTTTCTTGACGAAAGAAGGTCCGAACACCAGTACGAAGTACAAATATGACGCGGTCAGGCTGATCACCGGCCAAGGTGTTCGCAGTACGAAGTCTTCATGCTCTCCAGATGTCCATAGACTACCTGAAACACCGTAGACTGCCGAAAACACCATTGACTAACATAGTTCCGACCTTGAGGGCGGCAGGGCACGCCCGGGACAACTTCGGTTATCGGGCGAAAAGCCAACGCCTGGGACGGCGGTTTACTTTACTTTTTTAACACCATAGACTAACTAAATACCATAGGAGCCTGAAGGTCGAAATTGACGGCGATTTTCCCGAAGATTTTGTTTTGAGAATTCGAAAGCAAAATTTCGAGAACAAGGGGTTTGCAGTGGATGTATCCTATAGGAAATTTAACGCCCAACATTTTCTTACATATTGAGTTTTTTCCTAAAACCCAAATTTCGGCCGTAAACCCAAAAATAAACTGAAAAAGAGCGATTTTGGTCTCTTCCGTACCCTCCAAGTTAAATATCTGGATCGAAGTTTCAAAAAACGTTAAATTTCATGTGTTTGAGTCAATACCTGAAGATCCATGCCAAAAAACGCCGAAGTAAAACCCATAATTTAAAAAAATCCTACTTTTTTTGGAACATTTTTTCCCAGGATTTTTCCGAGGGGGTAATAGAAATAGTTTTTTGAAACGTCAAAAATTAGTTTTTGACCTAAAGACTTTGAGCAGAACTGATTTCAATGAATCGTCGTTTTCGGAAAACCACCCTATCCAACGGTCAATCGATTTCTGAAAAATATTTAAAAAATTCTATACCGACGCCAAAATTTAGAAAATTGGTCATTTCAGATTTTCCAAAAACTGGTCATACTAATGCCGAATCTAGGCCTTTGAAAATATAGTGTCTGCAGATATATTATTTTCGGAAAATAAGTTGTCGACAGATAGTCGAAAAATCCCAAACCATCTCCTTCAAAATCCATGCTTCCCGTTTCAAAAAACTATGTTCCGAGCTGGGAAAATCTTTCTGTCCGATTTCTTCCTTTTTCTTTCGAATCGTTGAAAGAAGATTCGTCGCATTTCTCCACATCTTGGCTCCTGAATGAAAACGGAACGTGGATGTCTCCTTTTGGGATATTCCTCGTACATAACTGTACAAGACATTTCCTATTAACCGTATCTAGGACCGTGTTCCGTTTTCAATCCCAATTGTAGATAATACACGGACACAAAGACTAGTGATTCAGAATAAAAGTTTATGGTGCGTAAAAGTGTGCGATTTTCGATTTTATGACGAATATAATACGAATAACTGTTTTAAAGGCCTCCGAAAGAGGAACAAACGAAAAACCAAATTTGCCAGATGGAAAAAATATGTTTAGAACAAATTAACGATTTTGAATCATACGAAGGGCGAATGAGTATACCAGCAATTGTGGAGGAACCGATCCAATTTAACAAAAATTAAATATTGAAATAAATAAATCAAATAATAATTAAATAAATTAAATAATAATTAAATACATTCAATGATAATTAAATAAATTAAATAACAATTAAAGAAATTGAATAAAAAATAATTAATTATGAATAGCTCAATAAATAATAAAATCTAAATAAAATAATAAATACATAATGAGATAATAAATAATTATTAAATAAAAAATTTAAAAAAAAAATTATTAAATACGTTATTACATTTAAAGAAGCCGAGCTTCTACCGACCGATTAAATTTAGTTTAAGAAACACAAAATATTTCCATATTTTGATACGTAAATTTTTGACACAATTATATTACGCTTTGACTGCTTTTTAGGTTGCTTAGGTCTGAATATAAAAAAAAAAACTCACTGAGCAAATTTTAAAATTTGTCCAAAATAAAAATACGATTTTTATCGTAATTCGAAAAACTCTTGATTTTAGGAAGATTTCAATGCTTCCATTTACTTTGTAAATATGGGAGTAATAAATTCATCAAACGATGTATCAAATTTTGCCAATTTTATCTAACCTTCCGGCCCACTAATAAACTTGGTACGGAGAAAAATTGTTCTATTCGCATCTTCGGAATCCACGTCATTGTCCATCTCTGCTTTTGTGAATCTACCGGGTTTATATTCGCAGTATAGCTATGTCGGAGATATATAAAATACTCGAATGGTGGTGACGTGAAAATTTGATTTGTGGAATAGAAAATTGTATCGACTTCGTTTGTTTACACCGTCTTACCATGTTAATCTGGTAGCGACAATAAACTGCATGCGCAAAGATCTTACGCCGGCGCCACCTCGACCCATTCGAACGCCACTATTTTACACTTTTGAGGATTCGAACCCGACGCAGCAACATGGCTTGCAACATGGTACATGCGACATATTCCTCTCAAAAAGGGACAGAGACGTACCTTTGAACTGGGTGTTATTCTCCATGGCTGCCATCCATGTGAAGTCCGCCCTGCAACATTTTTCCACACGATTAAATAATCATTAATGATTAAATAATCATTCAATCAAAAAAATAATTTAACTTTTAATTAATTTTAATTTTTATACACGATTAATAATAATTTATATTGGTTGGATCTGCACACGCATAGTGTTAATTGACTAGAAAAGAACCCAACGAAAAACCTTAAAAAAATGTTTTGATATTTCAATTTTTTCGGGCAATCCTTCATCAAACATTTTGCTTTGGAGTTGGTGCCTTCATTAACGTTGAGTCACCGACTTCAACGTGAGGTATTCATTATCATGAAAGGGATTGTAAAAAATGATGACGTCAAAATCGGTTTTCAATAATTTTTACATTTATTTTACTTTTTGATTTTTAATTAATTTTTTAAATTTGTATTTAATCTTTAATTATTTATTTATTTTACTCCGAATAACACGTTTTTAAGACCGACAATTTTTTATGAATTTGACCCTTTTTATTTGTATTTCGTAAATTGCTCCAAGTTCAAATTGTGCCTACTGTTCTTTTAGCAAATAATTCTTGATGAGGGCTGAACCGCCGAAAGCGCTCGAGCATTAATAATGATCTCGAGAGGGTGTGTCACTCACCCCCACCGCAGTTTTTTCAAATTTTGATCCTTACAGCGTCCAAAGAAGTCAAAATATATTTTGATTATATATAATCAAACTGTGTCGAAAAATTCACGTATCAAAATATGGAAGTATCGTGTTAACTACCCACGGGTATTTCGGTTTCATTTTTTTGTCAAAATTGTTTTGTATTGATATCATTTTATTGGAGGAGTTTAAAGCTTTGAAATTGAACTTTCCACCATTCAATAACCATTAAGTAATTAAATTTTTTATTTTCATTTTTTTTTTGTATTTTTATCGATTTGATATGTGAGTACGCGGTCGGTACTCTTGTTTTTATCGATAGTTGAATCTGACTTTATTACAGCAGAATAAATAGGTTTTTTTACTACCAAAAATATTACATCGTCAATTTTATTCTCTAGTTTGAAATTTGACGATCGATCCGGCGATTGAGACGGGCAATGCTGACTTTATCTACGAAAACTGCACTCGCGTGTTCCTTGCCGATAAAATCCGATATTTTCCCTGCAGTGCAGCATCAAGAAGCTGCAACACGTTTACAAATCCCTATGGCGACTCACGGAATAATTTTCGATTCAAGGATTGCATTATTACACGAATATTTAGTAAATATTATTCACGAAGTACATGGAAGCGTATAAAAATCGGATAGGAGCTTCAAAAAAACTATTACAATAATTGTAATCATTATTGTGGCGAACCTTCTCACTATGTCTGTCCGACCATTGGCAGTATGGATCATTTTGTTTACATTTATCGATTACTCTTTCTAAACAATTACAATTGTGGTTTTAACGAATTTTTGATCCTCACAGCTGTTAAATTAGTTATAATGTGACGATTATAATGTCATGTCGAAATTCTTCTAAACGAAATTGAGTTTTCCTACTTAAATTTAGAATCGCTTAAGTCAATCGAGATTTTTTCAAACCGCAAGAGAATTTTCCAAATAAAATTGGGAGTATTTCAAAAAGGGTGCCTTGTGGAATTCCCAATTTGGTTGGGAAAAGCCTCAATTTGTTGGAAAGTCTCAATCTGTCTTGGAAAATTGCCAATTTGGCTGAGAAGTCTCAATTTGGTTTGGAAAATAATGTCTTACTTGAAAATGCAGTAATTATTATCTATTTATTTGTAAGTCGTTGAGATTACAATTAATTGTTTTTACGGTTTATCCGGCCTAACATTGCGTCCAACCTGTTAATTATTTATAACTATAATATGGAAATAGGGAAGTAAGAACAGCGCTCGCATACGAGGGAATCCGATTTACTACTACACACACACAGACTAGTTCATAACGAGATAGTATGATAAGGCAGTGCTGCCGTATACGATAATTTCCTAACACACCCTTCTCGATAAAATGTTTCACTGTTTACAGAAACTGACTTATCGACAAATATTATCGTTCTGATTACAGTTCAAGGGCGATCGAATAACAAATGTAAACATTCCAGAAATACAAAATAATTAATAAAGATATTTTGATCATGCTAAAATATAATATATTAAAGATGATAAACAAAGATGATATTTTCATCTTAAGCATTTAAAATTGAATCACGAAAAGTAACAAATTTTTCCTTTCCGAGAGATTTCGTTAAAATGTCAGACACATTCTCATTGGTATTAACATACTGCAAATCGATTAGTCCCCTCTCGTGTAAGTCTTTAATAAAATGAAATTTTAGTTCAATGTGCTTAGCACGGCGCGAATTAGCACTTGTTTTAACCAACGAAATTGCGCTAAGATTGTCCACCTTCAAAACTGGCAAAGTTTCAACACCAAAATCGTTGACAATCCCGACCAAAGCGATTAATTCTTGAGCAGCAGATCCACTGGCTACGTACTCAGCTTCCATGGTGGATAACGCGATGCAGCTCTGCTTTCTTGAGTACCATGAAATGGGGTTTCCGTGATGAAAGGCGATAAATCCACTCACGCTTTTGCGGGTATCACGATCGCTTCCCCAATCAGAGTCAGAGTAGCCGACCAATCCGCCAGATCCTTTGGTGAAATGCAGGCCGAAATCTCGCGTATGTATCAAATACCGCAAAATTCTTTTTGCCGCCTTCCACAACTGCGATGTCGGCTTGTCGAGATACCGAGCGAAGGTACGACACGGCGAAGCAAATGTCGGGACGCGTCGTGATCGACACGTACATTAGAGAACAAACCAACTTTCTATATGGTACTTCAATGTCGATGGGGGCTTCTTCACGCGTAAATCCAATTTCCATCGGCGTGGCGACGGACCGACAAAACTCCATCCGAAATTCTCGAGCCATCTTGGCGATGATCTCGGGTTGAGTCACACGAATGCTTCCGCCCTCGTCCTGCTCGAATTTCATGCCCAGGAACGATGATACGGCTTCTGACGATTTTATGCCGAACTCGGCACTCAGAAGTTCCATGACGCTTCCGATTTTCTTTGGATTACCTGTCAGGATCGCATCGTCCACATGAAGAGCGAGAAAAACGTTATCTCCGACGTAAAGACACGCATCGTGTCCCGAACGACGAAAATGTATCCTCTTCATGACGCTATCGAACCGATCGTTCCAGCACTTCGGTGCTTTGCGCAGGCCATAGAGTGCACGATTCAACTTCAAAATCGGAGACGTTCCTCTATATCCTTCAGGGGGGTAGATATACACATCATGGTCCAAATAGCCATTAAGGAACGCTGTAGGAACATCGAACTGACGGAGAGGCCACTTATTTTGAACTGCAAACGACACGAGCAGACGAACAGTTTGCAACCTGCAAACCGGAGCATAAACAAGCTCTCCTCCAGCCTCTTCTGGTTCCTGAAATCCTCGGGCGACGAGGCGTGCCTTTTTTGTCCCATCGGACTTAGTTCTAAAGACCCATCTGGTCTGTATCGGCACCGCATTTTTACAATTATCGACCGATGACCACGTACCGAGTTTTTCATGCGACTGCATCTCATTCTCGATAGCTCGACTCCAATCTGGATCCTTGACGGCTTCACGATATGATTCCGGATCTTTTTCGCAACTGAGCATGCAGTACACATTGTACAGCTCGTACTCATCAAGATGCGAAGGCAGTCTTACGTCTCTTCTTGGCCGCTTCCGACGATTTTCATCCTCAGCATCTCCTTCTGCCGACCCGAAGTCCCTCCGCAGCCGCTTCCTGGTGTCGACGATTTCTTCATCCGAAGACTCATCGGTGAGATTCTCAGTTTCACCCTTCAGGTTTTGATGTACTTTCTTTTCCTGATCCCCGGCTGACGGAGTATCATCTTCAGGAATTTTTGACGACTTATAGTACATTTGGAGTTCATCAAAAACTACATCCCTCGACCTGATGAGCTTCTCTTCCAAAGGGAGCCACAACCGGTATCCTCCACCACAATAACCAACCATCACTGCTTGACTGGCCCGAGGGTCAAGTTTACTCTTCCTCGGCAACGCCGAATACCAGACGCGGCAACCAAAAACGCGAAGCTTTGTGATGTCGTTCCGGCCATGCCAAATTGAGGATGGAGTCTCACCCCTTTTCAGAGTACTGGTTGGAGTGCGGTTCAGCTCATACACCGACGACTTGAGGGCTTCCCCCCACAACTTTTTGGGGATATTCGAGTCACTGATCTTGACTCGAATCATATTCAGAAGCTGTCGATTCATTCGCTCCACGGCCCCGTTCATTTGGCTACTGTGCGCCATTGAATATTCTAGGACCATTCCTCTTTCTCGGGCATATTTTTGGAACGAATTCGACTTGAATTCACCAGCGTTGTCGAGTCTCAGCTTCTTGATATGAATTCCTAGCTGACGTTCGGTCTCGGATACATAATTCCGAATTTTTCCTTCGGCTTCATCTTTCGTTTTCAGCAGCCGAACAACGACAAAATGCGACGCCTCATCCAGCATCACCAAAATATAACGACAGCCGTCGAATGTAGGTGGGTTGATCGGACCACATATATCAATGCAAACGCGATCGCCGACGTCCCTGGACGTTTTGACTTGCGAACGAAATGGCTGACGAGTCGTTTTGCCTTCGATACAAGGCTGGCATAAATCGTCCGAATACGGCAGATTCAGCTGGCGAAGCGCATCTTTCCCAGGGTGACCCATCCGTTGATGCCATAAATTGTTCTGGGATGGTGACGACACGCTACACGCGCACGGCGACGAAAAGTCCGATACTTCCAATACGTAAAGACCATTCATAAAAACGCACGACAATTCAAAATTCCGACCGCGAATCCACATCAACTTTTCGTCTATGGTAACCGTCAGACCTTTCTGCGTCATTTTACTGACCGATAACAAATTATGCCTCAACCCCGGAACGATAAGGCCTTCAATTGTGATGTACCGTCCTTGGCACAACGCGCGAAGTTTACCTCGACGACTAGCTGCCATTTTCTGCCCATTTGCTATCTGTATGGCGACTTCCTTATCCATAGTGACGACACTTGTCATCCATGGTTCCAGTTCCGACTTGAACAGGTGAACACTTGCACCAGAATCGACGAGGAAAATATTATTCGACTCAAATCGCATTTCTGGCTGTGGGCAGTTCAGGGCCACTAAAGATATTTCTTCAGACTGGTGGGCCTGTTCAGATGAACGACGAAAATAACGTCTCCGAGTCGTTTGTCCTCTACGACCTCGACTGCCTCTCGAATTATTGCGAGGGCATTGGGCTTTGTAATGAGATTTATTCCCGCAAAGGTAACATCCAGAATTACTTGCCTTAAAAACAACTTCCTCCTTATCACCATTGTACGGTTGCTTGCTGGCTATCTTCAACTCCTCGTCGAGAAGACGCGATTTGACAAAGTCCAACTTGACGTCAGATACAGTTTCCAAAGCTGTAATAACAGATTCATACTGTTGAGGTAGCGACAGCAACAGGTGACAGACTTTGTCCGGTTCATCAAACTTCGTTCCTTGATCACACAGGTCCCGAATGATCGAATCAAAGGCTAGAAAATGATCCTCAAGGCGGCCGTCTACGTCGAACTTGAGTGCGATCAATTTTCTCCAAAGGTTTAATTTGGACATGGACGAATTTCGTACGAAAACTTTTTTCAACGCTTCCATCATCGCTTTAGCTGACTGGCAATCCTTTATGATGTCCAAATGCTTGTCTTGGATACCTTGGATAATGATCGATCTGGCCTGAACGTCCTTTGCAGAGAAAATTTCCTTCTCCTCATCTTTAATAGGAGGGTGGGCGCTGAGTACCGATAGTACCTTCTCCTTTTCCAAAATCGCCGACAGGCGAAATTGCCAATTGCTGAAATTAGCGCCAGAGAACACTGGAATATGATTAACGTACGTCATTTCGAAATTAGCTGAAGGAACGACCACGAGGTGACGATGACGAACCGATAACAGGTGCCGAATGGGGATTTATTTACTGGCACGAAAACAACGAACCGAAATAAAGCGTCTGATTCACGATCACGATGAATACACGAATCGTAATCAACTGGGCCCATAACCTGTTAATTATTTATAACTATAATATGGAAATAGGGAAGTAAGAACAGCGCTCGCATACGAGGGAATCCGATTTACTACTACACACACACAGACTAGTTCATAACGAGATAGTATGATAAGGCAGTGCTGCCGTATACGATAATTTCCTAACACAACCCTTGTGCTAATAGATACAGATTTATTTTTTTACTATTTTGATAATTCTTCTGTACACCGCTAGGAGCGCTGCTAGGGATCAAAGCACTGTGACTAGAACTGTGAAAAATAACTGTGACTAGAACTGTGAAAAATCACTGTGACTAGAACTGTAAAAATCACTGTGACTGGAACTGTGAAAAATCACTGTTATTAGAACTGTGAAAAATCACTGTGACTAGAACTGTAAAAATCACTGTGACTGGAACTGTGAAAAATCACTGTGACTAGAACTGTAAAAAATCACTGTGACTAGAACTGTGACAATCACTGTGACAAGAACTGTGACAATCACCGTGACTAGAACTGTGAAAAATTACTGTGACTAGAACTGTGACAATCACTGTGATTAGAACTGTGACAATAACTGTGATTAGAACTGTGACAATCACTGTGACTAGAATGTGCTAAAACTGTGACAAACACTGACTAGAACTGTGACACTGAAACAGTGTCAGTCACAGTAATTGGAACTGCTATTGAAACAGTCACAGTCAATCTTGTTTCGAGTATATTTGCCGCTTTACAACTTGGCTACTTGATCGCTGTACTCGTGTCCTTACCTATGGTTTATTAAAATTGTTTCTAATCAAAAATGGTTTTTTGGTAATTTTTCCTAATAAAATTCCAATGTTTACGACCAAAAAACCGCTTTTTTACGACTAAAAAAAAAGTTTGTTGGTCTGGCCCTAATTTTTGTTCTCGAATCAAAAAATTGATTTTTCGAAGAGCCGGAATTTCGCTCGAATTTCAGTCCGAATTCTCGTCGTTTCCGAGTCGTATTTTTTCACTCCCTCATACTGGTCATGTCGATCTTTTGGAGAAACTTTTGAATTATCATATTTTCCACGCTACGAAGGGACTAACGAAGTTCTTGTTGTTGCTGTGAGTAATGAGCTCTTTTATGGAGTCGCAGTTATCTTTTGGCAAATCACCGTCGGATGTGGGCCAGTGGGACTCAGCTGTAAACAGCTGTATTGTGAGGCACGAAGCACTCATCAAGCCAGCCAGCGGACCAATCGTTCGCTTTGTCATGCCGTTCAACATGGCCTCTTGTTGTTTCACACTATGCGGGGCTTCCCTTTTTGTTTTTGCTGGTGAATATTTTGTTGTAGGTGATCGAAATTTTGGACACGTAAAATTTTTAGACAATTCGATTATATTTGGACTGCTTTTTAGGGTGTTCAGGTCGAAAATATCAAAAACTCACAATGCAAATTTTAAAATTCGCCTGAAATCGCAATCCGTCAAGCTATACGAAGACAAAAAATATCTTCTGCAAGGTGAAACAAAGGAAAAAAGGAAAAAATCAAATAGAAAACACTAAAAATGCAAATATATCGAAAGTACTGAGAGTTATTCGAATTCCTATTAAACAGGGCGATAGGTCTTACCAAGACAAACATTTCAGTTCAAGAAATTTGAAAAAAGGTCGAGAATTGAGGGACCTATGGCCATTTTTGTAAATGATGTGCATGCGTTCACGCACAGACCGGCACACGGACACACAGACGCTCGTTCAGGAAGCGATTCTGAGTAAAAGTGTACTGGAGAAATTTTTACTGAAGTTCCGATCCTAATTTTGATTTTAGGACGATTCCAATACTTCGCAAAATATGGAAGTAAAAATCAAATCTATTGTTCCAATACAGGTTTCATTTTTTGCTGGCCACAAAAACGAATTGAGCTTGCAGAATACCTAACGCGTATTTTTTTGGATTTAGGTAACTTGGGGTGCTTCGGTCGGAGTGAATTTTTTCAAACCAAGCTCCTCAGGGTCCTCTTCAAAAATGCTCTTGCGATTTTAGGAATTTTTCAGGTCATTCTAAACATTTTCGTTACAACACATTGGACATTGGACGTATTATGCATTTAACTTGAGTAACATCCTTCTTTTTGGAATCGGTTTTGAAAAGTACCATTCCACGCAAGACCTCCCACCGGTGTGAATCTACCTAGCGATGAATTAACTTCCACCTCTTGAAGCATAGTACTGAATGTCAAGATGTATCTCCCTTTCTTCTGTATCCAGCCGACTGTTTCATCTTTGAGGTCGAAAATTGGCGGCGAAGAAAGTCGGTTCCGCGCCATCGTCCATCATCGCACTCCGTCCGTCTCTTTCCCGCTCGTGGCCTAGGCATATCTCTTTCTCTCTTCAGCGCCATGAACATCACTGCGCATCGGGATCCGGCGCAGGAATTGTCATCATTCGCTGGCCTGAATAACCCTCGACAATTCCATAGGTTGGCAACAGTGCGTTCGGAATGGCAGTTTCCCTAAACGAAAATGCCGGCTATTCTGGATTTTCTAACCATGCTGGCTTATGATAGTGGAACAGTTAATATGAGCATCGAATTTTCAGCAAGACTCGATTCTGTAGCATACGTGGTGGTGAAGGACCAATCCAAAAATTGTCCATTATTCGCCCACCCTTAAGGTGCCCATGCCGGCTGTTGGAGTGGGGATGACCATGGAAACGTGTTCTTTCGGGGATTCGATATCCCCATCCTTTGAACGTCTCTCTTTATTTTACGCTTAAAAATATTTCTATATTGAGAGGAAATTTTTCTCGAATAACGTCGATTTTCATAGAATCCACGTTTTTTCGCATTCAAGCGGGATTTCCTCCGGTAAATTTTGGTTTAAGAGCAATTTCGACTGTACCGTTGGAAAGCTGAAATCTTGGCGCATTTTTTAGGACTACAAGCTTAATTTGACCAGCACGATTGTATCGAGAACGCGGATTTGAAAAAAGCGAAAATTTTCGAGATTTGACCAAATTCAATTTTTCGACCAATTTTTAACCGAATGAAACATCTCAAAATTTTTTTCTGGTACTGTAGGGTGATTGGAAAATTATCGCTCTTTCCAACGGTGCAGTCAAAATCGAATTTTCTCGATAAATTCGGGATGTTATGGCCGTTTTAGTGAATTAAGGCCGAATTCACGGAGGAAATCTTAAAACTCATAAAAGTGGCATTTACAAGCGAGTAAAAAAAAAATGTTATGGAATAATTTTTGTTGGAAATTAGTTGTAGAATCGATCCCTAGCCGGTGGCATATTCCTCAGGTTAACACCCTGTATACACTAGCGGGATATGTAATAGTGAGGATATACCTATAACCTAGTGAGGATGTCAAATCTAAAATAGCGAGAATAATTAATGAGAATGCTGGAAACAATGTACCAAAAAGCGAAAAAGGGTAAAAATGCAATTTACGGGTTACCTAGGTAAGTGTATTTAAACCATTCTCAATCCATTCAGATGAGAACCTTTAAACCGGGAAATGATGGTAATTCCTGACAATGCCGACTCCTAATGGCCTTGTAATGTGAAATTGGTAATCGGATATGGCAGCGAAATCGTTACAATGATCTGACAATTTGTTGCCCAACTGACATGATCGAGAAAAGATTTCCTGTTTATTGCCGGTTGACCTTATGGTGGATTGATTTTAATTCGATAGCTTTTCTTATTTTCGACCCCCTTAATAAAATTATTCATTTCTTAAATCCTTAAATTATCTAATGGAAAAATGACCAGATAACAATTGAATGGGTGAAAAAAGGCGATTGTCCCCAGCCAGTACAATATGGGAAAAATGGCCGAGAAAAATTAGTTATTTTTTAACCATTAATGCTGTGTTAATAAATGGAAATTTAAGTAGGTACCTGTTTAATAAATTATGATCTCCAAATTATTTCACTCACCGCTTAGGAATTGACGATGTTCAAATTTCACAATTCCTCAATAACAATTTAAGATTTTCACATTTGAAAAGATTTCAAGCACAGGCAACTTCACTATACCGACGCTGACGTTCTTACTGACTGTCTCGAGTCCTTCAGACTGGTGGGGACGTATTTAGGTATATTACCATGCAACGAGCCGTCAATTTCCGATGCCAATTACCGATGGCTTGTCCTGACGTGAGCCTATCCCAAGTATCTATTTTTTTTGGCGTTTTTTTCACAATAATTTGCTCGTCGCTCAAAAAGACTGTGTGCCATACCCGGCCAAAAAAAGCTCTATGAGCGTTTCGAGTATTATTATCTGCGATCAGTGTTATCTGCGTCCGTTACAGAAATATAAAATAAAAGTATATATGGATATAAATATAATAAAAATATAAATAAAAATAATATAAATTTGAAAAATATAAATAATAATTATATTTTTTAAATTCATATTATTTTTATATTGAAAATTATATTGAAAAATGTATATTATACGTCCCCCTCAATTTTCAACGTTTTCTTCAAATTGCTTTCACTAGAAGGTTTGTTTTAGAAAGACCCTGATTAACCGGAATTTCGATAATTCTCAGTACTGCCGAGATATTGGCATTCTTAGCGTTGGTTATTTCAGTTATTCTGGCCACAAAAATGAACAGATTTGAGCAATTTTGGTTTTATGGATCAAAAATTTGAAAAAACTTCTTCAAATCTGATAAATAAGACTCTATATGGGTGTAAAATTGAAAAAAAACCATTTTTCAAAATTTCAACAATTTTTTTTAGAAACCTTTTGTTTATTAAAATTTTGGTTCAATTTTACCGCCTATTTTACTCGACCAAAATAAATTTGTTTGAGTTAAGAACAATTTTTTAGAGACCTTGAAATTGAGCTGTTGGCTTAGCTAACGAATTGAAGCTGTTTGCTAAGGCTTATTATTAATATGTTCTTTTTAATAAACTTTTTAAGAAACAATTATAAAGTTCGATTTGGAATATTCTCAAATCGGTTTTGGAGACTCTCAAATATTCGGAAAATTCTCAAATTTGGAAAATTTGCAATTCGACGTGAAAATGCTATTTGCTCTTTAAATTATTGCTGATAATACAGAGAAATATATATATTCTTGATAATTTCAATATTTATATATTATATAAATCATACCACCCAAAGAAAAGTTAACTTAAATTTTTTATCTAATTGGAATTATAGATAATTCAGATAATTGTTAGAGAATTTGATCAATACTTACATTTTTGGGTTGTTTACTGCTCGTAGCCCTTTGTTGGCGAAATTTCGCGAGCGTCTTTCTTTTCTACAATAAGTTTGTACTCGATGTTCGGTTAAAAATTCGAAACTAACGCGAAAATCCGATGAGTTGATGCTGGCATGGGTTCTGGACGCGCGGACTGATCGGCGTCATTACTCCAGATACATTGTCCGGTTTTGCCGGGAAATAAGGAAAGTAATGCCGCCTGTACACCCCTCAACGTCGGCCGACCGATTCTGTCTGCGGAGTCTCGGCCGCGAGTGAGCCGTCCGAGGTCTGACGACGTCTGTCTCCCCTTCCGACCGCGCCATGGCAACGGTTTACAGCCGGCGAGACGATTCTTCGGTAACCGGATAACTCGCAGTACTTCCGCCAGTGTTGCCGGGTAGGGGCAAAGGGTAACCCCCGTTAAGCTTTGGAAAAAAGCCCAGCCTTTTTTGGAAAACCGAAATAGATTATTTATTTCTGATGGTAAATGAACATTTTTCACCGTCCTATATCAACCTGGAGAAGGGGTGCTAGCGAAATTTTTTTTACCATTTTTACTTCCATATTTCCATTTTTATGTCCATATTTATATGGAAGTGTAGTCATATTCCTAAAATCGAGAATTGGAACGGAGCTTCAAAAAAAAAAAAGTTTTACTCATACACATTTACATTAAAATTTGCAAAGTGGGTTTTTAAATTTTCGACCTATACAGCCTCAAAAGTAGTCAAAATACGAATAAATTGTTTTAAACATTAACGTATCAAAATATGGCAGTATTGCGCACCACTACTCACTTACTACTCACCATTGATTAAGCTCAACAAAACCTAATTATTATTTTTGTATAAAGTGAAAAATGCTACTGATAAAAAATCTCGATTCCAATGCTAACAAATCGGTCTTGATTTTGAATCGTCGTTTACTTAGACCATGGAGGTGATGTTCTTTCATTCCAGAATCGCCGATTCCTTTGTTAACGACCTGTTACGAATTTTTATTGGTCCATCGGCCAATTAGTATGGTAAGCATGCTAGTCGCACGGAAAAGGCTACGGAGACTGGCCGCGCATTCGTTATTTTTTTCAAAAGTTCAACAGGAAAAAGTCATCTCATAGTCGAACACTAGTTGAGAAACTCCAAGTATATAATATATACTATATTATAGTACATTATATATTACTAGTAGAATACTAGGTAGTATATTGTACTATTTATATGGCAGAAAAAAATTAATATCAGATATTCTACAGGTTTCATTTTTTTACTTTATTTGTTTTTATTTATTTTTCCATGTAGGTATTTTTTCATAACAATTTTTGGTTATACAATATTGTCAAACATTTGCCATAACGAACGTGTCTGAGATTTAAATGTTGTATTTGTGGTTTTATTGAGGTTTAGTGAGGGCCGAGGAAAAGATGCATTGTTTAGGAGGCAACGTACCATACGTAACAGACTGCTCCAATAATAGAAAAACTCTGAAAAACATCCTGAAATTATTGAAGCAAAATGAGCAGCTGTGTAATAGTCTTAGGACCCCGGGCGGGTTTATTACAAAACAGGTTACCAAAAACAATTTTTCACAGATACCCAAAATCATGTACCAATACTGTGTACATGCTCCAACTCTCGAAGATTACCAACGATTCGTCCTGAACAGGAGCTGAGCATTGCAGAGCATCCTGAGGGCAGCCAATAGAAACGCTCGTAGTTCAAAAAGACGCCACCAGAATTCGCGATGGCCCTCCTGTCGGAACGTGTCGCAATCCGATGCCACAAGCCAGAGTCCGCCAGATGCGCGCCACCGTCGAGAATTACCATCAGATGGTAGAAGATGGAGGGCGGCACTGCGTCTACGCGGCAGTGCGTTGAAAAGATGCCTTCCGCCAAAGCGTCGAAATTGAGTATATATACTCAATATATATTGGGATATATCCCAATGCAGGACCAAACATAAGGGGTAACAAGTTTTGACAAGAATTATTGTTAGGCTTGTAAACCTTAAGCACCTTAACCAGCATTATGTCGTTTCGAAGCATGACACTCCTTTTCCATAAACTTTATCTTCACTTGAAATTGGAAAAAAACATTGCATTACCTAATTTATTTCCCGAGATTCGTTGAGAAAAGGTAACACAGGCCCAAGGGCTTTTCCTAGAGCCTTAAATCTCCGATTAAAATGAAATCCTTCGGAGGAAGAAAGAAAATGAATTGACGAGATAAACTTACGTTTCCAATTAGAGTTTATTCGAGATTGTTGTAGACGAAGTAGAATTTTTTGTGTGTGTATTCAGGACCAACCTTCTGATTATGAATGGCAAGCAAAACAGGAGTTTGAGATCCGATTACTTTTTGAGTGTCTTTCAAATTTTTTCCAAATTTCAGTCCGTTACGTCGCACAAAAAATTGCTTATCCTTAAATTAAAAAAAAAATAATACCGTAATAATGAATTAAAACATATTATAAATATGAAAATTTTAGGATATACTTCAGAATTATTAAAACATTTAAAGAAATAAAAATCTTTGAAAATTACCCGGTACCTACAGAATCTGGTAAAATGGGGTTCACGGTGTTTTGAATTTTAAGTTTTTATTTCTTCGAGCAAGTAGTTTCAAAAAGCTGAAAAGATGGGGAAATTTCGGTATTTTATTTTAGAAATTAGAATCAAAAGTGAAAGTGTAATTTGCGGCACACAAAAATTCACATTATTACCTGTAAGTGCAAAATAATTTTTTACTGATTCCTCTCCTGGCCCAGTTTGATGATTACCATCCCACGTACGATTGGTGGCATTTCAGGGCAAACGTCGAAGCAAACCCAACGCTCTCCTTCTTTTCCGGCGGGCATCGTCGTCGTCGTTTGCGGCAGATCGTCGACTCCCCACATTTTCGGCAGATCTGAACTCCAGACGCAGAGGCCATCGCATACCATACTTTTAGTATGCCGCTAAAAAAAATTGACGGTAAATTTAAGAACAGCAGTGCGTCGCATAGAATGAAAAAACAGAACAGAACAGGACGTGACGGGGCGGGGCGGGGTGGGCCGGGACGGGACTGGGACTGCGACTGGGACCTGGACTCAACTCAACTCAACTCAATTGGGTTGGATTGGTTTGGTTTGGGCTCGTCTGAACTGAACTGACGTTAAACTGAAGTTGAATTGAAGCTGAACTAGAGTTGAACTGAAGTTAAACTGAAGTTGAACCGAAGTTGAACTGAAGTTGAACTGAAGTTGAACTGAAGTTGAACTAAAGTTGAACTGAAGTTGAACTGAAGTTGAACTGAAGTTGAACTGAACTGAAGTTGAACTGAAGTTGAACAGAAGTTGAACTGAAGTTGAACAGAAGTTGAACTGAACTGAACTGGAGTTGAACTGACCTCAGTTCAAAACTGACCTCAGTTCAAACTGACCTCAGTTCAAACTGACCTCAGTTCATAACTGACCTCAGTTCAAACTGACCTCAGTTCAAACTGACCTCAGTTCAAACTGACCTCAGTTCAAACTGACCTCAGTTCAAAACTGACCTCAGTTCAAACTGACCTCAGTTCAAAACTGACCTCAGTTCAAACTGACCTCAGTTCAAAACTGACCTCATTTCAAAACTGACCTCAGTTCAAACTGACCTCAGTTCAAACTGACCTCAGTTCAAAACATACCTCAGTTCAAACTGACCTCAGTTCAAACTGACCTCAGTTCAAACTGACCTCAGTTCAAACTGACCTCAGTTCAAAACTGACCTCAGTTCAAACTGACCTCAGTTCAAACTGACCTCAGTTCAAAACTGACCTCAGTTCAAAACTGACCTCAGTTCAAAACTGACCTCAGTTCAAACTGACCTCAGTTCAAACTGACCTCAGTTCAAAACTGACCTCAGTTCAAACTGACCTCAGTTCAAAACTGACCTCAGTTCAAACTGACCTCAGTTCAAACTGACCTCAGTTCAAAACTGACCTCAGTTCAAACTGACCTCAGTTCAAACTGACCTCAGTTCAAACTGACCTCAGTTCAAACTGACCTCAGTTCAAAACTGACCTCAGTTCAAACTGACCTCAGTTCAAACTGACCTCAGTTCAAAACTGACCTCAGTTCAAAACTGACCTCAGTTCGAACTGACCTCAGTTCAAACTGACCTCAGTTCAAACTGACCTCAGTTCAAACTGACCTCAGTTCAAACTGACCTCAGTTCAAACTGACCTCAGTTCAAACTGACCTCAGTTCAAACTGACCTCAGTTCAAACTGACCTCAGTTCAAACTGACCTCAGTTCAAAACTGACCTCAGTTCAAACTGACCTCAGTTCAAAACTGACCTCAGTTCAAAACTGACCTCAGTTCAAAACTGACCTCAGTTCGAACTGACCTCAGTTCAAACTGACCTCAGTTCAAAACTGACCTCAGTTCAAACTGACCTCAGTTCAAAACTGACCTCAGTTCAAAACTGACCTCAGTTCAAAACTGACCTCAGTTCAAAACTGACCTCAGTTCAAAACTGACCTCAGTTCAAAACTGACCTCAGTTCAAAACTGACCTCAGTTCAAAACTGACCTCAGTTCAAACTCAGTGACTCAGTGATCTGAGTTTGAACTGATCTGAGTTTGAACTAATCTGAGTTTGAACTGATCTGAGTTTGAACTGATCTCAGTTTGAACTGACATCAGTTCGAACTCAGATCAGTTCGAACTCAGATCAGTTCGAACTCACATCAGTTCGAACTCACATCTGTTCGAACTCGGATCAGTTCAACTTCAGTTCAACTTCAGTTTAACTTCAGTTCAACTTCAAATCAACTTCAGTTCAACTTTATTTCAGTTCAACTTCAGTTTAACTTCAGTTCAACTTCAGTTCAACTTCAGTTCATTTTCAGTTCAACTTCAGTTCAGTTCAACTTTAGTTCGAGTTGAACTGAAGTTGGAGTGAACTGAAGTTGAACTGAACTGAACTGAACTCTACTTGGAACTGTGAACTCGGAACTTGGAACTGTGAAATTGGAACTTCTGGAAAACAGAACAGAATAGAATATAATAGAATAGAATAAAATTGAAATAATTAATTCTGGTTGATCAGGGTTATGTGTCGTTTCTAGATAAACATTCCGGTTCAAGAATTTTGAAAAAAGGGGTTTGAAAGGGGTTAGAATTTTAAAAAAAGATTTTGAAAAATTTTTGAAAAAATTTTGAAAAAGAATTTTGAAAAAAGGGGTTAGAAAAGGGTTAGAATTGAGGGAGATATGGTTATTTTCGTAAAAGCGCACAAGACGCAGATTGGCGCTCCCCCTCGGGATAGCACAAGCTTGCCACGGGTGGCTAGCCCCGGTTGACTCTACATTAGAAAAATATCTTTTCCATATGGATCTTATAATACACACACCTGTTGCCAGAGCGCGATCGGGTTGTTTTGTCGGATTGAGCCTCGCTTCAATTTCAGGGCCTTAAATTTCGCGGTTGTTGACCACAGAAAAACCGTACATAATATACCGACTTTCACAAAAATCGTCATTTTGAAAAACAACATTCCTCCGATACGAAGTAAGCTAGCCCGACCAGAAAAAAATAACGTTCGGCTAAAAATGACATTCTCCGTATTTAATTGATTTAACCAATCGTAAATCGCGTTTCAACTCTCCGCACAATGGAATTAGCTTGGATCACGAGTTCAATTGTAATTTTAGTCGATCTTGACTAGCCGAAGTTTAGTTTTCTCGTTAATTTCCTCGAAACACCAAATTTTTTCAACAAAAACTACTTCCACTGAAGTGAGCCAATGGGAAAATTCCAAAAAAGAAAATCGACAAAAATATTCGGAGGATAACCCTTCCCGTCTTTTTTCTAGAAACATCCGAATTCCTCTGTCGAGAAGCTTTTAAACTTGAACTCGAAGTCTTGACCCTGAACAGCTGTCGTGACTTGACGCTCTTTGCAAACACTGACTCCGCGGAGAAGAACCTGGCGGAATTCGACAAGACTTTGGACAACCAAAGTTAACTGTCCGAGTAATTGGTGATACCAAGAATAATCATCCGCTCTGCGGAGGCGGAATGCGTCTGCATTTTCGAGAAGCGAGGCTATAGAGTTGCGGTGGAACCGGGAAGCTGTAGACCGGTTCCTCGGGTTGCTGCAATATGCACATCAGCAATCGGATCACTTCCTCGTCTGCGTGTCCGCCTCGTCATTCACAAAAATGGCCGTAGCTCCCTCAATTCTCAACCTTTTTTCAAATTTCTTGAACTGAAATGTTCGTCTCGGCAAGGCCTATCACCCAGTTTGAATTCGAATTACTTGCATTAATTTTAATTCATTAGGATTTTTAGTGTATTTTTTTTTGGGCAACGAAATTGACCTATTTGAGCGTTCTTGGTCCTCAAATCTTTGTTTTTCCTTGCAGAATACGTGGATATTTTTAATATTCCGGTAACTTGACGCATTTTTATTTTAGGAGGATTTTAAAATTTTCATTGCATGTTTTTTGATATTTTTGATCATTTTAGCCATCTAATTGATCAAAATCTAATTTCATTATTTCAAAAATTTACGTATAAAAACATGAAAGTATTGCGTGTTATCTACCCACCACTGGTTCGTCTCAACAACCAACCGTTTTTCACTTTTTCACGTGTTTCAATGTAGGTCGATTTCGATCCTTCCACTTCATAAATACTGACGAATTTTTTTCATTTTATCACCGATCTAGTTATAGTGTAAATGTAACCACTTTACAGGATTCACAGGTTGTCGCAATGCAGCATTATCGAATGTTCATTTCCACATTTTCCACGAGTCATAACCTTAGGTCATTTTCAAGTGTCAGACCGCTAGAGAACAAAAACCGCTGCCGACTTGTGAAACTGCGCGCGAAAGAATCGCTTGCGAGAAATACAGAAATCGACCGAATAGAGGACATGTGCGGTTTTTTCTCAACATTGCAACATAGTTCACATAGAACTATTGAGCACTACAGTGCTTTACTCTTCTTTCGAGAATAGGCCGTATCAAGCCTGGAGTTTTGATGCTGTCCTGAAAATTCAGGTTGTCCCCAACTTGGCATGAAAAAATTGGGTGAAAATAGATCGAAAAGGGAACAAAACGCCGCCACCCGCATTGCTCCATCTTAACCCGTTCCAGAGATACGATTTTTCGAAGATTTTTTTCAGAAAAATCACATTTTGAATCATAGGAACCCACATTTCTCCAATTTAAATTCACTTTTTCTGACTTTTGGATTCAGCGTTAAATTTCCTATACGCTAAGTGTACAATCCTAATCGAAAACTAATTCCTAATTACCGCAATTTTGGTTCAAACGTCAAAAATTGAAGAAAAAAAATCTGAAAACGCTTGTACGTTCGATCCTCTCTCCCCTTACGACCGTACGTAAGGTCCTGGCGACCAATAAATCATCCACCATTAAATGGTTAAATTAATCAATTTTAATTTAATTTTAATGGTTAATTCAATTTAGCCAATTTTATCATTGCAAAGCTGATTGGATCAGCAAGTTTTTCCGAAATTTGACGCTTCCTCAAAATCTAGTTAGAAAACAAATATTTTCAGAAAAATTGTTTTTTTTTTCGATTTTGACGATCAAACCGCAATTGCGATACCTATGAGCTATTTTTATGATTGTCCACAAAGTCTATAGAAAATTTAACGCTGAATCCAAAAATGTCCTTAAAAGTCGGGAAAAGTTGTTTTGAACCGAAGAAATGTGGTGTTTATCAAGCAAAATGTGATTTTTCTGAGGAAAAAAATTTCATATCGGAAACGTGTCGGGATAGGAAAATGCGGGTGGTGGTGGCATTTTGATCAATTTTTGGCATAGTTCCACCCAATCTTTTTTTTTTTAAACAAAGTGCGGGACTCCCTGTATGCCCACGCGGCAGTTGAACAGTGAAAACGTCGGGATGACATCAAGTTTTGAAATCAAAACGTGGATCCTCGAGGGCGGCAGGGCACGCCCGGGACAACTTCGGTTATCGTGCGAAAAGCCAACGTCCGGAGCGGCGGTTTATTACGTCAGAAACCGAAAGTTATAAGGACGAAGAGCCAATGATATCCTGGTGAACCCCCAACCCCCAACCTCAACCCCCAAAAATACCATAGAGTACCCCCAGGACGAAGACTAGCTGTCCAGCAAGGACTCCTGTCCAGTTCCTCCTCCCTTCGGTTGACTCCCTTCCACCGTTGCTGTATAACCCGAACTAAGAACCTGATGACCGGCCCAGTCCATCTCGAGTCAGTCCGTCAGATAGAAACAGACATTGACAGGCGGATCAGTTTTTGCTGTAGCATCGGGCGTTTGTCAGTGAACGGTAGATCGTATTATTGACTTTTGATCCCGATCCGGAAGAACACGAAGCCGGCTCAATCCTGTCCGCTCGTCTTCAACTCAAGTCGCAAGGTAAATTGACATTTTTGGATTTCGGTTTCGTCAGTGCAAAACAGACCGTATTTATTATTTATTTAAGTTAGGTTTTTAGTCGGAAACGATCAGTTTTTAAAAACGTAACTTTTATTTATGCAATTGTATTTTGCCAATTGTTTTTATTTTAATAATTTTCCTGCAAAATTTTTTTGGAGAAATGTTCGTCATTTACCTACTCTCAAAATTTACTGCAAAACAGAAAATATTTTTTTTTTTACTATTCCTCTTGGCCATTTAATAGCCCATGATAATTGGACAAAATTTGTTTTTCTATTTAATAGTGGAATAATAGAAAAATAAATTTATTTTTCAAACAAACAAAATTAAATGTTTGTCCTGCAAAGCTGCTGTTTAATAATGAATAAAAATGTTCTGCAGTAAATTCCGTGAGTAAATGGCAAAAATTTCGGAGAAAAATCTTTGCAGGACAAATGTTGTTTTTGTAACAAAACAAACTTGGTTTTTGTTTTAATAATTAATTTTAATTTCAATTAATTAATAAGAGGCACAGTTTTGTCCCATTTTAGTCCCCACTGAGATTGTAAGCCCTATTTTTCGGTTTTGGGTTTTTTTTACGCAGCCAATTTTGATCCGATTTCAAAAAACGATTCCCCTAACATTTCAACGATGTTATTTGACACCACTACCTACTTTCTTCTTTTTTTTATAGTTCAAATATATTTTGGGCATAACAGAAATTTTTTTCAAGGTCGGAATTTTTCTTTTGACAGCTTGATTTCAATTGTCCAACCCTTTTTTTCAAATATTTTACCGCATTTTCTCCAAAAATAAGTTGATTTTGAAGGTGGGCTATGAAGAATTGTGTACCTATTATCTTTTTTTCGGCTCAATTTTGAAGAGTGTATGGGCACCTCGCATAAAAATAGTGTTTGCAAAATTGTCACTTATGTTTGGAAAATTCTCAATTCGACAGGAAAAGTTCTGAATGTGGTAGGAAAAAATTGTCTACTCGATTTGGAAAATTCTCTTTAAGATTTGCAGCAAAATTTTTTTCAAAACCATTTCGAGCTATTGCCTTCCAAAAACCCGTTGACCCTGGCCATTCATTTCGAAAAAAGCCCCAACAATAAACTGCCATTCAACTTTTTTCTACGACTTTTCCCGATGCGGAAATTCAACAAACAGCTGGCACTGGATCTGACTCGCCGACACCTGGTGTCTTTTGTTTGTCTGGATCGCCCCCGTTTAGGAATGACCTCCATTATTATTGTTCTCTGCCGGATTGCTGAAACTGCATCTTACGTTCAATAACCCGATTCGGTTTTTTTTGGGTCAATCACCTTGAAAAACTAGACGCCGAATTTGGCGCGGGATTCCGATACAAAATTTAAAATACGTACGTAAAAAATTTAAAAACCATAAAAAACAGTGCCGCGCATGGATTATACGCAATACGCCCATAGGTACTATCGTATTCAAATTCATGCATTTTGATTCAAACTCATTATATTTTGACTGTTTTGGATGCTGTAAGGATCAAAAATGACGAAAAACTCACTCCGCAAACTTTAAACCCCGATAAAATCTAAATACTACAAGTTCCCGGAATTAACAAAATATCCAGGTATTCTACAAGGTAATACGAAGATTTTAGGACCAAGAACGCTCAAATCGGTTAATTTTTTGTGGGTAGGAAAAAATAAAATAAAAAACAATAAAAGTGCAAATATATTTAAAGTACTATGAGTAATCCAAAGTCGGGATAAACAGGGTTGTAGGTCTTACTGAGACGAACATCCCAGTTCAAGAAATTTGAAAAAAGGTTTGGAATTGAGGGAGATACAGCAACTTTTGTAAATGCAACAGACAACGGAAGGCAGACGTTCAGAAAGTGAACCAGAGTACAAGCGTAGGTATAAGGTGTACATTTTAGCACGGTTACCACACATTGTTACACCCATTCTGCGGATTTTGAAGTAAAAACACAAAATCCAAATTTTCTAAGAATCATTTTTAGTTATGCCGTACCAGAGTGGGCAAAGAAATATTTTTCAAATCAAGAATATCGCTCAACTTTCGCTGGAATGTCAAGGTTCAATTATTTTCGCTAGAAGCGACCTTGCTGGAGCGGTAGGTAATGCCTGCGCCTGTAACTGAACAACAACAACAATCTTTCCATTTTTGTTTCGCGGGCCGGTGAAAACGTAAAGAAGTCCTTCCGAATCTTCCGGAAGGTGCTTTTTAAATGCTTTTTAAATTCGCATTGTGCTATCGCTGAAAGTTCGTGCAGATTTGTTTGAGGATGACAATAGAATTTATTGTCATATATAATGTGAATACAATGTTTAGATGTGTAAGATTGACTGAATTTTCTCCAGATTTGAAGAAATTTTAAGAATTGAGGGAGCTGTGTCCATTTTTACTTCCATATTTACAGAGTAAATGGAAGTATTGTGATCGTCCTAAAATCGAGAATCGGAACGGAGCTTCAGAAAAAACTTTTTCTTATACACATTTACTCAGAATCACTTCCTGAACAAGTGTCTGTGTGTCCGTGTGTCCGTCTGTCCGTCTGTCCGTGTGTCCGTCTGTCCGTCTGTGGTCATTTACAAAAATGGCCATAACTCCCTCATTTCTCAACCTTTTTTCAAATTTCTTGAACTGAAATGTTTGTCTCAGCAAGACCTAACACCCTGTTTAATCGGAATTTGGATAACGCACAGTACTTCCGAGATATTTGCATTTTTAGTGTTTTCTATTTTATTTTTTTCCGGCCGCAAAAATGAACCGATTTGAGCGTTCTTGGTCTTAAAATCTTTGTTTTACCTTGCAGAATATGTGGATATTTTTTACATTCCGAAAATGTGGCGTTTTTTCATTTTGGGCGAATTTTAAAATTTTAATACTGAATTTTTTGATATTTTTGACCTAAACACTTACAAAAGCAGTCAAAATATGATCAAATTGTGTCACAATTTTACGTTTCAAAATATGGAAGTATTGTGTGTTATCTACGCACCACTGGTTGTAAATGACCACAGACGGACACATGTTCGGAAGTGGTAGGATTCTGAGTAAAAGTGTACAAGTGAGTTTTCCGAAGATCCGATCCGATTTTCGACTTTTGGACGATTAGGTATACCTAATACTTCCATTTATTTCGTAAATATTGAAGTAAAAAGTGTTTCCTTCCGAATCATCATATTTTCGAAATGTGCGGATGTTCTACGGATGCAGATTTTTTGGTGGAGAGACAAAAAAATGAGTGTAGACGTGTAAGATTGAATGAATTTTCCTCTATCGATTAGATTTTTTCGTGCAATTTTTGTTTTCGGACGGTCACCAAGCTACGCATTTTCACCCATATGGATCGGCTTGTCCTAAAAACCGAAAAGCTAGGAAACCAATCCTTAAGGACCAGATTCCTTAAGTGTTTGTCTGGGTTCCAATGTCTTGCTGTTGCTTGACTCCTATGTGGGTGAAGGTGTAGGCCGCCGAGTTACGGGTCGGTTTCGGTTCGCGCCTCTCGGTGTCGTAATTTCTCGTTTAGCGGGACATTCGTGTGCTCAGTTTGTGTTACTCCAAGGAGCGCGCCTGGATCTGCCTTCTTGGCGCTATTCGAATTTTTACTGCCGTCCTTCGGGTCTCATCCGAGTTTGAGGAGGTGCGGGCCGTCTGGTGGCGAACGGTGCAAGACTGCGAACGATCCGATTTGCTCGGTGTAAACACGACGGCCAACGACGAAGAAAGAGAGGCAGCATGGTTCTGTAATTATTCTTTTTTTGACGTCAGGATACCGGTATTTTGAACTTTCCCAGAGTTTTCCGAAGAGGTTGAGAAGAATTTTGCTCGTGACCATTCCAAAAAATTCTGGTATGCTGTTTATATGACCCAACCGCCCACCCTTTTGAGGCGAACATTTCCGAGAAGCGGGACCAGGAAGCTGGAGCTCTTCCGTAGATGAGCTCATTCGGATTTAGGGCCAAATGTTGCCTTTATTGTGTCCTATCAGGAGGATTTCAGACGAATGTTGGTGCCTCCGGGAAGAGCAGCAGTCAATTTATTCTAGCACATTTGCTGTATCCCACCTGATTCATCCGTTGCTCCATTAGGAGTATTTTTATTCAAAGATACGCCACTTAGAACAAAATCTCAAAAACATCCAAAAATCCTCGTGGGGATTTCTCACATACCCCACCGTTGAAATCATGGAGTGTTCGCTTGAACCGGACGAGTAAACAGCCTTTAATACGGCCAGGCAAGGTCATCCTGGATGAAAACAACCCACGATTTCTATATTAGATCGTTACACATTCCTAATAAGTGCTCCTGGTAAGTAACATAGGAAGGATACCTCAGAATGAGTGATCTGCCTTCAATTTTGTATATCCGACTCAAAAAAGCCAATGTTCACAAATTTTGAAGTCGAGTGTTCTTTATGTGCGTCCAATTGAAAATTTTCGACAAAGACATACGATCATGGGAGGTTAAAACAATTAATAGAAGGTTAGGGGCTTTCCCTCCTTCGTTCCGAAGCTGGACAGCCAATCAGAGAGCTGATTGAACTAAATGCACTACAATGCAAAGGTGAAGGTTATCCACCGATTTGCGACCCTGTTACTTCAAGTGTGATAAAGTAACGTCGATAACCTTCCTTCATCGGATTAAGTTGCGAGAGAGCAGATCAAACTACGCGATCTGATTGGCTGTCCAGCTTCAAAGCTCTTGCATCACAACTTGACTTGATGACGGAAGGTTATTAACGTTACTTTAACGCGCTTGAAGTAACGCGGTCGCAAATCGTCTATAGGTGACCTTGACCATGGTAGGTAGTTCTTCCATCTTTCTTCGCTCGTTTCGATATTGATGAACTCAATTTTTTGGGAATTTTTAGGGACCACGTATTTTTCGAATTTGTGCGGTGTCAAAACATGGAACTTACGGCCCAGTCAACATATTGAACGACATCGGCTACGATCTGTCGATACCCAATACTATCGACCCTTGCATCATCGATGGAAAAATACCAATTATCGGAGGAAAACATCGATATTCCGATACTATCGATGGCCCTCCCTACGGTGGGTGGGGTAGGTGTTATGATGCGCTCAGGTTGACTCACAAGTACACTACGTAACACTGTAGATGAACAGCTGTAGATGGAACACGTGTAGATGACATGATCTTGAAGTTTTATTCTATTTTTATTCGAACATAAGTGGAAACATTTGATAAAATGATGACGGAGACGCGTCAGTCACTTAAGATCATGCTAATATTCTGTTGATGATGCCGTTAAGCCAATCAATCCACAGTTCGGTCGACGATTGATTATCGATAGTCGAACCGTTGAGCGCTAACGATCTCATCATAGAAGATGGTAAGAGTTGACTTGCGAGCGGTGCGTAGCGGTCACTGCCGGCATTTTCGTCCCACGGTTTGTTTACAATAAGGTACCAGTGTTGCCAAGGTGTGGCCGTCAAAACCCCCTGCGGCAACGTCAAAAAAACCCCAAATCCCCAAAATAAGAAAAAATCCCCGAAAACCCCAAAAGTTAAGGATGAATAATTCATTTTTAAGCATTAAAAATATAGGTGCTATTTCTTATAAAACATACCTAACTCCATAATATACAACTAAAATTTTAAATATTACCTAAAACTATAAACTATTTATTACTAACTCTTTCTGAATACTTATCAGTAAAGTCAGTAAATTAACATACTAAAACACCAATAAAAATTAGGTTTGTACCTACCCACAAGTTGGTAGACGTACATGTATCCCAAATCCAAATGGCTTTTATTTGAGTACCTATCTCTCAATTCAGTTAGCTGTGCAGTGGCAGCCTTAGCTGTAATTTATCTGCAGCACTTAGCTGGTATTTCTTCATTTTTATACTTTCTTCTAGTCCCTCTGACTTCCACAAAAACCCTCAAATTTGGGGGGAAACCCCCACAATTTGGCAACACTGTAAGGTACCTACCTAGGCAAGTTTCACTTCAAGGTCAATCGATGCCGAGTTGAATCGAGAAAAATCAACAACAATACCGTTTCAATCCACCATAGCTTCTGAACGGATCAATCGATAATTTTCCGGCAGCCACCAATCGATTCAAAATTTAATCGAGAGTAAATAGGATTATGTGAGAAAATGCCGATAACCCAACAGTTTTCGAGCCAAAAATAGTTTTTGTTGGACAAGCCAGGGGCCCCCATAAGGAACACACAGGAGACAACAAGATCTGTAGGACGAAAATGTGCCATCGGCCGCTAGGCGCGCCACCGTCGAGAATTACCATCTTCTATAGAAGATGGTAAGAGTTGACTTGTGAGCGGTGCGTAGCGGTCACGGCTGGCATTTTCGTCCCACGGTTTGTTTACAATAAGGTACCAGTGTTGCCAAGGTGTGGCCGTCAAAAACCCCTGCGGCAACGTCAAAAAACCCCCAAATATGAAAAAATCCCCGAAAAACCCAAAAATTAAGGATGATCAATTCATTTTTAAGTATTAAAAATATATGTACTAGTTTACATACCTAAAATTTACTTAACTCCATTATATACAACTACAATTTTAAATATTACCTAAAACTATAAACTATTTAATACTCACTCTTCCTGACTACTTATCAGTAAAGTCAGTAAATTAACATACTAAAACATCAATAAAAAAATAGGTTTGTGCCTACCCACAAGTTGGTAGACGTACATCCCAAACCCAAATGGCTTTTATTTGAGTACCTATCTCTCAATTCAGTTAGCTGTGCAGTGGCAGCCTTAGCTGTTATTTATCTGCGGCACTTACTTACTTACGTATTTCGTCATTTTTATACTTTTTTCTAGTCCCTCTGACTTCCACAAAAACCCCCAAAATTCCCCTCTGGCGGAGAGAAAACCCCCAAATTTGGGGGGAAAACTCCACAACTTGGCAACACTGTAAGGCACCTACGTAGGCAAGTTTCACTTCAAGGTCAATCGATGCCGAGTCGAATCGAGAAAAATCAACAACACTACCGTTTCAATCCACCATAGCTTTTGAACGGATCAACCGATAATTTTCCGGCAGCCAACAATCGATACAAAATTTAATCGAGAATAAATGAGATTATGTGAGAAAATGCCGATAACCCAACAGTTTTCGAGCCAAAAATAGTTTTTGTTGGACAAGCCAGGGGCCCCCATAAGGAACACACAGGAGACAACAAGATCTGTAGGACGAAAATGTGCCATCGGCCGCTAGGCGCGCCACCGTCGAGAATTACCATCTTCTATACTCGCGATCGATCAACGTCAAACCTCAAATTGCCGGCCCAGACCGCGTTATTGTTGTACAGCCTTGGTCAACAACATGAAGCGTTGATAACTGTAGTATATCATATGAGGATGTCAGACTCCGGGTAACGTCTTCGTCTACGGATAAGTAGTTAGGAACACCGGATAATGAGTTGGCCCAAATGGGTCCAGAAGTTAGGGCTAGTAACATAACATTGACTCCCTGGTACAGGTTTATATTGCAATATGTACCTAGCTATTTTCATGTTTCCTTTCTCGTGACGCATTTAATTGCCATTTTGCAATAGCTCTGCAGGTACGGAAAAATGGGATTATGGGTAGGCCTATCTGATGCCCCTATGCTCCAGCGTGTCCCAGCTATAACTTTCTGGTTCTACCCGGATTTCGAGGTCACGACAGCCTCTCTCTTCAAAAACCTTGTGTGGTGCTGGTAATTGCTTCTTAAGATGCAAAAAATTCGTTCACGCTCACTTGCTTGAAACGAACCTTTGAAATGGCAAGTTCCTCAAAGGCATTTTGTGTCACTATAGTGGACTTATGTCTGAATACAGACCCTCCGTCGCCGAAGGATCAGGGCGTCTGCCTAAAGACCAGGATATGCCAGGTTCGAATCCTGTCGGAGAGTGAAATGTTTGCCATTTCCCACTTGATCTCATATGAATTACAGCATTAAGGGGGCTACTACCACATCAACAGGAATGCGTTCAAAAACAACAATTGTTCCGATATTATATGAAGCGTCCAGAATGCTCCGATTACCATCTTTCTGGGCAATAATCGCTTCAGGGCCATCCAGGTCAAGAAACGATCGGTCAGGATGGGTGTCAAACCTTATTACAGGGCAGCCGTCGTCCAAAGATAAAAGAGCTCGTAATTATTACGCGTAGTTTTCAAATTGTTTTCAATAAACTGGATACCCACACGAAGATTTCAAATTATTAACTTGAACATCCGTGTAACGGTCATAGCATGCAATCTTAAATTATTGGTCATTACTGCACGCGCATCAGTACCCAGGTGGCGCACTTTATAGGGGCGCAAATGGTACCGCTTTTGTAGCCTCTGTACTCGGGTTCGGGTACAAAATTTTGCTGATTTGTCGTAGAGATGCTCAATCCTATGAAATCGGTAGTTTTGAAACCCCAAGCAAAAATTTGGAAAAACCAATAATTTCCCAACGAAATCATCGAATAAATCGATATCATCAAATAAATCGATAGTAGGTACCTGTAGAATAAATCGATAGTATCGAGTAACAATCGATACTAACAAATAGGTCGATACTATAGAATGAACTGTTAGGTACTATTGAATAGATCGATACTAATGAATGATCGATATTAACGAATACATTGGTACTAACGAATGCATTGGTAATATTGAATAATCGACATCGGCAATTAAGTCAATAATATCGAATAAATACTATTAGATAAATGGTGTTGAAGAAATTAGGTATACCAGTTATCGAATAATCGACTTTATCAAATAAATCGATACAATTATTGATAAATCAATAGTAGCAAATAAACCGATATTATTGAATGATCGATGTGATTGAATAAATCTGTTAGTATGGTCGAATAAATCGATATTATCAAATAAATCGATATTGTCTAATGAATGGATATTTTCTAAAAAATCGATATTACCATATGAATCGATATTGCTGAATAAATCTATAGGTATTAGTGAATAAATCGATAATAACAAATAAATCGACATTATTGACATAATCGATATTATCAAATAAATCGATATTATTGAATAAATCGACATTAATGACAAAATCGATATGACCAAATAAATCAATATTATCAAATAAATCCATACTAATGAATAATTCCATATTATCAAATGAGTCGATACAATTGAATAAATCGATAATATTGAAAAATTCATATTATCAAATAAATTGATACAATCGAATAATTTGATACAATAGAATTAATCGATACTTTCAAACAAATTGATATTATCAAATTATTCAATATTATCAAATTAATCGATATTATTGAATTAATCGATATTATCGAATTAATCGATATTATCGAATTAATCGATAGTATCGAATTAATCGCTATTATCGAATTAATCGATATTATCGAATTAATCGCTATTATCGAATTAATCGATATTATCGAATTAATCGATATTATCGAAATAATCGATATTATCGAATTAATCGATACTATCGAATTAATCGATACTATCGAATTAATCGATACTATCGAATTAATCGATACTGTAGAATTAATCGATATTATCGTATTAATCGATACTATAGAATTAATCGATATTATCGAATTAATCGATACTATAGAATTAATCGATACTATAGAATTAATCGATATTATCGAATTAATCGATATTATCGAATTAATCGATATTATAGAATTAATAGATATTATCGAATCAATCGATATTATAGAATTAATCGATATTATCGAATCAATCGATACTATCGAATCAATCGATATTATAGAATCAATCGATATTATAGAATTAATCGATATTATCGAATCAATCGATACTATCGAATTAATCGATATTATCGAATTAATCGATATTATCGAATTAATCGATATTATCGAATTAATCGATATACAATCGAATTAATCGATATTATCGAATTAATCGATATTATCGAATTAATCGATATTATCGAATTAATCGATATTATCGAATTAATCGATATTATCGAATTAATCGATATTATCGAATTAATCGATATTATCGAGTTAATCGATACTATTAAATAAATCGATTAACTTGATACAATCAAATATATCGAATAAATCGATATCATCGAAAAAGTCGATGTTTTTGAATGAATCAATATCATTGTATAAATCTCGCGACCTCATCTCAGTATCATAGCAGGCATAAGTCTACGCTGTCGACAATTGCCTTCACAAAATTACGCGTACTTAACAATATCGTGGGATCATCGAACTCGCAAAGTTGTGTTTACGTGAGGGCAATCGGCAAAACGAGGGCACGGCGTTTCCAAAATCGACCAGCCTCCTGTTAGTAGATTATGAAACGGAACTGTTTTCGACAATTAGCCTCCGATTACGTTATCGTTTTTGGATCTACTACAACTGAGGATGATTTATGGAGTGGGACCGATGAGAACCTCTCGGAATTCGAAGGAAGGCCGGTTTTACGTCAGGGAGTATTAATTTTTACGAGGCGATCAAAACCGGAAATTTTGAGAAACGCGTTTTTCTCAATCCTACTTTTAAAACATCAAAAGCGAGTTTTTTATGGCTTTGTATGTGTTTTTTTAATTTACGAACCCAGTAGCTAATTGTGAAGAGGTAAAACATAGTCCTTTCGTATTCTTAACGTAACATTTCGGGTCAAATTACTCATATTTAGGTCTATTTCAAGGCTAAAAGAATGAACAATTCAGAAAAACACTTTGCAAATCTTAAAAAATTGAATATTTTAGCTACGATCTATAAGAGCAGGGAGGAAGTAGCGTGTGCTATCAGCGCAGTACTGGCTTCTCTGAACCTCCGATCCGATATTGATTTTAATAACGCTCGATAAATATGGGAATGAAAATAGTCTGAAGATTTGCCAAGAACAGAACTTCCGCGTGGTCCCCATCTGGACGAAACTTCCCGAAGACGCCTACAAAACTTATCGAGGTCATTCAATTTTGGGGGCAACATCGCGATACCCACGTAGAACAACATCTGGAAATACATTTTTTCTTCCTAAATTTTTCAATTTTTCCCCGTATTTTTACTTATTTTATATCGCGATTTTTATGGACAGTATTTTCGATCGTAGGTAGATTTTTTTGACAGGATCAAATCTAAAAATCCTTGACCTTGAAAATCGTAAGTAGCAGTTGGCTATCATTGCCCAGTGAAATGGTCTTACCTATATCTTGACCCGCGAAGTCGATTTTCTTGGATATTACCTATATGACCTATAACAACCTCAGCTCGACCACCAATTGCAGTTCCACAATTGTGTGGCCTTCCAGTTGCGAAGCCAATATGGCAACTCGAGCTCGTTATATTGGATGATCTTCGCCTATTAATATTTCTTCGGAAAATACAACCGAAACAATGCCATCGTGATATTCGACCTCACGGAGCTGAGGAGATTTTGCGGCTTGGAGATTAACGTTCAGCGCGCAATTCATCGGTAATGGTTTCAAAAATAGGAAAATCGTCCAATTTGAGACGAATTATGTTTTTCTGACCCCCGTGTTATGAGATAGCCCGAGTTTGAAAAATTGTTTGATCATTTCAAACGAGCGCAAATGAAAACCCTCGTGAAAACACACAATACACGATTCAATATTTTGCCGCTAACAAATGACGAGCCAAATTAATTACAGTTTGAACCATGAATTATTTAGTTTGATTCTATAAAAATTGTTATCACCTTATAGGTATGCGCATTTTAAAACGCCCTTAAAATTATGGGTGAATTTAAAAATTTTAAACCCCATTAGCTAAGTTATGCGTCTCATACGAACGGCGCGCCACTCAGCCCGCCCAGCTGGGCCCTTGTGAGGGGGGGGGGACGGAAGTTGCGGCACTTAGCCAATCAGAGACGCGATCGCCGTGGCACGACCTGCCCGCCGACGGCTCAAACCGCCGGCCGAGACGGATTCGATTGTCGAATGTTTCGGGTCGTTGAGCCGCTCGCCTGATACTGCGTTTACCAGTGGCATAAAAGAATCCACGTACTTACCTTCATACCGTGCAACCCTAAAACCAATATTTGACAATCTCAAATCAAAATCAGAGGCAGAAAATTTTGAAAAATAAAGGTTCCAGTTAGAAGGCCACAACATTGTAGTCAAAAACTCGAATTCGAGAGCAATCGGCTCACGTTTCGGAATTGCATTCAGGAATTATTATTGTGCCGAGTAATTTTTGTCGTTCGGCCCTCGATTGGAATGATTGCAAAAATCGCCGCTCCGAGAAAGCCAGTAAACGCCGTTTACTTTCGCAAATCGATCCACCGATACGGGATAAAATTAGCGTCAATGTGAAAGGATTACATTCCTCCGTCGATAGGTGTCCATCAGCATTGTCCCGTTAAGTAGATTATCAGAAATGTATGCCACTTATGCATTATTTATTACAACATAATTGTATTTATTCCTGCGTCAGGGTACAACTAATTGTGAGCTTGTCTGCCGAAAATGTTGTTAGGTAGGCAAACATAATACCGGATTTCACCAGTGTGCCAAGCACATACACAATCTAAAATATACAATTTATTGGTATACTATTTTTTCTTTTTTTGCTGCTAATGGTTTTATAATTGTTATAATAGTTGTTGATAATAGACTGGGGACTTGCTGCAATAAATTCGATTCAAAATTTCCCCTTCCAAAATATCGAGATTGTTACTAATACCCTCCACTGGTTCCTTCCTTTTTTACAAGAGCGGAACACCCTGTGTGGGCAATTTTGAAATTTCTGTTTCTTTCACGCCGGACCGACGTTCACAATTTTGTTTTTGTTGCAGGTAATTGCAGCATTTTGGGCGTACCGATGTCAGTCAGGTAGTAGAATATTGTAGCTCCGAACTTTAGTAAATTTTGGATTCATAAAATTTCGTTACATCCGAGTTACATTGAGGAGAATGACAGAAACTCTAATTAACGGTTGGAGTTAGGGCGGATTTTCTTTCGAGAAATTGTTGGGTTGGGCTGGGTACCGACCAGAAAAATCGCCGATTTTCGAATTTCAAACTCAAAATATGGGTTTTCGGACAAAAGTGCCACAAAACCGGCGTTTTTCGGGAAAGTAGTTTGGTTTTCGGGGATTTTCGGCCAGAAGGGTTGAACTTTTGTTCAGACTAGGGATAGGATTTGTTGTAGCCAGTTAAATTTCGAACAATTTGGTGTAATTGAAAGTTGTTTTTGAAATTCATTCTCGAAAAAATTCCGACTTATTTGAGAAAATTTTCAATTTTTTCGTGTTTTTGCCTATATCTTGAGAACGGGATGAAATCAAAGAATGGAAGACGACGGATTCCGATTGCTGAGGAAATTTCCAACATTTTTGGACTCGTGCAAATTTTTCGTCGGACGACTCCTTCATGCCGGAAATCTGCCTCGAAGATGACCCTACGCGGAAGGGCGTAACGGCCACTAAAATTGCCTTTTCCTCGGGGCTTTCTCCTGAACGGCTTTACCGATTTTGATAAAGCGACCCCTCCTTTTGGTGGTCTTGAGTTGAAGAACCAAGGAAAACCTAGGCCCTGTCATGGTCAGCCGTTTGAAATTTTGTTTTCAACAGTGATTCTTGGTGAATTTTCTCATTTTCGGCTGTAAGTCCTTCAGGAAATGCTGCCGTTTGTCAACTTCGTGTTATGTCGGTACGATTCTTTGTACCTTGAGGTTCTATTCTAGGAAACACGTTTGACAAATTGAGTGAGTAGAGCTCTACCGATCGCACAAACTTAAAATCACTCTCATCCGTCATAGCAAATCAATTTTTTTTTGGGTATCGGAAGTAGTTCGGGCGACTCATAACGGTCCAGGCGAGGCGACCTTGACTGGAGAGGAGATGCCATTCGACGGTAGGAAGATAGTGTTTACCTTGGCATAATATCTTCCCTAACGTAAACGCACGTTTTTCATGGCCGAATTCAAAATTACCAAAGGCAATAGATAAATATGTCAATTTTAGGCTTACTTTTTTTCATATTTTGATCGTAGATTAGTAGCTTCCGATGAAAAAATAAATTCAAAATCACTGGTTTCAACATGCATTCAAATCATGCCGGCTAAAAACCTGAGTTCTACCGAAGAAAATGCATACCTAATATGCAATTATGGCTGATATTTTTAATATAAATTTGTACGAAAATATCAACCCCATTCCTATGTTCTGGGCCTGGTACCTGCATCTTGAACAAAGGACGACGCAGATGAAAAACTTCCTGACGGCGTTTCAAACCGCAAGAGGAAAACCATGGACTGAAATGTTCAAGGTTCCAGGTCGCGTGAGATACCTAATTTTGGTGCCTTTCAGACCACCAAGAAACTTAGCTGCATCATTTACACGAATCGTCAAACGTGGGATAGAATTTCGAAATGCAAATGATAGCTTCAAATATGCATGGGGAAATATTGGGGGAGGAGAATTTCGTGTGTGTGGGAGGGGGTCAATAATTTACTGTTATAACACTGAGCAATGCACTATCAAAATATGCACCTATATTAAACATGCATCATCTGAATAGACAATCTGTGCAACAGCGTAAATTAGAGTTGACAATCTCTATTAGTGGATAGGTGTAAAAAAATAGTCCGCGACAAAGCGTCGAAAAATTCACCTCCCGGCACAGCGACGAAAAATTCTTATCGGACCTTGGCGGAAGACATTTTTTTGACGCACTCCTTTGTGGATTAGGGTGGACAAGGAGGATGGGAAAAGAGAGCATTGAAGCTGGGCAGCCAATCAGGGAGAAGTTTATTCTTCGATCTGCTCTCTGATTGGCTGTCCAACTTTGGCACAGCATGATAACCGGATTGACCGTACGAGTTTTAACCTCCTCTCATGGCTTTGCCGCAGTTGTCTGTTATTTATTCATATCATATCATCATTTGGCATCGTCTTTTAATGGATCATAATACGATATTATCTTCACTTTTGACATATTTCATAAAAAAAGTGCAATTTCTCACCAAATCCATGCAGATCCACGTCTTGGTTAGATTTGTGCCAGATGCCTGATAGGATGGCGGTCTGATCGGTGCACTGAATATTGCAATCGAAGGTTCCCGAACGTGAACTTTGGTAATGTCAAAAAACCAATTTGTCGATTGCGGATCGAGTCGCCAGTCAAAACGTGTCTCGAAAATCGTCTGATCGGAACAATCATTTTGCGTAACGGCCTATCAGTTCCGCCTATTAGCGTGACTTTTCGTTTAGTCACCGCCAGACAGACTCGAGTGGCCGATGTTCGAGAAGTTTCACCTTCGCCGATAACACATTAGAATAATCTCGTACCATCTCATTGATGCTTTCTTTGTTGTGCCTCGAGTCGCGTCGCTTTTCAAGGTGGCGATTCTCAAGTTGTAAGCATTCGGCTACACGGATTCGCTCTTAGGGCCCATAATTATCGCACATCCGCGGATGTGATCCCTCCCCTCATCTGAGGAACCGTAACAATAGAAAAATATTGGTGAAGCAATAACGTCAATGCTGGAGTGACATTTTCATCCCGAAAAGACGAGGTTTTAAAAAATATTGAAAATCATAAAACATATCGCACGCTGGGAGGAACATAGGTACAACTGAAATAACCGAACTTTTGGCAAATGGCGTTTGAAGTTTTTCTGAATCATTGCGCGGTCATCCCTGACGCAAAATTTTTTTCGCGCTCTAGCGGTCATTTTTTGAACTACCTTGAAACCAGTAGTACCTGTGTGTAGAGGGCGCCAAGAGCTTTCCAACGGCATGAAGAACCCAAATAGTCAAAAATTGGACTTACACCCAGCGTGCGGTATGTTCAAATTTTGTTGAGGTACCTATGCGCCGAAACGGATGGGTTTTAAGCGAATTTTGGTCATTCAAAGCTTTTTCTCCTCCAACCGACGCCCTTATTAGCAGAGAACATAAAAATGAGAAAATACTAATGACTTGATCAAAAGCATTGTTATTTTGTTGTTGTTGGTTGATCATCAAGATGATCTAACCATTTGTAACATGCACCAGAGCTCACCTGCTTGAGATTGGCGCTGTTCGTGGCAGGAAGATCGAATTCTGCAATTGCTAGTAGTGAAAAACTGGGGAAATGTGTGAGCGGTTGCTCCTCTCGAGAACATGGGCGAGGCAAAGCGTCTACAGAGGGGCTCCCACGCTAGTACCGAGAGTCGCGGAGTAGCTTCAATGGTGAGGAAACAGTGCAGGACATAACGATAACATTCGATGGTTTATGTCCAAATCGCACCTCTCAAAAAAAATCCCCCATCCTTGACCAATGTTTTTCGACGGGACGGATTTTTTTAACAATTTTGCAATATTGCTTAAACCAGTTTGTACGGTCAAATGACCTTTTCCACGCAAAATTTCAAGATCTTGACCTAATAAAGATGAGCTGTTAATCTGCCCCTGCTGATAATGTTAACTTTTTTGCTGGCTATGTGATTATCAGGAAATAAGCTCGGTACATAATCCAATTGACATTTAGGTAAAATTGGGCTCAAAAATGAGAGACTTTTTGAGAAAAACTACTCGGCACGTCGGTGCGTTGGCTCGTGACGGATAGGTGTATGGAAACGAGGTGAAAAACGACCGATCCACGGCCAGCTGGTTGGTATAATGACATGTTACCCGCAATTGTGGTTGAACTTGTAACCTTCCGAATACCACCCTCATTACGTAGTCAATATTCTGTTATGGCGTGATGATCTGAGGTCTAATTTTTCTTGCCTTTTCTATTAGGGTGAGTCGGGATAAGTGCGTACCTGTTTTTCGTAAATCTTTGCAATTCTACCATTTTAGCGTTCATAGTTTTATCAGTTCCTTGGAAATGAAATAATTAAAGTGACCTCATGGGGATAGAGAACGAAGAACCGCACTTATCCCGCCTCAACCTAGAATTTTTAACTCTAAACAGGTTTTAGCTCAATTCTGATGTAGCTCGAGAGATATCTACTACCTAAAATTGTTTCACCTGGAACCTTCTAACTTTCAAAATTTTATTGTACTTACTTATTTTATAATTATAATTTTTTTAATAAATTATTTTTAATTTTTTAAATCAAAATTTTCATTTATTACTATTATTATTTTTTATTTCTCGAGTAATATTATAACCCTTTTAGGTACCTACCCTAAATGATAAATCTATCATTTTTGGATGTCGGTTTTTCGGTCCACTAAAATGAGTACTACAAAACGGTCCTTCGCTCTGTTAATTTCAATGTCCTCATATCCTAGACTAACCATTAACCATCTACTGTTACCATCTTAACGCTACACAATCGCCATTCGAATTGCGCGGTTTTTCATCTTCCGTTCCTCATAGATCACTTCATAGATACTTCGTGGTGAAGTCGTACTTTATGCAATCCGAAATAGACTCGTATTAAGATCCTTCCGATTATGGAACATCCGTTTTACGTTCACTTATTCGTATCAGTGCGTAGGTATCCGGATAATTAGCTGATAACGAAAATGTATACCATTACAGTGAAAGGTGGAAACGGAAGGTCAACGGGGGAGGGGGGGTATTCTCAGCTTGTCTTGATCAGGTGGGCACTGGTTGCTCTCGATAAATTTCAAATTAATTTCTGCGAATAGGCGACCTCGGTAAATTTATTCGAACACCCGATTAAAAAATATGTTTTTCTGAAATTTTTAAAGTGTAATTTTTTTTAATGCCACGTAAACCCCTTAACTACTACCCTGCTCATATATTTTAATAATAGAAACCCATTATGATACGTGGGCGTGGTTCCATAATTATGTTGATTTAATTACGCCTACTTCTAGTCTGAATCGGAAGACGTAAATTAGCGCCTATCACTCGTCAAAACTTCAATCCTGTTCTCCGAATTGCGTCAAAAAAATGGGTATTCCCGACTAGATACCAACCTACGCGATACGATCTTACTGACGAATGGAACCTCAATTAAAATGCGATCCGTTTTGAGGTTTTTGCTTGTTGAGCCGTCACGCTCGTGAGTTGCTGGTGTTTTCCCTCGCGTCATTTCTTCGACACGATTAGCCTCGAGACATCCTCGCCTGTGTTTATTAGGAGAGCGTCAACAATAACGAAAAACCAAAATAAAAACAGCAACGGGATACGGGCAAAAAATGGCCTTCTGCCTTCTAAAATCAGACAGTTACACCTTGTATTGCTACGGTCCGTAGGTTTCTACCACATCTAATAGCACCTCCGAACTTGGGTGTTGTCAAGCACAAGTAACCTTGACTGATATTATTTTGGCGGTACATAAAAAACACTTGGGTATTTTTACAATGCGTAGGAACTTACGCCGATCGGGACGAGAAAAGTTCGGAAAACGTCCATTTCTGTCCGTTCATGTTTTGAATCTGTCATTGGGCGTCTCAGGATTGGGGCGTAAAAGTCACAATGGGTGTCTAATAGACACTGTCTATGATCTGCCAATATGTGTCTTTCATCTGCCAGGTGTGCCAGTCTTTCTTTCTAGTGATATGCGTCTTTTATCTGCCAATATGAGTCTTTCATCTGCCAACATGAGTCTTTCATCTGGCACATCGTGTGTCTTTTATCTGACACATTGTGTGTCTTTTATGTGACACATCGTGTGTCTTTCATCTGACACATCTTGTGTCTTTCATCTGCCAATATGAGTCTTACATCTGATAATGTCTGTGTCTCTTGTCTAACATGATCGTGTGTCATCTGCCTAGTATGACTTTCATCTGCGAACATGAGTCTTTCATCTGCCAGGTGTGTCTGCCATTCAACTAGTGCTATGAGTCTTTCATCTGCAGATATGTGTCTTTCATCTGCCAGGCGTGCCTGTCTTTCAACTAGTGATACGAGTCTTTCATCAACAGACATGTGTCTTTCATCTGCCAATATGAATCTATGTCTTTCATCTCACATGATTGTGTCTTTCATCTGCCTATATGTGCCTGTCTTTTATCTAATGATATGAATCTTTCATTTGACATGTTTGTGTGTCTTTCATCTGCCAATATGGGTCTTTCATCTGGCCATAACCAGCCCTTTGCAACTGACAAAAATGGGTGTCTTTCATCTGCCTATCAGTGCCTCTTTTCTTCCAAAATGTGCCTTTCGTCTAAAATAATTGGGCGTCTTTCATATTTCACTAAAAATGTTCAGCAGAGCTGAAGATATTCCTATCGAAAGCTGTAATTGTCATTGTCGTGGCTTATTGATGTCATTGTCATGGCCTTTGTTCAGCGATGTTGGGAAAACTTGAAATTCCAGTTTTCTGAAATCTTGGACCTCAGATTGACCGTTTCTACGAGGAATGGCGAACAGGCCTGTTTGATTTCGAACTATTTTTGCCTTTCTACCTAAACAAACCTTGAACATTTCAAAGATTTATTTCTAGGAAATTTTACATTAGCAGATTTGCGTTTCTTTTTCATTCACTAGGAAATTTCATTTTGGAGTATCGATAATTCCAAAACGGTAGGTCCGGGTATAAAAATAAACACAACGGAAATTATGATGGATCTCCCGCAGCAGTGACAAGTTAATTCGGTCGCTGTGGAGATTATATTGAAATTCGCAAGACGTCGTCGTCGGCCAACACCGGCTCATTAACGTGCCTTGGCCAGACAGGAATACTGATGTACCTAAGCACAACAACCGCCAGACGTGAACGTAAATGGGAAAATTTTTTGGCATTTTGATCCTCGTAGCCTGCAGATTAATCAAAATATAGTCGAACTGGTATCCTTACCCCAAGTATTGTACGTAATCTGCGCGTGATTTGGAATGAATTTCACAGGGGAGAAATTTTTCTTGAACATTTCGAGAAATATCAATATATACCATTTCCGAGCCGAATTGGAAATTTTCTAATGAAATTAGGAATTTCCCAAATCAAATTGAGGTGTTCCGCGACTAATTGACAATTCAAGTTCATTGCAAAAACAACCAATGTAGAAAATATTAAAAATTGATATTTCTTGAACTTTTTTTTTATATTGGTTGTTGTTAAGAACTCTTCAATTTTCCGAGCCAATTCGATTTAGGAAATTCTCAATTTTATTTGGAAAATTCTCAATTTGATTTGGAAAATTCTCAATTGGTTTGAAAATTATGTATATTTAGGACTTTTTATTCCCCATATTTATACGGCACTGCCTGCTTCTCTAGAATCATCGCCAAGTTTCATGAAAAATGTGTTAATTTAAAGAGATATCCGGCATACCTTGTCCAAGCTTCTTTGTCACTGTTCTTCTACAAACGTAACACCAACACACGATACTCGAGAAAGAATGTTTCAATAAGAGTTAGAGATCTATTCTATTTCTCTGAACGCAAGTAGGCAAGTGCCAAAATATGGCAAAATCATAACAGGGAACAGCCGGGTTTCCAGGGCTTCCGCTTTCCCATATGACGGTCATATGACGATCGAGCGAGTCTGCTACCACCAGCCTCTTCCAAAGGTGTAGCCTCTTGCTAACGCTGTGAGTAGGTAATCTTCCTCAAATCTACCTACAGAGAACCATCATTAGTAAAGGAGCTTTGTAGAGAAACCAACCCTTTTTCTCAACACTCCCTCCTTTCTCTTCATAAAGCTCTGAGCACACTTTTCTTTAGCCCATCGCATTTTGGTAGACACTGTCTTAGCTACCTTCAATCAGAAACCTCTACATCTTATGGTTTATGATTCATCATCACTTTCATCTATCATTCAATCAAACCACTACATCGTTTGGTTATGACATGGAACGAACTTACAGATTTTGTCCATCCAGTTCACCAATCATTAGAACTCTTCATTTTCATTTCAACTTAGAACTTTATTTCCATTTAAGTCATCAACGTCTCAACTCGAAAATCCATCAAAAATCCACGGTCATTCCCACGGCTCTGTGGAAAGTAATAAAAACAAGATTAGTTAACTTCAAACCAGCAATCAATAACTCATCATCAACCATTATCATTTCATGTCACCAATTGATCACGAAAGCCAACGAATTTTTCTTGAGGCAATGGTTTCGTGAGTAAGTCTGCAATTTGCTCGTCTGTGCTAACCCATTCGATGTTTACATTCTTCTTACATGATATTTCTGAGACATTTCTTAGGCGTGCCCATATCGTTAATTTCCACCTCAGCACCAATCTTACCAATCATTTTCTTTCGTTTTGTCTGAACAATTAGATGCTAATAAGCAATACATAAATCAAAAAGATAATAAACTTTTCCCCTTCTTGCCAATAAAATATGCATTTTTGAAAATCATATTTTACAAAGTTCAATTTTTCCAACACTGAACTAAATTTTTTGTACCAGAGATTTGGAGAAACCTTCAAACCATACAGAGATCGAACAAGGCGACAAACGTGTGTGTCTTTCAAATCCTGTGGAACCTGAGTCAATTCAACCACTCCCTCAGTAACCTCCATAAACACAGGTTTCTCTAGTTCACCATGAAGAAAGGCTGTCTTTACATCAAGTTGGTTCAACTCCAGGTCATACTTGTTCGCTATAGAGAGAACCAATCTGACATCGCTCAGCCGTGCAACAGGCGCGTATATTTCGTTCAGCTCGTAATGATTAGCATCTGCAAATCCTCGAGCCACAAGCCTACTCTTGTACCTATGGGTTCCGTTTGCCTCCAGCTTCCTCTTGTAAACCCATCTAGCCTTGATCACTTTGGTACCTGATGGCAACTCCGATTTGGGTAGGAACTCCCACGTGCCATTAGATTCCAAAGAGCTCAGCTCATCTCGAATGGAATCTTCCCACAAATCTCGTTCGGGACAGTTCATGGCTTCCTTGAATGAATTTGGCTCAATGTACAGAAGACGATCAGTACTCGCATCTTTAGACTTCTCATCAGGGAAGCCACTTTCAGAGCTATCTTCTTCTGTACATATTTCCAACATCTCAGCCAGTGGTTTTGGGAAGTCTTTGATCTTGTCCCCATAGACCACATTTTCTAGGCACTTCACATCACACGATCTTATCAATGTTTTATGCTGTTCGTCAAGAAGGACATAACCAGTATCTCCACATTCTAACAAATAGGCTCTCTTTGCATTAGGTGCAAACTTCGGTTTAGGATTGTAATTCACTACCATAGACAAACATCCAAAACGCTTCACATGTTTCATTGAAGGTTCGTTACCATGAATTACTTCATATGGACTTATAAAATCGTTTGAAGCATTTGGGAGCCTGTTATGGACGTGCACCACGTAGTTAAGAGCATGTCCCCAGAATGAATATGGCATTTTGGCTGAAAGGAGATTCACCCTAACTTTTTCAATCAATTCCCGGTTCAATCGTTCGGCAGCTCCGTTCAATTGAGGTGTGTGCGGCTCACTAGTGACAACATTGATTTGCTCTTTCATCAACAATTCTTTCATTTGAGCAGTTTTATACTCACACCCAGAGTCAGTTCTTATTGTGCAAACAGAATGTTTTTCATTTAGGAGTTGAGCTATTCCATCTAGACAACTTCTCAATGCCACATGAACCTGTTTCTTATCAGTTATTGCGTAGGCAAAGACATATCGACTGAAATCACACATGAACGTCACAATGTATTTTGCTTGCGTCCTGAAATTAGCGGGCTTTATTGGACCCATCAAATCACTGTGCAAGACAACAAATGGCTTTTCCACTCTTTTTCTGACTTCGTTATGTGATTTCCTGACTGTTTTTGCCTCAGCACACTCTTCACAATCCAGAATTCTATTAGAAATTTTGACATTTTTCATTTCTGGAATAAATTTTGCCGCTACTTCCAAGTATTTCTTTGAAGCATGATTGAGTCTTACGTGCCATAAAAGGTCTTGATTGTCTCTCAAACTTTCTTTGAATTTTTCTCCCAATTTTTGTAGATCAAAGTTCTTTAGCTGTATGTTCAAATCCTTAGGTTCCAAGGAGCTCCCTCCCATCTTTGCATCTTTATCGTTTGAGGAAATCTCCTGGGAACTAGGAAGAGAATGATTCATACTGCTCCCTCCCACCAGAATATCGTTGGAAGGAGAATTTCTGGTGCCACTTACTGAATCATTAGCACTATCAATTTTACCAAGACATATTTTCTTTTCCAGGTGCAGGCATGACTCGTCAGTTTCATTTTCCCTCTTTGCACTCTTTTGGGTTGCTAATTCAAACTCTATCCACCAATAGCTTTCAAAAAACTCACAAATTTTGATTACATCACCTGTAGATGAATCGACAAATTTGGCCTTATCTTTTGAGAAAATAACTTCCATGCCTGCTCCTGTCACTTTTCGAAGAGAAAATAAATTTACAGCAAGCTCCGGAGAGTACAGAACATTTTTCAACCGAGATACCTTTCCGTTATTGAGTATTGCAATGTCACCATAGTACTTGCAAACTAGATCGGCCTCCAGATCCTTGTTGGCACAGGTGAATCGTTTGGGAGTTTCAAACACCCTCAATGTTTCAAAATACTCTCTTCGGTTTGCTAAATGCTCTGTAGCCCCCGTATCAATAACAGCTCGAAATGAGGTAAGATGTTTACCTGCTGACACATTCATGGCTGCTTGGCCAAGTCTTTCCCTCGAGAAGTTGAGGAGTGAGATTTCTTCGTTCTCACCCATCAACACCCAAGTATTTTCATTTTCTTTCAAGTCCGCCTCTCCAGCAATGAAAAAAGTAGTTGCGGGCTTGCCAGTGTTCATTAGATGCTTTTGAAATAACTTTGCATCTCCGACCTTCATTTTCACCACTTTGGGAACTTTCTTGTTTGCCGTCATCTTTGCCTTTGACGATGGTGTGTATGACAGACCAGGATTTCGCTTCGGCTCAGGGCACTGAGCTGCCAAATGAGTCGTAAGCTGGTTGCAATTGTAACATACTCGCAGCTTAGACCGACACATCTTAAACGGGTGACCTTTTCTACCACAATTGTAACACACAATTTTGCGGTTGACCCCACCACGAAATGTTTTTGCATGAAAATGCTCGTTAGCTGCAGAAGAGCGTTCGCCCAAGTTCTTTTGAACTCCTCTTCTGAGCACACCAACACCACGACCTCTACCTCTGAGAGTGGAACCTTTCATTTGAAAGTTGGTTTAAGCCAGTAGCCAATAGAGTGCTTGTTCGTAGACTCTTATCCAACACCGACATTTGCTCAATTTCATTGAACTCTTCAATGAGCATGTTCTTTAACTGGCTTAAACCAAAACCAGCTTCGTTATCCAACTCTCTTTGGTACGTGTGGGTATCCCGGATCGCCCCCATGAAAGTTTGTTTGATGTACGGCTCATTCATTACATCAGAATTAATTTGACGAATTTTTCTGACCAAATCGTCAAATCGATTTATGAATTCGAGCGGTGTTTCCACCTGGGACTCGAAATCCAGTCTAGCAAACTTTTGCATCAGATTGTTTACAAAAGCTTTGCTAGTTGGTTCACAAAATTTCCTTAGAACCGACAAAATTTCTTTAGGGTCAGATAAATTACCCACCATTCCTTGGTAATGGAGATCCAAGTGGGACATCAAAAAGAGCTTCAATTTCTTAGCAGCCAATCGTTTGTCCCGTTCGTTATCATTGTAGGACTCGGGCATGTCTTCCCCAGTGAGAAGAAATGCACAGTCCTGGGACTCAATGGCATCGATTATGGTGCGATACCATAAATTGAACGCTACCTCTCCATTCTGCTCAAGCTTGATGTCCAACTTGGGAAATTTAATCGAATGAACATGTTTGGCTCCCCACTGAATCGTTTTGGATGAACCACTCGCTCTTCCACTGGTCAAGAGCGATTCCTCATCCACTTGGTTCTTTTTTTTTTCTCTCTTTTCTTTCAACTCCTACAAAAACAATTTTCTTTCATTTTTTTTTTTCTAAATTGTAGGATAAGCGACGAATCAATTCCTTATCCATGTGTCCCTTTTCCTTCAACTCTATCTTACAGAACTACTTTCAAAATCGTATACTTTTCTTTTTATTTTTTTTTTTTTTTTTTTTTTACTATTACTTTTTATTTCATCACTAATGAATCATTAGACTACTACCTGTTCTTAGTGATGGGCGATACCTATCGATATGAGTATGGTATCGAATATCTTCTTTCGATACCAAGTACATTTGGTATCGAATATTTTGCTTCGATACTAGTATAGGTATCGAGTATTTTTCCCGACTTCAGAAAAAATACTCAAATGGATAGTCTCAAAATTACCTGCCTACTTTATTTATACTAACTAATAAAATTTACAAAAGGGACCGACTTTCGCCAGCTATGGTTGACAAATTGACATTCCTGCGTGGAGTAGGGAAGCAGTTCTGGGACTTGACAGTGTGAATGACACCGTTGATGTCGTTTTCCTCCCCATCTCCATCACCACTTCTTCGACATTCGTTTGATCTTATAGGTAAATAACTTTTACACATAGAAATGACCTGTTAGCCTTGTTGAAAAGTAATATAACGTAAAATAAATAACGTCAGGGCTTAATAGTGTTATTTAATCTGTTATTTCTATTTTATTACCATTTTATTCGGTGTGTGAAATGAAAAAGTACTCATATGATTCGATACTCTTCAGTATCGAATATTTTCTTTCGATATCTGAGTAGTATCGAATATTTGTTTCGATACTAGTATCGAGTACTGGTATCGAATATTTTGTGGTATCGCCCATCACTACCTGTTCTCTCTAGGACCCGACCGAAAAACAAGCCACCTGAAAGAATGAGAACGTGAGGCCCTCGGTGGGTGGCTGGGTGGTTTAGTTCCATAAGCGGCCGCTGCAGACGCTCGTTAGCAGCATGTTAGCGCTCGTTAGCACCACACTAACTTTCAATCTATTTTCATTAAGTGCACTTATTATTTTTATTTTCCTTCTCAAAATTTAGCAAATTTTGTCTCATTAGGAAAATCAGATCACTTGCCTACTTGCTCATTTTTCATTATCAGTATTAATTTTTCATTATAAGTTATCAAATCAGTCTAATACCATTTTTCGTTTAGTTGGACCATATCATCGTTAGAGGAATTTTTCATCATCGTTTCCTCACCAATCCATCATTATTCGTAATATACACACAATCAAAAATCAACACTTCATAATTAGCAACGTAACTTCGGGACTTGCAACAATTCAACTATTTGAACTTGAAGAATTTCGTTTGTGAACCCAATAATATTTTCTTTCTTTCTCTCTTTTTATTTTATTTTATTTTTTTTTTTTTTTAAATTCGTTTGGTTCACCAAATTCTTCACTCATTGTACTTTTGCTCCGGGCGACAATAGACGACATCTACGGACTAACCTATTGACGAGGACCTTCTTCACCTACTCGACCAACGGAACCATCCTGTCGCTAATGCCGCCGGTGGAACTCAACAATGATTTCAAACTTATCATTTTCAATTCCAATTTTCGCTGAATTGATCAAGTTCAAAAGTTGGCCCGAACTTCGTTAAATTGACCATTCGTTTGACATAGGAGCTCAGTTCTCAATCTTTGTCTAGTACATTAACGTTCAATCTTTATTATCCTCAACTACAGCATTCATGGCCCAAATACATGCTGGTCGTCCACTTATAAAATGATGCGGCCCTTTAAATTGGTTGATCGTCCACAAACCAGGGTATTTCGATTCAGGTTTTTTCGTTTGTGTGTGTCTACTATGTGCGTGCACGCTTAATTTCTGTCTAGTATCATCGTCTCCTACCTGAATGAAACAAACGGACCCTTTTTCATTCCGCTTTCGCGCATCGGTTGTCTAGTGTGAATTCGGGCAATCACATCCAATCTTATCCAACACCGACATTTGCTCAATTTCATTGAACTCTTCAATGAGCATGTTCTTTAACTGGCTTAAACCAAAACCAGCTTCGTTATCCAACTCTCTTTGGTACGTGTGGGTATCCCGGATCGCCCCCATGAAAGTTTGTTTGATGTACGGCTCATTCATTACATCAGAATTAATTTGACGAATTTTTCTGACCAAATCGTCAAATCGATTTATGAATTCGAGCGGTGTTTCCACCTGGGACTCGAAATCCAGTCTAGCAAACTTTTGCATCAGATTGTTTACAAAAGCTTTGCTAGTTGGTTCACAAAATTTCCTTAGAACCGACAAAATTTCTTTAGGGTCAGATAAATTACCCACCATTCCTTGGTAATGGAGATCCAAGTGGGACATCAAAAAGAGCTTCAATTTCTTAGCAGCCAATCGTTTGTCCCGTTCGTTATCATTGTAGGACTCGGGCATGTCTTCCCCAGTGAGAAGAAATGCACAGTCCTGGGACTCAATGGCATCGATTATGGTGCGATACCATAAATTGAACGCTACCTCTCCATTCTGCTCAAGCTTGATGTCCAACTTGGGAAATTTAATCGAATGAACATGTTTGGCTCCCCACTGAATCGTTTTGGATGAACCACTCGCTCTTCCACTGGTCAAGAGCGATTCCTCATCCACTTGGTTCTTTTTTTTTTTCTCTCTTTTCTTTCAACTCCTACAAAAACAATTTTCTTTCATTTTTTTTTTTTTTTTTCTAAATTGTAGGATTAGCGACAATTCCTTATCCATGTGTCCCTTTTCTTTCAACTCTATCTTACAGAACAACTTTCAAAGTCGTATACTTTTCTTTTTATTTTTTTTTTTTTTTTACTATTACTTTTTATTTCATCACTAATGAATCATTAGACTACTACCTGTTCTTAGTGATGGGCGATACCTATCGATATGAGTATGGTATCGAATATCTTCTTTCGATACCAAGTACATTTGGTATCGAATATTTTGCTTCGATACTAGTATAGGTATCGAGTATTTTTCCCGACTTCAGAAAAAATACTCAAATGGATAGTCTCAAAATTACCTGCCTACTTTATTTATACTAACTAATAAAATTTACAAAAGGGACCGACTTTCGCCAGCTATGGTTGACAAATTGACATTCCTGCGTGGAGTAGGGAAGCAGTTCTGGGACTTGACAGTGTGAATGACACCGTTGATGTCGTTTTCCTCCCCATCTCCATCACCACTTCTTCGACATTCGTTTGATCTTATAGGTAAATAACTTTTACACATAGAAATGACCTGTTAGCCTTGTTGAAAAGTAATATAACGTAAAATAAATAACGTCAGGGCTTAATAGTGTTATTTAATCTGTTATTTCTATTTTATTACCATTTTATTCGGTGTGTGAAATGAAAAAGTACTCATATGATTCGATACTCTTCAGTATCGAATATTTTCTTTCGATATCTGAGTAGTATCGAATATTTGTTTCGATACTAGTATCGAGTACTGGTATCGAATATTTTGTGGTATCGCCCATCACTACCTGTTCTCTCTAGGACCCGACCGAAAAACAAGCCACCTGAAAGAATGAGAACGTGAGGCCCTCGGTGGGTGGCTGGGTGGTTTAGTTCCATAAGCGGCCGCTGCAGACGCTCGTTAGCAGCATGTTAGCGCTCGTTAGCACCACACTAACTTTCAATCTATTTTCATTAAGTGCACTTATTATTTTTATTTTCCTTCTCAAAATTTAGCAAATTTTGTCTCATTAGGAAAATCAGATCACTTGCCTACTTGCTCATTTTTCATTATCAGTATTAATTTTTCATTATAAGTTATCAAATCAGTCTAATACCATTTTTCGTTTAGTTGGACCATATCATCGTTAGAGGAATTTTTCATCATCGTTTCCTCACCAATCCATCATTATTCGTAATATACACACAATCAAAAATCAACACTTCATAATTAGCAACGTAACTTCGGGACTTGCAACAATTCAACTATTTGAACTTGAAGAATTTCGTTTGTGAACCCAATAATATTTTCTTTCTTTCTCTCTTTTTATTTTATTTTATTTTTTTTTTTTTTTAAATTCGTTTGGTTCACCAAATTCTTCACTCATTGTACTTTTGCTCCGGGCGACAATAGACGACATCTACGGACTAACCTATTGACGAGGACCTTCTTCACCTACTCGACCAACGGAACCATCCTGTCGCTAATGCCGCCGGTGGAACTCAACAATGATTTCAAACTTATCATTTTCAATTCCAATTTTCGCTGAATTGATCAAGTTCAAAAGTTGGCCCGAACTTCGTTAAATTGACCATTCGTTTGACATAGGAGCTCAGTTCTCAATCTTTGTCTAGTACATTAACGTTCAATCTTTATTATCCTCAACTACAGCATTCATGGCCCAAATACATGCTGGTCGTCCACTTATAAAATGATGCGGCCCTTTAAATTGGTTGATCGTCCACAAACCAGGGTATTTCGATTCAGGTTTTTTCGTTTGTGTGTGTCTACTATGTGCGTGCACGCTTAATTTCTGTCTAGTATCATCGTCTCCTACCTGAATGAAACAAACGGACCCTTTTTCATTCCGCTTTCGCGCATCGGTTGTCTAGTGTGAATTCGGGCAATCACCTAGACGGCACTTAATCAAAACTTTTCGTACAGTGCCAGAGGATACTCGTACTAGACTAATAGGAGCGACTAACTAGTATTCATTTCGACTCCCGCCGCCCTTTTCGTTCGGCAATACGTCAGTCAGTATATCTATCTAATTAAGCTGACGACAACTGGAAAACACCATGGAAATACGACGCTCTTTCGAACGGTCCGCGGAATACATCTGGATCACAGCATTAAAATCGAACTATTCAACACCAAGGAATTTTAAATTTGCAGCCTCTGGAAGTTCTGCTGAAACTACTTGGTAGAATTCGACCGAACCCTAATGTCTATCTCAATTCTAAGTACGTCCGTCAATCTGCGTAAAATATTTTTCGAAATTGAATTACGATACGCCAAATATTTTAACTGTCTACACCGAGCTCCAGCAGTCACTGTCAATTACTTAATCGTTAGTTGCATTAATTGAACATGAACAAAATCTTAGCATTGTCCAGCCTTTATCCCTTAGATTACGAATTCGTGTTAATTTAAAGAGATATCCGGCATACCTTGTCCAAGCTTCTTTGTCACTGTTCTTCTACAAACGTAACACCAACACACGATACTCGAGAAAGAATGTTTCAATAAGAGTTAGAGATCTATTCTATTTCTCTGAACGCAAGTAGGCAAGTGCCAAAATATGGCAAAATCATAACAGGGAACAGCCGGGTTTCCAGGGCTTCCGCTTTCCCATATGACGGTCATATGACGATCGAGCGAGTCTGCTACCACCAGCCTCTTCCAAAGGTGTAGCCTCTTGCTAACGCTGTGAGTAGGTAATCTTCCTCAAATCTACCTACAGAGAACCATCATTAGTAAAGGAGCTTTGTAGAGAAACCAACCCTTTTTCTCAACAAAATGACGTCGCAATTATCCTCCATCATCTTTCGAATACTGGCTATTAATTTCACTAGAACTGCTAATGAAATGTTGCGGGACATTTGACTTTTCATCGTGATGAATGTTGATGAACTGATGAATCACAAAATCAACTTTGCTGATGTTCAATTGTTGACTTCCCGCGTGTTTGAAAATCGTTAAACTGTTCATTTACTCGCTAATCATTCGCCGCCAATTTTCGGAAATTATCCTAATTGAGGTTACCAGGCGGTTCAAGTTCATCTTCACTTACGTATCAATGGAAGTTACCTATGATATCTAAAGCTCTCTTGAGAAATCGTCAATTTAAGAATTTATTGCTGAAATCGTTTTGGGAAAGACGGTTTTTTTTTTTTAGAAAAATAGTTTTGGTTTTGGGCAGTGTCGACGAAGATACCAGTTTCTTCTATCTAGATATAGATAAGATATTTTACTATAAAAATATCTAGATCGGATACAGATACACACAAAGTATCTATCTGTATCTGAGATACAGATACTGGCAATATATCTAATTTAGATCTAATTTTAGATCTAATAAGATCTAATTTTAGATCTAATTTTAGATCTAATCTTTTAGATTAGATCTAATTTTAGATCTAATCTAATTTTAACGGATAGATCTAAATATAAGCTATAACAATCTATTCACAACTCTGTGGTTATTCCACTAAAGTAAACATAAGTGGGTTTTGTGCACTGTCACCAAATTCTGGTTCTACAACAAATATAATGGGGCTACAGTTAATCGGACGATTTTACGCCCCTGGCGGCAGCTCTGTAACCATTCTAGCAGTGTCTCAAGTTGAGGTACACTATCCTACTATCGATACGGGGGATTGTGATCGATGTTAGACGGTGTGACCCGCTTCTCATGTTAGACGCTTTGGCGGAAGCTATTTTTTAGACGCACTGAAGTGTAGACGGAATGACGCACTCCCGAACTATTATCCACCGGCGCATGCCCCCGAGCCGGGCACACAGTATCGTGGCATTTTATGTACCGTTGCCTTGGTGTAGTGCGGTACACTCTACGCAACAACAACGCAAAGCTTTAGAAAGTAGTTCCGTCATAGGCACTTACTACTGCTTCCACGCCACTCCCATGTCATCCAGATAAATATTGTCTTGGGACCGATACCGAACACTATCCGAATGCTGGTGGTACCTGCCTCCTGGCACCACAAAAATGAACCGATTTGAGCATTCTTGGTCTTATAATCTTTGTTTTACCTTGCAGAATATGAGGATATTTTTTATATTCCAACAACTTTGCGTACCTACTTTTATTTTAGGCGAGTGTTAAACCATGTCATACCTCATTTTGCTTCATTCGTCGAAACGCCGACGTCGGGTCAACGTCGAAACGCCGACGTCGGGCCAACGTCGGAACGCCGACGTCAGGCCAACGTCGGAACGCCGACGTCGGGCCAACGTCGGGACGCCGACGTCGGGCCAACGTCGGGACGCCGACGTCGGGCCAACGTCGGAACGCCGACGTCGGGCCAACGTCGGGACGCCGGCGGGGCGCCGACGTCGGGTCAACGTCGGAACGCCGACGTCGGGCCAACGCCGACGTCGGGCCAACGTCGGAACGCCGACGTCGGGCCAACGTCGGAACGCCGACGTCGGGCCAACGTCGGAACGCCGACGTCGGGCCAACGTCGGAACGCCGACGTCGGGCCAACGTCGGGACGCCGACGTCGGGCCAACGTCGGGACGCCGACGTCGGGCCAACGTCGGGACGCCAACGTCGGGCCAACGTCGGGACGCCGACGTCGGGCCAACGTCGGGACGCCGACGTCGGGCCAACGTCGGGACGCCGACGTCGGGCCAACGTCGGGACGCCGACGTCGGGCCAACGTCGGGACGCCGACGTCGGGCCAACGTCGGAACGCCGACGTCGGGCCAACGTCGGGCCAACGTCGGGACGCCGACGTCGGGCCAACGTCGGAACGCCGAAAATTAGATACAGATACCCATTTTTTATATCTAGATAGGATACGTGGGACGCAATTTTAACTAGATACAGATACAAAATTTTCGGTACCTATCTATATCTATATCTATTTTAGATACAATTTAGGTACAATATCTAGATACCGTCTACACTGGTTTTGGGCGATTTTCGTCGATAAGGGTTAAACTTTTGTTGTAACTGGAACCTCGTGAAATTTTCGTCCGGCTTGCCCTTCGTGCCGAAAATTGGCCCTAAAGATAGCCCTGGACAGTAACATTGGAAAAATGTCAAGAATTTTAGTGCCCTTGGGGTTTTCTGCTAAACGGCTGGTCCGATTTTGCTGAACCTCCCCATCGTTTTGCCTCAATTTGAGGAACCATGGAAAACCGGGTTAGGGTGCCTTTGAGAATGAATGGTTAGCCGTTTAAAGTACATTTTGCCGACACGATAATCCAGATCGCTTATTACGATCTCCGGCCTGAATGGACAAGAAACCAGTCGGAGAAATTCAGTTCGACATCATCAGCGACGAAGTCGGATGCAAAAAAAAAAAATTATTGCCTTCCCACACTCGCCGGTGGAAATTTCCCAGCAGAGCGGAACTCGAATCAGTAAAACTGGTTCCTGCAGAACGTACCTACCTGATCTTCGCTGATTTGCGAACTGCGCCAATCGCCATTAAGCAGCCTACTTAACTAGAATTAGGTATAGCGAATTTGTGGGCGCTATCATGGATATCGGGTGAGAACATGGCGCAACTTAACATTTTCCGGAGTGAGTTTAACATAACACATTGGTTATGGCCACTGTCACAATGGTCACTATCGAAATCGAAGTCAAACTCACAATGAAACATAAATTCAAACTCATCATCGAAATCGAAATGAATCAGAAACTCAAACTCACAATCGAAATCGGAGTCAAACTCACAATGTAACAAAAACTCAGACTCATCAACGAAATCGAAGTCAAACTCACAGTGAAACATAAACTCAAACTCATAATCGAAATCGAAGTCAAACTCGCAATGAAACATAAACTTAAACTCATAATCGAAATCGAAGTCAAACTCAAAATGAAACAGAAACTCAAACTCACAATCGAAATCGAAGTTGAAATCAAAATGAAACTGATACTCACTCATAATTGAAATCGAAGTCAAACCCACAATGAAACAGAAACTCAAACTCATAATCGAAATCGAAGTTGAAATCAAAATGAAACAGAACCTCAAACTCATAATCGAAATCGAAGTCAAACTCGCAATGAAACAGAAACTCAAACTCACAATCGAAATCGAAGTCAAACTCGCAATGAAACATAAACTTAAACTCATAATCGAAATCGAAGTCAAACTCAAAATGAAACAGAAACTCAAACTCACAATCGAAATCGAAGTCAAACTCGCAATGAAACATAAACTTAAACTCATAATCGAAATCGAAGTTGAAATCAAAATGAAACAGAACAGTAAACTCTTAATCAAAATCGAAGTCAAACTCCCAATGAAACATAAACTTAAACTCATAATCGAAATCGAAGTTGAAATTAAAATGAAACAGAACCTCAAACTCATAATCGAAATCGAAGTCAAACTCATAATCGAAATCGAAGTTGAAATCAAAATGAAACAGATACTCAAACTCATAATCGAAAACGAAGTCAAACTCAATATGAAACAGAAACTCAAATTCACAATCGAAATCGAAGTTGATATCAAAATGAAACATAAACTTAAACTCACAATCGAAATCGAAGTCAAATTCACAGTGCATGTGAGTTTATGTTTCATTGCGAGTTTGACTTCCATTTCGATTATGAGTTTGCTGTTCTGTTTCATTGTGAGTTTGACTTCGATTTCGATTATGAGTTTGAGGTTCTGTTTCATTTTGATTTCAACTTCGATTTCGATTATGAGTTTAAGTGTATGTTCCTTTGTGAGTTTGACTTCGATTTCGATTGTGAGTTTGAGTTTCTGTTTCATTGCGAGTTTGACTTCGATTTCGATTGTGAGTTTGAGTTTCTGTTTCATTGTGAGTTTGACTTCGATTTCGATTATGAGTTTAAGTTTATGTTTCATTGCGAGTTTGACTTCGATTTCGATTGTGAGTTTGAGTTTCTGTTTCATTGTGAGTTTGACTTCGATTTCGATTATGAGTTTAAGTGTATGTTTCATTTTGAGTTTGACTTCGATTTCGATTATGAGTTTAAGTTTATGTTTCATTGCGAGTTTGACTTCGATTTCGATTGTGAGTTTGAGTTTCTGTTTCATTGCGAGTTTGACTTCGATTTCGATTGTGAGTTTGAGTTTCTGTTTCATTGTGAGTTTGACTTCGATTTCGATTATGAGTTTGAGAATCCGTTTCATTTTGATTTCAACTTCGATTTCGATTGTGAGTTTGAGTTTCTGTTTCATTGTGAGTTTGACTTCGATTTCGATTATGAGTTTGAGGTTCTGTTTCATTTTGATTTCAACTTCGATTTCGATTATGAGTTTAAGTTTATGTTTCATTGCGAGTTTGACTTCGATTTCGATTATGAGTTTAAGTGTATGTTTCATTGTGAGTTTGACTTCGATTTCGATTATGAGTTTGAGTTTCTGTTTCATTTTGATTTCAACTTCGATTTCGATTATGAGTTTAAGTTTATGTTTCATTGCGAGTTTGACTTCGATTTCGATTATGAGTTTAAGTGTATGTTTCATTGTGAGTTTGACTTCGATTTCGATTATGAGTTTGAGTTTCTGTTTCATTGTGAGTTTGACTTCGATTTCGATTATGAGTTTGAGGTTCTGTTTCATTTTGATTTCAACTTCGATTTCGATTGTGAGTTTGAGTTTCTGTTTCATTGTGAGTTTGACTTCGATTTCGATTGTGAGTTTGAGTTTCTGTTCCATTGTGAGTTTGACTTCGATTTCGATTATGATTTTTAGTTTCTGTTTTATTGTGAGTTTGACCATGAGTTTGTGTTTCGGTATCCGAGGTATGGCCACTTTCTTAATTGACCACCGTGTGGCGACTGGACGATCTTTGGGGTTGGACAGCAAGCCACTTGCGGGAAGCTAAAATTTTCGGAATGGTGCCGTTTGCCTCCCTCCTCCTGATTGACAAGTTCGTTGATTATTGTGCACTCGAATCACGTCCCGAGAGACAACACTTCAGAAATACCTCCTTGTGAGGGCCGTGAAGACGAAAGCAGTCGAGCTCGAATGAACGATATTGAGGAGAAGTAGTAACCACTCTGTTGCTATCGCCTGTCAAAAAAAAAAATGTTACTGAGATCAAAATGAAGAACTTTCGTTTTCCAGAGCAGACCTTGGTCGAGGCCTCATGCCAGGACAACCTAGCACGGCTGTTTTGCCTCCTAATTAGGCTCGAGCCGGCAGTTAATCGATTTATCCCCGCGGTTAACATTCATTCCATTCAGTAGCTGTACGCAGGTCTGTAAAAATACCGGACGAATTATTCGAATGGTTCGCTCGGTTGAAATGTGAAGAATGCGAGAACAGCCTTGAACGCACTAAGTTGCTTACAAGGCGAGCTTCATCCCATCGATAATAAATATTGTTGAGTGTTGAAAAAATGTATTATCTCAAAAAAAGGGTAAAGCAGTATTTTTGAATTTTGTAGTATCGCAGTATTTTTGTACCTATTTTTTGTTAGTGTTCTATCATTTTGAGTTTTATCATTTGTTTGTGTGTTATTATTGAATAGAAAAAAATTGAAATAATTCAATTATTAAATAATTCAAAAATTTTGTTTGCGTGTTAATATTTTTTATTAGTCTAAATAATTAACTAATTATTAAATAAATAATTAAAATATTAATTTAATTGCCTAACTAATAAATAATTACATAAAACTAATTATTAAATAATCAACTGATTAATAAATAATTAACAAATTTTGTGTGTGTGTTATCATTTTTTGTTTGTGTGCTAGGTATTTGTATTTTTGTGTTTGTAAAGCACTATTTTTGTATTTTCGACGCTTTGGCGGAAGACATTTTTTCGACGCTCTGCCGCGTAGACGCAGCGCCGCACTCCCGTATTTTTAGACAATACTTGAACCCGTACACATTTACTGTAGGTACATTTTGAAAACGCCGTAGTACCCTTTTCCCTTATATTACACACACAAACAACAAAAAATATAAATTAATCTCAAAAAATGCTTTTTTGGTCTATTAGTTAAAATTTGTACTCATAGCAGGTACCTATTTAAAAAAAATAAAACCAAAAACAAGGTTTAAATATCTTTCGATGAACTGTGCATATCAGATAATTTTCATTGTAGAAAAAAAACAATGTTTTGTTACATTGGCTTCCGAGCTTCTCTGAAGAAGTCGACAGCTCCATCGATGGGAGGCCATCAGGTTTCCGACCGGCGCTGAATCACGTTAAATTGCGCATGCGCAGACGGGTCCGACAATTATCCGCCTCTTTCGACAATTTGCAGCCTTCGATTTACGGGGGAATTTTCCATCGAGCTCTATCCACGCAAAACCTACTCAACTCGATCGGTTGTGAATCACAGCTTGTGATTTTTTATAAATAACATAAAGTACTTCCGTATTTCGACGCGAAACTTACTGATACAAAATGTACAAGACTATTTTTTTAATTAATATTTTGACTACTTTGGAGGCTGGGAGGAACAAAAACGTATAAAAACGCAATTTTATAATTAGAAAAAAATTGAAATATTTCAAGTTACCAGGTATATAGTTTTTCCACGCCGAATCCAGAATTTTCCACACTAATTTCAGAAATTTCCAAACCGATTTCAGAATTTTTTTATTTCAATTTCAGAAATTTTTATTTAAATGTTAGAAATTTCCATTTCAATTTCAGAAATTTCCATTTCAATTTCAGAAATATCCATTCCAATTTCAGAAATATCCATTTCAATTTCAGAAATTTCCATTTCAATTTCAGAAATTTCCATTTCAATTTCAGAAATTTCCATTTCAATTTCAGAAATTTCTATTTCAATTTCAGAAATTTCCATTTCAATTTCAGAAATTTCTATTTCAATTTCAGAAATTTTAATTTCAAAAATTTTTATTTCAGAAATTTTAATTTCAGAAATTTCGATTTCAGAAATTTCAATTTCAGAAATTTTAATTTCAGAAATTTTTATTTCAATTTCAGAAATTTTTATTTCAATTTCAGAAATTTTTATTTCAATTTCAGAAATTTCCATTTCAATTTCAGGAATTTCCATTTCAATTTCAGGGATTTCAATTTCAATTTCAGAAATTTCCATTTCAATTTCAAAAATTTCCATTTCAGTTTCAGAAATTTCTATTTCAATTTCAGAAATTTCAATTTCCGAAATTTTAATTTCTGAAATTTTAATTTCAGAAATTTCAATTTCAGAAATTTTAATTTCAGAAATTTCAATTTCAGAAATTTTAATTTCAGAAAATTTCTTTATTGATTTCTTTTCTTCATTGATTTCTTTGAAAACTTAATATTGATTTCAGAAATTTCAATTTCAGATATTCCAATTTCAGAAATTTCAATGTCAGAATTTTCAATTTCAGAAATTTTTATTTAATTTTCAGAAATTTTTATTTCAAATTCAGAATAAGGGTAAATTTAATCAAATAAATAAATCAAATCTCTGCCACCTTCTGTAGCAGGTATAATGAGCGTGTAGATATGGGATAATTTCGAGAAATATTGAATCATTTTTCTAGAATAATGAAGAACTTCATCAATAAAAATATTTTTTTGCACCAATGTCGTATCAGATTTTCTGAAATGGAAAAATTCCGAATTTGAAATGAAGAATTCCGAATGTGAAAAGTAAAATTCTGGATTTGAAATGGAAAATTCTGAATTTGAAATGGAAATTTCTGAATTTGAAATGGAAATTTCTGAAATCGAAATGGAAATTTCTGAAATTAAAATGGAAATTTTTGAATTTGATGTGGAAAATTCTGAATTTGGCGTGGAAATGCTTTACAAAATATACGTAGGTATTCTGCAGGATTTCAAAACCAAGAACGCTCAAATCGGTTCATTTTTGTGGCCAGAAAAAAAAGGGCAAATGTATCGGAAGTCCTGTGAGTAATCCGAATTTCGGGGGTAATGGTTCATACCGAGACGAACCAGTCCGTGAAATTTGAAAAAAAAAATTGATTGAGCGATTTTTTTTTTGGCGAACTTTTATTTGTACGACGTTCGCGGGGAATTCCGGCCTGTTCGGAATGCCGACAGACGGGAATGCAGTGCGCACGAGCTGTGAAAAATGGAATCAAGACCCCGAATAATCCGAGTTCATCTTCCGACTCCGACCCGTTTGGGGACTTCCCCACATCCGACTTGACCTTCTGCACAGATCGAGGGGAATGCCCTCTTTGTCCAGTGGCGAACACACAACAGACTCCTTATCAGACGCGTACAGGTGTGCAACAATTTTTTTTAAACGAAATTAGTGAGGCCGATTTGCCGTAAATATTGCCCATCACCTCAGATAGAATGATAATTGAGGGGCTCGAGGGTAGCCTAGTGGCTCGCGAGACTGACTCCAGCTGCATGCTAACCCCTGGAGTTGCGGGTTCGATTCCCATGGGTGGTATGAAAAATTTGGTATCCATCCCCAGTATTTGGGTGTTTTGGAGTTATCATTGGAAAACCAAACCCGCTCCTTGTGATATCTAATAGGTTAACACAAAAAAACCATCTCAATTCGTTTTATATTTATATGGTACCCCCTGGAGAAATGGGTTCGATTCCCATGGGTGGTATGAAAAATTTGGCATACGTCCCCAGCATTCGGGTCTATTGAAATTATCATTGAAAAACAACATCCACTCCTTGTGATATCTAATGGGTTAACACAATAAAGCCATTTTAATTCATTTTATTTATATGCTACCCCCTGTAGTTATGGGTTCGATTCCCATGGGTGGCATGAAAAATTTGGTTTCCATCCCCAGTATTCGAGTTTCTTGAATTTACCATTTGAAAACAAAACCCACGCCTTGTGATATCACCCACTCATTGTAATTCATTTTATTTATTCACTTTTTCAAATGTTGAACCACTTTGTTGACTATAATTACGTTAATAGTATTTTATCTTAAGCCTGAAAAGAGAATCGCGTTTAAGAGCTGTTTGTTGTCAAATTTGATCCATCCGCATTATCGGATGGGGTCTCTTGTAAAATGAATATTCATCTGCTCATCCGATGGTAGCAGAGCCTGGCTGTACGCAGTATAGTAAGAAATAAGTCAAGGACGACCGGCATAGCGGGGACAAGTATAACGTAAATTCGTCCGTTTAATACGCCTAATTATTTGTTTCATAATGCATGGTATTTATACAAACGAACGGTCAGTGCTCCAAGGTTATACAGCTTGTTTACGTTGGGGCCGGTCACTTTTCTTTCAACGATGAAAAAACATTCCTCGTTTCTCAAAATTTAGAAAACAAAAAAATCGTAAAACTCGAAGAATATTTTTATACGTTATATTATGGTAAATGCCTTCGATCCTTGCTCCCTCTAAATTATTAAAAGTCATATTTTTCGTGATAGATGTTTTTGCTCAGTCGTCATTCAGTTTTTTTTTTCAATTGAAAATTAAAAATGGGTAATTAATTTCGAGAACTGATGAAAATTTCCTCCGTATGCAAAGTTAGAAAAATTACCCGTCACAATATCTCCTGCCTTAAAAACTGGCACTGTGATTCTAACATTTATAATTATAGAATGCCTATGATATAAAAATGACTATGGTTTAAAAATGCCTATAGTCTAAAAATGCCAATGTACTAGTAGATTTGCCCAAATAACCAAATATCAAGTTTTTTAAAAATACCTATTTGATTCTTTCATTCCTACATTCTTTGACCACATTCTTTGATTTTAATTGAATAGGTTATTGTATGGGTGGTTTATTTACAAATCGAAGTTTACATCCTCGATACTCAACGTTGACCTCCAAAAGGACTGGTTGCTGAACCCTTGCCCGGTTCGATAAAAAACTGGTTTGCGAGCATCCTTTTTTCTGCACACAGAAGCCTAAACACTGAGATACAGCCTTGATCATGACGAAACAGAATCGAACCTGACAACATGTTTTTGGTTTCGGACGATTTCCTGCCCGTAAAATAATTAAAAAAATAAAATTGTTTTTCTGTTAATTTTCTAAGAAATTTTCCAAGAAATTAATCTAAGAAATTTTCCAAGAAAATCTAGAAATTTTCGAAAAAAATCGAGAAATTTTCTAAGAAAATCTAGAAATTTTACGAAAAAATCTAGGAATTTTTCGAGAAAATCTAGAAAAATTCTTAAAAATCTAAAAATTTTCTTAAAAAATCTAGAAATTTTCCTTTAAAAAATCTGGAAATTTTCTGAGAAAATCTAGAAATTTCCTTAAACAATCTAGAAATTTTCCAAAAAAAATCTAGAAATTTTCCAAAAAAATCTAGAAATTTTCTTTTAAAAATCTAGAAATTTTCTTTAAAAAATCTAGAAATTTTCTTTAAAAAATCTAGAAATATTCTAAGAAAATCTAGAAATTTCCTTTAAAAATCTAGAAATTTTCCAAGAAAATCTAGAAAATTTCCAAAAAAATCTACAAATTTTTAAAAAAATCTAGAAATTTTCCAAAAAATCTCGAAATTTTCAAAAAAATCTAGAAATTGTCCAAAAAAAATCTCGAAATTTTCTAAGAAATTTCTTGGAAACTAGTTAATGCGGGCGTTCTTGGATAAATCTAGCTTTAAAACAAATTGATAAACCGGCCCTAAAATTATCGCTTTTACTGTCAAAATTGTAAGATCTGCGTGTTTATCCTTCCGATCAGATTGTTCGATTATTTCTACAATCTTCCGTTTCCAATTTCAATGCAACTCGCAATTCGAAAGATATGGGAAACATTGCGGCACGGCGTGCCGCACGCAACAGTTCTGGAGCTCCACAGTGTAAACAAAGGAGCGAATGGAAACTGAAGGAACTGAGTCAAGGCCGCCGGCCCTAACGTGTAAAAAAACTGTTAACCCATTAGCGACCGGCGGGTTCCTTCAGGGTGAAAAGTGTCGAAAACGTATCAATAATTTTTATCCATCAGATTTTTTATCCTAGATCTGTCAACAAGTGGCGCGTAGGTAACACACAATACTTCCCACTTGAGAATGTGCATCGGTGCAAGTGCAGTGTAAAAAAATCATCTTTGGTTTTTCAAATTTTTGCCACCCCATGCGAGTTTTTGGAATGGAGAAAAAATCAATCTCACTTCAAGATTTCAGAGTTAGGTATCTCGAAGAAAAAATCAAGGCCATTAATTGTGGCGTTTCAGGCGACAAAACTCTTACTAACTTGAACATTTTTTTTTGTAATACGAATTTTATTAAAATTACCGAATAAATTATCCGAAGCTTGAAATGTCAACTCACCTACTCGAGATTTACTTCTCCTCGGCTCGCTGGGTGGCATTCGAATTGCAACAGGTGTTGAATACATTTTTGCCTAATACGCTAAAAATACATTATGCGGCTTGAAAAGTTCAGGGCTTGAAATGCAGTATGTAATACCTGCGGATGGGCTCAAAAGCTTCTCTTAAGATGACGTTGCAAATTGCAAAAACGGGTATGTTTCTGATGTGTATTTAAAGCGATTTGTATGCGCGTGGCTGTCATGGGGGGGGTCAGCCCTCATCATACATTTGCCAGAGTTTTATCAGAGACGAGATCAAACCCGCAGTGAAGGAATTTTCGCCCGGTAACCGAAGGAGTCCTGGGCGTGACCTGCTGCCCCCGAATAGAAGTTAGCTTCCTGTCGAATCGATAAACGGATCGAGTGATTAGCGTTATATCGTTCCAAAATTTGTATTATGGGGTAAAAAATTAGGAAAAGTTGGAACGACTTTGTTGAATAAAGGAAGAAAAACGTTTCTGCATTTTTTCTAACCCCTTCCCTTTGGGAAATTGAGATCTATTTTCATCATTTCAGGACCTCTGCGTATAGACCATCCGTCGATGAAAATTTTCATGTTCATGTGCAATGCACATTGTGCATGAATAGATTATAGGGAATGTGAATCCGTAAGTGCCTGGAATTAATTCAGCGACCGTCGGCCTTGCGAAGAACTTGACCGCTGGAACACAGATCAGTTCCGACATTCTCAAGTTGGGCTCCAGGGTCGTCCAAGGCTACTTCCTCGGTCCGAATTCGATTTCAGGTTTGGAGTTTCCTCGAAATCTCGATAGCGGAATAGGTGCCAATGAATCCTTCCTTAAGTTCCTATAAATCGGTTTCAAGCGTGTTTTTAGTTCGAGGACGAAGTTCAAACTTGGACGAGCGATAGCGGCCGAACGGCTGAACCGATCTTATTGTTCAAGGTACTCATTCGACGCAGAATTGTATGCTGTTTTATTTTGGATTGAATAAAATTTCTCGTAGGATGCGTTGTTTACGAGCAATAAGCAAAAAACTGAAAATAGTCCCATACTTCGTGACCAGGCGGACGATGAACGAATTTAAAGTCGAATACCTTCTAATACACAAGTTTACCTAGACCTTATCCGGACCTTGGATCACTATGATGAACATTTTGAACCATAAATTGCCAAGTCATGGTCAAAAATGGTTCCCCTACTCTGTATCTCAGAATGTTTTTCTTTCCTCCTTTAAACTTACCCCCACTCTTACTGGTTGGTCCTAAGAAAATTTTTAAAAAACGGCTGGAAAGCTGATTAGATTCTCTACAACTTCTTTCCTCTAGACTTTTCGCTAAGGCGATGTTTTCTCCAAGTAATTTTCTCGAGAAGTGGTGAGACGGTCAGAAGTTCTCATTTTTGGGCATTGTCACCCTTTTTCGCCGGTCCGTAGCTCCGAAACTATTGAGCCTACAAGGAAAATTTATGGGATCAATTTTGTTGGAAATTTATTTATCTACAATTTTGCTAATGGTCGTCGAAGCCGAAAAACGCAATGGAAAGGAGCTACATGTGAAAAACAGAAAAAGTGCGAAAACGGCGTGTTTTTGACGACTACGGAGGATGCAAGCCAGATCGTATTACGAAAATTCGGATTATTTACTTTCTAAGATTTTTTACATAATGTAAAACATTCGCAAAATCCAGGTGCAATATTTCTAGGCTACAGGTACCCACTATTTCGATACATGTTCACTGAAGTACATAGTTGGGCTGCTCGTAAAACATTCTTGCGTGGGTACGGTGCCGTGTTGGAAAAACCGGATTCGAACAAGGAGCCAATCGGGATGATGAACTTTTCGAGTTGCGCCAACTGGCTGCGCAGTAGTTTATCTGGCCGGAATCATAAATCAGGGTTGCTTTCATACGGGGTATATCCCGAATCAGAACTGCCCGAACGGACCTGTTCTCCGATTTCCATGCAGCAGTTCCCCTTGACAGGTCCGTTGCAAAATGCAACTGGCTGCACAAGTTGGTAAGTTGGGTCGGTAAAGTCTCAAGTGCAGGACTCGTTGCACTTGCAATCCAGCAACAACAGCAAACTAAAGTCGCACGAATCCCATATAAAACTAGAGGCTCGCGTGGATGTAGCTCGATGCTATTATGAAACCGAATTCCTCACCATCTAGTCCGGCAACGGGCCCTGAAGGAAATTAACATTAATAGTTAACTGTTTCTATTACTAGCGACTTTTAGAAAAAACTCGGTCAGCTACAGTCGACGGACAAGTTCAGCCGGACCTTCGCCTTTCGTAATTATAGGGAGCCCATCGTCCGATGTAAACTGGCAATTTTTAAAATTCGAATCGACTAATCGTTACAAATTGTTAGCAGTCGATCATTTCCTGACCTGCTGGACGGCCCTGCAGGGTTTACGAGACATCCTACATTTGATTGAAGCAGAGCCACACGAACCAAAGCGTATATAATATTATTACCTATATCCTTAAATATTCCTTTAATATAATAAATTTTATATCCTTGAATATAGAATATAATATGATGTGAAATATGATATTTCCCCCGATATTTCCCTAAATATGATATTTCCCGCAAGAAAAGTGACACAACTCGAACTTGAAACACACTCGAGTTGTGTCACTTTTCTTGCGGGCCAGCGATATGTGATATGATATGATATGTGATATGATGACATTGTGATATGATGTGATATGTTGTGATATGATGTGATATGATGTGATATGTTGTGATATGATATGTGTTATGATGTGATATGAAATGATATGTGATATGATGTGATGTGATATGATGTGATGTGATATGATATGATATGATGTGATATGATGTGATATGATGTGATATGATGTGATATGATGTGATATGATGTGATATGATGTGATATGATGTGATATGATGTGATATGATGTGATATGATGTGATATGATGTGATATGATGTGATATGATGTGATATGATGTGATATGATGTGATATGACGTGATATGACGTGATATGACGTGATATGATGTGATATGATGTGATATGATGTGATATGTTGTGATATGATGTGACATGATATGTGATATGATATGTGATATGATATGTGATATGATATGTGATATGATGTGATATGATGTGATATGATATGATATGTGATATGATATGTGATATGATATGTGATATGATATGTGATATGATATGTGATATGATATGTGATATGATATGTGATATGATATGTGATATGATATGTGATATGATATGTGATATGATATGTGATATGATATGTGATATGATATGATAATATCATATCATATCACATCATATCACATCATATTATATTATAATATAATATTATATTACACTCATCACATCATATTATATTATAATATAATATATGATCAAAAAATTCAAAAAAACTTATTATGCAAAATTTTAAAACTCGCCTGAAATTAAATACGTCAGGTTAAGAAAAAAAGATGTTTTCTTCGTGGTAGAACAAAGATCTTAAGAGCAAAAACGCTTTAAAACTTTTAAAAACGTTTAATATGTGTTTATAGCAATAAGTTATTACATAATATGTGTTTATATTGATATTAGCAATATAAACACGTATTAAACTCACGATTGAAGCGTTTTTATCCTAAAATATTTGTTTTACCATGAAAAAAACGCTGCTAAGTAGATCAGTGGCATGTGCAGATTAGTTTTCGCTATGTCCGAAGAACTCTGCAAATTTTGCACAGGGGTTCATTTTTCGATTGCTAAGACAAACTTCACGATATATTGGTACTCCTTAAACTCAGAATTTAGTTGTATTATTCTATAATTTCAGTATAAATTTGTATTTTAGAGGGGGATTTAGAGAAACGTTTTTTCAACCCGGCAAAAAATAATCATCCTCTTTGCTTGATAAATGGGTGATTCCACTAAAAGTGGCGAAATCGTGTCTTTTCTTTATATCTTGAAAACTATTCGTAGTATTGCGATGAAACAAAAAGCGTTGTGATTAGATCGTTGGTCCCCATGCTCCGCACGTGTAAACTGTCCAAAAATATTATTAGCAAGTGGAGAAAAATATATAAATATAGCCGAAATGTCATTCCCCTGGCATGTCCCCACCCCTAGGTACGCTACTTCTTCAACCAACCCTGGTTATTCGGATCGAGATTTTCAGAATCTGCTAAAACGAATGCACTCAGTATATAGTCTCGTATTAGCTCCTCTGTTCTCATAATTTTAAATGCATAGGCTTCAATGTTAGAAGCAAAGAACAGCGTGTCCCCACCTTTTTGCGTCATTCCCCTGTAAAAACTTGTCACCCCCATAAATGGGAAACTATAACAGTTTCGGTAATTTTGAAAACGGCAGTTAGTAGCTATGGAACTGTAGAACGTGCCTGACCTGCCAGATAACACTAGTGTTTGTTGAGAAGCCATCGAGAGGCGAAAAACAACCTCATTTATGGTGAGTATTTTTATTATGCGTCATTCCCCTGTATTCAATATCTTATCAAATTGAAGTAGTAAATTTTTCCCTCTGCCACTATTCTTTAGGTCTGGTGGTGCACCTTCCAGCGTATTTTTTTCAAAATTTAGGTACTGAAAGGAGGAGGGAAGAAATGGGAAAAACCGCGATTTGTAATTCCCTGGCCGTCATTCCCCTGCATGTTCTGGATGGAGGTTTGTCAGCTAGGGCGCTGCTCCCTCAATTCTCAACCTTCTTTCAAATTTCTTGAACTGAAATGTTTGTCTCGGCAAGACCTAACACCCTGTTTAATCGAAATTTGGATAACGCACAGTACTTCCGATATATTTGAATTTATAGTGTTTTCTATTTTATTTTTTTCCGGCCACAAAAATGAACCGATTTGAGCGTTCTTGGTCTTAAAATCTTTGTTTTACCTAGCAGAATATGTGGATATTTTTTATATTCCAATATTGTAGCGTATTTTTATTTTGGGTGAATTTTAAAATTTGAATAGTGAATTTTTTGAGTTTTTGACCAAAACACCCCTAAAAACAGTCAAAATATGATCAAATTGTGTCTCAATTTTACGTTTCAAATTATGGAAGTATTGTGTGTTATCTACGCACCATTGGTTTTCTTTTTACACATATTTATTCATCAGTGTGAGAACGTACCATTTTGGCATCATCGAATTCACCATTGACCATTACTCCTCAAATGATATGATGATGAACCGACGTACCTACTCCAATTATTTGAACTTTATTTTCTGAGATACCCAGACAAATAATGTACCCATGTCACTAATCTACTTAGCAGCGCTTAATTTGAGGTTTAAATAGATTTTTTTAAGTCTCTCAATTTTGTCATTCCCCTGGACCACTGATTTTTACCTAATCATGTCTGTAAACCCTCTCTGGGTGATGAAACTACACTGCTGGTATATAGTTTTCATTAATAGCAGGCAAATGAGCAATTTCTCGTCGAAAAACATGCAAAATTTTATCATTGGTAAAACGGAATTTGCTGACCCCAATTTCGCCACTTTTAGTGGAATCACCCAAATACTTACCTATCTATCTTTTCAACGCAGCAGATCGTTTAATTCCGTTAAATTCACCATTTAATCTATTCTTAATCACCTTCATTATTAACTGAATAATAATAATTATTAAATTCTCTGAATAATGAATGAAATTAAAAATGCCTCAGAACCATTGTTAAAGCCTGACTCGCTTTCATGTTGCCAAGCGCAACTGGTCGTAGTGTGAGTGCGTCACCTTGTTGGTGTAATAGGCTAGTGGTCGTAAGTAGATCAATCAACCGTATCTAAGAGCCGAGGCCAAATTCTCAAATTTTTTCGATTTTTGTTTTGCTGATTTGTGTAATGCGACCAAATTCTTTAAATTGAAGATATCGGGAGGACAGAAGTTTTTGTGGGGATTCCAACGAGTGGAAAACGATTTTTGTGGCTCTAGTCGTTTTCGAGTTATTAAGAATTGTAGGAATTTTTAAAAAACTCAAAAATGTCTCACTAAAACTGCAATAACTCCTAAACGGTTAGAGCTACCGCCGTGGCGATGGTCTCATTCGATTCGGCATAGAAAAATCTATAGAAAATGATGCGTCACATGCCTATGTTACAAATTTCCAGAAAAGCACGAATTTTTTACCTCTTCAACAGCTGTTTTACTGGCCTTAAAATTAAGGTAGGGTTCTGTCGAGACGTTAGGACCAACTAGATACGGAACTTGATTTTTGGTAAAAATTTCAAAATTTTTCGATAACTCCTTCCCCCTGAAAAACCCCGGACGGCGGACGGCGTACGGCGGACGGCGGACGGCGTACGGCGGACGGCGTACGGCGGACGGCGTACGGCGGACGGCGTACGGCGGACGGACAAAAAATTTTTATTGCAGATTTGGATTCTACACCCCTTGAAACGTAAACCAACAAATTTTCAGGGGGTGTTAAAAATTTTTTTTTCCTGACCGATTACAAAGGTTCATTTCTTAAGAAAAATGAACCAAAACGTCAATTTTTTTTATCTTGACGTAGGAATTTAATTTCAGGCAGGTTTCAAAATTTGCATAATGAGTTTATTGACATTTTTGATCCGCACAGCCTCCAAAGTATTTTTTTCTTAAAAGATAACTTTATTGTATCGAATATTACATTATAATATAATGTAATATTCCGTGCTATAAAGTTATTGTATATTCTAAAGTTATCGTCTATTCAAGTATATGGAAGTATTGTGCGTTATCTAAGATCGATGGTTACAAAAGCGCACACATGTACGCAGACATCAGACGATCTCGATGGCTTTGAAATCATAATTATGATCAATTATAATCGATCAGCAGATCTCGTAGATAGGTAACGAAGAAGATCTAGGAGGCCATCTAAGACAGGTAGACAATCGAATATTTCCTTCGGGAATTCATCCGGTTATGCAGCAGGGTGACATAGGTAACTAATCGACAAGTTGGCCTCCAGCCAATCAGGTATTTGCCTCAAGTTCATGATACTGCCATGAAGTTGATTATTTACAGCTGGGAAAAGTCACCAATGATGCGCTGATGACATAATGAATGAAGTAATTTGCGTTATTTTCGAATTTTTCAACATTTCAAGCCACATTGCGAATTTTTAAATTCAATTTCCGACGCTTTGATGCTAAGCTCTTTGAGAGCGACTCAATTATCATGTCTGGCAGGTCGTTTTCTTTCGGCTGAAAACCTTTGTTTTCTTCTAGCACGATCAGAGAGGAATAAAATAACGAAAACTTTAGCAGGAAACTGACCGAATTGAATATTCATGGGACAACCGCAAAGGGCTTTACGTTCATGTTTCTGATAGTAAATTTCGTTGATATGGTCGAAACTCGAAGTAGGCCTTGGTGTAAGAAAATTTTTGAGTGAAACCAGACCGAAAATGGAACAAAACGCCGTCAACCGCAATTTTCTATCTCAACTCGTTTCCAAAATCTGATTTTTTAAACCGGATTCCAGGAAAACCACGCTTTTTTCATAAAAACCCACATATCTCCCGTTCAAAACCATTTTTTTGAAGTTTCAAAGGCGTTTTTGAATTCAGCGTCAAATTTCCTATAAGTGTAAGGTACATTCATGGTCAAAAACTCACTCCGATGTATTGCAATTGCAGTTCAAACATCATAAACCTCAGACAAAATATTCAGCTTCGATTTTTTACGTTTGGACTGCAATTGCGGTACGTAGAAATTAGTTTTTGACCATGACTGCAGTCTAGGCTTATAGGAAATTTAACGTTGAGTTCAAAAATATCCTCAAAAGTTCAAAAAAGTAGCTTTGAATTGGAGTAATGTGGGTTTTTGTGAAGCAAAGCGTGGTTTTCTTGAAAAAAACATTTGAAAAATCGTATCTTGGAAACGAGTTGAGATAGAAAAATGCGGTTGGCGGCGTTTCGTTTCATTTTCGGCCTAGTTTCAACAGAATTTGTTTACATCAAATTCGGGACACTCAAGCCCGACGGGAACAAAGAACGGGCGTTGTCCCACGTCTTATCTTATTGGGGCCAGTCTCGCCCGTTCCTCCGATTTGAGACACGTGAAGGGCAGATAGTGAAAGCATAATTATGATCTATTTTCCATTTTGCAACCGCAAGCAATAGCAGTTCTTCGGTTTAAATTCAAATCCGCCGATACGTAATCGACAGTTAACCGTTGCACAATACAGCCTCCGGGTCGATATCTGATAGCAATTGCAGATAGTCCAACAATGAACCGATTTTATCTCGGTTATTTTGAAATAGGCGATATCAGTGGAAATGCTTAATAATTTTGGATAAAATTCGTACATCGCAATTTTGAGAATTTTTTGAATCAAATTGAAAATTTTCCAAGTCAATTCAGAAATTCTCACTTCGCCTCAGGTTCAAAATCGACTTTTTCCTGTTTATACAAATACTGACCGTGCTAATTTATAAAACAAATTGCAAAAAAAATTGTCATAGGAGTAACAAAATATTTTATGCTCGTAATCCAATTAATCTTCATTCTCAATTGATATTTCGCCATAAAAACATCAATTGACGTCTAGTCTGCGGAGAGTCGTCAAATCGTCGCTCTTGCAATCGATCCGAAAGCCGTTACCTGCCGTGGAGAATCAATTGAATTTGAAATTGCGGAACGAAATTTCGTCGCCGTTAACGGCCAGATAAAAATCTCGAACAATCGCAATGGGAAAACGATTAATCGCGCCCGGGACCCTCAAAGATTTTAACGACTCGGTCGACCCGTGTGATTTGAATCTGCCAATAAAAATCGACTTCGACATATCAGATGGGAAATTTTTCGACGTTCATGGCAGACAAATTCAATAACAGCGCGAGCATCGTCGGTTTTTGGTAATCTACGCAAACTACCTGTTCTTATCGGAAAATTGTTCGGGCTTGCCTTAATTTGGAAGAAAATTATCGGACAGATTGAAATCGCTTGCAATTTTCGGGATAAGTTGAAAAACAAATCAGATTTGATTGAGCTTTTTACTTATATTATTTACAGAGTAAATGGAAGTATTGAAATCGTCCTAAAATCGGAACAGAGCTTCAGAAACTTTTACTTAAACGCATTTACTCTGTGGTCATTTACAAAAATGGCCATAACTCCCTCAATTCTCAACCTTTTTTCAAGTTTCTTGAACGAAAATGTTTCCTTTAGCAAGGCCTAACACCCTGTTTTATCGGAATTTGAATAACTCGCAGAACTTCCGATATATTTGCATTTTTATTGTTTTCCATTTTATTTTTTTCCGGCCACAAAAATGAACCGATTAGAGCTTTCTTGGCCTTAAAATCTTTGTTTTACCTTTCAGAATATGTGGATATTTTTTATATTCCAATAATGTATTGTATTTTTATTTTGGGCGAATTTTAAAATTTTAATAGTGAATTTTTTTGATATTTTTGACCTAAACACCCTCAAACGCAGTCAAAATATGATCAAATTGCGTCACACTTTTACGATTCAAAATATGGAAGTATTGTGCGTTATCTACGAACCACTGGTTTTCAAAAAAAAAGGTGAAACGGTTGGGACGGTATTTTTTTTTGTCTTTTTTTTAGCCAGTGTTGATTTACAAAAATGGCCACATCTCCCTCAATCATTAACCTTTTTTCAAATTTCTTGAACTGGAGTATTTGTGATCTTACGAACCTCTGAACCGGTTTCCATTTTTTGGACCATGTCATAAATTTCAACGCTAAATTAACTCTTTTTTTTGCAGGTCCTCCACTGGTGATTCCGTAACGCATCGCCTGTAAGTCCCAATAATTTTGCCGACCAATTTCCAATATCTATATTTTTACTCATTTTTACAATCGCAAATACAAAAAGCCACAAATTTTGATTGAACTATTCAAATTCTTTTGGCGTGTGCCAATTTAAATTCTTAAATTTAAAAATTTCTTTACCTATTTTTGGAAAAATTGCAATTTTTTAAAGATTCCAACTATTATGTTAACCGACGATTTTTCTCAGTGTAACTTTCCAACCTGACTCACATTGTCATGAAGGGGCAACTTGGTGAAAGGAGATCCGAAACGGGTCGCCCAAAAATTGCCGTTTCTGAAATTGCCGTTCTCAAAAATCGCCTCGTGGCCGGCAATATTGACCGTGCGCGAAGGAAAGTTATTTCTAGAAGGTACCTATTCTTCTGCTTCGGCATCTTCTACATCGAACATCTGCTCAAAACTGGATTACGGTATTTTACGGATAGCCGATACATTGGTAGGACAGGCATCAGCGAGGAAACGGGTACCTGCTAAGTAAAATGTTACAAACCTAATTTTCACTTCCAGATTTAAAAAGTAGGTCAATCGGAGCATCAAATAAAATTTTGAGTCGTCTTTTTCTTAGTTTATACATATTAAATATGTAAATATAAAAATTAACATTAATTGAACATTTAAATTTTAAATGTTCAATGTTTAAGTTTAACATATTTAAATATTCAAGTTTTAGATTTTTGATTTTTTGTAAATACATTTTATTGCGTTCTAGTACGTTTAATAACGTTCTTTCGATAAATTGGCTTCCTTAAGGCTGAAAATCGAGTTTGGAATTTTCAAATTAGAACAACTTCCGAACGGCTGAACGAAACCCCATGAAGTTACATATCAAAATGTTTGTCTCAACTGCGCCAATCAAGGAAAAATCGCGAGAGCGCGCCATCTCGAACGTGGCGACCATGAGAGCGTTTTGAAAATTTCAAATCCATACCACGACCGACCTGTTGACATATTTCCACTTTTCGATTTTTTCTTGCGTTCCCTGGATCAAGGCGAACATTTTCGTGTGCGCGGAATTTTTTCCAAGCCCGCCGTCTCACCCATGTTTAAGCATTTATACGGTTTTTTCAAGTTTTTTGCGATTATCGTACTCGTAGGGTTTTTTGACGCCATCGGCAATGCCAAATTCGGATTCTACGCTCGAAAATACATGGAATTAGGCATGGTCAAGAAGTACAAAGCTTATCCTTCGACCACAAATCCTGAAAAAACATGAAAAACAGCCATTTGAGCCATAGCATACTCGTCACGTTTTTAATTTTTATTTATATTGGTCGGTTTTAACAAACAAAATTGAATTCTACTTAAATCAACATGTTTGGGGGACATTGAATTTTATTGATCGTTGAAAAAACTCAATTTAATTCCACAATTTTCCGAAATTTACTAAGGAGTGAGTACCGTTTCCAGGAGCCCGATCCGAAGAATCACGTCCGGGAATCACGTCGGATTCTTGTCAGTCTCTTGTCCGTGTCCACCTGTAACAAATCATAGTTGGTCTGTTCTTTTATTTCTGTGTACGTGAAGATTCCTTTTTACAGCGAGTGTAACACGAGCTGAAGGATATTATTAACTTATTAGGGTGGCAGCAATTTTTTCTTCCCTTCTCCCGTCCAAGAATCGCAAAGGATGCTTAGATAACACACAATACTTCCATATTTTGATCCTTGAAATGTTCCTCCGCAGATCTAAATTGGCTTGGAAAACTCTCAATTTTCGGTTTGGGAGAAATTTTCGATTTGAATTCAATAATGCTCAACTCGATTTGAAAAATTCTCAATTTCATTCGAAAAATGTTTTGTTTCTGGCCTAGTCAATTCTAAAATTATTGTAGAATGCGTATATGCAGGACATACAAAAAGTCCCCACTTTTCCCCGCTGGGCATAAGTGTGGGAGGAGGGAGAAAGGTCGGGTTTTTCAGTTTTTCGCTCATAACTCGAAAACTGGCGGTCGGACCGAAAAAATGACTCAATACAAAATGAAAGATGAGTAAATTTCCTATAAATTCTATCCCATGCATTTTTATCCTAAATCCAACTATTTCAGAGATAAACGCTGTCAAAAATAACTTTATTAAAATAAAACGTTTAATCCCACGTTTTGAGAGCCAAGTAGCGTCAAAACTATTAATCTTAGCCAAAAAGTCGTAATAAAGAAAATGTAGAGAATCAAATCTTCTTCAGGAATGAGAATTAATATTTTCATTTTTCTCTTGCCGGTTGCCAGTTGCAAAGATTTCAAGATTTTTGTGAACAATTCTTTTTGAAAAATAGAACTGGCAAGTCCTGAGAGAAAATTGAGCTGATTGATACGTATTCCTAGAAAAAATTAAATTCTCCATAACTTTCATTATTAGGTCTGGCAGGCTGAAATCAATAGTTTTGACTCTACAGCGGAACTTGGCTCTCAAAACGTGGGATTAGGCGTTATTCTAATAAAGTTATTTTTGACAGCGTTTATCTCTGAAATGGTTGGATTTAGGATATAAATGCATGGAATAGAATTTATAGGAAATTTAACCATCTTTTATTTTGAATGGGGTTACTTTTTCGACCCGACCGACGGTTTTCGAGTTATGAGCAAAAAACTGAAAAACTCTACATTTCTCCCACACTTTTTCTCAGCTGGACAATAAATAAATCTCAGTTCAACTTGTAAATGATGCTTTATAAATTTCCCTATATCAAGTAATCCTTCAAATTTTCGATCAACTTTGAAAACGATTCGTACCCAATTGGTCCAATCTTGGTGCAACAATTCACCCTAGCCCCCACCGCCAGGAATACAATTCCAAAATCGAGGTACCCTAGTTTTTTTTTTGTAAATCAAAATTAGAATTTTTCAAATTTGTAGCCTGCCAGCTATTACCTCAAATTATAGCCGATTTTAAATTTATCCAATAATCAAAATCTACCGATCGGTTTTTCGGAAATGCAGAAATTGTTCGCCACCGTTTTTGTGATTGTGGCCACGGCTTACATGAAAGGGTTCACTTCGATACTGAACGAGTCGGACCATTCGATAAGTGAAATGAAAAGCCAAAATTTGGAGAAAATGCAATTCGACTGTTAGCCAGCTGGAATTTAAAATGGTTGGTCAGTTTTATACGACTTTTTGAACATACTTCGAAGTTGAACTTGGGAAAATGAATTGGGAAATTAATTTTTTCAAATGAGTTGACAACCAAGTTGAAAATGTTGACCCGAAAATTCCGCCCGAGTCGGGAATCGAACCCGCCATCTCCGGACTCGAGTCCGACGCCTCGATTTTCAAATTAAATTCCCAAATTTCGATTTCAGATCGGCTGAAGACGAGGAGGCGTCATGGCGGGCGTTCTTCAACGGATATCCGATGGCTACCACGAAATATTCGAAAACTACAGCGGTCAGTTGAAAATCGATTTTTGGTATACGGATATCAACTTCGAAGGGCAGCGATTCTGACCCTAGAATTGGACCAAGAAGAAACTTAATTATTTTTCGAATAAAATTTCTACAAAGTACTTTCCTAATTCAATTTTTGACTAATCTGGTCAAATTCAGATCTGGCGCCAAGTGTGGCAAAAATTGCGTCAAGATTTTCTTGAAAAAAATTGTTGTGTACAAATCGGAGCCTACGATTCGAAAATCGTTTTATGCTATCGCTATTCCTAGCGCTTTCGTCGACATTGGCCTCTCCATGCGATCCCAGCAGTGCAATGGTCGATTTCGGGACCAAGATTGATGAAAATTCCAAATTCATGCTAGTAGATTCCACGGTGAGGCCGGTATCGGAGAAAGCGCTGTATTTTCATGATACATAATATATCGCCGGCGGCCAAAAACCGTTCATTTCGTCGATTTTACTCCGAATAAGGGAAGTCGTGCCGATTTTTACACCCGGCGTTCAACATTCCAGATCCCCGAGTGAAAGACTGGCCACTGATGAGCTCCCCGCTGCCGACGATTGCCATTTGCTTATCGTACGCCGTCTTCGTCAAAATCATCGGGCCGAAAATCATGGAAAAACGAAAACCGTTCGAATTGAAACGAACGCTAATCGTTTACAACGCCTTTCAAGTTATCTTCAGCACCTGGCTCTTCAGAGAAGTGAGCTAATGTCTTATCGCCAATATGATATATTATCTCGGCTATCGCTCGTTTTGATAAGGAGGGTCAATTTTTCAGCTCATTTGCTACAATTTTTGTTCTATGAAATTTTTTGTGAGCCCAAGAAAAAGTTCACTTTAGTCGCTTTGAAATTTTTTTTCGTGATTTCGACTTTATCTCAGTAAAATGGCCATAAGTCGCAAAATTTTCAAAGTAATCGCAAAATTGAGAAAACCGTTGGAAAGCCAGTTAAATTTTCTATAAACTTACGGTATTTCCAGCGTTCTAACATAAAATTGAGTATGCTGGAAATAGTTCCAAAGTCAAGAATTGCTCGATTTCTCACAACTACAGTTTTTTTCATCGTGCGTTTAGGGCTTGAAAAAATGGCAAAATCCCGTACACCTTCCGGGAAAAACTAGCTCAAAATCTCAGCTTTCCAACGGTATAATTATTTTTGGATTTATTTTGCGCAGAAGAGGAGAAAAAGACGTTTGAATGCAAGAAAACGCGATTTTTTTTACTGAAATACACGTTTTCGGGCACCGCTCGAACGTCGACGTATTGCTGAGAAAGCTGAAAATACCGAAGGTTTATAGGAAATTTAACGAGCTTTCCAACGGTATCCTCATTTTTGAAATTACTTCAAAATTCAAGCGACTTATGGTCATTTGGCTGAGGCAAAGTCAAAAACACGGAAATCTTTGAAGCAAATAAAGTGCTTAGAAGTGCTATTGAGTAAGTTTGGGTTTGTAATCAAGAGCTCAAATTTGTGTTTTTTGTAACGGATTAAATTTTATGAAAATCCCAACTCAACCAGGTGGCAAATTCTGTATTCCAAACAAATACAGCCAAGTCACGCTGATGAGATGGGAATCTTTACAACTGCCGTATTTGTTTGCCCATTTCTGCCATTTGAATTCACTGTTTTGATACGGGGCCATTTTTGAATTCCAGTCATGAGCTTGCAAAACGACTTGGTGGTCTTTACTGAGGGTTACAGTTATCTAAAATTCTCTCTCTGTGTATGATACAGAGGGTCAATGATCTGCACTATACGTACAAAAAGTAGCAGTTTCTAGTTAGCATATGATGCTATTTCATTATTCCATGTGGTGACCTGTTTAAACCCAAACCTGAATCAGTGTTGCGTAGACAATAAATCTAATTTCATTATTTATATTTCTAATTTTATTATTTTTTATTATCTAAGGCTTTGCACGCTGGTTGGTTCACAACGTACAGCTTCCAGTGCCAGCCCGTCGACTATAGTTGGAGCGAACACGCACTCAGGGTAACATTTTACAATTTAAAAAATCCAATTTGAATTAATACGTAATTTTTAATGCCTCTAAAATTTTTTTTAGAATGCTTAATTCTTTGATGATAAAATTATTAATTTATTTTAATTTAATTTAATAAAATAAGTTATTTATGCATTTCTCGCTACAGGTAGCTGCCGGCTGCTGGTGGTACTACTTTTCAAAATTCACAGAATTCCTCGATACGGTACGATTAACAGCCCCTCTTTGAAATATTTTCGATATTTTATTTCGATTTTATTCGATTTTCAATTTTATTATCGAAAATTGATTGCTGGTTTGATCGATTTCAGATTTTCTTCGTTCTGAGGAAAAAGAACGACCACGTTAACAAGCTGCACGTGATACACCACGGTATCATGCCACTTAGTACGTGGTTCGGCGTCAAATTCACTCCAGGTACGTTTACCGAGAATTATTTCTCCGTTTATTTTTTATCATCATTTTATAATCATATTTATATCATTCTATACAAAATAATCGTACGATTATTTTATTTTTATTTTGCGTTTTTTTTTCTACTAACTTAATCAATTTTCTACGCTCAGGCGGCCATTCTACGTTCTTCGGGATGCTGAACACGTTCGTGCACATAATCATGTACACGTATTACCTGTTGGCCGCACTCGGCCCCAAGGTTCAGCCTTACCTCTGGTGGAAGAAATATCTCACCGTTCTTCAGATGGTAAGATGCGTCCACAATAACAAAAACATAAAAAAAAACCTAAAAAAATTTAAAAAAAATAAAACAAAATTTAAAAAAAAATAAAATAAAATAAAACAAAAAAATAAAAAAAAATTAAAAAAATAAAATAAAATAAAAAACAAAAAAATAAAAAAAAATTTAAGTAACAAAAAAAATTTAGTAAAAATTTAGTCTGAACCGTAGCTTCATTTTTTAAATGATTAGATCGATTTTGATTTTTTTTTTTTTTTGGTCTTCGAATAAATTTTTTTCGTGGAAATCTTTCACCATGAGTTGAGGTCAAAAAATTGATAGAGCAGTTTTTGAGGTCCTGATGACGGTTTTTGCTCCCCATGATTTTTGAAAAGACGCCAAAACGAAATGTTCCGGCTCAAACCGTGTTTCCCCGTTTTGAGAAAAAATTATTCGACGAAGCGATTTCTTCTCAACATATTTAACCGAAACGAACATATAACGTTTATTTCGGTTAAATATGTAAGCGTCACTTTGCCAAAATCCGTCCTGCGTGAAAGACAGGTGAAAAAATAAATTTGCTAGCGAAAATGCTGAGGGTTATGCTAAAACCCGCACGACAGCCGAGTGTTGCATGACTATTTCTCGCGTGTTTTTGACGATAGGAATTTGGCAAAACTGTCAATTTATTATAGCATTTTCGGGGAGCCTCAGAAATGTGGTGGTCGCAAAATTATCTGATTTTCGGGCTCTGAGAAATCATTTTCCGAATTTCAGGTTCAATTCGTGCTGATCCTGGTCCACGCATTCCAACTGCTGTTCGTCCAGTGCGATTACCCGAGGGCTTTCGTCTGGTTCATCGGCCTTCACGCGGTCATGTTCTACTTCCTGTTCAAAGATTTCTACAACCAGGCCTACATGGCTAAGAAGAGCGTAAGAATTATTTTTTTGGAAAAAATAATTTCAATAGGTATTTTCAATTTTTACGCCAAAAAAAAACATTTCAAAAAATTTTCAAAAAATTTTTCAAAAAAAATTTCAAAAAATTTTTCAAAAAAAATTTTCGAAAAAATTTTTGAAAAATTTCCCGATCTGAAAAAATACGAAGTTGAAGATCCCACTCGATTTTTTTCCAGAAAAAACGGGTGATTGTCGGCTCGACGAATATTTGCCACCCCGAACCATCGGTGCAGGCTTACGAACAGCCGATTGAAAATAAGAAACTCTCGAACGGTTATCAAGTTTCATCGGATACGCTGAGGAACCGAGTGTTCGTCGATTCGCAGGTTCCGCAGGCCAACGGCAAACATTGAGCAGGTAAGGATATCATTGTAACTGTGGAACATGATCATGTTCGAGTTTGATGGAAGAGAATTCCGAAAATCGGTTTTTAGCGAACAATGAAGGATGAAAATGTGGCGCCCAACGTGGGGCCTGAATAATTTGTCAACGATTTAAACTTTAGCATCATTATGAACAGTATTAACCTGAATTGTAAAATTAAAAATGACCATGAAGAAATGAAAAATGAAATAAAATAATGGCGCCCAACGTGGGAACTTTTTACGTGGCGCCCAACCTGGGGCTTTATTGCAAATGGCGCCCAACGGGTCCGAATGGCAAAGTCAGCACTGGGAAAGTTTATTTGCTTTATTATTGTAGCATCCAAATAATTAATTGCAAGAAAATTAAGCATGAATGACTAAAATCGTTGCGTGGCGCCCAACGTGGGGCGCAAATTCATATTCAATAAATTAGAATATCAGGATGGACAGTGAAAATGAAATTTTTACCAATAAATGCCTCTTTATGTTGCAGGTTTTACCTCGATGGTTTGACCGCTCGTATGCTCAAAAACGTTAGTTTGTACATATCAATAGGTCATGTATTGGTGTTTCTCGGCTATTTTGAGGTTAGGCCGTCTCTAAGTGTAAATAATCTAGCGTATAATTTATTCGTATTTATTTTCTAGCATGAGAGAACTGTAGCGGACGCACGGGGTTACGTAAATTGAATTGTAATTGTCGTAATTTTTTAATCATAAAAGACATTAATTATGCATTATCTCGTATGTCATCTACGGCTCTCTGATGATATGATGCGTAGGTATAATCGAATTTCTGAAGGAGCGATTTGCTTGTTCGATAGTTATTCAAAAGAAAGCTCAGGAATTGTTATGGCGCCCAACCTGGGAAAAATTATAGCCAGGCTGGGATTTCAAGTTTTGTCAAACAAATAATAGCGTATGAGCTGCTTTTGTTAGACCTCTGTATGGGATATTTGACATTGATTTTCCATTTCGTAATTATTGATGGCAACACTGGAGCTTCCCATGGCAGAGTGACGATGATGCTAACCTCCAGTGTTGCCATAATCGTGAGTACCGATAGTGAGTCAAGCATCCTTGCCAAACGTCCTTAATCTACCCAAACTCCGTAAAAAAGGTACCTACTATGTTTCTTTCTTTGGGCCACCTTCACCAAATCATTAAGTTAACGCGGAGATTAAAAAATCCCCAGGCAAGGGAAACATTCCCAGACGTGCAACACCTGCTTAGCTCTATTGAAAGACTGCTTCAACAGAATTTATCAGATAAATCTTTATCAGATTAAAACTTATGCAAGTGCAGCATGTTGTGCAAAAATTTCCTCGTGCTGGGATATTCAAAAGATTAGGGTAACCTACCTTTTCACTCTTGGAACAATCTGTGTGTGTGTTACGAATATTTGTAGCGTACTAACAGAACCAACTACTTTCGGTGAAATTGTTTTAAAATTATCTTCAAGAATTATTTCTGTTGAAACAAAAAACTTGTCCAAGTATCCCTAATATTAAAAAATCTCCAGGCGAGGGAAAAATTCACGTACTTGCTACACCTGCTTCACTTCATTAAACAGCGCCCTATTAAATTAATCTGGTGTTTTGAGACTTTCGCACGTGCAGCTTGTTGTGCAAAAAATTTCCCTTGCGCGGGGATTTCTGAAAACATTAAGGGAAACTAACTTTTTGCCGATGGTTTGTCAATTCGTCGTTGTTATAATATAACCTATTGACATGTAGTTGACGTATGTATTATAACATATAATATATCAATATAACATATTGATATAATATGACATATTGATATATTATATCACTAACACAATGTGTTATGGCATGTTGTCCGTTTCGAGGAAAATTTGGAAAGTTGGAAAAGTGTTGCCGAAATGGGGCGTTATCGCTTAACATCGCATAATACGAATATTATTCTGTAACACTGTCGCAGTAAGTGCACGAGTGAAAGTTCCGCTGAACCACTTATCCGATTTTCGTGTTTTTCTACTTCTGTCCATTGTGAAAGCACGAAAGTCGGATAAAATAACAACAACTATTCAAAACGATTGGCGCTCGATTCTGGGCCAAATCCACGAGGGTACCTATGTTTAGAAAATGTTCAACTGTGATCGCATAAGTAATAGTCTATGTACGTTGAGTCGTGTACCGATTTATGTGATATCGTATTTACTTATCTTCCCTGTCACAAACACCTCATACGAATGAGTTTTGCCATTACGTTCACTAAACGCTGGAATTACCTACCGTATATTGTAATAAAAGGAGTCGACAATCAAAATTGTCTACGTTTATTCTGAGAGAACCTATAGAAGCCAATACCTCCAAGAGAACGTATATAAGCCGATACTTCCAAGAAGACCCTCGTCCATTTTCCAGACGCGGTTGCTGACAAAGAAATAAAAAATGAAACGTGTTATCCTCAGGTACCGGCGAAATCTTTCGTTCCGTTGCCGTTCGAAACCTCATGACAAATACGAAAAATTCCAAAATATAGGTTAACCTCCCGTGGCTACGGATCGAAGGTATTTTACATTCTTCGCCCTTCACCAGACCTACCATTTGCAGTGATACCCTTGTGTACAAAAGGATTGCGCTGATTATTTTCAAGATTCTCTCGCGTTGCTTTTCCAAGACGATTGGGTGTCAGTTTCATTCTTGTAAAAGGGAATCTTATATACGAAAATTGGGACTGTAGTAGCCGAAGGAAAAGCGCCAAGGAAGGGAAAAAGGCGAACAAAGCGAAGGAAAACTCAGGGAAAATCCAGCGTCGGTGTGCGGGGGATAATCTGCAGAAAGAAAAAGGGTAAATTGAGGAGGGTCAAAAAGTGGGCGGTCGGTTTGTGGGGTAAGAGAGGGTTAGGTATAAATATAAAGAAGTTGAGGCCAAATCGTGGCTCATCGTCTGCCAAGACGTCCAGCAGGTAACAAGTCGTCATCAAGGGCAGCTTATGAGGATTTTTGAATTTTTTTCCAATTTTGGTTAGCTAAGAAATTGCGAGCAGTACCTACGGGTTAGATGATGATTTTTCCACGCATCATGCATTTTATTTTCGGTCGACGCCAAAGCTAGTCAATTTTTTATTGCTTAGAATGTGAACAATTTTTGTAAGTTGCTATTTTGCACCTTCCATTTGAGGTCAAAACCGTTTGTTATAAAAGTAACCGAACTTGACATTTTTTGCGCTTTTCCCGAACCGCTGATCCGATTTTGAACGGATCGGTCTTATAAATTGCGTTTTGGTCTGGTTTTCTCCAAATTTATGCACATGTTGTCGGAAGTATCCGGTCAAAATTTCAAGTTTTGTCAAGTCCGGGGAAAATTTCATGTTTTTAGTATTGCCAATTCGTGGAAGGGGAGTAGGGGGACGTAGGTACCTTACATAAAATTTAATTCTCTACAACTTTGATTCTGTGACATTTTTTGATTACGAGCGCCGTTTTTGAAGTATAGGCCTCGAAACGTGACCCGTTTTCTTGCCGATTGGGGAAAAATTGCCAATTTTTGACGATCAATTGCGGCTTAACGGTTGAACCGATTTTAACGTTCAGGGTAATCATTCGACGCAGAATTTCATGCAGTTAAATAGTAAGAGGCAGCTTTTTTTGTGTAGAATGTTAGAATGTGTAGGACACTCATTATAACTTTACATGTGTTTTCATGATGATCGTCCGAATTTATTTCAATTTATTGTACCCAATCGTATCCCTATTCTCTTATGTTTCAGGTGTTCGCTTGCAAAAGCCTACGAATATTTTGAAAAATGTATTATATCATGAAAATGTTTATGTAATTGTTACACGCTTTTCGGCCCAATATGACACGTTGAATGTTGACTTTTTTGTTAGTGTGATGGCCTGGCCAAATTTGAATGATGCTAAATTTTGATCTTTTGAGTGCAGTAGTTTTCATCGGAAAAATCGAAAAAAAGACGCGATGGGGAAGGAAGAAATGCAGCCTACCTGGTGGCGAGTGCGACGGTAAACGGACGGTCGGGACGGAATTCCTCGGCAAACGAGGGGTAAGTGGGAACTGATACAAAATTTTAAAAAAAAGTAAAACTAGGTATTGCGGACCAGTCCTTTGAATTAGTCACAGATTTGCCCCGGGGAGTCAGAAATAACGGGAGTCAGTTTAGTCAGAAATTGAAAAACATCGCTAATCAGAGGTTTGAGTGATCGCAAATGATCGAATGGTAACTGCCTCAGGAAACTACGCCATATCAACACACGCAGGTGTAGCGCAAACGGGGATTTTTCCCTCGCTAGGGAATTCTTTCGAACAATAGTTGAATCCTACTTTTTCAATTATACCTACTTGAAGATAGAAAACAAAAAAAAACAATATTTTCTCAAAAGCGCTTTTGACCTTATAGGCATCATCAGGCACAATCGTTCCACAAATACCCAAATTATTTAGGAATCTGATTATTTATAATCGGAGGAATTTCCCGCCTTTTTGTAGTACTTTTCCAAACTTTTTTTCTAGAACCCCAACTTGAGGAGGAGTGTTGGCACGGAATTCTTAGGAAAACGATGGGTAAATATCAAATTATTTTCTAACAATATTATTATTTTCAATCGATATTAACCTAAATCTACGTCATGCGGTGGAAATTTTTACGGCTTCCCATGTTAATGTTTGTTCAATTAACAAACAAATCAGATTGCGCCCTTGAAATTTTTTGCAGGATCCAAAATCGAAGAGGAACGTCGGTACAGAGTTTCTTGGAAAACGACGTTTACCAGTGAGTGTCGAAAGTTCTAGGAAGAATTTATAATCAAATTTGGTTTATGAAGGATTTTCAGAAATTCGGAAGAATTAATTTGTATGTGTCCCAAAACTTTACTCGAATAAATTTTGATAGCAGTAGGTTATAGGTACTGATTTACGACCTACAAATTATGACTTACAAATATTAATTTTGGCTTTTAGTCGGGTTCTGACGATTTTTTACTAGTTCGCGTACGTATTAGAGTATAGCATGGCTCAAGTGGCAACACGAGCTATCTCATTGTGTTATCAGCAATTTGCCACATAAGCGATCCATCCTAGCACTGAAAGTGTCCTGCTGCCATCTAGGAGTTTGTAAATTTTTGAGTTTGTTAGAGAGTAGATTTTTGGTGTTTGTGAATCCACCCCTATTAAAATACTCAAATTTTGAATTTCCAGTACACGTGAGTCGAGCGATGGAGATCGAAATGATGGCAACCTGGGGGCAGTTCGACGGAACAGGAAATAAAATCAAAATCCCGTTAATTTATTTGACTTGTTGCCATAGTTCGTAATCGTACAGGCCTGATAATAAAATAGATAGTTTAATTTTGTTTATTGACTCATTTTTATTCACCCTCGCTCACCGGATGTTCAATTCGAATTTAAGGTATGGTGGGTACCGAAGCTAAATAGGTACATAACACTCAATTTTCACATGGTAGGTAATTTGTAGAAATTATTGAGTACATGAATAACTTAGCTAAAAGGTAAATATCCTAGGAAAATAAGAAAAACTAAAATGACAACATATTTACAAGTTTTTGAACGTGCATGCGTGTTTCAAACCCCCCCCCCTCCCAGCTAACCTCAGTTTTTATCAGGATTCAAAGTGAGATACATCAGAGACCGACGACTGACTTTTAACCTATGCTCTCAAAATCTGATTAATTTTGACATTTCTTTTTTCAATCGTTTTTCTAAACGTTGAAATTTTTCAAATTTAGTTTCTTCTTTTGATACGAGGGTTTTACGAAAATTGAGTTAGAACTATTTTTCGAAAATTTTCTTGTGAGAAGAAATGCTACACCTGCATATTGATGATGGTAGACTGTTTGATAATTTCGAAAGCGTTTGTTTATGTTAATGTGGCGATGTTTTTTGATCGTGCCAAAAATTAGCGATCTCTTTTTCGATTTCTGCCCAGGGTCATGCCGAGATTCAAATTTGGGATGACCCGTTCCGTGTATTGGGCACGTCTCATGTCAAACCCGAAAAACGTCCTCGTACCAGTCCGTCGCAAATTAATCACAAGTTTGCACAGGGTAGTAAAAATTGGAAAAACGGATCACAAATCAGAGGTTGACAAAAAATTGATTGGAAATCGCATCAGGAAATTACACCACACTAATACCTAGCGCCGCAAATTGACTAACCTGTCGCTTTTATACAGTCTTCCCAACACACGTACGCAGGTGTAGCCGAAGCGGGATTTTTCCCCTTGCTGCGTTAATTTTTCAGAAAATAGTTGAATCTTACTTCTTGTACACCCCTCGTGAATTGAAAACATTATTAGCGATAGTTTTCCCAAAACGAACAAAAAATAAATAATCAAAAAGTCCTCTGAGAAAGGTAGCTAAGTCAAATAATCCCTCGCTCGAATTTTGAAATTTTTTCTTTTCTAAAATTTTCATTATCAATTCAAAATATTTAAAAAAGGCTGCATCTAAAGTCCGGAGTGCAATTTTCAGTTAGCTCGAGGATTCCTTTCCGGAAACGGTCGTTCGTCTTCTCAGCTCGATCTCATCCTGATGACTGCTTAATCCGTTGGCTGATTTTTCGGAAATGCCATTATTCATCGTCGAATCGTTGGCCGTACTCTGTAACAATGCAAAAAGAGTCAAAATCGAATTTCCCAAGCGAAAATGCGATGGAAAAGTTGAGTTTCCTGTGGAAGATAGGGCAGAAAATTTTTCGAGCGCTATCACCAAATTGGGCATTTTCATTAAACCCATAAAGACAATAATAATTATTGTCTTATTGATTAATTAATTGAATTATTCGCTCAAAATTTTAAAACGATTTACAGTTTTCATTCGCTTTTTTAACAATTGCCGCACTTCTACTGTTTACGTTGTCAAGGAAATGAAAATGGCGACGATCGCCCGGCATTCCGATTTTGAGATTCATTTGCGGACTGTTGAATGTCCGATTAGCGAGAGCTGTAGGTTAATCAATGCTACGACCTCTTTTCGTGGAACGTCTCCAGGAAAAAATCATCCCGAATCTGTGAGAACAATAGGTACTATTCGTCGTATAATTTCCTGGTCAACCTTCCTTACTTTGATTTGTATAAGGTTTGCCAATTTGCGCCGGTCGGTTTTTCCTCAACAGGTTATGGGGCCCTAACTTTGAATTTTGGACGATTCTCCTCAGCTTCTTAGCTCCTGAATTTCAATAGCGATTTTCTCTTTAGAGGTTTTTGCAAATTTCTAAAGGAAATATCAGTTGACCTGTTTTTCTTTTTGGGTTACCCACTTTGATGATTTTTTTTTAACCTATTGGCTGGAGTGCCTGACTCTAGCTGCAGCCTATACCCGGGAGCCGATGGCTATGGGTTCGATTCCCATTGGTGGTATGGCAAATTTTTGGAAATTATCTAAATCCCACTCATTCCTTATGATACCCCATGGGTTAACACAATTACCATCATCGTCATTGTCATCATCATCATCATCAACACCATCATCATAGAACATCATCCTCCTCTTCATCCTACTCCTCTTCCTCCTCCCCCTCCTCCTCATCAACATCATCCCCAATATCCTTCTCTTCCTCCTCCTCTTCCTCATCCTCTTCCTCATCCTCCTCCCCCTCCTCCTCATCAACATCATCCCAATATCCTCCTCTTCCTCCTTCTCTTCCTCCTCCTCCTCCTCCTCCTCCTCTTCCTCCTCCTCTTCCTCCTCCTCTTCCTCCTCCTCTTCCTCCTCCTCTTCCTCCTCCTCTTCCTCCTCCTCTTCCTCCTCCTCTTCCTCCTCCTCTTCCTCCTCCTCTTCCTCCTCCTCTTCCTCCTCCTCTTCCTCCTCCTCTTCCTCCTCCTCTTCCTCCTCCTCTTCCTCCCCATCCTCCTCATGTTCCTCTTCCTCCCCCTCTTTCGCCTCCTCTTCCTCCCCCTCTTTCGCCTCCTCTTCCTCCTCCTCCTCCTCCTCTTCCTCCCCCTCTTTCGCCTCCTCTTCCTCCCCCTCTTTCGCCTCCTCTTCCTCCCCCTCCACCTCCTCCTATTCTTCCTCCTCATCCTTCTCGTCCTCTCCTCCGCCTCATGATCATCATCGATCTCCTCCTCTTCCACATCATCATCCTCGTTCTCCTTCTCCTACTCCTCCTCATAATCATCACATCCTTCAACCTCCTCCCCCTCATGATCATCATCACCATCAACACCATCATTATAATAGGTACATTACCTTTTGAGATGTCTTGTAGGAATTATCGTAAAAGTTTTTGAAGAGGATTAGAAAAATTGTAGCCTGGACGAGAATGAAGTAAGCGAAAGGCCGAGGGAATGTGCAATCCTTGATGAAGAATACTTGCATCATATGGAGGAAAATCAATACAAATTGCCCCTGCAACAAATAACTAGAGTTTTAATCCGAATGTGAAAAATGTAACATGACATGACATTACTTGTCGAAATTTAAATTCAATTTATATTTTTCTTGCTCAGTAAAAAAAAATGCAATTGTACGAACCATTTGTAGGACGGTTAGGTATTTTTTCCACCAAAGATACTTCCTCATTCCGGGCCCCATCGCCGACATCAAATAATACGAGTACATGATAACGTGCACGAAACTGTTGATCACCCCGCAAAATATGGAATTGCCTCCTGAAATTTTAACAATAAAAACCATCTGTCAATTTGAAAAAACCATAAAACCATTTCCAAAATAAATAGATAACTACCTAGTCATTTTAAAAATTTTAAATGTGTTTAAAATTACTATTTTAAAATTTAAAAATGTCAAGAACAAATTAAATTTAAATTAATGTATTAATTAATTAAATTTAATAAAATTAATTAATTTTTATGTTTCATGGAATTTTCATGAAAATTATTTAAACTATGAGTACCTATCATTTTTTCAAAGACACAAAATCCCATTAAACGTTTTTGGAGTTTTTTAAATTAAATAATCATATGGAAGCTAAAGTTTCCATAAAAATATTATCTACCTATGCATAAAGTTCTCATAAAAATTATTTAAAAAAATATAATCTACCAAGGAAGGTTGTAAAAAACCAATTTGTTTTCCAAACCTGGGAGGAATTTGGCCGAGAGCCAGGCGTTGATCGGCATTATGCTATGATGGTAAACATGCAGTTTGCTGATTTGGTCGTTCTTTTTCCTCAGGACGAAGAAAATCTGTAGGTAATTTAAAACAGAAAAAATTAGCAAAAATTTTATTTTTTTCTGCACAAAAAAAAATGGAGCAATAACATAAAAAAATGCTTACCGTGTCCAACAGCTCTACGAATTTGGTGATGTAGTACAGCCAGACTCCCGTCACCAACTGGAATCAAAAAATTGGTCTCATAAAATAAATTTTATATTTGAGATTAAAAAAAAATACTTTTTACCCAAGGCCCAATTGACATGAATCATGTTCATGTAGAAAAATGTTGATACCTATCATGTAACTGACACCTGTCATAGAGAGATAATGTTGAATTCAGTTTAAAATTGGAATACAATTTAAATGCGATTTTTTAAATTTATTCATAAATCGATTTAAAATATAAGTAAATTCGACTCACTCTTCTGAGTATAGGGGTGTCTCCGTATTCGACTGGCTGACACCGCATGCTGTAGTGCGTAAACCATCCTATCGCATAAGCCTAGAAAGCATGTGATTTGAATTTATTTAATTATCAAAATCAACAATTCAATCAATAGGTAATCGATTTTATTGATGATTGATTTTATTTATAATTTATTTTATGCATAATTTATTTTATTTACAATTTATTTTATTTACAATTTTTTTATCTATAATTTATTTTATTTATCATTTATTTTAATTATTTATTTTTTATATTTTATTTTATTTATAATTTATTTTATTTATAATTTATTTTATTTATAATTTATTTTATTTATAATTTATTTTATTTATAATTTATTTTATTTATAATTTATTTTATTTATAATTTATTTTATTTATAATTTATTTTATTTATAATTTATTTTATTTATAATTTATTTATTTATAATTATTATCACCACTCACCTCTTCAATTGCGATTAGACTGATAATGACGTTCAAAATGTTGTAGTAGACGAGCAACCGTTTCAGCCGGAACGCTGGCCTGTTTTCCATCAATTTGGGGCCCAAATATTTGACGATGAAAATGTAGGTGGCGATGATGGCGAGGGTTGGAAATGGCGAGCTCATCAGGGGGTAGCCCCGACTTCTGGGATCTGTCGGAAAATTTTGATTCGAGTTACGCTGTGCGTTTTTTGTCAAAATTGCGATACGAAAATGGCCGTATCTCACTGAATTCTCAACCTTTTGACAAATTTTTAGAACTGAAATTTTCGTCTCAGAAAACCCATTTTTTTGATTAACCGGAATCCCGATTACTCGCAGTACCTACTTCAGATATATAATTAATATATCTGCAAATTTTGCATTTTTATCAATTTTCGAATTTCTGGTTGCTGATTTTTGGATTTTTTAAAGATAAGTAGCAACTCATGAACTTACCCTCATACTTTTCCATGAGGTCGTAGAATTTTTCGAGCCAACTCTTCTCCGACTCAGCCATCATGTACTGATTGAACAGGATGCAACGCGAGAAGAAAATAAAAATAATTAAAATAAAATTGTAACAATTCAAACAGCCTTTGCCCTCAGGCAATTTTCCAAGAGAATCCGACGATTAGAAATAAAAAAGGGTAACACGATCCCGAATTTCGAAACTGCCGGAGCAGATGTTGTAAAAAATTTACAAAATCTCAACAATCAACCTCAACAATCGGCTGTGCGCCTGATTGGACCCTATGAACCGAACTGGTGGCCAATCGGCGATCTGCTTCCCTTCATCGAAAAAATGACCACGAGTGGGGGGGAATTGATCAGAAATGCAAATCATCGTCGCATTTGAATGAAAAAAGATGAGTCAATGACTTTTGTCGACGATGATGGGAAAATCTTTTCCGCGAAGGAGGTTTTAATATTATTACAATACCTATCCCGTATTTAGGTCGCACGATGACCATAACGTTAGTCGATTGACAACGTCATCCTTTAACGATTTTTTTTAACCTTTTAAGATGTGTATATTTTTTTAGTTTCATCAAATTTGTTTTATTTTTTTTTTTTCAATAGTTAGATTTCTAATGATGTTTGTATTGATTACATCAAACCAATGGTAGATACCAGATAACACACATATTATTCCATATTTTGATACGCATAGTTTCAACACAATTTGTTGTATTTTGACTACTTTTGTGGGTGTTTAGGCCATAAACATTGGAAAACTCACTATGCAAATTTTAAAACTCGCCTAAAATAAAAAATACGCCGGGTTATCGGAATATAAAAAATATCAACATATTCTGCAAGGTGAAACAAAGATTTCAAGATCAAGAACGCTCAAATCGGTTCATTTTTGTGGCCGGAAAAAAATAAAATAGAAAACACTAAAAGTGCTTATATATCGGAAGTACTGAGAGATATGCCGATTCCGGTTAAACAGGATGATAGGTTGTGTCGAAACAAACATTTCAGTTCAAGAAATTTGAAAAAAGGTTGAGAAATGAGGGAGTTATTGCCATTTTTGTAATTGACCACAGACGGCAGTCAGAAAGCTCGGGCCCCATAAAGGCCTGTATTAAGATAGCGCTCCCGAGCGGCGCTCCCGCGGCGGGGGGTTCCTCCTCACCCTTCTCCTCCGCGCGCAAGTCCTTGGGAGCGACAGAGACCGTCCGAGGGAGCGACAGAGACCGCCCGACTATCGCTCAGTGAGCGATATTGAGCGTTCGAGGGAGAGATAGGGAGCGTCTACGGGTGGGACAAGGAGCCTCCTCGAGAGAGAGAGGGAAGAAGCGTATTTTTTGCAATAAAATAGCCGAACTACGCGAGCTCTCTCCTGATCAGTCCGGCCGGAGCGCTATCTCGGCCATTGGGCATTCAAACTAGAGCGCCAGTTTGACTCAGACTGGGTAAATGTAAATGTAAATTTACAACAATTAAAAAACTTTACAACAACTTTAAACAATTAAACCATCATTTACATTTATGTAAATGATGGTTTAATTGTTTTAACCCATAGGGCATCACAAGGAGTGGGTTTAGTTCTCCAATATCATTTAATTCCGAAAACCCCGAATGCCAGGGATGACATGAATCATAAGGCTATGGGCCAAATATTTCATGGCACCTGTGGGAATCGAACCCACAACTCTCAGGTATAGCCTGCAGCAAGGCAGATGCGCTAGCCACTAGACCAACCCGTGAGCCCTGACTCAGACTGGGTATCCAAATATTCGGCCACCTGCGGCACGCTCTATTGTCGGATAGGGGCCACTACCTCTTACGAGATAACACACAATACTTCCATGTTTTGATACGTAAATTTTTGGCATAGTTTGATTATATTTTGACTACTTTTGAGGCGGTTTAGGTTAAAAACATCCAAAAACTCACTATGAAAATTTTTAAATTCGCCCAAAATAAAAATACGCCAAGTTATCTACCCACAAACCAGGTAAGTTGAAGAATTTTCAAAAAAGGTTAAGAATTGAGGGGGCTATGCCCATTTTTGTAAATGGCCACAGACAGACACACAGACGTGTTCCGGAAGTGATTCTGAAAACCAGTGGCGCGTACGACTACTTAAGTAATTAATTAAGTAATTAATGATTAATTAAGTAAATTAATGATTAATTAAGTAATTCTCTAATGATTATTTATATACTTGAACAAATCAATTAAATTGAAAAAATAATTTATTAATCATATATAAAAATTGATATAAAATAAATAAAAGTAATTAATTAATAATATTAATAATTAAATAAATAATGTATTCAATAACAAGCTAATGAAATGACCATAATTTGAAAATCAAGGCCATGTGAATTATGGTTGTTTTTTATCAATAAATGTCGATTGTCGTAGCCTTATTGCGCCACTTTGGTACTACCAAATTGGTACCATCTATTTCTCAGAATCGATCGACGAACCGAGAAACAACTGGGCCAATGACCATTATGGTCTAGCGTAGGCCAAAAGTGTCATTCCCCTCCTAGAACAGAATCTCGGATCAAATTTACATCTAATTTTGTTAATTAATTATTGAGAATAGCCGAGGTTTCCTATCAGGTCGTTGCCGTCTAGACCTAATTTTGTTCTTTCTAGGTGAGCGTTGATTCTTCCGCGTATTTAATACGCAAAAAATGTAAATCGCTTCATCCCTAACGTGGGTGCTCACTAAACCAATAGGTTTAAAATCCTATAAGAAAGCTAACCTATAACCTATAAGCTAACCTATAAAAACCTTTCAGAAAGCTTTCTTATTGACGATTGTTTCACTGGATTCAGCATGAAAAAATCATCAAACAGAAATTTATTTGTGAAATTGTGGATTATCTTTTAATTGTTCAATAAAGTAATCAAATCATAAACGAATAACGCTCGATTTTTAAATCCGGAGAGAAGAGAGGGCATTAATAACGATTATTGCTTTCGATTAATTTTATTCAAACAAATATTGCGCTCATCTTGAACCGGAGGAATGGAAATATAAAATTTGGTGTTCTGCCGAACATTTGGACGAAGTTACGCCTTGACTTCGAGCATAGGGCCGAGGAACGGAAGGGCTCGAGGGCATTTCTGAAGCCGTTCCTTGTTCGCCTTGCAGACGTCGCCTGAAATTCGATTATTTCGATTTGCAATGCACAATTGAAAGAGAGACAATTTCGAAGAAGCATTTCACATGGATAGAATCACGGAAAAAAGTTACTTACTCGCGGTCCAATTTTTATCCGGGCAATTCTGCAAATAAGACAATAATTACTATTAATTCGCAGTAATTGAGAAGTCATCGAAATTTACCAATTCGCTAAAATTAACATTTTCGGATCAGTGGATACATAAATCGGTGGTATCATGAATAACGGATTAACGTGAATGAGCAATGTGTTACCATATAAGTTTCCCTGAAGATGCATTGGACGAAAATGTCGGCACCGCTGGGGCACAGCTTGTCAGTCGACGATTTGGCTGCAAATGTTCGCAAATTATTGTCGCATAAATTTTCAGAGCGTGACTAACCGTTAACATACTGTTTAGCTAAACAATTTAATTTCCAGCATAGCGAACGCGAAGCACGCGATACATCCATATTTTGTCATGTGAAATTTTGAGGGGAAGAAGGAGGAAGATTATTCGCATGAGGAGGAGGTTGAGGACGGTATGGAGGGGGAGGAGGATGATCATGAGGGTGACGGAGAGGAGAATGTTGATGATGAGGAGGAAGAGAAAGAGGAAGATCATGCGGGGGGAGGAGATTGAGGATGATAATGATGATGGAGAAAAGGAGGAGGAGGAGGGGCGGCGAGGTGGAGGAGGAGGATTATGAGGAGAAGGAGGAGAAGAAGGATGATGGTGGGGAGGAAGAGGAGGAGGAGAGGGATGATGATGAGGAGGGGGCGGAGGTTGATGATCATGAGGAGGAGAAGGATGAGGATGATCATTAGGAGGAGGAGAGGGATGATGATGAGGAGGGGCGGAAGAGGCGGGGGATGAGGGGATGATGAGGAGGAGAAGGATGCTGATGAGGAGGAGGTGGAGGAGTAGGAGTCGGATGAGAAGTAGGAGGAGGAGGAGGAGGAGGATTATGAGGAGGAGGATGATGAGGAGGAGGAGGTGGAGGAGTAGGAGAAGGAGAAGGATGATGATGGGAAGGAGGAGGAGAAGAAGGATGATGATGGGGAGGAGGAGGTTGATCAGGATGATGATGAGGGGGAGGAGAATGATGATGAGGAGGGGGAGGAGAAGGATGAGGGGGCGGAAGAGGAGGTGGAAGAGGAGGGGGATGAGGATGATAATGAGGAGGAGAAGGATGATGATGAGGAGTAGGTGGGGGAGTGAGAGGAGGAGGAGAGGAGGCTTTTACCTGCAGCTAAGCATTTCTCCCCCGCCTTCGCCCCAACTTCCGCCCATTCGCCAGCATAGGCCGTTTTGACTCGGCTGGCCAGCTCAGCCTCGTTGATCTTCTTGTCAGCCTATGGCAAGTGCACGAAATGAACATTTTATTGTTTACTTGTAATGAAGATAGGAATAGGTTCAATTGACTTGAGAGCGTAAAAGATAAAATCGATATAAATTTTCCGGGCGGTAAACTAAATAATTCTTTACCAGAAGGCCGATTTTGGAGAATAAGCAGTCATCCATGCACTGAAACAATTCGAACAAACTTATGCAGGTAAAAGCGTATCATTTAGGACAAATTCACAAAATTGTTCATCGGATGCATCTTACCTCAAATCCTTCTGGTTTACCCGCTTTATCTGTGTAAAAAATAAAGGTGAGAAAAGAGTGAGATAGGTAGGTATAATTTTGGTAGTTACTCATCTACCAGAATAAAATTTTAACTTTGTACCTACATCAATCCTAAGATGAGCGAAATTCATTTATTTCTATATTAATTATCAATGCGTAGACGAGCATTTTTTTTGTTGTAATTTTTCAATAATTGCATAATACGAAATGCAATAATTTCCAAAGTACCTCCTTCTGCTGGCTTTTCCTTGACCATATCTTGACACTGTTTAAACGCTGCTCCAGCTTCTGAACTTCCGAAGATTTGCGCCATTTTACAGCACTGAGAAGCCTCTTTCTGTAGGATGCGTAATAATTCAATTTTAGCATCGACGCAGAAAAATGTATTGAACCCGAAAAAAGTGCAAAGAAGCTTGAAATTTATTATTAATACAAGTGTAGGTCGAACGATACAAGTAAAATTGATATATTGATTTAAAATAAATAAAAAACTGAAAAAATAAGGAAAACTTAAAAAAAAATGAAAAAACCCGATGCAATTGTATCAACGTTAAGGTACATACCTCTGTGCCCTTCGGGGGAAGGCATTCTGCTGGCATATCAGCGGGCGGGGCCTGTAACCAAGGATAATTTAACTTACCCACAAGTAATTCTATAAAAATGCAGGGTCTCTCCGCCGGAAAGGGCGAATATTTTTGAGAATTGTGGAATGAATAATTTTCAAAAATGTTACCCCGTATGGCAGTTCTTGGAAAATGGGGAGATTTTGGGGCGATTTCGATTTTGGGGACTCGAATCCGATGCTGGGCCGATTTTGTTTATGGAAATACCTTACATCGAAGGTCTACATCAATAGGCTTTTTGCGTTTTTACAAATATGGACCATACTTATGCCAAATTGGGCCCCTTAACCTTTTCCGATCGGATTCCCTGGACAGTATGCCTCAAGTTGGAGCAAACCGCAACTTTTAAGACAAGTTTCGTCAAAATCAGATCAGAGGTTCAATACCTACTGACTGTACAAAATTTCGTACAGCCTTTTTGTATTGAACCGCTGATCCGATATCGGCGCGGTAGGTCCTAAAAGTTGTGGTTTGCTCCAACTCGAAGCATATTGCCAGGGGAATCCGATCAAACAATGTTAAAGGGTCGAAAAAACCAAAAAAAAATTGAGGTTTTTTTTTATATTTCATCAATTTATTTGCTACTTTTTTTGATTTTTTTTTTTTTTTTGAAATTTTATTTATTCACTTTTTTTGAGATTTTTTTGACAATTTATTTACTAAATTTTTTTGAGATTTTTTTTACACATTTTATTTATTTACTAATTATTTTTGTACTTCAGTGAATTTAGATATGTTTCTTTTAGAAGGTGCACATCAAAAGAAAATTCCCTTACCGCGACTGCGCAGTTGAAAAGCACGAGGGCGAGGAAAACTCGGAATGTGTACATAGTTGATTCCGGTGGGAAAACTGGTAGAACCGATCTGGTTTCCGATTTTATACCATTTTGCATTCAATTAAAATTAGCTATGAATTCGTAGATAATTGAAGAACTCTAAAATTAACACGTCGCTTCAGGAACGAGGAAATGACGCGTTTCCGTTTCCGAACAAAGTGCTGACATTCCGAAAATTCGAAATAGGTGTAAATAGTCATCCCGTTTTGTATTTTCATTTCCACGGCGATCGCCAGTTTCCGACATCTTGTAGTAATTCGACATCATTGTATACTTTGATAGTTTGGAAATCCACGTCCGTGTTATTTCCTCGACAGGATAATTGCACTCTCAATGTCGCGATAAAATCAATGAAATCCAATACGCTGACACCAATATATCGTAAATTATTGATTTTTTCCCGAAAAACTACTAACAAAGTACTTTATCATGAACTTTAAAGATTCTTCTCCTAATTCTGTAAATAGGGTACTTTAGCGAAGGAAAAAGGCATCTCAATTGCTAATAAATAACAAAATTACAGTAAAATTCGAATTTTACCTCCTCAGAACCGCAAAACCAATCGGCATTGTAGGACTTTTTTTACTCAATCGCGTATATCTCTAAACCTCTTTGTATTTAAGGAAAACATATGATAACCATTGTTGAGGATGACTAAATTTGAGACAATTCAAGCTCAACTGTGGCTTTCTAGCTCAAATAGCTCCTGAGATATGGCTAGTCAAAAATGGTCATTTTCCCCAAAATCACTTTTGAGTTGGGCTCGTTTTACGTGTTGATTATCGATATGAAAATGTAAAAAAAAATGGCACCCCCAGCCATAAAGTTTTTTTGGAAATCTTTGAAAAATCTTGTTGAAGAATGGGGCATTGGTCCCAAAATCTTAGTAGCTGTAGTACCTACACCCCGACTCTACACACAAAAACGAAAAATTTGGAAAATGCTTCGACATTTTTGGGAAAAAGCACTTACGCTGACTATGCGATGTGTGAAAGTTGGAAAAACAAACAAACAAACGTCGAAAAACACCCCCAACTGCAGTTCAATTATGAAAATTCCGTTTTTTGGAAAGAATGACATTTTCAAAAAATTGTGTCTACACTAATAGAAGCTACAGAGCATCATTAAAGCTCAAATTGTAGCAGATTTTATCATCTTTCCTCAGGGTAGTTTAGGGTAAAACCGCACCTTTGACGGGAGAATCAATGCGAAGTAAATAAATCGAATATTTAATACATTTATCCATAAAAACTAATCGACAGAAGCTTTTATACAATCAAGGTAGAAAACGCCTTTATAAATTCGAATTTTAAGATGAAAATGTCAAATTGGAATCTTAAAATGTCCGATTCGGTAGCACTACGGGCCATCAGGTGTCGTCCGCAGGAGCGTAACGTTCTAGCAGTTCTTGCTTCTTCCGAAGAAGTATCGCTTCTTCGACTTCTTTTTGCGACGGAACAGGAACGTGAGCCTTGTAGGAGTCCAGGGTTTTGGCCGTGATCTCTTCAGTTTCTGAATCGGAGCCCTGCGAAAGCGAAAAATCCGAATATTTAGGCGGACGATTTGTGCATCGGAATTGAACGATTTCATTTTCGGCCCAGCTAGAGGATGAAAAAGTTCACCAACGCGCCCAATTTCCACCAATTTCTTGGCCCTTTCACAAAAACTGACCATACACTAAGTTTTTTCAGGTTTTTAACTAAGTAGAAATGGTCTAAAGCCAAAGACAATCAAAAGCCTCACACACGGGGCCTTGAATTTATCGCTCCAGACAATTATACCAGCTTCCAGGTCCCACCACAGCTCTAGGTCACGACAAAATCGCCCCAAGATGCCTTAAACTCATTCTTAAAATTTAAAACTTCGTTTAACGAGAAAACATCTCACCGATTTCGCCTCCCGATCAACGTCCGCTTCTGCGACTTTGTACAGGTCCTCTTCCTCTTCCTCTTCTTCGACTTTCCCGTCGACGAGGGATTTCTCTTTTTTGGCTTTCCAAGCGGCCACCGCATCTTCGATCGCTGAAAACGAGGTACTCGATTTAGCCACCAAATACGCGCTAGTGGATACGACGGTGAATTGTTGATAATTCCAATTGCTACCTTTTTTCTCCTCTTCTTCCTCGAGAGGGATAAGGATACCGTCATCGTCGTCCATGTATCCGTAATAGGAAGCGTCTATGTCCCTCATCAGCTCACCTCTTGTTTTATGGGGTGGAGGAGGTGGCGCCTGTTCGAACAATTCTCGAACGCCTGAAATTGGGCGATGAATTACAGCCGAGAAAAAACTAAGAATGATGAGGAGGAAGAGAAGGAGAAATTGAGATGAGGAGGCGGAGGAGGAGGAGGACGAGGATGATGAAAAGGGTGAGGGTGAAGAGGAGGAGGAGGATGAGGAGAAGGATGATGAGGATAATGAGGGGGATGATGATGATGAGTGGGAGGAGAATGAGGAGGGGGATGATGATGACGAGGAGGGGGACGAGTAGGAGGATGATGAGGAGGACGATCATGATGAGGAGGATGATGAGGAGAATTAGGAAGATGATGAGGAGAATTAGGATGATGATGGGGGGAATGAGGACGATGAGGGAATGAAGATGATGAGGAGAATGAGGACGTTAAGGAGGAGAAGGATGATGAGGAGAATGTGGACTTGAGGAGAAGGAGGATGAGAACAAGAGTGATGATGAGGAGGAGGATGAGGAGGAGTAGGAGGATGAGGAGGAGGACGATCATGATGAGGAGAATTGGGAAGATGATGAGGAGAATTAGAAAGATGATGAGGATGATGAGGAGGAGAATTAGGATGATGATGAGGGGAATGAGGACGACGAGGGAATGAAGATGATGATGATGAGGAGAATGAGGACGTTAAGGAGGAGGAGGAGGATGATGAGGAGAATGTGGACGTTGAGGAGAAGGAGGATGAGGACAAGAATGATGATGATGAGGAGGAGGATGAGGATAAGAATGATGATGAGGATGAGGGGGATGCTGACGATGAAGATGATGATCATGAGGAGCAGGAGGAAGAGGAACAGGATGAGGAGGAGGCTGAAGATGATGTTGATGAGGAGGAGGACGAGGATGAGGAGGAGAGTCTAAACTGTTCCAAACTTTGCATCAGTTTCCACGCAATTAATAACAATTCAAAATAACCTGGAAGTTGTCTAGCAGCCCCGAAATATTTGTAACCCCTGTTGCCGGGCACCTCTTTTCCTTCGTGGTCCAACATTTTGGGGCCGGATCTCGAATAATCGGGGCCTCCCAATTCTCGAATTTGGGCCTCCCAATGGCCTTTTTCTCTAAGGAGTTTGTTGATTTCGTCGTTCAAATCTCGTATTCGAAATTCGCCGAGGCCGGCTGAAAAGAGGAACATCCACATATCAAAATTTTATGCTCGATAAATGCACGTTAAACCCATTTTTGAGTGAATTGCCAACGAGAACCGACCGTTTTGAATTTGCGATACTTTTCGAGCGATTTCTCGAATGATTTGCATCCTCCATTTTTCTGCTTGGGGCAGCTCCGTGCATTCTGAAGCGAGGAATGGCCGACGTTGCTTCTGCGTTTCGCTTTCGCCAACTTGGGCCGCCCTCCATCGAGCCAGCGTTGTCCTGGAATCGCAAAAATCGAGAGATTGAAAGAATAATACATTTTTTGCGTTGACAATTGAGTTGGAGATTTTATAAATTCATCTTCCACTTCAACTATCCGACCGTTTCCAATATATAATCTGATGAATCGACAAGAGATGTCGAACTTACATGGCCTTTTCTGCGTTTCGAGCCTGAAACCAAAGATAAAAATATCAGTAACTCGGGGAAAATATTGAAAAAAGCATAACAAGTATTCGTACATAGTGAATAATGTCTTACGACTCCCAACCAGATCAGGAAACCCGATCCAAGAGATTTCAAACTTTCGAAGGGTAAGGCCAACGTGACCCCCGAGTTGCGGTGGGGCCAGGGAGCTGGAGGTTTGTGCTTCAACTACAAGTGCAGAGATCAGATCACCCATTTATCTAGCTCTCGTTATAAATAACCCAAGGACCCGGTCCCAAGGGACCTGCAATCCGAGGAACCGGCCCAGACTGCGCATGAGGATTATGGGCGAGCCTAGCTTCCTGGGCCCACCGCAACTATGAGGTCACATCGGCCTCACCCCTCATTTTAGGTACGATTGGTATATTAATACATAATTCGCCATAATAACAACCAAACTCACCATTATTAGTTGACTGTGGTGCGAAACAATTCACAGTTTGAGAAGGCTGGAACCAGCAAAAGCAATTCTATGGACTACGAGAGCAACGTGATGATCTCATTTAACATTTTTTCCAACTTTCTAGCCCGAAACACCAATCAATAAAATACTTTTCAAAAACAACAAATCCGAGCAAGCCAAAATCCAAACCAAAACTACGCTAATCTGAACCACAAGAACAACAAAATATTATAACAGTAGTGTAGGTTACTTATTCTTCTACCAATCTTGTCACGTTCGTGCTCATGCCGACATTTAAGATTTATACGCCCGTAGAAGTAATTTATTATTTTAAATCCTGTATAAAAAATAAATAAATTTTTTACGACAGCCCCCTCATTGTGTCACCCACCTACGCATCCAGTTGTTGGATCGTAAGATGGTAACATTTTTCTTTGCTCTTTGCTGATGTTGGAGGGTGGGACTGAACGGACGTTTTTCCATCATTTTTTACTTTTCTAGCGCTTTCGTAGGCATCGGCCTCTCCAAGAAGACCTAGTTACACGCTTGTAGGGAAATCGGCCGTGAGCTCATTCTCAACGGTACAATGCTAAAATTTTATTTGCCCTCTTATATCTTCAGAAATGCCATTAAGAAGCTCGTTTCGGCGAAAGCGCTAGAGAACGTAGTATCATAATTATACTATGTACTTATTACGAGACGACATCGACCATTGATTAATTTTCCTGGAGCTAGAGAGCAGAAATTTGAGTCCTCAAAATTTTCAATTATTGGGTACAAATGCGTCCACATTATTATACGATTAAGCTTTTGGGCATTTTTGATCCTAATAGGAGTCGCATAGAAATGACAAATTCTGAAAATTTGGTCTGAAGTCTGCAGCGGTCTCCTAGCCTTGCATATCATCAGTGAGAACAAAAAATGAATTAGAATGTTTATCTACCATTACATGAAAATAATGTGCACTAATGTGCAAAACTACAAAAAAATTGAACCGTGTCATCCACAAGATACAAGTCAGACATTAATCCGACTTCTTCTTCCTCGTTAGAAACGATCGCCCGCCCTGAAAAGTAGGACCTAGATTTTCTAGTCAAAAATCGGTTTTGCCCATCTCATTACCCTAATTTTCCAGAAAAACCGTCTCCGTCATAAAGCGCCGTTAACCGCACAACTGGCAAGTGCCGTTTTCCTCTGAGAAATTGTGCTCAGAATAACTATAATAACATTCGAAAACCCGACTTCGGTAGGTTGTTCTTTGTTTTGGATGTTCCCGTGTGCGTGTGCCGGGGGGGGGGTCTTCGAGTGAGGTGGGAATGGTCGAACGGCCAGGGAGAGTGTGTGGAGTGGTTTGTTATTACCGGCAAAACGATCGATCTAAAAATAACGCCGGAACGAGGAGCTAACGCTAGAAATCCGCGTATCGTAATTTTTATGGCGTCGAATCTATTTTTTCGGGATTTTTCAACACGAGAATTTCGTTGAAACGAGCCCCCTAAAAGCGAGTTTGGACTTTTGTTAGTAAAGGGTCGAGTCGACATGTTGGCGCTTTAACGGTCCAATCGCAGTCCCGAATGGGTCCGAGTGTCTAGCTCTCGGCCAATGGGAGTAGCCGTTAGTGATGTGCTAGTCCCCTAGCTACAACTCCCTTCATATCACTCCGCCACCCTTCACAGTGCGTTGCCCTCTCGCCGCGAGCACTCGTGCAAACGGACGTACGCGAGTTATCGTGCAAAATTATCGTACGTCGAAGGAAAACTTCGTACGGGCCCGATGCCGTTGCTCGCCTCCGTGAAACCGAGAAAAATTTCCTTCGCTGCGGTAAGGACCGCTGTACTTCTCGTGATAATTCACGAAAATCATCATTTCTCGCAACCCTCAACATTTTTTTCTGAAACTTTTCTCGTGATACGTGGTATTGAGAAGTCTCCTAATTTGGGTTGGGGCAAAATATTTCGATAACTCATCCTTCGTACTTCCTACATTGTTCATATTGGAGCGTTTTCGCTCATATTTCCAACTTCGCGTATTTCTATTTCGCCTAATCGACAATAACGTATATGGAGGGAAATTATCGTAGGACTGGAATAAATACCGTACACCTGGCACCACTGGGGTTGTATATGTTACGAGCCCGCCATCTTCTCCCAGGTTTCAGTCGGATGAACGTTCCCACTTCGAGGGTGTTCCGTGTTTTTGTCCGTTCGGTTACCTTCACGATTTCCAACTTTCCGCCGGTTGAAATTGTTTTTCAACCCCTGTCGAGACACGTAACGGAGCCGTCAATGTGAGTAAAAATTCAGCTTTTCCGTAAAAATTGGCGAAAATTCGAGCGGCGCATAAAATTTCCCACCGGCGGGATTTTTTTCCTTCGCTCTCCGATACCCTTTGTGTTCGGCCCGTTGCTCGGCCGTTTCTCCGCCGATTTCGACGTTTTCGGTCTCAAAACGACCGTATTTTCATGCCTGAAACGGCTGTATTTTCTTTATTTACATAATAGATAAGCCTGATAATGATAAAGATTGCATTGTTGTGATTTTCGCTCGGCGGGAACACGGTCACTAGACTTTCAAGGTCATCGTTGCTACGGTAACCCCATAAACTTTGAAGAACCGCCTTTTTGCGCCGGCCGGGACTCTTCCCCGGAAAATTAATCTATCCGAATTTCGCGCCGATTATTTATTCGTCGGCTTATTTTCTAGAAATACAGTCGCCAATGTCTCTCCTCATGAAGATAGGCTGCAGCCCTATTGTCCGACCTGCCGTCAACGTCCTTTTCCTTTCCGGGAGGGGTGAAATTTGTATTTCTCTATAATTAGCGTCAAATATCATGTTTCGCGAATTAATTTCTACTATAATTCGATGTTGGTACTTTGCGAAATTATCTCCGTCCCCGTGTTTACGACTCGAGTCTCAATTTCCGGGGATATTCGGGAGTTATTGATTTTCCAAGTTTGCTCGTAGTTCGTCCGGCTGCCGGTTGGACGCGCTGTAATGACACCGGCCCCTCCCCTTTCGCGCCCGGCTCGTACACCTTCCTTGACTATTACGCGCCCTTCGTGACCGATTTTTGGGCTTATCTAAATTGAGCGAGTTGTTGTCGTAAAAATAACTTATAATCCTACCCGAAAAAATTTAATTGTGTACCTTCTTCTTATTCACTCTTGTTTTGTATTTTTTTTTCGTTTTGAATATAATATGGAACTAAGTAATCCCAAATTTTAGGAGGATGATTAAAAGATGATGGCTATCGTCTAGAAACAAAATCGGATCTGAAGTTCAGTCAAAAAGTTTGGTCCACACAGTTATTATGATGATTTCGAGGTTCAATTTATTCATTTTTGGGTTTTTTATTTATTTTTTGGTAAATTTATTATGGTTGTTGAGTGTTGACAGCAAAAATAAAGAGGTTACAGCGATTGTGTTGGTGCCATGACCTCACGGATGACTGGCAGTAACACGATTGAGGATTCGCACATTTTCGGCAAATTCCAATAATTCATATGGGTGTTATCCTCTTTCTCTGTGTTCGAATTAGCCAAATGATGAGAGTTCGGACTTCTACTTAATTTAAAATAACCGTTGCTCGTTGAAAATTTTAATCGACTTTTTTTATAATTTAAGTCTGTACCTAGTTAGGTGCTTACTATTCGACTTTACGTTGGAAACAATAAGTCGCAGCGCCCATCAGCGACACCCCCGCCCCTCCTGCCCTAGTCCCTTTCCTATGCTGTAACCGACGTGTCCTTGTCCTTGATGTCGAGGGACAGTTGGCCCTGGGACAACAGCCTTCCTCTTCTTTGGTGATACCAACCTCCAGAAGAAGTTAATAAGCCTCAATTTAAAAAAGTGCACCAGGTGTGTGCACAGCACTACTTTTTCCTCGATCGTTTTAAATGCGAAAAGAAAGGACAACAGCCTTCTAGCAGCTATTGCTCCAATACTGATGAACTGATTTGGACGTTTCAAGGTTTTAACGAGAAAAAAAATTGTTTTTAACGAATTAGAGACATAAATTCCGCAGTTCTCAAGTTTTTGCGATTAAAAATGTTCGCTCCTATTTAATGAGCCGTAAATTTCGCCCGATTGCAAAGGACGTCTCTGGGATATCACCTATCATGATTTTCACATCATACCCATAACGCCTCATTATGCCCCTCAACCGACCCAAATCGACGGAAAATCCATCGAAGTAAAATGCCAAAAGGTTGATTTCCACGATTTTAAAGTTGTCATAACCCTCTTAATCCTCGTGCACTGATGAAGCGCTTGAGTCGAAAATATCGAGCCCCGTATCAAATTTTGAACTTCCCCCTAGGCTTTTGAGGTGTGAGAAATTTACGGATTACCTGAGTCAGCCCTACCTCAAGTCGCCTTTACAAAGGAACACCTGCAGTCGGTTAGGTCCGACTCAACCTGCCGAAGTCACCTTCCCTTGAGCTAAGCCCACCTGTTGGCGGGTTTCTCGCTCCTGCATGTCAAAATTAGGTACTTTCCCGTATTGACGAGGATTATTTCGAGTCGAAGACGAATTTTTGGTCTAAGATACTTCTACCCCAATACAAACGTCCGTATGGCTCTAAAACCGCTGTACTTAACTCATTGAAAAAAATTTTTTTTTGTATCTTTAGTCGGAGAACTGACGTGTTTTCCAGTTATTCCCGCTTTCTTCTTAGCGCCTGTATTCCGATGCAAATGACAATGGGCCACGTCTCGACTCCAAATGAAATGTCGTTGAAGCCGTGACCCATCGTTTCCTTGTCTTCCTCATAGCCTCCGGTATTCTTTTTCTTTTTCCAAGTCTCCTCGGGGCGTTGACCTTTCGCATCACCTCTTCCAGTTTACTACTACCCTACTTGGCAGATGTAATAAAACTGTCGGTCGTTAATATCGATACGCCAGGAAAGTTGAAATGAGAGCCAACGTCTTTTTTATCTAAGCGAGTAAATTTCTAAATGGATCCGAGTAATGTTCTATAATATCATTGGGATTTAGCGTTCGAAAATTTCATCAATACTACCCTAAATTGACGATCTGATTGGGCTAAGCGACGGAGCTGCGACACGACTAGGCTTCAATTGAAAAAAAGAGCCTTAATAAAAAAAACCTCTTCGCTCTCTACTCCAGTAACTCCAAATAAATAAAAATGGTAAAAAACTACCCCAATTTCCCGTTTCGCCCTAAATTACTTCTCCTTCAGCCTCATTCTATGGCGAATTCCAAGGGCTGATAGATCATGGTGGCTGTGGTCATTGGGGGCGGGAAAGGGCCGAATGATGACTATAGTCCAGAGTCCAGAGTCGAAATTTTCTTTCATTAGCCTTTTCAGACAACTCTCTGGCTTTAATTTAAGCCTAGTCGTCCGGTAAATAGGTGTTTTTTTGGAGAAAAAATGCTCAAGTATCTTTCTCAACGGTTTTTATGTTTTTTTGGGGCGCTGAATTCGAATACCCATAAAAAACCGTAGAGAAACTTACGAATGCGTATTCTTTTCCCCCAATCGCCCCTTTTGAGCACTCATTTACTAGATTACAGAGCAAAAATAAACTCTAAATGCCCTACGTGCTTTTGTCATTTAATGCCTTGTAAATCTGGACAATTCTTTATAAATTTATTTTCAATTTTTGGGGTCTACGATTTTGCAGAACACAACTGAAGAACAGGGCGAGGCCGTGACACCATCAGGAAGTGAGGGCCGTATTCACCGACGTAATGATGGAGATGTACTTCGGGTCTTTCGACAACATGTTGTCGTTGGACGAGATGATCGACACCGACTTGAAATATTCCATCGAGCTCGGCCACGAAGTCAAAGACGGAATGTTCAACGGGCACGGTAATAATATGGCGATGAACGCATATCAGGCAACGTTGAATATTAATTTCGTCCAAGTCTCGTTTTTCCCGCCAAAATCTCAAATTTCGAATTTTTTCTAAACAGGTGCCGGACCGGGCCTCGCTTCCGAAGACTGGGGCTCGTGGAATTTCAACGAAAGCGCGCAATCGTCTTTGGAACTCCATTCGGAAAATTCGCTCAACGGCAGCACCAACCTAATGGTCAACCCGAAAAACGTCATTCCGTCGAGGCGGCATTCGCCGTCGCCATCGTTGCCGACAAAGGTAACTTTTCTTGACGTAAAAAACAGCGCTTATTGTCTGTCTGCTATGTAAAGAATATGTAGGTGTCGGTGCCTGGCGGCAAAGATGCGAGTTGGAGTCGAATGCTCAAAAACGAGAAAATTGAGTTAATCAGTGTTGCATGCCAAACGACGATATGGCAGACATAGTTTGCATTTCATAGAATAATCTCTCTCAACTTCTTTCCCAGATAAAGAAAGAAATCAATTCCGACGAAGAGGACGACACCAAATCGCCTATGATGAACAGCGTTTCAAAACTCGTCGAAGTCAAGTCCGAACCGATCGACGAACTCGTCGAGCACGCGATTATCGTCGAGGACCAGGTCAACGACGAGGGCAGCGAAGAGGAAGATGACGCGTCCGAAGACGAAGAAGACGACGACGAACTCGTCCAGGAAGACGAAGAAGAAGCCGACCCGCTGGAAGAGCCGAGGGGCAAAGTCCTCAGGAGAGCTATAGCCCCCGCGTCGCTGCAGAACGGGGAGCCGCCGGCCAAAAAGCTGGTCCGAGTCATGACGGGCAAACCGCGCACCATGTTTGTGAGTATCGGCATTTTTCAGGTCGATTATTGATAACAATATTGGTACCATGCATCTAATCGTTTTCACACATTTGCAGTTGATGAGTCGAAATCAGGTTAACGGACCTCAGATCAGCAACGCCATTTCGTTGGCGAGGCTGAAGTCGCCGTCCGAGAACGCGCCCGCCCCAACCATCAATTCAAATGGTGTCCAAATGCTCAAACCGAATCCAAACGTGAGTCAATTTTTGAGTTATTCTGAACAATGGTATTAGTAATGATGGTTTCCTGAAACTTTTTGAAACTTGAAAACAGTCTAATAATTACTAGTTTTGTATCCTCAAGAACTTTGATTGCCCGATTGCTTATCTTATCTTGGTTATCTTATCTTATCTGCTTATCTTATCTTATGTTCATTGCCACAAAATCAGTGATGTTAGAATTTTCAAACTATTCAAACTGAACTCATTAACTCAGCTCACGAACTCAGTTCACAAACTCAACTCCAGCTCAAACTAAACTCAAACACAAATCATGAACTCAACCGACAAACCCAATATCAAACATACATTGCTCATTATTTCGTCGAGCTGATATTTCCTTTCTTCCTCAGAGGGCGAAAGTGATCAAGCAAAGCGAAGCTGGCAAAAACCTTCCAATTCCGAGCGTCACTTCGAATGGCGTCCAGATCTTAAAACCGAATCCGTTTATTGTCGCGGTAAGTGAACGGCTTCCGAAAAAGGAAAATACAGACATTTTCCCAACCCCAATGTGTTCGAATTTTTCATTCAGAGAGCTCTAGGTACCTATTTTATTTTCAAGTTTATCCAACGTGAAGAAGTGTGAATATTTTGGGTCGCTATTGTGAATGGTGGTGTTGCAATTCAATTCAGTCAATTACAATTGACGTGATCTGAAATAAATGTAAAATTCAGCGATAACAATCGGCCGTTAGAATTCGACTTTGGTATTACCAGTTCTGGTTCTTAGGATGAAAGAAGTGATTTTTCAGCCGATTTGGGAACAGTTTGCAAATTTCAACAACCGATAGCGGGCAAACGGCTGAACCGATTTCAACGTTCTTGGTGATCATTCAACGTAGAATTTTATGCTGTTCAATTTTGGAACGAGTGCAATTTTTTGTCAGTTGCGTAGTTTACGAGTTATAAGCCAAAAACTGAAACAAGTGCCAAAAAATTGCTGTTTTGGGACACTAAAGTAGAAAATGCTAAAATCCCGTTCCCTGGGATTTTAGGAGGTTAAAACGTGAATGGTTAATAGAAGGTTAGGGGCTTTTCCTCCTGTGTTTTGAAGAAGGACAGAAAGAAATCTTCATAGAAATCGTGCCAATAAAAATGCATTAAAAAAATGCAAATTCGACCCTGCTTTTCTGGGCTTGAAAACAACACTTCTAATCACCGGAATACGATAACCTTCCAATTTTCTCTTGCCCGCAGGCCAAAGCCAGACAACAAGCACAGCAACTGATGAACAGCCAGGCCCGAGCGGCTCTGATGAAGGCGCAGGCGCAATCGAACGTCGCCTTTCCAAAGCCGGCGTATTCCTATTCCTGCCTGATCGCCATGGCTCTCAAAAATTCCACCACCGGGTGCCTGCCGGTCTCCGAAATTTACGCTTTCATGTGGTAAGCCTTTTGTTTGCTTCATTCGTGTGTCACTTCGGCCAATTCGAAGTTCTGACGCAGTTCCACATTCTGGCGCCCATCGATGGCCTGAATGTTTTTATTGCGTCACAGAGCGAAGGCGGTGGAAAATCGATACTCTGCATCCTTGGAAGTAAAGCTGCAGAATTTTTCCATCGCTACATCAAACAGAAAAAATGCGAGTTTACTTGTAGAAATATTAGACGTTTCCGGATGCGATCCATCACAAATTTTTTCCCCATTTCCAGCGAACATTTCCCCTACTTCCGGAGCGCGCCGGCCGGCTGGAAGAACAGCGTCCGACATAATCTCTCGCTGAACAAGTGTTTCGAGAAAATCGAAAAATTCACCACCGGCGGCGGCAACGGAGTTCGAAAAGGCTGCCTGTGGACCATGAACCCGGCGAAGATTTCGAAAATGGACGACGAAGTGCGAAAGTCGACGCGCAAGGATCCGACCGGCATCCGGCGAGCCATGAGATGCCCAGGTATTGAAGTTGACCATTTCATACGATGAGCATCTTTGTCTTTTTTCCATTTCCATCTTCGGGCGCCTTGTGCAATTGCGAGCAGCGAGTTACTGACGATTCGGGTAGTGCTGTAGTCGCTTGAAATTGAGTTGAACATTCCTGCACAAGATGGCAGGCCACCTGCGGCACTAGACTGTAGAATGTCCGTTGGAACTTCACGATGATGGCCAAACGGACGAAAGCGCTCACAGTATCCTAGTTATGGCTCAGAGTGCAGAATATCTCAGCAAAGTCGCCTTCCATCTCTCGCTTTCGCCAGTCCCAATAAAAATTACCTAATTTCGGAGATTCAAAAATTTATTTTTGCGGTAGTATTGACTGACGGATTTTCGTTTTCAGACGATCTCGATAAACTTGAGAGAGGCGAGCTGAAGTTTGGCAGCCTCCATCAGCACGTCGAAGAAGATAGCGGAGATGATGAGGGGCCGGAAGAGGAGGAGAGGTGAGGAAATTATTGTATTTCTGCCGAGTATCGGGCCCACCGTATTCTGGAAGCGAAAAATTCGAAAAGCCGCTTCGAAATCGATTTGTCTGAAATTACCTTGAAACGATTAGCATTCGCACAGAATGGTTGCTTCAGCGGTTCGTAGCTTTCCGCTCCCAGATTACACTGCCCGGCCATTGGCTGCTGAAATACTTGATGTAGGTACTTGGTAGGTTTAGGAACGGAGGATAACCTAAATTATATTTCCCGTAGTGACGACAGCGGAGAGGCTCAGCGGAAGGTGAACATGTTCGAGCTGGCGTGCATACTCCGCGAAGAGGTGACCACGCGGGACTTCCTGTACGAGTACAGGCTCATACCCCAGTCCAAGGTCTGCCCCAGGTGCAACGTCGACATGAAACTCTCGTTCGCCAACAATTTCTACGGCCTGTTCAAGTGCTCCAATAACCACAAGGCGTCGGCCATCAAGGGCACATGGTTCGAAGGGAGCCAACTCGGCTGCAAGGAGATTCTCCTGTCGACGTATTGTTTCGTTCGGATGTTCACCATAGAACAGACGCTGGCCGAAGTTGTTGTCGGCGGTAAGGACGCGATCGACCCTTCGATAATCGTCAATTGGTGGTCCAATACGCGGGAAGTGTGCATCGACGCGATCGAACGCGAATACGACGAACTGGCCAGCCTGGGCCGGATCGGAGGCCAAGGCTGCAAGGTGATCGTCGACAAGATGCGGATAGGCGAACTCAACAATTCGCACAGACGGATCAAAGACAACGTCTACATATTGGTGATGCTGGAAATGGGCACCGGCGACTATCGGATCGAAGTGCTCGAAAAGCTCGACTACAGCGTGATGATCAACCATTTGAAGCAGAACATCGAGCCGGGCACGCTGCTGCTGACCGAAGAGTGGAAAGGCTTCTCGCGCCTCTGCCACCACGGCTTCCTCCACAAAGTCATCGCAGACAACGTCAAACTTCCCGCCGACACGCTCTGGTTTCCGCACCTGCAGAAACTGCGGCAGAACGGAGTCAGCTCGCTGGAGACGGGCCACCACCTGTACGAATACCTGTGGCGGAGGGAAGTCACGCGCCGGGAAACGGATCCGTTCGTCGCGCTGCTTCAAGACGTCGCCAAAATGCACGAAATCTGAGCTCGACCCGACTGATTTGGTCGAGTATTTCCTCCGGGGGTTTCCAGGTATCGAATTCTTCCCCATCGAAACACTACTTAGGTACTTTTACTTTATTCGATCAATTGAGTCAACTTTGCTATGTTTAAATATTTGTACAGTATTTTTGTTTTCCTTGCGTATCGAGGAGGCTTAGAAATGACATGAATCATAACCTAAAAGAGTAGGTTTTTTTGCTCCGAGAATTCAATCGAAGGTATTGAATGTACTTACCGATTACTTACCGATTAGGTTTTCAGGTTATGCATACGAAGTAGGCTGGATTAGCCTCAATGCAATTGAACGCAATTCGAGGCGCTATTGGAGGTTTTTTCTCAAAAATTTCGTGGAAATCGTCAAATATGTTGACATTTTGAGTTGGTCTAGGAGAGTATGCGTGTAGGCATTTGTAGGTGCCCTGCGCATGCGCAGTTTGAGTTGTGGAACTGTTGCTAGAGCGATGCCAACCAAACTTGGCAACAAGAGTTCCAGACTGCGCTGACAAGATCCGGACTGCGCAGGAAAGTTTCAGACTGCGCAGGCAAGTTCCGGACTGCCCAGGCAAGTTCTAAACTGCGCAGGCAAGTTCAGGACTACGCAGGCGATTTCTGGACTGTGCAGGCAAGTTTTGGACCGCGCAGGCAAGTTCCCAACTGCACAAGGAATTCCAAGACTGCGCAGGCGAGTCCTGGACTGCGCAGGAGAGTTCCGGGCTGCGCAGGCGAGTCCTGGACTGCGCAGGCGAGTTCCAGGCTGCGCAGGTGACTTCCAGACTGCAGGCGCCAAGCGTTCCTACGCTCGAAAGTTAACCCTGGGTTTGATTAAGAAAATGAGTTGAGAATGATCAAAATCGACTGTGTTCCAAAAGTTCTCCAATGAAAAGTGATCTTTCTTTCGTTTCCCTGAAAGAACGTTTGAACCACTGAACCGATTTTGATCATCGAATTTTATTCGCTCGAAATTGTAGTCATCGAAGCATAGGCCATATTATAGCCTACGGTGATCGTGCGTACTGTACCCCCATATACGAAATTAGCGACAGCATATTCCACTATTTCCATGAAATATTCCCAAAACCTGACTTTTTGAGGTTATACCTCCAGTAACCCCTTCAAAATCAGATTTCCTTTACCATTACCAACCGACTTCTCATTCTTTCACATCAATCGCCTAAAAATGAACTTATTCCATAAAATATCCAAGAAAAAACAACTCTTCTAGGTTATTCATGTTACTTTTGACCCCCCTCAGACGGATGTGGGGCCTGAGTGAAATTTGTAATACTGCTGATGCAAGCAGCTTTACTCGCCATGAAATGGCTATCGTGCAAAGAAATGTCTCTAATTGAATTTTGGAATTCTGTTAATTGTAGAATTCCGAACTCACGCTGACGGTTTGTAAAATCGAGTTTTAAATTGACAGATCAAAACGGACGTTTTAAAATGCTGATAAACTCCAATATCCTATGATTAATTTTTTACCTCTTGTGGGCCGATTGCAGCTAGTTTAACTGTTTATTTTGGGCCTGAGTAAATTAACCAATAAAACGTGAATCGATATTTCCGATTTGAAAAAACTATTCATCACAGCTGATTCTGTATCAATTTTTCTCTGATTTCGTGCGCTGTTCTTGTTATAGAACATAATCCATTTTTCAGCCGATTTGTGAAAACAATTGCAAACTTCAACAGACAATAGCGGGCAAACGGCTGAACCGATTTTGACGATCAAAATAGTCATTCAACGTAGAATTTTATGCTGATCAATTTTGTAACGAGTAAAATTTTCCGTAGGATACGTAGTTTTTGAGTTATAAGCAAAAAACTGAACGTTCTACTATTCGGAGTTGAATTTCTCAAAACGGCATTTTCGATTCGATCATTTTTAATAAAATTTATCGATTTTCAAATCGGTGAATGGGTGCAAATGTTCCAGTAGAAAAATTGGGAGTTTTGAATCATCTTGTCAATTTCTCATCGAGTGAACTGAAAGCTACTTGAACTTTTCAGCAATATATTCACCCGAAGCGTGTTTTTATTGTAAAATACTGCATAGTTGTAAACAATTATTTTTGTGGCAATTTGTAAACGTAGTTTAAGGTGTTTGTCCACCGTTGCGGTTGTCGATCGCTTTCGCTTATTACTTTACGCTTCTCGTAGTTGTTAACAATCTTATCGGTGAACCAATTTTGTATTTTTTGTACAAAAATGCGGTAGTTTCCGATTTGATGTTTGTGTCGTCTTTGTACCGTAGATTACTGAAAATGATCGCCAACGTGAGTTTTTTTCGTGGGGAACGTGTTTTTATTTTATGGTTGATTAAGTCTTCCTCGCAATCTCACTGCCGACTTGATTTTATTTCATCGATTTTTTAATTCGCCGTAATATTGAAATTTGAAATTCATCAATATCAAATCATCATCGTGTCAGAGATGTTTCAAAAATCCGTCCTTACCTAGTCTGATCGTTTGGCTCATCTCGGAAATTCATTAGGCTAAAAAATGTTCGCTATTATGTTGACACGGTTAACCGCTTAGTTAACCGTTCAAATCACTAACCGTCGGTTAAACTTCCTTTCGAGTACAAATCTTGCCTTAAGATTTTCGAACGTTGGTTTCTAAATTGAAATTCTACCGTGTGCTAACTTGAATCGAAGCATTTCGTATGCTTGAGGTTCATTGGCTCGCTTTCTAGTGTACATAAAGGGTAGGTACCGTGATGGGATATTGTTTCGTAAACGACCTATCTACCTACGCAATTATTGTTTTAGGCGATTGCGTAATTACCTAAAACAATAATTATTTTGTAATTATTTTGCAATAATTTCGGGCAAGTGCGGTATTGGAGGGATGAGCGGCGATGAGAACAATAATATCGGGTCTCAATATTTCTATTACTGTTATTTTATCGAAAAACCAGTCCTTTAATGACTTTTATGCAAAAAACCGAAAAAATTGCTAAAATTCCCCGGTTTTTCCGCCGTAGCTAGGCTCGCTCAAGTTTTTGAGGGTTGCAAACCTAGAAGGCTATCCAGGTAGAACAATTTTACAATATTTTATCAAATTTAGGATTTCATGACTGGCCTTATACACCTGCCAATTTATGTGCAATGGGCCAGTGTCTGGAAGCATTCAATCGACAGCGTTCTGAGAATGTACCTAATCGATTACATTTGTATAGTTTTTCCAGTATTGTATTGCCTAGAATATTTCGTTGCCGACTTTTTCGACGTTCGCAAATGCGAGAGGTTACCTGAATTATCGAAACGTACTACTCCGTTATGTGACGTCATATTTTTGTATTCTGTCGTATTTCTGTCTCAATGTGTGTTTTCCATTTTGAAATCGGATCGGGGATAAATTGTTTTATAGTGTATTAATTGAGGCCCCATGTGTTTTCATAGTTTTTCCCAAATTTTCCAAAGCGGTTAATTTTTCGCAATGGGTGGCGGTAAGGGAACTGCTAGAAAATAGTTTTGAAATGCTCATTTTATTTTTTCTGCTTCATGCCACTCGATTATGGCTAAAAATGCGTTCGGTCGCCTCCCCGCGGCCCTAGAGCTATTCGGATTTGCGTCTGATGAGGCCCGTACTGTCGAAAGCGCTCGTTAAACTGGTTCCATTTCTCTCGGACTCGCCCATCAAGAAACGTTTGCGCATGGGGTTCTGCTCACGTGTACATAGTGTTTCACAAAAAAATTGCGAATTTCAATTTCGACCCAAATGCCAGCCGATTTTGAAAAAATTGTTGAACGGACATTTTTTCGTTTGACGACAAATGATGTAAATGTCGTTCGAATAGCCGATAGAAGACCGTAGATTTAGTTTAGCACTATTCTAGCGATACGTAGTCTAGCGACCGTCAGTATAGTACAATTTAGGCAAAATGCGATATTCGCTATTGTCTTACCTTCTTGAGCTGTGATAGCTTATTTGTAAAATAAATTGTACATAGAAATTGTAACTTCTCGGTTTGAGATAATTTATTCGAAAAATAAGTGTCGACTGAAAATTTAGATAGGAGCAATATTTTGCCATTGATTCCGATTTGTAACGATTTTCTAGCGTTTCCACTTTGAAAGAAATCGCGTTCGAAAGGATTTTTCATACCAACAAAAACAAACTTGCGTGTAAATAATGATTTTTCTAATAAAATATTGCTGAAATGTCGTCATTTTTTTCCCTTCCATGAAATACCCATGAAGTTCACTGGAGTACAATAATTATTATTGTGCATTTTGACTACAGGCCAAATTAAGCCCGTATCGGAGGAACGGCTCGACCCGCAACCGCCCAAAAGCCCGCGGAGCCGCCCCTGTGTGCGGCACTCGGCGGGTCTGTCGTCCCGTAACACGCGGCACTTGGCGGGTCTGTTGTCCCGTAACACGCGGCACTTGGCGGGTCCGTTGTCCCGTAACGCGCGGCACTTGGCGGGTCTGTTGTCTCGTAACGCTCGGCACTTGGCGGGTCTGTTGTCCCGTAACGCGCGGCACTTGGTGGGCCCGTTGTCCCGTAACATGCGGCAATCAGAGACGCGGCACTTGGCGGGTCTGTTGACCCGCAACGTGTGGCACTTGGCGGGTCTGTTGTCCCGTAACGCGCGGCAATCGGCCAATCAGGACGCGTTCGCTGGGCACGCCCATCGACGGCTCAAGCCGGGAGTAGAAGATTCAATGGTCGAATCTTTCAAACCGGACGTGACCGCCCTGTGGAATATTGTATGGGTATAACCGCAATTTCTTATCAGCAATTGCTCGTTTTCGAAGAAGCATTTTCAAAGCCTTGGTTGAGCCTTAATTGTCAAAAATTTAATGATTTTTAAATGAGGTGCGCTGGTTTTTGACGTCATTGTTTGAGGGTGGGAAAATTCTTCGAGGATCTTTTCAACGTGCATCGATAAATATAATATAATTTCATGGTAAAATAGTATTTTCACTTGAACAATCGCAGCAATTTAGCTTCTTTTTTCTAATTTGTTTTAATTGTTTAATCAAAGTGAACTCTCGAGTTTTGGTCAATTTCTTATATTTTTATTTCTCGATCAAGCCTCGAGAGTTCACTTTGATCGTCCAGTGGTCGGTAATTCCTTTAATAATTAAAATAAAGGAAAAAAAAATTTATTAAACAATTATTGTTTAATAATTTTTTTTTGCCTGATTGTTTGAGGTAAGTACTATTTGTGAACAAAATACATGATTTCTATCTCTAAATTACTAGACTTCACTATTTGACTAATGTTTCTGTTCGCTTATGGCGATGTTCTTCATTCAATGCGAAGAATTGCTAAGCGTCCTCAAGAAGTTGATGTACGAAAAGGCCGTTTTGATCACCTGGAACAGAACGATTACTGATTGAGCGGTGTCCCATATCGAAATAGGACTGGCCCCGCGAAGCTTCTCTGGGGAAAGCCCCAAAAAAGTGGGAAACTCCTCAATAAATGAGAAAGAAACGCTTTCCTTATGTTGTTGGACGTACAATTTATGAACTTTTCTTGAAAAAAAAAATAATAAATTTGGTAGTCGCAGCCTTACATTCGAAAACGCGTCAAGGTTGACCTCGAGAATTCCACCGCCGGACAACTTTATAGGCTGGGTGCACCTGTTTTTCACCATGGCCATGTATGGTTTTATTACACGACTCGATTGCATCCATTTGTCAGCATATAATTGATCCCCCACATCGTTGAACTGGAAATTCGGAACGTTCAATTATTCGCGAACGACAACCTTCCTAATTTTTTATGGTTAAAACAATATAAGCGCACTCTAGTGTAGGCCATCATGTTTGCCAGTAACGCCCATCCTTGTGAGCCGCTTCTGCACTTACCCTGTTTCTGCATTTACCCCATTTTTGCACTTACCCCATCTCTGCTCTAGGTACCCCATTTTTTAACTTTCCCCATTTAGCACCTCCCCCATTTTACACTTACCCCAATATTGCACTTACCCCATCTCTGCACTTACCCCATTTTGCACTTCCCCATTTTGCACTTACCCCATCTCTGCACTTACCCCATTTTGCACTTACCCCATTTCTGCGATTGCCCCTTTTCTGCAATTGCCCCTTTTCTGCACTTCCCTAATATCTGCACTTACGGCATTTTGCTCTTACCCCATCTCTGCACTTGCCCCATTTCCTGAACTTACCCCATTTTTTGTACTTACCCCATCTTTGCACTTACCCCATTTTTGAACTTTCCCCATTTAGCACTTTTCCCATTTAGCACTTACCCCATCTCTGCACTTACCCCATTTTGCAGTTACCCCATTTCTGCAATTACCTCATTTCTGCAATTGCCCCTTGTCTGCATTTACGACATTTTGCTCTTACCCCATCTCTGCAATTGCCCCATTTTCTGCACTTACCCCATTTTTAGTACTTACCCCATTTTTAGTACTTACCCCATCTTTGCACTTACCCCATCTCTGCACCTACCCCAATTTTTAACTTTCCCCATTTTTGCACTTACCCCATTTCTGTACTTACCCCATCTTTGCACTTACCCCATTTCTTCCCTTGCCCCTTTTCTCCACTTACCCCATCTCTGCACTTACCCCATTTCTACACTTACCCCATTTCTACACTTACCCCTTTTTTGCACATCCCCGCCTCTGCACTTACCCCATTCCGACGGACCTTAAATTCATTAAATAAATTTTATCCTCCACCACTCACCCCTTCGTTGATTCTTTCTCCATAGTTGCAAAACAGGAAAGAGTAAATCGATACTGCGGTGGCCATAAGTGAGGAGAAACCCTTGACAGGCAAGGGGATGCCATCCTGTAAATCGACCATAGCCAACTGACAACAGTTGCAAGAAAATTCAAAAACCCAATTTGAAAGAACGTACCGCAGTTAACAGATAACCCGACATGCAAAGCATCAACGCTGATGTCAGCATAACGGTGAAGAGCGGGAAGGACATGAACGCCCTGAAGCCGTTGAGAATTCTGAAATCAAGATTTTCGAAGCATGAGGAATTTTGAATTTTATGTTTTGTCACCGACCTCCGAACCGACAAACCGAACTCTGCAGGTTAGGGTGAGAATGTGTTTAAATTTAACAAAAATATTTCTTAAAACTGGGTGATAGGTGGTGATTACTGAAAGTCAAAAGGAAATTTTCTCGCTAGGAAAATACGAGCAAAAATTGATCCAATTTAATTATGATTTTTCATAGAAACCATGTTTTTCAAATTCTAAAGCCCAAATTTTGGACGCTGGGAAAACTAGGTGTAGGTGCCTATTTTTAATGCAGTCAAAAACACGCGTGAACATGCGAAAACACGCGCAAACATGCAAAAACATGCGCAACCCGCGTTAACATGCGAAAACATGCGTTCACCCTAATGTTAAGTAATCCGCCGTTAGTGGCGTTGGCTTTTCGTCCAATAACCCATGCTGTCCCGGGCGTGCCCTGCCGCCCTCAAGGAGAGGGTCAGAACTGTCTCGCCCTAATGTTATTTAAAAGACGAAAATAAAAAATCGATGGAGTCAAGAATACATAAACCAACTCGAGGGTGACGATGTGGTGCCTGACAGAGGCTCTCAACGCTTCCCTGAGACATGCGTCGTACCGAAGGGTGTCGGCTTTCTCAAATTCGCCATATCTGGGGGTAAAAAATTAAATGTACATTAACATTTACTTACGTACGTACCGACGAACTGAATTTTTTTCAGCCCTAAAAACGAAAAATGATCACCTGAGTTTGCAGATGTGCTTCGCCCTGGCGGTCACTTCTCGAAATCCGAGGCTGACAATTTGCAATTCGCATACGATCGTTTCGGAAAACGCGATAAACGAGGCTACATAGCTTGCTATGTTGTTCATGAGGAACAATTGCATCGAGTAGAGAGACGTGCAGCAGAAGAGATACATGGGCCAATGTTCTGAATCAATTTTTCGAAAAAATTTGATTATTGGGATTGTACATTGAAATGATGAATCTACGAAGTAAACATTTTGATCCGGAACTGGATTTACCTATACCGTAGAACCAAAAGGCTATTAATTGCTTTTTTGAGATTTCAGTGTCCACAACGTCCACGATATTCCGGTCTGAAAAATCGGAAATCCAAATCGTAAAGAGAATTATTGTTTAATGTAACGGGCGGTACTTTTGTACGGAAAATTTTAATTCTCTCGTAAAGGGGTGAAAGGATAACCTTCCGATTATGACAATAGAAGAAAAATTCGAAATTTAGAATTAAAAATTTTGGAAATCAAATGGCGACCCGTTTGTTGGGCACACAATACTTCCATATCTTGAAACGTAAAAGTGTGACACAATTTGATCATATTTTGACTGCTTTTGAGGGTGTTTAGGTCAATAATATAAAAAAACTCACTATTCAAATTTTAAAATTCGTCCAAAATAAAAATACAATACATTATTGGAATATAAAAAATATCCACATATTCTGCAAGGTAAAAAAAAAATTAAGACCAATAACGCTCAAATCGGTTCATTTTTTGGCCGGAAAACACTGAAAATGCAAAAGTATAGGAAGTACTGTAAGTTATTCAAATTCCGATTGAACAGGGTGTTAGGTCTTGCCCCGACAAACATTTCAGTTCAAGAAATTTGAAAAAAGGATGAGAATTGAGGGAGCTATGACCATTTTTGTGATTGACCACAGACGGAATTAGTCAAGTCTTAGAACAAGTCTTGTTTGGGAAATGATTCTGAGTAAATGTGTATAAGACAAGTTTTTTCTGAAGCTCCGTTCCGATTCTCGATTTTAGGGCGATTCCAATACTTCCATTTACTCGGTAAAGATGGAAGTTAAAATTTCAATTGAAAATATTCCGTTTAGCGGCGTCCAGAACAGTCAGAAAGCTCGGGCCCCATAAGGGCCTGTGTTAAGATAGCGCTCCCGAGCGGCGGAGGTTCCTCCTCACCCTTCTCCTCCGCTCGCAAGGCTGTAGACCCTCCATGGGAGCGTCCTTGGGAGCGACTAGGCAGCATCCATGGGAGCGCTAGAGGCCGCCCGAGGGAGCGACAGAGACCGCTCGAGAGAGCGACAGAGACCGCCCGACTATCGCTCAGTGAGCGATATTGAGCGTCCGAGGGGGAGATAGGGAGCGTCTACGGGTGGGACAAGGAGCCTCCTCGAGAGAGAGAGGGAAGAAACGTATTTTTTCTTATAAAATAGCCGAACTACGCGAGCTCTGTCATGATCACTCCGGCCGGAGCGCTATCTCGGCCGTTGGGCATTCAAACTAGAGCGCCAGTTTGACTCAGTCTGGGTATCCAAATATTCGGCCACCTGCGGCACGCTCTATTGTCGGATAGGGGCCACTATCTCTTACGAGAAAGCACACAATACTTCCATATTTAGAAACGTACATTTTTGACATAGTTTGATTATATTTTGACTATCTTTGAGGCGGTTTTGGTCCAAAATATCCAAAAACTTCCTATGAAAATTTTAAAATTCGCCCAAAATAAAAATCCGCCAAATTATCGGAACATAAAAAATATCCAAGTGTTCTGCAGGGTTAAACAAAGATTTTAAGACCAAAAACGCTCAAATCGGTAAATTTTTTGGCCAGGAAAAAATAAAAAACACTAAAAATGCAATTATGCACGTACTGTGCGTTATTCAAATTCTGGTTCAACAGGGCCTTAGGTCTTGCCGAGCCAAACTATTCAGTTCAAAAAATTTGAAAAAAGGTCGAGAATTGAGGAAGCTATGGCCGTTTTTGTAAATGACACACACAGATACTTGTTCGGGAAGTGATTCTGAGTGAAAGTGTATAAGTGTTTTTTCTGAAGCTCCTATCCGATTTTCGATTTCAGGGCGATTACAATACTACGTAAACACGCAAGTATAAACCCTATACCTGACTGCAATACTCAACTGCATTGCTGGACAAGCCTAACATTTTTTCGATCGTTGAAAAGAACGCTTGGAATAAAAATTTTATTCCAATTTATCATTATTAAAAATTTTATTCCAATGATTTAATAATCAAATTTCGTGCTGATTTTTTTGGCTGGGACCCTAAGAAAAAAAAACAACACCTTTTTCCAAATTTTAACCCAGTATTTTTATATTAAACCCGCCTAAAAAAATTTTTTTTTTGTAAATGACGCAACGAAAAAATGTGGTACATTCGTATTCGGCCAGACAGACCAACTATTCTAAGACTCAAATTGGACTTTTTCTCGGTAAAAATAAAATAGAGGACCCTAAAATAATTAACTGCAAATATCCTGTCTTACATCTGATAAAATAGTTGCCCACAGTTTTTGCAAGCATGCCGGCGGAACATATGGACACAATTATCCCAAATATGGACACGGCGCGCTGGAAAATCGAAAAAAACTCGAATTATTTTGTCGGTTGACATTTTTTGAGAATCAGCCCAATAAGCAACAGTAGGAAAAAGAACACCTCTTTATTTCTGGCCGTTTCCGTAACTAATTTTTCGATTTTCTGCCTCGTCTTTGAATCAAGCGTATCGCCATAATCGAAGAATCCGGCCCCTGCAGCCCTGGAACGGAATTGTGGTGCGTAGATAACACACAATACTTCCATATTTTATACGTAAATTTTGGACGTATTTCGATCATATTTTGAGACAGTTTAGGTCAAAAATATCGAAAAACTCATTATGCTAATTTTAAAACTCGAATAAAATCGAAATACTTCAAGTTTTCGGAATATCTACGTATTCTGCAAGGTAAAATAAAGATTTTAGGGCCAAGAACGCTCAAATCGGTTAATTTTTGTGGCTAGGAAAAAATAAAATTGAAAACAATAAAAGTGCTAATCTATCGGAAAAGTGTATAGTAAAAGTTTTCCTTTTTATAAAGTAAAAGTTTTTCTTCTTGTAAAGTAAAAGCTTTTTCTGAACCTCCGTTCCAATTTTTGATTTTACGACAGTTACTTCAATTTACTCTGTAGGTATGGAAGTAAAAAATTTATAACAATTTTTCATGCGGTCTGAGGCGCGAGGTAGTTTTTTTTGCAAAATTATCAATTAGCACTTTTCTCAAATTTTTCATAATTAATTATAATGATAAATCATGGACAAATACTTAAATAGAAAAAATACTGATTATTGATACTATATAAATGTTTAAATCCCCTCTATAATTCAAATTACGACATTCATCGATAGTTACGTGAAAAAATCGTCGATGAACTTCCGATAGTAGAGATAGTTAATCGATATCAGCATCATGTTGCCGGCCATGACGATGAACAGCAAATTCTCCGACATCGGTTCCATGTCCATGGTTTTTAACGCTTTCCTGACAGCTCCGATAATCAGCAGTTGACACCAGCATCCGACTTATGGAAACGTGAATTTATTTTTTGGAAATTTATGAATTGAAAAACATATATATCTAGATCTAGATGGCAGTGTTGGGCAGTAATTAATTATTTCGGTAATTAATTACCTTCCAATTGAAGTAATTGTTAGTTACGTTCAATTAACTACTTTTATTAGTAATTGTGGCCAATTAACGTTCCACTAACTACTTTTATTATTTTATTATTGTTGATTTGAAGTTGAAACGTTGATGCTTAAATTTTGGAAAATTACAGGTAAGGAACCAGATGGGGGCAAGTCTGTAGTACGAAGTCCCCCAGTAATGGCCACCTATGGTCAAGAATAGCCCATAGTTCTGACCATAGCCTTTCTTGAAGGCCTCGTCCGTTTCACCGGCGGTCAATTCGTTCCATGCGCGCGCAGGTCGGAATTTCCCTATGGTCGGTAGACTGGAGCCCATGGAGGGTTGTTCTGTAACAAAATGTGGACGGTTCGAAAATGGACGAATGATTTTTTTTTGTGTTTTTATAAAAATTGACCAGTCTTACGCCGATTTGGACCCTTTTCCGATCGTGTAAATAAAATAAGTAGATCAGTGGCATGTGCAGATTAGTTTTCGCTATGTCCGAAGAACTCTGCAAATTTTGCACAGGGGTTCATTTTTCGATTGCTAAGACAAACTTCACGATATATCGTTACTCCTTAAACTCAGAATTTAGTTGTTATTATTCTATAATTATTAAATTCTCTGAATAATGAATGAAATTAAAAATGCCTCAGAACCATTGTTAAAGCCTGACTCGCTTTCATGTTGCCAAGCGCAACTGGTCGTAGTGTGAGTGCGTCACCTTGTTGGTGTAATAGGCTAGTGGTCGTAAGTAGATCAATCAACCGTATCTAAGAGCCGAGGCCAAATTCTCAAATTTTTTCGATTTTTGTTTTGCTGATTTGTGTAATGCGACCAAATTCTTTAAATTGAAGATATCGGGAGGACAGAAGTTTTTGTGGGGATTCCAACGAGTGGAAAACGATTTTTGTGGCTCTAGTCGTTTTCGAGTTATTCAGAATTGTAGAAATTTTAAAAAACTCAAAAATGTCTCACTAAAACTGCAATAACTCCTAAACGGTTAGAGCTACCGCAGTGGCGATGGTCTCATTCGATTCGGCATAGAAAAATCTATAGAAAATGATGCGTCACATGCCTATGTTACAAATTTCCAGAAAAGCACGAATTTTTTATCTTTTCAACGGCTGTTTTACTGGCCTTAAAATTAAGGTAGGGTTCTGTCGAGACGTTAGGACCAACTAGATACGAAACTTGATTTTTGGTAAAAATTTCAAAATTTTTCGATAACTCCTTCCCCCTGAAAAACCCCGGACGGCGGACGGCGTACGGCGGACGGCGGACGGCGTACGGCGTACGGCGGACGGACAAAAAATTTTTATTGCAGATTTGGATTCTACACCCCTTGAAACGTAAACCAACAAATTTTCAGGGGGTGTTAAAAATTTTTTCTTCCTGACCGATTACAAAGGTTCATTTCTTAAGAAAAATGAACCAAAATATGCCTCAAGTTGGAGCCAACTTTATGACTAGTTTCGTCAAAATCGGATCAGTGGTTCAGCACGAAGTGGCTTGTGTACTTACCCAAAACCCGCCCGAAAATATTTTATTTTAATTTTTTTAAATTAAATCTAGGTATATATATATTTTTTTAAATTAAATCTAGGGCATAAATCTAGGTAGTAAGTACTTACTTGACAAATCCGTTTTGATTTCAGGCATTTTATTTTTTTTTTAACGGATTGTTCGGTTCTCAGGTGAAATGAGCAGGCGTACACGTCTCATACGCATGCACCATCCTTATACTGCGATTTTTTGTCGGGTCGGGCGATAAAAAATTTAAAAGTGTGGGCTCCTGACGTCTGTTTTACAACTCAACCAATAATTAGAGCTCCGCCTTGAAATTTTTAGAGGTACGTCTGCTTTAGCGAAATCACAGGTTACCAATATTAAAAATTTGTTACTTCTCGAATGCTTTGCTCGGAAATCATTTGAGGTGTGATTTTTTAATTCTTCACGAGCGTTTGTGGGCATGTCGCAGCGAAATTTGCCATTTTTTCAAACTTGAAAATTCGCAAAATTTCTTCAAAACGTGAAAATTTGCGAAATTTCTTCGAACTAAAAAATTAGAAACTTGAAAATTTCAAGTCGAATTTCTTAAAAACTTGAAAATTTCAAGTGGAATTTCTTGAAAGTTTGAAAACTTGAACTTTTCAAGTCAAATTTCTTCAAAGTTTGAAAACTTGAAAATTTCAAGTCAAATGCCTTGAAAAAATGAAAACTTGAAAATTTCAAGTCGAATTCCTTGAAAATTTGAAAACTTGAAGATTTCAAGTCGAATTTCTTGAAAATTTGAAAACATGAAAATTTCAAGTCAAATTTCTTGAAAATTTGAAAACTTGAGATTTCAAGTCAAATTTCTTGAAAAATTAAAAACTTGAAAATTTCGAGTCAAATTTCTTGAAAATTTGAAAACTTGAGATTTCAAGTCAAATTTCTTGAACATTTGAAAACTTGAAATTTCAAGTCGAATTTCTTGAAAATTTAAAAAATTTATGTCGAATTACTCAAAAATTTAAAAAATTCAACTCGAAAATTTGAAAAATTTGAAAACTTGAAAATTTCACGTTGAATTCCTTGAAAATTTAAAAATATGAAAATTTAAAGTCAAATTTAGTTGAAAATTTGAAAATTTTAGTTCGAATTTACTGTAAAGTAGAACATTTCAAGTCGTAAATATTATTTGCAAAATTTCTACAAACTTGACAATTTCAATTCGGAAAATCAAATAAACCGAGCATGCTTACAATATCACACGATCCTGGGTGGCAGTTGGGTAAAAAAACAGGCGTGGGGTGGCAGTTGGGTAAAAAACGGGTGGCAGTTGGGAACCGCCCGAATGGAAAGATCATAACAAAATGTCGGTCATTACAAAAAATTTATTACGCATACTTAAAATGGTAAGTACAGAAAAATATTGCGGATCCAATTTTAATGCATAACAAATTTTGCAAATCTCCATAGATTTCATTAGTATCCCAAATGATGGATTTCTGTACATGAAAAAAAATGTGAAAATGATCAAGATGGCAGAAAAAATGACGTAGGAGTCAAAAACATTAATCCTCAACTGCGCTCGTTCGATTAGCACTTAAACTATTCATTTTAAGAAAGTGGTAGAAAATAAACGATAACAAAGCAATAAATAGAAATTAAAAGTAAAAAAGTCGACGGGACAATGGTCAAAGGTCAACATTCCGAGCCAAGGAAATTGTAGTCAAATAGGTACGAAAGTTGTACGAAATTTCCCTATTATAAAAGAATCCCCGCTTGGGGAGAAAAAATCCCGCGCGCGCAACACCTGCGATTGTAAATGATTTGAAATTAAAAAATCTATAAAATGTGCAATTATCGGTGTTTTTGAAGATTTTATTAGGGGAAATTACGAACTCCCAATTCGATAATGATGGTTTTCTTCAATGAGCTAAAAATCGAAATTCTTCCAATTTCATCGCTATTAGGTTAGACACATAAACATGATCGATAATGTTAGGTCATGATAATTTTTTTTAGCATTGAAATTCATTTTGATTTCACTGCAAAACCTTCGTTGGCCTGTTGGAAATTTAAAATAACAAAATTTACAACACTATCATACATAGAATGATTGGTTTTTACAAAATTTCAATATTTACAATTTATTTTTGAGTTTTATCATATTTTTTGATTTTTTCGTCATAATATTTCAAGATTTTATTTTTGTTGCCTCGTTTTGGTTTTGACGAATTCGAGCCCGTCGACGTTATCGTATTCGTTGTGCGCCGAATCGTCGTAGTACGCGTAGTCGTATTGTTCTTTTTCTTTCGGCTCTTTGTTGTTGTTGTTTGCCGTCACGGGAGCTGATGTCGTCGTGAACGGGCGCGGTTTCTCGGTTTTATCCAACAACGGCGTCCCTCTGCTGGAAGTGGCCTGGTTGTAATTCGGTTGGCTACCGGCGGCCTGGTTGTAATTCGGTTGGCTAACAGCTGCCTGGTTGTAATTGGGCTTGGGGAAATTCGATTGGCCGGCGTTCGCCTGGTTGTAATTCGCTTGGCTACCGGCGGCCTGGTTGTAATTCGATTGGCTTTCGGGCGCCTGGTTGTAATTCGATTGGCTCGGCGTGTACTTCTTCTGGCCCGCATTCTTCGACGTCACTTTCCCGAAACCTCTGGGCCGATTTTGACTCGGGACGTCCGGGTTTTGGAATTTCCTCGGCGCTTTCGTAAAATCGACCTCCGTCGTCGCTTCGTTGTAGTAGTTCTGCGTCGTCGGTTGAGCCGACGGGCTGGTTTGGTAGTTGTAATTTGTCGGCCGCGCCGTCGTCGAATAGCTGAACGTCGTCGGATTGTAGTTCTGGTTGTTGGACGACGCCGTGTTGTAGTTCCTGGTGGTGCCGTTGTAGCTGTTCTGGGGATTGTACGGTTTTTGAGTGGTGCTGTAGTAATTCGGGCTCGTGCTGACGAAATTGTAGTTCTGGGGTCTGGCGGTACTTGAATTGCTCGTTCCGGTACTGTAACTAGCGGCGACGGATGTGTTGAATTTGTAAATGTTCTGGACCCGGTTGAAATTGGCGGCGCCCAAATTTTGGCTCGGAGCCGTCTTCAGGAATTCGTCGTCATTATTGTTGAAACGGTTTTGATTGTTTTGAGCGGCTACGATGGACTTGAACAATTTGGCCGTCTCGTAATTGTGATTGGCCGCGTTGTAAGTCGCCTGGTCGGGGTAAACCGTCGGAGGAACGGTCGTTTGGTAGTTTTGGTAATTTTTGACCGTTGTCGTCTGGTAGTTGTACTGGGTGGGGTTGTTGTAGAATTTCTGATTGTCGAAGCCCGTCGCCGTGGCTCCTGTCACCTGCTGGGCCGCCGGGGAGTTGTAGTAATTCTGCTGATTTGTATTCGCAGCGGGAGCGGCCGTGTAGTAGTTGTTCGCTGCGACAGATGGCGCTGCTGTGTAGTAGTTTTGCTTCGCGGCCGAAGATGGCGCTGTGTAAGTGTTGGGTTTCTGAGTTGAGAACGGCGACGACGCTGGCGACGTGTAGTAGGTCGGTCTTTGCGTGGACGTATAGTAATTGTTGTTGTTGTTGTTGTTCACGTTCTGAGGCGCTGCTGTTGTTGTGTAGTAGTTTTGCTGCCTCTGCGTCACAGGTGCTGACGTCGTGTAATAATTTTGCTGCCTCTGCGTCACAGGTGCTGACGTCGTGTAATAATTTTGCTGCCTCTGCGTCACAGGTGCTGACGTCGTGTAATAATTTTGCTGTCTCTGCGTCACGGGTGCAGCAGTATTGTAGTTCAGCCTTTGGGAGTCAGGCGGTGACGTGACTTGCTGCTGGTTGTAGTTGTTGTTGTTGTAATTGTTGTTGTAATTGTTGTTGTTGTTGTTGAACTCTCCATTGTTCTCGTAGTTGTTGTTTTTGAAATTGTTATTGTAGCTTCTCGCTGACCCTCTATAGTTGGAAGCGGCACGATTTCTCCCGGCCAAGTTTTGCCTCTGAGTGACAGGATCGACAGAGGCAGCTTGCGTGGGTTGTGGTGTCTGGAATCACGAGAAAATCGATCGCGTTTAAAATCATGAATATTGAAATCAATTTAGCTGATGTTTCAAAGTCCATACGATTCAAGCTTACCGCATTGTTCGTTGGGGATGTGACAGGCCGTTTTCCGGTTAACAATTTTCTAACTCCGCTTTTGCCGTTCGAAGGTTTCTTTTTTATCTCCTCTTCCTCATCTTCACGCCCTTGGTTTTTGTTCGAGAAGAAATTGCTCGAATGGCTTCCTCTGCAATTAGGTAAAATGGGGAAAAACATTAAAAATCGATAATTCACAATATTGTGACCTGTTTGACCGCATACGACACAATTTCCTCGAGTGCAAAGGACCGTGTTTAGGTAACGATTTCACAAATTTATTATCAAATTCGTCTCCATGGCTCACCTGAGAAGATCATTGTTGACGGATTCCCCTCTGTCAGCGCGCCTCAGGTAATCATCGTCGCCAGTGTCGGAAACGGCGTTGTTGATGTTGTTGGTCGGAAGTTTGGCCACTGGTCCGACCCGACTGCCTTCGAAATCGCTCCCTGTTGAATCGGTGGGAAACGTTTGGATCAGATAGAGCAAATTAGAACGATCCCACGAGATTCATTCAACAGATTATGATTACCATGGATGAATGTGATTACCGTGGAATGATAAAATCTAAAATTTGAAATTTGAGGACTGCAATTGAGTAAAATATTGCTAAAAACATCAATTGTTGTTGTTGTTAATCTATTTCTGCCCCCCTCAGACCTCAGTCCTCGTGTGCATTGCAGTGAAAAAAATTAAAGAATAATAAAAAACATAAATTACCTATTCGGTAGAGGTCAAAATTATCGGAGTAGTAGAGCGTAGACGCTTCGCAGTCAATGTTGAACCAGTCGTCGCAGATTTGGTTCTCTTGGTCGAAAGCGGTGTCGTTCGGGCAGAGGAATTTGTAATCTTGTATCTAAAAATATTTGAAAAAATCCAGTAATTATGTGCAGATATAAGGAATCTAGAAGCCCGTCCGAAACCCTGGGTAGGCCATATGGATTCGGTCGCTTCCAACGATCAGCCTTATCATCAATTCGATAGCAATAAACGTTTTTTCAGCATGTTAAAAATTGGTAATAAATATCTCCCTCACCCCTTGGCCGGGGACTTTGACGCACACGTGGAACATCTGGCAGTCGGTCTCCGGATCGGAATAGTAGCCGCCGAGGATTTTGTCCCGGCACGAAAACGTCGTGACTGGCATATTCTGTTGCGAATAGTTTGGCGGCCGTCTGGGTCCTGCGCCCTGGGCCCTTACCATGGTCGTTCCCAGCCATCCGACCGCTGCCGATACGAAAAATGTTATCAGATAACAAGGGAATTTTTTCGGAAAAGTAGTTTCGGTTTTCGGGAATTTTCGACTAAAAGCGTTGAACTTTTGTTCAGACCAGGGATAGGATTTTTTGTAGCCAGCTGAATTTCCAACAACTGGGTATAGTTAAAGGTTCGTTTTAAATATTCTTTCAAAGAGAAATTTCGACTTTTTGAAAAACTTTTCCGATAAGTGCACCAATTACATACCAAGGTGCATTATTTTCAGAAATAATGAACGAAAAAATAAAGATATCGATGGAGGGATAAATCAAATTTTTGCTCTCCATGACGTAGGTGTATAACACAAGAATCATGGTTAAATAATTGAGTAAGACTATACGTTTAGAGTGCCTAGGCAATGATAGAATTAGCCTACTCGGCGTAATTAAGCTACACGGCCAATTGCACAATGGGAATGGAGGAAAGGAACGAAAAAACCCGCGCAGGCGCAGAAGCTCGGCCGTGTGCTGAGAAATTTCGCGCCCGAAAAGCTCAGTCGGTTTTTTTTCGACTATGGGAAGCGGGTCAGTTGGGCTTGTTGCACTCGAAAAACAATGAACTTGCCGGCCATTGAATTGAGCAATATTTTTTACCTTACAATTTTTATACTGATACCGACGAAGAGCCAGGAATTATTGTTGTGCTTACGATGAGTTTAATCGCCATTGTTTACTATGCAAGACGTTGGGTCATATTTTCATGTATTATTAGTGAAAACCATATTTTGTACAGGTTAATTATCTGCATGGGAGAATGACCCCCTCGTAATTTAGTCAGGTGGTAAAGGTAGATTTTGGTAGATAAATAGTTATATAAAAAAAGGATTCGCTGAAACAATAGTTGCATTTTAGTTGATCGGAAATTTGGTTTTTAACAATGCCGTTACTCAATCTGAATTTGAAAATCACTCACCGAAGGCTAACGTCAACAATCTCTTCATTTCCCTGTAACAGAAAAAAAATTCAAACATAAATAACCTTTTATTGAACACAAATTCTGAAAAATAGGAAAAAATGTTCTCCGAAGGATGCTATCCCCATGTATTATTTGAGGCTTTAATAATGTGTTGCTAAGTCCATAACGTGTTAATAATTGAAATAGTAGATCGCTCCTGAGGAGGCCCGTACGGACGAAAGCGCTCGAGTTTCCATCAATATCGATAAAGAGATCTCAAAATATCGGATTCAACATGTAATCGAAATGTGTCAAAAATATGTGTATCAAAATATGAAAGTATTGTGTGTGATCCCCCCCCCCCCGGTTTTTTCTCACGAACAAGTCGTCAAAACAAAATAAACGATGAATATTCAATTATTACGATAGCGAACGCATGTTGAACACGCTGCGGGTGTGAATTCCTACAAGCCTATCATCGATGTTAATTGGCTGGGATACCTATGTAAAATGTCTTCCATTGTTGGAACATGCGTGAGAATCTTGCGAAAGTTCGGCACTGATTGACTTTAATTTCTTCCTATTTCCGATCGTTACGAATACCTTTCGAATCAGTGATGTTGCTGACGTAAATTTATTATGTTACACTACTTCCCATTTCTACGCTAGGAAAGCCAATATAGGCAGCAGCCGAAATACGTGAGCCAATGTAGTGTCAACAGGTAAATAAGGGAGTCAAACTCACATTAAAACAGAAACTCAAACTCATAATCGAAATCGAAGTCAAACTCACAATGAAACATAAACATCAACTCATAATCGAAATCGAAGTTGAAATCAAAATGAAACTGAAACTGAAACTCATAATCGAAGTCAAACTCACATTGAAACAGAAACTAAAACTCACAATCGAAATCGAAGTCAAACTCACATTGAAACAGAAACTCAAACTCATAATCGAAATCGAAGTCAAACTCACATTGAAACTGAAACTCGAACTCACAATCGAAATCGAAGTCAAACTCACATTGAAACAGAAACTCAAACTCACAATCGAAATCGAAGTCAAACTCACAATAAAACAGAAACTCAAACTCACAATCAAAATCGAAGTCAAACTCACATTGAAACAGAAACTCAAACTCACAATCGAAATCGAAGTCAAACTCACAATGAAACAGAAACTCAAACTCACAATCGAAATCGAAGTTGAAATCAAAATGAAACTGAAACTCAAACTCATAATCGAAATCGAAGTCAAACTCACATTGAAACAGAAACTAAAACTCACAATCGAAATCGAAGTCAAACTCACATTGAAACAGAAACTCAAACTCATAATCGAAATCGAAGTCAAACTCACATTGAAACTGAAACTCGAACTCACAATCGAAATCGAAGTCAAACTCACATTGAAACAGAAACTCAAACTCACAATCGAAATCGAAGTCAAACTCACAATGAAACAGAAACTCAAACTCACAATCGAAATCGAAGTCAAACTCACATTGAAACAGAAACTCAAACTCACAATCGAAATCGAAGTCAAACTCACAATGAAACAGAAACTCAAACTCACAATCGAAATCGAAGTTGAAATCAAAATGAAACTGAAACTCAAACTCATAATCGAAATCGAAGTCAAACTCACATTGAAACAGAAACTAAAACTCACAATCGAAATCGAAGTCAAACTCACATTGAAACAGAAACTCAAACTCATAATCGAAATCGAAGTCAAACTCACATTGAAACTGAAACTCGAACTCACAATCGAAATCGAAGTCAAACTCACATTGAAACAAAAACTCAAACTCACAATCGAAATCGAAGTCAAACTCACAATAAAACAGAAACTCAAACTCACAATCAAAATCGAAGTCAAACTCACATTGAAACAGAAACTCAAACTCACAATCGAAATCGAAGTCAAACTCACAATGAAACAGAAACTCAAACTCATCATCGAAATCGAAGTCAAACTCACAATGAAACATAAACTCAAACTCATCATCGAAATCGAAGTCAAACTCACAATGAAACAGAAACTCAAACTCACAATCGAAATCGAAGTCAAACTCACAATGAAACATAAACTCAAACTCACAATAGAAATCGAAGTCAAACTCACAATGAAACAGAAACTCAAACTCATCATCGAAATCGAAGTCAAACTCACAATGAAACAGAAACTCAAACTCATAATCGAAAACGAAGTCAAACTCACAATCAACTTTGAGTTTGACTTCGATTTCGATGATGAGTTTGAGTTTCATTGTGAGTTTGACTTCGATTTCGATGATGAGTTTGAGTTTCAGTTTCATTTTGATTTCAACTTCGATTTCAATTATGAGTTTGAGTTTCTGTTTCATTGTGAGTTTGACTTCGATTTCGATTATGAGTTTGAGTTTCAGTTTCATTTTGATTTCAACTTCGATTTCGATTATGAGTTTGAGTTTCTGTTTCAATGTGAGTTTGACTTCGATTTCGATTGTGAGTTTGAGTTTATGTTTCAATGTGAGTTTGACTTCGATTTCGATTGTGAGCTTGAGTTTCTGTTTCATTGTGAGTTTGACTTCGATTTCGATTATGAGTTTCAGTTTCATTTTGATTTTAACTTCGATTTCGATTATGAGTTTGAGTTTCTGTTTCAATGTGAGTTTGACTTCGATTTCGATTGTGAGTTTGAGTTTATGTTTCAATGTGAGTTTGACTTCGATTTCGATTGTGAGCTTGAGTTTCTGTTTCATTGTGAGTTTGACTTCGATTTCGATTATGAGTTTGAGTTTCAGTTTCATTTTGATTTCAACTTCGATTTCGATTATGAGTTTCAGTTTCTGTTTCATTGTGAGTTTGACTTCGATTTCGATTGTGAGTTTGAGTTTATGTTTCAATGTGAGTTTGACTTCGATTTCGATTGTGAGTTTGAGTTTATGTTTCAATGTGAGTTAGACTTCGATTTCGATTATGAGTTTGAGTTTATGTTTCAATGTGAGTTTGATTTCGATTTCGATTATGAGTTTGAGTTTCAGTTTCATTTTGATTTCAACTTCGATTTCGATTATGAGTTTGAGTTTCTGTTTCAATGTGAGTTTGACTTCGATTTCGATTATGAGTTTGAGTTTCTGTTTCAATGTGAGTTTGACTTCGATTTCGATTGTGAGTTTGAGTTTATGTTTCAATGTGAGTTTGACTTCGATTTCGATTATGAGTTTGAGTTTATGTTTCAATGTGAGTTTGATTTCGATTTCGATTATGAGTTTGAGTTTCAGTTTCATTTTGATTTCAACTTCGATTTCGATTATGAGTTTGAGTTTCTGTTTCATTGTGAGTTTGTCTTCGATTTCGATTGTGAGCTTGAGTTTCTGTTTCATTGTGAGTTCGACTTCGATTTCGATGATGAGTTCGAGTTTATGTTTAATTTTGATTTCAACTTCGATTTCGATTATGAGTTTGAGTTTCTGTTTCATTGTGAGTTTGACTTCGATTTCGATTGTGAGTTTGAGTTTCTGTTTCATATTGAGTTTGACTTCGATTTCGATTGTGAGTTTGAGTTTCTGTTTCATTGTGAGTTTGACGTCGATTCCGATTGTGAGTTTGGGTTTATGTTTCATTGTGAGTTTGACTTCGATTTCGATTATGAGTTTGAGTTTCTGTTTCATATTGAGTTTGACTTCGATTTCGAGTTTCTGTTTCATTGTGAGTTTGACTTCGATTTTGATTATGAGTTTGAGTTCATGTTTCATATATCATTAACTTTTTTTCTCTTTTTGGACAAACAACTTTTGTGCTTTAAGGTATCGATATTATGTACCCATGGGCTCATGTCTGCAATCGCTCGCGCTGGGAGTAATAGTCATGCATTTATTTGAAGAAAAATAGTTAAAAAAGTATTGCAGTAAATGATCTAAGTATCCCACTCCCTCAGTAAACAATTTTTAACTCCAATATCCTCCTGTCCGGCACAGAACAAAACGATGATTTCGTTAATGAATCCAAATCGCTATTGTCCAAGGACGGAAAAATGATTCCGACCTTAGAAAAGGAATCATGTCGATGAAAACGATTACAGGAGGAGCAAGGGCAGTGAGAAATCCAAATGGACACAATGGAATCGACCATTGAAAAACGAGATAACAACCGACGGGCCACGAGAGGCGAACCGGACCATGAGATCTTCCGCAACGCGACGAGGCATTTGCCGGATGGACAAGCAAGTAGGCGCATGCGCATCACGACTTTGATGGACCGTGGACTGTCGCCAGATAAACCATCGGCCCATTAGTGGAGGTCAGGCTAGATCGTCTTCTACTGTCGAAAGGGAAATTGCCCTGTCCTTCCTTCGAATCGCCCTGGATACGAATTGATTTCTACTCGTCATCAGAATGACAATTGTTGTTGTCATAACAAACTGCGCTGGTTAGGTTCTAAATTTATGGAATTTATTGCAAACGCCGAAAATTTGAAAACTGATAGGGATAGAGTGCGGTAGTGTGCTGCACACATGATGACCTCTGCGTACCAAGAAGCATGGCAACACTGGTTCGATAGCTCATCATCTTGGTGGCGTCTCTCTCTTGAACTCTGCACTTCTTTCGGCACCATTCTTCCCCGATCTTTTAAGAACGTTAATTATATTAAATGTAAGGATAAAATTTGTATCCTTTCAAAGTATACTTACCTACTAAAGTCTCTTTTCAATCCCGATTTAATTCTTCAACTACTTGTAAGTAATTAATCGAGCTTTCGTCGCGGAATCGACAACAGGCATTATGAGATAAATCTCATTTTTTCACTAAAATTAGTGAGGTAGGATAATATTCGGAAAATCAACTGCCGGATTGAATGGTAAGGTGGTTTTTAAGCTCCGGGCAACACTGGGCCCTCAAAACGAGTTTTCGGTAGGGCGCCATGAGGCAATAGAGCGTAGATTGGTGGTTTTTTGTCCCTCCTGAAAAGTTGGCAAATATGAGATAGCGCCTGTTGCCGATTCCGCGACGATTTATTCAATTTTGAGGTAGACGATTTGAGATATTGACAAAAACAGATATATCTCATATTTGCCAATATATTGAGGTGTCCTTGGGTCCGCACTTACGAAATAAAAATATCTCACTCAAATTTGAGACTTTGTTCAAATTACGATGACCGATCGCCCTCTTAAGCCGGAATTTCCATTGCTCTCAGTTGTACCAAAATATAGGCACTTCTAGTCAAGTGTAGAAACGAGGTAAGTGCAAGTGGATTCGAAGTACCATAAAACGTGGCGTATTCGGGTGGCTTCAATGGGTAGTGTAGGAGAACTTAGTAACCTTCATTGGCCACTAGAGTGCGCTCAAATATTTTGATAACAGGCTGTTATTAACAGCAAGGTGAGGTTATCAATGTGCAGGTTATTACGAGAGCTTTACTCAGATGACAAGGTAAGGGTTTTTCTCATCTGTTGTCATCCAGTACCAGTGTGGATAATTTGAACTCTGACAAGGTAAAAGCTTCGAATGTCCTAGTTTCATTTTAAACACGCAATTTTGTTCAAACTTTGGTTCTCTAAGTAATAAGGGATGGTCTGCTCTTCCCCCTTTACCCCTAAAAGGAAAAAATAGATGCAAGAGGTCAGCGCTTTCCCCCGAATGTCTGGAAATGGGTCAAGTGCAGAGTTCCGCACTTCCCCAAAACTGATGGCTAAGAGAAGTATGAAGCCTTCTCTACCATTATGTCTCCCATGGGTCCGATATGCGTCCCAACGATCATCATTTATCAGAATTCATTCTTATAGGAATAGGAAGGAGCATCATTGCAGTGAGATCTTATACAATGTAAATTATGCAATTTACGGATCGCTACCTCGAACGCGACTTCAGAACCCTAAAAAATGTATCCTCTCATCCAGGAGAAAACCGATTTCGATAAAACCGAACGTCAGTTCGAAGGAAGATTTTGAAAGACGCGTAGATAACACGAGTCGAGATTACACGGTTGTCACGGGATTACACGACACAAATACCTAGCCAGATTTCGTATTTATTATGGCATAGTTTGTGTATTGGTGGGCAGGAGTGCTAGAAATACAAGAACCTGTTGTTGCGTCACGTGACTTGAGGACTCAGACATTGAAGGCCGCGGAGGATCTTTTTTGAAAGAAGAATCCTCCTGCACGGAGGAGAAATTATAATTGGTTACCAATAAGTCCTGGTTCACACTGCTGCTGAATCGTCCGGTTGATGGAAATGGTAAAATCGAAGAATTGCTGCGCAGATACCACCATACTTCCTCATTTAGGACGAAATTTGAAATCACAGCTCAACTTTGTTACTTTGTACTTTTGCAGTTTCATAACTGAATTTTTCTCCATTTTTCTCATAGCTCCTTTACACTATCCTCTAAATGGTCGAATACCTAGTTATTTCAAGGATTTAAATTTTTGTGGTTTATCAGAGCAATAAAACAAGAATTTTTCTCAGAAATACTCTCCACTTACCTCATGAGAATTGGTGCCTCAGGAAGATAAGATTTTAACTTGTCACGAATTTTCAAATTTTTTTTTGTTTTCGCTTCAATGTGAACTAGCCAGTGTAGCATTAGCCCTTACGTCACAGGACCCATCCTGGATTTTCACGCTATAATAAAATGACTACCGAAGTCCGTGACGGTCACAAAACAAATTTGGTGCATCCACACTGACGAAAAGCCGACAGAAGCTCATTTCGTAATATCCAGATAAAATAAATCAAAGTCATGACGCGTCATTCGCTTTTGATGGCGCCTAATTGACTGTCAGTATTGGACGTCCTGTAATCCTGAAGGTCCTGATGTAACGCCAAGGATATGAAAATGTGAAAAAATTTATTGGCTTTTTTACTTCATATTTACACAGAAGGTATTTGTGATTCCAAGACAAAGCTTAATTTTCTGTAAAAAAATACAGACGAATAATCGTAAGAGAAAACGCCCAAAAAATCGCGGGGAAAAAATAATATTTGAAATATAATAAAAATGAACGTATTTAATACGATATTGCGAGCACCTCCGTGCGCTTCCTCGGCCAATAATTATGTTCAACATGTTACATTCGAGTCCAATAAGTTTGGAAAGATATAATGATCAGGTGATCGCCCTCTTACGTGCAATTTTGAAAAGCATTTTGCGGCACGCGCATCTTTGGCAACCGCGGTTGACTTTCTTTTGCGGGCTGCTGGGGTTTCTCGAAGTTGAAGAACTTGTGCAAGGATTGACACGTTTCATCATAATGATCCTTATGGATTGCTAAGTACTCCTTTCACGCAGATCATGCAAGAGATTCCAGCCGCTAATTGAATGGTGGCGCAAAAAACGAGCGGCGCGCAGGACACACGAAATACTTCCATATCATGGTGCGTAAAATTTAGGGGAAAACCGATAAACGATAAATCGATTATTTTCAGAATAATTTGGAAGTTAAAAATGTCGAAAAACCTTCGACGCAAATTTCTAAACGCAATTTTTTTTTGTAATCGAAAATTGTATCAATACTACCCTACCCCCCTTACACCCTCGTAATGACCTTCTGTCCACCCAATTACACGGGCTATGACAAAAAACGTCCACTGTCTAAAAGCCAAATTCGCCGTTTTGCAGTTGCGAGCCTAAAAGTGTGAAAATTCCATAACAAGGGTTCGGCAGGGGGTGCAACTGATGGAAAATTTAACGGCCGACATTTTCTTCTCTATCGAATATTTGCCTAAAACCCATATTTAGGCCGTAAAACCGGGAAAACTGTGAAAACCCGCGATTTTGGCCGTATCACTACCCCTCAAATTGACCTTGTTGATCAGAATCAAGAAAAATCGTCAAATTCGATGTTTTTTATTCAATGCCTAAAGATTCTTGAAGAAAAACCCTTTCTAGTGTTCTTGTTCTAGAGTGTTTCTACAAAATTAAGTCAATATTCCGGGACCAAAAAAGTCCAACATTTTTAGTGGGCACTCAAATTTTATACAATTTTAATTTCGGTTCATTGGTACTTGAAAAAGCAGGCCAGTTTTTTTTTTACAGCAGAAAAAACACTAGCACACGAGTCCGATCGGTTATTTTCCGGATAGGTAATGGCTAAGCCGCGTTATCCCTGTTATTCGAGCAGACCGAAGGGCCGGTAATCGCCGGTTATTTTCCTGAAATAACACAGATCCGAAAGTGGGCGGATTGACACCTACGTTCCTTCCAAGCCTTGGAACTTTTTAACAATCATGACATCATTCGATTCGTAATTTACCCGTACACGGAAGTTGAAGATCCCAGAATGATGGTACTACGAAAATTACACGAATTGTTATGTGATCCGAGGAAAAAGGGGTGCCAAATCATGTTAATGTGCATCTGCCCACAAGGCCAATTCTTTTATTCTAGAACTAGAATGTTAAAGGTGATGCATAGTATGCTGTACAAGAGTGCAAGGCAGCCTTGAAAAAAATTCAAGGATTCGCAAAAATATACCTGCTTCAAGAACAGACACAACTTGAAATAAAACTTTCAAATAAACAAACGATAAAATGACAAATTTTCAAAATTTAATTTATCGTTTATTTACAAAGTTTTTTATCTGGAAGTCGATAAAAATCATCTGAGAACCTACCTCTTTTGGAATAATAACGGGTAAAAACGAAATTTTTCAGAAAATGATCATGAATATAATGCCGACCATCTCTGAAGAGGCCAAATCGGGCGAAAGTGCTCATAAGTATGACGAGGGTAAGATGGACTATGAACCTTTTATCTCCACTCCAGGATCAATTAAAATTTTCATTCCCTCATAATCAGAATGAACGGAATCTTTTGAATAAAAAATTTCCCCCGAACTTCTGAACCGATTTTAATTTTTTGTGCAGACAAAACGGGCCATAATCGATGTTTTTTATCGAACGGCACTTCGATTATGTGAGCATGACAGTCTCTCACAGGGTGACCCCGATTACCATAGGATCGAAGGATCCCACGATCGGCGAAAGGACCATCCCCTACTCGGGGGGTAGGTGGTACATGATTATCCCATCGGAATTTTGCCTTTGCCTTCTTCAGGTCGCGACCTTCTCTCTCCTTCGCTCTTTCTCTGATTCTCTTTCACACGAAGCAGGTTGCATCAATTTTCTAGCCCTCCTTCTTTGGGAAATATTGGCCAACCTGCGGCCACGAGGGTTGGCTTCGCTAATTCGGCTCGTCCTTGGCGCTGCATTCATTAGCGAATACCTACAACCCCCACCCCCATTGTAGAACGACAGTTCAATTAACTTCGAGTCAGTGGGATCCAGTTTGGATTGTAGAGCTCTGGAAATCAGGCTAAGGAAAGTGCATACATACCTTAAAAGTGTTCATTGTTATTTCATTTTTTTTACGCAGGGTGTTTTTATTTTAGATTGTTTCTCCATGAAAGGGTCGATTCTTCAGCTCATTCGCAACAATTTTTGTTCCTTAAAGTTTTTCGAGAGCCCAAGGAAAATCACACTTTTTTTGCTTCAAAGATTTTTTCGACTTTTCTTAGTAAAATGGTCATAAGACCCTTATACTTTGAAGTAATGACCAAAATGAGGATACCGTTGAAAAGATCGTTAAATTTCCTATAAGGATAGATAATTTGCAGTTTCCCAGCATCGAGTCAAATAAGCAAAAAATCAAGCCAAAGTCGAGATTGCTAGATATTTTAGGCTGGTATAAAAAAATAATATTATTTCTAGTTCGGAATTTTGCGCGTTTTTTGGGGGTATGCAGGGCGTTCTCACATCAGATTATTTTTCCTTGCAGGGGTCAATTCCTAAGTCCATTTGCTACAATTTTTGTTCCATAACATTTTTCATGAGCCCAAGGGAAGACACACTTTCTTTGCTTCAAAGATTTTTCCGACTTTGTCTCAATAAAATGGCCACAAGTCCCAGAAATTTTGGAGTTATTATAAAAACGAGGACACCGTTGAAAAGGCCGTTAAATTTCCTACGAACTTACGGTATTTGCAGCTTTTTAACATCAAGCTAAATAAGCAAAAAATTGAGCAAAAGTTGGGGATTGCTGGATTTTTTAAAATTTCAGTTTTTCAACGCGCGTTCAGAACTAGGCCAAAATGGAATAATCCCAACCGCTTTCCGGGAAAAACTTGAACGGCATGAATGTAGAGAACATTTTTTATTCGGAAATTTCGATTTTGGGGCACTGTCTGAACGACTCGAGTTTTTGAACATTTTCGCGCTGAATTCAAATGTGTCCCATGTTCCAACTTCTGATGATGGGTTTCTGAACTTTTGAGTTTTCATTTCATTTTCGAAAAGGCTTGCAAGCAATACTCTTTTCTGACCTGCTTATATCAGAACGCCGAATAAACGGCTCGGTTATTGTGTTTTGAACCATGACTGGCTATTTCAGTCGAAAATACAGAACCAACCGTATTCCTTCGAATAAGGAAACATTGCCTTTATTGAGGTGCAACTTAATCCCTCGACTTACCATCTTACGGCTAAATGCTCTTATGTAAAGGCCATTGCAGAAGAAAATCGTGAAGCCCCCTCAATAAAACAGCTTAACCCCTCGGAGTTTTACGGCTGTTAAAATTTCTCCTTTATCCGACTACAAAAGCGCGACGCCTTCGAAAGTCGTAAAATTCTAAACTCATCCTTCCTTCTTAGTTAGGTTACATCGACCGCTGAAAAACAACTGTCGTTACGACAACAACTATCGTAGCAAAGGTCTACTTGAGCCGCCCTTAGCTCTGACCTTAGCCTGCAAGGAAGGCGCTGACGTAACACTAGTTGGAGATGCGCCGGTTTCTCAGGTCAAATAGAACGGCCTCTCAATTTCGAGAATCCGATCAGGGTCAAGCCCGTATCACACGTCGGACCGTTTCCCGAAAATTCGGTAATTCCGACACGCAAAATTGCTGATAATTTCTCCTAGAAATAAGGTTCCATAGATGATAACAAACATTGTTGCCAAGGTGCGGCCGTCAAAAACCCCCGGTTAAACAGGACGATGAGCATTGCCAACATTCCAGTCCAAGAAATTTTGAAAAATGTTGAGAATTGAAGGAGATAAGGGCGTTGTTGTAATTGCGCACAGACTGACGCAATGGTCTTCCTCGAGTCTGTAGAACGTTTACAGACCTGCCCAATTACATGAGTTGCGCATGTAAAATCGGACTAGACAACACATCCCACTTCCGTGTGAGCCGACAGTGGTAACCGAATTCTCACATTACACCGATTACCATCGACATCGATCGATTTGAGGAAGTAGGATGTTTTTTTGTTGTGAGAATCGACAGCGTCCACAATTATAGCACGTAACTTATGAACCGATGCAAAGAATAGCCTTCGCTACAGGGGCGGCAGAAGCATCTGCACCCCCTGGCCAAAATGGAAAAAAACTACCTACACAAAAATTTATTGCTGTCCCACAATTCTCAAATCTACCATTAATCGTCTCTGAAAAACAACAACAAAATCATCCTCAACAACAACAACATCCTTGGGGCTCGTAATGGAAAGGGGTAGGTAGGAGAAAGAAGAGGGAGTGCGTAAGGCTCGCCGTGCATTTTCGTTGGATGCACAAAACAAAGTTCGGAAGCGACAACAACGTCAAAACACAAAGGTGTGTGCCGTATGGTCAAATTGTCATCTTGTATGGTCAAATTGTCATCTTGTATGGTCAAATTGGAAACTATCCATTCTGAGCATCGCTCGTGGATGGGTCTCACTCCAAATAAAGCAGGTTTCAAGTCAATTATGATCGTGACGTTGCAACATCCCAACAGTTTGGGAAGGTCATCTCTAATAGGAGATTCCCAAACCGACGATGCTCAACCGAGATAGCGGACCTTGAATGTCGTCGGAATGAAATGTAAAAGCAGTTCATCACCTCCGGGACATCCACGATATTGATGCTTATAATAAACGATGATTTCATGATAGGTGAGACCGCCCGAAGGCATCAGGAAGAGGACTGCCGACTCTTGAGCCCCCGTACACCTTTCACATGAGCCCGCGGCTTTTTTCGAGAAGGTCCTTCCAAGGGTAAAAGATGACATTTCCAACACAAGGGTCAGATGCGAGGCTTGTATCCTTACTTAGTAAGGATGAGCTGTTGTGCTCAGGCGTAAAGGAAACCGACGTATCTACTTTTGAATACCGAATGTTTCACAATGAGAAAGAGAGAAATAGCTCGGCTAAAATGTCAGGTGTGCAGTAGGTAGCATGATGTATTCACCTGCAGGGCTTAAACCTTTTTTTTTGCAGAAGCTCGTCATTTTTGCATTTTGAAGGATCCGAAAACGCCAAATTACGTCACCAGATAATGTGGGAAATGTCAAGAAAATGTTCACTTCCTCGTCCGTGTAACGAAATTCAGGATAACTCAACATTTTATTTGAGGCGTGTAGTTTCAAAACGGGCTCAATCCAAATTTGAAAATTTTCCAGGAAACAAAAAAAACGTTTTTTTCGGGAAGCTTGAAGCGAAACTACGGTTTAGGAAGCGTTTTTCTATCGGATTGAGCCGGATTTGGTCCATAAGGCGTTGCTTGGAATTGAACCTGGACAGTTGAAACCGCACCCAACAGCTGCAGAGCAACAACAACAACATAACCACATAATAAATTCGCGTTCTCCGGTAAACAATAGGCAGGCAATGGCAAATTTCAACACTAGCCGGTCGAAAAAAGGAGAGATAGGAAAATTTTGAACAAAATGTAAACAGAGAGAACGTAAGTACCGATGCCGCGCACACCGAACACGAAGACTGAAGATTCTGCAGCAGGCGCGCGCGCAGAGACCAAAGTGTCATCTGCAGAGAGCGTGGTAGACATTTATGTCTCTTGAAAAGTATCGGTGTACAGCGCTCTCTAACCGAGGAGATGGACATTATTCTCACAAAGTGTCTGACGACTGGGCTGACATATAACAAATTATTCCTCTTCACTGTCCTTAGTCAGACGTCACATGAAGCATTATCACTCCAGATTTTTTTTTTATTTTTTGTTTTGGGACGAGAGCAAGACAATGAACGAATTCACTTTGATTTCCTTCCTCAATAGCGCTTTCGTCGGTAGGGCCTCTTCAGGAGCTATTTCTAACATGCTGCACGGACGGTTGAAAACGCGTTTCTCGAACTCAAGGGCGTCTAAAACGTAATTGCCTGTAACGCCAAATTGGATTTTGGAACCGATCGCTAAACATTTCGTCCAAGGTAACGAAAAAGTCGAAAAAATGAACTAATCTCCTCTTGCGTCCCTATAGTTAACCAGTGGTGCGTAGATAACACACAATACTTCCATATTTTGAAACGTAAAATTGTGACACAATTTGATCATATTTTGACTGCTTTTGAAAGTGTTTAGGTCAAAAATATCAAAAAATTCACTATTAAAATTTTAAAATTCGCCCAAAATGAAAAAACGCCACATTTTCGGAATGTAAAAAATATCCACATATTCTGCAAGGTAAAACGAAGATTTTGAGACCAAGAACGCTCAAATCGGTTCATTTTTGCGGCCGGAAAAAAATAAAATAGAAAACACTAAAAATGCAAATATCTCGGAAGTACTGTGCGTTATCCAAATTCCGATTAAACAGGGTGTTAGGTCTTGCCGAGACAAACATTTCAGTTCAAGAAATTTGAAAAAAGGTTGAGAAATGAGGGAGATATGGCCATTTTTGTAAATGACCACAGACGGACACACGGACAGACGGACACACGGACACACGGACTAACGGACACACGGACACACGGACACACAGACACTTGTTCAGGAAGTGATTCTGAGTAAATGTGTATAAGAAAAAGTTTTTTCTGAGGCTCCGTTCCGATTCTCGATATTAGGACGATCACAATACTTCCATTTACTCTGTAAATATGGAAGTAAAAATTGACTCAATCGCAAGCCGCCACAATAGGAGATCCTCAATTGACTTTATTGACATTGCTAATACTTCAAGATGAACCCGACAGTTATCCCACTCATCCGACCGTAAGATGGATCCATTGTCTGCAAGTCGTCGATTGGCCGAGCAAGGTTCATAACTCATCCGTGCATTGCAGTGTACCTACTTCATCTGGAGAAGTTATAGCATCCTATCCGGCAGAACTGGATAGCAGTGTCATCCTGATAGCCAACCTGGCACAGGCATACGATTGTATGCTAAATAAAAACGAGTCTTGAGAAACAGCGGACAGTCAGGTACAACTGCCGTAGGTACGTGTATGTATGTGTAAGGTACGTGTACATACCTTTGTACCCTCTTCAAGGATCTATGACCCAAGAGATGATCCTGCCCTCTCACGTAGGCGCTAAGAATCGTCTGAGGTTTTACGAGATTTTATGGCTGACCCGACCGATAAAAAGTTGTTGCGCTAAATAGAACCGAAGAAAAAATTTCTGCGCAATTTACAAGCCAATAATACCTGCCTACATTGTAAAACCGAGGTCTATGCCTGTACCGAGCGTGCATTTTGTAAAATTTAAGTTTTGAAAAGTGCGATTTGCGGAATTTCAAGCAGCAATCGCATTTGATCGGTTTAATGAGAATCATGTTATGGGAGGTACCGGTTATTGTATAACGCTCCATACCCGACCCTTTCTCCGCTTACCGAAAATGTCCGCGAAAAACACGTTCCCGCATTGTGAGCGTCAAAACTCGATATTGCGATGCGTGCGCACTTTCGCGTCACTCTACGATTCGTGACGTTCATGATCGTGATCGTGAAGTTCGTGTTTGCTCGTGGTTATCACAGTGCCGAATGCGCCTCTATTTGCTGTGAATACGCGAACGATGTATATGGCGAGAAATCGTCTTTTTACAAGGAGGTTTTTCGCGATAAAGGTTATCATTTTTGAACTATCAATAAACAACGAATTTTTGCACTATCAGGGGTAGGTATAAGTTTGGCTAAAAAATAAGAGTATTTTTTTTTATTAAAATGAGTTTTTTAAGGCATTAACATTCAACTTACTTTCCCTTAGTTTTTAGTCATTTTCCGATGTGAGAGCGGTCTGACAAGTTCACCCCTGTGGTCCGGGTATTATTCACAAATCCATACATTCATGGGCATGCAGGTACCTATGCCCCAAAATCGAGAGATACCACTGAAGTACCTTATGGCATCAGCGGTCATAAAAATTCCAAAATTTCCAAGAAATGGCACCATATTTTCCTCGGGTTTATCCACCCCTTCATCGGAATAGTCGGATCCGAGATTTCTCCCACGGCCCAACACACAGACATCAGACAGTCAAGATCAGACAGTGACGTGTGTGGGACGGACGCGACCCCTCAAGACGATCCTGTCCTAAGGACGTTCCTGAGGATGGGCGGGAATTCGAAGCACGTTCCCTTTCATTGCACGAACTCCAAAGGCAGTTTTGTTCTTCATCTTCAAAGGTTAGTTCGTTGTGATTGATTGCAGTTGAACGTCACTGCTCGAGCGATTACTCTATTTGAAAGGCCAAGCAGGACGTTTATGAGGAAGATATCACGTCGAAATGAGGCGAGCATTTCGAAATAATCAGAGTTGAACCCGAATTGATATAAGAATTTTTGTAGGGGGTAAAAAATCGAAAAAAACAGCGGGGGCAAGTGCAGTGTACAACGGTCAACTTCGGTGATCTCTAAAAATCCATTTCCATAGCTACATTTTTCTGTTTCAACAAAGCTTTTTTTACTATCCTTTACCCAGGCATAAAGTTATCTCAAGGTTTTACACATTTTTGCGGTTAACCGGAGCAATATTCAAAAAAACAAAGTTCGAACGAAATTTTATAGTTACAATTGAGTTACTTAGTTACAATAGTTACTTAGAGCATTTTTGAAGTGTGCAATTGAGTTCAAATTACTCAGGCTGAGACTGGATGACAACGTATGCAAACAACCAAAATTTGAGGTGAAAAAAGAAAACACGAACACACGTCAAAACATATAACCTCACCCTGCTGTTATCAAAAGACTCGAGCAAACGTGGCCATTTAATACGCCTAATTTTCTGCTTTTTAAAGGCCCATTTGCACTTGCCCCGCTACACTTCACCAGTTTCTTTGAATGGAGTTCTTCGAAGTTTCGAGAAGGGGCCAATCTGCTTCAGAAATAGCAGTTTGGCCCTTTTGTCGCTCAGGTGCCGATATTTTCGAGTCTCGGCTACCAATAACGACGGGTAACACTGCATCCGTGAAATACGGATGAAAACAACGGCACTCCATTTCCTACAATTTGGCATTCCTCGGTTCAAGTGAGAGGGTACAGTCTCCCATGGACCCACGGGGTACAGTCGTGGGGTCGTGGTTGACCCCGGGCCCCCCTCCGGCCCATTGTCGTACACTGATGTAACCTTTGCAACATCCTTGGAAGAAGAGATACCCCCTCGAGTTCCTGAGTCTGGGAGCATCTTCCCTTTCACCTTCGGCACTAGCTATGTGACCGAAGAATGTCTTCTATTCCGATCGATACCGATTTCGGTAAAAATTTTCAGGAGCAATAGATCAACGAAAAATTGGGGGAAATTCGAAAAAATTTGTTAAGGTTAATACATTTTTGAAAAAGTCATCGAAGGAACGGAGGAAAATGCAGCATCATTAAATGATTAAATCTGATCATTTAATTTCAATTGTGACGATTCGAAAGAACCTCTTTCATTTTCAGGCCAAAAATTTGTTCAATAATAAAACTATAGCCTCCACGGGATTCGTCAAGTACACTTTGTCAGACTTGTTGACAGTGTTGAACATTTTGCACCGCAGTGCCTGACAAATCCTATGGAGGCTATAGTTTTATTTTCGAAATATTCGTTTGAAGTTGAAAAAGGTTTTTTGAAACGTCGCCATCAAAATTTGATTTGACATCATTTAACGATGGAGGATTTTGTTCGCTCGCCAGATCTCGACTACTTTTCCAACTACGGCTGACTATAATCGGGAGGTGCCCGGTTCTAATACTGCTGGAGAGTGAAATAATAACTTGATTTAATTTATGCTTAACACTATCGAGTGGTTACAGTACTTTCGAGGTATTGGCATATGGCATTAACCAATTTGAGTGTTGATGCTCTTAAAGTGTTGGAAGCCGTTCAAAAATCCCTCGAAATCAAAATACGCTCCACGTTTTGCCAAACTCACCCTCGTCACTCCTACCCCTTGTCTCAATTTGAAGTTACTACATTTATTCCGTTAGTTGCATGATGTTGCCGAAAGAAAGATAAACCGCACGTTTGTTTGCCATTCAATAAAACGTCGTCTCGTGACAGCCGTCGTGATGGCTAACCATTACAGTAACAGCCCGAAGACTTTTAAAAGCTCATCTGATGAGCTCTCGTTCGAAGAAAGACGGAGTTTTTTGTCGAAACGTTAACATTGTGCAAAACTTGAGGTTTTCCGCTCGCTCTTTGATGCCGGCCCTAGATGGATTGTTAGCGAAAGAATGATTTGCAAAAACGTTTATACCGTTCAATAAAATTTGTTATTAAGTTGTTTGTTTTATAAAATTTTTATATTGTTTTATTTTAAAAAAATTAGCATAGGTAGTTCAGAATTTTATTTTTTAGAAATTCATCTGGACAAATGAGCCAATATCGGATAATTGGTCTAATAATTAGTCAATAACTGCTGGAAGGTCTTCCAGGGAAGGAAAATTGTGATGTCTGCACTCCTGATATTTTGTATTGTGAGCCGGTAGTCAGAACAAAGTCGATTCATTGGTACCCAATTCGGCGATAAGAACAATTAATTGATGAAGAAGATTCGTCAATAATATCAATTTATTGTCAATTGTTTCGACGATAATAATCGATTTATTATCGATCGATTTGTTATCTAACGATTTACCAATGCATTGATATTAATCGATTGATTCACTGATGAAAACGATATATCGATTTACTAATAAAAACGATTTATCGATTTACTGATAATAACGATTTATCGATAGCAACGGTTTTAGTAATTTCCTTATCTTTAGTTATGAGCTACCTATCGATAGTTGCAATTTTTATTAATCGATAGTTACAAGTTATCGATTAGCTGGTGAAAACTATTTTTCGATTTACTAACAATACAGATTTATCGATTTACCTATCTGTCGTTACCTATGGTTTATCGATAGTTACGATTTTTATTCATCGATAGTTACAAGTTATCGATTTGCTGATGAAAACGATTTATCGATTATCTAATAAAAACAATTTTCGATTTACTAATATTAAAGATTTATTGATTAACTGATGAAAACGATTAATCGATTAAGGGTGATTCTCAAAAAAAAGCAACTTTCATGTTAATCGACCATAACTCGGGAACCAATCATCTGAGACTCGTGATTTTTTTTTCTATCTGTTCACTAGGACGCCGCTGACGTAATCCAACCCAAAAAATAAGGGAGGGGGATATTGGAAGTTATTTATTGCTAATCAAACGTTCAAATGTTCAGTTCTGTGCCCTGTAGCAGTATACGTTTTCAAGATTCGAAAGGTAAGTATTGATTGAAATCAGCACATTTCCTTGAAAAAAAATCCTCGAATCGATTCAGAATTAGTTCTTCTTTATGTTTTGCAAGCTTATATCAACATTTCTTTCGAATTTAGTCGGCCACGGTACCTCAAACTTGTGTACATGATTTTGAGTTCAGTTCCATGGCTTCATCAAAAAAGTGTCCATTCGCATCGAGTATGAGGGACAAAAGCCGGGAAACTGCATCAGTAGTTGGCAAAACTGTTCGCCTCTATGGCCCTACAGTTGCACGGCGCTTACACCTCTCATTGCTCCGCCAGCGCTCCTGAGGTGAACATGAACGCGTGGGTGTTTTTTCTCCATTCCTTTCCATGCCCCTATAGAATCAATTCTAATTCGACGCTCATGCTAATTTTTTTGCTTTCAACGCATTCTACTAGTCTGTTACCATTAAGAAAAATTCAATTTAGCACCTTAAATTATTTTTACAGTAGTATACAATGGATTGAAGAACGATTTTTCAGTTCCATGTCCCAATCAAGTTCCTTCCCATGGCCCTATTGACAATGTGATGTGGCCGTGGGACCGACGGTAAGGACATGGGAGTGAAAAATCAGCAGTATCATTGCAGTTTTTTAGATTTTGATGGTTTTAAGTTGAATTGAAAATAGCGTACTTGATTGTTTAGTGATGTGAGAACCCTTTTATTATTTCAAGTTGTTTTATTCAGGAACTACGTCGATGGCTCTACCAAAATTGTTCACTCCAGCAGAAATAAAGGAGCGTAGAAGGCTCCGGAAAACAGCCCGGAGGGAAAAAAATCAGAAACGACCCAGTCCTACCATCTTATTGTGCATCAATGTGCCAGTGGTTTTATTATTAAAATTAAGTTATTTTATTCCTATGATGAGTTTGATCTCAACCGAGTGTTTAAATGTGATCTACTAACGAGTAACAATGTTAGAAAAAAGTTTGAAATTTTTCTGAGCAACAAAATTTTAAAAATTGACTCGACCCAAAAAGTTGCTTTTTTTTGAGAATCACCCTTAACTGATGAAAATGATATATTGTTAATAACAATTTATCGAATCACCGATAAAAACAAGTTACCTATTGATTTACTGATAAAAACGATCTACTGATTCGCTGATAAAACGATTTATCGATTTACTCATAAAGACGATTAATCGATTTACTGATGAAACCGACTTATTGATTTACTGACAATGACGATGCATTAATAATTAAGAGCTACCGATTTATTGCTATATATTGATAAATTATTGATTTATCGTTAATAACGGTTTATCGATAATAACGATTAAATCGTTTATATCGGTAAAAAGTCGATAAATTTTATACGACCCTATTCTATTGAAAATTGCTCATATCAACGATATAGGCAGGTACATTGTGCCTGGGATTGATTCATCGTAAAGGAAACTATCGGTTGAACAACCGATGACGGGGAAAAATGAAATGCGATTAGTTCCAAAATTGGTTTATGATGATAGGGCGCATGAGCGAAGGAAGACGAATCGTTGTATAATAATCGCACAACTACCGACCGACAGACGTTCGATGCGTACGATCAATCAGCCGATGTCTGCAGGTAGCGTCTGACGATCGGTTAGCCATTAATGCGAGTGAGAGTGTGTGAGTCTGTCATGTTGTAACAATCATTACGAAGATATTCCCTCGTATTACGTGCCGATTTATTAAATGAGCTGTCAACGTCGAAGAGCCGATAAGTTGGCATTTTTTGAACCGAGAGCGAAAATAAATTGATAAAGGACGCAGTCGTGCAGTCGCGGTTGCACAAGCGAATTCGAGAGTAGAATCTCTTTCATATGTACATAGGTGTACCATTTTTGAAATCGTGGCGCATCATCATCGACAAAACCGTGCGCAGATAAGTTATCCATGAATATGATGACCTCAAAAAATGAAATAAATTCGAGGGGAAAATAAGACCGCAATTAAATTGACGAAATTTCACTCTCCGGCAGAATTTGAGCCTGGCACCTTCCAAAGACCGAGGCACTTCGAGGCCCAAGGGTTAGAGGCGTCTGCCTAGAGAGCAGGAGGTGTCAGGTTCGAATCCTGCCGGAGAGTGAAATTTTTGCCATTTCCCGCTTGATCGGGATCAAATTTTATAATTCCACCATTATCGTTCAAAAAAATTTGAAAAAAGTCTTGAGGGAGATAGGTAATGGTTTTTTTTTGTCAATACCCACCATGGACACGAAAACATGTTTTGGAAAGGATTCTGAGGAAAAGCTGTTCGAGCGCGTTTTTCAGAACCTCCGATCCGGTTTTCGATTTAAGGACGATCACAATTCTTCCGTCTACTCGGAAAGTTTGGAAATAATAATTTCAAACTTTGCCCCTCGTACTGCGGAATGTCTCTCATTATTCACCCCTTAACATGTTGCTACACGTCTGCTCTGCTGCACGATGTTGCTCGATCGACTACTACGTGTAATTCCAGTAGGGTGACATTTTCGAAAAAATGTCAAAATCGGGCACTTCGGAGTCTATCATTACATAGCATTGTGGGCGTGGCATTCTTCGGCTCACGCAGACCGAAGTGAAGTCTTCCTCGATTCTGCGCAATCGACTTTATTTACCTCGCACGCATAAGTCGCGAAAGATACCAAGATCACACACGTTACTTCCACGTACCTCGTATCTTATGGCAAAAAGGGTGTCGTATCTGTACGCTTCGTTGGGTAAAAGAATTGAGCATTTGTAATTGAGCAGATAAGTAGGAGAAAGAGAGTTTATACGTCTCTTGAATTCTCTACAATTTGCGCTTTCGCCCGTACGGCCCTCATGCGCTACTCCTTGCAGGACATCGGATCGACAGAAAATCTCAAGAAGGGGCCAATGGCACTCGGAGTCTTTCAAAAGTCATAGAAGTAGACAGTAAATTGGGCTAATTGAGTCAAAGTAAATTGGCAGAAAAATAGTTACACATCCTATCAGATTTGAATTTGCGATTCAAAAGTTTTTCCTGCCCTTATCAGAGTTGCACTTATATGTCCATAGTCGGATCCACCCTCACATTTCTCGAATTTTTTATGACAAATGTTCATGATAGAGAAACATTTTATGATAAATTTTGAATATCGCTCACCTGCTTTGTTCCGGTTTCGTATTCCGAATCGCGTTATCAACTCGAAAATTTAGAACCGATAGGAAGATTTTTCAAAAATCTCTTCAGATCCTTTACGATGGAATGAGATGCGAACCGAAACTTCACCAAACTGAGGCAAAGGGGTAACTGGAAGGTTTTGATCTGGAGCCGAAAGGGAACCCGGCACCGGCGCCCCACCAGGGGGTTCCAAGGGGCCCATCACCCCCGCGTGGGCGGACGGGGGTCCTCCGAAGAGCCTAGGGGCTTCTTTTCGAGGGATCCTGCGCGCAGAAAGCCGGCGCCACTGATCAATCTTCACCGCGCAGATTTTTTTAGCTTTTGAAAAATTATATTTTCTTAATCAGGGCTTGGAGACAGGTCATAATGACATAGACAGTGGTCATAATGTGACTGAATAGACTGTCTCCAAGCCCTGATGAAAAAAATAAAAATAAAAAGAAATTTATTTTCTATCTAAGTAGGTACTGCAGAATTACTTTAGTTTTTTGAAATTCTTGAACCAAACAGCCTCCAAAGTAGTCAAAATATAATTAAATTGTGTCAAAAATATGGAAGTATTGTGTTCTACCTACACACCACTATGGTTATTGTCTTTAACGGGCAATTTTTGTACCAATAAGGTCAACGTTCATTTTTCTCCCCAGTCAAATTTGACTGACACGGTGAACTGCTTCGAAGTAAATGACAGACAGACCACTCGAGCAGCTAACTCTTTGGAGGCCCCTTTGGGGAAAGAGCAAACCATTAGGAACGAGTCATACAGAAGGAAGTACTTGACTTCTAAAGAATAAAGAATGAACTGGCATTTTTTCTCCTTACAGCGGACAGTTGAGGGGCCCATATTACCAGCAGTGTTCGTAACACTTCTCTACCTATAACCAATTTACGCCGCAAAATGTTATGTTTTTGAGGGTTTTCAGCCATCAACATGACTCACTCAAACATGAAGCATTTTTTCCTGAAAACCAACCGAAATAACATGATCGACATCCAACATTTTTAAGCGGGTACCATCAAATTAAGGAGTATTTTGACGCACGTACAGGTACACAATATGGAAGTATTGTGCGTTATCTGGTCACCAAGAGACATTTCGTACATGAAATATTTCTGAACCTTAGATACAATTTCTAGTAATACGACTTCCAGTACCTACTACAATTTTCATCAATTTTGAAAAAAAAATCATTTTTCGATTGAAAAAATAAATTCGACCTAGTTTCATTTTGCGGTGTACTTTGGTTACTGGAGGAGTGCAATTTTATAATACACGGAAGGAAATGTCGTCCAAGTGTGGAAGGAAGCTGACTGAACAAACCACAATTCGGTCAGGTAACCAGAGATGATCTTCAGCAGTACCGATCACGATCTGTGGCCAACATTGGCAGATCATTTGACTTTCTCATGTCTGGCGTCCGAAGGAGGAAGCGATTTTTGATTGGGATTCCGCTCGCCAATTGTCCGTAATAGGAAAAAAAAGTTCAACGGAAAATTTGTATACGTTGTTGTGAGAAATTGAGGGGGGGCTGAAAATTAGTTTTATATTATTTATTTTCTTTAAATTCTATACTTGGATTTATAAATTTTATAATTAACTAGCTGTCCAGTCGCGAGTTGCTGTGAGCCATTACCATCAGATGGTAATAGTTTCTATTATTGCGTCATCCTCAACTGCATAAATGACCCTTCGTTCTCAGGAGGACCATACGTTCAAAATATCAACAGGTCCTAACAAATATCACTCATCACTCGTCACTCGTCACCCGTCACCCGTCACCCGTCACCCGTCACCCGTCACCCGTCACCCGTCACCCGTCACCCGTCACCCGTCACTCGTCACTCGTCACTCATCACTCATCACTCAATACCCTTCTCCGACCGTTAGGTTAGGATAAGTTAGCAATTTTTTCCCCAGGCTATCACAATGGTTTATCATTGAATAATAAACCAAAATGTTGTGCTCAAGTGTCATTATTATGTTTTTATTTTTTGCAAATTCATTTATGTGTTTGACTATCTACGCAGAATTTGTTTTGTCTTGATGGTTCAAAGGACAAAATCCCATAATTTTTTAAAAATATTCTTGTTGTTGTTGAGGATTATACGCTGAATTCTTCAACGCAGCAGCTGTGCGTGGTAGAAAGGAATCATCGTAAGGACGGAATGGAATCCGCAATCACGAATATATTTACCCCCTTAATTGGCAACATCCAAGGATTTACAGTTCTGATTATCCAAAGCAGTAGATTGTGTGGGAATTCGAAAGGTGAAGGGGACGGACAGACAGCACAGCACGGCCGAGATGTTATAGCGGCTTAGTATTATTCGAGGTCGCCAACTACATGATCCCCATCTCCGCAACGGAGACATCTTCCCCATCTTTCTTCTTCCAGTTGTCCGAGTATTTATTGGTTCGCCAGATTAACCCTTAATCCGCGCCCTACTATCACTAATTCGTCCCGCGCGCGGTCCTCCGTACCGCAGCACAATATGTACTTGAAAACATAAAATTTACTAATGCAGGGGATAAATAAACCGAAAACTGAGATTATTATAATGATCATGCATAATAATCATTACAATAATGCATCATTACCTATTATAATGTTCATGCATGCCAGTGTGCGTATTCGCATTTTTGCTCCCAGGTTAGTAAAAGCCTCGTAGAGACGACTTCCTTTATTATTTTCAATCGCCATTCAATTTCTTTCGACGTTTTACAAAATAGGAGAGGTTTATCATCAATCTTATGGATATGGTAATCGGATTCGTGTTGGCTCCAGTACGCGGAAGTGAAATGCCATGCGCATGCGCTGCTCGCACGACCTCCCCGACCCGGTCGCATCCCTGTCCTATGAATCCTTTCTGCTTCTGCCGGCTCAAGGCTGTTGTAATTCTTAAGCTACCATTGTTTTACTGCCGTATTATTCGCAAAACAAATGGAAAAACGCCATTTTTGACGGAGAAAATTTAAAAGTTGAGCAGTTCTCGACTTTGGCCTAGTTTTTAGCGTATTTAACTTAATTTCAGAAAGCTGAAAATACCGTACGTTTATAGGAAATTTAACGAGCTTTCCAACGGTATCCTCATTTTTTTTATTACTTCCAACTTTATGGGACTAATAGCCATAGTGCAAAATTTGCATAGCGAGTTTTTGATATTTTTGTCCTAAAAAGCCTCAAAAGTAGTCAAAATATAATCAAATTGTTTCAAAAATGCACCCATCAAAGCATGGAAGGATTCTGTGTTATCTACCCACCGCCGGCTTGTTTTTTTGGCCCATTGTTCGTAATCAAAAGTTTTGGAAAAATCACAAAAGTTCAACGCGAATCTCAAGTTGCCATACCGTTCTCCTCTCATTCATACAAAAGGTTAGGAAAGTAAGTGCCCGGGCTAAGGGTCGAGACTCGTAAACGTGATAGTCATTTCACGTAGTGGGAGGACCAGACGGCGGGTCAAATGCCAAACAGATCCTCAGATAGGTTTAGATTCTCTTGTTCACGCCCCATCAGCCGCGACTTAGGTGCCACTAACAGTTCAAACAGCTGTAAATCATTTTACCATTCGGTAATCGCCACTTTCTCGCGTTACATGCCCGGCATAGTAACCTGCGGGGGCCATAGCCAACTATTTACATAACATGACTCACATGTAGGGGTGACAATTTAATTAATGAATGCCGTATTTGAGGAATCGACAGCAAATCCATCAAATAATTGACCGAAGTATTTGAGCATTTTTGATAAGGCGAGAGAGGCTTGAGAGTTGCGGCGGAACCTGGAAGCTGGAGGTACTAGCCTCCTAATTCGGATCTGTTCCTTGGGTACAAAGTATACGCTCTTTCCTTCTCCCTGTAACGACCCGTCTGCCTAAACAATGATTCCGTCCCAAGAAATGCCCCTAGCAGCAATCAACTTCTCTTATAGAGCTGTTTTACTCACAGTTTTTGCATTCTAACGTCGAGTTTTCCTCGAATAAGCGAGGTAAATCAAAAAACGATTATACCGTTGGAAAGCTGAGATTTTGGGCCATTTTCTCTCGGAACCAGCGCAGAATTTTTATATTTTTTTCTTATATTAAACGCACGTTGAAAAGATGGCGATTTTTTAAAAAATAGCGATTCTCGACTTTGGCATATTTTTGGATCTCTCAACTAAAAGTTAGATAGCTGCAAGTATAGCGAGTTTATTGGAAATTTAACGGCTTTTCCAACGGTACCCTTACTTCTGCGATTACTCCAAAATTCAAGGGACCTATAGCCAATTAACTGAGGCGAGGTTGAAAACAAGAAGAAAATCCAAGATGTAAATAAAGTGTACTTTCTTTTGGGCTCACAAAAAACTTTATAGAACAAAAATTGTAGCTGATGAACTGAAAAATCGATCAAAAGTCATAAGACTATCTCAAGAGTGAAAATTCTGTTATTGACGCATGCCAATTCTGCCGTAAACATTATTTTCTTCCATCTTTTGTTTTTAGACGTTTGCCAAGCTGTTTGCAATCCGTAACTCACTAATGTGATTAATAAATCGCAATATATTAATTGTTGACTCCAATTTGTAAACATTTGCCGATCGGCCTCAAACAATGTTGCTTCTGTTGCTCCGAATTTCCCGCGGTCGCAATTCACCTCGCTTATCGCGTTGCTGTCAATATCGACCGGTGAACCAATCGCTCGGGCATCTGCCGGTAATGTCTGACGGATAGTCCGTCGGTTATTACGGTTCAACTACTGACGGCAATTCGGGTCAGACGTTTTAATAGCCCATCAACGCGTGGGAATCAACTTTTAATCTCGAGATCGGAGACTGGGCCGGCAAAGGTGACTGGACGGCTGATAACATTGCGGATTTGTAAACAAATTTTTCACAACAACCCTTGAAACTTACGCATTTAACGTTTGAGACGGTCTAGAATCAAAATTTACAATTATAAAACAAAATGGTCCTACGGCATTTGGAGTCCGCGGTGGGTACATTTTTGTAAAAATAGAAAAGGCCAATTTTGAAGTTGATGCCGATGGTACAGAATTTTTCGAGTATTTTCCCCGGATTTCTCGCTCGATTTACCATGAAATAGGGTGTTTTCAGGAAATTTTCGGCAACTATTTTTTTTATCAGTCTTGCTCGAATTTTTTGAAAGCGATTTGTTATTTTTTCACGTTTTTGCCAATTGGAGGGTGTTCTAATCAACCGATTTTGTATTTTTTTGAGCTCGCTGGATTCCTTGTATGTTTCTGCGCATTTCTCACTCCCTGAATGTGAAAATCGAATTAATTGTAGCGATCAAAAACGTGCATTAAGTGTGGGTTAAAAAAACTGGTTTTTAACCTTTTGAAAAATTCTAAAAAAACAACATATTTCTGCTCGAATGTGATATATTAACCTAGACGAATCGTACCTCACTGAGAGGACCGTGTATCAATTTCTTTGGGTGGAGACCTCAAAATTTTAACTAAAAACTTGTTCCTCGGGCTGCAAAAGTCTTTCGAAACCTGTTGCCTCTTGACCTCAGGTTCTGTATGTCAGCTACTACACCTAATACCTTCGTGTTTATACGGCCTACCGGTTACAAAACGTATTAGCAATGACGTAAGCGCGATGCGTATCCCAAGGTTGGAAGATGGTCGAACGTATCAATCCTCGAAATGGTCAGCTGACTGGAAATAATCGGTCGAAAAGCCGATGATGCCTTCTAAATCGGCAGGTGGTGCGCGAACGGCACACAATACTTCCACATTTCGGAGAGCAGAATTTCGAACTGAATTAATTTTATTTTCACTAATAAAGCTGAAAAACCAACTATGTCAATTGGCCCAATTTTTTAGTTTTTAAGCCAGGAAAAAAAGAAGGAAACGAGCTTGATTAAAATTAGCGAGGCAGGAACTTGTACAGGAAGTGATATTGAGTAAAAGTATAACTAGCAATTTTTTCCGAACCGATTTTCACTTTCAGGACGATTGCAACGCATCCACCTCAAGTTGAAAGGGAAGTACTGCGTGTTATCCTCTGGCTAGGGAAGAACGTGGCCAATCGGGGAATTGGGGTGCCTCAGCACGACAGAACCTGATACCTTTCGACTGATACCTTTCTCAACTGTTATCTGCTCTTGGAAGAGCTGCAGTTGAGAAAGCGCACGACGAGCGAATTGCGACTGTCGAAAGATCGCACGAATCGCGATCGTGCAGGTTGTGATATGAGCCACCGCCAGATAGGTGAACTTTATCTTATCATGAGCTTTTATTGTCCCCCCCCCCAGAATTTAGAGGGTGGAACTTGATTTTGGAATTACGATTTTACGATTCAACATTTTGATAAAATAAAAATTGGTAGCAGGTAACTTTTTCTCGCATGGTTGCTCAGAATCGTCTTTTGAAAAACGTTTCCTTACGCAAAATTCAATTCTCTACAACTTTGATTATGTGGCATTTTTTGACAGGGGGAGCCGTTTTTGAGGTACAGGCCTTGAAACGGGAGCGCAACCCGTTTTTTGCCGATTTGAGAAAAACAGCCAATCTTTGACAATGGATTAAGGCCAAACGGCTGGACCGATTTTAACGTTCAAGGTGATCATTCGACGCAGAATTTCATGTAGCTTACTATTGAATAGGTAGCCATTTTCAGTAGAATGCATCGTTTACAAGTTATAAGGGAAAAACTGAAAATGTGCCAAAAAATCGTGGTTATTCGATTTAAAAAAAAAAAAAAAAAAAAAAAAACAACTTCTAGATCACTAAGCTCCGGAGCAGGTAACGTCCCATTGCGACACTGTTCGGCCCATAATGCGCCACTTAAGCCCGTATCACACGTCAGACCGTTCTCCTCCCCATCCCACGGACAGACACACAGACCCAATTATCCGATTGGCTGATCCCATGGATATGTTCACTTTGGCGCACCTGCATCAATGTTTGTTATTATTCATCTATGGAACCTTATTTCTAAGATAAATTTTCAATGAATTTGCATGTAAAAATCACCAAAGAATCGGTCTGTCCAGACGGTCTGTGGGATGGGGAGGAGATCGGTCTGACGTGTGATACGGCCTTTAGCGGCTATTCCCACGGCGCTCGCATGAGTGCTCGATCGTGACGAATCATCCTTCGATCCTTTTTTATGCTTTGAGGACCACCTTTTCGACTGTTTTACGGGATGAAAAATGATACAAGTCGTCCGTAGGCAACACACAATACTTTCAAAAATCACATTTCGGTACTCGTTCGAGCAAAACTTGTAAAATCATTCAAAGCAGAATGTTCAATAAACACAGGATTTTAAAAAGTCAGCAATACGTTATAGTGTATAAATTTTATTGTTTTTTTTTTTAATTTTTTATCGGACGCTAAATTAATTTGCTCAACAACTGACATTTTTACAAAAAAAAAATATCTGTCTAATAATATACTCTTAACATGAGATCAACAGAGGTCAGCCTCTAAGGTGTAAAGCAGTTGTTGTTGCACGACCGCCGCCGATCCTTTCTTCCGTCTCGTTATGTTGGTCTTCCCCGCTCAACACAACAATAACTCACGTAATCCGGGCCTTGTTCTTTCCTGGCTCTTCACCTCGCAAAATGGACTCAGACTTCGACAGGAAAAGTAGAACAACTGTTATGCAGTTCTATTTACAAGTTGGGTTAACCGCAGCGATAATCAAGGGGAGCGAAATTGATTAAGGTTCTGCGTTATTTAATAGTTGAAAAATTTTGATAGCGAAAATCGCCCGTATGGCTAGAAATGAGCGTTTTAAGGATTTCCTAAGCAACAACTCAAACTTACAAGTTGAACAATTTCCGCCAACGATTCACAGACAACGGAGAACGGACAACCTGATAACCTAGCAACCGGACAACCTGACAAGGGCAAAGGACAAACAGGCTTCCAGGCAACCTGACAACCCATATTGGACAATCGATACGTCCTTTGTCGTAACGTCGTTTGTTAGCTTAAAAATGAATTATTTCTGAAATTAGGAGCCTAAAAAACAAAGACCGATCAATTCAAACCCACGTGGATTTTAAATAAAAAAAAAACTTCAAAAACACCAATTGACAGATTCGATACGTCAAAACCGACCAACAGATGACTGTTATAATCGTGGATTTAACCGTTCGAAAAAAAACCTTCGCCGGGCCGCAATTTTCGGAATGATACTACCTTTCTCAGGGTGGAAAGACCTTGACCCGCGGGCAAGAGGATCGACCTTTTTAATACTCTCGCATGACTTAGCCCTCTTCAAAAACGACGCCAAATTTTCGAAAATGGTGAACAAGGATCGTGTGAAGATGAGAACACGACTTTTTCGACCGTCGAAGGCGAGAATTAGCTCGGAAATCAGGTGAAGGTGAAAACGCCGAATTTGTGTTTATGAAAGCATTCGTTGACAAAACACAATAATATTATGGACATATTATGTCCATAATAATTATAATGGACATATTATGTCCATATTTTGGTGGGAAAAAATAAACAAAAAACATCGAAAGTGGCGGATTTTTTGAAAAATGTCCAAGCCTCCCAACTCAAAAACTGCAACACCGAGAGTTTGAGCACACAGTACTTCCACGTCTTTTTAAACAACGCCAAAAAACACTGTTACTCAATTTGACTCGTAGGGTTTTTTGTCGCTCCCACGCAGCCAATTTTGATGCGATTTCAAAAAATCTTTTACTGGGATATCGAAGAAGTCTGAATTTTTAACACTTTTTCCCCATTTTTCTATGATTAACATTGGTTTTTCTAGGATCAGCAGCCGAAAATGTGGAATAAACCTAAAAAACATGGGGAAAAAATATTTTTGAAAATTCGACCTTTTGCATTTGACAGCTTTTGGATCGTGGCTAACACTATTTTCAACGTCCTTTTCCAAACGATTTTTAGGTGTTATTTAAGGACATTTTTTCCTAAATTTGCGATTGTAAAAATGATGCCATGGGTTGGGAATTTTTATTATTTTTCTCGGATTTCTCGCTCGATTTACCGTAAGAAAAGGCGTTTATCCGGGGAAAATTCAATAATTTTGAAATCGGTCGGGAATTTTTTTTAACACCCCCTGAAAACTTGTTGGCTTACCTGGTTTGTGGGTAGATAACTTGGCGTATTTTTATTTTGGGCGAATTTTAAAATTTTCATAGTGAGTTTTTGGATGTTTTTGACCTAAACCGCCTCAAAAGTAGTCGAAATATAATCAAACTATGACAAAAATTTACGTATAAAAATATGGAAGTATTGTGTGTTATCTCGTAAGAGGTAGTGGCCCCTATCCGACAATAGAGCGTGCCGCAGGTGGCCGAATATTTGGATACCCAGACTGAGTCGAGCTGGCGCTCTAGTTTGAATGCCCAACGGCCGAGATAGCGCTCCGGCCGGAGTGATCATGACAGGGCTCGCGTAGTTCGGCTATTTTATAGCAAAAAATACGCTTCTTCCCTCTCTCTCTCGAGGAGGCTCCTTGTCCCACCCGTAGACGCTCCCTATCTCTCCCTCGGACGCTCAATATCTCTCACTGAGCGATAGTCGGGCGGTCTCTGTCGCTCCCTCGGACGGTCTCTGTCGCTCCCGTGAACCTGCGAGCGGAGGAGAAGGGTGAGGAGGAACCCCCCGCCGCGGGAGCGCCGCTCGGGAGCGCTATCTTAGCCTCATGGGGCCCGAGCTTTCTGACTGGCGTCTGTGGTCAATTACAAAAATGGCAATAACTCCCTCATTTCTCAACCTTTTTTCAAATTTCTTGAACTGAAATGTTTGTCTCGTCAAGATCTAACCCCTTGTTTAATCGGAATTAGAATAACGCATAGAATACTTCCGATATATTTGCATTTTTAGTGTTTTCTATTTTATTCTTTTCCGGCCACAAAAATGAACTGATTTGAGCGTTATTGGTCCTAAAATCTCTGTTTTACCTTGCAGAATATGTGGATATTTTTTATATTCCAATAATGTATTGTATTTTTATTTTGGGCGAATTTTAAAATTGCAATGGTGAGTTTTTTTTTATATTTTTGACCTAAACACCCTCAAAAACAGTCAAAATTTGATCAAATTGTGTCGAACTTTAACGTTTCAAGATATGGAAGTATTGTAATATCTACGCTCCACTGGTTTTCAAACTTTTTTGGGGTCGATTTTTTTTAATGAAAAAAAATTTAACTCCAATTTTTTCGGTATGACCTACTACCTTATTTTTTTGCTTTCCAAAATTTTCATAGATCGATTTTTTTCAATATTTTTTTTAACCAAAAATTTTTTTTTGGTATGGCCTACTACCTATTGCGGAGGCGGAGGATGAGGAACCGTTTTCGAACGTTTAGCCGTCGACTTGTGAACTCCGGCCCGACCTCAGGTCTTTCCAGTCAGGTCATTCTCGAGTCTGGAGTCGAGGGATCGGTTAGGTAACGTTACCTTCAGAGGTCGACGGGAAAAGGATACAAGCCTCTTCTCGCCTAGCTACGAAATTTGTTTCATTGCCAGCCGCCATTGTGCGTGGATAACGTAGGGTACTTCGAGTGAGGCACGTATACCGACTAGATAGGTTTTCATTTTTACAACCCCAGCCACTCGAAGAACTGTCCGGTAAATTTGATTTACGTATTTTTCGTTAATAAACGCCTCGGAGTAAGCCAAAGTCGCAAATTCTCCGATAAGCGCGAGTCAAAACTCAATTTGCAACGATTCGAGCATCTCGACAAGACTTAAGTTTTAGTTTCTGTTCGAGTTTGGGTTTTAGTTTGAACTTGAGACCGAGCGTCAGTTTGAGTTCGAATTTGAGCTTTAGTTTTAGTTTAAGATTCCGACAGAGTTAGAATATCAGTTTGAGTTTCAGTGCGAGTTTGAGTATCTGTTTGAATTTGAGGTTCAGTTTGAGTTTTAGTTTCAGTTTGAGTTCGAGTGTCAGTTTGAGTGCGAATTTCAGATTGAGTTTATGTATTGGTTTGAGTGTGAGTTTGAATATCAGTTAGAGTTTATGTATTGGTTTGAGTTTGACATTGAGAATTAGAATCTGTTTGAATTTGAGGTTCAGTTAAAGTTTCAGTTTTAGTTCCAGTTCGAGTTTCAGTTTGAGCTTTATTTTCAGTTAGAGTCCGAATATCAGAATCTAAAATTATTTTATTTTCAGTTTTGGATCCAGTTCAAGTTTGAGTACCAGTTTGTTTTTGTTCGAGTTTTAGTTTCAGCTTGAGATCCTGATACTCGATCTGAATCGATTTGAGTTTTCGTATGATGTTCGAGAAGTATTGTGAGTAAATATACCATTTACTCTGTAAATATGGAAGTAAAAAGTGGTGCGTAGATAACACAATAATTCCATGTTAAACTTAACACGTAAATTTTGAAATAAAATAAATAAAAATATCTAAATAAACTTAATACGTAAATTTTTGACACAATTTGATTATATTTCGACTAATCTTGAGGGTGTTCGGGTCAAAAATATAAAAAACGCACCATGCATAGTTACATCTTGAATTTGGAAGTAAAAATCCCCGCAATTTCAATTTCAATTCAAAAATTCAAATTTAAAAAAAAATTTTAAAAAACCAGGCAATTTCAGCTGTTTTCTTGGCAGATGAAGAGCTAGGTACAAGGACGACGGAGGTTTAACGATATCTATCGTTGGAAATGATACCGTTACCTGCCATAGTTAGCAACGCGCACTATTAACAATCCATTTGCAAATAGAGGCGAGCATTGCGTCACGGCCTTAACGAATTCCGATTAAAACGTCGAGATGAGAAGATTCTCGGAATGGAATGAACTTCCATTTACATAATCTCGAGTTGAGATACTCAACAGAGGACTTGAGTTTGAGTCGAGTCATCTCTATCCGGCCGACAGCTCTTTTCTCTGGAAATTATTCGCCTCTTCCACGCGGAGTCGCATTCTTGGCAGAAAATCCTCCCATTGGTTCAAAGGTTACAGTGTTGCTCAACCATGTTCACGATTTCTCATGCATTTCGGCTGTTATGCAGTTGGCGTCGTCTGAACGGTCTTAAATGTTATTATCGGGACCGTTATTCATGATGGATTGTCATTCGGGCGATTATTATGCGCATTTCTGACCTTTTCCGTACGACAACGGGGAAAATAGAAATATCGTAATTATGAGGAGCGATTGTCGGCGAAAGGGCGCCATTTATACCGCTTTTGGCGCATTACTCAATAATAAACCACGACACGTTACAAAAAAAAAAAAATCGAGCCAAACCGATTTAAAAACAAAATTTTCGAAATTTTCCGGAAAAAACCCTATTTTACGGCAAATCAAGCGAGAAACCCGGGAAACATACTCAAAAAATTCCAAACTCGCGACACCACCTTCAAAATTGAGTTCCGATTACATAGGTACATTATTTATGAAAATAATTTATTAAAAAAAAAAATTAGCGAACAAAAAATAAACTGCTAGGTGGTATAAATGAGTACCTAATAATTATGTATTTCAAAATCAATAAGTACTCAAAAATCCAAGCCATTATATTGTAATGGCCTCTTTCAAAATTTGGAAGGCACAGGACAAAAAACGCATTTCGTAACGCTATAATATTTATTTCTTCGGAAAAAAAGACAACATCGCACATCACAACAAGGCTTTGCAACAACTTGAAACTGACGATCGCCAAAATCGCGTCGATATCATCTCAATATAAAATATACGTATATAGATAAACTTTTTATTTTCTCCATAAATTACGCGACAGTTAGTCCGACCGAAGGGAAAACACGACGGTCGCCGTGCGATCCCTCGAGCCGTTATCACATTTAACTGCATAAGAATAAAATATAAGTAATATAATACTATCGGTTTGCGAGATAGTTCAGGAAGATAATTCATTCTTGTTCCTCGGTTAACATTATTTGTACGAGTACTTACGTAGTCTTTCACGAGATACCTGCACCGATAATGCAAGACTGTATTACGCGAGAGTACAAATGGTCGGCAGAACGTCGAAAGATCAGAACGTCAAAAGTGCAGAACGTCGAAAGTGCATAAAAAATCAAAGTGTAAAAAATCGAATTGTCGCAAGTGTAAAAAATCAAGGTTATGTCTTCTGCAGCTATCGGCGGTGTTAAGGTAGCGCTGATAACAACATGAGTGAATCGAGCAATCGAGGAAGAAATCCTGCATCAGTCTAATTCGACATACGCATCAGGCCAACGCTGATCAGGCACACTTTTTCAGATCAATTTGATTTTAATTCATCTTGAGAGAATTTTTTATACTTAAAGGAGTGAATGGACCGTCAAGTAACAGAATTAACGGTGTATAATCGGCTTTAAATAATTGATAATTAAAAATAATCGCTTTCTACGCCCCACCTATGTCCTGCGACGATTCAACAATTTCGATGATTAGGTATACAATGCACATCGACGATGAAACAGAGACTTCCTATAACTCACAATTTGGAGTTTTCGGGGTTTTTCATTTGTGACGTCTTCTGGCTGTCCTTTACCGATATAAACGCTCACAACGATGAAAATCCCAACTAAAATGGAAAAACAAATGAATTCAAAGTGTCCGATATCTCAGAATGGGGAAGAAGAAGAAGTGATAAGCCTTTTTTCGCTCTCCTGAAAAGTTGCCGTTTTTGAGGGAGTGCGTCATTCCGTCTACACTTCACTGCGTCTAAAAAATAGCTTCCGCCAAAGCGTCTAACATGATAAGCGGGTCACACCGTCTAAGATCGATCACAATCCTCCGTATCGATAGTAGGATAGTGTACCTCAACTTGAGACACTTCTAGAATGGTTACAGAGCTGCCGCCAGGGGCGTAAAATCGTACGCTGTTTTTAAGCTTGCTTAACTGTTGCTGTCACACGCCTCCCCATTGTAGGACCTGTCATAAAATTTTGTTGACAGTGTACAAAATTCACTCATGTTAGCACTTGGTTAGTGGAATAACCACAGAGTTGTGAATAAATTGTTATAACTTATATTTAGATCTATCCGTTTAAATAACATGGTTTTGAAAGTAGATTACGTGTCACATAAGCAGATATTGTAGCTCTCAGCTATTCATGTATGACCTAAGGATGCAATCGTCTAGCCGTGGAAGATGACTGTTTCCGTCGAGAAAGATGTAGGAGACATTGGAAGCTAGTGTTTCGGTAAGTCAGTGAACTGTATTTCATTTCAGTAAGATGCCGTTTTCATAACTGAGGCTATGAGCCCAATTTTTGCCCCCTTGGCAAATGTGTTGGCTATGTTGACCGGTTTGTGTTCGCCAGGTCCACTTTTACCAAACATTTACCAGCTCGTTAAGATTACCAGAGTGTGGGAGGCGGATCATTGCCTTTCGAAGCCTCCTTTCTATTGAGTTTGTCCTTTCATGAGTTTGTCGATAGACCGGGTTAAATCGGCCTGTGATTATGAAGCAGCTGAGTTCCTCAGGACCCAACCTCAGTTACAGAAACGGTATTCTTTTAAGGTCTCACGGGTAGTTCAGTGGCGTCGTCTTGCGTCTCTAGGTACAGGCCACGGCCGGAGGTATGGGCTAGATTTCCATTGGTGGCATGAAACATTCCATAGCCATGCTATCTTTCTCCAATTAAGATCATTTCCAGACCAGAGTGAAGTTGGCAACGGTTCAGCAACGGTTAACTGCGCGTTTCTTTTCTAATTTTTCGGACTCTAGGGACGTCCAGGAACACATTTATGGCAATTTTAACATTGTGCCACCAGTCATACAGTCTGTACAGCTCGTTGCTAACTGTTCCTTCACACATTCATCACACATACAGATCAGGTGACCTGGATGCTCGCTGCGCTCGCGTCTCCAAGATATTGGATACACCAAGGTGTTTAATCCTAAGGCGTACAATGTGACTGGTGGCACAATTCTTGTACAGCCAGAAATGTGTTCCAAGACGTCCCTGGAGACCAATTAGTTAGAAAAGAAACACGCAGTTGACCGTTGCTAACTTCACTAAGCTAATTTCCAGATACCCTGAGTACGAGGGATGACATGAATTATAAGACTATGGGCAAAAATGTTTATGCCACCTATGGGAATTAAATCCCACCCTGGGTATAGCCTGCAGCTAGTCAGTCGGGCGAGCCACTAAGCTGCCCCGGAGGTCCAAACGTAGAGATGTTATTGAATGCTATTGCGTTTCCAAGCGAAATTGAGAATTTTCCTAGTCAGATTGAGAATTGTCCAAACCAAATTCAGAATTTATTTTTCCAGTGTAGGTACCTAACTGCCTTGGAAAATAAATTCCAAATTAGGTTTGGAAAATTCTCAATTTTGTTGAAATGTTCTCAATGAGGAACATGCATGAAAAAAATGAACTGTTTTTTCGCCATAATATTCCTTGTTAGGCTTCAAAAATGGTATTATGGTGGATGACGGTTCGGAAAAGAGGTAATTAAAAGAGGAGGGAGGCTTAGTGAAAATCGCAGATTTGAAGTCAAGCGGGAAAATGGCCAGCCTCAAGGTTACACAGTGTGTGTCATCTTCCCGTGAACACCAGTGCAACCTCATCCGAGTTCATGTGTGTATGCTGTGATAGGACGGCGATAACGGATTTTTTGCCGTTACATTAAGTAACTACGCGCAGTCTTGTCCGCACAGTGACGTCATACGGTTAACCGCCACATTCAAAAGGGCACTTTTCATTAGCGTTTTTCACCAGGAAAAATGTTGTTTTTTCGTTGTAGACCATCACTACATCATTTTCGCATCCTAAACAGCATCATTCTGGCGGAAAAAATGGAGTTCGTTTTTCATGCATGTTCCTCATTCGACTTGAAAATCCATACATCTGTAGGTTTATTAACCGAACATAGTTATTATTTATTATAGGTACTATATACCTATATTATAAGATTATATCTGAAATGAAACCCTGGATTGAAGGGAGTTGAAAAAATATGGTTCTTGAGCAATGGGATTGTATTTTGTTTGCACAAGATTGTATTGTAAGCCCTCAGCTATAGTAAACCCTGCCTTGTGCCTAAATTGTTGACTTAATTCACAGGAGATAAGCTGCGAAGTCGCAAAATGAGGAAGCGTCAATGGATGGCAACCTGAAGCGAGATTAACCACTACGAAGTGGACCTACATACCTACCTACTTCCAACCATTGATGGAAAAGCTAGCGTTGAAGTAGTCACAACAGCTTCTGAATTTCCATCGACTCAGCATTTTCCCAAAGGCCTAGCTGGATTATCTGCTCGAGCAGTTTTGTAAGATTGGACTCTGAAAATTGATGAGAGGAGAATTGTGATGTGGACATACCTGATTTCGGTTTATTTTTCAATAATAATCCATTGTAATCGTCCATGATGAAAAATGTTCTAACCTACCTACCCTGAAAACTGTATGGTTTACGTTGCAAAGGGCGTAGAATTCGAATTTGCAATTAAAAAAGATCCTTCCGTCTCCCGTGAACACTTTTTCTCCCAAACGGCAGGAGATAGTATTCAAAATTTTCAGGAAAAATTACCTTGTTCCAGGAGAGCCCCAATTCTTAAGACAAGCCAATCGTTCGGTTTTGAGCCCTTCCAAATAATTGTTGAAATCTTGAAAAAATTGTGTTTTTCCAAAATCTTCTCTGACTTGCAAGTAAATTGTTTTATTCGACAGCTCCTTTCATGCTGAATCTAATGGGGCCATTGCCAGATCAGTCGAGCTAAACTTTTTCACAAAATTTGATTTAATAATATTAGACTAGTTTTTAACATAGGCAGGTAGTGAGTGAAAATCAAACAAGCCACGTGAATGATGAACCCCTGTGTAAGAATTTGCAGCGTTTTTCTATGAAACAATTGATTAAACCGGTGATGTTTGGTTCATGTATGAACATGTATACATGTATATACTATGTATACATTTCAATAAATTTGTTTCAATTGAAATATTTTTTATTCTCATTCAATTCTTCAATATTACAGCATCACGATAATATCGTTGTATCATCTCTAGGCCAGCTCAAATAAATCTCTTTTAATTGAGCCGCTCAGTAGCCAAATGGGATAAGTCCATTTTTTCCGATTTTTGTTTTATTGCGCCAAACGGAAGAAAATGTCATATTCTTCCAGTTGACGAACGGTGCTGGAGTTATGTTTTATTGAGTAATCGAAAACAGAATCGAATGGTCGATTTTGTCTATCTTTAATCTTTTACAAAACTACAGCACCAAACTCAAATACTTCGCTCCTGTGAAATTTGAAAAAATGGACTTATCCCACTTGGCTACTGAACGGCTCAATTATTACACTGTTCACCAGTGCATAGGTACCTATCAAATCGGAAACTGTTATTAACACCTACCTACGTAATCTAATTATGTAGAAGAAGAAAAGAACGTTTCTCTGACTGGTCGCTGGAGCGACCCCACTCCTCGAGGAATTTGATCCGGGAGGTTGCAATTTCGCAGGTAGCTCAGGGTTATTTATTCAATTACTCAAAATGCTCATACTGCCGTGCTTAGGAAGAGTGCAATATCATCAAAAATACGAAATGCAAGAAAAGGCGTTTTTTAACCCTTTTAAGGTTCCCTTTTAATCGTTTTTTAACCATGCCACCTGTTTCTTCACAACCGTTTTTCACAACGTGCAAAGAGCAGCTGCAATTAAGCTCAGAAAATTTCAATCTTTTCAGTTGTTTACGGCAAAATTCCTTAGCGATTTTGGAGGGAAAACGGCTGTTTCTGGAGAACTTAGTCCTGAAGGGGGTGCGTCGAAAAAATAACTTCCTTTCAGATTCCGACAACAAGGATGGCAGGCTCCAGAACTTCCTCTTAACGACGAAGTTCCTATGAACACCCTGAAATGGGTGAAACTGCTATTGTTCACATTACCTAGTAAATTAGTATTTTACATTGCCTCGTGCCCTCTCTGTGATCGCATCCCTCATTGCACAAAAACGACCCAATAACTCCTACATTAACATCAACTGCATAAGCGAGCTTTGATTCGAAGATAAAAGGGATGACAGCATGCCACTCGTGGCACGCAATCGTCGGAAGAAGGGGGACTATCTTCAAAGAAAACTTTGATTGTCTTCAAGTCTATCAAGCTTCAAGGCCAAAGAATTGGCCGAAAGCCTTAGAGCGCAAAATACCAGCAATAGGTACCTAATAGAAGACGTTCTGTTGTTTTCAGAACTAAGGTACCTACCTACCTCTAACAAATTTAGGTAGGTACTTGAAAAAATAGGAGGGTGACCTACCTACCGTACGATTTTTCGTGCCATCTGAGCCATGTCATAATTACCTGGGTAGGTAAATCGTGAGAAAACTCAAAATACCTAATAGGTTTATACCAAGACGGGATTTTTCAATTAAACTTAAATTGGGTTTATTACCAAAGACGAGATTTTTCACTTCAATTTTGAGTTTTTGCCCAATTTTCACTTCAATTTTTGAGTTGCCCAATTTAAGTTAATTGGGCAGGTAAACCGTTAAAAAAACTCAAAATGACTTTGAAAATTCAAAAACCAAAGACAGGATTTTCTAATTAATCCAGTCTCATGCCAAAGCAAAGAAATATCATAAATTGATACCTATCACGCAAATGCACAAATGTGTGGACGTTGACACACATGCGCTCTACGCGGTTATATTCTCAACGTCTTGAACAATCTCAAACCGAACGGCGAAGTAAAAAAACTTCCAGCGAATAATCGCATCAATTCAATCGATATATCGATCGATACATGAAATTAGTCACTTTTACAGTGGCCAACAAAGCGTCTACGCGACCGACCGTCGAAAAAATGTCTTCCGAAAAAGCGTCGAAATCACGAGGCGGGTCAGTCCGTCGAGAAATTATTTTAATCGATTAAACAATCGATGTTACATCGCGTTCCTCTGCTGAACAAGTTCAACTCACTATCGATAAAAACGCCACTATCGATTGCTTTAATCTTAGTCGGGCTGACCCGAATGTATTTTTCGACGCAAGAACTGATAAGAATTGTTAGACGCAGTGACTGATAAGAATTGTTAGACGCAGTGACTGATAAGGATTTTTAGACGCTCTGAAGTGTAGACGGAATGATATACACCCGTTTTTGAGATACAGAAAGTCTCTGTTTCATCGTTGACATGTTGTTGTTGCTGTTGTTGTTAGAAAGATAAGAACCTGGGTACGTATATAATTTGGTATACAATGCACACGTTGTTGGTATAGTTGTTGTTGTTGTTGTTGTTGTTGTTGTAATATGTTGTTGTTGTTGTTGTTGTTGTAGATGTTGTTGTGGTTATTGTTGTTGTTCTTAGAAATAGTATAAGAATTTCATCAGTCCCACCAAGAAGAAGATTCAACAACAACAACAACAAGATCAATGTATTAGGCTGGTTATGCAAATTCGGCATTTAATCGGCAAACAGTTTCAATGATTTGGTATACAATGCACATGTTGTTGTTGTTGTTGTAGCTGCTGCTGTTGTTGTTGTCCTTGTTTTTGTTAGACACTATGCTATCATTGGAATTGATCAGAAGACCAATATATCCTGTGTTACCAAGTTATGATCGATAGTAACAAAAACATCAATCATCATAATTTGGGCGTTCTGCATTGCACGCTATCTGCCGAGATTTCAATTTTATACGATTTGCACTTTTGACGTTCTGCTTATTTGACGTTTGGTGGTTTCGACGTTTACTCGCTAGTTATCAACTCTGTAGGCGTGGCGTCAAATCGACAATGTCAAAACGCTCCTATTGATTAATAACTGATTCCAATACAAGCTACAAGTGCAGGTACGTCGTCAAGTTAGTTCCAATTTAAAATTCATCACGTCAAAATGAGGTCGCACTTTTTGAACTTCCGTCACAGCTTCAGTGAATTTCGCACAGAAGTACCAATCTAATACTTGGAACCAAAAAGTCCGAACCAGTCAATATGTACTTTTGAAGTTCAATCTTCTCGGGCATCTGGATAATTTTGATGACCGGACGATTTTCCGAGGTCCCGTTTTTTGAAAGTGAGAAGTACGATTTGGCGAGGATAAGAGAAATCACTCGAGGTGCATACATTCAACCGCTTTCGCCCGTTCGGCCATCATAAGCTGGACGCAGCTCCTACGTTTGGAAATTAGGTTTGCCTCGAAACACAAGAGTAAGGTACTTTCCGCTCACTAAAAGTTCTCTGTCTCGCTTATATACATAAATTGTTTCCAAGGAGGCCCTTACAGACGAAAGCGCTTAACCAGAGTAGTCTCTCACGCCCTCACCCATATGCAAAGTGCCGGAGAAGCGACGAACGACGCAAATATTCAATCGATCAATACTTGAACATGATCGATCTATAGCTACATATCACATTGGGAAAAACTTTTTCAGACATCTAAACGCTATCGTATCGTCCATTAATCAAGATCGCAGTTAAAATTCCAATACATAGCTAAATTTGCGGCGCTATCTGCGCATATACTAGTGCGGTGCTCGATACACATAATAAATAATACAGTGCATTCTAATACACAGGACCGATTTGAGGCCTATCTCTTTCCTGATCAAAAGTCCGTGTAAACATAACCTCGAAACATTTGTTTTTCGAATTATGCATTGAAAATGATTAAATACGTCTCGTTTTTCAGGTCAAGGACATGGAGAGGATTTGTCGGAAGAGCCCAAGCCTTGAATGGTCTCAATTAGATCAGTACTTTGGGGAAAATTTCCAAAAATAAATTGTTTAGGTTATGTTTACATCTGCGCGTAAGCCCCGTACCTCGAGGGGTTGTAAGGAAAGCTCTCAAATTAGCCTCAAACTTACAGTCAGGTCTAGATCGAGTGTGAATACATAATACATTGAGAAACGTCCGCCAAGGCGGTGATTTATGGATTTAAAAATTACGAGTACCTTATCAAGTGTACATACGCCGTCCAAGGAGCAAAGCAGAAATGAGATCAAGAGGGTAAATTTTACTCTCCTTCAGGACTCGAACCGGGTACCTCATGCTTACTGGACATGGGTCTAGTCATTTTGTCACTTGAGAGGCCAGGCTCCCTGTTGGCAAAGGGTCGAGGCGTCCGCAAAGTGAGCAGGAGGTGCAAGGTTCGAGCACTGCCGGAGAGTAAAATTTTCCCTCCAAATAAAATTTCTGCTTAACAACATCAATGTCCAGGAAAGGAGCCTGATGACAGTGTGGGGAATAGAAGTTAAGTTTGGGTTAACTGTAGACGAGGGATGAGGGAATAGGGAAAGCGCGCGAAAGGAAGGGGGATGACGTTTTCGAAAACGAAAATAACGAGGAAACCAATTCTGCGGGCGGATTCTGAGGTTTTCTCGATTGATTTACACTCTGTACGGATAAAAGTAAGTATAGGTACGTTGGAGGCGGCAGGGCACGCCCGGGACACCTTGGATATAGCGCAAAAATCAACGACTGGTACAGCGTTTTACGTTACTTATGATTTGATACAAGAATATTGATTGTAATTGTGTCTTCAACTTATGCTATGATTACCGACCAAGTTGCTATATTCGTGTCGGCCAATGGGTACCACGATTTTTAAAAAATCGAGTACTTTGTAATAGCGAAGTTGTACAGAGTGCAAGGAAGAGCAAAGGCTGCTCATGTCACTATGGAGGGTCATTTAGTTAAAGAATGGGTGTTAAATCGCCATAATATGACTGAAATATCGAAGCAACGCTGCATTATTGATGGTTTGTTGATTTTATGAGCTGGCGGCCAAGGACGGCCTGAAACATTCGACTATCGAATCCTTCTCGGCCGGCAGTTTGAGCCATCCTTCAGCCAAGATCGGGTGAACACCCATTTTTCGGCAGAATTTCCCATCACTCCGCTATGGAACTGATAAAGTTACCATGGTTTTCCCGACATTCAATACGGATCACAGGGCGAAGTATACTCTTCGATAATAAATAACCTTACCGCGTATCCAGCGTTACTCAATGAACAGGTGCAAGATAGGTCCTTATCGAAGGACTCGACTTAGTACGGACGTTTTTTCTGCATTCTGATGGATTTTGCTGCATAGCCGATCTGCGTCTTGAAGACAGCGTATCTTGGGATCCCAGTTAGCGAATCTAGACATCATGCTAAGATTCTATCTTAGCGTAGTAGGAATAACGTCGAGTTTCTGATCTTCGATGATGAACAACGAGAGATTTAGATCGCCTGCAAATCGAATTACACGATTAGGTACATCCAATTCATCTATTTGAGTTTCAGCTTGCTGCAGAGTCCTTCCAGAGTTAACCTAATTTACAAAGCCTCGCTGAAGGTTATCCCGTCTTAGGACAAAAGGGAAGACGGCAATCGCTCCTTAGGAGGGCCGAGCGGACGAAAGCGCCTAAGCTAACTTGAAATTCAGTTACAAGGGTATCACCCACACAATTACAAAATATGTAATTGCAAAAGAAAACTCAAATATCCACTTACTCTCCTCTCATTGATTGGAATGTTCTCGAAGAGCATCGGCTTCGGAACCTCATCGGGCGGCCTGCAATTGCACGAAACAATATTAAATCTACATAATGACACAAAATATCACACATCTAATCATCTGGAATTGTCCATACCTCGGAAGAACAATATCGACGGGAGATTTCCTAGGCAGCGTATTCGTCGGCGTTGTCGTAACCGAATCGTTGCAGTATCTTATGTTGGTGTACTCTCGGCCAGCAAGGAGGCATTTCTGAAAAAAATTGAATTTATTTTCATAAGAGAAATATAAATGAGGGAGAGAGAAAAATAAAAGAAAACTCCAATTTTCAAAAAGAAGCTGTATTTTCATGGATACGTAGGAGTTTTTCAGCATTTCATGCAATTTTTTGGCACCTGTTCGTTTTTCGCCCATAACTTCTAAACCAAGCATCCCAAGGAAAATTTGACTCAATCAAAAATTAAGCAGAATAAAATTCTGCGTCGAATGATCACATTGAACGTTAAAATCGGTTAAGAAGTTAAGCCCTAATCGTTGAAATTGTGGAGGTAACTAGTTTTCAGCATTTTGTGCAACTTTTTGCCACTTGTTTCAGTTTTTAGCTCTCAACTCCTACACTAAGCATCCCATGAAAAATGTTACTCAATCCAAAATTAAGCAGAATAAAATTCTGCGTCGAATGATCGGCTCAAACGTTAAAATCGGTGAAGTCGTTTAACCGCAATCGACCGTTGGAATTGTCAGCATTTTGTGCAATTTTTCGCCACCTGTTCCAGTTTTTGGCTCATAACTCCTAAACCAAGCATCCTACAAAAAAATTTATTATTTTCAAAACTGAGCAGAATAAAATTTCGCGTCGAATGATCACCTTGAACGTTAAAATTGGTTAAGCCTTTCAGCCGCAATCGACCGTTGAAATTCGGGAATCTTTCGCAAATGTTCTTTTTGAGTGAATTGGCTAACCTGTTCAGCGGCTATCCGTTGCGACAGCGTTTGTATGTAATGCTGCACGGCCAGATAGACGAATTTGTACTGCGCCTCGGTCTGCACCATCCCGGACCTCTGCGCTCTCACCATTTGTATCGTACGCTGAATGTCAATCTCGCAGTCCACGCCTGAAAATATCGAAACGAGCGTTGATATTTTGTAAACTGCTGTTCCAGGCTTTTTCGCCCGAAGTCGTCGTGGACGTGACCTGCCGCCTCGAGTTTTAAATGCAACGTATAGCAATAAAGACGGATTTTATCACCATTCGAATTGATGTAATTGAGGAGGATGTGTATGACGATAAAAGTGCCCGTCCTCCCGATGCCGGCGCTGCAGTGGACGACGACGGGGCCCAAAAAACCCGTACTCTCGTGGCAGGCGTTGACGTCGTGGACGAAATTCAATACGCTGCCCGGATCGTTGGGAACGCCGTGGTCAGGCCAGCCCTGTTATGTGACAAGTATAGTGTCATTGTCGAATTCAAGTTCCATTTAGTCAGTAATGAAGCCCCAGAAAAAAAATTAACATTTACCTGAAAGTGGTAATGGTAGACTTTTCTTTCCTCGCCGCCGTCCTGGGACACCATCAGTTCTCGAAGTACGTAATCGGCATTTGACGTGAGTAGAGCGTTTCGAATTTTCGTCGGTCCAAAATCGACCGTTTCACCTTCTTCGGGCCAGTACCGTGCGCATTTGTTCTGGGAAAAATTAACCATAAAAATGTTACGTTAGTACAGTTATGCAGATTTTGGAAGTATAAGTCAGTGATAAGTGATTTCTTAGGATGGTAGGGTTCTACACGTCATTAATCCCTACCATCTACCCTGCAGAGCCGGAATGCCCAAGAATTGAGGTAAGGCTAACTTCAGAGTTGTCGTACGACCAGGAGGCGGATGAGCTTCCTGATCCCACCATCCCACCTGACTCCAGCTTCCCGGTCCCACCACTGCGATACTGACTAGATTGACGATTACCTTCCCCCGCTCCGTCTCCTTGGTTGTCATGACGATGACGCGCGTATTATGCTGCCAGATCATGTTCCAAAAATCGGCCACCGTGTTGGGGAGGCAGCCCTGCGTGGCAATGTATACTCGTCCGTTGGGATCGCCGTCACCCTGAAAACATTGAGTCCTTCAACTTCTTGCATGGTTACAGCATGAAAACCCATCAAGTAGTAGGCTAACTATTACCTATTTTAACAGTTGAGATCCTAAACTAATGTACTTCTTACTAGCTAAATTTAATTGTTTATAACCCATGGCATAAAAACTGGTAGTTACAGAAAAATTTGAGTTTTAGCGGCGAGTGCTCACCTTTATATAGTTGGCATTAATGTAATCAGATCCAGGGACGTCAGGATCGACGTTTGTGAGTTTCACTCTCGTATGGTCAACTGGAATTGGAAGGACAAATGAATAAATAAATTGGTAAATAAATTTCAATCCGTCAAAGCGCACAAGTCAATCAGACACCCGAAAAACGAATTCAAAAAATTATGGAATTGACTTCAGGTTTTTTTTGCATGAATCTTTGGGTAATGACGAAAAAGCATGAAATTTGGCGTTTTTTTGAGTTTCTGATAAACATGGTCAATTTGAGCGGTAGTGATACGACCGAAATCGCGTTTTTTCACCGTTTTCTCGTTTTTACGGCCAAAGTATGGGTTTAAGGCAAAAACTTGATGGAGAAGAAAATGTCGGGCGTCGGTTTTTAGGCTCGGAGCTGCAAATTTGGGTTTTAGACAGTGGACGTTTTGTGTAATAGCCAGCATAATTGGGTAGGCAGAAAGCCATTGAGGGGGTGTAAGGGGGGTAGTGTAGTATCGATCTTTTTATTTATGATATAGCTTGATTCCGATGAAATTTTCTGATTTTTACACAAATTTGGACTCCTAGAATTCGTATGATATGCCTACTGCTATAATTTGAACATTAATTCCTTCGATTTCGACTTCACTTCAGCGTTTTTGTTTACAAAACTTACATGGTAAAATATTTTTATAGCGATTCTTCGCTCTGTTTTCAGGTCGTTGTCCTTCCTTCCTGGAAAACAAATGCTTGCACTCCTGCTGCTGGAGAGATTCGAATTCCTCCCAGAATCCCGCCTTCCCTGACCACTGGGAATTCTCTTTCTGGAAAAGGAGACAACATCGAAACTTCAAAATGATAAATTTACCCATATTTCTACGAAAAACTCAATTTTTCTGCTGATAAATGTACAAAACGGGCTGACAAAATTGGTCCAGCAGTTCAAAAATTGATAGTGAAGGGTTTCCTTCAATTTGGTTGTGAACTGCTGATCCGATTTTGACCGTTCAAGGTTTATTCCCTTTCAATGGGCCCAGTTTCGATCGATAACCTGAAAAACTAAGATTTACTCGGTATTTTCTAACTTCTTGGGAAGTACAGGTTATGATTCAGCATGACGACCCTTCTCTCAATCATTTACACGAATTATCGTCAAAATACCTGGAGTTCTTTGACTCGAGAGTCGATCCCGTAAACGTTGATTTTGGTAGCGTTGAACGGCTGCCGCAGGTGGACCACCGTGCCGCTGGTTTCAACCATGGGATTCTTCTTGTAATGTTCGATCAGTTCGCTCAAACTGTTGAACTTATCCCCGCCGCCCACGTCGTATTTGTAATCCTGGAATCGATTGATAAGCTCGATTGAAATATACGATAAATAAAATTTCGAATTTCGAGCGAGCGATTTTCAGCAGTTTAAAGATCTCCTGGTCTTACGACACAACCGTCTACCCTAGGGAGGCGGAATGCTTCAGAAACAAAATTTGTTGTTTAATGTGATTTTGTTGCTAGTATTTGTTGCTTAATGCTAGTTTACCTGGCACCGTATCATGACGTGAGTGACTTTGTCGTCTGTCCGGACCGAAAGAACAAAATCGCCAGGTTTACTTTGAGATTCGCGTACGAGGAAACTTCCGTTTTTCCCCTTTTCCAAAATGAGTTTTTCCGCCTCTTTACCGGAAAGGTGGCCGTGGAACCACCTGGAAAAAATTAGACAAGGAGTCAGAAAAATCGAAAAAAAAAATAAATCCCTACAAACAGTAAAAAACAGCAGGGCATACCTTTCGGTGGTCGGGTCAGCGCAATTCAACGGAGTTTTGAGTTCAATGATTTCGCCGTTTCTTTCTCTCAGTTGACCTTGATTTTCCATATAAAACTGGACCAATTCCGATAAGGTGGCGAATTTTTCACCGCCGTACAAATCGTAGAAGTCGCCCGTATTCTGTATTTTGATGTGCGTCACTTCATTGTTTCGCCTGCGAACCGTCGACAACATCGATTTCAGGAAGAAGAACAATAATGATGAAGAAGACGACAAAGAAGAACATGAAGAAGAAGAAGTAGAGGAGGAGGAAAAAGATGATGAAGGAGAAGACAAAAAAGACGAAGAAGCGGAGGAAAAAGATGATGAAGGAGGAGAAAAAGAAGGAGAGGACATAGAAGAAGATGAAGAGAAAGAAGACGAAGAGATCGTGATGAAGAAGAGAAAAAAAAGATGGAAACGGGAAAGCATATGAAGAAGAAGAAGGAGGAGGATAATAAGTAGAAGTAGAGGATGTCGGAGAAGATGAAGAAGAGAATTTCGATATTAAATATTGAAATTTTGTCTAAATCTTCACTCACCTGACGCTAAGCGTGAAATCACCAGGGTTCGATCGGCTGGGCCTTGCAAGAAAGGATCCGTCGTAGCCGCGGTCAAGCAGCAGAGCCTCGGCTTCCACACCGGATATGTTCGGGTGGAACCATCTGGAAGCGAGCGAGAGGATAAAAAATATTCCTAAAAAAGTACTCGATATTAACGTTTTTGAAACGGCGACCAACTCTCCAATACGTGAATTTATTAACATCACAGTATTCCACGGGCACGCTGGGATAGTTCGAGGAATGAAAATAATCCAACTGGAATGCCGTCGTATCAACAGATTTACGGTTGATTATCCGCGACAATTAGTCACCGGCATCAAAATACAATTTCTATCCTTCGACGAGTTCCAAGGCCGTACGAGATGGAATTCATGGGAATAGTTGAGAAATCGGATAGAACTTTTCAAAAGGCAACTGTCAACACGGATATGTCTTCAAACAGACAACAGCTAATTTGAAAATTTTCAGAATTAAATAAAAAATCGTATATTATCATAGGAGATAGCTGGGGACTGGCGATATATTGCCAAACAACCAAAGCTGTTTAGATGATATTATCATTTATCATAACGTCATATTATCACTCGCAGTATTTCCCGATTTTGACATTCGTCGAAATTGGGTGCCTACCTCTTCGAGGGTGTAAAACCACCAAATTGGTTAAGAGAAATGTCCTACAAGCATTTCCAAGAAATTGTACTAGTCCGCTAGAAACCCTTCGTTTTCGACCTCAACTCACATAAAAAACAACTCCCAAAAGTTGTTGCAGCTTGTTCAATTTTTGAGTCGGAAGCTCGTAAACTTTTTCCCATAAGCGCTACATTCGACTTTTTTGGACAGAGCAATAAGGAGAAAATTAGATAATGGGAAAACTAGTGAAACTTCATTTTTTTCGATCGGATTTTTATCAGAATTTTTTTAGCCAATCAGAATTCACTCTTGGGAAAAAACTAGCTCAAAACCTCACCTTTCCAACGATATGGTCATTTTTCTGTTTATTCTACTTCTAGGTCGAGAAAATCCAGGAAAGTCGAAAAATGTTTTTGCTGGAAATCGAATTTTTAACTACCAGATCAATTCTAGCAAACTTCAAGATGAAATTAGTGAGATGATTTTTTGTGGTGAATTCAAGAGTGTCACTTTCAGAGCGACCCGGGTCGGAAAAAATTGGTAAACTGAATAATAACGATTGGGTGTGCTTGCCCATTATTTTGAGTCATATTATTATTGTGCTTCTTCCACAAAGTTAGTGTCATTTCGTCAAAATCCAAAGCCAAATGCGGAACAAAGTCATACATTCAGACGATACGGATTATTGAAAACAAAAACAAACCGTTTTCTCATGATGGTAGTAACGCTGCTTACAGAAATAGAATTCAACAACTGATGAAAATGAATCTGAAAAGATTGCATCACCATGTTCTTTTCGGCATTTGAATAATTATGCAGGGAAACGGAAATTATACGGGGAAAGGTCCAAGAGATGAAAACCACCATTGATTCGCAAACGACACGCAATTCCTCCGATTTTCAATAAGCACATCATCAACTTCGTAAATTTGAGAAACAAAATAAAAATTTAAATTATTATATTTTGATTTTTGACAACTTTGGAGGAAGTTAGTGAAACATTTTTCTGAGCCGTTTTCAATTTTAAGAGGATTAACATGCTGGTAAATGTGGGAGTAAAAATTATCATTGCCGATTTTCTCCCAAAAAAGTTTCTGCTTCAATTGCGCAGCGGGAGCGGTGAGTTAGTTGTGTGGCATGCGCATCTAAGGAGAGGTCACTAATTATTGCGAAACTTCACTACCAAGAAGAATTGAGACCGCTCCTATTTCCTACGGATGTTTCCTCTCTCGAAGACGAAATTGCTTTAGCAGACATGAGTCAGAATCCTTTCAAAACAAATTTTTACGTAGAATTTAAATTTTTTACAATTAAATTGATTGATATGAAAAAAGTCGATCTTTCCTCTTTTCTGAAAAGTTGTCAAATGTTGGATGAGCTATGCTAGTTCTAAGGCGACGATATATCGGTACTTAATTCCATTTTTTCTGGTTTTGCCTGAGAAAAACGTTTTTTCGATAAATTTTTCATTGAAAGGACATTCTGTAGCCGCTGTTACATTACGTAGTTTAATGGTCATCTAGGCCATGAGGAGAAAATAGGTTAACGCTTTAGTTATTAGAGCATTTTGGGAGCAATAGGTGTCAAACACGCAAAATTGACTGCAACAAGTTCCTTCAGACACAGGAAGGATTTCAAGGAAATGCCAAAGTAGAAATCGTGAGAGCGAGTTTATTAGCATCAGGAAGTGGACTGGTCCGAGCTGCCAAGTGCATCCTTACGTGGGCACGTACCATAAAAAATATTCTCGCTTTCAATTAAATAACCAAAATATCGGACATTTCACTTCGAAATATGAACAACAAACAACGGTTTATTTCTATCAAAGTAGAGAAAAATTAGCGTGCTGAATGCTGAGAGATCAGCAGCAGAGCAACTAGTGTTTACGGAACAACATCGCAATTTGCTAAAATCGGAATTAACAGGTGAAATTGGTTCCTTACCTTCTTGAACTCATTTCCACGCGTGTGTAATGCTATGTCGTCGCTCGCATCGACGAAAATATTTCCGGAAAATTTGACACCCCTTATCAACTCATCGTCGAACTCGCTAAAATGGAAACGGACTTGACCAGAAACGCCTGTCGATCCGATCGACAACTTGGACGAACAACTACAGCGACACGAAGGGAAAACGCGAACTTCGTGAAAGCGAAAATCGAGCCGCTCGTGAATCGATTATTGGACGCGAAATTTCGATCGTTAGGATGGAATTCGCTGGTACCTTTTCGACAAACGGGAAAAATTGAAATTTTGAAAAATGAAATATTGAGTATGTTCCAAGTGCGGAATTTTAGGCGGGTTTGTAAGTGTTTTACGCGTGCGCAGTGCGATGTACGGTACCGTCACTTTTCTACAATCATACAATCGATTTGTCACACATCGATTCTGCCCTGACGGTGAGAGCACAGAGCACAGTTCGTTGTTGCCATGTGAACAAGATTCATTTTCAATCAATGATTCTACATTAGGGTGTCCCTTATTTTTCAACTTCAATATTTTTGGACGCATACCCTCTCATTTTTTTCTCTTAGGTCTAAAACTATCGTATGTGAAATAGTTTCCCCCTAGGATGACGTTAACCCGTGCCGAATCGTCGGCAAAGTTGGAATATACAAATTTGGGCTTTTTCGCTTAAATCGCCCCTTTCTTGAGACACTCTGAAATTTCTTCTGGCAGTCGCGGTTGTTTGATTGACTTGAAATTAATACCATATATTTGAGTAATATTAACGAAGATCTGGTAAAAATTTGAAGAGGATTGGATGGAAATTGCGGGCTACAGAAATCTTGTAAGTATATTGTTGGTGCCCGTTTTATCGGAAACTTGCATTCAAACGGTTTTACTGACTCTTTAAGAGATAATATCTCTGACGAATCGACTTTAAATGTTCACCCCGTCTTCAGAGAGGCTTTCAAAGAACTGCTGGGAGTAGAAAAAGAAGAGTTTATTTGTATAAAGCCAATAAGGCCATTACAAAAGTTGGCAAGATTTCATGGCCTTCAAAAGTAAAGATAAAATAAATATTTTCGTTTTGGAGAAAAGATTAGCTCCTACTTGAGCGTTAAATATTATGCATCAGAGTTTTTTTTTTATTTCTTAAGTAAGCAGGTACCAAGAATATTTATTGGCCAAAAGCGGAAAGTACGTAATACATTTTTTCATCAGAAAACAGTTCCCTCTGAAACTTTGAAGGCCCTGAGCCTAAGGACCGTCTGCAGGAAACTAATAAAACTTGCTGGGTTCTTGATAGTCATGACTAGCAGCAATTCGCCCTTGGAGAGCGTGCAACCACCCAAAAATTTGAGCCCCTCGGCTCGAAACACTGCGCATTCTGCGATTAGGTGTTCTAAGGTGTCTGGCTTTGGCAGATCACAAACTTGGCAGTTCCGATCTGCTGAGAATTTTATACAGAGCCTGTTCAAGTATACCCGACAGAAGGGGAGACCTGCTAGTCTTGTCTGAGCTAGAAGTTGCTTAGCGCACAGTGGCAGGGCAGCCTCCAAGTACAGAAGGCTCCCCAGACATCCTACGTTCCTTGGGACTCGGTTGAAAGAAGATTGACTCGCGCCCTCAACGTCCTCCAGTCAGAGCGGAGCGTCCTCCAAAGAGTTCTCGCTGTTGTTTCAGTCTGGCATAATCCTGCGGTTCCAGGAGTCCCTCGCAGTCCGCCTGAGCGAGCAGCTGCCTGAACTGCAGGGGTCAGCGAGCTTCCAAGCTCTAGAAGCATGTAAAAGCCAGTCCTAGGAAGCTGCTCTTCACCCATACTTTGGAGTTTCAGAAACCAGCTAAACATTCCCTTCCCAATATGCAGTTTGAGCTAGGTTCTAGTTGAAGCCCCATCGCAGCCCTGAAGAGGTAATACGGCGTGCTCCATCCCAACCGCTAGCAGGGCCGCTGTACCTTGAACTCTTTCGAGCAGCTCACAGTGGTAAAAACTCCATGCTTCTGCAGCGTTAAGGGCTGTACTTGCTATCACTGCCGAGAAAAATGTCTTCCACGAAGAAGGCGTATTGGTTCGAGACCTGAATACGATCGGCCAGACACTTTTATAATCCGCCATCCCCTTTTCAACTGCCAATTTGGTATGCCATGTGACAAGCCTGAAGATGAGAACTCGGCCCCTAGGAAGGCAACAGACTTATGGACAATGGCGAAGGGTTACTGAGGAGAATAATATTCTCCTCCATATTATGAAACATTGTCAGAGCGCGAATCCGGAATCGACATGTTGCTGCACGTTTATGCACGGTTGCGATGATCCCGGATTTGAGATAATATAATACGAATTCACCCCACATATTTGAATGTTACTTCAAGCGCCTATGAAGATGCACGAACTGACAGGTTCATGTAAACATCTTACGGGGTGAGTGCAAGAGCTAAATTATTTTTGGAAAAACGAGACAACATCTGAACACTCAACCTTTTCTACCAATCGTATTTTTCGATCAATCCTCTTCAAATTTTTACCAGATCTTCGTTAATATTACTCAAATATATGGTATGAATTTCAAGTCACTCAAACAACCGCGACTGCCAGAAGAAATTTCAGAGTGTCTCAAGAAAGGGGCGATTTTAGCGAAAAAGCCCAAATTCGTATATTCCAACTTTGGCGACGATTCGGCACGGGTTAACGTCATCCTAGGGGGAAAATATTTCACATACGATAGTTTTAGACCTAAGAGAAAAAAATGAGAGGGTATGCGTATAAAATTTCCCAAAAAAAAATTTTTTTCCCATATAAGGGACACCCTATTCTACATCTTCGAAGAGCACTCAAACAATTTGCTGAGAATCGACTAGACCATTTGTTTTTGGACAAACTGATGGACTACAATTTGACAAAAATGAACTCCCGAAGCCAGCCTGGGCCGAACTGTTACTAAGATTTTAGTTCCTGTAACGGCCGCTAGAGCCATTTCCGATGAAGTCCTCCAAAGAGTCGAAGGATCCCTCTGGATTTTACCCTTTGAACTTTAGCTGGACATACAGGTAATATTGCTAATTATTATAATTATGCTAGTTAATTATGCCGTAATATTCTTGAAGTTAATTCAGGGTGGGTACATTCAATTCATTAATCGAATATCCCCTATTCTCCGAATAAGATTTTCCATGGATACCTATGTTGACAGGGAAATTCATCGTCTACATTTCCAAGAAACAACTTATTCGGAGAATGATGTTTACTCGAAGAATAGGCTGAATTGATGAGCCCACCCTTATTATCATTATCTAACTTTGAGAATGAAGCAACACTCACTTAACGATTGTATTATTACCTACAACCTTTATACCTTCACAATACACGTGCCGGTGCATTCATGATTGATGATGGTAGGTAAGTAAAGGTAATTCGGGTGCAATTTCTCAACCCTCCAAGTACATTGGATAGGTAAGTGCAAATCAGCATAATAATATTATTGATATTATCAACCTTATCACAACTTCATGATATGCGGACAGCCAAACGCACAAACCAAAAATTGACCAAATTTGATCTACGGTAGTCTTACAACGGTCGGCATGGTATTTTACTGGGTACCTAAAATTTTTAAATTGTGCTGCTACTAGTGCGGGCGAGGTGACTACCCACCTTATCTACTAGAACAATAATTTCTCGACAAACCGCGGATAAAAAGCAAACAAACAAATCTTCAAAAAGCTTTCACCGACTTGAGACTAGCCGTAGATCGACGGTTAGCTGGCGGACAGGATAAACAAAATTTGTTTACCTTGGACGTCACTGCGGATGACTTCTGATGACAGCTGAGTCGGTTCTACGTACGTGAGGGCTCCCAGGAAAACAAAAACAAAAGATTTTTGACGCAGAACTGTTTGGATTATGGAGTCTCTGAAGCCAAGCGCGGATCACAATGGCATTGGGTAGGCAATCATAAATAGGTAAGTGTCCATAGTGTTTACACACACCTGGAATTTCCACAAACTGCAAATTTTGCGTTCGTGTTGCTGTCTTTCCTTGGTTAATTTTCGACAGCAACATAAACACCGATTTCTTGAGAAAAACCCGCTGTTTAGTGACATCGCCCACGGGTGAAGTAATTGCATATTTAAACTCGGTCACCGATTGCTGGTGGAGGGGGTAAGAAAATGCATTGCTGTGATTGGTCGAGGTGGCGTCGGCCTTGACATCAATGAATTTGATTCGGGTTTCCAAGCCATGTTTATCCCCACTCTAACAACCAACAGTCGGATAGTGCGTGGCTTAAGAAATTGTTCCACTGCCCCCAAATTCATAATGAGCGTGGAACTAGTGACATAGGTGGGACTCAAAATCAGACTGATCCGATTTTACGGAAGCCTTAAAATTGTGGTTTGTACTCAATTACTTAGGTCAGGGAATTCGATTTAAACATTTTAAGAGCTCGAAGTCGCCCTAAAAATTGGAGACCTTGGCTTTTTTGGGATTTTTATTTCTCTCCGAGAATTTTTAGGGTTCACTTAATAAATTATGATCGAGTCGTTTAGTAAAATTAGGTATCTATGCATTTCTTGGTTGAAATTTTCATTGCTCGTTAAACTTGTGCAGCTTTTGTTCGATAACATGTTCAACTTTACTGGTTAAGACCCAAAATGGACAACAAGCTGTTTCACTCCCCAAGCTGTTCTATGCCTGGATACCTGGGGTAAGGAGCCGAGATAAATTTTACCTGAGATACACGCCCACCTGTGCTCACCTGTTGAGTGGACCAATGGGCTGGGGCAAAATGGAGGGGCCCTACAAACGATATGAAGGCCATTTCAAAATAACGCCTGTCTTTGGTACGTGTGTTCGCCAATAAAGAGGGTTTAAAGCTCCGTGTCGTATTTCACCACATTTTTTCAAGTTTTTCACCGAATTTTTTTTGGAGAGCCAGAAAAACTGATTCAAGGCCGTGTATTTTTCGGTTTAATGCCTATAGGATTAACAAAATTGAGACACTACATTACCAAAAGTTCCGAATCTGTTTCCCTGAATCTCCAAAAATTTGGTGAAATTTTGATACGACACTTGGCTTCGATATGCTCCTACACTCATGTATAAATGTTAATTCTCCCTGTCTGCGTTTGTGGTTCGAGGATACGACCAGATAGGCTTCTGAAATTCTGTATCAGTATATTGATTCATTTTGTACAAAAATATGATTTATACAGCATCCAATTCTTCAGTATACTTAATATCCTGTTTGACTCCTCGACGCGGCTGAGGCAACGTAATTAGGTACAATCTCAAAAGAACAAAAATTGAAAATCATTATTAGCTAAGTAAATTATTAGATAACTACCTAACAAAATACGGCATACCTTGCCATTAATAATGTATGATGTTCAAGAAAATCAATTTTTTTGCTGAACCGAATAGGCACACACTGATGCAATTACTTGTTTTCTATCTCAGTCATAAAGAACAGTTTTTACCAAATCTCAAATTTGAACCTACCTATTTTTTGCATGCATTATGCGACTTAGAACTATTATTACTGCTCACAATAGAATTACGTATCACAAAAATAGTATATGTAGCCAGTGATTTATCGGTTAATGATTTACCTTATCCTACAGTTTTTCAAGGTACAAAAGGGGGGTTTTCAAGTATGGTACAATTCAAATCTTGTTTATTGAGGGGTACCTGCCAATCAAGATTAGAATTTAAGGCACAAAAGGTGTTCGACAATATCGAGAATATTATTTTCCTATGCTGCAAAGTTGATGAGACGACTTCCTCCTGCCATAGTACAGCCTGAGCGCTTTCGACTGTACGGCCCTCTTCAGGAGCTGATTCTGACTTTGACTGAGTAAAGGAAGCTAATCATTGGAAAAAAAATCAAAATAATGATTTGTACAATTGCTAATTAATTTGGGTATTAAATAAGAAATAATCCCCCATCTTTTTTTGTGCATAAAAAAAAGTTTTTGAAAAAAAAATCAAAATAATGATTTGTAATATTGCTAATTAATTTGGGTATTGAATAAGAAATAATCCCCCATCTTTTTTTGTGCATAAAAAAGTTTTTGAAAAAAAAATCAAAATAATGATTTGTATAATTGCTAATTAATTTGGGTATTAAATAAAAAATAATCTTTTTGTGCATAAAAAATAATTTAAAAAAAAATAAAGAAGATTGACGGTTTTTTGGGGGAGCTCTGCCATGCTATAGTTTGGGATATAGCTTTCATGTATTTTTGGGAAAGTATTTTAATACTTTAAAATTTTATGCCTTCCAAGAAATTAGCGTGCCAAAAATTAGAGTGCCACATCTCGAAAAACACGATATGAAGGCGAGCAAAAAACTGGAGCCGTGGAACTACAGCAGGCCACCTGCGGCAAGCTGATTTGTCAAAATGCAGAAATCACACCACTCTCAGAAACAGCCGCTGAAGAGGCCCGAACCGGTGAAAGCGCCCCGGCTGGGCTAAGAGTTGCCGCCGCTCTTGGGCAAGTTCCACACAGACGCAAAACAAAAACCATTTTTTTTGTTTACATAAAATACAACAAAAATCTTCAAAAATTTATTACTCAAGTAGAGACGATTACTACTCATAGTCGTCACACTCATGGTACCTACAATAGATAAAAATCATCATCAGGTAGGGGAGGTATCATTGATATATTGATCAACGAAAAATTAGGTACTTACCAGCTTGATTTTCATTATATTTAACATAAAACCATATTTCAACAGCTTCCTATGATAATAGCACCAAAAATCAGCTTAAATCCTTCGAGTCCTCAGTAATTTCCGACGGTATAATGTACAAACGTAAAATTTAAATATATATTAAAATACTCTAATGGATGCACGCTGGAAAATATTTTCTTTTTTAACACAATACTTAAATTTAGGAATACTATAGTACATATGAATAAAATGGAGTACGCTTGCATAAATATTGGCATAAAATCGCAATAAATAGGTACAAAAACAAATAAAAAACCGAAATTTCGAAATAAAAAACGTTTCACTGATGACTGAATTCGCCGCCCATCCTCCAGACTGAGAACGCGTAACTCAGCGCATCCGGGTGAATGTATTCCGATTTTACTGTAAACAGAAAACTGATTATGTTATTCGTCATGCAGAAAATCGGGGCGAAAAAAAATAAAATGAAATGCTTGTCCAAAGTGAGGAATCGTTTGGCAGCTCAGGCTTTGACCCAGCCGGATACCAGTGACGTGGGCTTGGCTGGGCGTGAGCCTGTTAAATTTTTCGGGCTTAGTTATATCAAGGGCCTGTCAGAGGGTATCTCTAAATCAATCAGGAAGAAATTTCCCGCGGTTCGGTTTGGTATGAAACCAATTACAAACTTAAGATACCTGAATTCACGCATAAAAGGTGATGTGCCACGAGACAAGGCCTCTGGTATAGTATATGAAATCCCATGTGGGGTAGCTGGCTGCAATAAAAAATACATTGGCCAAACTAGGCAATTTTTTTCGGCACGGGCATCAGGGCACAGATTAGAGGTTGCCGCAGGTGGCGGAGACCGCTGTGGCTTAGCTCAACATTCTATTGCGGAGGGGCATCGATTTGACTTCAAAAACTTTCAAATACGAGGAAGGGAAAATTTGGAGAAAAGACGTAGAATCGCAGAGGCTGTGTATGTCAACATAACACCAAATACGGTCAATTTGAATAGGGACTACGACAGGTTTTCGAATCTTTATACGAACACGTTCAATTTGTAAAATCATTGTAAATTCAACATAATGTATTTGTCTCCCGTTGCTGACTGTCTAGTCAATTAATGATAACTGATGATATCTGTGATACTGCCTTTTGTGATTACCTGACATGCGGTTTTTGATTAAGTGATATACGTATATTTTTTTAAGTCTACTGGACCTGATTTTAAATTTAAATTTATTTATTTTATAAAGAAGCCTTCTGTGTGCCACCAGTCATTGTTATTTCGTTTGTTTTTGTTTCTCGTTTTGTTTTGTTTTTTGTTATTGTTTGATTGTGTGTGGCTTTCTAACTGAAGTGTTGTAAGTACTTTCAATAATGTATTTCAATCTTAATGTATTTTCGAATGTTCCTTGACTTATTTATTGCATGGTTATTTTTATATTTTGTTATTTTGTTATTTTGTTGCACTACAGAGAAACTGTGAATTCCAGGAGGGACAAACTCCAATGTTGGAGGGCTGCTATTGTTTTCTGATTCCGAGTATAGTAAGTAGTATTGTGAGTTGATGTCGAAAGAAGGGGGGGGGGGAATTTGAGACGATCTTTGATTCTGATGTGATTATTGGCCGCCCATCCTCCAGACTGAGAACGCGTGGCTCCCGAAACGTAACACAATAAATGGACTGAGCTGAAGAGTGTTTCTATTGGCCGAATCCCGACTATTTTCATCAGAACAATAATCCACGGCCGACGATTCATCACAAAAAAAAAAAAAAAATAAAGAGCATAAAATACCATTTCCATCCACTTCCCTAAAATTCAGCTCACTAAAACATTTTTTTCTGACAAAAATTCAAAAACCATAGTTTTTCATTTTGATCCGGACAAAAACAAACAATTTTGAAAATATCGGGCTCAATTAGGTACCTACACTCAAACTGAAACCCAAACGTAAACTCAAACTGTAACTGATACTGAAACTCAAACTGAAGCCCAAACGTAAACTCAAACTTAAACTGAAATTCGTACAGAAACTCAAACTGAAACCGAAACGTAAACTCAAACTGAAACTGGAACACTAACTGAAACTCGAGCTGAAACTCAAACATAAGTTCAAACTAAAACTCAATCTTAAACTCAAACTGAACTCCACGCTCAAACTTTTTGTTTGCGTATAAATTTGAGATTAGATTTTTTTTGAAAAATCAACTCAATAAATTTTTAGAAATAAATTGTTACTTTCTGTCTCCGGCAAAGACTCCCTCAAATTCTCTCTTTTGTGAAAAATCAACTCAATAAATCTTAAGAAATAAATCAATAATTTTTTTTGAAAAATCAACTCACATTTTGCCATCGGCACAAACTCCCTCAAATTCTCTCTATTTTTTTGGAAAATCAACTTCATAAATTTTCAAAAATAAAATTTATTTTTAATCAATAAATCCGTTGATTTGAGTTGATTTAATCAATAAATCCGTTGATTTGAGTTGATTTAATCAATAAATCCATTGATTTGAGTTGATTTAATCAATAAATCCGTTGATTTGAGTTGATTTAATCAATAAATTTTCAAAAATAAATCCACTCACTTTCTGTTTCCGGCACAGACTCCCTCAAATTCTCTCTTTTTTTGAAAAATCAAATCAATAAATTTCAAAAATAAATCGTTACCTACCTACTTTTTTTTTTGAAAAATCAACTCACTTTCTGTCTCAGGCACGGACTCCCTCAAATTCTCCGTCTCCTCGAGTATCCGGTAGAGGAAATGTATGTAGGAAGACGCCAGCCGCAGCGTCTGGATTTTGCTCAATTTGTCCGACGGCAGGGTGGGAATGATGTTCCTCAGAAGGGCGAACGCGTCGTTCAGGGACTGCGTCCGCTGCCGCTCCCTGACGTTGGCCACCAATCTTTGGTGAGACGAGTCCGAACTGGTGCGTCGCCTTTTCTCCGGCGGTTTGCAGCCGACGGTTTTCCCAGGGCGCGATCGCCCGGACGACTCCAGGACGTGATAGGTGAGGCCGGCCGTTTCCATGTCGTCGGGCATCTGGTGGTCGTCCATGTACCAGGATTTGGACAGGGATTCGATTTTGGGACGGATCGACAGCTGATCCGCCCGAATGGAGTCGTCCATGAGGATTTTTTCGAAAAATGAATTCGCTGAAGATATAAGAGCTCTAGTAAAGCTGGCGAACGGCGAATTTCAAGTTTTGGGCGAATTTTCGAAATTCGCAAATTGCATGTTGAACCTGCGCGAAGGGAAATGCTGGAAATCGTCGCCGAAAGAAAAGTACACCCGCTATTTTTTCCGCAAAATAAATTCCACTTCGAGTATGCCGCGAATTTTGCCGAGATTTCCGAAGTTAAACGCCCAAGACGAGATTGACCGGACAACTATCGGAAGGATACTGCACCGCCGATGACTAGAAGTTCAAGAAGAGCACATCTGCCTGAAAGGGGCGGGCGCTCCTTTGGTTTATATATAGACATAGAGAAAGACGGAGACTTTGAGGTCTTTTTCGGATACAGTTTGGCCAAGATCCCCACTCGGTGTTTTCCTCTGCCCTACGGGGAAGAAAGGAGCCCTACGCATCCTTTCGAGAGGTTTCTGCCGAAATGGTCTTTTTTCTAGGTTCCCTTACCTGCTCCTTGGAGAGGGTCTGGAGTTATGGTATTTGTGTATCCGTGTAGGGCCCATTAAGGGTTCGTAGGGAGTGGAACACTTCAAATGACTTTCGGGCCGAGGAGACCATCGAACGAGTACTGTAGTGATTAATTATAATTCGAAACTTTGTCGGTTCTATCGTCCATTTAAAAAACCAGTAGATAACACACAATACTTCCATATTTTGAAACGTAAAAGTGTGGCACAATTTGATTCTATTTTGACTTCTTTCGAGGGTGTTGAGGTCAAAAATATCAAAAAAATATGCAAATTTTAAAGCCCCCATTTTTTGGACCGGATTCCCACGATGCATTAAGTTGGAGCAAGCCACAATTTTTAGGACCAACCGCGCCAAAATCGGACCAGCGGTTCGGTACGGACTCCTGTCCGCGAAATTTGGCCAAAATCCGATTTTGATGAAACTAGTCCTAAAAGTTGTGGTTTGCTCCAACTTGATGCATATTATCCGGGGAATCCGAACGGAAAAGGTTAAGGGGTCCAAATCGGCATTAGCACGGTCCATTTTCGAAAAAACACAAAAACTCAATTTTGAAAGTGATATCGAGGGTTTTGAATTTTTTGAGTATTTTTCCCAGGTTTCTGGCTTAATTTACCATAGAAAAGGGTTTTTTCCGGAAAATTTTGTTTTTAAATCGTTTTGGCTAGAATTTCTTAATGCGATTTCTCCTTTTTCACGTTTTTGCCGATTTGAAGGATTCCTACTGAACCGATTTTGGATTGTTTTTGAGCTTGTTCGATTCCTTGAAGCTACACCGTTTTCTACCCAAAATTAAAAGATATGCGTTCTACTAAAAAATTAAAAAATTTATAGCCGAATAATTCAAAATATGTGAAATGAAGTGGGCTTAAACGGTTCAAAACATGCCGATATGAACACGTCTACTTGAAAAACATCGGTACATTGCCTGGAAAAGAAAATGTAAACAAATACGGATCCGATCCCTAGTTATCGGATAATAATGAACTCGGCACTTGACTTTTAGGTCTTGAGAAACTAAGAGGGAATTTCTAGATAGAACGAAGGATCTAAACTTTTTTAATTTACCTAATTTTAGCGAACATTTTTATAGTGAATTTTTCATTCCGAATATTTGGGCACCTGACTGAGTCAAACTGACGCTCTATTTTGAAGGTGAATCATGCCCAACGGCCGAGATAGCGCTCCCCAGGTGAGAGCTCGCGTAGTTCGGCTAACTTATTAGAAAAAATACGCTTCTTCCCTCTCTCTCTCAATGAGGCTCCTTGTCCCACCCGTAGACGCTCCCTATCTCTCCCTCGGACGCTCAATATCGCTCACTGAGCGATAGTCGGGCGGTCTCTGTCGCTCCTTCGGGCGGTCTCTGTCGCTCCCTCGGGCGGCCTCTAGCGCTCCCATGGAGGCTGCCTAGTCGCTCCCAAGGACGCTCCCATGGAGGCTCTACAGCCTTGCGAGCGGGGGAGAAGGGTGAGGAGGAACCCCCCCCGCCGCTCGGGAGCGCCATTTTAACACGGACGACACAAAACTGACTGCTCAACAAATTGGCCGTAGCTCCCTCAATTTTCAACCTTTTTTCAAATTTCTCGAACTGAAATGTTTGTCTCGTCAAGATCTAACCCCTTGTTTAATCGGAATTAAAATAACGCATAGAATACTTCCGATATATTTGCATTTTATTTTATTATTTTTTTTTTTCCAACCACAAAAATGAACCGATTTGAGCGTTCTTGGTCTCAAAATCTTTGTTTTACCATGCAGAATGTGTGGATATTCTTGATATTCCGATTAAAGTCAACTTCGAGTCAAACTCAACTTCGAGGTCAAATTCAACTTCGAGATCAAAGTCAACTTCGAGATCAAAGTCAACTTCGAGATCAAACTCAACTTCAAGATCAAAGTCAACTTCGAGATCAAACTCAACTTCGAGATCAAATTCAACTTCGAGATCAAATTCAACTTCGAGATCAAAGTCAACTTCAACATCAAACTCAACTTCGAGATCAAAGTCAACTTCGAGATCAAAATCAACTTCAAGATCAAACTCAACTTCGAGATACAATTTAACTTCGAGTTGAACTCAACTTCGAGTTCAAACTCAACTTCGAGTTCAAAGTCAACTTCGAGATCAAATTCAACTTCGAGTTCAATCTCAACTTCGAGATCAAATTGAACTTCGAGATCAAAGTCAACTTCAAGATCAAAGTCAACTTCGAGATCAAAGCCAACTTCGAGATCAAAGTCAACTTCGAGATCAAACTCAACTTCGAGATCAAAGTCAACTTCGACATCAAATTCAACTTCGAGATCAAACTCAACTTCGAGATCAAACTCAACTTCAACATCAAACTCAACTTCGAGTTCAAAGTCAACTTCGAGATCAAATTCAACTTCGAGTTCAAAGTCAACTTCGAGATCAAAGTCAACTTCGAGATCAAAGTCAACTTCAAGATCAAAATCAACTTCGAGATCAAATTCAACTTCGAGATCAAACTCAACTTCGAGATCAAAGTCAACTTCGAGTTCAAACTCAACTTCGAGATCAAAATCAACTTCAAGATCAAAGTCAACTTCAAGTTGAAAATATTTTGGCAAATATTTATATTACCCTTTATCATCATTATTATATTATTATTATTTATAATATGAATATATTCGCAGTAATTCCTGCGAATACAAAGGTAGATTTTATCTACTGGACCGATTTTGAATATTTCCTCGGCCAGTCTAAACATGTTAAACATAGCATAGATGTCGAATTGTAAATCTCAATATTATGACACCATCAAGTTACTTACTGCACATGTTACCATACCTGCACCCCTTCAACTTATGGTAACATAACATCACGTTTCGTGTCTCGTATTCGTCGAAAACCCTCGAGAGGTGCCAGGCTGTCTGCCCCGGCGAATCTGCCATTGTCTGTTCAGGTACTGGGGATGAAAACGGATTACCTGTCGACGAACCGGATCGGGAATCCCGACTGATCTCAGGGGTATTGGTATCTCAGTTAACAGGAATGTTAACAGGCGATTTGCCAAATATCTCGTCGACAAATACAATTACAACTCAGCATTTCCCCTAAACCGGGGCCGAAGCCGAACGCCACGTTTCGCTATGGATGTTCGAATTCTTCGGAAAACCTCGGCCCAAATTTCCCGACAGGTGCCAGGCTGTCTGCCCTCGTCTGTTGAGCCCGTATCACACGTCAGACAGTCCGGACAGACCGATTTTTGGTAATTTCGACGTGCAAATTAACCGATGATTTTTCCACGAAACAAGGTTCTCTAGATGAATAAATTACCTATTTCAATCGATGTTATATCGCGTTCCTGTGCAAAACAAGTTCAATTCAATATCGATATGTCACTATCGATTACTTTAATCGTTAGACGGGCTGACCCGAATGTACTTTTCGGCGCAAGGGCTGATAAGAATTTTTCGACGCTTTGACGCAGCGCTATCACCCGTAATAACAAACATTGAGGCAGGTGCGCCAAAGTTAACATAGTATGTTCCATTATATTATCCATTATATTGTTATTATATTTATACAGTGTAATTAAACTTAAATTATAAATTATATTTAATCCAAATGGGAAATTATTATTCAATGTCGATATTATCATGGGATCAATCAGAGAATAGGGTCTGTGAGTCTGTATGTGGGATGGGGAGGGGAACGGTCTGACGTCTGATTCGGGCTTTATACGTTGTTAACTCAACGTATTTTGATTTTAGGCGGCTTTTAAAATTAGCATAGCGAGTTTTTCTATATTTTTGACCCTTAATCCCTCCAAAGTAGTCAAAATTTAATTAAATTGTGCCAAAAAACGGAAGTAGGTATGGGTTGTTATCTCCGCCCTACTATCTTCAAGGAATTATAGTTTAAATTATTTCTTCGGTTTGTCCTTTGAGGGAAGGGCTGAAATCTGACTTAGGTTTTCCAAAAAAGGCACTCACTCCCATTCCAACATTTAAGTTCCGCCGGCTAAATCGGGGCCCCTATTTCTTTCCGATTTTGACTTTTATTGCACCGGAACACGTGTGCGAATGCGCGGTGAACGTGAAACGCGACAGCTGCGCAGATGTTCGCAAATCCGACATGAACGTGCTTCCTTAGCAAAGGGGAACTTAAGGGAAGTCCCCTTCCTGTAAGTTCCTCGAAATTGTCGGATATACGAGTTCTGTTGTTAGGCTGATCGTCGAAACCCCAATTATGGGGGTCAAATGAAACCCCAGCATCATGGGCATGATGAGGAATGGTCCCGAAATAATTCGAAACGATTTTCACGAATAAAATTTCAAATTTAAAAAATTTCATTTTTTCGCAGGTTTTCACTCCATTTTAATTTTTAATCAAAAATAATTCGCAAATCTCAAGGTTCCTCAAGGATTGGTAATCGTTTGAACAATTGCATATCTGAAATTATGCACATTGCATCACGCAATCATTGACCCATTTAACCGACGGCTGACATTGCACAATATTTTTATCCAATTTTTTCGCCAATATTTCACCTCTCGATAAATTGGCGATATTTCCGAACGCGAATTGGCACAGATCCTAATCGGCTTCCCGGTTCACGACACCGATTAAAATACCTAACGTCCATTGTTATTCGATGAGAATTTCGAAAAACGCATTGCGCTTGGACGTGACGGAGGGTAAATTATTTAAAAAATTTCGAGAATAAATGTCAAAATTGGTTCAATATTCAATAAACACCTATAAAAAAAAGTGTCTAAAATATGTGTCAAAAATATCTGTCAAAAAATATATTTCAGAAAATATCTGTCAAATATTTGTGAAAAATATTACTAAATTGGAGATGCCAAAAAAATCGTCGAAATAAAGCCTTCATATTTTTTGATTTTCTGTCTACCCCCCTCCATCCAGCGCCAACGTCACAGCGCTCATCGTGTAATCTTCCGAAGGTTATATAAAATAATTCGGTTTTTTTTCAAAAAAAAAAGGTTATATAAAATAATTACCTATTTTATACAAAAAGAAAAGGTTAATTCACGAAAAATGATCCCAAAAAATTCTGTGACACAATGGGAATTTTTCATAGAAAAAATTTAATACCCAAACAAAAAAGATTTGTAGCCTCGTAATGGCTGAGCTTCGACTGTGGGAATTTGAACATCTGCTCGACTCAAATGACAGCTGTGGACGTGTCTTCTTCATGATGATTCTTTTTCAAACCATCTCACTGCTGTAAACCACCGGCTGAATTATGGCAGTTCAACCGTTCTTTGATTGATAAAAGGCAATAGGCAGTGAGATTTTTGAAAAATTGCGAGCTAAATTCAAACGCAAGGATCAAAAACTTGGAAACATTTCTGGAAATAATGTACCAAAACGCGGTAGGTACGTCAGCGAAATAGTTAAGTACCAATTTACTGAACATATTTGACTATAAATTGCCGAATTATGTCCAAAAATAATAATTATTCCCCTACTAATCGTTTCAGAGTGGCGGTTCTTCTTTTTCCCTTTTCTCCAACCCAATACATATGAATAATTGTTTAATGAGTGCCCTTATTTTATTATGCCATCTGCTGAATTCGTGCGAAATAAATTTCAAGTCACTTCATAGAATAGACCATAAAAAAATTGGAAAACAAAGACTTAATTACTTAATAATAATTATGTAATGTAATAAATAATGTAATTATGTAATGAATTATTCATTAAAAAGAAACGTTCGTGTATGGTCAGCTATAATTAAATAAAATCACGAATTTCAATCGCTTTATTTACAACTTTTTAACGGTCGCCCTTGAACCTCGAATATAAAAAACGGTTCGGTTGATATTTTCATTTTTTTATCAACAGATGGACTCCTGAACTGGGAAATACACAGCTTGGGTACGGATCAGGTTATCTGTTCGACGATTATTTTATTGGAATAGGAACGCGATCAAATATGTTAGATTAGCAGATCTTTGACAATCGAATAGTCAAATAGGCTAATCATCGTGAGAAAGGATCTGACGTTTATCGAGTGCACCAATCCTAAAGGTGTACATATATTTATCACAATATATTCTTGAATGCCACCAGTTTACAAACCGAATCGAGCATTTTCCAAATAAATTTGAAGAACTTTTCTAACCAATTTGAGAATATTCCAAATCAAACTGAAATTGTCCAAATTATGTAAAACTTCCCTAATCAAATGAAGAATCGTCCATGTCAAATCGGAAATTTTAAAAGTTAACTCGAGAATTTTTAAAAATTATATTGAAAAGTTTCCACGATCAACTTGAGAATTTTCCGAACCGAGGTATTGCTCAAGGAAGGTAAAAAGTAAAAAATTATGAGTCAGGAATTTGTTGTAAATTGACCCTACTTCAAATTTAAGAATTTTTAAAATTTTCAAAACTTCTTATACTCCCATTTTTTACAGTTACACTAAAATTATAGAAAAGCGAGTTTTATTTTTCAAAATAAACGGTCAACTCGGTGAAATTTACCATCGGAAAGTAGGTATTGACTATTGTTAACAGAAAACACCTCGATTACTCGGATATAAACGGACGAATATGGAAATTGTTGCCCTGCCAGGTTATCGGTGGGCGATAAATCTTCTAATTATCGGCTGCTCCGGATCCCAATTTTTATTCAGGATCCGATAACAATTTTTCTCTTCGAGCTAAAATCGTTAGCTACAATTCAACCGAGATAATCTATCCTGTTTCATTATCGATTTCTCGGAGAAAGAATCGTTTCGTAACGTTTCGTTTTTCCAAGGGCACGGAATTTCTCATCGACGGATGACATAAATCAAAATTCGAATTGTGCGGTTCAGTAAATAGAGGTCTTTTGCCCTACAAAAATTGCGGCAGCCCTGAATTTGGGATGTTGTTTAGGTTGGTTAGTAAATAATCCAAGTTTTAGTATTCCGATCTAGCTTGCTTTGTCCGCAATTATCAAAAACCCTCGCCATTTTGGCACTTTTTTTGGTTTTTCACCTGTAGCTCTTTCCGATTGCGTTTTTCGGCTTTTGTAACCGTTAGAAAACTTGTAGAAAAATACATTTCCTACAAAATTGATTCTATAACTTTGTAAACTCGATAGTTTCGGAGCTACAGCTAGGCAAAAATTGCGAAATTTTACAAAATTGTGGAAAGTTGACCTGGTGTCTATTTCTCAAGCCAATAACTCGAGGAAATCGACGTCTCAACGAAAAGTGAAGAGGAAGAAAGTTGTAGAAAATTCAATGAGCTTTTCAGTAGTTTTTTAAAAATTTTGGTAAAACCAATAAGTAGGAAAAAACAGTGAAAGAGAGCGACATTGACCCGACGTTATTGATCCTAAACGGTTGCTTATCAATAGTGAGCCATCTAAATTATCAATGGTCAATTGTTTGGTGTCTCAAAACGGGTCGTTTCACCCTGGAAATTCGCAGTATTCGACTCATCTAGGTAGATCATGGACTAGGTACTCGAAGGGTGGAAAAGGGCCACCCCCTGGGCCCATCTGGCGAACACATGTGCAATGCTGGGGGCCCCAGGGCTGAACTTCGAACGGCGGGAGACTTTACAACTAATGAGGTGCGGAGGTTGGGTGAAAAAATCGGTATTTTTCTGTCAGCTAGCTTCATCTCATCGTTCTCTCTTTCTTGACACGGAAAGTTAATTTATTTGTTCATTTAGGGCCTTTCACGTCTCCCCCGGGTTGCAATAAATTCGTCGATTTTACCGCCAAGTGTCAATTAAAGTTGCCCGGGAGTATTTTTGCTTTTGCTGTGCATTCTTGCTTTGATAATATTTAACTCGTCGAATTCGCAATAGAACCAGGTATGCCTATTTATTCACTAGTCCAGTCAAATTTTGTTTTTTCATCCAGTTTGTTAGGTATTATAATAGTTCTTTAAACTTTTATAAGAGTAGTTTGGACCACTTGTTCTTTATTGTTTTAGAATCATGGAAATCAGCCCCCAAAAATCAGGCAATGGTCAAAATGATACCTATCGAACTGACCTGTCACTAATTATGTTTTCATAAAAATAACGGTTTGTTGTTGTTTCCTAAAAATGTTGTTCTTGTTACCCCTGATATTCGACAACAAAATCGAACAACGGTTTGATCTCCCACAATTTGCTAGTGCCAATTAAAGAAGCGGATGGCAGATAACGCACAGTACTTCCATACTTCAATGCCTAATTTTAAACTCAACTTTTTTTCAAACTCGGAAGTAAAAATTGCCTATAGAAACCGTCGAAATACTGAGAATCGAGTAGGTAGATGAAAAAATTAATTTTTTTCATTTCCGCGAAAGAAATTAGATTAAATTGGCAATAGAGATGAATGGCCCTACATGATCGAGGGTGTGCCGAGGGCGTTGACTCGTACAATTATCTTGAAACTCTCGCAGACAAAAATCGTTTCGTTATTCGATTTTTACGGGCGATCTTCATTTGAACAATGTGTTCAAAAACCGAGATTTGAGCAAAAAACATATTTTTTCCGCATTTAAACGTCGTTTTCTCCATTAATAAGGAAGGTAAAACCAAAAACGACTACACCGTTGGAAAGCTGAGATTTTGAGCCAGTTTTTGGCGGTACGTGTGAGGGTTTTTCTAATTTTCCTCTAGCCCTAAACCCACGTTGAAAGAATGTTAATTTTTAAAAATTTAGAATTCCTCGATTTTGGCCCAATTTTCCGCTTATTTAACTCACTGTTAGAAAGCTGCATATACGGCCAAATTATTAGAAATTTAACGGGCTTTCCAACGGTATCCTCGTTTTTGTGATTGCCTCAATTTTCAAGGGACTTACGTCCATTTTACCGAGACGAAGTAGAAAACGCGAAGAAAAATCTTGAAAGCGAGAAAAGTGTACTATTCCTGGGGGTCACACAACATGTTATGGAATAAAAATTGCATCAAATGAGCTGAAGAATCGACCAATTCAAAAAATGCAATCCAAAGTGTGAAGGCAATCCCAAGTGTGAACACCCTGTGTGGATGTAATCACCATAATTTGGTGTAGTTTCATCGATTCTCCGATACAGGATAAATGAAAGGATACATTTCAGTGACGTGAAAAATACTCCACGTTTTTTTTTGTCAATAGGTTGAATATATTTGGTATTTCCTCGCACCTGGGCCGTCCTCAAAGCTGTCACTCGACCGTCGGATCCCCACCTGCTCGGCGGCTGGTTTTTTCCACATCCTTCTCAGTCGAATCGCTGCTGACGCAAGTCCGATTGAATCATTTAGCGAGAAAACTGATTCAGCCCGACAATCTTTTGATTTCATTCATGAAAGGAGCTCGGCATTGGCGCGGCGCCAATATCCGTTAAATAGGTAACTCGTGGAAATGGCTTTTTCAGCATTCGAACGAAAAATCTCGTGTCAGAGGTCGTGTCTATTTCAGTCAACAATGGTGACTTGAGTCGGTCATTCCCCTCTGGAGCATTGTCAACCTCTGAGAGAACCGCAATTGCGCTAGAACTCACAATACTTCCACAACATATACCATGCTCCACGTTTATTAATTCAAAAAGGTAATTTCTGCTCTTCGACAGTCCAAATGTTCATTTATGTCGTTCGTCATGATGGCATAGTGTTCGACAGGTTCATTTTTTCGACTTTTATGTAAAAAAAAAATTTTTGACAAGACTTTTATCGAAAAATATTCCAAGCCCGCATGATTCGCCTACACAAAAAACCCGGTTGTTTTTAAGGTTGAGAAGCAGCTCGTCATGGATTTCCTCCTTTCTTTGATTGGATGATTGACACTCCATCCAGATAGACGGATTTTCGAAACGATGATATCACTCTCCGCATTTTGACGGGCCAGTCAACAAACACAAGGATGACAGGACGGTTTTGTAAAGGACCAAAGAAGGATTAGCGATGCGTAAATATTTTCAAACCGATTTGACTCCAACTTGATTTTCAAATAATTTAAAATATTTTCATTTCGCTCGCATATTTTTCACGGAGTCATATAGCGCAGATAATGCAAAATACGTCGATATTTTGGAAAGAAAATCTTTTTTTAACAACATTTATTCTCTTTTGGTTGAATTAATCAATTTGATGTATCGGTTGAGGGAGGAACATATAGGAGAGTAACATAAATTAAAACAGGTGAAATCGACCAAAGGGGTAGCAATTGTTAACGAATAATTCACCAAAGAAAAAGATTTAAAATTGCCTTTCTTAAAGGGTTTGATTCTTCAGCTCATTAAATGAGCTACAAATCTTGCTACAATTTTCCTTCTACAAAATTTTCTGTAAGCCCCAGAAAAAGTACGGTTTTTTCTCTTCGAAGTTTTTTTTCGTATTTTCGACTTTGCCCCAGCTAAATGGCAATAAGTCCCTCAAATATTGGAGCAATCGCAAAAATAAGGATACCGTTGGAAAGCCCGTTAAATTTCCAATGATCTTAAGGTATTCGCAGCTTTCTACCATTAAGTTAAACAAGCAACTTATTAGGTCAAAATTGATGAATGCTAAATTGTCGAAAATTGCAATTTTTTCAACGTGAGTTTCGGGCTAGAAAAAAAATGAAAAACTCCCGCTCACGTTTCAGTAAAAACTGGCCCAACATGTCAGCTATCCGACGGTATAGTAATTTTTTTATTTATCCCGATTTTTAGAGGAGAAATCGACGTTTGAATGCAGAAAACGTGTTTTTTCACTGCAATCTCGGGCTTTTGACCATGTCCAAACGATGGGTTTCTGAAGGTTAAAACTTTGATTATATTCTGGAAAAAATGTCCTTACCCTAGTCCATTGCTGGTTGATGGTGCGATTGTCGAAAAACCAAAAGACCACGAAGCCGATTTATTATGAAATTGAATTGTAACGAAATATTCGATCGAAAAGGAACGGAAGATTGCGTAAACCCAATCTTAGAAAGGAAATGCCTTTATCGGTTTACATTACACACAAAACATTATCTTCGGTAATCACAGAATGAGACAGATTAACATGTCTCTCTCCGTTATTTTCGACTCTTTCCCCCCTCATTTCTCACTATCTTGTCACCCCTCTTCCCGTCTAGAAATCTCATCCCTGGAGATTTTTCTCCCCTTTCCCCCTCATTTTCTCCCTCTCTCCGCCTTTTTCGAACTAAAACATCCCCCGTCCGGCGTATAAAATGTGGCTGTTCCAGGCAAAAAGGCACCAGTCGAATTACTTGCTCTAGTCCCAGTATCACCTTGTGATAAATCGCCACGATGAATTTCCTCGTCTTTGCTCTCTTCGCCTTTATCCCAGTAAGTGGAATTTCACCTTTTTTTTAATGATTTCCATTTCTAAAAAAATTCCAGCCCGAGGTGCAAAAACATATTTACATAGTTTTCAAGTAATATCCCGAATTGTCAGCTCGGTTTCCCCAACAAATTTATGCTATTTAAGGCCGCATTTCAAACAATTTTCAATTATTTACCTACTTCTATATTTTTTTGTAACATTGCCATAATTACATGCCATTTCTACAAAGAGGAAGCGATCTGAGCGTTCTACGAATTAACATTTCGGTTCTACCTCGCAGAATACGAGGATTTTTTTCAAAGTATTTTCTAATTATTTTTTCTTGACATTTTTGATTCTTGTAGCCTCCAAAAATCAGTCAAAATCCAAACAATTCGGTTCAAAACCTTACGTACCAAAAAAAGGAGTGTGTTACGAACCACCGGTTTTATTCGTCAGTATCGGTTCAGGCGTTTAGGAAGTAGCAAGAAAATTTCGGCCAGGGTTTCCATTGCCCGTTTACCGTGGAAAAAATTCATGTAAAGGGGTGAAGTCCAGGGGAGTAGATTTTCGCCGTCCCTCTTCTCTATTTAGCCATTATTATTTTCAAAATTACTGCAATTTATGTTTCTTTCGCAGGCCATTTTGGCTGATGCCCCTGCTACCCCCTCCCTCCAAGAGGTCATCAAGGAAGGCCAGGAAAAATTCGACAAGGTACCTACACTTTTGACATGAATTAATAAAAAAAATGTTTAAATATTTTTTTTATTTTTTTATTATTATAGTCACGAAATGACTAAAATTTTGTATTGTCTCCCAACAGGCGATAGCGGACATTAAAAAGAACATCGGCCTCAGTCAGAACCCCAACGGCGAAGAGATCGTCAAGCTCATCAAGGAGAAGAACGAAAAACTCGCCAAGGATGTGTCCGAACTCGGCAAGAAAATCGAAGATCAGGTGAAGAAAATTTGGATACATTCTTGACGAAATCTATTCAAAATGGGTATGAAACGTAAAACGATTAAGTCGCCTACAGATCGAACAATTCGCTGTGTAATTATGGAAAATCGATAGCAGACGCTAGTCATTCGGTCTAGGAAATTTGAAATTTCAAGTCCGAAATGTTTGCATACAATGGTCAAATGCAATTTTCAAAGCGATGGAAAACAGCTAGAAAACAGAGTTAGAAAAACAGGAAGGGAAGAATTACGGGAGGAACTAGGGGAAGATTTTAGAATCCGGCCCCTTGACTGGCGAGTTAGGCTAAAACCCGCATAACGCACGGGCTTTGCGGTACAAAATCTACCGAATTAATTCCACGGCTCGGCGAGTCGTTCATTCCACTGCACTCCCTGCAGGTATGAACGCGCTTAAAAAATATAGGAGAAAAAATATATAATATATCTTTTCCAGGAAAGTAGTCGCACAATTGTACAAAATCATCGTTCGACTGCAACCCGAGAAAATCGTTTCGAGAAAATCGCGATGAAAAATCGAAATAATCCTCGTAGCCCCCCAAAAAAGGGAAAATCTCGAATCTAACTTTTCCCCCGATTTTCAGATCAAGGCTAACCCCGACGCCAAGGCCGCCCTCGACAACGTCAAGGCCAAGCTGAAGGAGGCCCAGGAGAAGCTGAGGAAGGAAAACCCCGACATCGCCAAGAACGCCGACAAACTTGGCGAATCCTTGAAATCCAGCTGGGACAGCGTCGCGCAGGAAATCGAAAAGAGCTACAAGGAATTCAGCAAGAAGGGAGGCAAGCAGGAAGAGCTGGAAAACTTCTTCAAAGGATTCATCGACCAGGGCGCCAAAGCTGTGCAGGAACTCAAGGTAATTTGAAATTTTCGAAAACCACGAAGTAAAAAAACCCTTGGATATCTGAAATTTGGACATTAAACAGCCTACTATGACTGTAACCTTTTTTTTATTTGTTACAGGACAGCGTCGACAAGGTCTTGAAGAGCGGCAAGTAACTCAACGAGACGTCATTCTGTTCCCGGAAAAAATAATTTATTACGCAAAAAAAATTTAATTATTAAGAATTAATTTAAAATTATAAATATAATTTTGTAAATTTTAAACGCGCCGTGTCTTACTGTCTATGGTCAACGATTCCTACGTTTTGAAAGACGAACAAATCGAGAGGTCCAAAATGAAAAGGAACATGGCAATAAAAATGATGCTTTTCCGAAGCACTTGAGTTGCAACCACATGGACATAAAAGGTTCCTCTGTTCTAGTAGTGAAGGAACAAAGCCTATGGTTACAACCCAAGGAACCGGTCAAATTCCGGATGAGCGGTATGGGGAAGGTCCTGTTTCCTGGTCCCACCACAACTCTGAGGCCACGCTGCAGCATTCCGCCTACGTAGGTTAGACGGTTTGGGCAGTAAGACAAAAAAACTTACAGAACGGAAAAAAAGAAAAAAATAGTCGACAATTAAGTGGTCTGGAAGCACAAATACGAATTTCATGGCTTAGGTCGTAGGCGTACAAAGTTCAAATATTCCCCCGGCGGATAAAAAATGTTCAAGTATTATCGTCATTAAGCACCTACTTATTACGCATAAATTTAATGCTCACCAGGTGTTGTAGAAAAAGTCCGATCACCGTTGGCCTGATGCGTACGTAGAATTGGGCCGATGAGAGATGTTCATTCCTTAATGAGCGCTGCAGGAATTTGTTGAGTTCGCGTTAATGATAAGCCTTTTGGGACTTTGGTCTAGGGTTCAATGCCTTCTAGAGCTAAAGAGTCAAAGACGACAGGGGATTGGTACTTTGCCTACATGGTGTATGAATAAAAACATTCCTCATGGCCTGACCATTGAAGAAATAGTCCTAGTTCGAACTAAATCTAGTTCTTTCGGTCTGACTCAAAATCGAGGTTGAGATCGGTCGGTTTTAAGCTTTCCTCCCACGCTTTTCCCCAAAAAATGAGGAAAATCGGTCTGTCCGTCATGGCAAGCAATTGCGCACAGTATTGCCAGATTTCCCTATGTGAGTGATTTCCCCACTTCCTTATTTCTCTCTAGGGAAATTACCCCAGGATAGGAATGAGCAAAATCGCCTAAATTACCCGAAAATCGTTCGAAGGGAGGCAGGCAAAAACGGTATCAATAATTTTAAGACCGAGAAAACTAGATAATCGAGAAAATGCTCTTGGCGGAGGAAAACATCGTTTTTTTCTAGGTTTTCCGACGCGCACTTTCTCATGTGGGGAAATTTGATGTTTTGCCTTTGTTGTTTTCACCTGGCAACACTGTACTCTCTCAAGTTCGCTTCTCCCCCTACTCTCACTCAATCTCCATTTCACTTTCACATTACTAGATTCTCGTTCATCGCCCTCGCTGTCTTCCCACTCGAATTCATCAATGTTCTTTTCTCCTCGTCCTCATTTATTAGCTGGTTTCGGTTGTGCGGCTCCATCCGCTCATTTCTAGCCATTTGCCATAATTCGCCAGTTAGTCACCTGTTGGTTAATAGGCTTCAATCGTAGGCCCTCGTTGTACCTCAATCGACAATCAAGGCCATGATTTTCCCATACTGCTCGTCCAAAATTCAACGGTCGGTGTCCGTCTGATGTTTTGACCGCGCGTATCCGATTATGTGAATAGGTAAAAAGAGTTGTGCAACATTATTGTGATTTCCCTCAGCCGTTTAGTCAAGTCAAGCCAACATGTCTCATCAAACTGGCATCCGACGTAAGTACCCGAACAATTCAAGTTTAAAAATTATTAAATGGACTCTCGGTGATTTGCAAAGTGGAAATTGTGAGGAATTAAATATAACGTTTTTCGCCGTTTTCTTGATTCTACGGCTGGAATAGGACACGAATTTGTTATCAGCTGCACCCACTTATGCTGCTGAAAAATGGGATTTTTTCTAGAACAGGTCTGACAAGATTTCGTTGAGGTCAATCAAATTTCAATTTTTTTAATCAAATCTCTCGAATTGTTAACCCTCGCTCATCCCTTTGCTAACCCTCGGTTTCTTCCCTAATATTTCTTGTATTTCGTGTCAAAATGAGGAAGTACTGTGTGTTATTCATTGTGTTCACCCTGAGATAGGGTCGAACTGATCGAATTCCTTTCCGAATTCACTTTTCTTCGCAAACTTAAACAATCAATCTAAAATTCGAATTTGCTGGAAACAAATACCTATTTGTACGCTGCAACTGGGTGTAATTTGGTGTACCATTAGTCAATGCACAATCCTTTATCTGATAAAGGACTCTCCGATCCTTTCAGTCGAATCATTGACAGATTTACTGCCGGCATTGGCCCAAGGCCAGAAAGGCAGCTTCAAATATTTAGGGAGTGTGTTGTCGGTTTATTTTTAAAACCTTTCGTAATGCAGAGGATAATAAAAAATCTGGGTCGACCAAATTTCAGGTCGGACGAATTTACGATGCACGTTGTACGTTTACGATTCTGCGCTTCTGATGTGCCGATTTTTCGAGAACTTTGCCAGGAATTGCCGTGTAAAAATTGTTGGAATCTCGAAAAGTTTGTTTTATCCCTCGATTTTCATAGGGGCCTGGACTCCGGCCAAAGCAGGCCACCTGCAGCACGCTAAATTATCGTAATGTTTGATCCTGGAGAGGTCCTTACGGCCGAAAGCGCTCGAGATTCAACAAGTATTGTCAGGAAGAACTCAACACAGCTCTATTGCAGTCAAATCATTCCAAATTTCGTTCTCGAATGTCCCACAGTCGTTCGAATCTATTGACAGAAGCATTGTGTAATTTTTTTCCAGCCAACGAAAAATTGAAGAAATTCTTCGCCAAATGCCATTCGGGGAAAATTCGACTTTTCAAAGTCACCATCGAAAATGGTAATTCTGAAATTATAATCCATGTCGTATAAATATGTCCTGTGTTTCTTCTTCGCATTTACCCTTAACAAAATTCCTTATCTGATACGCGCAATCGTCGAAAAATTGGTTTTTCGAGATAATGATTTAGTTTCATCCTTTCGTAGAAGAGCTCTCGCTCAGTGCCCAGATCGACTCGAAGGGCACTTGGGAGGACGATTTTGAGAAAAACATAAAAAAACTCGTACAAGAAGATCAACCTTGCTATATAATGAGCAGGTAAGTCTAAAATCAATCGCATTGCAATTCATCGCCTTTTACTCCTCGTATTTACCTATCGATTTTTTCGAATTGCAGGTTCGATTCGAAAAACGCTAACGGCGGATACGATTGGCTGCTCATCAGTTGGTCACCCGACGATTCGCCGGTGCGGCAAAAAATGCTTTACGCCAGCACCAAGGCTACACTCAAGCAAGAATTCGGATCCGGCCAAATCACGCAGGAGTTACACGCTACAGCACCTGTATGTTATTTTCTTGTTTTGAAATCAATCCCCTCGCAAACAACAACAAAATCTTGTTGTCGACACACTCAATGATTTCCACGATTTTGTTGTTAATACTGCCCAATTTGAATTGCAGGAAGATTTGTCGGTGGTCGGAATACGGAAACAGAAAGATGCGCCTGCCCCGTTGAGCCCGGCTGAAGAGGAGGCGAAAATGAGTCAACTTTCCGACGCCATGCGCCTTGTCGGAGTGGAAACTAAAGGTTAGCATTTTACGGTACTAAACCAAATTAAATTATTCTGACAGTCCAAAATTGTGGCTAGCCTATTCAGCCGAGTTGTTGTTCCGCCGAATTCATCTTGCTGTCGTCTAAAAACAACGAATTTCCCACCTCAGGAAGTACGCTTAGCAGTTTGACGATGCCGCTCGTCGAAGCCGCCAAAGAGTCTCTGGTCAGCCTCGCTACGTCAGCGGACGTCAATTACGTTCGATTACTCATAGGTGCGTACTTTGAAGCCTTCCAATTCTCAGCACTCGTTGTCTTTTGAATTTCGCTAATTCGATCAATTCCCCGCTAGATATCCCCAACGAAAGAGTGGATGTCGATTTGACTGCGAAAGTCTGCGGAAAAGAGCTCGGCAGCTACGTGCCTGAGGACACGGCTCGTTACCACGTTATTCGTTTCGAATACGAGCACGAGAACGTTCACAAGAAAGCGTTTAGTACGTCTTTACTGTTGTCATTATTTCTGTTGTTGTTTTTCCGACTGATCCATTGAAAAGATAAACGAGAAAAACATCCAAAACAACAACAAAACACACATCAAAGAACCAAAAAAACCTAACATAAACCTCAAACCAGCAACAACAACTACAAACTTGAAGAAGAAGGAGAAGACAGCATAACCACAACATAAACAACAATCAAGCAACTGTAACAACAACAGTTAAGAATAACTACAACACACACACAATACTGCAAAAAAATACAAAAATACAACATACCAGCGCCCTGCCTTTGGTTTGTCCAAAGGACTTTAAACTTAGAAGAAGAAGAAGAAGAAGAAGAAGAAGAAGAAGACAACATAACTACAACATAAACAACAAATGAGCAATGGTAGTAACAACCGCAAAACAACAACAACCTCAACTTCAAAAACAACTACTACCGCAAACAAACAACAAAAACCACATACAATCAACAGAAAGAACAACAACACATTGTCACAACAACAGCAAATACAAAAACAAACAAAAAACTCAACACTCCTGCGTCTGGCATTCGGTCTGTCCAAAGGACTATAAACTTGAAGAAGAAGACAACATTATCACAGTATAAAAAACAAATTAGCAACGAAATAACAACTACAAATCCACAACAACTACAAAACACAACATAAATAAACAAACAACAACAAAAACCACGTACCAGCACCAGAAAGAACAACGACACAATAGCAATAAAAACAAAAATCTTTGCTTACCATTGCATCGGATTGTTTCTGGACCATAAGTTGCATATTCGTTTTCAGTTTTCATCTATTCGATGCCCGGTTATTCGTGTCCGATCAAGGAACGGATGCTCTACTCCAGTTCGAAAGGGCCGCTGATAGAAACCGTGGAATCGATACTTGGTGCCAAAATCGATAAAAAGGTTAGCCTTAAAAATTTTTGTTGAGAATCAACGTTGGTTGAATTTTGTGATTGTTTACGCTAATGTTTGCCCTACGCTGTTTACTTAATGTCCGATAATAATTTCTCAATAATATCAAAAAACATCTATGAATCCCCTTACCGGTTGTCGGAGAAAACGAGTGTTGTCATTCTGTCAAAAACGACCTGCGTGGCAGTCTGTTTATACCCAAATTTGGGTCGCCCTGTTGAAATATTGAAGTAATCGATAGTTATGTTTGAATCGATAATATCCAGCACAGGAACGTGATGTAACATTTAATTAATTTTTATGCGAATTGAATGGCTTTTCGGCTAGCCCACTAGCCCGGCAGGGTCTCCCATGGAGGTATAGACTCCTACTATCGATTATGGCGATTGCGATCGATCATTGACAAGCTGATCCGATTGAGGCTTTTGACGGAATGCTACCCAACTTCTTTTTGGACGCTTCGACGACGATCGTGTTTTTGACGATCGGCCGCGCAAGCGGTGAAAAATTCCATCGTTGAAATTTAAAAAATCGATTGTTTTCAGATGGAAGTCGATTCGGGCAAGGAGGTGACTGAGGAATGCCTTATAGACGCTCTGCATCCCGCACCGCTCGATGCCGCTTCTGGAGTGGCTGCCAAAAAGTTCGACAAGCCCAAAGGGCCGGCGAGAGGTGCCAAACGGATGACCAAACCAGTGTAAGAACAATAATTTCCGTCAAACGAAACACAATTGTTACTCGAGTTTCTTGCGTGCTGAACGTTTCCTCTTTATTTTGGAAGAAAATCAACTTTCCTTTCAAAATGCGTGGCTGATTTTCCGTCCGTTTGTTAATGTTCGTGAAGCATTAGTATGTTGTACGCGCAAGGTTAGAAGGGAATTAGAGTGTAAGACCCCTCACTCGCTAGTCTTGATGTCAACAGATTGACGTCAGGGTTAGAAGGGAAAGCACGCAATCTGAGACTGAATGCTGAATTCTCAGGTTGTACGTTTCGAATCGTTGGTAAAGCAAACAGTAATGTGGGACTTTCGGAGTGCGATGGCCTCTGGAGTGGCCCAAAAACTGGCCGTTTGATTCTGAGATCTTGACGGGCCTGTATTGGTTGGACTGTGATAAGGCCGCCACATCACTCCCCCTCCCATCAAAATGGAATTTCTCGGCCGAGTGTGAGTTAACTCAGTGTTTCGAGAAAATGTCTGCGCTCTTTTATATCCAGACGTCAGGTGTTGGTTAGAAACGTGATTGAGCGCCCAAGTGGCACATCGGAAAGATGTTAGTTTCGTGACCTGAAGATCGGGGATTCGAATCCGGGAAAATGGAGTTAAACCGTACGTACAGACCACAGACGCTGACCGCCCGAGGGTGGGGATGGAGTGTCCATGCGTTAACCAGTAACCCCCGTATCATTGTTCCCCTCCCTATCCCACCAGACCATCTGGATCCAGAAGGGTAGGATCGTCATTCGGCATGCAACACTGATTGACTCGATTTTTGGCAAAAAATTGGTATCACTGGATTGGTTTTTCCACTACAAAAACTAACCTGTACGGCCTCCACATCTTTCAAAATTCGCAACAATTCCTCCAATGTATTGGTCCCCAAACTCGGCTGCGGCAGTACCGTTTCAAAATTCAATTGCCGATCAGGTTGGCAAGAGTGCGCATTTTGATCGGAAAGTTGTCAGCCCTGAGACTGAATATGACTCAATTTTGTTCCTCTTAACAATTGTGTTGTCACGTGATGAGTTAGTTGTACGTCGAGTACTGTTGTTCTTATCAATCGCGCTGTGAGGAAATGCTGAATTGAAAATTCGTTTTCTCCCGACCGATTTCTCGTAGGGAAATCGAGAGTTTATTATTACGATAATTTATTACTGGATGCTTCATTATGGACTAAATATTAAATAAATTTCGGTCATGAACGTCGTTTTATGCTTTTTTACCTTCGTCTAGTCGGCCTGTCGTTTCTGCATGTATCACCATCGTCAGTGTTGCATTGCTTGACAAGCAGTGATCTTGCTGTCGATTGCTTGCGCTACTTTAGGGTATAGTTGCTTTCGGAAAGTATGCCTAGGTACCCTGACAACGGTTCTGCACAAAATTCGGACGATTGGTGACTGAAATGAGTCGATACATGAGGACAAACGTGTCTGAGAGCAATACTTATCCGATAAGATTCTACTGCTACAACAAAAAAAATTTTTTTTTGCTGTTACCGAAAGCATTTTATTGATTTTTTCGCATTATTTCAGTTACCAATTTTCCGAGCCCTAGGTTCGTTCCTGCCTTCCGTTGGACCTCTCTTGAGTCCAAAGCCAAATCAAAAATTATCTCTGTACCGGCCCATTTTTGGAATTTTAAACGTTTTCAATGGGCTGAAAGCGTTTTCTTCAAAATTCGTCTTCGACCGCGTTCATTACCGCAGAAATTTTGGTGATTTTGAATTTTGGCAAAAATCAAAACTCGAAACCGTTTGAGGGGCTCTTCAAATTGGTGAAAAAACTCAAAAATCAGCTGAAGCTTCCGAGACGTGAGCAAAGTAGCGCCGTTGCGAGCGTTGGCTTCTCCTCCGATAACCGAAGTTGCCCCTGGCGTGCCCTGCCGCCCCCAAAGACTGAACAGTTAGGATGTCGCTGTAGTCTCACAGAAGGACTCTTTTGAAGGACTTCTTTTGACGCCTTTAGCAGGAACGAACCTTGTGCCGAACCGATTGCCCCGATCGAGGAATCATGCAGTCGTATGCTTGATGCTTCAGCACGCTTAGGGATGTCAATTATTCTTCCGATTTACCGAGCTGATTGAATGGCTTGATGAATCAGTAGCTATTGGCAAGAATTTGTTGTAGTCACGTATCAGCCTGGTAGATCGGTGGAGGATTGTCGAATTATTGGTAATGCAGCTCATACGCAGGTTGACAACGCAATGGTAGATGATGTGTGCATACATAATACGTACCATGTTACATATTATGTAGCATACATGCTAGATTGGCTTTAGCGGGAACGGCTTGGAAACAATTTATTGTTTTCCCTTCATTTTTCGGTAAAATTTTGGTTAGAGATCCTCGGTTAGTTACCACTTGTAGTTAGCTACCTAGAATTCTTCGGTTAGTTACCTATCTTAACACGTGAAACAGCCGCTGCCTTTCTTCAGCAAGGAATGCAGAGATTTTTAGGTAGGTGTATTTTTTTGGTAACCCATTTGCACGTTCTTCGTAGTATTGGTGATTTCTACCATAACAATTTTTTCTTTGGTGGAAAATATTCTAGAGTTTGCCGAGGTCTGAGATCAATAAAATATGAGCCACATATTTCTCATGGGCTCCTTGAGGATTTTCAGATTCAACGCCCATAAAAACTCGTGGGACACAATATTTTGGTCGAAATTGATCATTCAGTTGGTGTTTGGTCGAGTTGTGTATCAAAAATTGACAAATTTTGGTGAGGTCTCTCTGGACGCTGAGGTGCTCATAACGTCAGAGTCCCGAATTTTCCAATTTACACCAAATTTTGCTTGGCACAGGCCAAAACACGTTGCAACATTTTGAAAAACCCCGCACAACCATCCGGCACTTTTTTGAGCAATTACAAAAATCAACTCAATGAGCCCATTGTAGAGCTTGAGTGTTCATTTTGGCGAGCAATGCATGCGTTGGAAACTGAGACAACTAATGCATGCTGTTTTTACAATTTGAGAATTCGTTAAAAACGCAAATAATCGTCGCATCACTGGAGATGATGATCGGCCATCAAATAATGCCAATGTTGCCAGCTGATCCGATTTTAGGTAAAACAACCCAATCTCAGCAACAAAAAAAAAAAACTTTTTTTTTTCGTTTGACCCCACCTCTGATCAGCTGGCAACACTGGACATTCCCGGTTTTCAACGTCATACACTCCAGTGTTGCCGCACTCTTCATTCAGGAGTGGAAAATAATCAAAGTGATTCTTACTTTGATTTGAACATTATTGTTTCAATTGTCTCGGAGCCACTTTACCAAACATTTACTCACTCATTAGTTGGTCACGTATCTGTCACCAAAGCTACCAACTTTAGCGAGTAGAAAAATGTTTGGCGCAAGTGACCCTCGATCCGTAACTCCCGATTAACCTGTACATCTGCACGGTAGAACAAGTGTCGGTTGCATGTTGCACTTACGCAGTAAATCAAGTGCATGCTGTATACAAAAAATGGTCACGGTCTGCATAAAAAATAACCGCATCACCCTTCGATCATCTATGATTTTTATTAGTTTGTACATAATTGTTTCTTTGTCGGCGATTCCGTTAACGCCTAACCCGTTTTTTCAGGTGTTCCTTACTTGAATGAGAACCGGAATCCGCACATTTTTGTTGCTCGGGCTGAGAGGAAAATCTCACCGATAAAATTGTTCATATCAAAACAATTGCTATTCACGTTTTGACAATAAATCGGCGTTCTCTAACTTTGTGGCTAGTGATTCGGGCGGGAGCGCGGGATCTGTTCGTTGTTATTGTTTTTAATCTTTTTACTGCACCGTTCGACAAGAACCATTACCATGGTTGAAATTTGGGGTACCTCCCCACAGCATGGTTCCCATAAGAATTTCCCGGGTTGCGGAGGTTGTTCGTATTTGGCGGGTGATGTGAGCTGCCTGGTCATAAGGGGAGGGATTCTTCAGAAATAGGTACTAAAGAGAGATTGCAGGAGCTTGATGAGTTTACTACAGAGGAATTGCTACAGCTTGATAAGTTTGCTACAGAGGAAATGCCGCAGCTAGATGAGTTTCCTACAGAGAAGTTGCTGCAGCTGGGTGAGGTTGCTACAGAGGAATCGCTGAAGCTGGATGAGTTTGCTACAGAGGAATTGCTGCAGCTTGATAAGTTTGCTACAGAGGAAATGCCGCAGCTAGATGAGTTTCCTACAGAGAAGTTGCTGGAGCTGGATGAGTTTTGTGCAGAGAAGTTGCTGCAGCTGGGTGAGTTTGCTTCAGAGGAATTGCTGCAGCTGGATGAGTTTTGTGCAGAGAAGTTGCTGCAGCTGGGTGAGGTTGCTACAGAGGAATCGCTGAAGCTGGATGAGTTTGCTACAAGAGGAATTGCTGCAGCTCGATAAGTTTGCTACAGAGGAAATGCCGCAGCTAGATGAGTTTCCTACAGAGAAGTTGCTGGAGCTGGATGAGTTTTGTGCAGAGAAGTTGCTGCAGCTGGATGAGTTTGCTAGAGAGGAATTGGTGCAGCTGAATGAAATTACTTTGGAGGAATTGATGCAGCTAGATGAGTTTGCAACAGAGGAATTGCTGCAGCTGGATGAGTTGGCTGCTTAGCAATTCCTGCAGCTGGATGGGTTTGCCTCAGAGGAAATGCTGCAGCTGGACGGGGGTTCTTCAGAAATGTCGATGCAGCTAGATGGGGTTACGACATGTCTTTTACCCAGGTCTTCTTTGATTACTACCCTACCTGCGTATCATCTTCTCCATTGTCAACACTGTAGTCCATATGAACCCTGCATCCTCTTCTTCTTGTTCGGTTATCCGGTCTTGTTTTTTTTTTTTGGTCTGTTTTCTCAATTTTCTTTTTATGAAGATGGTCTTCAGAAATATGCTCTGACTACCGTTTCGGGCCAAATCAGAAACGTTGCCGACGATCGTTACCGAATTCCCACTTCTACAGATCCCCGCTCTGAGTCAAAAAAATGTTCAGATGTCGATATTTTTCCTAGCATATGCTATTATCGATTTGTTACTGAATGATGGTAGACAATTTAAGGCTTTGATAAATTAACGCACATTTTCTATCGGCTTCATGCTGCTATATCGTTGACTAGTGCGTACACAGTAATTTTTTATACTAGCTTTCCGCTTTTCAATGCCACATGGATTTTTATGATAGATTATTCAGTTGGACATGGCTTTATGCGAATTGGGAATTTTCCCCTCAAATTCGACTAACATTTTGAAGAATTACGTTTAATCAACGAGCATTTTATTCCATTCGGGAAACGATTCCAGCCTGTGAAATTCTTCTACGGGTCGAAAATCGCCACTCAAATTCGGTGGAATATGGGGGTTTTTTCTTCAAAATCTTGTTATTTTAAATTGTCGCATGAACTTGAAACGGATACACCCCTATCTTGTACAGTTTTGTAAATAAGCTATTCCAATCAGTAATGTATTATTCCTGTATTCATAGTCTAATGTTATTGATTTGTTCGATACATGAAATATTCTACGTTCGATTTACCTGTTCTATGTGAATCTGATTTGGAAAAATTATCGTTCCTTAGCCGTCAGTTGGTATGCCATTATGATATTTTACCAATGATCTGAAAATGTTTTTTAGTTTTGTTTTATTGTGGAGGGAAGTATTGAGTCTTCAGTGAACTCGGCCCAGGATCGCATCCTTTTTCCTTAAATTCGTACAAAAGTTTTTGAATGCGGTCACGAAATTGTTCGGTTGAGGTTCGGGAGTCATTGAAGATATAACCTAAAAAAAATGTGAAAAAAGTCCTTATCAGCTGTGTCGGTGTCGGTCTACCTTGTCGGCTATTTGACGTTTTTCCGTTGGAGTTGTTTTATCATAAATAATTCAAATTTAAAAAATAAATTTTGGAGGTTATGAATTGAATTCTCAGCCTCCTTGATTTCAGGCTAAAATAAGCCGATCGAATTCGTCCTGGATCGATAGCGAGTCACATTATCCTAAATTGTGGACTTTTTATCTTGCCTTTCTTATTGGTCTCGTGATTTTCGGTTGTTCCAAATTTTCGACTGATTTTTGTTTTCCAAGTGATGTTTTGAGTTACCGGACATCCGAGCTGAGGTTATCGCCGTTTAGATTTATTCCTTTTACCCCATCGGATATTATTGTCGTATTTTATTGAGTTGTAAAAATTCGCGCTTCCTCAGTTCCTGGGAAAATTTAGGCTCGAAAATTGTGGGTATGTTGACTGGTTATCGGGTTAATTTTTATCAACAATTGTGTCGCGGATTGCTATGTGTCAGGTAAATTGCTTTGTCTGCTGCCGATAATTAATCCCCTCAATAATATTGGCTTGTGATGTGAAAAAAAAACGCTTTTGTTCAAAAAATCAACGTGTCAAAATTCGATGTGGGGTAATTTGTCTTTGTCCCGTTACAATCCACAATACTATCGATGGAGTGGCAACACTGGAGTCGCTGATAAGCTCCAGTGTTGCTTCAATTCGCAAAAATATGCTGGAGCAAGAGAGCAGCTCAATAATTGAGCAATTATTGTGCAACTTTAACTTTTTGCGAAGGTTTCCCGGCAGAGAGGACCAGCCATACAACTTTCGGGAGGATAAGTAAGTTAGCAATGCCATTATTTTTGCTCGGCAGCCGAGGTTGTCCCGGGCGTGCCCTGCCGCCCTCAAGGAGTGGATTGGATACATTTGTGATTGGATCGAGCATAAATAATATTTATTACGAGTCACAATTAGCAGAAATCCACATTCCTTTCGAGTGAATAGGTGGTAGGTATCGTAAGTCGCTTGTACCCATTATTCCTGTCTTAGATTTCGTATGTGATGTTGTAAGAGTACAGAACTGTTGAATATAACGCGTATGTAATAATGTGATGGTGATATTTTACTACGAATTTGATATATAAGTGAAATCCTCTGTAAAGTAATATTATGTACGCGGGGAGAAATAAATTTATTTTATGCGAAGCGATTCTTTCATGACATCCTGTTGAAATATACTTATATTCGTTATAGGTACTTACCTACTTCAAAAGGCCAATAATATAATAATAACAAAAGTAACAAACTGAAACTCAAAGTCAAACTAAAGTTAAAACTCAAACTTTAAATCAATCGAAAATTCTAACTAAAAATCAAACTGAACCTTAATCTGGAATTCGATTTGAAACTGAAACTCATACTAATACTGAAAATCAAACTGCTAATGAAAATCCAAGTCAAACTCAAACTTAATTTGAAACCCGATCTGAAACACAAACTGAAATTCGTACTGAAACTGAAAATTAAAATCAAACTGAAACCGAAAATTTAAGACAAAGTCAAACTCAATCTGAAACATCAACTTGAAACCAAACTGATACTAAAAATAAACTCAAACAGAAATTTGAACTGAAACTGAAAATCAAACTGAAATTCGATCTGAATATTAAACACAAGGTCAAACTTCAACTGTAACTCAAACTGAGATTCAAACTAAAACTCGAAGTCAAATTCAAACTGAAGTTGACATTCAATCTGAAACAGAAACTTGAAATCAAACTGATACCAATCTAACTCAAACTGAAATTCGAACTGATAATGAAAATCCAAGTCAAACTCAGGTTGAAATTCGATCAGAAACACGAACTGAAAATTCGTTGTGGAACTGAAAATCAAACACAAACTTAACTCAAACCGAAGTTGGAACTCACTGTGAAACACAAACTGAAACTCGTTCAGTTTCAGTTTCATTCTCAGTTTCAGTTCGAGTTTGAGAATGAATTTCGACTTCAGTTTGACTTTGAATATTGAATTTCAGTCTTTCAGATTTTGAATATTGAATTCGAATTTCAGTTTCAGTTCGGTTTTCTACGTCAGATTGAGTTTGAGTTCGAATTTCAGTTTGAATTTGATATTCAGTTTCAGTTCGAGAATGAGTTCCAACTTGAGTTTGAGTTCGGTTGTCTACTTCTGTTTGACTTTGATTTGCAGAATGAGTTTCAGTTTGAAAATGATTCCAAGTTTGAGTTTGACTATGAGCTTGTTTGAATTTCAGTTTTAGTGTCATATCAGTTCAAGTTTTAGTTTGAGAATGAGTTTCGACTTGAGTATGACTGAATTTTAGTTTGGTTTTATTTTTCAGTTTGAGTGTCAGTTTGAGTTTGATGTGCAGCAGCAGTTTCAGTTTGAATTGAGTTTCAGTTCGAGTTCAAGTTTGAGAATGAGTTTCAACTTCGGTTTGACGTTGAATTTCAGTTCGGTTTTCTTCATCTGTTTGAGTTGGATTTGCAGCATCAGTTTGAAAATGAGTTTTAAGTTTTAGTTTGACTTTGTGTTTCAATTCCAGTTTGAGTTTCATTTGCAGTACCAGCTTTAGTTTAATTACCAGTTCGAGTTTCAGTTTCTGATTGTGTGAGTTTCAGTTTGAATTTTGGTGTCAGTTTCAGTTGGTTTTTTTAGTACCACTTTGAGTTTTAGTTTGATTTGCACTATCGGTTTCAGACTGTTACGTTGAGTTTGTGTTTCAGTTCGAGTTAAGTCTGAGTTTGATTTTCAGTATCAAATTGAGTTTCGTTTTGATTTCCATTTCAATTTTCATTGTCAGTTCGATTAGAAGTATCTGTTTCAGTTTGAAAATGAGTTTCAAGTTTGAGTTGATGTTTTGGTTTGATTTCAACTAAGTTTTACGAGTGTCGGTCAAGCCATTTTGTAGGAATTCAATAACCAACACCACGGTCAAGGCCATGATAATGGTCAATCGCTCATGATATTTCGGATATGATCAGGATTGAAGAAAATAAGGTCAGATTTTCGAAAATTTGATACATTCTATTGGAATTACGCACATCGGAATCGTTCTTATGCTAACGTTTAACTAAGGGGTTCGTAACTGAATACGGTACATGGAGACTGCCGATTTTGCCGAGGATCCTTTCGAACATTTGCCCAGAGGTTATACCTAATATCACACTTTTCCGATGAAATGGTACAAGGAAATTGTTAAGCACGATTCGAGTTTGAATCATAAAGTCTTATTTCCACAGGCCCGTGTTGCTATAGAAGTGTGATTTTTTTACTTGAGAGCTAACAATTTTAGCCAGTGTACTTAAGGGTTAACATGAATCGATGGCGCCAGTCATTGTTGAAAGCGGGATTCGCAAAGCAAAAAAAAGGCGAATTTGAAAGCGATAAAACAAAAGATAAAAAACATAGCAAATCACAACTCCTATAGGACAGATCGCGCAGATCCCGAAATCGCTCATCTACGCTCCAATTTTGAGGGTTTTTATTGGGCCCCTGCCGGCGAGCAGTGTTGCCAGATTCTTGGGAGTTGTAGCACCTTTTTGGGCAAAAAACTGGTTTTTATTTTTTTTCTTCAAAAATTTGGTTGAAACTTAGCCCTTATCAGTTATTTATAAACCAGTGCCAATTTATAGGGTTCCTTCAATATTTTTTGCTTTTTTCTCTATTTGGTCACAAAAACGTTCATACAACTAACCCCCTCCCTCCCAATATTTTTGAAAATTATCCAAATTCGCACATTTTGACCCATACTTTTTTTCATCTTTTTGAGCATCTGGCAACACTGGAGGCCATTATGAGAGGTTATAGAGTAGGTTAGGTAGGTGCACCACGATTTGGAGCGATTCTCCGAAAGAAACGATTATGGGGTATAATAAGGAATAACATTTTTGCGGGACGCCCAACTGGCGTATTTACATGTAATCGCTAGCGATAAGAACTCATCGCTAGGACTGCCAACTACCCGAAACGAACATTGACAAAAAGCAAAGGTCGATTGTGTGACATCTCCGCCTTTTAAATCTAGTTGTGACCAGAAGATAACGAAAACAATATTTCAGTCGATTTGCTCAAATTCGATTGAAAACGATGCGGATATTGAATAAAAAATGTGAAAAATACGGTCGGATTTTATTACAACTTTCCATCAGTCAAATAGGGTCTTATCGGTGTTATCTGCGCATGCACCACTCTATCGAATTCGATCGCGATATTTACAGGAATAGGTAATGAATGGCTCAATACAAAGTGCTGCCAATAAATTTACCTAAATTGAACCGATTATCCGATTTTGAGCTAACTGATTTCATGGGGTTTGCTCGAAGTTATTGCACGAATCGTTAGGGGTACCAACCGATTACATGGGTTATATTATTTTTGGAAAATCGTACCAAAATTCAGAAACGCGAACTCTCAGTCAGCAACGGTTAACATCTCACCATCGTTTTGATACTAAAATCGTTAAACAAAATTGTGCCCGATGTCTCAGCCAAAGTGCAACAAAACCTTAAGGTCGTATCGGACGAACTGCTCAACGCGACAGGGGCTGGCCAGCCACGTTCGAAAATCGAATCCTCCGGCTTGAGCAGGCGGTGGGCGGGGTCTAGCCGGGGCGATTGCGTCACCGCCGGCTCAAGCCGTAGGATTAGATTTTCGAACGTTTGTCTGATACGCACATAAGGATTCAAGCAAAAATAACAACAATAAAGGGAAAACAAGATTCTGCCAAACCTTCAACGACTCGCTGAGTAAAAATTGATCGTGGTAACTTGATTGGTAGATTTTTCTGGGTTTTTGATGATCGGTCAATTGGCAATTGGTCGATATGCGACCAACAGCAACAACAAGACGTTGAATCTTGACTCTAGGCGTTGAAAGTTCGGTGAAAGGGGCATTGAACCGTCAAAATTTTAGTTTTCAAGTTGTTTTGAGCAAAATGTACATGCCTAATAATTACCGATGAAAATAATAGTCATTTTTAAAAAATTGGTACATTTTTCTAACGGATCGCTTCTAATTAACGAGAAAAGTTTCGAACGTAAAATTGTTTAATTCGAACAATTTATAAATTAGCAAAATTTCGGGCTAGAATAATCGCAGGTAATACTGGATAACCTAAAAACGGAAGCGGTTTTCCCTATTTCATATCGGACGATTTCAACGATGTCAGGCAGTGGCCGTTCGGTATTGTCGGCAGATGTCGGATGCTGGTCAGTTTCGGCAGCGGCTTGATGACCGCTTGGTCCATCGGCTCTTCGGGCAGCTGGACGTGCAGGTTGAGCGACGACCGCTTCGGTGCATTCAAAAGCGACGCTAGCGTGGACATTTTGGATTCGTCCGACGAGTTTAGAATCGACCCTGGAATGCGCTCCACGGTCACGCAGCCGTCCGGAGAGTCGAACGATTGGAACTCGGGAGACATTTCTTTTGCGAGACGATTTCTGAATTTCGGATTAACCGCGAGACTAGGGCGACGAACGAATTCGAATTTCGGATTTTCGACGTACGACTCGAATTCGGATTGCTTCGAGCGGGGCTCTCTATTTTGGCAGGCTTTTGGAGATTCGCCGAGCATTTTTCTCATTAGCGAGCAGTCGGCGGGAGTTGTCGATTTAGCTCGAAGACTCGGGATGGCTCGAGCCGGGCCTTGGCCAGTGATGATAAGAAGAGGATCGGCGAACATTCGGCAGTCGAGTTTCGCCATTCGTTTGGCTTTGAGGATATCGGACATCACTAGAATCCAGCGCAGTTCGAGCGTCGGCGGGTGGAAGGTGGCCTTGCCTCTGAAGAACCCGTCCAGCCAGGCGTTGGCGGCTATCAGGTTGGCGAAGCCGTGCCGCAGCCCGGGTGACGCCGGATCTTCGATGACGATCCGGTCGTGGAGAACTTCGAGCACTTCGACATACCCCAGGCCCGGAGTGAGACAGGCGAGGCCCATGTGAGGATATCCGTCGGCCCTCGGCTCCAGAATGCGCACCTCCTTCGTGAAGATCAAGTCCCTGTCGTCCGCGCACTTCTCGTCCTCCTCCACTGCCGATGGGGGTGGCTTCTCCGCGGAATTCACCCTCGGCCGTGGGGTACTGCTGCGGAACGGATGGTGGGGAATTTTGGCCGGCGACTGCGACACGTCCAGATCCTGCGATGGTTTCCGTTTCAAGGGACGCGACGTCGGGAGGCCGAGACGCATCGGCAGATCCGGAGCGCAGACTATGGCTTCCTCCATAATGGGGGACTCCAGTTTCACGCTCGGTTCCATCTTCTGTTCCAAGTGACACGCTTTGTTCTCCGCTGTTGTTATTTTCCCATCCTGGGCCGACCTCCTTCTCGATTCTGCTATAGATCTTGGCCTAACCGACTTCATTTTCTTCTGATGATCCGTCCTGGATTTCTGTATTCGCTTCTCCCCGTCTTGGACAGATTGAAGCTTATTCTGTTCCGGTTCTGGAGCGACGTGCTTTTTCTCGGGACTAGGTTTCAGTCTTATAAGGTTGAGATCGATACCTCTGGGCTCCTGGGGCGGCTCGCTGTTGGTTTTGGGTACATTATCGGGTCTCACCGCCCCGACATCAGGTTTTACCAGTCTGTTTGCTTCCCTGGGTAGTTCGAACCGTCTGACCTCATGACGAGTGATCAGCTGCACTTCGGGCACCGGCTCCTGGATCGTCACTCTCATTTCGGAGGTGTCACTCGACCGGCGAACGACCAGCCCGGGACGTTCCGACGACGAATCGCTGAGACGTCGTTCGACTTTGTCAGCGCGAACGTCGCGATCGCCATTGAGAACGTTCTTATGCTCGATGGCTTTACGGTCGATCGTCGTCACGGGCGACACCTCGAAGGAACTGGCCAGGACTGCAGCAGCAGCGGCCGCTTTCTCCATCATCACGCGAATCTTCGGCTTCCTTCCTCGCTTCTTCTTCAGAACCGGCACCGCAGCCGGAGGTGGGGGAAATGGAGGAGCCTCGATCTCATCAATGTCCTCCTGGTCGCTGTAGTCGTAGAACTCTCGGCGCCTTTCTTCTTCAAGCTGTATCATCTTCATGGTCATTTTTCGCTTACGCCTCGAAAGTGTCAATTCCGCTTCTCGCTTCGCAGCTGCCTCGTCATCGTCGGCTCTCGGCGCATCTTCGTCCAAGTCGTAGTCGACCATTGACTCCAGGTCCTCTTCTCCGACGTCGACTCGCATTCTCTCGCTGGTCTTGACGATTTGCAAGTTCTTGCCTGGGGCGAGCGATTCTTGCTTCTCCGACGACTCGTCTTCCCAAGGTATCGCCATTTGCACGGGTGTCGGCTGCTTGATGATCACGTATTTCTTGAACTTTACATACCCGTTGCTGTAGGAGAGGATGTTGTTTTCGATTTCGATTTTCCTCTTCTTCAAAAACAATTCGTCCTTATTTCGTGCCGAATAGTCGTAAAGTACGCCAGCGGTTCGGGATGAGTGGCGGCTCGTGTCGAAGGGGAAGACTTCGTAGACAACATCGGAAGGCTCAGTCAGCATTATGTCGAACATCACCTTGATCGCCAAGTACCTGCCAGACAGAATGATGCGACAACATCTTTATGTAAAGAGTCTTCCCAAAAAACGTTAATTACGTAACTTTTATGTCGTTTAATGATACTTTTTCCAATTTTTCTTCAACTTACCTTTCTTTCTTCGAAGGTCTCCAGAGAAGGGTGTTAGTCCTGGCAAAGTAAACATAATTGATGCACAGACAGTTGTACTTGTTATGCTGGGAACACCATACGAATACGTCGGCTAGGGTTTGTTTCTCGTCTTTCAGTGTTTTCCTCATAAACGCGAACCTAGAAGAAAATACAAATTTTTGGAGACTTTTTCAAAAATCAACTCTCGTAACGCTATCGGAGTTATCAAGCATGTTTACCTTCTATCTTGAATAGTTTTCTTCACCGAAGCTGTAAATCCGCCCCGTTCCGCTGGAAGCCACGAATGCCGCTGTTGTACGGGCACATCGACCGAATTCGGCACTTTGTACGAGTGATAGTAGGGCGTTTTACTGCTCGAATCCTTTGACGAATCCGGAGGAGACTGAAAATTTAATTTTAATTAGAATTTAACTCGATTATCACCCATTGTCGCCAACAGCCCTGCCAGGAAGAAGCCGAGTAAGGAACAGGAGAAGAATAGATAATTGAAATGAGTTAATTTTCGATTATTTCAATTACCAATGCTCGATATTCTTCTTCAGAATTGGACGAACTGTTGCCCAGCGTTTCGCAGTCTTGAATTGTTTTCGCGTGCACTTTCCTGTACGCCCGGCCGAGGACGGTATCTTTGTAGCTGAAATCGAACATCGAATTTGAAACTTCAAAGTAAAATTCAGGCACCCACTTTCACCTATCTGATGTGTCAGGCGGAAGGAAATTTCGGACACGTGGGGGCCTCTAATTTATCTCCACAGACCTTCTTCCATCCAAGACCTCCTCAATCGCAGCGAAACAATCTCCTCAGAAAACTTACCGATTTGGAAGTTTTTTCTTTCGTTTCGACTTGTCCTGATAGCGGCTGCCGTCCTCGTTGAGAGCGCCGCAATTGCGATCGGCGCAGGTGCACTTGAAAATGCACTGCTCGAAGCCGCAGTGCGTCGGATGCGTCGGACCATGCGGAAACGCCCCGCGCAGGCTCGAGCAAAGGCAGCCCTTCAGGCAATGCGGCTGTGGAATTTCGGAGAAAAACGCGAATGAATATTTATCCAGAATGAAACATTTCCTCAATCTTCAGCCGTGAAACTCACTTTGCCACAAGTTCCCTCGATTTTGACGAAAGTTTCATTTTCGATAGTCCCCTCGGGATCGTAGCCGAACACGGGAAAGGTGTCCCTCCTGGCGACAGAAAATTGGCGCATATTTTCATCAATCCCGAGGATAAATAACAAAATTTAACGCAGCTATTAACGAAAAATACGTCGAACTACCTTTCGAGGAATTCCAACATTCCGTCGACGACTTGTTTGACTTCTTCGGCCAAATTGCCGCTATCCGCTGAGGGGCTATCCGAGCAGGCCGGTTCTTCGATGACGTCAATTTTCACTTGAGATAGTCCAATTCCAGGTAATCCAATGTTGCCACCTGCTATTGCAATGTTGCCGTCAGCTATTCCCGAATAAAAGTTAGCAATGCAGGGCATTTCGACAGGTATTTCGCCGTTGACAGGTATCCTCATGCTGACGTCCGGTATGCTGATGACAGGTATGCCAACGTTGCCATCGGTCAATCCAGCATGGTTTACGGATATGTTGGTGCCGGCGTTCGTCTCATCATAGTCCGATTCGCTGCTTTCGATAAGATCAATGGTATGGTAGGCGCCTGAAAAATCAAAAATTCCTACAATTGCCGAATTCAAAAATTTTTCCGCAAATTAACCAATCCAGGTACCGCGTACCTCCTTTTTTGGTCGGCGATGTCAATTCGTCCGTTTCGTCGGCCGTTTGTACGACATCCGTCGACGGCGGAGGCGAAGTCGACGATCCGCGTTCGACAGTGAAATTTTCGACCATTTCGCCGCCCGTCCATTCGACGACACTTAACATCGTCAAATTTTTGGTCGCTCAGTCAGTTTTCAGTCTGAAGAGGAACTCGAAAATTCTGGAAAAATAGCACCACCGATAGGTTTCAGTTTTTGTCGTGGCTTGCAGGATAATTTTCGCCCTTTTGAATTTTTCTTTCTTTCTTTTTGACTTTTTATCACCGCAGTTTGCGTGCTTGATCTACTGGAGAGAGAAATTTTTGAGGCTGCATCCAGTGCTCAAAAAGGGCGATTTGGAGAAAAATACTGAAGTCGGTTTCTCAACGATTTTTTCGTCGTTTTCGGGGTGAGGAATTCGAATTTTGGTTTGCCACCTCGAAACCGCGCGCCGTCACTACAAAAATCCCCAAAAAAACTTAAAATTGTTCGATTTTTTACTAAAATTTTTAAAACCTTAAAAATCTGCTTGTTTTAAGTGAAAAAATGATTAGCATTGCTAAAGATTCATCAAGGGTGTCAAGGCTTGTCAATGGTTCATCAATATCGCATATCCATCGAATAATTCCTTTGAAATTTAGGCAATAAATTTATAAAAAATTGATTGTTTTTATTCGAAAGTTTGTTTTGGAGCATTCATGGGCCTGGAGTTTTAGAAAATTTCGATTCAAATTCGGAGGACAAAATCCACTTTTTGGGATACCCTGTGGGTAATAACACAATTGAACACAGAGATGATAAAAAAAGATAAAATAACTCGAAATAAAAAATCAAACTTAATATTATATAGGAACGAAAATATCTCTTTACTTTCCAACTTGAAATATAGGTATTTAGGTACTACTTTAACACCTGTGATAGGTACCTAGGTATATATAGGTATACTTACAATAAAAACCTATAATATGTATAATACGTAGTAGAAAAAACGCCTAAATTAGCAGCTTTACTTGTGACAATTGTTTCAAGGTACAAAATTAGGTAAGATCTAAATAGATAATTAGGTAGGTATCTAGGTAAGTAGACGCCATCTGATCAATTTTTTGTTCAGCTGGGATGCATTTACCGTGTAGAGCACCTAATATGTTTTTGACCCGGAAATGATAAATAAATTGTTCACTGTCGATAAAGAAGAAATTTTAAACAATTGGGTACCTACCTATCGTGTAAATTTTCAAGGTGAAAATTGTCTACCTACCGATTGGATTGGCTGCGAGTTTGCGCATTAACAGAATAATCAACTTCTCGTCAATATCGATGAAAGCCGGTAATGTAAGCGGAAAAAGTAGAAAAGCAAGAATTGAAACTTCCAAGGTTGAATTATAGAATTTCTTACAGACTACCAAAATTTCATTTAGTAGTACCTGGCATTAGGTTGGTATGACTTCACGATGGTCCAAACGAAGCACAAAGCTTGCGGGGATTTGGCTAATTTATCACCGCAAGAAAAGTAGGTAGAATGCTTAATTTACGAATTGATGTAAAACGATATTGTGAAATTCGATGTCGGTCCATACGTTGAAATACAAATTCCATAGAAATTCCGGGTTTCTCATTTGACTGCACGAAAGTCACGAAACGGGACGAGTAAAGAGGACACACATGATAACGTAGTTCGACGGGTATCTGTCACAGTTCCAGTTCACGGTGACGGAGGTAACTAATAGGACGAATCGAAAAATATCGAAGAACCCGAAAAAAGGTGTTTAACTGGTGGAAATCCTAGATTAAATATAAATTGCGACTCAAAAATTGTAGTTAATTGTAGTTTCCTAAAGCTCGCCATTATTCTCTAGAAGGCACAGGCCATTTTATTATTTCTGTAATAAAATCTGCAAGTTTCTGAGAGTATACGAGCCTAATACCGATTTGTAATTTAGGTAGGTACACTAAATTAAGTTTTTTTTGCAAATTTCGACTAGAAATCAGTTTTTTATTCGCTCATTCTACAATTTTTGAAAATGTCGAAAACATCCAATCCCGAAAATGGAACTGTGGCTCGTAACTGTGACTGGACCAGTGACCTTTGGGTTACGGTGACCTTCGCGAATTTAGCAATTTTTGGCTTCGATCTTCAAAAACTCGAAAACTATTTCGTTTAAATTCAAAGTTTCCCTAATGTTTTTCGAACATGGAAAAGGCATTCGCAATGAATTGCGATTCTGATCTGCCTGGGTGGAAGATAGTGAAAGGTTAGGGAGGAATATGGGCGTGTATTATGAAAGCAGAAACCGATGATTCACGATAGTCGAAATATTGGAAATAAATTCGAATCAAAATTATTTAAGCAGGAAACTATCAATCGCGCTATAATTACGGCAAATCCGACGAACAGAGAATCGAGTTTTTTCGTTTTGAAAACCCGTCCTAAAATACCGATGACTGGGATTTGAAAATATTCACGCATCTACCAAATAATTGCGAATTTTGAGACTTTCAAGCCTCGAATAATACCTAAAACGGTGACGCGTAATAATACTTTCATTTACCTACTTCGTCGTTCCGGGCAGTGAAACATTTTGATTGAGCAAAAAAACGCGAAAATTATCTTTTCACTAAAAAATCACCAACAAAACAAAAATCTTCACCAAGCATATTTTGTCCATCATTGAAGGTGTAAGGTACCGATCATTGTTCAAAACAATGGTAAAACAGCATAACATTGTCGTTTTAAAATAGTAATCTGAGAGAAAGGCTTCGGTCAGATAAAGATACCTAGGTTACCTGCCGGATTCTTATCATAGTTCATTTGGCTGCTGTTGAAAAATTGAATGAGGAAAAAGGAAAGAATCGGAATGGGGCCTCAAAAAATACAATAATAAGTAGACCCTACCGTTTAATAATGAAATTTAATTCTAAATTCAGGCAAACTTTTGTCAATGAATGGGGAAAATTGCAAAATTGTCAGGCGCTTAGGTCAAATTGCCAATTTAGGTCAAATTACCAATTTAGGCTAAATAATTCCAATTGCAATATGGGTAAAATTGCTGAAATAAAGTTGTTAGGTGGATCCAAATTGTTACAAAAAGTAAGAGAACGAGTTCTGTTCGATCGGAGTTCCTCTCGTCCTCGCCCTCTTTCGTTCCAGGATGGCCTTCGGATCAGCTGGGAAACTCAGGTCTCGGGATGTTAAATAAATCCAAAATCAAACGGGGTTTTATGCTCGAAAAATACAATTTTCTGAAATAACCATTTAATTGCTTGCTCTGGACAAAAAAATTCAATTTACGAGTGAACAATGTTCTATTATAACAGAGGCAATATTTTTAAAACATTAAATAAAGTGAAATAATAAAATGTCGAGAATTGGAAATTAAATTGAGACAGAAATTCGTCGAATTTTAAAAAATGTACTTACCTGGACTGTAGAACTCGCATAGCCAAATCCATAGAAATTCTTAATAAGCCAGCCGGCTGGGTATAAAATATTTTTTGGGTCCTTCATATCGTTACCATTTGGCATCAGAAAAAATTTAAATAAATAAAAAATAATTTAAAATTTAAATAAAAACCAATAAAAATAAATTCTAATCTGCACCTGTGCTCTAGATGTGACAATGGACAAAAAATATCGCATATCGAACTGCAAGCCATAAAGATCAGAGGTGTAAAAATATGTTGAGTTCAAACCTTTTCTCGCCCGAAGAGGCCGACTGGGGCAGATTTCACTCGAAATTCGTCCGCGGGAACGAAGGGAAAAATTCCTTTATTAAAAAACGTTTTTAAAACTGAGAAAAACCCATTTTGACGACAATATCCAATAACCGAATTGACGAAATCTGCAATGATTTGATGAAAATCGACACGGACCACGATTACCACGAAGGTGAATCCGTTTGGAGCAACAGCGGAGGAGTGTGTGTTTGGAGGGAGGGAGACGGACGCACAGAGAACAGACGGAGCGAGAGGGGAAAAGGGAAATTTCGAGCGAGCGAGCGAGACGCGGTGATCGAGCGAAAGAGAGAGCTCGGCCGGCGAATTGCCAACGTGACGGGCGAAAATTCCCTACCAGCCGACGTCCGGGGGCCGTCAGTTTGTTTTCAGTCGAGTACGAGCTAACGTAGGGAAATTTTTCGAAATTTTAGATGTCATTTTGGCGAGGCCGATGGAAAATTAGCGAATGATAGTCGAATATGACGGTCTCCGGTTGAAATTTGGTCTACTCTGATTCTATCCTTTTATTTTAGACTAAACTCGCAAAGCGCGAAACGGAAAAACTGGGCGTCGGTGGGTAAAAGAATGAAAATTTTTTTCCGAGAAGTTTGGCCGGTTGGCCCAAAAGATCGAAAAGGATTGGCAAGATTGAGGATTGACCGAAAAACTGCCGTTTTGATTAAATTATTTTCTCGCCTAAGAGTTTCGAAATTGCCCAAATTTCAACTAAAAATAGACCGCCGATTCGCGGAAAGGGAGGAAATACCGGCGTCTGCTGGGTAAGAGAGGTCACGGAGCGAGGAGAGAATTTATTGATTCGGATTGGCGAGTTGAAGTCAGAGGTACCGTTACGAGGTCCAGCCACTTAACATATTATCCATCAAAGGCTCCATATTTGTTAATTACTTGTACTTATAAAATTGAGAAAAATAATTTGGTCGGGTACAAAAATATTGAGCGAGATGAATTTCAAATATTCGACTACGCGACTTTGAACACGCATGGCGCCCAAATGCCATAATTAGGTACATACCTATGCGCTAAAAAAGAGTCGACGCATAAATGTCAAAAACAATGTAGAATTCGAATCCGACATAAAAAAAAGTGCCCAAATTTAATAATAGGTATCTTACGATGTTGGCATGCGCTGGGCACATTGTAGCGCATGAGCTGAACCAGCAAAAATGCCTCAATTTCTTTCAAAATCGCCATTAAAATTTAATAAGAGATGAGGTTCATTTTGAGCTATTTTCGGTTTGCCCTCAACATAGACGAATGGGTTGAACCGCATACCCTGTCGATACTGACGCTACGAAATTCCTTCATTATTTAATGAACTCGCAATTTTGGCAATAGGCGAAAAAGACAAAAATGAAAAAATTTGAATCAACCTGCAAAAATGGGTGGTACACGATGACGTTGAAGAAATCCAATAAGCAGCCATTGAGAAGTTCAGCCCAAGGCCACAACTCGTCGCGTATTCTTGTTATCATGAACGGGGCAGGGGGAATAATGAAAACATTTTATATCGTCAGCATTACGCATTTTATCAGCGATAACAAAATTTGACGATCAGCGATAACATTTAATGGTTAAAAAATAGTGGCAAAATTGGACAAGCTGGAAGTGGGATTTGAAAACAAACAAAATTTTGAAAAATTAGGGACAATCGTATGGAACTGCTGATCCGATTTCGATTAAATTAGTATTGAAATTTGACCTTTGCTCCAACTTGCGGCATGTCGTCCTCGGAATCCGAGCAAAAATTCGACTTTGGTATGGTAAATAGTGTTTTTATAAACAAGAAAGCGGATTCCGAAGGATTGGAATATTTTGAGTATTTTCCCCTGTATTTCTTGCCTGATTTGCCGTAGGATGAGAAGTTTTTTTGGAACTTGAGAATTTTTTCAAATCAATATCAGATATTGAAAGAAATAACCATCGAGAGATTATCTCGATGGCTATTTCTTTTTTTGCCTATTAGGGAAGGTACTGCTGAGCATTTTACTGCCTTTTGAGGCTTGTAGGATTCCTTTTAGTTTCTGCCTACCATTCATTCCCAAACACCAATACCTAACGTTCGATAAGAGTTTTTAGTCAAAAACTCAAACAAAAACGAGTTTTTATGAAAATTGGATGAGTGGTTCGTGTCAAACTGGTGTGTTTAGATCAACTTTCGAAGTATTTCTCAAATTTGAATTCCCATTTAATTCAACATAGAATACGATAACCTTAGTACGCACTTGCCAATAGTCTGGTTCGGGTGGCAGTAGGGTGAAAAAACGGGAATGGGGTGGGAGTTGGGAACAGTCGGCCATTTTCTGAATGAAGGGTAAATATGAAAAAAATTATTAACGGAGGTAAAAAAATATTTTATTTCGTTGCAACATCATAGTCGTCAGGTAGACATGACATAACTTTTAGTTCGGAAGGTTAAAACGTATGGATGTTTCTATAAACGGTTTCTAATTTTATGAGTTTCATGTTTTCGGATCATAGATTATACAAAATCATGTTTCCGCTAGAAACGTCGACCCATGGAGAACGGATTGCATACCCAGATGAAGTTTCATAATAGTTTTTCAATTCTTCAAACTACCAATTTTATCGACCAACCGAGTCACGAACAGACTAAACTGTTATACACAATTCTCGTCCGAAATTTTGGTGAATCGTATAAACGCAGGATTAGTTCAGTTTTAGTAATCCTGTTATGGAAAATCACATGACATTTACATCAGAATCGAATAGTCAGTACAATTAGACTGGAAGGTAAGATTAGGTAGACTGGATCTTCACAAGTTGAAACAGATCGTGTTAAATTTATAAATTGTTAATTGACGTAATCGGCAGCTTAGCTGTTACTAAGGAATGAGATTGATATACAAGATCGTAACTATAGTATTCGAAGTGAAAATCGCGAGCCAAAATCATAGGAAAACTACTTGAGGAAGATAATTGAGAACAATAATCGGCTTTTAGGCGCGTTTCAAGGGTAGGGTTTTTTTTTCAAAAATCGGCAGTACAAGGTTAATTGAACTAGAAGTAAAGAGATTAGGAAATTGACAACAGGCAGATTGCAAAAATGGTACAGAACCTCTTCGGAAAAGGAAGACAGATTGATCAGTAGGGGAGATGTGGGGTATCCGGATACTCGAGCCACTGGTTGTTTTCCACTTCAGAATTCAGACAAGGTGACGATGGTGAATTTGATTTGACGAGATAAACTGATAAAATAGAATTTCAAAAACGCACTTTTCACCAACCCAATTTGATATGAAAACAATAAAATATGGCGAAATCCGCTGACAACAATGGCATCAATTTGATTGTGCAATTCTTTCAAAACGAGGTTCACTGCCTTTACAATTAGTTACGTCATCACTTCCCCTGTCAATCATCGAGGCAGGGAGTTGGCAACACTGTGAATTCTCCCCCAAAGAGACATTTGTACAACAAGGGATCCTCAGAATTGCCAACTTCTTCAACAATATTCTGAAGTGAAAAACCCTATCAAACTTTTCTAGTTCCACTTTCAACAGGTTAACCTGTCAAGGTGCTCAATTTTTGAAATTAGACTCAGCGAATTTGGCGCCACATGGGGCTTCTGTAAACACTGATTCTAACACTCGAATAGGCCTTGAATATGACTAGTTTGAACCGATATGCCATGCCGAATTCGAAAAATTCCCAGTCTTTCCTAGTTGTTGAAAATGTTCAACAAAACCTGACAGCGGGTACACGAACAACAAGAACCTGGACGAGGTTACTGGTTGTTGTACTTGCCATTTGAATATGAAGTTCAACATTTAATACTAGCCTTTGCTCATTTTAGGGCTGAAGAGGAAGACTTTAGGGCCAATGATATCAGTAACACTTTAGGGCCACCAGACGTTCGAAAGTTTGAATGGACCAGGCCCTGAGATTTTTGGAAAAACAGGTAATCACTCTCAGATGCCTGGGTGGCATAGGATCGTCATTTTTGAACGATAACCGTCATTTTAATACGAATCAATCTAGATTTAAATGCCATTCTCAACAATTGATCGAATGGCCCTAACGTGTTACGCCTCGATGACGAACTAACGTAATTTCTTGACTCATAGCACTTAATACAGAAGGGCGAATGTGGATATACCGGTAATCCGGTGTTTTAACGTTACTCGAGTTGCAATAGCGGCAGAAAAAAATCTATAACTACGGAATCTGTTAAGGTCGGCTGCGCAATATTTCCAGCGAGCGATGGAAGGAGGCAATTTGACAAACATAAATTGTCCACATAAGCCTTTCTGCATTTGATGCATGATAAATAACAAAAATCGAACTATAACAATCCATCATAAATAGGACGATTTTTCAGATGGAGGTCATTACCCGACTGAACTTCAATCATTCACGACCAGAAAACTCCGGTTTGGGATTTCATCGGCTTCTTCAAACTCGGATTTGAGTCGGGTTCTATCGAATTAATAAAAATACGATCTAAAGCAGTTGTCAGATACCTAGGGAAGGTTATCTCCCGTTTAGGTTGGAGATTTTTAAAATTCATAAAATTAACGAGCAATACAAACGGACGATAGGAAATTCGTAAATCTAAAATTACTTGGAAACCGACGAAGCGACGGCCGAAAGGATTTCCTCGTCGCGCGCATGATGTTTACCTATGCAGGATAACGGCTTCGGGTCGATATCCGAGATGCCGATGTTCAGTCGGTAGGTGACGCCGTCGTCGTCCTTCAGGAAATACGGCGACTTTTCGTTAGCGCCGTTCTCGGTTTTCTGCAGAGCGATGAAAATCGAACAGTCCTTGGCAGTTGCTGATAACAGATAGCGCTGAACGTCGTCCAACGTCGATTTGTTGGACGAGAACAGTTCGTCGACGTAACTATAATTCTCCCGCAGTTCGGACTGCTTTTTGTACAGATTGTACACCGATTGGAAGTCGGATTTTTGCAATTTTTGCACGGCCAGCACACGCTGGAGTATGGACGTTTTGGGTAAAGGTACGGACGACCAGTCGCAAGGTTTTTCCGAGTTTTCTATCAGCTGTTGAAGGTGCGTCGCGTCGAAGTTCGAGTCGGTCCTTCCGTCGTCGTCGTCGTGCATAATATCGGAAATCTCCTCGAAGAAATCGCTAGGCGAAGAGACGTTGCCGCCGTTGAATTCTTTAGTCAACGCGTCCAACATGAGGTGGCACCATTTTTCGATGTTGCTTTTCACTTTGCTACAGTCCCGATTGTCGAAGAACAGGTCGAAAACATCGCTCAGCTCGGTGTCGACTCCTTCGCCGAAGAGGAGATCGCCGTTGTGGAAGATTTTCAAATTGTTCTGCGGCGTCTCGATGAGACCTTCCAAGGCGCGGTGCATGCGGCTCCGGTCGCCCGAGAAGAGGTCCAGCGGGCAGTACCGACTGTGGCAGTTGGTTCGTTTTTTCAAAATTTTCAAATACTGTTTCAGGCAAAAGGTGCATTTGGGATGTTGCCGATCCTTCAGCGGCACCCAGCCCTGTTTAGGCTTGATTTCCACGCAGAAGGTGCTCGGTTCGCTGCGCTGTTCGTTCTGGGACGCCCCGTACGCCCGGTGGTTCTTGTACGATTTGCGAGGCGGCAAGAGCGTGTAGTCCGGCTGGACGGTCACCAGGCCCAAACGGAGGCCCTTGGCTAACCTAAAACTAGGACGGACTTTGACCAGAGTGCGATCGATGTCGCTAATTTCGTCGTCGGAAATTCGCGCTAAATCCGGCGGCAGTATGAATTCTGTTCCTAACAAAGGCACCATAATTTTTCTATAGAAGGCGACGCTTTTCTTCAGTTTCACTTCCCACTCCTGCACCGTACCGGGATCCAAGATGGCGCCGTAGTCGCATTTCTGCATACGCAAGATGAGCTTCTCGTACGGCAATGATAGGACGAGGTTGGCGTTGCCTTCGCCCCGGTAGCGCCATGCGAAATCCTTCAGCGATAAATTCGTGATGTCATCGTCCGACTCGGAGATCCGCCCGTTGCTCCAGAGAGTGCGAGACGTTAGGCCTTGGGGTTTTGAGCCGTCCATGTTTTCTCTGAAACCGAAAGGAGATTCATGTTTTTTTGAGCGAATCCAACAGCAACAATCGTCCTCCAAAGCTGAGAGCCACTTCACCATACATTGCCGAACTAGTTAAATTAACCGACTCGTTAGATGCTTTTGGTAGCTTTGTCGAGGGATACGTGACCAACAGTAACTGACGGGTCGGTAACTTTGACGAGGCGGTAAATGTTCGGTGAAAGTGGGCAAGCATAATTTGGTTGAAACGTGTTACCCAGAGGCGAATCGTAAGACCATTACCACAACTACATTTTGTTGTCAGTCTCTTTGGTAGATAGGTAGGCTGACATATTTGCCTTCCGATTAACAAAAATACTGGAACCACAGCATGTTGTAACTCAAAATCGGTCCAAAGTCGGCCCAAAATCGGTCGGTAGACAAAGTAGAAAGCGAGTGCCGTGATGAGGTTGCACGGATTTGAAAACGTCTCCAGTTTTAGTTACCAAATTATTTATATTTTTACAGGCATACATATAGTCAGAATGAAGTTAAATATCACAGATTCATGATTGATGCAACAAAGGAGTAGTATTTTTTATTCCGTAGGATTCTCCTTGGTCGTAAAGCAATTGAAAATGACAATGGAAATTACCTAATTTTTTGCTTTACGACGAGGTTTATTGGCTTAAGAGGGTCTGGCGTGACGAAGAGGCACTTATGAAACAAAAACCCCGCAAGGGTCACAAAAAATTTAGGGCTTTTTTATCAAACTGCCACCCCATTCCTGTTTTCACCCAACTGCCACCCGAGCTCCTTCTCCTCATTGACAACTGCCACCCCTCTAGGGATATCGTATTTTACGTTGAATTGAAGGGAATTCAACCAAAGTTCAGCGTGCTAATTTTTAGTTCATGACTGAAATAAATCATAGGTTATTCGACAGGTGGCAGTTGTCCGGAGAACGGCAATCGCCTGGCAGGGTGGCAGTTAGGTGGCGCCCATTGCCATGGCTTTTTGATGACCTCTGCTAGGAAAATGGTTTGGCTTCTTGAACGACGGGTGTCAGAATCACGTAAGATGAGGTATCCAACAAAAAACCAGTGAAACAAAATTTCAATGAAAAAAGTCTAAACATCTGGAAGCCATGATTTTTGAATCATAAAATTGTCTTTTGTTAAAAAACTACACATGAACGACCGAATCACAGCAAACTTCGAAAAAGTTGTTGTTATCATTGTTATCATCCAACTGTCGTTATCATAAACAAAACTCGAAACGACCGAATCACAGCAAACTTCGACAAAGTCAAACGTTCTTATCATGAACAAAACTCAAAAACGGCACTACGTTGGGAACCGGACGTGGAAATTGACTACGTAGTCAGAATTGGTCCTTTGCACGCTGATAGCGAACGGCTCCGACGGGTGGAAAATAAAAGCGACGAGCCGACGCGCCGAGGGGGGTACAGTCCGGCCCATGAGGCCAGCGTGGATTCGAAATTTGAGTAGTCCCGATTCTCTGGAATAGAAGCGGATCGGGTGTTCTCCGCAGGCTTTCGGACGTTCCATGGCCGACACCCATTTGTCGTCGTAGCTGAAGAGCGACAGGTCCAAGTAGGGGCTGCTGCTGAAGCTCTGAGCGCTGATCGGCAGCTGAGCCAGAATCCGCTTACGGGCTTCGATCATACCTCCGAAACGGGCGCTGATCTGGAAAAATGAAATTGGGGCTGATTTTGGGATACCTGTTATGGAATTTAGCAAAATTTTGAACGATTCCGAGGCGGCTGGACGAGTTTCTTGAAATTTTCCACATGAATGGGATCGAGTAGGAAGGCAAGATTGGCAGTTTCTGGCAGGACTCGAACCTGGCACTTCCTGCTGATTAGGCAGACCCTCCACCATTTGGGAACGGAGATCCTGGGACAGGACAGTCTGGGAGGCGCAATCAGGTGACACATCGACTCTGATAAAGGATTTGGCCTTTTTTCATCCTTTTTAATAATTTGATAGCACTAATAGTAGGAAAAGGGCAAGTCCATTCTCAAAGGCAAAGTGTCACTTGTGTGCGACCCCTACACTGTCTGGACTATGGTGCCAAGGGTTAAGGCGTAAGTGAGAAGGAGGTGCTAGATTCAAGCCCTGCCGGAGAGTAAAGATTGCTGTATGCTTTATGCATTGGGGTGCAATTACCCTATCAAAAGGAAGAATTTATGCTCTAAACCATCGAGTATTTAACGATAGACCGCAAAAGTCTGAGATCACTGCGATTCAGTTCTCACTGGAGATCACCCACCATAAGATGAGCCGTAGGGCAAAAATAGCTCGCGAAGCATACGAATCTCAATTTTATTATTTTTTTTTTTTCAATAAAACTAAAATTAATTTTGTTCGGCGAGCGGAGGGTCAAAATCTTGTTCAATTTGGAGGGCCTGTGTCGAAACTTGTTGTTGTTGTTCTGGGGTTGATTAAGCAAATTCAACTGTTTGCGAAATTTTACAACATGAAACGCAACAAATTCGCTAGCGATAGCAACTAATGCCAATTCATAACGTTGAAGAAAAGAAAAAACAGGTAAACATTCGTTATCTTAGCTCTCTTCCGAGCCCTACGTTGTGACTTGACACGTTACGATTCTGAGGTTCACCACTCGTTATCAGCAGTGGTAAAAATGAGGTCATTCCAGTCTGACAATGATTCAGATATCGTGACACGATCTGTTGCAAGACCAATGATCTAATCGTACTCCTTCCATTGCGTCAGTGCCGAAAAAATTATCAGAAGGAACGCCTTTTATTATGATTTTTACCTGCGCGTGATGACTGAATCATAAGTCTGCCGATTGTTTCTCGTTTTTAGAATTCCATTTAAAGATTCAAAATCGAATCGGTAGTTTAAAAAAATTGTTTAACGCATTTTCGACCACTAGAAAATTTTTTCGATTTCGATTATCGGGGAATGAGCAAACATTTCAAGAAACGCACCAAGCCCAAAAAAGTCGAAATTGGTTCAGAAGAGATAAATTGGATCAGTTGTTTGATTCTTAAAATTAAAACTAGGTAATTCATTGAAAACAAAAATTTTTCCACTTACTATGGTCTGTTTGAATCGCTGCTGGGCGACCCTGGCGTAGCAACTGTTCGACGGTGAGCTCAGAAACTGTTTCCCGGAAGGTACTTTGGCGTTTCTGAAGTAGTCGCAATACTTTTCGAACAGGCTCAGCAAATTTTTCGACGTGTTCTCGTAAACGGCGAGGACCCGGGTCGTTTTTATATTGTAAATGACGAAAAACGACGGTTGAGCGTTGGGTTCGGTGGTTTTCAAAGTGACCACGTCCTCGTTGGCGTATTTTATAAGCAGATGGTCCTCGTCGAGAAGTTGCATTTTCCACATGCGCAGGGTGCGGATTTGTTCGTAGCGGAGGAAAAAGGCCCGAACCCGATTGAGCGTTACGGTCGGACCGTTCTTGCCGATTTGCCGGTCCATGGTCGATTCCAGGGCTTTTTTGAACAGGTAGACCAGCATCCTGTGCTTCAGGCCGCTGATGATTTTATCCCTGTACGGCCTCGCCAGGGCGTCCAGCTCGGCGGGGCTGTCCACCTGGCTGCTGTACACTCTGTACAGCAAGTAAGGATCCTGATCGTCGGTGTACGGGCCGATCAGTCTCGAGCACACGAATTTGCCGTCGACCAAGTAGAAAATGTGAATGATCTGGTGCTGTACGGACAGAACGGCGAGCGTGTTTTCGTACAGGTACAGCCCCTGGTTGTGGGACACGTAGATTTTGTCAGTCTTGAACTGTATGGTGTCGCAGAGAACGCCTTCTTCCATGTCTATCAAATGGAGAGAGTAGTCTTCCAGAGGAGATCTCGGGTTCGGTGTAACGGATTCGTTATTGGTGTAGACTTGGTAAAATGTCGGTCGCACATCGTCGGCCAAATAGGCGGCGGAACCGACCAAAATGTACCGGCCGTCCTCGGTGAACAAGGAGCACTCGCGGTTCAGCTGTTCGCCCATCGGCGTCACGTTGACCGAATGTTTCAAATTGAAAAAAGCGTGAAACGCCGTCATTCGCAAGTAGTCGTGGAAAGGTTCGGGCTTATTGCCGATGAAATCCTTGGCTTTGCAAAGGTGCAAGAATTCGTTCATCGCCGTGCATCCCTTGAAGGTGTAAATCTCCACTGACGTCTGATCCGCTGAAAATGCAATGAAATGTCGGCCGTCGGGGGAGAATTTCCTGAGGAAACAGGGCGGCTTTTCAACGTTAATCACTGTGAAATCGGGCACCACGTTCTGGTAGAAAGAACGAGTTACGTAGAACGACGTGCCCGCCCTGGACTCGCCATACGTTTCCCTACGGATCAATTTCTGGACGATGTTTTGCGGTGGGATTTTGTTCCGTTTCAGTGCCTCAACCATGGCCGCGAGGTCTTATCTGCGAACAGAATTAAGTAACCCTCGATTACCAAGCAGGTCGTCAAACAGTTTACTTTACTGGATCAAGTTAACACGAGAGCGGAGGAAGGCTCCGCTCGGAGAGAATTGAAAACGTTTTCTTGAAGTGAACGGATTCCAAAGAAAAAGGCGTCCCACTGGCAATGTCAGGGTACTTAGCTCTGTTGGAGCAATAATGAGCAAGGCAGGATGGCCATCGAGAGTCGATAGTATCGAAATATCGATATAAGCCTAAGATATATCGATATTTTTCAATCAATGATGCAAGGGCAGATAGTATCGTGTATCGATAGTTCGTAGCCAATGTCGGTCCATTTAGTTCCGGCCGATATTTTTTGAAACCATACATTGGCTTTATCCGATATGTTGACTCGACCGTAAGTTCCATGTTTTGACATCATACAAAAAAAAATTCCCAAAAAACTGAGTTCATCAGGCTGAAATATCGATATTCAACCATGGTAATCGATATCAGTGGTTTGTAGTATCGAAAGAAAAATTGTGGTTGTTGAGGTTTTTTCAGCGTGTTGTTGTTTGTGAGTTTGCATCAATATTCTACCGTCGATACTATCGAACTTCGCTATATCGATAAATTAGGTATCGATGGCCATCCCAAGGCAGGATAGATGGAGGCAGCGCGTACATGAAAAATTGAATCGCTTCGAGGTATCATAAAAGTCAGCAAGATATATAAAAAGAAATACATATAAACCAGGCACAAGCTCAGAGATAATTCGCTCGTTCCAAGGAGAAATATATCTCGATTGCTTTTGTCCAACTTGGAATCTAGTGGGACAAGGGCAAACTATCAAGGAGGCTTTCCTCTCGGTTTCTTCATCATCAGCTCAAGCGCTTTCGACCGTAAGGCCCTCTCTGGAGCCATTCCTCAAGTTCCATCTTATAGTTTTCCAAAATAAACCTGCCTCGACCTGAAAAACGTACAGACGAACCTCCTCATCGAAATTTTTCGATGTTTGCTCAAGATTGGAGGATGCTGGGAACCGGAAACCGGTTTACCCAATGTCGTATCTCACCGTAGGCGAAGTTTCTGTACTTTTGAGGATGGGGGTCACCGTCACAAGGTGAAGGCCTCTCAGACAAGGTGAGCAGCTCGAGGGAGACGAGGGTTTACCCGTCTCCGACCACATCTGCAGCTTTTTGAGTAGACCCGACAATTTGAAATATCTGTGACATCTCAGGGGAATGATTTTCGAGTTTTTTGAACAATAAACTAAGTCTAGCGTTACCATTGAAACGCACACTTCATTGAGCTGAAAATCGTGTGAATTTGAGCGAATTCGGGTGGGTAGAGGCCGTAATGTTTGTATCATTAGCAAGAACACCAGGTACATCCTCGTTAGGTTCGTACACAATACACATTCATACACTGCACAAGACGCAGCCATCGAACACCCACCAAAAGCGTGAACCAAAAAATTCCAAGAACATACCTCAACAGGAACAGGCGGAAGACGGAAGATCAAACTGGCACAAGTAGTCTGAACAATAGGGCCCAAAATTAAAAACTTGCAACACTTTTAAAGGTCATGACGGAGTCATCGAAATGCAAAAGCCGAGTCTCTTCAATTTAATTAAATTATAACATTTATCTGAGGAACAACGCACGAATGCTGGAGAAGAAAAGGACGACCTACAGCTCCAAACAAAATTCTACTTTTCACTATGGCATAACCACGCAGCCAAAACTCGCAACTCGATTGAAATTAATGAACAAGAGGTCTTCCTCTTCATTGACATCTCAGAACTCTCTAAGGAGCGTGTAGTGTAGGTTGAGGTTGGATACGCGTTCTTGACCCAGTCCAAAAAATTTGTAAAAAATCCCTCATTTCCCATTCAGAGAAGAAGTTTCCCTCAATAGCTGTTTCCGAAGTTGAAAAAATCGAACTGCATCACTGACATTTTATCTGAATTGTCGAGCAATGAGCCATGTCGGCCACAACTTATTCCACACTTTTCCCTCGCATCAATGTATTTTGGTGGGTTCCAAAAGCTTTCGATAATAATGTAATTTGACCCCCGATGATTATACTTATACGAGTATGAGACTAGGGGGGCGTGCACAGACTGGTTCCGACCTTCTAAGTATTTGAGGGCAACAGGGCACGCCCGGGACAACCTCGGTTATCAGGCAAAACGCCAACGCGTAGAACGGCGGTTCATTTTGCCCTCAATACTTTTTCTTTGTACTTATTCGACTTCAATCTTGGCACCAAAATGATTGTAAAAAAAATGTCGTTACAGAAAAAGTGCATCGTTGATTAGAAGGCGATCTAAATTGTTTACATTTATTTCAAATATAATTTTGCAAAAAAAATCCTGCAGTCTATTTTGGGCACTTTTCGCGCTCATCACGTCAAAACCAACCTTGAAAAAACCTTGACGGATTGCCTAATCCAACTATCGATGAATCGTGATAATCGATTACAACACGATTGTGCTTATCACGAAAGCGAAGGTAATCGAATTTTTTTAATTTTTCTTTCCTCTTATCTTTTCATTTTCTCACGTAGTCAAAACCGGGATAGGGCCGGAGTTTCGGACGAATTTTCCTAGTTTACTCACCAATTCGAAAATAATGCACGCACATTTGATGAGGAGCATTTCCGCTGGAGTTAAGGTAGAGTTTTGTTTGACAATTAATTCGGAAACGAGTCGTAATCGTGATACGGTTGAATCTGGTTATGTAGCCAATCGACTTGCTCGATCACCTTGAAATTTCTTTCGAAGGTTTTTTCGACATTTTGGAAAAACCAAAATTGAATTAAGCTAAGTAACATTCACATAGTTTGCTGTAGCGATAGTTTGACTCTAAAGGTTTTTTCTATTGTTTGACTCGAGTTTTTTCAGGAATAGTGTTATTTGGTACATGGCCATAGCTCACAAGGCTCGCCAACGATTTGTTACTGACAGCTAAGCAGCTGATTGGTACCGTAGGTGTCCGTATTAAATACGTAAATTTTACGTTAAAGTCGAGTAGACCGTCGTACCAGGTGTTGCTTTTTGGCTAAACTGAGGTTGTCCCGGGCTTGCCCCGCCGCCCCCAAGGTGAGGGTTGGCGAGAGTCAGGACACGTCATGCCGTTCTCTTCCAGCTACAGTACCAAATGTACAATGATCTGTGATTCATGGCAATCATTGCCTAACCAATTGGGTAATCAAGGTTGCCAAAAAAAATACCTTCGTGAAATTTCGGTTGAAGTTGACCTTGAAAGACGTGGTCATGGTGCGTATGCATTGGATGCTGAAATTCAAATTTGGGCATACCTTTACCTCTTTATCAAGATTGGGTAGTATCAGCGGAATCTGGGGGTAAAAGAGTATGGGGGCGTGGCCTCGCGGAGCATTGTGACGAATGCACCCCCACCCCTACTGGACTTGCAGGAATTCGAATCAAGGCCCCACCGATGAACGAAATAGCAACTTTTTGGTCGACCTGGGAGAGTTTTTTGGCCACCAGTCAAGTGCCTTACCATTTACGAACAGTTTTTATAGAACTTCCCCCGAACGTTTCATGGGGTCTTCAAGGACCCCTGAGTTTCACCACCCCCCTTACGTTTGACCCCCACCCCTTGACGTGTGCTTATGAAAATTCGAACTCTTCAAATAAATCATAGGCAGAGGCAGCATAATGTGGCTCAGAGGTATCCTCAAAACTCTTGAAACAGCTTTCGAGAAAAAAAATAGATGGGCAGCTAATGTAATAATTTTTAATAATAAAAATTGAGTTTTCGCCCGTTAAAGGCCCTTATTTTATCCCTTTTTAGCTCCAAAGCGGAAATGTCGGCAAGGTATATCCATCCTTATATTCGCTCCAATCGCGATTCTACTCGTCCGGCGAAGAAGCCGATTTGGTCGTCATAGGGAGCGGCCCCGGAGGCTACGTGGCTGCCATCAAAGCTGCCCAACTTGGAATGAAAGTGAGTTGTACAATAAGTCAATTTTTTTTTGTACTTTGATCACAAAAAAGCTCAATTATCGGCTTGACTTTCAGACGGTCTCCATTGAGAAAAATGCCACTCTCGGCGGTACATGCCTCAACGTTGGATGCATCCCTTCGAAAGCCCTGCTTAACAATTCCCATTACTACCACATGGCCCAGCACGACTTCAAATCGAGAGGAATCGAAGGTAAGAATCGTGAAAATTGCGTGGAAAAATCGTGAAACGATGCGAAATCGTGAAAACCAGCGAAGAAAGCAAAATGCATTGAAACCCCAGCCTGGCTGGCCAAAAATGATTTAATCATTATTTACCTTGAGATTTCTCCGGATTTTTCAGTTTCAAACGTGACACTCAACCTCGAGACGATGATGGCTGCGAAAAGCAATTCGGTGAAGGCCCTGACCGGCGGTATCGCTCACCTTTTCAAATCCAACAAGGTGTGTCACATTTTGGCATATTTCGGCCCGAAAATAAGGTAGCTCACTTTTCAATAAACACCCAGATTTTTGTCCTTAGGTGCAATTGGTGAAAGGCCACGGCAAGATTACCGGAGCCAACGAAGTGACGGCGCTCAAAGAAGACGGCTCCACCGAAGTCGTTAGAACGAAGAACATCCTCATCGCCACCGGCTCCGAAGTCACCCCGTTCCCAGGCATTGAGGTGGATCTTTCGGCATTTTCTGACCAATTTTCCTCCTTGAAGTGTGTGTAGAATGAAGGTAATTGAGAAAGCTGAAAACCTTCTGTTTACTGTGCAGATTGACGAAGAAACGATAGTTTCCTCGACGGGAGCTCTGTCGTTGAAGCAAGTTCCAGAGAAGATGATCGTCATCGGCGCTGGTGTCATCGGACTTGAGCTCGTTAGTAGTTTTTAAATTGTACCATATCCCACAGTTGATTTATTTTTTTAATTGTTATTTATTTAGTAGTTATTAATTTAATTATTATTTTTATTTAATTTTTATTTATTTGTTTAATTTGTAATTGTTTATTTTGACTTACATTCGTTTCCCTCAGGGATCCGTTTGGGGACGACTCGGGTCGCAAGTAACTGCTGTGGAATTCATGAATTCCATCGGCGGTGTTGGCATCGATGCTGAAGTGGCCAAGAATTTCCAAAAAATCCTCCAGAAACAAGGTTAGTCCGACAAAAAAAAATCTTGTCATGCTGAATCCTTAACAATCCCAAATTGCACGTAATCGTAAGTATAACTATGAATACCATTATAATCAGAAGCATTCTGTTTGGGAGTAAGGTTAAGATTAAATTCATAATGGCTATGGTAACGATTAGGATTGATATCGTTATGGTCATAAATTATCAGTGATAATCAAACTCGATCTGAAACTGAACATGAAACTCGAACTGAAGTTCAAACTTGAACTGGAAGTCAAAGTCAAACTCAAACTGACGTTCAAACTCGAAATGGAAGTCGAAGTTAATCTCAAACTGACGTTCAAACTCGAACTGAAAGTCGAAATTAAACTCAAACTGAAGTTCAAAATCGAAATGGAAGTCGAAGTTAAACTCAAACTGAAGTTCAAACTCGAACTGAAAGTCGAAATTAAACTCAAACTGAAGTTCAAACTCGAAATGGAAGTTGAAGTTAATCTCAAACTGACGTTCAAACTCGAAATGGAAGTTGAAGTCAAACTCAAACTGAAGTTCAAACTCGAAATGAAAGTAGAAGTCAAACTCAAACTGACGTTCAAACTCGAAATGGAAGTTGAAGTCAAACTCAAACTGACGTTCAAACTCGAATTGAAACTCGAAGTCATACTCAAACTGAGGTTCAAACTCGAAATGGAAGTTGAAGTCAAACTCAAACTGACGTTCAAACTCTAACTGAATGTCGAAGTCAAACTCAAACTGACGTTCAAACTCGAAATGGAAGTTGAAGTCAAACTCAAACTGACGTTCAAACTCGAAATGGAAGTTGAAGTCAAACTCAAACTGACGTTCAAACGCGAACTGAAAGTCGAAATTAAACTCAAACTGACGTTCAAACTCAAAATGTAAGTCGAAATTAAACTCAAACTGAAGTTCAAAATCGAACTGAAAACCGAAGTCAAACTCAAACTGAAGTTCAAACTCGAAATGGAAGTCGAAGTCAAACTCAAACTGAAGTTCAAACTCGAAATGGAAGTCGAAGTCAAACTCAAACTGAAGTTCAAACTCGAACTGAAGTTCAAACTCGAACTGAATCTCGAAGTCAGAGAGTTAAGTTTGTAAATAGAGTTTGTGGGTTCAGTATGTAAACTGACGTTCAAACTCAAAATGGAAGTTGAAGTCAAACTCAAACTGACGTTCAAACTCGAAATGGAAGTTGAAGTCAAACTCAAACTGAAGTTCAAACTCGAACTGAAACTCGAATTCAAACTCAAACTGAAGTTCAAACTCGAAATGAAAGTTGAAGTCAAACTCAAACTGACGTTCAAACTCGAATTGAAACTCGAAGTCATACTCAAACTGACGTTCAAACTCGAACTGAAAGTTGAAGTCAAACTCTAACTGAAGTTCAAAATCGAAATGGAAGTCGAAGTCAAACTCAAACTGACGTTCAAACTCGAAATGGAAGTTGAAGTCAAACTCAAACTGACGTTCAAACGCGAACTGAAAGTCGAAATTAAACTCAAACTGACGTTCAAACTCGAAATGTAAGTCGAAATTAAACTTAAACTGAAGTTCAAAATCGAAATGGAAGTTGAAGTCAAACTCAAACTGACGTTCAAACGCGAACTGAAAGTCGAAATTCAACACAAACTGACGTTCAAACTCGAAATGTACGTCGAAGTCAAACTCAAACTGACGTTCAAACTCGACCTGAAAGTCGAAATTAAACTCAAACTGGAGTTCAAACTCGAAATGTAAGTCGAAGTCAAACTCAAACTGACGTTCAAACTCGAAATGGAAGTTGAAGTCAAACTCAAACTGAAGTTCAAACTCGAAATGGAAGTTGAAGTCAAACTCAAACTGACGTTCAAACTCGAATTGAAACTCGAAGTCAAACTCAAACTGAAGTTCCAACTCGAACTGAAACTCAAAGTTAAACTCAAACTGAAGATCAAAATCAAAATGGAAGTCGAAGTTAAACTCAAACTGAAGTTCAAAATCGAAATGGAAGTCGAAGTTAAACTCAAACTGAAGTTCAAACTCGAACTGAAACTCGATTTCAAACTCAAACTGAAGTTCAAACTCGAAATGAAAGTTGAAATCAAACTCAAACTGACGTTCAAACTCGAACTGAAAGTCGAAGTCAAACTCAAACTGACGTTCAAACTCGAACTGAAACTCAAACTGAAGTTCAAACTCGAACTGAAACTCGATTTCAAACTCGAAATGGAAGTCGAAGTTAAACTCAAACTGAAGTTCAAACTCGAACTGAAAGTCGAAATTAAACTCAAACTGAAGTTCAAATTTGAACTGGAAGTCGAAGTCAAACTCAAACTGACGTTCAAACTCGAACTGAAAGTCGAAATTAAACTCAAACTGACGTTCAAACTCAATATGGAAGTTTAAGTCAAACTCAAACTGAAGTTCAAACTTGAACTGAATCTCGAATTCAAACTCGAACTGAAGTTCAAACTCGAAATGGAAGTCGAAGTTAAACTCAAACTGAAGTTCAAACTCGAATTGAAACTCGAAGTCAAACTCAAACTGAAGTTCAAAATCGAACTGAAAGTCGAATTAAAACTCGAACTGAAGTTCAAAATCGAACTGAAAGTCGAATTAAAACTCGAACTGAAGTTCAAACTCGAAATGGAAGTTAAAGTCAAACTCAAACTGACGTTTAAACTCGAAATGGAAGTTGAAGTCAAACTCAAACTGACGTTCAAACTCAAAATGGAAGTTGAAGTCAAACTCAAACTGACGTTCAAACTCGAAATGGAAGTTGAAGTCAAACTCAAACTGACGTTCACACTCGAAATGGAAGTTGAAGTCAAACTCAAACTGAAGTTCAAACTCGAAATGGAAGTCGAAGTTAAACTCAAACTGAAGTTCAAACTCGAAATGGAAGTCGAAGTTAAACTCAAACTGAAGTTCAAAATCGAACTGAAAACCGAAGTCAAACTCAAACTGAAGTTCAAACTCGAAATGGAAGTCGAAGTTAAACTCAAACTGAAGTTCAAACTCGAAATGGAAGTCGAAGTCAAACTCAAACTGAAGTTCAAACTCGAACTGAATCTCGAAGTCAGAGAGTTAAGTTTGTAAATAGAGTTTGTGGGTTCAGTATGTAAGGTGAGTTAGTGGGTTGAGTTTGTGGATTTGGTTTGTCAGTTGAGTTTGTTCGTTCATTTCGCCGGTTGAGTGGTTTAATTTGATTGTATATGAGTTTAAGTTGAGTTCAAATACATAAAGCCATCGACCCTGATCGCCGATTACGCAGTTAACGCAGTTTAAGATAAGCAGTAGGGTAATCAAAGCTCAGGATAATATGAAACCAGTAATAGTAGTAGTATTTCGTCCTATATAGTTAACAATTCTAATTGTAATCTTCGAACACGATACATTTGTAATTATAACATGATATTGGGCCCTCATTTGACATTATTTGCCCAGGGATGAACTTCAAACTTGGCCACAAAGTGACCGGCGCCGAGCGGAACGGGAACACAATTCTGGTCAATATCGAAAGTGCTCAGGATCCTTCGAAAAAAGAACAGGTTAACATGATATTTGTAGCTCCTGATTATTGACGTAACACTTCGGAGGTGTCAGTATACCAGGAATGGGGCCCTGTTCTATGGGACGCCATTGACAACATGCTGATACCTTTGAGCATAACTGACACTCGGGGGCGGCTGGGCATGCCTGGGACTGCTTTTGTTTTTAGGCGAAACGCCAACGCTTGGAACGAGGGTTCACTTTAACTATAGACAGTGTCACGCCAAAAAATTGGTAATACGTTACAGTAACTGTAGAGTGCGTAGCCTCTTAGGTGAATTGCCAATTTTCCGTTCGCAGCTGGAAGCCAACGTACTGCTGGTTTGCGTCGGCCGACGTCCCTACACTTCGAACCTCGGCCTCGAACAGCTCGGAATTGAAAAAGACGAAAAAGGTCGCATCCCGGTTAACAGCCGGTTCCAGACTGTTGTTCCTAAGTGAGTGAAATCATCAATTTTATGTTTTTCGCTTCAGTTGAACTCACTCGAATTGGAAAAAAAGGAAAAATCGCATCAAGAAATTTTAGCCAAACCGATTGAACGTTGAATTTTCTGGAAAAAAAACACCTTCTCCTGTGGTAAATTGAGCAAGACACCTGGGAAACATACTTGAGTAATTCTAAACCCAAGACATCACATTCAAGTTTTTGTTTTTCGAATTCAAGGCTTGTTTGCCCAAATAATAACCTCAAACCTACAATTAGGTATCGATAACGGCTTATCATTTTTACCTGTTGTTGTTGTTGTTGTCAACGAACAGCTTGTCAAATATTGATAAGCTATCATTATCTTATCTTATCGCTATCTTATTAACACACAGTATTTACGCCATCGGCGACTGCATTCACGGGCCAATGTTGGCGCACAAAGCTGAAGACGAAGGCGTCGTCTGCGTCGAAGGGATCAACGGCGGCCCAGTTCATATCGACTACAACTGCGTCCCGTCGGTCATCTACACTCACCCAGAGGTCGCCTGGGTAGGCAAGAGCGAGGAAGACCTCAAGCGAGACGTAAGTCGGACAAATACCCGCTTAACCGATTTTATTCGTATTATTGAATTCCGAGTGATGCAAATGGCTTTTCTTGCAGAACATCGCCTACAAAGTTGGCAAATTCCCATTCGTGGCCAACTCTCGAGCGAAGACCAACAACGAGACGGACGGTTTCTGCAAAGTTTTGGCCGACAAGCACACCGACTCCATCTTGGGGGTGCACATTATCGGACCGGTGAGTTTCGGATTTTAGCTTCAACCTCAATGGCGTTTGATCGGGTTTCTGTTGTTGATTGGAAAATTTCATTTTCAGAGCGCCGGCGAACTGATCGCCGAGGCCGTCCTCGGAATGGAATATGGCGCCTCCGCTGAAGACATCGCTAGAACTTGCCACGCTCACCCCGTGAGTTTCCAATATTTCCAGCCTGTAGTAACTGTAGAGTACGAAATTCTGGTATTTTGGCCCCTGCTACCCCCAAGGACCCGGTCCGAAACCCGGACGCCCCCGAATAACGGAGCATAACGACCTCTATCCTCCAAATTAGGAAAATATTTCACTCCATGTAGTAGCGGTGGTAGCAAGATCAGAATTTCGTACTCAACAGTTGCTGTAAAGTGATACTCTTGCTGTGGCAAGGACAAGGTTGTTGTCTACCGGATAGGGAGTTGGTCGACTTCTTGAGCTAGCTCTAGGGGGATGTGGGACAATTAACCTCTTTTCTTGCAAACAAAGCACAAAGCTCATGTGAAGATGGGTGCAACCCAAGGACCCGGTCCAAAAAACGGATGAGCAGTATGGGGAGGCTACTGGTTCCTGATGCCACCATACATAACAAAGACTAACGACCTTTATCCTCCAAATATCCGATAACATTCAATCCTGATTTTGCATTTTATCATTTTCTTCCCTTGCAGACGTGCTCTGAAGCGTTGAGGGAAGCTCATCTGGCTGCCTACTGTGGCAAGGCTATCAATTTCGGTTAAATCGTCTGATCCTCGCCAACGTCTAGCAATTCATCACGCAATATTTTCATTAGCATTTGAAATTTCTCCAAATCGATCCACCGTTGAGCGAAGTCGAATCTGCAATGTGTGATTTCCATATTCCATCCTTTCGTTACACCGACTTGAATTTTGGCGATTTTACAAATTACTCGTGTTCATTTTTTACTTTGAACCAATTTTTGTATATAGCGAGACGCCATGTTCCCCACGCAGACGAGGCAATCCTTGTCACGATTGAGATCGACCTTTTGTTGAAAACCTTCTTTTATTAAATTATTCATTGCTGTTTTCTTTTATTTTGTAAATAAATCATTGAATTTTGCGTCTCAATTTCGCTTTTTATGAACCCTGTATTGACCGTACAAGTCTGACGTCACTGCGATTTAGTTGGCACTGGAGATCATTTGGAGATGAGCTGTAGGGCAAACAAAGCTCATGAGATACCGAACTAGTAAATTTTTAATACAATTTCCACCAAACATTTCTTGCCAATTTGCTGAATTTATTTTATTGACTCGTTGGTTACTTTCGGTCAACAGTGATACCATTAGCGACCAACGTTTGGGTTACTTTAAAGTCAAAGGAGGGATGAACCCCCATTCACATTTATTGGGTTCAACGGCGACGCCACCTAAGCCAATCACAGCAATGCATTTTCTTATTTGGCACTGTTGTTATCGAGGCGTTGCCTAGCAAACCCTGCACTGCGCATGCGCTACACAAAACAAACCCATGAAAAATTTGCTCGCCATAAATTCCCTATAAACTAGCGCTACCAACAGTTGACGGTGCTGTCTTGAACGGTGTTGTTTCTGATTCTTGTTCAAGCGCCGCCGGGTCGGAGTTGCGTGTCGAGTTGTTGCGGTTTTTCGCGTTTGTTTGTGAAAATGCGGTTTTTCCGATCAAATTACCAGAAAATGGCTATCGCTGTATTATTATTTCGTACGTGAACCAGTGCGCTGCATACTGCATTAGCAAACTGTGCGCAAAGTGCCTTGCCAATTCGCCAGATCCGGTCGTCCGTGTTCTGCCATCTCGACAGGAAAATAGGTATAATGTGGCACCAACATGCTCATTCGCCTGACTTTTGGCATATACTAGAATCAATTAAGCTTACCTACTCAGGTAGGTGAATAATGACGCATTTACTTCGACATTTTTCATGTGCTTAAGCTTTGTGGAATAGGCCGACCGGTCGTACCCAGTGTGCAGAATGGACCTTCCCAAACCTCCTCAAGGTAAGATCCAGTCTAGAAAAATTATTTTTCAAGTGCCTATTTCAAATTTAAATGTTTGAACAGGACGGTAGGACATTGAAGAATTTGAACCAGGAGGTGCACAAAATTTTTGCGACCGACGAGCATCGTTGTTGCTCAAGCCCGGTCATTGGTAATGCTATATTTTTGCATTATGATACAAGGGGAAAAAGATTCGCTCCCCTGCAGGACTCGAACCTGGCACCTCCTGCTTCCTAGGCGGACGGGGAACATAGAGTCTGCGAGGTGCAGTCGGAATGATAAGGTTTGTTCAGAGAGGGGGACTACGGAGGAACGACGCCAAGCCTTGTGATTGGATTAACAACTTCATAATATGAACAACATATTATGTTGTTGTTCATCTAGCTCTGAGAGCTCATCTAGATTGAGGTTCAACTTCATTTAAACAAGCACGATTTTCGACAGCGTTACTTTAAAGTAACGTTCATAACCTTTCGTCAGCAGGTTAGGGGATGTGCGAAGAAAAAGTGTGCTGTGATGCTAGGCTAGTGAAGCTGGAGAGCCAATCAGTTCCAACTGCTCACTGATTGGCTGTCCAACTTCAGACACTGGAGGAAAACCGCATTAACCTGCTAATAACCTGGGCTGAAGAGGCGTCTGTTCTGGTTGACCCGTACCCCGATCAGCCGACAACTATACTGCTAATAACCTTTTGAGTTGAAACCTCCCATTGTCGTTTGCCTTTGTCTATAAATCGTCCATTCTCCAATCATATGGCTTGAATTCGCTTGCTGTCGCTAGCAACTAGACCTGGAGTAGTCTGGGACTACACCTACGAACAGACCACGATTCAATCCACGGTTATTGGTGGCGAACGCGTTTTGGAATTTACCTCTTTTTCCCCCTTACTCCCTTTATCTTACCTCACTGCCATATTTCAGATGTAGAATTGAGGAAAATCATCGACAAATTGGCCCAGTTTGTCGCTCGGAATGGGCCCGAGTTCGAGCAGATGACAAAAAACAAGCAGAAAGGCAATCCGAAATTCAGTTTCCTGTTCGGCGGCGAATATTTCAACTACTACCAGTACAAAGTGACAACAGAACAAGCTAGTGAGTGTTTTGCTTGTGAAAAATTCGTTTTTGGTCCCTAACAAAAACAAATTTTGCCGAGAATATCGATTATGTTGTCGCGAATCTAACTTACTTCGCTTCCTTCCAGTTCTCAAAATCAAAGATGCCCGGATGACGTCAGATTCGCACTCAATGCCGCCCGCATCGCAGCCGCCTGCTTCGAATTTGGCGGCGACCACGCTGAGTAACATGATCATGAATGCCGTACAGGGGATGTCCCAACAGTCTTCCGGTCAAATGGGAGGGATGCCACCATTAGACAACCCTGCACAAGGTAAATCTCGATTCATCAAATTTCAAAAATTTCAACGTCGTGCTCAGGGTTACTTGTAGGTTAATTGGTCATGGTATGCGAGTAACAGCGCCACCTTAATTTGATTGCAATGTTGTTGTTGTTCCCTATCCAATTTCGATTTTCCTCTCCAGCTGGTTTGGTGGCCCAATGGCTCGTCCAGCATACGCAGCAGCAAGTTCAGCAGAACGCAGTCCAGCCGCACGATCAGCAAATGCTGCAGCCGGTCCCCCCAGGAGCCACCGTCGAATCTCTCACTCAACAGCAGGCTCTCCTTCAGGAACAGATCAACCAATCCGAACAGAATCTAAACGCGCAGCATTTGGTAAGAATTCAGGACTATCGGACGAACGGCTCAACCCGCACTGCGCGGAGGGGGGTTCTTGGGCGGCCCGAATGATTTGACAATCGAATGTCCAGCGGTTGCAGGTTGATCCGTCCGTTCGATCCCCACTTCTAAATCTCCTCCAAAATTGAACTTAAGGGTAAAAATCCAAAAATCGTCCTTTACTATCTTTCTGCCTTCAGGTATTGCTGCATCACGAAGAAGCGCAAATCGAAGAGCAAATAAAGAAAAGGGAGATGGAGCAATTGCAAAAGGAAGCCGACGAATTGGGTTTGTCCCTATCGGATTTCGATTCGATCCTCCAGCCGATAATGGACTCGTGCACCAAGGATTCGATTTCGAACGGTAAAACTTGGCTGCTCAACAGGTCGACGGGGAAAACTCGTAACGACGTTTTGGCCCGATATTTACTCTTCAAGTAAGCCTGGAAAGCATTTTGCAAAAATTTTTTTTTTAGTAATTGCTCTGGCTGTTTCTTACTTGCTCCTGTAAATCGCATTATTTATTTTTGTTTTGACGATTTTTTTATTATTTTATTGTAATATTCCAATTCCATGTTTCTTTTTCAGGGTTCTGTACGAGCCGGAAAAGAAGTTCACCCGCAAGCTCCATATAATTTACCTAGTGAATGATATACTGCACCATTGGTACGTATTGCCATTAATTGTATCTATTTCCTGTTGCGTATTCAGTCGTCGTGTCATTTCATTCTTAGAATTCTTTCATTGCTGTGTTTACCCTTTTCAACGAATCATTTTTCAAATTTCGAGCAAAAAATATTTGTAATTACGAATATTCCAGCGTTCGAAAGCACATCGAAGGTTTCAAGACTGCTCTCGAAGAGGTTGTCGTGCCAATGTTCGTTTTCACATCGCTCGACGTCACCGAAGACCAGCAAGTCAAGCTATCGAAGGTAATAGAGTGTTTGGTAACTTCTTGCTTCTTGCCACTTCGTAGTACGAAGTTGATAGTTTCTACGAAGAAGTCACCTGGCAAATCCTGAGAATGCTTGGAAAATTTCGGCGCGTAAGCGAGAGAAATGGATTTTTTCTAAAAGTCCGGGTTATTTTTTTTTTTTGGTTTGGCGTGTACCATGGCTACAAATTCGTCTCCGGAGTTCTGTACGAATTTCCAAACTCAAACGAACTTTCTTCTCCTAATTCGTACATGAATCATGCAAATTCGTTGTACAATATTGTTGGCATCCACGTAACTAATGCAAACAAAATCAAATCCAAACTTTTGGTTGAGTTTTCATAGCATTTCTAGATTTACCAAGTGACTACTTTGTACAAAGTACTAATGTCGTACTTCGAAGAGGCAAAAAGAACAGTTTCCAAAAACTCCTCGATACTTCAATTCGAATTGGTAGATAAAATAATATGTAAACGTATATTGCCTGTATGTAATATACGTTTACATATTATGTTATCTACCAATTCGAATTGAAGTATCGAGGAGTTTTTGGAAACTGTTCTTTTTGCCTCTTCGAAGTACGACATATAATATTATTATGTTTTTCATGCAACTTTTGCTGTACCGATTCTTTCAAATCGCAGCTCCTGCTGATCTGGGAGAAGAAAAACCATTATTTCCCCGACGAGATCGTCAACCAGCTGAAAGATCCGAAGAACAGCTGGGAAAAGTATGTACATGGTCGCACTGATACATAGGATGATAATTTTTGGTTGTAATCAAACATCACCTCATCTACCGTTATTGTTAAAAACGTTAACATTCTAACTCGGTAACTAATAATCCTTAAAGGTACAAACAGCGGAGGATGCAAGACTATTCGTCGATCGTCGACGAGGTGAAAAGCAACACAAAAACGGCCGTTAGCACCTTTCAGTCGCAACATTTGGCTTTCGTCGCTCACGCTCAACAACAAATTCAGGTGAATGTTCGTCTTTTTTTCTTGCGTTAATTCTAGTTTAATTTAAAATACCTAAGTAAACGGCCGTTCCAGGCGTCGGTTTTTGCTAGATGACCAAAGTTGTCCCGGGCGTGCCCTGCCGCCCTCGAGAAGGGGGTTGGAACTATTCGCGAATAGTTGGTACGATTTTCATGCTAGTTCTTACGATTTCAGACGTTAGAGCAGCAGAAGCAGTCGTTGATCGATCAGCAGGCCAAAGCCTTGTCAGCTCCCAGTAAGTGTGCAACGAAACCATTAATTGACACTAAATTCCATTGGTGCAGTTGGGGAATACATACAATATTTGGGTGGGTGGAACCCAAGTAGAAGAACTTTTTCTCAATTGAAGAATGCAGAAATGTTTGTGGAACCACCTGGTAACATCGTTTGAAATCAAGTCCATAAATAATTCACTGGGTTTTTGTATTTGCTCAGTTTTGCCCAACGATCACCAGAGGCCGCCACTGCCGCCTCCGCCGCCCAGCATTTCGCTCGACTCGAGGAAAGATCCGCCGCCGGCCATTTCCAAGGAAGACGTCCACGTGCAGGACTTCGGAGCCAGGGATCCGCGGAGCGAGCGCCTGCGCAGGGAGCGCTCCTACGAAAGGCTGTCGCCGGATCTGCATTCTTCCCATCATCTGGACTCGCACCGGCCGCCTCCCCTGCCTCCGGGGCCGCCGCCCCCCGACAGTCGAGGCTCCCGCGATTCGAGCCTGGACGAAGGTGAGTCGCCAAAATTCGGAAAAATTAAAAAATAAAAATTAAAAATTAAAAAAAAAATTCAAAAATTTAAAAAAAATTGAAAATTATAAAAACTTTTAATAATTGAAATTTTTTTAAAAATTAAATTTTTTTTGAAAATTAAAATCTTTTTTGAAAATTAAAATTTTTTTGAAATTTTTTTGAAAATTGACATTTTTATTAAAAATTGAAAAAAAATTAAATTTTTTTTTAAATTTGAAATTTTTTTGAAATTTTTGAAAAAGTTTCTAAACAAAAATTGAAAAAAGAGAATATTTTGAAGAAAAAATATGACATTTTGAAAAATGGAATTGTCGAATCTCGATGTCTAATTTTGATCTATCGATTCTCAGGCCGAGGGATGGAAGATCGAAATTCCTTCGAACACCGCGGGCCCCCTGGCGTCGACAACGAGTACAGGGATCATCGGCAGCATGATCAAATGTACGACATGAACTCCGACCACCGCGGACCGCCTGATAGCAGGTACTGATCTGCGAAGCATGTAAACAGAATTTTGAGCCGCCTTTTGTTGTTACATTGTGACAATTTTGGATGATTTTGTTGAAATTCGATGATATTTTAACAGGTTCGACAGCAGGTTCGAACCACCTGCACCGATGGGTGGCCCTCCTATCGAACTTCCTATCAACGTCAACCAGCCACCGCCCGGCTACACTGGTCCACCGCGTAAGTTAATTTTGTAACACTTGAATGCAGTTGAATTCACCGAAGAATGGTGAAGTATTACTCCAGACGACTCGATTAGGTTACCATTGATCATGGTAATCTTGAAGATAAGTAACCTATGTAGAGTTAATTGACAGGCATTGCTTCGGTATGTCTTCTTTAGGTGCATTAACTTCAAATCTGGTTATCTTTGAATTTTAGCGGATATTCAACTTCCGGATTTGACTCGGCCGCCGCCCGGTTTCCCGCCTGTTGCCGTCGAACCGTTCCAGCCGGAGGACCTGCTGCCTTCCTTGCCCTATTTCGACCTTCCGGCCGGCCTGATGGTAACTATCACTTTATTATCAGATAATTGCAACAGTGATCAACTCGATTTTTTGGCGAAAATGAGTTGTTGGTATCACTGGATTGGTTTTTTGGAATCTGATGCCACCACTGGTTTGGGGGAAAAAGCAACACTGCTCGACTATTCTTTGGCCTGAAAAAGTTGTTATCTTTTGGTATGATACGAAAGCTCTCACGTCGGTTGGGTGCAGCTCTTCTGATTTATTATTATCCAACTTTTTTTACATTTTTACTCAATTTTCCAGTCGATAATTCAATTTATTTCATTTGCATGGATACCAGTATTTTGGATCTACTGAAAAATTGAAAAAATCGAGTTGCATGCTGAACGACGATTATCAGATTCTGATTATTGCTCGACTGATTCAATAAAGAAGAATACATTCGATTGAAAACCACAAATAATATCTGCATATTAACGCAAATTTCTTGTTTTTTGATAACTGTTTTCAAAACCTGTGCCAATTTTCCGTCATCAGGTACCGTTGATCCGTTTGGAGGACTACAGTTACAAACCGTTGGACCCGGAAGACATCCGGCTGCCACCTCCGGCTCCGCCAAGCGAACGGCTGCTGGCTGCAGTCAAAGCCTTTTACACGCCGCCTCGTCACGAAAATCCTCGAGACAGGTCAGTTTTCGAGTTTGGAGTCCTCGTTTTTCGCTATGAATAAATTTTCAAAATCGTTTTCAAGTTCGATTTGACAGCTTGTTGATTTTCAGACAGGGCTGATTTGTTATTAATCTTTATTTAGGAGACGACTATCGATTTATAACCCAAATCGATTGTTTTGAATTCGATTTTTTTTACAGCGACGGCTGGGAGAAGCTCGGCCTCTACGAGTATTTCAGAGCCAAAGCTGCAGCCAAGAAACAAAAGGAAATGGTGAGCTGCGATCGCTGTTTATCTCGCCGATAAATCAGATCATTATTGACAGATGTCGATTTTTATTCGTGCGCCAATCGATTTTTCAGGAGATCGAGAGCGGCCTACGGTTGAAATCCAGATCGCCGACTCCCGTCCGAAGTTGGCACGACCAGGCTAAATCTCCACCTCCTAAACGACGCTATAGCAGGTGAGTTCCCGTTGCCTCGTTATCAGAAAAGGTGAAAAAGTGTGATAGTGCGGGTCTGATTTCATCACAAAACTATGATCTATTGATATCAGTTTATCGCGTTTAGCTCGGCCAGAATCAGTGCTGGCAGACATGAAATTTCCCCATTCAAATTCGTGCTGGGAGACAGAAAATGTCTCTAGTCAAATTTTTACCATCAGACATAAAATTGTTCTCGTCAAATTTGTGCTGGGTGACATAGAATTTCCCCAGTCAAATTTGTGCTGGCAGACATGAAATTTTGATTTTATATAATGTTTCAGCCGATCGCGTAGCAGGTCCAGAGAGCGCGACAGGACTAAACGTGACCGGGATAGGAGACGCAGGGACCGGTCCAGGTCGCCGGAGCCGAGGAACGACCGGGAGCGGAGAGAGCCCAGGAGCGAATACCGAGGTAATTATCTTTTCTAATGTTGAGATATCGACCCACTAGTTGATTCTGATGTCAGCTGACCAGGATTAGGGTCATCCAGAAACAGACGTCTCTTTCGTCAGCTGACATCGGAGGTAACTATCGGCTGTGCATTGCAATATTGCAGCATTATAATGGTAATTCGACGAATTTTTGTGTTTTGTGTTCGCAGGGGACCGCGACAGAGATCGTGATCGCGATCGCGAAGACCGTGACAGGGACCGCGACCGAGACGATCGCGAGAAGGAACGCGACCGTGAGCGGGACGATTCTCGAGACAGTGTTCGAGATACGAGATCACCGACGCCGCCATCTTTCATGTAAATCCGCCTAATATTTGATATTTTTCAGTTTTATTTTTTTTTGTCAATTTTTGTTATTTCTTAGTAAGACGGCGGCTTTTATCCTCGCACTCGACAAGTTTTTTTTGGTAATTTCAGGGGTGTTGGCAGTTTCCCGAATCCTAACCCCGAAGATCGTTTAGGGGAAACCAACAAGGGCCATCAGCTGCTGAAGAAGATGGGCTGGGGTGGCGCTGGGCTGGGCGCCAAAGAGCAAGGCATCGAACAGCCCATCTCCGGGGGCGACGTGAGTTTTTTTCCTTTTTATCTTTCCTCTATTTCCCCATCAAATTTATAAAAATAGTCAATTTTTACCATTTAAATTCTGACCGAAAATTTGGTGCCCTTTTGGCCATTTTGTTGAAAGATATGTGACCAACAAGAACCAAACTCAAGTTTCATTTGGCCCGATTCGACATACACATCAGTCCTACTCCAATCAACTACCATAAATCATACATTCTAAGCTCTCAAACTCACAGCTAACACGAAATTCCCTGAAAGCTCAATTCGGCATACACATCAGTCAAACATTGATCAGGTTAGTATCTGATAGATGGAATCAGAAGCACAGGTTACCAAGATTCCGCACCATGCCCGAAGTATTGCCCAAAAATTTAAATGCTAAAAGTTGTCTATATTCCTGAAAAAACAAAAAACACTGCCTTTTCAAAAAAAATGGTTCAGACATTACAAAATTATCATTTGAACTGATTGCTCGCAATAAACGCCGTATTTTTTTTAACGTTTAATTAATTCACAATTTTAAATCGATTACAAATTGGGTGTTATCAGATAAGGAAATGCGCATCAATTTTGCGGTTGCTTTACGCAAAATCGAACATCAATGAGCGATTAAAAAATTTTATTCGTGACAAAACATGGCGAAATCTTTCAAAGCTCTAAATTCAACAATTACTAAATCAAGGGGGTTGACTATTTCTTTTTGCTTTTCATCAAATTGACGTAGCGGTTGGCGTTGAATCGGGAAACTTCTTCTTCTTTCACTTGCACCTTCGATTTGGGTTTGCGCTTTTCTAGACGCGCTTTCGCTTCTTCTTCGCTTAACGTCGATATGTCCAACGGCAACTGGAATTGAAAAATCGATCGATTAAAAATCGAGTTCATCAGCTGTTCCGCTTTATCCATTCCTATGGGTAACAGTGTTGCCAATTTTTGAAGCCAGTGCTCGAAATCACAAAAAACAAAACAAAGTTGGAAACGAGAATCAATTTGTAGATAATACTTCTAATAAAGTTCATCAATAACCATTCATCAATAAGTTGATTTATCAAAAATTGGTATAATGTCAAGTTTATTTATCAACGAAATCGATTCATCGATAATCAATCATGTCAGGTTATTGAGAAGAGCAAATTTGCCTAAAAATCAATTTATTGACAATATTGATTCGTTGATAACTATTGATTGATCAACAAAATCGATTTATTAATAATATCAATTCATTCATACCAATGCATTAATGATATCGATTAATTGATAATAGCAATCGATTTATCAACAAAGTCGATCTATTAACCATATCAGTTTATTGATAATATCGATTCGATGATAACAGTCGATTTATCAACCACACATGTATTGAAAATATAGATTTAGTGGTCGTATTGATTCGTTGATAATAATTGACTTATCAACAAAATCAATGCATTGATAATATTGATTTATTGATAACAATCCATTCAATAGCAAAATCAATGTAATATAGATTTATTGATATAATACATCAATACATAGATTTTTTGATAGATAGATTGTTATCATCAAATCGATATTATCAATAAACTGATTGATAAAAAACCAAGTACTAATTAAGTACTTATCAACAAATTCGATTCATTCACTAACTCGATTTTTCTGGGTCGTTTTATCGATAAGTTCGATTTATTGACAATGTTTATTGATAATGACAGAATTGGGAATTTTAGAGACGATTTGGATTTATTGAGAAATTTCTTTCTTTGTTGGGGAGAATGCTGTCGCATCTGTCAAGTGTGCGGCGTGCAAATGCAATGTGGGACTTTGTTGTTGTTGCAAGCGATTAACTTAGTTTCTTCCAGATCTTCATCTCGATTTGAGTTTTTATCATCGAATTTGTAGGGAATCGAGCGAGGACGTTTTTGCAGCTTTTGTTAAAACACTGATAACTACCTAAGTAGTGAGTGCTGAACCGTCCCTCTCCTCGGGGGCGGCAGGGCACGCCCGGGGCTACTTCGGGCGGAAAGCCAACGCCTGGGACGGTTTGCTTTACTTTTTAGAACGTCACTTGATGCACATTTCCCTTTTTTTGTGATCTCAGGTTCGCGACCGCCAAGACCAGTACAAGGGCGTCGGCATAAATCTGAACGATCCGTACGAGAATTTCCGTAAAAGCAAAGGACAGGCGTTCATCAATCGGATGAAGGCTCGGGCTGAAGAACGGTCAACCTAGGATGGCTGGAAATCCACCTAAACGACCTGGAAATCCGAAATTGGGAGTCCAGGATAATTCCAGGAAAGTCGGCGATGTTTTGGCGAATCTGGTCACATGGGGAACGAGTGTTCACACGATAGGTTACAATTTTCCCTATTCAACTGGTGCCAACTATGCTGAGCTCAGCGTAGACTTTGTTTTCGGACTATATTTTCTCGTACGCTTCTGCCAAGCGTGGAAAAACTTGTAATAAGCGAGTGAAAATGTAATAGAATTACCATTCTTGGAGTAGCGCTCGTATCAATTGTAGTTATTACAACTTGTATATGATTTCAATACATTATTCTTTTAAACCTTGCAACCCGATTCTTCTATCGTGCTTATCATCGTGGATTTTCAGGGCGAGCTTCCAGGATTGTGAGTGTTGCCAAGTTCCGGACGTCAAAAACCCGTGGGACAACTTCAAAAACCCCCCAAATCCTCCTCATCCTTCATTTTTATACTTTTTCTTAACCCCCTGACATCCACAAAAACCCCCAAAATCCCCCTCCTGCGGAGAGAAAACCCCCGACTTGGCAACACTGTAGATGCCTTGGGCATGCGCAGTGTTGTAATGTTCGTAATTGTTGTTGCTGGGGCGCTACATAGCGAAACTTGCACTGCGCATGCGTGAGGCACCTAAGACAATGCTCTACAAACCCAGCGTAGGGAATTTCAAGTTTTGAGGTTAGCCGATGTTGTTGTTGTTGTTCACCTAGTTCTGCCCGCAGACCAAAGTCCTTGTGGGCAGCGTAGTGATGTCCAGCTCCCTGTGTTTGTTTACACCGTGTTAACATTTTGGTGTTATCTTTTGTTGCCCAACTGCCACCCCTTTCTCTTTTTTCGCCCAACTGCCACCAGGAGCCATGCCCTGCAAGTGTCAACTGCCACCCATACCCCTGCCAGCAGGTTAGCAAGTGCCACCCCACTAGTGATATCGTATTTTCAACCACGGTTTGATGTATTAGTTGCTCAAATTTTGTTGGTACAAAAAAAAATAAGTTATTCGCTTAGCCAAGAGGAGTCTTTCTGTCACCGAAAGGCTTCAACAGGTGGCAGTTGTCTGACGGCCATCGCCCGGGTGGCAGTTGACGCCCCTCTTTGAATCGCTTTTTTAAAAATGCAAAAACTCTATGAAACATACCGTAATGATCTGGCGAGGCTCGTGGTATCGAATTGTGACCGATGAGCCGTCAGCGTACACGAGTTTGGTCGGGTACGTAAGCAAATAGTCCCTGCGATGTGGCCTTGTCACGAAAGCCGTTGCCGAGCTCAGTTCTCGAACCCAATTTTTTGAGAACCTAGGCACAAATTGGAAGTCGAGGCATGTCGTAAGTTTCAATTGAAGAAAATCGCTCAACAACTTCTCTTATAAATCCTTCTTAGTTATCGTATCGGCAAGAGAAAGAGCCAAAACGCAATTTCCCCGGAAACCCGATAATTTTTCGGCCATTCTCTCTCGTAAGAAACTTTTCGGGCCCCTGAAATTGAGATTTTTTCAGAATCATCCGCGTCCCAAATTCGGTCCATACCTCAAAATCATTTACAGCAACTGCCGTTGGAACAATTCTGCGATTTGAGCCGGCCGCTTTCTCGCCTCAAATATCTGACGGATTTCCTCGCCCACGATCTGAGCAGACAGTCGTCGGGCAGGGGACAGCCGACGAAAAAAATGACAATCCCGACGAAGGAAATTAACAAAAATACGACGAAAGCGGCCGACGATAGGAAAACGACGCAGATCGTCGACACCGTCAACGACAGTAGGAACACGAACGCGAACGATGCGAAACAGAAACATACGACCGGTACAATCAATAATATTGAAAACGAAATTGATAGAATTAAAATGAAGAGCACCAGGAGCCAGGAGCGCCTCATTGTTATTCTGGACAGGAATTGTCATCGCTGCACTGTCATCGCTAACCGCGAAACAATAGGAAATCGATAAGTCATGAATTTATGCAAATCTACGTTGTCGGTAATGAGGCTAAAATATAGATAGGTCAGTCCTTGAATTCTAAAATGTAGAATAATAGAAAACGAAACAACCAGCATACAGTTAAAAAAAAATTTTAATGGTACCTATATCGAATTATACCCGCTTGCAAGGGATCGACAACCCAAGTCATGTGGAATTTCAATCTCGAAAAAGTTGGGTAGAGTTTCTTCTTGGATTTTTTTAAATTTTCAAATTATTTTCCAATTTAACAATTATTGAGTACGATTTTCACAAAAAAAAAAAAAAAAGCATTTTTGTGGTCGAAAAATATTGGTTTTGCGCGTTTTTACTTCCATATTTACAGAGTAAATGGAAGTATTGGAATCGTCCTAAAATCGAGAATTGGAACGGAGCTTCAGAAAAAACTTTTTCTTATCCACATTTAATTTTACTCAGAATCACTTCCTGAACAAGTGTCTGTGTGTCCGTCTGTGGTCATTCACAAAAATGGCCATCACTCCCTCATTTCTCAACCTTTTTTCAAATTTCTTGAACTGAAATGTTTGTCTCGGCAAGACCTAACATCCTGTAATTGGAATTTGGATAACGCACAGTACTTCCGATAGATTTGCATTTTTAGTGTTTTCTATTTTATTTTTTTCCGGCCACAAAAATGAACCGATTTGAGCGTTCTTGGTCTTAAAATCTTTGTTTTACCTTGCACAATATGTGGATATTTTTTATTTTCCGATAATGTGGCGTATTTTTGTTTTTGGCGAATTTTAAAAATTGAATAGAGAATTTTTTGATATTTTTGACCTAAACACCCTTAAAAGCAGTCAAAATATGATCAAATTGTGTCGCAATTTTACATTTTTAAAATATGGAAATATTGTGTGTTATCTACGCACCACTGGTTTTTATTAGTGTTAGACCTGGGTAAGACTCGTCACCCTGTTGAGTCTAAATTTTGATCACTAATAGCGTTTTTTATTAAATTTGATTAATTTTTTTTTTGTTGTTGTAGAAATTGGAAAATATTTAAGGGGATATTTAAGAACTTAGGGCTATCGTTGCATCACTCACCTGGAAACCATCGTGTTTTCTTCGTCTACCAGGAAAAAAGACACGAACTCGTCTTTAATTTAAGCTTTCTACAATATAGTACTGAGGCTTCCCTTCAAATTAATACTTTAGAAGGGTACTTTTTAAGTACATCGTTACAGTGAAATGGAAATCAAAAGCCCATAGAAAAGTGAAAATCGGGAAAAACGAGAAAATCTGAAAACCGTCTGTTTATGATCTCTTATTACTCGTATGATAAGGTATCTTGTGTCGCAACTGATAAGAGAGTCGTGAGGCATTTTTGAGGATATTCAGAATTTATTCCTAATAAGTCCAAGTATTTTATATGAGTAAGTAAATCAAAGTATTTCCTCGTCTACTAGTAGGTATTTAGGAAATTTAGTGGATAAAATAATACGTGATTTCTAAAAAACAAATTCTGTTCTCCGTTACGAACGTTAGGACAAGATTGGCTCGTTTGTCATGATAACGCTTATCAATTTGTTTACGAAAGTTGTCAACAAAAGCCTATCGCCTATTTTTCGTTCTAAATTTCACCCATTTTTTGCCTACCTATTTTATAGAACCTGCAAACCATAAATACTGTCGGATGTCTAAAAACAGCGGGACGGATAATCTGGTCACGGACACTAACGATAAGGGAACCGTCGATGTATTTAGGGACACGCCGTTGCGATACCTCGGCTACGCTAACGAAGTCGGTGAAGCTTTCAGGTGATCATAAAAAATGATAATGAGCTTTCAGCTCAGGCGCTGTCGTCCGTACAGGCCTCATCAGAAGCTGTTGCGAGCACAACGCTGTCGGGGGTTTTAATTTCCCTGTAGCAGTAGATAGGGAGCCGAAAATCCCTTATAGTGAAACTTAATTGTACAAAACATAGTCAGCATGCCGCAGGTGGCTAGCTTTTGGACGAAAAATTGCCTATTTCTGGCTCGTCATCGGTTTTGTACGTAAAATTGGCAGAGTCTCCCTTTTAAATAATTAACAGCTAGCCACCCATAGGAAGCTCAATTTTCACCCTTCAGTCCAAGCAACAAAAGTTGTTCTCCTGTGGAGGGCCTTACGGACGAAAGCGCCCCGACCACATGCACAACATTCGAGGGAACGCAATTTATACTCTCTAACTCAAAATTGAAATGTCATTTTGGTCAGTTTTTATCACCTATTTAGTCTGATCTTCCAATGTGGGGATTAACGCGGGAACGTTGCTCGGAAACCCGAATCAAATTTATCAAGTTCAACGCCGACGCTACCTTGACCAATCTCAGCATTGCAATTTCTTACCCCCTCCGCCAGCAATAGGATAGTGTGTAGTGGGCCGTACACTATCCGATTGCTGGTGGAGGGGGTAATGCATCGCTGTGATTGGCCAAGGTGGCGTTGGCGTTTAACCGAATTGATCTTATTGGCGTTTCCAAGCCACGTTACCATCAATCCTCAAATGGCAAGCAATCCGATAGTGTTTGGCCGACTTCAATCATCACGGAATGACGTCACTTTTCCACAGTGCATTGGGCGGGAATCTCCTCAGCCTCAGTGTTGCCGCTGGGATTTCCTCAAACGAGAAAATTCCTCAGATTCCTTTGTGAATTTCCTGAAACGCCCCCGTTCCGTTATCTCACATTCTTCTTGACAATGACGCCGGTTTACGCATGTAATTTCCATTCCTAGGCCTGTAATTGATGAGAAATTGGTCTGGGGAAGTTATGGCGTTGCGTCGCTGTACGTGCTCGCTGACACGGTGTCCAAGGCAGTTACCGTTTGGCGGAACGAACATCCTTCGTCGAGGTTCAAGGAGTCCGTCAAGACCGGGGTAAGTTAGCGTGTCGAAGTGCGGGTTAACTTTTCCACCTTTCTCAGCTCATTCCATCTTTTTTTTCCCAGGTCGACGTATTGGTCTGGCAAAGCTTCGCCTCCGTTATCATCCCGGGTTTCACCATAAATCGGATTTGCGCCTTGTCGAGCTATCTGCTCCGTCGGTCGCCGGTGAAAAAATACTCGAAACCGATGACGGTCGCTATCGGATTGTGCAGCATTCCGTTGATCATTCACCCGATCGACAGAGGTGTCGACTTTGCGATGGATCGGTCAGTTAGGCCGATCTTACGAGGCATTTGATAGCCATTCGTTGAAGTCTAGTACGAATTAACCTCGCGAGCTACAAAAATTCCGAGTTCCTCAACAAGAAGTGTGTAGTTGTTGTAGAAAGGATATGAGAATGCGTTACAAGATGGCGGCGATAGCAACGACAAGATAGCGCAAGGGCCACGATCAATGTAATTTTAAATTTTGTTACCAACTATACTGGTCAATCCTCCATCAATTATACAAAACGGAAAGCAATCAAAGCTTCAGCTCATTTGACACGCACAAATTTACGACACAATTTTATTACATCTTTTGAGGCTGTTTGGGTCGAAAATGTCAAAAGACTCAATGTGGGAATTTTAAAATTCGCTCAAAATCAAAATAAGTACGTTAAGTTATTGGATTAAGAAAATTATCAACATATACTGGAAAGTGAAACAAAGACTTTAAGACCAAGAACGCTCGAATCGATTAATTTTTGTGGCTAGGAAAAAAAAAATAGAAAAAACTTAAGTGCAAATACGTTGGAGGTCCTGTGGGCAATTTGAAATCCGGTCAAACCGGGCGATAGTTTCTGCTGCCTTGCAGCAATATTTTCCGAAGTCTTGGCCCAGTCTCACGATGACCGAGTCTCGCCTTGTCCCGCAACCGCGTGTCGGCCAGGTTTCGTATCCGAGTCTCGGCCCAGTCTGATCAGGTATCCGCGAAGCTCCAGTCTAGTTCTAATATCCTGTTACTCATAGCTCGTTTTAGCCGCCTTTAGCAATATTTCTTCAGCAGCCGACTGGACTCTATATCCGAGTCTTGTGACCGCGTGTCGGCCGGGTTTCATATCCGAGCCTCCGCCCGGTTTCGTACCTATCCGAGTCTCGGCACAGTCTGACCAGGAATCAGTGAAGCTCCTGTCAAGTTCTAATCTCCTGTTACTCATAGCTCGGATTAGCCGCCTTCAGCAGCCTTGTGACCGCGTGTTGGCCGGGTTTCATATCCGAGTCTTGGCCTAGTTTCATACCTATCCGTGTCTGGGCCCAGTCTGACCAGAGATCCTCAAAGCTCCTGTCAAGTTCCAATCCCCCGTTACTCACAGCACGTTTCAAGCCCCTTTTCAGCAATATTTTAGTGCATTTTTCCTCCCTTCCATATAATGATCAATTTTATTAATAATTCATCATATTAAATATTGTTTTTAAATTAAAAACAGGTGGGCGTTGATAACACACAATATTTCCATATTTTGATACGTAAATTTTTGACTCAATTTAATTTTATTTTGAACTTTTGGAGGCTGTTTAGGTCAGAAATATCTGACATGGTGAATCAGTTGATCTGACGTCATCAGCCAGCGGTAACTTGTAATTATTATACCATGCCAACTAACACGTATTTAATAATTTATATTGTACTCAAAAACTGATGCACTGCCAATTTATACGTTCAACAAGCTGAAACTGAAGGAATTACAAAAACGGCCTTGTGATAAAATAAAGATTTATTAATTCCCTTTCATACCTTAACAATTGGGAGTTGTAAAATGTGAAAAAATAGATAGATCTCGTTTACAAAAATAACCTACGAAAATACTCGAGTATACGTATCGCTCACAGATGAAGCCGGAAAAGGGAGGGGGGTGTAAGGAGCCAATCTGCACCGTCAGGGCCGATAAGTTGAATTTTTTTTCAATTTTCATGCATTAAAAAAGAAAATTGCCTTTGGCTGTCAACAAAATTTGCCCTGGACATGCCCAATGCAATCGTTTTTTGGCGGTCTTGAGCTTCATACTGACAACAACCTCGTCAAAACGGGCTGATAACATGAAAATTACAAAGACCAGACCCGATTACGCATTTAGGGCAATTTTTGATATCCTTTACCACCTGCCCTGACGGTACATTGGTTTTGAAATTGCTATCAGCCCTCAAGAGGTGGCCGAGAGAAATTGGTGAGACGAATTGATGTTTTTTGAAATCGAGTTGAAAATTCGAGTCGGCACTTCACAATTTCGCCTTCAGGGAGCCCATGAGTTTTTCAAGTTTCATCGCCTTCTGGAGGTTGCCGGTGATTTTGAGCTTGCCGGTCATGAATGCCGTGGTTGCCTTCATTTTACCTGAGAAACGAACGTGGGTCGAAAACGTCAAGATAAAAAAGAACGAGGTCGCAATAATTCGATAAAAATGAAAAGAGAGTTACCCGTAAACAGAGCGAAGAAGTTCTTGCCGTCCATCGTGAGGGTGGCGTCTGGCGTAGATGGCGCTTCGCCCTTGCCGGCTGCTCCAGAACCGTTTTTCAGATCGATGAACCACGTACCCTCGTCCGCACCTAGAAGATTAAAAAAAAATTGGGGTAAGGAAAGTCAAATCGTACGCTTGTTAATGAAATTCTGAAATAGAGAGTTTCCAAGTGGAAAAGGAAGATGCGCTACATGGGAGGTTGCAAATGGCAAGGTTATAAAATGTTTTGTTGGTTAGTCGGCCATTGAGTTTATTATTAGGGGTAGTTAGTAGGGATTCGAGTTCCGACGCTCTCCTTGAGGGCGACAGGGCACGCCCGGGACAGCTTCGGTTATCCGGGAAAACGCCGATTGGGCGAATCGGGCAACTATTTATACCCAAAATAAAGAATACGATACCTTGATAGTCATATCAGAGACCACCGCTTGTGTATTCAAGTGTATCATCGCGTTAACCTGCGTATTGTAACCTCACCAGTGCGCATGCGTCGAATTCTACAACGTACCGGTCAATTTGAACTGGAAAACGGCTCCGGTGTTTTTAACGAGATCGGGATTCAAGCGGCTGGAAATTGCGGCGAAAATCCCTTCGACCGAATTGGTGTCGGGTTTGGCGGCTTGCGGTTTGGCGCCTTCGACTTTGCCAGCGTTGACGGCGTCGATGGCGGCGTCGAGGAAGAAGTCCGGCATCAAGTTGTCTAGGTTGCCTGAATCGTGGACAAAAAATGAAATTAAAAAAAAAAGCTAATTTGATGTCAACTTATTAAATGTTAGTTTATCTCTCACGCACCCAATTTCGATCCAATTTGAAAAATTCATTCACTGCAATTTTGCATTTTTTTCCAATTTTCCCCATGAAAATGAGAATTTTACCATCCGCAGTTTAAAAATAGGTACCTGGAACAGGCAACGCTTCGCGATAGGTTGGTTTCATCGTTAAAACCAACACAAACGTAACTAATTTTGACGCCGGCGACTACAAAATCGAAGATGGACATTAGTGAGGTAATGAGCTGGAAAGCCGATGGGGTAAGTTGGGGTCATTAGGACGGCAGATGTACAATCTCGAAAGCAAATATCCCTCGGGCTATCGGCGGTCATTGTTCGTCCAAGGACGGCCAAACCGTAAATTAACACGAATAGATAAATCGGGAAAACTCTCGGCGGTTGGCGTAAATTACCTTCTTTCCTCGGTGCATAAGGGAAATAACGTATTAGCGAAGGCAGGACCGAATTGGAATTTTCATTATCTTTACGTCATAGCCACTGTCGAGCTAAAATACCATTTCGAGCCACCGGTTTGTCCAAAATCAATAAATAAATCTAAAGAGTAAAAAAAATACGGAGACCAATTTTTTTCCCACGATTCAAACAATGTGTAGCATTTCCCAAACCAAATTGAGAATTTTCCAAACATAATTGAGATTTTTCAAGGCAGTTGGGTTGAAAAACTCTCAAAAATTGGTAACTTTCAAAAACTGGTAAATTTAAAAAAATTCTCAAAATCCACTTACTTGGGTCGCACGCGTATTGAGCGATTTGGGCGTCGGTGAGGCCTTCGGCTTTGAGGACTTCGTCGTCAATCAGGAACTGGCCGGTGGCGCTTTTGGAATCCCTGCAGAGGACGGCGTAAGCCGCGTCAGCCATTATCTCAGGCTTACGCGAATGCTTGGCCGACTCGCTGCCCGTCAACATTTCGATGGCCGCCGTCAAAATGGCTGGAAATGCGGGAAGACGCGTCTATTAAAGTTGCGCTTTTTGTAGGTTATAGCGCAGCAGGTTATAGCGGAAATGCTGACAGCGGAATTTCCGGACAACTTACCGGTTCTCGGCCAGAGGGCGTTGACAGCGATGCCGTCGCTTTTGAATTCCTCCGACATCCCGAGGACGCACATGGACATGCCGTATTTGGCCATGGTGTAGGCCACATGGTTCTTGAACCAGAACGGGTTCAGATTTAATGGCGGGCTAATGTTCATTATGTGCGGGTTCTTGCCTTTTTTCAAATAAGGCAGGCAAACCTTAGACCTGCAATCGAAAAAGTGAGAAGTTGAAAAAACCTCGAGGGATGACGTCGGGCTTTGGTTTAGAAGTTGCAAGCCGGCATGGACATTGTCCTGCTGTCCAAGGGCATTGTCCTGCTATACATGCTGCCCTGCTGTCCATGGACGTCATCCTGCTGTCCAAGGACATTGTCCTGCTGTCATAGACATTGTCCTGCGGTCCATGGACATTGTCCCGCTGTCCAAGGACATTGCCCAGCTATACATGCTGCCCTGCTGTCCGTGTCATTATCCTGCTGTCCATGGACACTGCCCTGCTGTCCATGGAGACTCTCCTGCTGTCCAAGGGCATTACCCTGCTGTGCATGTACATTATCCTGCTGTCCATGCTGTCACTGATGCCATGACAGCAGCCGACACTCCAAACCTCGAAATATGAAAATAGTGATAAACTTACACAAGAAAGGTGCCTCGGGCGTTTATGTTGTTCATGAGGTCGTATCGTTTCATATCAGTGTCCAGGGTGCTCGTCAACGAAATCGCACTGGCATTATTGATAAGGATGTCGATGCCTCCGAACTTCTTTACGGCGCTGTCGACAGCTGATTGAACGGCCGCTTCATCGCGAACGTCGACGACGCACGGCAGCGCTTTGCCTCCCGCCTCCTCGACTGAAGAATGTTTCACCGTTAAATGTCGCAATCACATACGCAGAGAACATGGTACAATGGATTCAACTCACCTTCTTTGGCAGCGGTGTATATGGTGCCCGGCAATTTCGGATGGGCTTCGGCCGTCTTGGCGGCGATGACAATGTTGGCGCCATCTTTGGCCGCTTTCAGAGCTATGGCCTTGCCGATCCCCCGGCTGGCTCCGGTGATGAAAATCGTCCGGCCGGCTAATTTTCTGGAGGCAATCGTCGAACAGTACGATTGAAGAATTTAAAATTGCTTCCCACGCTCTACTTCCAATCGCATGCATCACCAAACAACAACGCCGATTTAATCGAAGAGCAACAAAGCGGTGATGGGATCTTCTCCAGATTCCTCTAACTTTACTAACCAAATATGGAAGATTTGCTATAACTTTAGGTTGACAGGGTTTAAGTAACGTCGATAACCTTCCGTCAACAGGTTATGGGAGCTGTGTGAGCATTGAAGCTGGACAGCCAATCAGAGAGCAGATCTGCGCGTAGTTCAATCTGCTCTCTGATTGGCTCCCATGATGATTTGGCTTTGTCGCAAATCTTTTATTGCTCGCATCTCAACAGCACGTAATCCAACCTCTCCACAAATAATAATCAGTAATGAATTCCAACCAAGCATGAGGTTAAATAATGTTCATGTCTTTCCAGTCCTAACCTAAAATGGGGTTTTTGGCAATCGTACGCCGAGAGCTAACCGAGATCAGCAAGGCATTGCTCAAAGCAATGATAGTAATCGACGATTAATTGGTCCCTGCCTTATGGCAAAAAATTAGGTATAAAAGGGTTATTTTTTGCATTATACTGACTGAAGGTTTGATTATTGAGATAATCGCAAAATTCGATTATAAATCGATTCTTGCACAATCGATATAGACTATTTTGGAAGCTTCGATTCTTGATTTCCAACGCTTTAATGCATTCGATATTCAAGCATTCAGAGTGCTTCATCGATCTGTATGCCTTCTATCAGCAATGAGAAATCACAAAAATGGAATTTTTGAAATGTTTTTCGATTTTTGACGCACACAGGGGTTGGTTTTTTATTGCGATTGTACACTTGGCGTATAGGACAATCAACGCTGCATCCAAAAAAGTATTAAAAAGTTATTCTAGACTAAAAAAATTCAGTTTTTCTGGAATTTTTTTTTTTGAAAAATCGTATCTTGGAAACGGGTTGAGACAGGAAAATGCGGTTAGCGGCATTGTGTTCGATTTTTGGTCTATTTTCATTTTTTTTTTAATTTTCACACCAAGTTCAGGACACTCTAACAGTCCTACACTACACATACATTTATACTCTACGATACATTTATCAACAACACCCTAGCTGTCAAAATGGATAATTCAATTAACATTAAAAATACGGATTATACTTACCCTGTGTTAATCATCTCAGTATTCGATGCCTTGCCGACTTAAAATGACCGGAATGACTGCAAATTATCGTCGACGATTAGGCCAAAACAATTTTATCAACTCGATAAGAAAGGAAAGGGGATTTTGTACAGTTTTCTGACAAGTAACGAGATAAGAATAGGAGTCGAGTACTTGAGATGACTCGTCACAATCAATTCCTATTCTCTAATTAGTCTTCGGGAATTAAGGTCAAATCTTTTGAAAACCTTTGCCAAACTATTATGACACTGAATAGCCTCGGTTCGTCCCTGACCGATGCAGTCGGCTGGGCGAACGATCCAAAAAATTTGTATTTAGAGGTAAATAACAAAATTAAATAAGCTTTTCTCACTGTCCCAATACGAATGCCGTCAAGTCGATCCAACGAATGGAAAGAATTCGATGAAGAAAAAAAGAAATAAAGCCGAGGTACGGTTGTACTTGAAGTTAAGCGAGAGAGAGAAAGAACCCCCGTCACCAGTGCAAGAGAAAGATGGAAGGAGAAATAAACAAAAACACGATATCATTCTTATCTACTTATCACTTCTGTTACCTTAAATTGATCCAAATTGATCCACGGCGGACTGTATTGATGTTTTAAGCATAAAAATACAATTTTTCATGTTGAATAAATTATCAATTTTATTCAAACTCTGTAGCTACAGGAGTATTGCAATTGCCCTAAAATGGGATCCCTTCTGAACGGCCAAAAATTGTTTGGTATGTACAATCTATGTGATTGGTCAAGGTGGAGCGCAAAAGCAATAAAATTTATTGCATATTTATTATGAAGCTGAATAATTCGTAATTATTATGACCCCCTTACATTTTAGAACGAAACAAATCCCAACTGTCGGATAGAAAGAGCTAAATCAGAGATCAACGGATTGTAATCCTCAAAAACCAACAGATGTTACGAACGTAGACTGTTTTTCCTCCTCAGATCTGAAAGTTATCAAGGTTGAAGGAACTCTTTCTGTAACGATCGATCAGTTTCCTCATGTTGTAATTATCAACCTGAAATTAAAGAATTCGGTTGAAAAACGGTCCGAGCTTGATTAACCCGTTCGCCCAAGGTTTGCTTGATCAGGTCGTCTGAACAGAGCGTCAGAACAAGTGGTCAGTTCAGACGATCTGTAAAGATGGTCTGAACAGACGGTCTGTTCAGACGATCTGTACAGACGGTCTGTTCAGGCGATCTGTACAGAAGGTCTGGACAGATGGTCTGTACAGACAGTCTGTTCAGACGGTCTGTTTAGAAGGTCTGCTCAGACGATCTGTACAGACGGTCTGTTCAGACGATCTGTACAGACGATCTGTACAGACGGTCTGTTCAGACGATCTGTACAGACGGTCTGTACAGACGGTCTGTTCAGGCGATCTGTACAGACGGTCTGTTCAGACGATCTGTACAGACGGTCTGTTCAGACGATCTGTACAGACGGTCTGCTCAGACGATCTGTACAGAAGGTCTGTACTAATGGTCTGTACAGACGGTCTGCTCAGACGATCTGTACAGACGATCTGTTCAGGCAATCTGTACAGACGGTCTGTTCAGGCGATCTGTACAGACGGTCTGTTCAGACGATCTGTACAGACGGTCTGTTCAGACGATCTGTACAGACGGTCTGTTCAGACGATCTGTACAGACGGTCTGTTCAGACGATCTGTACAGACGGTCTGTTCAGACGATCTGTACAGACGGTCTGTACAGACAGTCTGTTCAGGCGATCTGTACAGACGGTCTGTACAGATGGTCTGTTCAGACGATCTGTACAGACGGTCTGTTCAGACGATCTGTACAGACGGTCTGTTCAGACGATCTGTACAGACGGTCTGTTCAGACGATCTGTACAGACGGTCTGTTCAGACGATCTGTACAGACGGTCTGTTCAGACGATCTGTACAGACGGTCTGTTCAGACGATCTGTACAGACGGTCTGTTCAGCCGATCTGTACAGACGGTCTGTTTAGAAGGTCTGTACAGACAGTCTGTTTAGAAGGTCTGTACAGACAGTCTGAACTAATGGTCTGTACAGACGGTCTGCTCAGACGATCTGTACAGACGGTCTGTTCAGACGATCTGTACAGACGGTCTGTTCAGGCGATCTGTACAGACGGTCTGTTTAGAAGGTCTGAGCAGACCGTCTGAACAGACCAACTATACAGATCGTCTGTTCAGACGATCTATACAGACGGTCTGTTCAGACGATCTGTATAGACGGTCTGTTCAGACAGTCTGCTCAGACGATCTGTACAGACGGTCTGTTCAGACGATCTGTACAGACGCTCTGTACAGATGGTCTGAACAGACGCTCTTTACAAACGGTCTGTACAGACCACTTGTACTGACACTCTGTACAGACGGTCTGTTCAGACGATCTGTACAGACGGTCTGTTTAGACGGTCTGTTCAGACGCTCTGTACAGACGCTCTTTTCAGACGATCTGTACAGATGGTCTGAACAGACGCTTTGTACAAACGTTCTGTACAGACAGTCTGTACAAACGGTCTGTACAGACCACTTGTACTGACACTCTGTACAGACGGTCAGTACAAACGGTCTGTACCGGGGGAACGGTCTAACGTGTGATACGGGCTTTGGGTGCATTGTAAGAGGGGATTTTGTACAGATGAACTCCACTGAACCGATGCCGAATCGCCCGAACCAATCAGCCACTCACGCCTTCGATCGGTGGAATCATGCTCTGATCGCGCGTCTTCTCGGTAGCAGCCGCAGCCTGCGCGCGCGCTTTTTTCATTGCAATGCGTTCGTCCTTGGCTCGTTCGCGCTCTTCGAGAGCTTCAGTAACTATGTCGGCTTCTTCGATCACTTCGCTGATCGGAACGGACGTCCCTTTCATCAGCATCATCCGCCGCCATGACGGCTTTTGATTCATCTGAAACGGCAGCGAGAAATTCGAAATTCCAAAATTGATGGTTCCGACGAGCGAACGCTTGAAATATGACTTACGCTGATGAATAAGCTTTTGGCTTGATTCTTGAGCTCGAAATTCGGCATGATACGGATAATCTGCTCTTCTCTCAGCCTGATGGATTTCTGCATTTGAGGGATCCGCCGAGCCGACGGCTCAAGGTGTATGAGAGCAAGAGCCTGCAACCGAGTCGAGCAAGTCATGAATTTAACAGGTTTACAGGTAACTGAATCGAAAATTGCGAAAAACTCCAGTAGTTTCCAAATCTTTTGGATGCAGTTTGATCCAGCATCCAACCAGAAAGCTAGAATCGATCTTAATTCCAAGGCTTCATCGACAAAAATACAAAATGGGGTAATGGTAATCCTCAAGTGGATATTGAACCAAAATTCAAACTGGAACTCAAACTGATACTGATACCTTAACTCATACTCGAACAAAAACTCAAACTGAGACTAAAACTCAAACTGGAATTGAAACTCGAACTCAAACTGATACTCAAATGGAAACTCAAACTGATGGACAAACTCAAACTGAAACTGCTACTGAAATTCAAAAACTTGAACTCAAACTCGGAGTTAAACTGAATCTCAAACCTAATCTCAACATCGAACTGAAACTCAACTTCGACAAGAAAGTCAATCTCAAACTGAAGCTCTAACTCATTCTGATCGTCAAACTGAAACTCAAACCGATACTCAAACTGATGATCAAACATAAAATGGAACTAAATCTCGAACTTGGAATGAAACGAACTAAAACTCAAACTTTGAGTGTAAACTAGATCAGTTTGGGTTTGAGTTTACCTTTCTTTCAACCATTGAGTTGAAGTTCGAGTATCAGTTTGATTTTTTGGATCGGTTGGATTTACTATTCTTTCGACCTTTGAGTTTGAGGATCAATTTTAGTTTTAGATTGAAGTTCAGTTTACCTTTCATTCAACCTTTGAGTTTGAGTATGTATCAGTTCAAGTTCGAGTATCACTTTGAACTTCAGTTTGAGTTTGAGTATCAGTTCGAGATTAAGTTTGAAGTTCAATAATTTGAAATTATTTGAGCTTCAGTTCACCTTTCTTTCAACCTTCGAGTAGGTATCAGTTTGAGTTTCTATCATATCGTATTGAGTAGGTATCATATCAGTTTGATTTTACCTTTCTTTCAACCGTTGAGTTTGAGTATGACCAACGGCATCAGTTTTAGTTTCACTTTGAAGTTCAGATTGAGTTTGCGAATGAGTTTGATTTTGAGTATAAGTATAAGTTTGAGTTTGTGTATCAGTTTGAGTTTAAATTGAAATTTACCTTTCCCTCAACCTTCGAGCATTAGTTTCAGTTTGAGTTCACCTGTCTTTCGACCTTTGAGTTTGAGTGTCAGTTTATGTTTGAAAATGAGTTTTAGTTCGAGTAAAGGTTTCAGTTTGAGTTTGTGCATCAGTATCAGTTAGAGTATCATTTTTCTAGCGGTGGTAACACACACGAGGCGACAGGACATAACATTACAAGAAAGTTGTATTGAGTTCAAAAAAATTGGGTGAACTCAAAACATTCTATAAGAACAGCATTGCTGAGGAGTTGCTGGAATGAGCGAAAAGTAATTGCAGACTTCAAGAACACAATTCGAATTCGGCCAAATTGGAGTTGGCCCAAATGCAAAATGAGACTTACACGGCTGAAAAATTCTTCTTGCTCGACAAAACCGAATTTCCTGCAGGCTTCTCGAATGGCAATGAAAGTGACCATGGCGTCAACATAGCTGCCATCTTGAACCTCAGACCTGACAGAGACATGAAGAGAATCTTCCATTGCAGTCTCCCAAGATAGGTCATCTTGAGAGTCTCCAAAAGTTGATTAACAGTTGATTAACCAGGGTTACAAAGTTGAGGATTTACCTCGCGTAAACGAAGAGCGAATTGATGTACCAAACTGGGTTGGCTTGCTTCCTTGCGTCGAAAATCGAGGTTTTCGAAAAAGACCGAGCCTCGCGCCACATGCCGACCATGGAAAAGAGGCAGGCGATTTCGAAATTGTAGTACAACTTTTGATACTCGTCATCCGTCAGTTGGAAATAGTCGGCGAACTCTTCTATTTTTGTTCTGCAAACATTATCTGCGAGTACGACTCTTTGAATCATGTTCTGCTGTATGATGTCTAGTACCCCGATATTTTCATACCTGATGTCGATGATAGGAGTGTGGAAAGCCTCCTTGCAAAGGTCGTAAACGGTCGTTTTTGGGCGGTCCAGCCCAATCATCACTATCAGTCTTTGATCGTTCCAATCAGTTTTCCTTGAAATTACAGACACTGTAATAGTAAGCGTAACACACTTGGTACTAGGTGATTACTGGAGGCCAATTTGCAGCAGCTTGCCTGCTTTCTGGGACCAGGAGGCCTGCTTTCTGGAACCAGGATGCCTGCTTTCTGGGACCAGGAGGCCTGCTTTCTAGAACTAGAATGCCTGCTTTCTGGGACCAGGATGCCTGCTTTCTGGAACCAGGATGCCTGCTTTCTGGAACCAGGATGCCTGCTTTCTGGAACCAGGATGCCTGATTTCTGGAACCAGGATGCCTGCTTTCTGGAACCAGGATGCCTGCTTTCTAGAACTAGAATGCCTGCTTTCTGGGACCAGGATGCCTGATTTCTGGAACCAGGATGCCTGCTTTCTGGAACTAGAATGCCTGCTGTCTGGGACCAGGATGCCTGCTTTCTGGAACCAGGATGCCTGCTTTCTGGAACCAGGATGCCTGCTTTCTGGAACCAGGATGCCTGCTGTCTGGAACCAGGATGCCTGCTTTCTGGAATCAGGATGCCTGCTTTCTGGGACCAGGAGGCCTGCTTTCTAGAACTAGAATGCCTGCTTTCTGGGACCAGGATGCCTGCTTTCTGGAACCAGGATGCCTGCTTTCTGGAACCAGGATGCCTGCTTTCTGGAACCAGGATGCCTGATTTCTGGAACCAGGATGCCTGCTTTCTGGAACCAGGATGCCTGCTTTCTGGAACTAGAATGCCTGATTTCTGGAGCCAGGATGCCTGATTTCTGGAACCAGGATGCCTGATTTCTGGAACTAGAATGCCTGCTTTCTGGGACCAGGATGCCTGCTTTCTGGAACCAGGATGCCTGCTTTCTGGAACCAAGATGCCTGCTTTCTGGAACCAGGATGCCTGCTTTCTGGAACCAGGATGCCTGCTTTCTGGAACTAGAATGCCTGCTATCTGGCACCTGCCAAGTTGATGGCACCAAATGCCTCTTGATGAAACCAGGATCCCTGCTTGATGCAACCAGGATGACTGGTTACTGGAAACGGAATGCCTGGTTAATGCCCCAGGATGCACTTGTCAATGGCACCATGATACCTAGTTGGTGGCACTAAGAGCCGAAATCGATGGAACCTGATTGCCTGTTAATGGCACCAGCTCGCCCGGTAATGGCACCAATCAGCACATGCTACAGTCCACCTTGGCTGCGCAATGCACAGCTGGCACCCCGATTTTTGGTGATAACGAGCAAGCAAAGCGAAGTGAAGAAAATCAACAACTACCATTTCTTTTTGAAAGCTTTCATCTGCAGATACATGTCGCCGATGATGTCGATCATGCGGGCCATGTAGTCATTCTTACATGGGAGCATCTCCTTCGGCGTCACCCACACTTTCTTCCTCAGATATTCGGACAGCTTATACACCTCGATCCATTCGCCTTTTTTGTTGTACTTTCGCAATTTCTGCGGGCAACTTTCACAATTAGCCCAGCCGATATTTCAAAAAGTCAGCATACCGGAAATTGTTTTTCACCTTACCTCCATTTGGCGGTCCAGCTCACCCAGAACCAGTTTCTTTCTGAGTTTCCTTTCGACTTTCAAATCGCGCTGTCGTTGCTCGGACGGTTTGATCCTCAAATGCCTATAGCAGTATAGCGGTTTTCTTTGCCAGAGGCTATTCTGTAGGAAAAAATTTATTGTAGGACGGTAGTTTAGCTTGCAACACTGGAATGTGAAGATACTTTCTGCAAAAAAAGCGCACCTCCAGGAAATCCAGTTTTTCCACGGTATTCCGTTCGATTGCTCTGGTTGCCGCATCGATTGCTTCATTGTCACCGATAAGCGGAGGTGACTGAAGAATATCTGATATCGCTCGCTTGTCTTCGGCTAAAAGTCCTAAATATTTGTCGGAGAACGCTTTCACTTTTCTTTGCATTCGGTCCTGTTACGAATCGAAAGCGTCAAAATTTTTTCATTTATTCAAAGCCCGAAAATTTGTTCATATCAAGGGTCATTGACTTACAGCAAAGATTTTCTGGTCTTCGTTATTCACTTGCCTCTCATTTCGGATCTTCAGGCTCAGAATGTATTTGCCCAGAGGCCCAGCGTTCTTGCCGATGCAATTTTGCATCATTCCCGTCACCTGATAACATGTTGGAACTGTACCGAAAATCTTTCTTTCGGCCGAAAATGGTAATTTTGCGAGAACTGTAATCGCCTAATACAAGGTGCAATCCCGAAACCTTGCTCCGCAAGCGGACGTCTTAACCAATGGACTACCAGGCGACCGTCTGTCGAATTATTATTTTCCCAAGGGTTCGAATTGGAGGCTCAGTGTTGGTTTTTCTGCCGACTCAACTTTCCATGTTGTCACAGAACATTATGAGTTGTTATAAAAACTTTTAGTCATTAAGGGTCTTCTGGCCTGGCGTCACATCCGTCCACCCTTCAGGGGTGGAATGCTTCAGCATTTTTGAGAGAAGCAGCTGTAACACCATGGATGTCCTTCGCCCTACTGCACATCCAAGATTTGGACCGAGTCCTTGATTGTAACCTAGGGCACAGAGGTACTTGACCACAAAGATCATCCCCTCAAGACCTCCTCGTCTTGGTCCACGGCTGGGGAGCTCCCAGGGTGAGGTAGACTTCTTCACCCAACTCCTCCTGGGACAAGGAGCATTCAGGGCGGACCTTCACAAGATGGGAAGTGGGCACATTGGGTAGGGCACCGAGCCCCATGTGCCTGCACTGCAGCGACAAGCCAGATGACGCCTGCCACACCTCTTTTGTTTGCAAAAGGTGGGCAGGATGGCGACGCGCAGTCGAGGACGACCTAGGCCGACTTCAGCCGGAGACGCTCGTCCTGAAAATGAGGATGGAGCTTGCGAGCCAAGGCCCAGCATCCCATGATGGTACCAGCAGCAGCGAAGAAGAGTGAACTGCGGAAGTAGCTGAACCAGGTCGCTCCTAAACCCCCTAAATTGGACCTTGGCGTGCAATATGGGAGGATTATGGAAATGGCAACCACTTAGAACGAGATGTCTCTGGAGAACAAAGAGGCAGACCAGGAGGCTGCTGATGGCAGAGAGCCGCTCAGGAGAATCGAGGTCCCAGGTCGTCGTTCTATGCGGCACAGCCGATGTGGCCACGAGGAGCGGTGCCCTCGTTCCTACGTCCCAAAAAAAATCCCCTCGAGACCCATCCCCCAGAGGTAGTTCAAGAACGCTCTTTTTTCCCCGGTCGCCTCCCCCAACGACAGACCGGTCCCCCAACAGCCCGCAGACTAGGTCAAGGGCTTGTCTCCAAGTCAGGTACTCACGGTCGGGAATGTTTCTCACCATAGAAACACCATAGTCGAACTGATCGGGGTAAGACTTGAGGCGGCTGTGGCGGGCAAAAGTGGACAACGCATCTTCGAAACGGTTCTGCTTGAAAAGCAATCGGCCTTTTTGGAATTGACCTCGCGGATTGTCTTTTATCTGCAGCGCCTTGTTGCAGTCCGAGAGAGCGCTCGAAATGTCCAACAAGCGCTGGGAACATTGCGAACGGAGGAACAACGATTCGGCCATGTTGTCTTGGTTTTTGGAGAGCGAAACGGCCAAGTCCAATTTGTCTTTTGCTGCAAAAAAAGTGAGCACCATCAGCATTTTTGACTGATTGACCGCCGCAATGTCAATTTTGAGCAAAACTCCAGGAAATCCAATGGTTTTTGCATTCTCGGAAAGGGTGAGCTTGAACAAAATTTGATATCTGGTAATTCTCATACCAGCGTCGTAAGATCCGAGTCGCATTGAATATTTGGCCATATCCCGGTACACCCGGTCGCAGTTAAAAACGTGATTCGGCTCGAAAGACGGCATCGCCCTTTTCTTCGAATCTTCATCAACGCTCGCGTCGTCACCGTCCATTTTGGGTTTTCAGCGGCAAACGGTCCAAAAACGCTCGAAAGGCGAGATACTAGGTTTTTCTGAAGGCTAACGACTTTTTCGAGGGCTAGTCAAAAATGAAACTAATCAATTGTCATGAGGGGTCAATGGAAATTAGCAACACTGTTTACTCAATCACGTGGCAATTTGTTTGGCGTCGGTTTACTTGACAAAGGGGCTCGAAGGGAACATGAATATGGATACATCATCTTCTTAAGTACCGGTTCGACCTGTTAACTACACCGCACTATCAGTGATAATTTATCACTAACTTTACACCGCACATCACAGCACAGGCTACTGTTATCAACGATAACAGAAAACGCTGTAGAAGTGTGACGTCATTCCATGGTGATTACTAGCACTAAAAAACGCCAAAAGGTAGGAAAAATTTCATTGGTTTGGACTCGGATTTTTGCATAGGTTATGAGCCAGTTTTGAGGGTATATACGCTATATACCAACCTACTCCCGCAGAGTATTGGCAACACTGTTAACACAATCATTTGGCATGAATTGTTTGGCGTCTGTGGTTACTTGACGAAAGGGCTCGAAGGAAATAAAAATATGGATAAATCATCTTCGTAAGTACCGGTTCGTCCTTGAGCTGATGATAACACCGAATTATCACTGCATATCACAGGCTAATGTTATCAATGGAAAAGGCATACAACCTACGTTGAGATCTGGTATTTAGGGTACGATGAATGGTACGCAGTATAAATGTATATAAAATTTAATAACATTAGAATCGATCTAGGGCTAAAAACGAAAAAAGAACATAATCTATCTAGCTAGTGAAAAATACGATTAATATTGTATGTACAAAGTTCACTTTCCAAGGTAAATCGATACAATGCAACAAAGAAGAAATCAGAGTTTTAGACAAGAGCGACGTTTTATTCTCAATTATTGGCGTTGGAAGGATCGGTTTTGAAATAGGTCAGCGGTTTTTGAAAAAAAAAGTGGAAGAACGGCTCAACCGGCAACCGCCGACTGTCTCGTCCAGAGCCGCTCCGTTATGCGGCACTAAGTGATCGTTGTGCGGCACTCAGCTGACCAGAGGAGCAATCGTCACAGCTGGCCCTGCATGGCGCAAGCCCGGCTGGGAAGATTCAATAGTCAAATCTTTCGGGCCACCCCGTGGTCGCGTTTTGGACGGTTGCAGGTCGAGCCGTTCGTCTGATACGACCTCAAGTTGGGTTGGAGGTTAAATTGGAGGGGTGGAGAGGGAAACATTTAAATATTTTAGTTAGGCACGTCGTGGGGAGAGGATTATTAGTTTTGAGAATATTACAAGAAAGATGTGTGACTGTACAGTTTGCGATCGGTAGAAACGAGACAAGTTTGCAATGATGACCTGAGTAATAAGCGATTTCACGTCGCTTCAGCATCCAAGGCACTTGGCATTGGAGTTACTGGATTCAATACGAAATAAAATCACAATGCAGGGCACTTGTTGGAGTAACTCTATGAGTAATGAATATATGACGTATGGAGAACATCCAGTTTCTTGATTGATCCAATGTTTATTGCTGACCCAAATAAATTCGCAAGATTTATGAATCGGTTCTTATGGTACTGATTTGGGCGAATATTGATACTAATATTGAAACCCGAATATTGATACTTCAAATACAATCAGGCTGAGAGGTCAGGTGTACCAATCGAACGAGAGAAAATCTCAAGTCGCTCAGGGGCAACCAGATAATCTCTGGTTCCGCCCGAAGAGATCCCAACCAATCTCAACCAGATGGCTGATCAGACGTCACCGGAAAAAATATACAGTAAAAGTAAACCATTATTCAAGGCGTTGGTTGTATATTTTTTCTACTCAAATTCTAGCATCCTAATTGAGTTGCAAAATAAAAATCCCAACCTTTCTGTACTACAAATAAAAACTCAAAGAATTATATACAATTGTGTTCGACCGATCTGCAACCTCTTCAAACTGATTTGTTCTTTAAATTCCTCAGATAACATAAGCCGGGTTTTCACCTTAATTAGCGGGGGGTTTCTGCATTATTCCAATCTTATGAATTATACTGGGCTTAGTGCCGTACGGTATCGACACTTGAGATAAACAAAAAGTCTGTTCCAGAAAATGTAATGTTAATCATCAAATATGTTGAAATTTAAATTGGTATACGCTCATAAGGGCTTGATTTTCAGAGGACGAGCCTCGATTGGTGATAAAAACCAAACCTCTTACAAGCATGGACAAAGAAATATTGAACATGATAATGATTTTCATGAAAATTTTCAAAAAAACCGACTTTTTGAGGTTATATTTTGAGTTATTGCGCTTACCGCAAGGAAACCATCGCTTATCAGACTAATTCGACATACGCATCAGTCAATTCACTCAATCACTGAAGGCATCATGAGAAAAAAATCTATCAAGCGTTACGAAGCACTCCTCAGACGGTGGAACAGATGCGTACGATTTGCAAAATGAATGGCGTCGGAAATCTCTCGTCGGTTACAGCAACAACAAAAGGATGCGGGCTTATGTTATTCTAGCGATAATTATTCTTTTTACGCGTCGTGGAAAACTCGTGTGGTACCTGCATCCTCGGCTATAAGATTGTTGTCACTTGAAACGCTCAGTTCCATAAATCGATGACGTTTCACAAGATCTATTCGTTGAAATGTAAAAACTGCGAATATCTAAGTGCCGCTGGCCGTTAGGTTGGCAACATCGGCTGATATGAGGCATGCGGGTGAGGTGAGGTTCGTTGCGGCGGACTCACGAAGATCGCGTTTCTTCGGGAACACCGTAAACCTGAAGAATATCGTGTTTTAGAACTAATTTTTACCCAATGGCCTTCATTCAAGCAATATCATGCCACCAGGACGAATGATGGGGAAAATTCGTTAGATAATAATATTTCAACATATTACAAACAATGTCCTAACATAATACAAACAAATATTGACTAGATATCCTCGACGGTAATTCATTCTAGGTTTACCTCTTTGGCAATGGTGAGATCGGCACCCTCCCTCAGCGCAACAGCCGCTTGGAGCCGCCTTCGACGAGCGGCTGCTCCAGGTCCGGGCGGCTGGCTTGCTAGTGCCGCTGCATGTGCCGCCATTTCAGCTTTTCGACGTTCCTGCTGTTCTTCTTCTTTTTTCTTTTCCTTTTCCTCGAACCTGAGCGGAGGAATATAACAAAAATTAGAAGCTGCAGAGCAACAACAACAAAAATTAGAAGCTGCGAATCAACAACAACAACAACCAAAATGAGAAGCTGCAGAGCAACAACAACAAGAATAAGAATCTGCAGAGCAGCAACAACAAAAATAAAAAGCTGCAGATTTACAATAGCAACAACAAAAATAAGAAGCTGCAGAGCAACAACAACAAAAATAGGAAGACTCATATTGGCAAATTCAGGTATGGAGAGGTTAGATCGCCGCCAGAGAGCTTTTTACATCTGAGATAATTTCTACTTCCACTCGAACGAAAAATGGAAGAATCAATAAAAATGACGAACCGTTTGCAAATGTTTTTCAGGGATTTTTTCGACCCCTTCTGGCTTTTCTCGGCAGCTTTTCCAGGAGGTTTCTCGTCGATCGCTTTTTGCATCTCATCGTCGCTGTCCTGGTCCCACGAATCTTTAACGCTGCCTTCGTCGCTGCCGCCATCTTCGCCGTCCCATTTTTCCATAATCAGCTCTGCAACAAAAAGACTTCAATGAATATTCGTGCAGCCGTAAGTTTGATGGTTTGCAATTCTGAGCTTCAAAGAATATCCTGCTGAATTGCAAGCATTGAGATGCACTTTCCCTGAGCTTTGAATAAAGAAAACAAGAAGTCACCCTCAATCTCTTGTTATTATCTCACAACCAACTCAAAGATATCATTCAAATGAAAAGAAACTCACCTGTTTAGTCAGAAAGTTGCTCCGTTCAAGGGGAGGGGTCTCGTCGTGAGCGTTTACGAGAAAATATCACAGATTTAGGGACTAAGTACCACCGAAGTGTATCACAGATCCATTCACAAACGAGTCAAACTCGAATGCTTTACAATATTTCACAACCAAGAAATAACAAAAACGAACGCTCGTTGAGTGTCCAAGTATATAATTTACATAATGATTATTGCAAGAAGGGTTCATGGAAAAATTGGGCTCAAACTCCATCGATCGCGTCGAATAATACAAAATTCAAACGCGTAAAACGTCAGAATTCCATTCGAAAACGGTGAGTCAGTCTTCTTCGCTATCGCTGCAATTCACGATGGACGACCAGTCGTCAAGATTTTCACCCCAAGGCAACGTCGATGAGCAGTTCTTCAGATTGGGGGTTCCCTGGTGCTCCTGCCGAATCACCACCGATGGGTTGGGGTTGTAGTTGTTCTTCAAAAGTTCAGAAACTGAGTGAAAGTCTGATGGAGGCAGTTGGAACGATTTGTAGACCGCAGTGTCGCGATGCATCGCGTAAAGCCAACCGAGCAGCTCCTTGTACTGGAGGTACTCCGGTTGAATGCGGTCCAAGAAAGTGGTCGGTTCGTACGAATACATGATCCACAATACTTTGATGCCGTGGACGATTATATTCTTCAGAATCGTTTGCCGCCCCGCATCCTTCGAACAGATTCCGACAGACTCGCGGTATCGGGACAGCGAGCGATGGTAAATCATGACGATCGTGTTGCTCAGCGCGTGGATGCACTTGCATTGCCTTGGCTCGGAGAAATCGCGCCCGTACAGGAAAGCCATGTGATCTCTTTGCGAGCAGATGATCCGGTGAACCCAGTGGGACATTTCGGCGCAAATACGATCGTCCGAGTCGCTGTTGACGCTGTAGGTCACCAATATGCAGATGACCTCCAGGAGACAGGCGCCTCTCTTGAAGTAAACCTGGTTGGGTCGAGTGACGCAGGTTTCGGGGTCTGCGTTGTGGCATAGCATTTTTATGAAGCCGGGCAAAGCGACGGCGTAAGAGAGAAGAACGTTCACTTCGAGCAGGATCCTCGGCGAAGGCCTCGTGTACAGAATCTCCCTTGTGATCGTTGATATTTTCACAATGTAGGGCACCGATTCTTGTTTCTGGTAGGCGACTATGTTCTGCAACATGAAAAGCGTCCCGAGCATTACCCCGTTCAGATGGTGAGTGAACCTGAGGACTCCGCCCTCTTTGAAAATTTCCGACAGCAACTCCAGCAGCGCGGCATTCTTGAGCTTGTTGTGAAACTTTCTCACCACTTCGGGGATGAATTCGATTTCTACTTCGTTCTCGGAGCATGGGACGGCAGGGCAATCCGGGTCGTTAGGATCGTCTTCCGGGTCCGACAGCCATGTTGACGCTTCGAGGGACTCGGGAACCATTTGAGTGGCGAACATCCTCTCGATTTCCAATAATTCCGAATCTGGCTCCTCGCACTGCTGAGGTGGATCTCGTCCAGGTATTTTGAGAGGAGCGAGATTCTGTTTGCTCGTTGACGGCTGTTTGAATTCGAACTCTTTTTCTTCGGCGACTATTTTCTTCTTGAGCTCTTCGATTTCTTGACGTTTCTCAAATTTAACGAGTTGGTCATCATCCGACGACAAATCTATAACGACTGCCTCAGCATTGACCGATTGGCTCTCCTGAGCGTCGATCCCAGCCGTCTGGATCTGCGAGTAAATTTCTGTATCGAGAGGTGGAGTTTTGAATTCGAGATTGTATTTTGTCGCTTTCTTTCTCTCGACCGAATCGACCGACGATTTCCTCTTCCTGGAGGGTGCGCGGTTCGGGCTGCCGCTGGTCACGTATCGAGTCAGATCCAGATCTTCGGGCGTATCGGGCTTTGAACTGTTCGATACACGCGTCTGCAGCCGCTCCATGTGATTCAAGGTCAAGGTCATCATCTGTTTTTCCAAAGGCGAAATGCACCTGTCGATCGGGGCGCAGAGGACCGCCATGTTATCAGTCAGATCAACTTCCAATACGCTAGCCTTCAACGCTTCAGCGTAAACACGCGGGATGGTGATGAGTATCGATTGAGATGCAACTGCAGGCTGTTTTTCAACTTTTTTCGGATAGATAACACTTTTTAGACTCAAGATTTTCCTCGGATTTAAATCACTCTGAATGAGGCGGACGAATTCGTTGGAATCCCTCGCCTTCAAAGCGATATCCAACTGCTGCAGGCAGCATTTCAGCTCATCGAAGCTCGGAACAGCTTCAGGTTTGCATGGACTGGTGGCCACCTCAGACCTCATCTCAGATCGGTCGAAAGCTTCAAGAGCAATTCGGAGCATCTCGTTTGCAGAAATCGATTGGTGGCGGTGGCTAGTGTTGGCTGTTGGAGATTTCGATGGAGAAGCTCTCACTCTTTGCGGCTGGCGTAACTTTGAGAGATCAACGTCGAAGCTGTTCGTCATAAGAGAAACTAGAGTGGATTTTTTAAGGTGATAATCCCGATAATTCCTCATCAATTTCATTTCACTCGGTTTCCGGGTAGACTCTTCAAGGGTAACTTTGAAAGTGAGATTTTTGTCGTTTTTCCTCTTCAAAAGTGCATAACTCACGTCTGCGTCCGGGGGATAGAATTCTTGGGTCCTGCCAGAATCGAGAGATTTCGGATTCAAAATCGATCGAGCGGTCATATGGTGTGCTGAACAGAGGTAGCCGATGAATACCAGACAACGGCGGAGTTCCACGTACAGCTCGTCCTTCCATCGCTCGGATGACAGCGGATCGAAATCGTCTATCCGTTCTGGGCAACTCTTCAGCTCGTCGATGATTTTCGGATCTCGGTCATAGATGGTGTAGGTTGTCTGGAGGATCCTCGGGTCGCACAGAGCAGCGTACAGCTGCTTCGCCATGCGGGTGGCCGTCTCGACCAGCTTTTTGTTCATGTTTCTTTTGGAATGACCCCAAGGGGTTGGGTCAGCTAGAGTAAGGATACAATCGTGGACCGGCTGCAACGTCGTGAAATATCGATTTTTTGAGAGAATTTCCAGAGCAGGGTCGGGCGGGATCTCATCTCCAATATTGGCTTTTTCGTAGTCGTTCAGCAAAGTTTCACCGAACGCATCGTAGGTCGTGTCCCAGAGCTGGACGAGCGTCGGCCGTCTGACGAGGTAATTCTCAAACTCCTGTTCGCTGAATTCCGTTTGGCGAAGCATGTGGGGAAGATATTTCATGGCTGGCATCAAGAAATGGTTGAGTTCTTTCTTGGGCTGAACTCCGAGAACGATTTTTTTTGCCGCCTTGATGATTGAGACGTTTTTCAAAATGAAACCCGGTTCAAACAACAAATCTGGAGGCCGTGCGTAGAGTTTTGGTTGGGTTTCACAATCTTCAATGGACAAGGCGGTCTCGGTGATTTTCTCTTCGCGCGAATATGTGATTTCCTTTTTAGGAAGTTTGCCACCCAATGGCATCTTCGTTGGGCTTTCTGAGACTATTTCCCCATGAGAAAACTGGAGGGCAGTGGATGGTATTTGCGTCATGGCGAGTAGATCGTCGTCGTCATCGTCAATGGTCACGGTCTCTTCGCAGAGAATTTTCGCCGATGACTCCCCAGGCCTGGAATTCGAGTTTTGAAACTTTCTGAAATTGCTCTGTCCAGCGACCGGACGTTCCGGAGTGACAATCGATACATTCTTCAATTCGTGATGTTTATCCAAACTGGACTCGGCCTCTTTTTCTTTGAACATCGCCTTTATTCGTACGGCTTCCAATTGTTTTTTTGTCTCTTTGAGCATCTTCTCGTACGTTTCCCGGACGGACTCGATTTCTTTGGCTTTTTCCAGTTTATGCTTTTTCACCTCTTCTTCGGCACTTTTGAGCTTCTCTCTGAGCAATTTGCTTTCCCCTTCTTTGAGAAGGACGTTCTCTTTCAAGTGCGAGTATTCCGAGTTGACTTTCTCCAATTGACCGCGGAGCCATTCTGTGGAATGCGATCGCTTCTGCATTTTCCGCTGACTCTGACTCAAAGTATCCTGCGACTCGGGTTCGTTCATCTTGCCGGCCCTGAACGAAGTTTGAAGTCCAGTGGAGGGATTGGAGGTAGGAGTTTTCGGCGGAGGAGGAAAGGAATAGGTAGGTTGGAACCTGCCTCTGAGCGATGGATTTTGAGTGGAAGCGACTTGAGTTGTGGCCGGTTTCGCGTTGGCAACACTGGCACCTCGACTCGCAGACGGTTCTTTTAGAGCCTGAGATTCGATCTCTTCAACAAAGGACGAAAACATCGAGTCGTCGAGCAAAGCCATGATATCCGGCCCTTCGGGTTTCGGACTGCTGAACAAAGCTGTCCTGGCCCCTTGCGCGCCATCCTTGGTCGTCTGAGTGGCCTCGGTCTTCTTGGGGCTCATGAACTCCGTATCCATCCACTCGAAAAGAGGATCGGCCAATTTTTTCGTCTCTTGAGTGCTCGCTATCTTCAGAACTTCTTCGACCTGTTCTACGAGCAGTTCGTCTCCCCAGACGTTGTCCGAATCGGAGTACCACGGATCTTTTTTCTGACCCGACACCGAACTTCCGCGATTCGCTGTTGTTTTCGAGACGTCAGCCCACGACGATTTGTTCAGCGGCGATTTGCCGATATTGTCGTTCCTAATCGAATTTTTCGTTTCCGCCCGACCCTGAGATCTTTGAGCTTCGAGTTTGGCTTTTTTCGCTAGCCGCATCTCTCGCTCCCATTGAAGTTGAAGGGCTTTGTTCGAGGCCAGATTGGCGTCGAAATTGACCATCGATTTGATGGGAAGACCCGGTTTGGCCACATTTCCACTACTGATTTGATTCATGTTGAGAGACGGTCCGGTAGCGGTTGGTTTCTTATTTTGGAAGGTCTGAGAAAGTGAACCGTGGCTGCTTCCGCTGAAATTGTGAGCGGGCTTTCTGGTATGAGCGGGCTTTTGAATTTGGGATTGGCTTTGACTGCTACGGAAAAATTCGGCCGGTTTTTTGAATTTATCCGCATCGAGGGCAGGGGGGACTCCCATTTTGGGCGACGCATCCCCAGGCTGGACCGGCTTTTGGCCGGGCTTGGTATAAAACGCCGAATAGTACTTGCTGGTTTGCTCTTTTTTTGACATTATAGGTCAGCGTGATACTGCGGAAATGCTTTCTAACGAAGTTACCATCTAGAAGCGAGGACTGATGAACTTGCACAGCCTAATGTACCTGTATGCACGTAATAAATTTCGATACGGAATGTCAATCTACTGAGGACAGGCACAACCACGAGCCGACTAGAAAGTAGTCAGAATAAAAATCATTTTGAATTGAGAGAAATTTCACATCAATCACAAAAAAAGTTATTAGAAAAATAAACCGGATTAAAATCGAACATTGACGGAAAATAAAGGGAAGGGAAACAGCGACGAAATCCAATCTTATCACTTATCTATCCGAGAAGCCGCCTTCTTCTTGTTCGGCTTCGGGTGCCTTAGCAGCGACATGGCGGACATGTTTCGTGATAGTTGCGCTGTTTTTACGACCCAAGTCATGTCGATTACAATTTCGTGTCCGTCTGTCAAACGACGTTCCGCAAAAGTCGACAAAATCGATTTTTGACGGATAATTGTGGAATTATTTTTCACTTGGAGGTTTTAGATTGTTTGAACAGATTGGACGTTACTGGTACTCGCGTAAAAAACATTTTCACAAGCAGTTGTAAGCGCAAAATTTTGGGACAAATCCATCACATTTGGACCGAAATTGGGCCTGCCATAATAAACAACATGCCGCTCGACCATTGGTGGGGGGGGAGTGGATGGTATTAAATCAGTGTTGCCTAGTTGGGGGTTTTTTAATGCCAAAGGAGGATTTTGGGGGTAAAAGGTTTTGGGGGTTATTCGGGGATTTGGGGGTTTTTTGAATTTGTCTCAGGGGTTTTTGACGACCGGACCTTGGCAACACTGTATTAAATACACAACAAATTTTTTGTCATGGGGAGTAGAATCTACGATCTGATCGTCGTGGTCACTGTCAATGGTCAAAGTTCGCAGAGAATTTTCGCCGCCGACTCCCCAGGCCTGGATTTTGAGTTTGTAACTTTCCAAAATTGCTTTGTCCAGCGACTGGACGTTACGGAGCGACAACATTGAACAACTCGAGATGTTTATAAGGACTCAAATAACAACAACGCATTTCCTTAACCCCATGTTCGTAGCATTCGGATTCAGCAGTGTTGGCTTCTGATTTATCGCAATTCCGACAACTGACAAGGATCCACAGCATCTATTTACCTTGTAAATAAGGTCTAACTCGATTTGGACAAGATTTGAGTTATAGCATGCTGCCGCTTAAGCGACGCTTTACGCGTAACCGGCCGAAAGTTGTTTTCATTTCAGCCCGCTACAATTCAAGCCAGGACATCTCTGAAATGCCGTTAGCGAACAATTTACTTCCCTATTTGAAAAGTAACTTCCAAAATTGAGCCGAATAACAATAACTAATAACTAATTGATACGCGATAGTGCTCCCCCCCTACCCCACTCTAAACATCGAGATGAAATATCGCTATTTACGAACGAATTATCACGAACCTTTGGGCCTGTTATGTTGCAAACGAATGATCCTGGTCTTCGAAGTTGAGGTGTAGATATTTTTCGCTAAATCTCGCTCGAAAATGCTCGGAGAACTGGAAATTTGCTTGAATTTAGTAATATAACCTGCGGACGACGGTTTACTGATTGCAACCTACCTAAACAAACGGGTTGTTTTTGTTGTTGAATCCTTGGTCCATAAATGGAATACGTACGAAGACCTCCTCCCGTACCGGAACGAACGTGTTTGATTTTTGTCCGAGTCAAATTTTCGAAGAATTTGTTCGAAACGTAATTGCACTTTTTGTGTTTTCTACTTTATTTTCTCCTGGCCGCTAAAATGAACCGATTTGAGCGTTCTTGGTCTTAAAATCGTTGGTTTACCAAGCAGAAGGCCCATACCCAGGATTTTTTTTGGGGGGGGGGGGGGGCAAAGCCCAAAAATTTAATCATCTTTCACAATCAACATTAACACTGTTCTAGTAATATATTATATGTATATTATATAATTTATTTATTTTTATATATTTATTAATTTATATATTATTATATAATATATTATAGCTGTATATTATACAGCTCTATGAAGGCCTAATTCCAAATTTCAACGAGGCAATAATGAGTTTTTCAGTTGCATTTCCAAGCACCGCAAATTAGCAAAAACCAGTGGTGCACTGATAACACATAATACTTCCATATATATTTTGACTACTTTCGAGGGGCCCCAAAATATAAAAAAAAACTCGCTGCGAATTTCAAAACGCGTCTAAAATGTAATTACATCGAGTTATAGAATTATAAAAAATATCCACTTAGTCTGCAAAGCAAGGCAAAGATTTTAAGACCAAAAACTCTCAAATTGGGTAATTGTTGTGGAAAGGAAAAAATTAAATAGAAAACACTAAAGCAATTCGAAGTCCAGCAATATTTTCCCGAAGTCTCAGACCAGTCTCATGATGACTTGTCCCGCCTGGTCTCATGACCGCGAGTCGGCCGGGTTTCGTATCCGAGCCTCGTGACCACGTGTCGGCTGGGTTAAGTATCGGCCCGGTTTCGTATCCGTGTCTGGGCCCGGTCTGACTCCGATCCGAGAAGCTCCTGCCTAGTTCTAATCTCCTGTTACTCGTAGCACGTTTTAGCCGCCTTAAGCAGCATTTCTTCAGCAGCCTCGTGTCCGCGAGTCGGCCGGGTTTCGTATCCGAGCCTCATGACCACGTGTCGGCTGGGTTAAGTATCGCCCGGTTTCGTATCCGTGTCTCGGTCCGGACTTTAAGGGATCCGCGAAGCTCCAGTCAAGTTCTAATCCCCTGTTACTCTTTGTTCGTTTCAGGCCACTTTTCAGCGGACTCGCGACCGCGTGCCAGCAGGGTTTCATATCCGAGTCTCATGACCGCGTGCCAGCAGCCCAGCTTTGTATCCGTGTCTGGGCCCGGTCTGACCAGGGGTATGCGTACCCCCTGTTACTCATAGCACGTTTCAGGCCCCTTTTTTTATTTTAGCGCATTTTTCCTCTCCTCCATATGATGATCAATTTATTAATAATTTATCATATCAATATTTAATATTGATTTTTAATTAAAACCACTGATGCGTAGATAACACACTTTATTTTCATATTTTAATGCGTAAATGACTCAATTTGATTTAATTTTGAACCTCTACAGGCCGTTTTGGTCAGAAATTAAAAAAACTCACTATGCAAATTTTAAAACTCGCCTAAAATCGAAATACGTCAAGTTATCGGGTATAAAAATAACCACATGTTCTGCAGCGTAAAACCGAAATTTCAAGCCCCACAACGCTATTCAGTTAATTTTCGTCGGAATCTGAACAATGTTTATGTCATAATGATTATGTCATATGATTATACTACATATGATTATGTACATATGATTATGTCATAATCAATTTGTGTAAAATTTTGGAAGCATGCTGCCCTATCTGCTTACAGAAACATGAATGTAGGTAATTTTACTACGACTCATATTCCATTCATTTGAACGAAAATCACTTTTTTGCGATTTTTCAATCCTCATAGCCTTCGCCTTGAGATGAGTCGAAATTTAATTTTACGAACCGAAATCTGGGATAGTGCGTTACCAACCGGTGTTTTCAAAATTTCGAATCAGGCCTACCTCAGCCCATTGGTTTTTGTCCCAGCCCAAAACACACGGAACCGGTTTCCTGGCCCCACCACAACTCTGGGGAAAACTGATAATGAAACATGAACGCTATTAGTATATAATTTCACCGGCTTATTATCAAAGTATAAAAAATTTCCATTGCGAATGTAGTTGTAGTGAGAGTAAAAAACATCGAACTTAAAAATTAGGTCAATCAGTGTCGGTTAAAAATTCGAAAGATCAATTTTCCGTTTCGGTATTCTGAATCCAAACTGGTCTTCATTCTCGGTTTCACAGTCGGTCAACCTGTCGACAGAATTGTGGGAAAATTGTGTAACAGCACAATGGCAGCAAAGTATGGTAATCATAGTTGAATAGGCATCAGTATTTGAAAAATTTCGGTCAACATAATAAGTATATTATACAAAAATAGGGTTAATTAACAAAAAAAAAAGTTATACACAAAATTTGGAAAATTTTAAGACAAAAATTTGTAAAAACGCAAAAAAAACAAGAAATTGCATGCAAACGGACATGCAACGTGCTAAAAAAAAGCTTACCTCATTCTCTTATTGTCGATAGCATCGTCGCTGTTGTTACTCGAGCTTTTCGACTGTAACAAAGTCATCGACTGAAACAGTTTCGATAGCAAATATTTTCACATATCGCAACGACACGAAACACAAAATATCATGCACACATAACGTAAACACAGAACAATTACAAAAATCGTCACATAACCACTACTCGCCAGAGGGGTCTGGATCTCCAGCTGGTGCGTCCTCGACCCGAGCGCTCCATGCGGCCTTTGTGCCAAGAGACATCATCTCCCTTCTCTCTCGCAATGGGCCAGGAAATTTTAATTTTTGGTTAAAATAAAAACAATTTTTCGGGCTTTTTATGGGGAGTCAGAAATTTATGGGGAGTCTGAAAAACGAAACCCCAACCGTGAAATTAGAGCAAAAAAATATTGAAAACTACCAATTCTTTGGACCTTTAAAAAATCATCGGTAGATACATTGAGTGCCTACCTAGGCATGTACAAAAAAAATTGCAATTTTATACCAACCCCCTGGACTGCAAAAAATACAAAAAAAACTAACTCGCCGAAAAAAGTTCGAGAAGAAAATTCAAGAAATAGTGAGTTTTACTTCGATGGTCTTTGGGCATGAAATCGTACAGGTGTGGACACCAAATTTCTGTTTTTTTAAATTTGCCTCATTGTTGATGCAAGAGAAGGCCGCCAGGAGCGCTTGGGTGAAGGACGCACCAGCTGGAGATCCAGACGCCCCTGCCGCCCTACGACTAACAAATCCATCGCCGCTCCGAATACTGGAATGCCTTACTTTCAGTGACTCCATCCGTTTGTAGAGAGGAGTTTTCACCCAGACTGGCTGCACTTCGTTGTCCAAAATCAAGGAAGCGTCGAAGTCCTTCGTGTCTTCGTCCTCGTCGTCGACATCCATAACGGAGAATGTCGTATCGGCGGCTTTATGGCTCTCGCGGGACTTCATTTTTCGCTTTTTGTTCTCTTTTTCCTGTCGGCAATCGATTGAGGTTCAGAAATCAGCCATAGATGAGCTTATGGGGATCCAAACTTTGAAAATTGGGTAACGTAGGGCCTTGAGTCGGCTAGATGCGTTTTCCGCAAGTTTAAATGTATGGTAACATGGATTTTCTCAAGGATTAACAAGGATTTTCTCCAGAACGACTCATTTCAAGCTCCAGCGCTTTCGGCCGTACGGCCCTCCTCGGGCACCTATAGATGCTTGATGTCCGGATAAGGAGGCCCATACGGGCGAAAGCGCTGGAGCTTCAATTCAGATCGTACGACTTCAAATACGGATACGTCTCTTGATTGTGGATTGTATCAACTTCGGAATCGACTGATCGCACGACAGTGTCCCACTCAGCAACGACAAAAAGTAACAACGTACTTGATCATCTACGTAGTTCCGGAATGCGTCCTCGTACGAGTTGACCTGCAACAAAAGAAAAGATAACGATTCGATTGAAATCAAGCGTCTCATATCTTGAATCGGATAAAACAGCCAAAATAGGGACCATTTTATGATAAACAACACTAGCGTTGCAGCATAATTTAACGTTAGCGTTGCAGCACGATTCAACCATAACGTTGCAGCTTGATTCAACATTAGCGTTGCAGCATGATTCAACGCTAGCGTTGCAGCACGATTTAACACTAGCGTTGCAGCACAATTTAACAATAGCGTTCCAATACAATTCAACTCTAGCTTTGCAGCACCATTTAACACTAGAGTTGCAGCATGATTTAACTCTAGCGTTGCAGCAAAATTCAACACTAGCGTTGCAGCACGATTCAACGCGCGCATGTGAACTTTATCAATTTCACGTACTTTCTTGAATTTTTTCAACTCCTCCTCCAATTCGGCGATGCGGTTTCTCATGTGTTCCATTTTTTCAAGCTCGCCCAACATGATTTGCTCCGGATTGGACGCTTTTTCAGGATGCCTGATCCAGTTGATAAGGAGGTATAGCTGAAAGCAGAAAATATTTTTGAGAAAATTCGGTCAATTTCGCAGGTGGTGAACTTATCTCTTGTCAGAGGGCTGGCGCCAGTTCTTACTTTCTCCTCGTATTCCTTCACAGTGGCGTCGATTTCCCGCTCCTTGGATTCGATTTTCTGCTTGAGATCATCGCAGAGCAACTCCAGTTCCCATTTTTGCTCCTTGGAATATAAAAGATGCATTGATTCGTCGAAATTATCGATGCAAGTAAAGCAAACTTCCGTTACGAGAGTTGCTTATCGCCGAATTCGTCCCATTTGCGCCCGACAGCGAGGATCAGAGACTACTTTTCAACTCAAATTCCAAAATGCGAATTATTCTGAAAATTACCTTAGTCTCGGTCAACTTCTGCGTGGCGTTCATACAGTCTTTAACTTTTTCCGACGCCAGCGACATGACGTGCGTGATGGCGAACTTCGCGTCCGTCATCGTCTGGACGATGTCCCAGTTGGCTCGGGCGGCGTCATCTGCGATAAAGAACAATTTAGCGATAAAAGTGCAGGGTTGCGATGCCTGGGATTTTTTGGTTGACTTGAGGGAGATTTCATCGAATGGACTCGGCAACCCCGGCACTGGATAACAATTCTCCATCCTCACCTTGGTGGATGTCGGACAATTTCTGCTGGAGGTCGCCGATTTCAGCGCTCCGCATCGCCAGATCGTCCTCGATATCCTTCATGTCCTGGTGCAGTTTGGCCTTTTCCTCTTGCGATATGGACGGATCTTTGAGGCTCTCCTGAACACCGAAATAATCGAGGTTTTCCAAAAAAGTGGGCAAATAAAAAACGGCCAAACATCGTCGCTCGAGTGGCAACATCAACTCAGTTTTCTCAACTTTACATGAGACGCAAAAATTGTTCCGAGACTTGACTTGGAAAACGCCAGTAAATGGTTTTGAGTTCAACTCCCGACGCCATCTCGACCAATCGCAGCAACGCATTTCCAGCGTTGGCTTCTGTTTTTTTTGCAATTCTGACCCCAACCATCAATCCACAGCAAAATTTTACAATATAAATACGGTAAACTCAATTTTCGACCAAATTGAGTTGTAACATGTTGCCGCAAAATAAAAAAATGGCTGAATGTGCGCATCTCGCTCACCATGATACAGTTGAGTTGTTTTTTGAGCGCGGCTCTATCTTGGATCAGGTTGTCCAACGATCGCTGCGCCTGATACTCGGATTCGATCAGTTCCATTTCCTCGGACACTTTGTCCTTGATCAATTCCATGGGCGACGACTTCATCCGCTTCAGTTTGGCCTGTTTCTGACGTTCCAGCGTAGCCTGGTAAGGTTATCAATGGTTATCAACGATATCAAAGGATAGGTTACCAAAAGTTATCAAGAATCCGCGCCACCGAGATTCAGATGCAACAACAACAACAAAAAAGGTAATCAAATATTATGAAAGTTAGGTTATCAAAGGATATCAACGTTATCAATTGTAGGGGTACCAAAGGTTATGAATGGTAATCATAGGTTATGAAAGGTTACCAAAGGTTAGGTTACCGAAGGTAATCAAAGGTAATGATAGGTTATCAACATTATCAAAGGTTGGCTAACCAAGAGTTATCAACAGTAATCAAAGGTAGTCGTGAGTTATCAACGTCATCAAAGGTAATCTATCAACTTTATCTAGGGTTAAGTTATCAAAGGCCATCGTGGGTTGTCAACGTTGTCGAAATTAGGTTATCAATGTTGTTAAGGTCAGGTTAGCAAAGGTAATCGACGTTATTAAAGGTAAGGTTATTCAAGGTAAGCTAATGTTATTAAAGGCTAATTTATCGAAGGCAATCATGGGTTTTCAACGTTATCAAAGGTTAGGTCATCAGGGGTTATCAATGTTACCTATCTAAGGTTAGATTATCAACATTAAACCAACGTTAGGTTAGGTTATCAACTTTAATCACATTAAATTCTCAAAAAAGTCTGATTTCCATCGAAAACCTAATCGAAATTTTGACTTAACAAGAGCGAATTGTTCAAAAAGTGCTGACCATGATTCGCTTGTTAGCGGCGGCGGCAGCTTCCAACTTCCGCTTCAGCACGTTCTGCTGCATGGCGTGGATCTGCTCCATTTTCTTCAGCTGGTTCTGCTTTTTCTGGTTCTGCGATCGCAGCAGACAAACTTCCCTGTCCTTCTCCTGCTTGTACGATCGGAAACGGTCGCCTTCCGTCTTCATTTGTTGGATGAGGCGCACCTTCAGCTGTTTGCCTTCCTGAGATCGAAAAAAAATTCTGCAGAGTCGACGAAATTCTACAATGATCTAAAACTAATCCAGGATGCAAGGCAGTTGGGAACTGCTCAAACAGAAATTCGCTAACTCAAACGTAAACTTGAACAAAAAATAAAACTGGAACTGACAGCTCAAACGTGAACTCAAACTGAAACCCAAACTCCAACTTGAACTCAAACTGTAGAACTTGAAACTCAGCTGAGTCGACGTTTGAAAACTCGAACATTCGAGTTTCGATTTGTGCTCAAGTTTGAGTTTGAGCTTTCGACTGTCCTCCCAAAACAGGACTGATACATGCGTATCTTGCTAAAACGTTAACCTAATTACCATACAGTTTTAATGGCTAAAGTATCAAGTGAATGAGTACTAGAGCGAATAAAGGAAATCACAAGCCGATTGTTGGCGCATACCATAATTTCAGTCCTGAGCTTCTTGATCTTCTCTTCGGAGCATTCCTTCATCTTGAGGAGCCGCTCCTGTTCGGCGCATTTCTTCATCAGGTTGTGCACTTTCTGTTCGAGTTCTTGCAGTCGCTTGCGCCGCTGTTCGAGGACCCTGAATGTACAAATATTAATAATAATGATTGTTGCCATTTCAATATTTCATCGAAACTCAACACATCTAGAGCTCACTTCGCTTGATTGGCCGACGATATTGTCGAGAGAGTGGCGTCTTTGATTTGCTGGTGCAAAAGCTCCTTTTCCGCCTGAAGCTCGGCGATCTGTTTGCGAAGTTCGTCGACCGACTCCTGGCCTCCGATCACTCCCAAATTGTTGGCGCTTTCGCACAGTTTGGCCATCAGTTCTTCTTTCCACACCAATTTTTTGCTCACCTCCTGCGCAACGCGAAAACACCAATCAAGACCTTTCCCTAGGACTATCTGAAGAAATGATCACCTGATCAATAGGTAACGATGATTGTCGATTGCAAAGCCACAAAATTGGACGTTCCAGAAAAAAGCGCGAATCAGGAAGCTCTAAATCTTCAAGTGTAAAAATCCGAACAAAATCCGGCTCAAAAATTTACGAAAAAATTTATAAGAATTGAATACTGACGCCGATTTCTTTGTTGATTTTGGCCTGAGCCACAATGTGCGCGTGCCTCGTGGATGAGGTTTCCTCGTCGACCTCCGCATCCTCGCTGGTGTACTCCGTGAGCGATTTGTTTTCTTCGTTAACTCGCTCTTTGGTCGCCACCTCGTAGTCATTCTGCAAATTTTTACAGGTGCAAATTCACAAAAATTTTTCTTCGCTTAGGAGTTGCGTCGGAATGATTTTCTCCAAGCTTACCATGAGTTGGTTGAGTTTCGATTTGAGCCCATCGAGCGATTCCGATTCGACTGTTTGCGACAGCTCCTGAAGCTTTTCCCTGCGACTTTCCTCCTGCTTGTCCACCTAGTGACAAATCAGTCGATTACCCTTAATTCCCAAGATCCATGCGCAAGAGGCCATCCATGCCCAAAATCCAGGCGCAAGAGGCCTTTCATCCCCAAGATACAGGCGCAAGAGGTCCTCCAACCCCAAAATCCAGGCATTAGAAGCCCTCCAACCCCAAGATCCAGGCGCAAGAGGTCCTCCAACCCCAAAGTCCAGGCATTAGAAGCCCTCCAACCCCAAGATCCAGGCGCAAGAGGCCCTCCAACCCCAAAATTCAGGCACTAGAGGCCCTCCAACCCCAAGATCCAGGCGCAAGAGGCCCTCCAACCCCAAAATCCAGGCGCTAGAGACCCATCATCCCCAAAATCCAGGCACTAGAAGCCCTCCAACCCCAAGATCCAGGCGCAAGAGGCCCTCCATCCCCAAAATCCAGGCGCTAGAGGCCCTTCATCCCCAAAATCCAGGCGCTAGAGACCCATCATCCCCAAAATCCAGGCACTCGAAGCCCTCCAACCCCAAGATCCAGGCGCTAGAGGCCCTTCAACCCCAAGATCCAGGCGCAAGAGGCCCTCCAACCCCAAAATCCAGGCGCTAGAGACCCATCATCCCCAAAATCCAGGCACTCGAAGCCCTCCAACCCCAAGATCCAGGCGCAAGAGGCCCTCCATCCCCAAAATCCAGGCGCTAGAGGCCCTTCATCCCCAAAATCCAGGCACTAGAAGCCCTCCAACCCCAAGATCCAGGCTCAAGAGGTCCTCCAACCCCAAGATCCAGGCTCAGGAGGTCCTCCAACCCCAAGATCCAGGCTCAGGAGGTCCTCCAACCCCAAAATCCAGGCGCTAGAGGCCCTTCTACACGATAGGTACTTACCACCATGATTTTCTGGTGCATGAGGCTGTTCTGCTCCAGCGTGCAGTAAAGAAGATTACTCAATTCGGCGGCTCGTTTTTCCGATTGTTCGAGTTTCTCCTTCAGAAGTTTGTGCTCCGGTGGGCAGTCGAACATCGAAACGCCATCGCCGATTATTTTGAGCCGAAGTTCTTCATTCTGGAATGGGTACGATGGGGTACAATGGTGAACGAAATAGGTTCCAGCGAGCGGGCCGTTAGATCCAATGTAAACCGATGCGCAACGAAGGATCAAACATACGTTACAGAGCCGGCAATTCTGTGTGACACCTTAATTTCACTGACAGCAATTTCACACAACAAAATCCAAGTGATTTTACAAAAAATCATACATCATATCCAGCAGCTCTAGCTAACCTCACCCCGCACAATGAATTCTTACTTCTTTGCGAAGGCGAGCGATTTCCGCAGATACTGGATCCTGGTTGACGATGGGTTTATTCTTGATTTTCCTCGCCCGGTCAGCGTAACGCAGCGTACTGACCGTTTCATCCCGATTGTAGTCGGCGGGACTGACGCAAGCGATCATCAGAGTAACGGAATTGCCGCCGAGGGAATCTGGAGGAAATTCGGATGGATTTCAACAAATAAACCAGAGACAGGTCCTTGGTGACGGAAGCTGACACCATTCTGGGAGGTCAGAAGACCAGAGGCACCACGATTGAAAATTGAATATTCAGCGTATCAGAGGGGGCTGTTGAATACGGTACATGCACCGAACTAACACTTCATTTTCATCTATCTCGCAACATGAAATTCCGAAAACCCTCTCGTTGAAAAACAGCGAATCACCTTGGAGAAGTCGTGTTAATTTGCTGTCGCGATAATTGATGAAGCTCTGGTTGCCCTCGCACAGCTGGGAGATGACGTTGCCGAGCACGAGGAGGCCCTTGTTGATATTGATGCCCTCCTTAAACCGGTCTCCGGTGGCGCCGGTTTTTTTCGAACGCTCAGAGCCGGCCAGGTCGACCAAATGGAATTTCGAGGCCATCACTTCTTTCCTGCGATGGATTTCAGCATTAGCCAACGGGACATCGAATGGCAGCAGAAAGATTTTCGTGAAGAATCGAAATATCTACTCACGGGTTGTCCTTCTTGACGATTTTGAAATTGATGGTGAACACTGCGTGGGATCGCGAGGAAGTCGCGTTCATAGCAGTCGCTCCGACCACCCGGCCGCTCGAACCCTGCAAGGAGAATTATGGTAACAACTCCAAAGGTTGGCAGAAACGAACAGAATCGCAGATCGAGCTCCAAAATCTACAGGAGACACCAAAATCACGCATAAAGACACCAACCTCTACCAAGACGGAAAGCGCTGCATCAGCCGTTTTGACCGGTTTCTCCGTCAGTCCAGGAATGCAGATGCCGTCCGAAGCCTCGCGCATGTCCACGATGCTCTGCTCTTTGGGTTTGTCGGTCAAAAGGTCGTAAAGCGCTTCGTTGTATAGCTTCAAGACAAAAATCGGAGCATGGTAGAGTAGCGGTGGTCGAAAGACCAGAATTCGTACTACAATTACTGTAAAATATAATGATCAAACTAGCTTGCTAGCAAGCGCAGTTCGATCTTTATTTTATGAAGTCACTGCTGGTAGGTATTAACACATGTAGTTTCCCTTCCTAGGCCCGAAATTTACCACTTTTACTCCGCAGATAAAAGAAAAAACAGGGAAATGGGGAAACTTTCCCAACCTGGAGGGAAATTTCCCCGTATTACGGCTAAACTGTCAACGCTTCCCATATGAACGCGTATCTTTGGTTTGAACTTCATTTTGTTAAAAGCCATTTCTTTATATAGGAACACTTTGGACGGTTAAATACATGGGCGGGTCGTTCCACCGTTACTGGGCGGGAGGTACCTACCAGCAGTGACTTCATAAAATAAAGATCGAACTGCGCTTGCTAGCAAGCTAGTTTGATCATTATATTTTACTTCAGTCACTGCTGGTAGGTATTAACACATGTAGATGTTCAAAGTACTTAGGTGAGGACCGTCCAAAGGCGCTTCTGAGCAGAGCCTTAAAGTGATTAATTAAATGGAACAGAAGCTCACCTTATTATTAATTACATCTGTTTGTTACAAGCTGCTCAGAGAGCATGAGGCCACAGTAGTAGAGGAGTGTGGCGAACCAGAATTTCCGGAGCTAGCCAAAATAGCAGAAGCCAGAGTTTGTGAAGGCAAAATAGGCCGATCGTAAAATTTGGCAAAAGCGGACGAGGAGGGTGACCAACCCGCTGTAGAACGAATGACGTCCAAGGATACCCCTAGGGTTGCAGCCTTGGATGTAGTGGCATGCCGGGTGGAATGAGACCGAAAAATCGACGTGTCTACTCCACTAAGAGTCAGCACATCCTTAATCCAGCGGCTGAAGGTCGCAACAGAGATAGGCTTGAACGGGGGTTTGAATGTAAGCCACAGCTTTTTATTATCCCCTCTAAGAGAACGTGTAGCATCCAGATAAGACAATAGAGCAGATGCAGGGCAAATTTTTTGATCGTCGAAAAATGGAAGTCGCAAAATAGGCTGGGGCACATTTTTCCGAGATGTTTTAATTTGCGCCGGGACTTTGATAAGAATCTCAGAACTAAGAATAGATATGTCTTGAAGGTTAATTGAAACAAGAGTTTGCGCCCTATGAGCTGTGACTAAAGCCAATAGGGCTGCTGCACGATACGTAATAATTTTTAATGACGCCTCTTCAAGATTAATCCTCTTCAAATAAGACAAAAGAACCTCAGTATCCCAGGTATACTGGTACCTTGGTCGAGACGGTTTGAGCTTGTAAAACCCTTTAAATAAACGAGAAAGAGATTCTGAATTCGTATCACGATGACCAAAAGCAAGGGAGAGAGCTGCCCGGTGAGAATTGGCAGAACCAAAAGAAACCCCATTTTTAAATAAATATGAGAAAAATTGTAAAAGAATGGAACAATTGCACCTGTACGGGGACAATCCATGATTCAAGGCATATTGCCACCAGAGTCGTAGACCTATATTATACTGTGACCAAGTCGAGTCCGTGATAGATGCTTCAAGTAAAGGAAGAGACTCTAACGGGAATCCTGCTTCCTTCCAGCATCCGCGCACAAAAATCCTGCCGCCAGGGAAAGATTTCTCCACAACGGATGCGACTCCCTGCCAATAGAAATCAAAAATTTTTCAGGCTTCAAAATGAGATAATTTGACTTGGAAAGCTCCAGAAAGAGCGGGAACCAAGGTTGATTTGGCCAATTCGGCACTACCACGATACCCGATGTCTGATCCTGAACAATCTTGTTCAAGGTTTTCATGACCAAGGAAAATGGGGGAAAAGCGTAGATAACTTCTTTTTTCCAAGAAATAGTGAAAGCATCCACCTCCACTGCCCCCGGATCGGGAAAACGAGAAATGAACCTATCGCATTTAGCATTGTGGCGACTTGCGAAAAGATCAATTGTGGGAGTGCCAAAAAGCTGACATACCTTCTTGAAACAAGTTAAATTTAAACTCCACTCGGTATTTTTATTAAAGAGTTGCCTAGACTCCCTATCGGCTTCAACATTTTCAGCAGTGTTAATGTAAGATGCCACTAAGAAGATTTTTCTAGACTCGCACCACTGCCAAATTTTTCTAGCCATATCGTGCAACTGTAAGGAACGAACTCCTCCCATTTTGTTTATATACGCAATGGCGGTCGTGTTGTCCACCCGGCAAAGTATTGAAGTTGACTTTAAATCTTTAGCGAAACAGAGTAAACCAAAATACACCGCTTTTAGCTCTAGGTAGTTGATGTGACACTGTTTCTCCTTCTCCGACCAAAAACCATGCGTGCGACTATTGGCAACCACTGCTCCCCATCCCGAGGATGATGCATCAGTGTACATGGTCAATTTGAAATTGGAAATTTTCATTGGTCTAGACGAATGATTTAAATGTGATAACCACCAGTCAAAATCCTTTTGCAAGTATCTCGGTACAGACATGGATGCCTCATAATCACCCCCCCGTACGTTAGAAGCAATGATTTTCACTCTTTCAAGGGCTTTTGTATAAAGCCAACCATACTGCACCGCAGGGCATGCGGATACTAAAAGACCTATAGTATGAGCAAATCGCCTGATTGAACAAGATTCAAGAGTTCTGAGTTCACAAACAGATTGAACAATTTTCTCAATTTTTTCAGGAGGCAAAGAAATCAACATTTTTTCTGTGTCAAAAAGAAAGCCGAGAAACACGATTGATCTTGAAGGTTGCAGTTTACTTTTGTCGTAATTGATTAGAAATCCAAGAGATTCTAGAAGGTTCAATGTAGTTCGAATATTGGCTTCACAAGCAGCTCTAGAGTGCCCAACAAGATTCATATCGTCAAGGTATATAACCGATGGAAAACCTTTAGCCCTCAGGTGAGCGACAACGGGTTTTAGCAATTTTGTGAATACAAAGGGACCGCAACTCAGTCCAAATGGCATGACCTCAAACTGATACAGTGCACCTAGAAAATTGAAACGAAGATATTTTTTGTGTTCTTGGGCAATGGGAACAAGGTGATATGCGTCCTTCAAGTCTACAGTGGCCATGAAGTCCCCAGTTTGCAACATAGCAATCAAAGTTCGAAAATCTTCAAGTTTGAACTTAGGACAATTTAAAAATTCGTTTAATTTCTTGAGATTCAAAATTAAACGAAATGACCCGTCTGGCTTGGGAACCAGAAAAATTCTGGAAATAAATTGACCTTCAGTTGGCTTTACTGAAGTTATGGCTCCAGTGAGCATCAGTTTGTTGATTTCTTCCGAAACCGAGCGTATTTCATAAGATGACCACGCATATTCGCGTGGGGGCATCAACTGAACCGGTTGAGTAACAAAAGGTATTTTTAGGCCGTTCACAATTCCCAAGACAAACGAGTCATCTGTCAATTCTTGCCATTTGTGAACGAAATTGGATAATCTCCCTGCATAAGCACTAACCTGGCCAATCACTTGTTCTTCGCTTGAGGGAGCGGCTTCCCGAAGGGTGTGCGTGGGCTTTTCTGAGGGGCTTTGCGAGCGAGCCTTTTTGGAGGGAACTGGCGAGGGCGCCCTGGTTTCCCTCCCTTCCCCAATGGGCGCTTCGCGTTTCCCGACCCTAAACTTGATGATGTCGAAGGTAGAACATCGTTTGATAGGCGTTGGACTTCTTTCTGAGCTTTTAATTCAGTTTCAAAAGATGTCCCAAACAACAAGTTGTCTCGCGGTAGGGTTGAAACCGCTTTTCTTACAAAAGGGTCTGGAAGTCGCGAAAGGACCGGGTCCCGTCTAGCCAAGGTGAAATAGCGGTGAACCTTTGCAAAAGCTCGGGCTGCATCACATAAGCCTTTGACTACTTCCTCATCATAATCAGGAAGTGATACCAAACGTTCAACAGCTCGAGCCATCTGAACAAGCCCTCTCCCTTGCATGTCCTGTTCCTGCGCCAATTTACGATCTCTTTCTAGAAGTTGGGGAGGAAGGGATCTAGCAGCAGATAGATTCATTTTAGGTGGCTGGGCCATTTGAAGGTTTTCAGGGTAGGGAATTTCTAAAAATCTTTTGAACGTATCCTTGGGTAAAGGTTCCCTACAACCCGTCTCAACCAAACTTGCAAAATCGGGTTGAGTTGGAGAAGCCCATATCTCAGTTGGCCCTGAAAGCCCCATAATTGAACGCAACCTATTGGAATCCCCAGACGCCTCCGAAGCAACGGGTTGGGCAGTGGGAAAGGGCTGCAGCGAGGACGAAGGACCAGGGATTGGGCCTTGTACTATTTCTCGAACTTCGTCAGGTGACAAATCTTCGATAGAATCGTCCGGCTCATCTTCGACATCCGAAACTAAAACATGCAAAGTATTCAAGAATGTACTTCGACATTTTGAAATTAATTCACCTCCTCAGAAGCAAATACGACCGAAGTTGTAATGTCTTGCATCTACAACTAAAGTAGCACAATAACCAAATGACTCAATAACATGGTGTTAGAGCGCTACCCGGTCTGAATGCGTTCTGTGTCCAATTCTGGTCAACACAGAGCATACAACTGTTCATTTAATCTAAGAAGAACAGAACGTTTCCAGCCGGTATGACCGACAAGGAAAAACAGCACGTACTCCATACACCCGAGTGTAATGGGAGGCCAGGTTCGGATTGAGAGCCAAAACTCCCAAGCAAACCTGCCGGTACGTGTCCGCCTGTCGGGATCAGAGCTCAGCGAGGCCCGGGTTAGGCAGCCCACCTATGCCGAGTTGCCGACACGATACTGGGGTTGGTGTGCCTGCAACAGTATCTGGGCGGAACCTACCTACTCAGCTTGCCCTGGAAAATCTACCTACAATGGTTTCTAAAAAACCATAAAGAAAGAACCCCAAGTCAAACCCTTAAAAAAAAATCTGAATCTGATAGATAGATCTGGTAGGTCCTCATTGGTTTTGATCACGCCGTCCATCTTGGATGCCTACAACAGGGCAAGCCGATGGGCCAGCAATCAATGGGCTAAGGATTATCACTATCCATCAATTGCTGCAATACCCGAAATTCCTATAACCTTATTTGGTTTGAAAACCAATAATATTACTCTCCTTACCTTCTCCGAAGTAAGAAACGAAAGCATTTTCCTGCTCATCCATTGGTGGCAAAATGTCAGGCTGGTTCACGCCGACCTCATGGCGAGCTGATGGTGTTGCTTGGCCTGCAGCCAAACTCGCGAAAAATTCGGCTACTTTCAGCCCTAATTCGCGGGCTATAAGATCCGAATTCATTATTTTTTCGTTGATGGCGAAAAAAAACGTGCCGAAACGGAAATAATACTGGAGAATTTGTGGTAGAAGAGTTGAGAAAACGGAACGGTGGTAGAAACTCGAGACCACAAAAAGAGAATGAAGTTCAAACCAAAGATACGCGTTCATATGGGAAGCGTTGACAGTTTAGCCGTAATACGGGGAAATTTCCCTCCAGGTTGGGAAAGTTTCCCCATTTCCCTGTTTTTTCTTTTATCTGCGGAGTAAAAGTGGTAAATTTCGGGCCTAGGAAGGGAAACTACATGTGTTAATACCTACCAGCAGTGACTGAAGTAAAATACCAATTTTTGTAACAAAAACAATTTTATCCAGCCTTACGCCAAGATTTGACACTTACCTCCAGAAAAGAAACCGAGACGACAAAACTGTAATCAGTTCTTGCTTCGATTTGTTCGAAAATCTCGTACAGAACGCGAGGGATGACGCCCAGTTCGCCCTGGCCGGAATAGTTGGTGCCCATCGTGAACGTCTTGCCTGATCCAGTCTGACCGTAAGCGAGGATCGTCAAATTGTAGCCTGAAGTCAAAAAATTGAGCTTCAAGCACCGGTAATGTAAGTAATTCGGTTTTTCTCGAAACGTTAACGTTACCTTTAAAAAGATTCTCGATCAGGCCCTTCACTGCGTCATTGTAAACTTTGCCTTGGCCTTCATTTTCATCGAAGACGTAGTTGAACGTGAACATTTGATTATTGCGGCCGATGCTGATCTGAAAATAAAAAATATGGGATATCCAGGAAAACTGGGGGTTAGGGGAGTAAATACATTCAGCATGATACTCGAGAATGTGAGGAACATAATTAATCCATAAGACATGATTTACATGCTTAGGGAGAACGAAAAATCGTCTAAAACTAGTTTTTTGGCACTCCTGACAAGAAGTCAAAATGACGATGAGGGGTATTACAGTGTCACCGACGATTTGTTTCCCCGGTAGGTACCTAATTGAGTTATGGCTTGTATCGAACTGTCAACTCAAATGGCCTCTTCATATACATAACCTAAACATACAACCGAGGAAACGACTGCAAGAGCCAATAGACGATTGTCATGGGAGGTTAAAACTCAAACGGTTGATAGAGGGTTAGGGGATTTTGGTTTCTTGAAACTAAACAGCCAATCGGAGAGCAGATCAAACTAAGCGCAGCTGAATCTGCTGTCGGATTGACTGTCAAGCTTAGAAGTTTGTTGTTGTTGTTTGTTATAATTCTGCCAGAAGCCAAAGTCCTCGTGGGCAGCTTCGAAGCTCTAAAAGGATAACTCAACGTGTTGATGGAAGGTTATTAACGTTACTATAGCACACTTGAAACTAACGTTACTTAAAAATTAATGCGGTCGCAAACCATTGATTTCAGTGGCTAGCAGAGCCGTAACTGAGGAGTCCATATTGAAAACGGGGTTCATATTTGCACCGCCGTACTATGTCATTATACAAACAGAATCCGGGATTCAACATTTCTAAAGACACTGAATAAAAAATCCTCACCCCCACTAAGATTTTTCAAAAATTTGAATCCAGCTCAACAGTGATGAACTTAAAAGAGTCCTATATGGTTATTTTCAAAGCAGGCAGTACAAAAATCCATTGATGAAGCTCTCCTCTGCTCACTACTCGTTCAATCGAGCCTGTAAGGACCTCAGAAACATCGAAATACATAATAAACGAATAAAAATTACTTGAGGTTCTCCAGGAATCCTATCGAGACATGATCTACAGCCATGTTCGATCTCCGACGGGACGAGAGGCCGAATCCGAACAGCGACCTGTACCGTTTCCATCTAAACAAACAAAAATCATGATCATGTACGCAACAGATGTCACAACACCCCCCTCCCACAAAAAAATTTCCAGGTATTTTTGAAATCGAGGATTATTTGATATCGACGCAGCCGTGTCTCCATCACGAATGAACAGATTTTGAAGTTTCAAGTGTCAAAATGAGTATAAAAATCTCAATCCTGATCTTAATATACCTAATATTTTTGGACAATCTAAAGCCAATGATGTTGTTTCTCCGTAGTTTTAGTTTTAGCGATCAGTAAGCACAGCTATTCGGGCTTGTGGCTTCGTACTGGATAAGAAACTGCCGAGAGGTCTGGCACAAAATCAACATCCAAACTAGCCACCTGGGGCAAGCGACATTTTGCAGATTTCCGTTTACAAGGCGCATCGTTTGTCGTCACACTGAACGCAAGGTGTCTTTGCACTATATTACCGTTTCTAACGTACCTCGACTGGGAAGCAATTTCTTCTCAAGGGAGCTCACAAAGGCCCTAGGAACTTGAAGGCGCTCAGGCAATAAAAACAATCTTTAACGGAAAAATAGGCGTCTTGAAGAAAGAAAAAACAATGTTAAAATTAAATATCACGTGAGCCAAACACGGATGCTAACGACGATTCATGACTGAAAGATTTGAATTCAAAACTCAAAGTAAACGAAAAAAAACTAGAATGGCCGCTGAGCGGCCCGCGCAACTGGCGCCCGGGAACGAGACAACAAAACGCCTTCTCCGATTCACTTGTCACAACATAAGCAGTGGAAGACATCATTAATAGTTTTTCTCTGTCGCGTAGGTGGGTCACCCACCTAAACCTTCGAAGTTGACTTTTTGAACACAAAGTTGACTTTGATCTCGGAGGTGAGTTTGAACTCGAAGTTCAATTTGATCTCGAAGTTCAATTTGATCTCGAAGTTGACTTTGATCTCAAAGTTGACTTTGATTTCGAAGTTGCCTTTGATCTCGAAGTTGCCTTTGATCTCGAAGTTCAATTTGATCTCGAAGTTCAATTTGATCTCGAAGTTGACTTTGATCTCGAAGTTGAGTTTGATCTCGAAGTTCAATTTGATCTCGAAGTTCAATTTGATCTCGAAGTTGAGTTTGATCTCGAAGTTGACTTTGATCTCAAAGTTCATTTGATCTCGAAGTTCAATTTGATCTCGAAGTTCAATTCGATCTCGAAGTTGAGTTTGATGGCGAAGTTGAGTTTGATGGCGAAGTTGAGTTTGATCTCGAATTTGAGTTTGATCTCGAAGTTCAATTTGATCTCGAAGTTGAGTTTGATCCAAAAGTTGAATTTGATCTCGAAGTTGAGTTTGATCTCGAAGTTCAATTCGATCTCGAAATTGAGTTTGATCTCGAAGTTCAATTCGATCTCGAAGTTGAATATGATCTCGAAGTTGACTTTGATCTCAAAGTTGAATTTGATCTCGAAGTTGAGTTTGATCTCGAAGTTGAATTTGATCTCGGAGTTCAATTTGATCTCGAAGTTGACTTTGATCTCGAAGTTGAATTTGATCTTGAAGTTGACTTTGATCTCGAAGTTGAATTTGATCTCGGAGTTCAATTTGATCTCGAAGTTCAATTCGATCTCGAAGTTGACTTTGATCTCGAAGTTATGTTTGATATCGAAGTTGAGTTTTAACTCGATGTTGACTTTTATCTCGAAGTTCTGTACTATGTCTGAGGTAGGCTGTTTTGTTGGTAGATCCGTCGCCGACAGTAAATAACGAGTCGTCAAATTTGACGATTTAGGTGACATTGTGCGTTTTTGAAACGGCGCGGGATCACGACTCTTTCCGAAGTCGGTAGTCCGTTGAAAAAGTATCGTAAGCAATTGTGAAATTCCGTACTATACGGAATTTCACCGGCGAAGGTCGTCGGGTCGCGCCCCTTCTACGAGGCGGCAGGCGGCAATTCGTGGTGGCCTCCCATTGGTCGATCGCGCCGGCCAATGAAATCCTTCCATTTGTCCCGAGCTCGCCGGCCCACTTGGCTTCTCTATTTCAATGTTGAGTCGGACTCAGGTGTAGGCATTTTTCCGAGTTGGTTCGCGACGTCTGTTAGCAGGGCGGATTTCTCCGTGATTTAGTTTTTAAAATTTCCAATTTAGTCTTAAGCCGGTCTATTTTCGCGGAGTGTAATCGAACCTCGTGCTCCCGATTGACTGTTATTTTGCCGAAATGAAGGCGTTCCTGGCCTGTTGTCTCCTCGCGGTCGTTTCTCTCGGCTTCGCTGAAATTCTGTTCAACGACAAGCTCAATGATGGTAAGTTGGGATTTCGGACATTTTCACCCTTTGTTAAATGTAATTTTGAGCGTCTACTTGGTACATTGGTCTTTCTGGAATAACGTCTCGCGTTCTTTTTGCAGCCGACTGGGAATCCAACTGGGTGTACTCGGAACACCCTGGGAAGGAGTTCGGCAAATTCGTCCTTACGGCCGGTAACATTTACAACGATGCCGAAGCCGACAAAGGTAAGAAGTAATTTGAATCACCAATCGATAAAAAATTCATCTTTTTCCGATTTTCAAATATTTCAATTTTCTTATCTGGCGATTTTGCAATCATCAACTCGCGAAACCGGCTTGCGGGATTCTATGGTCTTTAATGGTCTGCAGTCGGGTCTTTTTGGCGTGTTTTCGAAGAGTGCCTTCGAAATTTTCCCCGTCACCAGCTTTGGCAGCTGAAAACCTTGAAATTGTAGGCGTTCTCTGTTCTCTGCATAAGTGACAAAATAACGCTCGATTATGCATAAATCCAAAATGCCATTTAGACGAAAAATTTTCATAATTCGGGTAAAACGGCTGGACAGATTTTTACAAATAAAGGACAACAAGTCGCTAAATTCAATGAAATTTTGGGTTGCCTAGTGCGAAAAAATTCAGGTTTTTTTATGTTGTGTCTTTGTGTGCACTCTTCAAATACATGTATCCGTATCCAAGATATAACAAAATCTTCTGCAGCTCTGTATAATAAACTATCGTGATTGTTCGCTATCGTGAATTTTTACTTTCGTGATTTTTCCGAAATAATTTTCCGTTTGGATTTCACGTTCTAATCTATCCGCCGAATAGTGTACGAGTTTCCTCTTCATGCGATGCCGCCAGACACGCCATTCGTACCTCTGTGTGAATTATTCCACGTCATTATCAGTCCTTTCGGATCGAGGGGGCTCCTTCCCCATTCGACACGTGTGCCTCTCATTGGGGCCTATCTATCATTATCCATCTAGGCCCTCATTCAATTCATAATGTGAATATTATGTTATGTTAACATATTATGTTCCACTCTTCAAATTTTCCACGATTAAATTTGATCTCTGTTTAAAACTTTTGCTTAAAAACAGGAATTATCTCCACTTTTTGCACAAAAACATACGATTAAAAAAAACCAGTGGTGCGTAGATGACACAATACTTCCATATTTTGAAACGTACATTTTCGGCACGATTGGATTACATTTTGACTACTTTGGAGGCTGTTTGGTTCAAAAATGTCAAGAAACTCTCTATTCAAAACTCGCCTAAAATAAAAATACTCCAAAAATCGTTTCAATTTTTTTCGTCTGCAAGATTGAAAACATCCCGCTAGGAGCCAGTTTTTCAAAAATAAAGACACTTATAATTTTGAAAAAATCTCTTTGCCGTTGTATGCAGGCGTTGTCATGGGCTGGAGAAAGTCGCCGGTCGGAATGGGGTTGGGCCGATTTGATATTGGGCCGATAATGGGCGCGCTGGTACCTGCAGACATAATTGCTAGCAATTACTTATCGTGGAGAGAGGAGTTGTAACGAATCGATCGATAATGACTTGCAAAGCAAATCGTCTTCCTTCCCCTTCTCGATTTTTTTTTTGTTTTTCAAAACCTCTTGAAGGGGGCAAATCGTTCATTTTGTCGTGTAACTACTCGAAGACTACCCAACAAATATTATTTCGTAATTTTCGGCATTTTATCCGTAATGTTGCAAAAAAAAAAAACGGGTTTTACAAAAAAATTGACATCTAAGGTTCGATTTTTTTGTTCGCAGGATTGAAAACGTCGCAGGATGCCAGATTTTACGCCATCAGCCGTAAATTCCCGCCGTTCTCCAACAAAGGGAAGGACCTGGTTATCCAATTCGCCGTCAAACACGAGCAGAACATCGACTGCGGGGGCGGTTACGTCAAACTGTTCAACTGCGCCCTGGACCAGAAGGATTTGCACGGCGAGTCACCCTACGAGATCATGTTCGGTAAGTACCGCTTTTTCAAGAATACGTTTTGGCGATAGAATGTAGGTACAGCATTAATCGATCTCCCGAATTTCAATTTTTCATAGAATCAGCCGTCCTGAGCGAGGGGAGGGAGTGATTTTGACTATTTTTGAAAACCTAATCCTAAAGGACTTTTCTGGCCGATTTTCTGTACAAATTCATTGCTTCATTTCAGGTCCCGACATTTGCGGGCCCGGCACGAAGAAAGTGCACGTCATCTTTTCGTACAAAGACAAGAACATTTTGGTCAACAAGGACATCCGTTGTAAGGACGACGTGTACACGCACTTCTACACGCTGATCGTCAAGCCCGACAACACTTACGAGGTGGATATTTCTTGTTTCACGATTTTTCCATCATAAAATCGATAATTAACTATTTTGGATATTCATAATCGTTTCTTAATCGCAGGTTCTCATCGACAACGAGAAAATCGAAAGCGGCAGTCTGGAGGAGGACTTCGATTTCTTGCCGCCCAAGAAAATCAAGGACCCCGAGGCCAAGAAGCCTGAAGATTGGGAGGACAACCCGACCATCGACGATCCCGAAGACACGAAACCCGAAGATTGGGACAAACCTGCCACCATTCCGGACCCGGAAGCCACCAAACCCGCCGACTGGGATACGGAAATGGACGGCGAATGGGAGCCACCGCTCATCGACAATCCGGAATACAAGGGCGAATGGAAACCCAAGCAGATTGACAATCCCAACTACAAGGCAAGCGATTTTCAGTAATTTTTTTGGACCATTTTGGGCTATTTTTTGGTGAAAGAGAGTATCGTTCAAAAGGAAGCTCGTCCTTTTCCATGAACTATTAGTCACTTATTCGAACCATAATTGGTTGTGCAGGGACCGTGGATCCACCCCGAGATCGACAACCCGGACTACACTCCGGACTCGGAGCTGTACGCTCGTAAGGAAATCTGCGCCATCGGTTTCGACCTGTGGCAGGTCAAGGCCGGCACAGTCTTCAGCAACGTCCTCATCTCCGACGACCTTGCCGAGGCCAAAGCTGCCGCCGAAATCGTCAAAGACATGCAGGTAAAGTTGAAGACTTTTTATTGAAATTCGTTCTTTTAAATTGCCTTTGTTCCCTTTCATTTTCCTGAAATTTCGCTCTCGAACTGCGAGTTCCCCTTTTGAGGGAAGCAGGGCAGGCCCGGGGCAACTTCGGTGACAAAGCGACGCCTGCAACGGCGATTTACTTTACTTTAATCTGCTCTTGTCTTTGATAGGCTGGGGAAAAGAAAATGAAAGAAGCCCAGGATGCCGAGGAATCGAAAAAGGTCGAAGAGGAAGCGAAGAAAAGCGCACCCGCCGACGATGAGGACGAAGACGAGGACGAAGATGAAGACGAAGACGCGAAGAAGGCTCCCTCGGACGAGCCTGCTGAGGTGAGCAGTCTTGAAATTATTTCGATGTTTACCTATCTACAGTTTTTTGATAATTTCTGGGCCCTCTCTACTGTACAGCTGAGAAAGCGGCTTATAAACATTGTTATCTTCTTCTTTTTTTCATGTCCTCTCTATGTAATATGGTGGGCAATGTTTATTTTTATATATTTTTTTAATTACCTATTTTAATTTTTTTTAATTTTATTTTTCTTCTGTATTTATTAATTTAACATTTTTTTTTAAGAATACACAAAAAATTGATTTCCTTTTTTGCAGGAGCACGACGAATTGTAAAACTCGCGCCCAACGGCCGCCTGGGGCGTTTAGATAACAAAAAGAAGTCGACAACAACAACAACCTGACGTCATCGGGCAATAGCGAGGTTGCTGTAATGGACATTTTCCAATTTTTGTGTTCTCTCGTTCTTCGCAGAAAAGATACTCGAAATCGTTCCGTTTTTACCGAAGATTGCCCTTCACTGTTCTCTGGGAGAACTCGCCATTTATGTTTTTTCGAGTCGGCTTATCAAGGGCGGACGGCTCTACTGATAAGCTGAGGTGTTTTGTTGTCGATAAAAGACTGAAGAAGAAAAAAAAAATTATTTGTATTTCGATTTCGTCAAAGTAATTATTCCTGTGAACCGCCATTTCGCCGCATTGAAACTCTCCTTCTTTTTCTCTCTGTCGCAATTTGGAGAAAACTCATTTTTTTTTTGTAGAAATACCGAAACTGTAGCCTCGAATTTTTTCCGTCATCACAGATAATTTATTTTCCTCCCCTCCCTCCCCTATATTTTTTGTTATTATTTTCGAGTGCTTTATTTTGTAAGATTGTTGTTTGTGTTCGTGTGACGACTTTGTTGTAAAAATCGGTAAAAAAATATAAATCAAATTTTACAATAAATTTCATTTTGACTACACCCCCGAATTCGTTTTTCTAGTTTTGTAGAGCTGCTTCGTAGGCGATTCATCCCCTCGTTTTTTATGGTTGGCAGATTTGTAAAAAATCGTAAATTCCACTCGAAATGCGTCGAGTCTGAAAATCGAAAAATTAGAAAGCTCCGTTTTTTTTTTTAATAAATAAAAATGCTTTACAAGTAAAGGAAAGTTGTTGATTTTTTCTCCTTTTATTTTCAAAACTATCGGAGGACTAGTACGAAACATGATTAATCAACAGCCTGGACTAATTGAGTAGTTCACCAACCTTGGACTAATTGAGTGCCTATTTGATCAGTCCCGGACTGTACCTAGTTTACCTAGCTACCTAGTTTACTAGCCTAGTACCTAGTTTACTAGCCTTGGACTAATCGAGTGCCTATTTGACTAGTCCCGGACTAATTGAGTAGTTTACTAGCCTTGGACTAATTGAGTGCCTATTTGACTAGTCCCGGACTGAAGAGTAGTTCACTAGCCTTGGACTAATTGAGTGCCTATTTGACTAGTCCCGGACTAATTGAGTAGTTCACTAGCCTTGGACTAATTGAGTGCCTATTTGACTAGTCCCGGACTAATTGAGTAGTTCACTAGCCTTGGACTAATTGAGTGCCTATTTGACTAGTCCCGGACTAATTGAGTAGTTCACTAACCTTGGACTAATTGAGTGCCCCCTTGACCAGTCCTGGACTAATTGAGTAGTTTACTAGCCTTGGACTAATTGAGTGCCTATTTGACTAGTCCCGGACTGAAGAGTAGTTCACTAGCCTTGGACTAATTGAGTGCCTATATGACTATTCTCGGACTAATCGAGTGCCTATTTGACTAGTCCCGGACTAACTGAGTAGCTCACTAGCCTTGGACTAATTGAGTGCCTATTTGACTAGTCCCGGACTAATTGAGTAGTTCACTAGCCTTGGACTAATCGAGTGCCTAATTGACTAGTCCCGGACTAACTGAGTAGTCCACTAGCCTCGGACTAATTGAGTGCCTATTTGACTAGTCCCGGACTAATTGAATAGTTCACTAGCCTTGGACTAATTGAGTGCCTATTTGACTAGTCCCGGACTAATTGAGTAGTTCACTAACCTTGGACTAATTGAGTGCCCCCTTGACCAGTCCTGGACTAATTGAGTAGTTTACTAGCCTTGGACTAATTGAGTGCCTATTTGACTAGTCCCGGACTGAAGAGTAGTTCACTAGCCTTGGACTAATCGAGTGCCTATTTGACTTGTCCCGGACTAATCGAGTGCCTATTTGACTAGTCCCGGACTAATTGAGTAGTTCACTAGCCTTGGACTAATTGAGTGCCTATATGACTATTCTCGGACTAATTGAGCGAAAATGACCGGGTGAAAGGGTCCGTGCCATCGAACATGCGAACCTTGAAAACATATTTTTATTAGGTAGTTTTCGTTTCATCAATTTTTTTTCCAACTTCGTCGGGCTTTTCCAACAAATTCCAGGGAAGTTTCCCTGTTTTATACAGTTGTATATTATTTCTCTCCTGTTTTGTCGTCAAATGATATAAATATTTATTAGGTACTTATTATTCTTTTTCACGTTACCAACGTAAAGTACGGGTAGGGCAGCTAATCAACCGTTCGTAGCATCTAAATTCTAACATACACACAGTTTATTTTTTTTTTTTTGACTCCTCACCGCAAAACAACGGAGTTAACGATTTTCGGATATTATACATAAAAACATAGATGCACGAAAAACGACTTAACCCATAGATTTGTTCTTGTATTCGGGCTTATTATCTATGCTATATGCAATAATGATTTTGCCTTTTTAGAGTACGTATTTTACACAAAAACCTTTACACATTTAGATACATACAAGCGCTTAAATTTACGAAGGGTAAATTACAAATTTCATCGAGGGATATAACAATATTTGTATTGTTGTGTTCGCTACAAATTATCGTTTCGGGGGTAGGAAGAAATTTGTGTGGGGTGCACCATAACCTCGCAGTTGCAGGTTGGATGCACTTTTTTGAAAAACGTCATCCTGCTCTCACACTAAGTTCAGAGGATAGGTAGATTTCTAATAAGCTCTTCAGTAGAGTCAGGTTTAGAGTGTTAACATTTTTTTTTTAGAAAATAGTATGAGTTTTGAGTTTGAGTGCATTTACATTTTTTCTATGTTGAACCAATGAAAACGGTGAGAGGATTTTTTTGAATGAACAAGTTGATTTCATATGGCGCTTTCGGCATCGCGGCCCTCCCTAGGAGAATCTGAAGGCGTCGCATTCCGGAAATGGGCGGCACGGGCGGACCACCAGCGGCACGGGCGGACCACCAGCGGCACGGGCGGACCACCTGCGGCACGGGTGAGCGTCCTACCCCCTCTCTCATCGTATTCAAAATTGATCCCTTAGAGGGCCGTAGGGGCGAAAGCGCCTTCGCAAATCGGGAATTAAAAAAGTACCTAGCTCTGATTCAGATCTGTTTTTATTCGTATCTCAAGAAAATAACCGTTCAGTGTGTTGAGAATTAAAAAAAAATCATTTTAATCCATTTTTGAGTCCACATTGTACCTGGTTGAAGAGTGAGCACAACATTTTCCTTCGCACAACTTCTGGCAGCCGGAAAACCTGGAAATTGAGGAGTTTTCCAGTTTTTGAGTGTAACTCTTTGAGGAAGCTAAAAAAAAATGTTCCGCACTAAATTGAACTTCATTACATTCTGCGTCGAATGGCTGATCAAGCAGTTTTGCCAAAACAAGATGCATTTTTTTTTTGTTGCTGTAAAAATAGCAATATTTAAAAACTCATTAAAACGGCTGAACCGATTTTAACAAACAAAAACCCATTCGGCGCGAAATTTAATAGACTTCAATTCGGTCCAGACATTTTTTTTTGTAGAAGGCTTCATTCGCGAGTTGTTTTGTAAAAATTCAAACAACTCCTCAAAAGTTGAGGTTTTTCGGCTGTCAAAAGTTGTGCCAAAAAATATTGGTACGCACCCTTCATAAACATTAGGGCCTAAATAGACCATTGTAAAAATTCTTTATCCAAAACATTCCGCTGATAGGTCAACATGATATTTACTCATAACAACATAGGTCGACGGGGTAATCTGCTGGGGTAAATGGTCAGATGGAACCTGCCGAACGGCAATAACCTACGGATTTCATTGTAGATCGTACCTATCTATCCCATTATATCGACTGGTACCACCTAATTTTACGTATATACAATTATACAAATAATTCAGTTGTTTAATTTAGCAATTTACCTAATAGCTAAGACATTTTTTTGCAAAATGGTCATGGTCCAAATGAAGCGAAAATCTGAAAATGCCAACAATCTAATTCTAGAAGGATGAAGAATGATGAATTCCGTTCAAATAAATTTTCGCGAATTTCCACAATTTATTTGGATATGACGGAGCTTTGTTTTTCACGAAACGGTGGCGAAAACCGGCCTCAATTAATTTTTAAAATAGAATTTCAAAATAAAAATGTTCCAAGCGATTTGTGCGAATTTCTGATTGGTTCGTATCTATATTTTCAAATACAGTGAATGACAGTATAGTTACAGTAATACTTGAGTCAGGTAGAGACTTCAGTGTCGAACCTCTGACGTGACATTTCATTGGTGTGCTGCTCTATTTTAAAATAACATTATCAACCTAAAAATACGATAGTAGAAATCATCGCAAATCGTCCTCGCTGTAGAAGAGGTTATGTCTCTCATGAAGGGATTGGTATTCTTGCGAGACAGATACCCCCTCCCACAATCAGCTGGGGCTCTCTCAGAAACCCCCTCAGGAGAAGAAGACCTCAAAAACCTCAGATATCCGCAATGCAATTGTCAGGCTGACGTATACCCCTGAACTAAATGGTCTGGTTGAACGGGTCAACCCATTTCCCTGCTAGGGTTGTAATTAATTGGATAGTTTTCCAAAAAAGGGTGTCATATATTCATCATGTATCGAAAATGTATTCGATTTTGGGTGGTACAAAGTCACATGATTATTGAGGCCAAACAGAAGGTAGCCTGACCTGTACCAAACAATAAACCGCCTCCAAAGGGGAACCTGGAAACAACCCCCCCCCCAAAAAAAAAACTTTTTTATCCTCGATTTAAACCCTGGTAACAGAGAACAGGTCGCCAAGGACTAAGAAAGGTGTTTTAGCGCAATTGTCTCCTCGGGCTTTCAGGTGTTCTCCGGGGGTGTCTCATCGGGCCTATTCTCTTCGCGCTGATTCCTCGCTTCAGATCCATTCTAACTAAATTAATCCGACAGGTAACAACCCGAAATTATAGAATTCAGATTCCTCACAAGACCATTCCCGGACCACCAGCATATACATCGGAGCTATCCAAAAAAATCAGATCAACTATCCAGTAACCTAACTATTTCCCTACCGTTTGAAACTTACATTTTACGAAACGATGCGAGATACAATCTTCTATACAATTACAATAAACGAAAGAACTCCCAACAACTCGGGACAACCTCATACAACGAGGTTGCCAATGGTAACCTCAACATGATATTCGCAATTTTTCTGTCTGATATCATATACGTCCTCAACGGATACAGTGCCACCTTCCGCCTCCGATTCTCCAAATATATATAACCTACGCACAATTTTTATCTATAGCCACACACATAAACTGTTTATAACTATTATATATATTTTTACATGAAATTTATAATTTTCCTCGTACATTCCCTTTGCCAATGAGTATGCGCATATAAGCTCAAAAATATAGCATGGTTTTCAACGAAATTTCTCCAAAGTTTCATCAATACGTTTCCCTATTTTGCATCTCTGATTTTCCTCGTATCGAATTACTCTCCAATAATTTCAGTTGAAAATAATTCGAAATTATTGTCTCAGCTAGATATTGAAAATTGAACAATGGTACGATGAGGTTATCAAATTGTTCGCGTGTTCTTTGTTTGACGTATTGGAGGACGAACAATTTAAAACCCCAATCGTTCAACAGTGAACCCAATAATATTAAAATAATTGTAATAACGGTAATGGCCGAAACGTCGGCTCAAGGTTCAACTTCCTTGATGGCCGTACACCTGATAAGAGAAGTTCAAAAAGTAAGTTTCCCTAATTATAAAAAAAAATCTCCGCGAAAAATCCCAACAGCGCGCCAAATTTTTTTGAGGTTTTAGATTACAGAACATTTTAGATTTTCTCTTAAACCGCGATTTTTTCCAAAATGAGGGAAACTTATTTTTGTCACATCTCCCGCCTACGGATTTCATCTGTTGTGGTGGTTCACCTGGTACCACCGTAGCGTACATTGGACTTTCCAAAAAACGTAGGTAAATTACCGTGAAGAACGCAAAAACAATCCTACTGAGGTATACGGTATAGCGCGTAAAATTCGAGTAAATGCATTTCTGGTCTGGTTATCGATTTGGAAACCCCGGGGATATCTTCGCTAGACCATTACACCGGCTTGAACGACGTCCGAACTGAATTTTACCAAAACTAAGGCAATGCAAATTGATATGTATGAAGTAAAAATAATTTCCGAAGCAACACCGATTTGTTGTAGAGCTCGTATGACTCCTTAATTTTCCGCTGAAATATCACTGAAAAATATGGCAACACTGGGTATTTTTAATTCATCAGTGTTGCCACTTTAACAATAATATTGTTGGAAAATGAGGCAACACGCTAAAGTTTTTTAGTTCCTTCAATTTAGCCGTATTTTTTTAGAATATAAATAAATTCCGTCTTGCGCATTTTCATAATTTTTTTAAAAATCTTTCCCCGTTTTTCGTTTTTGAACATTTCTCTTAACTTCACTTCATCGCTTCATTCATCGATGGAAAAAATAATTTATGAACTCTGGTGAAAATTTGAAAGAATTCATTCAAATGTTGACGATTCATTATGTCATGAAAGCAGGTAACACGATTGTGAATTTTCGTTGTTGCAGTTTTTGCACGACTCTGTGTGTAATATTACCTACCTATTCAATATTATTGTAGCGTTCATTTTTTCGTGAATTAACATCGCCCAATTGTTGAAAGAAGGTAAATTGAAAAAGATAATTGTATCAGAAGCCTCACAGAACGAGTGTTTAACAAATTTTTTAAAACGGGTAGTCGGTTGTGCTAGTAAGCACAAAAAGGATAAAAAGTAAGTTTTGCTAATTTAAAAAATCCCTATACAAGGGAAAAAATGTACTTGCTGGGAATTTCGAAGACTTCTGTAAGGCCGTATCAGACAAACGGCCCAACCCGCAACGGGACGAGGCGGCCACGTCCGACCTGAAACGTTCAACTATCGAATCCTAGGCCTAGACTAGGCTAGCGGCTTGAGCCGTTGGTGGGCGGGTCCGGCAGTGGCGATCTCGTCCCTGATTAGCTGAGTGGCGCTAATTCCAGTCTTGCCATCACCACAGGTGTACCACGACTTTCCCTTGCGTGGGGATTTTTCAAAAACGCAGTAATCTCACTTCCAGCCCACTCCTTTCAAGTTTGTAAATTTAACTATCGCTCTGAATTATGGCTAGGACTTTGAAAAATAATCGCGCATGCACTACCTCTGTTTGTACATTTGCAAGACATCAAGGGGGACAAATTTGATTTTTTATCCTCGTAGGCGGGTATCGCTTACTTTTTTCGCAAAAAAATTTTCTCCCAAAAACACGACGAAATTTGAGGTAAATCTGTATAGATTTTGTTCGACAATTTTGTTCTCATCTTTCGCCTGTTGAGTTGTAATTCTTTAGGATTTGAACGCAGTCAGAATCATATCAAAGTAGCCTTAAAATTAGATTCGCGACGTTCGACGAATTTCGCTCGAATTTTACAATATTATCGAAAAAACTAATGAAATCAAAGATCGTTAGCTACTTAACACGTACTATAGCGAAAACGACATTGCACAACTTTATGTTTAAGTACCTAACATTCGACAATAAAATGGGATCTTCACCCTTAGGTGATTTTTCTGTTTGTTTTCGATTCGAATTTAAATAGGAATAAATGTTCGTCATCGTTAAATTGTTCGTGATGAGGAACCTCGCTTTGTGTATGAAATTGTGAAGAGGAGCGACAAGAGATGAGACAGAGAAGAGATGCAAATGTCGCGCGTGTTTGTTTGACTGTTGTTGTGTTGATGAAGCTTGTGTTGTTGTTTTGCCTGTTGTTGATTAGCAGTTACAGTTGGGATTGGTTGGGCCTTGCGGCTGTTCCGTGAGGCGGGTCCCTTTCGCACCCGCCAACAGATTCGGATCCGAGTCCAACGATTCGGACATTTTGTCGCAAATTATGTCGACGAGCCGTTCGAAAACAGCCTGGAACAAACAGATATATAGCATTTTTTCAGTTTTCATAAAAGCTGAAGCAAAAAAAAGCAGTGCCAAAATTATGTTACAAATTTCCCTCAAAAAGGGAAATTTTTGGGACGAGCTACACCTGCGTACATTAGTTGGTATGACTGAAGGTTTCAAAGCGCATCGACGCAAAAACTAATCCGGCGCTCAGTCTTCAGGTACATATTATATTGAAATTTCCCTCAAAAAGGGAAATTATTGGGACGCGCTACATCTGCGTACATTAGTTGGTATGACTGAAGGTTTCAAAGCGCACCGACGAGAAAACTAATCCGGCGCTCAGTCTTCCCAACAATTGTACGCAGGTGCAACAAACGCAAGCTTTTTCCCTCTTGAGGGGATTTTGTCCTAAAAACTCGGTGAAACACCAGCACAAAGATATGGTAAATCGTTGGAAAAGACTTCAGGTGTATATTATTTCAAAAATTTCCCTCAAAAAGGGGAATTATTGGGACGTGGTACACCTGCGTACACTAATTGGTATGACTGAAGGTTTCAAAGGGAACCGACGCGAAAACTAATCCGGCGCTCAGTCCAGCGTTTCCACATCGAGGGAAATTTCCCTTTTCGAGGGAAAACAGCCTTTCTGAGGGAAAAAAATGGGAAAAATAATTTTGAGGGAAAAACGAGGGAAAATGGCTTTTTTCCACAGAAATGCGTAATTTCATTTCTGGATGAATCAAGCCAGTGTTCAGCCGTTTCTTACCTACCCAGCTATCACTATATTACCCTATTACTATATTACCCAGACTTTTTTGCTACCTACCCAGCTACTACAGACTGTAGGACACCGAGAACAAGGATAAACCATCTGAGAAGCTGAAGAAGAAGAAGATGTACATGTTGATGTTTCCCTCCATTCTTGCTTTTTTTTTTGTTGACCTCCGTTTCCCGTGCGTTTCGAGTCCCCTTGACGTCCCTCTCCGTCACATATCCAGGTGAGTTGACCAAGAGGACTTTTCTTTGTGAAGACCTAGGTGGGTTGTAGGTATATCAACTCGTTGCTTGATTGATAGAGATACTCCCCGGTGTGATTTTCAGGCTGTAGGTATAATATACCTACTATACTACCTACTACTACTATACTATATTACTACTTCGACGATGAAACTGCAATACAGTCCAATTCAAAGCATCGTGTCTTTTGGGGGCGTCTGGGTTGCCTACTTCTCAAAACTTGGATTGGTGGCAACTTGGCAAATCACGCGTCCATAAATTGCATGGCGTAGCGAGTCCTATGTGAGCTTCTTTTTATGTAAAACAGTCATGCGGCATTACTTAAGGAGCGAATTTTCTCAGAAAAGTAATTGAAAAAGTGAAAGAAGTCATTATGGTACCTAATCAATATGAGGATAGGTGAGCAGAATGACAACCACTGTATCAACTTTCTGGCGGCTGTGGCCGCTCATTGCGGCCTGATAGGCCGCATATCGCACTTTGAGATCAATAAATTAATGTTTTGGGTTCCTGAATCCATAAAATTCAATTTCGGTACACTGAATTTCATATTTGGAACGCAGGGGATCAAAAAATTGACTTGGATCCTTTTCCAATCGATTTAGCACCCCACAAAACGTGGTCCACGACCCCCCACATGCCCGCTTCTGTTCAATTTTTGGCACAATTGGAACAGTCGGATCGGGCTGATTAACGAATTTTTGAGACCAGAACGAAATTTTTATCTCTCTATTTACTCAAGTTATCGTGGTGACACATATATAATATATATGTATATAAAAAATATATTTACCTATATAATATATGAAGGGTAAGGGGAAGGAACGAGGAATGTCACAAAAAGTACTTTTAGAGAAAAAGCAGGTTTTGTATTTTAAATTCTATGTTTTTTCCCCTTACACTGAATTTTTTGTTGCTTCTCAGGGCAACATTTATACTTTTTTCCCCTTGGAGTTTCACTATACTATTCCTTTGAAAATTCGCTAAAACGCTAGAAAAAATTGCTGATGCCTCAGTGAACGAGCAGGAAAAATCAGTTTCTCGAGGGAAATCGTTGTGGGAAACGATAAAAGTTTGGAGGGAAAAAAAAGGGAATTTTGCTCGAACTTGAGGGAAATAGGTTGCGGTCGTGTGGAAACACTGGCTCAGTCTTCCCAACAATCGTACGCAGGTGCAACAAACGCACGCTTTTTCCCCTCTTGAGGGAATTTTGTTTCAAAAGCTCAGGGAAACATCAGTACAAAAATCGTTAATGAAGACTTCAGGTGATGTCATAACTCACTTTGACGTGTATATTTTCTTTGGCGGATGTTTCGAAAAATTCGACGCCCAGCTGTTCGGCAAGCTGTTTGCCCCTCTCGAAGGAAATGACCCGCTCGTCTTCCATGTCGCACTTGTTGCCGACCAGGATCACCTGGGCATTATCCCACGAATACGTCTTGATCTGTGTCACCCTGGAATCAATAAGTAGGTAAGTATATCGGCAGATTTCTATGCGAACTTTTTATTTACAAATTTGCATTATCTTAAAAATTTAGATAGGTTCCTAGGTATCCGGTTTACGTACCAGTCCTGCACCGAATTGAATGATTCCTCGTTGGTTATATCGTACATGAGAATAAATCCCATCGCTCCCCTGTAATAGGCCGTTGTGATAGTCCTGTATCGCTCTTGCCCTGCCGTGTCCTGTAAAGCGCATATAGGTTCAAATTGTATGACCTCTTCGTTACTCAATTTTCTCACCCTCTTGGAAGGGGAAAATGTCAAGTAATATCCATCACCCCACCGATTCTCTTACAAGTCACTGTTAAAACATTCTTTGAAGAACATTGATTTGTATTAAAATAATAATAGCAACAGTATAAAGCTCACCCATATTTGAAGTTTGACTCTTTTGTCGTGCCTAAAAACGGTTTTGACTTTAAAATCTATGCCCACCGTCGAAACGAACGCTGACGTAAACGAATCGTCCGCATATCTGAAACATGGCAAATGTCGTAATGATGGGCCATGGATGAGACGATAATGATACGAAATTTGTTTTATTTAATAAAACGGTAGCAGAAAGTGAAGTGAAAATTTTGAGTTTCCCCCACGTACCAAAGAAATCCCCGCTCGAGGGAAAAAATCCCACTTGCATACGTTTGTCTGGAACGTGAGAAAACTTCAAAGCGCTAGATTACGTTGAAGACGTTCAATTTTCTGGCGCTTAGAAACCATCGGATTTTTTCCCATTGAGCGGGGATATTTCCCCTTGTGCGGGATTTTTTTATTAAACGGGGATTTTTGTGTAGAACGGGGATTTTTTCTGAAATAAGGGATTTCTTATTTTTTATACATTTTTTGCACATCTACGGCAACGAAAATCACGTTTATCGTTTTTAGTTCGAGGCGAGCTTTCAGCGATCGCCACTTATCGAATTATCTTTAGAGAGGACAGTGAAAAAAAAACAATTTTCACGACTCTCCTCGAATATGAAAAGATGGAAACTTTCTCATAATTTCCCACCCTCTTCAGGGCGATAGGGAGGGGAGTGCGTCATTCCGTCTACACTTCAGTGCGTCTAAAAAATAGCTTCCGCCAAAGCGTCTAACATGATAAGCGGGTCACACCGTCTAAGATCGATCACAATCCTCCGTATCGATAGTAGGATAGTGTACCTCAACTTGAGACACTTCTAGAATGGTTACAGAGCTGCCGCCAGGGGCGTAAAATCGTACGCTGTTTTTAAGCTTGCTTTACTGTTGCTGTCACACGCCTCCCCATTGTAGGACCTGTCATTTGTTGACAGTGTACAAAATTCACTTATGTTATGAGTTGTGAATAAATAATTGTTATAACTTATATTTAGATCTATCCGTTTAAATAACATGGTTTTGAAAGTAGTTTACGTGTCACATAAGCAGATATTGTAGCTCTCAGCTATTCATGTAGGATGCAATCGTCTAGCCGTGGAAGATGACTGTTTCTGTCGAGAAAGATGTAGGAGACATTGGAAGCTAGTGTTTCGGTAAGTCAGTGAACTGTATTTCATTTCAGTAAGATGCCGTTTTCATAACTGAGGCTATGAGCCCAATTTTTGCCCCCTTGGCAAATGTGTTGGCTATGTTGACCGGTTTGTGTTCGCCAGGTCCACTTTTACCAAACATTTACCAGCTCGTTAAGATTACCAGAGTGTGGGAGGCGGATCATTGCCTTTCGAAGCCTCCTTTCTAATGAGTTTGTCCTTTCATGAGTTTGTCGATAGACCGGGTTAAATCGGCCTGTGATAATGAAGCATCTGAGTTCCTCAGGACCCAACCTCAGTTACAGAAACGGTTTTCTTTTAAGGTCTCACGGGTAGTTCAGTGGCGTCGTCTTGCGTCTCTAGGTACAGGCCACGGCCGGAGGTATGGGCTAGATTTCCATTGGTGGCATGAAACATTCCATAGCCATGCAGATAATCTTTCTCCAATTAAGATAATTTCGAGATACCTTGAGTACGAGGGATGACATGAATTATAAGACTATGGGCAAAAATGTTTATGCCACCTATGGGAATTAAATCCCACCCTGGGTATAGCCTGCAGCTAGTCAGTCGGGCGAGCCACTAAGCTGCCCCGGAGGTCCAAACGTAGAAATGTTATTGAATGCTATTGCGTTTCCAAGCGGAATTGAGAATTTTCCTAGTCAGATTGAGAATTGTCCAAACCAAATTCAGAATTTATTTTTCCAGTGTAACCTAACTGCCTTGGAAAATAAATTCCAAATTAGGTTTGGAAAATTCTCAATTTTGTTTGAAATGTTCTCAATGAGGAACATGCATGAAAAAAATAAACTGTTTTTTCGCCATAATATTCCTTGTTAGGCTTCGAAAATGGTGTTAGGTATGGTGGATGACGGTTCGGAAAAGAGGTAATTAAAAGAGGAGGGAGGCTTAGTGAAAATCGCAGATTTGAAGTCGAGCGGGAAAATGGCCAGCCTCAAGGTTACACAGTGTGTGTCATCTTCCCGTGAACACCAGTGCAACCTCATCCGAGTTCATGCGTGTATGCTGTGATAGGACGGCGATAACGGATTTTTTGCCGTTACATTAAGAAACTACGCGCAGTCTTGCCCGCACAGTGACGTCATACGGTTAACCGCCACATTCAAAAGGGCACTTTTCGTTAGCGTTTTTCACCAGGAAAAATGTTGTTTTTTCGTTGTAGACCATCACTACATCATTTTCGCATCCTAAACAGCATCATTCTGGCGGAAAAAATGGATTTCGTTTTTCATGCATGTTCCTCATTCGACTTGAAAATCCATACATCTGTAGGTTTATTAACCGAACATAGTTATTATTTATTATAGGTACTATATACCTATATTATAAGATTATATCCGAAATGAAACCCTGGATTGAAGGGAGCAGAAAAAATATGGTTCTTGAGCAATGGGATTGTATTTTGTTTGCACAAGATTGTATTGTAAGCCCTCAGTTATAGTAAACCCTGCCTTGTGCCTAAATTGTTGACTTAATTCACAGAAGATAAGCTGCGAAGTCGCAAAATGAGGAAGCGTCAATGGATGGCAACCTGAAGCGAGATTAACCACTACGAAGTGGACCTACATACCTACCTACTTCCAACCATTGATGGAAAAGCTAACGTTGAAGTAGTCACAACAGCTTCTGAATTTCCATCGACTCAGCATTTTCCCAAAGGCCTAGCTGGATTATCTGCTCGAGCAGTTTTGAAATATTGGACTCTGAAAATTGATGAGAGGAGAATTGTTCTGTGGACATACCTGATTTCGGTTTATTTTTCAATAATAATCCATTGTAATCGTCCATGATGAAAAATGTTCTAACCTACCTACCCTGAAAACTGTATGGTTTACGTTGCAAAGGGCGTAGAATCCGAATTTGCAATTAAAAAAGATCCTTCCGTCTCCCGTGAACACTTTTTCTCCCAAACGGCTGGAGATAGTTTTCAAAATTTTCAGGAAAAATTACCTTGTTCCAGGAGAGCCCCAATTCTTTAGCCAAGCCAATCGTTCGGTTTTGAGCCCTTCCAAATAATTGTTGAAATCTTGAAAAAATTGTGTTTTTCCAAAATCTTCTCTGACTTGCAAGTAAATTGTTTTATTCGATAGCTCCTTTCATGCTGAATCTAATGGGGCCATTGCCAGATCAGTCGAGCTAAACTTTTTCACAAAATTTGATTTAATAATATTAGACTAGTTTTTAACATAGGCAGGTAGTGAGTGAAAATCAAACAAGCCACGTGAATGATGAACCCCTGTGTAAGAATTTGCAGCGTTTTTCTATGAAACAATTGATTAAACCGGTGATGTTTGGTTCGTACATTTCAATAAATTTGTTTCAATTGAACTATTTTTTATTCTCATTCAATTCTTCAATATTACAGCATCACGATAATATCGTTGTATCATCTCTAGGCCAGCTCAAATAAATCTCTTTAATTGAGCCGCTCAGTAGCCAAATGGGATAAGTCCATTTTTTCCGATTTTTGTTTTATTGCGCCAAACGGAAGAAAATGTCATATTCTTCCAGTTGACGAACGGTGCTGGAGTTATGTTTTATTGAGTAATCGAACACAGAATCGAATGGTCGATTTTGTCTATCTTTAATCTTTTACAAAACTACAGCACCAAACTCAAATACTTCGCTCCTGTGAAATTTGAAAAAATGGACTTATCCCACTTGGCTACTGAACGGCTCAATTATTACACTGTTCACCAGTGCAAAGGTACCTATCAAATCGGAAACTGTTATTAACGTAATCTAATTATGTAGAAGAAGAAAAGAACGTTTCTCTGACTGGTCGCTGGAGCGACCCCACTCCTCGAGCGATCCACCGCACTGCCATCTCTGGGAGGTTGCAATTTCGCAGGTAGCTCAGGGTTATTTATTCAATTACTCAAAATGCTCATACTGCCGTGCTTAGGAAGAGTGCAATATCATCAAAAATACGAAATGCAAGAAAAGGCGTTTTTTAACCCTTTTAAGGTTCCCTTTTAATCATTTTTTAACCATGCCACCTGTTTCTTCACAACCGTTTTTTCACAACGTGCAAAGAGCAGCTGCAATTAAGCTCAGAAAATTTCAATCTTTTCAGTTGTTTACGGCAAAATTCCTTAGCGATTTTGGAGGGAAAACTGCTGTTTCTGGAGAACTTAGCCCCAGGGGGGGAGCGTCGAAAAAATAACTTCCTTTCAGATCCCGACAACAGGGATGGTAGGCTCCGTATGAACTTCCTCTTGACGACGAAGTTCCTATGAACACCCTGAAATGGGTGAAACTGCTATTGTTCACATTACCTAGTAAATTAGTATTTTACATTGCCTCGTGCCCTCTCTGTGATCGCATCCCTCATTGCACAAAAACGACCCAATAACTCCTACATTAACATCAACTGCATAAGCGAGCTTTGATTCGAAGATAAAAGGGATGACAGCATGCCACTCGTGGCACGCAATCGTCGGAAGAAGGGGGACTATCTTCAAAGAAAACTTTGATTGTCTTCAAGTCTATCAAGATTGAAGGCCAAAGAATTGGCCGAAAGCCTTAGAGCGCAAAATACCAGCAATAGGTACCTAATAGAAGACGTTCTGTTGTTTTCAGAACTAAGGTACCTACCTACCTCTAACAAATTTAGGTAGGTACTTACTTGAAAAAATAGGAGGGTGACCTACCTACCGTATGATTTTTCATGCCATCTGAGCCATGTCATAAGTACCTGGGTAGGTGAATCGCAAGAAAACTCAAAATAATAGGTTTATACCAAAGACGGGATTTTTCAATTAAACTTAAATTGGGTTTATTAGCAAAGACGGGATTTTTCGCTTCAACTTAAATTGGGCAGGTAAACAGTGAGAAAACTCAAAATGACTTTGAAAATTCAAAAACCAAAGACAGGATTTTCCAATTAATCCAGTCTCATGCCAAAGCAAAGAAATACCATAAATTAATACGCAAAATTTGCATTTTATGCACCAATGTGTGGACGTTGACACACATGCGCTCTACGCGGATATATTCTCAACATCTTGAACAATCTCAAACCGAACGGCGAAGTAAAAAAACTTCCAGCGAATAATCGCATCCATTCAATCGATATATCGATCGATACATGAAATTAGTCACTTTTACAGTGGCCAACACAGCGTCTACGCGACCGACCGTCGAAAAAATGTCTTCCGAAAAAGCGTCGAAATCACGAGGCGGGTCAGTCCGTCGAGAAATTATTTTAATCGATTAAACAATCGATGTTACATCGCGTTCCTCCGCTGAACAAGTTCAACTCACTATCGATAAAAACGTCACTATCGATTGCTTTAATCTTAGACGGGCTGACCCGAATGTACTTTTCGACGCAAGAACTGATAAGAATTGTTAGACGCAGTGACTGATAAGAATTGTTAGACGCAGTGACTGATAAGGATTTTTAGACGCTCTGAAGTGTAGACGGAATGATATACACCCATAGGGAGGATAATGGAAATCTCGAGTTTTTCAAAGCGAAATGCTTCTCCGATCAAAGGGTCTGTTAAATAGGAGGGAACTTTTGTCCAGGCTATCGGTCGAAAGAAAACTCATTAAAAAGGGCTTTTTGCCCTTTGCCAATTTTTCATTAGCTATTCGGAATTAGACGAGAGGACCGCCGGAGAAAAATCCGGAAAAGATCGATCCATCGAAAATCGATCTCACGCTTTTCTGGATTGCTGAAAATTCCCGGGACAAATTCATTAATAGGACATTGTACCTAGGTTAAAAGGTAAATCGTGATGAGGTACTTACCTAAATAGAAACGACGTTTTCCCGACGCTACTGTTCCCTATGATAAGCAGTTTGAACATGTAGTCGAAATTTTGATCGGCAGCATCTTTCTGCCATTTTGGTTCCTGACCTCCTGCCATGACCTGCAATAAAATGCGAACAGTGAGAATACGACCATATGGTCCTACGGTATCGTCCATGATGATATTATCACCAGGAGACGGGGCCCTTTCGCCCGCGCGGCCTTCGTCGAGAAATAAAATTGGAGAAATCCGAAAAAATCGATATTTCCTCCGCGTATAAGGGATCGGTTAGGTATCAAAAACATTTGTGAGGTATACCTATCATGTTTTTGAACAAGGGCGACTTTTTTCGATAAAAAACCATAAATATTCTACATCCGGTGTACCTTATGGTGCTAATTGGTACAAGGGTTGGCTTAATGGTGGTACCTTTTGTTTATTATTGTTCTCTTCGCAGAATTCATTTTTCACATAAATCCGCGCAACCTAGCCAGCTCGTCAATGGGGTTTTCCAACCCTCGTTCAAAAAAAAAAAAATAAAAAAATAAAAAAACGAAGACTGGGGTGGAAATGGGTTATTTATCGTCTGGAAATGGTAGAGCATCTGGGTCAGGGCAATGAGAGTCGGCACTGGCCATCTAGAAATTCATAGAGGGAGAGAACTTGGAAATGGTAGTAAACGATCTGGGTCGACTGTTTGCACACTTTAAGAGCACAACTGGGCGAACTGGAACTGGAATGTTTCAAGATTAAAAACGAACTATTCCCCACCAGTACGGAATAAAATGTAAAAAAGTATCAAAAAAAGTCTGTAGGTACATAAAAGTAACTCAAGTCTGTGCATAAAAAGACTGATTTTATTTAGGAAATTTAAAAAATCGAACTTTACGAATTTTTAAAGCCACCTGACGCAAAAATACGTCCAGAAAACAATGACGAGGGACATATTTTGGAACCCAAAGCATTTTTAAGGGTCCTACCAAGATCGTTTAATTTTTCCTTGCCTAAAATAAGGTAATTCCTTGCCTGAAAATGTTTTCAAAACCAAAAATTATCAATAATCCTATTATTTTCCTACATTTTGAATGTTTCCCTTATCTTACAATTTATTGAGGAAACATTTTTCGATATGCTTCTGGGTACGTTGACGTCACATGTTTGCAGAAGAGGAAAAGGTGATTTATACCTCCTGTTGGAGATAGCGGTGGAAAAGGATTGTTTGCCTGGGCCACTTGAAGAGCATCCTTGGTGGATCGATAGTACTCGTGTCACCCGCCCTCTCTTTTGTCCGATTTCTTTCCTTTTCCACCACCCCAACCTCTGAGTGGTGATGATTTGAAATGCGTAAAATTCGTGTCAGAAGTTTCCCAAGTGTCAAAATCGGGTCAGTAGTTTAGACGCGATTCGAGGAAACTCGCCGTTGACTCTTCTGATTCGGGGAGGATTTCGTTTTTCGGCCGATACCGTGAAAAGTATGGGTCCAGCAAAAAAATCGTTAATAGCAAAAAGAAAGCTGATAAAATTTCCTGAAACTTCCGTTTTTCAGATATTTTCTATCTCCATCCGTTCGTGACTTATAGAGTTTTGAAAAATGCCATTTTCCGGACTTCAAGTTTTTTCACTTTTCTGGCCCAAAATTGGCCTCAAGTGTTCTCAGAATATGTACGATCCTTTTCGGAAATGTTACCCTACAAAAGTAAATCAGGATGTGATACTCGGGAAATTCGGAATGAGAAGCCATTTCCGCTCAGAAACCTGACAAAGACATATTTTAGAAGACGTAATTTTTCAAAATTCCATAAGTCACAAATGGACGGAGATGGAAAAAATCTAAATAGATGCTCTTTTAGGAAATTTCATCAGCTTTCTTTTTGTTGCAGATCATTTTTTCCGTGGGATGCATAGTTTTCACGTTATAGGCAAACAACCCAAAAATACCCGAAAATTCCCCATGTATTAGCCCTTGCTTCAGCTTAGGACAAGCGAATTCTCGACATGAACTAGATTTTTGAGAAATTAAAAATTAGGATATACTCGACTTATTATTATTAAATTATTTGTGAAATTTTTTGATTTTTGAATTTTTTTTATTTTTGATTTTTTTTGAGCAAAATTTGATTTTGAGAATTTTTTTGATTTTTTGAGGAAATTATTCGTGAAATCTTTCTTCGTGAATAATTTCCTCAAAAAATCAAAAAATTCTCAAAATCAAATTTTTCTCAAAAATAAAAAAAAAAGTCAAAAATAAAAAAATTTAAAAATAAAAAAAATTCAAAAATAAAAAAATTTTACCAAGTATTTAATACTCGACTTTAAAAGAAAACGATTCAGAATTTTTTTTATTTTGACTAGAGAGAAATTAAGACATTTTTTCTATTTGACCTAATTTTCAGAAAAGTTGGACTCTGGCCTAAAAATTTAGTATTCAATATTTTAAATAAGTCTTTGACTGATTTTCGAGAAATTGAGAAATCCTCCATTTCTTACTGGATATTTGAGAATTTTGATATTAAAAAAATACTCGTACTTTTTTGAAAACTTTTTTTAAACAATTTTTGATTTCGACCTGAAATCTCGAATATTTTTGATTTTGACCGAGTTTTTGGGAAAGATTCAGCCATTTAGAAATTCTCAACTCTGGACAAAAAAGCTTGAGAAATGGAAAATTCGGTATTAAATTGCATGTAATTATTTCTACAGTAGTATTAGTTATTATTTAAATAGGTAATTTTTTAGAGCTGTAATAATTTTTTAAAGTTTTTCAATTTTTTATTTATTTTTTAAATTTTTAAAGTCTCAATAATTTTTTTATTATTTTTTTATTTTTAAAGTTTTGATATTTTTTCAAATTTTAGTAAATTAAATTTTCTGGTAATTTTCTAACAATTATAGTTTTTCATCAGTTTGGTAATATCAGTCTTGAATGGTAGGTACAACCCCCGTAAGATCGAGATGTAGTAAAATTTTATCGGCGGCAATAAATTTCGACGGCAGTAATTTTCAACATGTCGAGGAGGAATAAGGTTGAATCAAACGATCGGTTTTCGAGCCGAGGTTTTTATTGGAAAGGTGATTAAAATCATATACGCGATATGTCGAGATATACGGCTCCGATATGGACACGTACGTGGGACCTGAATGGACGTCCGTATGGAGGGGGCACGAATCGATAACTGGAGCACTACGGGGCTCAGTTCAATCGAGTTGACCCGTTTGGAATCCATAGGCTGAGATGTCAAGGTAAAATATCGGAGGATTTTTTTACCAATCTCTGCCGTGGGGGTTAATTTAGTAAGCGAAAAAAACAATATTGGCGGTTTGTCGCGATCTTTCCGAAAATTGGTATGAGCATATGGATAACACGGAGTACTTCCGTTTGCTCAGATATACTCCACCATTTCCCGCACGAATTTTGGGAACGTTTATAAATCGATATTTCGATAAAAACATTCGATAATGAGCAGATTTCGTCAGAAGAAAAGGGAACATATTTTTTTTCGGGAATTTCAAAATCCTTATTAAACGGAAATTTGTCTATTGGAAAATGACCAGCAACGTGCATTTTCTGTTAGCCAGATTCGATATTTCAAGACCATAACAAAAGAATAAGACTAAAAACTCTCGTCCTTGGCCAAGTTAATAAAAAAAATCTGACTTTGACTTAAAAATTTAAATCTTTTTATATTCTGACTCAATTTTTGAGAAATTGAGAATTTTGAGAAATTAAGAATTTTTTGAAAAATTAAGAATTTTTAAAAAATTGAGAATTTTTTGAAAAATTGAGAATTTTTTGAAAAATTGAGAATTTTTTGAGAAATCGCGAATTTGCGAACATATTATTGGTATTATTTTTATTATTATTTTTATAATAATTTTTGAGAAATTGAGAATTTTGAGAAATTTTGAATTTTTTGAGAAATTGAGAATTTTTGAAAAATTGAGAATTTTTTGAAAAATTGAGAATTTTTTGAAAAATTGAGAATTTTTTGAAAAATTGAGAATTTTTTGAAAAATTGAGAATTTTTTGAAAAATTGAGAATTTTTTGAAAAATTGAGAATTTTTTGAAAAATTGAGAATTTTTTGAAAAATCGCGAATTCGCGAACATATTATTGGTATTATTTTTATTATTATTTTTATAATCATTTTTGAAAAATTGAGAATTTTGAGAAATTTTGAATTTTTTGAAAAATTGAGAATTTTTTGAATAATTGAGAATTTTTTGAAGAATTGAGATTTTTTTGAAAAATTGAGAATTTTTTGAAAAATTAAGAATTTTTTAAAAATTGAAAATTTTTTTGAAAAATTGAAAATTTTTTAAAAAATTGAGAATTTTTTGAAAAATTGAGAATTTTTTGAAAAATTGAGCATTTTTTTGAGGAATCGCGAATTTGCGAACATTTTATTGGTATTATTTTTATTATTATTGGTAGGCTATTAATTAATAATAGGTATTATCAATTCCTATCGCATAATTGAAATATCGTCGCCATCTTGTCGGAGAAAGTTATTTTCTTCGGTACATAGGCGTTTATATTCAAATCCCGATCCAATTAAGTCCAAGTACCTAGGGGTATATTCGAGATTAACTCGGATTTTCCCTCCTCGAGAATTATTCATGAACATTTTTCTCCGCCCCTTTGAAAAAAGCGGATAAACATGAAATTAGCGAGGGAACCGATTCATTAATTATACGACGCAAAGCAGCTTTGTCGACTACAATCCGCAGTTGCTTTGAAATTTCGCGTAATACAACTTTTTTTTAGGTTAATTCGCATATTTAAATTCGGCCGATTAAATGAAACGCCGAGGGGAATTTTCGAGGGAATATAAGAAAATCCCGTAATATAAATTAACAGTGGGGAAATGAAACGTTCATTTTTGCTATGAAAACTCAAAAATCAGAAAGGAACAACTGGTGAGTGATATCGGTTAGTGGGTGGGCTGAAATGTTTGTCTCGGCAAGACTTAACATCCTGTTCAATCGGAATTTGAATAACTCACAGTACTTGCGATATATTTGCATTTTGAGGGTTTTCTATTTTATTTTTTACCGGCAGCAAAAATGAACCGATTCGAGCGTTCTTGGTCTTAAAATCTTTGTTTTACCTTGCAGAACATGTGGATATTTTTTATATTCCGATAACTCGTCGTATTTTTATTGAATTCGAGTTTTAAAATTCGCATATTGAGTATTTTCTATATTTTTGACCTTAACACCCTCAAAAGCAGTCAAAATATGACAAAGTTATGTACGTATCGAAATATGGAAGTATCGTGTGTTATCTACGCACCGCTGGTTATATTTTCCCGAAAAGGTTTCCCGCTATACGGGATTTTCCCGTTCTGCAGATCTCCTGAAGACGTTCCGGTCTTGAAGGCTTAGTCTATCTCGATTCTCGAAAACGCGTTTCCGTCTGCCGGCTGAACGGCTGGTCCGATTTTTCGAGATCAGGACAAAAACAAAGCGTAATCTTTGACAAAAATATTCAATTTTTGAAATATTGAACGAAAATGAAATATTAAGCAAAAAAATCCGTCTCTCAAAACAAAAAATAAAATAAAATAAAAACGCCTTAAATTTTTTAGGCTTATTTTGGTGCTTGGGAAACAAACTGAAGCGCGTTGAATTATTCATTTAATTTTATACCAATCGGTTATAAAAATGCATCGCCACAATAAAAATAATTTTAAATATAATAATATTATATTTATAGGTATATTATACCTATTTAAAATTATTTTTATTGTATCAAAGTACATATTAGGTACTTCGACACGCACTTTCCCATCCGCCACCAATGACGAGCCTTAACAATAGCGTTTATCGGGGGGGTTAACGTATCCATTAAGCTAGAACACGCTAGTTAAACCCTCGGTACCCGATAAACCTAGGACTTAAGTCGGCCCATTGTTCCCCGGATAATAATCGAGGTCGGAACTTCGAAGTCGAGGATTAGGGCAACGAAGTTTGACGCTAGATTGAATTTAGTTTAGCCGGGTTGTTGTTGTTGTACACCATAAAGCAGAGCGGCGTCAATTTCCCGAAAATTGTCCGCCCGTAAAAATGGTTACAAAACTTCGAATACACCCCGGGTATTATAACAATAGTTATATCCCTTCGTATTCTAAAACAATTTCTCTTTTCCCCGTTTTTAGGGATACTTTAGTACTCAACCAGAGCGGTGACAAACGCTGAACCTTCAAAAATACACTACTATTGAATTTTTTTATTCAAATCACAAAAATATTGAGTAGGTACCTATACGTAAGAATGATTTGGATTTTTGATCTATATGCAATAGAGGGTCAAGCAATAATAGTTATATCCCTTTGTATCCTCAAAAGATTTCTCTTTTTCCCCGTTTTTAGGGATATCTTAGTACTTAGCTAGAGCAGTGGCAAACGCCGAACCCTCAAAAATACACTACTGTTGACTTTTTTCGAAAAAATCACAAAAATATTGATTGTACGTAACGATTTATAGGCAATAGATAGTTAGGCAATGATAGTTATATCCCTTCACATTCTCAAACAATTTCTCTTTTCCCCGTTCTTAGGGATATTTTAGTACTCAGCCAGAGCGGTGACAAACGCTGAACCTTCAAAAATACACTACTACTGCCTTTTTTTTCAAATCACAAAAATATTGAGTATACGTAAGAATTATTTGGATTTTTGATTTATAAGCAATAGAGGGTCAATCAATAATAGTTATATCCCTTCGTATCCTCAAAAGATTTCTCTTTTTCCCCGTTTTTAGGGATACTTTTGTAATCTACTAGAGCAGTGGCAAACGCCGAACCCTCAAAAATACACCACTGTTGACTTTTTTCAATCACAAAAAAATCACAAAAATTTCGATTCTACGTTAAAATGTTTTGTATTTTTGATTCACAGGCAATAGAGGGGATCAAAAAATCACGGAAATCTGGTTTCAATTCAGAGTAAGATTGATGGGTAAACATTTTTCTAACGTTTTCACGAGGATTCCATAGGTTTTATGCCAATTTTCTACGACTCTTCAGGACTGAGAAAAATGCAAAAAACCGATTCCAGCTGGAAAATCCAAGGTATCAGCCTAGGAAAAATGTCAAAAAAAAATGATGGATTTGACTTCGGGGTTTTTTGGCGCGAATCTTTAAATTTTGACTAAGAAACATGAAATTCGGCTATTTTTCAAGATTTTGGTCAATAGGGTCAATTTCGGGGGAGTGATAAGGTCAACATCGCGTTTTTTTGCAGTTTTCTTGGTTTTACGGCCCAAGTACCTAAGTGTTTAAGGCAAAAACGTAATGCAGAAGAAAATATCTATATATTATGCCAATACGATGGAACGACAATTTATTCAATCGTCTTCAGGCCGTAAACAGACGTCAAGTTATCTAATAACCAAGTCATTTTCAGCTTGAAAGGCTAAAGCAGTCGTAACGTTCTATGTTCAAAGCAGATCCTGTTAAGGGCTCTAATGAAAACGTCTTCAATGGGGGCAATGAGGCGGGGTAAGGGATGGGGTAACTGGAGAACTACCCCTCCGATTCATTCATCGATTCGCCTCAGCTCGAGTCGGTTTTGAAAATGAACGGATTTTTACAGTAAATCAAAGATAATCGTACAAATGCTCAAAAACGCCAAGAAACACGAATTGAATTTTTTTTTAAATTTAACGTTGATTCTGAATTGGTTTGGGGTCTAAATCCGGAAAAACTAAGCGATTTTCCGAGGAAAAAATGTTTTAAGTGCCTAATTTTTATGGTTAAGGGTAAAAAGACCAAAAAAACGAGCAATTTTGAGGAAAACTACGTTTCTTGAGCGTTTTTTGGCGAAATCGCATACTTTTTACGGATTAAGGCCCCAATTCGTTAACATATTTGGAATCTGCGTTAAATTTCCCGTAAGAAACGTGATTTTACGGCCTTTTTCGTTGTCAAAATGGCCTTCATTTAAATAATTAGGTAACGTGGATTTTTGCCAGAAAAGATTGACATTTTTGGCTAAAAAATAATTTCTAGCTGTTAAAACTGAAAATTTTGAGTATGTAGCAGGTTTTTAGAATGAAAATTTTGACATCTTTAACGAGAAAATTGTTCAAACTAAAAATAACCAATTTACTGGACATTTTTGACCCACAGAGTCGTGAACCTGTTCGAAAATGATGGATTTCAACAAAATGTATCATCTGACATTTCTCAAACTTCTTGAAATGGCGAATAAACGTTGAAAATGTCAAATTCCGTTTGACTATAAAAATGGAAGTACTGTCTGCTATAAAATTGGAATTTTCCAGCAATCAGCGCAATTTTTAAAATTTTCGACGAAAAATTGTAAAAAATGTCTATTAAAAATTGTTTTATCATTGGAAAATAAACATGTTTTGGACATTTTTGATTCCGGAGCCACAAAACCTGTTCGAAAACCGTGGATTTCGTAGAAATCAATCGGCCGATATTTCCAAAAATGACGAATGAGCTTCGAAAATTTTACACCAAACCCCAATTGACGAATTGGAAGTACTGTGAGTCGCCCACCAAACCCCCGAGTCGATTTATGTAGGTCAAAAGAGAAAACGTCCCACCCGGAGCTGGGGCATGTACCCTTTTTACGAATGAAGTCGATTTTCCAGGGGGAAATTGGAAATTTTCCAAAATTCCAACGGGAAAAAGTCGAACCCGAACCCGATCAATGCGGTGACACTCGGTGCCCTGGTAGAGGTAACTTCCCCAGCGCTGATTCGCAATCGCCGCCCATCGGCGGGTTTATTTTTCAAAATTTTCCACCACCAAGGGCGAATTTCTTTCGGAAATGTCCACGGAATTTTCAAAATGGCAAATCAAATTCGAAATTTTACCTTTTCCCCCGGTTGGCGGACAGCCGGACCGGTTTATCCTCGGTTGTTTCCTGAAATCCGAAACTTCCGCACTCGCGATGGGGCCTCGCCAAATTCGGTTATCGCCAGCGGCCCGCCAAATTCGTTTTACCGTCCGCTAAATTCGAGGGATCGCCACTTTTTCCGAGCGAGGGCCGAGCGCGAGAAAATGCTGGAAACGGGGCCGAAGTGACGTCAGACTTCCCCGTCGGGCGAGAGGGCGCAAACGTGACGTCGGCGTGCGCAGGCGCGTCTTTGAAATTGTTACCAGGGGGCGGCATCCCTTACGCAGTATATTGATTGTCCCCCCACTCGACCGGAGGGGGTGAGGGGAATTTTTCCGCTGGAAACATCCGCCCACTTGTTCGCCGAGTTGGATCGCCCGGGGGAAAATTTCCCGCCCCGGAGGGATTTTTCAATTGACCGTCAAAATTTGTGGAGTGCAGATGAAAATGTTACAATACATAACATTTTTATCTATTTATTTAATAAATTATATTCCTTATTTTTTGGAACGCAAAACGTTATTTTAACGTTTCTGGAAAACCAATAAATGGCAGAATTTCGGGCCCTGAACCCGGGGATGGGGAACGTTTTCAAATTGGTTTGGAAAATTCTCGATTCGACTTGAAAATGCTATATTTGTATTATTTCATTTTTTCAGGCTACGTACCAAGATTCATGCTGAAAGTGGAATTTCGATGCCGGGCGGAAAAGCGGAAAACCGCCGACGGTTAAATCAACACTTTTTTCAAATCCATCGGAAGGTTTGCTCGAGCTGAAGTCCTTGGGTAAATATTTGCCAGATTTACCCCGAGCCTTGTACGGAAATAATTGTGCGGATTTTTGAGTGTTTTCCAACCAAACAAAATAATATTTAGTTATATTGTACTTCCTGCTGTTTTCAGTGGCCTGCTTTTTGAGGTTTTGAAAAATTTCATACTACTGTTTTGTTGTTTACAAATTGGTGCCGATTTTGTAAAATTTTTAACGATTTTTGTCCTTTAAGAAAAAGTTTGTTGTTTACATTTTGTATATTTCAAACAATTTCCGTCGTTTAAAAATTTTGATAACCAATTTTTTTTTAAACTGTTTCCAGCTGTAAAAATTAAAAAAGGTGGAAATATGAAAATGTATTGAAGTAAAAATAAAACTTATTCTAAGTTCATGGAAAATATTGGGTGCATACCTGATATTTCGTAGGTACGAGTAAAAATCTTACCAGTAAATTTTCCAATTTTGGTAATAAATTCACGTTATGGAAAAACTACTATGTACCGTATGGAATTTTTAAAATTGTCAACACAAATTTTCACGCATTCTTCAATACCCAAGTAAAAAAAGTATCAAGTTTGCCTTAGATGGACAAAAAGCGACTGATAGCTCGGCAAAGTGCCAGCCAGAGATAAAAAAGGACGGGAACAGGCGATAGCGCCTATTTTGCTGGAGGATGCGAGTTGTTGTAAAACGGTCCAATTGTCGATTCTTTAGCTTATCTGCTTCAATTTTTGTACTATAAAATATTTCGCGAGCCCAAGAAAAAGTAGACTTTTTTCAAAGTTTTTCTTCCCGGGTTTTCGACTTTGTCTCAGTAAAATGGCCGTAAGTCCCCTAAATTCCGAAGCAATTACAAAAGTAAGGATACCGTTGAAAAGAGCGTTAAATTTCCTACAATTTTACGGTATTTTCATTTTTCTAACAATGAGTCAAAAGGCCGAAACATTGGACCAAAGTTGAGAATCGCTAAATTTTTTACGCTAGCGGGGTTTTAACGCGCGTTTAGGACAGGGATAAAAAATTAAAACTCCCCCTCAAGTTCCAGTAAAAGCAGGCCCGAAATGTCAGCTTTCCAACGGTATAGTCAGTTTTGGTATTATCTCGTTTATTTGAAGAGAATTCGACGTTTGAATGAAGAAAAACGTGGTTTTTCGTTGAAATTTGGTCTTTGAGCATAATATGCTCAAATATAATATATTATATATTATATTTGATTAAATAATATATTTATTTTGTAGTACCTACTCAAAAACTTTGAAAATTATTTACTGAGGCAATATCAAAAACCTGAGAAAACATAAATAAATTAAATTAAATTGAAAATTTAAAAATAAATTAAAAATAATATTTATATTATAATTAATTTTTATAAAAACTAGCGAAATCCAGCTGAACATGAGGCATGCGGGACTAAACTTACCGTGTAATGAGTCATTACTAATGACGAGGGCCCGCATCGACGTGACACATGAAAATGATGATCGCAGAAATGCACAAAAAAAATTAAAGCCCTAAAAGCGTCGATGTATTGGAAGTACTGTGAGCAATCCGAATTCTAGCCTGACAGGACGACTAGTCATTAAATTAACATTAAATTTCGAGAAATTTGAAAAAAAGCTAAAAATTGAGAAGAATACGACCGTTTTTGTGAATTTATTAATTTTTAACATTTTTTATTTGATTGTATTATTTTTTATTTTATTTATTTAATTTTTTTTATTTTTTATTTTTATTTATTTAATTTTTTTAATTTTTAATTTTTATTTATTTAATTTTTTTATTTTTTATTTTTATTTATTTAAATCTTTTTATTTTTTATTTGATTCATTTATATTTTATTTTTAATTATTGTCTCTAATTCCAAATTCTTCCCCGTTATAGAACCGATATTCATATTATTTAGAAATTTAATATTTACTCAATAAATTGCGTTTCAGGATAATTTTACAAAAGGGATATAAAAATTGCATACGTTTCTTTGATAGATAAGTAGATTTTAACCTGCTTGCATTTTTGATAATTTTCCATCGACCCGATCGAGGGGGTGAGAGGTTTCTCGGAAATGTGTTAAATACCGTCGGAGCCTGTCAAGGGGTAGCTTCACATCCGACAACCCCTCGACTTAACACTTGTCCCTGATTCATAATTTAAGACTCTTCAACCCTGAATGGGGTTTTCCCTACTGTAGCCAAACTCAAACTCGGTTATTTGCTCGGGGGTAACAGCTTGGAACTTATTTGCAAACTTTATCGTCGCGGAGGGAGGAATTTGAAATTTCTGAGTCGAATCAATTTCAAATAATCGGTTTCCTACCTATTTTTCAAAAAATAATATATAATTATAATAATAATATACATAATATATTAAAAATATCCACTTATTCTGCAAGGTACAACAAAGATTTTGAGACCAAGAACGCTCAAATCGGTTCATTTTTTTTGATAATGGGACGATTCCAATACTTCCATTAACTCCGTGAATATATTCGAGTCCCTCCCGTAGACGCTCCCTATCTCGCCCTCAGACGCTCCCTATCGCTCCCTCGGACGGTCTCTATCGCTCCCTCGGACCGTCTCTAACGCTCCCTCGGACGGTCTCTATCGCTCTCTCGGACGCTCCCTATCGCTCCCTCGGACTCTCCCTATCGCTCCCTCTGACGGTCTCTATCGCTCCCTCGGACGCTCCCTACCGCTTCCTCGGACGGTCTCTATCGCTTCCTCGGACGGTCTCTATCGCTCCCTCGGACGCTCTCAATCGCTCCTTCGGACGCTCCCTATCGCTCCCAAGGACGGTCTCTATTGCTCCCTCGGACGGTCTCTATCGCTCCCAAGGACATTTTCTACCGCTCCGCAGGACTCTCCCGTGGAGGCTGCCTATCGCTCCCTCAGACGCTCCCAATCGCTCCCTCGGACGCTCCCGTGGAGGCTCCCTAATTTTTGTAAATGACCACAGACGGACACACAGACTCTTGTTCAGGAAGTGATTGAGTAAAATGTGCATAAATAAAAATTTTTTCTGAAGCTCCGTTCCGATTCTCGATTTTAGGACGATTCCAATACTTCCATTTACTCTATAAAATTTACAGATTATATCAATCCGCACTTTTTACTTCCATATTTAACATGGAAGTAAAAAGTGCGGATTGATATAATCAACAAAATGCCTAATTTTTGTTGAAAAAAAGTTTAGGCCGAGTTAAAAGCAGGTTGGAACCTACGAAATTTTTTTTTGAAAAAACTTCTTTTCAATTTTTCGTAGTTCTGGGTAAACCACTAAATCTATACCTAGGTACCAAGTATGTATTTTCGATAAAACTTCACACATGAAATAAGTTACTCAGCTGTAAATTACTCCCCCCACCCTGTAACTTCCTCCCCACCCCTCACCACCAGTAACCTGCCCCCTGGGCACATCCGCCTGGCCGGGGCCCGTAACTTGACCCAACCTTGACCTCACCATAGAAAACCACCCCTGACCGACCCATGAACCGTCTTCGAACGCAGGGCTGTTTATTTAGAGCGAATCGAACCAGTCTGGCAGAGAAGTTTAATATTGACCTAAACGATTTTTTAAAAAATTAAATATTTTGGATAAAATAAAAATTTAAATGAAAGTGTAGATATAAGATGGAATAGGGTGGAGTGGATTTCAGTCCAGTGGCGTTACATAATTTTCCCAACCCCTTTTTTTTAAATTAAATAGGAAATTGAATTTGGAAATTGAATAGGTATACTTATTTTTGTCAAAAATGCCTACCTAATACCTAATCTATACATAGAAATACCTCGTATTTAAATAATAATAACATTAAATACCTTAATAATAATATTAAAATACCTAAATATTTAAAAATACCTAATGTAATATGAGGTCAAAAAACGCGAAATTAAAACCGTGACTTTTCAATAAATTTCTTCCAGTATTGAACCTGTTTCTCGCCAGTAAAACCCATTTACGTACATATTTTTCATAGATAGACGAAATAATTAAATCCACTATCTCCGATCACTTGGAACTTGCTGGCGTCCGTTCGTTCCAATGTTCAACGAAAAGGATGAGCCATCGAGGTGGAAAATACCTCGGATAGGTTGACTTTTCAGGAAATTAGCCTCAGAGGCCGACGCCGGTTCATTTCCGACTCGATGGCCAGCCAGGATAAAGCGCTCTCAGTCGGTTGCTCATTTTTCGAAAATGTTTCCAATCTTGGTATTTTCTAGTCTGTGGTAAGTAGTCGGAGATGGAATATTTCCTATTGCTGTCAGCCCGATGGCTAGTTTTTGTTTTAGTCGAGCCAATAGCAAAGGGTCTCAAAAACTACCTATTCACCCGTCCAGCATTGCAAAATTAATTACTATTACTATGTACTAGGACTATTACTATAACTATGACTATTCCTATGACTATTACTATGACTATTACTGTGACTATTGCTGAGACTATTGCTGTGACTATTACTGTGATTATTACTGTGACTATTGATGTGACTGTTGCTGTGACTATTGCCGTGACTATTGCTGTGACTATTACTGTGATTATTACTGTGACTATTACAGTGACTATTACTGTGACTATTGCTGTGACTATTGCTGTGACTATTGCTGTGACTATTACTGTGACTATTACTGTGACTATTACTGTGATTTTTGCTGTGGCTATTGCTGTGACTACTGCTGTGACTATTGCTGCGACTATTGCTGTGACTATTACTGTGATTATTACTGTGACTATTGATGTGACTGTTGCTGTGACTATTACTGTGATTATTACTGTGACTATTGATGTGACTATTGCTGTGACTATTACTGTGACTATTGCTGTGACTATTGCTGTGACTATTACTGTGATTATTACTGTGACTATTACTGTGACTATTACTGTGACTATTGCTGTGACTATTGCTGTGACTATTGCTGTGACTATTACTGTGACTATTACTGTGACTATTACTGTGATTTTTGCTGTGGCTATTGCTGTGACTACTGCTGTGACTATTGCTGCGACTATTGCTGTGACTATTGCTGTGACTATTACTATGACTACTACAGTGAATATTACTATGACTGACTATTACTATGACTATTACTATGACTATTACTACGACTATTACTACGACTATTACTATGAGTATTACTATGACTATTACTATTACTACTACAGTGAATATTACTATGACTGACTATTACTGTGACTATTACTATGACTATTACTATGACTATGACTATTACTATGACTATTACTATAACTATTACTATGATTATTTTTATGACTAGTGCTATGACTATTACTATGCTATTGCTATTACTACGACTATACCTACTATACTATGACTATTACTATTATTGTGACTATTACTATGACTATTACTATGACTATTACTAAGGCTGTGACTATTAAAACGTTTACTATTACAATCACTATGGCAATTACCATTATTACCACTTGGACAATGGCTTTGATTATTACTACTTTGACTATTCCTAAGGCTATTTCTATGACTATGACTTTTACTATTACGATGACTATTTCTACTTTGAATGTTCCAGCTATGAGTATTATTTTGATTATTACTATGGCTATTCCTACTTTGACTTGATAATTTGGCTATTAGGGGAGATGTGGGTGTTACCGGTCATTGGGGTATTTCCGTTCAGCTGTGTTTTAATTGATGAAAAGTGATTTCGTGAAAACTGTTGGTGGCTGACTACTCTTTAGAGGTCCCTGAACTAATTTTAAGAGGTTTCCAAGCCGTCAGGTTATTCAGCTCGGCCTGGCTCAGCAATTTTTCAAAGGTGTGATTTCGCTCTAACGTATAAGGAACTTCAGACGACGATAAGTGGCGTCAAACCTGATTTTTTCGACATTTTTTGGCACTCTTTAGCAACATTAAGTTTATAGCTTCTCAATTCAACAAGAATTTTTGAAATCGAGCAAAAATTTTGTCCACAGCATTCAAGTTAGAAAATGTTAACAAACGGGGTATTACCGGTCACCTCTTCGGGGTGTTACCGGTCACCATGCAGGGTGTTCCGGTCAGTTCTTCTCGACCGGTAATTCCCTTCTCACTATTTATTTAGGTTTTTCTACTTACTTTTCGGTTTTATTTACTTTTTTCCGGCTCCCTGTGATATTTGCGATCTTTAGACTGATTTAATGGAAAATAAAGTTAGGTAATGTTCAAAATAATTAAAAACAACATGTTCGTAATAATTTTTTCTTCCTTTCATAAAGCAAGACCTTTTGAATGAAAATTTCCGGGGGGAAATGTACCCAGGTGAGCAAAAAATGGCAGTTTCCCTATAGAAAAGTATTGCAAGTTCACTGACCAGTAATACCCCGCTGACCGGTCATACCCCAGAAAAAAAAACAACTTTGGTTTTTTTGGTTTTGTTAATTCCACATTAAAGATATGGGAAAGTCTGACTAATGCCTACTACTAGACATAATTCTCAGAAAGGTACGGTGGAAACTGTAATTTTACGATAAACCAGGTTCAAATGGCATGGTTTCTTCCTTAGGTGACCGGTAACACCCATATCTCCCCTACCTACTATTTTGATTACCTACTACAATGGATATTACTATTAACACTTTGACTATGACTTTGACTATTACTACTACTGCTATACTTTATTTAAAAAAATAAAGGTTGTATCTCTCTCTACTATAATGGCCATCACTACCTATGACTACTACTATGACAGTGGCTAGTAAAATTATGCGAAAATGTGGAAGCACTGCGTGATATTCGGCTCTTTGAGTGTCTTTCATAGGTGGTACCTAGATTTTTTTTTAAACGTCCACAACATTCTTAGGAAGGTCATTCATTCGCCTTCATTGTGACGTTAGACATGTGGAAAGACGATGCCACCATCTTTCCACATGAATCTATCAGCACAGAGTCCATGAATAGGTTACGATATAATAATAGGGAAGTACCGTGCGTTACTCAGACGCCAATAGTCAGTTTGCCGATATTCGAAATTCGCGCGCCACCCAGTTGGGACCCTTGACTACAACTGTACACAGCTGATTGGTCGGCATCGACTATATGGTCGAATCTGATTGGCCGAGCGTCCGATGCGTGGAGGGATCCTATTGGCTGACACTATCACACCCATGAACCTCCCCAGCAAACAACAAAACAGTCGAGAACCGTCTACCGCTAGTTTCCATTCTGAATTTCTGCGTGACGTGTCCCTATCGAGTGAAAAGCTATCAGCTTTAGCTAATTACTGTCTAGTTTTAGTTCGTCTCTCTAGATAACAAGTGCAAATTGATTCAATTAATAGGAAATGCTGAGGAGTCGGTTATTTTTGCTATGCGGCCTCTTCCTTCTTGCCGGTAAGTTGGACGTTTTACAGACATTTATGGTATTTCACGAACCTACGATAAATCGCCAATATATCAAAAGTACTATGAGTAATCGGAATTCCGGTTGCACAGGAAGATGTGTCTTACCGGGACAAATAACCCATACCAAGAAATTTGAAAAAAGGTTCGAAATTGAGGGAGATACGGTCATTTTTGTAAAATTTACAAATCTGTCAGCATTTAATGCTGGCAGCCACGGACAAACTTTTCTCGATTTTCTGTCTAGGTTTGTTGTTCCTATCAATTTTCGAAGAGTTGGGCCCGAAGGAACCGGTCCGAATTCCGGATGAGCACTTTAATGGCTTCCTGGTCCCACCACAGCTGTGGGCCCACGTTTTCCTTGCTCCTCATCAATGATTTTTTTGTTTGTTGCCAGTCGTCGCGAAGGCTGAGGATGAAGTCGATTCGGCCACGGTCACTCCGGACCTTGGATCACACAAAGAAGGCTCTCGGACAGGTAAGGATATCATTTTTTATATCATTATGTTTCATGAACGAGTCTAAACTTATATTTATGTTCTACACTACTTCGGTTTCCAGACGATGACGTCGTCAAAAGAGAAGAGGAAGCCATCAAATTGGACGGACTGAGCGTTGCCGAAATCAAACGGCTTCGGGAGCAAGCGGAGAAATTCACTTTTCAAGCTGAAGTCAACCGGATGATGAAACTGATCATCAATTCGCTCTATAGGAACAAAGATGTAAGCTTTCGTACGCCACCTTAAATTTCAAACCCGCCTGAAGGACCTCAGACGAACGGCTCAGCCCGGAGTGGCACTACGACGGGACAGGCCGTAAGATTGGATGATCGAATCTTTTCAGCGGTTCCTGGCTGAGTGCCGCTCAATGAGGTCAGAGGGCGGGACGGTCGGCGGTTGCAGGTTGAGCCGTTCGTGTGATTCCTACTTATCAATGCGACTTACGAACTTGAAGCCGTGTTGCACATCGATGTTGACATAGGTTAACCTATCAAAAGCAAAACTTCACAATGGTGTTCGGTGTAAATGGAGTCAGAATATACCTGGCGGATGTGGATCCTGAGGTTGTATGCAATATGTTTCGGGCAGATTCTAGGTTATTTTCAATGGTTTTGCGACTGATAGCTATAGTTGTTGTTGTTGATGATGTTGTTATCATTGGATACCTATGGCAATAATAGTGTTTGTCAATCGCAATCTGAAGTTCTAGATTCTGAGGTTGTGTGCGATCGGTTTGCGGCGGGTAGCTATTGTTGTTTTGTTATCATTGGTTATCTATGCCAACAACAATGTTTGCCGGCCATAATCTACTCCTGCAGGCTGATTCTGAAAATGTTTGCGACCGACAAGCGGTGAATGTCAGAATGCTAGGTTAGGTCTCCCTTTCGAATATCTTGCCCCCCTCCAAGATAAAGCCAATATCGATTTACATTTATTTGTGCAGATTTTCCTCCGCGAATTGATCTCCAACGGTTCGGACGCCCTGGATAAGATTCGTCTCCTCTCGCTGACTGAGAAGGGCGTCCTGGAGTCCAATCCCGATCTCAATGTTAAGATTAAGGTGAGTTTCCGTGACAAACATACCAATACTCTGAGCACAAGATTTCGCAGTGATCTGGACAAAGTGCGATTTCCGATTCCAGGCTGACGAAGAAGGACGAGTCCTGCATATTACAGATTCCGGCATTGGAATGACTAAACAAGACCTCGTCAACAATCTTGGTATGGTTTACTCAAGTGATTGCTAAGAAGTTAAATTTCAGAACCCATAACCTGCATTCTGTCTGTTCTACGTGCCTGACGCAAGAAGAGCACACAAATCTGCCAGTGTTTCTGTACGAAGGATAGCATATCTTGCTGTAACCCAATAATAGCATGACAGTTATCTATTTGAGTATCTAAGAGGTTATAGTTTCCCAGGCGTTCCCAGGTCATTGATACCTGAGCGTGACAAGTTTTTCAGCCGATTTGAAAAAAATGTCAAACTTCAACGATCGATTGAGGCCGAACGGCTCAACCGATCTTAACTTTCGAGGTAGCCATTCGACGAGAAATTTCGTGTTGTTCCATTTTGGGTATAGTGAAATTTTTCGTAAAATGCGTCGTTTACGAGTTATTCGCCAAAAACTGAAACAAATGCAAGGAAATCGTGGTTTTTAGGGCGCCCCGAATTCTTACAGACTTCAATCTAGCAGAAAACACTAGAAACACGTTCCCTAACCAAGTAGCCCATGACGATTCTCGTTCTTCCAGTCAAAAGCTCAAACCTCGAATATTATTGGACTATATTTTTCAGGTACAATCGCCAAATCGGGGACTGCCGAATTTCTGAACAAGATGCAAGAAAGCGGAGTTTCAGGACAAGATACGATGGACATGATTGGACAGTTTGGCGTCGGTTTCTACTCCAGTTTCCTCGGTGAGTGACTTTTTGAACAATCCAGTTGAAATCGCTTGCTCTTATCGCTCGATTTTGAAATTTCAACCTTATCAATCGCAGTCGCTGACCGTGTCGTCGTGACGACGAAACACAACGACGACGACCAATACATTTGGGAATCGGATGCGTCCAGCTTCTCCATCACGAAGGATCCCCGCGGACCCACACTCAAACGAGGAACGACCATCAGGTGAATTTTCGGTGTTTGAAGATGATCAAAAAAATTGCCAATAACTCAAAAAATAGTGGGTTTTTTTGAAAAATCAAACAAAAACCATGAAATTTGTCCGGTTTTTTGAGTATTAGTGTACGGGGGCATTCTTCAGAAGAAAACCGGCCTCTAATAGTTAAAATCGGTTCAATAGTGTGCACCGTATTCAAAAAAATCTGAAAATTGCCAATAACTTGGTTATTGTGTTTGATCCAAGGCTCTCTTAAATAAACGCCAAAATGTTCAAATTCGAACTCCAATAATGTTTTTATCGCTTATTTCCAGCCTGTACCTGAAGGAGGAGGCGAAGGATTACCTAGAAGTTAACATGTTGAGAAATCTAGTCAAGAAATACTCGCAATTCATCAATTTCCCAATTTACCTGTGGGCCAATAAGGAAGTGGAAGTTGACGAGCCAATCGAGGAAGACGAAAAAGACGAGAAAGATGAGCAAGTGAGTCCGAATTCCCCTACTTTTTGAGTTTTATTATCAATTTGGATCGTCGTCCTTCGTTTTCGGCTTTTGGCCGCAGGGCCCTCATCTGGGACTAGAATTCAGATCTCAGCTGTTAGCATGACGTCTAAACCCTTTGAAGCTGAAGAGGGGGCAATAAGTCACTCAAAAGCTTGCCAGAGGTGGCCAGCCTGTTGACTTTCTTGGGCGCAGAGTTGTCAAAAACGAGGAACACCTTTGAAAAGAAGCTGTAACCAGCATAAAACATAATTAATTGTTCTAAATTCAGTCTGAATTGCAAATTATGTATTTTATCCGTCGCGATACAGAAAGACGAAGAAAAGACAGCCGAGGACGACGTCGACGTCGAAGAAGGCGAACCGGACGAGGACAAGCCGAAGACGAAAAAAGTCAAAACGACCGTCTGGGAATGGGAGAAACTCAACGACAACAAACCCATTTGGACTCGCAAGTGAGCACAAAAACAAAAAATTTTACTTTTCAACTTTTCGGCCTGAAAATTTAGAAATGCAGCACATCTTGGCTTGAATTGATGCAGTTTTCGTGTTGAAAAATAGGAAATCGGTCATAAAATCGCAGAAAAAGGTCAATACTTAACCTAAAAGTCAACAATTTATGGCAATTTTGGCCAGTATGGCAAATTTGTGGCGCTTAACTGAATTTTATGGCAAATATTTCTCGCCCCCAGGCCAGCCGATGTGACGGACGATGAATACACGGCTTTCTACAAGGCCCTCACCAAAGATACGTCCAAACCTTTGACGCACATTCATTTCTTCGCCGAGGGTGAAGTCTCGTTCAAGTCGCTCCTCTTCGCTCCGGCTACGCAACCTTCGGACACGTTCAACAAATACGGCACTCAGACTGACAATCTCAAGGTATGTCGACGGTTCGATGTATCGATGTTTTTCGATTTTCTTCAATAGTGAAAAAATCTCGGTTTTTTGAAAAAATTCGTGAAGCCACCAAAACTCACCAATCTCGATTCCCACGAGGTTCGTACAAAAATATCGAGTAATCCGGTCCTCGGTTGGTGGACATGCCATCGAACTCAGTTTCCCGTAATTATCGTCACCAAAAATCACCAAATAAATTTGGCGATCCCCTGCGAAGTCACCGAACCCAACTTCAAATAGAAGTCGTTCGAAGATGAACCAAAAAAAGTGAAATCAAACTCAGTTTCCCATAATTTCAAAACAATTTCGGCGAAGCCACCCCCAAAGGCACCGAACTCCGTTTCCAATTACGATATATGCGCAGCGATGCCTCGAATTCACCAACAGCCACCAAACTTACCGCGAATCTTTGTTCCAGCTGTACGTTCGCCGCGTCTTCATCACCGACGAATTCACCGACCTCCTGCCCAAATATTTGAGCTTCCTCCAGGGCATCGTCGACTCGGACGACCTGCCGCTGAACGTGAGCCGTGAAACCCTGCAGCAGCACAAATTGCTCAAAGTCATCAAGAAGAAACTCATCCGCAAAGCGCTGGACATGTTCAAGAAACTGCCCAAGGACGAGATGGCGAAATTCTGGAAAGAGTACTCGACCAAGTGAGTCGGTTTAGTTTCATTCCCACCATTTTTCTGGAGGTATGATCGAAAAACTCGATATTCACGATCGATTTCCACTTCCAGCATCAAACTGGGGATCATCGAAGACCCGGCGAACAGGACCCGCCTCGCCAAACTGCTCATGTTCCTCTCGTCGAACGATAACGAGTTCACCAATTTGGCCGACTACATTTCCCGCATGAAGCCCAAACAGGAGCATATCTACTACATGGCCGGCACGTCGCGCGAAGAGGTATGCTCCGTTTTGATGAAGTAATCGTGCAAAAGCCGCAGGGTAGTAGCAGGGTTAGGGCATTTCCCATATCTCCACCTCATTCTGTATCCTATCGTCATCGCCTGTTCGCAGGTAAGGAAATCGCCCTTCGTCGAACGTCTGCTGAAGAAAGGCTACGAAGTTCTCTTCTTGGTCGAGGCCGTCGACGAATACACGATATCCGCACTGCCCGAATTCGACGGCAAGAAATTCCAAAATGTGGCCAAGGAGGGTCTGGTGATTCCGGAAGACGAGGATCGCATGAAGGCGGCCGCCGAGAAGTTCGAGCCGCTCACCAAATGGTTGGCCGAGACGGCCCTCAAGAACGAGGTGATTGATTATCAGTTGTCCAGCTAGAATAAGATAGATAAAAGTCGCAATGTTCCCGAAAGCACCTCAAAAGAATTTTAAAAAACTGATCTTTTTCGGTCATCTCAATTACGACTTCCGCTCTGCCGTAAATCGTGTTCCGAGTAGTTCGACTCAATTTGAAAATTCCGAAATTTTCCGTTTCTAGGTTTCCAAGGTCGTCGTATCAGCCCGTCTCACCGACTCGCCCTGCGCTCTCGTCGCCTCGATGTTCGGCTGGTCCGGCAACATGGAACGTTTGGCTTTGTCGAACGCCCATCAGAAATCCGACGGCTCCGAAAGGGGATTCTACATGAACCAGAAGAAAATCCTGGAAATCAACCCGCGGCACGCTCTGATCCAGCATCTGTTGAACGTCGTCAACGAGAATCCCGAAGATTCGCAGGTAAAAACATTTCTCGAAAAATTGCTGGAAAATCAACGTCCGACTTGGCAATTTTTGAGGGATTCCTCCTCAGTATGCTTTGCTTGCTGAATTTACCAATTCTTCATTTTCAGGCCAAAGACTTGACGAACCTCATGTTCAAGACGGCCACTCTCCGGTCCGGCTATCTTCTCAAGGATACGTCCGAATACGCCAGCAGCGTTGAAAAACTGCTCATGAAGACTCTCAACATCCCCGAAAGTGAAATGGTGAGTTTTTGGCTTCGATTTCGATAAGAACCGCGTCGAAAATTGGACAAAGTATTGGAGAGTGTCTAGATCCCCCTCTGTTGGCCGGGAGACGTTAGCCCCTCCTACTAGCGCTCCGAGTGTCTGTAGAAGCAATTATTTTTTCTTACATTTCCAAAAAATGGCCATCTTCACATTCTTTGTGGCACATTTTAAACATTCTCGCTTGCAAAAACTCAAACTCAAATCTACAAATCGTGAATGAGGGGAATCGCTCAAGATATCTGAAGATCAAATGGAGATTTTTCCAGAAATTTCCAAAAAAACACCCGACTTGAGGGTAAATTTAGCGAGAAATCTGGGAAAAATGCCAAACGTGCTGCATCACCTTCGAAATCGACTTTTATTTTTCGATTTTTCAGTGTTGCCCTTGCAAAAAAATGTGCATTGCTTTTTCGCAGGTCTACGAAGAAGAAGAAGAAGATGACGCAACTGGCGAGACCGCCCAGGAGCTGCCGGCCGAAGATGAAAACGCGGAAGATCACGACGAATTGTAAATTTCTGAAAACACGTTCGAATGGAAAAATCGGAAAATGGCGCGATCGGATCGCGCTCAATGGACTTGATCGTGTTTAAACGTTCTAATGTGTTTCCGTTTGATGATGTTCAGCCCTGGAAGAAATGCGAAGACTGCCCGATATTTTTTAAATATTTATCCCTTTTTTGGCGATTTTTTAATAAAATCATTCCTCGATTTAATTTATTTGGCGTGTATTTACTGATTTACGAGCCGCATTAGGCTGAAATACTTGGTTTCCGAATTTTTGGACTTTGAAATTCAATTGTCCTCCTTCGGTTACCCTGATGAGTCACCTAATGCAGCAAGATATGAGTTATCGATCCATTTTTGACTGTATATAAAAGATAAATCTGAACGTCGATTTGGTTACTTCCTGAGGTCGACTTCCTTTTGTATCTTTTCTATTTGTTTACTTCTGTGAAAAATCTTGTCTCAAATCTTGTTATTTTAGATTTGGGATGAAATGTGTGGCGTCACTCTGAAAATAATGTAAGCCAGTTCTGATGAAATGCTGGCTCGTGTATTAATTTATGCAAAATAAACTCGATTTCCACGTTTACGTGCTATTTTTTTCATTTCGCCGCCAAAAAGGGTAAGATTACACACCGGTGCTGGAAGCCACGGGGGGGTCACGGCCGGCCCGAAAGTTTCGATGATTGAATCTTGTCGGCTGGCGGTTCAAGCTGTGGGCGTGTTCAGGCTCACGTCTCCGATTGGCTGAGTGCCGCGCAACGGGGCAGCTCTGCAGACGCGAGGGCCAATGGTAGAAATTTGAGTTGCCCGAGTAATTCCCACATAAACGGCACGGATCGCAACCGCCAAATCCGTGGAGCTGCCATGTAGAGCGGCACTCGGACGGCCGGTGGGGGGGGATGGTGAGCGGCACTTGGCCAATCAGAGGCGCTATTGCTACAACAGTACCCGCCCACCAACGGCTCAAGCTGCCATTCAAGAAATATGCGATTGTCGAATGTTCCTGGCCACCTGTGGTCGCGTTGCGGGTTGACCCGTTCGTCAGATAGTCTGGAATTAAATTACGTTCTGTTGCGAAGATGAAAACAACAAAAGCAAATGCCGTTATGAATAAAGATAGATAATTTTTTTTGAATGCTCGATGTAAATTGATATGGCTGGTGAGGGACGGCCGCTCCAGTTGACGGTAATTGTTATCTTAGTCTCGGCAATAAAACAAATACTCAGTCCAAAATTAACAATAAACACTCTCATAGCTGAGTAGCTGCAATCCGCCTTCAGTGCTATGAGGCAACTCAGCCTCGAACGTACAAGAAGTGATTAGGCGAATAACATTTTTTCGGTACCTACGTAAGTGCCATCTAATCATTTTCACCCGGTGCATTCTTCTTGAGATAGGGAAATATTTAATTCAAGGATGGGCTCTCATGGTCAACCCCAAAATATGGCCAATTGGCGAAAGTAACAAATTTTAAAAATTGAAAAAAATATTTTTAGGGTGAGTTGCTACTGATGGGAGCCGTGCACGCAAAATCGCCAAAGTCTGTGGTTACAACAGAATATTCCTCACTAGCTAGTTTCAGGTGCATATGAAAAGAATGATTATTGGCAATCAATTTCTAGCGCATCAAGCGGCTGATGGTCTCATTTGGCTACCTGACATTCACTTCGTGTAGGAACAGTCGTGGACGCTGTTTTATCCAGGCTGGCCAACCGCTAAAGAAAATATTGACGTTTCTTTCAAACCAACTAGTTTTTTAGGTTTTAGCTCCAAGGATTTGCAATCCACGGTTTAGCATGGCCGTATGGCCGAAAGTGCTGCAGCTTCTGGTGAACGAATCAAGAGCGAAATACGCAGAAAGTTACGCTCCCCAGAAATCTCGGCCACACCGCCCCCAAAATAGTATCATTGGATTAGTGCAAAATTCGAAAGATTCCCATAGCTTCATGCCACCGATAGCTGGCGTACCTCTATCACGTCAAAATGGTAGCTTTCCCAAGACACTCCCAGAACTTTGAAGCGTCATGAGCATGCCCGAAGCTTCCACAAGATCGGCAGCACTTCATGCACCTGGTCAATCAAGCCAACCAGCAGCAGTGGCAAAAGGCAGAGCGTTCCATTGAAAATTCCAAAGATTTCCCCTCTGCATATATTGCGATACACCGTATATGCTGCGTTTCAGAACCAGCACATGGATTGACTCGAAAAAATGTTTCAGGGCTCCGAAACGAAGGCAATTCGGAGATCAAAATCCAACACTCAGGCCTGAAAATGAGCTTCCGGCAAGCTGCAAGGAAGTTCTCGTCAGCTGGATTTCTGACCAGCGAACGTTATCCCTCGCTAAAGAGGGGACCTTTCAGTCGATTGAGCGACGCTCATGTGGCAGCGTTCCAGAAGATCCTGTCATCCGATCAAGTGCTGACCGACCCGGATGATGTCGCTCCTTACAATGTCGACTGGTTGAAGACTGTATGCGGTAAATTACAATCAAAAAGGGCGCAACTTTTCAAAAATATTCAGGCAAATCGACGGTGAAACTGCAATACTGCCCAATTCAAAGCGTCGTGTCTTTTGGGGGCGTCTGGGTTGCCTACTTTTCAAAATTTGAATTGGTGTCAACTTGGCATATCATGGATTGGGCAGTTTTGATTCTACAGCGTTGAAATACAGGCAACTGAGGCCTTCAAGAGATATTCTTCCATGTTAACCTGTAAGATTGAAGATTATGTTTTCTTGCAGGGCAGGGCAAAGTCGTGCTACGTCCACGGTCGACTGAAGAAGTCAGCGCTGTCATGAAGTACTGCAGCAGGCACAACTTGGCTGTCTGCCCTCAGGGCGGCAACACTGGGCTGGTCGGGGGTGGCAATCCGATCTTTGATGAGGTCATCATTTCTACCAGTCTCATGAACAAGATAAACCATATTGACCCGATAGTTGGTGAGTCAAGGAGTGTGGAGATGCAATATTTCTGGTCGGTTTTGAACCTGGCAATCCCATAAGCCATGGGGCCCTCTTGAGGCCACATGATCAAGGAGTTGGTGATGGGTGTCTTGGACGATATCTGGTGCTTTCCGTAGAGTAGTTTGTCAGCAATCCACTATCATCCCTGAAGACAGAGTTTTGGGACAACTCCTCAGCAAACCAGAGATTCCACTACCCTTCAAAGCAAGCCCCGGGAACCAAGAAGTTCTTAGATTTGGTGGATAATTTGTTGCAGGAACTGCAAGCTGCCAGGCTGGAGTTGTTCTCGAAAGACTGGATTCAGCTCTGGAGCCCGAGATGCTGATGGCTCCTTACGATTTAGGCGCGAAAGGAACATGCCAAATCGGGGGTAACATCTCGACTTGCGCCGGCGGCTTGCGCCTACTCCGATACGGCTCGATGCAGGCCAACGTGTTGGGGATAGAAGCCGTAAGCATTGAAGGATGATGAGCTGCCCATCAACGTCAGACAGTATGGTGAATTTTTGTCAATTACACAGGTGCTTGCCGATGGAACCATCTTGAACATGATGAATTCCCTCAAAAAAGATAATACGGGCTACCACCTTCGCCAGCTGTTCATCGGGTCGGAAGGGACACTGGGGATTGTCACCCAAGCAGTCATCCAGTGCGCCATTCGACCCCGATCAACCAACCTTGCAGTATTGAGTGAGTGGCTCTAAGATTTCACCCGTTCTATTATCAAAATCAATTTCTTCAGGATTCTTTCTGGAATTCAGGCCTGAAGAAATTCAGCGACGTCTTGAAGACTCTCGTTCTGGCCAAGCGCCTGCTCTCCGAGACGTTGTCGTCCTGTGAAATGATGGACTCCGACAGCGTGGCAATGGCTGAAGAGAAACTCGGCCTCAAGTATCCGCTCGTCAACGAGCCAGACACGTTCTTCATGATTGTGGAAACCCAGGGCAGCCGGGAGGACCACGACGCGGAGAAAATGGCCGATTTCATCCAAGAAGCGATGAAACAAGGGCTGGTTGTTGATGGGATAACGGCCAACGAACCTTCCCGAATGATGGTAAATTTGCAGGAAATATGACAGTATCCATTTGGCAGGTATGCTCCAGCTGCGAGCGACGCCATCTTGGATTTTTCATGGACGATTGCCTGGAGACTCACAGTCTCTCAAGGGAGGGAGACTATCTCTCGTCAGGTTACCCCAGCCGTTTTTACCCCAACGTTCTCCCCACGCTTGCGTTCTGGTGGTTTCATTACCTTCCAGACTGTCTGCCTCGTTCTAGGATATTGCTACTTTGATAGTCACATTTTTGGAATTATTGCAGGCCTTGTGGGAGCTGAGGGAGCGGCTAGCTGAAGCTCTCAGCAAGGACCAGTACCTGTACACGTACGATTTCACATTGCCGCTTGAACAGTTCTACGAAGCAGTCGAAACCCTGAAGAGAAAGCTCTCCGGATTCGACGGAGAAGCAGTCGTCACCGGCTTTGGTCACCTAGGTGAAAATAATTCCCGGATTTTATCTGCCTACATCAAATCTTCTAATTTTCTCTCAATTTTATTGAAATCTTCTCTTGATAAGGTGACGGAAATCTCCATTTGAACGTTACCGCCCCACAATTCACCGACCGGCTTCTGAACGAATTGGAACCGTTCGTATACGAATGGGCGGCCAGCGTCGGGGGCAGCGTCTCAGCTGAGCATGGCATCGGTTTCAAAAAAGCGAAATTCCTAAAATACGGCAAAAAGCCCGAAGCCATCCGTTTGATGATGGACATAAAAAAATCGATGGACCCAAATGGTATTTTGAACCCTTACAAGGTTATCTCTCAATAGGTTAGGTGAAGAGTTTTCGTCGGTAAGAAATATGAAACAATTTGCTGTTGATTTTTGGGTGCGTTGAGTCCGAATTTCAACACCCTGAAACCAGAGAAATCAAAAAATTGAAAATTTGGCCAAACTGCAATAGAAAAACAACAAGAAACGAGAAAAAAACCGCCTATTTCGGATATTTTTCACTATTTTTCCAGTTATTGCAGATTTCATACGAGTCGTCCAAATCGCTGAATCCAAATGTATCAAAACACTTCAAAATCTCGAGTTTTTGCTTTGTACAAAACTTGAGAATGAATTTTAACACGAATTAAAACGGTACCTACACGAACTTGAATCAAACTCAAAGTCACACTGAAACTCAAACCCATCAAACTGAAATTCGAACTCAAAATCAGAATGAAAACTGGAACTCATACTGAAACTCAATACCAAACTGACATTCACACTCAAACTTAACTCATAACCGAAATGAAACTCAAACCCAAAGTCTAACTCATAATCAAACCCAATCTGAAACTCATGATCGCACTCGAACTTGCACTCAAACCGAAACTGAAACTCATACTCTTAATTTAACTCAAACTCAAACCTCAACTCGAAGTGAAACTCCAACTCATAATCAAACGCAAACTGAAAGTCAAACGACAATTGAGACTAAAAAAGTGAAACTCGAACTCATCCTCAAACTGAAAAACTCGAACTCAAAATGAAACTCGAATTCAAACTGAAACATATACTCGAAACAAAATGAAACTCTAACTTATACTTGAATTCAAACTCAAGCTTCAATTCAAATGCAAACTCAAACATCAATGCAAACTTATACTCAAACTCGAACTGGAAGTAAAAGTGAAACTGAAACTCACAAGTCAATCTCATACTCAAACTTCAACGCAAACTGAAATATATATAACTGAAACTGCACCTCAAACTGAAACCGAAATTGGAACTGAGATAGAAATTAAAATTGAAACTCAAACTGAACTTGAGTTTGAGTTCGAGGGTGAGTTTGAGTTTCGTTTTGCGTCGAAGTTTGAGGTTGAGTTCAAGTTTGAGTTTGAATTTTAGTATAAGTTTGAGTTTCATTTTGACCTCGAGTTTCAGTTCGAGTTTCAATTTCAGTTCCAGTTCGAGTAAAAGTTTGAGTTTTAGTTTGCATTGAAATTTGAATGCTTTTGAGTTCGGGTTTCAGTTTGAGTTTCAATTTTAGTTTGACTTTGCGCTGATGTTTGAGGTTTAGTTTGAATTCAAGTTTGAGTTTCAGGTCGACTTTGAGTAGGTAAATGTTTGTGACTCAGTTCGCAAAGAAGTTCGAGTTTGCGTTTGAGTATGAGTATTGTTTCAGTTCCTGATTGAAAATGAACGAAACCGGTGAAAGTTTCAGTTCGAAGTTGAGAATAAGTTTGAGATCGAGTTTCAGTTTCAGATTGAGTTTGAGCACGAGTACGAATTTCAGTTTGATTTCGAGTTTGTGACTCAGTTTGCACTAAAGTTTGTGTTCAAGTATGAGTTTGCGTATGACTCCTTCGACTGTATGGGTCTTCAGAATTATAGTATGAGTCTTCGAAGGCATGTGTCTTTCAGTCATGAAAAATATTATAATGTAAATAAACGTTTCACCCCGTGTAAGTAGATACCTCCCACCTGTTTTTCCCTCTCGCCCGTACATTCTAAATACAATCTACGTATAGGGTACCTAAATCATATGTAGTACATTAATGTGTAAGCATGTTAGACAAATGAAGACTGGAATGCTCAGGAGCTAGGAGTAGGACTACTCAAGAAGACACATGCGCTCATGAAAATGAGCATAGGAAGGACATGGGCTCTCATGTGAAGATTGGGACCGGTCATGAAAAAACATTTTTTCGTACTTGCCGAGATAACACATCAATAATTATGGCTTTCTAGACAGAATTTCATGAAATTTCATGCTCACCATCAATTTTGAGCCCTGTAAATGCCTAGGATTTTTTCCAAATTAAACTCCGAATCTTGCGAGGTGAGTCGCCTTGTGTAACCCATGTAAGTCCAAAATAAAAGTATGACCCTTGGTGATTGCTGATTGGTCATTAATGGGCTCGCTGATGTGTGTCGTGACGACGTCGTCTGATGACGGTTGACGTCACACGACCGACCTGCCCCATGCGTTATCTCTTCTCAAAAGTTCTTTTTATCAAGGTCCCTTGTTTACGTTACGCAATGGAACAATGGGCATTCGGAATCTCGGAAAAATACTCATCGTCGTTTCAAACAATAAATTATTATGATGTAATTAGCCTTCGCTTAGGTAGGAACTTTTGAAAAATTTGACAAATTGTTTCACGCAGATCATTTCGAAGGTGAGTCCATGATACTAAGGTAATAGCGTACTGTACACTTACTATAACATTGGGCATGGGTAATTTTCAAAGAAACGGTACCAGCCATCCTGATCACCGTTTCGAAATTTCGCCTGAGGCTAGTGCATGATAGCGCAGTAAGATTTGATTATCGAGAAAAATCGAAACATGCGATCATATATCGATTGACAAAGCATGCCTGATGAGTACGTCGAATCGGATTGATGTGGGATTTTTTCCGAGGAGTGAGCATCCAGAGTGATGTGGAGCAATCGATTCTAAATCTTATGTTTCGATTATCTCGCTTATCGAACTTTCAGCTCAAATGCATAGGGCCATTGCTGAATCTTCACTAATCTGTCAGGTCCTGGCCATTTGCTCACAAATCTGTCTCGTCCGGACCATTTGCTCACTAATCTGTCATGTCCAGAACATTTCTTTGAAGGATTTCCTCAATGAAAATTTGCAGATGAGTTTACGGAGGGCTGTGAGACGTTTCTCATCGGTGGGATTCCTGACAAGCGAACGGTACCCATCTTTGAAGCGAGGTCCTTTCGCCGCATTGAACGATACCCACGTCGCCGCTTTTCAAAAGATTTTGTCAGCCGATCGAATCCTGACCGATCCGGATGATGTCGCTCCTTATAATGTCGACTGGATCAAGACTTGCTGCGGTTAGTACACCCTTGCTACATCCAGCAAAAAGCTGGCTGATGTATGGAACCCCTGATGTGGATGTTTTGAAATTCTTGCAGGTCAAAGCCGAATAGTATTGCGCCCTAGAACGACCGAGGAATTGAGCGCAGTGATGCGAATCTGCACCGAGCATAGGTTGGCAGTCTGTCCTCAGGGTGGCAACACTGGCCTGGTCGGCGGATCCGTGCCAGTCTTCGACGAAGTCATCATTTCTACCTCTTTGATGAACAAGATCAACCATATAGATCCGATTGCTGGTATGTCGCTGGTACGGTGTATGCTGATTAGCTTGAAAATGAAGATCGGAGATAATAGGGCCATGCCTATGAAACATATTCACTGTTTCCAGGAACAGCAAGTTGCCAGGCTGGTGTCGTGTTGGAGAAGCTGGAATCAGCACTGGAGCCTGAAGGGCTGATGATTCCTTACGATCTCGGAGCCCGCGGCTCCTGCCAGATCGGTGGCAACATTTCAACCTGCGCCGGAGGCCTGCGACTGCTCAGATACGGTTCTATGCAGGCCAACACGCTCGGCGTTGAAGCTGTAGGTACTACATAACTCGCAATGACGTCATAGTAGATCGGGAATGGCAGTGATTGTGGAAATCGCTGTTTGCGATGGTGTTGCCGCTGAATTATCAGTAACACCATTTTGTGGCGTGATGCTCGAGATTTCTAATTCAATCCAAATTTTCCTCGCCGCCAAAACTGACCAAAGGGCGGGGTCACTGGTTCGTTTCTGCCATCTCTTAATCTAGATCAGCATGTCGAAATGTTACTGAACTTCTCCGAATTTCAGGTCCTGGCCGATGGCACTATCCTGAATATGATGAACTCTCTGAAGAAGGACAACACTGGATATCACCTTCGCCAGCTGTTTATAGGGTCGGAGGGCACCTTAGGCATAGTCACCCAGGCGGTCATACAGTGCCCTATTCGGCCGAAATCGACAAATCTGGCTTTTTTGAGTAAGTTACTTAACTCCCAAATTCCCATACATTGTTTCCCGTTATCAAACCATACCTAACCCTCATCAACGCTATCAATCGTTCATTTCCAGGCCTAAATAGCTTCAAAGATGTTCTATCAACGTTTGTCCTGGCCAAAAGAAGCCTTTCTGAGACGTTGTCCTCCTGCGAAATGATGGACTCAGCTTGCGTCACATCCGTGGAGGAGAAACTCGGAATAAAATGCCCGCTGGAAAATTCGGCTGACAGTTTTTTCATGATCGTGGAAACGCAAGGCAGTCGAGAGGATCACGATGCGGAGAAAATGTCGAATTTCGTACAGGAAGCAATGGCGAAAGAGCTGGTAGTCGATGGGATAACAGCGAACGAACCTTCCCGAATGGCGGTGAGCTTTGCCTTGGAGAGTTTTGAGAAGATACGAATTGGGGCGATTTTTGAAAACTATGCTCTCATTTCAGAACCTGTGGCAGCTGAGGGAACGAATAACCGAGTCGCTCTCCAAGGACGACTACATATTCAAGTACGACATTACCCTTCCGCTTGCCAAGTTCTACGAAGCTGTCGAAGTCCTTCGACGGGAATTGGCGCCTTTTGGAAACGAAGCGAAAGTCACCGGATTCGGCCATATTGGTGAGAGAAATTGCAAAATTATCTAAGAAATGCTAAAAAGTTCTCAGATGAAAATTACTGAATTGGAACTTCTTGAACAAATAGCTCCCAGATCATGAGCCAAAGATTCGAGGCACTAGTGAGTCCCTGAGAAGTGCGACAAGTTTTTCAAAGGTACTCAGCAATTAAATTGAAACAATTCGCCGGACAATTTAGACATTTTTCAATTTCAGGCGATGGCAACCTGCATTTGAACGTAACGGCCTCGCAATACTCCGAAAAACTGGCCAAGGCCATCGAGCCGTTCGTGTTCGAGTGGACGGCCGGCGTCGGGGGGAGCATCTCGGCCGAACACGGCATGGGCTTCAAGAAAGCCAAGTACCTCAAGTACGGCAAGTCCCCCGAGGCGATCAAGCTCATGCGAAACATCAAGAACTCCATGGACCCGCTGGGGATATTGAATCCTTACAAAGTCCTTCCGCCATCTTGAAAATGAGAATCGGAGCCGACATTGTGCAGCGATGAGACTGAGTGAGCACAGATGCTCATGCTCAAATTGATACAGATTTCGAAATCTTCCCCTCGATTTTATTGGAAATCTTGACGGGTTTCCCCTCTACGTAACAACTTTTCCAACAGTTCTTCACTTCACAGAAATTAAGCGAATGCCTGCCTGATGACGGAAGGTTATCAACTCTAGTTTAATGCTAGAAGTAACGCGATCGCAAACGTAATAGGTCGTTGCAATACTCATTTCTGTTATTAGAAGTATGAAATCCAAAAAATGTTTACGTCATCCAGGGGGCGTAAATGATAATACCTGTTGTTATCTATTGATGTTGATATTGAATAGATTTATTGGTCGTTAGCTGTTAGCGTTATTTCTCCTCTTCTCCAATCTTATCCTCAAGAATTTGTCTTGATTTGAACAATAAGAGGATATGCAGAGGATAACATTATCCTCCTGCACGGCGAATAAACTAAATTGATGAATCCACCCTTAAAACATCATAGTTTCACACATTCTAGTACCTACTCAACCTTGTACCTATTCATTCTCACTATGCATGAATACGTGCACGCAAATTGATCCGCCAGCAGGGACATGAGAGGGTCATACACATCGGGGGTCTCGGTTTTTGACCACCAAAAATCAAAAAACCTCCAGTGATATCCTCTAACGGGGGGAGAAGGAAAGTGAGGTGGCGAGGGTTGGAAGCCGGCGCCCCAACCCCAATCCCTCTGCTGACACCGGAGTGAAGTTAGCAACGGTATCCTGCCACGACCGAATTAGGCTAAACATGTACCACGGGATGTATAAAACATGATTCTGGTGTAAAAACATTCAAAAAGTGGTGATGGGGGGGGGATTCGGCCATTTTCTGAATGCGGCAAACCTAGCCAACGCGTAGGTACCCCAAAATGACCAGCAATGGGGTCCTACCACCACGGTATGAGGCTGAAACAGTTACACGGTGAGGATACAAATTATTATGCTGTTAAAACATTAAAGAAGTGGGGATGGAGGGGGAAAGGTGAACAATGTCCAAATCTGGCGTACGAAATGACCATTGCTGGCCCCAAGATAAAATTACCAGATAAATTTTCTCATGTTTAGTATGTACCCAGTGAGGTACTGTATACATTTGGAAGTGGCAGGAAGACTGGAAGTGGGGGAAACTCGTCAAAACATAGAAAAACCTCACCCGGAGCCCATGAACCACCAAAAAAAGACCATTGCTGGCTCCCCAGCCCCAAGATGAAATTACCAGATAAATTTTTCGCGTTAGACGATAAAATCAACACGACTTATATCTAATTATTATTCCAAAACGGTATTCCGTATTATTCCAATACGGTACCAAATAAATACAACAACTTTTATGCTGTTAGCTCGTACAGGCGTAAACTGAACTCCGACTGATGAACAAACTTTACTCCCAAAACTTGGTAGGTAAGCAGGGACTTACTTGTACGAAGTTCACCCGACGATCGAAAATCTTCCATTCGATTCGTGAATCGGTCGAATACGGATGAGGAAAGTCATGCCGTGCACTCGCATTTCCATTTTTGTAGTTGCGATTGAGAAACGAAGAGGCGGCTGTCCAATCCCCCAGGGGACTTCCACCTTCGGACCCCCCACCCCCGGCATAAATACGGAACCTCCGCCCCGTCGGGACTTTAGACGTGAATCGCGCGCCCGACTCAGTGCCGCCAGTCAGTCGAAGTTACGGACGATTGATCGAATTAGATAAAAGTCAGAATCGTTTAAAAAAATTCACTCGCATATCCGGATTAATCCTTTCACCGACTGAAAGTATAATTTTCGCGAAAAATTCGACCGGTTTTCGGGATAAAGTGATAAACGTTTTCCGCTCGTTATCGTTCCAAAATGACTTCGCTCCGAGATATGATATCGGCGTTCAATACGCACGCCAACCATCACCAGGAAATGCAAACTTTGAACCCGTTTTCCGGTCGGTTCGAAAGCGGCGGCCGGTCGCCCTCGCCTAGGCCGGGCCAGGAGGGATATGGAAAGTAAGTATATCTACTTACAACCGTCGTAAACCATAATAATTTATGGTTGCATTTAGCGCAACTTTCCCACCGAATTTGTGTTCGGGTTTCAAGAATCTGTTCCAAAGTGCGGTAACTCCTCTACTAATGAACCGATTTGGCTGCTTTTGATTTTTCGCTTTTGCGTTTTGGTTTCAAATTTCGATTTTTCAACGAACTACTTTTCGCCCCGGATAATGTAATAATATAGGTCTACTAGGTACATAATATAGGTCTATCTTGGAAATTTGAGGGAGTGGAACCTTTCGTTGACAACTCTGGGACACGTTTCGTTGACACTTTTGCCTTTAGTATAAGCAAGGATACGCTCCGTTAAGGATCACAAAGCTAGGGGGTTCAAGGAAGATGAAAACGTGAAAACCCCGGTTTTGTAGAAACAGATAATGTCGCCTTTTAGGGGTTGGTGAGAATTTATTGAAATCCTGGCGGAAATTTTTCTATTCATATTTGTGTGCTATGTGTTCCTTCGAGCTCCATCCTCCTCAGGTTGGTACCGCCTACCTTAGTGGAGCATACATTTCGGTAACCGATTTTATTGCTACTCGGACATTGATTAGGTGAACCCAAGAGAAATATCACAGGAAAAACTGTATTCCAGAAGTATTAGAGTAGAATTTAGCCGAACAAGAAACGCTTCCAATGTTTGTGCTTGAGAAATCAATCAGTTTACTCTCCATGTTACTTGGCTAATTAATTGGAAACCCCCACCAAAAAAATACGTATATATCGGATCAGCCGTTAGGCCGGAATTTCAGATGCAAACTCTCGGACCGGAGGTTGAAATCATGTTTTTAGGACATGGGGACCATTTATGGACATTTTCGCTCTGTCGATCGAATTGAGTGAACTGAGGATGATTCACAGGATAAGTACTTGTACCGAGTTCGACAAGTGGCCAATATTCGGCCCTTACATGGCCAATCACTCGGCTGGTATCTCAATGATTCACACTTCTTATCTCGCCGCCTGCATTATGCGAATTGTACGGGAAGTTTGAAGTGCGAAAACGTGCCTGCCTAACATAATATTGGATTAGGCAGATTTTTTGGGAGGTTCCATAAAATTTAATCCGCCAATAAATCATCTGGGGTTTTTTGTTTACAAAGCAGGGCCCCTGAAATATTGTTTGGAGAATAAATTTTGGATAAAAACCAGCCAAAGCGCTGGTGATCGGAACACAGTTGAAACTTTTCTATTTATTTCTCCATCGAGAGACAGAAAATTCACTTTTTGTTGCCGATATTGACCCGCTTTTTTACGAGGCATTAAACCGAAGATGAGTCTTAAAAGCAGCACTTACCTTCCTACTTAAAGTTGAAAGAGGGAGGCAAGTATTATAAATAAATCACATCCTCAGCGTTCGGCGACCTCATTTCTTCGCATCAAAGCGTGTCTTCCGATTCGGAAGATAAATAGCCCAGACTCTGTTCTCATTCCTAAACATTAAATAGGTAGGTAGGTATGTAACCTTCTTAGGGGGCTAGGTTTAAATCTAACTCCATGAAGACCCCAACACAGGGCGATTGGGCACCATGCGGGAATCGAAGCAGGCCACTTGAACACTGCTGGCAGATATTGCTCCTGAAGAGGGCCGTACGGGAGAAAGCGCTCGGGCCGAAATGAACTACCCCAAGAGGAAGTGGCTCCCTGGGCCTTGCCTCTCGCAAAACATTAGATAAGGCACTCCGTACGTATTGTCAAGGGAAATTCGGTCAAAGAACGTGGTCGGAAACGGGAACAAACTTTTAGAGATCATGAATTTTTTTCGTTTTTTTATTTTACATCTTTTGAAACGTCAAGAGTTAACGTTTCAGGGGTGTTGAAAAACCAGGTTTCTGACCGATTCGGTAGGTAGAGTTGCACCTGTCTTTCAAAGAATACAATTTCAAAAAAAAAATTGAAAACATTTTTTCTCTCCAAAAATGTCCGTGTTTCTTCGAGTTGATTTCTTCGTTCTAAGATCGATGACGTATTTGGAATCCGAGGCGTCATCGTTCGGCCGCCCGCTCCATCAATCATCGAAAATAAAACTCGAGCTTTGCCAAAATGGCCCACGCGATCGGTGAATGGGCTGGGGGTCGTCTGGTCGGTCTAATTCGGACCTTCCGCCCGGGACGCGATCGGGTCGTCATTTATCGAGGATTTTTGGCCGGCGAAACGCGTCGGGCAGGTCAGCAGTCGTTTTGAATAACCAAAAAATATCAGCTGTGCTCGTATCGGGAGGATATTCTAGGTATAGACGTTTTGAAACCAAAAAATCAGTCGGCGGCTCCTGCCCTCTAACCCAGGGGGTGCACTGAGACCAAAATATTATGGAACAATCGCGAAGAGAATATAATACAATTTATTAAATACAGTGTGCTTTTCTCAGCCAAGCATCAATTTCATCGAAATAAATAGAAGAGAAGAATAAACGCATGATGCGACCAAATCCAAAACAAATCAGTACTTACTAAATAAAATCAGTAATAAAATTTTTTTTGATAAGATAATCGTACCGCATATTCCTACCGCATCCTACCGGCAGTGCACAACATGCTCTTTGCTCCTAAGACCTTCAAAGACCTATCCTGTTAGTTCAATGATTCAAAAGCAAAAAGCTCATTGCCAGCATTAATGCCAAGTTATTAACGAATTCTTAATTTAAAAATTTTTCGTTTTAAATATTGGAGGGGAAAACTTTGAAATAGGTCGATTTTGACGGACCTGAGGGATCAAGGGCTCGAGGGAAACTATAACAGATTTGAAAAATCTTTTTGCGGCTGTTTTCGAGCGAGGAAGACCGGTTTCAAAAATTTTCAGATTTCGGTATTCGATTGCTTCAGTCTTTCAGAGCATCGGAAAAAGTTCCTATCTCTGTTCTACAACTCGTTCAAACGCCAATTAAACCGGCACTTTCCCTTTCCCCTCGTTTGCTATAGAAATATTCACCGACTAGATACGATTCTAGGTATACTGCGAACTGTCTCGGAAAAGTACAATGCTGAGAATGTTTCGCACGCGACTAAACGGGAAACGAGACGTTTAGAAAGGGAATTCACATTCCTCAGGATTGTACACACGGAAATCCCCGTGGGATAGTTGCGGGAACAGCAAAATTGCGTCATAGTCCGCCTTAGATTTGCGTGAAATTCGACTTTTCCGAAGTGATTCTGTTTTTGGCCAAAAAGGCTGAAGAAGTGGATTTTAGCCTAGTACCCCACTGGCAAAAATAGAGGTACCCAACCGACACAAAATACTTTCAATACTTCAGTTTGAGCTTGTCTTCGACTTTCAGTTCGAGTTTGAAATTCAGTTTGAGTTTAACTTCGACTTTCAGTTCGAGTTTGACTTCGACTTTCAGTTCGAGTTTCAACTTCAGTTTGAGTTTGACTTCGACTTTCAGTTCGATTTTGAACGTCAGTTTGAGTTTGAACGGCAGTATGAGTTTGACTTCGACTTTCAGTTCGAGTTTGAACTTCAGTTTGAGTTTGACTTCGAGTTTCAGTTCGAGTTTGAACGTCAGTTTGAGTTTGACTTCGAGTTTGAACTTCAGTTTGAGTTTGACTTCGACTTTCAGTTCGATTTTGAACGTCAGTTTGAGTTTAACTTCGACTTTCAGTTCGAGTTTGAACTTCAGTTCGATTTTCATGTTCAGTTGAGATCGACTCTGATTATCACTGATAATTTATGAGTATGAGTTGGAGTTTTATCATGGTATAAGTCGGAGTTTGAGTATCTATTTGATTTGGAATTTGATTACCGTTGATGCATTTGATGCATTGTTGTGTCCTCTGAACTCAACAATGCACACACTGAACACAAAAAAAGCCGGGAACTGTCGCGTTTAGTATTGAACGTCACAATGATGTTATCATTTTTTGTTCGCAGGCCCGTCGCCGGTTCCAAAACCGAAGAACGAGGGATCCGAGCGAAAAACCACATCAACCGAGAAATCCTGGAACTGTGCATATTCATCCACGATATGGGCACGTACCAAATGAAACAGCGGAAAGGCGATCCCGACTATGAAGATATTCCTGACGACGGCACCGTCGTCGTGTCGTTTGGCGACCTTTTCGAAGTGAGAAAATAAATAGTGACAGCATTTTAAAATTGAATCAAGTTTTGATACCGAATATCAATTTCCGATGTATTAGAAGCCAAGTTGCAAAAGCGCGTAGGGCATGCAACTTTTGACACGATTCATGTAATTCATGCAATTTTTACCCGATAAAAATGAAGCTAAATTATAAATTATGTTATTGCTTGAAAAAAATGATAATGCTATTCGAAAATTAGGTACTAGTTTTGTATTCCGTAAGCTCGGTTTTCCCCTCGGTTTTTTGGTATTTTTAGTGCCAACCAGTGGTAACTAAATGGCATGGAGTTTTTAACAATATTTTCAGAAAATTACTAAAATGTCAGCAGAGGCTGAAAGGCGGCTAGTTGTTGCGTTATCCGTCGTGATAATCTTCATCGTTGTCCCAGTACCGATGCAAATCGTAATTTTGGTTCATTTTTCTATAGAAATGAACCTTTGTAATCGGTCAGGAAAAAAAAAATTTTAACACCCCCTGAAAATTTGTTGGTTTACGTTTCAAGGGGTGTAGAATCCGAATCTGCAATAAAAATTTTTTGTCCGTCCGCCGTCCGCCGTCCGCCGTCCGCCGTACGCCGTACGCCGTCCGCCGTCCGGGGTTTTTCAGGGGGAAGGAGTTATCGAAAAATTTTGAAATTTTTACCAAAAATCAAGTTCCGTATCTAGTTGGTCCTAACATCTCGACAGAACCCTACCTTACTTTTAAGGTCAGTAAAACAGCTGTTAAAGTGGGGAAAAATTCGTGTTTTTCTGGAAATTTGAAACATAGGCATGTGAGGTATCATTTTCTATAGATTTTTCTATGCTGAATCGAATGAGACCATCGCCACGCCGGTAGCTTCAACCGTTTAGGAGTTATTGCAGTTTTAGTGAAGCATTTTTGAGTTTTTCAAAATTTTCCCAATTCTTAATAACTCGAAAACTACTCGAGCCACAAAATTCGTTTTCCACTCGTTGGAATCCCCACAAAAACTTCTGTCCTCCCAATATCTTCAATTTAAAGAATTTGGTCGAATTACACAAATCAGCAAATCAAAAATTGGAAAAAGTTGGGAATTCGGCATCGGTTCTTAGATACAGTTGATTGATCTACTTACGACCACTAGCCTATGACACCAACAAAGTGACGCACTCACACTAGGCCAGTTGCGCTTGGCAACGTGAGAGCGAGTCAAGCTTCAACAATGGTTCTGAGGCATTCTTGACGCATTTTTAATTTAATTATTATAAATTTTATTTAATTATAAAATAATATATAAATAATAATAATAAATAAATTTATTTAATTATTCAGATAATTTAATAATTATTATTATTCTGTTAGTTATGTAGGTAAATAAGAATAGATTAAATGATGATTTCAACAAAAATTAACGACGCGCTGCGTTGAAAAGATAGATAGGTAGGTCAAGCAAGGAGGACCAAGCAAAGAGGATGATTATTTTTTGGCGGGTTGAAAAAACGTTTTTCCAAATCCCCATCTAGAACACCAATTTATACTGAAATTCTAGAATAATAACAACTAAATTCCGTGTTTGAGGAGAACCTATATATCGTAAGATTTGTCTTTGCAATCGAAAAATGAACCCCTGTGCAAAATTTGCAGAGTTCTTCGGCTATACCAAAAACTGATGTGCACATGCCACTGATCTACTTAGCAGCGTTTTTTTGATTTTGTCACAATCGATTCGATAGCCATTGAGTCCATCTTGACAAATCGTATGCACACCTCAGATATAATGGAAACCCTGGGGGCGAATCATTTTTCAAAAATGAAGCCCATCAATCCCCGACGGACGGAGAGGGCGATCTTTAAATTTCATCAGATTCTCATCCCGCATCGATCATTCCTCGCAAATTTTGGCACGGATAACCGAGAGGAATCCGACCAGGTGTCCGTGCCAGAACATAACCGGACGGGCAAAAAGCCAAATTTTCGCTCTTAACGTTTTTTCCTCCCGGTCTCATCTCCGAGCCAAGTCGGGAGGACAAAGGGCTTCTGGATTTGGAATGGAACACCGTCCGTTTGTTAACTGGTGTCTATAAAAGTAGCGAAGTATCCCAAGGTCTCCCAAAAGCAGGACTTTTGCATGAGCGAGCAAGCGAGGCTGGGCAAGTGCGAAAATGGGGTAAGTGCAAAGGTGGGGTAAGTGCAAAACGGGGCAAGTGCAAAGGTGGGATAAGTGCAAAAACGGGGTAAGCGCAAAACGGGGCAAGTTCAAAGGTGGGGTAAGTGCGAAAACGGGATAAGTGCAAAACGGGGCAAGTGTAAAGGTGGGGTAAGTGCAAAACGGGGCAAGTGCAAAGGTGGGGTAAGTGCAAAAACGGGGTAAGCGCAAAAAGGGGCATGTTCAAAGGTGGGGTAAGTGCAAAACGGGGCAAGTTCAAAGGTGGGGTAAGTGCGAAAACGGGGTAAGCGCAAAAAGGGGCAAGTTCAAAGGTGGGGTAAGTGCAAAACGGGGCAAGTGCAAAGGTGGGGTAAGTGCAAAACGGGGCAAGTGCAAAGGTTGGGTAAGTGCAAAACGGGGCAAGTTCAAAGGTGGGGTAAGTGCAAAAACGGGGTAAGCGCAAAAAGGGGCAAGTGCAAAGGTGGGGTAAGTGCAAAACGGGGCAAGTTCAAAGGTGGGGTAAGTGCAAAAACGGGGTAAGCGCAAAAAGGGGCAAGTGCAAAGGTGGGGTAAATGCAAAACGGGGCAAGTTCAAAGGTGGGGTAAGTGCAAAAACGGGATAAGTGCAAAACGGGGCAAGTGCGAAGGTGAGGTAAGTGCAAAGGTGGGGTAAGTGCAAAACGGGTCAAGTGCAAAAACGGGGAAAGTGCAAAAACGGGATAAGTGCAAAGGTGGAGTAAGTGCAAAAACGGGGTAAGTGCAAAGCGAGGAAATTTTTCGCGGGGTTTTTGCATAAAAATTACCAATTAAACGTTATTAGTCGTAAGTAAGTAGGTGCAGACAGTTTTGATATTATTGCTCTGAGAAACCGCAAAATTTGCTGTTGTTGTTAACGCGGTCGATTATACATAGTTGCAACTATCTCCTGATCGAAATAAAACGCCAGTAAAAATTCATAGCCGAATAAAACGCCGATGATCGGAGAAATACGACGTTTTATCGTTACGACTCGGCCGAGCTATAAAATAAAGACTCGATCCGATAACGTTCGCTATCTCGTGTTGAGATTGTATCGGAATCGCCGGTTAAATGCAGTTTTTTAATAGGCAACGAGATCTCGTCCAGTTATTCCGTTGGGAGCTCGCCAAAATTCCATTTCGAACGCCTTGGCAGTCACGGGTTGGATCTTATTTGGCAATTTCCCTGCCTTTCTTCCAACGTTTGACTCAGTTTCCTGTTTAGCGGATGAGCGTTCCACGACGGGGGCGTCGAATGTTTCGAAACGTAATTTTTAAGCAAATGGCACCCGCCGAAATGAGTCATTAGGTGAAAATAGACTTGAAACAGATTGCAAGATGCCATCCGACTTGAATTTCATCTTGGTATTGGGCAATATTGCTCATTATAGCGGAAACAACACGCTCTTTTTATTCTATGCACGTAGATAGTGAGTGCTTGATCGAAATGGCTGAACAGGATGATGGGTCTTACCTGGGAGAAGATACCGGTCCAAGAAATTTCAAAAAAGGTCGAGATTTGAAGAAGATATGGCCATTTTTCCGAAAGGTTCAAAGTACAGACTCTGATTAGATAGAAGGAGAAGCAGGGTTCCACTTTTGAGGGAATTTTCCCCTTTATTTTCCCTCATCGTCACGGGCAGTACCCGTGTGCCGTAGCGAATACGCGGCACCGCGTAGAAAAATTCTTTCCGCGTCATTCCGTCGATAATGAGTGACGCGGCACTGCGTCTAAAACCTGTTTTGCGTTGAAACAGACATTCGGGCCAGCTCGTCGAACGATTAAAGTAATCGATATTTATATTATCGATAATGAATTGAACTATCGGGACGCGATATAGCATCCATTTTTCTAATCGATTTAAATAATTTTTCTACGCCCTGATTTTTCAAGCGGGCAACATTGGAAGAATTCATGTTCTGACCCGAAGGTCGGACTGGCGTCGGCTACTTCCGCTGGCGTCGATTTCTTCTAATTCCGTTCGGATTGAAGAATTGGCAATGTTGCCAAGTGAACTAAAGGGACGGGATGAGAATGAAATGGCTCAACAGCGAAGACCTTGAGACCGCGAACTGAGGAATGCAAGGGAAATATAGATTCCCTTCGGACGGCGCCATTGAAACTCGTCGCCGGTTGGCCCACGTAACGTCTCAAATGTGTCAAAAAATTATTCAAAATTATTCATCTCGAATGCTTTTTTTACTGATTTGTAATTTTTGGTTTCAAAATATCAGTTTTTTTAAAACTAATTTTAACTCTAGCATTTTTGCGGAGTCAGGCAGACGTAGAGTTGTGGTGGAACTAGGAAACTGGAGCTTCCTCATTGCCCCTTGTGGAATTTGGACCGGTTCCTAGTGTTGCTACCACATGGGTTTCGTTCCTTTGCCTCATAACGCTACGTCGGCCTCCCTCCTCAAAAATGCTAAAGCATTCCACCTCCGTAGGGTAGACGGTTGTGACCTGTGACCTCAAGAACCCCTACAGTGCTAAAAAAAACACTTTATTTTTGCTTTCGTCCCCCATATCGGGCTAAAACACTCCAAGGCTGAGGAAAAATGATTGAAAAACGCTATTTTCGAATTCAGGTATGCCTACCGAGGGCCAAAATCACCAAAAATGTCGTCCATAGTTCCAAAATCGATCTATTTTCAAATCAAAAATTTCGAAACTTGAAATTCTATTGGTTTTTAGCTCGCTAAACGTATTCCTCGTTAAGATTACCGTTTCTAAATAGTAGAAAAGGTCATTCGCCCTGGGAAAATGTATTGGCCGAGTTCGTTTTAATAACGTTCCAACTCAATCTGAAGAGAAAACTCGTTATTTATCTTCCCAAGTCAAAACAGGCGCTAATCGTTCAGGATCGCCGGCGAAGAGACGGCGACAAAGTCACCGACTTGAACGATATTAACGATCCTCTCGAATAATCCTATTTTATCGCCCTTTTCCCACGGACAGTTGCCAGAAACTGTTTTAGAAAATAGTTAACGCGCATTCCTGTAAAGGGGGGATTATCCCAAGAATATGCCGCAGTTGGATTCGGGGCAGTTTTTTTTAGGAATGGCATGTTGCATGAAGACGAGAAAAAACACCGTCAAAAATCATAAGCTGAGAAATAGTTTTTTTCCAATAATACCAAAATTTATTCGGAAAATGTTTGAAACAATTATTTCACGGTCCGAGTTGAGGAAAATATAATTTTTCTTAAATTTCATCATCAAAATCGTTTGTTTCAGGTGTACTCGCGGATAAACGACAAACTGGTCGGCCTCCTCATCGCGGCGAAGAAGAAAGGACTCGTGTATTTTGAACCTGAAATCCTCTTTCAGGTAATTGTAAAAAATGAGATTTTAATGCCAAATTAATATCCCATGTCTCTGAATTGACGTTCGTAACAATTCACTGAATAAGGCTGGATACGGTGTAGATCCTTGGGGTACACCTATGAATATCAAACAATTAGTGCAATAATAATTATTATTATAGTTTAATTATTATCATTATACGTACTTACATGCTGAAAGAGCTTGCCCAAAATTGAATTATATTCTCTCTTTGAAAAAAGTTTTTTTTTAAGAATTTTTTGAAATTTTCGGGCTTGGTCAACTTTGACCTTGATTTTTACCATGAAGGAGTGGACTTGAGGATACTTCGATTTACGAGAAATTTGTAGGAAATTTTACAAGGATTCAAAATCTGGAGCCTCCCGGCTTTCGATTTTTGAGATAAAATCGAAAAATGGAAAAATTAGGTACCAATATTTATTAGAAAATTACCAAATTTGACCTCGAATATTTCAAAAACGAAAATGACGACGACGATTTTTAAACAAACGAAATTTAGAAAATGTTTGAACCAGAAAAATGATCGATTTCTCTTATCTGTTTTCAGAGAAGGGACGATAACGTGCTGATAGCACTGGCTAAGCCTTTGAACGAAATCCAGGCCTACATAAAGGAACAACTGGCCCCACCCACCCCCAGCCCGTCGCCAGTGCCTCCCCAATCGGAGAGCTAGTCAACGTCTTCTTTTTTGTTATCCCGTTATTTATTTCTCGTTATTTTCTAAATATAAGTTTAACTATAGGGCGGTAGGTGTTAAATTTACGATAAATCAGAAAGGCCAGCGCGTGGACCATTGTGTACAGTTTGCAATTTTTGGAAACACATTTTCCTAGCTGTAGAACCCGATGTGATGGACATTAATAATAAATAATATTTTATTTAATTATTTTCTCATCCTAAATTGACCTTTTGAGGAGGGCACGCATTTTTGTTTGAAGAATTATTAATTCTGACCCTTGATACAAGTAAATCGAGGGATGAAAAATTAATATTTTCTCAAAATTTTGTCAGATTACTGGCAGTTCGTCAAAACCGAGTGTAAAATGTTTTTCGAAACTCATTTTCTCCGGGGGCTGTTCGATCTCAATAGTCAGCGGGCGGTTTTGTCGCCGCGTTTAAAATTGAACGAAAACTTCTGGCAGGTTCACTGCCAATGACGCAGATTGGCAATAGAAAGTCTAAATTCGTTCTCAGTCGCAGGTGTGGCTCTTCATCTCTTCAAGCGGACCTTGACTGTTCTAAATCTCAAACGAAAAAAACACAAACAACACTGTTTTCAAAGTCGAACCGGAATCGGTCGCTTTCGAGGCAAAAAGGGAAAAAATGCTCAAAAAATTGTTCAAAAATGTTGCTCAAAAATATTGACAATTTTGAATTGGACAGTCACACGATCAGGGCTAGGGTCATACAGAAAACTCTACTTACTTATATACTTGATCGTGTGACTGCAAGATACTGATACGGGTCGATCATTCATCATCAATTTTGAATTGGAGGTTCGAAAAATCTGTATAATATAATCATTTGGCTCATTTAACCATCTAACATGTTGTTTTTGCATAGAGATGCAAGAACAGTGATTATTATAAGGTTTTTTCGGGTTTTTTTCGACTTAGTTTCACTTAAATAGCCATACATCCCTCAAATTTTGGAGTAATTGCAAAAACTACTATACCGTTGGAAAGCTGACATTATGGGCCAGTTTTTCCCGGAACGAGAGCGGGAATTGCCCATTTATTTCTCCTCCTAAACGCACGTTGAAAAAAAGGTAAATTTTAACAATTCAGCAATTCTTGACTTTGGTCTGATTCTCTGCTTATTCAATATATTTCAGAAAGCTCAATACACCGTGAGGTTATAGGAAATTTAACAGGCTTTCCAACGGTATCCTTATTTTTGTAATTACGTCAAAATTCAAGGGACTTATGGCTGATTTACTGAAACTAAGTCGAAAACACATAAAAAATTTCAAAGCAAAAAAAATAAACTTTCTCTTGCTCTCACGAAAAATTGTATAGAACAAAAATTGTTGCAAATAGGTTGAAAAATACACCTCTTCAATGAGGACAATTGCGCGCTTTTATTTTTGGCGGGCTTCAAAATTTGCCCGAGTATTTTTTCGGGATAATCATGTTTGCCTCTATACCTGTCAAAATTCGCAGAAATCGAAAATTACGTTACAAAATCGTATCCACGAGGAGCTAGCCCCATATGAGGCGACTCTGCTTGGTATTCGACCCGACATTCCGAATTCGTTCCGCTTCCGTCCATTTCAACAAACGGGTTGCCAAAAAAATAAACACTCACCCTCGAACTAGATAGTTAGGAATTCAACTGCGCGGAATTCGGTTATTTCGGTACTTGGGGAAGCTCTAATTTACCACTGAAAAGCGGAGCAGCTGACCCGAAAAAATAATCTCGCCGGATAAACCGTGAAACGAGCGTAAAAACGGGAACGGATCCCGACAATTCGCGTAGGTGGAAAAGTATTTTTTGGCGGGTTTGATGGATATGAATTTGCGTTTATCACGAACTACTTGTCATACATGTATCATTCATGTTAGACAGAGATGGCACAGTCATACGCATTCTTTACGCTGGACTAAGGCCCGGTTTATTGACAAAATTTATCCATCCGATATCCAAAGAAGCACTCGATAAACATTTCCAACGAGATTTTCACATTTGAATTTGATGTTGATAACACCGAGGTGAATTTTATCCGAAGCTTACTTGGATATCGGATTGATACATTTTGTCAATAAACCGGGCCTAAGACAAAAAATCGTATTCTCAAAATTATTTTCCCTTTTTTCCATTAATATGGGACATTCTCCTTTAATTTGGTACACCTTTTTCCCGAAAGTTGCAGTAGCGCCATATTCCCCCTACTAGCGGTTCAAGAGGCTGTGAAATCTGCTTTATACAGATAATAGGTATCTGTAGATATATTATATCGACATCAATACATCGACTGCTTGGTCAGGTTTTCTCAAAAATTCACTCATTTATACGTTTTTCCCGCATCAAACAAACACAAAAGATCCTATTCTCGAAACTATTTCCCTTTTCCTCCATCAATGTGGGACATTTTCCCTCCCATCCGCACACCTGTTTAGCTAAAGTAGCACCCTCATATTTCCCCTGCTGTATAATCCGATTGACTGAAGCCTTCCGTTTATCGCCAGTTCGAAGGGTCCCACTGAACCGATTTCGACTTTTTGGGCTCGTTGAATTCCTTGAAAGTAGTTACACAGCTTTCAATCCCAGACCATACAATTGATTGATACTCCGGTCATAAATAGATCAAAGATCGATTGATACTTAACAATTATAATTATTTTTTTCAATTCTTACCTCTAATACGAAAAAATCGGGTGCATCTGAATGAAAAATGATCGCATATTTACAATTTGGACGGGCGAGGTTGTGAATGGGCGGGACGGAAGCATTGGCCTTGGAGGCCGGCTAAATTTACTGACCCGTTGCCGACTTCAGAGGTCGCAGACAACGGTCGTGTTTTGATTATTTTTATATCGAAAACAACCGAGGAAAGGAATTCCGATGTATTTTCCTCTTTCCTTATGGGCTTCAATAACGTTCGAAGGCTCGATCGCCTCAAAAATAGAAGTGTGCGACGTATGGGAAATGAAAAGGGGAACGCCTGTCTGTGCGAATCCAAGAAAATGGCAGTTTTTCCCGAATTTCTCAGCCTTTTTTCACATTTCTTAGAGCCAGTTTATCAATTTTTCAGCTAAATCTCGATTTACCATTAGATGGGTTCATCAATCGCCCAACAAACCTTTGCTCAGTGTTGCCAAGGTGCGGACGTCAAAAACCCCTGAGACAACGTCGAAAAACCCCCAAATCCCCCCAAATGTGTAAAAAATCCCCGAAAAACCTAAAAGTTAAGAACGAATTAAACATAAACTATTTCACATAAAACATACCTACCTAAATCAATATTATACAAGTTAAATAGTAACTAAAACTACAAACTGTTTAATACCTACTCATTCTTTCTGACTACCTATGTATCAGTAAAGTCAGTCAATAAACATACTAAACCATCAATACAAATTAGGTATGTACCTACCCACAAGTAAGTAGGTAGAGGTACATCCCAAATTATTGATCTCTATTTGAGTACCTACCTATCTTCCAATTAAATTAGCTGTGCAGTGGCAGTCTTAGCTGTTATTTCTTCATTCTTGAACTTTTTCCTAGTCCCCCTAACTTCCACGAAAACCCCCAAAAAATATCACCCCCAAAATCCCCTTCTGGCGAAGGAAAACCCCCAAATTTGGGGGGAAAACCCCCAACTTGGCAACACTGCCTTTGCTAGGCCTTTGGGCGGGAAGAGGCGACCAAAACAACAACAAAAGCAGTTTGTTCCGTCAAAGACGAAATTTCGAGGTCACAAAAGTGCGAATTTTTTGTGGGTGGACGAAAGGAAACAGTTTACGGTCATTTTGAGATGAAAGGAAAATAATGTAAACAAACTGCCTTTGTTGTTGTTTTGGTCGCCTCTTCCCTCCCTAATGCCTGGCGAAAATCGAGGGTTGTTGAAGTGGTACGTCGGTTTTTTCCTCTATAAATCTAGAATTAGCTAATGGGAGTTTATTGGGCGATAAATGAACGCATCTAATCGTAAATCGATTTTTGCGCTTAAATCTAGATTTCTCTTCAAGGAGATTTGATAAACCTGCTAAATAACCCCGATGTAAAACTAACAAAAAAAAAAAAATAAAGCCGACTAAGAAAACTTATAAAAATTCAAAATACCTACTCGAATATAAAAATTATCAGAATCCGGGCTGAAATTTTACTTACCGAATTCAAAAAGTATCGAGCGTTATTCGGGCACCACCGGTTGGTTCAGAACCTTCGAAAACCTGAAGAATGCCAATAGCTCGTTCGGAAACCAATTTTCATCTAATAAAAATAAACGCTCGCCCCCTGAATATAAAATACGGTAGAAAACTGTATCCCGCGGAAAAGGAAGCTTCGTACAATAGCTGACGTATCACGAAGAAGAATGGCTAGAAAAAGTATGTATACCTCGCGTAAACGGTTGTTATATCAGTTTTGCGGCCCTTCGGGTTAAAATACCGCTAGAGTAAATTGTTTATTTCAGCTCTGATCTATCGGTGTTTTCAGAGATTCTTTCACGTGCCAATCTCGGGAAATTGAACGCAAACACGTCGTTACAAAAAAGTTCGACCGCGTTCACATGTCGCGGAAGATATTTTTTATACCCCTACGAGGACATCGAAATAATTGTTTGAAGTGTCTCAAAAAATCTCGATTTCGGGGCGAGAGAAATCCTTTTTTGACCTACAAGATGTTGAAGTTGAATGACAACAACTTTTTCCAACGGGCTCGCGCACTGAGAATTTCTCATACTGAAATACGCTTTATTCGCCAACAAATCGTTCGATTTATGACAGAGATCATTTTTTAAAAAGGATTTGTATTTTTTCACAAGCATCGAACCCTGATCACCTTCGTACAATTTTCTCTAGAAAAATAACGACACTTCCCTCACTGTAAGGTACAATAATTCGGAAAATGCCGGTAAAATAGATACAAAGTACTATGGCCTCGAATTCCGGAAATACATCACGAACAAGTACAAAAGTTGGAAGTACGCTGTTCTAATTGGTTATGTTCTCCGAATGAATAGGTAGGTAAACTTCAAAATTGGAAAATTTAAGACAAATCATCGCTAGCTAGTACGATTGGTCAATTTTACAAAGTTCACATTCGCCCTGCATCAGTTCGGCGAAAAAATTCGATATCAAAGTCAACAGGCCAAAGTGCACTTCAAAAGATGGCGCCAGGTCAACCAGAAGGCAAAACGGATCTCCGAACAGGCGCCTTTGACTGATAAATCATGCGAACCTTCTGAGGAAAAACATGAGATGTCCTGAAAATTTACAAATTCAATTTTCACCCAGTTTGACATGGATTTCATTAACAGAAACGTGATTACTGGATAAATTACCCAAATGTAGACGTAGTCTGACATTACTGCGATTTAGTTGGCATTGGCGACCAACCAAGATAAGCCATAAGGCAAACAAAGCTTCGAAACTGGTGAATTTCGAGTAGATTTAGACTCTTTTTCAACTTTTTTACAGATTCGGATAGGACGGGAGTGAATTAGTAAACATTAATTTGCGTCATGCCAAGTGATTTCAATCAATTCAAGCGATTTCAACTTTTTTTCGATTTTGGGTATGGAGGAGTCGTCGGACAGAAATTTGGCCCATAATCGAATTTGCAGGGAATTTAATAAAAATTTAGAATATCGATGGTGTAGAATCAATACTGCCCAATTCGTTTGCCATGCAATCTATGGACGCGTGATTTGCCAAGTTGCCACCAATCCAAGTTTTGAGAACTAGGCAACCCAGACGCCCCCAAAAGACACGATGCTTTGAATTGGGCAGTATTGCAGTTTCATCGTCGATATGTTAGTTTCAACCTTCCATTTTTTACCGATCGTTTTTTTGTTGGAAATATCTCCTTATCCGTGGGTAAAGGAGGCAATGAGAAAAGTTTTGCACTTAATTTGAAATTCAACTCAAACAGCCTGTGATAATCATATAACTAAAAAGCAGTCATAAAAAAATGTACGTAGATTGATAAAATATCAATTTTTTAACAGATAAATTCGGATTCCAAGCCTGGCACTTAACTTTGACAATTCGTACTTCGTATCAAACATCTAATTATCTATAAAAATTCACTAGAAACTTCTTGATTAAAAATAGATTTCGTTCCACTAATCCTAAGCGATTCAGGAAGGGAAAAGCCCATACAGGTTTCGTAGGAAGCAGAAGGAAACCCCAAGCCGATTGTTAACTAGGGAAGGATTTCTGTCGATCTCGAACATCGAAAACACGAATAAATTAATACATAAACTCTCTTAATCATTCGTATAAATAACAATAGGTACTATTCTGAAAACAGAAAACGTGGCATTTCAAAAGTTCACAATGGACTTATCACGACCTAGAAAATTTGGTGGTAACCCCAAAATGAAAATTTTGCGTGTGGAGAAAACCCATATGGCACTGAGTAGTCGATATAGCAAGCTGTTAACTGTCGTTCGCTGAGAGTTCGATGATGTCGATGAGGTAACAATATTCGTTGGATTCCTATCTAGCGATGGCAACATTAATTAATGAAAAATCAACATATTTTTTTCCCGAATAAAAACAATAGACGATCTGCGGACACAGACCTGACCCTTACATCTTTATTGTGGTGGTACCTTTGAATCTCGTTCTGCAAATGGAGTCGTTGATTTTGTTTTATGGTTGTTGTAGGTGTTGCTATTGTTGTTGTTCATGTTTCTATTGCTGTTGTAGGCGCTGTCGTGTTTTTGTTTGCTGTTCTAGTTATAGGAGTTGTTTTTGTTGAATGTACTGTTGTTGTTGTTGTTGTTGTATAAGTTGTTGTTCTTGTTGTAGTAGTTGTTGTTGTTAACTTTTTGATGTAGGTATTGTTGTTGTAGTAGTTGTTATTGTTGTGTTTATGTTTTTATTGTTGTTGCAGGCGATGTTGTGCTTTTGTTTGCTGTTGCAGTTGTAGCTGTTATTGTAGTTGTTGTTTTTGTTGTAGGTATTGTTGTTGTAGTCGTTGCTGGCTTTTTGAAGTTGGTATTGTTGTTGTGTTCATGTTCTTATTGCTGTTGTAGGCGTTGTTGTGTTGTTGTTTGCTGTTGTAGTTGTTGTTTTTGTTATAGGTATTGTTGTTGTGGTTGTTGTTGTTGTTCTTGTTATATTAGTGGTAATAGTTGTTGTTGGCTTTTTGATGTAGTTGTTGTTGTTTTTGAACGCAGGAGGGAACGTCCCCTAGCCTTTTATCAACAGTTTGAGTTTTAACGTCCCATGATCATTTTCCTTAGTCGCAAATCGTCCGTGGAACGACACAACAACAGCTGCACAATGTAAAAATATGATAACAATACTTGAAATGCAGTAGTATGAATCTCATTCTATGAATCATGTTGTTGTAGGTGCTGTTCTTGTGGTTGTTCTTGTTGTTGTAGCACATGTTGAGGTTATTTTTGAAGTTATTGTAATTTTCGTTGTTGGAGTTAGTGGTGGTGTTTTAGGTGTTGTTGTTGTTATAAGTGTTTCGTTGTTGTTGTTTGGTGTAGTTCTTCTTGTTTGTAAGAAGTGAGTAATGTTGGCTTCTGAAAATTGACCTTTTTTTTAATTACGTAAAATTCAATTTCTGATGATGTTTGACATTCTGATCGGAAACCACGCTAAAAAGTAGATATTCGATATGTGCTAGAAGCCTGACCCCCAAAATGATGCTAAACGCAGTGCAATAGGTTCGAAATAATTTATACTAAATTCGCATTCGTCGAACGCAATCGATGCTTATAGGCGAAACATGTATCGTACAGTTTTTCTGAATCGCCGACAGTTTTTCCGAGGGAAAGCATTTCCCAGCGCATGGGATTTTTACTTCCATACCTACAAAGTAAACGGAAGCATTGTAATTGTAATTGGCATCGGTAGAAAAATTCTCGACGATCGTTCGCAGTCTTTAGAACGAAGTTCAACCCCCGGTCCGCACGACACTAAACTACGCGACTATACAGTTCTAGCGTTGGAATCGAAGCGTTGGTGACTAGCAGTTGGGATGACGACTATGGTAACTATGGTTACTACGGATATGGAAGCTCTGCCTGCTGCTGACGGGAAGCTGACGGCGCTACGACGACGGGGAAGCTCGCTAGTCTCTCGGCAGTTCAGCTTCCTTCCGGCTATGGTCAGACTCGAGTTCTGCAAAAATGATGAGGAAATCAGTCGAAATAAATTGTTCGATTTTGCCGCAAGTGAAATTTCAAGAGAGAGTCGTCGTTTTGGCCCTTAAACAACAAAAAAGTCGAAAAACTAGAAAAAATGTTTTTTGCTTCGCTGGTGGGAATTCTGTTTGATTTATCAAACGATCAGCCTCGGATGACTCACTCTATAAAGATAACTCACTCTCTGGAGATAACTCACTCTCTGGAGATAACTCACTCTCTGGTGATAACTCACTCTTTGGAGATAACTCACTCTCTGGAGATAACTCACTCTATGGAGATAACTCACTCTCTGGACATAACTCATTCTCAGGAGATAACTCACTCTCTGGTGATAACTCACTCTATGGAGATAACTCACTCTCAGGAGATAACTCACTCTATGGAGATAACTCACTCTATGGAGATAACTCACTCTATGGAGATAACTCACTCTCTGGAGATAACTCACTCTCTGGTGATAACTCACTCTTTGGAGATAACTCACTCTCTGGAGATGACTCACTCTCTGGAGATAACTCACTCTCTGGAGATAACTCACTCTCTGGAGATAACTCACTCTCTGGACATAACTCATTCTCAGGAGATAACTCACTCTCAGGAGATAACTCACTCTCAGGAGATAACTCACTCTATGGAGATAACTCACTCTATGGAGATAACTCACTCTCAGGAGATAACTCACTCTCTGGAGATAACTCACTCTCTGGAGATAACTCACTCTCAGGAGATAACTCACTCTATGGAGATAACTCACTCTCTGGTGATAACTCACTCTTTGGAGATAACTCACTCTCTGGAGATAACTCACTCTCTGGAGATGACTCACTATTTGGAGATAACTCACTCTCTGGAGATAACTCACTCAGGCGGCGGGTCTGGAGGTCTTGAGCATCCGACACTGACGTACGCCGAATTACGCCTCGGTGTGAACTGGTTCGGACGAAGCAGCAAGTACGTGTAGATACTTTTCCGTATTACAGCCCTTACCTGTGTTCAGAATAAAAAGTTTTAATAATCTGTGGAAATTACGACACAACAGCATTGAAAGGCCTATCCTAGGTATTTATACAAAAGAGTTGACAAAATCGAATATCGAAAAATCAAAATGGAAATTTGGTTTCTACGGCAGAAAATACGCAGACCTCTCCGTTGAGGAAGCAGTACAACATGGCGACGAACGTTCCTTGGAAGGAAGTGAGGAAATGAGTCGAGTACGACCACAATGCGAATTCCCAGACCTGGAAAATGGAGAACGATCGGATCAAAAAGAAATTTCATTTTCAAGCTAATTCAAAATTTTGAAGACCAAAAAAAAATTGAAATAACTTTACCTAAAAAAAATTTTTTATATTTCTAATCCATACTAAGTAGTTAGAAAAAATTTTTTAAATATGGATTAAATCAACGTTTAGGCAAAAAGTTTTAATCGTTGCAATTTTTTAAAATACATTATTTTAATTTCGGAGTTCTGGTTTCAAGTATGAAATACTTCGATCTTCCGTCATGGCTTGATATTCCTTCGATCAGTGTATTCCCACTACGTTCCGCATATCGCATTTGTAATTTCGAGCCAATTATGGTAATCGCCTAGTTAGGTAAACGGATCTATTGACATTACCTGTCGGTCCAGAGGCGCCTCCATCATATTGACGAGATTCGTGATGCCCAGGAGAGGCAAAAGGACGACTGCGGCTCTTACGGCTTTCCTGCAACAAAAATATTCGTTTTTTCAATAATTTAAATATATTAAATAATTTATGTTATTGTAATCATGACCTATATTTATTATCTATAATATATATTATATATTTTTATTACCTATATAATTTTTATTTATTTATTTTATATTATATATTTTTGAAATAATTTATATTATATATTTTATAATTTATTTTATTATACATTTTTATTATACAATTTATTTTATATTATACATTTTTTAATAATTTTAATATATTTTTCAATAATTTTAATATATTTTTCAATAATTTAAATATGAGATAATATATCATATAAATATTATTTCTAAATTTTCATGTTTGAAATTGCGGTTTATTATGAAATTTCACCTTGAGAAACCTCGATGCTAAGCGGACCGTACTCGTAAATTACGAGGGTTAACTCACGGAACGTTACCCTCGTCATCTCATTGGGGGATGGGTAAACAAACGATTTCTCGACTGACGCAGGGGTCAAGGTATACGGTACTTCCTGAGCCCCTTATCATTCATTCAATAGCCAACGAGCTTAGCTGGTAAATTTGTCGACCGTGAAAACCAGAAACTAACTTAGACGTTACAGATTTCATAGTTACCCTTTTCATCGTAAACTATACCGAGTCGAGGAAACGATATCTGGAATTTTACAACATTAAAAGCTCTAGAGTGGCGATACTTTGGTAATTTCGTCAATTTTTTAATCAAATTATTTTAATTTTTGACTTTTTCAAGCTACAGTGATGTGGTGTACAAAAATGTCAAAAATTACGCTATGCATACTCTAAAACCTAAAATCAAAAGTCAATCATGAAAATTTTAGTGCGAGAAAATTCAAAAAATGTTGAAAATTGAGGGAGATGGGGCAATTTCGGTCCAAACTATTAATTAGATTATGACACGCAAGACTCGACGGTCTTGCAGGCTTAGCCTATCCCTAAACTCACGAGGCAACTTAAAACCCGCCTAAAATCAAAATACGCCAGGTTACCGGAATATAAAAAATGTCTAGGCATACCGCAAGGTAAAATGAAGATTTTAAGACCAAGAACGCTCAAAACGGTTGGGTTTTGCGGTCAGAAAAAAATAAAATAGAAAAAACTTCAGGTGCAAATACATCGGAAGTACAGTAAGTACCCCACTTGACCCTAAATCGAATTTTGATGAAACGGGGTGATTTGTCTTGCTAAGACGAGCATTTCAGTACGAGAAATTTCAAAAAATGTTGAAAATTGAGGGAGATATAGCCATTTTTGTTTCAACTATTGATTAGATTATGACAAGCAAGACTCTGCGGTCTTGCAGGCTTAGCCTACCTCGACGGAACATTATTCTGCGGTTAAGTCCAGGCAAGTAAATTAATCGCATGACTATTGCAGAAAGGTATATAAATATTTCATACAATCATGCAGTACCTACATGACAAAGACATTATGTACATTGTTTATACATATTATCTTGTTCGTAAATAATGAATAATTGAAAAAAACGTATACCTATTGTTCATTTCATAGCGTCCCGCTTCTGAATTTTGGATATCTGGTCACCTTACTTATACTCACGGTAACAAATTTCTCGAACTGATTTCAAAACTGAAAACTTACAGATAAGGTGATAGTGCCATGTCATATGGGAAAATATGGTAATGCCGTGCGGCCTGGAACTTCCACAGGCGCCTCGAGGACGGACGAGTCGGGTGGAGGTATCTAAAATTGAAAATCCAATTTGGCAAAGGGTCGCCACCCTTACTGAATCGATAAAGTTAAAAAAAATACGTTTTTGTTATGGACGAAAAAATTTTTAGATACCACCACCCAAGAGAAGGAAGGTTTTTTCACCATATCACCCAAAGCCTTGTTTGTACATGATGTTAATTTAGGCTATGCCACAATTGTGAGTAGATACACCAATTTATTTCTGCAAATATAATTTTTTTCACTACTAGTTGTCGTTTTGTTACATAAGATAGCATAATCTTCTACAAATTTTATCTACATGAGGAATTAACTTGATTTTTCTAAATAATCAATTTCTAACAACTAAAAGTACAGCAGCCTGTGCAGTATGACTATAATAAGTAATTTTTAAACCCCCTAAAAATAAATAAAATTAAAAAAACTGACCCTAAAAAACCAAAGCCTATAAAAAGCAAGTATCTAATGGGAATTTCTGTGTTTTTAAATACAAAAAATTGATAATTTAAGCAGGCGTAAACCATTTTTGTACCTTAGGCGACTTCCTTTTTTTTTATCATGCACCAAAATAATTTAGCAGCCTCGATTCTTCAAAATAGCTTCAATTTTCTGAATTTTCAAGATTTCGGCTATATTTACGATTAGTAATTTCCAAGACAATTAGAATGATTACAGCGTAGAAATTATCAAATAATTCGAGCTTTTTAATAAAAATATTTTTATGCCGATATTTTATGTACGCTGCTGATTACTGCCGAGGAGCTTACAATCAGCATAAAAAAGTAAGATATTTCTAAATTCGACGAAACTATGCTGAATGATGAGTTTGAGTTTTGGTTTAAGTTTGATTTTTGGTATCAGTTTGTGTAACAGTTTAAGCTTTAATTTCACCTCTGTCATTGGTTGATGGAGGAGGTTAATTTAGGTGAGGGAGAGAGTGGTAGCGCATCGCACTCTTCATTCATCCAAGCGCTTTCGCCCCGCTGGGCCTCATCAGGGATTTTAGGGATTTTCCCACACAGGGTGCCACTTTTTCCCTACGAGTTTCCCTGAAGGGGGTTGTCAGTTTTTAGGGACTAAAGTAAAAAAATATAATCTATAAAAAAGATTTTTAAAACAACTAGGTAACTGGTTTTTAACAAATAGGTAAATAAATTAGGTAATAGGTAGTAGACTTTTAAAAATAAGTAGTAGATACTAGGTAACTGGTTTTCAAAAAATAGGTAAATAAAGTAGGCAATATCGTTACCTCAATGCACAAAGGGGATATGTCCAAAAATGGCATAATAAGAAAAACTCAAAATAAGTTTTCGATCATTTTACAAAAATTAAGATTTCTTCCATAGTTTTCAATTTCATAAAAAAATTCGCTTAATAAAAAACTGTTTGACTATCTGTATCAGTTTTTGTTTGTTTTGAGTTTTAATTTCGGTTCGGTTTGAGTATCGGTTTGTGTATCTGTATCAGTTTGAGGAGAGTTCAGCCGGCTTTCTCATTAACAGATTCCCTCAGTGTAGCCATACAGAAATCGCACTTGCATTCATTAAACTATGAAGAGCTTCGATTACAGTGTTTACAGGGGCGGGAAATTCCCGCTTGTATCGGGGAAATATCGAGGGGATTTCTCCCCCGGCGATCGTTGGGTATCCGAGATAATTATTGGCGCGGCTTGTAATCATGAGCGATCCTCCTATCAGCGAGTTAATCATGATTACAAGTCAATGGTTAAATTTCATCTCTGGCGGCCCCGCTAACCTTGAAAACGAGTTATCTGGTCGAAATCGTAAAATTCTGAACTGATTCATAATTTTATTTTTGTTCATTTCGGCATTGCAGAATATTCTATACTTAGGTATATAATTATATATACTGTATTATAATAAATTATTATCTTCGTATTTCTTTACATTTCCTAAAACGATAGAAAAAGGTACCTACAAAGGTGGTCTACAATCAAAAATAATAGTATATCATTAAAATATATATTAAAATAAGTTTTCCATTTATTTCGGCATTGCAGAACATTCTTCAAGATTCTGCAGGAAGAATAGGGAAAAATGCCGCCGCAAATGCCGGCCGCCGGACAAGAGGCCGCCGATGCGGCCATCTCGTCGGACTCGGACATCGGCCTCGAGCCCGAGGCGATCGTGCAGAAACATAAGAAATTGGTCAAAAGAGGTACCGCAATTTTCCTGTTAATGTTCGAAATTTGAGCTCACGAAAGAAGAACCGTCTGCCTATCTGTAGTTACATACGGCAAAAACTGCAATAATTCGCTCAATTTTAACATTTTGTCAAATTTCTTCGAAAACTTGTTTTTTGTACTAAGATCAATCGTGATTGACCAGATTTTAATATATTATTTATAGGCAATACATTATTTTTAATCATAATTTTTGCCCCAACAGTGACTAAGATTATTACATGCGAGACTTGACGGTCAAGGAGGCTTAAGAAAAAAAGTAGTTTTAGTTTTTCGCACTTTTCGTCGATAAGGGTTGACATTTCGTTGAAGTTAGGGATAGGATTTTTTTTAGCCAGTTAAATTTCCTACATTTTGGTATGGTCTAAAATTTCCGTCGGATAACTTTTACATGTCGAAAATCCGCCCTAAACGCGACCCATGACAATATTTTTGGAAGGAAGTATCATAATCGGCGAGTCATTTGGTTAGGGTGAGTCAATCGAATTTCGGTTAAATAGGGTGATAGGTCTCGCCGAGACGAACATTCTGGTTCAAGAAATTCAAAAAAATATTCAGAATTGAGGGAGACACGGCGATTTTTGTGCAAACTAAAACTAGACTATAACGCGCAAGACTCAACGGTCTTGAAGGCTTAGCCTATCACGACGGAACAAAAGTAGTTTCAGTTTTTCGCAGTTTTCGGCGATAAGGGTTGACATTTCGTTGAAGTTAGGGATAGGATTTTTTTTAGCCAGTTAAATTTCCTACATTTTGGTATGGTCTAAAATTTACCTCGGATAACTCCTATATGCCGAAAACCTGCCCTAAGGTAATATTCTTAGGATAACAATGAGTTAACATTCAATATTAACGTTTGGGGTTAACTTTTCTCATTGAAAAGGCTTGTTATCCCTTATAATAACAGTCAGAACGGCTCACTTTGACAGATACATTCGCATGCGTCCCACGCAAACTATTTCCTCACTTTGTCGTACAGCTCGAAGCTAAGCGACTGTCTTTATTCAAACTCTTTGATGTCCAATTAAACTGCTGAAGTCAGCAGTCGCCTCATAGTCGATCAGCGGTAGACAAAACGAATGTCCAAACAATCCACTCACAAACCCACTCATTCATTGTTTGATATGATCGTCGAAAAATGAAGATCGGATCGGAGGTGAAATGCGGTCAGTCCTTTCAAGTCGAAAATCATGTCGCGCGAAAAGGATGTCGATTTTCTAATTCGGTTTCCCTTCATTCGTCTGAGCGAAGAAAAAAATTTAAAAATGGTAAAATTTGACTCGCAGGTATAACGAGGTTCCGAATGCTCAAACGGTACCATAATCCGCAGTGGTACCTGAAAGCTCAAATCGCTAAGGAGAAAAGGATCGTCGAATTGAAGAGAGAGAAATTCGGTCAGGTGACTATAATAGTCATAATATTACTATAATAGTGTAATAATTACACCATTACGATCTCATAGTCTGACCATAACCTAAGACCCAAAATTTATTTATTTTTCCAATTTAGAAAAAAAGATTTTACAATTAATTTGGACCATTTTGAAATTATGGGGAAGGTGTCTCATCAGCCTGTAGGATTCCCAACAAACGGTCAAAATTCGTCAAATTTTAGGGAATAAGGTTGAAGAGAGGATTCAGTTTGTATGGAATGCGATCGTAGGGAATGAAATTGTAGGGTAATTTGGAATGATGTAGGGAATGAAGTAGTAGCTAAGGAATTACGTTATTCAGCATGATGTATGGAATGAAGTTGTACGGAATTAGGATACAGGGAATGATGTTGGATGGAATGCGATCGTAGGGAATGAAATTATAGGGAATTACGTTATTGGGAATGAATTTTTATAGAATGACGTTGTATGCAATGGTGTTGCAGGGGGTAAAGTTGTAGGGAATTACGTAATTTGGAATGATGTAGGGAATGAAGTTATACGAAATGGGGTTATGTAGAAAGATGACATGGAAAGATGTAGAAAGATGTATGGAATGGTGTTGTAGGGAATGAAATTATAGGGAATTACGTTATTGGGAATGATGCATGGAATGATGTTGTATTGAATGGAGTTATACGAAATGGGGTTATGTAGAAAAATGTATGGAATGGTGTTGTAGGGAATAAAGCTATAGAGAATTACGTAATTTGGAATGATGTTGTATGGAATGAGGTGGTAGGGAATGAAGTTGAATATGATGGTGTAGTATGGATGGAATTGTGTTGGATGGAATGATATATGGGATAAGGTGGTAGAGAATGAAGTTCCATGGAATAAGGTTATTGGGAATGGAATGAGATTGCATTATGTTTTTAGGAATGATTTTTTAGAGCACAAATATACGAGATAACAAATTGCAATTATTACAGGTATGACGATTTAGGGAGGTAAAATATTGCAACTCTTCAGTAGCTTTGAAAATATAGTCTTTCCGAACTTTTTTACGGCATGTTTCCTATAATACTGAATTTCACGTTAAATCGCCAAACGAAAGGAGAAATTCTCTTAAAGGAGAAATTCTCTTTAAGGAGATGGATACGTGGAACGACCTAATAAAAAAATCCTACCCCATCTTCCCATTCGCCAATCTCCTAATGCTTTTCGACTGGATGTCTGCATTGGCACAGAACAAGTCTAATCCATTTCTAATGCGTGGTTCACTTTTTCTCGTTCCCTTATCTCCTCCGCTTTTTCCGTATGGAAAATAAGCTGATCCTCCGCCGGTTCTCGCCGTCTTTTGATTTTTTAAGGGTTTTTTCATTCGTTGTTTCACCTTCGAAGTCCCTGCTGAAATATTTTTGTAGATCAAAACTCGACTTTTTGAACTTTTGCTTTTTGAACTCGCCTTTTTGAACTTATGCTGTTCAAACGCGACTTTTTGAACTTATGCTGTTCAAACTCGACTTTTTGAACTTATGCTGTTCAAACTCGACTTTTTGATCTTTTGCTTTTTGAACTCGACTTTTTGAACTTATGCTGTTCAAACTCGACTTTTTGAACTTATGCTGTCCAAATTCGACTTTTTGATCTTTTGCTTTTTGAACTCGACTTTTTGAATTTATGCTGTTCAAACTCGACTTTTTGATATTTTGCTTTTTGAACTCGACTTTTTGATCTTTTGCTTTTTGAACTTGACTTTTTAAACTTATGCTGTCCAAACTCGACTTTTTGAATTTATGCTGTTCAAACTCGACTTTTTGAACTAATGCTGTTCAAACTCGACTTTGTGAACTTATGCCGTTCAAACTCGAATTTTTGAACTTATGCTGTGTAAACTCGACTTTTTGATCTTTTGTTTTTGAACTCGACTTTTTGAACTTATGCTGTTCAAACTCGACTTTTTGATCTTTTGTTTTTGAACTCGACTTTTTGAATTTATGCTGTTCAAACTCGACTTTTTGAATTTATGCTGTTCAAACTCGACTTTTGTCAGCTGTGCATCAAAGCCAAACGCATCCTTTCCGAAAACGGCAAAAGAGCCGATTCCAAAAGGGAGGACGAAATCAAAAAAGTCTATTTCGAGTATAAAGCGCTCAAAGACAAAGTGCAGGAGGCCAGAGCTGAACTCAAATCGAAGAAAGAACAGATCAACCAGACGCAAGTGACAATACAAACCAAACGGAGGGTAAGCTATTGTTTTTACTTAGCTCAACAAAATACTAAATGTTGGTACTAGGTAAGGAGAGAGTGGATCTGATTATGGAGCTAATTTCCGCCAAAAAAGGCCATTTAGTGCATTGAAAATGGGTATTTCAAATTTTATCGACAGCACCGAGCAGCAGGCACAATTGTGGGGCCACCGTTGCCATTCACGATAGCGAAATACGAAAACGAACTGAAGGAGGCCAACAGGCAACAAAACGACGTTCTTTCTCGAGTCGGCGAACTGAGGAGGGAGGTAAGTACCCTTCAAGTTGGAAGTACTGCGTGTGACCCTGCCTTCAACATTCATCGCCGTTGAATGAGGTTTTTATATTGAAGCGCCATTCATAAGTTGGCCGCGGATTTAATTTTTTCAAAGCCCAATTGAGAGTCTGAAGCACACTCCAGTAATTTCAACAATTTATTCAAACAGCGAGACGGTTGCATTTGGAGAAAAATTATTCATTACGATGTAAAACCCAATTTTAAAGGGACGAATTTTGGGCGGGAGACGATGAAAAATGGTAGTGAAGGTGTGGTGGTGGGGGAGGGGTGGTGTGGTGGTGGGGGGAGTGATGTGATGGTGGGGGGGAGTGATGTGATGGTGAGGGTGGTGTGGTGGCGGTGGGGGGCGGGCCGCTGTGGTGGTGAGGGCGGTGTGGTGGTGAGGGTGGTGTGGTGTGGTAGTGAGGGTGGTGTGGTGGTGAGGGTGGTGTGGTGGTGAGGGTGGTGAGTGTGGTGTGGGAAAGGGGCGGTGTGATGGTGGTGGGGGGCGGTGTGGTGACGAGGGTGCTGTGGTGGTGGTGGGCGGTGAGGGCGCTGTGGTAATGAGGGTGGTGTGGTGGTGGTCTGGGGTGGGGGGGGGGTGATAGTAATGTGCAGGGGTGGAAAGCGGTATTGGTGGTGGTGGTGGTGCGGGGGGTGTGGTAATGGGGGTGGTGGTATTGATGGTGGCAGTAGCGGCAGTCGTAGTGATGGTGATTGTGTTAGTGTGAGGGTGATGGTTGGGGTGATGGCGTGGGAGTAGTAGTGGCAAAGGGATGGTATTGGTGAGGGGGTGGTAATGGTGGTGTTGTGGGGGTGGTAGTGGTAGTGGTGTGTGGGTGGAAGTGGTATTGGTGGTGGTGGTGGTTCAGGGGCACGGTAGTGGTAATGGAGGAGGTGGTATTGGTGATGGTGAGGGGTGGTAGAGGTGATGGTGAGGGGTGGTAGTGGTGATGGTGGTAGTGATGGTGGTCGTGGAGATGGTGATGTGTTAGTGCGGGGGGGGGGTGATGGCGTGGGGGTAGTAGTGATGAGGGGGGCGGTGGTGGTAGCGGCAGTTGTAGTGGTGGTGGTGAAAGTGTAAAATACTCTATAAAAGTGTTCAAAATGAAGTTGAAGAAGCTGAAAAATCCCAATTTCTTGAACAGGTCGCGAAAATGATGGCGCAGCGGCTGTCCTACATGAAATCCGTCTCGATGTCACTCAACAATTTGGCCAGAGGGAAGAAATACATGTTGGACATACTCCAGCAGGCGACCATGGCGCTCAAAACTCGCGAAGAGGCCATGGAAAGTCTTCAGAGGATCGAAGAGAAGAGGCGACAAGTGCGGGAAGAAGTGCGCGAACTTCTCGTACAGCTGAAGACGACGCTGGATAGGTGAAAAGAGTTCTCGTCTCCCAACAACAAGAAATTTTTCCTTTTTTTAAATTTCTTCCCCTAAAATTTTAGGCGAGGGGGAAAAAGTATTAATTTTTGAGACGACTTTTACAATTTTTAAAAATCGGGCTTTAAAACAATTATTACGTAAATATATCCGAAATTTCTAATTCTACGAATACCTAAATTGATACTCGAAAATTGATACCTGCGCCTGCAACTTGAATTTCCTATTGGATTTGATAGGCAAGGGAGTAATCTTATATGTTCGCCTATTATACCTTCAAAAAAATGCTTACATTCGATATCCCTGTCGGATTCTGTTCAAACTTTAACCTCCCGTTTACAGAGAGTCGGACAAAGCGATGTTCTTCACGGAAAAGGGAACCCGAAGAATTATTAAAGGATCCAAAGGAGGCGATTTATCTCCGGAAATCCTAGACGCGATGGAGAAAGAATTGACGGAAAAATTCGACACGATGTACCAACATTACATTCCTGTAGCGTCACTGTTCTGGGCCAAATCGCTGAACCCCGTGGAGATCGGCAATATCTATCAAGAATGCACGCAAGAATACGTCCACATCATGACTTACATGCTGGCCAAAGCTACGACCATGGAGAGGGAGAATTTCACGGCGAACCAGACGAAAAGGAAAATCGCCGAGGAGGGGAAAAAATACGTGAGGACCGTGAAGACGAGCAGGGAAAACTTGGCAGCCCTGCAAGGCCAGCTGGACCGTCTGGAAAACCAGCTGGACATGGTCAAGGCCGACGAAAGCTACAAGACCTTCCTCAAGGAATATTACTTGGACAGGATCGAGGACATGTTCAACCAGACGGAGATGAATTTCATCCTCCAGCTGTACCCGAATTGGCGCAGGAACGTCGACATTTTCGGCCACGCGATGATGCGCGTCGAGAAAATCATCGTCAAGGCGATCAGCGTTTACAAGAAATCCAACGAGAATCTGTACGAGAGTCCGTTCGTTTATGATAAATTCGGCCAGCACATGGTCGTCATACCCAAGGATCCGAGGAAGAGGGCCAAGGCGTTGTCGGAAATCGCGAGGCGGAAACATATGATCGACGCCGACATGGTGCCCGTCGATACGCCCTGTCCGCTGTGCACGGAAGAAGAAAGGTAACTAACATATTTTGCGGAAAATTCGCTAGTTCATTTATATGTCGTAAAAGGGGTGATGTCCGAACACAATTTAATTGAACACGACCGAATCGACACTTTAATTGCGATACAATTTACTTTTTCAATACACGTCCGACCACACCAGTCTCTTCCTCGTTCTTCTTCTTCTCTTTTCCTTGCCCTGGCGCTTTGGCCACGTCGGGCACTGATTGTTTTTTTCCCCCCTTAAATTTTGATATTTTTTGTGAATTTGAGAATCTCCTCGAAGTCCCTTCCTCGAATTCCGAAAACCAAAACTGCGTCGTCATCTTCAGTGTTGCCTCTCGTGGCCCTTTTCCGAAGCTCTGGCTCCAGCCCAGTTGCTAGTTCGCTCTTTCAGGTGTAGGTAGCGTTCTGAGGTCCGAATTGCCCATCGACTAGGTACTTTCATCAGCTGAGGTGTGTAGCGCCGACATATAAAAGATTATTTAGTGGCGAGAGAGCTGCGACGACTTCCTCTCGACGATATTCGCTGAAAATCGAGCGCTTTCGGCCATTAGGCCCTCGTCAGGAGCTATTTCAGGGACGCCGACTCTTGTTACTGGAGTCGAGGAAAGGCAATCATCATGGAGAGGGCCGTCATGCCAAGAAAACCGCGGAAAATCAATTTCGGCCGTATCACTACCCCTCAGATCGGCCATGTTGATCAAAATCTCGAAAAAATGTCAAATTTCATGTTTTTTGGTCAATACCCTCAAGACTCATGACAAAAAAGCCGAAGTCAAATCCATAATTTTTTAAAAATTTTCCCAGGCTCTACCCTTGGATTTTTCATGAGAAATCGGTTTTTTGAATTTTCCTCATTGCCGGAGAGTCGCAGGAAATCGCCAATGTTTCCTGTTATGCACCTTTTCAAAGGCTACCGAAATTTTTTTCGAAATTTTAGAATTTTTTCAAGGTTCTAAAAATAGTTTTTTGAAATCTCAAAAATTAGTCTTCACACCAGTTTTTGACCACTAAAATCCCACCAATTTTGACTCACAGGGGGTGAAAGCTCAGAAACCTTCAAGGGATCCAACGAGCCCAAAAAAATCAAAATTAGTTCAGTAAAACCCCTCAAATTGGCAAAAACGTGAAAAAGAAAAAAACCGCGATCGAAAAATTCCTACAATTTTCGGAAAAACACCCAATTCTAGGGTAATTAAAGCGAAAAACCCGGGGAAAATACTCGAAAAATTCTAAACCCGCGGCATCACCTTCAAAATTGACTTTTTGTGATTTTTTCAAAAATGGACCACGTTAACGGCAATTTGGAACTTTTAACCTTTCTCGATTGGATCCCTCGATTGGATAGACAGTATGCATCAGGTTTAAGGTGTAACAAAATGTTTCCAGACCGATTACATAGGTACATAATTCATGGAAAAATGTACCTAAAAAAGGCAATGGCGAGGAGATTTGTGACAAAATTTTTCGCAATTTCAGGATGGCGGAATTCAGGCAAAAAGAGGACAAAGTGAAGACGAAGAAATATTTCGAAGACCAAATCGAACAGCTGTGGGGGAACGATATGTTGAAATTGATAATACACCGGATCGAACTGTGCGGCCATCCTGGAGCCAGGGAACTCCAACAGGGGATGGTCGTTACGGCCACCAAAGTCAAAAAGAAATTATAATAAATACATGATCAAAAACGTGATTGAACTTACTTTCATTTAACTGTATTCCAAAGAAGGCTAAATTGAAGATACAGGCTAGACAGAACGTTGTCGACGCGCTCGATATTTTTGTTTTTAGTTACCATAACGCTTTCGTCAACTATGGCCTCTTTAGCGCATTGAAAAAAAATCAAAACCGAAGGCATGAGAGAGAAACAACTTTATTGCCTTAACAAAAACAAGAAAGCGGCCTGCCCACATTTTTGGGATGCCTTTTGGGACACAGAATACCGTTCAATACACTGGGTACATGGTCTTCTTTAGGGTCATCTAGAGGGGTCGTCCTTACACTCAGGACTTTTACCTACGTATCTAAAAATGATTCAAATGTATGCTCGTACATCATAGCAGGTGCTACACTTCAACAATTTCCAAAACCACGCGATAAAACAAACAATATCGACGGCGACGTGATAACGTTTTCCCGAGACATCGCTAAATTCGAAATTGCTAAATTTTTCAAAAAAATTCCCGGATATTTCCGACACGAGTTGCAATTTTGCGCCCGACCGATCGCCGACCGCGATGAAACGAGAACAATGACCGATTTCGAGAGCAGCCGTTCGGACGAGCGATTGTCAAATTGCGGCGAGGATTCGCGCACAGTTTTGTCAGTCTGTCCGACATGTCGCGGAAAAGGTTTCGTCGCTGACCCCGTCGAAAGAAGGGCGAAAAATATTTCCGAAACGGCGTCGATGCCGTTGGCGATGCCGAAAATCAAAAGTCCCCCGTTCAGCGGGCGGTCGCCGACAAGTTTGCCAGTAGGTAACCTCTAATAAGGTAGTCCGAAAAAGTGAAAAGTTGATTTCAGAAAAATTGGATCACAATGTTTCTATGAATATTTGAAAACGTATTTAGAGCATCTGAATTTAGACAAGTTAAGCCGGTTTCACATTGTCAGTGTTGCCAAGGTGCGGACGTCAAAAACCCCTGATACCACCGAAAAAACCCAAATGAGAAAAAAAATCCCCGGAAAATACCCAAAAGTTGAGGACGAATTATAAATTAACTATTTCACATAAAACATGACCCAACTCCATATTATACAACTACGATTTTGAATAGTACGTCAAACTATCAACTATTTAATATGCACTCATTCTTTCCGACTCAGTCAGTCGATAAACATACCAAAACATCAATACAGATTAGGTATGTACCCACACGCAGGTACACCCCCTAAATCCCCCTCTAGCATTGAAAAAACCCCCAAATTTAGAGAGAAAACCCCTACTTTGGCAACACTGCACATTGTCGGCAACGAAAATTTGTTGTTGTTCCTCTTTTCTGACTGGCCGTGGCGAACAATTTGTCGCCGACGTTTTGAGGCGGGAACGAATCTGATTGGCTGATAAGATAAAATCACATCTCAGATTGATAAGATCGTATCAGCCAACCAGATTCGTTCTTACCTCACAACAAATCTGTTCATCCATTGCCAATCATGTGAATCTGGCAATAATCTCTCGCTAACTTCGCTTGAATTTGATTTTCAATAGAAATCAAGCGGCAACGAATGATTTGTTGTTGTTGTTTCTCTTTCCGACTAGCCATTGTTGATTTCTCGCCGGTCTTTTTTAGGCGGGAACGAATCTGATTGGCTGATAAGATAAAATTATCAGATTGATAAGATCTTATCAGCCAACCAGTTTCGTTCCAACCTCACAATAAATCCATTCATCCGTTGCCATTTATTCATTGCCGAACGCGTTAATCTGGCTTTAATCTCTCGAAAGAAATCAACCGGAGATGGCATGTCGATACTTCCGCCGAAATTGCACGGCCCAGTGTCCAACAGCTACCAGAACAGATCCAGGCGAATGGAGAAAAGCCAACCTCCTCGGCGACGAGACCCCAGCGTCGCTTCATCTGACGACAGCTCGAACGGAGAAATCATCCCTCAGGTTTGAACACCTAGATGTAGACTGGACATGAAATACCAAACAAACGCTGCTTTTTCTGCAGCTGTTTTGACCATTGATAGGCGTATTCACACCATAAACGCACTTCTTACTACGATTTCCCTAGTTCCAAACGCTTTTCTTGCAGGTAGAGATTGTAGATATGCAAGAGTTTATAAAAAGAGCCAAATCCCGAATGAAAAGCGGCGATTTGGATGAGGTCAGCTTGGGAGTCGTGGATGTCGTACATATCTGCCGCGCTGATGAGAATTTCGCTCTCGGTTTGATGCCGACCGTAAATAGGTTCTTATGTTTTTTTGCTTCGTGATAATCGCATAATCGCACTTTCCTCAGGGGAAGGTACTAAATTGGTCATTTAATGCTTCAATATCTTCATTTGCAGACATTTGGTCGAGATGCTGCGTTCGCTCCGCGTCACGATTTTACGGCGAGCTTGTCAGGCGATATCCAACCTTTTTCAGTAAGGAACAATACTAGTAATAGATGTTCAAAAAATTGTTGAAGCCTGTCTGTAAAACTGCTTGCATTTCGAATGCGGTATCGGTCGAGATAGCTGGGTGTCTCAGCATGTCTGGAGCTGCTTGCCCCAGCAACCTTGCCGCACCTTGCAACAGACCAATGCGTCGCGGTCTGACAGCACCATTTTTGCAGCAGCCTTGCCCAAGTTTCAAACCTGCAGCAACCCTGCAAGAATCGTGTAGCACTATTTTGCGGCAGCCTTGCAGTCACTTGTTGCATCAGTAGCAATTCCCTGCAGAAGTCAAGCATCAGCTTGATGCAGCAGGTTGTAGCAGCCTTGCAGTCGCTTGATAATGCTTCTTGGAGCAACCATGCTGTAATATGTTCCACAAGCCTGGATTTTGGAGAAGCGGTTTTGAGATGTGCTGCAGCAGCACCTCATTGGAACAGCCATTCGGCAGCCAGTTGGACAAACTGGCTTGCTGAGCAGGCTTGCAACAGCCTGTTGAAGCAGTCTATCAGCAACTTGTTGGAGCGGTCTCACAGCAGGCAGTAAAAGCAGACTTGCAACTTCCTCTTGGAGTGGCCTTGCAACAGGCAGTTAAAGCAGTCTTGCAACTGCCTGTTAAAGCAGCCTTGCAGCAACTTGTTGCAGCAGTCTAGCATCAGCATGGTGTAGCAGCCGGATGTCCCTCCCTGATTTATCATGCAACAGCTTGTTGTAGCAGTCGATCGATGACTTGTTGAATCACAGCAATTCTTGGAGCTGTCTTGCAGCAGCTGAGCAATAGCCATGCGCCAACATTTTGAAGAAGCCAGGCAGCAGCTGCAGGGCGGTCGGATAATAGAGCACTTGTGACAATTATTTTGCGACACTGGTGCTATAATGCTACTGATTTCACCAGAAAAATCAGCTATGTAACGAGGCCAGAATTCGACGAAATGCTGATACTTCTACTGAAGCGGACTGGAGACACAAAGAAACGCGTACGTGACGATGCGATCGAAGCGCTGGAGATTTTCGTCACTTCCTCGCCTCCTGTGTACGTAATACGGGCGCTGGTTGAGCGTGGTACAGAATCGAAAAGCTCTGCACTCCGAATCACGGCGGCAAAAATTATATCCAGGTAGGATTGGTAAAATGCAGAAAGCCACTTTGAAATAAAGACAAATTTTTCATCCTCATATAAAATTCTCATCAATTTTGTTTCCACACAGGTGCGTGAACCAAGTCGGCCACGTTGAGCTCCTGTCCCGTCCCGCCCTCAGGGATATGAGAAAACGCGTTCTGAATGCGGGATGTTCTCTGCTGCTGGACTCTCAAGTGAGTTCTCCAGATATCAGTTTCGGGTCAATTTAACGTTTATAACGCTTTAAAATGTTTAATTTCCTCTTTAAGGCTGAAGTGCGATGCCATGCGATGGAAATCATGAACCAACTGAAAGACAAGGATGGATTCGAAGAAGCCCTGGAATCCGACGTGGGTCACAATCTGCTCACACAAATCGAACATAAGCTTCTGTGGTTGAGACATTCGACGAAAAGTGTGATATCTCACGAGATCAAACCGAATGGAATAAGTGAATGGACATGAGGCGGGGACGATTAAAATAGCGAATACTTTTAAAAAACGTATCTGTATTCTGAACCGTCAGCCTTGCTTATTCAGTCTAGGCGAACCGGGTGCAAGTGTTTGCGATTGGAGTTTATTAGGTACCGACAGAACGTCTCACAATGAAATTTTGAGGAGCCAAGGGACAATCGTGCAGCAATTCCAGGTGGGGCAATCCTCAATATAAGCAGAGTTGGCCATGATGTGACAGGCAGCAATGAAGACAAAGACAATGAAAGATAAATGGAGGCTGCATTGCAACCAGAAAAAATCCAAAAAGTCCACACGCAATCGCAGAGGTTGATTGCAGCAGGATACGTCCAGGGCAACATCTTCTCTCCGCTAGCATCTTTTTCGATCTTCGTTCCTTACAATGTTCTCCATTCACAAGGTGGGACGCCATTCATCGATAATTTGGCGAGAATATTCGGAGAATATTCATGCGATGAATTGAGAGGCTCCCGTTTTCGGCGATCTCCGGAATCTCCGATTTACCGGTCGCAACGGCCCAGCACCGCATTGAAATCCTCGCTCAACAATTTCAACGAGATGCTTTGAAACTATGCATCTTCTACGTTTTCGCTAACCCAACACTAATCTCTTCACACCCGTGACTTCGAGAGAAAGGGAGGGATATTTATAAACGTGAGAGCCAACAGGCGGACGTCTATTGTCGGGAAATGATAGGATTCCAATTCCACCTGAAGAAACGCGTTGGCAGGCGAAACCGTATGAATGGACGGAAGCCAATACTTAGACGAGGAGCCATCGGATTTCCGTGGATCTTTCCGCTAGCCTTACATTCTAAACGAGCTATTATTGCCAAAAGTTGTACGGGCCCAAGTCTATCGATATCAGTTTCGTTCATACTAAATATCCAGAATATTTTTGAACAATTTGACGATAATAAGCTGCGTACAGCTAGCTGCTCCTGGATTTTTCGGGCTCAACATATTTGTGATATCAGAAAAAAACGGAAAAGAAAATAATGGCAAAATAAACTTTTTTTCGCTTAACAAAACTCTACATAAGTCGGACATAACGAGTGGCCGCCATGTTGTGGAATAAAAAACATTTTCTTTCCTGATTTTCATCTGATTTCACAATACATGACGACCCCCACACTCTACAAAGGTTGCGCTCTACAGACTTAGCGCTATGGAGGCATTGCACTCTACAGACTCGGCGCTCTAGAGCGGTTGCGCTCTTTAGAATTTGCACTCTAGTGGCGTTGCACTCGACAGACCTTGCGCTCAACAGACTTACCACTCCAGGGGCATTGCGCTCAACAGACGTTGCACTCTACAGGCGTTGCGCTCTAGAGGCGTTGCATTCTAGAGGCGTTGCGCTCTAGAGGCGTTGCACTCTACAGGCGTTGCGCTCTACATACTTAGCACTCTAGAGGCGTTGCGCTCTATAGGCGTTGTGCTCTACGTACTTTGCACTCAAGAGGCGTTGCGCTCTATAGGCGTTGCACTCAACAGACTTAGCACTCCAGAGGCTTTGCAAAAAACGTTACTCTCTACACATGAAATTGTTTATCTCTTCCAACATGATTGGTACCTGATTTATAGAAAAAAAGTCGACTTTTCGAAGAAAAAGAATGAAACCAGTGAGCGAGGGGCGGTAGGCATACAATTATTACGTATTCTCGATGCAGGGCGACCCTTTCCAATCCTTATCACCAGGTGACCATCAGCAACAAACAAAAATGAATCTCCTGATGGGGGCCTGTACGCCGAAAGCGCTAAAGCAAGCTATTTCCTGCTCTTTCCCAAATAATCAAAGTTTGGAAGCGACAACAAAGTCAAGTACAATTTTAGGCCGCAGAAAAAATTTTCACTCTTGGTCCAACATGTGTCAGCCATCAATTCGTAAAGCCTCCTCTTTCGAAATTTCCCGTGCCAGAGTGGAATAAACCCGAAATCGCTCTCGGAGTATTTCTTCGGTTTCATTCGATAGCGACTAAAAGCTCCGGATCAAAGGTGACCTTTTGATGTCCTGACGCCTTATCGCCATTCAAAGTGTCCGGTTGGAAAGCTGTTTTTCATTCGTATCGCGATTCTCCCGTTAGAGCGAAATTAAAATCCAGCCTTTCTGCAAATGTAGACCGAACCTGTTGTCGGTTGCAGAAAGTCGCTATTCCCTTTTGACTCTCGATTCCGCGAAATTTAAATAAGAAAAAAGGAAACACTAATCAGGCAGGAAGGGAAATATTGAATAAAGTATGATGGCCCTCAAAGGGAACCGTTCTCAGAAGTTCCGCCGGCTTAAATATCAAACGACATTCGTCAAAAGCCATTCTAATTGTATCCGTCAAAATTTTTGGCGATGCTGGAAAATAAGAGGAATTCCAAAAGGATATTGTCAATCGTCGCTTCATTGATTCTGGTGGCTTGAATGAGACAATTTTAGAAACAAAGTCTCTACCATGTTGCAACATTAGGCTTGTTCGGTTAGTCCTGGGCAGTCCAGGACTCCATGCAAATGCACCCAAATGCTTGAATGTGTTTAGCGTCAGTTACTGGTCCGGGACTGTCCTGGTCTGTCTGAACAGACCCATTTTAAAGCAAGTTTCACACGTCAGACCGTCCCCCCCCCATCACTCGTACAGACACACAGACCCGATTCTCGGATCGGCTGATTCTAGGGATATTTTCATATTGGCGCACCTGTATCAATGTTTATCTGCGGAAGAAGGTTTCTTGGAAAAATTACCAAAGCATGGGTCTGTTCCAACGGTCTGTGGGATGGGGGGGAAGGTCTGACGTGGGATACGGACTTACCGTCGTGGACCGTGGAATCTGAACGGCGCGCCACCACAACGCTCTCAATCCCAACCCCAAGTCCCTATAACAGTATTTTGGAGGGAAAAAATGAAGATCACCCAAACATCCTTCGTTTCCTTCTAATTCACCTCCGAATGCATATCTGTCTCGGAAAAACCCCAAAATAAATTCCACGTCCCCCCGAGGCGGTACAGGGCAACTCCATGTCCTACGGTGACCTATGGGAAACCTCTGCGGTAGGTATTCGCATCATATTTTCCTCGAAGAGAGAACTCGGTTGTTTTCTTTCTGCCAACAAAGACGAAAGGTTGAATCAAAGTCTAATTTCGGGAGAGGCAGACCCTTTCGCCGGTTGGGGTAGGTAATTTTTCATCCCCTCGCTGGCAAATAGTGAGGATGGCATAGAAGAATGGGCCAATGTTAGGGCCAAGAATGTGTTGCAATCCGGCTGCAAAGTCTTTTGTTCCCCTCTGCATCGATCCCAGAAACGGCGAGTCGCTTCCTCGCCGTTTTTATTCCGCCCGAGTTCCTCCGACCTCCGCGTTCGCAGACAGTTATTGCGGTGGCAGAACTTTCCATATGGAAAGCGTTCAGCTGCAGGGCTGGCGACCAGTCAGGCCGATTTTTCCTACCTCTGTTGCCCTTGAGGCCAGGACGCAAAAATTGTGACATTAAAGCCCGCAGTTGATCGGGATTAGGCTCATCCAGAAAACACAAGCCTCTTTCGCCAAGCTTTTGATTAATTTATAATCTTCTTTCTAAAACAACAATAGCTCAACAGACTGGCAACAAGCTATAGAAATTATTAACAATAAATCGAAAAAGCGAAAGAGGCGTCTGTTTTCTGGATGAACCTAATCCATATCAGCTGACATCAGAATCAACTAGTGGGTCGATATCTCAATATTCAATTAAAGGCCGGAAGTTGTGCATCTAACATCAAGCAGTTGAAAGTAAAACTAAAGTTGGAAGTGGAACAGAAGGCGCAAGTAAAAATAAAGTTGCAAATCAAACGGAAGGTGAAAGCGAAACCAAAGTAAAACAGGTGAAAGTGAACTTGAGTTGCAAGTGAAAATGAAGTTCAGATAGAAACATGAGTGTGAAACATAAAGGTGAAAGGGAAAGAGAAGGCTCAAGTGACAGTAAAAGTAGAGCTGAATCTGTATCTATTTCAACTTCAGTTTCATTTGCAACTCCATCAATACCTATAAGTTTGGTGAGATTCATGGTGACACTACATGATGTGTATATTATGCTTGCACTCACCTGGCCTGCTCAACTTCACTCGTATGGCTCTGTCGTAGTTTCACGACGAGAACTCGTATAATGTTGAGGAGGAACAAGAAGTTCAACTGGAAACAAACAATATTGATAACAGGCGATGTGAATTTGAACATTATATGAGTGGGAGGTGGAGCGTGAGGAGGAAGAGGTGGTGGAGCGTGAAGAGGGAAAGGAGGAGATGGAGAGGAAAAGAGGAAGAGGATAGGAGAAGGATGTTGAGAGTGGGAGGATGATGAGGATCGGAGGAGGGGGGATGAGTGGGAGGAGGTGCTGGAGCGAGAGGAGGAGCTGGAGCGGGAGGTGGAGCGTGAGGGAGAGAGGTGGTGGAGCGGATGGAGGAGCTGGAGTGGGAGGAGGAGCTGGAGCGGGAGGTGGAGCGAGAGGAGGGAGAGGAAGTGGAGCAGATGGAGGAGCTGGAGTGGGAGGAGGAACTGGAGCGGGAGTAGGAGCGTAAGGAGGGAGTGGTGGTGGAGCCGGAGGAGGAGGAGCGTAAGGAGGGAGAGGTGGAGAGGGAGGAGGAGCCGGAGCGGGAGGAGGATTGTAAGGAGGGAGAGGTGGTGGAGCGGGAGGAGGAGCTGGAGCGGGAGGTGGAGCGTGAGGAGGGAGAGGTGGCGGAGCGGGAGGAGGAGGAGGATAAGGATAGGAAGAGGATGAGGATAGGAGGAGGGGGATAACAGGTTGAAGATGATGAGGATGGGAGGAGGATGATGGGAGGAGGTGTATGATAAGGATAGGAGGGTGGAGGGGAGGATAGGAGAGTGGAGGGGTGATGAGGATAGGAGGATGAGGGCAGGAGGAGTTGGATGAGGATAGTAGGAGAAACGGGAGGATGAGGAGGATAAGAGGAGGGAAGGAAAATTCGCCTTGGATGAGATTTCATCAAGGTGGACGTAATGAATTAGAGCCTATCCATCCCATAAATCATTTTCTCCCATCTTTTAAACATTTTCGATAAGATTACGAGATATTGAGACATTTTTTGCGGCGAATAATTCAGGAATCACAATGGCCAAGAAACCCAGGCAGATAGGGTAAATGCGAGCACGAATTGCTGGAAATTCGAGATGAGTGGGAGGGACTGGTCGTGAAAGGATCTCCACAAGTCAATTCAGGTTCGGCCTCACAAATTGACGACGGCCGCTATCGCTTACATTCAAAAGGAAACGTCAGCTCCGGGAAATTCCGCACCGATAGATTCCCTGGCCGAGATACATTTGTCAAGGAGTTCAATGTTTCAATGACAATGAGACATTTCGAAGAGAAATCGATGGACGGATTTAATAGGAAGGTAAGCAAATATCGAAGTGGTTCCGAGTTGGTGGAATATAACATCGTCATGGAATTAACCCTTGACACTCGTAAACTCTTGGCAAACGGTCGCCATACATTATAATATAATATATTATATTGAGTAGGTACCTTATAACTATGGACAAAACTGAAAGAGATTCCTACAGTATACCGTATATTCCTATCCAGTATTCCTACAGTATACAGTATAACAGGTATACCTGTTGTCGTTTTGTTCATCTCATTTTTGCGCTAACTGTTCACCCGCTAGAGCACGCAAAAAAGACAAGGTAATTTCCATAATCAGTGGGGGAGATGGAAAGATTTTACTGATTCTAAACACGAAAAATTCCTAAAAACACTAAACACGTCACTACGGGGATGGGGAAATGCGGAAAACTGAAACTCATGCCAGGTTGTTATCATAAGAAGATAAGGAACGAGGACTCGGGGACTTTGCCCAGAGGAGTAATGTCTGCAGGTTTGTCTTTCAGTGTTGCCGGAATCATGAAAATTTCCCCGTTTTTCCCCTGCAAAATTCCCATGTTTTGGAGGAGTTTTTGCTCGTTGGCCAATCCGACTACTACGTATTCTTTATATCGCATAGACAGACTGTATGTTTAATATGTACACGAAAAAAATCGACAAATGCGTTGGACATTTCGTTGACGTCATGGACATACCTTTTTCTCGCCGAAAAAACGCGGTTCTTCAACTGAAAAGAGTGGCGAGATTTCCTAAAAATCCTTTCAGATCTTTTTAACTTCGAATAAGCTCGCATTACGTAAAGCACCGGGTAATTTGTTCGTTTGTATTACCAACGACCTAATGAGTATAGGTATACCGTCAAAACGTTGACATGAAAAACGAGGACTGACAAAAACACGATACCCATCGTCCACGTCTCAGCCAGTCGGCGAATTTTCCGAAAGAATAAGCACCGTTTACATATTCCAGAAATTGGATAATCCTCTCAACGGTTGGGTCATTATATCATTATCAAAGCAATGTACAGAATAGCGACTGTAGACAATGGACGCTCGTTACGAGCGAGAACGTTTTCCAGAGAAAATCGCCGAAGAGTTTTTTCAGTTTTTTAACGAAACAAATTCGCGCAATTATTCGCGTTTTCTTGTTAAAGAAATTCAGTATGTAAGAATTATTCTGAGTGTGTCTCAATGAGTGTATGACATACCTACATTGTAGGAGAGAAAACAGGAGCTCAAACTGAAACTAAAACTCAAACGAACTGATACTCAAACTGAAACTGAAAACCTATTTTATAGCAAAACTCAAACTTGAAGGCCGGAAGAAAGGAAAACACAAACTGGAACTAAAACTCGAACGTCGAAAGAAAGATAAATTCGAACTGAAACCAAAACTCATACTGATACTGATGATACGCTAAAACAAAAACTGATATCCAAACTCAGAGGTCGAAAGAAAGGTCAACTCAAACTGAAACTAAAACTTGAACTCAAGATCATAAAGAAACTGAAAGTCGTACATGAACTCGAAGTTGATTTTGATCTCGAAGTTGACTTTAATCTCGAAGTTGAGTTTGATCTCGAAGTTGACTTTGATCTCGAAGTTGAGTTTGAACTCGAAGTTGACTTTGAACTCAAAGTTGACTTTGATCTCGAAGTTGACTTTGATCTCGAAGTTGACTTTGATCTCGAAGTTGAGTTTGATCTTGAAGTTGAGTTTGAATTCGAAGTTGACTTTGATCTCGAAGTTGATTTTGATCTCGAAGTTGAGTTTGATCTCAAAGTAGAGTTTGATCTCAAAGGTGAGTTTGAACTCGAAGTTGACTTTGATCTCGAAGTTGAGTTTGATCTCAAAGGTGAGTTTGAACTCGAAGTTGAGTTTGATCTTGAAGTTGAGTTTGAATTCGAAGTTGACTTTGATCTTGAAGTTGAGTTTGATCTTGAAGTTGAGTTTGAATTCGAAGTTGACTATGATCTCGAAGTTGATTTTGATCTCGAAATCGACTTTGATCTCGAAGTTGAAATTGATCTCGAAGTTGACTTTGATCTCGAAGTTGATTTTGATCTCGAAATCGACTTTGATCTCGAAATCGACTTTGATCTCGAAGTTGAAATTGATCTCAAAGTTGAAATTGAACTCGAAAGTGACTTTGAAGTCGAAGTTGAGTTTGATCTCGAAGTTGACGTTGATCTCGAAGTTGACTTTGATCTCGAAGTTGATTTTGATCTCGAAATCGACTTTGATCTCGAAGTTGAAATTGATCTCGAAATCGACTTTGAACTCGAAGTTGAGTTTGATCTCGAAATCGACTTTGATCTCGAAGTTGAAATTGAACTCGAAGTTGACTTTGATCTCGAAGTTGATTTTGATCTCGAAGTTGACGTTGATCTCGAAGTTGACTTTGATCTAGAAGTTGAGTTTGATCTTGAAGTTGAGTTTGAAATCGAACTTGACTCTGATCTCGAAGTTGACTTTGAACTCGAAGTTGACTTGATGATTTTTAACATTAAGGCGATGTTTGAAGCTAAAATGTAAGATGAACATTTCTTGAAACGCCGGCTAAGCAGATGTTTCTTACAAATTCTTTGACAAATAGATAAATAATGTAATGCGAGTATTTTTCGTCCCTGCAAGCTTCTTGGGATGTCTAGTTTTCCATAGCTTTAGCAAAGAACACGGCAGGCACTTGAGAGAGGACCGGAAAAAAGTCTCCTTTCGTAAGGTTCGCCTTTGCAAAGTTTAACAGGTTTCTCAGCTGATCGCATCAAAGAAACGGCGAAATTATGTAATGTCTGGTGGAAAGAATTCGGGGGAAAAAAATTATGTTTTCCCCCAAGGTTTTCCGAGTCGACCGGGGAGAACGGGCGGGTTCATTATAGATTAATATTTCGATCAAGCGCAGGGGCTGGGGAAAAACTGGAAAGAAAACCGAAGCCTTTTGTGAAAAACGGGATTAAATCACTTTATATCGGATGCACTTTTTGTTAAGGGAACAAAAGAACTACCTACGTTTGCAAGTGAAAGCCCCGTCAGGGTATTTAGTTATCCGAAGGAAAAACAAGCGCTCGCCGATTAACGGCGAAAAGCCAATTGGATTTTTCAATTTTTCGAATAATTTCATATTCTGTCGATTGAATTGATCGCTCATTGAATTCGTTATATTCGCGATTTGCTCCTAAAACAGGCGAAAATGTCGTTCGTGTGTTGAAAATAAAATGATTCATTGTCATGATGTTATAGGACCGGGCAAGGAGCGATGGGAGAGGGAAACTGGAAATTTTATTCAAATCACGACCAATTCATTCGCTAAGTATAAACTCCGTCAATTATTCGTTTATTCGAAGAAATCCCGCTTCAAACCGTTCATCAGGAGTTTTGCATGTTCGAAATTGTAATTAGATTTTGTACAGTGAAAATTCTACAATACGTTTTTTAAAAAGTAAATTTCCCTGGTTTTTTCCCGCACGAGGGAAAAATTCCGCGAGGAATCAGACGAGCGGCTCTACACAAAAGCGCCGACGTATGCGGCTGTCGGGCCAGCGGGCCTGTAGAGCGGCACTTAGGTTGCCTGGCGGACCAGTTGAGCGGCACGTAGCCCGTCTAGCAGGCTTGTGAGACGGCACGTAGCCCGTCTGGCGGGCCTATTGAGCGGCATGTAGCCCGTCTGGCGGGCCTATTGAGCGGCACGTAGCCCGTCTAGCAGGCTTGTGAGGCGGCACGTAGCCCGTCCGGCGGGGTCTTCTGAGCGGCACGTAGCCCGTCCTGCGGGCCTATTGAGCGGCACGTAGCCCGTCTAGCAGGCTTGTGAGATGGAACTTAGCCCGTCCGGTGGGGTCTTCTGAGCGGCACGTAGCCCGTCTAGCAGGCCTGTGAGGCGGCACGTAGCCCGTCCGGCGGGTCTTCTGAGCGGCACTCAACCTGTCTAGCGGGCCTGTAGAGCAGCACTTAGGTTGTCCGGCGGGCTTATAGAGTGGCACGTAGCCCGTCTAGCAGGCCTGTGAGGCGGCACGTAGCCCGTCTAGCAGGCATGTGAGGCGGCACGTAGCCCGTCTGGCGGGCCTATTGAGCGGCACGTAGCCCGACTGGCGGGCCGGTTATAAAGAGGGGGCAACGGAACGCTCAGCACTCACGGAATGCTCAGCCAATCAGACTCGTTCGCCATTGCTGGACCCGCCCACCGACGGCTCAAGCCGCCGGCCGTGTAGGATTCAATTTTCGAATGTTTCAGGCCGACTGTCCTTCCTTTCAGTAGTCCCCTCATCATTAATATTTAAGCAAAATTACATTAATCAAATAATTTCGATGGATAATACGAAAAATACTCACAATTATAACAGCGAACCTGGGCCCTTCGAGGATCCAAAAATACATCGTGAGATTGTACCCCCACCAGCACTTGGTCCTCATATGTGTGGCCACCACTGCGGCCCAGGCCAGCGTCATGATGACGGGCGCCCCCCAGCCCAAACTCGTGTACAGTTTGTAGTGGAACTTTTCTTGGAAAACTCGAACTGGAACAGACAAAATTGGTGGAATAGACACAGATATTTTTCAAGATCAGGCATATGATCAAATAATGTACCAAAATTGAAGAAAATATTTTTTTCCAAATTCCAAAAATTTGTTTGAAGTGAGGATAGTTTCATGATATTAAATTCTTAACCTCCTTAGCAGCCTTGAACCTTGAATTTTGAACATTGATTCATTCTTTGGGGATGGGGGACATTCAGAAAAGCGACTCTCGATGCAATAAAAACCTATAGGTAAATAATGTTTATGAATAAAGAATAGAACGCACAAAGCATTTAACAAGAAATAAACATGAATATTCGTACGAAAGACCGTCCGGATGAATTCTTGACTCGTATTAAGCGGACTTTTCTCTTCCGAGGCGCGCTCTCATGAAGAATTCATCTCGTAAAATGAACACTCCAATTTGGCCATTGTCGCCTTGATTTAGCCGGCTCGTTCTCCCTTGGGGCTTGTTGGAATATTGCCCGAACAAAGGAGAAATCTCATCTTTCAAATATTTTATGGCTGCGGCCGGTGTTGAATTATGGAATAGACGCCGTTATTCCGAACGATAACCGCTACCGAGCGAAAGTTGATAAAATACTAAATTTACATCAGCGTACGACCGTAAACCATTTATTTCATAACTAAACGGCGTATTTTCAACCGTCTTGACAAAACCAAACAAATTTATTTTGGCCTGGTAAACTGGTTTAGTACTTAGGTGTCCAACCCCCTCATGGTACAATACGAAAATTTAATTAAATAATTAATTTAATAGATATGGCAAACGGAGGATAAAGTGGGCCGCACACTACTCGATTGCTGGTGGAGGGGGTAGGAAAATTCATTGCTGTGATTGGCCAAGGTGGCGTCGGCGTAGAACCAAATGAACTTTATTGGCGTTTCCAAGTCACGTTCCCATGTTCATCGCCCCTCAAACAAAACCCCAATAAAATTCATTTGGTCCAACGCCCACGCCACCTCGGCCAATCACAGCAATGCATTTTCCTATCCCTCTCCACCGGCAATCGGATCCACCGACATTAGGCGGCGCAATTTTGCCTGAAAGCAAGTAATATCGGACGTGGGGGTGAACATTTTGCTTTAAATTGATTTTCTGCTTCCAAACGATTTGATTGCTGATTCAAATTGACGAATTTTTGCAAGTAATCTGCATCTAACTAATCCGCAAGTGGGAATCGCAAAAGTGAAATAAATGGATATGTTGGGGCTGAAAGATAGTTCTAACGCAAGGGCGGAGAAAAGGATGGAAGCGCTGAAAGATACGTCCAGAGGCGAATGGGAAGACATCTTGAAGGCCGCTGCTCCATTTGTCTATTTGCGTCGCACAGAATCACTCCAGAGCACCAAAGAACTCGCCAAAATGACGAGAAAGTCGTTCAAGTAGGTGGTGGTGTGTTGTGGTAGGAAGGTGTGGTGGGGGTGGTGGTGGTGGTAGGCGCGGTGGTGGGAAGGTGTGATGGTGGGGGTCGGCAGTTCATCACTGGTGATGGTAATGGTCTTTTTGTGGTAGGTGGGGGTGTGGAGGTGGAGATTTTGTGGTAGGAAGGTGTGCGGTGGTGGTTTTGAGGCGGGAAGGTGTGTGATGGTGGTGGGGGGCCGGCAGTATCACTGGTAGGCATAACCTGAATCATCAAGCGATAAAAAGTAAGCCATTTTTCATGTTTTTTCCACGTTTCCTTCAGATGCATCAAACTTCATCGAAACAACTTCGAAATTCCGACCCTAAGCCATTTCGTGAACTCGGGCAACATCCCGTCGTACATTTTGGACGCGGGGCTGACCCTTAAAAAGTGTACGAAATCGACGAAGATGACGCTGTACTTGAAAGACGGGCGTCACAACGAACTCTATCAGTACAATCAGCATTTGACGACTTCGAGCCACAGAGTGAATTTCAAAATTGAGAAAGGCACCCGATTGGCTGCGTACGTTGCGCATTCCAAGCAATACATAGTCACGGAGGACTGCGGAAGTGAGTTCCAGCAGCGCTTAATTTTGGATCAATTAGGTAGATTCGGTACAAGGAAACTTGTGCAATACACAAATTTCTCGAAAATAGCCGGAAATTATCCATACAGATGACCCAAGGTTTCCGCTGGGATTGGGTTGGAAAAATTCCATCCGCCGTCCAGCGCTGTGTCTGCCGTTGGTCACTCCGGATACCCTGGAACTCTACGGGGTCCTCGTACTGACCAGAGATGCGATGGGAAGGCCGTACAAGAAAAAGCACGTGGAAGCATGTTTGAATCTGCTGACCGCAGTTGGTATGACCATACAGGAGGACCATGGCAGCTTGAGAACCGACAGGTGAGACTTTGAAAATCAGCACCACTTATGGTGGGGTCATACGATGGTGCGCCAGCTGGTCAGCCTTAACCAGCCATCTGGTATTGGGGGTGACCGTCTCCACCAACTCTACCCCAGCACCCAGAGCCATGGCTTAGAGCGGTTTTCTTAATTTTCTGGATTTCGATTTCAATTATGTCTTCCGGTGCACCATCAAAAAATAGCAATGAAGACGCAAAACTCCTCAATTATTCATTTTGAAGTAAACATCCCATACTTTTTGGTAGGACAGGAACATTATTCGACTACTTGACGCAATTAATTGGAATCTTCTTCTGCGAACCGTTGGGCTTGAATCGATTCTTTTCAGAGCTCGTCGTCTCCGCAAGAATCGCACTTCGAGCTGAAACGTCAGTGTTTTACACCCTTGCCAACATCGACGATTTGGGTGGCATCGAGCTGAACATGTTCATGGAGTCGGGGAAAAGCGAGAGCCACCGGAAAAAGAGGTAACGATACGCTTGAGTTTGAGCATTGAAAACTTGTCCGAGGCAGAGAGGGTATGAAGCTCATATGATGCTGCAAGGCCAAGTTGTAGGGTAGGTAATTCATGGTGAAATATCAGGCAATCTATGGGACATGGGGCAATCCATGGGACATGGGGCAATCCATGGGACATGGGGCAATCCATGGGAGCCAGAGATCAATCAAGTGGTGACCAGTGGCACTTGGAGCTCTGAAGGAAGGAGTGCCGTGGGATTCCGAGGCATGGAATCACCAACGATGGAGTAGATCCTCAAGAGAGCCAGGGGTAGATTATGATGAGAGTAGCTAGGAGTAGATAGGAGGTCTAGAAATGAGAGATGGGACTTCTGGTGAATGGCCTGCCAAATAAGAAGCTCAACGAGCAAAAGTGGACGACATCAAAAGATTCAAAGGCTGGAGCGTCGCCGGTGACTGAGGTGCCTTTTCGATTTATGTTGTGGGTGTGGAGCTGCTGAGCATGCCATCAAGCGCTCCAAAATATGGAATACAGGGTCGTTCTTGAGAATCCAGGATGTGAGCCTCGGGCAGAATGGAAGCGAAGCTGTCAGGAACTCCTGAGGATGAGAATCAGGACTTGCGGCCATTGGAGAGCAGCAATAGACATAGTCGTCAGGAACAATGGGTCAGGAGTGCGGCAAGATTGTTTCAGTGGAGAATCAGATTCAATTTTATCAAGCCAGTCAATTCTTCTCCGAGTTTTCTCAAATGTACATCTTACCAACTCAACAGGTGGTTAAGTCTCCGGAGAAGCCGTACTGTGGCTGCCCGGGTGGTCACGTCTCGTCAGACATGCAGTCTCAGCAGGAGAGAGTTGCTCGAGCATGATTACAAGCTGAGCATTTATAGGTAAGTCATTTCCACGATAGGGTTTGTTGTTAACATGATGAAAAAAGTGTCACTTGATGCTTCCGTTTGGCATGAATGATCCACCGTCCCACAACTCAAACAGCTGGTTAGGCATCACTTGATATGATCAATTCCCTGACGATGATGAGCAATGGGGCTGTGGAATGGCAATTGTCTCACCAAAAAGCTCGCCAAGAGAATTCTGTTTGATGTTCGCAAACAGTGTTAACATTACAGGCCAGTGCCATGCCATAGCGTTCTGGCGGTGCCCATCTATTTCAACCAACGCGTCATCGGCGTCGTCGAATTGCTCAACAAACTCGACGAAGAGAAATTCTCAAAAGCGGACGAACAGCTCATGGAGCGGATTCAAACATTTTACGACATCACTTTGTCAGCGTTTGTCATGAAGGAAGACATGAAACGGTTGGTTTGACTTGATAGAATATTTTCAGATAAAAAAAAAGATGCGCATGTGCGAGTTTGGAAAATGTGCGAAAGGAAAGGCTGTGGGGGCTTTAGTCGCTTGTTTACAATAGAAGTGGCCGATCGAATACCAATCAATTAACAGTGCCCGTCTAAAGTCGCATTGTAACTTGGCCCCTGGGCTAACCTGCGCAATTGTAACCTCCCATCATACCAACCTCACTTATAAAGGGTCCTTAACACCACTGAGGGTCTTTATAGGAATCTAATCAGCAGGTCTATCCTGATCCGATCAGGCTGCTCCAGCATCCCTGTTAAGTGGGTTGTACTGTTGAAGCTAATTTTAGGTTAGATTCCGAGCTGGGAAGGGTAGGAGACTTCATGAGGCATCAATTGATTGCTCTCTAATTCCGTAATCATGCAAACGCAGACTACAATAGCTTCTTGTTCTCGTATTTATTTTCACTACATGCAGTAGGTGCTTAAACTTCGAAACGAAGGACCAAGTTCATTATATTGAGACTGTTGGCCTCTAAAGTTCAAAAGAATAAAATTTTGCAAAAAAATATTCGAGTATTTCACAAGAATGTTATTTTATGACGAAAAGCTTTTCCTCAGATTACTGGCGAGGATGGAAGTGACGAAAAACCTGTTGGAATTTCACATGCAGCCATGTCCGCACGAATACGAAATACTCCAAAGTACGAGTGTGGCGATACCACGAGAAATCAACACGTTGTATTTCCAGGCGGAGAAGTACACGAAATACGAGCTCCTCGTTCTGGCCAGAGCGATCATCAAAAGCGTGCTAGGTACGACAGAGATTGGAAAAAATGTTAATTTCAAAAGAGCATGTCCCAGTATAAAAAATTTCAAAAATAGACGATGAATCGATTTCTTAGGAGCATGGAAATGATATAACTCGCAGCGTATTTACGACTCGATTTCAGGTAGCCGCTATTTCAAAGTCGTCAACATCAACAAACTGCTGCTGATGGTGGTGAAAACTATGCCGAACCACCCGTTCCACAATTTCGCCCACTGCTTCAGCACGTTCCACATTGTAGCATTCATCATCTCGCAGGACAAGGATTTCTTCACATTCAGCGAAAAAGAAGATCTCCTTTTCACGGCTTTGTGCCACGGAGCCGGAAAGCAGCAAATGATACAGACGACCGCCGAATCAGAGGCCATCGTGCAGACGAGGAACGAGTGGAAGACGTTCAACATAAACGAAACTATGATTTACATAGAGATCATTTTGAAAGTGTGCGGCGTCCTGCCGCCTAGCGAAGATTTCGAAGAGTATCGAGTCAAATTGAGGAACATTCAGAACATGATGGTCGAGTGTTATCAGAAAAGCTACGAAGCCGAAGGATCGGAGTTTGTCGAGAGGTAACGCAATCTTGCGTCAGAGGGTTTGTTCCAGGAGCGTGTGTTGGGCAACGCCCCAAAATCTGTTCCAAAGCTTGCGCAGCGCATGACGTCTTCGCTGGGGTTGGTTTGGTTGCAAGAGTTTTCAGTGCGAGAACACCATTCACTGAACAACTCCCCCACTTGACAATGGTGTTCTTGCACTGAAAACTCTTGCAACCAAAGCAACCCCAGCATGCGCTGCGTACGCTTTGGAACAGTTTTTGGGACGTTGCCTGACACATGCTCCTAGAACAAACTCTATGATTGAGACCAACGAAGATGTTCGCACATAATATTTATCACCAAAAACCCAACTTGGGCCAACATTTGTGGTCTACGCAGGTTGGTACAAGCCGAATTCAAATGGAACCACCCGGTCGATCGGCAAATGATGCTCAAAACGTGCATGATCGTCGCCAGCCACCATATCCACTATAACCATTTCATGCCTTCGGTTTCCGCTTTGCTGTGCCTTTTGGAGGAAATGAGGAGAGAAGTCGCTCAACTTAGCAAGCCGAACGCGAGCTGCAAAGCGTTGGACGAAATTCCCTTCAACCTCAACGACGACAGGAATTTGAGGGATATCGCAAAGGAGCAGGTAGAAATTTATTGTTTGCAATGAATGAGGATGAATGGGAAATGGCAAAAATATCACTCTCCAGCAGGATTCGAACCTGGCACCACCTGCTTTCTGGGCAGACGCCTTGAACTCTTAGATAATGTAGGTTCAGGCAGTCTGGGACGGTCACTCAAGTGACACGTTGCCATCGAGGAACAACCTTGCAGTTTCCTGGCTTTTCCTATTATCTGATAGTACCATGTTCGAGGTGATGCAGGAGTGTCACCAGAGGGTACCTCCCAGACAGTCAGAAGCCAGGCATTCTGTGGTTGAAGGGTTTCAGGCGTTCGCCAAGAGCAGGAGGTGTCAGGTTCGAATGCTGCCGAGAGCCAGCAGACCTAGAAGCAAAATGCCAACTTGCCCCTTAGGCCAACTCACCCGATCTCCCCCACTGTGAGACTAGAGCGTCACGTTCTAACGAGTTCCAACCCTTTCATATAGAAGGCGGCATGGCACGGCGGGGGCAACGTTATCAGGGTAAAAGCAACGCCTGGAACGGTGGTTTGAGGATGGAAGTTTTCCAAAATAATGTGCTTATCAACCCAAAAGCCACATCAGGAACTCATTTTGGTGCGATTCGGTGCAGGTGGTTTTCCTTGATAAAAGAGTCCTTCCATGGATAGAACTGTTGAACACGCTATTTCCTACGACGAGGGCCATCTATTACAACTGTGTCGACTTGAAAGAGACCTGGGAGGATCTTCTGACGCTGAGAACGGAGGAGACGTGGTTCCCCGACGTTTCAATGGTAACTGCAATTTCCAGATTGAATTATGCTGGGGTTGTTCCAGGAGAGCAGGAGGAGGATTAGTGCCTTGCGCATGCGCAGTTTACATTGCCTTGCGCATGCGCAATGTAAAATGTTCCTGCGCATGCGCAGTGCAAGGTTTTGGAAATGTTTGTAAGTGGCGTCGCTGGAGGGTCCAAAAAAATGCTTCTGGAACAAACCAATTATTTTCTCTTTTGCAATACACCGACTAAAGGGGAGTATTGGAATTGTTCTAAAATTGAAAATCGGAGAGGAGGTTCACAGAAAAAATTACTTATACCGACACTCTCGCTTTATACGTTACTTTCACTAAGTATTTTTATTTTCCGAGTTTTTTTGTATTAAACTTGAGTAGGCTGCATGTAGAATTTCGTTCAATAACTCCATAGGTATCGAGAGGGGTGGTGGTTATATTTAGAGATGGTAAGACATGACGTTGGCAGACAGGAAACCAATTTTCTTCCTTAACATGGGTAAAATACGCAGTCATTCTGATTCGAATGCTCTGCTGAACGCCTGATCTTCCAGTCGTTTCAAATTACCAAGCGTTCCGGACTTGTTAACAGAAGGATAGGTACATAAGGATATTCCTTCAACAGCAACTAGTTGAGTCGATATTTCTGGGAAAACGTTCAAGGTCGCTGTGCGTCACTTTTAAAGGTTGAGCTCGGCATACAGTTAAAACAAGAAAATGTTTACAATACATTGGCTATAATTTTGCCGCTTTTCATGTTATTTTGTCTCCTAATTTGCTTTCGAAAAAATTGGATCAGGGGTTCGTTTGATTTTTAACATAAGTAGTACCTTGTAATGATAATAAATATCATTCAGGAAAAATTATTGTTCCTGAGGCGAGGCCGGCATGCCGAAAGCGCCAATGCGGAGAGTATACGTGTTTCAGAGCAAGTGTGGCATTTTTGTAATTGTCGTGCGCATATTTCAATATCTCGCACAATAATACATTTTCAATTCGAAATTCAAGGATACCGAAGCGAGGGAAAAGGTTTTGAAAATCGTCAACGCTTTGGATCGATCGCATCAGAAGGAGGAGTCGATCATGTCGGCATCGGCATTCATTCCCAACACCGAGTCGAACATTTTCAACATCAACAGCGAAAGTCGCCTTTAGTCATTTTGGGGACGATTAATATGGAGAATATATATTTATTCTACGTCGTCGAGGTGGGAAATTTATTTTTATTCAAGAGGCTCGGCCATTCAACGATTTTTTGGTAGGGGTATCAGAACGAGAGGAATACGAAGTACAAAAGGCTAAAATACGGATAAAATTAATTTTTTTTGTACGCAGAGTCAATTTTCGAATTTTTTAGGCCCACATCTCACTCTAATTTAGGCGCGGCAACACTGAACTCTAGCCTGAGCTACAGCTTTCCAGTGTTGCCACGTTCTCCAACGGGGAATTTGGGTCGATTTTTTATTTTGAAAATTTCCCAAGCGGAAATGTTACACGGGTATTATACCGTCCGCTATAGTCCGCTATAAAAAATCGCTATCAGCGAAAAAATGTCTAGACTGCCATAGGGTTCATGGGGGGATACGTCATTAATTCTTTTGTTATCAAGGCGGCCTTGGAGCATTCTAATTTGCTGCACCGACCGCATATTATGTCGCCAAGCTGCATACTACGTCACACCACGGCATTCTTCCGCACTTTTTGAATTTCGTCACTAATTCCTGCATTTTTGGGACGTTTTTGGCCCTTGAAATACCAATTTCTGACGTACCGAAGCGAGTAATTTTGCGAAAAAAATAAATTCGCGAATTCCCTTTGTTCTGAGGAGGAAATGTATTGATAAATTCAAAAATATAGGAAATTCCTTTTAGATTTAGATAAGCAGTAAATGTGGGCACGCTGAAGTGGAGAACAATAGGTCAGTTAACCAGCGAACTTAAGCAGCCAGGAACATGACGGATGACATTTACTGGACGGTTGGTTCGATTTGGAAACTTTTAATGGAAATGTCGAAACTTGACAATATCACTGTGAAGGTTTGTCGACCTGTCAATGGTCTCAATTGGTTCACCACTCATAGCATTTAACACTACTGTTTGAATGGACAAAATTTGGAGAAATCAACCAACGATTGCACCGAAAATTGCAAAAGAAATTCAGTGGCATAGGAAAAAGAGCGGAAAAATGTTGATGAATTACTTATCGCCTCAAGTAAAGGATAATAGAAAACAACAACTTGAAGTGGAAAACCTTAAAAAAGTTGCAAGCCAGGCGAGAGCCGATCGAACGAATAGAAAGCGGAAAATTGTAGCAGAGCTATACCCAACAAATTCGATTCATGAGTCGGGCGATGAGTTGTTTCGGGCAAGATCATTATACCTTAAATAAAACCGAGAAAATATTCCAAAAGGATTTTCCTCTGAACGGCTAATTGGGCGATTTACGCAATCGCCTTACGTCACGGGCTTGTTCCAGTCTCTCAGTGCTGGATAAACGATCCCTTGATGAACACAATGGAAACGTTCAGGGAGGGGTAGTTACGCAATTGTTTTCAGTTACATAAGCCCCCTAAACTTGACGGGGGAAATGCAGAAATTAGGTTATCCTTCGCATTGTAAACTAGGATATAGGCAAGTTCTTCCCCGCGATTTGAGTAGCCCCGTCCGCTCGGCTTTGTCTGAGGTCTGTCTGGTTGACTTTGGAGACACACAAGTATACCACCCAACTGCCACCCGGGGTCCTGCTCAGCTGTTGGCAGCCACCCGAACCCCTAATAGCTTGACTGCCACCCTAACCCTAACAAGCCTAACGACAACTGCGCCCAGGGCGCTAATCCGCCTCGACAACTGCCACCCAAAACCTCACTAGCCTGTTGGCGACTGACACCCAAACCTCTACTTGCCCGTCGACGACCGCCACCCATGGTCCTGCTCCGCTGTTGACAACTGCCACCTGGGTGAAAGCTCTGCGGTTGACAACTGCCACCCAAACCTCTACAAGCCTGTTAACGACTGCTACCCGCCAGCCTGTTGGCAACTGCCACCCGGATAATGCTCAGCGGTTGACAGCTGCCACCCAAACTCCACTAAGCCTGAAGACAAGTGCACTCAACAAAGGTCAAATCTCAAATGGAAATCAACTTTGACTTAACAACTGGTTACAAGCAGATAACAAAGAGTTCACGGATAATTTTACGCTCTATCCTCGGCCACACTGGAAATAAAACGTCTAACTTCAATATTGTAGAAGAAAAATAAGATCAAATGAGTTCAAAATTAAGTTAGAAACCTCAAAATCCGCCTTAGCCGGAAATCGAACCTGGTATCTACAGATTTGTAATCTGAACGCGTCGAGAGATGCCGGGTTCGATTCCCGACCAAGGCGGAATTTTTCGTGACGGATTTCCAACTCAATTTTCAACTTATTGTATATACCTTGGAGGTTATATACCCAAAGAACCAAAAACAAAGGAAAATAATGTCTGCGTGGATATCAGGAACAGGCAGGTAAATTATTGCATTGGAATTAATGTTCATTCGCCCCAGAGTAGGAATCATGTTATTACATAAAGCCCACGAACAAAATTGCTAAATACAGCCCTACATTCTTGTGAATAGAAATTTCTAATAATGCTCTCCTACAACGTATGAGCCAGATTTCGCCAATGCTAACTGAATTTTATCTTCTCCACACCACCCAGGTTCCAACCGATAAAAATGATAGCAATTTATAGTTGTAAGCAAATATGGGGTCGGAGGTAATTTTCTTAAGAAATCTCCTTATTTTTAACGTCATCTGTAGGGGAAATAAATCTCAATAATAAATCTTCATACTCTCCTCTATTGATCTAGAATTGATGATGTTAATTCCAAAAGGTACTATATCCATTCTGACAAGTTTCGAGAAAAACGAGGAAAACTGCTAGTACCATTCAGAACACGTTACCGGCTAAATTTTTTTGCCAAATGTTAGTAAACCATCTTTAAATTTGTTGGGGAAATTTTGGAAATTATGAACTGCAAAGGATAATTTTTACCGCAATCTGAAAATTGGAATTTTTGGATATACCTAGTACTTTTTGAAATTAACATGCCGGAATATAGTACTTTTAGAAATGAAAACTGGTTTATAGTACTTTTTGCAATTAACATGAAGGGATATGGTACCTACTTTTTGAAACGGAAAAAAATCAAAGAGACCTGTTTCTGAACAATCAATTTATTCATAATAGCAACTCTGGAATAGTACTTTTTGGTTTGAAACGACCATCGCGAAGACTGTCTCATACTGGATAAAGTACTTTTTGAAATGAAAATGAGATATCACTCCCCATTTTGATGGGGATAGAGTGGTTTTATCCCGGAAATAAGTTTATTTTTGAGTAAAACTCGCCCCCAAAACCCCCAGGAAAGTCTCATCTCGATTTCGAAAAAAATGGCGTTTAGTCCAAAAATCTTGTGCAAAAATCTTGTCGATTTACTGGGCCTTATTTTGTTTGATGAGAGTACCTGCAAACAATTGTTTCGCAAACAGCGCAAATGCGCATCCGGATTTCGTTCAATTGGCTTTACAAATCCATTAGGACTTGGCTAATGAGTTCTTTTCAAATGTTAGCCAATCCGAATGGACGACTTTTACCTCAGTGAAGGGCCTGGAGGTTTACAATAATATTATTGTTGTTATATTATAACAACGAGCAATCCGGAGGTAGCCAAATCCACGCCCTGAATCGAATAATCCATAATTCCCCAGCGCCATCAAATAATTTTCAAGTTAAAAATTCGAACAACACACGGATTTTTATCAAATGACAACTTTACTGTGCCTCCTGAATTGTCCGACCGATTTCGAGGATTTCGGTCTCAAAACCCTTGGAATTAACAAAGATAATACTGTTTGAGCCAGAAAAATGTTAAAATATGGAAGTGAAATTTGAAAAAACCAAGTTTACTCAGTACTCCCCAAATAAGATTTTCGACTATTAGCCAGCCGGATTGTTCAACTATCCGTTTGCGAAATTAGTTCAAGCGCGCACTGCCGAGAGGCTCCCGTTCAGCCAGTGTGAAATGATTACTGTTCCCTTTATCTTGCGAGTTTCTAATTAATTTCTAAGCGAGTCTAGAAACACGAGTCACTTCATGTTCTTGATTCGATTTGTTCCAAGAAACCAACTTTGCATCAGGTCGATCGAATTTTCAATTACTGCTCCGCCGACGTCATGAATGGTGGCCAAAGTCAGAAACTCGGGGAGGGAAAACATTCGTCGGAAAATCCAATTCCAGTCCGATACGGAATTTCAGCCGAGCTCTGAAACTGAAGGTCTGCTGTTCAAGGCCTTATGAATATTGACAGTCATTCGATTCTATTTATCGCGTATCTCAGGTCGGTTGCACCGGTGCGGATATAAAGCCCGTAGTTCGAAGGTCGAATGGTTTGAAAAGTAGAAAGATCGGATTGGCATCTCAAAAACATAAATAGCTCTAAAACTTTCGAAATCGTACAGCCTGGGATAATATTACGGGCTTTGACACCATTTTTGGGCGTCCAAACTCCAAATTTAGGCCAAAATTTCAACACACGTCTGTTTCCCAAAGGGACGCCTAAAAAAAATGATTTTCGTATTCCAGGACCTTCTATTTTATTGAAAAGTACAAAAATCAGTCGTCAAAATGAAGAATATCTTAGCAGTTTCCCTACATACGCCAGACCGCGCCATCGACGTTAGAAAATAATCAGTATAGTTCATCAGTAGGGGGAAAATGGAGGCCTTGACGTATCGCTCCTTATCAATGACGTCATTCCCACGCGTAGGCGCCCCTCTTCCTCACGTATGACGTCACGCGTCGGCGGGAGGGGCAGAGGATGACGTCACTGATAAGATCTGATACGCCAAGGCCCCCATCTCTCTCCTACTTGCATCTCCAGCTCCTCGTCTATAACTCACTTATTTACCCCCTCTCTAATTTCCTCTCGGTCGGGTTTTTTTCCTTCAATTCCGCACTTAACAGGCTTTTATCGTCTGTGAAATTGCCGGAGCCGATATCGATTTTAAGGCTACAGTGAATTTGTCGCCTAATTTAATTCCTTATCGCCCTTTTCCACGTACTGGGCCTGCACTGGCGTCTTCTGACCGCAGACCGCAGTTCGGGTTAAGGTTAAAATTACCGGATTCCTCGCCAGTAGATGAGGAAATCATCTCTTTGAAACTAATCTCTCAGTTGTTTCCTCTTGTCTTTGATCGGAGATGAAACTGTCGTCTAAATTAGCTCATCCGGTGGAGCTGTTCGGTAGGCATACCCACATTGAAGGAGTTGGGTACGATTCATTTTAATTATTTCGTTACGAATAATTTAATCACTCTTTGACGTTGATGATTGCATTAAACGTGGAACGTTGGGATGGGAATTCGATCTATGCATGGGTGAAAGACAAGATATTTCAACGTTTTGACCTCTTATTCGGGATTTCAAGACTTTAAAAACCTCCGCCCTACCCATTTTCAATTATAGAATTCTCCGGCACCGACATTGCCCATCCATGAACTTCCATATTGAGAATTTCGAATATCAGTCGGGTCGGATTCTGGGATTCCTTATACTGAGAAGTAAGGTTAGTCGGCTCTTAACCCGAATTCGGGCTCAAAATTCCTGCAGTAAATTGTCTAGGGCGAGTTTCGAATTCTGGGTAAAGCTGAAGAATTATTTTCCCCTTAGGGGACATAAATGTCTATCAAAGAGAAATGGACTTTGGGGCGAATGTACGGTCAATATTGTCCTGTTTACGCAATGTACCTTACAAATGGCTGAATTCGACCACAAGGTTATTCAGCAGCCATCATCAGCCTTCTTATTAGTTACACAGAGATATTAAATATCAAAGGGTCTCGTTAATGCCCTTTTACTTCGCCCGCAGCGACAAAGCTGGATGCCCCGACTCACGTTAGCGTCAAATTAATGAATTTGTAAACCGAGGACATAGAGCAGGTATTTAGGTAATGTCCCTATAACGTCAGAAAAACATGAAAATAGCATTAAAGACGTTTTTAATGATGATTATTCCCTAGAAGAGCTCCAGCTTCCAATTCCCACCGACTCTTGGTAAGTGATTTTGAGAAAATTCCACTCCAAGAAAAACACGTCAGTAAAGGTGACGATTCACCATCGCATTGCTGCCGGAAAAGGGAGGGGATGGATGTGAGACCGCCGTTCGACCCCACCTTGACCAATCACCTTACCCCCACCACCACGGATCGGATAGCGAACGGGCACCTAATATAAAATACACACCGAACATTTTCTATACGATAAAATACACATTTTCTATACGATTCCACGCATGCGCACCAATTATTTCAAGTTATTCGAATAATTTTGGTTGACCCAATTCTCCACAGATGGCCCCGATCGGAGGGAACATGGTGAAAAGTCAATACGCCATGTTCCTCCCGACGATTTGATACACGTCTCAAAACGAGACGGTCTAGTTCAAATTTCTCCGCCGTCATGCTAATTTGAGTTGAGCAGCCAACGGCCCGTGAAAAGTCGCGACCGACGAGCGACTGAATTAACCGATGGGAAAATCGAGTTTGCCGACTGTAACTAGGATTGCAATAAGTGGCGTTGACGACTTAGTGGGTGCAGTTAGCGAAATGCAACGTCAAATTGCCATAGACCGTGAAGCGATGACGCCGCAGCAAACCGACGCCGACCGCCGCCAAGTAGCAAAAGCGCGTAGGGCTGGGAAATCCTTCGTATTCGAGAGTGGGCTTCTCTGTGAAATGTTTGTTTAAACAATCGAAATCAAAAGAAAAACGAAAATTTTCACACGATTTTGGTCACTTGCTGCAACACAAAGCCGCTCGTGGCCAATTCGTGCCCGTTCTATCCGAATCTGTAGAAAATAAGGTGGAAATGAAGCTCAAATTATGATAATGTTAATCAAAATTTGTGGTAGTTTCGTTTTTCCATGAGCTTTCCTACGATTTATTCGAGGAGGTTTCCAGTGCCATCCAAATCGCAGTGACGTCAGACTTTTACGGTATATCGTATGCAACGTCGGAAAATCCTCGAAAATTAATTTAAACAAATAATAAAATCACAATAACAAAACGACTATCGAGTAGATAACGCGCAGTAAGAGAGTGAATTCCTTTTATACATTTTCGGACCGAATATACGATATTTCAACTGGTAAGCTTACCGCCGTAATAATTTGGCCAGAAATGCAAAACTTCGAATAGAAATTATTCGACTAGTTCGAAATAAAATCCCTTCTACCTCCGGCCGGATTTAGTGCCGGTTAGTTGAACCTGAACAACTGAAAGAGACAGTTTACCGCAGCAACCGAAAGGTGGAACGGTCCATTATTTACTCTTTCCCCTTTATAATCCGGCGAAAAACAGAAGGATGTCCTCCATGTCGCGTACTGAGGCGGTAAATACTGAAAAGTTTCTAACTAACAGCGTGTACAACTAATTATGAAACTTTCGAGCCAGAAATTAATTCGTGCACGTATTTATGAATTTAAATTCTCTGAATTGAAATTATCGTTTTAGGCCCTGAAGGTAAAAACGCGGTGCCAGTTCTGGTCATGAAAAGTCATCGGTATTTGGAATTTCAGCCGTACCGGATCAGGTACGTGTCTTCGCTAGATGGACACGAATTTCGTTATATTTTGGGAACATTATGTGGATTGACAAAATTTACGAAATTCAAGTACCATTTACGTGAACATGTACATTGAATTACGGTTCAAGTTATTTTAGAATAGGAGTGAATTCAGGCATTTCATTGGAATCATAACATTGAAAATTTGATCTGTACTACCCCAAAAATGTTTAAAAAAAATGTTTACCCTATCAAGTTTTTGCCTTAACCCCATAATTCGGCATTAAAACCAAGAAAACTGTGGAAAACGATTTTGGCCGTATCACTACCCCTCAAAATGGCCATGTTGGTCAAAATCTCGAAAAACTCGTCAAATTTTATATTTTTTGTCTTTATCTAAATATGCACGCCCACAAATCCGAAGTCAAATCCCTGATTTTTTTGACATTTTTCCTAGAATTGTTTTTTTTTTTTTTGAGAAGTCGATTTTTGGCATTTTCTCAGTCTTGAAGAGTCGCAGAAAATCGCCATTTTTCCTTTAATAAACCTACCTGAGCAAAAGCTAAAAAAAAAAAATTTTTTTAATTTTAGAATTTTTTAAAGGGTCTAAAAATGGTTTTTACAATTTTTTGCAATTTTTCTCAAAATGTTCGCAAAATTTTGTAAATGTTTTCAATTCACATAATGTTCAGAAAATGTCCAGAAATTGAGTCGGAGTAACCTGAGTGATTTTTCCTGAACCTCTGATCCGATTTAGGACGTAATCCCATACTTATTACGTACATGTAATAAAACGTGTAAAATTGTAGGAAAAATGGAGTGAAATTTGTAATTAATCAGTGAAATTGTAGTAAATAAAATGTAGTAAAATTTGTGTTGATGTTCGGCATACCTGTAACTACATTGTGCAAGTATAGGCCTTCGATGAACATCCACATGAACATGGCAGTGCGTGCGTACTCGAGGAGCACGTAGGAGGCTTCGCATAGGAACGGCTGAAACGTGAAAATTATTTTCGGTAAATATTTTTCAACGTCGAGCTTTTAGGTATGAATTGTCAATTGAAATGGGGATTTCCAATTCAACGAATGACAGCCCTGAGAAAAATGGAAAAATATCGGCACGCATTTCGACCATCGATTACGGCTGAACGGCATGACCGATTTTAATGTTCGTGCAACGCATTCGACGAGAAATTTAACGCTCTTTAATTTTGTCAGCAGTGAAATTTTCCGTGGGAGGCGCCGTTTTCGTGTAAAATGCAAAAAAAAAGAAAAAGGCTGAAAAAATCTTTTTCTATCCGCTCCGCCAATTGATTTAGGTGCTCTAGGGTAAACTTCTCAGTTCAGAAACTTCTAAATATTTCCTAAAAACTCAGCCCAATTTTATTTTTTTTTTTTACTTTTTTTACCTCGATTAAATTGAGCTATAGGCAGCTATAGGGAGGATAGTAAGGAGGAATAGGTACTTACTGTATTGTCGATTCCATGTCGGCCAGTATTTTTCGACCGTATGATGGCCTGGTCGATGTAAAGCGTCAAACGGATGACAACCTGCGTCAGCATGGCGACGAAAAGATTTTTGTGTATTTTCGTCCTGTTGTTCTTCAACACTCTGCAAATGGCAATATTTTAAAGCCCGCTATATCGGAAAATGTTTTTGAGCGATTTTATTGACGAAAATTCGCTCGATTGAGTAAAAATTCCAAAAAATTAAGGAGTTGTAGATCAAGATGGAAATTGAAATTGGTACCTGGTGCAGATTCACCATTGCTATCGGCGGGGGTATTTTTTATGAAGGTCATTTTACACACACAATTTTCAGAATCGATACGGGTTAATCGAAGATCCAATTAAAGCGGCTATGCGAAACACGAACTTTTCCGTATTAATAGGTAAAATCATTATTTTCCCGCGGCCAACGTATAATAACGGATTTTTTCACTTGCCCCTCGGTGCTTTTTACGCAGTGAATAATGTTCTTCTTTTGATTGGATCAATTTTTTGAAGTAAATAACTCAATTACGTGATTGGGGTGAGAGGGAGTGATGCTCCAAGGTATTCTCGTCGATTTCACAAGCGCTTTCGCCCGGTTGGGGACTCTTTAGAGGACGGCCGTATTTACAGGTAAACAAATCATTTAATTTATTAGCCCAATTAGGAATTTGGAGTATTTAAAGTGGAGCAGAGAAAGACGTGGTAGTTTAGACGCATTTAAACACGCACACACTTATTAATGAGATTTTGAGTAAAAGTGCGTAATATACACTTAATTAATCACGTAAAAGTTCTGTCCAAAGCTGCGTTCCGATTTTTAATTTTAGAACGATTGCAATACTTCACTCTGTAAATATAAAAGTAAAAATCAACTACGGTCCGCAGTATTTTTCCCCGAAGCGGATTTATTTGAGTCCGGCGAGTATCATTGCTCGGCGGAAAAATACCCGGGCACATCTGACGGTTAACTACGGCCATATTTATACGGAGAATGAGAGGAATTCCCGCCTTTCTCGCTCACAGACCATATCCGAGGCCGATATTAGTTTTTTATGCATTTTATACCTAGTGTTTGTAGTTTATTTGGACAAGTTTGAAGTCGAGCGAAATTCTTCCCTGCAGCCGAATAAACGGAGGAGATTCTTCGGCTACGCTGCTGTTGAAGCTCTTGTGTCAAAAAGCTCTTTGAAAAAATGCTCTTTTAAAGAAGAAACATCAAGGGCTCGCAAGTCGATACCAAAATCCGAAAATATTTTACCTAAAATGCGAGAAGATGGCTAGGGACAGCGTGAGAGCTGTTAAGGAAAGACTTAGGCCGACGATTTCGAGGGTTCGCGTCCTCTCCGCTATCTCGAGCTTAGTCTGTAACAAAAAAATTTAATAAATCATAAATATGATGCCATTAGACAGGCGAGTGGGAAACTGCCTTTCAACGAAAGCGCCACCTCGACCAATCACAGCAGTGCATTCTCGTTTCCCACCAACAGCAATCGAACAATGAATCACTGATTGCAAGTGGGAATAAAGATTGATGGGATTGGTCGAGGTGGCGTCGGCATTGAATCCAATAACTTCCATTGGAGTTTCCAAGCCACGCCTCCCGGGTCACCCCCACTCCGACAGCTGTCGGATACCCTGGGGAGTGTGACGTCATGGGCGCAGTGAGTGGACATAAACAAAAGGTTCATTCAACGCATTTTCAGACGGAAATCGTCATTTCATTCGAATAACACATGAAAGTCGGTACACAATTGTAGAAAACATCGGAGGAAAATGATCGACGTGAATTTAGCTGAGCTTCCGCTCGAAATTCTGGAGCTGATCGTCAATCAATTGGACCCAGAGGAAGTTAATACATCTGTTAGCAAAATAAACCGCAGGCTAGTTGTTGATATAATAGCCTATAAATAGAGAAAAGACGATTCGCAACGTTGCTTCTAGTGCGTGATAGTAACGTTGATAAGCGGTGAAACCTTCCATCAGCAGGTTATGTGATGTGAGAGCTGAACAGCTGATCAGCAGATCAAACCGCCCGTAGTTCAATCTGCTCTCTTATCAGCTTCAGAACACAGGAGGAGAAATCGCATAACCTTGGACTAACCTCCCATCGCAAATTGTCACTGACAAATCCCCGTTTTCAATAAAAATATTAAAATCGGGGGAGGAGTTGATGAAATTTTCCGAAATTTCAGGTTCGCCCAGGTCTCGTACAACGTGATTTGCAAAAAGCTGGCCGACCTCGAACAGCCGATCAGCAGGAGGCTGATGGAATCGAAAGCGAACTTGGAACGTTTATCGACGGATACATCGCTCAACGATGAAATCCTGCTTGTCTCAAAACTGACATTTTATCAGATTTTGCACTCGGAGTATCAAATCCTTTGCGCCATTTACTTCAATAAACGGTTGGTGGCTTTCCCTATGACGATAGTTGTATCTCTCAAATTGCCGGAAATTTTCAGGTCCTGAACGCTTCAAAAATCGTATGAAAAATTTCGTTTTTCACCCGCTTTTTTGACGTTTTTATCATGCCGTCATTGACGCCCTCAACCAGAGGCCATGGTAATGACAATACCAAAAGGCCACGATAATGACATTGCGGATTTTCTACGGAAATATCACCAGAAATAGTGAACTTTTTGAGGTTTTTAAAAATAATGCGTGACCATACCTTCGAAGAGAATAAAAAAGAGAATAAAATGTATAAAGCATATTTCTGGGTCATACATAACATGGGAGTAACTAGGTCCGTTGCAATTACCCTTGCAGTCCTGGATTATGACCCTCTCCTTATGACAATCTCCATAAGCCTGCTCGCTGGCAAGTAAATGTTGTTATCTTGTAACTTGAAACTACACAATTCCCCATTTTCTTTCCCATTGTTCTTAGGCCATGAAAATGACCCCCGATTATTTTTTGTCTACGGAGATCGATGAATGCTTGTGTTGGGGTATGGGGAGGAGGAAATACGGACTTTTTTGGCGGCACAGGGTGGCATTTACTCGAACTTGCCCGTACTTTGAGAATCACGATGAGTTGGTAAATGAGTCGAATAAAATCTCGATATTTTTGCAGATCAGTGGAGAAGACGTCATTGGCTTTTCACGGGATTCGCAGCCTGAAAGAGTTCCAAAAGCTCCTGCTCACTGATCGGGCCGATTTCCACGACAAAACCGTCTCTTCAATGCTGGACGGCCTGCGTAACACGAATACGGAAATTTTCGAATCCTTCTTCCAGAATATATGGAAGCTCAGCTCCAACTGCGCCGGCCTCCTTATCCTGCGACTCCTCGATTGCTCGTCGTGCTCGACATTCGACATAGCCGCGTCCCACGAGCAGTTCCCCTCGAGCAAACATTCGACGTGTCACGTCTCGGCTAAGTTTGACATCGCCGATATGAGCCATACCTTGGCTTCCCCTCCGGACTTGCCCACAACTAATACCGAACTGGCGCGGAAAATGTTAGCCGCCTACGTATGCGATGCTGTTCGCTGGAGCAATATTTTCACGTCGCTGAGGATGCGCTGGATCTGCTTGGACAAGGCGCTGGCCATAGGTTGGATTTTCTGGATGTTTAACCCGAGAATAGAAGAAATACTCGATCCGCTATAATTATTTTGTACTTGGGAATATTATTCGAGAATGAGGCAACACGGATTTGCGATGATTCTCCGCCATCGTGATTCTATTGAGAATTGATCCATCACATTGTTGATCCTTGATGGGAATGCGGATCCTTGATGGTCCTTCATTCTTGAATGATATTCCGAAATAGGGATTGCGCAATGTCAACATAGGCCAAATGAGGCAAAAATCAGCAACTTCGGCGGACCACTCTCGAGGCATTTGATTGGCCCGTCTCTAGGAGTGGCCCGTGGAATCTGAACGCTGCGCCACCAGTGCGCGAATCTTATCCTGTGCACAGCCCCTATAGAGCGGAAGTAAGTCAATCACCATGTTCACAGTACAGGCACCAAAATGGTGATCTAACCAGTCATCATGAGCACAATACGAATCTGCATCAGCATCTCTGAGGAAAAAGAGAAGCAAGAAAAATCCAGAGCAGCTTGCAATGCTCTACAGCAAACGACACGTCTCTTTTTCAGGACGTAGGCAAACCTCAGGTTGGCCAGAAATGGATCCTCTACATCCTTACTGTACGGGCGAGGAGCAGACCGTTGAAGAATCGCTCCAGCCATCGCACAACGGAAACGGAAAGGTCGTCAGGCGTTTGTCGAAGAAGATGACGACCTCAAGAGCGAAGACATCCTGGACGGGGACGAGGGTGGAGCTGCAGCTATGGTGCCAAGCCGAGGACGTTCCCGAGCGTATGCTTTCGGAAGACTATCGCACAGCACTCCAAAACTACCAAGGCGAGTATCACTTTAACAAGCCGTTAATCTACCATGGCACAGGTAATTATAATAAATTTAGTCGCCAATTCCTGTCGACAACGCTACCCATTACTTTCTCTTTGTGCCATATCTTGCTGATTGGCATGAAGAGAAATCGATCAACGGGAAATGAAGGAAGTTGAGCAGATAATTGATCCGCTCGAACTGAACTGAGCCAAAGGGAACTAATGGGAGGCCTGCAGTTTATTATAAAGTTGACAAACTCTGCGTTTGAACGGAGCCGACTTTTAGTTCTCAACCTTCTGCCCGGGATTAACCTTGGGGTATAAATAATTTCACGTGATTTCCCTCTATTTAATATTTTTCCTATATAAATCGACAGAGGTGGAAATGGAAGGGGAAGAGGCCGATTCGTCGCAAGAGTATCACTTCAATTTGAAATACGTCACAAATGTGAGGGCCACGGCGAGTAACAGCCAAGGATTTGTACAGACGACTATCACGATGAGCGAATCGACCGATGCGGCACAGATACGACAAATAAAAAAACTTATATCAACATGAATCACAATCATGGTTTAAAAAGATGAAATTTTCAGAACCGAAAAATGGGGGTAGGTGTGAATTCGGCCAAGGGAGCGACATGGAAGAACTAGAAGGAAGGTCCACTCCATTGAAAGCTGCCCGAGGATTTGACACGGAGCAGTCTAGAATGGTAAACAGGAACGAACCTAATTCTCGAACATCCCGTAGAAGCCTCAAGTGATGGTTCCTGTTTCTTGCTGGAGAACACTTGAAGGGCTCAGTAATGAAAATTTCCGAAAATTGAAAAAATCCCAGGTTCATCACTGCGATCAAACTGAATAATTTCGGCCTTATTTGAGAATGTGAAACGCTATTTCTCGGTTGGTGAGTGAACTATTTTTGAAAAGTTTCGTTAGTCCCAAGACCGCGTTGCTGATCGAAAGAAAACGGCCATGTAACGGTGTGTGGATCTTCCTTCTATATCTTCCATGGGAGCAAGGACTAGAATCTAAACGAACTTTTCTGACATCTGACGAACTTTTCTAGGCCACGCCCCTCTGGCGGTTATTTATCCCTCTACCGCCATTCTTCCTTCGTCAATCCACCCCATTGGTGTCCCTTCTACATGGATGCATTGTTAAAAATCATACCTGCGCCTCTTGAGCGGAGCCGAGTTTTCTGGTGAGCTGCAGAAGTTCAGGGGTGTAGCAAGGAGTGTAGTTCGTCCAGCCAGCTGGACCTTCCCCTTCGCGTTTTCCCTCCCAGCGGCCAGAATCCAGACATTTCTTCGTCACGAACCCTGAAAACGGAAGTAAATAAAATTAATTTCCCATTCGAGCGATACTGCTGCGCAACGCTTTGATAGGTGGGCCGCAGATGATAATAGCGATAATTTATGGTGAACTGTACCTATTTAGTTGTACATAAACTCAAATCAAAAGAGAAAATTCGATCAAAAAATTCTTCAACCCAGTTAATGTTGTACTAGGCAAGTACCAACTTGATAAAATACAACAAGTCACTGATTCAAGAGGAGCAAATAAGTATGCCATCGAGAAATGCAACGCATTTCAAGCATAGTCCGGCACATGACGGAGAAAAACATATTTCGAATGCGAGCGACTATTTGAAAAAGATACAAGGCCGTCTAGAGATGCATGAATATTCAGAAATGCCGGGATAACAGAGAAATTGTTCGCATCGTAATATTTTCCGGAGAAAAAAAGGTTGTCAAACGCAACGTGGACGCTATAACTATTATGCAGCATATTGAACTGCTCTTCCTGGACATAGGTAACTGGGTTCGACACACGTTTAACCCGAATCAAACGTTACGACGATCGAGTCTCCGCTGACCTTGAATAAATTTGAATATTGTGAATTTAGTTGTTCGAACGTTTTGCCCCGTATCCGAGGCGCTATCTTCCAACTTTTGTCCGTGGAAAAAGGCTATTCAGATATTTCTCCTTCCAAAAGTGGCATCTTTCCAGTAACCCGATCCTTTTCAACCTGATGGGCTAATGGTGCACTTGTCTCATTGTTAAATTCGGTGTCTCCCCTTCACGATACGACGAGACATCGCAAGAAAATTTACATTCGGTCCCATCTGTGAACGGGGTCGGACAAGACCCCAGAATGGAAGGCGTCGAGTTGGGACTCTAGGAGGGTTCCTGTTCTCGTTAGTCTGAAAATATCGTCGCCCAGTCTGCGAAACGCTAATTGGGGGGCCGACCCCTCGCTATACACGGCCGAAATTGCGAGCGAATGGCGTCAAACAGGAGCGACCCTTCAGTGAAAAAAGGAGGTTATTCTTCTTCCAGGTTCCTCCCAGCTGGGGTCCCAGTATCCGATAGTTTGCAGTACAAAAAGATACCCACGGCTCTTAGAACCCAGAGCTAGATAAAAGATCTAGATAATCGAATTCACATTCATGCTTAGCCAACTAGCGGTGGAAGGATTTCGAAGCATTACTTACAGGTCGATGTTTTGACTCGCAAGGCATCAACTCAGAGATGGCAATGTGCCGGAAAATTAAAATTTGTTGGTCATTTTTCATCTATCCGCTCTGACGCATTGGTAAAACAAAAATCACTTCATCAAAATTGAGAGCAAAATCGCACCGCGGGCCCGAAATCGAAACAAGAACCGTGCCCGCCGAACAGGGAAATAATGAGAGACTAGGAACTTGGACTCCTCACAGTCCTAGACAACAAGTACCTACAACAACTCTGAACTTACGAGAGACTTGGACTTTCACCTCACAGTCCTGGACAACAAGTACCGACAACAACTCTGCGGTCCCCGTCTCACCAGTTGCTGTTGACTTCAACAATCAAAGTGTTGTGCTTGTTCCCTCACCAGTTAACCATGTGAAACGATTCTGAGTTCATCGACTATTTCCCTGGGGTTTTCCGAACTACCACCTTATCCAAAATGAGATTGTGGGAGCTTGCGAAGAAATCACGAATTCAACGCAGCAAGAGATGGCAGATTCAACAGGTGATTCGTCCACTCTACGGTGTTCGGACAGAAATACAGGTAATTTTAGTTGGTACTTGGAAACGTTGGAATAGTTATGTTGGAAAAGGAGTCCCGGGAAAACCATGTTGGGAGAGTAGATTGCAGGTAATGTGACTTAAAATATTCAAAAATCAAATATTCAAGCCCGCAACTCTAGCAATCAAAACTGATCAAACATTTAGTTCCAATCAGGCTTCTGCAGCTGAACCCATATCGTTTCATCGACTTGGGGTACTATTGTCCTAGATTATTCCAAATTGATTCTTCTCAAATTGATGGACTATCTTGAGGGCGCTGATCTCGAAATTGAGGTTGAATGCAAAAAAGCGATCGCATAAATGTACTCGACCGTGCGGAACTGCCTTGAACTGGCACGAATTAAAATTCATATCGCGATATAACACCGAGGGAGGAAATGAACTGAAATGCCGACCAACGAGCTTAAACTCTGATTGCTTCGTTAGAGAGAATTCGATTAGTCTACTTACACGCCCGACGTGACACCTATCTTGGAGTTAATTGAAGAACAAAGCATAAAGAAGCCACGAGTCGCGGGAGCTAATGAGGTTTATTACCAGTTGACATCATTCGAGATGCCGAAAGGAACATTTTTATAAAATCGCTTCGATACACTTGGTAGGCTGACTGAGTGATCGTTATTATGAATACGATGAGTTGAGTTTGTGAGTTAAGATTGTGATTTTAGTTTGTGTTGTGAGTTTAGTTTGTAAGTTCAGTTTGAGTTGTGAGTTTAGTTTGTAAGTTCAGTTTGAGTTGTGAGTTTAGATGGTAAGTTGAGTTTGAGAGTTCACTGTGAGAATAGTTTGAGATTTGACTTAGTGATGTGAGTTTGAGAGTTGAGTTTGAAGGTTGAATTTGTGAGTTCAGTTTGAGAGTTGAGTTTGAATGTCGATTTCGAAGGTTGAGATTGAGAGTTGACTTTGTGAGTTCAGTTTGAGAGTTGAGTTTGAATGTCGATTTCGAAGGTTGAGTTTGAGAGTTGACTTTGTGAGTTCAGTTTGAGAGTTGAGTTTGAATGTCGATTTCGAAGGTTGAGATTGAGAGTTGACTTTGTGATATCAGTTTGAGAGTTGAGTTTGAATGTCGAGTTTGAAGGTTGAGTTTGAATGTCGAGTTTGAAAGTTGAGTTCGAGGGTTGACTTTGTGATTTCAGTTTGAGAGTTGACTTTGTGATGTCAGTTTGAGAGTTGACTTTGTGATGTCAGTTTGAGATTTGACTTAGTGATGTGAGTTTGAGAGTTGAGTTTGAAGGTTGAATTTGTGTTCAGTTTGAGAGTTGAGTTTGAATGTCGATTGCGAAGGTTGAGATTGAGAGTTGACTTTGTGAGTTCAGTTTGAGAGTTGAGTGTGAATGTCGAGTTTGAGAGTTGAGTTTGAAGGTTGAATTTGTGAGTTCAGTTTGAGAGTTGAGTGTGAATGTCGAGTTTGAGAGTTGAGTTTGAAGGTTGAATTTGAGAGTTCAGTTTGAGAGTTGAGTTTGAATGTCGATTTCGAAGGTTGAGATTGAGAGTTGACTTTGTGAGTTCAGTTTGAGAGTTGAGTGTGAATGTCGAGTTTGAGAGTTGAGTTTGAAGGTTGAATTTGTGAGTTCAGTTTGAGAGTTGAGTGTGAATGTCGAGTTTGAGAGTTGAGTTTGAAGGTTGAATTTGTGAGTTCAGTTTGAGAGTTGAGTTTGAATGTCGATTTCGAAGGTTGAGATTGAGAGTTGACTTTGTGAGTTCAGTTTGAGAGTTGAGTTTGAATGTCGATTTCGAAGGTTGAGTTTGAGAGTTGACTTTGTGAGTTCAGTTTGAGAGTTGAGTGTGAATGTCGAGTTTGAAGGTTGAGATTGAGAGTTGACTTTGTGATATCAGTTTGAGAGTTGAGTTTGAATGTCGATTTCGAAGGTTGAGATTGAGAGTTGACTTTGTGAGTTCAGTTTGAGAGTTGAGTTTGAATGTCGAGTTTGAAGGTTGAGTTTGAGAGTTGACTTTGTGAGTTCAGTTTGAGAGTTGAGTTTGAATGTCGATTTCGAAGGTTGAGATTGAGAGTTGACTTTGTGATATCAGTTTGAGAGTTGAGTTTGAATGTCGAGTTTGAAAGTTGAGTTTGAGGGTTGACTTTGTGATTTCAGTTTGAGAGTTGACTTTGTGATGTCAGTTTGAGAGTTGAGTCTTAATGCCGAGTTTGAAGGTTGAGTTTGAGTGGAGTCGTAGCAATTTCAAAAATAGCTTCATCTCGCGCTAGGATCGAGCAATTATTGAGTAGATGTCTGCCGACGGGGATTTCTTCAATCCGAATTGAGTAGATACGTGCGTCTCACAGAAAAAATCCCCGCATTTTTGATGCGGTATCTGGCTCGTAAAATCTTTTTCCTTTGATGTACAGTATATTCATGGAATGAGAAAATCGGGCGAGTTCATAATAGGTCTGCATGCCGTTTTTTTTCATAAATCCGAATGCCGGTAATGCCGTCGAACCAGAAACATCAAAGGGAGCGAACGAGGCTTCAAACGCGAGCTATGCGGGTGGGCTGCGAGATGGATTTACCATTTGTAATAAATATTAGCTTCCTGCCTCGATAACCGGCACCTCGGCTGTTGCAAAGAGCGACAATACCTGGGATTGAATTGTCCGATGTTCTAGTTTCTGACAAAGCTATAAGGCGTAATTATCGCCAGATCGTTTTCCCCAATTGGTCTTTTCACGGCGATACATCGATTTTACCGGAATTTCACAGAAATCGGAGAGAGCGAAGCGACTTTTGCAGGTTAGACCAGCCGGAGGAAAAAAGGTAAAGACGCGTTACGACGAAAAAAAAACCCGACTTGAGCGGTTCTACTCTAGCGGCAAACGAGTAAACATGTAAAAAAGATTATCTACCTACTTACTACGTATTTAAGGCGGGAGAAAGAAAGCGATGGAGGGGCATATTGTGCGGAAAAGAGACAAGAATTATGTCTGCGCAACGTCGAGAAGTGAAATAATGGCCAATTAGCGCTACACTATGTCGAACGTAATCTTTCCTTGGAACGTCCCAAAATCAAATACGGAGCGTACAACATGAGTTCGCTCAAGGTACCTCAATACGGGAAATGTTGTGCAGCAGCAAGGCTGCCAACATCCTCTAAACCCTGATTAGTGCGGCTCTAAATTGTATGCTTTATGCAATAATCAATTTGGGACTCTGAATTATATGGATTCCGAAGTGGACCCGCTCAGTTATGACTCTGTAGGCTGGAAAAACCACGAGGAAAAGTCGAGAACTTTTGACTCACGGTGTGACGTCACGGACAGTTAAACCCCTCTCTCGCTCTAGCTGGGCAGGGGGAGGGAGTCAGCTGTGAGTGGCACATTGCCACCTCGGCCCCCTTCAGCCTATAATGTTACACCCAGCCCGTTTGTAAACTTCCCTCCTGGCCAGTGGTGCCAACAAGCTGATCACTGATACGTGAAAGCCCCCTTTTCCCCCTACTAAGACCCCGATTACCAGCATGGGATGAAAATGAAAATCTCTACGGTTTGCGGTTGCTTATCTATCTGCCGTAATACCTAACTCACCATTATCGATATTCTATTGATTTGATAGAAGCGAAGGATATTCGATATTTAGTCGATATTCTACATCTCTACAGTAGGTTTCCTATGATTCCTACTTTGGGATGCCCCGAATTTCCATTCTGTCGCCCCTTACCAATTTTGTACGTGGAAATTTTCTCTAGACGATGGGAGGGAGCGAATATTTTACGCTCGAAAGGTCCTATTTCCTAAAACGTAACCATGGTGAAATCGTTACGTAACCGGTTACGCAAGGTTTTCTAGCAACCGAGAGACGGATGAGATTGAAGTCGGTTGGCGGGGAGGGGGGTACATTTTATTACAATCGCCCTTAGAGGGAAATTGACGTTACATAACCGCAGCTATAGCAATATGATACCGAACATCGACCGAGCGTTCATTATTCTCCTGTTTGTCGCAATTCGATATTTCTCTAGTCTTCGGCGAAGCCTGGATTGCCTAGAGGCGGATTCTGCTGAAGCCAGAAGTTTATTTTTCCAGCAGCCGGGTAATTTTAGCTCGGCAAGAAACTAGGTCGTGATACGTGAAAATAGCAGAGGTGTTTTACCGACTTTTGGTAAAAGTGCCCAGGTAAACGCTCGAAAAATCGATTCGGAGGTGGTCATGCCTTTGGTTTGGTTTGGAATTTTTTCAGTTATCCCTCATGATTTACAATGGAATGGGTGTTTTCAGAACCTCGATATTTGACCTTGGTTTCTTTTTTATTTTTTCAGTTTCCTACCAATAGGAGGGGCCATTTTTGACCCATTTTTGAGGATCAATCGAGGTTGGCCGATCAAAATCACGTTCTTCGCTCATTCTGAACTGGGTACCCATAACCTCATGAATCATAAGGAAGTACTGAGTGCTGTTTTCCATAAGAAGCATTCGGGTATGTTTTCGAAGAGCGAAATTCGCCAAAGTTCAGCACCGGTGATTTGGAACAGGTACCTTCTGTTAAGGCCTCGGGCTCATGTCTCAAAGAGCCGAAGGAAAGTTCACACCTAGGTATTCGATTACCTACGTCTGTTATTATTGCGAATCGTCAGACCGTTGACGGCAACATGTTCGCGTCCTGCTGGAAGGACTTCTTTTTCTGGTCTGTGAGCGATTACCATATCACGTGTTGTCGCTCCTAGTGTTACATCTTTCAAGGGGATAGATACCGTGTTTCATCATACCCTCTAGATTACCATAACACCGGCATGGTTTACAATGTTGGGAAAGGTTAGGTCGAATTTTCGCTTCGTATGAACCTAATTTTAAGTATTCGAGCGATTTTCCACTGTATCTGTCTGTAAAGGTGACCATACACTATCCGATTGCTGGTCGTGGGGCCAAGACAATTCATAGCTTTAATTGGTCGAGATGACTCAATAAACTACTCCAATAAATTTCATTGGCGTGCAAAATCACGTTCCAATGTTCAATTCTACGACAAAATCCTGCAATCGAATAGTGAGTGGGCGCCTTAAAGCAAACTATGCTATTCTTGGCCAAACATTCCAGCAATGGTAGATGATACACGACAGGACCAAAAACTTAACCTCGGACAACCGTGAACTATTTTATCGTCGGAAGCATACCTTTGAAATCAAGTTGAACAATTTTCCGACTCACCTGACGGGTCAAGGCCTTGCTGATTACTCGGACAACTTTGAGACGATAACGAACCTCTCCGAGTTGGAGGCCAGCAGAGAACTTTGTCCCAGACGGCTGGGCAGTAGTCATCTGAAACAAACGAATTCCAATTGTCAGTGCATCGGCGATAGGGCAGCGGTGGCGGTTTCCGGAACAAGGAAATAGAGGCGAGGGTTTCCAGTTCGGACTACTTTGTTTCCCACAGTAGGCATAGGAAAAATTGTTAATTTCACAAAACCGGTGGTGCGTAGAGAACACACAATACTTTCATATTTTTGACTAAATTTGATTACATTTTGTCTAAATTGAAGCCTGTTTGGGTAAAAACTGTCAAGAAACCTTATGCAGAAGTACCTACTGTGAGGAATTCAAATTCTGGTTGAAGGGAGTGGTAGGTCCTGCCGAGACGAACAGCCCAGTTCAAGAAATTTGAAAAAAAGTTGAGAATTGAAGGAGCTATGGCCATTTTTGTAAATGACAACTGACAGGCGGATAGACACCTGATCAGGAAGTGATTCCGAGTAAAAGTGTGCTAGTGACATTTTTTCCTGAAGCTCCGATCCGATTTTCGATTTTAGGACGAGGATTACAATACTTCCATTTACCTCGTAATTATGGAAGTAAAAAATGAAAAGACACCTCTTGAGGTGCACAAGGTTCATGTGTCGCAAGTTTTCCAATCCTAATTAAGTCTGAAGATGTACGTGAGGACCATGGAAGAAGAATGTCTTCCATGGTGAGGACAGAAAAGAGGAATATCCGTATCCTGAACGGGGAAATTTGGATCCGCGGAAACCCTGCACTGAATTGCGAATCAGGTGGCATCCAGTGCAAAGTTCAAGACTAATCAAATCTCGAAATGTTCCGCGCCTGTGGTCATTCCATTGTTTTTTTCATTCGGGCAGGGCTCGCGATTCGGAAAATTGATCAAAGAAAGCCTCGGAAAAGTGATTAGCCTCGGCAGAAAATTGCCTAAGGTCATCTCGCGTAGGAATACAGCAGAAGTGGTATGTAAAGAGACTACGTGAATTTCACAAACTGCCTTCAGACACAAAAGGATCTTCAGCCGGGTGAAGACGGAGAGAGGGATCGGGGCCCGATCTCGTGCCAGAGCGAGACGGGGATAGCCGTACAGATGGCACGAGTGTGTGGGAGGGAGTGCGGATTCTGCCGAGGAGCTCAGCACTTTCTCAAGTGGGCACTTCTTCATCGTGTCGCATACTTTGGTGTCCTGGAAGGACGAGTTGAAGGCGAGGCGACCACTTGAAGCTTTTCTGTAACATTTCATAATGCTTTGCACTTCCCTTTTTGCTCTCTTTCACCCGCGTATTCGCCCCCTTCGGCCGAACAAGGAAGGAAAAGGGGGATGAATAACAAACCGACAAGTACGACCTGTATCTAACCTTCGTCAACCCTTTAAATGTTGTCAGGAACGGGAACTAGTACAATAGCAAGGTCAGTATACCCGACAAGGATAGGACTAGGTAGGCTCGACAGGTACTTACGAGCACTTTCGTAATTAAATTTTTTTCGCAATCGATGGATGAGCAGGTAACAAGTTATTTCGGATCAACTTATCTAGCGCAAGGGATGCTTGACTTGATTTATTAATCAGGTATTTACTCCGATTTTCAGGGATTTTTAGACGAAAAATTGTCTTCAAATTGCTAGTGCCGCCTAAACAGGATTTTTCGTGAAAAAATTGCAAAAATCCAAAAGTTTTGAGTGGATGTTTGCTTCTTTGGCAACCGTTCCAGAAATTTTCGTTGATTTTTGGCCGATGGATTTCAGTTGAAACAATTGTCAACGGCCGGAGGACCGTAACTAAACATGTACATGTACCTATTCGCGTTCAACGGCACCGTTGTTGAATAACGTATGAGAATGCGAATACCGAATAAACGGCGGTGATGCCTTTTCGCGGAATGGCAAACGGAATATTCCGTATGTCGCCGACTGTATTCAAATTCAGGGTTAAAAGGCTTTCATACCTATCTGGAACATGGGAAATATCTAACGTTATAGTATCGGAATGTGAACTGTTACCTGGGACAAATTAAAGCCAACGCCTCGCCGCGTTCCAATTTGAAATTCAAATTTTGAGTATTAACGATGATAATTATCGTTAATATTATTCGGTTATAATATATGCTTATGGTAATCTATCGTAGCTTATGGCTTAGCATAGTAAGCAGTTCGACAAACAATAAATTTTATTGGATAGCTGTATAGATGTGTAACGAAGTCGTTCTTTTTTTTTGGACGAGTATAGTGCCTAAGCAGTTGCTTGATAAGAAGATAGGCAAGGAGGAAAAGATTTTGCAGATAGTTGGATGCAAAAACTGGTTTACCCAAAGTGCCTTCTTCCTCCCGGCGTTCAGGAGGCATTTCAATTAATTTGTAAGCAGGTACCTATCGTGATATATCGCACCTATCGATTGGAGGTGACCTACTCTACTCACGTGGACATGGGGTCAAACATACAACTGACCACGCATGACCGAGCCAAGGAAGAATCCCTACAAGTTCAGACAAGGTCGCATTTTCCGAGCCCAAGACGCGGTTTTTGCTCTTACGTTTTCACAAAGTGATGGGATCATCCCGAAAGTACCTAAAAATCGGGTCGAAAGGAGGCTGACTTTTTACATATTTCACTCAGTCAGACTAGAGCGTTGAAATCACCATAATATGGCAAAATATCGCCATAATATCAGTAATAATTTGATTGAATTAAGACTATCCATCAAACCAATTCGGAAACCACTTTTAGTGATATCGATTTATTTATAGCGTCGATATGTCGATAATACTGATTTATCAGTAGTATTTATCAGACTTAATAACATCGACTTATTCATAGCATCAATTCATTGATAATGTTGATTTATCAACATCAGTCGATTAACTGATAGCATCGATGATGTTGATTTATCTTCGAGTTCGATTGCATAAATCTATCGATAATACCTATCGATAGTACCTACCCATCACAATCACTAATTCATACCTGGTATCGATATTTTAATGAACCAATTGTATCGATAGTTGGTATCGATTCATCTGTAGATTCCATTTATTAGATTCCAAACCTTCGGAGTATCGAAGGGACCATCATAAATCAATTTTGGTGATACCGATTCATTTATAGCATCGATTTATCGTCAGTATCAATTCATTTATTTAACATCAGTATCGATTAATTGTTTGTATCAATATTTCAACGGTATTTATTGATATTACGCTGTTTTTATGCTAACCTAAAACCCTGTGTGTTGGAAAACTTGGGGGTCAATTTGTTCTCGATCTGCAGCGATACGTACTCGAAACGGCCCACGCCTTCTTGGCCAGGCTATTACCAGTATTTCAGATATGTCAACTGATCTCCCATCATAATTTGTTTCATTTAGAAAGAGTTTCATTCAATACTCAGTTTCGCTGTTGGAGAGTATTTGAGTTATATATTCGGCCTGCTCATTTAATCCGGAGAAGATTGATGCCGCAAAAGGGGGAGGAAAACTTTTGCAATAAAGCGACCCTTCAAAACGAAAGACTTCAGCAGTTGGCAACTCGGCCCTTTCCTTATCAACTGACAAACAGTATAAGTACGAATCCAAATTACAGAATAAATTCTAATATCCGGAGTAATTGGATCAATAGAGTAATAGTTTTTATTTATAGGTTTATCATCTTAAGAGTTATCAGGAAACCCTCAAAAAATGGACGGTATTTCGACGCTGTTTCCCTGCTGAACGATTTTCCCCTTCCCCAGAACTGACAGACGAATACAGATGATAATCTGAGCTCCCTTGGAAGTCTCCCTAGAAAATGTATGAGGTGCCAACATCCTCTGAAGGGCTCAGTTGTCTTGGAGCTCTTGAAAATAATCCCAAGACGAGATAAGGCAAGTTGCCACTTGTTGCTAGAGCTTACAGCGCAACTTCAGATTTAATGGAAGGTGAGAACACCGAAAATCGATCCGTCGTACGCCGAGTCTATTGAATAGTTAATTTCCGCCAACTTACCACTGCGAGTGAAGTTCAAGAATTTCTCGTGGCAGGTCTCATTCGTATAAATGCTCATCTTGCTGTCATCTGAAACATGGAGGGCAAAAGATGAAAATGCTGTTTAACTATTTTAGTTGCAAAGGGGTAAGTGCGTATGTGGCATTTGAAACCCAAAAACTGAGGCCTATTTGGATGCACTTATGTGTGTGTAGGCAGACTTATTGGCGTTCAACGCCGCTAGAGTGCGCTCAAGTCTTTCAATAACAGCAGGGTGAGGTTATAATATAACCTAACATATTATGTTTCATGGTCAGCGTTTCCACATCGAGGGAAATTTCCCTTTTCGAGGGAAAACAGCCTTTCTGAGGGAAAAAAAGGGGAAAAATAATTTTGAGGGAAAAAACGAGGGAAAATGGCTTTTTTCCACAGAAATGCGTAATTTCATTTCTGGATGAATCAAGCCAGTGTTCAGCCGTTTCTTACCTACCCAGCTATCACTATATTACCCTATTACTATATTACCCAGACTTTTTTGCTACCTACCCAGCTACTACAGACTGTAGGACACCGAGAACAAGGATAAACCATCTGAGAAGCTGAAGAAGAAGAAGATGTACATGTTGATGTTTCCCTCCATTCTTGCATTTAGCGGCTCTCACGAAACGAGGCGTAGCGAGTCCTATGTGAGCTTCTTTTTATGTAAAACAGTCATGCGGCATTACTTAAGGAGCGAATTTTCTCAGAAAAGTAATTGAAAAAGTGGAAGAAGTCATAATGGTAATCAATATGAGGATAGGTGAGCAGAATGACAACCAATGTATCAACTTTCTGGCGGCTGTGGCCGCTCATTGCGGCCTGACAGGCCGCCCATTGCGCTCTGTCAGAGCGCCCATTGCGGCCTGGCAGGCCGCATATCGCACTTTGAGATCAATAAATGACTGTTTTGGGTTCCTGAATCCATAAAATTCAATTTCGGTACACTGAATTTCATATTTGGAACACAGGGGATCAAAAAATTGACTTGGATCCTATTCCAATCGATTTAGCACCCCACAAAACGTGGTCCACGACCCCCCACATGCCCACTTCTGTTCAATTTTTGGCACACTTGGAACAGTCGGATCGGGCTGGTTAACGAATTTTTTGAGACCAGAACGAAATTTTTATCTCTCTATTTACTCAAGTTATCGTGGTGAATGACACATATATAATATACTAGCTGTACCCGCCCGGCGTTGCCCGTGCAAAAAAATTAGAAAATGCAGATAAGAGAATAGCGCAGGAATCTCCCCCCCCCCATAGCTATAGCTTCCCCCATAGGATAGCTGTACCCGCCCGTGTCCCCGTGTGCCCATGTTGTCACTTTTTTCACTTAATTCACTTTTTTCACGTTTAAAACTCACTTTTTTCGCTTTTTTAAAACTTAAAAACCCACTTTTTAAAATTCACTTTTTCACTTTTTTTAAAATTAAAAAAAATTTTTTTTTTTTTCAAAAATCGAAAATCGGGCTTCGAGGTCTTGTTGCCAGCCCCTTTGTGCTTCCGTGTAAAAAATTCCAGGTCCCTGCATGCGATAGATTTGGCTGGAGACAACCAACAATCAAACAAACAAACAAACACTTTCTTTTAAAAAATATACCTAGTATATATTATATAAATATATATATACACCAAAACTAAAATTCCCGATTTTGATCCTTGATGCATGAAACGGATTTTGAGTTGGTTCCCGGTCGATTTTGCCGCACGTCGGAATTTCGTGAAGACCCGAATTCCTTTGAAAATTCGCTAAAACGTTGGAAAAAATTGCTGATGACTCAGTGAACGAGCAGGAAAAAATCCGTTTCTCGAGGGAAATCATTGTGGGAAACGATAGAAGTTTGGAGGGAAAAAAAGGGAATTTTGCTCGAACTTGAGGGAAATGGGTTGCGGTCGTGTGGAAACACTGAATCTCTAAGGAATAATATATGGTCTGCTCTCCCCCTCGTTTCCCTAAGAAAGGGAAGTGGAAAACGTGCAAGTGCAGGCCTCTGCGCTCCCCCTGTACGGTTGAAATTAGGTCAAGTTCCGAGTTCCCCACTTCCCCAAAACGGATGGCCGAGAGAAGTATGAAGCCTATTTTACTATCTTTAACATTGAAGGGAGTGAGTTCAAGCTCAACTGTGCATTTCCAAGTCGCCCGAGGGATCGCCCGTGAACGCTCAATGCGACTGATGGAGCTCAAATGGAACAATCACATTGACTAACGCAGCCGTCCGGTGATAATTAAATTGGTCCGCTTCTCATTGATCAAAAGTCAATTGGACCGATCCCTTTGAAGTGCCACCGGTTCTGAACTTAAGCAGCCGTGCTTGGCTAACGAACGTCAATTGCGATTAGGTACAACTATCATTATAATCATTGACTTCATTATGCCCGTATTATCAGGCGATTAGGGCGATTACAATAGACGCGACTATATTGCGATGGAATATTATGCAGTATCGATTTATCAATAATATCGATTTATCGATTAATATCGAGTTATCGATTAATATCGAGTTATCGATTAATATCGAGTTATCGATGAATATCGAGTTATCGATATTATTGATTCGATTATTGCTAGTCGGCATTGATTTATACAGAAACAATATTGGATGAAAACCGTCGATAGTATGGAATCATTGATAGTACCTGTTGATTTAGGAACCGTTTTCGTCAATTGTATTGATCCCGTTTGATTGCGTTGATCTATTTATCAAATTTAGGTACTAATCAATTGGTCGTATCGATTTTCTCGATTCTATCGATGCGTAAACGTATCAGCCAATCGATTTATCGAACGTATCCAGTAATCGATTCACATTTTAATCGATTTCAATTTCTCGATTCTATCGATGCTTGTCGATAGTAGTCGATCGATTGTATCAATTTTGCAATTATATCAATTTTTCTATTCTATCAAGTCATTGATGTTGCTATATTTTTGCTCTTGGCGTCTTCGCATTGAGTCGAAAAAGCGTCATCTCTCGGTGCAAACTCCAATTTTCCGCAACTCAAACATTCGGCATCACGTAGATAATTAGGTACCTACCAACTCGCTTGGGATCACCCTTTTTGCCAAACTATTTCAAAAGCTGGCTGGAAGTGTAGGAGCTACAGTTCGAGCATCAAAGCAAATTTCCCGCTCAGTGTCAAGAAAGGGTTAATCACTAAGGAGCAACAGGGGGTTGAAAGGAAGGAAGCGGTCAGGAAGACGCGGTTTCTAATAGCCCTGAGGCTCTAATAAACGTACGTACACTTTACAAAGCAACAATCTTGAGCAACTTGGTTTACACTTTGACTGATGAAAGTGGCTGTGTAATGGAGAAAGGGGGCAAATTGTTCAACTCGGTCCACATTATGCGCAGGTGTTGGTTTTCAAGTTTCACCGTAAAAACTGCTCGATACACGCTCTACTGTGGTGCCCATATTCGCAATTTGCATTTTGTATCATTCTCGATACTTTTACAATAAAACGTGCATAATATTCACTTTCGTTTCGCAATTCATTCATTCTCAAATTATATACGGTCAACTGCTAACCGTATACTTTGGACTTTCCATACGTTTTTCAAATGAGATGTCTGCGCCGAGCAAATCGTCGACTGTTAAAGTGATAACGTCACAGTTGCCAACCAACCCTAACCGCCAACTAGTTGAAAAAGCGCGTTGGGCATACAAGCTCAGTAGGCTACGAAGCTAAACTTAATGGAAAATGTTACTCAAAATTCACTAATTTCGTATTCACGTGAGCTTTGTTCGTCCTACGGTTCATCTTGGGTGATGCCAGTGCCAAGCAATGGTGACTAAATCGGAGAGATGTCAAACTTCCGTTCCTGAGAAAACCGTTGGTACAAATAGTACCTACTCCTTAAGAAAGATAAGGATACTTCTGTTTTTTCGTTCCCTCGGCGTTTTTCAGGCCTATAACTCATTGGAACGGCCCAGAACTGATTGAAACCGAAACCGTTCATAAAAACTGTTGAATATTTTCCCCCTGATTTCTCAACACTGATGAATGCCCCTCGTAAAAAGTTTCGCCCAGTCTCGCCATAAATTCGCTTTTCTCTTCGCCCAAAGTTCATTGCACATTCCGAACGATGGAAAAGTTCCGTCCGGGACAAACTTTTCGGAAACAGTTCCAATCCCATTCTTCGAGACGAATCCTTTTCAGAATTTCGTCACTCTTGGAGCCGGGCGGGAAACGGCATTGAAATCTGATGGAGGGCGAGTCCTTTGGATCGAAATATGTGTGGGTTAAGGGATGCGAAGAGGAAAATTCCAACTTTTACTCGACTTTTATTCCAATTTTTTGAAGTTTGGCGGGAGCAATGCCTCCAGTGTTGGGGTCGTGAGCAAATAGACGACTTCCATCCATAGTTACTGGCCGCGTGGGACTCGAGAAAATATTGAAACTCCCGAAGATAATTTGGAATTGTCCGATTTAATTGAATTTGTGCGAATTTTCGTGTTGCTCGACAAGAAGCGAAGCAATTTGGCGAACTCCTAGAAAGACTGCTACGAACCAATTTCGTTTATTCCTTGAAGTTTTTGCACGTTTTTTCCGTCAAACGTCGGAATCCTCCGAGTTTTAGGCGCCAAAAAAGTCTTTAAAGATCAGATTTTGAAATTTCGGAAAAACCATTCGTTCCTTTGAAATAGAAGTTGTTATTTATGAAATTGGATTTTTTTTCTGAGTGGCGCCTAACGATACATTACCTTCGAACAAAATGACGATTTTACATCCCTTTAGTGAAGGGTGGAGGCAAAACTGACTATCCTGTCATTTCATTTTTTACGGTTTATTTTGTCTTCCTATTATTTTTGGGCAGAGAGCCGTTTGCAGAAAAGTAGGAAACTTATCCGAGTATCTGCTACCTCTCGTTAAACTCACGGCCACTTGGATTTTAAAGTGCTTTTATATCTAGTCAAGTGGCACTGTAACAAAAAAATGGGAGGAGCTCGGTGTACTTTTTTTTTGGCTTATTAAATTCGAAACGAGTTGCTACGGTAGATTCTTCGTTTGCCCACTCGTCCTTTTCTCCCAAACTTTCACGGTCTTTTCGAATTTTCGAGTGCGCATTCGGGCTGCAGGGATTTTATTTATTTAACCGAACTAATTTCGTTGAAGTGCTCCTGCGTTTTGGAGGGTTGGCAATTACGATGTTTTCCGCAAAATCCGGTATGAAATTCAAGGTAGTTTCATCGGTAGGTACGCCTCCTCGCTCTCAGTCGAAATTTTGATCATAGCTAATCCACGGTGAAACTGCAACACTGCCTACTTCTCAAAACTCGGATTGGTGGCAACTTGTCATAATGCCAAGTGATATAATCACGCAAATTAGCCGATTAGGCGATCGGCAATTTGGGGTCATCGGTAGACCTACGGATAAATACCTACCTGTATTTATTCGAAATCTTTCTCTGCTGAACCACCAATTGAAAGGAGTGACATCCGCTCTAATTTTAGATTTAGCCCCGACCCGTATTTTGCCAATCTTCTTCCAAGACCGACGATTTCGCCACCATACCCTGGCAAAGGTATCAATCGGCTGAAAAGAACATCTCCCGCAAGATATCAACCGTGAAAAGACAGTCCCCCGAGGAGCGCGTCATCGGAATAGGTACCTGGTGCTCTTTAGAAAGGCTCTTCTTCCAATTGGTAATCATCCGCCAGCGATCTTGACGTTTCAAATGGCCCAGCCAAATCGCCTGCCGATTAACCGAAAAGAAGTAGCGCCTTCAAAAGAAATCCCACGTACCAACCTTTCGAAAAGTGGTGAGCCATTGTTGGGACACTGCTCAAAGGTGCCCGTTTCCATTTCATTTTGACGTTTCTCGCCCTACATGGGCACCTAGGGCAGACGTGCGGGGCAAGTTCAGAAACGGGTTAAGTGCAGAGGTTATAACCTATAAATATTCAAATTTTGAATTTGAAAATGACGCGTATGTGAATGTCCTCAATGCTTGTTGTAGGCAAAGTTATCACAGCCGTCACGTGCGCGCAAGTCTTTCGATAACAGCGGGTTGAGGTTTCATCCAATGTCCAGTGTTGCCAGATTCAGCCCCTTGGGGCAATCCTAGCCCTTTTTTCCATGGAAATTACATGGGGTATTTTGCTATCAGGGGCCCTGAAACCTAGCCATTTTCTCCGCCTCCTCCGTTCCCCTAATATTCGCACTATTTGCCCTATGCTTTCATATTTTTTATTTTTTTTTTGCTTTAACCTTCCGTTTTTTTTTCGGTCAAAAAAATGTCCTCCCTCGTCCAAACTTTTGAACATTTTCCAAATCCATACCTACTGTTTATTGTTGAGCCCTACCCTCCACCCCAATGAAATTTCTGGAGTCGGTGTTCCACAGGCTTTTGAGACGCTTTTTTTCCTAACCTCTTTTTTTTGGAGATGAGGTGTCCTTGACCCTTTTTGAAGGATAATCAGCCATTTTCGGCGATGAGCATCTGGCAACACTGCTCATGTCAGGGTGATTGAAGTGTTTTATATCCGTCGTCAATGACGACTGGTCATCCAATATCAGGTTGAGTAATTTGAACTCAGGCAACGTAAATAATATTCTCGTTTAATTGCATATTATGCACTTCGAATGTTCTAGTTCCATTGGAAATTTGAAACTCTGGCTCGTTTAAGCAAGAAGGTATTCCCAAAAATGGAAGTGCTGACCTCAGCGCTACCCCCCCCCCCCCAAAATGGCTGAAATTAGGTCAAGTGCTTCCCCCGAACGAAGTTCAAGCATTTCGCCTCTCATGCGCACCGATATCAGCCCCAATAATGTACAGCGATTTTTAGGCCGATTCTGGCAATTGCACAGTTTCTTATCAGTTTTAGGTACCTACCTAAACAATATTTTGAAATATGAGCAGTAGTTTTTTCGTTCTCTTGAAACCGACCGGTCGAACTTTTCAAAACGTGTCACTCTGTCGATTTTCGTCCGATTTTAAATTTTCAAAAAGCGAAACAATGTCCGGAACATGCTGTTCTCTCAAAAATTTCATCTCAAACTCCACAAGAAATGAGGCGTTTTGGGTACAAAGGGCCTAAGTGCCAAAAATTTGAATAAAACTTATCAACAATTTAAATCTCCATTCCGTACATTGTAGGTCAGAACCACTGCCATCTAGCGACGATTTTTGAAACTTCTGATAAGATTTCCCCGTCCCGCTCAATTTTAAACGTTGGCGGATGGCACTTTGGCCCCAAAAACTTAATAAAACGCATTTTTCTGTTTTTGGCACTTAGGCACTTAGTACCCAAAACGCCTCAAATATAACCGTACCCAGCTTGCCCACCTCCACTCATTTTCATGGTGTAAGTAAGGAGTGCAGATATTTTTTGTCATTGCTTTGAAAAACGAAAAAATTTGATTACCTCGAAATAACTAGATATGTGATTGGTTAGAGGATAGTCTAGAGCTATGAAAGAATGAGGAAAAATGAAATTTTTTGCTATGAAAATGGATATTTCAGAGGTCACCGTTGTTGACCATGGTTTTCGTACGCTGCACTCGACCAGCTGCGCCTTACCTATCGCTAACAGTACCCATATCTCGGGTCTGATCAACCGATTTTGATGTTTACGAAAATTCGATTTCAACATACAATAATTTTGCCTAAAAAAAATTGAGCTCAAAAAACATCCTTTCTAAGCAAGGTTTTTGCTCGTTCTTTTTTTAATCGGTTTTTTAATTTTTTCCAATATTTTTACGTAGGTAAATAAGCATTTTATTTAATTCAGCCTTTTTTTGACATTTTAACCTCGCAGCCTCCTATTATTTCAAAATAGAACCAAAATTTTTCAAAATTTGGATTGCAAAACTTGAATCTTAAGTATTTTGTTACGTAAAATTTTGGACCCAATGTAATCCATTTGGATCTTATAGGAGGCTGCTAGGCCAAGGATGTAAAAAACTAAATTTTAAAAAACCAATTTTACCAATGGTTTCATCGATATTCATGTCATGGTATCACGATGGAAATGTCGAATTTATCTACTTACATTTTTCTGGTTCGGAACATCCAAAATTTACGCCACGGATACTTCCCCCCCTCTAAATTCGACGATTTCCCGGACGCGTCGGATACGCGAATTATTCGCGCGACTTCCCGCACAACTCGACCGGCTGCTCAACGAAGTTGTAACTGGAGGGAGAGAATCGGATTGAGTCAGTTTATATAGTCACCCCTTCCATAAGTTGGCGAACCGCCCCCAACTCGCCGCCCCCGGGGGGTGGTCCATTCACTCGTCTTTTACTACAGCCTACTACCCCCTGCACGTATTAGCCCCTTGACACATATTTTAACCAAAACCTGTTGGAAAAAGGTCCTCCAGTGTTACCAGAGGGAATGTAGAATATTGTAAATTGTCCGAAAATCGAAAATCGGAGGTTTCGGAAAATATCGCTTATACGCCGTTGAAGAAATTTAATTTTTTTTTCAATTGTTTGCACGTTGGTAATTTTCGCACTGCCGAATCCCGACTGAGGCGCCAAGTAGATCGCAATGGCGAACTTAATCGAAGAACAAAAGGCGCGGGCGCGGATGTGACCAATTTTAGGCTGAGGGCCACCGAACCTATCCAACAGCTAACCCTGACCGTATCTTCCTACGAGGAAATCTCCGAATTGATACCGATTGAGTTGTCAAAAAATGTTCATTAGATGCACCCCATCACAAAACAAATTTTCAAAAATCAACAAAAAACAAGAAATAATTAGCTAAAAAGTAATTATGTTCCTGATAAATGCAATTACATTTCTATAAACCAATTTGGAATATTTCGCCAAGTTTTTCATCAATAGTTTTCGACGCGCCCATCCAATATTGTGAAGGCACTTGGGAAGTCTGGAATATTTCCCATTCGGGTACAATAAAAAAAGCCTTCGACAGGATTTAAAAATAAACTCTTGTATTTCTCGATAGAAAATAAGGAGGATACTTCAATTTTCTAAATTAGACCCAAGATCCGTGAAATCTCATTCTTTCGGGCTGTTGATTCGGAATGTATCTCATTGTCATGGCCGTATTCCAAAAATTACAAATGGGTATTCTCGTTTGACTTAATTTGCTTAATTTGTTCGATCTGATAGAATTTCATTTCCTCTAGACTTGATAAGTTGAGGCCGAAACGTTGCCGCCGTGTCCGGTCCAATTGGTGTGTATGTACAAGCCGGGCGAGCCGAGCAGTTCGTACGTGTGCGCTCCGAAATAATCTCTTTGAGCCTGGAAATGAAAAAAATCACAGAATGGAGAAAAGTATCTGTAAAATGTTTTGATCGGATTCCCAAAAAATGTTGGAGCAATCCGCGACTTTTTGCGCGAGCAAACCGCGCCAAAATCGGATAACCGGTTTTTCACTTTGAACCATCACAACTTTCGTATTTGCATGGTTTCCTGTTAAATTGCCCTCCAACATTTTTGTTGCCTGAAAAACGGCAATTTTTCATCTCTTTTCAAAGTTATTCGAGTGTAACTCCTAAACGACGCATCCTACAAAAAATGAGTGCTGATCCAATATTAAACTACGTAAAATTCTGCGTCGAATGATCACCTCGAAAGTGAAAATCGGTTCAGCCGTTCGGCCGTAATCCATCATCGAAGATAGTAAATTTTTCTCGAATTGGCTAAAAACGTGTTACGCTCATGTTTCGAAGCCGGTACATCAAAAACGGGGCACCCAATCAAAAAATGCCATATTATCGAAGTTGCAGAGAATTTAATTTCCTATAAGGAACGTAAAAGTTGGCGAACCTGATGCATACTGTACGGACAATCCGATTGCAAAAGAGTCCAAATCGTCATTACTGTGGTAAATTTTCGAAAAATCACAAAAACTCAATTTTGAAGGTGATGCCGTGGGTTTAGAAGTTTTCGAGTATTTTTCCCGGGTTTCTCGCTCGATTTACCATAGGATAGGATGTTTTTCCGGAAAACGTTTTTTTTAGTCTGGCTAGATTTTCCGTAACTCACCTGGAGGAGATTGGCAGGTAGACGGGGGCAACGATAGCCGTCGTAGAATGCCAAAGCGGCCGACAGGGCCGGCACAGGAACTCCGGCTTTTACGGCTTCGCAAACCACCTTGGAACCAGATTTTACCATTTTAAATCATTTGGATATACTTGAGCGTAAGCTGACCGTACGGCCCTCTTCAGGAGCTGAACTTAGTGGGACTTACACCAAGCTTGCCATTCAGAATCAGGGTCATTGGTGTTGCACCTGAAGAGGGCCGCACGGGCGAAAGCGCTATTGGGCATTCGATCGCCCGAATCTTTTACTCTCACTTTTGCTTTTCCACTTATTCCGAACATGAAATAATGTCATTTTTCATTAATCCCATCAAAACCCACCGTCCTCCATCCGGCCTGGCAACGGGCAGTTTCCTTTCTGAAGAAATCGTCCAACAAAAGTGAACTCAGTTCTGGGTTCTCGTCGAACGCTCGTTTTATGTTGCCGAGGAAGGCGCTGGAGGCAAATTAAAATCAAATTTTGATTTTTTCGAAAATTTACAGAATTTCAAATAACAAGAGCAAAAATTTGTGTTTGTATTAATTTTTTTAAAAATTTATTTATTGTTAGGTACCTTACCATTGTAATAATTTATCAATTATTACCTCCTTATGATACATCCGCCTCTCCACATGAGAGCGATCGAGCCGTAGTTCAGGGCCCATTTGTATTCTTTGGCGGCCTCCCTCATCAGCATGAAACCTTGGGTGTATGAGACGATTTTGGAGGCGTAGAGCGCCTAAAAAATATTTATTTTTACGATAAATTTCCCTTTTACGCGTAATCAAAAAAAATTTTTGGTTCATTTTTCTATAGAAATGAACCTTTGTAATCGGTCAGGAAAAAAAAAATTTTAACACCCCCTGAAAATTTGTTGGTTTACGTTTCAAGGGGTGTAGAATCCGAATCTGCAATAAAAATTTTTTGTCCGTCCGCCGTCCGCCGTCCGCCGTCCGCCGTCCGCCGTCCGGGGTTTTTCAGGGGGAAGGAGTTATCGAAAAATTTTGAAATTTTTACCAAAAATCAAGTTCCGTATCTAGTTGGTCCTAACATCTCGACAGAACCCTACCTTAATTTTAAGGCCAGTAAAACAGCTGTTGAAGTGGGAAAAAATTCGTGTTTTTCTGGAAATTTAAAACATAGGCATGTGACGCATCATTTTCTATAGATTTTTCTATGCTGAATCGAATGAGACCATCGCCACGCCGGTAGCTTCAACCGTTTAGGAGTTATTGCAGTTTTAGTGAGACATTTTTGAGTTTTTAAAAATTTCTACAATTCTTAATAACTCGAAAACGACTAGAGCCACAAAAATCGTTTTCCACTCGTTGGAATCCCCACAAAAACTTCTGTCCTCCCGATGTCTTCAATTTAAAGAATTTGGTCGCATTATACAAATCAGCAAAACAAAAATTGGAAAAAGTTGAGAATTTGGCCTCGGCTCTTAGATACGGTTGATTGATCTACTTACGACTACTAGCCTATTACACCAACAAGGTGACGCACTCACACTACGACCAGTTGCGCTTGGCAACATAAGAACGAGACAGGCTTTAACAAAGGTTCCGAGGCATTCTCAGAGGCATTCTGAGGCAACGTTTTTCTAAATCCCCATCTAATATCTACCAATTTATACTGAAATTCTAGAATAATAACAACTAAATTCCGTGTTTAAGGAGAACCTATATATCGTAAGATTTGTCTTTGCAATCGAAAAATGAACCCCTGTGCAAAATTTGCAGAGTTCTTCGGATGTACTGAAAACTGATGTGCACATGCCACTGATCTACTTAACAGCGTTTTTTTAATTTTTTTTTGGGTTCTTGAGGACGTTACATTGATTGGACATTTTCGTACAACTAGCTAGTCTATGGTTACTAGAGTTGCCTACCTGTTTAATCGATTCGAGGAAGGCTTTTTTGTCCCCAGAAAATTTAGGGCCGGAGGGACCGCCGAGTTTTTTGGAGGCTCCTTGCCTTTCATCGACAAGGCTCGAAAGGCACCTTTGAACAATGGGAAATATTATTTAACGAAAAAAAAGAAAGTTATAGACAAAAATGAAACAAAATAACCAAAAATGGAATTATTGTTTTCATATTAGTATATTTACCTAGCGAAAACGCTCTCGCCGATTAGAGTTACCGGAACACCAAAATCGAGTGCGCTGATAGCGGTCCATTTTCCGGTACCTTTCTGACCTGCGCTGTCCCTGATTTTTTCCACGAGGTATTCATCTGAAAGTCAAAGTGGGTAAAATGTAGGTATCGTGGTATTTTTTCTTTTGGTAGGTATCATTATAATCTAATGGTATCATTTTTTTAATAATAGGTAACTTACTGTCCGAATCCTTGAATTTCAGGATGTCCCTGGTGATTTCAATAAGAAACGAGTCCAATTCGCCTTTATTCCATTCTTCGAATACCTGAAAATCGTATAAACACGCTGTCTTAGGCGTAGTAACATGATCACAACATAACAGCCTACCCGTTGAGTGCGGCAGGGCACGCCCGGGACAACTTCATCGGGGGAACTGTCGTATCATGCGGAATCGTGTCGATCTTCCTACCTCCCAGCGTAGTCAAGTAAAAATGTCTACCACATTAAGGAGCAGACAATTTGTCAAGGCGATAACTGTTATCTCTGGCGATAACCTTATCACTGCAAAACGCGTGAGCGGGGCGGTTCGCCTTCAAAATTACGTAACACTTTCGTGTCCTACGATCGGAACTTCGTTAATTTTCACTAGTTGATTAAAAATGGAAATCAAATGTTCGATTAGATGAAAAATCTCGAAAATGCCGAAGGTGACAATTCTGTTCTTCGCTCATGCGAGAGAACTCGTCGACAAAGCTGAAGATTCAATCGAGGTAAGTTAACATCGAAGTAACATTCGACTATTCTATTTATTCAAGTACCTATTGTAAACCAAAAGCCCCGTCGCATTATTTTTATGTTCATGATGAAGTCATAATATGATAATTTCGTATGTCAGAACAAGCAAACTTTTCAGGAGAGGCAGAAAACTGTTAATCAGTGACACAGGGCCTTTTGAAAATAGAAATACGAGGTTCCCAAAAAGGGCGTTAGAGAGCAGAAAAGTGTATTTTCTGCCAAAATTCGAATACTGGCCGATGAAATATGAGGATTTCATTCAGAAAATTCAATAACGAAAAATTGGCCAAAATTCGAGTTATGAGGTTATCATAATACCTAATATTATTATGATATCATATTATGATAACCTCATAACTCGAATTTTGGTCATATTATGGCGCCATTCGATGCATAAATAATCGATAAATTTATCTATCCTCTAGGTCGACCATAAAATGGCCTACGAAGATCTCAAGGAGAAAATATTCTCAAAATTCGAACCCATCCGAGGCCTGAAAACGTTCCTGATTGCGTTGAACCACGACTACCTCGAGCCGGGATCGTCTGTACAGCTGAAAGATAGTGACGTCATAGCTATCATCCCTCCAGTCGGCGGTGGCTGAGGTTGGTAAGAATTTCCTATACCCCGATTTAAATCGAATCCGTTCTTCGGAAAAGTCGATAAGAATCATGTTTATTTTGTCAAAAAGAATCGATTTGTTCGATAGTCGATTCTTTTTTTCGTAATTTTCGACAAATTTGTCAGAAAATAGTTCTGGCTGAGTGGAAAGTGTTACACCTGATAGGTGCATGTTGGTTGTAATTCGATTTAGGGCTGTCCGGAGAAAAACGTCGCGATATTTTTGATTTTTTCGAATATGGATCGGGTCTGCCGAGCACCCGATTAATTTCATCAGACACAGACAAAAAATCGATTTTCGACTCTCGAATCGAACTGGCCGAATCTTATTTTTAACCAGTCATCTGAAAGTATGTCTGTCAACTGTCAGAATCAGACAGTAACTCAATTGGGAATACCATTTTGGTGTCTTCAGGCTGTTGTACTTGGTGGTTATTTAACACATTTTGTGATGGACTCATGACAGGCCAACATTTAAAATTAGATACTTGGTGACCAATAAGTTTTATGGCCTAAAGACGCAAAAATGGTGTATTCCCAATTGAGTTACGGTCAGATTTTGAATAGATGACAGTAACATGATTGAGAATAACAGATTCCGGGCCAATTTCAGTGAAATTATTTCACTAAACTTGAGCCGATTTGAATGTGCATAAATAGTGAATAATTAATTATCAAGCTGTCAACACTCATGAATTATAAAAAAATTAATTTTTGGCTCCTTGCTCATCCCTTATTTAGTTATCAGCGCAGGGTGGCTATTTTGTAAGTAGGCCAATGCCGCTAACCGTAAAACTTGGGAATTATTTGATGATTTTCCATAGAAATTTCGCTATAACTGATTTTCATGATTATTTTTTACTCTTGATCGCCATCAATCTATTATTTTGGAACGTCGACAGTTGGCCGAAAATTGTTTTTGCCTTTTTGACCGTTAAATTCGAGAATGCTTCGAAGGGAACTTCCGCGATCTTCAACTACCTGATAATCAAATCCTGTGTTTCAGTTTTGAGGTTTCCTACTCTATTTCCGATTTGTTGTGATTTCTCTGCTGACGACAGCTGGCGGACATTAATGTTAAAATTTCGTATAATTATCGTTATAAGAACAATTTTTGTTGATAATTAAAAAGTTTTATGTTGTTACGACATATTTGATAAAATCTACAAATTTTAATAAAATTGTTTTTTGAAAAATTAATTTTTGATTTATGACCCTCTGACATGACGTAGGGGCTTGAAGTAGTGAAAAAGAAAGAATGAATCTGCAAGAGATATGGAAATTCCAGGGCGCCCTGGTTGACAATTCACCAAAACGGATAACCCCGGAGACCGATTGGCCATACCAGTATTGAATGAACCCAATTGAATGAAAATTCTTACGTTGCTCATTTCGTCGTGTTTGAGGCCCAGGACGTCTTTCATGATGTGGTACGCCTCGCAGATCAGCTGCATGTCGCCATATTCGATCCCGTTGTGGACCATCTTGACGAAATGGCCGGAACCCCCGTCGCCGACCCAGTCGCAGCAAGATTCCCCTTCAACTTTGGCGCTGATTGCCTGAAAAATTCGACACGAAATTCGGAAATTGTTGAATATTTCAAAGTTGGAAGTCATTTTGGTGCAAAAGGAAAGAAATAATGCGTTAAACTGGTCTGCATCATAACCCTGAGCGCTTTCGGCCACACGGCCTTCAAAGGCTTGGCGCAGCTTGAAGGCCAAAGGTTTTCCTGCGACCTTTTAAGACATGATTTGGTCCTGCGAAAATGCAGCTTTCTCTCGATATAATCATGTCAACAGGACCAAAGCTCCATTCTCGACTCATTATGTCAGAAATTGCTTCTGAGGGGCAAAAGTGGTCAAAAGAACAACCGCTAACAACAATTTGACAGCAGTATAACCTCGAGCCGGCTTCGAACGATATTTCTTCCAACAAACCGTCAATTTGTTCCAGAAGAATAGAAGCGGATAGAGTAAACTCCCTTGCACGACACCTCGAATCCTGATATTTTCTGGTTACAAAGATCTCAAGGAGAAAATATTCTACAAATTCAAACCCACCCGAGGATTGAAAATGTGTCTAATTGTGTTGGACCACGAATCAAGGGAACAGGAGCGCATAGAGTTAACTCCCTTGTAGCTACAAGGACCCTGAATTTTTGAGGTTATACTGCCAAAACGAAGCGTCTCTTTTTTTCTTCTCTTTTCCATCTTACACTATGTGAAATTACCTGGAAAATAGGGGCAATATGAGGCCACGCCTTGGGGTCACCGCCGGGCATAAGAGAAGGACCTCTTCGTGCACCTTCTTCGCCCCCGCTGACTCCGGATCCGACGAATAGAAGGCCCCGTTTTGCGCATTCCTTCATCCGCCTTTCCGAATCTTTGTACTCGGAATTGCCGCCGTCGATGAGGATGTCGCCTCTGTCGCAGAGCGGGACCAGCTGTTCGATCATGTCGTCGACACCTTGCCCAGCTGCGAATAAGATATGTAAAAGTTAGGTATATATTGTTGTTTTGATATCGTAATGTGTAATGTAACGAGGGTAGGTTGGGAAGACAGTCCGCTTGAGGGCGGCAGGGCACGCCCGGGACAACTTTGGCTGGTATGGGGTGAAAAGCGATGATAGGAAAGGCGGTTAACCGTGTAAATATTATGACGTCATGCACCACTCCGCTCAATCTTCTTCTATGTTCCATATGAATGCTTTTGTAGGCAGTAAAGTTATCAATAAATTACTATCAATGTTCTTCATGAATTTATCTATCAATAAATATCATCAGTTTCATCATTATTATCCCATTATCATAATTATCATAAATTTATCGAAGTTTGCCCTATCAAAATCAGGTCATTGACCATTGTAGGCAGGTTGGTAACCCACTTGGAAACAACCATACAATAAAGTCCATTTGTCAAGTGCAGCCATCAAAGAAGCCCAGATCGATTTTGACCTACTTTTTGCACGAATTCGCCCTCATTTTATTGAATGAATAAGTCTCAACTTAATTTCAACTTTTTTTTCAATTTTTCATTTTGCATTTTCAAATCAACCTCATTAGCTTCATTTAACTCGACTTACGCTTCTTGCAAAAAATAAACGACAACAATTTCGAATCATTTTTCAAATCACCTTTGACGAGCATCATGATTTTCCTGGGCGTCTTCAATTTGGCGACCAGCTCTTTGAGCGATTTGGCGCCGACGACTTTCGTTCCCCTCGCCTCGTTTTGCAAAAAGGCGTCGACTTTTTCGACGGTGCGATTGTAGGCGCAGACGACGAACCCGTGGTCGTTCATGTTGAGGATCAAATTCTGGCCCATGACGGCCAATCCGATCATGCCAATGTCAGCACTGAGCGAACGATTTCTCGTTAGAATACAATTTCTATTTCCATTATTCAGAATTTTGTTCAATGTTTAGTCCCCCAAATCACAAAATTTACGAAAACGTCAACATTTTCGAAAATGGCAATTATTAGTTCCTTTGATTTTCGTCGTTTTTCGAATTTCTTGGACTGGGATGTGTGCACAATCCTGTTAATCAGCAGACATAATTGTATTTGAAAAAATTAAATATTTTTGTTATTCATTATACGTATTTTTGCAATGAAATTTGGCCCATCGAAGGAGGTAGGAGCGAGAGAATAGTAAGAATTACAACCTATATCTTGGCGAAAATGGGAGTGTTGCCATAGGTGCCCAATTTAGAAACAATAATATTTACATCATCATTTTAACTAAAGGAAAAATGACGGTTTCGGTTTTCAACAAAATACTTGAAAATCAAATATTTATTTTCGAAAATACGTAGAGTTTTCGCATTTTGAATAAAGTTGGGCTTCTACAATTTACTCTTAGTTCAGTATCAATTTGGTTTTTGCAAAAAAATATGTTTCTCGATGCAGAACATGGCTTTTATTTGGCGGGTATTTAACCATTCGACGAAGGTCGAGCTGTACGAGAGATTTTTTTGAGGATCGTAACCTTGGCAATCGATAAGAATATGGGACCCAATCTCGCAAGATATCGGTTTCTAAAAATATTCGTAATTACTGACGGTGAATTTGATTTAATCGTTCGAATGCCGAGAAAACAGTTTTTTAATGTAGGTTGTGGTATTTTTATTCGATGCGAGGGAAGGACTTTATCCTTTTTTAATGCTTTGAATTCAGGTTATACAATGTATCATCATGTCATGATGATGTGACTCGCTATAACGAACATTCTAGTTCAAGAAATTCGAAAAAAAGTTAAGAATTGAAGAAGCATATGGTTATTTGTGTAAAACATTCTTACAGACAAACTATCATACACACAAACGTTTGAGAGTTTAAAAAAAATTAAATTTTTTTCTAAAGCTCCATTTTTATTTTTTGAAGATTACAATACGTCCGTTAAGCAAGTACGAGAGTTAAGCTCAAAATGGTCTTCTACAAGATCTTTTTTGGTTCGAAAATTGTCTGAAATAAGATGAAAACGAAACAATTTTATACATTTCGCAAAGAGAGATGTTTATTTCGGTTTAGCTGATATTTTTCCGTAATGATCACTAATCTTCTAATATCCCCATTACCTCATTTCACCGACCTAATTTCGTGATTCAGGAAAACTGTCAAAATTTTAAATTACACGAAGAGTGGGCTGATAAATAAGCTGTAAGTACAGTAATTTGTTCTAACATCTTTAAAACAATGACATTAAAATTAGGTTGGATGATTAATTTCAATTTAAAGTCAGGTCAGCCTCTAGGCAGTCGAAGGTTGAGCTGTTTTTTACAACATTGACGTAGGTTTGCCGACTAATCATTTCTCACGTGAGCCACGAATCGTCAAACATGATTAACAATTAGTCAGCGCGAAGTTGCCGCAACTGTTGAACGGAAAAAATTTCGAAATTTCCCCGCGCCCGAATCGTCAAAATTCGTACTTACACGGCGGTCATTTTGAAGTTCCAAAATTGTCTAGCTGTAGTCCAGATTCGTAAATAAGGCACTTTCACTTTCCGCAGGTTCGCGCCGGTCAAGGTCTGCCGTTGAAATGCCCAGCCGGGCCTGAAACGTTTCGAGGTTTGATAGTGGAATCTGTCGAAAGAACGACCTCACCTCTCGGCCAGTGATTCCCTACGATGCGACCGATTCCCGTTTTGACGGGGAAAAATCCCTCCTAGTCCGCCCCCTTGCGACTGGCAATTTCGTGTTCGGACATGACCTAAAATGTTACCCTGACAACCCTTGCTAACTATCGCCCCATTCTACCGGAAATGCAACGGAAAATAGTCCTCTAGCTTGATGTCGAATTCTCCGCCGTTTTGAAGTTTTTTTACAAGACGAAAATCAGACTCATAAGAATCAATTTTCAAGGGGCCCATGCAATAGGAAATTTAACCCCCTCAAGGTATCTTCTCCATCAATTTTTTGCCTGAACACCATATTTTAACCGTATAAAACCATGAAATCAAAAATCGAGATTCAGGCAGCATTGGTTCACGATTTGCATATCCGCTTTCTGCCTACCACTTGAACTCGGTTAATTTAATTTTTTAAATTTTTAATTTTAAATTTATTAATTTTAATTTAAAAAATTTTTTTTTTTCATTTAATGCGCAAATTAAGTATTCAAGGAGTCGAACAACGTTGCGAAAAAACTGTAATGGCAGACTTTATGGCAATAACAGGCAGACTCTCCATATCCGGCGGAAATACTGGCAGACGACGCGACGCTCCCCTTGGAGCCGAAGGAGGCGTCGCGTCGTCTGCCGTTCCTTTTGCTCAGATGGAGGAAACGCAATTTTTTTGGAAAATTGCTTTTCTTATTGCGTATTTTCAGTTTTATGTACTGGTTGATTTTTGTTCAAAACGCACGGTACCAGCTCTCAAAAGTAACTCCCAGTCTATAACTTCCAGATTGGCCAATTTTTTCCCCTCAAAGAGAGACTTTTCGCACAGCTGGTAACCCTGGTTCATGCCGGAGATCCAGGGGGGATTTCATAATCTCCAGCAGGGGAGAAGGGGTCGTATAAGAAGGGGCGAGGCCTTATCGTCAGAGCGGAGCAAGGACAGCATTTCGGCTAAATAGCGACCTACCCACCGTCTACGATGACGAGGGATATTTTTTCTCGGATGACTACAATATAGCATTACTGAGTCGAATCGAGAATTTCCCGAGCCAATTTGAGAATTTTCGAAGTCAAATAATTTGAAAGCAATTATTGGTTCGGAAAATTCTCGAATTTGTCGGGGATAGGGTTCCAATTTGCAAATTGGCCATTTTTTTAATTAATTATTTTTTATTGGGCAATGTCGGACGTTGGTAGGTGCTCCATGTTTTCAATTATTTGTGGAGGCATTGAAAATCGAGTCGGTAACTCATGTATCCGACATTGACGGATGAGATTTTGCAAAACGAACCCCCGCTGGCCACCCCCCGTCTCTTTAGCCTCCAACTGAAAATTAATCCTCGATCCGATGATGCAACGAGTGAAGGCCTGACGAGCTTGAAGGTTTTTGGATTTTGATAGATTAATCGCCCTCAAAATTTTTTTAGTCCACTTTCGCCAGACTTGAGCTATGCAATCGTTCGGGAAATTTGGCCTTACCATTTGAGTTCCGAAGGGCCTAGAGTGAAAATCCGCGATAAAAAAAAATTGTTGATGTTGTTGCATCTACTTCTATGGTGGCGCCAAAAAAATTTTGGTTTGGTCGAACTTGATTTTTTTTTTTAATTTCTTGATAGAGATTTCTTGTTTTTACGTTTTTTAGTAGGCACTACTGAACCGATTTTGAATGTTTTGGGTCCGTTCGATCCCTTGTATATTTCTGCCCATTTTCACCCTCTGAATGCCAAAATTGATTAAATTCTATAAACTGAATTAAAATCAAAAATAAAATTTGAAAAAAAAAATAAAAAATAAAATTTAAAAAAATCAAAAATAAAATGTGCATCTGTTCTTTGCATAAATCTTTAGGTCATCGGGAAAACGTCGGGTTACCGCTTGAAGTTTTCCCCAACCCTTACAAAAATGTGGCGCTTGGCTAAAAAATGTTAACCGGCCGTTACCAATATCAGAATTTCCATATCAATCCCATGGCACCGAGGAGCGGGAAACATTCGTGGAAAAAATTCTCCAACGAGCAACTATTTATTTGCATGATTTACTATGGCTACATTCGCATCAATCTATCTACACATTTAAAAAAAGATCATCGACAACGGAAAATGCTAGAAATACAACAAAACCAGCCGCCCGCGCCGCTCGGAAAGAGAAAAAATGTTTTCTCCTATAACAGTTTATTGCGCTCTGCGCATGCGCGGATGGCTAAAAGGAGGGGTAACTCTGTACATTTGTCTGGCGTATTTGTTTTTCCAATATTAGATTTTTCCACAACCGAACGTCAACCGGGCGAAATCGTGTCTTCGCGAGTCGCTGCGCTTGAACTGTTCACACTACCGGAATCCCATCGTGTCTGCCGAACGCTGCAAAAATACAATAGTGTTGAAATTTTAAAAAAATCAAATTAAAATTTGAAATAATTAAAATTTGATGAAAAAAACATTTTTGACATTTTTTGGAATTATTTTTTGAAAAAGAATAGCTAATTCTAATAACTCACTGCAATAATCGTCATTATCTTCTCGTGTACGGGTTAACGGGCGACGGTTTTTTCTGGCTCGGCCCGCCAGGTGGCGCTTCGATCGCCGCTGACGATCTGGGCAGCGCGTAGGTCGTCTCTTTGCTCGAGTAAGTCAACGATTTCGCCTCTCTGCGCTCAGCTTCGCTCTGCCATTCGACCTTTAGGCAAAAAAATTAGCGATGTCAGTATTTCGTGAATGACAACACTAGCTATCTCAGCGTTTTTATGTTAGGAATAAAGCGACTGCCCCTGGTCAACTCGAGTGACCGTTTTTTTTTTTTTGGCGTCGGTTGAAAACTTGCTCACTTTCTGCGAATGCTGCAGCAGCGCTTGGCGGACCTTCTCTTCGGCCATCTGCCGGGTGAGGACGCCGTCCGTCGAACTGTACGCAGCCGCTTGCCAGGCGACGCCGAGTTTGGCGATTTCTCGCCCGGACATCCCCTCTGTCAGGCGGGCCATTTCCGTGCAGAACTGTCCGAAATCGAACTGTTCGACCTTCAACCGCCTGCGAATCGTCGAAATCGAACGAGTCACATACCCAACAAACAAATGGTTTTTCGGATTTTCAGGACTTCCAACTCAAACCTACCGGTGCCGCTGAGATGCCGGCTCGAGGACGAATTTGTCGAAGTACAGGCGAAGCAGGCGCTCCCGCTCTTCGAGGCCGGGGAGGGAAAATTCGACCATTTCGTCCAACCTGTCGTTAACTGCCCAGTCGAATTGTTCGGGGGTGTTCGACGCAAGGACCAGCATGAATCTGCAATCGAATAACGGGTGACCGGGGCGTGTTGGCACAGTGTTTTGGTGTCGATTTACAAATGAGGATTTATACAGGTGTTACCTCAAATATTGAAACTGTTTCTTGGGAGCTCCAGAGTGTGCCAACTAGCCCCCTGGGGCGAGTGACGCCAACTGACCCCACTCCTTCTTAAGCCAACTGACCCCAAGCTTTCCTATGCCAGCTGACCCCACTCATCTCCATGCCAGTAGACCCCACGCCCTCCTATGCCAACTGACCCCACGCCTTCCTATGCCGACTGACCCCACGCCTTCCTATGCCAACTGACCCCACGCCCTCCTATGCCAACAGACCCCACGCCTTCCTATGCCAACTGACCCCACTCATCTCCATGCCAGTAGACTCCACGCCCTCCTATGCCAACTGACCCCACGCCTTCCCATGCCAACTGACCCCACGCCTTCCCATGCCAACTGACCCCACGCCTTCCCATGCCAACTGACCCCACTCATCCCCATGCCAGCAGACCCCACTCCTTCCTATGCCAAATGAGCCCACTCATCTCCATGCCAACTGACCCCACGCCTTCCTATGCCAACTGACCCCACGCCTTCCTATGCCAACTGACCCCACGCCTTCCTATGCCAACTGACCCCACGCCTTCCTATGCCAACTGACCCCACTCATCTCCATGCCAGTAGACCCCACGCCCTCCTATGCCAACTGACCCCACGCCTTCCCATGCCAACTGACCCCACGCCTTCCCATGCCAACTGACCCCACGCCTTCCTATGCCAACTGGCCCCACGCCTTCCTATGCCAACTGGCCCCACGCCTTCCTATGCCGACTGACCCCACCCTCCCCTGTGCCAAATGACCCCACGCCTTCCTATGCCAACTGACCCCACGCCTTCCCATGCCAACTGACCCCACTGCGACTTACTTGTTGCTCTGTTCGCCAGTCCTGTAAAGAAAGGCGTTCAGACAAGCTCGTAAGCTTTCCGATATCGACTCAGAAGACCGTTTGCGCAAAAAGGCGTCCGCCTCGTCGATAAATAGGAGGAGACCTTTGCGGGAAGTGGACGCCCAGTCGAACACTTTGTGCATCGCTGTGACTGCGTCGTTGCCGAGAGGAGCTATGTCACCTCCGGTCAATATGGCGTAATCCAAGCCGGAGTGCATGGCTAGTTTCTAGAAAAGAATAATTCCGGATCATTTGCAGAAGTGTTAGCTAAAATTTGTCGAATTGGAACAATGGGGGATGTTTTTTGTTCTGGGAGATGCAGCCCCAGCAAAAAAAAAGAGAAAACTTTGAAAAATGACTGATCAGCGTTAGCCTGATGTGTATGTAGAAGTAGACCGACGTATTTTAAGGCATTCGTCGGTGGCATGCGCGGTGATCAGTTTTGTACTTGTATGTGTGCTGTTATAATTTTTTGAAAATAACCCGTTTCATAATATGAATGTTATATTGTAACATCTTACCTTGGCAAACATGGTTTTACCCGTTCCAGGAGGCCCGTACATCAATATGTTCCTAAACATTCCTCTATTCTGTTTCGTGTTCTTAGTAGCTATGGCGACGTCTCTGAAAAAAGCGGCAGTAAGTAGAAGACTCGAAAAAAGAGATTTTAGCCTTAGATGAAGAGGAAGGGATTCCAACCTGAGTCGCTCCTCTAACTTGGGCTCTAGAATTACACCGGCGAGAGCGTCGGCGGGCTTCGTTTGGAACTGCTTGATTGACAGAACCGGATGTTTCAACGATTCAAGCAGCGAAAATCTAGAGGTTTCTCTGACTAGAGCCGGTTTTCCTGAAATTCCAAGTTCAGCGTAAGAATTGGCAGGCGTTGATTTAAACTCGAGGTTGTCCCGGGCGTGCCCTGCCGCCGAAGAGTTGGAACTACACATAGCAGTTCCTAAAATGAAGTAATAATACCTAATCGAGCTTCGATGAATCTTGCGCTGACCGACGTCGCATTTTTAGCCGTGTATACGCCCAAAGCCAAGAGCGACAGGCCACCGACGGCAGTCAACGTTTTGTCCCAGTCGGTAAGCAGAGAATGTACTCCAGAACCGATGACTGTTCCGGCGGTCCTGGAAAAGTCGTGAAATTTGAATTAGTTGATCATTAGGTACCTACCAGAATCTTCTTCGGGTCTAGAGCTACCCATTCACTTCCCAATGCTGGGGATGACCATCAAGAGGCTAAGAAACACCTATGGAATTGATTAGATTGATAGCCGACGCCACCTCGACCAATCGAAGCATTTCCTTACCCTCGCCACAAGGGATATAGTGAAGGGGCGCCTCAAGAATCGGGTCTTAGCTGAATTTCTTAACAAATTCACCGCTTACTTGATCGATTCTAATACGGTGACTCGATTTTCCGCAGCTTTCAGTCGCAACTGTTCGAGGTAGAGATCCTGATTCTCGCGGTCGGCCTTCGCCTTAGCCAGAGCTTCGGCTTCCAATTTCTTGGCCTCCAATTTCGACCTAACCTCCATCTCGTGTTCGATTGTTGCTGTCGACAGAACGGAAAACTCGCTGTTGCTACGTCAAGTTTCACACAAAAAGTCCATTTTCACCGATAACCTTGAAATTTTTTGCAGAAGTTGGCAACACTGGTGATCGCGTTGGAAAGCACCAGTGTTGCTTCCAATGTTGCCGCTTACATTTTAAAATAAAAATTTAAAACCGATAAAAAATTAATTTAATCTTAAAAAATAACCTAGAATCCCTAGATAAATTATATGATACGATTCATCAGATCCGATAAACAAAATTACCTTTCCTCATGGCTTCTTGCTTAGCAACGGATTCCTCCTGTCGCCTGAGATTCTCCTCGTTCAGCCTTTGCTGCTGCACCAGCTGTTCCTCATACCTGCAGCAATGTTGATATAAAAACTCGATTCCACCTCATACCTCCACTTTACCTTTCCACAAACATGCATTGATACAGAAATTCATATTATCGATGTATGATTTCTCGAATTTTTTTCCTCATGCAACCATCGCTGGATGTTTACCTTTTTCGAGTCAGCTGATCCTGATATTGAGCCCTCTGCTGATGCTGCTTCGTCTCCTCGGCCAACGTTTTCCGACGTTCCTCCTCGAAGGCGCGTTTCTGCTCGACCTTCGACCCTTCGATTGCTGCTTCGTACTCCTTCATCTTGGCCAGCATTTCCTGCTGTTTCGTCATCTCCTGGAGCTTGGAGAGTTCGAGCGCTTCTTTGGCATGTTCTTCGCATGGAAAAGAAAGAAATTGACGACGTTACAGCCGCTAAAGTGGTTAGATGACGGATTTATCCAGAGTTTAAGCGATAAAGTATTCAAGACTCGGGAAGTCTTCGAAAAACATAACTTTTCCAAGTTTTTCCTTTTCTAAGTTTGTTTCTTCAAAGAAGCTGGGAGCAGAAGTCGAGGCTGACGTGATCTTGTGTTTGCGGTGGGATCAGGAAGCTGGAGCGTTTTACCTTGACATCCGGAACGGTTTCTTGAAGTTCAGGCACTGCGCCCATGAGGTAGCAACTGGTCCCATTTCCGGATGAGAATAAAGAGACTCCGGCTTCCTGGCCCTACAGGCATACGCCAGCCTCGCTTTTCAAAATTTCTAAGGCATTTTAGGGTAAATAGATGGATCAAAAGACCACGCAGTAAGGAAAAAAAATGAATTTTGGTCCCAATTTGAATGCCATTCGCCGAATATCAATGTATCGATCCTGCATTGAAATTTCTGCAGCATTTCGGTCGTTTTTAGCCGCTTTTGCCAAAATTCGGATGATAACAGGGCTCAGCCCATGGAAGGTACAATAGAAGGAGATATTACATCATCCACTAGATGAACAGCAGCAGAGAGACAGTCATGCTGAGGCTCTACTTCAATGGGTTGGAGTAAAATTGAAAGAAAAATAAATAGAACCGCCGCAGCAGGCGTTGCTTTCCGCCCGGTAACCGGAGCTGTCCCGGGCATGCCCTGCCGCCCTCATGGAGAACTGGACCCTCAAGAAGACGAAATAGAAACAACAGTAGTACGAAATTGGTACTAGTTACTCAACAGTAGTAACTAGTTACTCAATAAGAGTACAATTTGCCAAACCATACAAAAAACCGGGACTGCCACGGTCGTTACTCACTGGATTTCTCCAACTCCTTAGCCGCAGCAGCCGCCCTTTCCAGTGCAGAACTGTCGAACCTGTAGGCTTCCATCGCCGACCTACGCGCCTTCTCGTCCATAGTCGGCTGCTGGAGTCGATCGTCGCCGGAGCCCCCGACCGGAGGCAGATCTCCTCCGGCATTGAAATCCGGCGGGGGTGCGCCTTTATTTCGTATACCGAATAACCAGGACATTATCTAATGACTGAGGGAGAGACAAGTTGAAGTGAAACGACGAATAATCCAATAGCAAGATCGGCCGATTTACTAATGGAACGCCTGAAAACCGACGAAACGAGAACACGCTTTCCGGCCAGTTATCGCGATTATCTGATAACGCTACCGAAAGAAGATAACGCTCGCCAAGTACCAACCGAACCGAAGAAACTTTCTCGACCTCGAAGTGAACACTGGGAAAACCGCTACCGTATCCTGCAAGATCCCATGCTGCATGTTGATTCCCGTCGCAAGATGCCCATGATTGGGTGCGAAGTACAAGTGAGCGAAATGGGCTTGGTAGTACAGATAAATAAAATCCAAAATGGTCACGAGATTTCCACTTGAGGTCTCACTGCTTTCTAAAGCTCTCTAGTTTCTCCTTTTTTGAGTCTTCCCAAAAAATGAGGCCCATAACCTTCGACCCTAATTTTTCATCCTCCACCACCCATACACCTTCCAGAGATAGTGTTGTTTTCTCTGTGGTCTACTCACTTGATTTTTCAAGCTCTTTCGCCGCAGCTGCTGCCCTTTCCAATGCTGAGCTGTCAAAACTGTAAGAATCCATGGCTGCCAATTTCTTCTTCCTTTCGGCCTTCGTCTCGATTTTGCCTTCGGTCGGATTTTCCTTGGGTTCTATGGGCGCCGGGGGGAAATCGTTGAGAAACATGTCGCCCCCGCCTTGCTCTTTTCTACGAATACCGAACAGCCAAGACATTTTGATCAATGCTAATTATGGGACCTCGAGTGGTTAAAATTTTAGCAATGCATTTTCAGAATTATTGAACTTTCCCTGGTTCCCAAGAGATGGTCGATCCGGCAACCGGCGTTGCTTTGGAGGGACAACCGAGGCACATTGGTACCACCTATTAACTTATCTGTAGTAAATCGGCCAGCAAGAAGTAGTAGGTAGCACTATTGGTACAGTGGGCTATTTGGGTTGTCACTGCAATTTTGCTAAATTTAGTTTTCATCGTTCCGTAAAAAAATGTCGATGGAGCGTAATGACGTGGGGGCAAAACTGCTGGACCGATTTCGACAAAGAGAAAATCATTAGCATAATAGCGTCGGCTTACAGGAGAAAGGCGCCATGTCAATTTTTTCGACATTCGGAAAAGTTTTTTCGATCGGAAAAGGTGAAGGGGTCCAATTTGGTATATAGATGTATGGTATATATATATTATGTAGTGCCTTTCTCCCGTAAGCCGACGATATATCATCATTTTCATTCTTGGTAGGCCTTCCCAACAAAATTTTACAAAAGATGCCGAAAATTTTAAGGTTCCACTTTATTTAGCTGCTCAAAGTACCACATTTTGTGCACTTTTCAAACAGGTACGTATACGCATTAGCTCGTATCAATTCAATTAATAGTTTGCGCGGTCCTTGAAAGATGAACCATCAAATTTTTAGGAACAGTATAACGATTTTTCCCCTTGAGCGATTACGAAGATCGGTTATTGAATCGTGCAGGTACCTACATCAAAAACTATGCTATCGGCATCTGTAAAATCGCGTCAATCGCTGTTCTTCGGATTTATTACACATTGTTCCGAAACCTATATGAATTCAATTTTCCACTTCGGATCCCCATTGCCGTCCTTTCCGCAGCTCCCCATTTTGAAGTCGGGATACATCCGAATATGTTCAAATTGGTGCTTTTCCTCGGTTTGGTCCTGTTGATTGGTGAAGTGAGTGCAATTTTGTCGCATAAAATGCGCTGCGCACGATTTCAGTGCGATTTGACATTTTTTTTACTTTTATTCCGCTGTATTTACAGACAAAAACGAGTAACTGTAATCCACCTACCTACCTATTTTTTGTATAAAACCCTTTTTGCTACTCAGCGAACTCGCTAATCGGTAGTTCGGATGAAAATTTTTGCATTGGATTTTTAGTGTGTTTTTAGCCGGTATCCTTCGTTGACCGATCAATCTCACTTTGTAATGCTAACTGCAACAATAGGATAAAATAAAATTACTTCACAAAATAATGCGAATTTTACGAACGAATGTGTAAAAACTGATAATTACTATTATTCATTTCAGGGCTTTCGGCTAAAAAGGATTGTGAATGGAATCCTATCCGATTACTCCGATTCAGACGAACGGGCCAGATGGGTTTTCGTAACCTTATTCCTCGTAAGTAAAAATTCTTTTTTTATTTTTATTTTTGTGTAAATTTCAAGCTCTCAAACATCCGACCTGAGGAAAATTATGATTTAGGTATTTTGAACTTCGAATATTATTTTTTGAATTTCGAAATAAGTATTTTTTCATGTTCTAAAACAGGTAATTTTTGAAGATTTTTTTGTTGATTTTCGACTTTCTGAAAAATTGTGAGGTACACCAGTGTGTGGGTGATTTTTTCCGAACCTCTGGTCCGATGTTCAATTAACAACACATCCGTTCTATCTGTAACGGAAGCAAACGGAATGAATTGTATTCTTGCTATTGTTTTTGCCCGAAAATAACATCACTGCGCTATTTTTCCATTCCAGCCCATGAAACATGAAATGAGACTGTTTCCTTTCTCCGTGAGACACTGGACACTATTCTTGGCCAGAAGCGGCAGAATTTGTAAAATGACGCATGACACCACTCGGGACCATCCGAAACCGTATAATACAGAAGTTAGTTGCTTCTGATAAATAGGTACAAATGTGTCCATTCTTGAACGGTTCTGTCTAAAATTCATCACATGGAAAAGTCATAAATACACTCTCATGCTTCCTACCTGATAAAAATTATTTATAAAATATGTTTCAATTATTTTTCCTGAAATTCTCCCTCATCTCCCCAATTCTCGACATTTTGGATGTTGATTAGGTAGGTGCCATTGAGTTTCGTACTTTGGCTATGCTTCGTACAATTTTGAAATTGTAGATGTCCTCCAGTGCCTGGCAGCCTAAGGTCACGGCGGAAATTTCTGAGAGGTCCGTCCGGCCGAAAGCGCTAGAGCTTCAATAAAGTGATCTCAATCTCTTGCCCACACCTTTCTCAAAACATTAATTGTTGGTAGACACTTGGGTACCAATTCCGGTGAAGAAATTCCCCTAGTATTTGGTTATACTTGCCTAGTCCCAAAAGTGTCAATAAACAAACACTTTATAAGCAAAAAATAGTTTAAACAGGCTTTCGAATTCTTGAGTAAAATTTATCGAAAACGTTTTATATTGAATTGAATTCAAATCTGCAAATTTTGCCGTTTTGAATTCGTTGCAATCGTCAAATTATCGATTTATTAATCGATTATTTCACAACAAAGTCCTTATCGATTGTATTCATTGCATTGCATTCTTTTTATTTATCTCGTACGACAAGCCTAGTTTTCGTAATTTAATTTCTCGCGAATGTGAATTTTCGAAATTTAGTTCCTGTATGGTAGAATCGGCCTTTTTACCCGTTCGTGTAAATATCAAAAAATTTATCGTTCCCGACCCAAAATGTCCAACTGAGGTTTCGCGCAGTGCTCAAGAACGTCTACTACCGTTATCCTTGCAGTAAGTTGGATTCTTCATTCTAGCTCTTTCAAATATTTAATAAATCGGTTGCCAATCGTTTAAGACCGAAAAATTGTTACTGTGAAATCATGGTTTATGTTGAGAAAATTGTACCTATCCCCGAGAAGAGCTTGAATAAAATCTCGAGTGCAACATTAAACTGGAACAGCTTGACAAGTGCAAAGTAGGTTGGCGACTGTTTTGTTGCAAGTTGTTCGCCTTTCAAGTAACGGGTAGTTTTTTGAGTTCAAAATTAGTTCAATTTACTTCAAACTTTGCATCGCTGCATTACGAGCTTAATATTTTCAAATTCACTATCACTTACAGCACTCCTCATCCCAGGCATTCAGGAATTCTCAACTTAAAAACTCAACTGTCAGGAGAACTTCCAAACTCAACCCACAAATCCAATTCACTGGCTCTACTCTCAAACCAAACCCACAAACTCTACTTTCAGACTTAATCCACAAACTCAACTTCCATACTCAACTCTCAAACTCAACCCACAAACTCAACTCTCATACTCAACCCACAAACTCAAATCTCTAACTCTACTCTCCAACCTAACTCTCAAACTAAACCCACAAACTCAACTTCCATGCTCAACTCTCAAACTCAACTAACGCACTCCATTCTCCAACTCAACTCTCAAACGCACCCCGCGAACTCAACTTCCATACTCCACCCACAAACTCAACTCGCATTTCGCTGTTGTAGACAAAGGAAATTTTGCTGTTGGACCCAAAATGTCGGATCTAGTTTTTCGAAAGTTCTACTAGGACCATTTTTCTCTTTCTAGGTTCGGTGGATCATGGTTCGGCCGCTGAGAATTCTACATCAACCTGAGCAAGTTTTACCTAACTGTTGATACACTATTTTGCATCTTGAAATTTCGGAGAAACGATGAAACCGCTTAAGGATGTTATCGAGAGCGAAGCGAAGTCGATGCCCGAAAACTGGTACGGGGGAGGAAGTGACGATAGCGACGAGGATATGGTCACCGACTATCTCATCGACGAAGAAGGTGGGCGGCAGGAAGAATCCACGTCACAAGTGCCCGTGATTCGGGTCACGCCGCATTTGATTCTGGACGAGGCCTCTAACTCCGGGGCCGTCTTGGAAGATAACATCCAGCAGTTGCATTACATTCACGAATGCGTACAGCAAATGAGGGAACTCATCCCTCCGCACGGTTTACAGGAGTTGAGCCGATTGAGTACGTCCTGCCCGTCCTTGGACGACGAAGGGTTGTCAGAACCGGACGTCATCGGCAACTCGGGCCAAAGGAAGGGCAACGGTTCGAACCGTTGCTCCGGCGACTGGGAAGCCTACAAAGGGGCCGAGTCAGTCGACGGTGACGATCCTGAGCTCGCCAAGCATCGCAGCTGTTCGGCCCTTGACGATCTATGCTTCGGCAAAGAGCACGTCAAGCCCTGCAGGCCAGATATAACCCGGCGATCGGGCAGCGTAAGCATGAGCAGCCTTGATTCCGACAGAGATGAAGCCATGTCGGAGAAGATGGCCGATTATCTCCATCAGAACAACAAGAATGAAAATTCCGGCCGCATGTCTCTCGCCAAATTGTCGTTGGTCAAGACTCAGGAGCCGAATTTGAGACACACGGAGTCCATGCCTCACACATCTCGGCCCAGCGCGTCCCTTCAACGCTCCATCTCCACTCCCTCGAAGATCTCCATATCGAAAAACCTTCTGAGCAGAGCGAACACGCAAAGCGATGACGAAGTCCTGGCAAATCTCCTCGAACCGAACAAACCGTACGAAGTCATCTCGGAAAACGATCTGCCGGAAAAACGCCGCAAACGAGGGAGCATGTTCTTCAGAAAGAAGAAGGACAAAGTCAAGAAACTGTACAGAAGGACAAACCATTATCGAGGGCTTGTCGGGCCGCACCAGAACTCCAAGTACATCCTGGCTGACGGCTGGGGCAAGGGCAGCAAAGTTGCCCCGGACTCCACTTACGGCCATAGCGTCACGGGGCATCATAATCACGGCTACATCGCTGGATATTCCGAGGGATCCCCGCTGCTCCAGTACGAATTCCTCGACGAACCTCTCCTGACAGTAGTCGACCTGGAAACCGATCCCTTCCTCGGCCTGCAGGACGAAGAGCCCGACTCCTGGACGCCGACTGTCTCCAAGGAGATTCTGGAACGGCTATCGAAGAAGGATATAAAGCGCCAGGAGCATTACTACGAGTTCATCTCAACCGAGAAACACCACTGCCTCACGCTTCGAGTCATGCAGAAAATATTTGTCGACGGTCTCCATAAATACTTGCGCTTCGGCGCCAACGTAGAAAGCATGTTTCCTAGATTGACCGATCTCATGGAGATCCATTTCGAATTCCTGCGCCAACTCAGGGCCAGACAGAGGGAGAATCCGGTCATCCAAAATTTGGGAGACATACTCCTGAGCCAGTTCAGTGGCGCTCCGGCAGGGAGACTGAAATCCGTCTACGGAGAATTCTGTTCGAACCACAGGAACGCCATAAACATGTACAAATATTTCATGCAGAACGACTCGCGATTCGCTGAATTCGTCAAACACTGCGAGACCAATCCGCTGCTGAAGAAGAAAGGCATACCCGAGTGCGTGCTGTTTGTAACGCAACGCCTTACCAAGTATCCTCTGCTCATCGAGCCTCTGATCAAGACTTCCAAAGAGGACGACGACGAGCACGATAAACTAGTCAAATCCCTCGCTCTCGTGAAGGAGGTCCTTGTCGACGTCAATTCCCAAGTCGCCGACAACGAGAAAGAAGATCGGAAGTTTGAAATTCACGATCGCATCGACGCGAAATCATCGACCATCTACAGAGGACGGAAGTTCAAAAAATCCGATCTCCTGGCCAAAAACCGAAGTCTACGTTTCGAAGGGATAGCAACACTGATGCAGGGACGCGGTAAAATGCAAGTCGTCCTCGTCTTGGTCCTGTCGGACGTCCTGTGTTTCCTGTCTGAAAGTAATAGCAAATATTCCTTTTTCACCCCCGAAAGTAAAGAAGGCGTCGTTTCGCTGCAGAAATTACTCGTTCGAGAAAAGGCTGGCCAGGAATCCCGAGTGATTTACTTGATATCGACCAACCCGGCAGAAATGTTCGAGCTGAAAGTGCTCAATCCGAAACATAAACAATCGTGGATCAAGGCGATACGGGATGCGGTGCAGCGCTGTCCCGACGACGAGAGCGACGGTACTGCGTATTATACGGACAGCGAAGAGAAACAACGGCTGTTCGAAACTAAGCGTAAACACGTTCAACAGGTGTCCGAATTGTTGAAGCAGAACGACAGGCAGCTCGCCCAAGTTCTGGAAGAAAAAATGGTTCTGCAGATGAAGCTTCTGGCCGGGCTCGGAGTGGAGAACACGTCGATACAACCGAACTATACGGAATTGGTTTCCGAGCCGTTGAGCCACGATCAAATAAGAAAAACCGTCGATAGCGCCATCAAAAAAGCCCACCAGATCACTAAAAGTTTGTACATGTGCCCGGCGAATCTGTCGCGAAGCGTCAGCTCTGTAGGAGAGCATCAGAGCGAAGCGTATAAATCGCCGATTCTACCAAAGCGAGCGGAGACGTTCAGCGGCTTCGATAGTCAACCAGTCAATACGAGGCTATCACTTCTGAAGACCGAGCCGGAGAAGAACGACGTCAACTCGGGATTGAAATCGTCGACTGAAGACGTCGTCAGTTCGGAAGGTGACCCGTCGGGCCCCGCCAGCTTTTTGGACAGTCAGGATTACCAAGCTGCTATAGCTCACCTGTCCCACCACGTTTACACGCTGTCTTGCATCGTGTCTCGACAGATGACTTCCATCGATTCGCTCGAATCCGAACTGACCGCTCTGAAGTCGCACGGCGGCATCGAAGGGCGGCCTGAGTATAGAAGAAATCAGCAGCTCGAAGAATTGAGGAATCTCCAGGACAAGCTGCAAAGCGAGCGGGAAATCTGGCAAAGGCAGCGCGACTCGGAGTCGAAAGAGCTGGACCAGAAGAAAGAAGATTTGTCCAAATTGCAAGAGCAAATCAAAGAAAGCCAAGCCGACATAGCTCAGCAGCGAGAGCAACTCTACAGAAAATTGGAGGCGTTGAGCAGCCAAGGCATCGTGGTGGGACCGACGATGATCGTCACGTCGCCCGACAGCATACCCAACGCTTCGTCGACGCTCCCCAGCGATTTGAACAAACGCAAAGCGGACCCGTCGAAGTGGAAAACTGTGCCCAACAAGGACAACACGTTCCCGAGGAATTTGATCAGCGCGACCAACCAGCAGAAAGTCTCGGCTAACGTTCCGGTCAAGCAGCAGCTGCCGTTGAAATTGTCATCCAGGTCGAGCACAGGAGCCGTTTCGCCGAGCCAGCAGGCGGACACGTCGCCGCAGCAAATTCTTCCGCTCAAACTGCGAGAAGAAGATCGCGAGGGCCGAAGGTCCGGCGGCGGATACCAGCGGTTGTCGACGGCTCCGGGTCAAAGTCCTCCGCAACAGCTGACCGGCCACTCCAGGACGAGCTCCAGCCCCGCGACCATGCAGAACTTGCCGCCGCCATCTTTAAGAAGTTCTTCGTCGTCCGGGTCGGTGAGGAAGAGCGACAAACGAGTCAAATCGCCGGACGGGAAGGGCGATGAAAAGATGAGGAGCACCGAAGAAGAGATCATCTACTGCTGAACTTGCAGGTACGTGGTATTTTTTGAAATTTCTCCGTTCCAGACGGATGTTCCTCCTGAGGCCTTCTAATCATTTCTACATTAGTGATTTGACGGTAAAACTGCAACACTGCCCAATTCAAAGCATCGTGTCGTTTTGGGGGCGTTTGGGTTGCTTACTTCTCAAAATTTGGATTGGTGGCATTCACGCGTCATGGCAAAAGGATTTGGCAGTGTTGATTCTACACCTTCGAATTAGGGATGGTATATCGAAAGAAAATATCCATGTTGCTGTTTTTTGCTGAATAATATTGATTGAAGATCATAAATATAGAAAATATGCGTTTACCTATAAAACCAACAGATTGATGATATCGATGTATCAATAAAATCGATTTATTTTTTACATCGATCTATCTATTTATCGATTATATCGATTATTGACAACATTATTCATCAATGATACCTACCGATTTAGCTAATATCGATTCAAAAATATCAGTCGATTTACAGCATTGAAGAATCTTTCCATCAATGTTGATGGCCAATTGATTTTGTGAGTGAGTTGGTATTTTTGCTCCAAAATGTACCCCATTCCGTCCTTATTAGAAAACGTTTAACTATTGTTGTGCCTTAATGGTACGTTGGGCACCGAATTCTCCGGAATGTCGTGCCTTGTACAATTTTCGTGAACAACGACAATAAATCGAGAAACGTGTTCGTAGCGTAATTGTAACTTATTCTACTGCTGATAGCTGGCAGATAGATCGAAATTATCCCGGTTTATCTTTCTTGAAAATGGGCGATTCCCAACTGCCACCCGATTTCGCCCAACTGCCACCCGAGAACTGCCTGTTGACTACTACCACCCGAGCCCCTACTTAAGTATCCTTATAGCTTGTTGATTACTACCACCCGAACTTCTACCAAACTTGACTACTGCCACCCCAAGGGAAAAATTGGCATTTTAACTGTTGCTTGTGGCTTTCTTGGAGAGGTTAGGCCTAAAAAGAAGACATAATATTCCATTACCTGTTCGATATTGTTAAAACCGTTGAAATATTGCAGATAACTAATTTATTTTATTGTTTTCGACGAACTGGCGACTTTCTACGATTAGGTTTACCTGTGGTATTTTTGCTCTGCATTCCATTGACTAATTTAGAAACGGATTTGTGATCAATTTTGGATTTACTGATTATCCAAGTCTGCATTTTGGGAATCACTTCTACGAAATACTTATTCTAACCAACGAACGACTTGATTTAGTAATCTTACTATTTTTATTGGCATTGTCATTTATTTTGAATTATTTATAATAATTGGCACAGTATTTTTGTTCGAGATGAATAATTCATATGATAATTATTATCAAACACATATTTAGGTACTGATATAATTAGAGGTATTGCACATCTGCACAGCCCAGTTTTCAATTTCACCTCAAGATTGCGCTTTAGGAGAACCCACATTGTTCATTTAAGTTCGCTTGTTAATTAGATATGTAAAATTCCAACTATTTCATGTAAATATTTGTGTCGACCATTGAAAGTCGACCGTAGAATATTATTTTTTACCTAAAAATAAGGTTATTTTATTGTTATGCAATATATTTAAACATTTTCACTCGTGTTTTTATTGTCCTCATCACTGACTATCTTCAAACGCAACGAGTGGTGAGTAGATAACTCTCAATAGTTCCATATGATGAAACGTAAAATTTTGACACAATTCGATTATATTTTGACTACTTATGAGGGTATTTAGGTCAAAAACATAAAAAAACACTATGCGAATGTTAAAACTCGCCTAAAATCAAAATACGACGGGTTATCGGAATGTAAAAAATATCCACGAATTCTGCTGGTACAACAAAGATTTTAAGACCAAGAACGCTCAAATCGGTTAATTTTTGTGGGCAGAATGAAATGAAATAAAAATCACTGAATGTGCTTATATACCGGAAGTATTGTTAGTAATTCGGAATCCGGTTCAACAGGGTGATAGGTCTTACTGAGACGAACACCCCAGTTTAAAAAATTTGAAAAAAGGTTGAGAATTGAGCGAGTTATGGCCAATTTTGTGAATGACGGACACTGGGCAGGCGGTACCCGGTAAACTGGGAGAGCGCGTTAACACAAGGCTGAAAGGCGCCTTAAACGATCTGTGAGTAACAGGGGATTAGGACCGGACAGGAGGTATTGAGTAGCCTTGAAATCCGATAAACTCGGTGCATGATAAACTGGAAGAGAGGCTGAAAGACGATAAACACGGACACGGAAAACTAGAAGGGAGGGTTAACACTAGGGTGAAAGGCGCCCTAAACGATCTGTGAGTAACAGGGGATTAGGACCGGACAAGAGATATTCAGTAGCCTTGAAATCCGATAAACTCTGTGCACGATAAACGAAGAGAGGCTGAGATACGATAAACACGGAAAACTGAAATAGAGAGTTATCACTAGGCTAAAAGGCGCCCTAAACGATCTGTGGGTAACAAGGGATTAGGACTGGACAGGAGGTATTGAGTAGCCTTGAAATCCGATAAACTGGAAGAGAGGCTGAAAGACGATAAACACGGACACGGAAAACTGGAAGGGAGCGTCAAAACAGGGCTGAAAGGCGCCTTAAACGATCTGTAAGTAACAGTTGATTAATACCGGAGAGGAGGTATTGTGTGGCCTTGAAATCCGATAAACTTGGTACATGATAAACTCGGCCACGGAAAGCTGGAAGAGAGGCTGGAAGTCGATAAACACAGACTTTTTAAAGGCGGGATTTTATTTAAATTGACACAAATAATGGTTTTTTGAAAGTTCCAATTTCGCTCGTCAAACAATTTTTCGACCGATAACTTCGGTCTAATTTAACGCTTGGGGGGCAAAATTTGCGAGCCTGTCTTGGTGCATTGTATAAAAAATGCAATAAAATAAATAGGTAGTAAAATTATAAATAATAAAAAAAAAATAACAAAAAATAAATACCTAATTTAATAAAATAAATAAATAAATAAAAAATAAATAATAATAATATAATGATAAAAAATGCAATGAACGCAGCAGTAATGAGGCAACGAAATGATAATGCCAACTTGCCCCGCCCTTGACGGAACTTTATGATCGTTCGAATCCGAAAATCTTATTGAGGTTCGGGAAACAAAATTTGCGATTTAATCACACAAATATCTTTTACTTTAGAGGCCAGAAAACCGACGTTTCAGCTCAAAAGTCAAAAATGGTGCGAAAATTTTTCGAACACCTATCGAGATCTCACCTCCTTGAACATCGGCGAGGTTTTATAACCTTCAATATAACCTCTTCACCGCCGATGAGTTTTGTGTTTGGTGCGTGCCAAACAGTCAAGTCACGCTACGATTTTGGTATTTTGGCCGACTCTCCTCTACGCTTGTGTTTCTTCTTAATTTATTTTAAATCCATCAATTTCGTCAGTTATCATGGTAAGTAATGCGAGTTTCATATAACCAGTAAGCTGACTAGATCGCATATTTTCCAAGCTCCCGTTCACATTTACTTGGGATATCGACTAATTAGGATGTCCCTTTGTGTCTTCTAGACGTGTCTATTTTCCTATGAAATATTGCTCGGTATCTGCATAAAATTGGATTAACTAACCTTTAATTCAATGCCTTTATCGTATTTGAAATAGTTTAAATATAGCCGGTCATTCAATCAGGTTCATCAAACCTCTTGAGAAGTCATCTCATATTTTCTCAATTATTCGTTTTAAAACCCGCCTAAAATCAAAATGCGTCGAGTTACAGGAAGATGAAAATTATCCATGTATTCTGCAACGTTCAACAAAGATTTTAAGGCCACGAACGCTCAAATCGGTTGATTTTTTGTCCAGGAAAAAATAGAAAAGGCTAAAAGTGCTAATATACCGGAAGTACTGTGAGTTTTTTGAATTCCGGTTAAACAGGTCGATAGGTCTTGACAAAACATACATTCCAGTCCAAGAAATCTGAAAAAAGGTAAAGAATTGAGCGAGCTATGGCCATTTTTGCGAATGACCGCTGACGGGAGCTTCGTCCTTCCAAGATCGAAGACACTACTCAGTGTTGCCAAGGTGCGGGAGTCAAAAACCCCTGAGACAACTTCAAAAAACCCCAAATGAGAAAAACAAATCCCAAAAAACGCCCAAAAGTTAACAAAAGTTAAGCGGTGTTAGTCAAAACGGTTTCCGACGGCTTTTTCTTCCGATTTCGAGCAAACCAGTGGTACCACCAGATTCGCTATGGAAAAGCGAATCCAGTGATACCAATAACTCATTTTTGCCAAAAATCGAGTTAACCGCTGTTGCATGCCGAATGTATTCAATACATTGTATTTCTGTTGTCCGATTGCCGCAGTTCCGTAACCAGTACGACAGTGACGTCACAGTATGGAGCCCTCAGGGTCGGCTGCATCAGGTCGAATACGCGATGGAAGCTGTCAAACAGGGAGCTGTCACGGTCGGCGTAAAAAACGAAACGCACGCCGTCCTCGTCGCCTTGAAACGCGCAGCATCCGAGTTGTCTGCTTACCAGAAGAAGATCATCCCCATTGACGTACATATGGGCATGAGCATCTCCGGCCTGACTGCTGACGCCCGCATAATTGGGTAAACTAAAAAACTCAAAACCGAATGAGCAATGACAGATTGAAGTTCTTTCATCTGAAGAATTTACGAAATAAAACAATGATTTTTGAAAAAAGACGTGAAAAAATTAAAAGGATGAAAGCTTTAATTCAACGATAAAATATTCAAAACTGAATCATCTAACAGTCTTTCCACATGTAGGGAAAAATGGGAATATACTGGTAAATCTTCAGTGCCTATTGAACCAGTGAAAACTGAGTAGGTTTTATTCAAACTCAACTCAAACGATAAACTCCACTTACTACAACACAAACTACACCAATCCGTAAACTCAACTCACAAACCAAACATCCAAACTCAACTCCTAACCTGAGCTTTTAAACTCAGCCCATAAACTCCACACTAAACTTAAAAATTCATCTCTGAAACTCAACTTGCAATCTCAACTCACAAACCTAACTTTCAACCCAACCCACAAACTCAACCCTCAAACTAAAGTCCCTAACTCAACTCTCAAACTAAACTTCCAAACTCAACTTACAATCTCAACTCAACACCAACCCTCAACTGAACAACCCAACACCAACTCTCGTACTTAACTGAAAACTAAATCTCAAACTCTACATTCAAAATCAACTTACTTACAAAACTCTCAAACTCAACTCACAACTCACCTCACGAGTTGTGAGTTTTTTGAGAGTTGAGCTCGAGATTTGAGTTTGTGAGTTGAGTTCGCAAGTTCAATTTAAGAGATGAGTTGGGAAGTTCAGTTTGAAAGTTGAGATTGCAAGTTGAGTTTGAAAGTTCAGTTTGAGAGTTTAGTTTGTGGGCCGAGTGGAAAGTTCAGTTTGAGAGTTGAGTTTGTGGGTCGAGTTTGAAAGTTCACTTTGAGAGTTGAGTTCTTGGGTTGAGTTTGAAAGTTCAGTTTGAGAGTTGAGTTTGTGGGTCGAGTTTGAAAGTTCAGTTTGAGAGATGAGTTTGTGGGTTGAGTTTGAAAGTTCAGTTTGAGAGTTTAGTTTGTGGGTCGAGTTTGAAAGTTCACTTTGAGAGTTGAGTTTGTGGGTCGAGTTTGAAAGTTCAGTTTGAGAGTTGAGTTTGTGGGCCGAGTGGAAAGTCAGTTTGAGAGTTGAGTTTGTGGGTCGAGTTTGAAAGTTCACTTTGAGAGTTGAGTTCTTGGGTTGAGTTTGAAAGTTCAGTTTGAGAGTTGAGTTTGTGGGTCGAGTTTGAAAGTTCAGTTTGAGAGATGAGTTTGTGGGTTGAGTTTGAAAGTTCAGTTTGAGAGTTGAGTTTGTGGGTTGAGTTTGAAAGTTCAGTTTGAGAGTTGAGTTTGTGGGTCGAGTTTGAAAGTTCAGTTTGAGAGTTGAGTTCTTGGGTTGAGTTTGAAAGTTCAGTTTGAGAGTTGAGTTTGTGGGTTGAGTTTGAAAGTTCAGTTTGAGAGTTGAGTTTGTGGGTCGAGTTTGAAAGTTCAGTTTGAGAGTTGAGTTTGTGGGTTGAGTTTGAAGGTTCAGTTTGAGAGTTGAGTTTGTGGGTTGAGTTTGGAAGTTCAGTTTGTGGGTTGAGTTTGAATGTTGAGTTTGTGGGTTGAGTTTGAAGGTTCAGTTTGAGAGTTGAGTTTGTGGGTTGAGTTTGAAGGTTCAGTTTGAGAGTTGAGTTTGTGGGTTGAGTTTGAAGGTTCAGTTTGAGAGTTGAGTTTGTGGGTTGAGTTTGAAAGTTCAGTTTGAGAGTTGACTTTGCAAGTTCAATTTAAGAGATGAGTTTGGAAGTTCAGTTTGAGAGTTGAGTTTCAAAATCGATTTTCTCAATTTAGTTAGCTGCCTCCGAATCCTGCTCATGCATTGGAAACCAAGCTTATTAACGTTCTTATATTCTCACGCCTCAATTATTTGTTTTTGGTTCTCGGCTACCTTTCGATACCTTCGCAGTCGTCATATGAGGAGCGAATGTTTGTCGTACACTTACGCCAACAACGCGCCGATGCCGGTCATCCGACTTTTGAACAAAATCACGCTGATGATGCAGCACGCGACTCAGCGATACGACAAACGGCCGTACGGAGTTGGTCTTCTTGTCGCTGGATACGATGTAAGTTATAGAATCGTATCTTTTCGATTTCGGAGTTAACGTGATCAATTTTTGACGTGATTTGTCTCCTTCGCAGCACGACGGGCCGCATATTGTACAAATTTGCCCGTCGGCCAACATGTACGAATGTCGGGCCATGGCCATCGGAGCGAGAAGCCAAAGCGCCCGTACCTACTTGGAGAAAAATCTAACCGAAATCGGTAATTTATAGATAACATTATCAATATCATATCAATCTTTTCGATTTCAGCTTTATATTGACCATTCTTTTGCAGGAATATGCCCCGATGAAACCGAGCTTATAAAACACGCATTGCGCGCTCTTCGCGATTCGGTTCCGAACGACGTCGAATTGACCAATAAGGTAATTTCTTCGAAAAGATGGCCTATTGATAAGCGCAATCAGCAAAAAGATGGCCTATTCCGTGATAAGCGCAATCAGCAGTGTTGCCAAGGTGCAGAAAATCCCTGATACACGTCAAAAATCCCCCAAATGAGAAAAAATCCCCGAAAAAACCCTCGAAAGTTGTACGATTTAAAACTATACTATTTCACATGAAACAACCTTACTCCATATTTTACAACTAATTTTAAATAGTTCCTAAAACTAAAAACTAGCCATTACTCATTCTTTTTGACTACCTACCATCCGATTAACACATACAGTCGATCTTTTATACAAACCTGTATGCATGACAAATGATTTTGACAAGTGTAGCAAAACTTGGCAACACTGACGATAAGCTGGACATAGTATTGCTATAGTATGAATAGTCCATGGTGACGTGAGATCATTTTTTCATGACTATAAAGGTAGATATCAAATGGCGTTATCAGTCCACAGCAGGCTTATCAGTGGATAGCATAGAGTGATTTTGTTGTTAGCCGTGGAGAAAAGCATCGTAAATGGTGAGGCGCAATGTTGATACCATCGGAGGAAAAGTGAATTGTACAAATTTTGTCGACAGAATGTGGCTCTGGCTATTGTCGGCAAAGGCACTCCGCTGAGAGAACTCTCCGAACCTGAGCTCCAGGTTCATCTTGACGTCGTTCTTCAGGAGCAGAGGACCACTCCAGGTAACAACAACAACAAATTCGGTTAACTGATTGAACTGGCGCCCGATTTGGGCTCATATCCCTCTTATCAATCTCGAAACAGGGTCCTGATTGTTCCTACTGAGTAAAATGTACCATTTTTCAGCGGCACCTACCGGCGGTGAGAGCGGCGGTGCCGGCGGACCCAGCGATGCCGACGCGCCCGCTCCCGCTCCGATGGATACCACCTCCTAAAGAAACTTCGGATTCCCTTGGCGGAGAAATCGTCTTATTTTCTATCCATAAGCCCGAAATTTTCGAAAATTGTTTGCTTCACTTTAATTGCTTTCAAGGTTCAATAAAATAAGTTTCTCAGTTAACCGTTGCTTTTTTTTTTAATTATATTACTGGTAGCGTCTCAATTTGCGCGCTCCAGACGTACGTGTATCCCTCGTACTCCCTTTTGAGGGCGGCAGGGCACGCCCGGGACAACTTCGGTTATCGGGCGAAAAGCCAACGCCTGGAACGGCTGTTTACTTTACTTTACTTACTTTATTCCTTACACTCGATTCGAAGGTATCGACAAAATATGACGACGAACAGAATTAAAATTTTAATATGGTACACAATTATTGTGAATAATTTGCATTTTGTTCAACCAGAAGAAACTCACAATTTTCACACGAATACCCTAAAATTAGGCACTTGTATGTTGGCACAGAGCGAAAGAAAAACATTTTTTATTTGCAATTAAACTCAACGTTGAAAATAATACTCGAGGTTTGTAATACTGTACGAAACGCAGCATGAAACATTTTTCTCACTTAGGAAGAAACGGTGATGCAAATTTCGTGGGAAGCCATTTTGACGATATGGGCACCAAAAACGGAAAAATTGTTCTTCGGCGATAGCAGATTTTCAAGATCGTATCACACGTTATTCGGTCGGCAGATTTGCCGGATGTTCAGCGACAATTTTCGCGTGATACGGCCTTTACAGGCCAGATTGGAACGTTTCAAGCGGGAATCACAAAAACGGCTCAACCGCCTAGGAGCCGCCCGGTTGTGCGGCACTCAGCCGCCTGGGCGGGTCCGTTGTCCCGGAACGTTTCAGCCAATCAGCCACGATCGTCACGCCACCGGCCATGATAGATCCAATCGTCGAATCTTTCCGGCGGGCCGCGATCGCGTCATAGGGGGTTGAGCCGTTCGTCTGATACCCTTAGTATCAACTCAAAAAAAAAAAAAATGAATGTCGTACATAGGTAATTACAATCTATTGCTATCTAGGATAACGCGATAAAAATCTTTCCAAGTGCAAGTACACTATTATCTATGAATCTAGAAACACTCATGTTCGCCGTAGAGTCGACAAGGGAAGACCCGAACCGATGATTGCCATTTTGTGCATCGTCGATTATTGCGAACGATTTCGAAGATTGTACAGAAAATCGCAAGAAATGGAAATATCGTGCAATTCGCAATAGCGACATTCATTGAGCAGTTTGTTTTCAAACCCCAGTTAGTACTATAATATGTTTTGAAATTGATTTCCAAAAAACGGGGATAATACCTAAGTGCATTTTCATGTGACAATTTTAATACGCCCAGTGCATAAAGAGGAGGACGGGTGAGGGGTTAAGGAGTACGTAAGTACGTTGAGTCTAAGTACTGAAATAGTAAGTGATCGTAGTAAAATGCATTTCAATTTTTTTCTCGCGTGGAAATATCATCAATGTTCCGTTACTTTGAAATTGGCAACACTGCATGTGAGGAAAAAGTTATACGGCAACACTGGCGTTTTCGGTCAGCGGAAGTAGGTTGCAGTGAAAAGCAGTTACCCTCAGTTGAACTGGGTTAAAGTCCAAACCTGTCAAATTCTTCCTACCCAAATTTTGGCGTTTGTTACGAGCCAATCAGTGTTGCCATAAGTAAGTTACTGTAAAAAATATCAAACTTCTACAAGAAATTAGAATTTTTTTTCCGATTGCATATTCCATTGTTGTTAATTTACGCTCAAAGGCCTCATATGAAGCAGTGTTGCCAACATCGCTGAGAAAAAATTCAATTGAGGACAAAATAGTCGAGAAATCAAATCAAATTTCAATTTGTAATGCAAAATACACCATAAACCTGCATGGCCATGCTGAGGTATCCAGCTACATTAAGTGACCGGTCGGTACTATGGCAGCAATTTTGATTATCAAAAACTTGAATTCCATTTCTTCGGAAAGATTTTTCAAGAGAGCCTAAAAAACAAAGCCGAACAAGAGAGCGGAAAATGAAGTGTTGCAGTTTAGTTATATAGATTTTTTCAAAAATTGTTTAAAAGGAGTCGCAAAGTTGGGTAACCTGGGCCCGCTTCTATCATGCATTCGGCGGGAATGTACAGGGTTGCCAATTTTTTTGCAAAATAAGAGCGTGTCATACCTGAAGGGTTTTAGCCGAGGCTTCTCCCAACAATTCACTCGAAAATTGCGACCCACAAAAGAGCAAAAATGAAAAAAAGCATTACGTCTAATCGAAGTACGAAGATAATTGGTGTGTTCGACTAATCTCTAACCTAACTATAATATACAATCGTTAGGAAACTTAGCGCCTTTTATGTACCGTCGTTGGCGAAATACGCCGAAATTTTGACAACGTTTTTATGAAGGAATAATAGTTCAATTGCATATCTAACTCATCGAAAATTGCCTGTTTTTATCTAACAATATATTAATAGTCTGAATACGTCAAAATCGGTAGGTCAGTTAATGATGCAATATTCTTTTGTTTTTTATTCAGGGAAATCTAGGCCGCATATAATGGAATCTGGGTCAGGGCGATGCGACTCGATTTTGGCTCAATTTCGAACTGCTATAATCTCCCGATAAATTTTTCGGAAATGTCGAACGTTCCAAATTCGACGGCCCTGCTACGTTTTGATATTCAACGTCTCCGTAACTGGTGGCGACTGTGTCATCGTCCTGGACAAAACAGCATCTACCGTCAATCGGAAAGAAATAGGTACGTATTTTTTTTTGTTCGTCAGATATCCGGGGGGGGGGATCACCGCATAGAAGAATTCGAAAAAATTAGGTTGAAATTAACACGTTCTGCTACCATTTCTAAGTGAAGTCGTAACGGGGAGGTGTTCATAGGTTAATACTTTGGTATTATCTAGAAAATCGGCCCGAAATTCGACGATCTCGAGAATGGCCTACGGTAACTCAGGCTAAACATTCATAGGAACAGTCGCTAAGGACATTGTGGGTTATAGTTAGCAACGTTGTCGGATTCAAAAATCAAAAAGGGGAATCGAAGTTTTGAAATTCACTTTTTCAAGAACCTTCCCCGTGATAAGGCTCTTGTTACTGATTACGATCAGCGTTTTAGGGTTTTCTACGGTCGGTACCAAATGTTTTCGTAATTGCGATCAACGTTCGATCAAGTTTTTGGGGGGATTTTACTTCCGCTGCCTTACGGAGTCCTTTCCGTGATCGTTGGCTCCTTTGTGATCGGCTCCGCCGTCAGTGTCGCTCTCGTCAAGATCGATCTGAAAGGGAATGTGAAAAGATTTTAAATTAAGTATCAAAATGAAGTGAAAGAGCGAGAATTTTTCAGACATTTCGTCAATTGTAGTACCTAGTTCAAGAAAAAAGTGATTTTGTTGTAATGCTCGAATAGGCAGTCCCGGACTACCCCAGGACTGGTTGCCAGGATAATTAAGCATCAAAATGAAGTGAAAGAGCAAGAATTTTTTAGACATTTCGTTAAGTGCTGTACCTAGTTCAAGTAGATAGTATTTTTGTAGTAATGTTCGAATAGGCAGTTCCGGACTACTCCAGGACTGGTTGCAGGACGCCAAGCCATGTGATTGAATGGGCAAATTCATCTTTTTTCGTTTTTAGCAAAACCAGTCCGTACCAATGCGGATTTTGAACGCTTAACCTTTTTTGACCGGATTCCCCGACAATCAGGCAAACCACAACTTTCAAGACCAATTCGATCAAAATTAGATCAACGGTTCGGTGCGAGTAAAATTTTTGGCCAAATATTGGAGAAATGTATGATTTTGGAAATGAGGCAGAATTGTTTTTCTTCATTTCATATGGCTAACATCGTGTTGGAAGCTCCGAAAGAGTAAAATATTTATTGGTAGGCTCTTAAAAAACGTTCGTAAGCTTCTCTGTTTGTCGGCATCCTAAAAGGCAATCCAAGGCCTGCATAAAGCCTATTATTGTTTCGTCTGAGAAACAGCGAACTTGACGAGAAACGAGTCGATTGCCTGCCAAGGCCACATGACAATCTTGTTTGTCACGTAATATCAGCGTTTGTGTTAGAGAGATTATACACCATTTCCAATCACCATAACAAAGGGCTACGATGAACCAGTGTTGCCAAGTTTGGGGTTTTCTCCACAAATTTGTATTGATGTTTCGACTGACTGTGGGAGCTAAAGTTGTCAAAATAATTTGTCCAGTTTTAAAATTGTAGATGTATAATATGGAGTTAGGTCCTATTTTATGTAAAAATAATTTATTTTCAATTCCTCCTTAACTTTTGGGAGTTTTTTCGGGATTTGTTTTTCTCATTTGGGGTTTTTTGACGTAGTCTCAGGGGTTTTTGACGTCCGCGCCTTGGCAACACTGCGATGAATCAAAATTTTTAAAAATTTGGAAGATATTGACATCATTCTGTGAATGGGATGTTTCAAGGGCTGGCAAATTGTATATTGATAAAGCCCCCCATTGATAACTTGGCTCTCCGTGGGCAAAAGGTTAAGGCGTCAGCTGAGAGAGCAGGATGTGCCAGGTTCGAATCCAGTCAGAGAGGAATTTCATAGAACGATCGATTTATTTTTATGATACGAAAGATTTGATTTCAAAAATGTTCGTAAAACAGATTCCAACAGGAGGAAAAGCCTTTCAAACTGCGATAATATCCAGTTCAATCGTAAGCGGACAAAAACAGGGGCCCAACTCGTAAACCAGATTAGCCCGGTTGAAACTGAGCCAATAAGTCCGACTAACTCACCTTTTGGCAAGCTTTTAGGGGCCAGCGGGCGGGGATAGGACAATGCTCCAACGACAATTTCATTTTCGGCATATCATTTCCAACCCAGGGCAAAAAATGGGCGGAAAATCTAGAAAATAAGTTTCGGGGGAATGAGGTACAAATATCGGACATCATTCAAATCTGAGTTTTCACTGTCCTTCTACAGGGACTGATAATAGGTAGAAGGGGAAGTATCGGGTCAAAAATGAGTATGGACGATGGTGACAAGGATGGCTGAAAAATCATGATTTCTGATAATAATTACGGTAAATCTGTTGATAAAAATGATGGAGTTATTTCCATTTTTGTGCCTTTTTTCGTAAGCTTTAAGTAGCATGGAACCCAGACGATGTAAATATCACCATGGTGAATTTTATCTGAAGCTTCCAGGAATATCGATAAATCCCGTCAATTGACAGAGGGGGCGGTTCCCAAGAGACACCCCTTCCATTTATCAACCAACTAACCAACTGCCACCCGGGGTTAGCTCTGAATCGAACCCGGCATCTCCAGATTTCTAGCCGACGCCTCAAACACTTGACCAGGTTTTTTCCACTCGTGTACTTTCCAATGCCGTCGAAGAGAATTCAATCAATTCTAGACGTAAGGATCGCAGATTAAACAATAGAATCGACGGTCAAATCAACACTGCCCAATCCTTTTGCCATGCAATGGACGCGTATTATGACAAATTGCCACCAATTTTGAGAAAGAGGCAACCCAGACCCAAAAGAACACGATGCTTTGGATCGGGCAGCGTTGCAATTTAACCGTCGAAATTCTCATCGAAATTTCTCACCTTCGTCCTGTTCCTTTCGTAGGCGAATATGATGGCGCACAGGATGATGACTTCGGCGCAGATGCCGATGAACGGCCAGACGGCTGCCATCTTATCCTTGACGCGGACGTACGACTCCAGTTCGACGGTCGTGTTCAAGATGAACGTCGCCTCGTTACTAGCGACGCAGACGTAGTCGCCTCTGTCGGACAGTTCGGCGACGTCGATCTCGAATATCCCGTTCTTCTGTTTGAGCGAATTCGGCGACAGGCGCACGCGGTCCTTGGTCTCTTCGAAAGTCTCGTTGTTGACCCTCCACGAGATTTCAGGGGTCGGGGTCCCGTAGGCTATGCACTCGAGCTTCATTTTCTGACCTTCGATGAAGACGGGCGGGGCGTTGATCTTGATGAACGGCTTGCTGACCGTGTTGATATTTCTGGTGAACGGCGCGCCATCTTTGGGCGTCACCGTGCAGGTGTAGGTGTCGACGTCTTCGTCGACGGTGCGTCGGATGACGAGGTCGTCGTCGACTATTTCGAACTTCCTCGGGTCAGCTTCCGTGTTGAACTCCAGGATATTCTTGCCGTCGCGCGTCCAAGCGACCGGCAGATCGTCCAGGTCGTCGGGGACGTCGCATTTCAACGTGTTCGAGACCCGCAGGTCCAAAACGCGCACGTTATCGTCCGAGTCGTCGACAGTGTCCGCGACGACGACACGATCATTGTCCCGACTGCCGGCCAGAATCATCACTAACGTTACGAACGCGTACGCCTTCATTTTGTTCGAAAAGGAGAATTTTCAGCCACGTCTTGCGCGAATTGTCGGGCGGATAAAAATAGTCCGAGAACTGGGGCACTGCACTAAGGTCAGCCCAGACGACCAGGGGCGGGACGGCAGATCTTTCAGATTTGCGGAGGAAGGACGGAAATTTCGGAAGGAGCGTCGCCCAGATGAGATTTCGACGGAACGGGGTCGATAATTTGTCACTTCACTTGTGATTCTATTGCGTAACGTCACTTATCTCAGATGACGACAATTGCGACAAAATAAAGGATCGTCCAAAACACGGACTTACAATAGAACAACTAGAGCACTTTACCACTCGACCTCGACTGTCGTCTCTCGAGATACCGATATGAAGATCGATATCAGCATCGATATATTTGATAACCGTGTGTTTCGTATCGATTTGGATAAATATGAATGAGAATCGATTCATTGTATGGTTTTCGATGTCGGTTGCTTGCTGCAATGTTCACGTATAAGGATAATTTTCCAACGATTGTTGTTGAGATGAGAAGGTATTTTCAAAGATCTAGACATTTTATTCGGTAAAACGAAGTATTTGAGCTTCAGATGTGAGCACAATGACGTTCTGATCTACCTCTACTGTTTCTACAATGACCAATCAGCGATCAGCAGCGTCAGAAGAAGTCTGGAGAGACAGGAGCTGACACAGGTGAATGAAGGCTGATGAAGATGAATGAAGGCTTTTTGCACATAACTCGAGATATCGGGCGGAATTGAGATTTTTACCATTCGATGCCAAGTATCGATATAAATGGCATCGAATATCGCGAAGGCGGATTGACCTTCAGTGCTGCCGAGTCACGCATTTTTCCCTCAATACTCAAAACAAATTTCCCTTTTACCTGGTCCCGTTTGGGCTGAATTCCCACAACTGGGGCAAATTGGATGCCTGGAAAATACCTACTTGAGTTTTGTTTGAGGCCGGGACGACCAGAGTGAAGTTAGCAACGGTTCAGCAACGGTCAACTGCGTGTTTCTTTTCTAAATTTTTGGACTCTAGGGACGTCTAGGAACACATTTATGGCAATTTTAAAATTGTGCCACCAGTCATACAGTCCATACAGCTCGTTGCTAACTGTTCCTTCACACATTCCTTATACAGATCAGGTGACCTGGATGCTCGCTGCGCTCGCATCTCCAAGACAGAAAAACATCCCTCATCAGTCCAATTCGACATACTCATCAGTCAAACGCTAATCAAGCAAGATATTTTATAGCCTACCTACTTATCCGAGAAGGTGTTGGATACACCAAGGTGTTTGATCCTAAGGCGTACAATGTAACTGGTGGCACAATTTTTGTACAGCCAGAAATGTGTTCCAAGACGTCCCTGGAGACCGATTAGTTAGAAAAGAAACACGCAGTTGACCGTAGCTGAACCGTTGCTAACTTCACTAAGCTGGCCGGGACGAGTACGTCTAGGGATATCAGATACTTGGAAAATATCGATACCGATACGGATTTTGTCATCAAATCCAAAGAAATGATACCGGGACAGCATCACTAATACAAAATATCAATATTGATAACAATCGATGGCTGAAAAACCCCCAAAAAAAGCAACGTTGGGGAGAGGTTTCTTTTTGGAAGACTAATAACTGTGTTTCCCTTATCAATCCCAAGCGCTTTCGCAAAAATTGGCCTCTTCACAGGGTTTAACACAGAAGGCCCCTAACCTTCTATTAACAGTTCGGTGGTACCTTTGGACCATTTGGCTTTGTCGCAAATCGTCTATGGCCCAAGGGAGATATTCTAGTCCCAGGTTCTCTGTAGCCGAAGGGTCAAGGCGTCTGCCTAGAGAGCAGAAGGCGGTACGTTCGAATCCTGGGCGAGTGAAACTTTTGCCACTTTCAATTCGACCTCATTTATGCGTAATAGGTAAATACAATTAACATAATTTCTACTGTACAAAGTATAATTTGTAGAGTACAAATTCACAAAATAAAATAGATATCTGAGCTATAATCGTTCGGTCATCAGTCAACAAAGTACTACAATTAACAAAGTACTACAAAGTACAATTCAACAAAGTACTACACTACCACCAGTAATAGGTAACGTCAGGGAATTTATAGAAAATCAAATTAGGTACCTATCTTATCTATACTAAACTTATACCGATGGCAAAAATTGATATGAAATATTCCTCCGCGCTACCAATCGCATCAATTACCGGTTATCACAGCTGTGAATGGTCCACCTGAAGCAAAATTCCAACGTCTCTATTCCCGCTGAAATGTCGGTGGCATTGGACCTGAGGCACATACAGATGGCATCGATCGAATCACGACCACGACAAGACGAAATTTCGGAAGGCGGAAATCTTGGGCTCGGCGATCAAAATCTGCAACAATTACAATAATATGACGTTGAGCAATTATTTCGAGAAAATTATTCTAAAATACCAATCGTACGCCAGTGTACCTTTGTAGTTGCGTTGTAGTTGAATGGGCAAGGCTTGTCGTCGAGCGTGACGTTGCCGACTGAATCAACGTGAGTGACGTGGATCTCGTCGATGCGGAGATCGTCTTTGTACGAGGAAATCGGCAGTTCGGCTTTGAGCGTTTGATTGAACGCCGTGTACTGAACTAACGAAAACGGACCTTCCATAGTAACGCCGTCGTCCCAATAGAGAAAACCGGCGGCACCTCCGGTCTCGTTAAGCGGGACGACTAACCTCAAGGATCCGGCGTCCCGACTGTAAAAAAAAAAACATGATTGGAGGCGCTTAGGGAGTGCATCTGATAGAAAATTTAACGCCCGACATTTTCTTCTCTGTCAAGTTTTTGCATAAAACCCGTAATTTAGCTAAAAAAACCAAGGAAACTGTGAAAAACGCGGTTTTGGCCCGCTGCGACTTACAGCTGTTTTGTTGTAGTGGCGCCGTTCATGTTGAACCCTGGGACGATGTGACCGCCCCTGAGAAGGAGGGGAATTTCATTCGGCGGAGCTGGGAGGACGACTCGCGTTCCAGAAACTGGCAGCCGGAGCAACGAATTCCAATCGTACCATACGCCGTCACCGATGTACGCTTTGACGTACGTAAGAGTCTACGAAGCAAAATATAACGTTCAAAATACCAGAGCAATCACAGTCACGTCTTAACAATAAGCAAAACACCAAAAACCGTAACAACAACAACAAAAACTAGAATAAAAGTGAAGAGTAGTAAGAAATTCAACTGACAGATAACACCGTGAATTCTTTGTGTACTTTTTGATTAATGATCGTTACCTACTTAAATCACGTTACCAAGTCGAAAATTCTCAAAAGCTTACCTCGTCCAAAGCCGGAATGACCAAGATACCACTACCCCAGAAGAATTGTGTATCCAACGTATACGTGTCCTCTGAATCAGGGAACCTATCGGTAAACAAATTATTTTGCATTCGGTGTAACGATAAGAGTCACATAATTTTGCATAAATGTCCAAAATATTTGCGACAAAAAATTTTTTCAAGGTTCAAATTCAAGTTCGTTGAAAAAATGGTAGCTTATGAATATAATGAAAATTGATCGACTTTTTCTCATTAATCCACTTACTCGAAGAACGTAGGACGCACTACCGGGAGGCCGTCGTGTTTCTGGGCCCAAAACAACGAGTATAGATACGGGAGAAGGGAGTATCTTTTGTTCATGGCGTCTCTAACGGAGTCCTCAATACCCAAAGCCACTGGATCCTGATCCTGGAAATTCGAAAATGTCAATTTTCAGCTACGCATTGATTTTCCAAGTACCCACCTACTGTATACTTTTGGAACGTACTATGCCGTCGTCCGTGTTGTGGCTCCTCGAGAAAGGATAGAACGCTCCAAGTTGGTACCAACGCTGGCACAGTGCCTTGGTCGTGTTCCCGTTGAAGCCGCAAATGTCCGCACCGACCATCGGCTGGTGGAGGAGGTTGAACGTCATCAAGTCTGCAAAATCGTCCTCGATTTCAAAAAGCGTAAAAGACGAAGAAGAGAGAAGACAATGATGGATCGCATATTATCGCGAGCATCGACAGCCCCCAACGTCAACCAACCTCTGACAGACTGTCGCATGTCGTCCCACGTCGACCAAACGTCACCGGTCCAAATCCCGGCAACAGACGACGTCATGGAGTTGCCTGATCTTGAAATGACAAAACTCCTTTCCTCTCGGACTTGAGCCAAAGCGCTGAAAAGAGGAAGCTCGATTGAAGATGTATCAGGAATGGGGTCTGCGACAAGCTGCAAACCTAACAAGTTGCAGCAGATTGATTGCTGCAAGGCTCCCCTAACAAGAAGCTGCAGGCAACTTGCAAAATGGCGATGCAGGCAAGCTCCTCAAAGAAAGGTGCAGGCAATCGGCAGCATGTCGCAGCAGGCTGGTTGCAAAGCTGCAATCAAGTTGGAAAGGCAGAAAGCCAGATGCTGCAAGCAAGCTGTGGCAAGTTGGTGCAGTAAAACTGCAACAGGTTGGTGAAGGTTCGATGCATGAAGTTCCTGCAAGCCAGTCTCATCAAGGTGCTACCGGCCAGGAGCTTCAAGCTGCATCAACTGCCCTAAACAAGGCGCTGCAGGCAAGCTGCGACAAGGCGCTGCAGGCAAGCTGCGACAAGGCGCTGCAGGCAAGCTGCAACAAGGTGCTGCAGCCAGGCTGCAACTAGGCGCTGCAGGCAAGCTGCAACAAGGCGCTGCAGGCAAGCTGCAACAAGGTGCTGCAGCCAGGCTGCAACAAGGCGCTGCCGGCAACCTGCACCGATTTTCTGCAGGCAAGCGGCATCGAGCTGCTGCAAGAGTGCATCAAGGCTGCTGCAACTGTCCTGCTGATCCAAGGGCAGCAAGCCAAAGCTGTTACGCGGCTACTGCATCAAGGCCTTCTGGCTGCATCAGCGAGCTGTTAGCAAGGCTACCAGGCAGCTCCACCAGTCAAATACACTTTGTGAAATTCAGGCTTACAATGATGTCAGGAACGCTTCGAAACTCCCATAGTCGTTGTGCAGGTAATAATGGGGGATGCTGCGGTAGTGAAGGGCTGACATGCAGAGCGTGTGATAGTTGAGGACGCCTCCCTCGACTTCGGGCAGGTAGGGCGGATTTTCAAAAGAGTTGGCCGGACAGCCTTTGATGCTTCCGTTGACGAAATTCGAAGGCTCGTTCATGTCCTATTGAAAAAGCCATGTGAACATGTACAAGAACAAATGGGGAAAATATTGAATAAATCAGATAGCAGAGTTGACGGTTCACTTGCCAGCCAAATGCCGTCGAAGGCCAGTTTTTTGTGAAGATCGCCGATTTGGTCCATCCAGTACTCAAGCGTTTTGGGGTGGGTGAAATCTGGAAACACCGTACTCTCCCTGTTCCACACCTGAAATTGAGTTGGCGGTAGTCTAGTTATGCTTTAAGGCTATACTGAAGTAACAAGTATGAAAATCGGCCAACCTTCCCAACCAAGGGCTTCTTCCCCGAACTATCCTTTACGAAAATGTCCATTTTCAGGCCTTTATCGTAGGGCGGGTAGGTGCCCGGTTTTTCACTTCCGCTGACGCCCGGATCGAGAATCAGAACGTAATGCATTCCTTCCTGCGGTTGAAAAAAACTGCTTACAAAACAACGCATTAGCAGTGCATTCGTAACACGCGTTACTTCAGTATATTGGTAGGTAACGACGATTTCAGACCGATTTTGTGACATTGATAATTAATGAGCTCAAAATTTGTAGCAATTCAACACTTCAAGTGCACTGGAGTAACGTTGATAAACAGAGTAACCTTCCATCAGCAGGTTATGATAAGAGCTCTCTGATTGACTGTGAACTCATGAGGAGATACCCCGTAACCCCCCCCCCCCGATAATCAATTGCCTTCGCAGCAAATCGTCAATTAGAGAAACTTGAGGATTCACCTTGTGAAGTTCGTCGACAAAGTCAGGAAGATCTTTGAATTTCGGGCTCAGGGTAAAATCGTTTCTTTGGTCCATGTAATCGATATCCGTCCATTGTGTGTCCTGAAATTCAAAAGGGAATCGCTAATAACTAAATTGTAAAATGGAAAAATCCGAAAATCGATAAAATGAAAAATTGATTAAATAAAAAATCGATTAAATCAAGAAATTGATTAAATCACAAATGGAACCGAATTGCGGTTAATGAGTATAGCAACTTTTGTATTTAATCACAAAAATAGGCACCTATCGATCGTTAGGTAACTAATCATTCAAACTCACGAAAGGAATTTGAGCGTTTTTAATCCTTTGATACGTCGCCTTCAAATCAGCCGTATCTTTAAACCCAAACCTGAAAAGAGAAGAATCGGGAGACGACTGAAATCTGGCTGGCAGGGGGGGGGGGCTGATCTTAACAATATTCATGAATTATACCTTGAAAAATGAAACCCGAGAGCCCAAAATGGCGGCAAGGGCGTAATGAACTGATTGTCATTGATGTACAACGATTTGGGCGATTCTCCCAACGTGATGGAAAATCCCAAAGACAATCCCGACACCGTGCGCACAGTGAGGCCTCCTGGCTGAAGGCGGAAATCTGCAAAATTGAAAAGCGAATGTTGAACTTCCAGTGCCTCCTAGATCAGTGACGTCGTAAGTTTGAGCTCGATTGAAAAGCGAGTGGCGTCAGAAGGGAGTAAACGCTTCCATCCTCGTCCGATCCATAAATTTGCGGTTTTACCTGTGGCCGGAAGTGATGCGAAATGGACAGCGTGCGCCTTGCCATCGCCTTCCAAACAGATGTAGGACGGATACGTGCCGTACCCGTTGGCCTGCGAAAAAAGCGATAATGTAGCATTTCACCGCAATTCCGGGGAGAGCAATAATTTCTCGCTCTATCGGTTGCACCAATTACCTTGTGCGGAGCCGCGTCATGATTGAACATGGTCACGGTGTTCCAGTTGGTGTCCAGAGGGAAGCTATTGGTACGCTGTTCGAGGCCGTAGATGTACTTCGAGGGCAACGCTGTGGACAGTTGGGCGAACTGTTCCGACATTAATAGTCCGCCCAGGTTTTGCGAATCGAATCTGTAATAAGTAAATTGGATTACACGACGGACAGCATTGTTATGCCAACTGACCCCAATCTTTACTGTGCCAACTGACCCCACCATCTCCTATGACACTTAACCACACAGCGATTTTCCGCTCCTACAATCGATTTTATCTATTTCAATTGTTGATTTCTCGTACTTACATGGGCTTCCCGTTGCTCTTACGGATAATTCTGAATCCCGTCATATTTGCGTTGATGTCGACCGTGTAAGACCTTTCAGCAGCTGGGTCAGCATTATTGGCACGTGCTTGCCGCATTATTGTGGGGCGGATATCGAACGGCGAATACTGCAAGATTCAATTTTTCGAATCTCGAGAAAAAATGATCGCTAAAATTGAACGTTGGACCAAATCGAGGCAAAAACTCACCGTAATTTGAAGCATATTGGCGTTGTGGAAAATAATGCTCAGATAGATCGTCGTGTACTGTTTCGGATAAGGCGATACGAAGTTCGCAGATAGCTCGGCCGATATGTTTTTCTCGTTAATTGTGAGCCGTTTATAAACGTAGGAGCCATATCCTTGAGGGTAGAAACAGGAGGGAATCGAACCTGTGGCCGGCTGATAGCAGCAGCCTCTTTCCCTGCATCCGGCTTCGCTCACCTAGAATTCAATCAGCGCGGTTTACATGATATTGTAACATTGCAGAGTCGCTATAGTAAAATCACTTCCTTCCCGAACTGTTTGGGGTCGGAAATGCCACGCTGTAGACATGCCAGTTCCCTGAAATCATCTCTCAGCCTCTGTGCGCACAAATAACAGGGTTCGTTCCAGAAGCATGGGAGGAGGCGCTGTAGGTGCCTCACGCATGCGCAGTGCAATGTTTGGTAGGAAACGCCCCAGTTACAAAACGCCCCTGTTACAAAACCGCGACAAAACATCCGCAATGCACCAACTCATGCCGACACTCACGCTCCAGGAACGAACCCCTCAGTCTAACGAATGGACGGATTTCAGAAATAGCCCAACCTCAAAGGGAGCTAGGTGCAACAGGTTTTCTAAGATTGAAAATCCAAAACAAATTTCGAAAATGGCCCTACTCAAAAATACAGCACTGACTCACCGTCCCCGAGGGAAAGCAATCAAACCGCAAATCCTTGACAGCAGAGCACGAATCGTTCGAAGGCAACGGTGGCTTAGGCAATTTTTCCAATTCGGCCTCAAAATCGTAAGCTGGCGGTTTCTTTATCCAGTTGTCGTGTTTGCCTTCGAAGAAATATTCCCTTATCAGGGAACCATGAGCTGCTTCCCATTGACGGCTGATGTGATAGTATTTTATCGGCCAGACATACAGAGATACGCGTAGGCTGGGTCCTGGAAAATATGAGAAATTAGTAGTAAATTTTGCATAATATGCATATTATATATTATACGACGAGCATTTTGATGTACGACTGTGACCGAAGGGTTAAAATACATTAATCGCAATCGGACATCGCCATAAAACTTTTCTGGGAAGCATAAGCCGACTAACCGTATGGGTTGGCACAGAGGATAAACAGAGCGAGTAAGGGACAGACGAATTTTAGGAAAAATCCGAGGAAAACGCGCCCATCGTGATCGTGCGGCTGCTGCAGCAAAAGCAACGGCCTGGAAGCGTTGCTGTCGGTATCTGCTGATGCTGACGAAGGTGCTGTGTCATTCCGCGGAGGCGTGCCAGTATCGTCGTTCTTGGCCAATTTCGACACTACGGGGATAGTCATTTCGCACTCTGGTCAAGTCCAGGTTCCTGCGATCGGAGGAAATTCGACTGTGGTTCAGCCTGAAAATAGCGGTAAATCAATCGAATTCAGAGATTTCAGAGACAGAGCTAGCATTGAGACCGTCAGCCGATCGGAAAGACGGCAGCGTAGTTCGTCCATGGGCTTACCCTCAAAACGCTAGTGATGTCTACGCTCTCATGTGAACAGCTTCAGAAGAGCATTCTGCATAATTTGGAGAAAACTTCTTGCGCTCAAAAGATGTATTGTAAAATTGTTGGCAAAAAGCTGGGTTAAAAAAATATGTCGTCCTTTTTGGGTTGTTGCTTTAATAATGTATCGTGAAATCGTTGGTAAGCCTGGGTTCTACTGTTGATCACGCTACTGTTTGGAGCGTCAGCCAATCAGGAAGGAGGTAGCGTAGTTCTACGCTTCACGCTAGCGTTTGAAGCGTCAGCCAATCAGAGGGATGGTAGCGTAGTTCTACGCTTCACGCTAGCGTTTGAAGCGTCAGCCAATCAGAGGGATGGTAGCGTAGTTCTACGCTTCACGCTAGCGTTTGAAGCGTCAGCCAATCAGAGGGATGGTAGCGTAGTTTTACCTCCTGATTTTCTGACGCTCCTGACGCTAGCGTTGTCTCCACGCTCGCAGTTGAACCCAGGCTTACCAAAAATTTTACGATACATTTTTGGAGCACACAAAGCACTTTTTTGTGACACCCTTCGGATTTTGGGAAAGGGAAGCAACAAGTGTTCGTTTCAGTTTAGGCTCAGTAGGGGAAAACGTCGAAAAATTAATTCTCTCAACTTACCCCAGTCACGAAGACTGTAGTGACTGTTCTCCAAATCGATACAAGTTGATGAGACCGGAAAAATAAGATAAAAATCATACGATAAGAATAAAAAGTTGAGCATTCAACGAAACAAAAAGTTTGGAGTAGGAACTACAGAGACGGAACAACGAACAACTGCGAAATCATGATAACAGAAGGAGTGGAGAGATAAGACCAAGGGCGAGGAGCTTCCTGCCAGGCCGGGAGTTACTAAATTTGGTTCATCAACTGGTAAATTTAAATTGGTAAGAATTTAAAAAATGTATAACTTACTTATACTCGATAACTGTTCATAATAATTTCACTCGGAATAATTTTTCACTAAAAAATCGGGGAATTTGTTGGTAGAAAAGGGGGAAAAAGGGATACCGGGGTGACGTAGAGGGAAAAAATGGCTAGAAGCTCTGCGCCTGTTGAAGCGTTGAAGCTGACGTCCAAGACCAGCCTGAGTTGATGTGTTGGGTCGTCGTATGCTGAATAATGTGCTGGGAATGTGTGCTTTCTAAATTCAATTTTAACGTTTTTTAGCTAGCTGACGGATTTATGGAAAATCGAATGAATTGAAAGCTGGGAAAATCATCAATGAGGTTAGTGAACGGTTGATGGGCTCTCCACCCAGAGAGCCGAATTTTCTGTAGTGTTGTATTACTAACTTACCTAAGTAAATTAGTAGGTACTTGCCTACGAGATTCCATTTATCTACTTTGGGTCCTCGAAGTCGGGGGTTGGGCTGGAGTCGGAACACGCCAAAATCGGATTTAGGTAGCCTCAAGGGCTGCAACCCGGTTTTAAGCCCTGCAACCCCTACGGCATCCCTCAAGTTGATTGAGGAAGCACGAAGTATTCGGCATGAGCTATTTTAAGCTGAATTTTCCTCCGTTTCCTGATATTTTTTTGTGTGGAGCACTCTGAATTTCCAAAGACCAATGGCAGCAACAGTTTACGCATGTCCCAAGTGTTCTTGCATGCGCAGGGTGGCCCACAGTTGGAGCCAAATCTTCGAGCTGAATCGTGGATGCAACGCTAGCGTTGCGAGTGTCAGCCAATCAGAGAGAAGGTAGAATTACCCTACCTTCTCTCCGATTGGCTGAAGCTCCCAACCCTTGGCCTTTTTACATGGTTGAAAAACCAGCCCCTTAGGTTATTGGTTCAATCAATTCGTGGCTGCAATTCGAACTTCCTGTTCGTTTTCAGGATGTCATATCCTGCAATTCACGGTAGCGATGCCGAAGAATGGAATCCCGCAGAAGTCGCCATCGAACTGTGGAATGCCGATCAGGATGCTCCGGATTCGGCAATCGGCAAGAATTCGGGAGGCCGCCGCAGCCGTGGGAAAAACGGCTACTCTTCGCCTTCCGTTCGCAGGTCTAAAAGCTGGAAAAACGATACGGAAAATCTCATCCCTGCAGCCGAGTTGTGCGACGAATGCAACCTGCACTTTTCCTTCATGCAAGTGCACATGCGTGTCGCCCATGAACGCCTGGCTGAGATCAATTGCGCATTCTGCGGTCTCCCTTTCGACAGCAATGCCAACCTCTTCTCCCACCTCACTTGTCACGAGGATCGCCAACTGATCTGCTGCATTTGCCGGGTGAGCGTCAATGTCTCGCGTAATTGGCTTATAATCCGTTCGCATTTTGCTAAAATCTGATTTTCCGGTTTTAGACGAAATTCAACTGCGACGATGCCTTAGCCGATCACCTGGACGGCCATCGAGAGTTGCACGTGCTCAGTTGCTGTTCTTGCGGGCGAACATTCACCACGAAGTCGTCTCAATTGGCTCACGAATGTCAAGATGTTTCTTCGGTGGCTCCAGTTTCTCTGACTTCCGGGCCCAGCGGTGGAAACATGAACGTGCCCTTGCCGAAAAATGCGGAAGATCCGATAGCTGCTATTCAGCCTGATTCAGACGGAAGTCTATCTGAAAATGTGAGTAGTCATGAGCTGTTCAGGGCGCCTGGAGTTTTTTTAGCCTATTGACCTGAGACAGCAAGATGCAACTTCCTAAGAGGTGAAGAAGAAGAAGAAATCAAGGTTTATCACTGTTATTGCTCGACGATGCTGACTTTTTGTTGATTCGGCATATCCATCTACATTTGTGGAACCGTTTTGCAGATCGCAATGGGTGACGCTGTGGATACTCCGAATGGGACAGACAGTCAATGCCCGGTGCCAACTCCTGGGGTGAAATCGGAACTCTCTTCCTTGGCAATCGGCAAAATCGAGTCTTTAACCAGCGGGGAAGGTTTTTCAAAGATGGGTTCAGAGGTTAGAACTGAAATTTGATCTGCCGGATGGTTTCAACTTAGCTTTAAGAAAATGTGTTGAGAGAGCCTGTCCTGTTAGCCATTTTACAGACAGTTGGTTTCCAGGTTGTCAATGGAGGAACGGTTTCTCAGCTGAGGAAACGAATAAGCTTCAACGAGAGGACGGAAATCTGGCAATGGGAACTGAAAGTCAAATCATTCGGAGATCTTCAGGAAGGAGTTGATATCGTTCCTGTTAACAGTGAATCGGAGTCGAAAGTCAGGTAAGTTGTTGAAGTAACTTTGATTTTTGAATATTAGAAGTGTCACTTATGTATCTTAACTTACGTCATCTTTTCCAGCGCAACGCCCCCGCCGGCCAAACGCAGCGTAAGTATGATCATCGAATTTTGAAATAGCCATAGCAATATTAGTTAGTTCTTGTTGATGCCTCGCGCATGCGCAGTGCAAGGTTTGTTTGGCAACCCACACAAACGACGTGGGCAGCGTAGGAAATCGATTATGGGAAAGAGGTTATCCCAAATTTTGGAGGTTTTCTGGGGTTTTTTTTGACGGATCAAGACAAACATTTTTGTTTTCGTGGGATTTTCAGGCTCTGAACATAGCAATATTTCAAAAACTTACGCTGCACATGCGCAAAGCACCTACCCATGCCTTACGCTTGGTACAACCCTTGTATAATCGATCCCAAGAATCAATGTAATATCCAAGAACCCATGATCAACTCAATAAGTCAATAAATTGGGTATATTTTGACATCCAGAAACGTTCGCTAAAATCAGCGTCAGGCCGAGCGAAGAAAAAGCGAAAAAAGGCAGCGAAGGATGAGGAAACCGCTGCCGAACAACCGACGTCTGAACAAAATGCCACCGAGACGAATGGTAACGAATTGAGGAATAGCGAGGAAAAAGAGACAAAGTACGGCAACCGTTTCAAAAACAGGGAAAAACTGGAAGCATTGTACGGCAAAGGATTTTGGTAAGTTGAACGAACATGTTTTTGCTGTTCGTATAGGTTTTTTGCAAGTCGGAATGAAAATTTCGGGCTTCTCCAGTTACAGGCAATGCGTCAAAATCGACGGCCGTTACCATTGCCCGGACGAAACGTGCAGCGACAACAACCATCGGGGGTACGGGAACGAAACGATGATACGCAACCACATACGTCGCAACCACATGGTCGATGAATGGTAAGTGTTGCCCTCTGAGGGGGAATCTGAAAGGCTTTTGAACGTTTAGTTAGCCGCTCTGGCGCTTTCGACCCGCTGGCTATCCTCAGGAGCACTTTTTTGAGTGAGAACGGAGGGCTTGCTATTCGATTTTGAGTTCGCCCTCTCGTGGCGCTTTTTTTTTTTTAGCATGCTAAAGCTTCATTCGATGATTTTCGAAAAACCTAATATTTTGTGGTTTTATGTGTCGCTTCTGAACATCACTTTTTCGGCCGCTTTTTGGCCACCAATTGCATTATATTCGACGTTCCGACAGAGAAATTTCCGTTCGCAGCTACCGTTGCCACGAATGTGACCGACCGTTCGCCATCAAGTCGAAGCTGGCCGAGCATCTGCTGACCCACAAAAACAGAAGAAAGCATAAATGCACCACTTGCGGTATGTTTGCTTATTTTACTTAACTCCAGTGGTGAGAGTGGGAGAGTATATTCTGCTTCTTCTCGTTCGATGAACTTCCAGCTAGCGCTTTCAGCCGTGCGGCCCTCCTCTGAGCCCCATCTCAAAACGCTGCTAAGTTAGTGACATGGGTACATAATTTTTCTGGGTATCTCAGACAGAAAATAAAGTTCAAATAGGAGTAGGTCGGTTTATCATCATATAATTTGTGGAGTAATGGTCCATGGTGAGCTCAATGGTGCTTTAATTTCTATGTTTTCACAATGATGAATAAATAGGTATAAAAAGAAAATACGCGTGCCCCCCACCCCTCCCGAGATCCAACCCTCACCACCGCCCTGCACCCCTCCCAACCAACCCTTACGGCACCTCACCAGCCGTATGCGCCCCTTCTTAATTTCTGTCTACGCAATTAAGTTGACGGCTAGACAAAACGTTCACTTTCCAAGTGAAAATGATCGTTATAAATGAATCCTTATTTTTAAATCAATTTCAGGAGACTCGTTCAAAACAGAAATCATTCTCAAAGCTCATGTGATGACCCATACTTGCCCCTGGCAGTGTTACCATTGCCATAGTAAGTTCGGACGGAAAAATACCCTCAAAGAGCATATGAGAGGGTAAGTCGTTTGAATCCTACGTTTCAAATTTCTATTTTTTTTTTTAACGAAACTATAATTTTTTGGGGGGTTTATTCGACAATTCGTGTGACGAAAATGTTTCTGCGCAGGACGCATTGCCGAATTTGCAATATCTTTTTCCGCTGCAATTTCACCTTCCACCGGCACGAAGAGGAGGTCAAACACGTCTACTCGTGTTCGCAATGTACAACAAAAACAAATACGATGGCCCGGTTTCTGTACCACGTCCGAACGACCCATTACGACGAAACGACCTCCATCGACGGAAAGTGAGTGGAGGAATTCGGAAGTCCGTAAAACATGACGTGAAGTGCAGCAGGGGAAAGTGCAGTGTACACTTATGCGCTTAAACACATTATGCACTTACCCCATTTTTGCACTTTTCCGTTTTTGCACTTGCCCCGCTTCACCTCTGTTTTTTTTCCGGAATAAATCAGTAATCGTCTCGCGTTTGCTATGGCTCAATGAAAATTCAGTACATCACCTTTTTCGTTCCAGGTATGTCTGCGATCTGTGCAAAAGGAAGTTCATTTCGAAAGCTAACGCTTCCAGACACGTGAGGCGGGCGCATGTGTTTCGTGAGGCGAAAGCCACTCGAAGTCGGACGAAGAGAAAAGCGTCGGTTTCAAGTAGCGAGATTGTGTGAACGCTTTTTAAGCTCGCATCAAATTTTGGAAAATCATCATCAGTTATTGACACGAGCTGATTCGGTTCGTAGAGTTGTTAGGCTTTTTTTTCATCAGGAGCTCGTTTTTTTTTCAGTCTTCAAAAACTCAATTATCAACATGAATCCCAGAAATCGTTCTCAAAGTATTGCCAAAAATTGATTTCGAAACGACTAACGATCTTTTTTCAAATCATTTTTAGAACTATGATGGCTAGTTGAATATTGCAACATTCCCCGTTGTCCGCCTTTATGATTGTTTTTTAATCCAACTTAAAAACAAGCTATACCATTAAGACGATACTCGAGATGCCCAAAACGGCGAAAGCGCCAAAATACGTGTAAGTGAGTCGTCGCATGCGCAGATAAAAAGCGAAATTCTGCGAGCGATGTAAAAACTGAACTTTGTTGCCTTCCGTGTTGTATTATTTATTTTTTATACGACTTTTCACGTTAGTATACAGTATTACTTCTTCGTGGGTATTATTTTTGTCCTAAACCTCAAAGCCGAAACGGTATTGTACCCTTATTACCTGTACTCAACTTTCTATCTCAACTCACAAATTGAACTCTCAAACTCAACCATCAAACTGAACTGACAAACTCAACTTTCAACGTCAAATCCAAAATTCAACTCTCAAACCTGACCCACAAACTGAACTCACAAACACAACTTTCAACCTTAATTCAAAAATTGAACTCTCAAACTTGACCCACAAACTTAAATGACAAACTCAACTTTCAACCTCAAATCACAAACTGAACTCTCAAACTTGACCCACAAACTGAACTCACAAACACAACTTTCAACCTCAACTCAAAAATTGAACTCTCAAACTTGACCCACAAACTTAACTCACAAACACAACTTTCAACCTTAATTCAAAAATTGAACTCTCAAACTTGACCCACAAACTTAACTCACAAACACAACTTTCAACCTTAATTCAAAAATTGAACTCTCAAACTTGACCCACAAACTTAACTCACAAACACAACTTTCAACCTTAATTCAAAAATTGAACTCTCAAACTTGACCCACAAACTTAACTCACAAACACAACTTTCAACCTCAACTCAAAAATTGAACTCTCAAACTTGACCCACAAACTGAACTGACAAACTCGACTTTCAACCTCAACTCAAAAATTGAACTCTCAAACTTGACCCACAAACTTAACTCACAAACACAACTTTCAACCTTAATTCAAAAATTGAACTCTCAAACTTGACCCACAAACTTAACTGACAAACTCAACTTTCAACCTCAAATCACAAACTGAACTCTCAAACTTGACCCACAAACTGAACTCACAAACACAACTTTCAATCTCAACTCTCATCCACAAACTCAACCATCAAACTGAACTGACAAACTCGACTTTCAACCTCAACTCAAAAATTGAACTCTCAAACTTGACCCACAAACTTAACTGACAAACTCAACTTTCAACCTCAACTCAAAAACTGAACTCTCAAACTTGACCCACAAACTGAACTCACAAACACAACTTTCAATCTCAACTCTCATCCACAAACTCAACCATCAAACTGAACTCACAAACTCAACTTTCAACCTCAAATCACAAATTGAACTCTCAAACTTGACCCACAGACTGGAATCATAAACTCAACTTTCAATCTCAACTCTCAACCACAAACTGAACTGACAAACTCAACTTTCAACCTCAAATCACAAACTGAACTCTCAAACTTGACCCACAAACTGAACTCACAAACACAACTTTCAATCTCAACTCTCATCCACAAACTCAACCATCAAACTGAACTGACAAACTCGACTTTCAACCTCAACTCAAAAATTGAACTCTCAAACTTGACCCACAAACTTAACTGACAAACTCAACTTTCAACCTCAACTCAAAAACTGAACTCTCAAACTTGACCCACAAACTGAACTCACAAACACAACTTTCAATCTCAACTCTCATCCACAAACTCAACCATCAAACTGAACTCACAAACTCAACTTTCAACCTCAAATCACAAATTGAACTCTCAAACTTGACCCACAGACTGGAATCACAAACTCAACTTTCAATCTCAACTATCAAACTGAACTGACAAACTCAACTCTCAATCTCAAATCGAAAATTGAACTCTCAAACTTGACCCACAAACTGAACTCACAAACTCAACTTTCAATCTCAACTCTCACCCACAAACTCAACTATCAAACTGAACTGACAAACTCAACTTTCAACCTCAAATCAAAAATTGAACTCTCAAACTTGACCCACAAACTGAACTCACAAACTCAACTTTCAACCTCAACTCAAAAACTGAACTCTCAAACTTGACCCACAAACTGAACTCACAAACACAACTTTCAATCTCAACTCTCATCCACAAACTCAACCATCAAACTGAACTCACAAACTCAACTTTCAACCTCAAATCACAAATTGAACTCTCAAACTTGACCCACAGACTGGAATCATAAACTCAACTTTAAATCTCAAATCAAAAATTAAACTCTCAAACTTGACCCACAAACTCAACTATCAAACTGATCTGACAAACTCGACTTTCAACCTGAAATCACAAATTGAACTCTCAAACTTGACCCACAGACTGGAATCATAAACTCAACTTTAAATCTCAACTCTCAACCACAAACTGAACTGACAAACTCAACTTTCAATCTCAAATCGAAAATTGAACTCTCAAACTTGACCCACAAATTGAACTCACAAACTCAACTATCAAACTGAACCGACAAACTCAACTTTCAACCTCAAATCAAAAATTGAACTCTCAAACTTGACCCACAAACTCAACTTTCAATCTCAACTCTCACCCACAAACTCAACTATCAAACTGAACTCTCAAACTCGACTCATAAACCCAACTCTCAAACTGCGAGTTCAGTTTTTATGTCTAGTTTGATAGTTGAGATTGAAACATTTTTTTTCTGAGAGTTTTTTTGCACTTCTCGTCCATTTTTAGCAATGAAATGGTACAAACTAGGTGATTTTCGTTTGAATTATGATATTTTGGGAGTATGTAAGTATATTGACTTGATTTATTTGGATCTTGGGGTAATTGTGAACTATGCTATGGGGTAATTATGAACATCGTCTTTTGCATCTCATACGCCTAGTGTAACACGTTCGTGCTAACTGTCACATGTAACAGTGTGAAATGAATCAAATGTAACCTTTTGAACACCTCTTTTAAACGTCAAAATCGCTGTTCATAATTACCCCATACCCTATGGGATAATTATGAACAGTGGTTTTCAAAGACCATACAGCAGTCAATAAAATTCAAAAACTGTCTCACAGTGTATTAGGGATGTAAACCGATTGTTTTAGAGAGGTTTCCAGGTTTTTACATGGACTAGGTACTTCTGAGAGCTGTCAGTTTGTAAAATTGTTGCAATTTGTTCATAATTACCCCACTTGACCCTAGTTGAGTTTGTGGGTCAAGTTTGAGAATTCACTTTGCGAGCCGATATTGTTGATTTCATTTTGACAGTTGAGTTTGTGGGCGAGAGTTGAGATTGGAAGTAGAGTTTATGAGTTCAGTTCGTGGGTCAATTTTGAGAGTATAGTTTGTCAGTGAATTGTATGATTTCAGTTTGTGGGGTTAGTTTGTGAGTTGAGTTTGTGAGTTGAGTTTGTGGTTGAATTTGAGCTTTTAAGTTATGAGAGTTCAGTTTGTACGTTGAGTTTGAGTGTCGAGTTCGAGAGTTGAGATTGTAAGTTGTGTTTCAGAGTTCAGTTTGTGGGTCAAGTGAGAAGAGTCAACTCTCAAGATTGACAGTGAAATGTATTAGTTGAGTTTGTGGGCTCAGTTGGTAAGTTGAGTTTGGGGGACGAGTTTGAGAGTTCAGTTGGTGAGTTGAGATTGAATTTATGAGTTCAGTCCGATAGTCGAGTTTGTGGGTGAGAGTTTAGATTGAAAGTTCAGTTCGTGTGTTGAGTTTTAGGGTCATATTTAAAAGTTGAGTTTTTGGGTTAAGTTTGTAAGTCGAGTTTGATAGTAGAGTCGGTTTGATAGTTTCATTCATGGATCACATTGAGGCCGAAACTGTTGTTTTGAAACGGTTTGGCCGAAACGGTTTCAGGATAAGACGAAACTGTTACATTTCGTTTCTTGAAAGGAACTTGAATCCCTAGTACATGGGGGTATCGAAACGACACTATTGATTAGTTGCATAGATCAAATGGAAATCTTGTGAGAGACTAAATTCGATTTTCGTATATCGCCACATTTGAGGGGAGAGTGGAAGATCCTCTCGAGAACGTAGGCTCAGGCGATCTGCTGGCGTAGGGCGCTATTAGAACGCCCGACGCCGGCGCGGTCTGCGAACCCGTTGGGCTCTTGAGTCGTGCGGGACTGCCTACCTTCTCGAGTAAGGCGCGACATGAATAATTCATCCGCTGACGCCGCTAGCAAATCTGTTCGAGTAAATAGAAAAATGCGAATAGAATTTTCGCCAATAGACTAGCAAACCATGCAGAAAACATGCAGTTCAGTGCCTTCGTTCTTGAATAACAATTATTCACAATTATGAAGCAATTGCGTTTGGGAAAATTTTCTTAAGTGGGTTCGGACTTTACTAGAGTGAATCCATTGCATTCTTGTACAATTTAGCTAGACTAGAAATGGGACTGTAATGAAATCGTACATCTTGAAACAAAACTAGGTCTAGTAAATTGGCAACTTCTACTGGCAGCTTGAAAAGCCTGTAAACTGTTTGAACAAAAAAATGTTCGTAGCAACTAAAAATACAAATTTAAGCACAATACGGCATTATTTATTTTTCCATGGCAGGAAGGAGTAATGGGGCAAAACCCTGAGATATCCGAGGAGATGATTTTGTTTCTTCCGGACCGTGCTGGCTATTTACCAACTCCGTCATTATGAAAGTACCTAATTATTGGGCTGTTTTCTGTAAGATGGGCCTTGATGATATCGTGATCAAAGATATAACTAGTTGTACCAGATCTGCTTTATACGGTAGCATCCGATCGATTTAGTCCCCAAGTTACAGGTTTGCCCCAGACTCGCGAGCCTAGAAAGGAAATAGGCCTTCACTAGTAGTCATCTCGCGATATCACCAAAGGGTCGTTCGAATTTATTTAGAAGCGCAGAATCGAAAACCCCGTTCACTATTAAACACGCACGTCTTTCATCATTCAGGCATTTGCAAGGCCAGTGAAATACCAAATGAAAAGCGTCCGTAGACGATTCGTTCGTGATTGCTAGTTTATTGACTAAACCGAATGGAAATCCCCAGTCCACTCGAAATTCCCTCTTGGCCAGGAAGGCATGACGTTTCTCTGCAGGTGTCTTCAGCCGGTTTTAAATGTCAACAGTCGTTACCTTTACTCCAGTTCGCGATGGTGTCTCGCTGACCTTCGAGGCAAGACAAGAATACCATTGAGGCAGGTATTATCTGTTATTATTTTTCAGTTAAATCGCGCAATTAATTGATTTTGGGAAGAAATTTGAATATTTAGGAAATTTAGGTTTTCTCACGCTCCTTGCAGCCTGCCTCCCTAACGCTCCATACAGCCTGCCTCCCTATCGCTCCATACAGCCTGCCTCCCAAGCGCTCCTTACAGCCTGCCTCCCTAACGCTCTATACAGTCTGCCTCCCTAACGCTCCTTACAGCCTACCTCCCTAACGCTCCTTGCAGCCTGCCTCCCCAACGCTCTGTACAGCCTGCCTCACTAACGCTCCGTACAGCCTGCCTCCCTAACGCTCCATACAGTCTGCCTCCCTAACGCTCCATACAGCCCGCCTCACTAACGCTCCTTACAGCCCGCCTCACTAACGCTCCTTACAGCCTGCCTCCCTAACAATCCATACAGGCTGCCTCTCTAACGCTCCTTACAGCCTGCCTTTCTCACGCTCCTAGCAGCCTGCCTTCCTAACGCTCCATACAGCCTGCCTCCCTAACGTTCCTTAAGGCATGCCTTTCTCACGCTCCTTGCAGCCTGCCTCCCTAACGCTCCATACAGCCTGCCTCCCTAACGCTCCATACAGCCTGCCTCCCTAACGCTCCTTACAGCCTGCCTCCCTAACGCTCCTTACAGCCTGCCTCCCTAACGATCCTTACAGCCTGCCTCCCTAACAATCCATACAGGCTGCCTCCCAAACGCTTCTCACAGCCTGCCTCCCTAACGCTCCTAAAGGCATGCCTTTCTCACGCTCCTTGCAGCCTGCCTCCCTAACGCTCCATACAGCCTGCCTCCCTAACGCTCCTTAAGGCATGCCTTTCTCACGCTCCTTGCAGCCTGCCTCCCTAACGCTCCATACAGCCTGCCTCCCTAACGCTCCATACAGCCTGCCTCCCTAACGCTCCTTACAGCCTGCCTCCCTAACGCTCCTTACAGCCTGCCTCCCTAACGCTCCATACAGCCTGCCTCCCTAACAATCCATACAGGCTGCCTCCCAAACGCTTCTCACAGCCTGCCTCCCTAACGCTCCTAAAGGCATGCCTTTCTCACGCTCCTTGCAGCCTCCCTCCCTAACGCTCCATACAGCCTGCCTCCCTAACGCTCCATACAACCTGCCTCCCTAACGCTCCTTGCAGCCTGCCTCCCTAACGCTCCATACAGCCTGCCTCCCTAACAATCCATACAGGCTGCCTCTCTAACGCTCCATACAGCCTGCCTCCCTAACGCTCCTTACAGCCCGCCTCACTAACGCTCCTTACAGCCTGCCTCCCTAACGCTCCTTACAGCCCGCCTCACTAACGCTCCTTACAGCCTGCCTCCCTAACAATCCATACAGGCTGCCTCTCTAACGCTCCATAAAGCCTGCCTCACTAACGCTCCTTACATCCTGCCTCCCTAACGCTCCTTACTGCCTGCCTCCCTAACGCTCCAGCCTCTCCGTCGCTTGCTGAAAGTCCAATAATCATAACGCTTATCTCCCTGACGGTCTCCCAAGCCGTAACATGGTCAGTAAAGTTGACTGTATTTGAGTCGTACAACCCTTTCAATTTTATACCTCTCCCAGAAAAATTGCATTTGAGATCACTTGGTATCATGAGTGACCTGGCTGATAATACCAGCCGTCATAAATCATGAATCATCTGGACTATTCGCTGTCAAAACCGCAACTCCTAAGAATTTGATGACGAAGCCGAGAGCACGGCATGATAATTTTTAGGCCTCAGTTCGATAAGTTGCGCAATTCAGTTGCTCCATCTTTGAGATTTATAAATATTTTAGTCAACCGTCTAATAACATCTTGGCTAACAGTAGTGATCTTGACATAGCCTAGGCATGAACTACTTTACCGTTTAAAATGATAAGATAACAGGCCTAAACTGTTTCTCCTGTCTTGGAAATAGTCCTCTTACAGACACTAGACCCCGACGCAGATACACTAACGCAGATTCTACGGAAAAAATGATAAAAAAACAAACAATTAAAGTGACATTTTCCGGTTCCATTCAGTACTAAAATATCGGCAATTAATTGACGGATAATTGCAAATAGTGGACTCTTCCGTTGCAGATTGGCTGAAGCGAGCAAGGGATCAAGTGCTCGTCCGTTTTTCGTAATTTTGGATTTTAGCCTAATTTCACCCACAGATCGACCACCATGGATGCTGAAATTCCAGCCGCCAAAAGCAACGCTTACGTCATGATGCCCCTGAACAAGTAAGTGGAGACTGTCAAGCATTTTTTTGAGTGCTTGTGTGTGGGAGACGAGGACAAGTTGGCGACTTGATGCAGTTCATTTGAGCTCGAGCGCTTTCGGCCGTACGGCCCTCTTCAGGGGCTATTCTTTCCCCTTTTTCTACCTCTTGACATTGGATTGGTTTCTCGTTGCATTTTCGGCCACGCATAGGACACCTTTTTTTGAGTTGCCTTATTGGCTATCAATAATATCGATTTTTAACGCTTTATATTTATTACTATTTATTTCATTGTAAACATTCAATAAAAATATCTAATAGAAAAATTAAAATGTCATCAAAAAGGCGTATTCACCTCTTTTTATCAACGTATTTCTACGGTAAACTCGAAAAACCGTCCATAATGTTTTACAAACATAACAAATAGCTGTCATACTTGTATCGCTTTGCAGAAGTATGCCGAAGACTCGACTGAATTTTATTCAGGACCAAGAACTGTTCAGTGTTTGTATAGACCCAATCACTCAACAATTGGAAAGGTACACGAAAGGTTTGCTGAAATTAGGAATTCACAAAAATGCACACGTAGAAATGCGCTAGACACGAATTTAGCTATTGAAGCAATAATTGCGCCACTGATCCGATTTTGGCGCGGTTGGTCCTAAAAGTTGTGGTTTGCTCTAAATTGGTGCATATTGTCTGGGGAATCCGATCAAAAAATGTTAAGGGGTCCAAAACCCAGAAAAACTGTTTTTGAAATTATGACTTTTTTTTACATTTGAGCGTTTTTGAAAACTAAAACAAAAATTAGCTCAGCATTTAGCTCAGCCCCAGACACCCCCTTAAGATACCAGACGAAGGTATTAACAACTACAAATCGCTTTAATCGGAAATTTTTTCACGCCAACGCACGTAATACTAATCCGTCGAACGTTTCACGATCTTATATTATTATTATTATCTTATATTATTATCTCCTCATCTGCTCTTGAAATGAGTACAATCTGGAGATATTATAAAACTAAAGAGGGCCCTGTAATCAGTTCTGTCGGTGATTTGGACGATGTCGGCTCAAGAGAATATCGATCTCGCTCCAAGGTAGTATAGTGGCATTTTTCAATAATTTTTTCTGGAAATAATGTACCAAATTCATATGGATCATCATTGAAAAATCATTCATAAGAGCATGTCACAGGTAATGCTCCCCCTTTGATCCCCACATGTCGCATTCTCAATAACTCACTTCCAGGAGCAACTCTGATATCGTAGAGTAGGAAGAGTTGATAACGAGCGAAGTCGGCGGTGGCGGTTCCCTCTTCATTCGCCAGTCAGTGCGTGTTTTCAGTCGGTGAGGTTCGATAGGGACGTGTTTTCGAGAGGTTGTAACTTAATTTTTCCCGGTGAGTACCTACGTAACTTGAGTAAAAGCGATAAATTAGGATACCACTGGGCCCATAACCTGTTCAAGTTGAGAGCCACCGGTGTCAATCGCAATATCGTAATCAAAAACCGAGAAAATCTCATTAGAAAATCTAATGAAGCCGGCAGTGCTCATTATATAGTGTCCCGAACTTGCAAAAATTCTCAAAAATTTTGAGACCAATTTTTTCAAATTTTTTTTTACGATTCCTCACTTCATTCCATTTACACAAAATTATGTATTTTGCCTTTTTTCCAGTAAATTTTTAAAAAGTTCAAGCGTCAGGGAGATATGGCAATTTTTGTAAACGCGCGCAAGGGGCGTACAAGGAAAATCCATCAAGTCCAAGTGGATTTGCTTGGTGGTGTATTTTCCTTGTACGCCCAAGTGTCTGTCAAAAAAGTGATAGCGAGTCAACTGCGTGGTTGAATCATTTCCAAACCTCCGATCCGATTTTCAATTATGGGATTGCAATAAGTCTATTTATTTTGAGTTCATGCAAGTTGTTCAAATTTGAAATTGTCCTCCTTGAATAGACAGACTCTTTGGCTCATTTTCAGCTTATTTAACTTAATGTTAAAAAGCTGCAAAAACTGTAATGTTATAGACAATTTAACTGGCTTCCCAACGGTACCCTCATTTTTGGATTTACTTCATAATCCGTGTGACTTATGGTCATTTTACTGAAACTAAGTCGAAAACGCAAAAACATCTTCAAATCAAAAACAGTTTATTTTATTTAGGACTACAAGAAAAAAATTTGCGAATGAGCTGAAAAATTGAGCTCTTCAAGGGAGAAAATTATAATTGTGAAAACCCTGTAGAGTCAAATAGGTCATCTGGGTCTTTGCTGAGCTCAGGAGGATTATAAGTTGAGGGGCTAGAAACTCACTGATAATTTTGATAATTCGTAAAAATCAAAGACATCAATTTTCTAGGCATTTTTTGGAAAAAACTAGTTTGGGATGCAAAGGCAATTTTATTTCGGTTAGAAAAAATACGTTCCATAAGTAGTAATGCGTAAAAATCAAAAAGGGGATCCAGGCAGCATTTCGGATAAGGATACGCAACTGCGCAAGAAAACAAGTCGATTTACGCACTGGTGGTCTATTCGTGAGAGCTAGTAAAATAGGTCGAGAGCTTTCGAGAACGAAAGTACAGAATGGGGACGCAGATCCTGGAACCGAGGGACATCATCATTAACATGACATCCCTATTTTATTTTTAGAACTATTAACCCAGTTCGATGCAGTTGGCCCAGTTGGTGAACACAAAGATGGCAGTTGACCATAAATTTGTATTTTATCAGGCATTTTTTGAGGATTTTGAGTATCAGTTCGGTACATTTTCGAAGGTTAGAGTCGCAAAAATGAAGATTTTATTCTGCTCTGGAAAGAATCGTCAAAAAAATAAATAAATATTGAATGTCCTAATCTTTTTTTTTTGTATATTTTTTGAGAATTGCCAATCTTCCATTTAGACTGATAGATCCTCATCATCCAAACATTACTACTGTTCCTATGTTGTCGGGGGATTTTCATTATCGTACTTCAAACATTTCCGGACGGAAGATGGCGAAAATCAAACATTGAACTTCCTCGTTTCGTGTGCACTGGGGTTATGATATTACCAGTATATTCTATACAATTACGAACCTTATCCGAGTTCAAACACTAACTGCTTCAACAGTTCAAATCTGGCCTGTGATATTTGGAGATAAAATGAACCCAAGTTGATAAAAAGTCGGCCGACATTGGGGGAATTCGCCAGAGAATTGCTGCTGTTGGTTTTGAAACACTCCACTGTCCCCTGTGAGTTGTCTTTTTTTTTGGTACAGTCCATGATTTCATCCACGTCGAGTTTGAGTTAAATTTTTCGCTCAGCTACGCCGTTTTTTATATAAATACTTTGGAACACCCGTTTTCAGGCGGTTTGAGAACTATCGGCAAACTTCACCGACCGATTGCACCCTGTTGGCCGGGTCGATCTTGACGTTTGAGGAGGTCATTCGACGCACAATTTTATGCTGTTCAATTTTGTTATCAGTGAAATTTTCTGTAGGATGCGTAGTTCACGAGTTATGAGCGAAAATATGAAACAAGCGCCGAAAAATTGTTGTACAGAGGCAGAACGTGAGGAGTCTCGTAGAAAACGCGTTCCTTCGGTATCCATACGTCAGCCAGAAACATACAGGCGTGAGGGTTCTTAAACTCCTGTTTATGGGGAGGGTTAACATTGAAGTCAGCCAATTACAGGAAACAATTAAGGAAAGTCGTGTTCATCTATAAATCCCCGAATGTTTCGCCCCACTTTCGGCACGAACTTGCTGGAAATGGTAATGGGGTAAAACGAGGAAGGATGTGACCCGACTTGACCCCATTTCTCATCCTTCTTCCCGCAGGAACCCACTGACCACAATACTGCGCATGCCCCCCCTCCCCCCGCCACGTCATACGCGTCCATCTCGCTCGCTCCCTCTGTCCATTCGCAGTCGTCATCTCTTTCTCCGGCTAGATTCGACTTCAGTCCTACCTCACGGCCAGTGCGTCAGCTGAGTCGCGATCGTGCTGCGTCTATTTTTGTTGCGCTATTCTCGAACACCTCGCGATTTTTGTTTTGCTCGTCGAGTTAACCTCGGTTTGGGTTTGACATCATAAACGGAACATTAGGAATTAATTTTTCTGAAGCCTTGGCACCAAAATTTGTTTTAATAGGTCACCAAATTCAGGGTAACCTTTTTTCCCATGTCAATTTGAAAATTTCACAATTTTAGTAAAGCCGAGGCACAAACCAGTGTTCACCGTGCAGGGCTGCCAATATTTTCCGCGAACTGTAAATTGTTTATTTATCCGATAAATATTGGGAATGAAGATTCGGTTACCTTGCATCGGAGAGCGACGAGGGTCGTCCGGGTCTGCCGTCGACCAGAAGGCGTCGATGGACGACGGACGATCGTCGACGTCGCTGGTCGGAAAGGCGCTCGCCTGTTGCGGCGTCCACCTGCCGCGCACGTCCGAGATGAAAGTCTTCCGCTACTATTTTTGCTTCTTCTGAGAAGGATCTCTGATAATCGTAAGGAAATCGAAAATAGCATAGATATTACTTACGGTCCGATTCTGTCCAATGTCCTATGTATTCATTCCGGAACGGTCCGATGTTGCCCGATTTATTCGGTACGGTTCGATATTGAGTGGCATGTTCCGACATTGTGCGGCACCTTCCGGCACTGCCAAGCAAATTATGATGACAATGATGCGGTTATTACTGTTCGCTTTGATGAATAACAGCGGCTAGAGGACGTATCCCTGGGGAAAACCTGAAGAAACTGATGCGAGCAATGGCATACGGACCATGGCTCACATTTATGCGAGTTAGAGTGACAGCGTGCTTTGACCTTGGAGGTGAAGAAGTAGCACTTGAAGTAGCCGTAATTGCGATTGACCTTTCTGCGGTTTTGAGGAATTCGTGGGAACAACCTGGCGGCTTGGACAGTCCGCGGCTGGGCCCTGGGTTGAATAATATTCAACCTCCATATATGGAGGCCAGGATGGAATCCAATGGGCGAGTGTCTAGGAGTGCCTGGGAGATTGGCATTATGTGAAGAGCGACAGACCGATGATATAGCTCTGGGACGCGGCTTCTTCGTCGAGAGGTCAGAAGCAACCGACAGGCCAATAATGTTGATGTCCGGGAAGGTAAGCGTCTGGAGCATGTAAGCGATCAAGAATAGGCGTCAGCCTTGCTTGAGATGTATCGTGGGTGACCAGGAGTTCCTGTTGAACGTCCAGGGACAGGCGTATGTGCGAGAGCGAGACACCAACCCACCGATAATCTGATGTCTGGAAGGTAAGCGTCTGGCGAACTTGAGTGATTATGATTGGGCGTTAGGAGGCTGGCGTTTTGAGCGAAGCGAGCGACCTAGAGACCGATGATGTCGCGGTCTGGGATTGGGCTTCTTGGTCGAGAGGTCAGGAGCGACCGGCAGACCAATTATGTTGGTGTCTGGAAGGTGAGCGTGAGTGACAAGATTAGGAGTCAGAGAGGCTGGCTTGAGATGTATCGCGGGTGACCAGGAGTATCTGTTGAACGTCCAGGGACAGGCGTTTATGTGCAAGAGCGAGTGACCATTAGGCCTAGTGTGAAGAGCGAGCGACCAAAAGACTTAAGTTATCGGCGTAAGGGGCGTTTCTAAGAAGTCAGGGCGACCGACACACGTGTTCACGAGTGACCAAGAGTTTCTATTGAACTTCCAGAGAAAGGGATTTGTAAACGAACGAGCGACCAAGATCAGGCGTTGAGGAGGCAGGCATTTTGTGCGAAGCGAGCGAGTGTTTGGGACGCATTTGCTTAGGAGAGACGTGAGTGGCCAAAAAAGTGTCTGCGAGCGACCAGGAGTTTCTATTGAACCTTGAACGTCCATGGGCGGGATTTTGTGTGGGAGCGAACAACCATGATCGGGGCGTTGAGGAGGCTGGCGGATCAAGTGGAGCGAACAAAAAATACAAGAATAGGATACAAGAATCTTAAGGATCCAAGAATTCAGCGGATCCTTGGCATCTAGGGATCCAAGTCTCCTGAGGATCCAGGATACTTCATGGTCCAAGAATCTTAAGAAGAATTCTAAGGATCCAAGAATCCTGAGGAATCAAGAATTCAGAGGATCCATGACACGTAATGATCCAAGTCTCCTGAGGATCCTGGAATCTTCTAGGTCCCAGAATCTCAAGGAACCAAGAATTCTTAGGATCCAAGAATTCTAAGGATCCAAGAATCCCTAGGATCCGGGAATCCTGAGACTCCAAGAATTGTAAGGATCCAAGAATCGTGAGAATCCAGGAACCTTAAGAATCCAGAGGATCCAGGAATCTTTAGGTTCCAAGAATTCAGGAATCCTGAGGATCTAGATCAATCTAAAATATCCAGGAATCTTATGGATCAAAGAAACTTAAGAATCCGAGAATCCCAAGGATCCAAGCCCCGAGGACTGAGGATGATGGGCTAAGGAGAAACTTTCTTTCTGCTGCCCTATCAGACGACAGCTGCCAGCCGGACCTATTGAGAACGTGTTGAGGGTGTTAGTTCGGCGCTGTGCCGCCAGATGGAACCCCCTTACCTATTGATGGTAAGGCAGGTTCATGTGGAGGAAGTCGTACCTCTCAACAATCCTTCTGGTTCGGAAAGGGTTCCTCAACTGGTACTTGGACAAGAGTCCAAACATGACGTATTTTCTAGGGATGCCAAGCATTAGCTAATTTTCTAGTTAACTTCCCACTCTTACGATTCGTTCGCATTCTTCTTGCACACTACCTGTCTGTCTCATTTGTATTTTAGGCTCCCACTGGACACAAACAAAATTTCCAATTCGGAAAGCGAAACGCCAATGATTGGACAACAAGAAGCGCTCAGTCACTGTCTCATTTATGTCTGGCCGCAAAAGCCAAATTGGCTATTAATACCGGCAACGAGAATATCGCAAAACAGTAGAATATTTATGGTTCCCGGTAGAACGATTTTACTTTCAAATCCCCCACGTTACTCCCTCTCCGCCAAAATTTGTTTGGGATTCGCACGATATTTGGCAACTCAGAAGCGATTTGAGCTCTGTCGGTACGATTTGAAGTTTAGGGGATTGGTAACATTTCATCGGCTAAGGTAAGTTAGTTTTCGAAACGTCAAAACCGAAGCTAGGCGGTTGTTCATTATCAAAAACCGCACAATACGGTTTCTGTATGGAGTCAAAAAATTTGGTGGCAGACTGTCATGGTATTTTTCCAACTTTCAAGTCAAATTAAGATTTTCCAAATGGATTTGAGAATTTTCCTAATCAAATTGGGAATTTTATAAGCCAAATCAGTAACTCTCAATAATTGAGAAATTATTGATCATTAAAAATTAATTAATTTAGAAAATTCTCATTTTGATTTGAGAAATTCTACATTTGATTTGGAAAATTCTCAATTTTATCTGGGGAATTCTCATTTTGATTAGGAAAATTCTCAGTCAGACTAGTCGACCATCCAAATTTCGAGCGAGCTGACGCCAAATTTTTTTCCGCAGGATCCCAACCCAGACAGACCCAATTTGTGGGGTTCCAACTCAATTCACGAATTACCAGTCCATGGGCACACCGCTTGTTTTGACGAGGTTACTGCACAATTTCGATTATCTTCACTGCACGAATTATTGATTATTCATGCTAACGTTTGATATCATTCATGCCATAACTCTACGCGCGAATTCTCCCGTCAACTTTTGGCCTGAATAGAATTTCAGCATACGATTTTTCAATAAATAACCTTCCTTCGCTAATCAGCCATTGATAAATCAGGCCTGTCTGTAGATGAAATGGAAGTAAAAACGTCGGAAACGTCGTAGAAAATTGCACTTTTGTACGTTCATTGTTTCCGTGATCGAATCGATGATTTTTCGGTAACACAATTACAACAAGACACATTGTCATGTACGACACGCAAGTTCTATTGAGCTTTTGTGTCAAGTTCATTGTCAGAGAAGACTGGAGCGGTTTTCACTCGGAAACCTTTGTTGTTCGTCATTGTCGTTATGTATCTCGCATACAATCGTTCCCATTCTCGTCAAGTATAAGGTCATAGGCTCACAATTCGAATTTTACTACCACCTTTCTACTTTTGCCCGTCAGCTGTTAACAGCCAAGAATCTCCCATTTATTCGTTTGAAAGTCAGTTAACCCAGTGTCTATTTCCAACAACGGTCTAGTTCCATCAAGTTTTTTCCTATTCGGTATCTTCTTGAGGGCGGCAGGGCACGCCCGGGACGACTTCGGTTATTGGGCGAAAATCCACCGCCTGGTTTACTTTTTATAACAATCCTGGTATTTATACTTTATCATACTCCTAAATACTGCACAGATACTAGCAAGAACCAAAAAAGGTACCTACTATAGTATTGTAGAATTTTCCTCTGCTCAGACTTTGAATTTTCATGAAATTGGTTTTTGCATCTTTCTTAGTCCTGGAGAGTCACGGAAAATCGCCGATTTTTCCTGTTATGTACCTTTCTAAAAGCTAACAAAAAAAAAGTTTTTTGAAATTTCAGAATTTTTCAAAGGGTCTAAAAAATGCGTCTTAAAATCAGTCTTCGCGCCAGTTTTCGACACCTGAAACCCAACTAATTTTGTCTTACTGGAGGTGAAAATCTCCAAAGAATCCAACGGGCTCAAAAAATTCAAAATCGGTTCAGCAGAACCCCCTCAAATTGGCAAAAAGGTGGAAAAAGAAGAAATCGCAATCGAACAATTTGAGTCAGACTGATTGAACAATTTTTCGAAATTTTCCGGAAAAACACCTTATTTTGAGGTAAACCAAGCGAGGAACCCGGGAAAAATACTCGAAAAATCCAAAACCCACGGCATCACCTTCGAAATTGACTTTTTGTATTTTTACAAAAAAGGGCCATACTTATGCCAAATTGGACCCTAATTTGGAGCAAACCACAACTTTCAGGACTAGCTTCATCAAAAAACTTGTTTTTGAGAAGATTGAGAGAATTGTTTTTGAGATGACTTTTTTTGGCATTTGAATTTTTTCTGTGATCGACATCACGAGCGAGTATATCGTTATCGTTAACAACACGCGCACAATAGAATCGCTTCGTCGTAGCGATACGAAATTAGACGACGTTTTGCGTTGGCGCTAATTTTAACTTTTCACTATCGTCCCATTCAGTGAACGCATCGACTCTCATTTTCTACCGTTAATTCAACTAATTCTTCTACTTCAACATGTTTGGTGCTATGTAAGCTTCCAACGTAATGCTCCGAAATGTGTACGTTGCTCGATTTTGAGAATCGTATTTTGATTGTGTCGAAGTGCCTTTTTCCGTATGGTAACATTCTTCCATAAAATCATTTCCATCGTACGGATGTTTCGGATGAAAGTCGTTTCCTAACTGACAAAATCTAACAATTTCAATCCGACTGAAAGCTTCGATCAGCGCACTAAATAAACATTCGCCCCCTATTACGCGAATCTTATTTGCAAGCGTTACACAAAGCTGTTTTGATGCGGCTCCCCCACAAAATCCCATGGGGATTATCCATTACAAAAACGTAATAAATTTCTTTCCTTATCATCTTAGCTCGAGGATTTCGTATGCAAACATCCAGCGATCCGTGTGCACTGATTTTTTTCCCAGTTTTCCTAATTCGTTACTAGAGTTCTGACTCTGACGAGCGTACGATTTGACACTAGGACAATCCAGAGCAACCTTTTAAGCTAAAATGTACTTTGTGATTGATTGTTGCTCCTTGTTCGGCAGGGTGACCGATTCCGGCGGCATGACGACCAACGAGTTCTCGCCCGACACCAACCTCAAAATTGAGGAGAAGAAGGATTCCGACAGTGCGGGTAAGTAGAATGAACATTGGTGCCCTCACTCATTCAGTCACCAGTTTCTGGTTTTGTCCTCCACCGACAGATAGCGTTTCACATCCCTCGGCGAGGAGGATGAGAAGGAAACGTGGGGAGGAGGATGAGGAGAGGGGCAGAGGAGGGAAAGGATGAGGAGGATGGTGAGAGGAAGGGAGGATGGGGAGAGGAAGGGCGTATGGGAAGGACGAGGGGTCCGGGGGGAGAGGCGCAAAGGATGAGGGGAGGAGGAAGCGTGGGAGGAGGATGAAGAGGGGGTGGAAGAGGTAGAGGGGGTTGTGGGGCAGGAGGCGGAGGAGGAGCAGGATGGGAGGGGCTGAAGAGGGAGGAGGAGTGGGGCTGAAGAGGGAGGGAGATGAAGAGGAGAGGGTGGAGGAGGGTGATGATGAGGGGGAGGAAGGGGATGGTGAGGAGAATGCATTGGAGGCGGAGGGGAAAGAAAAGGGGGAGGGGGGATGCGGATGAGGAGGGGAGGGGGAGGATGAGGAGAGGGGATGATGAGGGAGGCGGAGAGGGAGGAGGAGTAGGAAGGGGGAGGAGGATGCGTGTGAGGCGGAGGGGGTGCATGTGAGGAGGAGGAGGAGGTGGAAGGGGGGATGCGTGTGAGGAGGGGTAGGAGAGTTTATTCAGGAAATGAAAATGAAAATATCATCACATATTATGTTAGTATGAATAAGGAGAGTGTTCACTAGAAGAAATGAATGCCCAGCCATAGGCATACGCCCTTAGTGTTGGACTGGGTCAGCCGCTCAGTTTAAGAACACGAGAAAAGAAGAGAGACAAAATAAAGATAGAAAATAGAACAGGTCCTCGTAACGTTCGACATTTCAAATGAGATCAGAATAATTGAAAAAAATCCTTCACCCACTTCACTAATGGACTACAAACAAATTCTTCGCGCTATGTACCTATTTCCAATCGAACGGCGAGGGCTCTCAAATTTTCGCCGAATTGATTTTGCTCGGACTACCCTAATTTTTTTAACTAACGAGATCTTGAGAAAATAATAAAGTCGCCGATAGGGGCCGATTCGAGGCAATCAAACGTTGACAGCTAATTAAACAGGTTTAATCTCGAGATAAGTTCGTGTCAACGATCGACAGTTTCAGGTGCAACGTGACGAATGGGGGTGCCACTTCACGTATTTAAATAGCACTGTCGTTCGAGGCCCCCAAGATTATTATCCACTAGTTGCAGCACTAATTCGAAGAAAATGCCACCCGATTGTACTATGAAAAATTTTTTTTTTGAAGTATCAGCTAAAAAAATCTAGTTTTTAGAGGGTGCATGAGGGTTGGCCCCGTTTGATCTTCTAGAAGTGAAATTTCACGTTTTAAAAGCCCAATCCCGAACTTCGTTCGAATTTTCAGAACCGGCGTCTTTTTTCGGGTTTTTTGATATCCGAATGTCCTGAATTTTCGAAATCCGACTTTCTGGATTTTTGAAATCCGAATTTTCCGGATTCTGGACGGCTCGTCAGCTGATTGTTGCGGAGGCGCCAAAAAAACGTCAGAGGCCTCATTTTCCCGAATCCGGACGAGGTCAGAGCCGAGCGCGGAAAATCGGTTTGCCGCGCTCGGCGCGAAAAAAGTCGAAACCGCACATTCATTTCAGTTCGAATTCGGCTTTCGATCAGTGATATACGCAGTGAACGAAAAATGATATATATCGATTGATCGGGCGAGGGAAAATAAAAATGGGAGGCATTCGAATGCAATCGCAACCGAAAATCCTCGAAGATATTAGATACATGGCGGACGGAAGGCGCTTCGCAATAAATGGTAAGTATCGGTAATGTGAAAGCCTTTTCGGATGCATCATTATCCGTCAAGACCTCAAATCCATCAACTGTCAGCTGGCTCCCCGTGTTCTACCACACCCTAGCTGGTCATGCAGCACTTGCTCAAAACCGACCGAATCAAAAATTCGATTAAAAACTAGAAATTAAAAAAAAAATCATACCTACCTATCAATTACAAGCATCGAATTATTGGTATTTTCTAAAAAATAAAAAAAAATCTTAAATGCCCCCCTAACAAATTTGGAATTGAACATTCATATCATCTCGAAATTGGTTTTCAGATTCAAAAAGCGAATTGAGCCGATATTTGGAGGTGTTCGCGGCCGAACTGGTCGGCACAGGTCTGCTGCTTGCGCTCGGCTGCGCCTCTTGCGTCAAAGGCGACGCGTCCAAGCAAGTCACGGATTTCCATTCGGCCCTCACATTCGGTTTTATCGTCTCCACGATTATTGGCGTAAGTGCAAAATCATCGATAAATTATACTAATTAAAAAAATTGTTAGCATTGCGATTGCGGTGGCGTTTTAAATCGTCCGGAAATCGAGGATCAGTCGGAATCGTCCGGAAATCGATAAACGATTTTTCGATTTTTCAGATTTTCGGCCACATATCGGCGGCTCATCTGAATCCTGCGGTGACTCTGGCGTTCTACGTTCTAGGCCACATCAGCATTCCGATGGTGTGCGTTTACTTCGCGGCGCAAATCATGGGCGCCATTATGGGCGTCGGCGTTCTATATGTGAGTCGGATTTCCACATCCATAAAACAGGATTGCCGTATGACGATTTTTGGGACAGCTGTAGTTACTGACTGTCCAGGATATAAAGTTTACGCCTAACCTATTTACGCTTACGCCGCGACTTATGGTTTTTCTCGTTTACAGCTGCTGACGCCCGAAGACTGGATCGAGCCGGCCATGTGCGTGACGCAGGTGCACGACTCGATGACAGGAATACAAGGCGCTGCGGCCGAATTCCTGGCGACGCTGGCGCTGATCCTGATGGTATGCGGACTTAGCGATCCGAGATGTTCGGCTCGCCAGGACTCGGTGCCTCTCAAATTCGCCGGCGTCATCATCGCCATTTCTCTTGCGCTGGTAAGTAATCCCAGGACGGACCTGGTGAGAAGGTCGCCACATCACTCCTCCTCACAACGGAATTGAATTCAGAGGCCGAGTGTGGTTGTCTCAATGGCAGGCAGGGCACAATCAGTGAATCGAGTAGGTATCCGTTCGCTGACGTACCTTTAACCAGACACTGGGTGTAGGTTAGCTTCGTTGCCAATGGCCGAACGGACCTAGTGAGAAGTCGCCACATCACTCCTCCTCACAACGGAATTGAATTCAGAAGCCAAGTGTGGTGGTCTCAATGGCAGGCAGGGCACAATCAGTGAATCGAGTAGGTATCCGTTCGCTGATGTTCCTGGAACCGCGCGCAGATGTTGGTTAGGAACACAGACGCCTAAAATTGGCGTATGAAGGGGTAACTGATGCAGTAATGCGAACTCTACTACGCGATCGTCCGGTGATCGAAATGCAGGGAAAATGCGAATTGCCAATGGTCGAACGATCTACTGAGAAGATGGCCACATCACTCCCCCTCCCAACGGAATTGAATTTAAAGGCAAATCGTGGTTGTCTCTATGGCCAGTGTCTGCTGACACTTTGTTGTTTAGGGACCCAGAGGCCGAAAATTTGCCATATCCATGAAGGATGGATAGCGATGGTCCCATGATGGAAAACTATCACTTCGATACCGAGACCGAATATCGCAGAAAATACAAACTGGCCACTTTTGTGTTTTGAACTTACAAAAATTGTATTTTTTCAACGATTTTTAACCTTTTTTACACTTTCCAGGGAAAATACACAGGAGCGAGCATGAACCCTGCGAGAAGTTTTGGACCAGCTGTCTGGGCCGGGGAATGGAGCCTTCATTGGGTAATTGTTCACTTACTCTCTCAATACCTTCCAGTCTGCCTTGGATGTTTCTTATTCTTGCAATATTTTGAACGCATTTGTCAAAACTATCGAAACTCCTTCTCAAAAGCTGAAATCCACCGAACGCCAAAACCCTCGACGGCATCTCAAAATTGGGAATGGAGTCACTTTAGCGTCACTGTACTCAAAATCTGGATTTTTCATTTTTCCCAAATTGCAGGTCTACTGGGTCGGTCCGATGTCGGCGGCTGTCGTGGCACCGCTGTTCTACCTGACGTGTTTCCTCCGAGGTGTCCAACCGTAACATCGGCGCTCTCTAACCGGAATTTCAGAAGAAATCGAGTCGATAGTTTTACTTCTTGCTAGGCGAACATTTTCACCAGCAAAGAGTGACGGGCTCGATAAGTACTGAACAATTATTCGCCTTCGAACACCAAAGTGGCTATTGGAAATTGTAGATAAGGCAGGCGGATTTATTTTTACGACTCGCCTCGTCACCTATTTATTGTTTTGCGCCTAGCCGATTGAATATGCGTTTGTCTCTGATCAAAAATTGGTAAATTGAAGCGTATTGAACGCACGAAAGTATACGTACTTGATAATGCAAGTGCCCAGTAGTACAATAGATGATGATTAGTGGCGTTACCTAAATTTTTAGATGAAAACGGATTTAACTCCCCTCAAAATACGAATTTCCCAATTCGGTTGAAAATTGTAGACGTGTCAGAATCAATGCACCAATTTTTTCCATCGTACTACGGCCTAAAACTGTAAATTTCGGCTTCCAAAAAAAGGTACTTTCAGATTTTGCTCTAAACGTAATTGAAACTTAGAAATCTCTAATATATCAAAGGTATTCACGAATGTGTTAACAGTGCTAATCGTATACAGCGTTTTTATCGACGGTTAACACCAGTGGCGGCTCCTGCCCTTAAACCCAGGGGGTGCACTTAGGCCATAAGATAATAATATTATCTAGATCTATAATATAGATAATAATATATTATATTATGGAACAATCGCGAAGGGAATATGTTATCATAAACAGTCAGTTGGTCTCAGCCAAATATCAATTTCAACTAAGTAAATGCAAATTAATAGGAAAGTTTTCACGTCTCATTATTATAAAATGAACACCAAAAAACGTTCACTAGTGATAACAGAGGAATTTTAAGATGATTACCATCTATCAATTTTCAGAAACCCTATTTTGTAAAAGTTGAAATTGAAGTACCTAAGTATTGTCGGTTGCATTTCCGAGTCGTGGAGCGATTTTTAGCTTTTACCTTCAGTAAAAGTCCTTCCAGTGCAGGTGAGTAGCGGCCGGGTTCCCGGATTGCTATTTTCTCCTCCAAAGTAAACTTAGAAAAATTCAATTGAACTACCTTCACATCACTCATTTTTATTGAACCACAGAAGAAAACACCGCGATTTTTACTAAATCATATCAGTTTTCGCACTGATAAGATAAGATTACCTCGATTAGACCGCATTCGATCGCATTCGACCGGCGGAGCAGACAGAAAATTTGCACCTGGACGGTACGGTGAGGCATTGGCTGGCTCACTCATACACTTCCAAAAATACACGACTACTAAGACCGATCTAGTGTATTACTAGTTCGTGCACGAGCCGCCCCATACAGCATAGCGCTAGTCCTATCCGTCGGTGATCCTGAGGCTTTGCCAATGACGTTGTTGTTGTTTTTCAGAGAGGATTAATAGTGAAGAGTTGTGTGGCAGTAATAATGTTATTATTAAGGTAGGTCACTGTTTTTTCTTTCTCATTTTGGCCAGGGGGTGCACATGCTCCTCTGCTCCTGCCAGGAGCCGCCACTGGTTAACACAATCAACAGAGTTATCGGGTCGAATACTTTTTTTTTTTTTCAAAAATAGGTACCCCATCGTGGAAAAAATGAATATTTTTAATTTAGGCAACGAAAGGCTCAGGGCGCAACCCCCGACTGTGGAGCCGCCAGGTCGTGCGGCACTCAGTCCGCCTGGCGGGCCCGCAGTGATAAGAGGGGACCCGGTCGTGCGGCACTCAGCACGCTTTGTGGGCCCGCAGTGAAAACAGGGGGCCAGGTCATGCGGCACTCAGTCCGCCTGGCGGGCTCGCAGTGAAAACAGGGGGCCTGGTCGTGCAGCACTCAGCACGCTTTGTGGGCCCGCAGTGAAAAGAGGGGACCCGGTCATGCGGCACTCATCCTGCTTGGCAGGCCCGCAGTGAAGAGAGGGGGCCAGGTCGTGCGGCACTCAGTCCGCCTGGCGGGCCCGCAGTGATAAGAGGGGGCCAGGTCGTGCGGCACTCAGTCCGCCTGGCGGGCCCGCAGTGAAGAGGGGGCCGGTCGTGCGGCACTCAGCCAATCAGAGACGCGATAGCCATAGCTGGACCCGCCTCTGACGGCCCCAGCCGACGGATTCAACTCTCGAATGTTACAGGCTCACTGCGTTCTGTTTTTAGCCTTTCTTCTGATACCGACTTCTTACAAAAAACTTTTTTGCGCGTAACCGCAAGTGAATTCAGTGTGAATTCAGCCTTAGAGTACCTGTGCATATTTTTTAAGCAATGTTGCTGTAGATTTTTCATACAAAGTTTCAAATAAGGAAATTCTTCAGCATAAATGCTGATTATTCCTAAAAATAGTGCTTTTCATGGAAAATAACATCAGATTAGAAAATAGGTGGAGCGCATTTATGTAAGAAACTCATTAGCCGTGCGGGTAATTTACTGTAAATGTTGTAAATAATATAATGTTTCTATTTAAAAAAAAATTGTCCCTTATTTGAACCTTCGAATGGAATTTCGGCGATTTCGACGCAGGTAAGAGGAAAACACTCATTGAAAAATCGACTATAACAATTTCTTTTCAACGGTGTTGCACTTCCATAATTCAAATATTGCCCAGGGTCATATTTGGGAGAAAGCGCCAAAACGCATCAACGCGAATACAGGTTAGAAGATAATAAACAAATTTGGCTCAAACTCTGAACAACTAGAAAAAGCAAACAATTTCGAGTGGCAGGAGAAACTCGAGATTTTCCAACGTTGAATACTTGACCCGGTTTTTATTATATTTTTACAGGCGGGTACAAAATCGACTTAGTGTTAAGAATTGGTCAAGTATCCAATAAACCTACCCAGTTTCCACAATGCTAGGAAATAATTGGCGAAGCTCTGGAACCAGTTTCATCACAGAAAAAAAGGTGCGCGTCGATCCCGCGTAATAGGATCATGACTAAGCCGATCTAAATCGAAATCGAAAATTTGCTATGTGTTCTGGTGTCATCGTTTTGTTCTTCGGTTGTCCGGTCTAAGGTTCAATTCCTGCAAGAGGGTTAACATTTTCGGCACATTTCCCTCGATTCTATTCATCTTAGGGGATAATTAAATAGGGTATGTTGGACCGGCAAAATTTCCACAGCAGTCTGTCGCATCGATTTAAAATTTTGAAAAATCCCATGTAAAAACGACAGGCATCCCCAACTGCAAGAAATAACCACAAAAAATAAATCAAATTGAGGTAAATTCCTCATTGACAATAATTGAGCTGGTTGATGTCAATTTGGCTTTTATTCACATGGCGCAAATACCATCTCCGGCACAATTGATGTCAGAATCGATGTAATAACACTGACCTCCTACAATACGCCCGATTTGATTTTTTTAGCGAGCAAATAACTTTCGAAAGCTTTTAAACGAGTTTGCACAGATTCCAGACCTTCGCCGAATTATTCCAGAGGCTCTGGCCCTGAACAAATAGCAAATTATTAGGTCCACAAAATAAAATAGTAATTTTGGAGTTCACAATTAAACGAGTGCTGATTAATATGGCGGTATTACGCACAGGAGAGATCCGTCGAGAATATTTACAGTATGGCCACCCCCGCTGAGTCACGGGATCGGGTAAAATCGGAGCCGAGATAAAATCAAATTGAGTAGTGCTGAATTGGTCGGTTCTCGAATCTAATTGGGTATGCGGCATACGTCATTCAGCATGCAACCGCGATTAACTCGATTTTTGGCAAAAATTATCGTTACCACTGGATTGGTTTTTTTCAATAGTAACCTGGTGGTACCACTGGTTAGCGTTAATTTGGAAGAAAAATTCGTAAACCGTTTTGAGCAACACTGCTTTTCTTAAACCCTATTCAATTGGTTAGCAGCTCTTCTTTTTTATTATTATCCAACTTTTTTGCTACATTTTTAATCGATTTTCTCAGCAATAATTCAATTCTGTAAATTTGCATGGATACCAGTATTTTGGATTTCTTGAAATGTTGATAAAATCGAGTTTATCAGAGTAGAATGACGAATGCCATTTTTAACCCATTTCATGTTTTTAATGGTACTAGGTTATACTTGGGTTTTTGTACTCGATTCCAACGACATGAATCTCACCAGGGGTCTAAATTACTCGCAGTTTTTTGCACCCCATAAATCTTGATTACTACTCTACGAAATTAACAGTTCATAAATCTACGCTACCAATATCAAACTTTTTACACTATTCGAAAAATCGCTAGGTTATTATGAAAAATTACAAAGAATGCGTTACATCTAAATTTTGTACGAAGTTAATCACCCGCTGAGAGGATTGCTTACTAGAATAAACACTGTTGAGAAACTTAACAAAAAAAATATTGGTAACTGAGTAAACTTAAAAACTAAATAAAAATTACCAAATCCGTCGGGAGAATGCGAACGAATGTATTCAAAGAATAAGAAAGAACCGAAGCTAAATACCGCGGTTTGAATAAAAACTCAAAAATGAGAGAAAAGGAGTAGTCGATTCCACTACTGAGGTAAAATTGATTTTTTGAGTTTTCGTTCAAATTATGGGATTTCTCGATTGCTCCACGAGTGGTTTAGTATCTAAAAACCGTGGCGGGAAACATCGATTTGAATATTCGGTACATGGGTTAAGATCAAACAACTTTTTCGAGGAGCAAGGCTGAATTGTGGCGGTACCAGGAAACTGGAGCTCTCCCAAGTCGCAGAAAAGCAAACTGATTATCCAAAGGGATTATTTTCAATTGATTTCATTATTGACACCATCCATCTAACGGAATCCCTGGCAACGGTTACCATGGCACCGAACTTCAGGGAGGGACCTCAGTTACATACACCACACAATGGTGGAGTTGGTAAAAAATGCATTGCTGCGATTGGTCAAGGTGGCGTCTCTTGTAAAGCAGGGTTCACATGAGTACGGTCTGATTGAATGAGGTCAGATGGTTTTCACATGGCTTCCCATTGGTTTCTCTCTGACCAGATGATCAATGGGAAGACCAATGGGAGATGACCAATGGGAAGTTGAACCGAGTGACGTCATCCATACTCTAGTGATCCATAATCCAAAAAATCAGTTTGATTTTGGAGGGGCACATTTCACCAACAATCAAATCTTTTTTAATCTTTGGAAATTTGTATCGATCAAAAAGTAAAAATTAGAACGGGTCAAATTAGGATTCAGTTGGTGAAATTGGCCTCAAGTGGTGATTTTTTCAAATCGAATTTCTTTTCCAGCCCAGAGTTGGCAGTTGCAACAAAAATTGTTCAAATTCGGATATTTTCGCCCGTACGGAAAAAATGACTTGAGATACAACAAATTAGATACGAAACCCGAAATGCGGCGTAGAGAATTATCACGGAGGTACCGATGATGGACTAGGCCCGACAATTTTGGCGGCGAGGTCGGCGAATTTGGCCATGTAGTCCAAACTGGATTCGGCCATCAACTGCTGGAAATGGGATTCCATCTGGAACAGCGAGCGCAAAATTGATTTTTTCTCGACAAATTACAATCACCAAGACAATTGATCCGCTATGATTTTTAGTTACTTACATCTGCCGACATGTGTGTATCTTCGGTTCCATTTATTTTCATCGGCGACTCGAGCTGGCCGAGAAAACTGCTGAGTGAAAAGTCGTTCACCTGGAAACCCGATACGAAATATAACCTGACACAATTGTACATCAACAAAGTGAACGATAAATAATTCCTTCGAGCGGACTAACCAATTACTGTTCTCATCCCCCCAAGTTGAGGGGGCGAGGGATGTACAACAATTATTGGAAATTCAACGCCAAACTACTTACATCAGCATTCAGCCACTGGCTTTCGCCTTCTTTGAGTATTCGGGACGGACTAGTGGGAGGAGTCACATCCAGCATTGCCGCAGCCGAATTTCCATTATCGCCGGCCCCATTACTGTCGGAGGCAGAGGTGCCGCTGGCTTTCTTGCTTAGGATCCCTAAACAGAAACAATGTCAATATGAGTCAAAAGTGAAGTGAAAGTGGAGAGAAAGTGGAGTGGAAGTGGAGTGGAAGTGGAGTGGAAGTGGAGTGGAAGTGGAGTGAAAGTGAAAGTGAAAGTAAAAGTGAAAGTGAAAGTGAAAGTAAAAGTGAAAGCGGAGTGAAAGCGGAGTGAGAGGGGAGGGAGAGTGAAAGTGAAGTGAAAGTGAAAGTGAAAGTGAAAGTGAAAGTGAAGTGAAAGTGAAGTGAAAGTGAAGTGAAAGTGAAGTGAAAGTGAAGTGAAAGTGAAGTGAAAGTGAAGTGAAAGTGAAGTGAAAGTGAAGTGAAAGTGAAGTGAAAGTGAAGTGAAAGTGAAGTGAAAGTGAAGTGAAAGTGAAGTGAAAGTGAAGTGAAAGTGAAGTGAAAGTGAAGTGAAAGTGAAGTGAAAGTGAAGTGAAAGTGAAGTGAAAGTGAAGTGAAAGTGAAGTGAAAGTGAAGTGAAAGTGAAGTGAAAGTGAAGTGAAAGTGAAGTGAAAGTGAAGTGGAAGTGAAGTGGAAGTGAAGTGGAAGTGAAGTGGAAGTGAAGTGGAAGTGAAGTGGAAGTGAAGTGGAAGTGAAGTGGAAGTGAAGTGAAAGTGAGGTGAGAGTGAAGTGGAAGTGAAAGTGAAGCGAAAGTGAAGTGGAGTGAAATGAAAGTGAATTGAAGTGAAAGTGGAGTGAAAGTGAAACCGAAGTTGAAGTGAAAGTGAAGTGCAAGTGAAGAGGAAGTGAAGTGGAAGTGAAGTGGAAGTGAAGTGGAAGTGAAGTGGAAGTGAAGTGGAAGTGAAGTGGAAGTGAAGTGTAAGTGAAGTGTAAGTGAAGTGTAAGTGAAGTGGAAGTGAAGTGGAAGTGAAGTGGAAGTGAAGTGGAAGTGAAGTGGAAGTGAAGTGGAAGTGAAGTGGAAGTGAAGTGGAAGTGAAGTGGAAGTGAAGTGGAAGTGAAGTGGAAGTGAAGTGAAAGTGAAGTGAAAGTGAAGTGAAAGTGAAGTGAAAGTGAAGTGGAAGTGAAGTGGAAGTGAAGTGGAAGTGAAGTGGAAGTGAAGTGAAGTGGAAGTGAAGTGGAAGTGAAGTGAAAGTGAAGTGAAAGTGAAGTGAAAGTGAAGTGAAAGTGAAGTGAAAGTGAAGTGAAAGTGAAGTGAAAGTGAAGTGAAAGTGAAGTGAAAGTGAAGTGAAAGTGAAGTGAAAGTGAAGTGAAAGTGAAGTGAAAGTGAAGTGAAAGTGAAGTGAAAGTGAAGTGAAAGTGAAGTGAAAGTGAAGTGAAAGTGAAGTGAAAGTGAAGTGAAAGTGAAGTGGAAGTGAAGTGGAAGCGAAGTGAAAGCGAAGTGAAAGTGAAGCCAATAAGGCGTACCTTTGAACGAATTGATTGTCCCATCTGTCTTGTCGACTCCAGGAAGCTGCGAGATTATGCTGTCCAGTGTCGTTGTATGACCATCCAACGTGGGAGCTTCGTCCAATTCTAACTCAAAAAACCAAAAAAGCTGAGATTGAATTTCAATTACAGGCAACGAAAAAGGCGTTGTATGCATGGAAAATCGGGCGAGATCACGCAACAATTTTATTTTCATTGGCTCTTCTTTCATATAAAACAGGTCATGACCTATACATAGATACAGTACAAACATCCAAGGAAAAAATATACATACCGTTTTCAAAAGATTCAATCAAATCGTGCTTCTTCACAGATTCAGCAGTTTCGGATTTCGCTGACGCCATCGCGTCTGAAGGTTGAAGAAAAGTCGTCACCGACGCCGGCGTCAAGGCCGTCAGACTAGCCAACTTTGGACTAGGGATAGACGAACTAGGATTGTCTAGAGATGTAGAGGAGCAAGGCAACTGGGATGGCTCTGGTACAGGCACGACCTGGAGACAAGGATTAACCGTAGGGAAATAGTATAAGATAACCAAAGTTGTCCCGGGCGTGCCCTGCTGCCCTCGAAATGGAAGCTTTTACAGCCAGAGAACGGTTTCCAGGGTATTGTTTTTGCTCTAAGGAAATTTTTTTCTTAATAATAGGTAAGATGTGATCCATGAGATTCAATTTTCCGAAAAACAAATGTTTTTGCTGCCGCTTTCAACCCTCCTAGGGCCGGTTTATTGATAAAATGTCCCACCCGATATTCCATCCGATATTCAAGGAAGCTCCCAATAGACCAGTGAGATTTTTACATTAAAATTTGACGGAAATACCTCCTCGGTTTAGCTTCCTTGGATATTGGACGGATAAATTTTGTCAATAATTCCGCTTCTGATAAGCAGTTAGGTACCTAAAATTGTCTACACTAACCTGTATCGAGCTGCTAGCTATTGACATTGTCGGTCTGGCCTCCGCAGGTGGGGACTGTTGTTCGGTTTTGGGCAAAAGCAACGGTGCTTTTTTCAGAGTCGGTAGAGGCCCAGAAATGTTGACAGCTGAGGTGACGCCTGGAAACATTTCAGAAAGAAGCTTTCAAGTAAAAAGTGAAGTAAACCGCGTTGGCTTCTCGCCAGATAACCGAAGTTGTCCCGGGCGTGCCCTGCCGCCCTCAAAGAGGAAGCTTTTACAACCAGAGAACGGTTTCCGGGGATTTGTTTTTGCCCCACGTACATTTTTCTCTTAAACCGACAACAAAAATTTTAAAATGTTATCATACTGCACTCACAAGTGAGTGGGTACCTAATTTATTCAAAAATATAAATACAGTCAATATTATCTTACTTGGAAACGGTTGAACGCTGGATGTCGGGAGGACGGTGACTCCGTTCAAAGACATCACAACCGGATATGTCGGCTTTGGTAACACTGGCAACATCCGTTGGACTACTACGGATCGATTCTGCCGTCGACGGCCCGGCCTTTGCGAATACCTGAAGAACGAGAGACATTTTTAGTTATTTTATTCTTCAGCCTGTCAACGAAACGATATTTTAAGGGCCGGAAACTGGTTTGAAGCCTAATTATTGACATTAAAAAAATATTTTTTTGTCCCTCTAAAAAATGTTGAAATTAAAAAAAAATTTTTTTTTGGTAGATTTTTGGTAGGCTTTAGGGGTTTTGCTTGTATCGGTTTACCTGGTGTTCTGGAGTAGTCTGAGGGCAGCCACTGCAGCTTCACTTGCGGGTGACGTTGAGGGTAGCGCTGTAAATTGTTAATATCAATTTGAAAAATTTGCACTTTTAATTCCGAGAAATTTAAGTAATTGACTAGAAACACAAATAGTTGTACCCACCTGACGGTTGTATCGGCCGACCAAAAGCCGAAGGAGGGAAGGGCTCTTTGAAAGTGACAGCGTCGCTATCCTTTTCTTTCTCTTTGGCTTCGATTTTCTGAAAATTGAACGATGATTTTCTGTACGAGACAATTTTCGGACCGAATTTTGGGTGGAGCAATTTTTGGGACAAGTTTTGAGCGAGTTTTGATGGAAACAATTAAATACAATTTATATTCGCTGTCCTTACCTTGGCTGCAGCTTTCTGCTGTTTTTGGCTCTTGGACTGAGAGCTTCCTGACACTTTTACGCTTCCCTTGCACACATGGCCGCACGGGCATTCGACCTGCAAACAGCGCATGACAAATTTCGAAACGATTTTTTGACAATGTACCAATCGACGCTATTTTTTCCAGTAATGAATGAATTTAAATGAAAACCACTCACTTTGGTTTTGGTGTGGAACAGTTTGGCTATCGAGATCAGGCGGGGGAGAGTTTTCGATAAATCGGTGACGTTCTCCTTGTCCGCTTCCTCCCACCAATACTCCAAATCGAGCATCCCTTGCTTCCCGTACTAGAAGAAATAATAGTTATCGTCATTTTTCCGAAAAATGTTCAATTTCTCGAATTGTAACATATTAAGGTACTTACCATTAGGTAAAGCTGACCGATGCGACTGCGCATGTCACCGGGCAACTCTTCGCTACCACTGGAGCTACTCGGCGCCAAACTTTTTGGATCGACAACCTCAGAATTGACGTCGGTGTCGTTGCTGACGGCTGCCGTCTCCTCTCTTTGATACTTCAACGTCGCTTTCGTCTTGCCGATTTGCAACTGCAGGCACAAGAAACAATCTATAGCAATTGTCGCCCAAATTTCTGGAAATATCCATGCTATTTGTACCAAGATTTTCACCAGTAGATTGCCACTCGATGATACACACGAGTTGATAGGTTACGACTCTCTTCGAGGGCGGCAGGGCACGCCCGGTACAACTTTGGTAATCCAGCGAGAAGCAACGCCTAGAACGACTTCTTATTTCACTTCGCGAAAGTGAACTCACTTGAGTCAGCAGAGCTTTGACTTTGTCGTATCCCTCCGAACAAGTTTTCCTCTCATGGGCCAAAAGCGAGACCGCACTGCTCGTCACGACTTGGCCGCATTTGAAATTCGTCTGCGCCGGAATGGCGTCCTTTTTGGGCCCCACGCGCAAGGAATCCTGAAAAACGCAAAAATATGGAATTTCAGACGGATCCAGGGATTTCGAATTTATTTCAATATCACAAAAAAGTTACTCACAATTCCATGCGCAGCTGACCATCGCCTGGACAGAAAAGTGGTGATGTTCTGGATGGACGAATCAATCGATAGCGTAGTCTTGACTCGCGTATTGTGGGCAATCGCCTGGACGCGGGCGGCATCCTTATTCGAGCGAGCCGTGATCATCACGGTGATCCTCGAGGGAAGTTTCAGATCCTCGCCTTCGTCTAAAAAAAAGCAAAAAATTTTTCAAGTGCTCAATTTTGGAAAAAATCAGTTTTGCGTACCATACACGAATACTAGGGGTCCGTTCGAACAGACAGCCGCAGACTAGACCGGCGCAAATTACAAACGTTGTCCGCTTTCTGAGAAAACAGCTCCTATTTTTACCAAAAAATTGAAAAAAAGTCCTTTTTTATCAAAAAATTGAAAAAAAGTTGTTTTTTTACCCAAAAATTAAAGAAAAAGTCGTTTTTACCAATAAATTGAGGAAAAAGTCGTTTTTCCAAAAATTGAAAAAAATAAGTTGTTTTTACCAAAAAATTGAAGAAAAAGTGGTTGAAGTACCTTCGAAGGCGTTAAGCCGGCGTAGAGCTCTGCAGACGGGCGTTTTTATGCGCCATGCTTTTCCGCGCACGCGCACCTGCGTACAGCCCGAGTAGATGAGCTCGTTCAGCTTTTGGGCGTTACGCTCGACGACGTGGCCGACCTTTTTACGCCATTCGCCAAAATTGATAAGCGCGTACAGCTCCTGGGTTGACTTTTTGATGCCTTGCAATATTTAAAAGAAAAATTTGAAAAAAATACTTACCCAAAAAAATATTTTTTAAATTTTTAATTAAAAAAAATATTTTATGAGAAAATTTGCCACTTACAATCCGGGAAATTGACGTATTTTGCAAGTTTATGCCACGTCCTGTAGAAAAAATGGCGAGCTCTGACGCGGTTTTTGTTCGAAACGTCGGATCTCCTTTTGGCCCTGGCGGCCATGTATTTTTCGATTTCTTCGAAATTTTTCCCTGAGCGGACGATCGATTATTAGACACGATGGAAATTAATTCAATAAATACGACAGAAATCAAGATTTGATTGATTTAATGTACCATGTTCGTTCAGTGCTTCGAAAAAGGCGTTTTTGTCGTCGTGAGACCAAATGATACGGCGTTTGGGTTGCGGCTTCTCGTCTGAGGGCGGAGGCGCTTCTTCTTTGGCTGCTTCTTCGGCTGGATGTGATAATAAAATATTGAAAAAATGAGATGGTAATTCATTTATAGGTAATCAATACTACAGTGATTGAATTTTTAATACAAATTGGGTCCTAGGCGAGCTGGCGATTAATAAAATCCGTCCGCCCTCCGTCCATCGAGAACACTTTTCTCCTTAACGGCTAGAGATTTTTTTTTAATTTTCAGGAAAAATCAACCTTGTTCCGGGACAGAACCAATTTTGTGTGAAAATGTTTCTATTTAATGATTAGGTACCTAACTAATTTTGTCTAAAAATGTTTCTATTTAATGAATGTGAAAGGAAAAATTTGATGTTGAGATGCACTGTTACCTGCATACTTGAATAAGTGCAATCCAATGTCAAGAATTTGTCCTGGGATACGTATTTTTGACTAATTTTCTACATAGGCAGGTAGTGATTAAAATTCTTGAACTTTTGACGAAATAAGCATCAAATAAGTGTTGCAACCCCTGCGTAGGGATTTGAATTTCAAGCGTTTTATAATTTGAACTGGGACATGTTAAATGGGTCCAGTGCAGTCAATTTTGGGAAATAATTAACATGAAACAGTGCGCCTGGCTGTATAGAACCAAAAAAATGCAAAAAATGAAAATTTACCAAAAATTAACTTCCGCCCTTTGAACATGTTACGATTCATTTATTCTCCGAAATGTCCGCACGCACACAAGAAAAAGGCAGAACTTTTCGAAAAGCGCGCGAATTTCCAATTTCATTTCGAGATGGACTCAAGTTTGACGTAGATTTCAAAACCGAAAAACTGTCAAAATCATTTTTACTTCCATATTTACAGAGTAAATGGAAGTATTGTGATCGTCCTAAAATCGAGGATCGGAACGGAGCTTCAGAAAAAACTTTTTCTTATACACATTTACTCAGAATCACTTCCTGAACAAGTGTCTGTGTGTCCGTTACGTCCGTTACGTCCGTTACGTCCGTTACGTCCGTTACGTCCGTCTGTCCGTCTGTCCGTCTGTCCGTCTGTGGTCATTTACAAAAATGGCCATAACTCTCTCATTTCTCAACCTTTTTTCAAATTTCTTGAACTGAAATGTTTGTCTTGGCAAGACCTAACACCCTGTTTAATCGGAATTTGGATAACGCACAGTACTTCCGATATATTTGCATTTTTAGTGTTTTCATTTTTATTTTTTTCCGGCCGCAAAAATGAACCGATTTGAGCGTTCTTGGTCTTAAAATCTTTGTTTTACCTTGCAGAATATGTGGATATTTTTTACATTCCGAAAATGTGGCGTTTTTTCATTTTGGGCAAATTTTAAAATTTTAATAGTGAATTTTTCGATATTTTTGGCCTAAACACCCTTAAAAGCAGTCAAAATATGATCAAATTGTGTCACAATTTTACGTTCAAAATATGGAAGTATTGTGTGTTATCTACGCACCACTGGTTTTCCCTGGGCAAGAAAATATCGAGGAACACTCCCACCATTGCGTTGGTCCGCTTGATCCTAACGGGACCAACTTGAATCTCCCAATCATCAACGCGAATTCGGGTCGGACCAATTAGAGCAAAGCTAAGCCTGGAATATTGCGATGAAACCCCAATTTGAAAGTGAGGAATTTCCCAAAAAATTGCCAATCGTTCGGGGAAATTCGCCAAAGATGGTGGACAGAAACTGCGTCGTACGAGCTCAACCTATTAGTACTGGCTAATAAAGTACAATTTGAAACTCGACGTAAATTACGTCACCCGAGTAAAATTGCAGAGGGGCAGGAGCGAGAAAATTTGGCAGGAGCCTCGGTCCAAATTTGGAACCCCGCCGTCCAAAATCAGGCCACAAACGAAGAGATAAAAGTTTCGTAATGGGACGGACGGGCCGTCGGGTGCCACGGGCGCGGATTGTCGGCGATTTCGGGCAGCATAGCCACCGATGTAATTTACGAGCAATTACACAATTGAAAATTGGAGTCGAGAAAAAGATAAAAACGATAAAATGAACCAAATTCGCACGCGAACGACGAATTTATCGGCGGACGTTCGTGAAAGGACGAAAAGCCAAAATGGCCACTCGCCGTCGGCAAGTGAAATCGAGATGTTTGCATTCTCGGAATAATTCCAGCGAATATCGTGTCATGAGGTGTCCGGGTAGTTGAAAATCGAGGGATAACGCCGAGAACGCAAAATGCGAAGTTTAGAGACGATTCCGACGTGGAATTTCGAGTAAAAACGCCATAAAATGGATCACGTCAAAATCGTCAAGAGGCGAAGTGGTGTCTCAATAATTGGCGACGATTTTCTCACCTTTTTTGCTATTCAAAGCGGCTAGGGCGGCTTCTTGGTCGAGTTTGAGCTTTTTTATGACTCGGGCCGAAGTCCTGAGTTGAATGCCGGAAGGGGTGACTTTTTCGGGCAGTTTTTCCGGAATTTTTTCCTCGGCGAGTTCGGTGTTTTCAACAGGCGCTGCACATCCAGGCGTTTCCATAATTGGATAGCATGCTACCAGATGAGATTGTTTCCATTAATTCCATAGAAACGAGGCTCGGCTTGCATGTTGAAATTGTATCGAAACTGCGTGGAGAATTTTCCGTAGCATTTCACGCGAGAAAAGCTAAATTGGTCTGCGCGCACCATTGGGACCGATCGAGCACCAACGTAGAAAACGTACACACGTCTGTCAAAAGAGAAGGGGAGACACTGGCGTTGGCAACTTCAACTGAAATGAAATTGAAGTCAACAACGGAGCAGTGGTGCCAGGTGATCTAGAGCCAGTGATCGTATCGCTTGACAAAAATTACCTAAGAAATTACCTAGAATTATTTAATGGTCAGAAAGTGTTTTTGCTGCATTAAAACCACAGAGAAAGAATTGCGCTGCTCGAACACAAAAGTGTTCATGTTTTGGTATAGAAAATCTTTAACCTTTGCTACCATCTTTGTTACTTTGTTGTTTGTACTTACCTACCATCGAAGTTGACTTTGATCTCGAAGTTGACTTTGATCTCGGAGTTGACTTTGAACTCGAAGTTGAGTTTGAACTCGAAGGTGAGATTGATCTCGAAGTTCACTTTGATCTCGGAGTTGACTTTGATCTCGAAGTTGAATTTGATCTCGAAGTTGACTTTGATCTCGAAGTTGAATTTGATCCCGAAGTTGAGTTTGATCTCGAAGTTGACATTGAACTCGAAGTTGAGTTTGATCTCGAAGTTGAGTTTGAACTCGAAGTTGAGTTTGATCTCGAAGTTGATTTTGATCTCGAAGTTGACTTTGAACTCGAAGTTGAGTTTGATCTTGAAGTTGACTTTGAACTCGAAGTTGACTTAAAACTCGAAAGTCTCTTTTGAAAGTCAGAGGTTTTTAGTCGAATTCAGAGGTTTTTTCGGTGTTCGACAGAGTTGGCAACACTGACCCACAGGCCCTCAACAGCCATTCGATAAATATATCAAATTTCTTCTTCCATGTCAAATTCCATAAAAACGCACGTTGCCACTTGCCAGTACCCAACTTATGAAAATTGATTTATACGGCCCTGCTCAAGCCGGAAACCGTCTTTCAAGTCCCTAATAACAACGAAAAATAAGCAAACAATTTTTTGGGAAATTTTGAAAATTAGTTTAGAAAACTCTGACTTGGGAATAAGTGAAAAACTATCGAAAGAAACTATCGATAGTACACGGATTCATTGAACGATAGTATCAACATTAGACTCTCGGCTGCGTCCTGCGTCTGCGTCAACTCTGCTAATAATTTAGAAAAAATTCATTTTTAATTTATGTAATAATACTTTGCTTTGCCATGAAATTTAAATCGTATCACTATTGTAAGTAGAGGCTATCGTCTGTCAAAACTCAAGAGCGCAACCTGGGAATGATCTTTTCCTCCTGCCATCAGAAGTTCCAGTAACCTTATTTTTATTATTATTTTTTCCTGATTAATTTGATGATTACTTAAATAAATACTTAGTACTTGCGGCGTCCTATAATTTTTAGTATAATGGGTAGTATTATGGGGTTCTATACCATCTGGGGGCCTATTCTGTATGGGAGTGTAGTCACCATGGATATAGAACTAGTTCCAACTTTACAAATTCACCATGGGGAATGTCTGCCGGATGTGGGGCCAGGAAATCGGAAATCTCTCATCTACCCTTCTCGAGATGGATGAGTGATCATCAACATCTGTCCATGTGGTGAAGTTGCAAAGCCCATGAGCATGCGTATGGCAGCAACCCAAGGAACCGGTCCAAAGTCGGGTCAGTACAGAGAAGTTCCAGCTTCCTGGCTCCACCGCTACTCCGTGGCCACGTCCCTTATAGATTCACACGACAGACACGACATTGATGCAGGTCATAGGTTCAGCCGGGGTGGGTAGGTCTGATAAATGATGCGGGCTTCAGGGAAAACCTTGCAAGTTTTATGGGGATGTTGAGTCTGTAAATCCTGTTCTATTGTAAAATACTAGAAGACTTCTACAATAAGTACCCAACTTAATCGTGGAGTGGTCTGTCGCGATTTTCGTTGAAATTCTTTTTCTATTGCTTTCGAAGTGGCCAATTCGGTCCAATTGGTGAGAGAAACGGTGAAGACGCTGCTGACGATGAGCATGGACAACTATAGGCTGGAGGACCGTTGGAAACGGTACGAAAAAATCGAGTTTTTGGGCGAAGGACAATTCGCCACCGTTTACAAAGCGAGAGATGTCGAAACGGATTCGATCGTCGCCGTCAAGAAGATCAAAGTCAGCAGCGCGGACGAAGCTCGCGACGGCATCAACAGGTCTGTAGTGGCAAGATTGTTCTTGTGTTAGGTTGGATTTCCATTCATCAGTTGCCAATTTTGGCGAAGAATCAGGATTTTACGCACTGTTGTTGGTACAGGACGGCTCTACGGGAGATTAAACTACTGCAAGAATTGCACCACCCCAACATCATCGGCCTTCTCGATGTATTCGGCTGCATGTCCAACGTATCGCTCGTATTCGATTTCATGGACACCGATTTGGAAGTGATCATCAAGGATACGAGCATCGTGCTCACCCCAGCGCACGTCAAGGCGTACACGCTTATGACATTGCAGGGCCTCGAATACCTGCACAACAACTGGATACTCCACAGAGATCTGAAACCTAATAATTTGCTCATAAACGGCGACGGCATACTCAAAATTGGCGATTTCGGTTTGGCACGATTCTACGGGTCGCCGAGTCGTCAATACACGCATCAGGTATGTGCGTCATGTTGGGGAGGTCAGCTGAGATAACATAACCTCAAAGAAGTCGGTCTCTTGTAAAATTCCATGAACATTGTTGAATAATATTCATATTCTGTTGACATTTTGTGGGCCAAGGGGATAGATTTGAAGTCTCAGTAGCGGTGAATGATCAAAACCGGTTCAAACGTTTTTCCAGGAAAACAAGACATGAGCAGGAAAAACAAAGACCTGATATGGATGTTCTGCCTGGACTTCCAACTTTTACCCATGTCACTTATTGTACATTTATAATTTCAGGTGGTTACGCGTTGGTACCGATCGCCCGAACTTCTATTTGGAGCCCGAATGTACTCCAACGGCGTTGACATGTGGGCAGTCGGTTGTATTATAGCCGAACTTCTTCTTCGAGTTCCCTTCCTGCCTGGCGAATCCGATCTGGATCAGCTGACTAGAATATTCCACACCCTGGGCACACCCACTGAACAGACTTGGCCGGGGATGACCACAATGCAGGATTTCATACAGGTAAAGATCTGTTATGGTCCTCTTCTTGGGGGTAAATAGGAGAAGGAACCACTCACGGATTGAACGAAATTAGTTATATTTTCTAATCGGGAAGGGGAGCCGGAACAACACAAGAGGGGGAGGACGGACCGAACTCGACGCGTAGACTTCCTTCGACGAACTGCCACGAGTCTAGGCTCCCTGATTTTGGTCTAGCCGGCCAAAACCCGTGGCTCGCTGACGCTGCTTTTCCCACGGGTTTTTAGAGAGACTAGTGAATTTTCTGTTCGCTACATCTCTCCCCCCCGTGGGAAGAGCCTGGCCCAGGCTCAGTAGGCCCAGAGCACGATCTGGGTGGCCCTTCGCGCAGAGTAGGTGCTCTGGAAGTTCTTATGGTGTTAGCTCACGGGTTGACCATACCAGGGCGACCGGAGCAATTGGGTAGACGTCGTGGCACAGCTACGTCGGGCTAGATGTTAGGTTGTTCGGGGGAGGGGGGATGCTACTAGGAAATGACTATCTGAGAGTCTATTGTGGTTGTTCCGGCTCGGAGCGTCAAGGGTAAAAGATAGATAGATAGATCGGTAGATATTAGGTACAGGATAAATTGAGATGTAGCAGTGTCAACAGTCGGCACGTAAATTATCCAAGAACCAATTCAATTAATCATCAATAACAATAAAAATTCATTCTTTGATGTTCTATCAAGCTGAATACTTTCTTTACAAGTTAGATTCTCTTTTGAAGATTATGTTAGGTACGTAATTACATAAAAACTTACATAAGGCACATCCGATTTTAGAACAGACTGACAGTGGTGAGAAGTTATTGAAATTAGAGAGTGCGCCAATTCATCAACCAAACGACAATAAGATTATAATAGTAAGATAAGATCAGTAAGGAGTACACATGTAAGATGGATAACAATACCACTTTACAATAATTGTACGTATAATAGGTAGGTATAATATAATTATTATATAGATACAAGAGACTGTATTTTACTTCGGTTTTTACATGGATCTAATTTTGATGTACAATATAATTTTACAATAATTGAACCTATAATAGGTAGGTATAATATAATTATTGTTCCGGATGTAGGTACATCTATTGCGAGCAAAATATATGAAAATGAAAATAAAAGTGGATAATGAATAGGTTATGAAATGGAAAATGAAAAGCAATAAAAATGAAAATGGAAATAAAAATAAAACTCTGCAAGGAAAGGTAGGAGAGAGTATTCAGAGAGATTAATTTTGCAATGTTAGTATTCGTCTTTACACTTAAGTGTTATGTTAATAGGCGTATTTACAAGCGGCGTCCCCTCTCACCCATGCAATGTGAGAGTTGCACATGCGACTAACTAACTTATGTAGGTATATAATATAGGTACATGACGAGGGTGCACGATTCCCTCCCCCCATGCGAATGCTTGCCACTCCGGGGCAAAATCTCCAAAGAAAACAAAAGTTAGCCAGTAGGGGTTCCGGTGCACCGGAGGGAGGTGGGAACACTACAACGGGTTATCCCGGGGGCGGCTGGTGGTTGACACAGAGAGCCATCCTGAAATAAAGCAATGAGTAGCATGTATTGAAAAGATAAAAACACAAAATGTAGGAGATATACATTGCTAGTACTGCTAGTAGTTAGATATACAGTGCCTAGTAGTAGGGCAGATTTGGCCTAGATCATAAGGCTGGAAGGTCTGAAGACAACCGTCTCCGAGAAGTGGCCCTTTTCTGCGGGCAGGAATTTTTACCGAAGTGTTAGGGGCAGTACCACGGCCAGGGTCAGGCAAGACCAGAGAGCACTGGGTCTCGCCATAGAGGCGAAGGTAGTCGCCAGTCACACCCTTGACCCGCTGCAGGGTGGGGACTATTTGGTAGGTATTGGCGGCTTTGCGGTCAACTAGAGTAACAGCACTGCCAGTGCCAATTAGTAGAGTGCCTCGGTGTCCATTGACTGTGCCAGTGAGGGTGAAGGCAGGTTTGGAGTTGATCGGGTAGACAGTTATCGGTTGTGGTGGCCAAGAGGTAGCAGGGTTGGAAGAGATTGAGGGGTGAGAGCCCGTAGGTAATCTCTTTTCCAGAGAAGGTTTGCAGGGGGGAGGAGGTTTTAAGACCTTCCTCCCCATGGTCCGTTTGGAGACTTTGTTCTGGGGCCTTGCTGGTTTGGACTTTTCACAGAGCGCTTGCGAGGGGGAATTTTTCCATATTTAGGCCCATTAGGCAGGTAATCGCAATCCCGAGTCCTATGTCCCAGTTCGTCACACGCCGTGCAGGGCAAAAACCGGGGATTGACCCAGCCTGGGTGACGGTACCCTTGTCGTTGAGTTCGCTGCCAAGGGCGGTTCCTGTAGGGCTGAGGTGGCTGCCAAGGCCGGGTGTCCCACGCATGGGGCTGTTGAACATACCCATCTGGCCCTCGAGGTGCCGGGTGATGAGAAGTAAGAGGCTGGTGGGTTGGGAGCTCACTCACGTACGATTCCTTAGTCCGGTTCAGTGTTCCTCGTGGTGCGGCTGAAGGTAGGAGAGTCCCAGCTGAATTGGGCGGTGGTGGGGGAATTTCATTTGTAGGGAGGTTTGGAGTGTTCCCTAGTTGTGGGAAGGGTGGCAGAAACGAGGGTGGCGGTGTTGGTGGTGGTGTTGGTGTGCAGTACAATTGATCAGGTAGGGGCGGCCAGCCTCGGGGCTTCCCAGAAGGTTGGTATTGCGCTGGGGTAGGCCGTGGGGTACCCCGCAGCTCCTCTTGGATAGACCGTAAGCGCTCACCCAGTTCACAGAGGGCCGCTCCACGATTGTCGCCAGCCTGTTGGAGCTGACCCTTGACCTCGAGAAGTTGGCCCAAGGTAGTCCCCTGCAAGCTCTCCACTGCGTCCACTGTAGCCAAGACGTGCGGGAAACTGGCCGAGATTTGTGAGATTTGGTCGCTTAGCGCTCGAAGTTCTAGGAGAACTGGCTGCATTGCGGCCGACACCGCAGCGGCAATGTAAGAGTCCATCCTCGCTCCGTCCATAGCGTCTAGGAGGTCCCGGTTGAAAATAGGCGACACTAAGGGGTGGCAAAACAGACGTGGACCTGGAAACGGCGCACAAACTCCACGAAGGCCGAGGGAGAAGAGTGTAAAATGTGGGCTCGGGTAGACTTGGGGAAGTCGCAAAGTGTAGAGAGATTAAAGTAGGTAGGTGAACACTGATGGGGCCAGGGACGTTAGACGACGTAGGGGTAGTAGTGTATTGACTCGACTAATTTGGGGATAAAGGTTTTAAATTGAAATAAAGGTTGCTGTCAGAGTGGGCTAATTAATACAATTATTGTGTAATTGTATTAATTATTTGCCGGACGATATCAACTATGTAGTAATATAATTAATTATATTAATTAATTTAATTAGGTAGTCAATCAATCAATTATTTAGGTATATTAGTTATTTATTAATATCGCTATTGATTACTTAAGTTCATTAATTAAACTCACGGAGGTATATTAGTTAGGTAGTAATTTAATTAGGTAGTCAATCAATCAATTATTTAGGTATATTAGTTATTTATTAATATCGCTATTGATTACTTAAGTTCATTAATTAAACTCACGAATGGGAAAGTAAAAATACCGCGAATCAGCAAGGTGCGAGCAGTTCCGCTGAGCGAGAGGAAACGGAGATCACCGAAAGGAAAAGCGAAAAGAGACGAAAGATGAGAGAAGAGAGATGGAAAACTGGCAGCCGTCGAGGAGAGCGAGTCGGTCGTACCTCGGACAGAAGGTGAGCGGTCGTCCGGTCGGAGAACGAAAAATACTTAAACCAAAAATAATTTAACCAAAGGGGGTCGCGGGAATAACTGGGCCAATCAGGGTAGTTGCAGGAGGAATAATTCCTACAATTATCGTGGAATCGCTAAGTAAAGGGGTACAAAACGCACAGAAATAATATTAAAAAAATCCAAAGATAATTTAAATGAAAGGTACTTACCTGCGTACTTACCTGATGGCTCCAATCTCGAACCGCAAAAGGGATGCCACTGTTATGGTCCTCTTCTTGGGGGTAAAAAGGAGAAGGAACCACTCACGGATTGAACGAAATTAGTTATATTTTCTAATCGGGAAGGGGAGCCGGAACAACACAAGAGGGGGAGGACGGACCGAACTCGACGCGTAGACTTCCTTCGACGAACTGCCACGAGTCTAGGCTCCCTGATTTTGGTCTAGCCGGCCAAAACCCGTGGCTCGCTGACGCTGCTTTTCCCACGGGTTTTTAGAGAGACTAGTGAATTTTCTGTTCGCTACAGATCATTGGGAGAATTTTACCAAGATGTGTGTAAAAAGGCTGGGAAGTTGTTGACTCTCAATTCTGGCGTCCTGGGTGTCAAGTCCCAGGTCTCATTTCTTGAGCCCCGGGTGTCAGGTCTTATTTTTTGTCTTCTCGGGTGTCAGGTCTCATTTCTCGGGTCTCAAGACTCATGTCTCATTTTTTGGGTCTTGAGTGTCAAGTCTCAGGTTTCATCTTCTTGGGTCTCAGGTGTCAGGCCTCATTTTTTGGGGTCCCTGGTCAAAGTTGATTCCCCATCATGAATCCCATGCAAATCAGCTTCTTCAACAATGACCTTATTTGAGTTTCTATCTTTTACCAGTTCAAGAACTTCCCCGGGACTCCGCTGAAGCACATTTTCACCGCTGCGGGCGACGACCTGTTGAACGTCTTGAGTTCGTTGCTCACCATCTGCCCAGCGCAAAGAGCGTCCTGTCCCGCCGTACTTCAGATGCCCTACTTCAGCAACAAGCCAGCGCCAGCGATCGGCTCTCAGTTACCGCTACCGTCGTCGTTAACTGCCGTCAAAGCCATCAAAACCGGATCGAAACGGAAATTGAACCCGTCGACGAGCGTGGCGTCCAAGCGACTGATGTTCAACACGCCTGTTTGAATGTCCGGTTGTGTGAACGATTGTGTTGCCGATATTTTCCTCAAGGACATTCGATTTTACAAGCGTTGTAATAATTATTTCTGTTCATAATTTAGATTAAATTCCATTAAAAACGTCTGGCACGGAATCAGGTTTATCAATCGGCCTATGACCTGGAGGATTAAGTACAAGGGTAAAGTACAAACGGGCTTCGAGCTTGGCTCTTTGGTTGACTTGGCAACGCCTCTGTCCGCACTCTTTACTGTCGCATCAAGGTTATCAATACCAGAGATTCTGGTGCCAGTTTAGAGCTAATTTTGATTGAAGATATCAGTGAGATGTGGTGGGAAACTGCAGAAACCTCACTCTCCGGCATGAATCGCACTTTGCATTTGGTCCATAGATTGCACAGCAAAAGGATTGGGCAGTGTTGATTGTACGTATGCTCTACAAAGATCACAAATTTTGATGTAGCCGGTTTGAGCCGATTTTGAGTAGATGATTACAATTACCAATTTTTCCAGGCTCGTAAAACCTTGGTTCTGCTTTTTCCAGATGTACTCCAACTTCGGCTTCTCTCCTACAGATCTAAGACAGTCTCCAAACATCCATGTACTCCTCGAAGGAACGTCTGAAAAAGCGAACGGGCAAGAATAAAGTGGACCGACCTGAGTTCTTGAAACTCCTCGTCCAAGAGTACAGGACGACCAAATCGTCAGGTAAGTTCTAGGAAATTCCGACCTTGAGATAACCTAGAAACCAAGAAACCTCGGATTTTTTCAAAAATTGTTAGCTTTGTCCAACGACAATTCCCGTCGGTCGCTCAGCTCAATCCTTGCATTGTAGAGAGGAAGAGACACCAAAAAAACACTTTTTACTCGAATAAGTCAAATAGCTGATTTCCTCAAGAATTGCACTCATTCTTCTATCCCATTATTACAGAAGCCAAACGTCAGGTGCTCGCAAATTTGGCCAACTTCGCCTACGACCCGATCAATTACGAATGGCTTCGTAACCTTGACGTTGTTCAGCTCTTTCTCGAAGAATTGGCGAGCGCTGACGAGAAAATCGTCGAATTCGCCATCGGCGGGTTGTGCAACTTGTGTTTGGGTAATACGCTATTTTCTGGGTTCTGCAAGTGCAAAATCCGAAGGCCGAATAGTCCAGGAAGCAGAAGAAATTAAAAAAAAATTGGGTAACTAAGTTTGAGTTTGAGCTCTAGTTTCAGTTTGAGATCAGGTTTGAGTTTGAGGTTCATTTGAGGTCAAGTTTGAGTTCTAGTTTCAGTTTAAGTTCAGGTTGAAACCTAGTTCGAGTTAAGGTTTAAGCTCAAAGTTTGAGTTCGACTTTCAGTTTGAGTTTGTGTATGAGTATGGGTTTCAGTTCGAGTTCAAGTTTGAGTTTCGGTTTGAGGTCAAGTTCGAGTTCCAATTCTAGTTTCAGTACCAGTTTCAGCTTGAGTTCAAGTTTCAATTTTAGTTCAAATTCAAGTTTAGAGTTTTATTCTAATAAAAAGCTATGAAAGCCTGAAAATTTGCAAATTTTCTATAATGTATTTGGCGTTTCCGCGGTTCGGGTTCTAATCTATGGACACAATTGATATTCGGAAACATGAAACCACGAAACTTAGTAGGTACCTTTTTGTTTCCTGAAAAAATCGCCTGCTTCCTGGTCTATAACCGAAATTAAGGCCCATGCTGACGACCGATCGTTTGCAGATTTCAAGAACAAAGATCTGATTTTGGGGATACCGGGTGGTCTTTCTTCGGTCAAGAATTGCCTCAACTCGTCCAATCAGGAGACTGTTAACACGGCCGTGACGCTGCTGATGTACCTGATTACTCCGAAATCGAAACCTGGTAAGGGAAACTTGTTTACCAAGTGCTGCTTTGGTTTTGAAATTTGGCCTCTGATCCTTCAAGCTTTCTCATGAAGGAACGGCTGATTTTCCATTCAGCTGAAAGTGCTGACGAACGGCTCAACCCGCAGCCCCGTCTTGGCCGTCCCGAAAGATTCAATGATCAAATCTTTTCAGCCGGCAGTTCGAGCCGTCGATGGGCGTGTCCAGGAGGCGTCGCTGATTGGCTGACCGCCGCACGTTCCCAACGGGGCCGTCGCAGGTGCGGCAGTCTGCGTTGCGGGTTGAGCCGTCTTTGCGATTCCGACTTCAGAGGATTTTTCATCACTCTGATAGTTTTGGAAAAAATCGTCGTGTTGCGCCTCCCTTGCTTCAACTTTCTTTCTCTTTCCAGCTATCAAAACCGAGGACACGTTGGAATTGATGGTCGCCTTCTCCCGAAACCCGAACAAGCGAGTGTCGAATTTGGCGCGGATATTTTTGGAAGATTATTGCGATCCCTGCGAAGTCACTGCTGCCGAGCGACGAGTCGACCGCCTCCTTCAAGGGCAAATCCAAAATGAAGTCTCTTCGATCCCTCTCCCGGAGTTTTCCGGCAGTTATTAGTAAAAATCCCTCCCCTAAGCCGAAATGGGTTTGGGGGAATTTACAAAGCGCTTGCCTCAGCAGCAGTGTTTCCGTAGAACGTCTCGTAACTCGAGATGACGTCGAATCTTTTGCCAAACTGAGCGGCGACTTCAATCCCATTCATTTTAAGGACAAAAAGCCGATCGTTCACGGCGCTCTGCTCAACAGTTTTCTATCGGGTGTAATTGGCACCAAATTGCCCGGCCCCGGCACGATTCTATCCAGTCAGAATTTCCGGTATCCAAATCCTTGTTACGCTGAAGACATCATCGTAATACAGGTTTCTGTCGAGCGGCTGCGCAAAATTACAACATGCGAATACAGGATTTCCAGGAAATCCGACGACGCCACATTGATGGAAGGTTCTGCGAAGGTTATCATCAGGATGCCTTCTGGATAGGTTTCCGTGTCGAGTATGTTTATAATTTTTTTTTTAGCAAATGCTGTTGTATAATCTTCTCTAAATTAGAGTTTGTTTTTGCTTGAAAGTGCCGCTTTCGCAACAATAAACAATCACGAGTATTATTCGAGTTTTCATCAACAACCTTGAGCAGTCACTTTGAGTCATTAGTTTCATTAAGATAGCTACGTTATATAATCATGCAGAGTTTAGCATGGGAAAGTGGGCGGAATATAAAACTAAATTATTGATCAAATTTACCTCATTTTTCCAAGCGCAGTACTACGAGGTCGGTCACGGCGAGAGAGTGAAAGAACCTTTTTCAAAATAAAGATTCCATCGCTCGTTAATTCAGGTTTTTATAATGCACTGAAGAGGCGTTGAAGTTTGGATTTTGGACCTGGGAGGGCTTCTCGCTCGCTCTTGGTTGGTCGAGGGTCCAACACGGTGGAACTCCAGGCTCTCCTAGATAGCGGCCTAGGGGGTTGGCGTCTTGGAGGTTTGAAATTTGTCCCCGCAATAAACATTCTTTACATCCAGCATAGTTTAATCTATAGTATAGATTCTATACGATTAATACGAATTATTACAAGAGCGAATTACATTTCTTTTCAGGGATGTTGTAGGGGTCATAGGTCAATTCTCATGGGTTCTTCTTCCCTTTTTGCTGAGCGTCTCGAGGGGAAGCAAAATGTTAATTCCTTATGCCGGACTTGAGGAGGTCCATAGATACTGATGAGTAGACTTCTTGCAATACCTGCAATAATGCAATTCTGGGATATATTCCCCTTTGGGCGCTGATACCGCAGCGGTCTTATTGGGTTGTCGGGTAATCATTTTCAAAAAAGTAGATCTGTAACGCCTTTATTACACTGCTAAATACAGCGAGAAAATTTAAGCCAACAATAAGGCTCTGTACGAGAGACTAAGCCATGATTAATAATCAGCCAAGCTATGAAAATTCACAAAAGGTTTGTCCCTTGCGAAAAAAGTTAATGAACCCTGAGAACCTAGGCAAAGACTTTTTGCTTAGGTTTTTGGGTTCAATAACTTTTTTTTTTTGCTGGGAATTAACCTTACAGCTTCAAGTAATCAAGAAGGCATGTAGATTACACTGTTGTTACAAGATATAAAAGTTATGATTTTCAGTCTAGATTGCTTAGGGAAACTAGAATCTTCTCACCAGCATGTGTCAACATGTGACGCCTTATAGCGTCCAGGTCGCAGTGGCAAAGTCGGATTCACTGCAGCTACTCGTCTTCTCGCTTGTGAGCGTTCTGCATCTGAATGGCCTCTCGCCAGTGTGCACAATCATATGCCGCTTCAGAACATAACGGTTGGCGAAAGTGCAACCGCAGTGAGTGCAACTGAATCGCTTCTTACAAGTGTGTAATGTGACATGCCGGATCAGATTGTTCAAGGTGGTGTAAGTGTAACCGCAATGTTTGCAACTGAGTGACCTCTCGCCAGTGTGCTTGAGAAGCGTTGAAGTCCTGAAAGTGGAATTGCTCTGTGTGCAACTGAATGGCCTCTCGCCAGTATGCCGCTTCAGTTGTTCCGAGGTGACAAAAGTGGAATCGCAGTGTGTGCATCTGAACGGCTACTCATTAGCGTGCGTTAAGTCATGCCGCTTCAGAAGGGTCAAAGTGGAGAATGCTGAGTCGCACTGCGTGCATTTGAAAGGCTTCTCGCCAGTGTGCGTTAACTTGTGCTGCTTCAGAGCATAGTTGGTTTTGAATGTGGAACCGCACTGCGTGCATTTGAAAGGCTTCTCGCCAGTGTGCATCCACATATGCTGCTTCAGACTATGCTCGAAGGTGAAAGAGGAACCACATTGTGTGCAACTGAATGGCCTCTCGCCAGTATGAATTCTGAAATGCTGCTTCAGATGTTGCGACGTTTTGAAATTGGAATCGCACTGTGTGCAACTGAATGGCTTCTCGCCAGTGTGCGTTAACATATGCAGCTTCAAAGATTGCTTGGAGGTGAAAGTGGAATCGCACTGTGCGCATTTGAAAGGCTTCTCGCCAGTGTGCGTTAACATATGCAGCTTCAAAGAATGCTTGGCGGTGAAAGTGGAATCGCACTGTGTGCATTTAAACGGCTTCTCGCCAGTGTGCTTCCACATATGCCGCTTCAGACCATGCTCGAAGGTGAAAGAGGAACCACAGTGTGTGCAACTGAATGGCCTCTCGCCAGTATGAATTCTGAAATGCTGCTTCAGATGTTGCGACGTTTTGAAATTGGAATCGCACTGTGTGCAACTGAATGGCCTCTCGCCAGTGTGAGTACTGTTATGCCGCTTCAGACTGTACGAGGTTTTGAAATTGGAACCGCAGTGTGTGCAACTGAATCGTTTCTCACTAGCATGCGAATTGATATGCTGCTTGAGATGCGCCGAGGTATGGAAAGCTTTATTGCACTCCGAGCAAGCAAACAGCCTGACGCCAGTGTGCGTTAAGTCATGCTGCTTCAGAGCATACTTGGTGGAGAATGCAGAGTCGCACTGCGTGCATTTGAAAGGCTTCTCGCCAGTGTGCGTTAACATATGCATCTTCAAAGAATGCTTGGCGGTGAAAGTGGAATCGCACTGTGTGCATTTAAACGGCTTCTCGCCAGTGTGCGTTAATGTGTGCTGCTTCAGAGCATAGTTGGTGGAGAATGCAGAGTCGCACTGCGTGCATTTGAAAGGCTTCTCGCCAGTGTGCGTTAACGTGTGCTGCTTCAAAGATTGCTTGGAGGTGTAAGCGGAATCGCACTGTGCGCATTTGAAAGGCTTCTCGCCAGTGTGCGTTAACATATGCAGCTTCAAAGAATGCTTGGAGGTGAAAGCGGAATCGCACTGTGTGCACTTGAACGGCTTCTCGCCAGTGTGCATCCCCATATGCCGCTTCAGACTATGCTTGAAGGTGAAAGAGGAACCGCAGTGTGCGCAACTGAATGGCCTCTCACCGGTATGCATTCTGAAATGCTGCTTCAGATGTTGCGAGGTTTTGAAATTGGAATCGCACTGCGTGCAACTGAATGGCCTCTCGCCAGTGTGAGTACTGTTATGCCGCTTCAGACTGTACGATTTTTTGAAATTGGAACCGCAGTGTGTGCAACTGAATCGCTTCTCACTAGCATGCGAATTGATATGCTGCTTGAGATGCGCCGAGGTATGGAAAGCTTTATTGCACTGCGAGCAAGCAAACGGCCTGACGCCAGTGTGCAGTAACATGTGCTTTTTGAGGGCTTTCTGCTTGGTGTAGCCTTTTCCGCATTCTGAACAAGTGAATGGCTTGCCCATGTGTTTCTGCATGTGTCGTTTGAGGAGGGAACGTCGGGAGCAGGCGAAGCTGCACTCTGCGCACTCGAATGTTCCCTCATCGGTTGATGATTTGTTCCAGAGGCCGGACACGGTTGTCATGGGTGGGTGTTCTTGACAATCTCCTGCAATGATAAAATGCAGCAAGCATGATTAGCTAGTTTTTTCTGGATTTTGTGGGTGTCAGTGCAACACTTATCGACATATTGCTCACTTTCAGGCAAGCAAAACGCCGGTTGCCAAGGATGGGAATGACCCCTAAGAAGTACTAAAAAGATTCATCGTGAATAAGAATTGACCGACCCTCAATCGGCAGGGGATTTCTTGCATCTTCTGTCTTCACTTTTTCCTGGGGTTCTGAATCTTCCACCTTTATTGGCGCCAGTGGGTCAGGCGCTCGGTCGTTTTCTTCTTCTTGCTTGATGAATGGTAGAAATTCAACGTCCTGCACATTCTGATCATCACCTGGCTGCCAGTCGGATAGCCATAGCTACAGAAAAATATGAAAAAGTTTAAAAAAACGGCTTCATTAACTGCTTAAATAAGTAAAAAACAGAAACAAAATTTGAAAAAAAATGTTTGACAGCTGTTTGTGAAGTTGCATGGAAAGTATATCGACGGCCATGTGGTGAGATCTCCATTTTGTTAAGACCGCCACTGTTCCTATGGCACCCTATGTTGTCACATTGAATTTCCATGGCATCTCTAATGTGCACGTGCAGGTACGAAATTGGAGATACGAGGTCTCACCACTTCGCCGTCAATATCTATTATTGTAGGTTCCTTTCTTTTGAGCTCCGTACCAAGGACAACTCCTCATTTGATTCAGCTCAAATGGTTGTGAAACGAATAACAATATTTTCAAGCTGACGACTAACATCGACTACAACCACCTGGGAAAAACAAACTCACATCGACGGGCTCCAGTTTCACTTCTCCTTCCAATTCCATGGTCAAAACTCTTCTCTTCCAAAAGAAAACCTGAGGACAAACCATTTTTTTTTTCAGAATTTGAGGCGACTTCGACTACCCACGATTTCCAAGTCACTCTTGGCTCATTTCTCTTAAAAGTAAATTCACCTATGCAATTCGACACCAATGGACCATTGAGTTGTCTTCAAATTGTTCAATGTTTTCAATTTCTGCAACACATAAAAACGAGCTTTTTTCGTAAATACTTCGTTTTTTGGAAAAATCAGAACTCAGGAAAATTTGAATATATTCCACGCATGCGCCCTCACATTACACATGCATAACCAAACTACGTACCACTTAAAATGATTATGAATATAGTTGCGCCGACCTTTTTACCTAAAAAAAATCCAAAAGATCATAACTTCCATCATTTCACCGTCTCAATGCTGTATCCCTCTGTTCTGAACAGAGAAAAGTGAATAGAACTGACTCACTAAAGCATTATTATAGTCCCAACAATGTCGTTTATCAGAGAAAAAACAAGTTGTTGTCAACAAATGACGGTATAACCTCAACTGGGCGGTCGACTGGTCGTTCACTTGCTTCTGTCGCAGCTGAACAGTGTTGCCAGATGCTCTTCATCAATAAGGGCTGAAAATCCCTTGAAAAAGGGATGATAGAATCCTGCTGAAATGTGATAATTTTTAAACTGAGGGGTTTTATAGAAAAAAAAACGGAAGAAATTGGTCACGCCTGACTAGAAATGGAAGGAACCATAGCTTAAATATTAACCATAGCGATAATATTATGTTACATATCGTCAGCACCACGCCATAACTGCTAAACTGCTCATTAATAATGAGTTCAATGTTCTCTGGATACCTTAGTCCATACCTATCAGATTCTGGTGGACCACCAGCAAAATGTGGAGGGAGCATTTTCCAAGATGATATCGATAAAAAAAGCTTGAGCGTCTTGAGGAGAAGCAGAATGCTTCAGGCCGAAATTGAGGAGATCGATAGAAACTGATGAGTAGACTTCTTGCAACACAAACAATCTTGGATATTATTTGGGCGCTGATACCGCACCACAGTGTCCTTTGGGTTGTTGGGTAATAATTTTCAAAAAAGTGAATCTGTAACGCCTTTATTACATTGCCAAATACAGCGGGAATATCTGAGCCAACAATGGCTTTGTACTAGAAACTAAGCCATGATTTTATAATTAGTCAAGCTATGCAAACTCATTAGGTTTGTACCTTGGGAAAAAGTTATTGAACCCTGAAAACCTAAGCAAAAGCTGCTTTTTGCATCAAACTGATTCAAGCAGTACAGAGAGTGTGCCTTGAAATCAGTTTATCTCAGTTAATTCGACTGTGATTTGGATGGAAAGAAATTTGGGAAAATTGCCGCATCTGATGCCAATCAGGTGCAAAAACCCATTACGATTTTCATGCAAGTGGTTGTTCATTAGACGCCATATTGATAGTGAGAGTGTAAAACTCGTAGGTCTCAATTTTTGATAAAATAAGGATTTGTACTCTATGGGTAGGTAGTATTTGAGTTGTAGATCATCAAGTGAAGCAGGATTCCACCGTTTTCGTCTTATTTCTTCTCTGTAGCCATGTACAATAACCTGTAAGTCAAAACCTTCCAGAGGTGTTGCAAAAACTAGCTCGTTATTGTGGTACCCCGACCAATTTCCGAATCTAGACTTACATCGATATGACACTTAGGGCTCTTTTTGATACCTATGGAGTTAGGCTTTTTCCTTAGGTTTTTGGGTTCAATAGGTAACTTTTTTTTTGCTGGGAACTAACCTTACACCTCGGAGTAATCAAGAAGGCATGTAGATTAGTGTTGTTACAAGCTATAAAATGTACAATTTTCAGTCACAATGGCTTTAAAAAGCTAGATTCTTCTCACCAGCATGTGTCAACATGTGATAACCAAGTGCGTCCAGCGCCCTGCAACTAAACGTCTTCTTGCTTGATTGCGTTCTGTGCCAGTGTGCGGGAGTGCGTTAGCTGATGCTTTTTGAGAGCTGACAACCTAACACTAGCATAATCGCACATGGTGCAAGTGTACGGCTTCTCGCCAGTGTGCGTTAACGTATGCCGATTCAGATGTGACGAGGTGAAAAATGCAGAGTCGCACTGTGTGCATTTGAATCGCTTCTCGCCAGTGTGTGTTAGCATATGCCGCTTCAGAACAGCCGCGGTGGTGTAAGTGGAACCGCAGTGTATGCAACTGAATGGCCTCTCGCCTGTGTGCTTGAAGGTATGCCGCTTCAGATGGTCCGAGGTGACAAAGGTGGAATTGCACTGTGTGCATCTAAACGGCTTTTCACTAGCGTGGTATAACGTATGCCGATTCAGATCTGACGAGGTGATGAAAGCAGAGTCGCACTGTGTGCAACTGAATGGCCTCTCGCCAGTGTGCGTTAACGTATGTCGCTTCAGCTGTGACGAGTCGATGTAAGTGGAATTGCACTGTGTGCAACCGAATGGCCTCTCACCAGTGTGAGTTCTGATATGCTGCTTCAGATGGTACGAGGTTTTGAAAGTGGAATCGCACTGTGTGCAACTGAATGGCCTCTCGTCAGTGTGTGTTAGCGTATGCCGCTCCAGATTGTAAGCGGTGGTGAAATTGGAATCGCACTGTGTGCAACCGAATGGCCTCTGGCCAGTGTGCTTCAACTTATGCCGCTCCAAATGGTACGCGCTGATGAAAGTGGAATCGCACTGTGTGCAACTGAATCGATTCTCGCCAGTGTGCTCCAACTTATGCCGCTCCAGGAGGTACGCGCTGGTGAAAACGGAATCGCACTGTCTGCAACCAAATGGCCTCTCGCCATTGTGAGTTCTGATATGCTGCTTCAGTTGGTACGAGGTTTTGAAAGTGGAATCGCACTGTGTGCAACTGAATGGCCTCTCGCCAGTGTGTGTTAGCGTATGCCGCTCCAGATTGTAAGCGGTGGTGAAATTGGAATCGCACTGCATGCAAACGAATGGCCTCTCGCCAGTGTGCTTCAAGTTATGCCGCTCCAAATGGTACGCGCTGGTGAAAGCGGAATCGCACTGTGTGCAACTGAATGGCTTCTCACCAGTGTGCTTAAACGTATGCCGCTTCAGATGTGACGAGTCAATGAAAGTGGAATCGCACTGTGTGCAACTAAATGGCTTCTTGCCAGTGTGCTTCAACTTATGCCGCTCCAGATGGTACTCGGTGGTGAAAGCGGAATCGCACTGTGTGCAACCAAACGGCCTCTCGCCAGTGTGTTTTCGTATGTGTCGCTTGAGGAGGGAACGTCGGGAGCTGGCAAAGCTGCACTCAGCGCACTCGTACTTTTTCTCATTTGAAGACGATTTGATCGAGCGGCCGGACCCGTTCGTCTTGGTTGGGTGTTCTTGGCAATCTCCTGCAATGATAAAATGCGGCAAGGATAATTAGCAAGTTTTTTCTGGATTTCGTGTATGTCAGAGGTTGTCAATTTTCGGGGAAACCCATAGAAAGTACGATGAAAACAATTCAATAAAATTGCACTTGCGGTAAAGCTTGGAGCACATGCTAGCCGAAACTGTAAATATTCCTATTGGAATAGCGCAGGAACATCAAATTTTATTGGATCCGAGCTGAAAAGGCCTTTCCCACCATTTGCATGACTCATCCTTAAAAAAAAAGGTTTCCTGCCAACTAAGGTCTGAATTTCCAAGAAACCACCTTCTTGATTGGCGAATAGTGTACATTTGATTAATAATCTGAATCGATGAACCCTTCTATGGTTTGAGATTCAGCGTGAATAAGAGTTGACCAACCTTCAATCGGCAGGGCATCTTCTGTCTTCATCTCTTCCTGGGGTTCTGCATCTTCCATCTCTATCGGTGCCAGTGGGTCAGGCACTCGGTCGTTCTCCTCTTCTTGCTTGATGAATGGTATGATTTCAACATCTTGAACATTCTCATCATCACCAGGCTGCCAGTCGGATAGCCATAGCTGCAAAAACACCAGTGGTGCGGAGATAACACCCAATACTTCCGTATTTTGAAACGTAAAAGTGTTTCGCAATTAGATCATATTTTGACTACTTCTAAGGGTGTTTACGTCAAAACTATCAAAAAACTCACTGAAAATTTTAAAATTTAGCTCAAAATAAAAATACGCCACTGGAGTATAAAAAATTTCAAATTTGTAACAACCACTAGGAAGAAAAAACTCACATCGACGGGCTCCAGTTTTACTTCTCCCTCCAATTCCATCGTCACAATTCTTCTCTTCTGCGTGGAAACCTGAGGACTAACAATTTTTTACAGAATTAGAGGCGACTGCGAGCACCCACGATTTCGAAGTCACTTTGGGTTAATTTTTTCAAAATAAGCCTTTTGATACAATCGATCTGGAAAAAAATCAAAACTCCCAGAATTGCCATAATATTGTTTTTAGACAAAAAGAAAACATAACCATAATCTAATTAAAGAAAAAATTTATAAATTTAAACAACAATTTTTTTTAGACTAAAATAGTTAGCTGAAGGACAAGGCTTGTTCTGTTTTATACGAAACGTTTTACAAAAATCAAATCCCGTCATCATTCCTTCAAATTGTTCTATGTTTTCAATTTCTGTAGCATAATATGCTATTTATAATTACATTAATTATATTATAATAACAAGCTATTTTTCGTAATTGCTTTGTTCTTTGAAAAAATCAGAACTCAGTAGTACCTTACCGCAGTAGATTCCTACTCTTATGGGTAGGAAAATTCTTCAGAATAATTTTCTGGAAATCAAGAACATCCTTCATTTAATCGTCTCGTGCTGGAGCTATCAGTTACATTCATATTATAATATAACAATATATTATATTGTTATATACCTACCTTAGTTATCGTTTACCAGTGAAAGCAACACATCTGTCCCACGGTTTGTTTACAATAAGGTACCAGTGTTGCCAAGGTGTGGCCGTCAAAACCCCCTGCGGCAACGTCAAAAAAAACCCAAATCCCCCCAAATATGAAAAAATCCCCGAAAACCCCAAAAGTTAAGGATGAATAATTCATTTTTAAGCATTAAAAATATAGGTACTATTTCTCATAAAACATACCTAACTCCATAATATACAACTAAAATTTTAAATATTACCTAAAACTATAAACTATTTATTACTAACTCTTTTTGAATACTTATCAGTAAAGTCAGTAAATTAACATACTAAAACGCCAATAAAAATTAGGTTTGTACCTACCCACAAGTTGGTAGACGTACATCCCAAACCCAAATGGCTTTTATTTGAGTACCTATCTCTCAATTCAGTTAGCTGTGCAGTGGCAGCCTTAGCTGTAATTTATCTGCAGCACTTACCTGGTATTTCTTCATTTTTATACTTTTTTCTAGTCCCTCTGACTTCCACAAAAACCCTCAAATTTGGGGGGAAACCCCCACAACTTGGCAACACTGTAAGGTACCTACCTAGGCAAGTTTCACTTCAAGGTCAATCGATGCCGAGTTGAATCGAGAAAAATCAACAACAATACCGTTTCAATCCACTATAGCTTCTGAACGGATCAATCGATAATTTTCCGGCAGCCACCAATCGATTCAAAATTTAATCGAGAATAAATGAGATTATGTGAGAAAATGCCAATAACCCAACAGTTTTCGAGCCAAAAATAGTTTTTGTTGGACAAGCCAGGGGCCCCCATAAGGAACACACAGGAGACAACAAGATCTGTAGGACGAAAATGTGCCATCGGCCGCTAGGCGCGCCACCGTCGAGAATTACCATCTTCTATAGTATAGATTCTATACGATTAATACGAATTATTACAAGAGCGAATTACATTTCTTTTCAGGGATGTTGTAGGGGTCATAGGTCAATTCTCATGGGTTCTTCTTCCCTTTTTGCTGAGCGTCTCGAGGGGAAGCAAAATGTTAATTCCTTATGCCGGACTTGAGGAGGTCCATAGATACTGATGAGTAGACTTCTTGCAATACCAACATTCTGGGATATATTCCCCTTTGGGCGCTGATACCGCAGCGGTCTTATTGGGTTGTCGGGTAATCATTTTCAAAAAAGTAGATCTGTAACGCCTTTATTACACTGCTAAATACAGCGAGAAAATTTAAGCCAACAATAAGGCTCTGTACGAGAGACTAAGCCATGATTAATAATCAGCCAAGCTATGAAAATTCACAAAAGGTTTGTCCCTTGCGAAAAAAGTTAATGAACCCTGAGAACCTAGGCAAAGACTTTTTGCTTAGGTTTTTGGGTTCAATAACTTTTTTTTTTGCTGGGAATTAACCTTACAGCTTCAAGTAATCAAGAAGGCATGTAGATTACACTGTTGTTACAAGATATAAAAGTTATGATTTTCAGTCTAGATTGCTTAGGGAAACTAGAATCTTCTCACCAGCATGTGTCAACATGTGACGCCTTATAGCGTCCAGGTCGCAGTGGCAAAGTCGGATTCACTGCATCTACTCGTCTTCTCGCTTGTGAGCGTTCTGCATCTGAATGGCCTCTCGCCAGTGTGCACAATCATATGCCGCTTCAGAACATAACGGTTGGCGAAAGTGCAACCGCAGTGAGTGCAACTGAATCGCTTCTTACAAGTGTGTAATGTGACATGCCGGATCAGATTGTTCAAGGTGGTGTAAGTGTAACCGCAATGTTTGCAACTGAGTGACCTCTCGCCAGTGTGCTTGAGAAGCGTTGAAGTCCTGAAAGTGGAATTGCTCTGTGTGCAACTGAATGGCCTCTCGCCAGTATGCCGCTTCAGTTGTTCCGAGGTGACAAAAGTGGAATCGCAGTGTGTGCATCTGAACGGCTACTCATTAGCGTGCGTTAAGTCATGCCGCTTCAGAAGGGTCAAAGTGGAGAATGCTGAGTCGCACTGCGTGCATTTGAAAGGCTTCTCGCCGTGTGCATAAACGTGTGCTGCTTCAGGGCATAGTTGGTGGAGAATGCAGAGTCGCACTGCGTGCATTTGAAAGGCTTCTCGCCAGTGTGCATAAACGTGTGCTGCTTCAGAGCATATTTGGTGGTGAATGTGGAACGGCACTGTGCGCATTTGAACGGCTTTTCCCTAGCGTGCATCCACATATGCCGCTTCAGACTATGCTTTAAGTTGAAAGAGTGTGGGCAGCGTGTGCAACTGAATGGCTTCTCACCAGTATGAATTCTGAAATGCTGCTTCAGCTGTTCCGAGGTTTTGAAATTGAAATCGCACTGTGTGCAACTGAATGGCCTCTCGCCAGTGTGAGTACTGTTATGCCGCTTCAGACCGGACGAGGTTTTGAAATTGGAACCGCAGTGTGTGCAACTGAATCGCTTCTCACTAGCATGCGAATCGATATGCTGCTTGAGATGCGCCGAGGTATGGAAAGTTTTATTGCACTGCGAGCAAGCAAAAGGCCTGACGCCAGTGTGCTTTAAGTCATGCCGCTTCAGAAGGGTCGAAGTGGAGAATGCTGAGTCGCACTGCGTGCATTTGAAAGGCTTCTCGCCAGTGTGCGTTAACGTGTGCTGCTTCAGAGCATAGTTGGTTTTGAATGTGGAACCGCACTGCGTGCATTTGAAAGGCTTCTCGCCAGTGTGCATTAACATATGCAGCTTCAAAGAATGCTTGACGGTGAAAGTGGAATCGCACTGTGTGCATTTAAACGGCTTCTCGCCAGTGTGCATCCACATATGCTGCTTCAGACTATGCTCGAAGGTGAAAGAGGAACCACAGTGTGTGCAACTGAATGGCCTCTCACCAGTATGAATTCTGAAATGCTGCTTCAGATGTTGCGACGTTTTGAAATTGGAATCGCACTGTGTGCATTTGAAAGGCTTCTCGCCAGTGTGCGTTAAGGTGTGCTGCTTCAGAGCATAGTTGGTGGTGAATGTGGAACCGCACTGCGTGCATTTGAAAGGCTTCTCGCCAGTGTGCGTTAACATATGCAGCTTCAAAGAATGCTTGGCGGTGAAAGTGGAATCGCACTGTGTGCATTTAAACGGCTTCTCGCCAGTGTGCTTCCACATATGCCGCTTCAGACCATGCTCGAAGGTGAAAGAGGAACCACAGTGTGTGCAACTGAATGGCCTCTCGCCAGTATGAATTCTGAAATGCTGCTTCAGATGTTGCGACGTTTTGAAATTGGAATCGCACTGTGTGCAACTGAATGGCCTCTCGCCAGTGTGAGTACTGTTATGCCGCTTCAGACTGTACGAGGTTTCGAAATTGGAACCGCAGTGTGTGCAACTGAATCGTTTCTCACTAGCATGCGAATTGATATGCTGCTTGAGATGCGCCGAGGTATGGAAAGCTTTATTGCACTCCGAGCAAGCAAACAGCCTGACGCCAGTGTGCGTTAAGTCATGCTGCTTCAGAGCATACTTGGTGGAGAATGCAGAGTCGCACTGCGTGCATTTGAAAGGCTTCTCGCCAGTGTGCGTTAACATATGCATCTTCAAAGAATGCTTGGCGGTGAAAGTGGAATCGCACTGTGTGCATTTAAACGGCTTCTTGCCAGTGTGCGTTAATGTGTGCTGCTTCAGAGCATAGTTGGTGGAGAATGCAGAGTCGCACTGCGTGCATTTGAAAGGCTTCTCGCCAGTGTGCGTTAACGTGTGCTGCTTCAAAGATTGCTTGGAGGTGTAAGCGGAATCGCACTGTGCGCATTTGAAAGGCTTCTCGCCAGTGTGCGTTAACATATGCAGCTTCAAAGAATGCTTGGAGGTGAAAGCGGAATCGCACTGTGTGCACTTGAACGGCTTCTCGCCAGTGTGCATCCCCATATGCCGCTTCAGACTATGCCTGAAGGTGAAAGAGGAACCGCAGTGTGCGCAACTGAATGGCCTCTCACCGGTATGAATTCTGAAATGCTGCTTCAGATGTTGAGAGGTTTTGAAATTGGAATCGCACTGCGTGCAACTGAATGGCCTCTCGCCAGTGTGAGTACTGTTATGCCGCTTCAGACTGTACGATTTTTTGAAATTGGAACCGCAGTGTGTGCAACTGAATCGCTTCTCACTAGCATGCGAATTGATATGCTGCTTGAGATGCGCCGAGGTATGGAAAGCTTTATTGCACTGCGAGCAAGCAAACGGCCTGACGCCAGTGTGCAGTAACATGTGCTTTTTGAGGGCTTTCTGCTTGGTGTAGCCTTTTCCGCATTCTGAACAAGTGAATGGCTTGCCCATGTGTTTCTGCATGTGTCGTTTGAGGAGGGAACGTCGGGAGCAGGCGAAGCTGCACTCTGCGCACTCGAATGTTCCCTCATCGGTTGATGATTTGTTCCAGAGGCCGGACACGGTTGTCATGGGTGGGTGTTCTTGACAATCTCCTGCAATGATAAAATGCAGCAAGCATGATTAGCTAGTTTTTTCTGGATTTTGTGGGTGTCAGTGCAACACTTATCGACATATTGCTCACTTTCAGGCAAGCAAAACGCCGGTTGCCAAGGATGGGAATGACCCCTAAGAAGTACTAAAAAGATTCATCGTGAATAAGAATTGACCGACCCTCAATCGGCAGGGGATTTCTTGCATCTTCTGTCTTCACTTTTTCCTGGGGTTCTGAATCTTCCACCTTTATTGGCGCCAGTGGGTCAGGCGCTCGGTCGTTTTCTTCTTCTTGCTTGATGAATGGTAGAAATTCAACGTCCTGCACATTCTGATCATCACCTGGCTGCCAGTCGGATAGCCATAGCTACAGAAAAATATGAAAAAGTTTAAAAAAACGGCTTCATTAACTGCTTAAATAAGTAAAAAACAGAAACAAAATTTGAAAAAAAATGTTTGACAGCTGTTTGTGAAGTTGCATGGAAAGTATATCGACGGCCATGTGGTGAGATCTCCATTTTGTTAAGACCGCCACTGTTCCTATGGCACCTATGTTGTCACATTGAATTTCCATGGCATCTCTAATGTGCACGTGCAGGTACGAAATTGGAGATACGAGGTCTCACCACTTCGCCGTCAATATCTATTATTGTAGGTTCCTTTCTTTTGAGCTCCGTACCAAGGACAACTCCTCATTTGATTCAGCTCAAATGGTTGTGAAACGAATAACAATATTTTCAAGCTGACGACTAACATCGACTACAACCACCTGGGAAAAACAAACTCACATCGACGGGCTCCAGTTTCACTTCTCCTTCCAATTCCATGGTCAAAACTCTTCTCTTCCAAAAGAAAACCTGAGGACAAACCATTTTTTTTTTTCAGAATTTGAGGCGACTTCGACTACCCACGATTTCCAAGTCACTCTTGGCTCATTTCTCTTAAAAGTAAATTCACCTATGCAATTCGACACCAATGGACCATTGAGTTGTCTTCAAATTGTTCAATGTTTTCAATTTCTGCAACACATAAAAACGAGCTTTTTTCGTAAATACTTCGTTTTTTGGAAAAATCAGAACTCAGGAAAATTTGAATATATTCCACGCATGCGCCCTCACATTACACATGCATAACCAAACTACCCATAAACGACATTGTTGGGACTATAATAATCCTTTAGTGAGTCAGTTCTATTCACTTTTCTCTGTTCAGAACAGAGGGATACAGCATTGAGACGGTGAAATGATGGAAGTTATGATCTTTTGGATTTTTTTTAGGTAAAAAGGTTGGCGCAACTATATTCATAATCATTTTAAGTGGTACGTAGTTTGGTGGGTTACTATCATTCGCCCCATCGTCATTTGACCCGAGATCATTCGCCCCACTGTCATTCGCCCCAGCGTCATTTGACCCGAGATCATTCGCCCCAAGTGCAAACGCCCCACCGTCATTTGACCCGCGATCATTTCCCCCAATATTTTTCTTATTTTAATTTATTTTTTCAAAATAATTATGGTAAATATCATATTGAAAATAAATACTGCGTCATTCGCCCCACTGTCATTTCCCCCAGCATCAAACGCCCCAGGATCAAACGCCCACGGGCAATTAGCCAAAACTGATAAGTAAGCTGAAGCGGAAGAAGCTACTGAGCACCCACCTCCCAGCTTTCGTGGAGTACGGAAATTTGAGGGTGGTAGAAATTATCGTATTTTCGTACACTCATTAAGTGCACAAAATTTGCGTAAGAATTTAATTCTTCTAGAGACCCCCACTACCTACAGATCAGGTGACCTGGATGCTCGCTGCGCTCGCATCTCCAAGACAGAAAAACATCCCTCATCAGTCCAATTCGACATACTCATCAGTCAAACGCTAATCAAGCAAGATATTTTATAGCCTACCCACTTATCCGAGTAGGTGTTGGATTCACCAAGGTGTTTGATACTCAATACTTTCGGTGTTTAATACTTGAAAAAAAAAATATTATTAGAACTAGAATTAATTTTAAATGGAAATAATGACGGTACGGTATATAATTTAGTGTACGGAAACTTCTTGAAAGTACGATAATACGATCCGATCGACTGAACAGCAATTCCTTATCAGTTGTTGTTGGATCGAATGACATGGGGACGGATGACGCCATTTTTAATTTCTTATTTATTTAATATTAACTGGGGCGAATGACAGTGGGGCGAATGACGATGGGGCGAATGATCAAAAAGTGTCAAAACGTGTCATTCGCCCCACCGTCATTCGCCCCATCTTATTTTTAATTAATATAAAATATTACTGGGGGAAATGACGCTGGGGCGTTTGACAGTGGGGCGAATGACGATGGGTCAAATGACGATGGGGCGAATGGTGTTCTCCCTCGTTTATCAGAGAAAAAACAAGTTGTTGTCAACAAATGACGGTATAACCTCAACTGGGCGGTCGACTGGTCGTTCACTTGCTTCTGTCGCAGCTGAACAGTGTTGCCAGATGCTCTTCATCAATAAGGGCTGAAAATCCCTTGAAAAAGGGATGATAAAATCCTGCTAAAATGTGATAATTTTTAAACTGAGGGGTTTTATTGAAAAAAAAACGGAAGAAATTGGTCACGCCTGACTAGAAATGGAAGGAACCATAGCTTAAATATTAACCATAGCGATAATATTATGTTACATATCGTCAGCACCACGCCATAACTGCTAAACTGCTCATTAATAATGAGTTCAATGTTCTCTGGATACTTTAGTCCATATCAGATTCTGGTGGACCACCAGCAAAATGTGGAGGGAGCATTTTTTCAAGATGATATCGATAAAAAAAGCTTGAGCGTCTCGAGGAGAAGCAGATTGTTACTTCTTCAGGCTGAATGCCGAAATTGAGGAGATCGATAGAAACTGATGAGTAGACTTCTTGCAACACAAACAATCTCGGTTATTCTTTGGGCGCTGATACCGCAGTGTCCATTCGGTTGTTGGGTAATAATTTTCAAAAAAGTGAATCTGTAACGCCTTTATTACATTGCCAAATACTGCGGGAATATCTAAGCCAACAATGGCTTTGTACCAGAAACTAAGCCATGATTTTATAATTAGTAAAGCTTTGCAAATTTGCATTAGGTTTGGACCTTGGGAAAAAGTTATTGAACCCTGAAAACCTAAGCAAAAGCTGCTTTTTGCATCAAACTGATTCAAGCAGTACAGACAGTGTGCCTTGAAATCAGATTATCTCAGTTAATTCGACTGTGATTTAGATGGAAAGAATTTTGGGAAAATTGCCGCACCTGATGCCAATCAGGTGCAAAAACCCATTACGATTTTCATGCAAGTGGGTTGTTCATTAGACGCCATATTGATAGTGAAAGTGTAAAACTCGTAGGTCTCAATTTTTGATAAAATAAGGATTTGTACTCTATGGGTAGGTAGTATTTGAGTTGTAGATCATCAAGTGAAGCAGGATTCCACCGTTTTCGTCTTATTTCTTCTCTGTAGCCATGTACAATAACCTGTAAGTCAAAACCTTCCAGAGGTGTTGCAAAAACTAGCTCGTTATTGTGGTACCCCGACCAATTTCCGAATCTGGACTTACAAGGATTTACAATTTTACTATCGATATGACACTTTGGGCTCTTTTTGATACCTATGGAGTTATGCTTTTTCCTTAGGTTTTTGGGTTCAATAGATAACTTTTTTTTTTGCTGGGAACTAACCTTACACCTCGAAGTAATCAAGAAGGCATGTAGATTAGTGTTGTTACAAGCTATAAAAGGTACAATTTTCAGTCACAATGGCTTAAAAAAGCTAGATTCTTCTCACCAGCATGTGTCAACATGTGATAACCAAGTGCGTCCAGCGCACTGCAACTAAACGTCTTCTTGCTTGATTGCGTTCTGTGCCAGTGTGCGGGAGTGCGTTAGCTGATGCTTTTTGAGAGTTGACAACCTAACACTAGCATAATCGCACATGGTGCAAGTGTACGGCTTCTCGCCAGTGTGCGTTAACGTATGCCGATTCAGATGTGACGAGGTGAAAAATGCAGAGTCGCACTGTGTGCATTTGAATCGCTTCTCGCCAGTGTGTGTTAGCATATGCCGCTTCAGAACAGCCGCGGTGGTGTAAGTGGAACCGCAGTGTATGCAACTGAATGGCCTCTCGCCTGTGTGCTTGAAGGTATGCCGCTTCAGATGGTCCGAGGTGACAAAGGTGGAATTGCACTGTGTGCATCTAAACGGCTTTTCACTAGCGTGGTATAACGTATGCCGATTCAGATCTGACGAGGTGATGAAAGCAGAGTCGCACTGTGTGCAACTGAATGGCCTCTCGCCAGTGTGCGTTAACGTATGTCGCTTCAGCTGTGACGAGTCGATGTAAGTGGAATTGCACTGTGTGCAACCGAATGGCCTTTCACCAGTGTGAGTTCTGATATGCTGCTTCAGATGGTACGAGGTTTTGAAAGTGGAATCGCACTGTGTGCAACTGAATGGCCTCTCGTCAGTGTGTGTTAGCGTATGCCGCTCCAGATTGTAAGCGGTGGTGAAATTGGAATCGCACTGTGTGCAAACGAATGGCCTCTCGCCAGTGTGCTTCAAGTTATGCCGCTCCAAATGGTATGCGCTGATGAAAGTGGAATCGCATTGTGTGCAACTGAATCGATTCTCGCCAGTGTGCTTCAGCTTATGCCGCTCCAGGAGATACGCGCTGGTGAAAACGGAATCGCACTGTCTGCAACCAAATGGCCTCTCGCCATTGTGAGTTCTGATATGCTGCTTCAGTTGGTACGAGGTTTTGAAAGTGGAATCGCACTGTGTGCAACTGAATGGCCTCTCGCTAGTGTGTGTTAGCGTATGCCGCTCCAGATTGTAAGCGGTGGTGAAATTGGAATCGCACTGCATGCAAACGAATGGCCTCTCGCCAGTGTGCTCCAACTTATGCCGCTCCAGGAGGTACGCGCTGGTGAAAACGGAATCGCACTGTCTGCAACCAAATGGCCTCTCGCCATTGTGAGTTCTGATATGCTGCTTCAGTTGGTACGAGGTTTTGAAAGTGGAATCGCACTGTGTGCAACTGAATGGCCTCTCGCCAGTGTGTGTTAGCGTATGCCGCTCCAGATTGTAAGCGGTGGTGAAATTGGAATCGCACTGCATGCAAACGAATGGCCTCTCGCCAGTGTGCTTCAAGTTATGCCGCTCCAAATGGTACGCGCTGGTGAAAGCGGAATCGCACTGTGTGCAACTGAATGGCTTCTCACCAGTGTGCTTAAACGTATGCCGCTTCAGATGTGACGAGTCAATGAAAGTGGAATCGCACTGTGTGCAACTAAATGGCTTCTTGCCAGTGTGCTTCAACTTATGCCGCTCCAGATGGTACTCGGTGGTGAAAGCGGAATCGCACTGTGTGCAACCAAACGGCCTCTCGCCAGTGTGTTTTCGTATGTGTCGCTTGAGGAGGGAACGTCGGGAGCTGGCAAAGCTGCACTCAGCGCACTCGTACTTTTTCTCATTTGAAGACGATTTGATCGAGCGGCCGGACCCGTTCGTCTTGGGTGGGTGTTCTTGGCTATCTCCTGCAATGATAAAATGCGGCAAGTATAATTAACAAGTTTTTTCTGGATTTCGTGAGTGTCAGAGGTTGTCAATTTTCGGGGAAACCCATAGAAAGTACGATGAAAACAGTTCAATAAAATTGCACTTGCGGTAAAGCTTGGAGCACATGCTAGCCGAAACTGTGAATATTCCTATTGGAATAGCGCAGGAACATCAAATTTTATTGGATCCGAGCTAAAAAGACCTTTCCCACCATAAGCATAACTCATCCTTAAAAAAAAGGTTTCCTGCCAACTAAAGTCTGAATTTCCAAGAAACCACCTTCTTGATTGGCGAATAGTGTATGTTCGATTAATAATCTGAATCGATGAACCCTTCTGCGGTTTGAGATTCAGCGTGAATAAGAGTTGACCAACTTTCAATCGGCAGGGCATCTTCTGTCTTCATCTCTTCCTGAGGTTCTGCATCTTCCATCTCTATCTGTGCCAGTGGGTCAGGCACTCGGTCGTTCTCCTCTTCTTGCTTGATGAATGGTATGATTTCAACATCTTTAACATTCTCATCATCACCAGGCTGCCAGTCGGATAGCCATAGCTGCGAACAAACCAGTGGTGCGGAGATAACACACAATACTTCCGTATTTTGAAACGTAAAAGTGTTTCGCAATTTGATCATATTTTGACTACTTCTAAGGGTGTTGAGGTCAAAACTATCAAAAAATTTTAAAATTTAGCCCAAAATAAAGATACGCCACATAACTGGAGTATAAAAAATTTCAAACTTGGAACAACCACTAGGAAGAAAAAAACTCACATCGACGGGCTCCAGTTTTACTTCTCCCTCCAATTCCATCGTCACAATTCTTCTCTTCTGCGAGGAAACCTGAGGACGAACCATTTTTTACAGAATTAGAGGCGACTGCGAGCACCCACGGTTTCGAAGTCACTTTGGGTTAATTTTTTTAAATTAAGCCTTCCGATACAATCGATCTGGAAAAAATCAAAACTCCCAGAATTGCCATAATATTGTTTTTAGACAAAAATAAAACAAATCTATAATTTTTTTAGACCAAAATAGTTAGCTGAAGGACAAGGCTTGTTCTGTTTTGTACAAAACGTTTTTACTTCCATATTTACAGAGTAAATGGAAGTATTGTGATCGTCCTAAAATCGAGAATCGGAAAGGAGCTTCAGAAAAAACTTTTTCTTATACACATTTACTCAGAATCACTTCCTGAACAAGTGTCTGTGTGTCCGTATGTCCGTGTGTCCGTTAGTCCGTCTGTGGTCATTTACAAAAATGACCATAACTCCCTCAATTCTCAACCTTTTTTCAAATTTCTTGAACTGAAATGTGCGTCTCGGTAAGACGTAACACCCTGTTCAATCGAAATTTGGATAACGCACAGTACTTCCGATATATTTGCATTTTTAGTGTTTTCTATTTTATTTTTTTCTGGCTACAAAAATGAACCGATTTGAGCGTTCTTGGTCTTAAAATCTTTGTTTTTCCTTGCAGAATATGTGGATATTTTTTATGTTCCGAACAACTGGCGTTTTTTTGATTTTGGGAGAATTTCGAAATTTGAATAGTGAATTTTTTGATATTTTTGACCTAAACACCCTTAAAAGCAGTCAAAATATGATCAAATTGCGTCACAATTTTACGTTCCAAAATATGGAAGTATTGTGTGTTATCTACGCACCACTGGTTTAAACTTCAAATCCCGTTATCGTTCCTTCAAATTGTTCAATGTTTTCAATTTCTGTAGCATAATATGCTACAGAAATTGAAAACATTATATTACATTATATTTAAGTATACCTATAATACTTAATTATACCTTATAATATTTAATACTTACTAACCTGAGTATAATTGTCGTTTACCAGTGAAAGCAACACATCTGAATGACCAGTGTTTCCACACGACCGCAACCTATTTCCCTCAAGTTCGAGCAAAATTCCCTTTTTTTTCCCTCCAAACTTTCATCGTTTCCCACAACGATTTCCCTCGAGAAACGGATTTTTTCCTGCTCGTTCACTGAGTCAATAGCAATTTTTTCTTACGTTTTAGCAAATTTACGAAGGAATTTGGGTCGTCACGAAATTCCGACGTGCGGTAAAATCGACCGGGAACCAACTCAAAATCTGTTTCATGCATCAAGGATCAAAATCTGAAATTTTAGTTTTGGTGTATATCTATAAAAGCAAGTGTTTGTTTGTTTGACCGAGCTCTCCAGCCAAATCTATCGCACGCAGGGACCTGGAATTTTTTACACGGAAGCACAAAGGGGCTGGCAACAAAACCTCGAAGCCCAATTTTCGCTTTTTGAAAAAAAAAATTTTTTTTTTTAAATTTCAGAAAAGGAAAAAAGTGAATTTTAAAAAATTAAGTTTTTAAGTTTTAAAAAAGTGAGTTTTAAACGTGAAAAAAAGTGAATTAAGTGAAAAAAGTGACAACACGGGCACACGGGGACACGGGCGGGTACAGCTATAGCTATGGGGGGGGAGAGAAAGAGAGATTCCTGCGCTAATCACTTATCTGCATTTTCTTATTTTTTTGCACGGGCAACGCCGGGCGGGTACAGCTAGTATTATTTATTATTATTATATTTATTATATTATTATTATATATTTATTATTTATATTTATTTATTATGTGTTTATTATTATATTTATTTATTATTATATTATTATTATATATTATTATATATTATTATTATATATTATTATTATAGTATTATATATAGTATTATATATTATATCCATATACCTATGTGTCATTCACCATGATAACTTGAGTAAATAGAGAGATAAAAATTTCGTTCTGGTCTCAAAAAATTCGTCTAGCGAAATGCTTGGACAAGTTCGTTAACCAGCCCGATCCAACTGTTCCAAGTGTGCCAAAAACTGAACAGAAGCGTTCGAACTTTTTCAAAAAAACGTTGGTATATTATTTAGTAATACGGACTTATTGAACAAATAAGGGCATATGGGGGGGTCATAATATTATATTAGGTAAGTTTTTTGGGGTGCTGAATCGATTGGAATAAGTTTCAAGTCGATTTTCCACCCCCTGTGTTCCAAATTCAGATTTAAGTATTCAAACATTTTGAAAAAAACGTTTTATTTTCAGTGATACGGACTAGTTGCGCAAAAATGGGCAAGTGGGGGGTCGCATTTCTGTAGAGGAAAGCCATTTTCCCTCGTTTTTTCCCTCAAAATTATTTTTCCCCTTTTTCTCCCTCAGAAAGGCTGTTTTCCCTCGAAAAGGGAAATTTCCCTCGATGTGGAAACGCTGTGAATGACTGGTTGTTCACTTGCCTTTACCTCAGCTGTACAGTGTTGCCAGATGCCCGTCATCAATAGGAACTGAAAATCCCTTAAAAAGGGACAATGAAAAAAAGGGCTGATGGAATAAAATCCCGCTAAAATGCGATAATTTTTAAACTGAAGGGTTTTATTGAAAAAAAAAACAAATGAAATTGACTGGGAATGGAAGGACGAGAGATCTGAAAGACAGGTGAAAGTAAGTATGTTTTAAAAACCTGTTCTCATGCTTTGGCTTATTTGTTGGTTTTAGCGTTATTTTGGTCTAATGCTCGCACTAGTATGGTTCATTGTTGAAAATTTCGGATGGTGTTGTAGGGTAATAATTTTCCAAAAAGTATATCACAGACGCTTTTATTACAATGCCAACAATACGGCTTTGTGTGAGAAACACGCCGTGATTTCATCATCAGTCAAGTTAGGGAAATTCACAGTAGGTTTGTTCTCACCGAAAAAGGTTATCAAACTATCAACGCATCAAAATGTTTCGAACAGTTAAGAGATGGAGTCTTGTAATCAGATAAACTACAATTTGGATGGAAAAAATTTGAATTATTGGAAAATTGCCACACCTGGTGCAAAAAACCCAAAACTATTCTTGCAGGTGGCTGTTAATTAGACGCCATTGCTTTTTGATATAGATTTCTGCTGAGAGCCCCTTTTTGCTCAGGTTTTGGGGTTCAAAAACTGTTATTTTCTGGGAACTAACCTCACAGCATCAAGTAATCAAGAAAGCATGTGGATTATAGTGTTGTTACAGGCTATAGAAGGTATAATTTTCAGTCACGATGGCTTTGACCTACTAAAATAATTGTGTAGGTACAACAGAATGGCTCAGTGTTTTCTCAAGTGCTGTTTCAGTTCGTATTTCCTGGCACAAGCGTAACCGCATTCCTTACAACTGAACGGCCTCTCGCCAGTGTGTGTTAGCCTATGCCGCTCCAGATTGTAAGCGGTGGTGAAATTGGAATCGCACTGTGTGCAACCGAATGGCCTCTGGCCAGAGTGAATTCTGATATGCTGCTTCAGATAGGACGAGGTTCTGAAAGTGGAATCGCACTGTGTGCAACCGAATGGCCTCTGGCCAGAGTGAATTCTGATATGCTGCTTCAGATCTGTTGAGTGGGTGAAAGTGGAATCACACTGTGTGCAATTGAATGGCCTCTCGCCAGTGTGCTTGAACATATGCCGCTCCAGATAGTACTTGGTTCTAAATGTGGAATCGCACTGCGTGCAACTGAATGGCTTCTCGCCAGTGTGCTTCAACATATGCTGCTTCAGATAGGACGAGGTTCTGAAAGTGGAATCGCACTGCGTGCAACTGAATGGCTTCTCGCCAGTGTGCTTCAACATATGCTGCTTCAGATGGGACGAGGTTCTGAAAGTGGAATCGCACTGTGTGCAACTGAATGGCCTCTCGTCAGTGTGAGTCCTGATATGCTGCTTCAGATGGTGCAACATTTTGAAAGCGGAATCGCACTGTGTGCAACTGAATGGCTTCTCGCCAGTGTGCTTCAACATATGCTGCTTCAGATAGGACGAGGTTCTGAAAGTGGAATCGCACTGCGTGCAACTGAATGGCTTCTCGCCAGTGTGCTTCAACATATGCTTCTTCAGATGGGACGAGGTTCTGAAAGTGGAATCGCACTGTGTGCAACTGAATGGCCTCTCGTCAGTGTGAGTCCTGATATGCTGCTTCAGATGGTGCAACATTTTGAAAGCGGAATCGCACTGTGCGCAACTGAATGGCTTCTCGTCCGGGTGCAATAACGTATGCCGCTTCAGATTTGTGGAGGTTGTGAATGTCAAATCGCACTGTGTGCAACTGAATGGCTTCTTGCCAGCGTGCGTTAACTTATGCCGCTTCAGATCTTTTGTGGCGAGGAAAGTAGAATCACACTGTCTGCAACTGTATCGATTATTTCTAGCGTGCGATATGATATGCTTCTTCAGATGGTGGGAGCAGGTGAATGTTGAATTGCACCGTGTGCAGTTGAATCGCTTTTCGCCAGTGTGTGTTAACATATGCCGCTCCAGATTGTAAGCGGTGGTGAAAGTTGAATCGCACTGTGTGCAACCAAATGGCCTCTCGCCAGTGTGTTTTCGTATGTGTCGCTTGAGGAGGGAACGTTGGGAGCTGGCATAGCTGCACTCAGCGCACTCGTACTTTTTCTCATTAGTAGACGATTTGATCCAGCGACCGGACCCGTTCGTCTTGGGTGGGTGTTCTTGGCAATCTCCTGCAATGATAAAATGCGGCAAGTATAATTAACAAGTTTTTTCTGGATTTCGTGTATGTCAGAGGTTGTCAATTATGGGGAAAACCCCTAGAAAATACTATGAAAACAGTTCAACAGAATTGCACTTGGGGTAAAGCTTAGAGCACGTGCGAGGCTACCTCTGAAACGGTAAACTATGTCAAATCGCTGACAGTTCGGCTTGTTGAGGATAAAATGACTATAGGGGGATTTATCCTAAATGCGCCCTTCCTATTGATATAGCGCTGGAACATCAAATTTTATTGGATCCGAGCTGAAAAGACCTTTCCCACCATATGAATAACTCATTCTTAAAAAAAAGTTTTTGCCAACTAAGGGCCTTAAATTCTAAGAAACCACCTTCTTGATCGGCGAATAGTGTACATTTGATTAATAAACTGAATTGATGAACCCTTCTACGGTTTGAGATTCAGCGTAATTAAGGGTTGACCAACCTTCAATCGGCAGGGCATCTTCTGTCTTCATCTCTTCCTGGGGTTCTGCATCTTCCATCTCTATCGGTGCCAGTGGGTCAGGCACTCGGTCGTTCTCCTCTTCTTGCTTGATGAATGGTATGATTTCAACATCTTGAACATTCCCATCATCACCAGGCTGCCAGTCGGCTAGCCATAGCTACAAAAAAGAAGAAAAAAATAGACCCCAAAAAAGCTTGAAAAAATACAAACGAAATTGAAAAAAGATTTTGACAGCCATTTGTGAAGTGATAAGGAAACTATACCAATTGTAGGTCTCTTTCTACTGAATAGCTCAGTACCAAGGACGACTCCTCACTTGATTTAGTTCGAATGGTTGAGAAACGAATAAGAATATTTTCGAGCTTACGACTAACATTGGCTACAACTTGGAAAAAACAAACTCACATCGACGGGTTCCTGTTTTACTTCTATCTCCAATTCCATAGACGCAATTCTTCTCTTCCTGAGGAAACCTGAGGACAAACCATTTTTTACAGAATTTGAGGCGTTTGAACCACCCAAGTCACTTTTAGTGAATTTCTCTAAAAATTAAACTCACCTGTGCAATTCGTCAAGAAAAAAATTCAAAACCTCTTGAATTGCCATAATATTGCTTTTACATTCATTGAACATAAATAGGTAGTTAGCAGAAAGAGTTAGAGAAATGACTTCCAGCAGTCATCGTAGTCTACCCTGCAGGCAGCATGAATACTGTTATTCCCTTCCCAAAACTGAACTGATTTTCCCCCTTAACGACCCTAGTAGGTGTTTGAAATGTATCACAAGATCCCAGCGGTATCTCCATGCAGCTGAGCAAAAGCCAGCAACTTGCTCAAAGCTCGGCGACCGCAACTGCTCCAAGCACTCCACCATTGTGAGCCTACTCGCCCCGAAGAACGCCTTCCTGAACTCTGCCATCACCGGGCACATCCCCAAAAAGTGCATTATGTCCTCTCTCTCTCCCCCATGGAGAATCGCAGAGCCGCCTCCACCCTCCACGGCTGGAGATTCAAGAAGATGGTTCCTCCTCGAGCCTTGCTCATCCATCTCGCCTGCTTGAGGTCCCTGCAGCCAGGGCCGTCCAGAGGGGGGGGCAGGGGGGGCAAAATCCCCGGGGCCCGGGGCCCAAGGGGGCCCGGGCCCGCCCGTGGGCCTTTTACGTACTAATATGCAAATTAGAAAAAATGCTTTTATTGACCGGGGGGGGGGCCCGGTCGAGTCTTTATCCCCGGGGCCCGGCTTGGCTCTGGACGGCCCTGCCTGCAGCCTGCATAGTCTGGCGGCCCCATCTGGGCACCAACCAGATATCAGCAGTGAGTATGGAATAGCGATGCCTCGGCCCTTTCCAACCAACCTTGAAACCACGGGGTTTTAGTTTTCTGAGTTTCTCAATTTCTGTGCATCTCAGAGCCATCTTTCGCCATAAAAACTACCCAATAAACGTAGTCGTGAGCGGTGCGTGGGGTAAAAATTACCCCACGGCATAGTTACCGGTGAACCTTTCCGGTTTGACCGCCGAGGTGATTTTTGGAGTGTTCATGTTCTCCAAAGAATTGCTCACAACCCCAAGACATCAGACAACCGCTAGAAAAGTTGAAGTATGAAGAATTCTTCAAGAATGTCCTGGAGGAGAGAGAGAGAGTGAGGATGCTTGCAGTCCTGGGGGAAACAGGCTGGTCAGTCATTCTAGTTTGCAAAATTTGCAAGATATCTCAACCATTTACCCGAAAATTAAACATTTAACATTGCTCACCTTTAGACACTTTCCCGGAGGAATAACTATTTTCCACTTCGACGAAAATCACCCCAATATCGACGAGAGAGTTACGATAGGCGACATAATTGGAGTTTTTCGATCAACAAACAAAAGAAGAGAGAAATGAGAACGATGAGACGATTACATCGGGCGATTGAACTTAAAATAAACGCGTGCTGGCGTTTGTTTTGTCCAGAGGAGCTAGATAACCTGACATGTGACGTCACGACTTCTGCGGTCGATTTTTTTAGCAAATCGTCGCTTAAGAAGCAACAGGTGCTAACGCAATTATTGGCCAAATTGAGATTCTCATACCGTTGGATTCTTCTTTTCAAGCCCGATCGGTTGGTGAGGTCAATAATTTTTTTTAAAAATTCGATAGTACGGAAGATCGATTAAATTGCTGCTAATGCGGTCCTTCTGCAACAACCTGCTATCGCAATCAGTTCAGTGCCCTATCAGCAAACATCGATCAAACTCAACTTCGAGATCAAAGTAAACTTCGAGATCAAAATCAACTTCGAGATCAAAGTCAACTTCGAGATCAAAATCAACTTCGAGATCAAAGTCAACTTCGAGATCAAAGTCAACTTCGAGATCAACGTCAACTTCGAGATCAAAATCAACTTCGAGTTCAAAGTCAACTTCGAGATCAAAATCAACTTCGAGATCAAAGTCAACTTCGAGTTCAAAGTCAACTTCGAGATCAAAGTCAACTTCGAGTTCAAAGTCAACTTCGAGATCAAAATCAACTTCGAGATCAAAGTCAACTTCGAGATCAAAGTCAACTTCGAGATCAAAGTCAACTTCGAGATCAAAATCAACTTCATGATAAAAGTAAACTTCGAGATCAAAATCAACTTCGAGATCAAAGTAAACTTCGAGATCAAAGGAAACTTCGAGATCAAAATCAACTTCATGATCAAAGTAAACTTCGAGATCAAACTCTACTTCGAGATCAAAATCAACTTCGAGATCAAAGACAACTTCGAGATCAAAGGAAACTTCGAGATCAACGTCAACTTCGAGATCAAAATCAACTTCATGATCAAAGTAAACTTCGAGATCAAAGGAAACTTCGAGATCAACGTCAACTTCGAGATCAAAATCAACTTCATGATCAAAGTAAACTTCGAGATCAAACTCAACTTCGAGATCAAAATCAACTTCGAGATCAAAGTAAACTTCGAGATCAAACTCAACTTCGAGATCAAAATCAACTTCATGATCAAAGTAAACTTCGGGATCAAACTCAACTTCGAGATCAAAGTAAACTTCGAGATCAACGTCAACTTCGAGATCAAAATCAACTTCATGATCAAAGTCAACTTCGAAATCAAAGTAAACTTTGAGATCAAAGTCAACTTCGAAATCAAAATCAACTTCGAGATCAAAATCAACTTCGAGATCAAAATCAACTTCGAGATCAAAGTCAACTTCGAGATCAAACTCAACTTCGAGAACAAAGTAAACTTCGAGATCAAAGTAAACTTCGAGATCAAAGACAACTTCGAGATCAAAGTAAACTTTGAGATCAACGTCAACTTCGAGATCAAAATCAACTTCATGATCAAAGTAAACTTCGAGATCAAACTCAACTTCGAGATCAAAGACAACTTCGAGATCAAAGTCAACTCCGAAATCAAAATCAACCTCATGATAAAAGTAAACTTCGAGATCAAAGTCAACTTCGAGATCAAAATCAACTTCATGATCAAAGTAAACTTCGAGATCAAAATCAACTTCATGATAAAAGTAAACTTCGAGATCAAAATCAACTTCGAGATCAAAGTAAACTTCGAGATCAAAGGAAACTTCGAGATCAAAATCAACTTCATGATCAAAGTAAACTTCGAGATCAAACTCTACTTCGAGATCAAAATCAACTTCGAGATCAAAGTAAACTTCGAGATCAAACTCAACTTCGAGATCAAAATCAACTTCATGATCAAAGTAAACTTCGGGATCAAACTCAACTTCGAGATCAAAGTAAACTTCGAGATCAACGTCAACTTCGAGATCAAAATCAACTTCATGATCAAAGTCAACTTCGAAATCAAAGTAAACTTTGAGATCAAAGTCAACTTCGAAATCAAAATCAACTTCGAGATCAAAATCAACTTCGAGATCAAAATCAACTTCGAGATCAAAGTCAACTTCGAGATCAAACTCAACTTCGAGAACAAAGTAAACTTCGAGATCAAAGTAAACTTCGAGATCAAAGACAACTTCGAGATCAAAGTAAACTTTGAGATCAACGTCAACTTCGAGATCAAAATCAACTTCATGATCAAAGTAAACTTCGAGATCAAACTCAACTTCGAGATCAAAGACAACTTCGAGATCAAAGTCAACTCCGAAATCAAAATCAACCTCATGATAAAAGTAAACTTCGAGATCAAAGTCAACTTCGAGATCAAAATCAACTGCATGATCAAAGTAAACTTCGAGATCAAAATCAACTTCATGATCAAAGTAAACTTCGAGATCAAACTCAACTTCGAGATCAAAATCAACTTCATGATCAAAGTAAACTTCGAGATCAAACTCAACTTCGAGATCAAAATCAACTTCGAGATCAAAGACAACTTCGAGATCAAAGTAAACTTCGAGATCAAACTCAACTTCGAGATCAAAATCAACTTCGAGATCACAGACAACTTCATGATCAAAGTAAACTTCGAGATCAAACTCAACTTCATGATCAAAGTCAACTTCGAGATCGAAATCAACTTCGAGATCAAAGTCAACTTCGAAATCAAAATCAACTTCGAGATCAAAGACAACTTCGAGATCAAAGTAAACTTCGAGATCAACGTCAACTTCGAGATCAAACTCAACTTAAAGATCAAAGTCAACTTCGAAATCAAAATCAACTTCGCGATCAAAGTTTACTTCGAGTTCAAACTCAACTCAAAGTTTACTTCAAGTTCAAACTCAACTCAAAGTTTACTTCGAGTTCAAACTCAACTCAAAGTTTACTTCGAGTTCAAACTCAACTCAAAGTTTACTTCGAGTTCAAACTTCGAGTTCAAAGTCAAAGTCAACTTCGAGTTCAAACTCAACTTCGAGTTCAAACTCAACTCAAAGTTTACTTCGAGTTCAAAGTCAAAGTCAACTTTAAGTTCAAACTCAACTTCGAGATCAAAGTCAGCTTCAAGTTATTTAAGTGCCACTTTCGCAACAATAAACAATCACGAGTACCTAATATTCAAGTTTCCATCAACAACCTAGAGCAGTCACTTTGTGGCATTAGTTTAGTTAAGGTAGCTATGTAATAATCAGACAGAGGTTAGCATGGGAAAATGGGCGGAATGAAAAACTAAATTATTGATAAAATTTACCTCATTCTTCCAAGCGCAGAACTACGAGGTCGGTCACGGCGAGAGAGTGAAAGAACCTTTTCCAAAATTTAGATTCCATCACTCGTAAATTCAGGTTTTCACAATGCACAGAAGAGCCGTTGAAGTTTGGATTTTGGACCCGGGAGGACTCTTCGCTCGCTCTTGGTTGGTCGAGGGTCCAACACGGTGGAACTCCAGGCTCTCCTAGATAGCGGCCTAGGGGGTCGGCGTCTTGAAGATTCGAAATTTGCCCCAGCAAAAAACATACTTTACATCCAGCATAGTTTAATTTATACGCATTATTACAAGAGCAAATTACATTTCTTTTCAGGGATGTTGTAGGGGTCATAGGTCAATCTCATGGGTTCTACTTCTTCCATTTTTGCCGTTCTTACCGAAATGGTAGACATTTTGTCAATTCTCGCGGGTTCATCAAAAACAGTTGGCCAGCCTGGTTGCTCCACGAGCAGTCACTAGAATACCATCATCGCCTAGTTTTCTAGTGTCGAAATTCGCTACTTCGACACGGCACCGCACGACCGCCCGCTGCACTCCGCCCGTCCGGTTTTTTTCTGTATTATATTTTGTAAATGGCGCCCGAGTAGTACACCTCAAATTCAAGTTATTCGACTGGGCTACGTGTAAACGTTATTGTTCTGTGAAAATCGCGACCCCAACATCGCCGAGAAAATGAAGATCACGTTGAAAAATCTTCAGCAACAAACCTTCGAAGTGGATATCGACCCTTCGAAAACGGTGAGCGTTCGAATTTCATTAGTCATCCCGTCTAACCTCTAAGGATTTTTTTCTCGAATTTTCCTAATAAAAATTACTTTTTTCGACATTAATTTCTATCGTGTAACCCGTTAGTGCGGGTAAAAAATTGTTTTGATACTTCTCATCTTCCTGCATATTTCGCATGACCGCCGGGGACGAACTTCGCATGAGCGCCGCATTCAGCAAAATCCTCGTTTCATTCCCTCAGGGTGTTTCCAGGAAGAACGTGATTTTCAAGTTTTGAATAGTTCTTATGCCTGTTTTTGTTGTATGTATCCAAGTTAATTTGATCCGTTCGATCTTCATGGCTGCTGTGGGCGATAATCACTCAATCCTGCATGCCATGCTCCATTTGTCCGATCATCCCCGGCATAGAAATCCGTGCGTTTGACAGTCGTGGGTTCGAATCCCCATGTCACCACCAATCACCCCTACTATGATGACGTGTGTGCCCAATTCTGTAAGAAATCCCCTAACTGCAAAAATAGTCCCCTACCCTAAATCATCAGTGAAAAGGGTTTTTCGTAGGTGAATCTGATAGGAAATTTAGCGCCCGACATTTTCTTTTCTATCAAGATTTTGCCTCAATCCCATATTTTGGCTGTAAAACCAAGAAATCTGAAAAACCTTATTTCGGCCTGCTCCTGGAGAATAGCAGGGAATCGCCAATTTTCCTGTATTGCACCAGGTGCAATACAGCAGGTCCTGCTGTAAAAATGCTACTCAAAAATATTTCAAGTACCTAAGTAGACTTTTTTCTGAGTTCAAAATAAAAGTATTGAAAAATGTCAAAAATTGGCCTTTAAACCAATTTTGTCAGCTAGAATTCAATCGATTTTGGCATGTGATGGGTTGAAAATGTGCAGAAACGTACGAGAGGTCCAACGAGCCTAAAAAATCCAAAGTCGGTTCAGTAGAACCCCCTCAAAGTGGGGAATACGTAAAGACAAGAAAGAAATCGCAATTACAAACCTGGGGCCGAAAAAATATTTTTCCCATAATTCCAGGGAAAACTTCCGATTGTTTGGTAAATGAAGCAAAAAATCCTGGAAAAATGCTCTAAAAATTCTAGACCTGCGGCATCACCATCTGGAATCGAATTTTTTGTTTTACGAAAACGGACCATAATGCCGATTTGACCTTTTTCCGATCAGATTCCCGGACAATATGCATCAATTCGGATCAAACCACAAGTTTTAAGACTAGTTTTGTCAAAATCGGATCCGAGGTGCCGATACCAAACGAGTCAAAAGCATCGAAAAATCGTCACGCTTTTTTTTTGGAAAGCGGGACGTTTGGGAGTGAGGGGCATCAAGAAATAATCGTTCCTCATTTATGCTCCAGGTAAAGGATCTCAAGGAGAAGATCCACTCCGAGAAGGGCAGCGACTATCCGGCCGAGAACCAGAGGCTCATCTACGCAGGTAAGTAAACAATTTTAGCGGATGGTAAAATTAGGTTTTCCTGAATCCTCAATAACGGAAAATGCCCAACAGGTAAAATACTCACCGATGACACGCCGGTCAGCGAGTGCAACATTGACGAGAAGAAGTTCATCGTGGTGATGGTCTCCAAGCCCAAGGGGCCCCCTCCGGTTCCTACGGGGCCGAGCGACCCGACGCAGACGGCCGACGAATCTTCGAGCAAATCGGCGTCGACGCCGCAGGCGCCACCTGCCGCATCGTCGCCCTCAGACGCGCACTCGGTCTCCCAGGCCGAGTCTGCGCTTCTCATGGGCGAAGAGTATCAGACTATGGTGCAGAACATTGTCGACATGGGGTACGAACGAACTCAGGTACGAGAGTTCCTCAAGATTGATTTCCAATTTTTCTCATAAATTCCACCCTTGATTAGGTTAAAACGCCCTGATTTTAAATTACAGGTGGAAGCCGCACTCAGGGCCAGTTACAACAATCCGGACCGAGCCGTCGAATACCTTCTCACCGGAATTCCTGCCGATTCGGAGCTCAACGACCAAGTGTCGGCTAACGAGTCGCGTAAGTTGCTTGCCAAAATTGTTGTCAACCTTCAAATTTGAGTGCGAATTTTCAACTTTTTTCGCGATTATCCGAGAAATAACAGCTTCCCCTGATTTCTTCCCAATCAGAGGATTCCCTGCGAGACGTATCGCCCGGCGGCGGAACGGGCGCTGACCCGCTCGGCTTCCTCCGTTCCCAACCCCAATTCCAGCAGATGCGAGCGGTGGTCCAGCAGAATCCCGAACTGCTCAACACCGTGCTCCAGCAGATCGGCCAGAGCAACCCGGCCCTCCTCCGCCTCATATCCCAGCACCAGGAAGAGTTCGTCCGGATGCTGAACGAGCCGGCAGAAGGCGGACCCGGGGTCGGCGGCGGTGCGGCGGGGGCCCAGTCGGGTGCCGCTTCGCCCATCGCTGTCCCCGTCACGCCGGCGGATAAAGAAGCCATCGAAAGAGTGAGTGCCACTTTTTGTCAATTGTTCCGTTGTTCCGTCCGTTTTCCTCAACTACTGTTTCACAAAAACGACAATTTCAATGGCAAGGGTTGCAGCAGTTTCTGTAGCAACAGCGAGTTTTGTAGTTTGTAGTTCAGGTTCAATAAAAAACAAGCACTTACGACTTTTTAGCTTTGGAGCTGGCGCTTAGGAAGTTATAACTTGGAAGAGTGTGTCAGACGATCGGCTCGACCGGCAACCATGAAACATTCGATAATTGAATGCGGAGGCTTGAGCCGTCAGTGAGCGGGCAATTGCGCCTCTGGTACGCCGTTCTGGTTTCTGTGGCTGCCATGCTTAGTTTGCCAGCTTCTATTCCCAAGGCGGTTTCCATTGCTATACCAGTTGGCCCGATGGTCACAAAAACCGTAACCATAACAACCGCCGTAGAAACTAGTGGAAAAGTTTAGGTGTCACAGCATTAGCGGTTACCTTGGAACGATCATGCAAATGTGTTTACGATGGTTACCAGGGTGATGGGTAATAAAGTTACCGTAGTTTCCATGGCAACGGTGATCACCATGGTAATCCCTCTGTTCCTGGGCTGAGTGCCGCTCAACCGGGCGGCTCCTCGGACGAGACGTCTGGCGCTTGCGTGCCGAGCCGTTCTTCCGACTCGCCTTTGCGGTTCCCATAGCAACGACGATCAAATTTCAAAAAAACTTTGCGTTTTACCGGCTGATACCTATTTTTTATTGATTTTTTCCAGCTAAAAGCCCTCGGGTTCCCGGAACACCTTGTCATCCAGGCCTACTTCGCCTGCGAAAAGAACGAAAACCTGGCCGCAAATTTCCTCCTGTCGCAAAACATGGACGATTAATACAACTCGGCGTCGTTCCACCGTTTTGTTTTACGTCTGCGTCGTTTGCACATGTATCAATCATCACATGTGATCTTTAATTGATATGCAGCTCAATCGGTCCGAGTCGGTTCGACATTGAGTTTTCCCGTTGTAATTTCTAGTTGGACTCGACACCAAAATATCAAAATTTAGGCGATGGAACCAAAAAAAAAGGTACAGTAAAACGGTAGAGCACTATTACTCTAAAAAGGTGCTCTTCACCTATTGCATTATCTCTTCGTACGATATTAAACTAAGGCAATTTAAAAAAAATGTAAATACAGAAATTATATTGACTTAAATATTGTTGACTAGTAGGGAATTAAGCTCTCATTGCCTCTGGTTTCTTTTTCAGATAGCTTAATATAGGCGACGATTTCTTTTTTCTTCCGTTCGCTCTCCCGTCGTTGATTTTCTGAGCATTTTTATTCAAGTCGCGAAGGGCGGCTTGAGAGTTTATCTCGAATCTTAACCATTTAATATTTATTATCAGTCATTTCATTGTAAAAGGTTTTTTTTTTTGTAAAATTCAGAGCGATTCTGACGAGTAGAAGAAAAAAACGCCCGCTGTTGGGCGCAAGGACTGAAAATCGATTTTCGGGGACTTATGTACTGTGAATAAATGAGAATCTTCCGCTTCTGGGTTACTGCGGTTTGTCTATTTTGTCAACCCGCTCCGGTTACGTATAAATAGAAAAAATTCAGTTAATTTTCCATAAAAAAAAGATTTTTTAAATTTTAGTCGATGAATATTTAATTACTGAATTGAATCTATTAATGATTTTTTAACGATTCTATCGATAAGTGCTTAAAATGGGTAGGTAAATGAAAAACTGGATAATTCTATAGATCAGATTTTGGATAGATTTCCATTTGAAATAGATTTAACGCCATTAAATGATAAATTTAACTGAAATATTTTGAATAATTATTCAAAATAAATCATTTGCTTAATTTACTTAATTACTTACAATAGATAATTTACTTGATCCATTTTTTCATTATAATTGACTGTAAATTAATCACTAATTTTTTCAATCATTAAATTTAATTATGGAATTTCATTGAATTGATAGTTTATTCAATTGTTGAATTTAATTGAATTAATAGTTTATTCAATTATTGAATTTAATTGAATGAATAGTTTATTCATTTATTGAATTTAAATGAATGAATAGTTTATTCAATTATTGAATTTAATTTTTAAAAATTTATTTAATGAAATAATGATTTATAAAATTTTTGAATTCAATTGAATGAATAATCCATTTAATTGCTGTTTATTTCAATTTGATTCAATTCAATAGATGATAAAATTGTTAATTTTACGAAAACTCCTCCCAAAAATCGCTAAAAAAATTATTCGGTGCCGGATCTTTTTTCGGGAAAATTAAAAAGAACTGAATTTCTAAAATCAAAAATAAAATACCCGAACTGTTTCTACAAGGTGAATAGTAAAAATAAAATACTCGCACGATTGTTATTGGGAAAAAAATGTATTATTTATAAACCCAGGCTTACAAATTAGTTAATCGCTCTCATTCTTCACATTAGTGCTTGTAGGAACCTTAATTCTAAAACAGTGCTACTTTGATTCAATTTTATAAATTAGCGAACGTAGAAAAAAAAAATTTTTTTACATAAAAACCGCATACATCAAAAGTACAAGGCGACCCGTTTTTAACAGAGTTTTTAATTGAAAAATTCTCCAAAAAAGGCAAAACAAGTTTTTGAATAAAAATTTAAAAAAAGTGAAAAAAAACAATTTTAATTGAAAAAAGTAAAAAAAAAGTTGTTAATTGAAAATTTAAAAAAAGTAAAAAAAAATGTTTAATTGAAAAAAGTAAAAAAAGTTTTTAATTCAAAATTTAAAAAAATTGGCACGTATTTACCTAAAGCCCCATTTAGACGGGCAACTAAATTGCCGAAACTTGAGCAATTCTCGGCAATTAAAATTGCCGGCAACTCCGATCAATTCGGCAATTTTTCCCTGTTCTCTTGTTTGAGAAAAAGCAATTAATTGCCAGCAATTTATTGCTTGAAAAAAATGGAGCAACTCCAGGCAATAATTGTTGCTCCATTTTTGCGTTTACACGGTGAACGGGCAATTAGTGTTTTCTTGTGAGCTCGTGATGTTGTTATATAATAATAAAATAAATAAAATAATATAATCAGGTAATAAATATGACGTGTGTGTGGGTGTGTGTGCGTGTATGTGGGTGGGCGAATTGTCAGCAGAGGGACCCATTTCGCCATTTCCCATACCGCTCGTCATACAATACTGAAAATTGGTATGCCGCCACAGAGGAGCCCTATCACGAGATTTTGAAAATTAATCACGAGGAAAATCACGAGGAACTTCTGATCAGCAGTGGGCCCAATGACACCAATTTCCTTACCGTTGGTCGTAGGATGCTGAAATTTGATATGCAGAATAAGAGGAGCCATTCAGCAAGATTGGCAAGACCAAATTTCCTCCTGATCAGCTGAGGAGCCCATGGCTCTGATATCATTACCGTTGGTCGTAGGATGCTGAAATTCGGTACACAGCCTCAGAGGAGCCTCTCAGCAAGATTGGCTGGGCCAAAATATGTCCTGATCAGCTGAGGAGCCAGTGGCGGTAATTTCCAGTGGTCGTATGATGCAGAAATTTGATATGGACCCTCGGAATAGCTCCTCAGCAAGATTGGTAGGGCCAAAATCCTCAGCTGATCAGGAAGAACTCAGGTCTTGCCAGTCATGCTGAGGGCAGTCTTGGAGGCAGCATACCGAATTTCAGTATCGTACGACCAACGGTATTGGATTTAGCGCAATGGGCTCCTCAGCTGATCAGGAAGAAGTTTGGCCTTGCCAGTCATGCTGAGGGACTCCTCTGAGGCTGAGTACCAAATGTCAGCATCGTACAACCAACGGTTTTGAAATCAGCGCCATGGGCTCCTCAGCTGATCGGGAAGAACTCAGGTCTTGCCAGTCATGCTGAGGAGCTTCTTGGAGGCAGCATACCGAATTTCAGCATCGTACGACCAACGGTATTGGATTTAGCGCAATGGGCTCCTCCGCTGATCAGGAAGAATTTAGGCATTGCTGAGGGCTTCTTGGAGGCAGCATACAATAATAGTAAATACCTACAACAATAAATAAATACAATATAAAAATACAGATGTTTTCCATCCAATTCTGTCTGTTACGAAAAAATTGCCGAAAACAAGCAATTAAAACCCACGGGCGATGGGTTTCAAAAATTGCCTGAAAATAATTGCTGGCTTCACGTCAATTCCCGAAAATATTGCTCCACTCGGGGCAATTATTGTCGGCAATAATGAGCAACTTCCAGTAGGGAAAAAGTTGCTGGAAGTAGGGAGAAAGTTGCCGGACGTAGGGAAAAAATTGCTCGGCAATTTTTTTTTTGCAGCCGGCAATTCAGTTTGAGCAATAATTGCCGTGAAAAATTGCCCGTCTAAATGGGCCTTAATTTAATCCCGTCTAAAATTGAGAATTTTCTTCAAGTCGAGGGATAATTTTCATATTTCACCACCGAATTACTACAAATGATATTGGTGTTAGGGATTGATTATTTTTTCGAGACGAACAAGAACCGGTCCTTCCCCGGATGCGGCCAGTTGGAAATCGATACGGCGAAAGCGGAAATGTTTAAATTTTTGACCATTCGTACGGCAAATTAATTATTATTCCTCCTTGTCGGCCGGTTGTTTACGAACGCGTTGTTTCCTCTTGATGTATTTGGCGATGACGGTCCGTTGACGTTTCTTTGTCGCCTCCGTCGTCAACGTATCGTCGCTACCCGGCGGGTGAAGCCTCATCTGCGGAATTGGCAAGATTATCATCAAAATTTTTATTTTATTTTTTAAATTTTATTTTATTTTTTTTCCATTTTTTCATTTTTTTAAATTTTATTTTATTTTTGGTACATTATTTCCAGAAATAATGTACCTATGTAATTGTTCAAGAAAATTTTTTTTACAACACCCCCTGAAAATTTGTTCTTTCACGTTTCAGAGGTTCTAGAACAAGAATCTGCAATAAAAATTTTTTGTCCGTCCGCCGTACGCCGTACGCCGTACGCCGTCAGCAGCAAAACGCATAGAAGGAGTGGTCCGATTTCAAAAAAAAAAAACGAGCGTTTAGCAAATTTTCCTGTGACGTGCACCTCCTATAAGGGAATCCTCTGAATCAACTCTAGACTACTCAAAAACGATCAAATGTAAAAAAAGTCATGATCTCAAAAACAGTTTTTTTGGGTTTTCGACCCCTTAAAATTTTTTGATCGGATTCCCCTGACAATATGCCTCAAGTTGGAGCAAAACACAACTTTTAGGACCAACCGCACCAAAATCGGATCAGGGGTTCGATACGAAGTGGACGGACGAAATTTTGGCCAAAAATTTCGTCCAGCCACTTCGTATTGAAATACTGATCCGATTTTGACTAAATTAGTCTTGAAAGTTGTGGTTTGCTCCAACTTGAGGCATATTGTCCGGGCAATCCGATCGGAGAAGGTTAACGGGTCCAATTCGGCATAATTAGGGTATATTTTTGAAAAAACACAAAATCTCAATTTTGAAGGTGATGCCGTGGGTTTAGAATTTTTTGAGTATTTTTCCCGTGTTTCTCGCTTGATTTACCATAAGATAGGGTGGTTTTTCCGAAAAAATTCGAAAATTTGGTTTTTGAATCGGTTTGGCTTGAATTTCTTAATGCGATTTCTGCGTTTTCGCGTTTTTGGCAATTTGAGGGAGTCCTACTGAACCGATTTTGAATTTTTTGAGCTCGTTGGATTCCTTGAAGGTTTTTACACATTTTTCACTCCCTATAAGTCAAAATCGATTGGGGTTTAGTAATCAAAAACTGGTTTAAAGACTAATTTTTGACCTAAACAAAAAATATTTTTTGACCCTTTAAAAAAAATGTTAAAATTCCAAAAAAAATATTTTTGAGTAGGTTTTGGGCAGGTACATGACACAAAAAATTCGCAATTTTCTACAACTCTCCAGGACTAAGAAAAATGAAAAAAACCGATTTCAGCTGGAAAATCCAAGCCTAGGAAAAATTTCAAAAAAATGATGGATTTCAGCTGGAAAATCCAAGCCTAGGAAAAATTTCAAAAAAATGATGGATTTGACTTCGGGGTTTTTTGGCGGGAATCTTTAGATATTGACTATGAAACATGAAATTTGGCATTTTTTCGAGATTTTGGTCAACAGGGTCAATTTTGGGGGCAGTGACACTGCTGAAATTGCGGTTTTGCAGTTTTCATGGGTTCACGGCACATGTTCCAATCGGTTCAAGGCGTGAGGAATACGAAATGGCGGCTGTAACATTCCCACCCTTGATCTTGGTAGGGTGGGGAAGTAGGGGACTTCCCCTACCCCTACCGGCTCTTTCGTCGTCTATTGGCTCAGATATATTAGAAACTGAAAGTGTGAAGCTGGGATTGGACAGCTTATGTTAATTGGGCGGATCTTGATAACAGTTGTCACCTGTTAACGCGGTTAACAAAATGGCTGCCTTCTTGCCGCCAGGCCTCAGGAAATATTTCTTTGAAAGCAGCCGCCAGGTATTTTCTTTTTATACCTACCTATTTATTATCATTGTGAAAACGTACCTTTTCGGCATAATTGAATTCACGATTGACCATTACTCCACAAATGATATGATGATAAACCGACCTACTCCAACTATTTGAACTTTATTTTCTGAGGTACCCAGACAAATAATGTACCCATGTCACTAATCTACTTAGCAGCGTTTTTTCCATTTTTTCAATTTTTTTTTATTTTTTTAAATTTTTTATTTTTAAAATTTTTTAATTTTTTTTATTTTTTATTTCATTGACCTGCCAGATATTTTGATATTTCACTGATGTTCCAGATATTTAGAATTTATGTTAATAGGTTGAAACCTAATTTACAAAATTAATTTTTTTCTACTTTTTTATCATCGAAATCTTTGTTTTCGGAATAATTCCGAAAATGTCAATTATTGACAACAGCCTTTCACTGAGCTGCCAGGTATTTCGATATTTCACAGATGAGTGTAGCAATGAAAATGATTAAATTTATTGAAATTTGGTGGTAGGTATATGCTGATTGATTTGTTGAGAATTATCAAAATTGGTCCAGTAGGTACATCTTTTAGCCAAACGTCAAAAGTACTGAACCGATTTTGATTGAGCTTGATAATTTTTTACAATAAGTACCTACCTATTCAATGATTTTCATGGTAAATTTTTTTCAAAAACCAGACTTTTTTAGGACTGGTTTACATCACAAGTTTACTCCCCTTCAAGCCCTCCAAAAAGGTTTAAAAAACTCAAAATTTCATTCCAGATAGTCTTCAAAGTTATTCAATTTGTTTTTCAACTTTAATTTTTATTTTCAATTAATAATTTATCCTTCAGCATCCTCAATTGCGAATCAGTCATAATATTATTTCAAACATCATATTATGATGTATCCGGATACATATTATGTATGCGGATACGTACATATTTTCCTAATAAAGGACAAAACGCTGAAATGAAAATTACATGCAAAGAGCATTAGAGCAGAGGTAATGGTTAGATTTATGGATTTGGCCCATCAAGGTAGAAATCCATGGTTCCTTATCAGACAATCGGACATTCTCCATAATATGGCCTCCATAAAAGAGCCTCATATTATGAGGTGATAAGCTATTAGGTTCCAGGAGAGTGACTGGAGACATTTGCAACTCCCTCGCGCATGCGCAGTGCAAGGTTTGGTAGGCATAAACACCCGCGCACTTTACGCATGCGCAAGGTACCTACAAAACTGCCAATAACCACCTCAATCATAGTTTTTATGGTGAAAATGATGTCGCTATAGCCAATCAGATGGATGTGTCTGGCGCCCATTCACTACCCGATGATTGGCTGTAGCAACAACAACATCGACGATATTGTTTAAACCGATTGAATGCCCGATCGTCTGACATGGAAGATGGAGCAAGATAGCTGAAATATTACCAATAACAGATTAGTCGAGAAAATTGATGTTAGGATAGTGAGAGCAAGTGTGAAGATGCAGGTTACCATGAGCTAACTACCTTTAGTACATCGTACGAAAAAAAGGGTTTTATCGTTTTTCAAAAATGCCTTCTGCAATCATTTCGCTTACTTTTAATGTTACAAATTACCGAATTTTGGTGCAATAAGTCGTGCGTAAGAGTCTGACATCACTGCGATTTAGTCGGCACTGGAGATAGCCCTGATAAGATAAGCCGTAGGGCAAACAAAGCTCACGGAGATACAAAATTAGCGAATTTTGAACAACGTTATCATGAATTTTTTTACAGATTACGGCACGAGCGTGGAATTAAGCGACTTTGTGTCGTGTCTAGTAATTTTAATCGTGCAAAGTGACTTTGAAATTTTGTTTTTCTCATGATTTTTATTGTTTGGAAAAATATTCGAGAAGGGCTAATGACTTTTCAGACTGAATATCCGAGTCTGCAAATATCGCTAAAAATGTGTCTAAAACTTACGTTTAACAACTACAATTACGCGCAAGATTTCCTATCCCCACTGAGTTCGTAAACGATTTTGCAACTTGGCGGCGGTGGCAAAATGGCGACTAGTGACGTCATTACGTGTACGGTCAATTCGATTCCTAGATGACCATCATTCGACATGATAGAAATCCACAGTCGACCATAAAAATTGCTAATTTTGGACACAAGGTTAAATATTGGTCCAAGCTATGAAATATGGTTAACAGTTAGAATGAGAAGCGTTAGGTAATGTTTTGCAAGTTATCAATGAGTTCTTTGGCGAAGATTTAGTTTGGAAAAAAGAGATTGCGGAGCAGAAGGAGCGACAGTGCCTTAGATCAGGCCTTAAAAGAGAAGGCAGTGCCTTGGAAATTGGCGGCTGTGCCTTGGAAAACGGCGGCCGTGCCTTAGAAAAGGGAGGTCATGCCTTTGGAAAATAAGACCGCCTCGAAGGGAAGGCGTCGGGAAGATTTTTCAAATTGATTTCCAAATTCACCTAATGTTTTACGAGCTTGATTTTGGGCTCCTTAACAACTCCTTCTTCTTTGGGCTCCTTGAGTCGTTTCTGCAAATTAGTCGTGGTTATTAGGAACAATACTCGTACTAAAGTTATTTGGCATGATTAAAATATTACTTATGAGTATCTACTAATTAGGCTACCAGCTAGAATTAGCTCTACAATTAATCGCTACATTTTCACACACACACACAAAAAAAAGTTTTAAAAAGGGTAAAGGGGGCCCGAAAAAGGGCTTTCCTGAAAAAGTTCCAAATCGATTTGGGAAATTTAGATGTAAAAATCGAGTTTCCAAAATTTGGTCACCGAAACTGAAAAGTGACAGTTCGCTTACGATTGCACAATTGCCGGTTACATGGTCCGCAATTGCCTAGCGTTGATGAGCTTGGCAAAAGTAGTGGAACCGACCGGATCGTTAGTCAGCTCTCTCGGTAAATAGAATCAGCATCGCTTTACTGAACGGTCCAGTAACCGTCGTTAACACTTTCACCGTTTTATACGCTGTGGTCATTTAATGCTGAGAATTACATGGCTTCAATTTCAGGACTTGTGGACCGCACGATTTTTACCTTGGAATCTATGCACTCAAACTTTTTTCGATAATCAAAAAAATTTTTTTTAATTTACCCTAAAAAAGATACCCAAAACACGGGTAATGTTAATTATCTCATGATTATTTGCTATTGTGCAATTTTTTTACAATGAATTGAGTTCAATTCTTTACCATGATTCGGCTCTTCTCCTTGCAGGCGTATTCGGATTCGTCAATATCATTATAGCAATCTGGCTTGTGATCCTTCGGCGGTTGTTTCCCTTCGAATTCGCACAGTTTCTTCAAAGGTCGAGCCCGAACGATCATTTTGTCCAAACCTGATACCCGATAATTCAATAATAAGCTTTAAAGCTAAAAACCGTCGTAGTTTGATTGATAGGAATTTTTCTCAAAATTGCATGAAAATTACAAAATGTATGAAAATATCGATGGGGGGGGGGCATTCTTCAAGCTGGAAAGATTATCTCTCTTCGGGCTATCCTAGTCGTCTACGGTGGTGTGTAGGACGGTGGTGTGCGGTGCGGTGGTGTTGTGCGGTGCTGTGTAGTAAGGTGGTGAGTGGTGCGGTGTTGTGTAGTATGGTGGTGTGATATACGGTGGTGGGTAGTGTGGTGGTGTGTAGTATGGTGGTGTGTAGTATGGTGGTGGGTGATTTGGTGGTGTGTTACGTGGTGGTGTGATACTCGATGGTGGGTAGTGCGGTGGTGTGTAGTACAGAGGGGTGTAGTACGGTGGTGTGATACTCGGTGGTGGGTAGTGCAGTGGTGGGTAGTGCGGTGGTGTGTAGTACAGTGGGGTGTGATGTGCAGTGGTGTGTAGTATGGTGGTGTGATACACGGTGGTGGGTAGTGCGGTGGTGTGATACATGGTGGTGGGTAGTGCGGTAGTGTGCAGGAAGGTGGTGTGTAGTACAGTGGAGTGTATTACGGTGGTGTATTGTACGGTAATGCGTAGTAAGGTGGTGTATTGTACGGTAATGTGTAGTAAGGTGGTGTGTAGTACGGTATGTTTGGTGCATCTTCCAACATGGACTCACCAGTTGGTTTATGTTGCGGGCAGTAGAAAACGCCGGGCGTTTTCTTGTCGAACACGATCGATTTTCTTAGCATATCGCCGGCGTGGACTGCTACAAGCTGAAACATCGTATGGCGTTTTCAGGCGTTACGGAAGATACTTCTTACAAGTTTTCACAAAAAATTTCAAAGTCCCGAGTCGCTGTTAGTTCCATGTCCATACATTTAGTTGCCATGATCAGTTAACCACCACTTCATTACATTAAACGTCCGTCATTAAACATTTTGTGTGTTCGGACCTCAGCTAATGTTGATCTTGAATCTGAATTTCAAAAAAAAATTATAGGTACTTACAAAGACCAGAAGAAGTATGGCGGTGACCAGTTTATTGAACTCTGAAACAAAATTTGTTTAATTAATGGTGGGTTCATCGATTCAGTTTATCCATCGAATATCCATTTTCTCCAAATAACGGATAACGTTGGCAAGATACGTTGGCGAGAAAATTCATACTTCATTCTACTTTGCCAAGAAACTACTTATTCGGAGAATAATGTTTATTTGACGAATAAACTGAATTGATGAACCCGCCTTTGAAGAATTGATGCAAATTGAGTAAGTGTTGCTTCAAAATAGTAGAACCACGTTCTGCTACCAAAAAAATCTTTTATTTGAGAGCCCTAGGGCCCCCGCTCCACTCCACCTGAGGCTATCAGCACTTTGGAAAATGAAGCTCCCGATGAGGGCATGCGCGCCAAAAGTGCTAGAACTGTCAGAAATACATTTTTCTAGAGCAAGTTGCATGTTTTCTCTTACCCTCGCCAAAATAAACGAATTTTTCTTTTTTGGTAGCAGAACGTGGTTCCATGCTTCTTTTCATGTGATAGAGGACTTGACGCTTAACTTTGGATTAAAACGTTGAACATACCAACTTTATTCATTATTCTTAATAGCCTACATTTTGAAATTGTTATCAGGTTTGTTATCTATGCTGTAGATTTCTTATTCCTAGGATAACTGAAGGGGGTATGGCGAATTCCAGTTCGCCTACGAAACGACCGCAGGTTGCGAGAAAGAGGTTCTCTATTGGCAGATAAACCGCAACCGAAGGTGAAACGACGGCTTTGTGATCGGCTACGTTACGGTCGTTGCTCGTGTTGTCGTTCAATTGTTGCCCGAACCGTAACATCATCGAAAGATGTTGACCCCCAATTCTCAAAAAGTCGGCGATTGATCTTTTCTGGCGATAAAAAACGGCCCTTCCTGCATAGCAAGGCCGATTTCGAAAAGTCAAATTTGTACCATGTTGCTTATTGTAAATTGACATCCAAAATTTCTCCCTAAACCTGTAAATCGGACCTGAGACAGGAAAAGTCGGATTTCCCATAATCCTACCTCTATCCAATCTACTTTTCTATTTATTTTATGATTATGAATGAACAAATCATGAATAATGTTACTCGTGGATTTGACATGATACGCAGAAGGCTGCAGCTTTTGACGCTGGAGGCTATTGGTAAAGAATTGATCATTCGAGTGTGAGGAATGCCTGGATCGGATTCGGCCAGTTGGCCTTCGGTATGAAAATAAGTACATACCCAGTACATAACTATTAGAACACATGAGAGGAAAAATGGCAGAAAAGATCGAGTTAACCGTTGTTTTTTTAAAGACAGTGGCGAATAACGGCGTTTTTTGGGAAAGCAGTTTCCATTTTTGCAATTTCCGTCCATAAACCCCAAAAATTTGAGTAAGCTACTTCAAGTTTTTCGTAGCTTTTCCTTTCATGACTTTTTAAAATTTACCTCCCCCTCTGTCGATTTTCGAAAATAATTTTAACCAATATAATTTTCTAATATAACTTTTCTAAGGAGCTTAGAGGACCACATAAGCCCAGCACTTTATGGGGGCGATGGTCCCAGTCCCACCCGATGGGGCTCCGCTATGGAATGGAACGTGGACCCGTTACGTTATGAAACGACATACGTTCGAGAGAGTTTTAAAACCTGCGTGAAATCAAAATACGTCGAGTTATCTGAATATAAAAAATATCAAAATATTCTGCAAGGTAAAAATTTCAAGACCAAAAACGCTAAAATCTGTTCATTTTTGTGGCCAGGAGAAAAATAAAATTGAAATATAAGAAAGTACTGTAAACAATTCGAATTCCGGTTCAACAGGGCGATAGGTCTTGCCGAGACGAACAATCCAGTCCAAGAAATTTGAAAAAAGGCTAAGAATTGAGGGAGCTATGGCCGTTTTTGTAAATGACCTCATACCCCCAAATGAACAAACGCTCCAAGCATAATATGCTTGGATAAATGATATTATTATAGAATAAAAATAAATTTTTCAAGAGAGCAATTGGCATGTCTTGTCCTCGCCAAAATAATCGATTTCTTTTTTGGTAGCAGAACGTGGTTCCATGCACCCTTTCCTGTGTGGTAAGAGGACTTGACGCTATACTTTTGATTAGAACTTTGAATATACCTGCTGTATTCATTATTCTTAATAAGTAGGTATTTCTGCTAGAAAGCCTTTTGCAAGTATTCTACAAAAATAATGATTTTAATATTTTTAAAATCATCGTAAATAATTATGGCTGGGCAATAGGTAGGTGGGCCTGTGGACCAATTATTGGTCTTCAACTTCCTCATCTTGTCAAAGGATCTTGAGAGTTGGAGACCTCCACATCTCAGACGAGATGGGGCGAATTTGCAATTTTGGGTTTTCTCCAAGACATTTTCCGAATATTCGTGTACATACCCATATTGAAGGGTGTCCAGGGGACCAGGAAAAGTCGACAACAGCAAGACACTACCACTCCCTTCGACACTCGAGTTCCCACCGTTTTGAAAGTGACTCAAACTGTTGTTTTCTCCGACTCAAACCCAACTAAGCTCCAGCTAAGGAAGGCAGTTTCTGGTCCAAGGAGGACGGGCTTCGCCCCCGCTAGTCGCATCTCTCCCACCCTTTCCGTCAGGCCACGACTGACTCCTCAGGTTACCGAAGGGAGTCACTTGTTACCCGAGGATGGTTGCAAATTAGGTACCGCTAGGTTCGTATTGCGCCGAGGAATGTACCGAGTCGTCAAATTACCGTTGGTCAAGAAAACATCGGCAATTACGTACACGAGTAATGCGTTTTGCGATGTCATTTACCGAATAAGCATGTACCTTCTATAGTGTAGACTTCTACATAGTAACTTCTACCTTGGTAGCTCGTCATTGCAATAATATAAGGTACTTGGGTACTTAAAACTGCAGATAGATAAGTAGTTACACCACCTAACGCTGATAGGTAGCTACCGGAACCTATACAACCATAAAAATTAATTACAGATAAAAACCTGTAATTTTTTAATAATTTTAGTAATTTTAGATAAAAATGTTTGAATTTTTTCATCACATACAACCTTGTAAGGTTATTCTGGGTTTTTGACCCAACCGTCCACCCTATGGAAGAAAATGTTGGTACATACCTAATTATACTTTAATTTATAGAAATTTATAATTTTTAAATAAAATTTATAAAAATTTATAAATATATAAAAAATTAAATTTAAAAAAATTAAAATTAAATAAATTTATTTAAAAAAATTATAAAATTTTTTAATTAAAATTATACGGGAATACTTTGGTACATAACTAATTATACTTCCATATTTACAAAGTAACCTATCACCCTGTAACCCGGTATTCAGTAACCGGAATTTGAATTACCCGCGGTGCTTCCGATATATTGCATTCATAGTATTTTCTATTTTATTAGCTTTTTCAAAAACCTAAATATTGGACAGAAAATATTCTTGAGAAAAAGATCTTGACAGGATAATACCAAAATGGGTCAACAATAGGTTTCGCAGGGTGTGTCTTCACCCGAATCCACCGAAAAATGTTGCTGCGTTTTTAATCTCATTTTTCAAAATACAATTTTTTTTTAATTTCTTCGTCTCTCTTCGATCACTTTTCCCACGGTCAATAAAAAAATCCAACTCGAACACATTGAATAGTTTATTTTCCAGTATATTTCCATCTAGACAATGATATGTATTGGTTTCATTGAATCACACGGCTTCGTTACGGCTATATTTTCGATTATACATCTAGAACAGCTGTAAATCACAAAATCCGTTAAATTAATTGGAGTAGTTTTTTTTTCTAAAACTTGCACAATGAAGAATGAGGGAAAAATCGTCAAAACAAATGTTCGAAATTGTGCTTGTAATTCGGGAAAATAATGTATTTACAACGCTGGAGGATAGGCTTTGATTTTATTCGAATTTGAAGATTTGGCCATTTGCATCACGAATGTTTATAGGAACTTAACAGAAGCGCTTTCGCAGGAAAAAATAATAGTGCGCTTTTTTTTGGATGAGCCGAAAATTCTGTACATGGTAATAAAAAAAATCAGCTCGCAATAAAATTTGAATGATTGCAAGTTAGGTACATTTTCAATTTTCCACGTCTATTCCTCATCTTGGGCTATAACCCTAATGTGCTAGAAGCTGTCCACTTCAGACTATCGGCAATCACTGCCTGTAATATGTATTTTAACGTTACTTAACGTTACTTTACGTTTTTACTTAACTTTATACCTGACCAGCACTTAGTGCTACTATCGAATCTGACTTACAGCCACACCTTACTCTAAAAAGGCGCAATGATATGGTAAGTAAGCATGTCATTAAGCAGCCGCTCTCTATCACATAGATACATAAATATATCTTTACGAGAAAAATAAATAAATTGCGAAAACTCAGATAAAAATAACAGATCTATTGCCCCCTTCAAAGATGCTCCAATATACGAGATCTACCAAAAATCAACGAAATATTTATATATCTTATAATATAATCTGTGCATCAACAATACGTCAACATTCAAATATATGGTAATTCTTTCTACAGTTTGTGCTCTTTCCAATACTTCACCTTCTACTTATTTCCCGGTTATTCGCATAACTATTTTCGACTATAGCTATTTTCGACTATTATGTTCCTTATTCTGCTTCAAGGTAAGCGTTTTTTAGAGCAGCGATGGTTAATAGGCTCATTGAGCGAAATTTTTGGTTCAGGGTGGAGATGGGGTCCACCCCAGGGGGTGGATTGGGGATGTTTGAATAGTATGACGTACCAGGGGGAAATTTTGGGCTAAATTTGGTCAGTATGAGTTAAAATTAATTTCTTCCCCATTGAAACATGCTCTGCTACCATTTCTTATAAAATTTATTTAATAAATTAACCTGGGGATTTGGCGTAATAAAATGGGGTCAATTTAGGGCAAAATGGGGACCTATGTTTTTTTCTTTATTCTACCAACTCTTATTGAACCACGCTCTGCCACTGTTTTTTGAAAATATCACATATTCACCTGGGGGTCAAGTAGAATCTGTTTTATTTTCTTATTGAACCATGCTCTGCTACAATTTTTTCAACATTTGAAATACCTATTTACCTGGGGGTCAATACAGGATGAAAATGGGGTTAATTTGGGGTAAAACGGGACCAATTTAAGGTAAAATGGGTACCTAAGTTTTTCCTTTTCTTTATTCCAAACCACGCTCTGCTACCATTTTTTGAAAATAAGAAATTATTCGCCTGGAGGTCGAATGCGGTTAATTTGGGGTAAAACGGGGTCAACTTAGGGCAAAATTATGTCAATTCAGCCCATGCCCAGTGACCGGGAAGTGCCAAACCCCCGAATGTAGATTGACTTGACTTTGAACTAACCCATGCTCAAATTTGGGGCTGGACTGCAGTTTTCATGTCTTTTGAATGAAAGTACCTCTTGGAGTGTTCACTTGGAATGATCATAAAAATGAAAATAATAAATCTGGAGTCCTCAAAATGTAGTATCCATTTTTTTTAAGTTGACACATTTAATATTGAGTAGGACGAAAAATATGAATCGGATCATTCCGGAGAAATTCGACCCTGCATCTTAGGTCGGCCAAGTGGGAATTTTATCCGGATAAATTTTGAAGCTCAGCATAAATTTGGGGCTGTCATTTTGACATTTGTACAGTAGGATTATAGTATACTTCGGATGAGACTCATAATTGTCACTTAACAGCTAGAAAAGAAAATCAAAATTGTAACATTGACATAGTACGTAGCACAATTGCGGAATATAATATGGACCTGCGATATTCGACTATCTTGGCTTGATTTCAGCTCTCAATCATTATGGAACGATAACAACTTTTGCGATGACGCGAAGCCTCGAATGGCCACGTCATCCGCAATAACAACAACGAACGAAATACTTGCGACCAAAATAACAGTAAATTAGGGCCAGTTTAGGCGAAGATGTTTGAACACGAATTGGTCGGAATTTCCGCAAAAAGCTCTCCGGGAAATTTCCGATAAATTATTTTGCGGGCATTGAGGGGAAAATTGTTCTTGCACAGATTAAACGTCGGCGGGTCGGGTTTTGAATAAAGCGGCGACGACGGATTCGTCGGCGAGCGTCGACGTGTCGCCGATGTTTCGGTCGTTGACGGCGATTTTCCTCAAGATCCGTCGCATGATTTTGCCGGAGCGCGTTTTCGGTAGTCCTGGCGCCAGATGGATGACGTCGGGGCTAGCGAAGGGCCCGATTTTCTCGCGGACTGGAAAAACCGAGGGAAAATATTGGTAAAATTAAGGTTTCCAAGGAAACAGACCAGGTTTGGATGATGAGAAGATATAGTTGTAGGTATTCGACAGTAAAACACCAATACTCACCCTGCGTTTTAAGCTGGGAGATGAACGAAGCATCGAACGCCTGCGACGACTGGGGTGTGACGAAGCAATAGAGACACTGGCCCTTGACTTTGTGAGGCCTCGAGACCACAGCGGCTTCAGCGACGCCCGGATGTTCGGCGAGAACGGACTCCACTTCAGCAGTCGACATCAGGTGGCCAGAAACGTTCAGCATGTCATCGACCCGACCAGTGACCCAGAGGTAGCCATCTTCGTCTCGTCGGGCTCCTGAAAGTTTTGGAAATCTTCAAAATCCAGTCTTCCCAGAGGTGCTTCAATTAAAGCGCTCATTTGCTTGGCATGCTGAACCCTGCTCGAGGAAGTCGCCTCAGAATCAGGAAGTGCCAGATAAAGCTTACCGTCACCGGTGGCGTAGTAGCCCTGGAATCTGGAAAAGTAGGTTTCCTCGAATCGTTCGTGGTTGCCGAAAAGCGTTCGCATCATTCCGGGCCAGGGGCGCTTGAATACGAGATATCCTTCTCCGGGACCTTCGATCAGATGGCCTTCCTCGTCAAGCAATACTGGTTCAACGCCGAAAAACGGGAATGTCTGGAAGAAATGCGTTATCAAGCATCTTCTCAAAGCTCAATTTTGGAAGGTATCCAGAAAACAAGCAGAGTCGCAGAGTGGGCAACACAGAGACTCTCTGAGCAGCAGGGCAATCTGGGATGCAACTTACAGCAGATCCAGGCTTCATAGGCGTGCACCCTGGCAGCGGTGTGAGCACATGTCCGCCAGTTTCCGTTTGCCAAAACGTATCCACGATCGAGCAATTCTTGTTGCCGATTCGTTCGTAATACCAAAGCCAAGCTTCTTTGTTGATCGGCTCGCCAACGGAACCCAAGACCTTGAGGCTCCTCAAACAATGCCTGGAACGGTTGGAAATAGGTAAATCTTGGGCTGTTCTGCAATGAATCGCTTGAGGATCCGTCAATGCAGTTTTGCAATTTCACCGTCGATACGGTATTAACGTACTTTTTGACAGGCTCGTCGCCGAACTTCATCAAAGCGCGAATGGCGGTCGGAGCCGTGTAGAATTGGTTGACCTTGTACTTTTCAATGACCGACCAGAACCTGTCGTGACCCGGATGGAATGGAGTACCTTCGAACTGCAAAATGTACAAGAAATCAGGCCCCCAGAAATCAAAATGCCCTCAGCTGATGGTTGAAATAGTCTAATCTTCAATCTATTCAAGCGCTTTCTGCCGTCCGGCTTCCTCAAGTGAAATTTCCAAGCCTTGAACCTTGGATTGCTGACTTTTGAGTTTCTCCACCGCCTTCCGGCTTTTTCGACTCATGCACTACTCATGTCTACACCGGCTGTCTGGTGGTGGGATTGTGAAACCGGAAGTGCCCTCAATAGATTACTCACAATAACGGACGTAGCGGCGTTGGCGAGCGGCCCGTAGACGACGTACGTATGACCTGTGATCCATCCTATGTCAGCTGTACACCAATAAACGTCGCCAGGCTTGTAGTCGAATACGTATTTGAAAGTGGTAGCGGCGTACATCAGGTAGCCGCCGGTCGTGTGAAGGACTCCTTTGGGTTTGCCAGTTGAACCGCTACAAGGCAAGGTCAAGGTTAAGTTTGACATATGGGTGGTATTTCAAAGCTTCAGATCAAAGTTTGGGGTTGGTCCAAAATCTTATAGCTTGTGTATGAAGTTCAAGTTTGAGCTTGGGGTTTGAGAACTCAGCATTCAAATTCAAGGGTGAGTCATCTTCAGTCAAACGCTCTCCTATGAGCCCCTATGAGGTGTAGTTAAGTTATAGTTACCATCACTAAGTTATAGTTACTATTACTAAGCATTGAATAGTAATACATACTTAAGTAAAAATGATAATAAGTAATAGTAATTATTACTGGGTAATTACTACTACTACTACTACCCAGTAATAATTACTATTACTGAGTAATATTAATTATTACTGAGTAATAGTAATTATTACTGAGTAATAGTAATTATTACTGAGTAATAGTAATTATTACTGAGTAATAGTAATTATTACTGAGTAATAGTAATTATTACTGAGTAATAGTAATTATTACTGAGTAATAGTAATTATTACTGAGTAATAGTAATTATTACTGAGTAATAGTAATTATTACTGAGTAATAGTAATTATTACTGAGTAATAGTAATTATTACTGAGTAATAGTAATTATTACTGAGTAATAGTAATTATTACTGAGTAATAGTAATTATTACTGAGTAATAGTAATTATTACTGAGTAATAGTAATTATTACTGAGTAATAGTAATTATTACTGAGTAATAGTAATTATTACTGAGTAATAGTAATTATTACTGAGTAATAGTAATTATTACTGAGTAATAGTAATTATTACTGAGTAATAGTAATTATTACTGAGTAATAGTAATTATTACTGAGTAATAATTAATATTACTCGGTAATAATTAATATTACTCGGTAATAGTAATTATTACTTGGTAATAGTAATTACCACTGGGTAATAGTAATTATCACTGGGTAATAGTAATTACCACTGAGTAATATTAATTACCACTGAGTAATATTAATTATTACTGAGTAATAGTAATTATTTCTGGGCAATAGTAATTATTACTGAGTAACAGTAATTATTAATGAGTAACAGTAATTATTACTTAGAAATGCTTAGTAGTTCCTAGTTGCTATTATGTAGTGGCTTACTAAGTATTACTAACGAAGTATTACTAACTAACGGCTTATACTTTAAACATTACCAACTTATTAAGTATAACTAACTATTACTAAGTATTACTAAGTAATACTAAGTAAGAGTTACTATTACTAGGCATTACTAAGTAATGCTTGTTAATAGTAACTTACTTAGTAATACTAGCAATGTATTGCTAAGTACTTCTAAGAATTTTTATGATTGCCCCAATTTTCCCGGTCATCTATGGTCCCAACGGTATCTATGGTCATCTGTGCTCACCTGGTGTACAGCATGAAAAGCGGATCTTCAGCGCTGACCCAGACGGGGTAGCACGATGTATCAGCATCTTCCATTTCCAGGTGCCACCAACAATCCCGATCGTCATCCCACGGTACTTCCTGCAAAAAAATGTATTTTTTCAGGGGGTGGGGGATTCAACAAATCACAATTATTCTGCCACCTAATTTATTCTCGAATTAAATTTTGTTACCCTGGGGGTTGTTCAGGGGCCCATTAATCAGATTTTTCTGGGAGTATACCTCTAAAAATAATATTTTTTCATTTATGGATTGAACAAATGCTCACGTTAGCGACTTCTTCTAAATGTGCAGCTTCACCGTTAGTGCAGTTCATAGATGCAGCGAGCCGTGGAAGGTGTTTTACGACGATGCAGGATTCGACCTTGTGCCCCAGACTCGTGCACCGGTTGATCGCTATAAAATGCGAGATATTTTAATTAAATATCGACCACTCCTTCACCAACAAAGCGCCAAGTCGAACGGAATTTTATGATTTACGTCACAGCGATAAGGAAACATTGAGAATGCTAGATTAATTGCAAGCTTGTATATAGGTATATTGATAACAACTGCAATATTATGCTCTTATGTGGCAAATTTAGCCCAAGTTTGACCTGGTTAGTGACGTAGGATAGGTATTCTAATTTAAATACTGGAAAATTTAATTATCCATTTTTTGAGATTCTGGCGATTTTTCAGCGCACGTTTTTATGCGCCAGTTAGCCTATAACTCCCAAAAAATCGTAATTCATAATTTATCACCAGCTTTTGAGGAAAATAGGTAAAAAATTGGGTGAAAAAATGCATAGTCAACGACAGACGAGACAGCCTATCACGGCATGGGGCTCCCACGAAAATGAGCAGTCGATTGTTCAAGCTTTTGCAATCACAATTTTCCACTGTTAATGGTAGTTCGCCGAGGTATGATTAACTTTTCGCGATAGTCGAGCCAAATTATCATTTTGGTGGGAATTTTTTCTTCAAACTTTTGGCCAATAATGAGGGACTTCAATGTACACGTTTTCAATAACACGTTAACATATTGCCGAAAACCGTTATTACATCGGAAAACTGGGTTTTCCTGCATTCAAACGACGATTTCTCAAATAAAAAGTGAGATAAATTAAAAAATGATTGCACCGTTGGAAAGCTGACATTTTGGGCCAGTTTTTCCCGGAACGTGCGCAGGAGTTTTTCAATTTTTTTCAGTCCTGAACAAACGACGAAAAGATTGTAATTTTTAAAAATTTAGTCTTCCTTGCCTTTGGCACATTTTTCCGCTTATTTAACTTATTATTACAACTCTGCAAATACCGTAAATCTTAAGGAAATTTAATCCTCTTTCCAACGGTATGCTCGTTTTTGCGATTATTTTAATATTTGAAGGACTTATGGCCATTTTACTGAAATTAAGGCGAAAACACGAAAGAAATTTTGAAAGCTACAAAAGTGTACTTTTTCTTGAGCTCACAGAAAATTTTATGGAACAAAAATTGTGGCAAATGAGCTTGAGAATCGACCCCTTTAAGGAAAACAATCGTAAACACCCTTCATAAATCCGTTACTTGCCATTGGTGCACTGATCTCAATTATTAAGCGATGACTATTTTTTTATTTGTTGGCTCCAGACACCTTGAGACTGTCAAACGAAATAAATTAGACTTTTTACTGACTCGGCAAAAAGGTCCGGCAAAAAGCCAAATTGACGTGATAATGCAGTAATTTCCAACCTTGGTCCGTGATAGCTTTGAGCTTGAGCAGCTTCTCGCCCCGATAGGCGTAGTCGACGGTAATCATGACTTTGCATTTACAATCGTGCATTCGGTCTCCCAGGGAGTCGGACGAAAATCCGGCGAACTGAAATCGGAAAAATCGTATAATTATCGAAATTGATCTTTATCTGGAATATAAGCTAAGAAAAATTGAATGCGAAAATAATAAAACGACGTTTGCTGACGATGAGGACGATATCGGCGAAAGCGCCTGGGCTATCGTCGAGAATGCTCGAACTAGTGCTCAATTGTGTTACTGTTAACATTTTACGGAATAACAGAAACACGATTAGGAAATGCGCAGTTTTTTATTCGTAGGACGAGGGCAAGAAAGAGCTGCATGGCCAAGAAATTTGAAAATATTTGATTTTGCGCTAGGCATAATAGGTAAGCAACTTGTGCACTGAATAAATAGAGCTTCTAAAATTAATCATTAAATATTTTCAAATTTCGCGGATTTTCATTCAATTTTCCTGAACTGGCACGGCCTAGAAGAAAATTCTAAGTTGCAGGATCAGCCGTTTGGAATCTGTAGAAAAGATATCGAAAAATTTCCAACTCGATTTTCTGCCACAAGGACGGGTCGGACCAGAAAAATGTACTGGACAATAATTGTTCAAAATTGAATTTCCTATAAGGGTGCCATGCCAAAAATTCCGAAACCCTACTGTTTAAGGTAGTCGATTTTTTCAAACCGCCCCCCTACTTATCCTGATCTTTTGAAAATTCTTTTCGGATTTTTCCGCACATCTGCAGGTCAAGACGAACATTTTGAGGTGCAGGTTCAAGGGGTTCCGACCGTTCAGGCCCTAGGGCATGGTGTTTTTATTTTTGAGAATTTTCTAAAAATTCGGACTTGTCTACTTTGACCTCGATTTTCACCATGAAGGAGTTGAGTTCAAAATACCTAAATACTCGGGAATAATGTTGGAAATTTCCTGAGGATTTAAAATCCATTGTCTATTAATCTTTTATTTCGAGCGTTCTTGAGGTAAAAGCCAAAAACACCGAAAATTTTTCAAAATCCACTACAAAACCCCTGATTTCTGGGCATGAGATAAATCCGAAAAACCGAGCAAACCCATAAAAATGTAGGGAATTAAGCTGCCAACAAACCCCCTTGCTCATACCACCTAAAACAGCCGAAAACGTCAAAAACCAAGACCACTTTTTGCAAAAACGACGATTTTTAGCGGTTTTCCGTCAGAATGAAGGACAAAAATTAAAAAATGAAAAAATACGATTTTTCCTCTTATCCCAAGGCCTAAATACATTAAATAAAATTAAAAAATCGCCACTTTCCAAGGTCTGTTTTCACGAATAATTCTGTCATTCATCATTAAATCGAGTTCAAACATTTTGAAAATACAGGAGGCTCCTGAAAGCGCTCGATGGTTACTGGTATCGTCCTTTTACTCTTGCCTGAAATGTCTCGCGATTTTTTTTTTTAATTTTCAGGAAGTAAATTTTTGGGTACTTACGACAATGGAATGGACGGCTCCTATCCGTGCGCAGGCCAGCATGGCTACGACAGCTTCGAGTATCATGGGCATGTAGATACCTACGCGGTCGCCCTTGGCAACGCCTTTCGACTTGAGAACATTGGCAAATCTGCACACCTCCTCCAGCATTTTCCTGTAGGTGAGTCGGCTATAGTCGTCCGGATCGTTCCCTTCCCTGAAAAAACGAAAACAAAAAAATCAAAAATCCAAAAATTGTCAAAATCTTGACTAAATCAAGTCAAAATCCGTAAGAGTCAAATGCAAGAATGAATTAAATTAAAAACGAAAATTTTAAATTGCGAAATCGACTCAGTTTCCACTATTTCGGGATAAGCTAGAAACTTCAAGTTTTTCTTAAATTTCAAAATCATTAAAAATTTATCTGGTAGGCAGTCAATCGAATTTTAATTTTGAGATACAAAAATCGCTCTAAAATTCTTCGATTGTCAATTTAAGGGAAATTATTTACCTAAATAGGGAAAATGCCAATCCCTCGACGCTGGCAACTGTGACGAGCCCACATGACGCGAATTTTCCGGAATCCGTCACGAATTCAAGGACAACAGAATTTTTTATCTCGTTCCCACGTCCGACGAATGCGAAACGAGCTAACGTTATGGTAAACCGACCCGGTTTTGATATTAATTTTTCAAAGAGAAGTAAACCGGAAACAATAATTATATCATTTATACGTCAATTTTTCACGATTTTTTAAATTTTAATAATAAAAAAATAGAAAAGTCGAATGAATATTTCGTTGTTCAGATGGGCTTACTTCCAAAATCCTTCTTTTTGTATTATGCCCGAAATTTTTTTTCAATATTTTATTACCAGTGAAACAAAATGGCCAAATCCCCCTCATTTGTTAACTTTTTTTCAAATTCGTTTTTCAATTTTTTTTTTCGAAAATTCGTGATCTGATTGTATGATTTGAGCGTACTTCGATTTTAGGAGTTTTAAAATTAGCATAGCGTTTATTTGACATTTTTGACCAAATTATCCTCGAAATATGTTCGGTTCAAAAATTGAAGTGAGAAAATATGCAAGTATTGTGCGGAGTCTGACTGGTTTTGGTTTTAGACACCAATAAAATTTACTCCATAGGTGAAGAACACTGCAAACATTTGCTATTCCCACCTCGTGGAGTAAAAACAGAAAATTGTGAAACAAGGAAAAATGACAGGATTGTCTCTTTGCGCAGACAACAAAGACACATAGGCGTGTTTATTATGCAAGAAGTCACTAATTCCATTCGACCGATTCAAATTTCGCACATTGTCCGCGTCGAAAAAATGCATCGTTATGCAGGCGGGATCGACGCATTCTTCCGATATAGACAAATAGCCTCCAAAATAGTCGAAATAAATTTCAATTGTTTTGAAAATCTAAGCGAAAAAATGTGGTAGTATTGATAATAATTCAACTCGGAAATTCATAATTTTTAATGAAAATAATAATTTTTACTATTTTCGTCTTTTTTATTTTCATCCATTTCCTCATTCAGCCGCATTTCCATCGGGTTAGCTTATCTGACGCGATCGATAGTCACGACCTCGAAAAAGTCGGCAAGTAGCGACCGATTTGACCGCAGGGACGACGTCACCTGCGATTATCGTCGTCCCGAACATCGACGACTTTCTTATCCGCCTGCGATTTCCTTAGGGAAATTTGCATTCAAGGCTATCGGTTTTGCAAATCGTAGAAAAAAGGTTATCTACCCTAGCTGTTTTCTTTAGAGCGCCTTCCTTTAAATAACCGGGTTGGGAAATTTATTTTGAAATAGGTCGGAAATATATTTTGCTGTTGAGCGTATTGCTCATTGTTATTTATACCAATAGTGCAAAAATAATGTTACGAAAAATTATAATTTCGATTTGAACTGTTGCGTTGAAAATTTTCTCATTTTATTCAATACTACGCACACTATTCACATTCCTGCAGAAATTTTATAGAAATCGACCCACAGGAAGCGGAGTTAATGGGTGTTTTAACGTAGGGCCAGTCACGGCCGGCCCGAATGATTCGTCTATCGAATCTGCTACGGCTTGAGCCGTAGGTGGGCGTGTCCAGCGCGTCTCAGATTGGCTGAGAGCGCACGTTTCAGCCAGACGAACCCGCCGAGGCGGCTTCACAGGGAGGCTCCACGGAAGCGGACCGCTCGACCGGCTAGTCCACAAACCGCCACGCTGAGCTCGTTGAGCGGCACGCGGCCGCCTAGGCGGATTCGTGGCTGAAACGTGCGCTCTCAGCCGAACTGCCGGCTGAAAAGATTCGATCGTCGAATCATTCTGGCCGGCCGTGGCCGTTGCAGATTGAGCCGTTCATCACCTTCAAAGATGACCGGTATTTGCATCAAAATTGCGGATTATTAATTTTATTCAGCAATAATTAAATTTTTATTTTAGGAATTTCAGCAGATAGATAGCCCCTTGCAAGGTATATTGTACAATCAAAATTTGAGCGTGCTTTCTACGCCATCAGTTTACGGAGAATTCGCATTTTTAAAATTTATGTTTTCCAGCCAAAAAAACTAGTTTTTTTTTCAATTACATTATTACAATTATTCATCGTGTTGCGCAATAATGATGGGATTTTTCCCCGGGCTCTGGGATTTCTCGGAGCATTTTAACCGGGTTAATCATTATGCCGATTGGGGCTGATGAATGGGAACTTGCAGACAACTGTGTCGGACGGAATAAAATTAGTCACGCCTTCTAAAAAAGTCGGTCCGATTACGTGAATACATTGGCCGCATTCCAACTGCTTTCTTCCTCGCAGCACCTTACGTTGATTTTCGAACCGGTGGGAGTACTGCGAGTTAGACTTGGGAAAAAATCGATCAAATTTTTAAGACTAAAAATTTTTGCAAATAGGTGTTTTACTACAAATGTTCAGCTATTTAAAATTCTTAGTTGTTGGCGAATAAGTCGAGAATTTTTTAAAATAGCAGAAAAAACGCAAATTAAATGAATTTCCCATCAAATTTTTTAATTGTTTGTAGGCGATGCTTACTAAGCGTACTGAATTTGATGGAAATTATCCTCTTTTAATTTCTTGCCATTTAGTGGAGTAGCAAAAAATGTCCAACCGTACTTGATACTTATTTTTGAGTGTAGAATCCGAATATTACGTTCCCGAAGGCGTTCGAAAATCCCTCGAGCGCAATACTACAGAAAAAGATGAAAAAATCGTCAGAAACGCTAAAAACTGGGCCAGGATGTAGGCCTGGAAAAAATTCCATGGAAACGAAAATGTTATTCTTCATCCAGAGAATACCGGAAAACCTCCGAAAATGAAAATTTGTCAACGACTTCGACGTGGCATAGTTTTGAAAATTTTAAATTCCTCTCATGGTCACCACGTTTGGAATGGAGAGATTTCGACAATTTTCCCGGATTGGCGAGGCCGAGACGAAAATTTTAGGTGCAAAAGGTGCAGGTCGATAGGGTTCGGACCAGCCGTTTAAAATCTACTGAGATTTCCAAAAAAAATTTCAAAATCGATTTTCAGCCAAAAGGAAGGGTCGTATCAGAAAATTGTTTCGTACAAAAGTTGCTCAAAATTTGATTCCCTTTAAGGGTGCAATCTTGAAAATTCCAAAAAACCAATGTTTTAGGCAGTCGATTTTTTCAAACAGCCCCCATGGCTGCCCTGAAAGTTTGACGGGTCCGTTCGGATTTTTCAGCGCATCTACAGGTCAAAACGAACAATTTGATGTGCAGGTTCATGGGGTTCGATCAGGCCATAGGGTTGATTATATGTTAATGATAAATTTTTGGAAAAAAACGACTACAAAAATTGTACGGCGCTTTTGTTCGATAGGGATTTTGAAAAATAACTCCAACGAACGGTCGAAGGTATATTTGACACGTTTCTATCGCATACAATTCAATGTGATTTGAGATCGTGGACGAAATTCCAATAGAACGCGGCCGGAAGTCAGTGACGGTGACCGGTCTGGCCGAACAGCGTCAGACGATGTAAACGATAACGTGAAATCGATTTTAATATTATTCGTCCGATGAAACGGCAACTTCATTTTTATCTAACCGAAGGGCTACGACCCGTTATCAGAGTTGGCTTGATAGCGAACTGCCAAAAAACTAATGAAAACTTTTAAAAATTTAATAAAACTGACTAAAAACAACGCGTAAATTTATTAGCTATTTAATAACTCAGTACTACCTCTGAATTTCGAATTCGAGATTATTTTTCGAAATTTTTCCCAACGTTTTTACTCGGTTTTTACAAGGTTACAACAGGTTACAACATTTTTGCAATTCGCGATATAACTCAATTTCTATAAAATTTATGATATAATATTTATTTAATAATAATATTATTATTATTTTTATTTTTAATACTTATTAATTGTTTTATTATTAATATTATTATTTTTCATTATTAAAATTACTTTTATTTATAACGATAATATTATTATTTTATAATACTATTATTTAATAATAGGGTCAATTCGACACACCCACATAGCAAAAATTTTGGAGCTTTTTCCGAACTTTCAAATTTTTCACTTAGTAATTCGTAATAAATCATTCAAAATCCGGGTATATGACGGACAATTTAAATTTATTCGTTTTAAATATTAAACTTCCACTTTGCGTGTCAAAAGGAGAAAAAGTTTTTTTTTTAAATTTTTCCACGGCTGAGTCGATTTTGGTTTTGTAAAGCTTATTATTCTCCGTTTCGGCGTAGAATTGATTAAAAAAAATTAGAAGCAAAGATTAAAAAATTTTATGAAATTTGGTAGCCTATTTTATGAAACCTATTACGGAAAAACCTATTATGAGATTTTATGAGATTTTGAAACCTATTAAGAAATTTTTATGAAAACCTATTATGAAATTTTATGAGTTATCAAAACCTATTGTGAAATTTTGAAACCTATAATGAAATTTTATGAAATTTTTATGAAAACCTATTATAAAATTTTATAAGATTTTGGAACCTATTATGAAATTTTGAAACCTATTATGAAATTTTGAAACCTATTATGAAATTTTGAAACCTATTATGAAATTTTGAAATCTATTATGAAATTTTGAAACCTATTATGAAATTTTTATGAAAACCTATTATGAAATTTTATGAGATTTTGAAACCTATTATGAAATTTTTATGAAAACCTATTATGAAATTTTGAAACCTATTATGAAATTTTGAAACCTATTATGAAATTTTATGAAATTTTTATGAAAACTTTTTATGAAATTTTATGAGATTTTGAAACCTATTATGAAATTTTATGAGATTTTGAAACCTATTATGAAATTTTTATGAAACCTATTATGAAATTTTATGAGATTTTTATGAAAACCTATAATGAAATTTTACGAAATTTTGGTAGCGCACTTTTTTGGCCCTCGAAAGTTTGCTTTCTACTCGATTCATATCGTTTTGAGTAGATTTTTCGTAATAGGTAACATCCCAAACAAAAGGCCCTAAAATCATTTTATTGGCCGACCCCATTGAAAAAATCCAATTTTCCAATTTACGACGCCATTTTTGAACATACGGATGGTCCTGAAATTCGTAATAAATCATCTCAAAATTCGAGTACAAGAATTGTTGAATTGATTCGTTTCGCACGATGAAATTTCGAAAAACAAATCATAGGATGAAATTTCGCGAAAATTCGCCGCAAAGAAATTCGAGAAATGCAAGATAATTGGTAGATGATTAATTTCGGACGGGTAGAGGACAATTCTGAGCGAATAAAACGCAATTGGGACAATGCTGAAATGCCATTTCGTAAACGACGCGGAAATATTTAATAAAGCCTCGGAGAATCCCCGCCCGGGATATTTTCCCTATCCTCATTACCCCCGAAAGTCAGGAATGTTCCATATGCCGGGATAATTCGGCGCATTCCTCCGGCGCGGGGAAAATTCGCACGTAATGCGGTCAGCAGGGAAAACTAGTCCTCCCCCACTCCCTCGCCCTCGTATCGATTTTCCATCCCACTCCCCCTCAGGCCCCTAAACTGGGATGCCTCCTGGTGGAATATTTCGAAGCTAAATGGCCTATAATTTTAGTTAATAATAATATTATGTCATATTGTGTCATATTATGACAATGTCACTTTCATGTCATGAAAGTTAACTGAACTGGTACTAAACCTAGTTCCATCGCATCTTGAGCGAAATCCAAATTTGGCTGTTGATTGGACCGAGAAAAAAATTTACGATAATTTTTTTGTTAGATTTACAATAATTACGAGAAAAAATTGAAACAAATCGCCGCCGAACGAATTTTCCATCCCGACCTGTTTCCAAAATACGATTTTTCGAAGTTTTTTTTCAGAAATTTCGTTTGTTTAATAAAAACTCTCATTTCTCCGGTTCGAAACAACTTTTTCCAACTTTTAAGGACATTTTTGGATTCGGCGTTAAATTTCCTATACGCCAAGTAGACGATATTGATCAAAAACTAACTCCCACGTACCGCAATTTCGGTTCAAACGTCGAAAATAGAAAAAAAAACCTGAAAATACGGAAATTTTAAAATTCCGGGAAAAACTCGAAGTTTTAATCACTTTCGTAATGATAATGTCAAATGATGCTTTACTGATAATATCATACTATGCTCGGATTTGCGATTATCTCTCGATTTCGTGGAAAAACTCGAATTTGAATGAAGATAATCGAAAAGCGTCTACCGGAATGTCTATAACATTCGTATTCTTGCTGAAATAAATAGACGAACGATAATTTTGAAAATTTCTGGAACGAATTGAACTTATTTTGACTATTTAGAGGGCTAAGAGGATAAAAAATGTCAAAAAACGCTGTACAAATTTCAAACAAATAAACAATAAAACACTAAGAATGCTTATATAGCGTAAGTACTGTGAGTAATTCGAATTTCGGTTAAACAGGGTGACAATTCTTCCTGAGGCACACATTCCAGGCAAGAAATTTGAAAAAACGTTAATCATTGAGGGAGATTTTTGGTGGCCCAAGTGTTTGAGTAGATTCATTCCTGAACCTACGATCCGATTTTACTCTGTAAATATTGAATTAAAAAAATCAAATACTCGCCTATCGGATGCTTAGAAAATTTAGGCCTTAGAATTTATTTGGGAAATTTATTTTATCTTCATTTGCTCCGTTTTCATTTTGCTTCAGAAATTTCCAAATGTAAATTTAGTACACGTTAAAATTTTTAAAAAACGTAGGTAATAATTTTACTAAAAAAAAACAATAAATTTTTACCAAAAGCAATATTAAATGTGATAAATTTTTTTATTAAAAAATAAATTTTTTAAACGTAATAAATTTTGTAAATGTAATACATTTTTTAAATGTAATAAATGTTTGCAAAAAGTACCTAATCTCGAACGTAAATTGAAAGATTTTCACAAAAAGCAATATGTTACCCTTGTTTTCGATGTTCTTCTTTCGTTTATAATTCGTTCTTTTTACGTTATGGTTTTCTTTATTTTCATCTAATTTTTGTTTTGTTTTTTCGACTCATCGTTCTCAAAAAAAAATTTTCTTCGGATTTAAAAAAAAATTACACGTACCCAATAAATTTTTTTTATTAAATAATAAATTTTTTAAATGTAATGAATTTTTGCAAAAAGTAATCTCGAAAGTAAATTGAAAAAGTTTTACAAAAAGTAATATTTTTGCAAAATATTTTTACAAGAAAAACAAATTTCTACTGGAAACGATATTAAATGTAGGTAATAAATGTTTTTTTTTATTAAATAATGAATTTTTTAAATGTAATGAATTTTCGAAAAAAAGTAACATTGCTTACCAGTAATAGGCGATCCTGTCTCCGTGTCCGAGCTTGATGTTCCTGTCGAGCAAATTGTAGCAAATGTTCGTCGTCGCGCCTTCGAGCCATTTGATCGACACCGGCCCTTGGCTCCTGTCGAAATTGTAACTGTGGAAATCCGTGTAGGGCGTCTCCCAGTGGAACTGGCGGTAGACGTCGCGCCAGAATTTCTCCGGGTCCGCCAGACTGTCCGCGTGCATTTTCCGGTACGCGTCCATCGACGGGACGTGCGAGCCGGACCGGCGGCTCTCTGACGGCAGGTAAACCTCGCCGCGGCTTGACATTGTGAGGAGCGAAAGCCGTCGGCTTCTCGGACGGAAATGTGTCGCGGTCCGCGGGCTGAGGGGAACTGTCGATCGGGTTGCGGGCCGCGCGGTTTGCGAGGCGGAGAGGAGGGCGTTCCAGTCTGGGCTCCGCGAATTTTGTAGCGCTATTCCGATTCTTAATTTCGCTTTTTTTCGGCGAACGTCACTCGGTTATTTAATATTATTTTATTGCAATTAATTTAGTATTAAATAGTTAGTATTTCAGTATTACATAATATTTAGTATTAAATACTATAAATTTTATAGCACTTAGTATTTAGCACTTCTTAATTTCACTTTTCTTTGGCAAATGTAACTCGGTTATTTAATATTATTTTATTCTATTATTGAAATTTATTTACATTATTTAGTATTTAATAGTATTTTAGTATTAAAGAATATTTAGTGATTAAGTAATGAATAGTATCAGTGTTATAGTATTGAATAGTATTTAATATTTTAGTATTAAAAAGTATTTTCGTGCCTATCATTCAAGTGTAGCAGTAAATAAGGACTTACGTAAGGTCATTTTGGATCAGAGATCAAAGAATGGGAGGTTCGGAGGATCGGAGATTCGGAGGATCGGAGATTCGGAGGATCGGAGATTCGGAGATTCGGAGGATCGGAGATTCGGAGGATCGGAGATTCGGAGGATCGGAGATTGGAAGAACTTACTTGTTGGTATTTACCATACTTTGTTCCCACTGATTAATCGCCAATTGACTCAATTTTCAAATTATCTCGTAAAATCGCAATATCGAAAATTTCGACAATATTTGCAAAACGTAGCCCGAGGGCAAACGGAGAAAACGGCGGCCTCGTTCGATAAGGAGGGTTCGATTCCCCTCTTTCTCCTCGAGCGGAGGCCAAGTTCACGTGGTCACCATTCGAGTCACCGTAACCCTTGGTGACAGAGATTGAAACAATGCGGCTGCAAATTTCGAGAATTTCACCCCCAATGAACTGAAAGAGGAAAAATGAATAGAAAACAAAATTGTGATAGAATGATTGAATAGAAAATATTGATAATTGAATAGAAAATTTGACGAGTAACAGTAGAATTTTAATTTGTTAACCTCTTTGCAATTCTCGAGATACGTAAAAACGTCACTTGTACCAAATTGGTACCTACTACCTATATACAAAATCTCAAAAAAGTGAAATAATATTTCATATTATATATCGTATATTATATCATAATATTATTATGATATAAATTCACGATCTTATTCTTCATCTTGTCCGACGTTGAAAAAACCGACAATAAATCTTCGGAAAAAAAATTCAACCTTCGGTCATCGCTATCAGGATCAGCCGACAAATTTTATAACCCGACTCCCAATTAACGATTGCACAGACTGATACGTCTGATCAACGAGGTCTTTCAGGGGGTGGCCTGACGAAACACGATTGAACCACCGACAATGAACGTGAAAGGTCCGCTAATCTTCGCCCTAACCGGTGCCACGATTTTGGCATTTGCGAGCCATGAGTACCTGTGTGATCCTTGGGTATAATGGTGGATTTTTTATGTTTTTACCTAATACGCGATACCTGATACCTACCTAATACCCAATACCTGGTACCTAATACTTGATACCTGGGACCTAATACCTGATACCTAATACCTGATACGTGATACCAAATACCTTATACCTAATACGTAATACCTGATACCTGATACCTAATACCTAATACCTGATACCTGATACCTAATACCTAATACCTGATACTTACTACCTAATACCTGATACCTGATTCCTAATACCTGACACCTAATACCTGATACCTAATACCTAACACCGATACCTAACACCTGATACCTAATACCTAATATCTGATACCTAATACCTGATACCTAATACTTGATACCTGGGACCTAATACCTAATACCTGATACGTGATACCTGATACCTAATACGTGATACCTAATACCTGATACTTACTACCTAATACCTGATACCTGATACCTAATACCTAATACCTGACATCTAATACCTGATACCTAATACCTGATACCTAATACCTGATACCTAATACCTGATACTTAATACCTAATACCTAATACCTAATACCTGATAGGTACCTAATACCTACCTAACACCGATACCTAACACCTGATACCTAATACCTGATACCTAATACCTGATACCTAATACCTGATACCTGATACCTGATACCTAATGCCTGATAACTAATACCTGATACCTAATACCTGATACCCGATACCTAATACCTGATACCTGATACCTAGTACCTGATACCAAATACCTGATACCTGATACCTAATACCTGATACCTAACACCTGATACCTAATACCTGATACCTAATACCTGATACCTGATACCTAATACCTGATACCTAATACCTGATACCTAACACCGATACCTAACACCTGATACCTAACACCTGATACCTAACACCTGATACCTAACACCTGATACCTAACACCTGATACCTAATACCTGATACCTAATACCTGATACCTAATACCTGATACCTAACACCGATACCTAACACCTGATACCTAATACCTGATACCTAACACCTGATACCTAACACCTGATACCTAATACCTGATACCTAATACCTGATACCTGATACCTGACACCTAATACCTGATATTTAATGCCTAATACCTGATACCTGCGGTCATAAAACAACATGATAATGCCTACCAAAAACATTTATTTTCATTAAGTAAACAACGTATTTCAAATGATTTCCTTGGCTTCACGTTAGTCATGAATCGGGACGGCAACGACTGTTTCGTTTTTTCCGTACTCGTTAACAATATCGACAATGCTGGTGTACGATCCGGAGACGAGAGCGACCAATCCGAACATGAACATGCCGACGTTTTTCCAAATCGCCCAATTCAGCCTGCCGAATCCCCGATCCCAAAATGTGACCGTGTCGATCAGCGCTGGAATCATGAGGCCCAGAAAGGAAAAGCAGAAGGCGCCGATGAGAGCGAGGAAGGGGCCGATCGTCGGGACTGCTACGGCCAGAAATACTGGAAGCGAGAATAGGTACTTTACCTAGGTGTACATATATGAAATTGCTCACGGGTGTCCTCTGTGGGTGCAATAATCGCATCTTTACATGTCCCAAATCCGATTGGAGATAATCCCAGCCAGACCATCAATCAGGCATGCCATTTGAGCAAGCCGCTAGAACACTGATTAACACGCCATTCCATAGGCATGCTTGGGGTTGCTGGGTTTCGAACCTAGGTCCCTGCAATCATCAATTTTTGGACCTGCATGGTTCCAGAGTTCCTGGGCAGATCAACAGTCTGGAGGATCTGAGAGCAATCTGGCTGTCGGTTTCTGCATGATGGGATTATCCGGCAAACAGTTTACTCACCAGTGGCGGCTGTGAGCAGAGTTCTGACGATGTACTCGAAGACAACCTGACTGGACTTTGATTTTCCCTTAAGGGCGTTCCAGACGATTTCCAGGCATATGAAGAACTGGAGGTTGTACGAGCAAAGGACTGCAAGGCCGATAAGAATTTTCACAGATTGGGCCAAACTGAAACAGCAGGCAGAAGAAGTACTCCTGGAATTCTGGATGAAGCTTATCGACTTCTGTGTCTCATGGAGCAGAGGAGGGCATAAATGCTGACTAGGCGCCCTACGATCGCCATGGAGTTCAAAACCTTGAGCGTCCAAGATTGCTCCAAGAAAAGTGATATTTCAGCATTCCTGCATTTGACAAAACCTCAAAAACCCCAAATATCAATAAAGCAACTCACTATTCGTCCGAGGGGAGGTTGAGCGTTATGCTAGCTTTTGTATCGCCCTTGTATTTCAGATATCCCATGAACCCGAGCGAGATGAACACGCATGTAACGATGGCCATCCCTCTACTGAGAACGCCGGTTACTCCGGTAAAGTTCTGAGGCGTTGCCATACTATTCTCCAGCGGCATCACCTGAATCAAACAAAAGCGTGAAATCCTGCGTTTCGTAGGATAACCGAAAGAAGAAAACCAACTCACCACTCCGACAACCTCCATGGTGAATATGGTTATCGAAAAGAATTGAGGAAGATCGTAGACCCTGCCGAATTGCGGTAGCTCGAACGGCGAGCTCAAATCGTCGAACAGGTAGGAGAACGTGATGCACAAGCCGAGCCCCATGAAGACATTGGCTACCATGGATACGGGCGCGAGGTACTTCAGATCGGGTATCCAACTGAGGATGATCAGAGGGACGAGCAGCGTGGAGATGCAAAGCCGTTGGTTCAGCTCGTAGTCCACGTACTGGTTAGCTACCTGCGGTTGAACAGAAAAAGAGTCGCTTCAAGGGCAGAGGCAGCACCGCTGACCGCTGACAAAGCAGCACCTGAAATCAGCTCTTGGTCCTATTTCAAAAATGGCGAAACTGCGATTTGAAGCATTGTTGGATTGGTGGACTTGGCGTATCGCGCGTCCATGAGTTGGGCAGTGTTGATTCTACAGCTTCGAAATATTTCTGCGGCCTATCGGTTGCGTGGGATCGAAAATGCCAAGTTTGTCGGTACTTGAACCACCAAACGAGGCGCTGGTGGGCGTCTGGGACGCCACATGGCTAACGACTGAGAGGTTCGAGCGTCAAGGAGGTCGGAAATTTTTGTCGGGGATTTTGAATGTTTGAGCGACCGACCAAGGAGGAATCTGGTGGGAGGCATATGGGCGAACGACCTGCGGCCGCTCAATGAGCCTAGCCTTTGCTGGCAGGCTTTACTGGATTATAGGTGAAGTCCGACTGTTGGAAACACATGTTTTAGTATAAATTAGGATTTACCTGCCTGAAATTCTCCGAAATGATCACAGCGTAGACACTGCAAGTGCCAAAATATGCGAGAAACAGGCCACCAAGTATTGAGATCCTGGAACGCAATATTTGTGCATTGGTTGTTGAAGGTTTTTTTAGGAATCCTTAATCTCAAAATAACCACTGTACACACAATTTCTTGCTCGATGCTTGATATCCCCACAGCGAAAGCACAATGTGCTTTATTTGCGGCAGAGCTGGGCCAAATCATAATAATATTTATGCATACTGTAATAGGTAAAGATTATGTTCTTGGGGTCTTGAGAAAACTCACAAACTCAATCCACTAACTCAACGCTCAAACTTAACTGTCAAACTCAACCCAAAATATAAGCTATTAAACTCAACTATCAAACTCGGCTCTCAACTTTCAAACTCAACCCACAAACTGAACTTTCAAACTCGATCCACAAACTGAACTTTCAAACTCAACCCACAAACTGAACATTCAAACTCAACCCACAAACTGAACTTTCAAACTCAACCCACAAACTGAACATTCAAACTCAACCCACAAACTGAACTTTCAAACTCAACCCACAAACTGAACTTTCAAACTCAACCCACAAACTGAACATTCAAACTCAACCCACAAACTGAACATTCAAACTCAACCCACAAACTGAACTTTCAAACTCAACCCACAAACTAAACTTTCAAACTCAACCCACAAACTGAACATTCAAACTCAACCCACAAACTGAACTTTCAAACTCAACCCACAAACTGAACTTTCAAACTCAACCCACAAACTGAACATTCAAACTCAACCCACAAACTGAACATTCAAACTCAACCCACAAACTGAACATTCAAACTCAACCCACAAACTGAACATTCAAACTCAACCCACAAACTGAACTTTCAAACTCAACCCACAAACTGAACATTCAAACTCAACCCACAAACTGAACTTTCAAACTCAACCCACAAACTGAACTTTCAAACTCAACCCACAAACTGAACATTCAAACTCAACCCACAAACTGAACATTCAAACTCAACCCACAAACTGAACTTTCAAACTCAACCCACAAACTGAACTTTCATCTTACTCTCCAAACTCAACTTTCAAACCTCACTCACAACCTCAACTCTCGAACTTCACTCACAGACTCAACTATCAAAGTCGACTCTCAAACTCGACTCGCAAACTCAACCCACAAACTGAACATTCAAACTCAACCCACAAACTGAACTTTCAAACTCAACCCACAAACTGAACATTCAAACTCAACCCACAAACTGAACATTCAAACTCAACCCACAAACTGAACTTTCAAACTCAGCCCACAAACTGAACTTTCAAACTCAACCCACAAACTGAACATTCAAACTCAACCCACAAACTGAACTTTCAAACTCAACCCACAAACTGAACTTTCAAACTCAACCCACAAACTGAACATTCAAACTCAACCCACAAACTGAACATTCAAACTCAACCCACAAACTGAACATTCAAACTCAACCCACAAACTGAACTTTCAAACTCAACCCACAAACTGAACTTTCATCTTACTCTCCAAACTCAACTTTCAAACCTCACTCACAACCTCAACTCTCGAACTTCACTCACAGACTCAACTATCAAAGTCGACTCTCAAACTCGACTCGCAAACTCAACCCACAAACTGAACTTTCAAACTCAACTCTCAAACTTTACTCTCAAACTTTACTCTCAAACCCATTAGACAAACTCAACTCTCAAACTTAACTTTCCAACTTACTCACAAACTCAACTGACAAACTGAATTCTCAAACTCAACCCACGAACTCAAACTCAAACTCAACTGACAAACTTAACTCTCAAACTTGAAACATACAAGCCTGATTCTCAAACCTAACTGTCAGAATGAACTCTCAAACTCAAACATACCAAACAAACCTAACACTCAAACTCGTCTGACAAACTTGAGTTGAGTTTGAGATTCAGTTTGTCAGTTGGGTTTGAGAGTTAGGTTTGAGAGTTGAATTTGATAGTTGAGTGTTTGAGAGTTGAGTTCGTGGGTTGAGTTTGAGAGTGAAGTTAGTTGGTTCAGTTTGAGAATTCAGTTTGTGTGTTGTGTTTGAGAGTCAGATTCGAGAGTTGAGTTTGAGAGTTAAGTTTTTTGGTTGAGTTTGAGAATTCAGTTTGTGAGTTGAGCTTGTAAGTTGAGTCTGAGCGTCAAGTTCGAGAGTTGAGTTTGTAAGTTGAATTTGTAAGTTGGGCTTGAAAGTCGAGTTTGTGAGTTTCCAGTCCCCGATGTATTTTATGTTAATTTATTTACCTGGCCAGCTTGGCGTACCTCCTGCCCCAACTTGGCCCATGAGCGAACGCGACTTCGCCGACGTCAGCAAACGTCATCGACGTCACTCGTGTTCGCCGATACAGCTCGTGAGCGCAATTCACCTGACGATTCATTCTTGTAAGTGCATGACTTCCATGGTTCGGAAAAATGTTCACCAATTTCGAGAAAAATCGACTCACAACAACGTAAGATCCGTGCGTGCAAATTATGTATACGAGAACAGTCAAAATTACACCTGACGCCATTCCCGAATTTTCGTAGGCGAATGGCATAGCCAAAATGCCGGTGCCCAGCGAGGCTTTGAGCAGATGGACCAACGTCTCATTGTCTCTGAGGATACCGAAATCGGTCGAACAGAAAATTCGAGTAGATTTTTATACGTGGCCAATTATCAGGATAAGTAAAACGTTAAATTTACTGAGTTGTTAAAATTCTGATGGAATTATAGGTACAACCAAACGCCTCGTGTTTTCAGCATTTTTTGACTTTTTGACTCACGTTGTCGGGTGACGTAGCCTACGTTCCGCAAAAGGATCCCAATTCGACGCCCTTGATTCCTCGACATCGTTTTTATTTTTTTCATGCCTGTAAAAACGGGAATGATGAATTCGACTAAAATAATTTTTTCGCTCTGAAATAATTATTTAGGTAATTTGCGAGTTACATTGATCTGTTCTTATATGCGCACTGCGTTAACTGAAAATACTATCCACCTACATCCACTCGCCTAATTTAATAAATCTCGATTGATTATTCCAATCAGCACTTGATTGGAGTAGATCTGTCCGTCATTAGTGGTTACATGAGTGGTTTAACTATAACGCGAGTTATTAAAAATCGTCTCCTCAGACTGAATTGTGTTCGAAAGTGTTACTCAGGTAGTTGAAGTAGAAAGCATTTTTTTTTCGAAATAGGTATCGGTTTATTATTATCATAATAATTTATATATTATCATAATTCATTGACTGAACACCGCCTGAGCCGCTCAACCGAACCCCACGATGTCGCATATCAAAATTTTTGTCTCGACAATGGCATTTTAGGAAAATTATCGAAAAGTCGCGTTTTTGAAGTTGAGGAGCGTGAGAACGTTTTGAAATGTTCGCATCGATACATTGTCAGTAGTGCTGTTTTGGAGGTCTAAGCTTATCAGCTCTTATCGGTGACGTCATCCCTCCTGTCCCCATGGAACCAGCTGTGGGTGGCACCTCCTGATCTGCCCATCGTCAGCTGCTGTATGTCGCAACCAGCGAGATCTATCGGCTTCCCTAGCTACTACTGTCTCATTCCTAGCTGTATCAAATGTAGTACTGAATCTTCCGCGACTAGCGCTAGTAGCGCCAGCCAACGACAGGAGGGGGAGGCGTCATGATAGGGGGTGCCACCTACAGCGGCCTCCCCCCCCCTACGGCGGGAGAGGGGCTGAAGGTCCGCGACGTCGCGTATGGGCAGCAGGCGCGTCTAAGTAGCGGGAGGGGTGACGGATGATGTCACTGATAAGAGCTGATAAGTTTCAACCGCCAAAAAACCACTACTAACATCAAGTGTTGAGAAATGTTATCCTTCGCAGTTCGTCCCGTATTGCAGGGGATTAGAGGAAAATCTGTTAACACCGAGTTTTCTCGGTTAGCCCTTTTGACTATCGTTTAAGCGTGAATTCTTGCCCAACGACCGTTCTATTTGATTATAATTATTTTGTCTGGTTGAACGGACCAACCGCCTGAGAAGCCAGGGCGTGCCCTTGTGTAGATGGGACCAGGAAACTGGATCTACTCAATTCCGTTTTTGTTTCGTAGGTCTTTGAAATCGTTCGGCTTACTTTTTCTATTTTATAGCAAGCTGCGATAAACCCGTCAAGTCCAAAAATCGGGTGCTCAAATATCCGGTTTTGGTATTTTTGCTCGCAAATTGAAATTTCTCCCAAAAATGTTGGAACAGAGGCAATTTAAATGATCCATTGTAAAAAAGTGCTTTAATCAAAATATTTTACAATATCGCTCCTGCAAATAATACGTTTACCACCCATTGAAAGCCTTAAAATGAAAAATGCCGGAGGAACATTTAAAGCAGTTTTCTAACTTTATCTTTTCAGAAAATGCAGGTCAAAACTCAGTATGGGGGAAATAAAATGCCTCCGAATTTTCTGCCGGCATTATTAACTATGCTAAATATAGATACAAAATCGTATTTCCCTGTATCAATAAAAAAAGTCTCTAAAATGATTTTTTTAACAATCGTCCGCCTTCTAAGATCCTTACTGTACAAATTAGTTGAAATGAAAACCCCGCATAAATAAAAAATAAGTTATAAGTTAGAAAGACCAAATAGTAAAAACATAATAAATTCTCAATGTTCTTTACGCAATTGAACTAAATACATTCTTACATGAGTTGTAGGGTGAAGTCGCAAACCTTACTAAGGAAAATCCTTGGATAGGTAAAGTATGCTGACATGCCGAATTCGTAAACTTTATTTTTGGGATAAAGGAAGACTTTCTATCAAAGTTTCTAGAGCTTAATAGATTCATATCTTTGAAAATATCTACTTAGATACACGTATTACGTATCTAATCGTCTGTATCTATTGTATCAATGGTCGTTATTTTTTTGTTGAAAAATTGTAGGTATGAAAAAAATTAAAAATATTCGGTTATTGTTGATGTTTTTGGTAGAGGACTGCAGAAGAAGACTTTGGGCTAACGAGTTACGAATTCGGCTACAACCATTTGTACCAAAGTCGATAAATCCCTGCCAAAATTATCCGTCAAATCATTCGTAACTTTCGCGCCATTTCTTAAGTTTAATCACTGTACATAAATTAATGGTTACAAATTGCTATTCCTGTTTGACCCTAACGGATCGTATGAACCGACTCATTCGCTCAGTAAACATAATTACGTACGAAAATTACTAAGAAAGTCGTGCTTTACAGCTAACGAAACAACCCTTATGTCGGAATCCGTAATAGAGAGTTTTAAATACGCGTTTAACAATGCTGCAGGTTGGTAACTATGGCTGTCACAAGTGATGAGAGGCAGGCTCAAATCACCGGCTGAAAAGATTCGATTGTCGAATCTTCGGGGCCCGCCGTGACCACAATTGTGGGCGGTTTCTGGTTGAGCAGTTCACCTGATCGAGCAAGTAGGATCCAAATTTGCCGAAATTCGGCGTCCGAATACTACGAAACCGACTGGTTTCCCATTGACAGCAGTTTGCGTTGGTTTCAAAACATGGTCGAACCAGATCATGAGTACCGCCATTCACCGTTCCATTTTCGAGAATGGGCCTGGGCGTAAACTCTCTATTATTCCGAAGGCGTTTACAAAAATAATGGAATGGCTTATCCGAAAAACTAACAACCGGATACAAGAACACTTTGACAATAGCAACGTCGAAGTATAAAATTTTCCCCATATATTTTGCTAGGCACCTCATGGACGATCAATGTTTTGATAACGCCACTAAGAACTAAGGCACTTAGTTTTTTCGCACCGGTGATATGGACAAGCGGACGGACCGGGCGGCTTTGATCGGGTCAGCGGTTTTGGGGCTCTTGAATTTCGGGGCTTCGCTATGAAAATAATCAATGTACCTATCATGTTTTGAAAATCCTAACCTCATAATTACGTTTTGTGAACCTTCATCCAATTTTCAGAACGCTAACTCAAAGTATGGGACACAAAAATGGCTCCAATTCCGTTTATTCGTTTTATGCTAACCTAGTTAGTTTCGATATTGTTGTAAGTATCGATTTTATTGAACAGCAGACTGGCATAAACCGCCCGGACTGTCTTAGCTGCCCTGTTTACGGACAGTATTATCAATAATTTGCCGTTTTCAGTTTTGAAACTAACAAAATCGGCTTTTTACTTCGAATTTGAAATACAATAAATTTCCTGACGTTTCCTTCACTCTCAGACTTGAAAAGTCAGTGAAAGGCACATGGAAAGGCGTCGTACATTCAAAATTGAAACCAGACCGAAACTTGCCTCGATACATTATTCTAACAAAAATTTTAGAAACGGCCTGTTGACGGTTTGATAAACCATCAAACGGGTGGATGATACACAGCAACAACTAGACGACATGATCATTAATACCTACAGAGTGGATTGATTCCGTAAAAGTAACGTTAAGACGGATAAAATCAGCGATTAAAATCAAATAAATGCAAAATGTTCAACATGAAAACAAATCACGGCCTAGTTAAACATTCGCTAAAAAGACTCCTCATCGATTGAAATGCCTTCTCAACGTCGAACCTCCTAACTGCCAAGAAGACTTTGAGTCATGTTGGCAGCAGTGCTGAGAAGTGAGGCTCCGATGTCAGCAGCAGTGACGTTGCCCGTTGTCGCGTTGTGATGGAACTGTGGAGGGAAAATGAATTTTTTGAGCACAGACACAAAAACAATGAACGGACATTGTGAAATGAGCCATTGCCATATGAAGCTTAATAGGAAAACTAATTAGGGCTATCTTCTTGCAACAATTGATGTAGCAAGTGCAACTTGAAGAGGCAATTACTCCAAAACGTTTCTCTTGATTAGACGTAGGGGCGATTGCAGATGCAGCAACTGACCACGGCAATTACAGATTCTTCGCAGTAGGTCGCTAGAGGAACATACAGCGCTGCAGCAGCACCAACAAGCCCCGGAGGAGCGATACCAACTAATGCTGCAGGTAATAGTACAGCAGTAGCTGACAACGCGACAGCAACTAACAATCAAGCCTCCAGGAACGCAGGAGCTGCAGACAACGCTGGAGCATCAACAAACGCCAGAGCAACAACTAACGCAGCAGCAGCGTTGCAGCAGAAATGCTGGAGCAGCATGTAATGCAAAGCAGTGACTAACGCTTAAGCAGAAAGTAACGCCGGAGCAACAACTAATGTAGCAGCAACTAATGCTGCAGCAGCAACCAACGCTGTGACAACAGCAGCGTTCCAGCAGAAACGCTGGAGCAGCAACTAACGCTCAAGCCTCCAGGAACGCAGGAGCTGCAGACAACGCTGGAGCAGCAACAAACGCTGGAGCTTCAACTAATGCAGCAACAAACGCTGGAGCTTCAACTAATGCAGCAGCAGCAGCGCAGCCGCACCAACTAATGCTGCAGCATTAACCAACGCTGCAACAGCAGAAGCGTTGCAGCAGAAACGCTGGAGCAGCATGTAACGCTAAAGCAGCGACTAACACTTTAGTAGCAGCTTCTGCTGCAGCAGGAAGAGGCAAAGCAACAGCAACTATGGCTGTTCTCATACTAGGCACAATGCTGAGAACAGCTTTTGCTGCATCAAGAACTATAACAAACGTATCACGGCCTAGAATTCGTTGTAGTTACCTCTGATATAGGAAGGTTGGGAACCATCGGTGTGATCGGTTCGCCTTTGCCGTACACGTTGACGATATCGACGATGCTCGTGTATGATCCGAAGACGAGTGCGACCAAGCCGAACAAAAACATACCGACGTTCTTCCATGCCACCCAGTTGAACTTGCCGAAACCTTTGTCCCAAAAGGTTACCGTCTCGATCAATGCTGGGATGATGAGGCCCAGAAGGGAGAAGCAGAAGGCACCAATGAGAGCGAGGAAGGGGCCGATCGTCGGTACCGCTACGGCCAAAATTACTGGAAACGGAAGAAAATCAAAATTTAGCAGGTGAAATTGCTGCTCCGAAAAACGGCGCACTACTTTACACTGCGATTTCTAGAAAAAATCACCTGTTGAAGTTGTGAGGATCGTTCGTACGATGTATTCAAGCAGCGTCTGGTTCATCTTCCACTTCCCTTTGACGGCGTCCCAGACGATTTCTAGACACACGAAATACTGCAAGCTGTACGTGCATAATACGGCGAGGGCGACCAAGATTTTCACAGATTGGGCCAAGCTGGAAAAAGGGAAAATCATGAAATGAGATAGGTTAATCTTTGATGAGTGCTCAGCGAAGGAGTTGACTCGAAGAACGGTTTCACCAGTTTGGGAGAATCTTCCTCTATTTAGACGACACCATATTCCAGGAAGATCCTCAGCATCTTGAGTTTGCTAGGCGTTGGTCAGAACGTAAGGATCAACTTACTATTCTTCAGTAGGAAGGTTCAGAGTAATGCTGGCTTCGGTGATATCCTTATATTGCAGGTAACCCAGGAACCCGAGGAAAATATAAATGAGAGTTACTCCTCCCATGCCCTTGTTGAGGACGCCGCATATCCCGATGAAGTGCTGCGGTGTTTTCATGCTGTTCTCCAGCGGCATGACCTGCATCAACGGAAGCAGTTATAGGCATACCCTTCCAGGCCAGAATGGGCATGGATGTTTGGCCCTAGACCTCCACTCATCACCAAAACTTACCACTCCGATGGCTTCCATCGCGAAAATCGTGATGGAAAAGAACTGCGGAAGATTGTAGATTTCGCCGACTTGAGGTAACTCCCAAGGGGAGCCGAGGTCCCAGACGAGATAGTAAAACGTGATGCCCAGGCCGAGTCCCATGAAAACGTTGGCAATCATCGAAACGGGCGCGAGGTATTTCAGATTGGGTATCCAGCTGAGGAGAATCAGAGGCACGAGCAAACTGGCTATGCACATTCGCTGGTTCAGCTGGTAGCCGACGTAATGGTCAGCAACCTGCAAAAATGTGTGCAAATTTTGAGGAATTATTCATCCGGATCATCAGGAATACTCATGTTCAAGCAAGAGCTGAAGTTCAGAGTTCGAAAACCAGCAGCCTGGTGTAAGGTAGTAGTGTGAAAATGGCGGAGGCGCAAAAGGTCGGATCGACTACCTGTTTGAAATTCTCTGAGATGATAACAGTGTAGACGCTGCAAGTACCAAAATACGCAGCAAAGAGTCCTGCAAGGATCGACATCCTGCAACAAAAATAGTCACCGATTTATGAAAGAAATTCTTCGCACAGCTTTACGTTACTTCATTTTCATTGGCTAGCAAGAAAAAATTATTATTAGTTACTCCGGATTCAGGTTCGGCTTATTTAGTTTCCGTTGTTTGAAAATATTTCAAAAAGTCTTCATAATCACCTGGCCAATTTGGAGTACTTCCGACCCCAATGAGGCCCGTTAGCGAAGGCGACTTCACCGACATCGGCGAAAGTCATTGACGTCACACGCGTCCTTCTGTACAGTTCATGCGCACATTGTACCTGGACAATTTGAATTTCAACGATCGATTGACGTGACGCATCGAAAATATTGGGTAGGGTAATGCAGTTAACAATATTTTGAGCTACTTGAATCAGTGGTAAAATGACCCGAAAAACTCACCAGTACGTAGGCGCCGTGTGTGCAAATTAAAGCTACGAAAACGGTGAAAACTATTCCTAACGACATGCCCGAGTTTTTATAGGCGAAAGGCATGGCCAAAATGCCGGTGCCGAGCGAGGCTTTGAGCAGATGAGTCAGCGTGTCGCAGTCTCTGAAAAAATAAACGGAAACCGGATAACAATAAATCGGTAAGAGGTGAAGCTCTGATGGTTCTGATGCACCTTTGGCAGATTACGCATGACTTGATGACGTATGCCTTGATGACGTATGATGGCGTGTGACATGACGGCGTGTGACATGACGGCGTGCGACATGACGGCGTGCGACATGATGGCGTGCGACATGATGGCGTGCGACATGATGGCGTGTGACAAGATGTCGTGTGACATGGTGGCGTGTGACATGACGGCGTGTGACATGACGGCGTGCGACATGACGGCGTGTGACATGGCGGTGTGTGACATGACGATGTGTGACATGATGGCGTGTGACATGGCAGCATGTGACATGACGATGTGTGACATGACGGCGTGTGACATGACGGCGTGCGACATGACGGCGTGCGACATGATGGCGTGTGACAAGATGTCGTGTGACATGGTGGCGTGTGACATGACGGCGTGTGACATGGCAGCATGTGACATGATGGCGTGTGACATGGTGGCGTGTGACATGACGGCGTGTGACAAAATGTCGTGTGACATGGTGGCGTGTGACATGACAGCGTGTGACATGGTGGCTTGTGACATGGTGGCGTGTGACATGACGGCGTGCGACATGACGGCGTGCGACATGACGGCGTGTGACATGACGGCGTGTGACATGGCAGCGTGTGACATGATGACACATGACATGGCATGATGGCATATGACACGATGACATAAGACATATTACATGATGACATAATATGTCATATTGTGTCATATTATGACATGAGGTGATGACAATTGACTAGATGACATGACATGATGACGTATGACATATGAATGATGACACTTCATTCATCGGTAAACTGAGCTCGAAACCCACAAATAGTTGTGCATAAGGCATCGAATTTATTTCGAAAATAGGGCAAAATCCATCGATTTCGAATTACGGTTGTTCAACTCAGTTTTCGCACGAGATTGGCCCTTTGTCGGTATCGATCGATTCGAATGCGGTCAAGGGGCCGATAGCATAACAGGAAACCTAACAAGGATTCAAACAGACGAACCTTATGGGTAAACACTTGGAATGTTACATGAGAAAACGCAATCGTTTTGACTTTCGTGATGGATAGGTCTATTGATAGACAGTGAGAATAGATTTTTCTCTCCTACCGCGTTCTATCTTTCAATTGCTAAAAATTGACGTAGAAATAATGAAAAATTGACGTCATTTTGAAATCAGACGTTCAATTTTGAATGTGAATTCGCGACACACATTTCTTTTTTGAAAATTTCCGAGCAATTAATTTTAAATCAATTTGGTTTTTTGGCATGGATATTACCAGTTTGACATTGATTTTCTGGCGGATTTCGGGACTTTTTCGAGTTGCGAGCATGACTAAATGAAAATGAAAATGTTGAAAACATACGTTGTCGGATGTTCCACTTTGCGCTCTGCGAAAGGGTCCCAGACTTTGTCCGCATGGCCATTTTCAAGGTCTTTCTTGGGTGCGACCGCGATTTTGTACCTGAATGGTGAAAAAAATTGTTAATAAGTCGAATGCCAGGAACAATTTATTTTTTCGACAACAACGATAAGTATCCGCCCAGAAAATTGGTCCTGAAGATGGCAGAGAGGACGAAAGCGCTTGAAATGATCATTGTCAAGAGAAAGTCGTCATTTGACTCTCCAACCCTTGTCAAACTCAACAATTATGTACAAAAATACTTGAAAATTTTTGAGAAAATTAATTTCAATGATTCGTCACTTGCATTTTGAATATTTTCAAAAATACTGATCCCCTGTATACGTTTCTCATTATGAAGACACTCACCTTCCCATCGAGAAACTAATATTATTTACTACCGACAAAAACTTCTGATGAGCTCGAAATGAATAATGAAATGTGAACATCTACAGTCAAAAATGTGTTTTGCCAATTCCTGTCATCGTAAAAATCGCGTTTTATCGGTTTCTTTCAAGTTCGGTTAAAGATCAAGGGTCTAATACGACCTTATTCATACTATGAATTATTATTAATTAATGAACTAATTATTCATGCTATGAATAATTGTTGTTAGACTGATTTTCAACTATATATTTTTTTAAATTTTGGAACGTGTATTGTTTTATTCAAAAAATTATTAAAAAACAAAATACAAGGAAGAATTTTCTAAAAATTAAAAACAAATAATTAGTTTTAAAAAATGCATAAATATTAGACGCTAGGATTGCATGAAGTGTTCAATTTTTTTCTACAAATTATAAGACCTCGAAAAATAAAGATACATCAAATTTATTAAATGGTCGGAGAAAAGAATCTTTTCCTAAGAAATTTTCCCATTTTTTTTCTTTTTTTTTTGTCCACCGGCTTTTTAGGGTTGATGAAATTAAAAAATAATTCATATAAATATAAATAAACGATAAATTTAAGTAAATAAAATTAAAATTGTAGAAAAGATTATTTGCTTACTTCGCAGCCGAGTTATTCGATCCATCGTGAGGAAGGAAAGTCTCAAGTTCGGTCATATTCGCTGTCCCGTTGGACGCCTAAAAAATGAAAGGATTAAATCCTAAAATTTTCGTAAATTTTACGAAAATAACACAATAAAACATTCGTTAACTCCCGCCAAATAGGTTTTTTTAGCGCTTTCGACCGTACGGCCCTCAACAAGAGGAGATTGAAGAGAACCATTGAGCTTGCTCCAGGTGGCTTGCTGTCGATTCCCCAGATTAACGAAAGAAAAAATTAAGAAAAGCCGATGAAATTTAACAATATTCTCGTATATTGTTGTTAGTTAAATTATTTATTGAAACTAGTTCTTCGACCGATTTTAGGAGTTACATACGATTTTAGGAGTTTATATGATTTTCCCATGCCTGGCTCTACAGCCGTCGTGGTTTCATTTAAGAGGCCGAATGTGGCGAAAGCGCTCGGGAGACAAAATTATCAGATAAGTCGTTCATCCCTTTTTAACCCAAACATTAATACGACGCCGAGAACGAATTCATCAATTTCAGCGCTTGTTTTTCAAGTCGCCACCCTTCTGATAAGGTAAATTGGCTAATTTCCAAGCGAAAACTTGAGTAAACACATTGTATCCACAACATGACGAAACGAAGTTTTTTTTATATTTAGAATCGTTAATTAAAGGCCGATCAATATGCAAATCAAATTCTCCCGTCCGAGCAAAGGTCGCCTTTAAACGTTCGGCGAATATCGGCCCGGGGAAAAAAATTGGTATGATATTCGAGAAAATGTGGGCAAAATACGCGATCGAACGTCCGTATAGGCCAATTAGTCCGTCATTATGACAGCTTGTTGTGGAACTTGTTATCATGCAAATTGCGCCTCATTATTTCACGTCTGGCTGGAGGTGAAGATTGGAAACGGCTGTTCAATGTTAACGCCGTTCATGAAATGGCAGTTAGTTAACTTATATATTGATGCTAATTTTGTCTGAGGAAAACACTATTGCACTTGTTCAGGTGGAAAATCAAGATGGTAGGTTACAAGAACACCTACCGGCCCTTTTTCATTCAACTGCCACCCGGGGTCTTGCTCTGACGTTGACAACTGCCACCCGAACCCCTACCAGCCAGTTTGTTACCCAACTGCCACCCTGGGTCTTGCTCACGTTGAAAACTGCCACCCGAACCCCTACCATTCGCGTTTCCACCAAACTGCCACCCGGGGTCTTGCTCTGACGTTGGCAACTGCCACCCGAACCCCTACCAGCCGGTTTGTTACCGAACTGCCACCCTGGGTTTGCTCACGTTGGCAACTGCCACCCGAACCCCTACCAGTCGCGTTTCCACCAAACTGCCACCCGGGGTCTTGCTCACGTTGAAAACTGCCACCCGAACCCCTACCATTCGCGTTTCCACCAAACTGCCACCCGGGGTCTTGCTCTGACGTTGGCAACTGCCACCCGAACCCCTACTAGCCGGTTTGTTACTCAACTGCCACCCGGACCCCTACCAGCCGGTTTGTTACCCAACTGCCACCCTGGGTCTTGCTCACGTTGAAAACTGCCACCCGAACCCCTACCAGTCGCGTTTCCGCCAAACTGCCACCCGGGGTCTTCCTCCGCCATTGACAACTGCCACCCGAACCCCTAGCAACCATTTTCCGCCCAACCGCCACCCGGATCCAGCTTCTCCGTTGACAACCGCCACCCAAATCGATATCAGCTGTGTTTTTACGCAACTGCCAACCGGGGTCCTGCTCTGCTGTTGAAAACTGCCACCCGAACCCCCACTAGTCGTTTTAATGCCCAACTGCCACCCATTGACATGCTCTACTGTTGACAACTGCCACCCGAACCCCCACTAGTCGTTTTAATGCCCAACTGCCACCCGGGGGCATGGTCTGCCATTGATATTTGATTTGCCACTGCCACCTCTACCAATCGTCCATGGACCACGATCTGCAGGGGTGGGTCAAAGCTCTGGGTCCAAAATTCAAATTCCTAGTGAGAGTTGGGTTTTCAATTAATTTTAAAGGTTCAAATTGTTGATGTTCTTGAAATTTTTCAGAAAACGGCTTACCTCTACGAAGAATGTTAACCCACAAAAACAAATTGGCAAGTCAAACTTTTTGAAAAATCTGGTTTTTCTGGCCTAAACTAAATTTTAAAAAAAATCTGGTTTTTCTAGGGTACCTAAATTAAAATATTTAAAAATCTGGTTTTTCTTGGCTAAATTAAAATTTTAAAAAATCTGGGTTTTCTTGGCTAAATTAAAATTTTGAAAAAATCGGGTTTTTTGTTTGGCCAATTTAATGTCACGAATTTTGCGTATATTTAATTTTTTTCATTTATGATTTTTCTCGCCGATAATGCGAGGACGATTGAGCTGTCAACGATCTGTCGTATTAACACGATTGACAAGACAATCGAATTGAATTGTGTTTGGTCGTTTTTCAATGTAAGCAGCGGAAGAGACGTGAGGTCAATAAAACATCAATTTGATTCTGACGAAATCTACCATCAAGGTTGAGTTTGTTTACAAAAAATCCTCAACTCGTGTCAATTGTCTGATGTTCACGCATCGGACTGTGCCCTATACCTTGCAGATGTGAGTATAATTCACTTTTTGAATAATAAAAATTATTATTATTCATTCATTAATCACACACCAGGGCAGGTACATGAAACGGAAACTGAAATTAACCAATTTAGAAAACAAATAAAAATCAGTAAGTACTTTTCAAAGTTCTTCAAAATAATAATTCAACAGACAACAGATCCCCGCCTAAATTTTGAGAATTTTCCTCAATAGAACCTCCAATGTCAAATTATCTTACCATGCCGGAAATAATGGTCAACGGTTTCGTCAAGCGTTTATCTGTCCGTTATCGGCGACGATTGTTGTGATATTGACCCGATCCCTCCGGCCGTATCATGCGGCCCCTGTGAAAACACGAAAAACACAAACGTCAGAATTGACAAGCAGTGTTTAAGGAATTCCAATATTTTAAGGATGGAAATTCACCCCGAATTAATTTCACCCGGATGAACACTTGGATAGGTAGGAGATATGTCAACATTCCCGTTATGAGGCAGCTGGGGGTGGTTTAAATTCGACCGAACTCAAATTTCGACCTTCTTCTAATCAATATCGAAATAATCTCGAGCGCTTCCGGCATGACGGCCCTCACATAACAGTTAATTGTAATCGTATTACGTTTTCTTGTAATCGGGTTACGATTCCTTGTAATCGTGATACGATTTCTTGTAATCATGTTACAATTTCTTGTAATCGTGTTACAATTTCTTGTAATCGTGTTACGGTTACTTGTAATCGTGCTACGATTTCTTGTAATCGTGTTACGATTTCTTGTAATCGTGTTACGATTTCTTGTAATCGTGTTACGATTTCTTGTAATCGTGTTACGATTTCTTGTAATCGTGTTACGATTTCTTGTAATCGTGTTTCAATTTTCTTATAATCGTGTTACGATTTCTTGTAATCGTGTTACGATTTCTTGTAATCGTGTTACGATTTCTTGTAATCGTGTTACGATTTCTTGTAATCGTGTTACGATTTCTTGTAATCGTGTTACGATTTCTTGTAATCGTGTTACGATTTCTTGTAATCGTGTTACGATTTCTTGTAATCGTGTTACGATTTCTTGTAATTCTGTTACGATTTCTTGTAATTCTGTTACGATTTCTTGTAATTCTGTTACGATTTCTTGTAATCGTGTTTCGATTTCTTGTAATCGTGTTTCGATTTCTTGTAATCGTGTTACGATTTCTTGTAATCGTGTTACGATTTCTTGTAATCGTGTTTCGATTTCTTGTAATCGTGTTACGATTTCTTGTAATCGTGTTTCAATTTCTTGTAATCGTGTTTCAATTTCTTGTAATCGTGTTACGATTTCTTGTACCTAATCGTGTTACGATTTCTTGTAATCGTGTTTCGATTTCTTGTAATCGTGTTTTGATTTCTTGTAATCGTGTTTCGATTTCTTGTAATCGTGTTTCGATTTCTTGTCATCGTGTGACGATTTCTTGTATTCGAGAAACGATTCCTTGTAATCGTGACAAGATCCCTTGTAATCATGACACAATCCCTTGTAATCGTGTCAAGATTTCTTGTAATCGTGTCACGATCCCTTGTAATCGGGTTAAGATTCCTTGTAATTGGAGTTTGATTCCTTGATATATTGTCACAGTAACTTTTACTTGTTTTACGATTTATTATTACTACATTTAATCGTATTACGGTTACCTACTTGTAACCGTATTATGGTTGCTTGTAATTGTATTATGGTTGTTTATAATAGTATTACAAATCGTATCATGTTTACTTGTTATCGTATTACGGTAACTTGTAATCGTATAACGGTTACTCATAAACGTATAACGGTTACTTGTAATCGTATTACGGTTACTTGTAGTCGTATAGCGGTTACTTGTATTCGTATTACGGTTACTTGTAATTGTATTACGGTTACTTGTAATCGTATTGCGGTTAGTTGTAATCGTATTGCGAATAATCGTCATCTCGTAATCACCTTGTTGTTCTGTTAGTACTGCTTTTCGACGGTCGGCCACGTTTTGATTATCATTGTTCTGCCGTCGTTATCGAAGTTACGTCGATTTAATTAATCTAATATGTTACACTACACGACTATTACGGTTTTTAAAAAAATAGGATATATTTTTTATATTCCAGCCAAAAGGCTAAATCTTCAGTTGAAGGAAATTTCGAGCCTGATTTTGAGAGTTAAATAGGAGAATTTTGAAGTTAATTGGGGTAAAATTTAAAAAAAAATCGTCTGCGCGCGCATGGCGCAAACTTTTGACTCAAGGGACCAAGACGATTCGACTTGGACGAGCCTCCAAGTCCTTTGGACGGTGAATAGCCAGAATGGAAGGCGTTTGGTGGCTGTTTTGAATACCAAATCGGAACGAATGTATTATTTGCATCACACGCGCACTTCCCCTTCTTGGCTGGGTTCCCTACTTTTTCCAACTGACGCCCACGTGCGTGGCGATGACATGATAGCGTCATTTTTCGAATATTTCACCAACTTCTTTCACCTTTCTTCCAATTTAGGAGGATTTTTCATGCTTAATATTCCTGATATTTTTCCGCCTAGAACCAAAACAGCCTCCACAAAATGTGCTATTTTTCGAAATTGCCCCAAAAAGCCGTTTGGGATGTATAGCTGAACGTCGAACATGGATAAGTCAGATTCGACATACTCATCAGTCGAATGAGGATTACATATCTCCTGAATAGAATCTATTCTGAACGTCTGATGTTCTGCGGCCCCTCACTTTTCGACGTTCCGCCGCATTCCGCTTTTTTGACGTTCTGCAGCGGATTGAGCTTTCGACTTTATGAATCTTCGACCTCCTGCTCCACTCCGTTAGTAATTTTGTAAATACATTATTTTTAGAATTCCTCGATAACATCTTTGCACGACGTTGTGCAACATTGTTATCAACATATCAAATACTAGGCGAGTGCTCATATTTGAATTACCCACACTCGAAATCCCGACCTTGGTATCAAGCACTTTCTATTTTCGGACACTTTCAAAAGTCATTGTACACGGAGTGAAAATATGCAAGCCAATCTCGTAATGCATTCGCAGTCGCACCGATGCATTGGATTACCATACGGCGATAAAAGAATTTCAATGATGATCGAATAAATTCACAGATTGTTCTCGCATATCTAAATTTTAAACATATTCCAAATCGAATGACTCCCATCAACTCAAATGGGAATCTTGTTACCATAGGATAGTGATTTTTTTTGTTGCGCAAATTATAATTTTAAATTGCTGGTAACTTCAAAGTAAACTATATTGACCTTGCTACAAAATAGCTGAACCAACCGATAAATTCGGCGATTTTAAAGGTAATCGTAAAATCGGGGTCACTCGTTAAGATAAAAATTCCGAGATAAAAATGAACCGCCAAATCAATAACCGGTTTCTTCTTATCTTGGAACGTTTTGAACAATAGTTTCCAAACAATATCGATCATCGTCACAAACCGACGTCACAAATGTGATCATTAAACTGACTTAAATTTACACCAAATTTACATTTAAATTTACATTCAATGTAAATACTCTGAACTTCAGTTTGAGTGTGACTTCGAGTTTCAGTTCGAGTTTGAACTTCAGTTTGAGTTCAACTTCGACTTTCACTTCTTCTTCTTCTTCTTCTTCAGTTTGAGTTTAACTTCGACTTTCAGTTCGAGTTTGAACTTAAGTTTGTGTTCGACTTTGAACTTCAGTTTGAGTTTGACTTCGACTTCCACTTCAAGTTTGAACTTCAGTTTGAGTTTAACTTCGACTTCGTAATTACTTGTGATTGTTAATTAATTGTAATTACGTTTAATCATAATAGTGATCGTTGATCTTGTGATCGTAAATGTGATAGCAATTACTTTTAATCGTTAATGTAAATGTAATTATTTGTCATTGTAATTACTTGTAATCGTAAATGTAATAGCAATTACTTGTAATCGTTAATGTAAATGTAATTATTTGTAATTGTAATTACTTGTAATCGTAAATGTAATAGCACTTACTTGTAATCGTAATTACTTGTAATCGTAAATGTAATACTAATTAATTGTGATCGTAAATGTAATTGTAATTACTTTTAATCGTAATGGTAATTGTAATTAGGTACCTGTGGTATTTCCCACATGTTGGTATTCTGAAACACGGTCTGTGGGACCGTTCTATCGCCCACAAACCGGAAAGATACCGCCTCTTCTCATTTTATTGAAATGCCAAATTTCCACACCCGGTCCCAAATTCGGCCCACTCCCGGGTGTCGGGGTCGGTAATGATATATCGGAAGGATTATGCGCGAAGGACCTGAATCCTCTCATTTGAATGATAATGTCGCGGTAATTTGTCGCCAAGGAGAATGCCGACCTTGGCTTTGTTCGAGACAAGAAAACCCCCCATTCATGTGAAATAGTCGAGCCTACGCACTGCTTATGTTGAATAAATGCTGCAATTTTTTATCGCAAGTGATTAGGTTGAAGGACGTCATATCGGACAACATATCATTGACGTATTGGAATTCGAGGAATAAAATTAGATGGGCCAGTAACTGGTAAGATGTAGGTAATAATTCACTCCAGGAATATAAAAAAAAATTATCGACTAATAAAAAAAGAGTTGAATAAAAAACTACGAAGCACGAAAAGTAACATGTAAACCGTAATCGAAGTAATTTTTGCTACGAATCAATGTAAAAGCGCAATTTCTTGTGATTCAGATTGGAGCAACGAATTCTCAAGATAAATTATTATGGTTCATTCCCAAATAACTGTCAATTTCTTGTCCCTGCTCAGACATGTTTGAATTTTTTTCCAATTTTTTCCAGTGAATAATAGGTGTGATCTGTTAGGTTACCATAAGAACGCTACCTGTTGGTTCAGAGGTGAAACCCAACGCAAACATACTAATTGTGTAACGCTCCATGGCTCCCAACCCACGATTTTCTAACTTAAAAATACCTGGAAATGTCCTATGACATGCTAGAAACAAAAAGGCGACTGTTTTGTGGTAAGAGATTGTGATAGAGTGTGCGATGAAGATTTCAGCTCAAAAACCCGCTGACAGTGATCTCACAAAGTCGGTTTTTCGTTTCTGTGTAACATCCGTGGACTTTGTAGAAAGAAGGGTACACATTTCCCAAGTCGGGATATTTCGATGGGAGTAGGGGAGAAAGGAGATGGCAACCCTGGTCTACCTCATCCCCTTTCCACTTCAAGCCTTCAGGCCTTGGATGAAGAAGTTGTGGTTCGCGTGACCGACGGTTTTTGAGTGTAACATCCATGTGAGTATCTCATAATTCTTTCAATCAATTCTCCTCCTTCCTTAGAATATCAAAGTTCTCTGTCAACCTAACGTCCCATAACAATGTCATTCAGTAATCTTTCAATCCTGATTTATAATTGAGGAGCCAAGTTGAAATGTAACCCTCCATGCTGCAAAACCTGTAACCTCCACATTTTAGTTTATACCCGTGGAGGGTTACAATTGCCCACGAAGGGTTACAGTTGGCCATAAACCGACCATGGAACGTTACCTGCTTTCCATGAAGGGTTACAAAGAGATTGATTTTGATCCCTTTGACCTGAAATTTTGAGGGTAGACTCTTTTGAAGTTTAGGATTATCACATTTACTGCTTATTCCTTGGTAGCATTGCCAACAATTCTGTACACGCCAATGGTGTAACCCTCCATGGATTCTAAATTATCAAATTCAATTAAAAACTCGAAGATTGTGATCCCGAGCTTTTTCTTGATTTTTTTCAATCTTAAGAAGGTCCTGAGAGCATGCAGGAGTTTTTTCAAGATTTTTCAAATTGAAATTTGAATTCCGAATTAATTTTTTTCCAAATTGAAAATTGGCTGGTATTTGGGAATTAACCTTATATTGTGATTTCTTACAAGTCAGAAATTAAGTTTTTCCTTGTCCTGAAGTTACAATCTATTTTTGGAGCCCTATTTTTTGAAAAACAAGCCGAAAAAGGAAATTGATGAAAAATTTTCGCGATTCTGACCCAACAGGTAAATCAATAAGGAAGGTGTGACATTCGATGAAATTGACGGACCGGTTTGAATCATCAATTATTATAATAAGTTATAGATGTCGTAATGGTAAATTAGTCGACGGGAACCGCGGCCTTGGCTTTGTTCGCACTAACCCGATCAGCCGCAGGTCTCAAGTGATCTCATATCAGTTGACTATAAATTCTTATGTTTTCATTTTTGCACGAAGATGTTATAAACAAGTGGCATGTAGACGCGATACTTCCATATTTCGATCCAATTCAATATTTCAGTTTTTGAGGCTGTTTAGGTCAAAAATTCGAATTTCAAAACGCGCCTAAAATTAAAATACGTCAAATCGATCTGGGTATAAAAATATTCACGCATTTTGCAAGTAAAGACGAAGATTTTATGACCAAGAACGCTCAAATTGGTTCATTTTTGGGCCAGGAAAAAAAACTGAAAATGCCAATATATCGGAATGACGGATTTACTCCAAAACGGCTATAGCTACCGCTATCTTTAATAATACCGTAAATACCGAAAATAATACCGAGCACGACTTGACAATTTTTTTCCCCAATTTTGCACGACGTTTCAATTTTCTATCTATTCAATAGGTATTTTTCAAAATTTAGGAAACTCAAAGGAGGCCTGGCAGCGATTGGGCTTGAAATTCTGTTTTCTCCTCGACCAATGATGATTTTCTTTAATTTTTCAAAAAGTTGACATTTTCTTGAAATTTTTCCGGAATGTTTAATTTTTAATGAAATTGCCAAACTTTTGAAGAATGAGCGGCGAACTGCGGGCCAGGCAGAATTTGATTTTTGGATTTGACGTACCTAAGTACCTATTTTGAAACGTAACACATCAAATCAGGGGGTTGAACATTTGTCGATTTTTTCGGATCGAATAGTACACCAAAATCTGTAAAATTCGCCCCGATTTTTGCATCCTCCACAAATTTCCGTTTTCGGACTCATTTCGAAAAACGTACTGAAAATGTTTCCAATGCTCACCGAAATCGGATTCCACAAATTCCACGATTCACGGTATGCGAGGCACAGTTTATTATTGGACGGGCCGCGTGGCGGAGGCGGCGCACCACGTGTACAAAGCTTCACGGTTTTTTAGCCGCGCGGCGGGAGGAGCGGCCTGCGCCAAACGTTCACTGCGACTGGCGAAGGGAAACGAAACATTTTCCGCCGGGCGCCGCCGCGTACGCATAGCAACCCCCCACGATAGCATAGCGCCGGAGCGGCTAAATTTCGCTAAATTTTGCAGCGAAAAAAAAAAATTTTAGCTAAAAAACCCGACTTAGAAAAAAGGCCGAAAATCTAAAAAATGAAAATTCGAACGAAAAAAAGATTTTGACAGCCATTTTTGAAATGATAACGTATCGTGTACCTATCGCGTTTTTTTAATTTTTATACCTATTTATTCATCATCGTGAAAACGTACGATTTCGGCATCATTGAATTCACCATTGACCATTACTCTACAAAATATATGATGATTAACCAATAATAGAATAATCATTATATGAATGATATATATTCATATTAATTAATATTAATATATCGACGGTGTAGAATCAATACTGCCCAATTCGTTTGCCATGCAATCTATGGACGCGTGATTTGCCAAGTTACCACCAATTCAAGTTTTGAGAAGTAGGCAACCAAGACGCCCCCAAAAGACACGATGCTTTGAATTGGGCAGTATTGCAGTTTCATCGTCGATATATATTAATTGAATAATATTAATATTGATATATATATTAATTGAATGATAAATATATATCCATATTCATATTAATATATATTTCATTATATGAGGCGTTGATAGCCAGAGTGGACCATTCCACAAACTGGCCGAAAATGAGTTATACAGTGCAATGGGTCTGTGGTTGCTCTATCTATCGAATTATTATTAGAATTTGACTCGTTCTCGAATGTGCTAAGAGAGAGCGCAACTTTTCAAATGGTCCGACTGCAAATTGGCCGCCGATTTTGATGGCCAGAGTGGACCTTGTGGCTTGTAGAAATGTCCCTATGGTTCATGAGTCATCTGTTCACCCAAGAATGCTTGTATTTTTTTCTTCAAAACACCATAACAAGGCCCTTAATCAATTACATGAAATTAGTCGTAATTTTCAAATGCGATTTTCTCAGTTCAACACCTGTGTGGAATGGTCCACTCTGGCCATCAACGCCTCATATATAATTAATGATAATCAATGATCATCAATGATAATAAATTATAATCAATAATAATCAATGGTAATCAATGATCATCAATGATAATCAATAATAATAAATTATAATCAATAATAATCAATGATAATCAATAATAATGAATAATATCGATACCAGAGAGCAAGAAGGGCGAATCTGCTTCTTTCCTAAATAGCAGATTCGCCCTTCTTGCTCTCTGGTATCGATATATAATTAATTCATTATATGAATATTATAATATGAATATTATTCAATGCGGACTTAGACCCCAAGTCATTTGTCATCAGCGATAAATTTAGAAGGTTTTCGAACATTTTTTTTGGTAAAACGCAATATTAGCGATACCTAGTCCCTTAGGATGCAGACTTTATACCTACGTTGAGCGGCTGTTGGGCTCTTTTGTCATCCGTGGACCCTCCCCGTCGGTTTTTTCCATAAGCGACGCGATTCACGTAGCATAAATTCACACGTCCCACCTGTCGACGTTTTCATTGGCCGACGCTAATGGGAAATCGAGCCATTCACAAATTATACGATACGATCGATGACCTACGGCAACGGAAAGCCCGCAGAACGTGCTCGAATTACGGCTTTTTTCAGTATTCTACATAAAAAAACACCCCCGAAACAATTTTTAATAAATCACTGATCTATGGAAAATTAAAAAACATGTTTATGACACAAAATAATAGCTTCTGTGCAGCCAAAAGAAGTCCAGCACATGCGCAGAAGGGGCATTTTTGAGAAAAAATTACAAAATTTGTAACTGTAATTGTGCATTTGTAATTTGTAATGTTGTAGTAATTTGTAATGGTAAATTAAATGTAGCTTTCTCAATGGAAGAGTTTTCCTCCAAAACTGCATTCATCCACTTTCGAGTTTTGTCAATATCGATTTCGTTTTTCGATTTCGATTCATAGCAGCTTTGGTACCTATAAGCAATGGTTTTATACATTTTTTGGGGTGCTGAATTCGAATTTTCGGTTTGCCACATCGAAATCGCTTGGCGTCGGAACAGAAATACCAGAAAACCTCAACATTTTAGGATTTTTTTTAAACTTATTGCTTATATTTTTAGAAATGCATTTAAAAAAATGTATTATTACAATTGTTGAAGATGAGTGAACGTTTGACAATTAGCTTAAATAACCCCTGAATTATGGTTTGCCGAAAAATGGTAATTTTTCCCAAATGTCTAACTTTTGAGTTGGGCTTGTTTTGCGTGTTGAATGGTGGAGTGAAAGGATCAAACAAAAATAGGTGATTGATGGATAAAAATTAAGCATATGCAGAAATAGCTATCTGTCATTTATAAAAATGTTCTCATTTTTTAAATTGAAGTGATTTTTACTAATAATTTGTTATTTTATTATAATTATTATTAGTTATTATTATTATTTATTATTATTAGTTATTATAATTTACTAATTAATTATTAAGTCAAGATTTGTGTACCCGCGTAGCGTCCTTGAAACAATTACGAATAAGGTCGACTTTCAAGTGTTAAAACGATAAAATAATAAACAAAACATTGCAAAATGAGAATTTAACGCCTTTTTAATTTTTCCACGTTTTTATTATAATAAGTTCAATGAGCAAAAATTGAATAGAATTTCCGAAAAAAGAATTGTAACATGATGGAGGACTGTGAATTGTAAAGTTCGTCTAACAAAATAAAAATGTAACCTGTTATTTTGTAATAAAAAAATATTCTGTTATATATCAAATATTTTTTTGTTGGAGCGGATACGTCTGCTAGTTGAGGAACGGGTGATGCAACTCCAACTGAACCGAGCGTGTGATCGATGTCTTGAACGGCCATTACCCCCCGTCGCACTGTAGGTAAGGTGGTACATATTTTGAAAAAATATTACCCCGTTTGTGTGAATCCAAACCATGGCCATCGGTGAATAAATTATTCCGTATTTTGATACTTAAAATTATGAATAAATTATTTTGTAATATTATTATAAATTATTTACAAATTTACAAATTAAAATATGGAAGCATTGTGTTACTTACACATATTCGTTATAAAAATAAAGTAAGAACAACGAATTTGGTCTTACCGGCTCCCCGATTTGCGCACCTTCGTGATAGAATCTAATTTTAGTCGCAATCCCCGACAGACTGGGTCAGGTCAGTGGAGTTGAGTCGATTACAACTCGCTTCCAAACTATCGCCGGCCCTTTTTCCAGAAACGGTTCTGGCGCATGATCAAATAATAGCGACTTGTTCTGAGCGACGGCCAAACGCGATACAGGTGCGACGGAGATGTCCGTCTAAAATCAGCGCCGGTCACGAGATGATGACGAAATATCGGGAAAGATTTCGACGAGTTTTGGAGGGAAATTTCGTAAAAAAAGTCAGAATAAGTCGAGTAACAGCAAAATGAGGAAATTTCCTATGTTCCTGTTACTCAACGTATTCTGACTTCTTTTCGAAATTTACTTTTTTTTAATATCTCGTATTGAAACTCGAAGTAAAACTCACAATGAAACAGAAAGTCAAACTCATAATCAAACTCGAAGTCAAACTCATAATGAAACAGAAAGTCAAACTCATGTTGAAACTCGAAGTCAAACTCATATTGCAACAGGAAGTCAAACTCATAATCAAACTCGAAGTCAAACTCATAATCAAACTCGAATTCAAACTCATAATCAAACTCAAAGTCAAACTCATAATGAAACAGAAAGTCAAACTTATATTGAAACCCGAAGTCAAACTCACAAAGAAACAGAAAGTCAAACTCATAATCAAACTCGAAGTCAAACTCACAATGAAACAGAAAGTCAAACTCATATTAAAACTCGAAGTCGAACTCACAATGAAACAGAAAGTCAAACTCATATTGAAACTCGAAGTCAAACTCACAATGAAACAGAAAGTCAAACTCATAATCAAACTCGAAGTCAAACTCATAATGAAACAGAAAGTCAAACTCATATTGAAACTCGAAGTCAAACTCGCAATGAAACAGAAAGTCAAACTCACAATGAAACAGAAAGTCAAACTCATATTGAAACTCGAGGTCAAACTCCCATTGAAACCAAAAGTCAAACTCATAATCAAACTCGAAGTCAAACTCATAATGAAACAGAAAGTCAAACTCATGTTGAAACTCGAAGTCAAACTCACAATGAAACAGAAAGTCAAACTCATATTGAAACTCGAGGTCAAACTCACAATGAAACAGAAAGTCAAACTCATAATCAAACTCACAATGAAACCGAAAGTCAAACTCATAATCAAACTCGAAGTCAAACTCATAATGAAACAGAAAGTCAAACTCATATTGAAACTCGAAGTCAAACTCACAATGAAACAGAAAGTCAAACTCATATTAAAACTCGAAGTCGAACTCACAATGAAACAGAAAGTCAAACTCATATTGAAACTCGAAGTCAAACTCACAATGAAACAGAAAGTCAAACTCATAATCAAACTCGAAGTCAAACTCATAATGAAACAGAAAGCCAAACTCATATTGAAAGTCGAAGTCAAACTCGCAATGAAACAGAAAGTCAAACTCACAATGAAACAGAAAGTCAAACTCATATTGAAACTCGAGGTCAAACTCACAATGAAACCGAAAGTCAAACTCATAATCAAACTCGAAGTCAAACTCATAATGAAACAGAAAGTCAAACTCATGTTGAAACTCGAAGTCAAACTCACAATGAAACAGAAAGTCAAACTCATATTGAAACTCGAGGTCAAACTCACAATGAAACCAAAAGTCAAACTCATAATCAAACTCACAATGAAACCGAAAGTCAAACTCATACTCAAACTCGAAGTCAAACTCATAATGAAACAGAAAGTCAAACTCATATTGAAACTCGAAGTCAAACTCATATTGCAACAGGAAGTCAAACTCATAATCAAACTCGAAGTCAAACTCATAATCAAACTCGAATTCAAACTCATAATCAAACTCAAAGTCAAACTCATAATGAAACAGAAAGTCAAACTTATATTGAAACCCGAAGTCAAACTCACAAAGAAACAGAAAGTCAAACTCATATTGAAACTCGAAGTCAAACTCACAATGAAACAGAAAGTCAAACTCATATTGAAACTCGAAGTCAAACTCGCAATGAAACAGAAGTCAAGTCAAACTCATAATCAAACTCGAAGTCAAACTCATAATGAAACAGAAAGTCAAACTCGCAATGAAACAGAAAGTCAAACTCACAATGAAACAGAAAGTCAAACTCATATTGAAACTCGAGGTCAAACTCACAATGAAACAGAAAGTCAAACTCGTATTGAAACTCGAAGTCAAACTCATAATCAAACTCGAAGTCAAACTCATAATGAAGCAGAAAGTCAAACTCATATTGAAACTCGAAGTCAAACTCATAATGACACAGAAAGTCAAACTCATATTGAAACTCGAAGTCAAACTCATAATGAAATAGAAAGTCAAACTCATAATCAAACTTGAAGTCAAACTCATAATGAAACAGAAAGTCAAACTCATATTGAAACTCGAAGTCAAACTCATAATGACACAGAAAGTCAAACTCATATTGAAACTCGAAGTCAAACTCATAATGAAATAGAAAGTCAAACTCATAATCAAACTCGAACTTCAACATCAAACCCAAACTCAAACTGAAACTCAAACTTTAACCAAAGTCAAACTTCAGACAAAGTCAAACTCAAACTTTAAGTCAAACTAAAACCCCAACTAAAGCTCAAATGAAATGTTAAAACAAACAGAATCTTGCATTCAAACTGAATCTAAAAGTCAAACTCGAACTCAAAGTCAAACTGAAAGTCGAACTTTCTGTTTCATGACTTCGAGTTTCAATATGAGTTTGACTTTCTGTTCCATTGTGAGTTTGACTTCGAGTTTGATCATGTGTTTGACTTCGAGTTTGATTATGAGGTCGACTTTCTTTTTCATTGTGAGTTTGACTTCAAGTTTCAATATGAGTTTGACTTTCTGTTTCAATATGAGTTTGACTTCGAGTTTGATTATGTGTTTGACTTCGAGTTTGATTATGAGGTCGACTTTCGGTTTCATTGTGAGTTTGACTTCAAGTTTGATCATGTGTTTGACTTCGAGTTTGATCAGGAGGTCGACTTTCTTTTTCATTGTGAGTTTGACTTCGAGTTTGATTATGAGGTCGACTTTCTGTTTCATTGTGAGTTTGACTTCATGTTTGATTATGAGTTTGACTTTCTGTTTCATTGTGAGTTTGACTTCAAGTTTGATTATGAGTTTGACTTTCTGTTTCATTGTGAGTTTGACTTCGAGTTTGATTATGTGTTTGACTTCGAGTTTCAATATGAGTTTGACTTTCTGTTTCATTATGAGTTTGACTTCGACTTTGATTATGAGTTTGACTTTCTGTTTCATTATGTGTTTGACTTCGAGTTTGATTATGAGGTCGACTTTCTGTTTCATTATGAGTTTGACTTCGAGTTTGATTATGTGTTTGACTTCGAGTTTGATTATGAGTTTGACTTTCTGTTTCATTATGATTTTGACTTCGAGTTTGATTATGAGTTTGACTTTCTGTTTCATTGTGAGTTTGACTTCATGTTTGATTATGAGTTTGACTTTCTGTTTCAATATGAGTTTGACTTCGAGTTTGATTATGTGTTTGACTTCGAGTTTGATTATGAGGTCGACTTTCTGTTTCATTGTGAGTTTGACTTCGAGTTTGATTATGAGGTCGACTTTCTGTTTCATTATGAGTTTGACTTCGAGTTTGATTATGAGTTTGACTTTCTGTTGCATTATGAGTTTGACTTCGAGTTTGATCATGTGTTTGTCTTCGAGTTTGATTATGAGGTCGACTTTCTTTTTCATTGTGAGTTTGACTTCAAGTTTCAATATGAGTTTGACTTTCTGTTTCATTATGTGTTTGACTTCGAGTTTGATTATGAGTTTGACTTTCTGTTTCAATATGAGTTTGACTTCGAGTTTGATTATGTGTTTGACTTCGAGTTTGATTATGAGGTCGACTTTCTTTTTCATTGTGAGTTTGACTTCGAGTTTGATTATGAGGTCGACTTTCTGTTTCATTATGAGTTTGACTTCGAGTTTGATTATGAGTTTGACTTTCTGTTGCATTATGAGTTTGACTTCGAGTTTGATTATGTGTTTGACTTTCTGTTTCATTGTGAGTTTGACTTTCTGTTTCATTATGAGTTTGACTTCGGGTTTGATTATGTGTTTGACTTCGAGTTTGATTATGAGTTTGACTTTCTGTTTCATTGTGAGTTTGACTTCGAGTTTGATTATGAGGTCGACTTTATTTTTCATTGTGAGTTTGACTTCGAGTTTGATTATGAGGTCGACTTTCTGTTTCATTATGAGTTTGCCTTCGAGTTTGATTATGTGTTTGACTTCGAGTTTAATTATGAGTTTGACTTCGAGTTTGATTATGAGTTTGACTTTCTGTTTCATTGTGAGTTTGACTTCAAGTTTGATTATGAGTTTGACTTCGAGTTTGATTATGAGTTTGACTTCAAGTTTGATTATGTGTTTGACTTTCTGTTTCATTGTGAGTTTGACTTTCTGTTTCATTATGAGTTTGACTTCGGGTTTGATTATGAGTTTGACTTTCTGTTTCATTGTGAGTTTGACTTCGAGTTTGATTATGTGTTTGACTTCGAGTTTGATTATGAGTTTGACTTCGAGTTTGATTATGAGTTTGACTTTCTGTTTCATTGTGAGTTTGACTTCGAGTTTGATTATGTGTTTGACTTTCTGTTTCATTATGAGTTTGACTTCGAGTTTGATAATGAGGTCGACTTTCTGTTTCATTATGAGTTTGACTTCAAGTCACATAATGTTTGACTTCGAGTTTGATTATGAGTTTGACTTTCTGTTTCATTATGAGTTTGACTTCGAGTTTGATTATGTGTTTGACTTCGAGTTTGATTATGAGTTTGACTTTCTGTTTCATTATGAGTTTGACTTCGAGTTTGATTATGAGGTCGACTTTCTGTTTCATTGTGAACTGTAGTTCGGGTTCAAGTTCCAATTGATTTTGACTTTAAAGTTTGACTTTGAGTTTGAGTGACGCTTTGCTTTCAGTTTGAGTTGGTATTCGAGCCCGGGAATTCAAAATACCGGATGCGAATCTGATGTGAATATTGATGCGAGATTTTGAAAATTTTTCACTTTTAGTTGAAAAATTCAAAATACAGGACAGATAACCAAAAACAGGATTGTTGGCAACTCCAGTCGGAAGAGGTACGGTGGAATTAAATAAATTAAATTACGAGAGGTCCTCAGGACATTCCGAGGATTCGATCCTCAAGGTCTTCGTTCCTCGGCCCGACGTTAAAACGAAAAGACAACGAGAACAACGATTGAAAAAAGTCTCAAACCGCCCGGAGCCATATGGTCTGAAGTCTGGCCGTAAACCACCGGCAGATGGCGGGTCTGGGGAAAAAAGAAAATTGTTAACCGAGGCCCGTGCGAATAATTTTTGTTTACCAAGGCCGTCGCCTTTCTGGCAGGTGGTTTCTCGTTACTCTGTCCGCCGCCCGTGACCGACGATCCTTTCATTTGGTAGGATTTACGATGTCATTGTTACTTCACCGTAAAAACAAATAAAAAAACAAACAATTTCTTCGATTTGATTTTTAACTAAATTTTAAGCGATTTCGAAACTTTTTATAGACAATTTTTTCATTTCAAAGAAACATATTATCCGCGTGTCCTTCTATGGTCATTTACAAAAATGGCCTTACTCCCTCAATTCTTAACCTTTTTTCAAATTTCTTGAACTGGGATGATTGTCAACCTGTTCAACCCGAATTCGAATCACTCACAGTACTTCCGATATATTAGCACTTTTAGTGTTTTCTGTTTTATTTTTTTCCTGGCCACAATAATAATCTCGTATCAAAATATGGAATTGCGTGTTATCTACGCACCGCTATCAAATTTGATGGGGTAAATTTAAATTGCTCAGCATGAAAAATACATTATTATCCAGAATTTTACTTTTTATCTTATGCGGCATATTTTTCTCATTCTACCGCAATTCGGTTGGCATTCGTTCAAATAAAACAGCCGTTTCTGCCACTCCTTAACTGTCGGATCTCTTTTTGCAGCTCAATTCGAATTTACCGAGCCGAGCGTTAACTGCGCAGTTCCAGGGTCTTCGGTCACGTGTGCAAAAATTGCAGTCGTAGATAGTTGAATAATTTTCTAGCTCAATTCCCCGGATTTCGTCATAGCTGATGGAAAATGACTTTGCTGATCTGAAGTGTTCCAGTCGTCAATGCCTAGCTATGTAAAATCACTTAGGAATAAGTAAATCAGTGGCAAAGTGCAATAATGGATAACACGCAATACTCCCATGTTTCGATGCATTCATTTTTGGCGCAATTCGATAATATTTTCACTACTTTGGAGGCTGTTTGGATCAAAAATGTCGTGGAAAGCAAATGTTAAAAATCGCCTAAAATCAAAATACGTCAAAGTCATTCCGCAAGGTGAAACAAAGATTTCAAGACCAAGAAAGCTCAAATCGGTTCATTTTTTGTGGCCGGAAAATTTTTTTTCAAATATTTAATCAAATAGGTACACCTAATATTAAATATTTTTAAATAGGTAAATTTTACCAAATATTTGGTAAACATTGACCTATCTAATATTTCATTAAAAAATTCAATAAATTAGATATCAGTTCGTTAAATATAATATTTAATAATATTATACTAAAAACCGAATAAATTCATAAATTCAATAAATTCATTGCATAAATACCTATTCTAATTTTAAGCGTACTAGGCTGGCAGCGGTTAGCATTTTTTCGAACTCTGTCCTTTTGGGCATCGAACTTTTTTTTTTCAATACGCGTTGAGCCAGTTGAGTTGAAAACTTGTCCGAATTATACTAATCGTGTTGAAAATTGCTCCTCAATTTTTGCCGGCTCGGTCGCAAAACTAAAAATCGGTCTGTACTGTAATCTTCAAATGGTATAAAATGTACAGCCGTATCGCAAAATAACACATTATCGGTTCGAGAAAATCTCAAGATTAGGGCTATTATCTGTTGCTGTTCGGCGGTCCGATCGCTTTTCAGACCTGATGAAATCGATCGATGACGTCAACATTGGCTCAGATTTTCTCCGTAGATAGTCATCGATCGAATCCAGCTGTTCCTTAGTTAGACGATTTGAGGATACGTCGTTATTGATTTTGGAGGGCGTTGCCGGCTATACGACACCAACACTGGTCACTCGGTGTCACATATTTTCCCACAGTTGACCCAAATTATATATTAAATATATACAAATTTTGTTCATTCTTTTTTACACATAGGTAAGTGGAAGTTTTTTTATCCCGGTAACCATGTAAGTGATTTGATCCTAAGCAGGTTCTGATTTTCATAATGGAAAAAAAATCAAGTAAGTCGAAATTGAGTCAATTCCGTTAAAAAATTATGCGCGCTGTTTTGATTAATTATTTGACTTGTTAATTTATGTTATTTAGTTATTTAGTATGCGTGTTTAATTTTTTTTCATTTTTCACAATATTGAAGAATAAATAAATACCTATATTACGAATTCAGGCAGCTTGCGACCTTAGGACGCTGATGCACTCAGTCAGCACAAGACCTTGGGACGCTTATGAACGCAGGCAGCACATGACCTTAGGACGCTTAGGATCTCAGGCAGCTTGCGAACTTAGGACGCTTATGAACGCAGGCAGCTTGCGACCTTAGGACGCTTAGGATCTCAGGCAGCTTGCGAACTTAGGACGCTTATGATCTCAGGCAGCTTGTGAACTTAGGACGCTTAGGATCTCAGGCAGCTTGCGAACTTAGGACGCTTATGAACGCAGGCAGCTTGCGACCTTAGGACGCTTAGGATCTCAGGCAGCTTGCGAACTTAGGACGCTTATGATCTCAGGCAGCACATGACCTTAGGACGCTTACGATCTCAGGCAGCTTGCGACCTTAGGACGCTCAGGATCTCAGGCAGCTTGCGACCTTAGGACGCTTATGAACGCAGGCAGCACATGACCTTAGGACGCTTATGAACTCAGGACGCTCATCAGCTCCGGATTCGCTTATGGCCGCAATAACTCATGAGTCAGAACGCTCATTAATTCAGATGCTTGAATGTCATGTCTTATAATGGGATCTTATTACACTTAGTACACGAGTATTAAATAAATATAATTCTTATAATAATATAATTCTTATTAATCTTATAATTCTTATTAATCTTATAATTCTTATAAATTTTATATGAATTGGAAGGTACTGCGTGTGTAGTTTGAGTTCGCCCTTCGGAAAATCGATATAATGGCTTCAGACCGTTAAATAAATATTCATGGGCGCCTTATCATAAGAAATTGATCGTAAAAATAAATAACGCATTACGTGCAATAGGATCTTCTTGGGACGAGGATCGCTTTTTTCTCGGCACAAGACCGGTAACATAACGGAGTGGAAGTCGACTTTACGAGCGGAAATGAGTACGGCGACTATGGAAGCAAAAAGTGGCAGGTAGCTCGTCCTGGCTCTACGATCTAGGAGGCCTCGGATAGACGTGTACGAGGGTCGCATCCGTTCCTGCGGTTATGTCTACTGCAAGCAAAACAACTACCGATGATTATTTTACGATGGGATTGCTTCCATAGTCCCACGAACGAAATAGTACCTATCTCACAAAATCAAGGAATGCGGACAGTTTTTCAAAATTCGGCAGTACGTCGAAAAAGACAAATTTCGACTCGTGAACAATATTTTTTAAACGCTAAAAAACACATTTTAAACATTCCTGCAAAGCCGATTCGACCGAATTCGCTTCAGACAGTTGAACAACTGCACAAATCAGTGGAATATCGTCAAGTTCAATATTTATGAGCCCGCTAACCGTAAAAGATACATAAAGGTGCCTACTTAAGATATTACCGAACTCCCGGCAGCTGTATTATTGTGTTAAAATAATTCCTCTTAAAATTGAATTTAACTGACAAACATAAAATCTGACGTGTCAAGGCTGACTTCATTTGAAACGGAAAAATACAAAGTAAACAACCGAGTGGACTAGGATTAGCGTATTTTTCTATTTCTCCCAGGCAGATAAAAGATACGCGTGTTTACAAAAATCTCTCCCCAGATGTTTAATTTTGTTGGCAGTAATGTTCAACATTCCACTGCCAATAGAAAAAGTCAATCCTCTTCAAATCTTTTTTTTAATGGCGCCATATTTTTCATTATATCATCATTTTAGCATTATATCATCTTTGTACATCTAGTACTGGCTATACAATTGATAAAGCACAGAAGGCAGGTACACCGAAAATATTCGGTGAAGAACGACTTTTTCAACGTCATTTTTTGTATTTGAAAAAATGTAATCCAAAACTATATGAGTCAAATAGCCATTAATGCCATAATTTATGACTCTAAAATTTTATATTATTAAAAAACACCTACTCATTCATCAAAGAAGAAAACGGGTGCTTCGGGGTGTAAAAAAAGAGAATATCCCAATTCAATTGTAACTACAATCATTTTTGGTGTTCAATTTCGTCAATTATTCCCCCAGTATCTGAGGGGGAGGGACCTACGTTATCGTGACGATCGCCTGCCGGACGTCCGTTAGGCACTGACGTAAGTTGCCAGGTGTGACGTTCCGACGTCGCTGTTGACGCAATCCCATCGATAACGTTTACAAAAAAACAAAAGTTACCATTACGAGGATTCTCTATTGTCCACGTTTTTATGACGATTTTATCTATTAATTTCACTCGACGAAAACATGAACTTTTTCAGAAGGTTAAACTGGTAGTCAGCATTATAAGGGTTTACTTTTTATTAAAATCAATTGACGCTTTTACATGAAGATGAATTTTTCAAACTCGGGTAAACTCGTAGTACTTCCACGTTTCAGTGTCACAGCCTCCCGGTCGCTCGCCATAATATCTATCACAAAATTTGTCATATTTAATATGACGCTTATTACCCAGTGCTTGCCCTCGCCTCGCGGTCGTTTGTATTACAGCTTGCCTCCCCCACGTTTGCCCTTGCCTCGCGGTCGTTTTTATTACAGCTTGCCCCCCCCCCACGCTTGCCCTCGCCTCGCGGTCGTTCGCAATACAGCTTGCCCTCCAACGCTTGCCCTTGCCTCGCGGTCGTTTGTATTACAGCTTGCCTCCCCCACGCTTGCCCTCGCCTCGCGGTCGTTTTTATTACAGCTTGCCCCCCCCCACGCTTGCCCTTGCCTCGCGGTCGTTCGCAATACAGCTTGCCTTCCCCACGCTTGCCCTTGCCTCGCGGTCGTTTGTAGTACAGCTTGCCTCCCCACGCTTGCCCTCGCCTCGCGGTCGTTTTTATTACAGCTTGCCCCCCCCCCACGCTTGCCCTTGCCTCGCGGTCGTTCGCAATACAGCTTGCCTTCCCCACGCTTGCCCTTGCCTCGCGGTCGTTTGTAGTACAGCTTGCCTCCCCACGCTTGCCCTCGCCTCGCGGTCGTTTGTATTACAGCTTGCCTCCCCCACGTTTGCCCTTGCCTCGCGGTCGTTTTTATTACAGCTTGCCCCCCCCACGCTTGCCCTCGCCTCGCGGTCGTTTTTATTACAGCTTGCCTAACTCACGTTTGCCCTAGCCTCGCGGTCGTTTGTATGACAGCTTGCCTCCCCCACGCTTGCCGATCTTACACACGATTTTTAGCCGCCTTTCCAAATTGTAAAATTTTTACTTTGGATAGACGTGCAGCTGAATAATCGCGAAAACAATTCTTTTTCGCCTTTTTGACCTCTTCAAGTAAAGCCGCGTACGCACTAGTAACAAACGGCCGCTCCGCTCCTCCGCTCCGCTCCTCCGTTCCGAACATTTCAACGAACTTTGGTTCGTAACATCGTAGCGCTCCAAACCTCGCTCCGTAACAAATAGGCCGATCGGGAGAATCGAGCGCTCCGCGTCAGCGTTACCACAAAATATTCGATACCTGTACTCGATGCTGAAGAGTATTGAATCGTATGAGTACTTTTTTCATTTCACACACCAAATTAAATGTTAATAAAATGGAAATAACAGATTAAATTGGTGCGTAGATAACACACAATACTTCCATATTTTGAAACGTAAAATTTTTACACAATTTGATCATATTTTGACTGCTTTTAAGGGTGTTTAGGCGAAAAATATAAAAAAACTCACTGAGCAAATTTTCAAATTCCAAAAATAAAAGTAGGTATACCAAATTTAAATAATAATACAAAAAATATCCACATATTCTGCAACGCAAAACAAAGATTTTAAGACCGAGAACGCTCAAATCGGTTCATTTTTGGGGCCGGAAAAAATAAAATAGAAAACACTAAAAATGCAAATATATCGGAAGTACTGAGAGTAATTCCAACAGGGTGTTAGGTCTTGCCGAGACAAACATTTCAGTTCAAGAAATTTGAAAAAGGTCGAGAATTAAGGGAGCTATGGTCATTTTGGACACAATTTGATCACATTTTGACTGCTTCTAAGGGTGCTTAGGTCAAAAATTTCAATAAATTCACTATTAAAATTTTAAAATTTGCCCAAAATAAAAATACGCTAATTTACCGGAATATAAAAAATATCCACATATTTTGCAATGTAAAACAAAGATTTTAAGACAAAGAACGCTCAAATCGTTTCATTTTTGTGGCCGGAAAAAAATAAAATATAAAAAACTATAAATACAAATATATCAGAAGTACTGTGCGTTATCCAAATTTCGATTAAACAGGGTGTTACGTCCTGCCGAGACAAACATTTCAGTTCAGATTTTAGGACGATTCAATACTTCCATTTACTCAGTAAATATGGAAGCAAAACACTATTAAGCCCTTACGTCATTTATTTAACGTTATATTACTTTTCAACAAGGTTAACAAATCATTTCTATGTGAAAAAGTTATTTATAAGATAAACGAATGTCGAAGAAGTGGTGATGGAGATTTACTGGTATCGATACTTAGCTTTCGATACTTCCGATATTCATATCTTGCTTGAGGAGCGGGAGAAAGTTCGGGGGAGCGGAGCGGACCCCGTCCACACCAAGCTCAGCCCGCTCCGAACATTTCTTTGATGCGACGGGAGAAAACCGCCAACAGACCGATCGGGCTCCGCTCCGCTCCTCCTTCTGAAGTTTTGCCGCCCCGAACCTGGCCTTGGAGCGGAGCGGAGGAGCGGAGCGGCCGTTTGTTACAAGTGCGTACGCGGCTTAACACAGACGCCCCTGGTTTGGCTTCTTCGCCAGAAGGCGGCCTTGATTCGGCCTAAACAAACCGATTGTTGTTCCAGCTGGTAAATTTATCAGTCGAACAAACGGCACCGAGTCCCCGGCCGAATACAAACATAGATGACCCTGACAATTGCGAAAGCGAAACAGTCAATTTTGTCAAGGACTTGCCCACAGATGGGCCGGAAAGGTCGATTATTTATTTTCCTTCCCCAAAATACGGAACGTGCAGCGAGAGAAAATATAAACACGGAAAACTCCGATTTCGTGTCGATTCCGATCACCAAAAATCATGTTCTTTCTGCATAAACCTAAAAAATTAGATGTGTTATTTCATTATTCTCAATCAATATAATTTTTAAAAATTAATTTCAATTCGTTTTTATTAATTATTGATTATTTTATCTAAAGTAGGCACTAACACAAGTAACCAAATAATATTCAAGATGACCCGTTTTTCGTAGGATTGACACCGGTGGCACTACACTCAAAAAGTTATACTAACTAAAATACTCGAAAAAATAATACACATTTTGAAAATTTGAAATTGGGTTTCTGACAGATTTTTTTATTGCCGATACGGTACTACCTATTTTCTCGAATTCGGTGTCTGCTTTAAATTTGGAAAGTAGGTGATATTCTCCATGCACAAAATACCGTATTCCATATTAGCGTTACAGCCATTTTTAGGAAAATCGCGCTTTTACTAAACTTGTGGCAAATTCCGAGAATGAAAATTGTTTGTATGAGCGAATAATTCGAAACCAGATAATAGCGGAATTTATCCCTAAAATTATTTAATGAGATCAACCTTTGAGCTGGTCGATCATCGATCACAATCGTTCGATCGAATTTCGCCTCAAAGCTAGACGGATTAATCTTGTGTCAGGATATCGAAGAAAAAACCCGAGTTACACAACTCGTAAATAAAGATAAACGCGTTTATCGGAGAATTGGAAATACGTTTTGGAATAATTACCATGTCTAACGATATATCGGTTTTGATATATTAAAAATTTTATTTTTCCCTAATGCAGGTTTCAAATTAAAAAATTGTAGGTATTTGAAATTTTGAAATTATTTTATGAATTTTTATTTTCCACAATATGGTCGGTAAAAACGTCGCAAAAAAATCAGTTGAGCACATTTTGGAGAATTTGTTTCTCATCTATTAGAATACTCAGATCGAAAACGTCTGGGATAAGCCGGAATCACGTCTTTCAATTGTCGACTCGAAGAAAGGCTGTTTTGGCAGAGCTCGTCTTTTTGTTTACTCGCTATTTCTACTCTTCGTTTTTCTTTGACCCAGTTTGAAAACGTCTTCACTCCTTGGTAGGTAAAAAAATCATTTATGGAAGCCGAACGGGGAAAAACTTATGTTATGTATGTTAATGCCAATTTTCGCCCTCGTTTTTGGCGAAAAATTGTTAAAATTGGAGTTTTGCGATTTGTGAAAGTACCTAGTTGACAGGTACTATTCTGTAATATTGAACATTCTAAATTTGAAATTCTAGTGCAAAAAACAATAAAAGTATTTCAAAAAAATCTTATAAAATTATATAAGAATATATTAAAATCAAAATTTTTTATTTTCGGTGGGTTTTAAGTCTTTTTTTAAACTTTTCAATCTTTAAAGCCTCAAAAACTTAATAGTAAAACTTAATAAATATGTTTCGAAATTCACGTATTCGTAGGGAAGTATTGTAAGTTATCCGTCGGTTTCCGCACAAAGAAGGATAGCTCGTACAAGTCGTCACATCCTGAAGACAATACCTAATTTTCCAACTCATCGTGGGAACGGCCGTTTTGGCTGGAGACGTCCAATTTCGGTCGCGAATGGAAACGGCGGAAATTAACGCTAACTATTCGCCGGATAGTTGGCACGATTAGTCGACACTGTCGTGAGCTTAACGACGACGACACACATCTCTCGGATAAGCCGTTTTCTAATGTTTTGAACCCATTGAAAGGAGGAGGTTACTCAAGTTGACGTAAGGTTTTTGTTGCTGTTTAATGCTGGTACAAGGTTCTTAGGCGGGTCAAATTCGACAATAACAAACAAAATACTGTTTTTTGATAAACCATGGTATCTTTGCTCTTTGCTCTTTGCTCTTTGCTCTTTGCTCTTTGCTCTTTGCTCTTTGCTCTTTGCTCTTTGCTCTTTGCTCTTTGCTCTTTGCTCTTTGCTCTTTGCTCTTTGCTCTTTGCTCTTTGCTCTTTGCTCTTTGCTCTTTGCTCTTTGCTCTTTGCTCTTTGCTCTTTGCTCTTTGCTCTTTGCTCTTTGCTCTTTGCTCTTTGCTCTTTGCTCTTTGCTCTTTGCTCTTTGCTCTTTGCTCTTTGCTCTTTGCTCTTTGCTCTTTGCTCTTTGCTCTTTGCTCTTTGCTCTTTGCTCTTTGCTCTTTGCTCTTTGCTCTTTGCTCTTTGCTCTTTGCTCTTTGCTCTTTGCTCTTTGCTCTTTGCTCTTTGCTCTTTGCTCTTTGCTCTTTGCTCTTTGCTCTTTGCTCTTTTGTCTTTGCTCTTTGCTCTTTGCTCTTTGCTCTTTGCTCTTTGCTCTTTGCTCTTTGCTCTTTGCTCTTTGCTCTTTGCTCTTTGCTCTTTGCTCTTTGCTCTTTGCTCTTTGCTCTTTGCTCTTTGCTCTTTGCTCTTTGCTCTTTGCTCTTTGCTCTTTGCTCTTTGCTCTTTGCTCTTTGCTCTTTGCTCTTTGCTCTTTGCTCTTTGCTCTTTGCTCTTTGCTCTTTGCTCTTTGCTCTTTGCTCTTTGCTCTTTGCTCTTTGCTCTTTGCTCTTTGCTCTTTGCTCTTTGCTCTTTGCTCTTTGCTCTTTGCTCTTTGCTCTTTGCTCTTTGCTCTTTGCTCTTTGCTCTTTGCTCTTTGCTCTTTGCTTTGCTCTTTGCTCTTTGTCTTTGTCTTTGCTCTTTGCTCTTTGCTCTTTGCTTTTGCTCTTTGCTCTTTGCTCTTTGCTCTTTGCTTTTTGCTCTTTGCTCTTTGCTCTTTGCTTTTGTTTGCTCTTTGCTCTTTGCTCTTTGCCCTTTGCTTTGTTTTGCTCTTTGCTCTTTGCCCTTTGCTTGCTCTTGCTTTGCTCCTTTGCTTTGTTTTGTTTGCCTTGCTCTTTGCTTGTTTTGCTTTGCTCTTTGCTCTTTGCCCTTTGCTTTGCTTTGCTCTTTGCCCTTTGCTTGCTCTTTGCTTGCTCTTTGCTTTGCTCCTTGCTCTTTGCTCTTTGCTCTTTGCTTTGTTTTGCTCTTTGCTCTTGCCTTTGCTTGCTCTTTGCTTTGCTCTTTGCTCTTTGGGGTTTGCTCTTTGCTCTTTGCTCTTTGCTCTTTGCTCTTTGCTCTTTGCTCTTTGCTCTTTGCTCTTTGCTCTTTGCTCTTTGCTCTTTGCTCTTTGCTCTTTGCTCTTTGCTCTTTGCTCTTTGCTCTTTGCTCTTTGCTCTTTGCCCTTTGCTCTTTGCTCTTTGCTCTTTGCTCTTTGCTCTTTGCTCTTTGCTCTTTGCTCTTTGCTCTTTGCTCTTTGCTCTTTGCTCTTTGCTCTTTGCTCTTTGCTCTTTGCTCTTTGCTCTTTGCTCTTTGCTCTATTCCTTGATTTTGGGGCTTCTGTATGGAAGGCGAGCACATGCCCCTCTTGAGAACGAGGACCAAAGGCGACGCTTCACCTCTGCCTTGTGCACCTGCGGAAAGCGTGAAAGCGCTCATTCCAAATTGTATAAAACTGAGATTTTTTGAGACTGACCATTAGGTTAAATAATTACGATTCTCCTTCTTATTGAGTTCTTTTGCGAGTCGGCATGGTGTCAGATGAAAAATTGGGGCATGGGAATGTAATGACTAGGAATATTAAAATTTAGTTCCATGGTCCGTACATTTCTCATTTCTTATGGCATGTTTGCAGTTGAGAATTGCGAAGTAACGCGTTGCGAAATAGTTGCAAAATACTGTTTTTTGATAAACCATGGTATGCCTCTAATTTTCTAATGCTTCTACCGTTTTAAAATTATAAATAAAAATTAAATTAATCAATTATTAGGTAAATTTCGGAGTTTTTTTTTTTAATAGGTTGGTAGGTATATTTTGAAAAAATCATAATCAACTTCGTCTTCCTGGTGTAACCCGATGCACGTTTATTTTCAAGCCGGGAAGCGTCTCGAAATAGCCGGACGCTGACAGCGAATGCGGTCACACGGCGGGGATTGACCGGGCGGTTAATCGATTAGCGGATTTGTTAGCATTTGTGCCGCCGGTTCATATTCCGCCAGATTTAATAAAAAAATCCAAAATTAGTAAAAACAATTAAAATTTACAAAAACAAAATTTTTTTGGAAATTTTTAAGCATTTTTTGGAGAAAAATTTCAAAAATTTGGCAAATCGAAAATTGTCTGAACTTTTGACATTAATCTTTCCTTATAAAAAAGCTTTTTACGTAATGGCGGAAACACCAAAAGTACCATAAACCCTGGTTATTACCATCAAACGGGATGAATTTGAGAAAGCGGCTAAGCGGACATTTAAATCTATATTAAAATTTGATATTAATGAAAATTAATAAGAAGTAGGTCTACCTTTTTAATCAAACCCTAATTTTCAGGTATTTATTTTCTATAAGTTATTTTTAGTTATTTTTTGGTTTTATATTACCGGATTATTTTTAATTAAATTAAAAGTTAGTTAAGTTTTGATTCAAATTTTTTTTTATTCATCGAAAATGAGGGAAAATTCCGAAAACGTAATACAACGCAATGGAACTCATGACAAAGGGGTAAAACTCAAAAGGCGTCATCGGCTAACCCAGAAACCACGCAAGGTTTATCGATCTCGGACTATTTAAAGGCTGAAAAAGGTAGGAGGAGGTGGAAAAAAAGGACAAAACACATTTGACTGAGCCAGAGGTTATCATGACGTCATCGCACAAATGGGACAACTGGTATCCCGTAATTGAGCGAATTGAGTGAATTTCGAGAACAATTATTGTTGTCGCTTAACATGAATTTTGCATCGGTTGCGAGGAAGGGAAATTAGGCTACTACCCCCCTGTCATAAACGATAACTCGAGCGCTTTCGCCCAAAAGGCCCTCGTAGAAGGTAGGCCAAGGATACGTAGGTAATGACTTATAAAAATTTATAGTGTGTTGTGTACTTGATATTGGTGATCCAAACAGCAGCCATCGAATAACGAAAAGCTCAATGTTGCAATACTTCCATAACTATTTTGAAATGAAAAATTTCGACCTGATTCGTTCGTATTTTGACTACTTAGGAGGCTGTGTAGGTCAAAAACATGAAAAACTCCCTATGCAAATGTTAAAACACGCCTAAAATCAAAATACGTTGAGTTATCGGTATTTAAACATTTCCTGTATTCTGCAAGGTAGAACCTAAATTTTGAGACCAAAAACGCTCAAGTCAGTTTGTCTTTGTGGCCAGGAGAAAATAAAATGGAAACGTGCTGCTAAAAGTGCTGATTTATCGGAAGTACTGCGAGTAATTCAAATTCCGGTTAAACAGGGTGATAGGTCCTGCCAAGAGAAACATCCCAGTTCAAGATTTTTGAAAAAAGTTAAGAATTGAGGGAGCCCATTTTTACTTCCATAATTTGAATTTCTCACAGTACTTCCGATATATTAGCCTTTTTACCTTTTTCACCATTGTAGCCTCCAAATCGAAATGATTCGGTCCGAAAATATCAAAATATGGAAGTACCGTGTGTTATCGGACCACCATTTTTTATATAATTATTTTCAATTATTTTCCCATGTCAGGGCTCGGCTGCTCAATTGGGTACTTGGTAATTGAAGTCGGAATATTCGGAACCCAATTGCGGTGCAATACTTGCGCATTGAGATCGGTTTTGCCGGGCGGGCCGCCACCCGCACGACCGCAGAGCCGCTGATGTAACGCTCGCTTGCCGATTGCGACTTCAAGGCGTTTACCTACTTCAGCAGATATTGGGTCAATTATTGACCAATTATTGGGTCAATTATTGACCAATTATTGGGTCAATTATTGACCAATTATTGGGTCAATAATTGGCGCTATTCATCGAATTTTCGCGGATTTATGCGTAAGTACCACACGCAGTACTTCCGAGGAATAAATACTCTTTCGAGCGAACCTTTCGAGCTCTTTTATCTCTCGGTTTTTTAAAGCCTATTGGGCTTTTATTTTATTCATTTTAATTTTATAACTGTGAATATTTATTTGTGAAATATTTCATTCCATTGCCTTCTGGCACTTTTGTTACAAGAGCTTCAATTTTTACATTTTAAAGTACCTATAAATTTTTGAAAAATTTTAAAGTAGGTATTAATTTCACAAAATTTAAGAGTTTTAACTTTTACAAAATTTTAGAATTTCAATTTTTTCAAAATTTTAGAGTTTTAATTTTTACAAAATTTTAGAGTTTCAATTTTTACAAAATTTTAGAGTTTCTATTTTTACAAAATTTAGGGTTTTAATTTATACAAAATTGTATACCTACAATTATCACCACAGGTTTCCACTTAGGATGTTAGATAAAAATTAGGTTTTGAAAAAGTGAGGAAGTGAAGGAGGAGTGAGGGAGTGAAGGAGGCCTGGCGGCCCTTTGAGTTTTTTTGCAATTTGGTGAAAATCGATTGAGAAAATGATGGAAAAAATGATGTTTTATTGATATTTTGATACAATCGAGTCTCAGTCCGTAACTTAACCTAGTAAGTAACTAAAGGGCGATCAATGAGGAAAATTCGTTTCAAATTGGCATTTTGCGAGGAAAAGTTTAAAAATAAATTAAATTAAATAAATAGGTACCTACCTACGGATTCTAACATTGGAATGGACTTGGCTTATACAATTATAAAGGTAATAAAGTTAAGTTAATTCGCCATAAATCCGAGAAAGACGGGAGAGCTAAAATTATTAAACTAATACGATGAACATGCACCAATTTGGCGACTAATACTTTGGCTTAGAGTTGTCTTTAAATATTGAAACATTTTCCCATAGATGGCGATATCCTTTTCGAAAGTCATCTGGGTCGAAGGATCACTCGCTTATCGGACGCCAAGGCTGAACGGATCGTTTTGAAAAACTCGATGTAGTGATGTAAGTTATGTCTGTAAAAGGGTACAAATTCGAGGTTAATCGGTGCAATCGAAAATCCATAACCGAAAAGTTGCAAATCCCATGTTAAATCCCATTTTATTTTTTTCCGGCCACAAAAATGAACCGATTCGAGCGTTCTTGGTCTCAAAATCTTTGTTTTACCTTGCGGAGTACGCGGATATTTTTTATATTCCAATAGCCCGACGTATTTCGATTTGACGCGAGTTTTAAAATTTTCATAGTACGTTTTTTCGATATTTTTTACTTGAACAGCCTCAAAAGTAGTCAAAATATAATCAAACTGTCACGAAACTTTGCCCATCAGAAAGTAGTTTGTGTTATCAACTCACCACTGGTCAATATAGATTTTTCAGCATTCTGATCGTGAAAAAATCCTAGATAAGGCGGCTCGAATGAAGATCTTTTTAGCATAGACGAGCCGCTTATGCGGAGAATGCTGGACTGAGAATTGGCCGACCTTGAGACTTGACGAGGAATTGAGACGAACGGAATCGCATTATGCAGACGCGAGGCTCCGATCACCCGGCGTAGGCGTTAAATGGTAACAGACGCCCGAACTGTCAACTACTGCCGACTTGTGAGTACCGTAATGGATTTTTTCGTAAAAAGTTGAACGGAGTTCGGATTTTTCAAATTTCGAGGTTTTTCGAAATAGATAAAATCTCATATTCCAGTAACTCGACATATTTTGATTTTAGGCGGGGTTTAAAATTCGCATAATGTATTATTTGGTATTTTTGAACTTTGTAGCCTTCAAATCAGACAAAATCAAATTGCTTTGGTTCAAAAATGTATCAAAATATGGATGTACTGTGTGTTATGTACGCACCACCGGTTTATTGAGGTAATCGAAACCGAAATTCGCGACTGAATTTGCAAAATGTTTGAGTTCTACTCACATCATGAGAAGAGTGGAGGCCAGAAGTTCCCTATTGTTGATCAAATGGTGAATGTAGGCCCTCGTGTGCTTTGTACAGGAAAGGCATGCGCATCCGTCGACCAATGGTACGAAATCTTCTTTAAATCTGTACACGAGAGAGAGCGAAAAATTAAAATTAACATCGTAATAGGGAATCTTCGGACCCAAACTATAGTTTATTGAGAACAAAAGAGCAGGAAAAGGCAAAATCTCGGGCAGAATTCGAACCTGGCACCTTCTGCGGCCTCCAGCGGTAGGCGCCCGGTTCAAATCCTGCCGGATTTTTCCTTAAACTCACTTCGAATCTGACAGATTTATCTCCAGCATAGGCGACTCTGATTCCTCGGTGGTTTGAGATCTGAAAAATCGACATTGGTGATTTTTTGGTTCAGTTTCAACACCATAAGCAAAATCAAGTTTAAAAAATGTAAATCAAATACCACTTTTGAAGCATAAAATTCTGAAATAAAATAAATTTTTTGCACTAAAATTTTCATCACTTAAATTAATTTTATCATAATAATTGATAGTGTTAAATAGTAATTTGAAGCTGTTATTTACATTTTTTATCACCTTTATTTCTAGGTCATTCTCCATTATGTTACAAATTTGCCTGTAATTGCACCATTTTGTTTCGCATAGTTTTTTTGCAGTTTTGTACCATTTTTTTGCACCGTTATTTTTATAACCTATATTAATTAATTCTATCATAATAATTGATCGATAGAATTAAATAGTAATTTGATGCTACTATTTACATTATTTGTTATCTATATTTTTAAGTCGTTCTCCATGATATATCATATGATATATATTTTTGCTCCAACTCCCAAAAAACCTATCCACCCCCTGAAAAACCGTTACCACGTTCATTCACCTCGCGGTCAACAAGATTTCGATGGACCGAGGCCGGACGAATTAATTTCGATTGGAAGACATTGGCCTCGTCCTCAAATGTCAATAGTCGCCTAGATAAATCTCCAAGGCCGAAAGTTCAAAACGTGTAAAAATATTTTGCGATCCCAAAAAAAAATCGGGGAAAAATTGCAATGACGACGAAACACCGATAAAATTTAAGAAAAACTTACGGAAGCAAATAAAGGTTTCGGAGAGCGATAGAAACCTTGAAAATGTTACCATACTCATAAAAACCACAGAATAGGTAGAATTCCGAAATTTTCTTGGAAAACGGTACATACCGATCGACGATTTCGAATCGGAATACGAGGGCGCCTTTCCGCTCGGTCACAAGGTAGGGATACGACGAGTCGAAAGCGTCGATACCTGAGTCCACAAGTTTCAATAAATTGGACGGCGTCCAACTGCCGTGAAGTAACCTCAATTTATCCGAGGGCAGGTTATCCTAGACGGAAACAAAAAAAAATTTTTTACCAACACCAAAAAATCAAGTTGCAAATTAAGTTTTTAAGCAAATTAAGTAAGTTTTTTTACAAAAAATGTTCTAGCAATCAGTCATATCACAAATTACAATACATAACTCACTACAGTCACGTCGATAACGTCTTCAATCGATTTAAAATCGATTTCTTCAACGTCCGGCCCGTTGTTGTGGAGTCCGTTTATGACGAAACCGTCGACCGGCGCATTTTTATACGAGGCGGCGGATTTTTTACGGGCCTCCGAATTGTAACCGCCTTCGACGGCCGCTAATATTCCGCTCGTATTTACCAGCTGGGCAAAATATCGATTTTGAATGAGTTCAATTTCGACGATTATACAAAATTCATTTCCGGTGCGAGTTTTTTCAAAATATTTCAACGATATTGAGAGAAAAGCTGGCGAAACCGGAGAGAATATTTCACTCGGAAATCGAACCCAGCATCTCTGGCAACGAATAATTACATATAGGATCGAAATATACCATCGACTCACTTCAGACGAGCAATGTCGTTGGAGACAGCCGTCGAACAATTGCTTGCTGCTCTCAACGACTTTACCGATTTTCTTCTTCGCCGTGTCAATATTCGTATCGCCGTTCGACAGCGCTTCGTAAAAGTCCGGCTTAAACGCTTCGACAATGTCCATATACCTAGGAAGAACATCATCATGATGTCATAGGTTACGAAAACAATTTTCTCTTATTTTAAAACAGCAAACTGTAGCAAACCCCTAACAAAAAAAAAAAAAAAAATGGATTTTACAAATAATGAAGACATACTCGGACGAATTCAGCGACACTCTGCCTTGGTTTGTCCATATTGACACATTCCTCTGTTTATTGTAGCCAACTGGCGTCTTGTAGGCCGGATCTTGGACGCTCAGGCAGGTGAGACACTCCTGCGGGACGGAAACACACCTTCTATCGTAGATATCGGTTGAACCAGAGAACTTATTTTCACTATTTTGCCTCCAGACAGAGATTTTTATCAAAACATTAAAAAACACATTGCAGGTAGGCACACAAACTCACACGCACCCCCCCTGCTCCCCCTACAGTGGGACTCACACGGAAGGCTCAACCCCCAACCGCCGACCGCCGAAGATTCGACCGTCGAATCCCTCTGGACGGCAATCCCCAAAATCGACGATCCGCTCCTCTATAGCCCGTATCCACGTCAGACCGATCTCCTCCCCATCCCACGGACAGACACACAGACCCTATTCTCTGATTGGCTGATCCTATGGATATGTTCTCTTTGGCGCACCTGCATCAATGTTTGTTGTTTACATGTTATTATTCATCTAAGGAACCTTATTTCTAGGAAAAATTATCAATGAATTTGCATGTGAAAATCACCAAAGAATCGGTCTGTCCAGACGGTCTGCGGGATGGGGAGGAGAACGGTCTGACGTGTGATACGGGCTCCCCCTAATTTTCCCATCCCTCTATTTTTCTGTTTTTAAATGTTTAATTTTTGCTATTTTTTAAATTTGTGTTTTTTATTTTACAAATTTTACCACTTTTATCAAATTACAAATTTTATCTATAGGTACTCTTCTTTTTTCTATTTTTTTGTAAATGATCTGTTTTTAAATTTTTATTTTTACCTATTATTTTTTTACTAATTTAATTTTTTAATTTGTTTAAGCGTTTCCCTCAATTTTTTAATCATTATTTTCTATCATTTATTTTTCTCTATTTTTCTATTCAATGCTCTATTTTTTTAACCTCCAAAATTTTTTTCATTTACTTACCTGGAGCCCAACGAAGCTGGAAATACCTTTCTTGAACTGTTTAACAGCTTCGTGCGAATGATACGTCGTCGGTAACGTGATTTGTACTGTTTGCTGTTCGGTCGTAAGCAGTTGCAGCACTTCGTGCGTCAAGTGGGGAATACTGCCACCCTGGACACAGAAAAAGAGAAAATTTATTCTAGAACGGCGTTAATGTTAATAGATCCGGCCCGAAGGACCATTTTGTTGGCGAATCAAGGGGACTCAAGCAGTACAACTTGATCGGTTTGAAAATGAATTGACTATATTTTTTGGAAACAATGAAAAGGGCAAATTAATCAACAAATGTACATTAGGAAATCCAGTCACGCAGCAACAAAGGGGAAAATTAAAATAATTGAAAATTTTTCATTATTTCTTATTTCTACGTATTTATGCAACAAGGAAGTAAAAAAATATGATGAGTGGCTATTGAATTACTTTGGTATAAAAAAGAAGCAGCGGAGTCTCGAAGACGATGTCTGGAAAACGAGAAAACCCGGTAAGAGTTCCACTCCGCGCCCGAGAGCCGTTGACGGCATTGAAACTGAATTTCATTTTGATTTTTTCATCAGCAAAGACCAATTGTGAAAATCGGCAACGCGGAAAAACGGACAGAAAATTTTTTTATCCAAAAGAAACCCCAAACCAAAACAAGCGCGCTTGACGAACGGATCAAACAAAACATCGTGGTACGATAAGAGATTGTGATAACGGTCTTTGATAAGCCGAATGGTCCAGCATTTTGCCTAAATGAACATAATATTAGTTTATAAAGTGATGCCGTTCTTGCTCTATCGCACTAGCACATTTTATTTCATGATTTCTGTGTCAAATTTGATATAAGTTAGGTAACCATTTCAGATAAATAATAATGTAAGCTATGGATTATCAGTCTTACCGTGAAAAATGATGGAAATGTCTCGTCATGTGTACCACAGCAATTTTCCTATAAAAATTTTTTTGCGCACCTACGATAAAGAATTGTGTATTATCGATAACAATCGATCTAGTATATGTGTATGTGATAATGTAGTAGAATTTCAGCGATAAAAAAATTTTATGTTACGTCAAAGAAGAAATTTTGATACGAGAAAAAGGTCAGATTTTCTGCGTACTTTAATCTATAATACTTTTAAAAAAATGTTAAGGATTTAATCCTTAATTTGAGCAAAAAACAATTTTTCCTTGACTGGGCACAAAAAACAAAAAAAACCCTCGCACTATCGATTGTGTCGATCGGCAACTTGTTATCCTTATCTCTCACGTGTGTTGACTTTGCGTGGGCGGATTATTTTTTTCTTCGGATCTCGCTCGCTCATGTTTTGATTTCAATTCGGTTGTTGAGTCTTCTTTCAGTTTTTCACATTACTTTTTTCTCATTTTCGACCGGCTCATTGAAAAGACATTCGGTTTTCTTTGAACTTCTGGTAAGTTGAAGATGTGGAGGCAAAAATGATCAAGTTGGAAGGAAAAAGGATCCAAGTCCATAACTTTTGTAATGTAATCAATTATTGACGATGAACTAACTAAGATTTTCTTGGGTTTCTTGCTCGTACTTGAAAACAATTACAGTCTCTTCTAGAAGAGCCAAAAATTTATTTTTTATGTTCACTCCATCAGCTAGAGATGGCTTCGATACATCGAATACATGTATTCACTCGAAATTTGGAAAATGCGACTTTGATCTTTGTTTTCAGGAAAATTCAAACTTAATCTAGCCCAATTTAAGGATTCGAAAAAAAATAGTTTTCCAAACAAAAAATGTTTGCTTAGAAAAAAATTGTGTTTTGTTGGTTAGTCGGCCGTTGAATTAGAAGGAATTAATCAAGCTTCAAACTCTGCATTCCATTGAAATTTGTCAAACGGGGCGTCAAAAAATAAAAATAGAAATTTTGCATAGGTACCTAAAAATATTTACTCTGGTTCTCATTCTAAAATTTAAATTCAACAAAACCAGGAACCCATCAAATAGGTCAATCATAGAGCTTTGTAAAAATTTTGAAAAAAATCATAGAGCTTTGTGAATGTGAATATTCACAAAGCTCTATGATTGTTAATGGACCTATTTGATGTTCCTGGTTTTGTTGAGTTAGAATTTAAGAATGAGAACCAGAGTTATTGTTAATGTTAGCTCGGTTAGTTATGCAAAATTTATATTTTTTGATGCACGGTTTGACAAGTTTCTATGGAATGCAAAGTTCAGCTCATGATCAATTTTAAATTGGAGTCTTGTGATTTCAAAACGTCACAAATAAATGATAAAAGGACTAAGGAGCGTTCAATTTTGCCAAATCCCGACTATTTGCAATCGGAAAAAAATTTGTTTGTTAATTTTTGTAAAAAAAAAAAAAACAAATAAAACAATAAAAAAATCTTTCATACTATCGAATGAGGCCACTTCCACTTTTATAGCTCCCCCCGTTCGAAAGTTATAGCCGTTTCAGTGAGGGTGTCTGTGACTCACGGCTTTCTGCGAGGATTTGGTGTACCATTATCCGGGCATCGATGTTTGTATTGAATACAAAATATAAATTTTATCATTCGCTGTTTTGTCAATATTTTAGAATTGATTTAGATCTCCGGGGAACACTTGTATTCAATCTCCTGTCTGAAATCTCAGGTCCCAGGGTCATTACTGCCGAAAAGGCGGAGTGAGCGATGATTTCCTTCGAATTTCGTCGTTGCATAACAACAACTGACCGAATTGATCCGTCTCTTGTGGCTCGGATTTGACTCAGAATCCGACCTGTCGCTGTCTGGGTTGTTGGGTTTCCTAAATGCCCGACCATTTTCGAAAGTTTCCGTTCCTAGAAAAGTCGTGACTTGATTTCGCGATTGAAATTGAAAATTTCCATCTTTTCCCATCCACTGTAATTTTTTAGGGTTAAATAAATTTAAAAAAAATCATTCTTTGTTCAGACGACCGGAATGAGCTACCTTAGGATAGAATGACGGACAACGATCCCTCGCTAGTTAGCTCTCCAGGGGATGAGACTGCTGAAACCAACACCCTCTCTGAGGTGAGTTCGAAATTTCATGCGCGAACTTTTTGAAAAAAATCCCTTTTTATGTTCCCCATTCATTTTTACTTCCATTTTTACAGAGTAACGACTTCCATATTTTCAGAGCGAATTGTATTCGTCCTAAAATCGAGTCGGAGCCTCAGGAAAACGATTACTTACACATTTTTGTACTCAGAATCACTTCCTGGACATGTGTCTGTGTGCCCGTCTGTCTATGTGTCCGTGTGCCCGTCTGTCTATATGTCCATGTGTCCATCATTTACAACCAGTGGTGCGTAGATAACACACAATACTTCCATATTTTGGAACGTAAAATTGTGACACAATTTGATCATATTTTGACTGCTTTTAAGGGTGTTTAGGTCAAAAATATCAAAAATCTCACTATGCAAATTTTAAAATTCGCCCAAAATGAAAAAACGCCACATTTTCGGAATGTAAAAAATATCCACGTATTCTGCAAGGTAAAACAAAGATTTTGAGACCAAGAACGCTCAAATCGGTCCATTTTTGTGGCCGGGAAAAAATAAAATAGAAAACACTAAAAATGCAAATATATCGGAAGTACTGTGCGTTATCCAAATTTCGATTAAACAGGGTGTTAGGTCTTGCCGAGACGAACATTTCAGTTCAAGAAATTTGAAAAAAGGTTGAGAATTGAGGGAGTTATGGTCATTTTTGTAAATGACCACAGACGGACTAACGGACACACGGACACACAGACACACGGACACACAGACACTTGTTCAGGAAGTGATTCTGAGTAAATGTGTATAAGAAAAAGTTTTTTCTGAAGCTCCGTTCCGATTCTCGATTTTAGGACGATCACAATACTTCCATTTACTCTGTAAATATGGAAGTAAAAATGGTCATAGATCCCTCAATTCTTAACCTTTTTTCCAGTTTCTTGAACCGGGATTTTCATTACAATTAGACCTATCGCCCTGTTCAGCCGGAATTCGAATTACTCTCAATACTTCCAAAATATCAGCACTTTTTGTATTTTATTTTTTCCTGGCCACAAAAATGAACCGATTTGAGCATTCTTGGTCTCAAAATCTTTGTTTTACCTTGCAGAATACGTGGGTATTTTTTATATCCCTGTAACTCAATGTATTTCGATTTCACACGAGTTTCAAAATTTACGTAGTGGGTTATTTGATATTTTTGACCTAAACACCCTCAAAAGTAGTCAACATTTATTCAAATTGTGTCAAAATTTTACTTATATGGAAGTATTGTGTGTTATCTACGAACCACTGGGTTCATTTTTATCTTTGTTTCAGTTTTTCCTCTTTTTGTGTTTTTTAGTATAAATTTTCCCTGTCTCCTCGTTACAGTCTGCGTCCTTCCTATCGGCTGAAAAGGCAGCTCACCCGGTCAAGAATGGCGTTCTTCCGAGTAAGGTTATTTCTCTTTAAAATTGCACATGTCCTCAAATGCAAAAAGTAAATTAATATTTAAAATCAATAAATAAAAATCGAAATTAGGCATTAAACTAAACCATGAATAAAATTAATACATTAATTGAATTCAATTTAGTACATTAAACGAATTTAATTTAATTCATTAATCGAATTAAAATAATAAATAAAAATAATTCTGTTGGTTCAAATTAACATATTTAAGTAAAAGAAAGGAAAAAATGAAGCAATACCTTCAAATAAAAAAAATTAATTCTTGATTTTAAATTAACAATAATTGTTCTTAATTATTAATAATAGAAATTAGGAATTAAACTAAATCAGGAATAAAATAAGTTATTTAAATTTAAAAAATGAATAAAATAATTCTGATGGTTTTCGACTTATTCAAATTAACATTCTCAAGTAAAAAAAACTAAGCAATACATTATTTATCTTCAGGCTCGAGTGCCGGTGTACAGAAAGTGGAAGAGAAGGAGACAAAAAAAGAGGATCAAGGAGACGCTGTTATGTTGAAAAGAGAACTCGGATTGTTCAGCGCTGTCGGACTCATCGTCAGTGTCATGATCGGTAAGTCACCTGATCTGTCAGAAAAAAATTAATCTCACGCCCGAAATTGAGTTTTTCGAAAATTGAGTGTTTTCCTAAATTTCACGTTCAAGGATCGGGAATTTTCGTGTCGCCGGCCAGCGTGCTCGAGAAATCCGGATCAGTCGGCTTGTGCCTAATCGTATGGGCTTCTTGCGGTCTGATATCGTATCTTGGTAAGTTCTTAAATTCAGATGATCCAAAATCAGGTCTTAAACCAAAAAAAAAATCGGTACGGACGTCAAAAACTCCTCAGACAATGTCAAAAAACCCAAATCCCCCCCAAATTGGAGAAAAATCCCTGAAAAAACCCCAAAATTTTGAGGCAAATTAAAAAGAAACTATTTATTCGAGTAGGTACCTATCTTTCAAATCAAATAGCTGTGAGTGGCTGCCTTAGCTGTTATTAATCTGCTGTGCTTAGCTGTTATTTCTTCATTTTTATGTTTTCCCAGACTTCCGTAGAAAAAACTCCGAGAAAAACCCCCGAAATTCCCCTCCGCATTAAAAACCATGGCAACACTGGGCCTAAGAGAAGATGAGCAGTGTTGCTCAAAAACATTTTCACACAGCTTTTTCTCCCGAATCCGCGCAAACCAGCGGTACCAACCGATTCCCCGTGGAAAAACCAATCCAGTGATACCAATAATGTTTGCCAAAAATTAAGTTAATCAGTGTTGCATGCCGAACGATTCTTTTTTCAACGATATTATTCTCAATTGACAATTCCAATGCAAACGCCAACCAGTGGTACCACCTGATTCCCTGTGGAAAAGCCAATCCAGTGATACCAATAGTTTTCGCAAAAAATCGAGTTATCCACTGTTGCGAGCCTTTTTTTTTTTTTTAAATTTTATTGACAATTCCAATGCAGGCGCTCTGGCTTTCGCCGAATTGGGCACCGTCGTACCGACTAGCGGGGCCGAGTACGCGTATTTCCAGGCCGCCTTCACGGCCCACCCCCGGCTCCACCCTTTCGTCGGGCCGCTCCCCGCCTTCATCTTCATCTGGGTCATCGTTTTGCTCGTTCGACCCGCCGAAGTCGCCATTCTCGTGTTGGCCTTCTCCGAATATCTGTACTCGCCGATCGTCCAAGCTCTGGGCCTCTATTTGAGCCCCTGGAGGGAATTCTTAGTTAAGAAACTCATCGCTTTACTAGCTATAAGTAAGTTGAACGGCTTCGGAGTATGGGTTTTTGAAAAAGTGATTTTTTGCTTTTGTTGTTGCATCTACTTTTATGGTGGCGCTTATATATTTTTCCGTGTTTCAGGTCTGATAACGTTCATAAATATCATGAGTGTCAAGCTTTTCATCAAAATTCAAAACGTGATCTCATGTTTGAAAATTCTCGCCTGCCTCTGCGTTATCGGCGGTGGTTTATACGGACTGGGCTCAGGTTTGCCAGCTTTGGAGATACATTATCGTGAAATTCCCTAATAACTTTTTTTTTTTAAAGCGATTAGGCCAAAATAATGACACGAAAGTGTGGAATAAGTAAGCTTCCCTGATTTCTCTGAAATTCCCACTCAAGGGGAAAAGTCCCGCATGTGCCGCACCTGTATACACTTGGACTGACTGAAAATTCGAGAAACCTACTTATTGCTCGTAATAATCGTATACTGTGCACATGATTTATGATCGATTAAAATTAATAAATTTATTCTATGTATTTTAGGCTATACTGAAAATATATCACGAGGTTTCGAAGGTACCAGGTCAAACGTGAAAGATCTTGTGTTCGCCTTTTTCAACGGCCTGTGGGCTTTCGACGGCTGGTTAGTGCCTTCATATTGCTCCTACTACTACTACTACGACTACTACTGGGGGCCTATTCCGTAAATTTGAAGCAATATGTCTCGGTAGTTTACAGAATAGCCCCCCTGCTACTGCTACTACTAGTACGACTACTACTATTACTATGCTGTTCAGCCCAATACCGAAATCCCCTTCTCTACTTTCCATTCGCTCTGTTCCAGGACCTCAGTTACTGTCGTTACTGAAGAAATCAAAAATCCCAATCGGTAATTGAACCTCGCACTATTTTCTGTTATGAGGCGGTTCAGGGCAAGAAATATGCGTTTTGGAAGATTCAATTTTGACTTCTTCGCATCGAAATGTGTCTAATCTCGAGCGCTTTATGAGCGATATTTATGAGGGCTGCAGAAGCGAAAGCGCTCGGGAAATCACAGATTTTTATGTGAGGGAGTTTATCTGCCACCCTCAGCCGCCTATATTGGAAACGAATTTTCTCATAGTTGAACTAGCGATTCTGGCCGAATTTTTCATTCGAATTATTTCTCTCTTCAGAAACATTCCAATGAGCATTTCTATAGGCGTGCCTCTGATAACGTCTTTGTATTTCATGATGAACGTAGCCTACATGACAATACTCAGCTACTCTGAGATCGTATCGGCACCGGCGGTCGCGACCGTGAGTACGAATCATTTGTGTGTATTGTGAGTGTTTGAATTTCAACCGCTTTTCTCCAATTTCGATCCCTTTTTCCACTTTTTCGAGCAAAGATAGTAGTCCCAACCAGGCGGCAAGGCACGCCCGGGGCAACTTTTTTATCAAGTAAAAGCCCAACGCCTAGATCGGACTTTTTAGTTTTCCCTTCGCAATTGTTTTTCAATTATTGTGGGCTGCATGAAGACTCCTGTCTGTACAAAATCCCCATAAATGTCAATATCGTGAAGTATTGGTTGTAGGCGTTTGCTGAAAAATTATTCGGCCCCGTCGCCGTACTCGTGCCTTTGGCTGTTGCATTGTCAAGCTTTGGTTGCGGGCTGAGTGTTCAGTTCGGAGTATCACGGTAAGTTGGGTTATCCGTATGTGCACGAGTGAATGCTGATACTGAAAAATTGGCCAATTTAAAAAATGCAAATATTCTCAAATTTAGATTGTGCTTCGCCGCGGGAAGGGCCGGCCACATGCTGCAAGCCTTTTCCTTCATACATGTCAAACGGCTCACGCCAGCGCCAGCAGTGATTTTGCAGGTGAATTATTCCGCAGATAAAATCTTTTCTAACCTGAAACACTGCAGGATGAGTGATTTTCGAAAAATATTTTCAGGGATCCCTTTCCTTCATTTTCATTTTGCTGGGCAACATAAACGAGCTGATAGAATTCGTCAGCTTCCTCATTTGGCTGTTCTACGGCCTTGCCATGATCGCATTATTGGTCATGAGGAAGACCAAAGCGGATGTTCCTAGGCCCTATAAGGTTAGTATTGGTGTAATAATGGCCAACCGTTAACGACAATAAAAAACTCTTCTTTCATCGTCTTCTTCTCCTTCTTGCTCTTCCTCGTCGTCCGCCCTCCTCGTCATTCATCCTCTTCCTCATCATAGTGATCCATTCTCCCTCATCATCACTACTCCCTCATCACCCTCCTCGTCATCATTATCCCTTCTCCCTCATCATACCTCTCCCTCCTCTTACCTCTTCTTAATCACTCTTACTCCTCATCATCCATCCTCCATCCTCATCATTATGATCCTATCCCAACTGTTCTTCCTTTTCCTCATCATCCATCATCATCAACCCTACTCCCCCATCATCCCTCCTCCTCGTCAGTATCCCTTGCCCCTCATCATGCCTCTCCCTTCTCATACCTCTTCCTCATCATCCGCCCTCCCTCCTCATCATTATGATCCTATATCCATAGATCTTCCTTTTCCTCATCATCTCTCACCCCCCCTCATCATTATGATCCTGTCTCCCTCATCATCCCTCATTCTCGTCATCCCAACTCCCTCATCATCCCTCTCATCATTATGATCCCTCCTCCCTCATCATAACTCTTCCTCATCGTCCTTATTCCTCATCATCTCCCCCTCCCTCAACCCACCTCATCATCATTATGATCCTATCACCCTCTTTCTCCCTCCCCATCCCTTCTCTTCCTCATCATCCCTCCTCTTCCTCATCACCCGCCCTCCACAGCATCACCATCCCTTTTCATTCCTCATCATCCTACCTCTTTCTTCCCCCCTCACCCGCCCTCCTCATCATTATCCCTTCTCCCTCATCATCCCTCTCAACCTCCCTCATCATCATTATGATCCTGCGTCCATTTTCTTCCTTTTCCTCATCATCCCTACTCCCTCATCATCACCCCCTCCCTCAACCCACCTCATCATCATTATGATCCTATCACCCTCTTTCTCCCTCCTCATCACCTTTCTCTTCCTCATCATCCCTCCTCTTCCTCATCATCCCTCCTCCTCAGCATCACCATCCCTCTTCCTCCCCCCGCCACGTCATCATCATACCTCTTTCTTTCCCCCTCACCCTCCCTCCTCATCATTATCCCTTCTCCCTCATCGTCCCCCTCAACCTCCCTCATCATCATTATGATCCTACGTCCATTTTTCTTCCTTTTCCTCATCATCCCTTCTCCCTCATCACCACTCTCCATTCCCCCTCAACATCCTTCCTCATCATCATCATCATCATCATCAACATCATCATCATCCCCCTCCCCCCTCCTCCTTCCCATCCCCCCTCCTCAACACCCATCCTCCACCTCCTCCTCCTCTTCCCCCCGCTCTTATTGCGCCTTATAAAATTTTTCAAAAAAAAAAATCCATTTTTTCTTCCAGGTGCCCACGGTTATACCGGTTTTTATACTCTTCATCGCAATTTCATTAGCGGCCATACCCTTGGTCCTCTCGCCGGCTATTCAGTACCTTGGCGCGGTGGCTTTTATCCTCCTCGGGACGCTCGTTTATTATATTTGCGTCTACAAAAGCCATCATCCGTCTTTTATGGGTAAGTTAATATGATTGATGATATAGATCCAAAATAGATTTATGCAGCAAATTTTGCAACAGATAAAAAATGGATTTTTACGTATCGATATATTTAATAAATTCCCTTCTCCTCTATTACCAAAATTTTCCAATTTTCGCTAAACTACGAATATTTCTCGAATCCCTGCTTACAGATAAAGTTACCAGATGCATACAGAAATTGTGCCAAGTCGTGCCTACCGATGTGCGCGAAGCGGAGCCCAGAGAAGAACTGGCGCAGAAGTGCGACGAATGCTGAACGAAAAATGACAATACCAGTGCCTTGTCGATAATTTCTCCTGCCTTGCGCCCAGATCGATTGTGTTGTTTGACAATTGATAAAATTGGTTTTCGTGAAGAACGCGTCGATGAAAATAATTTTTGTTGTTATTGTGTGTAAAACAATTATTGTTATGAAGAATAACGTGTTACGCTTTTATAATTGTTTGCATTATTCAATAATGCATTATGCCAGTCAAATCTATGTTATCTTGGGGGATTTTGAGTTTTTTCTCCGATTTAACTGCCCCGCCATTGGTTCTCAAAGACCAAAATGCCTGCCTTTGATTCCTACTTACTTTAAGAATCTGTATTTTTAATATTTCGTTTTCGCTTGTTCGAATTCATCGTTGAATTACCTTTTTTACCTAACAGTTTGCTTCCAGTAATAATTTTTTTACGTTGCTCAAAACTAAAAAAAAATATAAATTTTAATTTACAAATTTTAGCAGAACATTATTCACGTACATCTTTTGTCCTTTCGTCCTGATAAATGGTAAGTGTCAATAACGGCAGTAATACAGTGGCCTAATCTCAATTTTGACAGAAATTCTGAAGAATGGGTAAGTATTTGCCGACAGTAAACACGGCGGTACCATTCGGCTCATGCATGAGGAGGGATGATGAGGAATAAGGGTGATGAGGTTCGTTAACTTGATAACCAGCAGCCTGTCAGTCAATTTAGGTAAGTTTTTTCGAATGAAACCAAACCTCATTTTTGAATTCCAAAAACTATAAAAAGTCAAAAACTATAAAAAATGTGAGTTGGAAATTTTCTTTAATTTAAACAGGTAGGTACCTGAATAGTTTTTTTAGACATTTATTAATTAAATTGCTGAAAAGTTAAGGGTGATTCCACTAAAAGTGGCGAAATCGTGTCTTTTCTTCATATCTTGAAAACTATTCGTAGTATTGCGATGGAACAAAAAGCGTTGTGATTAGATCGTTGGTCCCCATGCTCCGCACGTGTAAACTGTCCAAAAATATTATTAGCAAGTGGAGAAAAATATATAAATATAGCCGAAATGTCATTCCCCTGGCATGTCCCCACCCCTAGGTACACTACTTCTTCAACCAACCCTGGTTATTCGGATCGAGATTTTCAGAATCTGCTAAAACGAATGCACTCAGTATATAGTCCCGTATTAGCTCCGCTGTTCTCATAATTTTAGATGCATAGGCTTCAATGTTAGAAGCAAAGCACAGCGTGTCCCCGCCTTTTTGCGTCATTCCCCTGTCAAAACTGGTCACCCCCATAAATGGGAAACTATTACAGTTTCGGTAATTTTGAAAACGGCATTCGGTAGCTCTGGAACTCTAGAACGTGCCTGATCTGCAAGATAACACTAGTGTTTGTTGAGAAGCCATTGAGAGGCAAAAAACAACCTCATTTATGGTGAGTATTTTTATTATGTGTCATTCCCCTGTATTCAATATCTTATCAAATTGAAGTAGTAGATTTTTCCCTCTGCCACTATTCTTTAGGTCTGGTGGTGCACCTTCTAGCGTATTTTTTTCAAAATTTAGGTAGTGAAAGGAGGAGGGAAGAAATGGGGAAAACCGCGATTTGTCATTCCCCTGGCCGTCATTCCCCTGCATGTTCTGGATGGAGGTTTGTCAGCTAGGGCGCTGCTCCCTCAATTCTCAACCTTTTTTCAAATTTCTTGAACTGAAATGTTTGTCTCGGCAAGACCTAACACCCTGTCTAATCGAAATTTGGATAACGCACAGTACTTCCGATATATTTGAATTTATAGTTTTTTCTATTTTATTTTTTTCCGGCCACAAAAATGAACCGATTTGAGCGTTCTTGGTCTTAAAATCTTTTTTTTACCTAGCAGAATATGTGGATATTTTTTATATTCCAATATTGTGGCGTATTTTTATTTTGGGTGAATTTTAAAATTTGAATAGTGAATTTTTTTGAGTTTTTGACCAAAACACCCCTAAAAACAGTCAAAATATGATCAAATTGTGTCTCAATTTTACGTTTCAAAATATGGAAGTATTGTGTGTTATCTACGCACCACTAGTTTTCTTTTTCACCTATTTATTCATCAGTGTGAGAACGTAGGTACCATTTTGGCATCATCGAATTCACCATTGACCATTACTCCTCAAATGATATGATGATGAACCGACGTACCTACTCCAATTATTTGAACTTTATTTTCTGAGATACCCAGACAAATAATGTACCCATGTCACTAATCTACTTAGCAGCGTTTAATTTGAGGTTTAAATAGATTTTTTTAAGTCTCTCAATTTTGTCATTCCCCTGGACCACTGATTTTTACCTAATCATGTCTGTAAACCCTCTCTGGGTGATGAAACTACACTGCTGGTATATAGTTTTCATTAATAGCAGGCAAATGAACAATTTCTCGTCGAAAAACATGCAAAATTTTATCATTGGTAAAACGGAATTTGCTGACCCCAATTTCGCCACTTTTAGTGGAATCACCCTTAAACAAGTTTCTAATGGTACCTTTTTTTTACTAATTAAGTAAAAACGTCACTAAGGAAGGTCATCTTAATGAGTTACGGGGAAAATTGGATAGGCACTTTGATACCTCATTATTCAATCAATTATGCACAGTTTTAACGTATTATTCAGATTTTCTATTTGAACGGCAGGAATGCTGAGGATGGCAGACTATTTGTGATTAGTAAACAAGGCGGTTTACTATTGTGTAAATTAGGCTCGTTAACCTGGTATTTCCAAAACGGAAAAGGATATATTTTCAAAATGGATAACCAGCCAGTTAGTCGATTTCGGTCAGTGCACCGTCGGAACACCCATCATGTAAGTTGCGTATTTGCTTGATAGATACATAAGTACCTATTTTATAGCGCATAAGTTTGAAGAATTAAAATTTTCTCGAAAATTTCTCAGGATTTGCACATTTTTGTACACCTCAGAATCGAAACAAAACCAGCCCTGGCCCAAAAAATGTATGAGTAGGACGTTTAGCTGAAAACCCGCATTAGCAGGTACCAGAGAAGACAGCACAACACTGATAGGTACTTCGATTTTGAACTGATGTACTGCTGCGCGCAGAAAATGTTACAGCCTAGCGCTCAGACGTCTGGTCAATGAAGAAAGAAGAAAATCGACGAAGATGAATGAAGATTAGAGAAAAGTATCGATAAGTACTTAATTTTTTTATGTATCAGGTCTCGCGTTACCATCGAAAATACGCAAATATCAGACAAAAAACTATGTTGGATAATCCGGGGTACGCTGGTTGAACGACAACCTTTTGAACGAATAGCACTGGGCCCATAACCTGTTGAAATTAGTTTTCACCATATTCCTAATTCGACGTTTATAGAATAGGAGCATCAAAATTTTAATGTTATCTATTCCGAAATTCGTAGGTATCGCAGGTTTCTGCTCGTTTTGTACTTGACGTGGGCCGCGCACGGTCGAGCTGATTTGACCGATGTCCCGCAGGAGGCCTGCCTCGCAGACAGCGATCCCAGTACACTGGACATACCGATCAATTTTACCTGCCCGTGCCATCATAACAGATTCGAGGTGAGTTAGGATCATTGGTTGGCCTGGTGGTGGCGACAGGAAGCTGGAGTTTCGACCTGAAGGGGTCGGGGCAGATGTGATGATGGCGTCAGCAGCACATGGCTGCGCTATAACCTCTTTTATTTCCATCCCCATATTCTTCATTGGTGGAGGTGTGTGTTCATTTTCCCAAATTCGTGGTGGCCAATCATTGCCTGCAAGGAACCCCAAACTTGCACCACTACTGCCATCACCTGGAGTTGGGACTCAAATCTCCCTACTGTGTAAAGCAAAACGCCGAAATTCTTTGTAGGAACGCCTGAAAATTGGTAAAGCCAGGATATCGGGCGGAACCGAAACTGGCCTGCACGAATTTCCATTCGCTGTCGGCCTTGCACACGTCAACACGCTGACCGGCGGTTACGTCCCGTACTGCGGCGGATCCATAATTTCTGACAGACACATCCTCACAGCCGCTCACTGCGTAGAATCGAACCATCAACTACAAAGAGATACGGCAGTCATACTCGGCACGCACGACCGATCACGTATGGGTTTTAAGAATTTTTGTCCTCAAAACGCATTTTGGGCCATTTGGTGATCAGGATTGTAGCAACCATAGCATGCGACAGATTTTTGATTTCCAGCGGTAAACAGCGGCTGAATACTTTTTGAAAAAGACCCTACTCCACATACGCCGGTTAATAGGGTCTGCTTAAGGATTTTTTGGTGAATTGGTCTGCGAACCTGCTGATGTCTCGGCATCGGTGGCACCGTCAGGTCGGCCCCTAGTGGGAACTTCGCAATTCATCGCCGCGACTGTTGCTGCACGGACATCACCTGGCTTGCAGCTCAATTCACCAAAAAAACACTTCAAAGACCCAGCGGAGAGGTTTCCCAGCCACCAAAACACGACAGGAACAAGCCATACCTTCAGGAATAAGAATAGGGTGTGTTCCAGGAGTGTAGGCGTTTGCTGGTGCCTTTCGCATGCGCAGTGCTTTGTTCGGTAGGCAATGACACAAACATGTAGAAAGCTTACACTGCGCATGCGCAGTACCTACAAACGCAGTACCCATGCTCTTGGAACAAGCCCATTGTAATGAACCGTTATGCTCCCTGTTCAGAAAAAGACGGTTGCGCCAAAGTGAAGATCGTACCATATGGAAACGTGATAATCCACCCGAGTTTCCATAACGCGATGATGTGGAACGATTTGGCTATCCTGAAGCTCAAGACGCCCGTTTCATTTACGGAGAGTATCCAACCGATTTCCTTACCAGTCCATCACCTTATTTACAACTTGACGTACAAGTCGGTCAAGATAATAGGTATGTAACTCATTTTGATTCACATCAAGAGTTACAAAGATTGATGATTATTGATGATTTGATCCACTATCATTCTCCAGGCTGGGGAGCCGAGAAGCTGCAAGGGCCGATGTCGGCAGTACCGCGCGTGATTGAGACTCCGGTCGTCTCCATTGAGTCGTGCGCTTCATGCTGGTGCGGTTACGTCCGAGGACCGCCATACCCGGAGAATCAGCTGTGCACGCTATCTCCAGACCGCACTGCTTGCCAGGTAATCCCTCAACTATGGACCAGCATCTGCAAACTCTACATGATCAGGGCTGCCACAGGATCGACCTTAACCTTCATCCGGGCGCGTCCCTCGCCGCAACGCCAAAGGGCGCGGGGCGGTACTCTACCGCCCTCCTATTTTCAGGTCTTTTAGACCCCAATACATCATTAAAAATGTCAGGAATCGTGTTCAACTTGACGATAAACATGTAACACTCACGTTTAAGTAATGAAAACATTAAATGTTATAAATTTTATTAAATTAATTAGGTAATTAAATTTGTAATTAAATTAATTAAATTTTATTACATTAAATTAATTATTATTAAATTAATAAGTTATTATTAAATTAATAAATATCATTAAACTTCAATATACGGTAAATTTTCATAAAAAATAATTGCGATTGCAAGAATCGCGCTTGTCTTGCTATAGAAATATCAAAAACATCCATGGTTTCATCATAGGATTCATTTGAGTAATGATTTAGATGAAATGAACTCGATATTACGCAAAAATAAATGAAATCCATACTCAATTTTGCCTGGACTGCCCTCGCAGAAACGTAGCACAAATGGGCGCGGGGCGGTTAATTACCGTCAAAATTTGAACTTTGGCAATTTGATCTCGACTGATGGACACCACTGACAATTTTTCCCTTCGATGACCCTGGGCTCTGGCTTCACATAATGTAACTTGAGAATACTTGCCCCTCCGGCTCTCCTCCGAGCGACAGTTTAGGAATTTTGAGCCCTTTTATGAACAGGGCGGTAGATTACCGCCTACGCGCCCGGATGAAGGTTAAATGTCGCCAAAAAGCGCGATTTTCGTCATTGGGTTTGGGACATTATCGGGACCAACCATCAAGCCAAGCCATCAAGCCTCAATACCTCAGCTATGAACGAGCATGAAGCATCTTGACGGTGTATTGCCCAATCCATTTGGCGTGCAATCTATGGACGTATATGCCAAGTTGCCACCGATCCAAATTTTGAGATGAAGGCAACCCAGACGCCTTCAAAGACAATGCTTTGAATTGGGCAGTGTTGCAGTTTCACCGTCGATCTGCGAACTCGTTCATAATCAGGGTTGCCACAGGACAGGCCTTAAATTTTTGATTTGGACCAAAAAGCGTTATTTTTATTATTGGGTTTGTTCCAGGAGCGTGAATGTAGGCAATATTAGGTGCCTCAAGGGGCGTCCACAAGCGCGCGCCTTCATGCGGCGAATGCGGCGCGGCAAGGTCCGGAAAACACCATTTGAACACCATTTTTCCCACGATTACATTTTAATATTATCAATATTTCCTGCGATTGTGTATCCGGCAGTGCCTAAGCAACAATGCTACTCTTTCCATAGAGATCAGTATACCACTCTATGATTTTGTGCTTGGGGGATGTGGTTGCTAATATTCAATCGTAACCATGGTGAAAATGGTGTTTTCCGGACCATTCAGTGCCGCACGAAGACGAGCACTTGTGAATCCCCTCGCGCAGTGCAAAGCTTAGCAATCCATGGCTTCGACGCTTGCAAACATTACAAATCCTTGCACTGCGCATGCGCAAGGCACACTCAAGCTTCTGGAACTAGCCAATCGTCAAGCCCATTTGCAAGATGAACAAGACTGGCCAAAGCGAACAACCTTGTATCAATCCTGCTTTCAGGGCGATTCCGGAGGCCCGGTGATCTGGTTGGATCCGATGACTCAAAATTACACTCTGGTCGGTGTCGTTTCGTACGGTGCAAACTGCAGCGAATCGCGCCCGTCAGTTCACACTTCGGTAGCTGCGTATGCGGATTGGATAAGCTCTGTCATGGAGTAGATGTCAACAAAAAATGTAATCCGTAATTACCTCTCATAACCAAATAGGCAGTCGGTGTGTGACAAAAATTGAAATAAATTTACATTTTCCGATTTACCATATCATTCTTTGAGAAATGCAAGCCTTGATTCTACCCCATGCATTATTTTCTTCCCCAATTTTTCCTGATTTTTGAAAATGTATTACCTTATATAGAAGGTACCTACCTAGAGAAATGCTCAAAAAACGGACAATCTGACGTCTGATAAGCAAGCGCGTCCTTTTTCCGCACCAGAAAGGTCCATATCCTATAAGGAGAATATATTTCAGTGAGACCCTGACGGACCGCCGTGCTTGAAAAAGGAGCATCTCTCTTCTCCGAGTTTTACGAGCCATACAAATTTTTTTTTTTCTAAATCATACCTTCACCATGAATTTACTACTCCTCGCTATACTGTAAGTACTATTTTTTCCCAACTAAGTACTACTATCTACTTCTTTATTTTTTGAACGAAACATTTTTTCTTCTCGAAGATCTGGAAAAATAGAGGAAAATTTGTTTTTTCGATATTTTCTTTGTCTCCTTCACAAGGGAAAAAAATGGAGGTTACAGGTTTACCTATTGGTACATGATATTTTGAACTTACAAAGTAGTACATCATAAATGGTTTTATTTAAAAAAAAATTACTAGTTTTTTATATTTCACCTACTTATACAGGCATTTCCATCTCTTTTTTTCATTTTTTCTAAGCTCATAATGTAAATACTGGATTTTTTCAATGCTATAGTTCCCTTTGTTTAATTTCCGAGTTGAACATTTTACCCCCCCCCCCCCCCCCCCGAATAGTTTTCCTAGTCTACCGGTAGACATACCTTGCTTCCGAAACCCACCATTATTGCATTAAATAATAATATTTTATTTATATTTTTAAAATAAAGGCACATTTATTTTATTAAATTAAGCATTTATTCTATTAAATTGTATATTTTATTATTTTTATTGTATAGCTAAATTAGATTTTTGTTAATTTTTTAAATATTTTTTAGTTTTTGAATTGAGTGAACTGGAAAAATGGGCTAATTTGGAAAATATGATAAAGTCTGGTTTGGAAAACTATCGGCAATTTTTCAGAGGTCAGTAGATGGCAGATGGTCAATTTGAGAAAAGATGAGCTCGATAAGGAGAGTTCATCGTCCTCAGACTCAAAACAGAGGGATGACAAGATAGCGGAAAAGGAAACGGATCAGGAGTCTGAAAATAACTGATAAAACTATCCCAAATGTCGAAATTATTGCCAGTGTTGAGTAGATAATAATACTTCCATATTTTTAAGTATTATAATCATAAAAAATAATTTAATTTCGACTAATTTGAAGGCAATAGTAAAAATTACTAATAGTGTAGGTAGTAAAAATGTACTAATAGTATACTAGCCTATAGCTTTTCTATCAGTTTATCAGAGACGGAAGCTTCGATTTTTTCGCCGATTTGGGTGACTCAAAAAATCGCCAATTGGACGTCGTCGAAGGGTCCGAAGAATTACGAATTTCATTCAAACGACGTTTGCCAAACAGAAGCTTGTAAAAATGCTGGTAAATAATATGGTCTATTTCTTATTTTCTAAAATTTCACTTCGGATAAAATTTTTTAGAATTCATTTTCTCCATTCATTTTATTACAAATAAATTTTTTTAAAGATATTCAATAAATTCATAATTTTATTGGATCTTTGAAATTTAAATTTTGTTCGAACTATTTTTCGTTGAATTCAATTTAAATTCAAATTCTGAAATATTTTTCATCCTCTGAATTTTCACGTAGCGGAATCTCTTCTTCGCAACATGGACCAGTCGGTCGATCCATGCTCGGATTTTTACAAATTTGCCTGCGGTGGATGGCTCCGGGCGAATCCGATCCCGCCGACGGAGCCGAGCTGGGGGCAGTTTGACATAGTGTCGGACAAAAACCATCACGAAACAAGAGGTAACTACCTAAATTATAAAACTAAAAATATTTAGGGTGATATTCAGAATTTTTTTTTAAATTTTGATAAATTTTCCTAATTTTATTGAATATTGCAATTTTATTTTCTCAATGTTTGGCACTTTTTATTAACTTTTTTAAATTTTTTCAAAACTTTTTTGTACTTATTTCAAAACCATTTTACTCAGATGTTTGATCAAAATTAGGGAGCCTCCACCGGAGAGTCCTGCGGAGCGATAGGGAGCGTCCTAGGGAACGATAGAGACCGCCCGAGGGAGCGATAGAGACCGTCCTTCGGAGCGATAGAGACCGCCCGAGGGAGCGTCCTAGGGAGCGATAGGGAGCGTCCTAGGGAGCAATAGAGACCGCCCGAGGGAGCAATAGAGACCGCCCGAGGGAGCGATAGAGACCGCCCGAGGGAGCGATAGAGACCGCCCGAGGGAGCGTCCTAGGGAGGGATAGGGAGCGTGCACGGGAGGGACGAGGAGCCTCCTTGAGAGAGAAAATTTGCATAGTGAGTTTTTTATATTTTTGACCCAACACCCTCAAAAGCAGTCAAAACATAATATAATTGTGTCAAAAATGTACGTATCAAAATATGGAAATGTCGTGTGTTATCTACGCACCTCTGTTTTTAAATTTTTTTCAAAAAATTCTCAGTCAAACAAACTTCAGATTTTTCATAAAAGTTCAAGAAGTTTTTTTAATTTTTAATTCGGTTTTTTCATTGTTTTAAACGTTTTCCACATCAATTTCTTTACTTAGTATGTTTTTTTTGACATTATCCATGTTTCATGAACATCAGAAATCCTGGAGTCTGAAATCGACCTAAATGAGCCGGAACCGGTGACAGCCATGAAAATCATCTACCAGACTTGTCTGAAGAAAAGTACGAATCCAACATATTTTCGATAGGTTCCTATGAAAATAATGATGCGTAATGAATTTCAGAAAACATTTCCTCGTCTTACAGATTTGAGCGATTCGAAAGAAAACATCAAGCCCTTATTGGACCTGACATTATCTTTGGGCAGCGGATGGCCCATGGTCTATGGTCAACAGTAAGATTGCAAAGTTAACAAACGTTGCAACTTTTAATGGATGAGAATTTCGTCAAAATCAAACGGGTAACTAGCCACCTACCCCCCGTGTTTTGGTAAAATTGAAAACTTGAAAAAATTTCAGGTGGTCCGACAATAATTTCGTCTGGTACGAAATGGCAGCTGACATTATATCGAATCTGTACTCGTCATCTCTGATTGGTGTTTTTGTGACCAACGACCGTAAGAACACCAGTTCGTACGTCATCACGGTAAACGAACATATGACAGATGCCGTTTTTGCAATGTTTCGTCGACCGTATGCTAAAACTATGTTTCGCGCGATCCAGATCGACCAGCCGAGTTTTGTTCTCTCTCGCGAAATGTTGCTCAAGCCGATGACGTACAAGCGCCAAGTTGAAGCGTACCGGGCGCACGTAGTCGGCGTTGCGTGGGCGTTGGCAAAGGCAGCCGGCAGTGCGCATGTCACGAAAACCGAAATCGCCCGAGAAGTCGAGGAAATGCTCGAATTCGAAACGAAATTGTCCAGCGTAAGTGCAATTTTCGCTTCCAAAAAAGTTTGAGAGGTTTAACTTCCCGACCGATTTCGTGGGTAAATTATTCCTAGAAATAATGTACCAAAATAGCTCGAGCCCCTCAGTTTTTAGTTCCATTACCATAAAATTATGGAAATTTTCAGCTGGTGAGTTCGCAAGAGATGAGAAGGAATGTCCTGAGGACCTATAACCCGATGACCCTCCGTACTCTTCAGGACCTTTCTGACTCCAGTGCTAATAATCAGGTGAAATGGATTTTAACATTTCCCTCGCTAAAATAATTATTAACGAAGATAAGAAAAACGCGAATAACGTCGGATTGCGAGCTCCTGCTAGATCCTAATCTCTTGATAGGTGATAACATTTTCTGGCCTGTAATAAGCGGCACCAGAAATACCAGGATGCTCTTGGGAATCAATTACTTTTGAGCTCCTGTTACTTGAGTGAAACTACCCTGATACTTTGTTAACTTGTCAATAAACCAATGCTTTCTTTAAATACATTCTCCAAATTATAAGAGCTCCTCAATAGATAAAATCCTGTTTTGAGCTCCTGGTACCCCACAGGCTCCTGATTATTGGAGCTCTTATTGAGCTATTGAAGCTCTCAACAAACCTGATACTTTGTTACCTGCAAGATCATAGTAAAATATCATTCATAAGAGCTCCTCAATTGATCAAATCTTGTTTTGAGCTGTTGGTTCCTTTTAAGCTCCTAATTATTGCAGTTCTTGGTTACAGGAGCTCCTGCTGAGCCCTAAGCCCCTGATTATTAAAGCTCCTATTTAGCCTGAAGATCCCATATCTGAGCTCCTGTTGAGCCTTTGGCTAGATTCAAAATGGGCTCCTAATTATTGTAATTCTTGTTCATAGATCGGTACCGAAAGAAAGATTTTCGGCCGAAAGAGACAATTTTGCAGAGATTTTTAATCAAGTAGTACAAGGTGTGATACCCTTGCTCCCCAACCGGATGTCTTACCCAGTGGACTACCAGGCGACCGTCTGTCGAATAACTAATTTCCCGAGGGTTTCAATCGGAGGCTCAGTGTAGGTTTTTCTGCTGCCAGATCATACTCCAGCTTATTCAATTAATTCTGACAGATATTTATTTATGGCGTAGATAAATTGGCTGAAATTCATGAAGAGGCTAACGAAACGATTCGATTTTGATCTCGACTGGTCCGAGCGCGTTATTGTTCGAGAAAAGGATTTCATTTTCAATTTGATGGGCTTACTACAGCAAACACCTCCCAGGACTGTTGGTATGATTTATTTATTGATATCTACCTAGATTGAAAATTAAGCTCAGAACGGCAAAAAAATCGTACAGATCTCGACTCTGACATTTCAACAACTGGTCGGCCCAAATAATTCTGATTTATTTTTATTATTTATTGATCTAAAAGGCCTTATTGATCGATTCGCAGCCAATTTCATGCAATGGGGCGTCGTGAGACATTTCGCCCACGAGCTGACCAGCTCATTGCGCCATCTAACGTTCGAATTTGAGCGCATTTTGACCGGCGCCACGAACGAGCAACCGATGTAAGCTAAATGTTATTTTTGGCTATTATTTGGCGCAATTTGCAATAATTCGACGAGACTCGAATAATTTTCAGATGGAAGGAATGTGTTGGGACGGTTCATTCTTCGCTCAGCATGGCCCTCGGCTACAGCTACGTGCAGAAACATTTCGACAATTCGGCCAGATTAGCGGTAGGATTGGTTATTTTAGATAGGCAAACAGTCAATTTTTGCAGTTATTTATAGGCAGTAGAAATTTAAGTGAGAAAATCCTAATAGTCATGCGTACCCACTATTCAAATTTCAAAATAAATTTCAGAAAAATCAAAAATTAAACAAAAATATAAAAAATCAAATTTTTAAAAAAATTAAAAAGTCAAATTTTTTAAAAAACCCAAAAAATCAAATTTTAAAAAATTAAAAAATTAAATTTTTTGAAAAAAGTCTAAACCAGTGGTGCGTAGATAACACACAATACTTCCATATTTTGAATCGTAAAATTGTGACACAATTTGATCATATTTTGACTGATTTTAAGGGTGTTTAGGCCAAAAATATCAAAAAATTCACTATTAAAATTTTTAAATTCGCCGAAAATGAAAAAACGCGACATATTTGGAATGTAAAAAATATCCACATATTCTGCAAGGTAAAACAAAGATTTTAAGACCAAGAACGCTCAAATCGGTTCATTTTTGTGGCCGGAAAAAAATAAAATATAAAACACTAAAAATGGAAATATATCGGAAGTACTGTGCGTTATCCAAATTTCGATTAAACAGGGCGTTAGGTTTTGCCGGGACAAACATTTCAGTTCAAGAAATTTGAAAAAAGGTTGAGAATTGAGGGAGTTATGGTCATTTTTGTAAATGACCACAGACGGACTAACGGACTAACGGACACACGGACACACAGACACTTGTTCAGGAAGTGATTCTGAGTAAATGTGTATAAGAAAAAGTTTTTTCTGAAGCTCCGTTCCGATTCTCGATTTTAGGACGATCACAATACTTCCATTTACTCTGTAAATATGGAAGTAAAAAATCTAATTAAAAAAATAAAAAAAATAATTTTTTTTTGAAAAATTCCATGCAAATTAAATTTTTAGAAAAATTTAAAAAAAATACATAAAAAATCAAATTTTAAAAAAATCTTAAAAAATCAAAATTGTTTAATGTAATTAAATTTAATGTTATTTAGATAATTAAAAAAATTTAATCAAAAGTTTAAAAAATATTAAATTTTTAAAAAAGTTTAAAAAATAATTTTTAAATAATTTCTTCAAATGTGCATTTTTAAACTGATTGCAACATTTTTTATGACTCAATCTTTTTTAAAGGCACAAGAAATGAGCGACAACATAAAATCCGTATTTTCCGAAGAGCTCGGCCGACTCGAATGGATGGATGACCGAACCAAAGAACGAGCCCGGCAAAAAGTTGCGACAATGACACGCTTAATTGGTTACCCATTTTGGTTTTCCAATTCCACCGCCCTCAACGAATATTATGAAGGGGTAATTAATAATTACTAATCATCAAGCCAAATGGTGAATTTTATCCGAATTCTACGCTAATTAATGATGCATTATCTAACTATCCAGCTTCAGGTGTCGAAAAATCACTTCGACAATCTCCTCTCCACCGTCCGGTTCAGATTTTTGAAAAATTTCAGAAGGCTCAGAAATCCTGTTGATAGGAACGAGTGAGTGTATTTCTATTATGCTTTTAAGTGTATCAATGCCATTGCTGATTCCCCGGCCCCGAGAGTGTCCGTCAGAAAGATTTATTTCGAAATAATGCTGCTGTTTTGCGATGCATGCTGGAATTTTGTACTTCAAAATGCACACAGAGATGGGTGATTCTCCGAAAGCAGGGAAATTTGTGTCCCGAGCTTGTTGAGGCGATTCTATATGAGATTAAGAAATTTTTTTTTTTAACCAATGGATTCAGGGCTTTGTTAGCTTGGTTTCTATCAGTAAATAACCATTTTTACGCATGCATAAGTATTTGTAAATTGCGTTGAAAGGTGTCATTTTTCAGACCCTCACACGTCCAATTTCTCGGTTTTTCAAGTTTCACACCCCTCAGTTCGAAGGATAAAATTTTAATTGCCTAAAAAAGTGGCAGGTTGTATTCATTTACTCTTCAACTAATGCCTGCTGAAGGGAATTCAAAAAATTTTAATGTTACATTATAAATCAGCTTGAATTTATCATGTCCAGTCATTTTTGAAGTTTTCATTCAGACCCTCACATTATTTAGAAAATGATAATGAAAATGACTTTACACTGGCGATGCAGGCCACAAAGGGGAATCAGGAGTTTGTCTACATCATTCTGCACCCGCCCAGGTGTTTGCGACTCGTTTCCAGAACGCGCCATGATGGGTTAACCCTCGAAATGTGCGCCTTGAGCATGGTGATTTTTTTTTCTTTCAGACCCTCACCTTGTCATTATTTTTTTTGAGCGAGTACATTTTTAATTGTCTCACTCACTTGTGTTATGTTCGGCTAGGACTAATCGATGTGCGAAACCGGAATTCTGAATTTTTTATTTTAACCGGGGAAAAAATTGTTTACATTTCGTTTTTTCAGACCCTCACAAACAGACCCTCACCTTTTCTTGACTTTGATGAGGTGAGGGTCTGAAAAATAACTGAAACTTCTAGAAACCTGTGGTGTAGATAACACACAATACTTCCATATTTTGAAACGTAAAAGTGTAACACAGTTTGATCGTATCTTGACTGCTTTTAAGGGTGTTAAGGTCAAAAATATCAAAAAACTCACTATGCAAATTTTAAAATTCGCCCAAAATAAAAATACGCCACATTATCGGAATATAAAAACTATCATATTTTGCAAGGTAAAACAAATATTTCAAGACCAAGAACGCTCAAATCGGTTCATTTTTGTGGCCGTAAAAAAATATAATAGAACACACTAAAAATCCAAATATATCGGAAGTACTGTGCGTAAACCAAATTTCACTTGAACAGGGTGTTAGGTCTTGCCGAGACAAACATTTCAGTTCAAGAAATTTGAAAAAAAGGTTGAGAATTGAGGGAGCTATGGCCATTTTTGTAAATGACCACAGACGGACAGACGGACACCCAGACACGTGTTCGGGAAGTTATTCTGAGTAAATGTATTTAAGTAAAAGTTTCTTCTGAAGCTTTGATAAGGTGTAAAACCTTTTTTTCCGTAAGATATAAAAATATTTTGCAAAGTATATATGTCCAATAAACCTCCAGACGGCTTTTTTTTTCAGACCCTCACCCGTTAACAGACCCTCACCAGCCAAAATGCATGAAATTTGCTTTTTAGGACAAAATATGAATATTTTTCGTAACTTTTTCCAGAATTATCATGCTAGAGGATGTACTGAATATAATGAGACAAAAAAATTGGTTAAAAATAAAAAATTTGAAACTTGAGAAAATGGAAGTCAAATTTCCCTGCTTTCGGAGAATCACCCAGATAGGGAATTACATTGTACATGTTTTTGAAAAAAATCAAGTATGCAAGATGCGGTATGACCCCCTTGAGCCGTAATTAAGGAGCTCCTGAAAATAGCGAATTGGCCGTCACTCCCTCGTAAATTTTCTCACTGCTCGCCTGATTTATCCCTTTTATTCATCAATAATTGATAATGATACAAATTATTTGTATTCACTTGTTGGTGTAGACCTGCGATTTGCACCCCCACAAAAAAATTGAAGGTTGTGAGGCCTGAATAGCGGGTGGGGGGAGATTTTTGAAAAAACTCCACGCCATGATGCCAACTGAAAAAAATTCTCCTTCCCCCTCTATAGACCAATTGCCTCTAATCTTACCTAGGTACCTATAAATAATTATTTTTTAGATGGGTCTCAAGTCCGGCAGAAGTCAACGCGTTTTATAACCCGTCTCAGAATGCAATAAGTGAGCTATATTAAAATTATCTCTCTATTATTGATTTAGTAATTTTTTTTATTCCGGTAACCTGACGTTCTTCTCTCAATTCCAGTATTTCCTGCCGCAATTCTACAACCTCCGTTCTTCACCAAAGGGCGATTGGAGTAATGAAATTTTAAATTTCCCTCGATTATTTTCATCATTTATTATTTCCTCTTTTACCTATTGTTTATCTGTATTTTGTAGAGCATTAAACTACGGCGGAATCGGAGTGATAATCGGTCATGAAATCACGCATGCGTTCGACGATGTCGGTTAGTATAACAAAACGTGAATCATTTTCAAGTTTGAAATATTTTCGAAAATGTATGAAACGTGTAGAAATTTCGAATTTTCCGAAGGTCGACAATTCGACGCAGAGGGCAATCTGGTGCAATGGTGGTCGGAAAAAACCATAGAAACATACTTGGAAAAATCCGAATGCTTCGTCGCCCAGTATGGCAGCTACCGGCTCAGCGAATTGAGCAGTTTGCTCACAACAGTCCCAAAAGTGAGTTAAAGTCAAAATTGATTTTGACAGAACAATTTGTTAGATAAAAATTTTTTAGAACGCAAATAGGTGCCAAGGAAAATGAAAAATTTTGTCAATGCAAAAAATTCGTGCCTCGAAATGTTCCTTTTTCACAAAACATCAGGGGCATAGGTATTAAAAAATGATTTTTTTACTGTCGTGTTAAGTTTTTTCAATTTATCGATCGATTTTAATTTTCTTTAATTGTTAGCATTTCTATGCCAAAATCGGGAAATAATAAGCTTCACGAGACTAAAATCGGTTCAGCCGTTGCTGAGGTATCGCTCGAATAAATTTCCCGCATTTGGTGACGCCATTCGTTGGCCGCTTTTGGAACTAAACAAAAATCATTTTTACATATTATGTATGTATTTATTATGAAAGTATTAAATATAATTTCGATCCAGGTGAACGGTGCTACAACCCTCGGCGAAAACATAGCGGATAACGGCGGCTTGCATGCAGCGCTAGAGGCCTACAGGTATTTTACGGGTCATGTCAATTTTTGCAGGCGAATTGAAATTTAGATAATCAATTAGGTATCCACCACTAGCTGAATTCAGGACATTTGTTCGAAAACAGTTGGTGTTAATTTTTTGAAAAGTGTTGGAAGAAGAATTTTTAGAAGGTTTAAAAAACAGCGAAAAATATGTTCAAAATGTCGAATTGAATATTTCAAATTTCTATAATTGAAATAGGGTATTAATGTATCCAAGCCTAAATTTCATTTTCCAAATTTAATTTCCATTTTTTAGTCTAAAAAAATTAATTTAGTCAGAATAAAAGATAAGTACCTAGGGGTTTTTTTTTTAATTTTTGTCATTTTTATACGTAATACATAAATTGATTTTTGGGTAATTCTAGGAAAGTAATCGCCAAAAATGGCCCAGAACCAAGATTGCCAGGCATGGAGTCGTATACCCCGGAGCAGCTGTTTTTCATCGCTTCAGCAACGGTGAGATCGGTCTATGAATCAAAGATTCGAAGAAATTAAAAAATTTTTTTTTCGGATATTAATTTTTTTCAATTCCGATTTTCAGAACTGGTGCGAATCGAGTACGAAAGAATCGCTGCTCGAATCAGTCCTGAGCGATTCGCATAGCCCGAACCGCTACCGGGTTCTCGGCACGATACAAAATTCGCAGGATTTCGCCAAAACGTTCAACTGCCCGAAGAAAAAGGCTGGTAAAATGTGCGTAGTTTGGTAAACAGTTTTAAATTACAAATTTTAAATTTTTTTAATTAAAAAATTCCAATTTTCGGGTTGATTATTTTTTAATTCCTAAGATTTTGAATAAACAAGTGCAACAACAATGTTTCAAAGGATACTTTTTCGTTTAGAAAACTCTCAATGCTTGGAAAATACTCAATTCGGTTAGGAAAAACTCAATTTGGTTCGGAAAAAGGGAGCGCGGCATAGCGTCTACGCGGCATTGCGTCGAAAAATTCCGCTCTGCCGTAAAACTTATTTTTGACGGAGTGACGCGGAGGTATCTTTCGACGCTGTGCCGGGACCGTGTCGTGTTTTACGCTCAATGGGACAGGGCTAAGGAATAAACTACTGTGAGACCATTTTATAAAAATACGCGTACAAAGCATTAAAATTTATTTCAGCGTGCAGTAGAAAGTGTAAAAATTTCATCGATTCTTTGCGAAATTAGGCATATTTTTGGGTAATTTTGATTTATCGGATCCGTCCGGATTTCTGTTACATTTATCGGTTAAGAATTCTTGACGTTTCGGGCTGTAGGGTTTCAGTTCAAACGACCCAAGTCGGTTTGGTGATGTTGCCGACCCAATTTTTGATGGGTGTAACCACGGTTTGGTAGCGGTCTCCGATCGGGCTGCCTTGATTTCCCAAATCCCTGCAAAAATAAATTAAAAAATCAAGTCCGAATTGTAAAAATTGGTATAATTTGTAAATAACTGCACCTTCCATATCATGCATTGGGTACAGGTCCCATTATGGTAGGTATTTTCTTCAACTTGGGGTTTAGGATAGACGGAAATTAATTTTTGGAAAATTTCGAGTGAATTTTCGGTCGACACAGAAAGCAGGGGACGGCCACGTTGCAATAATCACAAACCATGTTGGCCAATTTACAAGTTGGATTTTGCTGCTTTGGTGATCGGGTAGGCAGAGCCGTCGCAGATGCCGCGGCTATCGTCCAAGGCCAAGTCCAAGATGGCGACTCCTCCGAGACCTGAAATTCGAATTAATCGTTGGAAAAGTTGACGAAAATTGTGTATTATTGGAAACTAATTGAAATAACGAATTAAATTCGTTGCAAATTTATCAAAAAATTGGAGAACTCGGTCCCACTCGAAAGTCATCAAGCCGGTCCCGCAGGAGGCTGAAGAGTGGGCCCAAGCAATCGTGTTTCAAGGACTTTGTATACCTAATTAATTTTTTTCTTTTTAGTAGTAGGTATACAGTAGGTATATGGATTGCCCATTCAAGAATGTTTTCATCGGCCTCAAGTCCGCTAAGCCAAATCTCGAATAATTCAATTCGGCAAAACTCCTGGGCCCATAACTTGTTGGAGATTTTTACCCCGTTGTTTGGCGAAAATGGCTTTCCCCGCGGCCGTCTGTGGCTCTTCGAAGCTGACCCAGAGGCCGTCCGTGTTCTTGTCGGCGAGTCGGAAGCCGTACGTTCCGAGATGGGAGCCGGGCGCGTCCTGCATACGCCTCAGCATACCCGCTGGCGCCTGTGGGTTGGTGGGGCTGACTAGTTTTACGCAGGTTTCGTAGTAAGCGAGAAGTCCTGGAATAGAAAAGGGGTAGGTATCATAAAAAAAAACAAATTTCAACAATTTTTTGTGTCATGTACTGTTAAAAACGCGATTTGGGCCGTATCACTACCCTTGAAAATGACTGTGTTCAACCAAAATCTCAAAAAACGCCAAATTTCATGTTTTTTTGTCAATAGCTGAAGATTTGCGCCAAAAAAAACCTGAAGTCAAATCCATAGTTTTTTTGAAATTTTTCCTAGGCTCTTTTCAGGTTTTTTTTATTTTTTCAGAGGAATCGCTTTTTTGCATTTTTTTCAATCCTGGAGAGTGTCGTATCCCAGACGGGGCTACGGCTAGAATCGCCAAGTGGGGCTAGGAGAACGAACTGACCAAAGGGTACTGAGCAAGAATTACAGTATATTGCGGGAAAAACCACAAGTTAATACAGAGAGAAAACTCACGGACGGCGAGATGGTAGAAGAACGAACGTATGGCTGATTTACAAACAATCGCTAAACCCTTATATAGGGAAATTAGACGAAAACAAGGTACTAGGGTAGGGAGTACCAGAGGAAAAACAGTTTGGCCGGTCGCCTCGGGCGACTTACGAAATAACAAAATAGGATGGAATGTGTAAACAGGCGGGCAGAATATGACACGTTCCCCCCTAAGACGCAGGCAATTTGAATCGAAAAAATTGACAAGGCACGCCAGGTTGAAGACATGGCGCCAAGAGAGAAGGGAAATGCCACGAAGCCCGGCATTAAAGTTGGAACAAACGATAAAAGGAAAAGAACTGAAGCGTTTACAAACAGACCTAATCAAGGCTAAAAGAAAAACGCCGTATGTGAGCAAAAGACAAAGCCTACTCAAAAACGTTAGAGAAATTACACAAGAATTCAAGACCCTAAACCGTCCGTAGGTAACAAAGAGTTATATTAAAAGAAGTTATATTCAACTTATATACTTCAAAGACTGTGAAGTCTCGCACCGTAATTATACCGTATACTGCACTTATATACTTCAAATATACCGCAACATGCCTTCTAAACCATCACCAAAACACTTCAAACACACAGTGGTAAATCATAGACCCATGTACATCATGAACCGTACACCATAAATCGTACATTATAAATCGTACATCACAAATCGTACATCATAACTTGTACATTATAAATTGTACAGAAAATCAATCGAATAGAAGTAAAGAAAAATGTATACATATCGAGCCCAAGTTCAGCCTAACCTACCTAATGGTCTCGAAGCACGCCGTTTGAAGGAAGGTTAGCCCGGAGTCGGGAAATTCGAAAGGTGAGAACTACGTAAACAGTAGATGTACAAAATGCTGTAAACGTCGTACAGACGGAACGTTCAATCAGCTACCAATTAATTTAATCAGTTATCAGTTTAATCAGTACCCCCTTATCATCAGGTATAAATATTCGTCGTATATAAAAAGGTAATCGGTCCAAAATATCAAAAAAAAATCATAGCTCCATATATCAAAATATCAAAATTATTTCTCCATATATCAAAATATCATTGCTCCATATATAAAATCATTGCTCCATATATCAAAATATCATTGCTCCATATATAAAATCATTGCTCCATATATCAAAATATCATTGCTCCATATATAAAATCATTACTCCATATATCAAAATATCATTGCTCCATATATAAAATCATTGCTCCATATATCAAAATATCATTGCTCCATATATAAAATCATTACTCCATATATCAAAATCATAGCCCCATATATAAAATCATCGCTCCATATATCAAAATCATTGCTCCATATATCAAAATCATTGCTCCATATATCAAAATTATTTTCGTTGCACCACTTTACATAGGGAAATTACTCGCAATTACGTAAAAATAAGATTGCGTCCCCTTTTTGGCATCTCGGAAGGAGACTGCAAGAGAGGCGTTTTCCTCGGGGGCGCTACAGGTACAGTATCAACCAAATCAGAACCCGTGGAGACGTCCTGAGCACTAACCAACCGTTCCGTCTCCACTGGCTCTACCGGTGACGGGGGAAGGCGGACTGTCTCTGTCTTCGTATTTAGATTGACCACCAGGTTTTGACCATTTGCCCGCTTCTTACAAGATGACTTAATTTTCCAAGCCAAAAGGACAAACAAAATGATCCCCAGGATCGCAAAAATTATTTTATAAGAGACATTATGGACCTCGAGTTTGTTCCTAAAACGGATCTCTTCCGCCGTTTTATAGATTTCCTCCAATCTAGCGCTATATAAACCAAGATTATTGGCGTTCAATATTTTAAGGTTTATGGAATCTGTGTTTTTCCAGGTAGAAAAGTTAACTGCTCGTAATTTATCTAGTAAATCGTCACCGAAGGAGATATTAAAATTCGGAATAAAAGATGAGTTGATAACTGCAGACGCTGAGCGTCGCGGGGTCAAAGTGTACAACGGCGTGTATCCTACACACGCTGGGTTAATAGAGAAAATACCGACACCCGTGAGAACTGTTCTATCCACAATAGTAGGGCATTTAATTTTTATTTCCGCATCGTCGGGTACGCAAAAAACCCATGAATTACCAACCTTAAGTTGGCGCCATAAGGGACTATTGACATTAACTATCCTAGTCTCGCACGACAAGGGCAAGACATTAGGTAGGTAAAATAGAGATGCCAGACAAAGGGTCGTTGAAGGTAGTTCTAATAATGGTGGAGGATTTTTACATATCACGTCATACCCATTATCCAGAGAATAACATCGAGACAGTTCAAACTCTGAGAGAATTGTGAATTCAGTTTGATTCCGATTAACCAAAAAATAAGGTTCCTCTGGGTGGATATACCCGTAAGTGTTATTTTCTATCCAGAAAGGTAAAGGAGCGACATGGTAATAGTTGAAATTGGCGGTACGAACTATCGGTATGTTAAGAAGACATACCAGTTTGCCTTCTGAAAAATACGCTGTGATACGCAGCGTCTTAAGTACATTATGAGCTTGATCTAGGTTAATTGGAACCGGAAAGCGGGTCCCATTGCGTAGATGATTCTTAGCTTCTGATAAGGCGTCTACCAGTTGATGTGGAGTTAATATGTGTGGGTGTAAGAAACCCATTTTTGCAAATAACACCGAATCAGTTAATGATTCCACGTCGGCCCTATATTTGTTAATTAGGTACATGAGGCGTGAGGCGCACTCATCGACCAATTGCTCAGCGGCGATAGTGGTAAGTTTACGTTGAACTACTGTGGCTTCCTGCCTGAGTTCATTAGTTTTAGCAAGTAGCAGTTCTTCATTGAACTTGGCATTAACTATAGTTTGGTTGAAACGGGCTATACAATCTTTCACAATCTGAGATTGGTCCTTGACTAAGTCAATCGTCCCACCCAAATTATCGGTAATCAATTGAAGCTGCCTATCGTAATATTCGCCGTCATCGGCGTCTAACGTACCAAATATAAATTTTTGGACACTACCTACAGCATTTAATAAACCGCGTTTCTGCCTATGACCCAACAAACTTTGGATGACCAACCGACTACGTGATACATCATCGAAGTTGATTCGTAACATCCGAAGGTCGTTCGTGCAGATTGTAAAATTAAACAGAAAATTGTTGTAACTAAGCTTCGGGTCGGAACAGACGTGTGCTAATCGTTGCAACCCATTGCTAATAACTGAGAATTCTTTTTCCATCCCGTCTAATGAAACAAAAGTAACCAACGTCCATTCATTGTCGTAAAACTGTACTGTACCAACTTGTTCGAAGTGTAACCCAGGTCGGGAAGCGACTGGGCGGACCTCGAAGGGGACCTGTAGCGCCGCCGTCATGGTTGGAAAACAGATGAGAAACAGGAGAAACATATTCTGTAACAAAGCGTTACTGGTGATAGTGCTTTAATCTATTAAAATGAACCTTTTGGGTCCGTCTCCCTGTTTTAATTACTGCATTTACCTCGTCCACAACCTCTTTAATTTGGAATGGTCCTAACCAAGTAGGAGCTAACTTCCTATTTGTACCTCGTTTAACCGTCTGATTCTGTAAAAGGACCCAATCCCCGGGCTTAAACACGACAGGATTGACATTCCTATCATAATATTGCTTACAAACCATTTTTGCTTTAATCAAATAATCTCTCGCAGCGGACTGGGAGAGATGAAGGCGCTGCCTTAGTTCCATTAGATAATCGTCATAATTGTACGAAAAAGGAATAGTGCTAGTTGCTGAGGGTAAATGAGGTCTCCGCCCGAAGACTAATTCGAACGGAACGTGCTTCGTTCCACAATGCACGCTTGTGTTTATCGCAAAACAAGCATAGGGAAGAAAATCATCCCAGTCATCCTGACTGGTAGAGACGAAATGTTTTAAGTAATCTGAGAATATTTGATGGGACCTTTCCACGCTACCATTTGCTTGGGGGTGGAAAGCCGTGGTTTGGAGCTTCTTGATTTTAAAAAGTTTACATAGGTCTTTGATTAGTTGACCTACGAAATTACTCCCCATATCGGAAAGTATGTATCTGGGGGAGCCAAAAATAAGAAAAACCTCATTTACTAATGCTCTTGCTATTGTTTCCGATTCCTGATTCTGAATTGGTATGGCGATGTGAAATTTCGAGAGATCACATTGCACAGACAATACGTACTTGTTACCTCTCAGCGTTAGTGGCCATGGTCCCATTAAATCCATGTTCAGCTTCTGGAATGCCTCGCATGGAGTAAACGAGATTTGCATTGGGGCCTTAGTTAGCCTATTATTTTGACTTTTTCGGACCTGGCACCCGTGGCAGCGTTTTACAAAACCTTCTACCTGCTCTTTCAGAAGGGGCCATGTATAATGAGCCTTAATTTTCTTATAAGTTCGGTTCATCCCTTCATGCCCATGCAAGAGTGAACCGTGAAATTCTTTAATTATTTCCTGTTGCCTAGCAGGATCGGAGATTGTAAGAATTTCACAAGATGCAATGAATACGGAAATGTTAGATCCCTTGAAGAGAAAACGAACCATGGCTCTAAATTCCTGGTTCTCAGTCTGATCTGGTAATTCTTGAAACATTACCTTTGTTACTTTAGTCTCCTCTAATAAAATCTTGAGTTGTCTAATAATTTCAAAGAGATTTATTGCGTCAATTTGTTCTGCTAGTCTATTTTTATAGGCTACGACGTAGACAGAAATCTTATTCAAATCGATGCGTTCTATATTTTGTTTTGAATTTAGTTCTGTATATCTGGCAACAACGGTCGGGTACGGAATCAGTTCCAGATTATTCAAGTCTTGCGCAATGAAAAATACGGCTACCTCAATATTGCACGATCTCATAACCTCCTTCGGGTGTTTGTTTACTTCTTGGACCCGAGAGTTCATTATGACAGATGATTGCTGAGCTAATCTGAAGTCATCAAAACTGTTGGGTGAGGTAGGATTTCGAAACGAACCATCAGCGATTGCCTGTCTGTGAGATCCGGCTGTCTGCAGTACATGAAGACTGTCTACGTTTGCAAACTCGGCCTCCTTTTTATCGTGGGAACCCATCTTCACCCTAGATAAATGGTCGGCAGGATTATTGACTCCTTTTCGATAAATGATTTCGTAATCGAATTTTGAGAGTTCGAGCGACCAACGAAACAATTTGCTGTTCTGGTCTTTATGATTAAATAACCAGGTTAGCGGACGATGGTCGGTGTAAATTTTTACATGACGACCAAAAATATAAGGGAAAAAGTGCTTAACAGCAAAAATGATCCCGAACGTTTCCCTCTCTATGACACTCCAGCGGGACTGTGCGCTGCTGAGGGTCTTAGAGGCAAAAGCTATGGGTAGATCTTGACCAATCGGACCTTGGGAAAGGATAGCCCCCACAGCGTATGCTGAGGCATCGGTGGCTAAATTGAAGTCCTGTGAAAAGTCAGGGTACTTCAATAATGGGGGATTTGACAGCGAGTTTTTTAAAGTTTCAAATGCTAACTGTTCCTGACTCGTCCAACGAAATGGTACGTCCTTTTTCGTTAGCCTCGTCAGGGGTACCGCAATTTGAGCGAAATTTTTCACGAATTTGCGATAGTATGAAGCGAAGGCGACGAAGGACTTGACCTCCTTGACATTTCTAGGAACTGGCATCCTTTTCAACACGGCTACTTTGGATTCATCTGGTAAAACACCTTTGTCCGAAATGTGGTGTCCCAGATACGTAACCTCTTTACGGAGATAGGCGCATTTTTGAGGAGAAATCCTGAGATGAAATTTTCTCATGGCTTGAAATAAAAGTCTGATCTCCTCGATATGCCTTTTTAGATCAGGGCTATGGACTATGACGTCATCAAGATAAGCAAACGCCCTAATACCCTTGTGCGAATTTAATACCATGCTCATGGCCTTCGCCATGGTGGCGGGAGCGGATTTCAGACCAAACGGCATTTTGAGGTACTCCCAGTGGGCGTTACCAGAACTAAAAGCTGTTTTCTGGATGTCCCTGGGGTCCACACTTATCTGGTGGAACGCCGAAGCCAAATCTATAGTGGTGAAGTAACGGGAGTTCCCTAATGAGTCCAAGATATCAGCTATATTGGGGATTGGAAAGGTCTGGCCTATTGTAATCTCGTTTAACTTGCGATAATCAATACAAATACGAATATCGATTTTACCAGAATTTTGATCGGGCTTTTTCCTAACAACGATCAATGGGAAATTATATGCGGAGTTGGAGCGGCGAATTATCCCTTGCTTTTCCATATCAAGCAGTTGGTTCTCCACGTCCCCTTTAAATACGTGGGGAATCCTATATGGGCGCAAATAAATTGGCTCTTCGGTTTGCGTAGCGATACGATGAGTAATACCCGGAATCGTAGATAATTTATCTCCTGGCAAATAATAGAGGTCGTTAAAATCATGGATTACCCGCAAGATCTCCTCCCTCTCTATGGGGGTTAATGAATCCAAGTGGCTCAGTCCCTCTATCCTCCGTATCCTATCGCAAGTAGAATTTTGCGAAAATAATACATCCTTGGTAGGCAAATCCTCAATTTGGGGACACGACTTGAGTTCAAGAGTCGGTACCTGTACTACTTGTACGTTTTCTGAAGAGTTTAGCAGGAGGACGTGACATTTACCATTAATGGGGGCAACTATGGCGTTTGGGCAGACTACGTGCTCCGAAATTTGTACACGTTCTACGTAAAACACTGCATCAGAACTGGCGTCCTTGTCGAAAGTACAAGGAATTTCTTGTACGGACTCGGAACGAGGGGGCAATGTAATTTTACTATTTTTGTAAGGGTTCATCATCTTGAAAGCGTACCCTTTAATGGAGAGAATTTCTTCGTCGTAATTAATTACTGCAGATAAAGCGGTTAAAAAGTCATTACCAATTAATCCATCTGCGGGGATGGGGAAATTTGTCTCCACGACATGGAAAACATGGGATACCTTGAAGTTTTCCAACGGTTCCCGTAGCCAAAGTTCGGCCGTACCCATGGTCTCAACATTGGGACCAGAAATTCCAGCAAGGTGAATTTTCTGAAGGGTATTAATGCCTGATTTCGGCAAAATTTCGGGGTGATATTTTACGATCGTGCAATCCGACCCACTGTCGATAATGAGCGTACAAAGTTTATTGCCTACGTTGGCGGATATAGCTCGGATTGCACTAGATTTTTCGCCCGTTTTTAAGACCTCGGGCGAGATCCGGAGGGTCCGTTTCCCGGCGGGGGACCCGACGGTCGGCCGTTGCCTAAAAAATGATTCGAATTAGAGTTAGAACTACGATTGAAATTTGGGTTAGAATTATGACTGGAATTAGGGTTAGCATTGCCATTGCGCCTACCCCGGAGGCGACAAGTGGCAGCTTCATGACCCTTGGAATAACAATTAGAACAAAAAAGAACGGTAGGCCGATTAGCGTTAAATGCTGGCCTCCCATAAGCATCGAAATTCCGAGGCTGTGATTCCCTAGACCCCGACGGCTGATGGAAGTGGCTATAATAATTAGGAGGGCCGCGCTCGTGCTGCCTCCTTGGGAAAACCGGATTAGGAGCCCTAATAAAGTTGAGATGACCATTGGTCATAGGAGTATTCCTGAAACCCGTTTGGCGGTAATTAGCATGTTTCCTTTGTGGAGAATTTCCATTGGGTGTCCTATACCAGTCGCGTTTAGCGTTTTGATCCCTTTCTTCGGCAATGGCCAAACCAATTGCCTCTTCTAGCGTATTAGGGTTCCTTGCCTTCAGGAACATACCTAAGGGGTCTCTGAGACCGACTATGAAAACGTTTTTTGCCTGGACGCGTAACTGCTGTTCGTGTGTACGCCTATACTGTACGTCCACGTCTCCCGTTACGCAGTCTATTAATTTATACAGGAATCCCTCTAAGCGCTCTGAAAATTGAATTACGTCCTCGCTTGGAGACTGGCGGCATGCGTAAAATTGCGTTTCTAGTTTCTGCCGCGTTAATTTATCCCCGAACATTTCTGCTAAGTGAATTTTTAATTCCTCATAATTAGCAAATACTCGGAATTTTACTGAGTGATAAGCCCTATCCGTTAATTTTAATTTGATTAGTTCAAACATAATGGGCTTTTCGGCAGGGTTACACAGTCGCATGACCGTGTCACATGATGAGAGGAATTCCTCTAATTTACCCTTAGTACCATCAAAGGGACGGAGCTGTTTCTCCAGGGTTTTGGCGCTAATAACGGCCGCTTCTCTAGGGGGAGGAACATCACCTGGTGGCTGTTCGAGGGGCATATTTTCCCGAATTTCTCCCTGAATGTTTTCTTCTATTGTGGGTAACCCGACGGGGTTTGGATTTGAGGTTGCGGACGGGTTTGCGGAGGCACTAGCACTAGCGGACCTAGTAATCGGCATGAAAAGTCTGCGCTACTGTATTGACTAATCCCTTGGAGCGTTTAAAGTCAAAACATATGTAACAATAATATATCCCGCAGTCAGATACAATCAGAGTTTCTGTTTACTCATAAGCACGACCAACTTACTAGGAGCCTTTATGTGAGCAAAAGAGAAATTTATCCTCCCTTCCAAACTGAGGAATCAAAATTACTGGAGTATCAAATCACTTCCCAAAATTATTACTTCCAACTACTGGAGCATTTAAATCACTATCCTTTCAAAAACTGGAGCATCAAAATTATTCTTCCAAAAAAATTATTACTTGTACTACTGGAGCACTAAAATTTTCGGGAAAAAAAAAAATCCAAAAGAGTGGCTTGAGGACTAAGCACACGATAGCATACCATACAAATATACAATTTTACAATTTGCGACCTTTTTGACTCACGGTTTTTCTTCTTCACGATGTCCAACGTCGTCCGGAGTCCTTCCAGGGGGAGTAGTCCTGGGTCCAGGTGGAGTGTCCTGGCTTCTAGGCGGTATGACCTAGGCTTCCGGGTGGAGTGTCCCGGGCAACAGCACGTACGCCTGGTGTTGGAGCGGGGGAGCGGGAGAAATATCTTCAGGCGGAGTTTCCTGACTTCTAGGCGGAGTGACCTAGGTTTCTAAGCGGAGTAACTTAGCTACAGTCGCGTACGTCTGGGCTTAGGGAGAGTACAACGTTCCCCAAGGTACGGAAGGTCCTCAAACAATATGTTCTTCCGGAGTCAGTGACGTCGCCTTACTAACCGACGCGAACGCGAGCTCTCTGTACGTAACCGCGCACCGAGGGTTAACCGGTTTTTACCTCGGGCGGTTCTGCCTGATTCTGCTCAGCCCTAAAGGGTATTCTCTCTAAATTGGCGTATTATTGTTGTCTACGTGGCGCGATCGGTCCAACTGGCCAGGTCGGGTGTTTCACGCTTCTGTAGGGCAGTCCAACAAGTTACAGATGTCTTCCGAATTAGTAGAAGAAAAATGTCTTCTTAGCAGTCTAACTGTCTGCTTACTGGCGGATGCGTTGCGAGTCTAGCGGACGAGTTGTCGACTCGGGAAAATTTTTGAGGTTGCTTCCGTCGATGAGAGGATATTGAATTATTTCCGCCGATAAAAAAAATACGGTACCGGAACGCCGGTCCGGGCGTAGCCGGCGGCAGTTCGGATGAGCTGTGTTCACTCTCGCGAGTCCACTTTGACTGAACTGCTCAGCAGGCGCTACGCGATGAGGGTCGTAAACTGCTGACGGGGCACTAAGCATAGTGTTCTATCCGAGTCGCTGACTGCTTGAGAAAAAATGAGTTTTCCTGGCTGCGAAGGTTAAAAGAGGATCCAGATGAGTCCCGTTGAGAATATTTCGGGTGACACTTGAGACTTGAGATTATTTATGCCAAATAGAGTTAGAGAGAATCCCACTTCTGACACCAAAATTATGGTCTATGTCGTATCCCAGACGGGGCTACGGCTAGAATCGCCAAGTGGGGCTAGGAGAACGAACTGACCAAAGGGTACTGAGCAAGAATTACAGTATATTGCGGGAAAAACCACAAGTTAATACAGAGAGAAAACTCACGGACGGCGAGATGGTAGAAGAACGAACGTATGGCTGATTTACAAACAATCGCTAAACCCTTATATAGGGAAATTAGACGAAAACAAGGTACTAGGGTAGGGAGTACCAGAGGAAAAACAGTTTGGCCGGTCGCCTCGGGCGACTTACGAAATAACAAAATAGGATGGAATGTGTAAACAGGCGGGCAGAATATGACAAGAGGCTTAGAAAAACGCCAATCTTTCGTGTTATGTACCTACCTTCCCAAAACCCACTCAAAAATATTTTTTTCGAATTTTAAGTTTTTTTTCCAAAATTTTGTACAGCCACTTCGTATTGAACCGCTGATCCGATTTTGGCGCGGTTGGCCCTAAAAGTTTGTTTTGTTCTAACTTGAGACTTACCTATTGTCAGGGGAATCCGATAAAAAAATGTTAAGGGGTCTAAAACCCAAAAAATCTTTATTTGAGATCGAGAATTTTTTTTGATTTTGTTTTGGGTACTTTGACGTTAATTTAGAGGGTTCGCTTCTAGGAGGTGCACGTCACAAATAAATTTGCTAAATGCTCGTTTTTTTTTTTTTTAATTTAAAAATCCGCCGGGTAAGCAAGAATAAGGTGTTATTTACCTTCTTTTTTGGTGTGAGGTCCAGCATCACCGGCGCCATCGGCAATCAGCGGAGGAACGCCCGAGAGCCCTGCGAAATGTACGATTCGATTGTCGTTAATCGATTTTTTGTTATTTACCGATTTATTTAACGATAAAAGAAATTCAGCATACCGGAATCGGAGGTCAGCTTCCAGGTGCGTCCCCAAGTTGGGATTCCGAGTTGGATTTTGGACGCTGAAATGGAAAAAATATTTTGTAAAATTCCGCAATCGAGGTTGTTGGCTGCGTACGTGTTATCAGACAACTATACCTTCGCCGCCATGTTGGAGCCAATAGGAAACGGTGGATTCGACGTTTTGGAACGGGATTCTGGGGTAGACGTATGTCAGCGGCGTGGCGTAGTCGGCCTTGTCCGGCGTCCTTTCCGGCGTCCTGTAGTCGGCGGTCCAGAGGTTGACCATGTCGACGTACGGCGTCAATTGGCGGATGTCAAAGTACACTGGAAATACGAAAGTTCGAAATAATTTTTCGGCGCTCGTTTTCCAAAAATATTTTTCAAGTTCATATTTTTTCCAAAATTTTGCGATTTACCGCTCGAATTGACGTGCGGGAGGACGGCGATGGACAACTGTTTGCCGTCCGGCCTGAGAACGGCTTTCAATTCTCGGACGAGGGCCGTAAACTGGTCGCGATGTTCGGACGCCTGGCTGTCGACGCCTACGCCGACGGTTTTCTTGATTTTGTGCCAGATGGAACCTGCTGGCCGAAAAGCGAACGAATTATTCGCGATTGGGAAAAATATAGAAAAATTAAATTTTAATTAAATTTGCACATTGACGACGGCGATTTGCCCGGTTTCCCTTCCGAAGACGGTCATATTTCCGCAATATTGCCCCACAATTTGATCGCTCAATTTCCACAACTCACTTATGGAAGTTGTTGTGTGTTTTTCATGCTGAGGTGGGAATTCCCAAGCGAGGTCGATACCGTCGAATTGGAAGTCCTTCAAAACGCTGACGATCGAATTGATCAGCTTCGTTCTCCTTTCTTGTTTCTCCAACTGCAAAGATGACAAAATTTGTCATTTAAATATTTTTTCGTAAATCGTAAATTTGTATATTTAATTTGTAAATTGCGCAACTTCTGCGGGGAATCCGAAAAATTACGGATATAACTTCTGGAAATCTCAAAAATAAAAAGTCGAAATTTCAGAAGGTCGAAATTTCGGCTACATAAAAATGCGTATCAATTTATTGGCATGGTACGTTCATTTTTTGCAAAGGTGCCACACTTTAGTACAATTCTTTATGGTAGAAAACAATTGTTTACAAAATGTCGGGCGAAAATTTAAAAAACCAATAGGTACTCACCACTTCGAAGTATTTGCCAACGTCTTCGGTGTCTTCGTTGCCTCCCAACGATAAGAGGATGGAAAGGCCGGGGTACGATCTGACGTGAAATTCAAATACGTCAACACAATATTGACAATACAATATTGGTACAATACTCGTCGTCAATAATTTACCAAAACAAAAAAATCTTAAATTTTGGCAAGAATGAAATAAGTAAATAAACTGACAATTTCGTGCTAAAAAATTCGTCAATATTTTTACAGAAAAACAGCCATAAATTTAGGTAGGGATGAAATAAATGAATAAAGTTTGAATAAGCTAAATTTAAAAAAAGCTAAATTTAGAAAAAATGTCAACAATTTTGCGCTAAAAAATTCGTCAATATTTTTTCAAAAAAAATCTTAATTTTTGGCTGGAATAAAAAACATTAACTAATTAATTAAAAAAGGCTACATTTTAAAACTAATTAAAAAAGGCTGTATTCAATAAAAAGGCTAAAAATTTCGTGCTAAAAATTTGACAATATTTTCCAAAAAAAAAAACAATTGTAAAGTTTGGCAGGAATACAAGAAATAAATAAATTTTTATAAAAGGCCAAATTGAGAGAAAAAAGCTAACAATTTCATCCTCAAAAATTCGTCAATATTTTTCCAAAAACAAATAAATTGTAGTATTTTAGCTGGAATAAAATAAATAAATAAATTAATTTTAAAAAGGCGAAATTTTAAAATCGGCTAAAGCAGGCTAAGTTAAGAAAAAGGCTAACAATTTCGCGCTTGAAAAATTCGTCAATTTTTCCAAAAAAAATCGTAAATTTTGAGAGGAATAAAAATTTTTAAAAATGCTAAAAATTGCTGACGTTACAAAAACAGGTCGTCCGTCAAAATCGGAAAATTCTGAAAAATTCCAAAATTGAAAAATTTTGAAAAATTCTCGAAAAAGGTCTTCCGTCAAAATCAGAAAATTCTGAAAAATTCTAAAAAATTCTGAAAAATTCTAAAATGGTCAAAAATCGTAAATTTTTCAAATTCGCCTCGCCTTTTGAGCGCAGTAACGGCTCTCCATTGGCCTTTGCCCTTGTCCAAATCCAATTTCTTGTCGATCGGTTCGATGTGGTAGTCGTCATCGTCGATAGCGGCGAACCCGTAGAGAAGGTGCGTGCAATGTGGGAGAGCCGCTTTCAGTTCTTCGCTCGTCACTTTGGCCGTGCCTGCAATGATTTTGATACGATTGCACAATTTCTTACGTGATTCGATGATTTTAAACGGAAACAGGTCATTAAATAAGATATTACTTAAGATGTGCGACCCGCCTTTACAAGCCGCTTACGATTTTTACAGGTTTTGAGTCAGTTTGGAGTGAAAGCCATTATACCTATTTTAGGAAATGAAAGGGAATCCTACTTTTTACTGCTCAGGTTTGAGTCCATTTGGAGTGCAAGAATCATTGTGATGATAGTTATTAAAAATGAAATAAATCATCTAAAAAAATAGTTATTCACCCACTTCGTATCGAACCACTGATCCGATTTTGACTAAATTAGTCTTGAAAGTTGTGGTTTGCTCCAACTTGATGCATATTGCCCGGGCAATCCGATCGAAAAAGGTAAAAGGGGTCCAAATCGGCATTAGTATGGTCCATTTTCGAAAAAACACAAAAACTCAATTTCGAAGGTGATGCCGTGGGTTTAGAATTTTATGAGTATTTTTCCCGGGTTTCTCGCTTGATTTACCATGAGATAGGGTGGTTTTTTCCGAAAAAATTCGAAAATTTTGTTTTTGAATCGGTTTGGCTTGAATTTCTTAATGCGATTTCTGCGTTTTCGCGTTTTTGGCAATTTGAGGGAGTCCTACTGAACCGATTTTGAATTTTTTGAGCTCGTTGGATTCCTTGAAGGTTTTTACACATTTTTCACTCCCTATAAGTCAAAATTGATTGGGGTTTAGTAATCAAAAACTGGTTTAAAGACTAATTTTTGACCTAAACAAAAAATATTTTTTTGACCCTTCAAAAAAAATTTTAAAATTCAAAAAAAAATATTTTTGAGTAGGTTTTGGGCAGGTACATGACACAAAAAATTTGCAATTTTCTACAACTCTCCAGGACTAAGAAAAATGCAAAAAACCGATTCCAGCTGGAAAATCCAAGGTCCTAGCCTAGGAAAAATTTCAAAAAAATGATGGATTTGACTTCGGGGTTTTTTGGCGGGAATCTTTAGATATTGACTATGAAACATGAAATTTGGCATTTTTTCGAGATTTTGGTCACCAGGGCCAATTTTTTCGCAATTTTCGCCGTGGGTTAAGAATTTTTCCAAAATTATTAAGCTACCTATTCCAAAATTTTAATTGATATGAAAAAATAGGTAGCATACCTGTTCAAGTTATATTTAAGGAAAAATGGCAATTTTCTACCACTCACCCAGACCGGTGGGGAAAAAACTGGCACCCCTCAAAGAAAAAACCGAGGGAAATTTTCGGAAAATGCATGGATCAGGATTTTTGGGCTTGAATTACTCGAAAACATGAAATTAAATTTGCTATGTTCGTCGTTTAAAACGTTTTGAATGGTTTTAGAGGAAGGGAGCTTTGACGATTACATTTTGAAGATTTTATTGAATATCGAGCGCTTTCGTCCGTACGGCCCTCTTCAGGAGCTAAGTATATCAGGGACGATGATTCTTGTAACAAGTTTAGTTTGGCTATAAATTTTAAGTCAATGAGTGGCAATAAATCATAATAGAAGTCGACAGACTTGAAATTTTCTGAATCTTAAAGTCCGAATCGCAAAAAACGGTTTTGGAGCATAAAAATTAATTTTTACTATTTTTTCTGGCTTTTTTTACTGGCTTTATTGGACGACGCGCTCGGTAAAAAAAATCATTTTTGACTCGGGAAAACATAGCATGATCCATAGCCCATCAACTCCCCTTTTGAGTTAAAAAAAAGTTGAATCGAGTTAATCCCTGAGGAATGGAAATTTCGGTTACGTAAGCCGATTCCCGGAAAGTTCAGCTAATCCGAATGAGTGAAAGGTCGATAAGTCATCGGGTATATCCGATAGCTGCCGAAAATAGAGTTAACCTAAAATGTTGTTCTACGGTAGAACGAATGCGAATGATGCACGAACGAATGATGCTCTCCATCAGGGAGCATGATTTTTCTGTGCAAAAATTCAAGTAAAAAAAAAATTTTTTTTGTCTCGATATGAGTGGATTGTTTTTATGGACGTACCTATATCCCTTTATATTCTTGTTAATTGTGAACAAATTTAAAAATTGTCGAAGTATACCTTCGTCGATTTTTCACGAGAAATCCATCTAGCGCACTTTAGCGCATGCGCAGTGAGCAAAAGGTGCGAATTTAGGGGCGTTTGAAATTGCAAATTTTTTGGGCGGGGGGTTGAAACTGAGATTCGAAGATGGTCATTTTGAAAAATGGAAACTGGCCTTAAAAAAAAATTAGAATGCACGGGAGAACATATTTTACGGCTATCCGTGAGGTAATTTCTATTCTCAGCTCCGTTTTGACCTATTCATTGTCGAGATTGACAATGAAGGCAAAATGTTTCCACTTAGAGGTCGTTTAGCGCCTTCCTTCGCCAATAACAAACATCCTCAACCTTGCCGAATGTGAAGTCGCACGACGGCTCTACGAAATTGCCTTCCAGTCGATTTGTAACCGGTTTGGAATTTTTTCATCGTTCTAGATCTTTTTGGTTCGAAACTCGTATTGGAAGAGTCTAGAGCGAACGATTTTTTCTACTGAAAATTCGTCAAAATGGCCCTAAAATGACGACTGATGAGTTGTAACAAAATAGAAAAGTGTTTTTACACGTTTTTGATAGAGTAGCATCGGTTTGGAGTTTAGAATGTTTCAGAGCGAAGAACAAAAAAAAAGAAAATTCCTTCTTTTCATTGCCTTTCCCCTCCAGGAGGGTATTGGGGGCTAGGACCAAAATCAAAAATTTTTATTTACCATCGGAAATAAGCCCATTATTGGTTTTCCAATTCCTATGGACCACAGCACAACAGGGGTACCTTTTTAAAACCCGTCTAAAATCGAAGTACCTACGCTAAGTTGCCGGAATATAAAAAATATCCAATTATTCTTTAAGGTAATATACAGATTTCAAGACCAAAAACGCTCAAATCGGTTGATTTCTTGTGAACAGAAAAAATAAAATAGGAAAAATTAAAAATGCCAATACTTCGGAAGTACTGTGAGCAATCCCAATTCTGGTTCAGTAGGTTGACAGGTCTTGCCAAGACGAACATTCTAGTTCAAGAATTTTGAAAAAAGGTTGAGAATCGAGTGGGATACGGCCATTTTTGTATTTTGTCGGACAACATGGACGTAAAACATCACTAGGTATTTATGATGGGTACACAATTGATATTTCGACTTATTTCCATTCATATACGATTTTTTATTTAAATTTTTGTAATAAAAAATTCACTTTTTCGAATCGACCCCATAAGGGTATTCTACGAAGGGTTTTCAGAAAAACACGTTACAACCCTTCAACGTCAGCCTAGTGGGCAATTGCATAAAATTGAACACGAGTCATAAAAATTTAAAATGAGAGAAAATAACATTTCTTTAAAAAAGAAGAAAATTTCTTTAGAAAAATCTCGTGCTACGAAAAGGCAAAAAACACGAAATTACCAAAAACTCTAGTATCTACGATTTAATTTACGATTTAGGGCCGCTTTATCGATAGTCGGTTATCCAAAAAATCGAAGGCTAATCACCAGGCCACCAGGGTGATTTTTGGGTGGATGCGCACAGGCTGTGTTTCCGAGAAATTTGTAGCCAAGAATCGGTTAATGATTTTTGGATAATCGACAATTGACAAAGTGGCCCTTAGGCTGGCTTTATCAATTGTCAGTTACCCAAAAACTGATAGCTAATCTCTTGGCTACAAATCTCTACAGCCTATGCGCATCCACCTAAAAATCACCCTGAAATTAGTGGCCAAGAGATTAGCTATCAGTTTTAGGATAACTGACAATTGATAAAGCCAGCCTTTAATGATTTAATAAATCATTAAGCCTTGATTATAATTAAGCCTTAATGATTTAATAAATCATAAAGCCTTTAATGATTTAATAAAAATCATCAACTAACCTTCTCTCCAGAAGGATTTGCCATTCCAGTAGCAGACAGTCCTCAGACCGTAGGCGGCCTGGAGGGAAGCCAAGAGAAGAACGAGCCACTTCATATCGTCGATTTTCAGACACTGGCGTCCGGATCTGGTCGGCGAAGAGTCGGACGGATCGAGGGGAGGGCGACCGATCAGGGAAGGGATGGTGTTCGACCGATAAGATAGTTTTATGGTGAAAGATCATCTATGGAAATCTTTATCGCCAAGATAGACCTACCCTCATGTACAGAGGCGAATCGAAGCGATAAATTCAACCAGCGGTGCGTAGATAACACGCGATACTTCCATACTTTGAAACGTAAAACTGTGACACGATTTGATCATATTTTGACTGTTTTTGAGGATGTTTAGGTGAAAAATATCAAAAAACTCAAATTTTATTATTGCAATTTTAAAATTTGCACAAAATAAAAAAACTCCACATTTTCGGAGTATAAAAAATATCCACATATTCTGCAAGGTAAAACAAAGATTTCAAGACCAAGAACGCTCAAATCGGTTCATTTTTGTGGCCAGGAAAAAATAAAATAGAAAACGCTAAAAGTGCTAATATATCGGAAGTACTGTGAGTAATTCGAATTCCGGTTAAACAGGGTGTTAGGTATTGACGAGACGAACATCCCAGTTCAAGAAATTTGAAAAAAGGTTAAGAATTGAGGGAGCTATGGCCATTTTTGTAAATTACCACAAACGGACACACGGAAACTTGTTCGGGAAGTGATTTTGAATAAAAGTGTGAATGTGAAAAAAATTCTGAAAATCCGTTCCGATTTTAGGACGATTCCAATAGGTACTTCAAAATCATGGAAGTAAAGATTCGAATCAAAAATATTTTTGGAAATGGGTCAAGGGTGAGAGATACCTAAGGCAAGACGTTCTCTCAGGTTAGTCGTGCCAAATTAAATTTGAATTAATAGAAATTTTCTAACCCTCGACATATCTCCAACATAAGGGAAACGACAGAATCGCCCAAGAGTATTTTTGCTGTTTTTGGCCTGCTTCCTCAAATGTGGTAGACCAATTATTTGCCAAATTCAAAAAAACCATTTCAGTCTTGAATGCAAACCGAACTCTATTCCGAGAATTGGGTACCGCAGCGCTGGTAAGCCATCAAGAAAAAAACATTTTCGGGGCCGGAAAGATTTTTGAAAAAGTTCTCCCAAGAACGTAGACGAAATAGAGCCAATTTGCAAACGAAGGTCGTCAGTCCTCATTCAATAAGGTAACTCAGTCTGAGAGGCCAAGGCGATCATTGGAACATCTGCACCGGTCAAGTTCGCCGGGTTTGTCGACGACATCTTCCAAGGGTCAGTCCGAGATGGATAATCGTCGGAATAAATCATAAGAGGATTTGCATAGTCGTTTAGATAAATTTCTGCCAATGGCAACCGGCCGGTTAGTGTCAGAAAACATTAGTGGTGGCCATACGCGGAGAGTTCGAGTTTGAACGTCAGTTTGAGTTTGACTTCGACTTTCTGTTCGATTTTGAACGTCAGTTTGAGTTCAACTTCGACTTTCTGTTCGATTTTGAACGTCAGTTTGAGTTTAACTTCGACTTTCTGTTCGATTTTGAACGTCAGTTTGAGTTTAACTTCGACTTTCTGTTCGATTTTGAACGTCAGTTTGAGTTTAACTTCGACTTTCTGTTCGATTTTGAACGTCAGTTTGAGTTTAACTTCGACTTTCTGTTCGAGTTTGAACGTCAGTTTGAGTTTAACTTCGACTTTCTGTTCGATTTTGAACGTCAGTTTGAGTTTAACTTCGACTTTCTGTTCGATTTTGAACGTCAGTTTGAGTTTAACTTCGACTTTCTGTTCGATTTTGAACGTCAGTTTGAGTTTGACTTCGACTTTCTGTTCGATTTTGAACGTCAGTTTGAGTTTAACTTCGACTTTCTGTTTGATTTTGAACGTCAGTTTGAGTTTGACTTCGACTTTCTGTCCGATTTTGAACGTCAGTTTGAGTTTAACTTCGACTCTCTGTTCGAGTTCGAAGTTCAGTTTGAGTTTGACTTCGACTTTCTGTTCGATTTTGAACGTCAGTTTGAGTTTAACTTCGACTTTCTGTTCGAGTTCGAATTTCAGTTTGAGTTTGACTTCGACTTTCTGTTCGATTTTGAACGTCAGTTTGAGTTTAACTTCGACTTTCTGTTCGATTTTGAACGTCAGTTTGAGTTTAACTTCGACTTTCTGTTCGAGTTTGAACGTCAGTTTGAGTTTAACTTCGACTTTCTGTTCGATTTTGAACGTCAGTTTGAGTTTAACTTCGACTTTCTGTTCGATTTTGAACGTCAGTTTGAGTTTAACTTCGACTTTCTGTTCGAGTTCGAACTTCAGTTTGAGTTTGACTTCGACTTTCTGTTCGAGTTCGAACTTCAGTTTGAGTTTGACTTCGACTTTCTGTTCGATTTTGAACGTCAGTTTGAGTTTGACTTCGACTTTCTGTTCGATTTTGAACGTCAGTTTGAGTTTGACTTCGACTTTCTGTTCGATTTTGAACGTCAGTTTGAGTTCAACTTCGACTTTCTGTTCGATTTTGAACGTCAGTTTGAGTTTAACTTCGACTTTGTAAGTCGAGTTTGAGAGTTGACTTTGAAAGTTTAGTTTGGCATTCAAATTTGAGAGTCGACGATGAATATTGAGTTTGAGAGTTGACATTGAAAGTCGAGTTTGGCATTCAAGTTCGAAAATTGAGTTCAAGAGTTGACTTTGAATGTTGAGTTTGTCAGTCAAGTTTGAGAGTTGAGTTTATAATTCGAGTTTGAGAGTTCAGTTAGTAAGTTGAGTTTGAAAGTTGATTTCGTAAGTTGGGTAGTGATTGGGTAGGGTTCGAAAGTTGAGTTTGTAGGTTGACTTGTGTTGGTAGTTTGAGTTTGAAAGTCAAGTTCGAGAGTTGATTTTGTAAGTTAGTTTTGGTATTGATAATCATGATTTCGCTCGACTCTGCTCAGGCCTTCGCCGACCTGATAATCAGCCCAGAAAACTATTTCTACCGCATTGCTGAGCTCATTTGGAAATTATCGCCAACTCGCCCCAATGAACCCGGTTGACCTATTCCATCGGAGGATATCAGTTGTTTTTGAGCCCGAGTTGACACAATTTCCAATTCTCGGAATCGAACCGTCAGGGGTTTTCTCCGAAAGTGGTACAACTGTTTAGCAATGTGTTTTACTCGCTGCGGATGACATCATTTTTAGGTATCCCAGAATTTTTTACACGTTAATTGTTTGTCCTGCAATATCCAATTCTTTGCCCAATTAATATAAATCAAATACCTACCTGCATAAATAGGTATTTTTTCAAATTTTTTCGTACTAAGTAAAATGTCCAATTGAATGAGACAGAATCCAAGACGTCGTCCGATGATTTTTATTTATTTTATGAGTCGACGTCTTCGTATCTGTGTCGAACACAAACAGTTGTCGTACAGTATGGAAATAGGTAAATTATGAACTTACCTTTGGCAAACAACAGGAAAATGAACTTCACATTCTTGCAAATAGAATCTTCTTTTTTTGTATTTTTCACAATATACGAATTTTAAATTTTTTGTTTAACATGCGTGACAAAATTGAGTGATCGTCACATTATATAACTTTTTTCCTCTTCAAAATTCATCAGGTTTTCCCCTGCAGTGTCAGAACAGACATTGAGAGAGCGTAACAATGTCGGGGGGGAGGAAGGACGGGGAATGAACATCGGGATTCGGACGAAGGAAGGGTTAACATTTTATTACAAAACGAAAAAAGAGAAAATCAAGTCAAAAACAAAAAAAAACTTGCGAAGGAGGAAATCACTCGAATTCAGGATACTCGCGGTCTCCAATGTTGATCCTGTCGGAGGCTGAAGTCGTCGAGAAGTTGAGAATCCGCGAGTCGACCCTTTGCATCCGACCTTTTTTACCCTTCTTGTTTTTGCCCTGTGGAAGAGCGGCCAATTTTGAGCAGCGTACCAAAATTCGGTTAAACATAATGCCTCCCCCCAGAAATTCATAGGCGCGTAGCAGAACGTCGGAGAATCAGAACGTATAAAGAAGAGACAGGGCGCATCGCAGCGCAAAATTGCCAATCCGTCAGTGTCAAAATTCTGTCAACTGAAGGAACCTCAAAAAAGTTGTAAGTGATAATTTGCAAATTTTGTTCAGGATAGCCGAAAAACGAAAAAAATTATAACCGAGTCGACTCCATTTCGAATGCTCTAACTTCAGGCTTGTAAATCAGTGGTACCAACTGATCTCTGGGGGTACAAAAATTTACCTAGATCGGCCACATTGTATACAACATTTTTGCTTGAAAAAAGACGTTTCTCAAAAAATGTCACTTACAACGTTTTTGAGGTGACCCATTCAACTATTGTCGTGTGACCTATGCCACATAAACAGAAGCAGTTGGGACAGGGCACACAGGTTGACAGGATGTTCGCAAGACGGGACAATTAAGAAGGAGAAAAAGACAGGATGTTGACACTAACGGATTGGCAATTTTTGAGCAACTTTCCTACCAAAATCAATCGGTTGGTGAACATAAGGTGTACCTACCCCCCCAGAAATTCATATTGTCGACAATCCTAGCCTAGCGAAGCAGAACGTCGAAGAATCAGAACGTATAAAGCGCAGACAGGGCGCATTGCAGCGAAAAATTGCCAATCCGTCAGTGTCAAAACCCTGTCAACTTTTGTCGTGTGTCCTATGCCACATAAACAGGAGACACTTCCCAGGTTGACAGGATTTCGACACTGACGGATTGGCAATTTCGCGCTGCGATGCGATGCACTCGGTAGTGTCTCAAGATTTCAGCGATGCGATGCAAACCGTGCACAGCCTCAAAAGCACAGCCCGACAGACCCAATCGACATACTCATCAGTCAAATTTAGGTCGAGAATTTTCGACGTTCTGCCGCAAATGGCGATTTCGACTGGATAAAATCTTGAAATTGTCGACGTTCTGCCGCACTCCCCTTTTCAAATATCCCCAACAGCGGGTCACCGTAATCCGTGGTGATCATTCTCATATTGCGACGTTTTCTTGGGATTTTTAATTGCTTCAGCGCTTTCGCCGTTTGGGACTCTTTCATCAGGAATTCAATTTTAACAGGTGATTTCTACCATGCGAAATCAAACTCTGCTTGTGATATAGGTTAGCACAATTATCGCACCGCTATTTAAATTAAGAAATGATCGTGGCGAAAATTTTTTTTAGATTTTCTTTGTTGAAGCTTTAAGACCTTAGCATCTCAAGCTACTAAACTTATTAATTCAATTATTATTATTATTATTATTTTTTTTTTTTTTTGAATGAATAAAACTAGAATTTTCAAGTTGAGTTGAGAATTTTCCAAGGCAATTCCTTTCTCCCGGAGCCCGAAAACTGTGAAGCCATCGTATGAAAAAATGGCTTTCGCAAACTCTCGGAAAACCTACCCAAAATGAAATTTCCTCGCAAACTTCGCGCCAATTTTCATCGATTGACATCACGAGACGACCAACTGCTGATTCTTGACAATAGATACGCTCGACTTACCTTTATCGTACCAAGTCCGACGAGGCCCACATGAAAGTGGCATTTTGAGCATTTTAGAGATTTTCTGTTCAACATTCTCTCTCAATTCCGCAGGCCGTCAGGACGAAACGAATTCGAAACTGAAATTACGAAGCTTACCGAATACGATTATTCGATAAAACTTGTAATTTCAGTTTCTTGTAAATCCGTTTCGAACGTTTTGATCGTAAACTTAGGTAAAAAGGTTTCCAGAACACAAACTTATTTACACAGCGTGGAAAGCGTTGGGATTTCAAGGATGGGGGGGGGGACGTAAAAACGAGTTAAATTGCAGAATTGAGCGAGAGAACGTCAGACGAGGGATTGGTTAGGAGAGGAGAGAAGATAGCGACCGCTCAGTTTGGAATTGCAGAGGAAGAAACCATCGCACCATGAACTGTTACTTCGAGGAACAGGTACTTTTTCACTGTTCCCGGCTATTTTATTACGTTTTCCAGTGTTGAGAGTTCCTTCCTTGCTACTGCCTTGTTGTATCAGCCAGATGTAAAGAATTGCTTCTCCTGAAGTAACAGTTTGAGAACCGTTACTAGTAACAATTGTATGAGAACCGTTACAAGGAACAGTTGTATAAGAACCGTTACTGGTAACATTTGCATGAGAACCGTTACAAGTAACAGTTGTATGAGAACAGTTACAAGTAACAGCTCCATGAGAACCGTTACAAGTCATAATTGTATGAGAACCATTACAAGTAACAGTTGTATGAGAACAGTTACAAGTAACAGTTGTATGAGAACAGTTACAAGTAACAGTTGTATGAGAACAGTTACAAGTAACAGTTGTATGAGAACAGTTACAAGTAACAGTTGTATGAGAACAGCTACGAGTAACAGTTGTATGGGAACTGTTACAAGTAACAGTTACATGACAACTGTTTCATGTATCGGCTGTACAAGAACCGTTACAAGTAACAGATACATGATAACTGTTACAAGTCACAGCTACATGATAACTGTTACAAGTAACGGCAGTATGAGAACCATTGCAGATAACGGCCTAACAAGAGCCAATACAAGTAATAGCTATACAAGAACTATTACAAGTAACAGTTGTATGAGAACCGTAACAAGTAACAGCTATATGGGAACTGTTATAAGTTACAGTAAAATAAAAACTGTTACAAATAACGGCTGTATGAGAACTGTTAAAAGTAACGGCTATTTGAGGATTGTTACAGAAGTTGGCTTAAGCGTGAACTGCTGTTTGAGAAAAACTGCAAGTAACGGCTAAAAGAGAATTGTCACAGGTGACTGCTATATTAGAACTGTTACAGGTTACAGCTTTAAAGAATCAGTTACAAGTAACAGCTATATTTAAACAGTTACAAGTAACGGTTATTTAAGAACAGTTACAAGTAACGGTTATTTAAGAACAGTTACATGTAACAGCTATTGAAGAACCGTTTTACGTAACTGTTATTTAAGAACAGCTACAAGTAACGGCTATTTAAGAACAGTTACAAGCAACAGGTACAGGAGAAATGTTGCAGTTAGCTGCTATTCGGGAACAGCTGCAAGTAATGGCTACTCAGGAACAGTTGCAAGTAACTGATATTTTAAGGAACAGGCAGCGATTGTCTTCAGATCCGTTACAGGAAGAGGCTAAATGAGGAATAGTTTCAGGTAACGGCTATAGCTAGAGCCATCCGGTTACCAGCGTTGGAACAGTTCCATTCAGTAGAACTTGGATTTTTTTCTCTCTTTTCAAACCTTCGACTGTTCACAGTGAGGGAAGGAGGTCAAAAAAGCGATCGCTACTTTCTCTCCGAAAGGAAAAATAGTTAGAAAGGGATCGAGTTGTTAATGAATAAAAAAACCAGAGTTAATCGTGTTCAATTAGGTATAATTTTTCAGTAACGTTTCAAATAAGAAATGAAAAAAGAGCAACAGAAAGTAAAAGAACATTATCCACGTTCGAAAAACCCACCAGGGGGAAAAAATGTAAAATCATGGAACATATGTACAGGAACTTTTTTGTCATGGCAATACAATAAGAAATACTATTTTTTCTCCATTCTGGATAACAAGATACAGAAGTCGTTAGGTGAAACAGTCTTTCAAAGTACAAAAATGTCAATAAATCCAAAAAAGAAAATTCCCTTTACGTTATTCCGAAAAAAGAAAAAAACATTATTTTCCAGTTTTTAATGCGAGCAATGGTAAATTACTGTAACTCTAGATGAACAGGCCTAAAACGACGTTTTTCAATTACATTTTTAGAGATATACAATTTTTGGTTTTTTATTCGAACCGTACGAGAAATGCCCGAGGAAGACGTGGGGGGTGAAAATTTTGTACTGGATGAAAAAACTCGTAAGGAAAATCAATAGCAAAAGGAAAACGAAACTGAAATAAACCGAAGAAAATCCGAAAAACGAAGGAAAATCCAAAAAGGAAAATAGGAAAATCGAGAAAGGTACTCAATCAATTGTAAATCTTTTTTTGGCCTTCAAACTGATTTTTTTTTTACAAAAATGGCGATGGAACCAGGCATTGAGTTTTTGATTCGCATTTCAGATCACCCGTTTCTTCATTATTTGAAATTCAATTTTATGCAGTTAGATAAAAAAATAAGCTTAATACCGATTTTTCAGAAATGTGAGTTCTAAAAACAGAAATGTTCTGTGAAATTAGCTGCCTTTTTAGAAGAGGGAAATCGCAGAAACAAATAGTCGCATTGCAACGTAAAATAAAAAGATTCACTATAAATTAAATTGATGAACAATTGAAAATTATGGTGTTCTAATTTGAGGGTTTTTGAGTGAGAAATAAGCGGAGAAAAATTACAATTACTGAAATAATTGAGTTTGAAGCGTTTTTTTTTTAACTCTCGAATATTTTTATGTTATGAGGGAATCTGATTGAACAGGATCGCCTTCTTTGTAGAGTCACTTTTTTTTTGTCCACGTGATAGTGTAGTTTTTTTGCTTTGAAGATTTTTCCTGAGTTCGCAACTTTGCCTCAGTGAAATGGCCACAATTCCCTTAAATTATGGAGCAATTACAAAAATTAGAATACCGTTGGAAAGCCCGTTAAATTTCCAATAACAACGGTTTTTGCGGTTTTTAGCATTAGGTTAAACGGTTAAAAAACTAAGCCAAATTCAAGAACTTGAATTTTTTTTTTTTGAAAATTGAGCAACTTTGACTTAATTTTTTGTTTACTTAACTTATTGCTACAAAGCTGTGAATACCTTGCTTTACCAGGAAATTTAACGGGCTTTCCAACGGTATCTTTATTTTTGTAATTATTCCAAAATTTAATTGACCTATGGCCGTTTTACTGAGACAAAGTCGAAAACACGAAAGTTGTTTGGCGTAAAAAAACGTGTAGGTACTTTTTCTTGGGCTCCAGAAAAATTTTATGGAACAAAAATTGTAGCAAATGAGTTAAAGAATCGACGCCTTCAAAGAATTTAATCCGAAGTGTAATCACCCAGTAAATCAGCCATTTTATCGTGCTGCTGATGGTCTCAATAGCGAAAATTCTTCGATTTCTTCTTTCTTCAATTTTTCCATTTGTGAGATTCGGATGAATAATTTTTTGCTGCGATTGAGAAAACTTATACTAAAAATTCGAAAGCCGAGCTTCATTTTTTGACCAGCCTAAATCATAGCAAGAGACAAAATCGTCCGAATAAACCTCAACAAACCCAATAATCGAGTTTCCATCGCCAAATTTCCCTCCTCTACCAACGCAGCTATAAACTTTGGTTTTTTTACTCATACGACAAAGGTGAGGAAAAGGAATGCGAAGGATAGGACGTTTTCCTCGCTGTACGTTTTTCGAAAGCTTTTTTTTTTGTCCAACGTGACGATACGAACTAAAAATGCGATATGCAGCATTCAGGTTGTCATTGGGCTGACGATACAGATTTACAATAGCGTATTTTTTCGAAGTACAAAAAGCCATCATCATTTTGAATTACAAAAAAAAATTAAACCCATTCTTGCAAAGAGTTTTGAAATCTGAACAAAAAGGCTCTAAAATCACATTTTTTTTGTTTATCTTCATTTTAAAAACTTGCCTGTAGACTGTATTAATTATCGGAGTGTAGAAATTCCCAAGAATTCTCTTATTAAATAATTAAAAAGTTTTTTTTTCTCAAAATTTGTCGAAAATTTTTCAACTGTTTAGCATTTGGATGCCGCAATGACCAACCTTAAAGACAACCCTTACATTACATCCACCTACGTCTATTTACAAATCATTAACGATTCTTCGATGAAGAAATTCGGAAAAACGAATCATTTGTTATCACATAAAACGCAAAAATGCTCAAAATGCGCTCCGCTCGACTAGTAAAACAAAAATATCCGCTTCGAGGTTAAACTTTGACGTTTTTAATCAATAATCAGCGTTAATCATCTCTTTTAAACCCGCTAGGTTTTCAGTCTCATTCTGTACAGGAAAAGGAAAAACGGAACTGAAAAAAAATCCGAAATGGGCAACCAACTTTTCGCAAGGAACCTCGAAATTAGGTATAGGGTACTTGAGCAAAAATGATTTCAGGGATTTGTGCAAATGAAGCATTTCATATGAAAATTATGCAAAAAAAAATTTGAAATCAGTTTGCTTGAAGCGCATTCACAAAAAATGCATCGGTTTAAATTGTAATCAAGCGTGTTCAAATTTGGGCAAGATGGGAAAACGAATTTCTGTTGCCTAGATACTGAATCGAGGAAAAATTTTGGATTTTTGAAGATATCGATGGTTCATTGTACATCAGTATGCGGTCAAAATCGGTTCAGCAGTTAGTGCGCGATTTGAGAAACAACAAAACGGGAGTTTCTAGAATTGCGTTCAAACTACTGAACCGATTTTGACTGTTCGAGTCAACGGTTTTTTTAACCCGCCCCAAATGGGTACACAAATTGAACCTCAACATCGAATACTTTGTGGGAAAATGTATCATTTTTGAACCGAGATGCATACATTTTGAAATGGATTCTTTATTTACATACAATTTCTCATAGGAGAGCCAAAATTTATTTTTTAGTTTTTTCCAAAATTTCTATAAATTTTTTTTAAATGGATTGAAACAAAAATTTGTCTAACTCAAAATTCAACCCAGAGTTTAGGCGATTTTAAATTAAACCCAACCAACCTACACAACATAACGCATGCATTGAGTTAAGTTGATTTCTAAAAAATGCAAAATTCATCGAATCAAATGAATTTGTATTAAAACCAAGAAATTTCCCGTTTTTATTCGTTCATGGGAGGCAATGCTCAAGTGGAGTAAATCGCATCAAAATTGTTACACATCGGAAAAATTGACCCAAGCTTCAACTTCAAATGAAAAATTTCCCATTTCCGGCTGTTGAAACTTTTGAAATAAAATACCGTTAGCTACTCGCATTTCGCTGAACGGAAAGCGAACGAATTGTCAATGAAAAAAACATAAAATTCACTGCAGTGAGAAGCGAAAAAAGTTGCCCATTCGTACGAAACGGAAAATCAAATTAAAAAAACAAACGAGAAGTGAGGGGAAATTCAAAGAAATTACAACAGAAACAGGGCTAGTGTTAATTGCGGCAAGTAAAGCGGTAAGTAAAAATCGGAAAACGAAAAATCAATAAAACTGACAGATAGGCAGTGGGTCGTTATATTTACAATATCCGTAGGGTTCGAAAGGATCTGGAGGGAAATGCGGGCAGGAAAATGAGCAGGTCGGACCGCGACGATCCAAGATGGCGGATACGAAATGGCGGCCACGGTTAATTATGGCGGTGAGGGGTTGAGGAACCGATGCGTCTTGTTCCTGATTCGATCACCAGAGACTGTAATTGTTTACCTTGACTTGCTGGAAGTCCTGGTTGGCCGCCGGCGTCGGACTGGTCGACTGGTGGTGCCCATGGTTGCCGTGGCGGCGCCGCTCGATGAACTGCTGGGCAAAGTCGGACGCCTCGGCGGAATCGCCCAAATACAATTTGATGTATTCGCAAACTTCATCGGGCGAGTCGATGTCGCGTAGGAAAGCGACGAACGTCGGTACTGGAAAGAGAAAACGGGTAAGTCGGACTAACCTCAACAACGGTTGGTCATCAATCCTCTAACCCTGTTTCCACCAACACGCTCACCACCAACCCGGTCTGCACCAGACCGCTCTCCACCAACCAGGTCTGCATTATTCCTCTTACCACCAAACCGCTCACCACCGACCTGATCTCCATCAAACCTCTCACTACCACATCTCCAACCACCAAACAAATCTCCATCAACACCAAAATGGACGTTTTGAAACATTTAAATAATAGTATCAGGACACAACTGACAAAAATAATTTTTTAATTGCTTAAAAAAAACATCATTTTACTACTCGTTAAAAAAATGAGAATAATTCGAAAATAAAAAGCGACACTCACTGTCAACGGTGCCAGACTGAATTTTGGACAAGGTCTGAGTGCACCACTGCATGAACTCGTCGTTGTTCGAATTGACGCTGAACAATTTCATGACGGCCATTTCGTCGCGTTTGGCCTTATTTTTCGACTCCTTATTCTGCTGCTGCTGCTGCGCCTGATTCTGCTGGTTGGCCGCTTTCTGCTGAGCGCCCGGATGCTGAATCGGCTTGGCCGGCTGCGGTATGGCGCCGACCGAATCCCAGAAACCGCCGGAAGGAACGTTTGGCGCTGAAGAAGAATTCGACACCGGATTCACTGGAAAGAGAAGACCAATGGTCAGGACCAATGCGTGTTCGGCCGTCAGAAATAAATTTTTATCGTTAAATCGCCTTCGATTTGAGACCAGTCGAATCGCACAATTATTAGTACAACTAAAAAATCGGTTGAAAATTGAGAAGATTTTTTTTAAATTTTTTATACTGATTTTCAAGTGTTAACTGACCTGGGGCCTGCCAAGCTGGGCCTGTCAGACCAGCTCCCCACGTGAGGCCCTGCGACCAGCTCCCGAGCGCCCCGGAACTGACAGTCTGCTGAGCCTGTTTCTCCTTTTCCCGCTCAGCTTTCTCTTTTTCCAATTGCTGGAAAAAATTGTAAATTGAACTTTCATTATTTTTTTGACTCGATAAAAATCTCAAAGCACTATTTGTAATTTGGCATTTAATTTCTTTACGCCTTTGTCCATAATTCTCCTTAATTCTCCGAAAATATCAGCGTAAGAATCACCTTTAGGTAAAGCCGCTGTTCAGCCTGAATGGCGTCAAGCGATTCGACCTGCGTCGGCTGGCGCTGCGTGGCTTCAGTCCATTTCAGCTGAAGGCCGGCCGCTGTCTGCTGCTGCTGTTTGGGCTGCTGTTGGGCGGCCTCGAGCGCCTGCTGCTGAGCTAAGCCTCTTAGCAGCTGCTGTTGGTAACGAACAATCATCGTTAATCAAACATTTTATCAAACCAAAAAAAATCACAATCTGAAAAAAATGGAAAATGCTTGAAATTAAATTCTTTTGAAATTGACGGCCAAAAATTAAAAATGTAGGGCTAGTATTTTTGACCTGATTAAATTAAAAAATTGGAAATGAAAGGTTTAAAAAATTAAGACTTCTGAAACCAAAAAGTTTGAAAATTAAATTTAAAAAAACAATAAAGAAGTGAAAAACATGATTTTTGAAAATTAAATGTTTTAGGAATAAAACTTATTAAATCAAAATGTTGAACATTGAACGTCTTAGGAAGTAGAGCTAAAGAAATTAAAATTTTTAGAAATTAAATATTAAATTTAGAAATTAAATTTAAATTTGATAAGAAATTAAATTTAGAAATTAAGAATTAATGAAATTAAAAAATGTCAAAAATTAAAATTTTAAGAATTGAAATTTGAGAATAAGTTACCTGCTCCCTCTCACTCCGTTGGATATCCAAAATGGAAGTATTGGATGCGGGCGGCGGGGCCCATTGCTGCCTTTGAACCTTGGCCATCACGTCGGTGGCAGCTGCCCGTTTTTTGGCTTCTTCTGCCTCTTTTCTGCAAAAACAGGCGAAAAAAAAATTAAATTGGAAAAATCGACAAAAATGTATGCAACTTGGTTTTCGGTTGTGAAACGTACTTTTTTCTCTCCTCTTCAGCTCTCAGTCTGTCTCTCTCCTTTTTTTCTTCTTCTTTTTTACGTTTTTCCTCCTCCTTTTTACGTTTTTCTTCGCCTTTGCGCTGGCGCTCCACCTCAGCACGACGAGATGCCTGGAAAAGAGTATGACGATGTGAAAATACAGTAGGTACTACCAAGTGGGCACTACCAAGTAGTTACTACCAAGCAGGCACTACCGAGTAGGTACTGCCAAGCAGGCACCACCGAGTAGGTACTGCCAACCAGGCACCACCATGTAGGTACTACCAAGAAGGCACCACTAAGTAGGTACTGCCATTCAGGCACTACCTAGTAGGTACTGCCAAGCAGGCACCACCGAGTAGGTACTGCCAAGCAGGCACCACCAAGTAGGTACTACCAAGTAGGTACTACCAAGTAGGTACTACCAAGTAGGTACTACCAAGTAGGTACTACCAAGTAGGTACTACCAAGTAGGTACTACCAAGTAGGTACTACCTAGTAGGTACTACCAAGTAAGCACTACCGAGTAGGTACTGCCAACCAGGCACCACCATGTAGGTACTACCAAGAAGGCACCACTAAGTAGGTACTACCAAGCAGGCACCACCAAGTAGGTACTACCAAGCAGGTGCTACCAAGTGCTCACCTCCTGTTTCCTCCTCAGCTCTTCTTCTTCCTGCCGCCGTCTCGCGAGCTCTTCGGCTTTCCTCATCTCTCGCATGTTTTCCTCGACCATCATGGACGCCATCATCTCTTGCTTAGCCTTTTCCTCTTCCTCGGCAGCCGCTTCCGCTTTCCGTTGAGCCTCTTCCTGTTTCCTACGTGGGAACATTGAAAAATTAAATCAGAAAAATTTGATTCAATGTTGGTGGGTAACATTAGAAAACATGCTATTGAGGATATTTGAAGAATTTCAATAATTTGTGTTCTAACATTAGTTCAATAAAACGAGGCAGATCGAGGCAGATCAATAAAACGAGGATTATCTAAAAACTTGAAATCTCTAAACCGGTAGTTTTTTTAAACGCGAAATCATTCTTCAATACGAACTTTTTCTTGGAATATTCTTCACTATAACGACAATACATGAAATTATACATAAACAATTATTAGATAGGGATAGGTCGGGGCAGGTTCATTTATACGACAGCTGGATACGACGATGTCGAACTGGTTCCAGGTAAAAACATTCTAAGTAATTTTGGGAAATTTTCTAGTTTTTAAACATTAAAAAATTCCTACTTTAAAAATTCAAAAAAATTCACAATTTTAAAAAATTTGAAATTTTGGCAATCTATAAAAAATTTAAATTGAAAAAATTGAATGTTGGGGATTTTTAAATTTAGAGAAAACATTTTAATTTTCGAACGAATTCTAATTATGGTGAAAGTTTTATGTTACACAAAAATTTAAAAAAATGTTAATATCGCCAGCAAAAAGCTATTACTATTTAATAAACGATAAAACCAATATTGCGTACCTCATCTCCTCGCGTTTCCTATCGTCTTCGGCTCGCAACTGTTCTTCCTGCAGCAGAGCGTAATAAATTTTCCATATGATTAACGAAATACGATTAAATAAATTGAAAATTCCGTCAACTAGTAGAATAAATGCTTACTAGGACTTGCTGCTCGGTTTTGATGCCTTTCGGCGCCGAATGGCTCCACTGGGACCAGTTGTTAGTGTTCCAGACGGAGTCGACCTGTCAATTGACGAAATTTTGATTTTTGAATGATACAAAATTCAAATTTTTGATGTTTTTCATGTTTGATATTACCTACATAATATGTAGGTAAATATATTATATAAATATATATATATCTATATAATATATTATATTTTAAATTTAATTAACAGCTTTTTACACAAAAACCTATTTTTAAAATTACTTTTTTTTATTCAATTTTATTCATAATCTGTTTTTTTAAGGTTTTAATACATGTTGATTTTTTACGTCATAAAAATAACGATAGGTATCATACCGGAGCATTGTTCGACTGAGGAGGCCCGAGCGGCTGCGCCTGCTGCTGCTGCATTTTCGCCTGCGCCTGCTGCTGCTGCATTTTCGCCTGCTGCTGCTGCTGCATCTGCCTGAGGAGGTTCTGGATCGGCGACGCGCCGCCGCCGGCTTGCTGCTGATGCAAGTTCATGATGGTCTCCATGACAGCGGCCGACGGCGGTGGCCCCTGAGGTCCGCCGGGCGGCACGGGCGGCGGCCCGCTTTGAGCGTCCGATTTCGCCTGCAATACCCGTAATAAATCGGTCACTGAACGGGAGATCTCCTCGGTCGTCCTGGGCATCCCTGGCTTCGGCGCTGGGCTCCGCTGTAGCGTCTGCGCAATATCCAACGTTAGATTCGGCCGAAAATAATGTTTGCAAAAAAATCAGGCCAAAATTAAACATGGAAAAATTGGTTTCGAAGAAAAATCGACATTAATAATATTTTTAAAAAATGGGATAAAATCTAACAAAAAAAATTAAATAAAGAAAATATTTACTAGGGTAAAAACTAGGATGATTTTTGACGAAAAACAAAAAAAAACATCAGGTAGGCACGCCAAAAGTTATGAACAGACCGATCTTTTATGGATTTTTTTCAATTTTCTGGTAACAATTACCTGAGCTTGCATTTGTGCAAGAAGCGCTCGCAGGTGGTTGCTGTTGGCGGAGAGCTGTCCAGCTGCTTGGGGAGGTACCTGCTGCGGTTGATATTGAGGTGGCAGCACCTGATCGACCATTGGCTGAAAACGCCATTTGGGTTAGCGGCGGATCGGGAATTTGTTTTCTAATCTGACATTTCCGCAATTTTTTGAAATGTATTTTTTTAGGTTAGTTGGAGATTTTTTGAAAATTTGTCGTCGAAATTGAGAACTTCGATGGAAGGTCGAACACATTTACCGGGGGTACTTGGTGCGTGTCCATCCATTCGTGCGGAGGCTTGCCCATATGAACTTGAGGCCGGGCGGCGACAGCGGCGGCTGCTGCTGCTTGCTGTTGCCTGAAATTTGGGATAACACGAATAAAAATTATGATCAACAAGACAGAAAAATCATAAAGTTAATAACTATAAAAAAATATTTAAAAAATCGTTGAAAAAAGTTTACCGAAGAAGCAGCGTCCTTTGGTACTGCGATGCCAAGAGCAGGTTTTCCTGCAAATGCTGACTGTTCACAGCTGCCATTTCCTTATTGTAAGGATGATTTTCAGGAAGGAACGGAATGCAGCCCCAGACTTTGATCAGATCGCCGAGCGGAGCGTAGTTCGGATCGCAGGCCCGGCGGACGAGCAAGTGCAGCGTGAAGTAGCCGGATTCGAACCATTCGGCCATCTCGGTGCACGTGAATGGCCCTGGAGGATGAAAAATTGATTGGTTTAGAGGAAAAATTCAGTCTTCCGCACATATTTGAAAGTGAATAGAGGAAAACGATACCGATGTTCAATGTTAATACCTTGAACCTGGCCCTGAGGATCTCTGTAGAACCACTGTTTGTCTTTGTTCTCCTCATCTTCCATCAATTTGGCGACTAGATCGACGGCGAGATCATCCGACATCAACAGAGGATCGTCTGAAAAAACGCATCTCATCAGAATGTGGAAATAAATTGTTGGAACAAGTTGTTTTATCATCTTAAAAAAATTGTTCGAACTATAATGAAATTTTTTTAAATAGGAAATTCATGAAGCATTTGCTCCTGAATCGAATGAGACTATCGGTAGCTCGATAGGGCCAACAATTACAAAGTTATACCGTTTTGAAAAATGAAAAAATTCGGCTGTCGTACCAAGATGCGGATCTGGAACAGCCGGGGGCGGGACGGAGAAGAGATTTGGAGGCGGCTGGTGGAGCGACGGAAGCGGAGGCGGCGGCTGGTCGAGATTGGGCGACGTCGGCGGCGGAGCAGCGGTTGGGCTCCGGTGCAGCTTGTGGCCACCGGTTGGCGTCACGGGGGCCTGGAATGCCTGAGGTGGCGTCTGAGGAGGCGGCTGGCTGAAGTCGGACGTCACCGTCAGCGGCGGCTGAGCAGGCGGCGGCTTCGATTCGGTCTTCTGCGGCGACGTTTCTTGGGCTGGAAGCGCGGCATTTTATTTGTTTCAGTTTTTGGCGAATAACTCAAAAACGGAGGGGAGTAGGGGAAAACTATAAGTAAATAAAAGTCGAGTAAATTCCCTACAAAGTTATCGAAATGAAAATCAATATTGAACAATAAATGGGCTTTTTGGTTCAATTATTGAATAAATTGTAAATCATTATGCCGTATTTTACAAAGCAATTGAGTAAATCAAACCTTTCAACGCCTTCAAGAAGCACATTTTCTTAAAAAACGAATTACCATCAAGACGCCAAACGCGTTTAGAAAATCAAAAAATTCGCCGAATTCGACTTACATTTTTGCGGAGGCGGAGCCGGCGAATGTGTTGCAGGCTGTTGACTATTTTCCAATGCCGGTCGGTCCTTCGACTCTTTCGGCGTCGAATCCAGCGTCCGATCAGGAGGCGGCCTGTCGTCGCGCCCGGCGTCGGCGCTTTCGCCTTTTTTGAACTCCCGCTCGGCTGACGGCGACTTGGGCATTGGTCGATGGTGATCGGGCTCGGATTTGGACAAGAAACCGCCGGATGTCTTTCGAGACATCAACCTCTGCAAAAACATTAGACGCCAAAATTAAGAGGCTACAATTTGGGGAATATTTTTTTTGGCAATTTTTCGCAAATTAACGTACCGATCCCTTCTCCTCCTCGTCACCAGGGGCGTCGGACGTTCGAAATGCACCGGACGAATCGAACGTCCCGCCGCCTTCGCTGTTCTTTTCCAAAGCCCTGAAATTCAAGATTTTGCAATACAAGTTCTATAGCCATGCTCATTGGTCATGATGAAAATTTCTGAAAAAAGTGGATTTCGAGGGTTAAGACTCAACATGCTCGAGATGTGACAGATCTTACCATTCAGGAAGGTGGTGGTTTCCTTTAGAATGCGGCATCGCATCCCAAGAATCGTCTTCCCGCCAGTTACCGCTGTTTGTTCGACCTAAAAAAGTTGAATGAAAATGTTATCAACAATTTACGCTAACAAATTTCCAAGAACGTCAGGGAAGCCAACACAATAAAATACAAAAATTTTAATTTTCTGGAAAAAATACAAATTTTTCAAAATTTAAAAACGATTGGAAATTCTTAGAAAAGAAATTTTTCAAGAATGCCACCAATTTTTTGATGAAAATATGACTTAGTGACCGACCTGGCATCCATTTTGTATTGGCGCGCCATTCCTCCTGCTCTTCGGTGGTGCGGGTTCCCATCTTGCGCCAATTCATGATGTCATGCGCACCTCTGGGCCCACCAATGCCACGTCCTTCGCCTCCGTTACGTTCTGGCCAGCTGTCACCTCCGCCTCGACGTTCGCCGCTGCTGCCGAGGTAGCTCTGTCGAGAAATAATTCAACAATATTGTGGCGACATGCTTTGAATATTCGAAAAAAAATCTCATTTTGTTGGTTCATAATTCTTTTTTCAATCTGAAAAGTAATTTATTCAAGACATTGCACATGAAGAATGCAGGGGAAAAACCGGGTAGGTAACTCAGATTTTTCACATTTCAAGAAAACCCAATTTTTCTGCTCGAAGGACCTGGTTTTTCACCTGAACACGGAACGTTCACTCAGTGATTTGAGGCATTTCCCCTGTTAGCGCTATCTCATTGTACCCTTCAAAACGTATAATTCAATTTTGACGAAAAATCGAGTTACCTGGGTTTTCCCCAATACTCTTCATACGAATTGTTGCAAATCTTCGGTTTTTGATAACAAATTTTCTTTTCAAAATTTCAAAATCCCGCCAATTTACCTGCGTACGGTCGAAAGGGCGCGTCGGCCGTACGTACGAATCTTCCTCGTAGCCAGGACCGCGAGGTGCCATGGATTCGATGCCGACTCCACCGCCGCCCCGTCCGTAATACGTGGGGCCGCCACCGACTCCGCCGCGCCCCCGACCGCGGTTGCTCCCTCCGGCGCCGCGCAGGACCCCACGGCCGTCGGCACCCTTGCCGCTCCGCAAAGGCACTTCCGAATTTATACCACGATTCCACATTCGCTGAAATGAAAAAATTCGAATTTTATTTTTCAAAATGATAAAATTCTATTGGTTATTGGAGTCGTCGAGGTGCCAAACCAGATCGATTTTTACTGAGATAGAAAAATGTTAGGTACATTAACGTCAGGTAATGTTAGGTACAGTAATGTTACATCAAAATGCGTTTTTAGAAACTTATTTTCAAGAAAAATTAATTTTTTGACAAAAATCGATTTTTTACGTCAATATTTCACTTAGATTTAACAAATTGTTTACCATGAAATAATTTCTTAGCATCAGAAAATATAAAAAAATCCCTATTTAGCCAAAAATTGGAAATAACCAATTCCGCCATTCAACGCCCCTCGCATTTAACGATTTCTTACAGTTTCCTCGTCTGTCATCGTGTTGAGTGCCAGTGGCGGTTGCGGTTTTTCAACGTAGAGGCCCTGCAGACTTTTCAGCGACTCCGGCGGAGACAAATTGGAGTTGTAGAGGGCGAGCATCTCTTCCCGTCCGTACCTGGAGAAGGATTTGTAATTTAGCGGGGGAGGGGAGGGGATCGATCGAAATTTATATCGATTTTGAATCGGTTGAAAAATGTCACCTGAACTCTGCAAGTTGGGCACGGATGGGCTGATGCTGCTGGACTGGCGCCTCGGAGAGATTTCTTAACCTAAAATTGAAAAAATCATGCACTCCTTTGGAAATGGAAGAGTTTCAGATAAATTAACGAAAGAGTTTACTCAGTCAACTTACCATTCCGGGCCGAACTTCATCGAATCGGTCATATTATGACAATCTGCAAAAATTAAACAACCAATAAATCGGCTAGCTCTCTATTATTTTGAGAAAAATTGTCAAAAATCTCCAATTTCCTGTTTTTGGAAATTTTTCAAAAAATGCTGAACCGATATTGAATTTTTGAGGCTATCTTTAAATCAATTTTCCTAATGTCCGTAACTTATGGGATTTCAATGTATGAATTTCCGCAAGTCAGAATTATGTATCTCACTTGAACATTGGCCTTATTTGGGGAGAATCATTGAAAGTGTAAGGATTTTCAGGCAGATGATGACACAGGTTATCTATGAATGGGTTAGAGGGGAACAATCCTTGAAAGGGCAAAATCGGTGCAGTATTTTTGAAGGAATTTCTTAAAAAAACGACAATTAGCTTCTTTCTTGGAGTGGGAAAAATACTGAACCGATTTTGATCATCAAGGGCTTCTCTGTGAGCCCCTCTATATTTATCTCCTTCCTTCCACTCAAGTATTAGCCCTCTAACGCTGTTAAAAATGTACGGAATGCAGTCGAAAATTTCAATTACTTCACTCTCCGGCAGGACTCGAACCTGGCACCATCTGCTACCTGGACGTCCTAAACCTTCGGCCCTGGAGATCCCGGCAGTTGCGCTCAAGTGAACAATTGCCACAATAATTGTCAATTATTGAGGCATTGCCTTTGAGAATCAAATTGCCATTGCCATCTCTCTCCTAATGAAGTGTTAGGGTGTCTGCCAAGAGAGGAGATGCCAGGTTCGAGCCCTGCCGGAGAGGAAATTGTTGCCATTGATATAAGTTGTTCGTTGGGCAAATAATGCAGTTTCTAAAATAATACAAGAGTAAAATTTAAAATTTACAAACTCCAACAAACACATTTCTTCAGCCATACGAGAAGTCAATGAAGGAGAGGGGCAGGGGTCGTGTTTACTAATCGTATTTAGGTCAATTCCAACAAGCCCCAAAATTGGGCACTTAGATTCGAATACAATGCAAAATTTAATAGTAAACAGCATAAAATCGAGAGGCAATTCCGATTTTTTGAGAAAAAGTAAAAACTCGATAAGCCAAGAAGCAGAGGTAGGACAAGGGGCAGAATACCTCTACTTTCACACCCGGAAGCGCAAAATTCGCGTCGGCGTAAAATCTCGACATTAACGCCGGAATTTCGGGCGTTGAATTTTCCTCAATAACGTCCACGTACCTCAGGTTTTATGGAAATCCAGCCGACCGCCGAGTGAGGAAAACTCCGATTAAAAACCCTGGGATAAACAAGTTCTCCCTACCCAGATGTAACCGCGAGGGATTTTTTTCCTCCTTTTCAAAACGGGTCAAAAAACTGTGAAACGCAAACGATTAGGGTCGAACGTTTCGAATATAACAATGCTCCTTCTAATTCGACGTGCGAATCATGAAAATTCGCTAAAATAGGGCATGCAGAAAAGGGAACAATAATTATTTTCTACCTAGGTACACGGTACACTCTCAACAATAAAACTCGATCTAGTTTTCCAACATGGCCGCAATTTTGGCCGAAGACCAGGGACACCTGACGTACGATAATTTCAATTCGTTCATTACGGTTAGGAGCTCCCAAGTACGATAGTTTTTACAATATTTTTCACATTGAAATACTGTGTGTTACCTGCTGCACGGGATTCAATTGCCATTAAAGTTCCTTAGTTACAATATTACAATTAGTACTAGCCAAGACTTGATACAAATTTTCTCACTCAAATTACTTAATGCACATCGTGTATTTTTTTCACATTTTTAACAATTTTGTTTGACACAATTTTTTTGCACAAATGTTAACACGATTTACACGTTTTTTTGCATTAATAACTTGCATAAATAGGAAAATTAAGTATTTGCAGTTTATACTTGAAGCGATACGATATTATTCCGCCTTGATACGATCTTGTTATTTTGGCTAACTGCTTAGGCCTCGTGTTATGGAAATGTTGCCAATCGGCAAGTTGCAAATTTTGCTATGCTTGCCCTAGGGCGCTTAAAAGATTAATTTATTTTTACCTATTTAAAATAATATACAATAAATCAACGTTTAAAAAAATTAGTTACCTCCTCATTCATTCCCATGCTGGCCTGTGAAGTGCACGTCTTCGGGATCGGCAGACCAAGTTGGCAGGCCGCCGGATCGAATTTCCCTCTTATTAGCGGAAACTCCACGAAAGATCTCTCACAAATTTCCCCCGTAATTTTGAAAATTTCCCCGCTTGCCGGCAACACTGGTCGTGTCATGTGGAACCTCGCCACCTCCGTGCCGTGTGTTTACAATAGTTTACAGCGACGAGCAGCTCCACCTAAAGAGCTAAAGAGGTACGTAACAAAAATGTCAGTTCGTCATCTAGTGCGCAAATAATTCGACTCACGATTCTAAAGATCGTCGATTTTCCCGTAGAGTTTTCCAATTTCGTCCGCTCCGTTCGCGCGAAAGTCGCGTTTTCGTCAGCTGTAAGGTTGTGAAATAGTTTTGTAGATATGGAGTCCTACTGGGAAGACAGCACGCTGCCTGGGCCAGTCAAATTCGAAAAGTGAGTTCGATTTTACTATTACGCCTATTTTCACCCCTCAAGCTCGTTTATGGTTGGTTTTTTATTATTTTTCGACGATTGTCACCACCGACACGACCAAGGCACGTCCTGCCATTCCGTTCTAGTCTAGTCACGTTTTCAAAACATGTGATCATCCTTTCGACGAGTAGTGGGGAATGCTCACTCTATATTCACATTTCGGCTTGCCTCTTCAAAATGGCAATTTCCGAACGTTTTCTGCCGATATTGCCCGGCGATTTTCGCCGCAATTCCGTCGGTTGACATGTAGAAAATTCGACGAAATGAGCCGTCTAATCGATAGGGCGTTTGTCTCTGATTCCAGCCATCACATGGGCTACACGAATTCGAACAATTCGGAAGATGACGAGTACGGTTTTCACGGTTCGAAAAAGAAACTAACGAGGGTGAGTGGTTTTTTATTATTTTTTCGAAAATTCAGCCTTTAGTTGCTTGGGTGGCTAATTGAATTCATGCTGTATGCAGCCTCTATGAAGTGTCTATTTTTTCGAAGGTGAATAAATTCAATTTTATGCGGCCGTTTTTGCATGTTTACAATAAATTGTATAACCAGTCGGTGGATAGCCGTGTCCGCTCACGTGTTGACGATTCGCCCTATCCCATATGGGCTCTCCCACCCATGAACAATTATCACATTGCAGCCCACCTGACCTGCCGCTGGTCGGAAAATTGACCGAAAGCCTTTGACGACGGGTCACTGACCTGTGAACGTTTTTCAAATTCGGAAAATCAAGGCATCGAAAAAATTTGAACTATATTTTTCATGAATATTAAAGGGGGGGTAATATGGAGACCTATTTCGTTTTTATGGCTTGGTAATGGTTTTTTGTGTACTAACCATTCGAAAATCTTACCATTTACTCGAAAATCGATGAATTTTTGCTAAAAATAGTGATTAAGAATACCTAATAATTGAATATTTCCAATCAAACCCAAAATCAGCACTTTGTTCGGAAGGTTGGCGGGTATTATGGACACCTCAGGTCACTGCATTACTTTATAACAAATAATGTATTGTTTGATCGAAATTTTGATAACTCCTTCAGTTATACGTGGTATTGCCAAATTTTGGCTTTTCTATTTTATTTTTCACCTGAAAAATATGTACCTGGGTATTCTTTTGCTGCAATTTTTTATCAGTTTTGCCTTACTGCCAAATGGGTTGTTAAACTTTGGTTCACTTTCCAAATAAGTCGAAATATACTATCGATTCGGTCCGAAATTCCTCGTATCAAAATATTTCACAATTTCATCCACCTTCGCACACGTATTTTTTTACTGCCAAACCAAAATCGAAATATTCGCTCAACCGTTACCGAGCTATGTAGACCAAGTAGGAAATGGTTAAAATATCATTCTCCGGCAGGCCTCGAACCTGGCGCCCTGCCTCTTTGAGCAGACGCCTTGATCCTTCGCCATTAAAGAGCCTGGGTCTTCACCTTAGCCTGCGCACTCCAGTGGCGCATTGTTTTTGAGAAACCTTTCCATTCCCTATTTTTGGCGATTCTTTACTTGAGCTCCTGACTGTCTGGACGTCTGCCGAGTGAGCAGAAGGTGCCAGGTTCTAGTCCTGCTGGAGAGTAAATGCCATGCGTTGGATATGGCTTGAAAACGTTTCTCTCCCGTAAAAGGGTGGATTCCTTAGCTCATGTTTTACAATATTTGTTCTATGCAGTTTTTTGCGAGTCCCAGAAAAAATTGACTTTTTCCCCTTTGAAGCTTTTTCGTGTTTTCGACTTAGTCTCAGTAAAATGGCCATAAATCAATCAAATTTCGGAGCAATTACAAAAATGAGAATATCGTTGGAAAGAGCGTTGAATTTCCAATTATCTTACGGTATTTGCAGCTTTCTAACAGCAAGTTACGAAGGCGCATATTGGGCCAAAGTAGAAAAGTGACAAAAGCCAAATTCTAGAAGTCGGAATTTTTGAGTTTTTTTTTTCGAATTAAAAATGATCTGAAAAACGGTTCTTTAAGGACATTTTATCAGCTTTCTTCAACTTTTCTCGTTGCATGCAAAAAACAGTCCCAAATTTCAAAAAGACCCTTTCTAAAGCGGGTAGCGAATGGACCCCTTTATTCACACTATGAACGCTGAGATTTTGAAAACGTCCCAAAATTTGTTGTCTGGTGCGATTTTCGGAAGTAATTAGTGTGACCTAGGTGAATCGTAGGCTTATTGTTAGGGTCGACCTTTCAAGCTAGGAATGGTGGAGGTGGACTTGGCCGAGGGAGGTGACCAGAACTGGCAGAAGAGCGTGGCCCCATCACGTGTACACGTGTCGGGCGATAGGCGGAACCACGTGACCACTCCCACCCCCTCCAGTCCCTGAGCTGCGCTTTCGTTTAGCGATTCGTCGCCGACAATTATTCGAGTGCACCAGCCGATCGGCTTAGCCAAGATTTCATTTGTGCCGTAATTTTCTCTTTGCTAATTCAGCATTCAACTCCGTTGGTAGAACTAAATAAAGAAAATTGTTGTTAGCCAAGTACCTACTATTTCAGTCATTTCACCCGAATGTTGCGAGAAACTTAAGCAACAATAAATGAAAAAAATTGGTAATTACATCGAGAGATGATTAATCGAGACCAAGAACGTTCAAATATGTTTGTTTTTATGGCCTGTAGAAAACCAGTGGTGCTGAGATAACACGCAACACTATTTTTGGTAGACATTTTGAACGGCATGAAGGCGAAGTATGTCCAAAAACGCTTAGCAAATTTAACAACTCGTCTAACATACGCCCAAAATACGAAGAAGCGATGGACCATCACGCAACGCCTAAATTACGTCTGGTTACCGGAATAAAAAATATCCATATATTTTGCATGGGAAACCCAACATTTTAAGACCAAGAACGCTTAAATCGATTAATTTTTCGGCTAGGGAACAATGCGATGGGATGTCAGGGCCAGCCGGAAAAATTCGACGATCGAATCCTTCTCGGCCGGCCGCCGTTTGAGCCGTCAGTGGGCGGGTCTAGACGTGGCGATCGCGTCTCTTGACTGGCTAAGTGCCGCACGTTAGGCCCCGCCCCCTTTTCACGAGGCCCTCAACGTGCCGCTCAACGGGCCCGCCGGCCGGCTGAGTGCCGCTCTAGGGGCTCGCCGGCCAGCTGAATGCCACTCAACAGGCCCGCCGGTCGGCTGAGTGCCGCTCAACGGGCTCTCCAGTCGGCTGAGTGCCGCTCGACGGGCCCGCCGGCCGGCTGAATGCCACTCAACAGACCCGCCGGTCGGCTGAGTGCCGCTCAAGGGGCCCGACGGCTGGCTGATTGCCGCTCAACAGACCCAGCGTCGGCTGAATGCCGCTCAACGGGCTCTCCAGTCGGCTGAGTGCCGCTTGACGGGCCCGCCGGCCGGCTGAATGCCACTCAACAGACCCGCCAGTCGGCTGAGTGCCGCTCAAGGGGTCCGACGGCTGGCTGATTGCCGCTCAACAGACCCAGCGGTCGGCTGAGTGCCGCTCAAGGGGGCAGCTAAACGGACGTATAGTAATGCTATGGAAAAGTGCCGATGTAGGGGACATTTTTCTAATGGTAAATTAACATTTTTCACTCCTGTCCTTGCCCTCAATACCCACCTGGGGGAACACCGAAAAAAGGTATTTTCATGATTGATCTTTTATGGAAAATGTTAGTGTTTTATGAAGGTGATATAATTTTACACTATTTTCAACCTTTTCCTCAGAATTGAATTTATAAATAAATCTGGGAGCTTCGATGTGTGGGAAGTTTGATAGCAAAAAGTTAGAAACATGTAAAAAAAACATTTCTTAGCGTTTTATTGGCATTTTTTAGGCCCATGTTGTGTCTGACACCAGGACGCATGCCCCAGATTCTTTCGATTTCCATAAAGATATTGAAATCTGAGAAGTTATTAAAATTGTTAAGATTTGAAAAACTTAAAATTTTTTGATTCTGGAAAAAATTTAACAGACAAAATTTGGAAAATCGTTGTATTTGTATTTGAAACAAGGTATTTATTGACAAAAAGGGAGGTATCCTTCTCGTTTCATCTCCAACACGTTTTTTTTCACGTTTGCCCACTATTTTTCCACCCATAAATCGGCCGGACCATTGAACTACGAGAAAATCCATTATCACAGAAAACAGCACGTGGTCCGACGCATTTATGAATCCCTTTGAATACATGTGCACGAAAAGCGGCGTCCGCTCCGAATTTCCATCCTCCCGAAAATGAATTTCAAATTGGAGATCAACCGATGTAAATCCGTCGCCCCGAGGCGTCGAAAGGGAGAGAATAGGAGAGGAGATGAAAGAGAAAAAAACTGAGAATTTCTCCAGTTGAAGTTGATGAATCGCCGTCCCGATCTGGACGATGCACGTTATCAGACACGCGTCTCCAATGGCGAAAGGACACAAAGGACTGAACTGTCAAAGGCGTTTACTTGCCTCTTCTGAAATATATTCATAACTCACGTTCCGACGAAATGTGACGATTCCCTGTGTCATATGGTGAAATTCCGTACCTGCGTTTGCCGGAAAAAAATCCCTGAATGTTCGGTGGAATCGACCTGAAAATGAAGTTCTGCGAATGCCGAGCGGCCAAAGGGCCAATCTGCTCCGGTAAACTAGCAGATTGCCCCTTTGGCATCTCAGGGCTTCTAAGCCAGAAAGCAACAACAACAATTCGAACAATTGTTGATCGAAAACCCCATTAAAAACCGCTAAAATAATGAATGACAAGTCATGGGTATCTTGAAACGTGATCCGTAAAATTTCAATGGGGGGGGGGGGGGTAAATTTTTTGGTTGTAATTTGCGAAGGTTTACGTAAGATGAATCGTGGTACTATTATAGCACCTAGTCCGTAGATAACCCACAATACTTCCATATTTTGATACGTAAATTTTTGACACAATTTGATTATATTTTGACTATTTTAGTGGGTGTTAATGCCCAAAACATTATAAAAAACACTGGTGCAAATACTTCCGTATTTTAATACTTAAATTAAACATTTGACCATATTTTGACTACTTTTGAACCGGTTAGGTCGAAAAATAACTCACTATGCAATTCGTCACTTAAGTTCTAACACCGCCTAACTCAATTTTTGGCGGAAATGAGTTGGACACACCACTCGATAGATTTTTCAATAGCCGATATCATGGTAACACTGCCAAGGGGATTGAACCAACCAGCGAAGAAGGAGATGGAGAAGAGAAGACACCGCCTAATGTATTTTCAAGTTGAAACAATTAGTTTTTTGTGCATCCTGAAAACTTGGGAAAATTGAGTTAGGTGGTGTTAGAACTTAAGTGACGAATTGTTAAAACTCGCCTAAAATCAAAATCGTCAAGTTATCGGAACATGAAAAATATCCACGGATTCTGCAAGGTGAAACAAAGATTTTAAAACCAAGAACGCTCAAATTGGTTCGTTTTTGTGGCCGTAAAAAAATTAAATAGAAAACACTGAAAATTCAAATTTATCGGAAGTACTGTGAATTATCCAAAAATTGGCATAGTGAGTTTTTTATTTTTGACCTAAACACCCTCAAAAGTAGTCAAAATATGATCAAATTTTGTCTAAAATTCGTGTATTAATATATGGAAGTATTGTGTGTTATGTACGCACCACTGGTCAAACAGCCTCCAGAATAGTCAAAATATAATATGACTAAACTGCGTCAAAAATGTACGTATATGGAAGTGGAAATTGAGTTGGAGTCCATTAGGTTCCTAGATGATACACTAGCTGTGGTTATTATTTTATGTTTGCCCGTTGAAATTAGAGTTTTTTGAGTTTGTTAAAAGTTCTAGTATAATTCTTCAAAAAAGTTGGCCAGTTGTATATTTATATTTTTGTTTGCCGTGCATTGATACTATTAAGCAGAGTTTAATAATTAAATTAATTATTATTCTTCAATTATTCTCGGAGAGTTTAATTCTCTTCGAAATTTTGCAATAGAACCAGACTCATGGACATCACCCCAAAAATCAGACAATGGTGTTAATGTGACTGACCTGTCCCCAAGCCCTGATGGAGAAAATATAATTTTTCGAAAGCTCGGCGAAAGAGTTTTTCTGAAGACCCTGATATCTGACTGCACAAAATTTGTGCTCATTTAATGAGGAGGTGTCTTTCAAAAACTGAACATGTCTTTTTTAGAAAAATTGGCGTTTTATGAGCTTTCCTACGATCGTATAGTACATAAATCAAATAATTTATGATTTTTTTACGAATAGTTATATTGATTGAATATATAAATATCTAAATAATAAATATATTATTTATTTTATGCACTATACAATCGTAGGAAAGCTCAAAAAACGCAATTTTTTCTTAGTAGACACCTCCTCAAATATGGAAATATTCTCGTACCGAGTTTTTCCGAAGACCCTGATATCTGACTGCACAAATGAGGAGGTGTCTTTCAAAACTGAACATGTCCTTTTTAGAAAAATTGGCGTTTTATGAGCTTTCCTACGATCGTATAGTACATAAAATGAATAATTTATAATTTTTTTACGAATAGTTATATTGATTGAATATATAAATATCTAAATAAGTACTATACAATCGTAGGAAAGCTCATAAAACGCCAATTTTTCCAAGTGGACGTGTTCAGTTTTGAAAGACACCTCCTCAAATATTTGAATATTCTCGTACTGATTTTTCGTCGATCCCCCGTCGAAACTGATGTCGGATCAGCGACGAACAAATTAGGAAGCTGACCAACTCAGCTCGTAAGACGTAAGAGACGTGTTTTGAACGGGTGTCTGTCTGTCACCATTGACCACCTCGTTCGACTCGTTGGCCCGCACGTGACGTTTCTCTCGTTCCCCTAGAAAACTCCCACGACCCCCCCCCCTCCCCCCTGATATCCGTGAGTTTTTACCTTATATAACTACAATGCACAGCGTCAACAGACTCAGTATTGTGGTCGACGTCGGTCGGTACACATCTTCAAATTGTTTTCCGATACACGCCGGTATAGTGACGAGAAAATTTCCGAAATCCTTCAAAATCCAGTTCGACCCGTTCTACTACCGATACAAAATTGCGATTTTTTTTGAGATTTTTAATCGGGAAAATAATTAAAAAATTTATAATCTTTTTTTCGAAAACCGGCGAGAACCGCAGTCAAAACGGCACTTCCGAAATTTAAATTTTTCCCCGGGCACTTGGCCTCAGAGACGATAGTTTCCCTGCATATCAACGCGATGGTGAAAGAGGCTCAGAGCCGGGAAGCTTCGCTCCTCCTCGCCGGCGAGCCTCCCGATTACCGTGATAGAAAACGGATACGAGAAGTGAGTAATTCGTGTGAATTTTTCAAAAAAATTTTCAATGCCGCTAAAAAAAAATAACTTTGATCGGTGGTTTTGAGAACGATTTTACTCATGCACATTTACTCAAAATTATTTTCTGAACAGATTCAAAAATGGTCGTATCCCGCTTAATTCTCGAACTTTTTCAAAATTCTTGAACTGGTATGTTCGTTTAAGACCCTATTACCCTGTTTAGCCGAAAATTCGGTTACTCGCAGCACTTCCGGTATATCGGCGCTTCATGTTTTTTTTAATTTAATTTTTTTTTATTTTTTACCGGTTGCAAAATGAACCGATTCGAACGTTCTTGGTCTCAAAATCTTGGTTTTTGTATGGTGAATTGGTGGATATTTTTTCATCGAACACCAGCAATCATTACGGTGCTTTAACGATGTTTGTCGGTCCCAAATTAATCTCAGAAAACGGGCCATATATTTTTAATGGTTTTTAAAAACTGAATCACGTTTTTGCTCAGTAAAAACTGTTCCTATAATGCACAGTACTAGATATTTTTCTCGAAGTCCTCCTATGCAAAATTTCAACTCAATTTATTTTTGCGATAATTTTTTTTTGAACCTCTGATCTAATTTTTAATTTTGATGGACAAGGCTTACATTTACTTCGAGAAAAACTCGACCCCTTCCCACCCCATTTGAATTCTGTGCACCAATTCGGTTATCGAGGTAATCGAAACATGCGATTATTGGGGTAATCGATACATGCGATTATCGAGGTAATCGATGTATGCGATTATCGAGGTAATCGAAACATGCGATTATCAAGGTAATTGATATTAGCGATTATCGAGGTAATCAATATATGCGATTATTGAGGTAATCGATGTATGCGATTATTGAGGTACCTACCTAATCGATGTATGCGATTATCGAGTTAATCGAAACATGCGATTATCGAGGTAATCGGAACATGCGATTATCAAGGTAATTAAAACATGCGATTATCGTGGTAATCGGAACATGCGATCATCAAGGTAATCGATATATGCGATTATCGAGGTACGTAATTGATACATGCGATTATCGAGGTACCTAATTGATATATGCGATTATTGAGGTAATCGAAGCACACGATTATACAAATTGCACTAGTATGCATACCTGATCAGTGTTGGCCTGATGACTATGTCGATCCCCACATATGAGTGACAGCTTGATTAAAATACTCAGTATAATATTCTTTTATTGCAGTATTGGTACTTGTGCAATCGATATATAATCGATATATTTCAATTATTTGGGCAATATAATCTACCGCTATTCTGAAATTTCTACGACGAGGCCTAGTAATATTTTCTCGTCATTACTGACACGATGGTGACCGCTGACGATTTCCATGATTTCCAGGACCCATTGTCGCATCGGATCATCGAAAAACGCCGTCGGGACCGAATGAATTCCTGCCTGGCCGATTTATCGCGCCTCATACCCCACGAATACATGAAAAAAGGCCGCGGCCGAGTCGAAAAGACTGAAATTATCGAAATGGCCATACGACGAATCAAACACCTGATGAGCCACCCCCCTTGTCAAGGTATGTACGGCAATTCCGAAAAAGTCGATATAATCGATTTTCCATCGAAATATAAGTGAATTGTGAATTTTTGAATTTCTGCTTCGCATGAATTACTATATTTTTGGCGATTTTCCATTCCATTTCAAGCAGAAGCCGAATGCCGGGTCGACGATGTGGACGCCAGCGGACCGCCGTCCATTGGCGAACCCCTGCCGATCGGCCCTCCGACCCCGCACCACCATCAATCCGCCATGCGCAACGGCGACCAATCGCCCGAACCTTTGGCCGAGTCGTATCGTCTTGGGTTTGCCGAATGCCTCAACGAAACCATCCATTTCCTCGTTCAGGTACTCATTTTTACTGGACCGTACGCCTGTGAGCAGACCCTGTTGGTCCTCTGTTGTAATGTCAGCCACCCCAATCTACTTTGTTACAAACGTTCTTCCTCTTTCTGCAGGCAGAAGGCCTGATGGTTGCTGATCCGCTCTGTTCGCGACTGCGATCGCATCTGTCCAACCATTGCGATACTATCCTGCAAAGTACGTCAGGTATCTAACTCCATTCCATCCTGCGGTTTTCGATTCCGTAATTTATCTACAGAATGGAGATAGTTGAACTTAATTTTTATTTCACAGACGAATCCCTCAGATCTCGGCTGTGCTGTCCGAACGGCCTGTCGGACGAGAAACCGGCTCCCAACAGTCGCACGCCGCCACCGCCGCCGGCTCACCTCGGCAATTCTCTGCCGCAGCAAGAGGTACGAATTTCCCACAATTCTCAATTCGAGCTCCTCCTGGGAAATTTCATCGAATTTACTCGAACATCTCTCTCGCAGGTTCCAGAACACACGACGGATCCATCGAGACACTTACATGACTTGAGCTATTCGACCGGCGGCTCCGTCCACAGCCAACATCACCTTGACAACGACCATCGCGATAACGATCACCGCGATATCAGCGACCAAATCGACCATCGCGACCATTTGGATCACCGCGACCATATCGACCACATGGACCATCGGGACAGCCGGCAAATGCCAACTTGCGGCGCCTGCGCCGTCCACCACGAATCGAGCTCTGACGCCTCGACTGGCGGCCATACCAACAACGTGAGTACTTTTTGGGATTTTTCACCATTTATCTCCTAATCAAAGCTAAAATTAATATGCTGGGCAATTTGGTCAATTTCTTTGTTAATTTGATCTAATTATCAGTTAATTTTGATCATAATATGATCTAGTAATATTATATTATATTATATGACTAGTAATATTATTACTAGTAATTTTTGTCAAATTCCCTACTATTTGTTGGGTCAAATTAGGTACCAGGTATTTTCGTCAAATTCCCTACTAGATAATTTGGTCACATTACCTAGTAGTTGATTTGGTCAAATTACTAGTTATTTTGGTCAAATTGCGTACTAGTTAACTCAGTCAAATTCCCTAGTAGTTAATTCGGCCAAACTACTAGTTATGTCATGTTACTAAGTAATGTGGTCAAATTACTGGTTGATTTGGTCAAATTACTACTTGATTTGGTCAAATTATTACTTGATTTGGTCAAATTATTACTTGATTTGGTCAAATTACTATTTGATTTAGTCAAATTACTACTTGATACGTTCTAATTTCTTGGTAGTTAATTTGGTCAAACTGCTAGTTCATTTGGCCTCATAATAAGTCGATTTGGTCATATAACAAGTTGATTTGGTCAAATTACTACTCAATTTGGTCAAAGTACTACTCGATTTGATCAAAGTACTACTCAATTTGATCAAAGCACTACTCGATTTGGTCAAATCACTACTTGATTTGGTCAAATCACTACTTGATTTGGTCAAATCACTACTTGATTTGGTCAAATCACTACTTGATTTGGTCAAATCACTACTTGACTAGGTCAAATCACTACTTGATTTGTTTTAATTTCTAGGTAGTTAATTTGGTCAAACTGCTACTTAATTTGGTAAAATTGCTACTTAATTTGGTAAAATCACTACTCAATTCGGTAAAATCACTACTTGATTTGTTCATTTTTCCGAATCGCAAGTTGATTTGGTCAAATTACATTGTTGATTTGGCAACGTACTAGTTAATTTGGTCAAATTACCTACTAGCTAATTTGGTCAAACTTCCCGTTGATTTGGCCGGGTATGGATGGCCCATTTGACAATAGTCGTCTGGGTGTGCGGATGTCGTAATTTGGGAATTGTCGCCTCGTTAATTACAGCCAGTCGTCTCTGCCGTCTTCTGCCCTTTCTTACAGCACTCGCCCACTTCCTGGCACTCGGAAAAGCCGATGGACAACGGCTCCGTGTCCCACGCGACGTACAAATTCAAGAACAAGATCCAGAAACGGTTCGAGCGGACGGAAATGGTCGACGGGGCGGACACCCGGTTCGCGCCCAACGGCTGCGTCACGCCTTCGACTCTGGTGCCGATTTTCGCCCTTGCGCCGTCCGGCTGCCATTACTACGCGTCGTGGATCGAAGCCGGCGCCATTCCCAGTTACCTGGGCCTGACAGGTACCGATGCCAGTACGAGGCCGAGCCGGTGGCTTTCCGCCCACTCCGTCACCATATCGGTGGATTTCAGCCTCAACCGCAACGGCTCGTGATGGGATCGATCCTTCCCTTACGATAGGTGAAAATCGATTATCTCTCGTATCGATGGTTAGCGAGAATTGCGAAATTACCGCTCGCTGGTAGACAACCAACTGTTCTTCTTCGGAGCCCATTTCAAAAATGGATATCCCCCTACTCGTTTTTACATGGAAAGATTTGTGTACGATTAACCCGAAAACTCCTCTCTTCCTTTTTCAACCCTTGAAGTTTCCTCAGAAACATCACCCCCCCCCCACCCATCTTTAGGTTATTACTTCGAGCGATGAATTTGGCGTTGATAGGTGGGTATCGTGGGGTAAGCCGTATCATGACCAATTGACCGATCAAACTTTTCTCCACGTCACAGAGGAAGCAAAAATCCTAATGAATCATGTATCAAATCGTGTCATCTTATTGTATCAAAATATTCGACCTAGGTCCATGCTATGAATTTTTCACGTCACCAAATTTTTATTTTGCGTCACTCCTGAATTCTGGGGTTCCCAAGGGATTTCGGTCGAGCAACTTCAGCCAACCATGGAACATTGAAGTTGCCCAAAGTCTTGGTTTGTACGGCTTAACCCTCGATGATATCTGTCAAAGACGACATTGGAATTTATCTGTCGTGTTGTTGTCATTTTGGGATGGAAAAAATTGTTTGATTGGTGCCATTCTGACTGTGAAGGCGGATTCACAAGCGTACATACCGTATTTTTCCGTTGCGGCAAGGTCAGGTCGATGAGTTTTTAGCAGGACCGAGTTGATGAGTTTTTAGCGGGGCCGGGTCGATGACTTTTTAACGGGACCGAGTCAATGCCTTTATTTCAGGACCGAGTTAATGAGTTTTAGGCGGAATCGAATCAAAAACTTTTAGCGGGACCGAGTCGATGACTTCTTATGGGGACCGAGTCGATGACTTTTTAGCGGGACCGAGTCGATGACTTTTTAGCGGGACCGAGTCGATGACTTTTTAGCGGGACCGAGTCGATGACTTTTTAGCGGGACCGAGTCGATGACTTTTTAGCGGGACCGAGTCGATGACTTTTTAGCGGGACCGAGTCGATGACTTTTTAGCGGGACCGAGTCGATGACTTTTTAGCGGGACCGAGCTGTATGGCTTCACTTCTAGTTACTAGCTGTCGAACTTAGCCAGATAATTTCTCCGCCTTCTCGTTGTTAACTGTAGAATCGGATACATATTAAAACTCGGCGCACTTTCTAGTGTATCGCTCTATTTTTGCGCAACATTCGATTGTCGATGCTTCAAAAGCAAAAAGGAAGACTGAAAATTGTAAATATTGTAACGAAATCCCGTTCGTGCGACGAATATTTTCGCGTTTTTTTTTTCACTCCCGCCAAAATCGAATTTCGGCGAAAATCCGTTCTGCGCGTAATTCCGGACACCATCCCGTCAGAATAGGTCGGTGCCAAGTTACTTGACCTTTTTGCACCCGACTTCCTCGTTCTTTAGTTGTTAGACTATTTCATTTTTTCTACCGTTAGATATTAAACGCTTCTTATGGGCTTCAGTTCAGCCTTAACACTTCTCCGAAGTTACTGTTTTGCTCAATTCGAGAATTATTTTGAGAAAATTTACCGTCGGCTTTATGGATGTGGACGAATTTCTTCCGTAAATGTCTCGTTGTCAGTGTCGGATTTTTGAAAAATCCTCGAATTTTCAAAAGCGTGTGGCCACTTGAAAAGACTGTTTTTATTAGCGGATTCGTAGCCCATCCAATGTTGAGATGCGAGCGAACCGCAACGGCTTTATAATAAGAGAGAGAGGGAAACTAACTTTTTTAACGATTGCTAAAAGTGGTCATGCGAATGCAGATGTTACGTATTTTCTAACTGTTCTGTAATCAAATATATATTATACCATTGTTGAATCGTTGTCCTTTTTCAAATTCCTATCCGCGTGAACTGTTGATTGATTTGGTCAAGTTAATTTGGACAAATTAAAAGTTAATTTGGTCAAATTACCAGTTGATTTGGTCAAATTGTCGGATATTTTGGTCAAATTACCGGTTAATTTGGTCAAATTACCGGTTGATTTGGTCAAATTACCGGTTGATTTGGTCAAATTAACAGTTGATTTGGTCAAATTAACAGTTGATTTGATCAAGTTACCAGTTAATTTGGTCAAATTAAGGGATAATTTGGTCAAATTAAGGGTTAATTTGGTCAAATTAAGGGTTTGGTCAAATTACCGGTTAATTTGGTCAAATTAAGGGTTTGGTCAAATTACCGGTTAATTTGGTCAAATTAAGGGTTTGGTCAAATTACCGGTTAATTTGGTCAAATTAAGGGTTTGGTCAAATTACCGGTTAATTTGGTCAAATTAATGGTTAATTTGAACAAGTTACCAGTTAATTTGGTCAAATTACCAGCTAATTTGGTCAAATTGTCGGTTAATTCGTCGAATTCTCTGGTTAATTTTGTAAAATTACCAGTTTTTTCGGTCAAATCATCGGCAACTTTGGCCAAATCAAAAGTTGATTTGGTCAAATCCTGGTTTGGTCAAATGACCAAATTTAAAAATGACCAATTTGGTTCGAGCTGCCGGCAATATTTTCAAATTACTAGTTAATTCGGTCAAACTATTAGTTATTTTGGTCAATTCTAGGTAATTTGGTCAAATTATTAGTTCATTTGGTCAAATTACTGGCTAATATGGTCAAAATAATAGTTGATTTGGCCAAATTACTAGTAATTGCGGAACACCCGGTATTATGGCCGTATTACGAGTATGGCTCGTAAATGCCGGTGTTGACATTATCATTTTTCATAGAGGAGCTTCCTGGTGAAGAAAAAACACGTACGAAAAACAAGAAAAAACACTTTTATACAACGAATCACTCTGTACAAAATGTAATTATCGTTAGCCTCTGGCACTCATGCACATCATTCTTACTTTCGACAATTTTTCTTACAAATCCATCTTTGGTTGATTGTAAGGACAGTGCAAAAATTCAATTTTCGTCAAGTTCATTATATAAAATACATCTTTCGACCGTAATACTTAAAATTACATTCGACGCCGAATATTCCTACCGGAAAATTTCGGGAATTCTTTTAGAACTGAGAGTGAAATCGCTCTCCCGAAATCACGAATTGATTTGCCCGAACGAATTTGAAATATCGAAAAAAAGAAAATTTGGCTAATGGATCACGAAATAATTTAGGAATCTATGACAGCGTCATACAATTAGAAAATTAAGATAAATATGAATTATTTAGAATAAATACAAAAGCAATCCTAATTCCTTCATAGCACAGCCACATTTATCAATACCTACCTTGAACGCGACCTAACTTAGTCGGAACAGAAGTGTTTTTTTTTTCTCAATTAAGTTTAGTCGTACGAAAAAAATTAGTAACTTGGAAAACGGGAGAAATTAGCCTAAATAAATACGTGAGAATCATTCCTCTAAATAGCTCCCGACTGCAAATAATACTGTGATGTAGATAATATTTGAATTTAAAATTAGTCGACGCACGAAAATCATGATCGATTTTGAAAGTGCGGCGGAGTAACCTCTCTCTCATGGCACTTTCTCTACACGAAGGCTTTAATGATGTTATCGATGGCGTCATATGATAACCTCGTATCTCTAATTTTGGCCATTTTCTTTTAAATTGCATTTTCTAAATGAAATCCTCGTATTCCATCGGCCAGTATTCGAATTTTGGCGGAAAATACCATTTTCTGCTCTCTAGCGCCCTTTTTGAGAACCTCGTATTTCGATTTTCAAGGAGGCCCTGTGTCACTGATAACAGTTTTTTGTCTCTCCTGAAAAGTTTGGTTTCTCTGACGTACGAGGTCATCATATGACGCCATCGTTATGGTGAAATAAATCAGGCGAATAACATGCACCTTTAGGCGAGGAGACGTGAAATAAATTCCCGAAATGGGTATTTTCTTCCCAGTCTAATTTGAATTTTCAATGGAAACCTGAAAGACATTTTTGATTTTTTTTTTCCAACCCAAAATGTCGAGAATTGCAACAAAAACCGCAGGTTCTTTCGACTCGGGCTCGAAAATGAGCAATTTATCCATTCAAGTTACCCCGTTGCTGGAAATTCTTCGTATCGGAAGAATATCGCCCCGCGTGGGGCCCCTAATTTACATACAAAAATAGCCGTCCGATCGAATCGATAGACGTCGAAAAGTTATTCTCAAAACTTTTCCTGGACCGAATATCCAAACCATAACATCAGTACGTGGATATGTGAATATTGTTTTCCAAAGGGAGATGTACTGCTAATAGGTTATCAATGAATAGTTCTAAGCTAGGCTACTGTACATACTGATAACAGCCAACCTAATCAGCTAAAATGTAAAAGCGGGAATTTCTCGGAGAAATATCGTCGGAATTTTTGGCGGGTTTAAGGTGCATTCGGTTACATTCAATCTAATACATTGGGTAGTTATCACGTGGGGGCCTACATATTGGGTCGGCGTACAATAAAACCTGAAATTCGTATCTTTAAAACTCCTACACACAAATCCTACATTTTAGTCGCAAGTTCGGACTAATCGGGCAATCCTGCATTGTACAATAGACGAAAATATTGCAACTTACATCCAAAATGCGCCACCTACTGGCCGGAGTATAAAAAACCAATACGTCACAGCTGACGATGGAACTTGGCTCAGTTACATTCATGATTAAATAACTATCGTGGTTTGACATGAATTGTTAAGTTCCAGAAAGGATTGTTATGCGTTAAGGATGGATAAGAGCAAGCCGACAAAAAATGTCGGGCAGTGCACATTGACCAGTGAAAACGTAATATTATTCTTGAGTCGCTCGTACTCGAATTCGGGGAACAAAATCACCTATTTTGAACTGGATTTAGGCAAGAGATTGGAACAGTGACGAACATCAAGTGGAACTCGAATCATTCAAGCAATGGGGGATTTCAGGTGCAACGGAGAAAAAGCCAAAATTACAGTTTACAGACGAGAATATGATACCTGCGCGAGTATCCAACAACGCAAGGGGTTTGGGGTTGGGAGTTATCGCAGGCGAATGACAAGTCACCGGGTGTAACAGAGACAAGTCACAGGTGTAACAGTGACAAGTTACAGGTGTATCAGTGACAAGTCACGGGTGTAACAGTGACAAGTCACGGGTGTAACAGTGACAAGTCACGGGTGTAACAGTGACAAGTCACGGGTGTAACAGTGACAAGTCACGGGTGTAACAGTGACAAGTCACGGGTGTAACAGTGACAAGTCACGGGTGTAACAGTGACAAGTCACGGGTGTAACTATGACAAGTCACAGGTGTAACATTGACAAGTCAAGTGTGTAACAGTGACAAGTCACGGGTGTAACATTGACAAGTCACGGGTGTAACAGTGACAAGTCACGGGTGTAACAGTGACAAGTCAAGTGTGTAACAGTGACAAGTCACGGGGGTAACATTGACAAGTCACGGGTGTAACAGTGACAAGTCACGGGTGTAACAGTGACAAGTCACGGGTGTAACAGTGACAAGTCACGGGTGTAACTATGACAAGTCACAGGTGTAACATTGACAAGTCAAGTGTGTAACAGTGACAAGTCACGGGTGTAACATTGACAAGTCACGGGTGTAACAGTGACAAGTCACGGGTGTAACTATGACAAGTCAAGTGTGTAACAGTGACAAGTCACGGGTGTAAAAGTGCCTAGTCACGGGTGTAAAAGTGACAAGTCACGGGTGTAACAGTGACAAGTCACGGGTGTAGCAGTGACAAGTCACGGGTGTAACAGTGACAAGTCACGGGTGTAACAGTGACAAGTCACGGGTGTAACAGTGACAAGTCACGGGTGTAACAGTGACAAGTCACGGGTTTAACAGTGACAAGTCACGGGTGTAACAGTGACAAGTCACGGGTGTAACAGTGACAAGTCACGGGTGTAACAGTGACAAGTCACGGGTGTAACAGTGACAAGTCACGGGTGTAACAGTGACAAGTCACGGGTGTAACAGTGACTAGTCACGGGTGTAACAGTGACTAGTCACAGGTGTAACAGTGACAAGCCACAGGTGTAACAGTGACAAGTCACAGGTGTAACAGTGACAAGTAACAGGTAGAACAGTAACAAGGCACTTGCATAACAGTGACAAGTAACAGATCTAAGAGTAACATGTGACAGATGTAACAGTGACCAGTCATAAATGTGAATGTAGCAAGTCACAGGAGTAACAGTGATAAGTCACAGGTGTAACAGTGACATGTGTCTCGGGTGAAACAGTTACAGTTCAAGGTGTTAACCGAAAACGTCAGATTCAACATTGAAAATCACGGTTCCAGTAGTAACAAGTCACCATGACGAGGGGTATTATCTCGTGCAGAAAATGTATACCTAAAATCATTGCCGCTTAACCTTTTCGCATTTCACTGTTCCAATCTGGAGGGTGGAGAATTTTTTTGAGCAAAAAGGCCCACGTAAAATCATGCAACGTTAGGAGGACATTCTTTGGTTCTCTTCTAATCCAAGGCACCCGATTAAGGTTTATTGAAGAATTGGTGGCTCATGGTAACCAAAAAAACGGCAATTTCTGGGAAGGAGATTGTCCTAAGAAACAAAGAGAGGTAATTTTATTGCTTAGCTTGTCCAGTATTTTGATTGATTTCATTGCAAGTCGCTTCACGCTGATTATTCCTTCGCTCCGACTCCGAAATTGTTTTTCAGTTTCTAGAAATCGCGAAGAATTCTTCAAATTTAGTGATTTCCGCGTGAAAATGTCGCAAACTGAATGACAATTCTCGCCTCGCCCGCAATATTGTCTAAAAGAAGTACACTATCTAAAAAACATGAGTAAAATTAAAATCAACGTCGGTGGTCAATCTATGTCCGTGTCTTCAAATATAATCGAAATACATTATCGTAACGTACGAAATACCTTAAATTAAACAGGACTCGAAGCTTTGGAACAAAATTCAGAAATCAAATCGAGGGAAGTGGCGAATTTCTTCGTAGAATACTGTAATATCCCTGCTCGCCAATCACGCCCTTGCTCGGTTTGAACTCAAAATTTCCTTTTTATCACAAAAGATTGTTTTGGCTACTATTTTAGTCGTTAAATATTTAACCCTAAAACGTTTTGATCCCATTAGATTCACTATTAATGAGTGAACCGTCAGAACAATCCACAACATCACTATTTACAACTAATCCTTTTACAACAAACAGTAGGTACCTATGTCTTTAGTTAGTAATTTTCCTCTCGGTAAATAGAAATGCACGATTACACACATAATATAGGTACAACATTTACTGATTGTGTTCGATGCGACTGGAAAATAATCGGCGGATGATTTAAACGGTAGTGCTAAAAAACTCAATGCCCATCCTCGGCCACATTAAATGTAACAAATTTTGTTACTTTGGTGACGAAAGTGGAAGCTGTTTTCCCCCGTCGCTTCGGTGTAAAAAGACATGAAATTAATGCAAATAAATTTTGGAAATGCCGCACCTTTGAGAGAATTTTTACATCAAAAATGACCACTACTTCGTGTTTAAAAATTGACAAAAAATTATAAGCCATTGCGAAGAACTACTGGCTTAAAATGAAGGAATGAACGAAGTAAATAAAATCTATACATTCAATGAAAAGTTATAACAGCAAAAGAGAGCGGTGTAGGAAATCTGATAAATAGACAAAAAAATACCTACTATAAAAAAAATAGAAGGGAACGTAGTAAATAAGGGTTGATAGGATTACATTTTGAGTTAGATTTTCCAGGTTGACTAAATACAGGTTAGGGCTGAAAAAGGGTGATGTTTTCCCTGCCGACGGTACGAAAATCGGTCAAGTAGTTCTCTCTCGAATTAAGTCTATTCTACACAATCACTAGGTATGCGCGTAAATATTTCCAAAAACGGGAAAATATTTCCTCCCCCCCCCCATGGCGATTCCCCCCTGATTTTTCAAACATTCGGACATTGCAGACCCCATACCCAGGCTTAACATAATGTAGAAAGAAAAACAAATTAATGGACGGGATTTTAAATATATCGGCTAGGGTTAAATTCATCGCTTTACATCCACCCTCTGAAGGGATGAATTTACGGTATTTTTGCGACCGAATATTAGTCATTTTGTTTGCCGGTCGCAAACCTATCGTAAACGATCCCAGAATTCGCCACACGCGTCGTATCTGTATTTAAAATTCTGTATTTTCTGTAAGGATCATAGTCATTTTTTAAATCAAAAAATGTTCACAACTTTCAAAAAAAAAAACTATTTTCGCATCTTAAGAAAATTTTTGTTTTTCACTTTCCAATTAAGGACGAATTTGAAAATTTCTTCAAGAAAAATGTCCATTTTTACGTCTTAAATAAGACAAGTTTTTCAACAACGAAATTTTTATTTCAATTTGTTTTTTCGTCCATAAAAAACGTTTCAGACAGATACAGCGCGTGTACCAGGGGTGTTAAAATAGAAAACCGTCGTAATATTTAAGGAAAAAGATCGCTAAAAAATAAATAGATTTGTTTAAATAAATAGATTGTCTTCTACTACAATACTTCGTGATTAAAAAATTAAATCTACGCTTAAATTGAGACTATCTCTATTGTAGGATTCGGTGTAACGGGAACTCGAGCACCAAAATGTGCATAAGGGAAAAGCACCAATAGCGGACATGACAACAGTAGTGGACACTTGGGTTAAAAATCGATAAAATAAGGGTTTGAGACAACTTGGGGGGTTCTTCTTTGTTGTGCCTAATCTTGAATAGTTGTGGCACAAAAAAAAGAACCCCCCAAGTTGTCTCAAACCCTTATTTTATCGATTTTTAACCCAAGTGTCCACTACTGTTGTCATGTCCGCTATTGGTGCTTTTCCCTTACCAGCGTCCGAAAATTAATTGAAAATTTTCCAATTTTCTTCATTTTTTTGCTCGTAATTCCAGGAATGCGCGAATTAATGACAATTTGACTCGATACTTTTTTTTTACGAAAAATAAATTTTCCGAAAAGTGGCATCCAGAATGGTACCTACTTTCTTAAAATTCTGAGATTTCGGGCGCTGGTATACAAGCGGGGTTAACTAAATCTAAGTCCAGGCAAACTAGAGCTAAAATAGGAAAAGGTGGTTCGAGTTTAGTAAACTTACCGAAATTATACCATAAATCGATGAAGAACTAACGATCCCGCACAAAATTATTGCGTCTGAAAACATGGTTAGGTACATTATTTTTGAAAATAACGTACCACAATCTAAAATAGTCTTAGTATAACGGCTATACGTCCAAAAATTTCGAAAACAACATCTCGAAAATAGTTTCTTGAAAAAACAGCAACATTAAACGCATCTATTTTCTAAAAAACGAAGCAAAAACGGAAAATCGAGTTATCAATTGACAAAAGGTGACAAGTGGAAAATTAGTGATAAGATCAGTTCCGTCGGTCACAGTTCGCCAACCAAGAACTCGTCTAGGCCTAGGACAACATAGGAAAAACGCTGAATATTTCAATTTCCTGCCGCTGATTCTGACGAATTTTCCCATCTTCGCGTCGAATTTTCCCCAGGATGATAAGCAGATATGACTTACAGGCGAGCGAGATTCGTTACGTTGGTCACACTGGTCGTCCGGCAGCGCCGACGTCAATGGTGTTCTTTACCTGACGACGACGAAGGCGTCCTCAAAGACGACGTCGTCCGCTCGAGATGGTTGGACAGCCTGGTGGGCAAGGGGCCGGCGTTGAGCCGGTAAAATTCCACGAGCTGGCAAATGTCGTAGAATTTCGTCGACCCGTTGTCGATTGTGTAGCACATGATTTTGTCGAGGGGATCTTCGACCTGGGGAAAAATTCCGAATTATAGTCACTCGATCGAAAATCCGCAGAGAGAATTCAAAAACAGAAAGACCAATAATTGGTTATTGGATCTTACCATAATTATTGGAAGATGGATGACTTTTTCTTGCGATTTGAACGACAGCACGTTTCCACCAGGTTGGCTTCTGCTACCGCGTACGACAAAAACTCTGAAAAAATCCAAGAAATTAGGTACCTATAGCTATTAAAAGACTTACTTTTAGCTAAACAATACACTTTTTCAAATAATAATACATTTTTTTAATAATTTTATTATTTTCAGAATTTTAATAAAATTTTTATTACAATTATTGAATGTTTATTTATCGCAAAATTAATACAACCTTTTATAATATAAATAAAATTTTTAGGTGAATTTTTGGGTGAATAATAATAGATATAAATAGAATTTTATAATATAATTCATTATTAAATTTTCTCACTTTTCCGTACCCTGAAAACAAAAATAAAATAGAAATTTCCGTAAAAATTGTCGATTTTTCTCATCAATATTAGGGGCTATTTGAGCTTTCATTCGGTGAAAAAGATATGCTCTAAAAATTTACCATTTTTGACGCACTTGACTGCGCCTCTTACGCTCTTTACTGCGCCTCTCATGCTCTTTGCTACGCCTCTCACGCACTTTGCTCCACTTAGTTCGCCTCTCACGCTCTGTGCTGCGTCTCTCACGCACTTACTGCGCCTCTCACGCTCTGTGTTGCGTCTCTCACGCACTTACTGCGTCTCTCACGCACTTTGCTCCTCTTACTTCGCCTCTCACGCTCTGTGCTGCGCCTCTCACGCACTTACTGCGCCTCTCACGCTCTGTGCTGCGTCTCTCACGCTCTGTGCTGCGTCTCTCACGCACTTACTGCGCCTCTCACGTACTTACTGCGCCTCTCACGCTCTGGTGCGTCTTTCACGCACTTACTGCGCCTCTCACGCTCTGTGCTGCGTCTCTCACGCTCTGCTGCGCCTCTCGCGCACTTGGCTGCATCTCTCGCGCACTTACTGCGCCTCTCACGCTCTGTGCTGCGTCTCTCGCGCACTTACTGCGCCTCTCACGCACTTACTACGGTTCTTACGCACTTACTGCGGTTCTCACGCACTTACTGCGGTTCTCATGCACTCACTAAGTCTCTTGCGCACTTCACTAACTCTCTTGCGCTCTTCACCAAGTATCTAGCGCACTTCACTCCGCCTCTCACGCACTCCTCATCTTTCTACGCCTTCTCTCTTGACGTTTTTAATTTTTCATAGATTTACCCGTCGTGTTTGGCATGGGCGGCTATCAAAGTGTTCGCTTGTTCCCGGCTCATGTTTTTGTGGTACCACGGTTGACTGTGGTGCGACTTTTCCTCCTCGCTGACTTCCAATTGAATACCGCTACATCTGTAGTAGGAAAACAATTTTCAAAAAATGAATTACAAACAGATTTTGTTTAAAGATGCGCTGAAAAATCGAAGGCATGAATATCGCAATTAATAACAATAAATTAAAAAAAATCAAATATTATCTCTCAGGTAAAAAACATAAATTAAGTTGTTTAATGAAGGTTTGAAAAAAATTTAATGCCTCACTAAATTGGATCTAAAAATTATTTCAAAAAACGGATGTTTGCTAAAAATCTAACTTCAAAAAATTCATGAATAATATAATGGACACTGTAATCGTTTCGTTTTACCAATTATTTGTCGGAAAATGCTACTACTTGCCTGGAGGATTCAGCTTTGGCTCGAAGCCGCTTTTTCCAAGCGTTCCCCTCGCTGACGGCGATCGCCTTCGCTTCCATAGGATCGTCGACGATCCTGCCGACTTTGCCGGTGAAATCCATCGCCACGCGGGATCTGACGCTGTCCTGCAAATCCGAATCGGACACGATCATGGATAAATCATGATTTATGGGTTAGGATCACTTTCACCGAACTTATAACTTCTCGTTTTTCGGAATCACGTTAGTTGCTGCTGGTCCCGTGTCAATAAAATAAGTCACCTGATCAATTAACCGCCACGTTAACATTTATAGAAATTTGAAAATTCGGTCGTTTTTATGGTTTTATTTTAGCATTTACTCACATTGATGGTCGGTGAGCTACCGTTGGTCGAAATGGTCTCCTGCTTGTTTTTGAACGCTTTGTAATTTTCCCTCAGTTGTTTGCCGTACTGTAACAGAATATCGATACATATTAACGGGTTTCGGTGACAATTTTCAAGTCAAATCCCAGAACAATGGCGTAAAATGCCAAAAACTGACAATTAAAACCTTTTTCCTTAAGGAAAGTCGTGCACTTTTACCTTGGCAAGTCTCATGGCGGTGACCCAGCAGACGCGGTCCTTCCCTTTGTCGAAAGACAGGACGACAGGTTCGGCAAAATCTTCCTCGGAGGTTTTTCGAAGGACGACTCCGAATTCGGTTGGACCTGTCAATTTATCGGTTTTATCGCGATTAGTAACTTATAAGGTTAGGAATCCTAGCAGCTTTACAGCTAACAGCCAGAATTTATTTCGTAATTTTTTCGCAAAAAACCCGTCGAAGTTTTATTTTAATTATTTTTCAATTTTCACCTTTGAGTTGGTTTTTGGCGTTCAGGCTCGTGTAGACCTCGTAGTCCTTGAGGTCGGCCAACACCTCCAGGTCCTCTTCGTTGCCGTCGGTAATACTGCTAATGTACTGTTCCAGACCGTCATCTTGATCTATCTGTAGACAATCAATTCCAGTCCTCAGCTAAATTTATTTTGGAAATTGGCTAGGCCTGGAGTGGCTTTGTTGGCTTGGAACAAATTGGCTTTGGTTGGCATAAAAACGGTAAAGGGAGATTTTTATATGGAATTTAATCCTCTACAACTTTGATCGAGTGACATTTTTCGATTGGGTGCGCCGTTTTCGAAGTACAGGCGCCGAAACGTGAGCGACAGATCCCAAATTTCAAAGGTAGATTGCGGCCGGACAGCTCAACCGAATTTAGCTTTCAGGGTAGTCATTCGACGCGAAATTTCATATTGTTTAATTTTTGATTGAGTGAAATTTCCTGTCAGATGCGTGGTTTACGAGGTATAAGCGAAAAACTGAAGCAAGTGCCATAAATTTGTCACCGGACGGACGATGGACGGAAGACGGACGTAAAGATGACGGATGGACGCATTGCCAGGTAGATAAGGATTAAAGACCATGAAATACCCTATTCGAAGCAATAAAACCATTAATTGATAAAAATCATGGTCAAAAATGGTCCCTCTACTCAGAAGCTCCGAACGGGTGTTTTTCTTGTTCCCTTTAAACTCACCCCTACTCTAACTGGTAGGTCCTATCCGAAATTTAAAAAAACGGCGAGAAAGCTGATTAAATTGTCTACAACTTCTTCTCCCTACACTTCTCGCTGAGGCTATGTTTCCCCCGAGTAATTGCCTTGAGAAGCAGAAAAGGTCAAAATTTTGGAACTTATTGCCCTGTTTGCCGGCTTGTAGCTCCGAAACTATTGCGCCTGAAAATAAAAGTCATGGAAGCAATTTTGTTGGCAATTTGTTGTTCTACAATTTTTCTAATGGTTCTTGAAGCCGAAAAACGCAACGGGAAGGAGCTACAGGCGAAAAGCCGAAAAAACTGCGAAAATGGCGTGGTTTTTCAATGATTGCGGAGGAAGTAAGCCTGATGGGATAACGAAAACGTGAATTACCATTAATTGACTCCAAAAACAAATCCAAAATCCGGGTCTACCACGATTTTTTCATGATAGAAGTCCTCTATTCACTGAACTACAGCTGCCGGTTGATTTTCAAAAAGTCTCAGGTTAATCGTTCGCGATAATATAAAACTAGGAAATCATTGGCGAATTTTCGGGACCTTTCCGAACTGTTTTTGGAGCTTTTCCAATTTCCCGCCGCCAATATTTCAGGAAATATTCGACTCGTAATTTTCCGAGTTCAAAAAGTGTGAAATAGGGCAAACGGGCATTACTATAATTATTTCCTTTATCAGCTCGCATGCAAATGGAAACCTACATGGGGTTTAAGGTTTTAAAGGAATCGGCAGGGGGTCGGGGGTTCCACAACTGATTCATGAGATATTGATTCGCCCCCTTTCGGTACGGCTTGCCCCGCGGGCGGGGGCGGCCGAGGGCCCGGCGGGCGAAATGCGCGCGGCCCGTTCGCACGAACGACGCCGACATCTTCAAAATCCACCGCTAATATCAAAATATGAAATAAATTGGAAAAGAATTTTAAAAACACCACTGTGCCCGACGTGGCTAAAGTGGCAGGGCAACAGAAGAGGAAGAAGAATAAGACGCGATCGATTATCGACGAATTCATCACTAGGGACGTTACGATACCACCAAAGTATCGATACTCGTTCCGATACGATATTTTTCGTAGAGTATCGATACCCGATATTATCGGCAAAAAAGTATCGATATTGCGATAATATCGGATCAAAAATATCGATACTGCCGATATTATCGATACTTTTACACTTGGGGAAAAAATTCGTTAGGTATAACAAGGGAAATGAAGTGTTAACATATTATTACATTAATTAGATATAAACGATCTTTGGCGTTATTCTTGCGAAAAAACTTCCACACGCCGCTGGTCGGAACACCCATTAGGACGCTGCGGAGTAAAACAGAACATTGATAGGGAATCAAGGTATTTCAACACAGAAAAAATCCCTAGGCACTCGTAACTCGATTACTTACGTCCTTTTGAAAATAGCTGAGCGCGGAACAAGCAGCTGAATAGAACGATCGAAATGATTTCGTAAAAAAGAAAGCATCGAGGCTCAGAGATCACTAATAAATATCAACACTCAGGGCAGCCGCACCACGGGCTCAGTGCAGCCAGTACGTGGGGGAGTTTTCCTTTCACCATGGGATTTTCCCCCTCGAAATTCCGACCCAACGTCTTGAGCTAAGGGCAATTAGAGCTCTACGAACTTTCCCACTTCTTCTTATTCTCTTCTTCTGCATCACCATGTGCCGCAAAACGGTCGAAACCGGCTGGTTTTATGCAGGGCCGTCCAGAGGGGGGGGCAGGGGGGGCAAAATCCCCGGGGCCCGGGGCCCAAGGGGGCCCGGGCCCGCCCGTGGGCCTTTTACGTACTAATATGCAAATTAGAAAAAATGCTTTTATTGACCGGGGGGGGGGCCCGGTCGAGTCTTCATCCCCGGGGCCCGGCTTGGCTCTGGACGGCCCTGGTTTTATGGTGGATACAAAGTTGTTAAATTTTCGAATTTCGCAGAGAATATCGGTGGGATCGGTCACAAAATATCGATACTTTCGATATTATCGTGAGGAAGTATCGATACCACGATAATATCGTATGTAAAATATCGATACAAATATCGGTGGTATCGGAAGAAAAGTATCGATACTCCGATATATCGGAAGTATCGTAACGTCCCTATTCATCACCGGCAATTCGCCCTGATGAAATTTCGAATTAAATTTATTTTTTCCCGAATACAATCGACCGAAAATCGGTTCGTCTCGCCGGTCGCAGTTGTGAAACGATCCTCAGGTCAACCCCCGCCGGTTTTCATCCCTTAGCCAAGGGGGTAGTTCATCCCCATCCCCTTCGGCCGGCCACTTTCCAACGTTTAGTTCACCTACTAGGAAATTTTCCAGGAGTTGGGAAATCACTTTCGTTCGGAAATAGTCGACGATAATTCAAAGATAATGATAATTTATGTGATTAATTATTAGTCACATTATTAGCGATGCAGGATGAGTTTTGGCGAATATTCGAAGAACAGAAGTAAAAATGTAAATTCTACTCTTTACAAAAAAATGACTAAAATCACTTCAGATTTGAGCAGATTACTATTTTTTTTTTTTAAATTTATTTGACGCTAGAAAGTTACCTATTAAATGATTGATGATTTTCAAAAACATTTATTCACCTACTTTATTATTAGATGAATTGCGAGGCAAAAAATAATTGTATTAAAAAATTTCAAATATTTGTATCAAAATTAATTAGGCACTTATGAAAATAACATTGAAAAAAATTCGAACACCTTATAAATTCCAGTTTTTTTTATTCAGTCAAATGTTTTCAAATCTAATTGAGAATTTTTCAATCCAAATTGACAATTTTCTCAACCGAATTGGAAAATTTTTATTTTGGAAAACCTATATACTCTACTCAGACAACACTACAAAATCTGATCATAATATGATCATATCAAAATATTATTTTGACTACTTTAAGGGTCAAAAATATCAAAAAACTCACTATGTAAATTTTAAAACTCGCCTACCATAAAAATACGTCAAGTTATCGGATTACAAAAAATATCCAAGTATAATACTTGGATAATAAGCAGAATAATTCTGCTATGTAAAACGAAGATTTTCAGACCAAGAACGCTCAAATTGGTTAATTTTTTCTGGCCGGAAAAAAATAAAATCGGAAAACACTAAAAATGCAAATATATCGGAAGTACTGCGAGTTATTTGAATTTCGATTTAACAGAGTGTTAGATCTTGACGAGACGAACATTTCAGTTCGAGAAATTTGAAAAAATGTTAAGATTTGAGGTAGCTATGGCCACTTTTTGTAAATTACCGCAGAATTTAAAAACTGAAGTGATTCCGAGTGAAAGTGTGTACGTAAAAGTTTTTTCTGAACCTCCGACCCGATTTTCGATTTAAGACGATTACCACACTTTCATGCACTCTGCAAATGTGGAAGTAAAAAGTTATTTAAAAAAATAATGTACCAAAACTTCGAATTTCAACATATCGGCCGATAATTTCCAGAATTTCAATACCCTCAAAGTTCGCTATCATAATTGTTGTACGCGTGCGAATTTTAAATATTGTCAATTTTCGTAAATTCAGCTGACTACTCAAAATGGCGCCCAGCTTCTACCGTGTCGGAGTTGACCTCCACTCGGATCCGTTTCCGTACGCGTCCGTAGTTGATAAGGATAAGAGCGGATTTTTCCGTGCCGTCGGCCCGACACGCGGAAATCGCCAGTTTCTCGTCGCGTTTCCGCCGCGTGTGAACCGCCGTTAAGTCGACGGTTAATTCGAGAAAATTCGCCAGTAAAATGCGAAGGACTTAACCTATAGCTAAGCAGTGCTAGGATTTTAGGACGAAATTAGTAAATCGGGTTACTCACTTTCTAATGTTGCGAGAATATCACAGGTTCAGCCGATTTTGTACTTGACAGGAGACCCTTTTGGGGGAATTTAGCACGCGGAATACTGAATTGAGTCTGAGAAAGTTTGGATTTTTTTTGGTGGGGGGAGGGAACGAACCAAAAGGACCCGAGCCAGACGCTCTGAATGCCCAGAACCGACTGAACTGGAGGATCCGAGGAGGTCAGCTGTCGCTAGGCGGACCACAGCAGCTGTTCCACCCGTCGGTTTGCCGAGGTCGAACCTCCCACTCCGCACGGCCCTCACGCAATACCAGCTAGAGGAAGGAGCGTTCGCACGGGCGCGGAAACGCCGCCAGCTGCGGACAACGGGTTCGCACGACAGCGGATTTCCGGACCGCGGGGGCGTACAATTGGCGACTCAGATTAACGATGAGCGCTCTAGCGGCCGAGCGGCGGAACTAGTATTGGTTGGACAACCCCGGCTCCAGTCCCTTGGAAAGCATAGCCATTGACCAGTTTTTTGATGAATTTTCTTTGATAACTCCAGAATGTTCTAGCTCGAGTGATTTTGTACTTTTCCGTATGGATATTGGTATTGTTAACGCGAAAGAAAAATGAAATAGGCCCACTGACTTATACTAAAACATTGTTATAAAAAGTCTAAGTAGGATATCTGGGTCTCAATAGGTCTCAGATCATGTCATCACGCTGGTTTTGTTTATTTTGGTGACGAAAATTTCCAATTTTCTCGCAAGTTGCCATTCATTAGACTAATCATACATGAGTACAAAACCAGTGATGCGTAGATAACACACAATACTTCCATATTTTGATACGTAGGTACCTACATTTCTGAGGCAATTGAATTATGTTTTGACTGCTTTTGAGGCAAATAGAAGCATCTATCTATTGATCAAAATGTTAATCGCAGGTTTTTTACGAAATTTTTACTTCCATATTTACGGAGGAAATGGAAGTACCTATTGGAATCGTCCTAAAATCGAAAATCGGAACGAAGCTTCATAAAAAACTATCACTTATACACATTTACTCAGAATCACTTCCCGAACAAGTGTCTGTGTGCCCGTCTGTGGTCATTTACAACCAGTGGTGCTTAACACACAATGCTTCCATATTTTGAAACGTACATATTTGACAAAATTCGATCATATTTTGACTGTTTTCAAGGGTGTTTAGGTCAAAAATATCAAAAAGTTCACTATTAAATTTTAAAATTCGCAACAAAAAAACTTGCTACATTTTTGGAATATAAAAATTATCCACATATTCTGCAAGGTAAAACGAAGATTTTGAGACCAAGAACGGTCAAATCGGTCCATTTTTGTGGCCGGAAAAAAATAAAATAGAAAACACTAAAAATGCAAATATGTCGGAAGTAATGTGAGTTATTCAAATTCCGATTAAACAGGGTGTTAGGCCTTGCCGAGACAAACATTTCAGTTCAAGAAATTTGAAAAAAGGTTGATAATTTAGGGAGTTACGGTCATATTAGTAAATGGATGAGAGACAGTCCAACCAATAGCCGCCATTGTAGAGGCGACCGCAGCGCACTCATCGGTAATCTGAGTCGCCAATGGCCGGCCTATTCCGCTATGTCTAAGCTCTCGGACTAGTCAAACGCGTGCGATGTAGATTCCACTATGTTGGAATGTGAACATAGTGGAAATGCGTTGATAAAATTGATTTCCTCAATCGGGTAAACTGAACCGGAACTGACGATCTAAACTCACTATGCAAATTTTAAAACTCGCCAAATTTCAAAAATCATCAAAATACGTCAAGTTATCAGATTAAAAAAAATATCCAAGTATGGAAACCTATGCTATGTAAAACGAAGATTTTCAGACCAAGAACGCTCAAATCAGGTTCATTTTTGAGGCCAGAAAAAAATGAAATAGAAAACACTATCGAAAACACTGAACTTGAACTCAAACTCGACCTAAACTCAAACTGCACCCAACCCAAACATTAGCACAAACTGTAACTCGAACAGTTACTTAAACCCAAACCGACACTGAAACTCAGACTCAAACTTGAACTCAAACTCAAACGTAAAGTCAAACTTAAACACAAACTGAAACTGCTACTGGAACGGAAACTCAAACTTGAACTTGAACTCAATCTCAAACTTAAACTCAATCTCAAACCTAAACTCAAATTGAAACTGAAGCCCAAACTTGAACTGAAACTCAAACTGTAACACTAACCCAAAACTCAAACTTAAACACAAATTGAATGTGCAACTGCATTTCAAACTCAACCTGAAACTCACTCTCGAACTTTAACTCAAACTCATTCTCGAACTCAGAATGAAACTCAGAGTCAAACTTGAACAAGAAACAAGTGTCAGTTTGAGTGTCAGTTCACGTTTGAGTTTGATTGTCAGTGTGAGTCCTAGTTTCAGTTTTACTTTGTGTTTCAGTTTGAGTTCAAGTTCAAAATTGAGTTTGAGTTTCAGTTCGAGTTTGAATTTCATTTTGTGTTTGAGTTTGAACCTTTTTTCGGCTTTGGTGGGAAAAAGAACTACAAATTTTTAAAAAACTTACCGAAGTTTCGCCTTCCAGTGGCCTGTAGCCGCTTGACGAATCGCGCCATGCGCGAAGGAATTTGGCCACCACTTGGACCTGGAACATGGAGGATACAAATTTTCGATCAAATATACAATTTTGTAAGAATATTTAACCCTGCGAAAATTCACTTTTGGATATTGGTATTTTAACCCTAATTTTGGCGATGCTAGAGGCTCGAAAGCCAACTTACCCCACCTCTGCCATACCTCTGGGGTAAATTGCCGCTCAGGCCACCATTAAACAGTCATGTTAACAAATGAACATGATTTTCCGTTTTTACCGTACTGTAACCATAGTTAAGCCGATTTACCTCCCCGAATTGTCAACTTACTTTGGAAGACATGAGAATTTTCGACTCTTTGAGCAGAAGGAACGTTTTGACCCAAACGTTCGATTCCTGACGGAGGTTGACTTGGCTAAAAATAACGGGAAGCTCTTCGGCGGTCGTCAGAACTCTCTGAAAAATGAAAATTCGAAAAAATTATGGTGGCATTCGGTAAAAAGTGAATGACAGATGAATTATTGAGGTTTACCCACTTCTAATTGTTCAGGGTGCGTCTCGGGATAAACTAAACCTGGCAAGTACGTCTTCGAGTCTATCATGTCAGGAGGAAAGTAATCCTGCAAATTACGAGAAAGAAAATGCCATAAATCATCGGTTAATGTCACAGTGACCAGTAACAGCTATTCATTAGTCGCAGTGACCAGTAACAGCTATTCTCTAGTCACAGGAAATAGTAACAGCTTTTTTCTTGTCACAGTGACAAGTAACAGCTATCCACCTGTCATAGTGACTAGTATCCGCTATTTCCCAGTCACTGTGACTAGTAACAGCTATTCTCTAGTCACAGGAAATAGTAACAGCTTTTTTCTTGTCACAGTGACAAGTAACAGCTCTTTTGATGTTACGGTGATTGGTAATAGTTACTCTCACACAGCTATTCTCATGTCACAGTGACCAGTAACAGCTATCCACCTGGCACAGTGACCAGTAACAGCTGTTCTCTAGTCACAGTGACTAGTATCAGCTATTTCCAGTCACTGTGACAAGTAACAGCTATTCTCTAGTCACAGTGACTAGTAACAGTTATTCTCTAGTCACAGGAAATAGTAACAGCTTTTTTCTTGTCATAGTTACAAGTAACAGCTCTTTTGATGTTACAGTGATAAGTAATAGTTACTCTCACACAGTTATTCTCATGTCACAGTGACCAGTAACAGCTATCCACCTGTCACAGTGACCAGTAACAGCTATCCACCTGTCACAGGGACAAGTAACAGCTCTTTGCCTGTCATAGTGACTAGTATCCGCTATTTCCCAGTCACTGTGACTAGTAACAGCTATTCTCTAGTCACAGGAAATAGTAACAGCTTTTTTCTTGTCACAGTGACAAGTAACAGCTGCTCTCTAATTACAGTAATAGTATCAGATCTTCTCCTGTTACAGTGACAGGTAACAGCTGTTCACCAGTCATAGAGACTAGGAACAGTTATTCTCATGTCACAGTAACAGCTAAACACCTATCGCCGAGATAAGTAACAGCTCTTAGCCTGTCACAGGGACTAGTATTAGCTAAGGTGACCAGATATCCAAAATTCAAAAGCGGGACGCTATGAAATGAACAATAGGTATAGGTATATATTTGTATATATAAAAGGTATATATCAAAGTTGGTATAAAAATGAAGATCAAGTGCATTAAATTATAACGAATCAATAAAAATATTAAAAAAAGACACAAATCACGAAGTTGACTTTGATCTCGAAGTTGACGTTGATCTCAAAGTTGTGTTTGAACTCGATGTTGAGTTTGAACTCGAAGTTGACTTTGATCTCGAAGTTGACGTTGATCTCAAAGTTGTGTTTGAACTCGATGTTGAGTTTGAACTCGAAGTTGACTTTGATCTCGAAGTTGACTTTGATCTCAAAGTTGTGTTTGAACTCGATGTTGAGTTTGAACTCGATGTTGAGTTTGAACTCGAAGTTGACTTTGATCTCGAAGTTGACGTTGATCTCAAAGTTGTGTTTGAACTCGATGTTGTGTTTGAACTCGAAGTTGACTTTGATCTCAAAGTTGTGTTTGAACTCGAAGTTGACTTTGATCTCAAAGTTGTGTTTGAACTCGATGTTGAGTTTGAACTCGAAGTTGAGTTTGATCTCAAAGTTGTGTTTGAACTCGATGTTGAGTTTGAACTCGAAGTTGACTTTGATCTCAAAGTTGTGTTTGAACTCGAAGTTGACTTTGATCTCAAAGTTGTGTTTGAACTCGAAGTTGAGTTTGATCTCAAAGTTGAGTCTGATCGCGAAGTTGAGTTTGGTCTCGAAGTTGAGTTTGATCTCAAAGTTGAGTCTGATCTCGAAGTTGAGTTTGGCCTCGAAGATGAGTTTGATCTCGAAGTTGAGTTTGGCCTCGAAGATGAGTTTGATCTCGAAGTTGAGTTTGATCTCAAAGTTGTGTTTGAACTCGAAGTTGACTTTGATCTCAAAGTTGTGTTTGAACTCGATGTTGAGATTGATCTCGAAGTTGAGTTTGATCTCAAAGTTGTGTTTGAACTCGAAGTTGACATTGATCTCGAAGATGAGTTTGATCTCGAAGTTGTGTTTGAACTCGAAGTTGAGTTTGATCTCAAAGTTGAGTCTGATCTCGAAGTTGAGTTTGATCTCGAAGTTGAGTTTGATCTCAAAGTTGTGTTTGAACTCGAAGTTGACTTTGATCTCGAAGTTGACTTGCTCGTTTTGTGTTCGCATTTTTTAATGTTGGAGTTAAGAACACAACTTTTTGAAAGTCAATGGTTTTTAGTCGAATTCAGAGGTTTTTTTCGGTGCTCGACAGAGGGAAAGCAAGGCGACGAGTTGGCAGCACTGGATCTAGCGGTCATCGAGTAGGTACCTCGTACTTACATTGGTATGTAGGTACCTAATTTTTTCTAGGATGCCTACCCAAAGCGGGGCTTTTCCCTTGAAGCGGGACATTTGGCCGTCCCCTATGAGATCGTGGGGACATCGGGAGAGAAACCTCCAAAGCGGGACTGTCCCGCCCAAAGCTGGACGTCTGGTCACCTTAGTAATAGCTCTTCTCCTGTCACAGTGAGTAGTATTAGCTCTTCTCCTATTACTGTGCCTAGTATCAGTTATTCTAATGTCACAGTGACCAGTAACAGCTACCCATGTACTGGGACAAGTAACAGCTCTTAGCCTGTCACAGGGACTAGTATTAGCTCTTCTCTTGTGCCTACTACCAGCTCTTCTCCAATTAAAGTGACAGGTAACAGCTGTTCACCAGTCACAGTGACTAGTTACAGTGATTCATAAGTCACAGTGACCTGAAACAGCTATTTACCTGTCACAGTGACTAGTATCGGCTCCTCTCTGGTTACAGTGACTAGTTGCAGATATTCTCAAGTCACAGTGACAAGTAACAGTTATTTCCCAGTCACAGTGTCTAGGAACAGCAGTTTCCAAGTCACAATGACTAATAACAGGTTTTCTCCTGTCACAGTGACTGGTAACAGCTGTTCCTCAATCACAGTGACTAGTTGCAGCTATTCTCCGGCTGAGTAGCTGGCTTTAGTTTTTTATGAATAAATTGCAAATTGAACTGAGAAATCGCAGTTTTCGCGTTTTACCTCCGGTTTCGAAAAGAAATTGTATTTGTTCGGGAAGCGGCGGAAAATGTATTTCTTCGCTCCACCCTCAGTCTGTCTGTGTACGGAGAGGACGTCCTCGTGGTCTTCCAGCACTCGCTCTGAAACATTGAATTTTTTTGTAATTTTTTATATTTTGACAAATCTGAGCGTAGGTAAAGAAGAGTAGCAGTAACATAAGACAGTTCCTGCCGAATTGTACCGTGTGAGAATCTACCATCGACGTACCGAGCAATTTTATACGGTAGAATAATTTTTTACTAGCCCGCCCGTCTAATTTTCGACGTTAGCCTCGGTGGAAAAACTGGACTTACGAGAGGGGTCAAATGACTGGAAAAAGCGTTAACGAAATTACACACTAACCTATGCCAATTTCGACCCAGTGCTCAACTATGGACCAGCAGTAGTCTTTTTGCACGCGATTCTTGACGGCAAGCAGTTGCGTGAGGTCGATGGCGCGTAGGTTTTTTTCGACGACCACGCTCACATAGCTTCCATTGTCGTCGAAAAATTGTAGCTCTTCCTGCAACAAGAATGGTAAAATATGATAATAACGTCTACCGTGACTGATTGTTGGACAACCTGAAAAACAAACCTTCGGCTTCATGTTGTATTGAAGGCGGACTAGAAACGTTTTTTCGAGCGTCTCCTCGAAGAGTAAGTGGACGTAGTAATAGTACTATTAGCTGTTTGTGACGTTGACTAACTACATAGCTGACGGTTGAGTTAATGTGCTGACCGTGCTGAAGCCAGACGGGCCTCCCACCCGCATCAGCAATTCGCCGACTCGCTGATTGCCCGAATTTACGAGTCGTCGAAAAATAAAATGATTGATTAGTTGGGGCGAAGTCAGCAAAATTACGCTCTGGGACCGAGAAAAAGACATTTAGGTACCTAAATGTACAGATTTTGGTGCCTATAGGCATACATAGATGTATCTGACTAAATAAACAGACATTTAGGTACATAAGTATCTTTGGTTGGGAAGGTTGAGTGTGAGAAGGAAATCGGTACTCGATCGTACTCTATCTGCATTTTCCTCGCGCTTTCGCCCGATCGGGCCTCCTCGGAAGGTTCAGGCAGCGGATTGAAGAAATCGACGGCCCTAACTGGTACCTTTTTGGTTTTTGATATTGCACCCGTGAAGGAAATTAAATTTTTGGCAATTTTTGTTAAGAACGATTTTTTGATCTATGGCTTGCTTATGGCTGAAAATTGAGTTCGAATTTTTTGAGTTGATCGGAACCCAGTAAACCTCAAAATGTTGGTCTCCGCCGTGCCAATGGTTCCCAAGTCATAGGACTTTTCAGGCCCGCCGTTTGACCCATGTCTTATCGTGGTGTTTTGGGCTATTTTAATTTTACTTTTTTGGTTTTTTGACATGGTAGCCTTTTGAAAATTGAATTTTAAGCAACTTTTGTATCGAGCAATTTTTTGATCCGATGCTTCCTTATAGCTGAAAATCGAGTTCAAAAAGTTTTGCCCAAGTGTTGTTTCAGGCCCCATGCCTCAGCGTGATGTTTTGGGTTATTTTAATTTTACTTTTTTGGTTTTTTGACAAGGTAGCCTTACAGAAAATTAAATTTTAAGCAACTTTTGTATCCAGCAATTTTTTGATGCGATGCTTCAGTATGGCTGAAAATCGAGTTCAAAATTATTGAACGTCTTTTAACAGATTCTGAACGGCTGATCGGAACCCCATGAAGTTAGATATCAAAATTTTTGTCTCGGCCGTGCCAAAACAGGAAAATTCTCAAAAGCTTGGCATTTTTAACGTAATGGCCATAAGAGCGTTTTGAAATTTTCAAATCAATACCACGTCCAAAGGGTTGACAAATTTCCACTTATTGGGGTTTCTGGGATTTCCTGGATCAAGACGAATTTTTTTTGAGATTTTTCAAGCCCTCCGTCTGTCCCTTGTTTTAGCGTTCAAGCGATTTTTGATTTTTTTTCCATTTTTTGTCCCATCGTCGTATTCAAGGGAATTTCTGACGCCATCGGCAATGCAAAATTTGAATTTTACGCTCGAAAATACGTGAAATTACGTATGGTCGAAGAATTTCCCTACAACACTAGCGATTATCAGAACGCCCCTTTTCTTCTGACGTCCCTCCAAGGGAATCGTGGGCGTACAACGCCTACGCGAATGTAAGCGCATTACGCCAACGCAAGGCAGCGGTGCGTAGATACGCTTCAGGTACAGCTTCGGTTGTTGCAGATGACTTTTCCGACAAATACGTCAGATACAGATATTAGAACAATTATTTTTATTCGAAGTTGATGAGGATAAATCAAATAAAAAAGTTGAATTTGGACAAAAATACCAACATTGGGGAAAAAAACTATTACAAATACCTAAATCAAATTGACAACAAACACGTAAAAAAATGAAAAACTATATAAACGTCTTATTTTTTAGTTTTTATAAGTCATATTTTTGTCAGTTTTATTGTTTTATTTATTTTTTTACCTCAGAAATAAATATTTTATTAAAATTTTGTTCTTTTTTATTGTTTGGTTAAATTTTTTGTTTTACACTTTTTGATTTTGCATTTTCGAAACTAAAACAAACCACCGCAAAAAAAATGTCGAGGAAATTGTCAGAAAAGAAAATTTCTTTTTATTTAATAGGACGCAAAATTAAAAAAAAAAAAATAATATTTTTTTTTTACAGTTTTGGCTGTTTTGATTGTTAATTGATTGTATTTTTGGTAATCTGAGGTAGGCAGGTTATAAAGTTTAGCTGTGGTAAAATCTACGAATAAGGCGATAAATTCTAAAAAAACATCATTTCGTAATGTTTCGAAAAATTTACCTGTTTTTCGGTCGAAGAGTCCTTGTCGCCGCTAAGATTTTCCAGGAGGAAGTACGAATTTGCACCGTTACTCCCATCGAAACAGCGCAACTTCATGCCCAAACCGCAACAACAACCTGTAACAAAAAAACGCTGCTAAGTAGATCAGTGGCATGTGCAGATTAGTTTTCGGTATGTCCGAAGAACTCTGCAAATTTTGCACAGGGGTTCATTTTTCGATTGCAAAGACAAACCTTACGATATATCGGTAATCCTTAAACACAGAATTTAGTTGTTATTATTCTATAATTTCAGTATAAATTTGTATTTTAGATGGGGATTTAGAAAAACGTTTTTTCAACCAGGCAAAAAATGATCATCCTTCTCGCTTGATGAATACCTACTTATCCATCTTTTCAACGCAGCAGATCGTTTAATTCCGTTAAATTCACTTAAATCTATTCTTAATCACCTTCATAATTAAAAGAATAATAATAATTATTAAATTCTCTGAATGATGAAATTAAAAATGCCTCAGAACCTTCGTTGAAGCTTGTCTCGCTCCCATGTTGCCAAGCGCAACTGGTCGTAGTGTGAGTGCGTCACCTGGTTGGTGTAATAGGCTAGTGGTCGTAAGTAGATCAATCAACCGTATCTAAGAGCCGAGGCCAAATTCTCAAGTTTTTCCAATTTTTGTTTTGCTGATTTATGTAATGCGACCAAATTCTTTAAATTGAAGATATCGGGGGCACAGAAGTTTTTGTGGGGATTCAAACGAGTGGAAAACGAATTTTGTGGCTCGAGTAGTTTTCGAGTTATTAGGATTTGGGGAAATTTTGGAAAACTCAAAAATGCCTCACTAAAACTGCAATAACTCCTGAACGGTTGAAGCTACCGGCGTGGCGATGGTCTCATTCGATTCAGCATAGAAAAATCTATATGAAATTATGCCTCACATGCCTATGTTGCTTTTTTCCTGAAAAGCACGAATTTTTTCTCACTTCAACAGCTGTTTTACTGGCCTTAAAATTAAGGTAGGGTTCTGCCGAGACGTTAGGACCAACTAGATACGGAACTTGATTTTTGGTAAAAATTTCAAAATTTTCCGATAACTCCTTCCCCCTGAAAAACCCCGGACGGCGGACGGCGTACGGCGGACGGCGTACGGCGGACGGCGTACGGCGTACGGCGGACGGCGGACGGACAAAAAATTTTTATTGCAGATTCGGATTCTACACCCCTTGAAACGTAAACCAACAAATTTTCAGGGGGTGTTAAAAAAAATTTTTTCCCGACCGATTACAAAGGTTCATTTCTTAAGAAAAATGAACCAAAAATGTTACATTATTGGGTGTTGACAAACTCGAAATTTTAACATGGAACGCAACTAGGAAGGAAACTACACGTATACACATGGTCGGCTAGCAGAAAATATAGGGTCAATTAACTAGATAGCAATGCGCCGCCTGAGTGCGCCGGAACAACTGGGGTCAAAAACCTGGCTATAGGTACATTTATAAAATATAAAACCAGTGGTGCGTAGATAACACACAATACTTCCATATTTTGAAACGTAAAATTGTGACACAATTTGATCATATTTTGACTGCTTTTAAGGGTGTTTATGCAAAAAATATCGAAAAATTCACTATTAAAATTTTAAAATTCGCCCAAAATGAAAAAACGCTACATTTTCGGAATGTAAAAAATATCCACATATTCTGCAAGGTAAAACGAAGATTTTGAGACCAAGAACGCTCAAATCGGTTCATTTTTGTGGCCGGAAAAAAATAAAATAGAAAACACTAAAAATGCAAATATATCGGAAGTACTGTGCGTTATCCAAATTCCGATTAAACAGGGTGTTAGGTCTTGCCGAGACAAACATTTCAGTTCAAGAAATTTGAAAAAAGGTTGAGAAATGAGGGAGTTATGGCAATTTTTGTAAATGACCACAGACGGACAGACGGACACACGGACACACGGACAGACGGACAGACGGACGCACGGACACACAGACACTTGTTCGGGAAGTGATTCTGAGTAAATGTGTATAAGAAAAAGTTTTTTCTGAAGCTCCGTTCCGATTCTCGATTTTAGGACGATCACAATACTTCCATTTAGGTACTCTGTAAATATGGAAGTAAAAAATTGAAAATTTACAAAATATAAAAATGAAAAGTTCGTATAAAATTGGAAAATAAGTTTATTAGGTATAGTCATAAATTATTACTTAATTTTACTCACATCTAACAATTATTCTCATTCTGAAAAATGCGCCGAATATTTCGTGCAAAATATTTAAAGAAAAAATTGAATTTAATAAATATCTGGTAGAAGAGGAACCGGCATAGATGTTTGTCGGCAGACGGGAAAGGCGAAGTTTCGCGACTAAACGGACCGAGGGCGAACGTGGATCAGAAATTGAGATCAACGAAGGTCGAAGGGGATGGAAATGCAGTGAAAACCCGTAGGGGAAATCAGTACTGCCAAATATATTCGATAATCCCATCTGCGGGGATCTCTGAATGGGCGATTGATCAGTAAAATAGATTCAAATTATAACAAAATTTGAAACAATTTTGAAAATTTTGAAAATTTTGAAAATTTTGAAAATGAAAAATTTGAAATAAAATAAATTCAAAATTAAAACAAGTTGGTTATTTGGCGATTTATTCAACGTGTTGACGATGGTCTTTCTCAAAAAAGTCGATTTTTTAGCTCTTTTGCTACAGTTTTGGTTCTATAAACTTTTTTGTGAGCCCCCGAAAAATTACAGGTTCCTAGCTTTGAAGTTCTTTTGTGTTTATGGCTTATTAGTCTCAGTAAAATGGCCATAAGTACCTCAAATACTAGAGTAATCGCAAAAATAAGGATACCGTTGGAAAGCCCGTTAAATTTCCAATAATTTCACGGTATTTGCAACTTTCTTGCATTTAGTTGAGAGAGAAAAAAGTCAAGCCAAATTGAGGAAATCAAATTTTTTTTAATTTATCATTTTTTTACCGATTGCTTATGGCTACGGAAAAACTGAAAATTCCCGCTCTCGTTCTAGGAAAAACAGGTCCAAAATGTCAGCTTTCCAACGGTATAATCAATTTTTGACTTACTCCCCTTATTAGAGGAGAAATCGACGTTTGAACGCAAAAAAGTGGGAAATAAATTCCTGATTCGAGTCAAAATTAAAAGTTATTTTCGAAAATTCGCCTCCCCGAGAAGGTCACCTCATGACGAATCAATTAATTTGTCAGTCGTAAATTACTTTATTTTGGTCGACTGTATCGAGATTACTGTAAATATCGATCCTATCTCGTCGGAGCTCATTAGCGTTGAGATAGTGCGCCATGGGCATCCGGCTTGAAAATAAGCTATCGTCGGCTCAAGTTAAATTTGCGGAAAAACGGGGATTTTTCAAATCGAAGTGAGAAATTTTCAAAATAAATTAAGCATACGGGGAATTTTTCAAATGAAAGTGAGAAATTTTCAAAACAAATTAAGCATGCTTCAAATCGTATGGCAAATTCTCAATATTCGATTGGAAAAATTCTCAATTTGTTTTGAAAAACTCTCAATTTGACTAGGAAAATTCTCAATTCGATTGGAAAATTCTCAATTCGACTTGAAAATGCGTTGTGAATTGGAATCGGAGGGATAAAATACGAGTCGGGGGATAATTCGCTTTCCGACGCAGAGAATGCAACGTGCGGAATACGAGGTCACGCGAAAGGGGTGGAATATTCGCGCTAGGTGGGGGTGTTTTGGGCAGGGGTGGTTTCTATTTTGAGGGGTCGGTTTGGCACAGTAACCCAGGGCCACGCGTGTCCCGAGACTCGTGGCTTGGCCTCAGTTCGGCCGAAAAACTACAGATAAGAGAAAGTATAAAAAAATTTTGAAAAATTTCCAAAAAAAATTTCTCGATAAAATTTGACAATTTTTTTCAATTTCTCATACCCAAAGGTTGCGTATTTTTTTCAACGTTATTCTTCACATACAATATTGTCTGGATTCCGGCGAAAAGAAAGGCTGGACAATTTATCGAGGAATTAGTTTCAAAATTTCGAACAGCCTTGGACTAGTTGGTAACCTATTAAAAACCGATTAGCAATCGGTAGCCTCGTGTGCGTTTCACATGCGCAGGGAGGAGTTCGTTATTTTGCTCATTCGAAATATCAGCCGGGATTTTTAGAAACTTCAAATGGGGAAAATGCGTTGGCAAAACTGATAAGTCTCAAAAAAATAAAATCGTGAAATTATTGAGATCGCCAAAGGATTCTAGGTCAGTTGGGCAAAAAAAAAATAAAAATAAAAGCATTAATATCAAAATGCAGCAAATAAGCCCGGCATTAAAGAAAAATCGTATAAATTGTTGAAATGCCCGGGAGGTGGTTATTCTCAATCTAATTAAGAAATGAAAAATAAAACAGATAAAAAAGGTTCAAGTCGGTATATGGGTAGGTATATGAAATCAACTTTTTTTCAAATTTCTTGAACTCAAATGATTGTCTCGGCAAGACCTAACACCCTGTTTAATCGAAATTTGGATAACGCACAGTACTTCCGATATATTTGCATTTTTAGTGTTTTCTATTTTATTTTCTTCCGGCTACAAAAATGAACCGATTTGAGCGTTCTTGGTCTTAAAATCTTTGTTTTACCTTGCAGAATATGTGGATATTTTTTATTTTCCGATAATGTGTCGTCTCCAACTTCACTAGGCCAAATTGAATTTGTTTCATGCTACAGAAAAATAAAATCTGATTCAACCGTTCATCCATTCGGAATCGCTATTTTGCCCGGTTTTTCGGCCGGTGTGAACTCGCCGGAAAATCGACGTTTCAAGTGGAATCGACGATTTAAATCGACGATGGAAATAAAAACTACTCACGTCGCAATATATTTTGAGTGGACGATTCCGTCGTCGTGTCGGCCCGCGCAAGTAGTTTCAACTTGAACGTTCGTTTTTGTTTGATTTTCGGCGGCGACGTGACGACTTCGAATTTGGCCGACGTCGGCGACGTGACACGATATCGGTCGATGTTATTCGGGAAACACGCGGCCGTAACGTGAGGGAATTCGTCCGATTCGAATATCGAGTCTCGCCTCGTCGGAAATTTAGCCGAGTCGACGTTCAAATTCGAGAAATTCGGAGCGAGAATAATTTCGTCGTTTTCGGTCGGATTCGATTTTTCGCTAGACGTTAGCGAATCGTTCATGAGTTCGTAGCTGTCGGGGGCTCCGATAAATCTGACCGACGGGCGGATCGGAAAAACTGGCGCGGAGAATTTCCTCTCGCGAAAAAACCGGCGTTTTTTCAAATCCGCCTCGCTGGCGCGACGTTTCGACGACGGGCGGGCGAAGAAGTCGAAAATGCCCAACGCGAAATTCGACCTTCTCATCGACGATTCCGGCTGTGACGAAAGTCGACTCATATTGTAATATCTCGCCAACGACATCGAGACGATTTCCACTGTTTCGAAATCGTCGACGAAAATCGCGGGAAATGCGAGGGAAGATGAGCGAGGGGGAATGATCGCGACGAGCAACGTGCGTTCGGGAAGGACGCTACAAACTGAACAAATCCGTTCTCCCACTACAGGAAACAAACGAAAGTTCATTCTTGTCTCGGGATGTTGACAGCCGCGGTGACGCCCTATATCCTTTTATCTCGGGGGCTCCATCGTATTTTTCAATGAGCGCTCCAGATAAGGCGGTAATTCGATGAATATCCAGATAACGAAAGGACGAATCTTGCGTAACGACGATTTCCGAAAAACGCCATCTCAGAGGTGTTCTTTTTTTACTTGGGTAGGCGTTAACGCCAATCGGGCGATAAGGGAATCCTACGTGTACGGAATTGAAAAAATTCTACTGATATCGCATTTTTTTCCCGTTGTAGGCTCGTTTGAAAACGCAGAAAACCCAAATTCGACACTTATCTCGAGACAACGTCGTCTCGACGAAACGTGTAGAGGAAAGAGGTTGCAGAGAATTTCATCAACTTTATGAAGTATAAAGAAGAAAAGGACATTCTGAAATAATGAGCAGGAGAACCCTTTTTGGCCATGAAATCCCTAAATCATGACTGAAAAGGGTTCCCTTGAATCCGAGAATGGCCGTTTTTATTTTCCACTCTAAACTTACCCCCACTCTTACTGGATGGTCCTACCAAAATTGTAAAAAAACGGCTAGAAAGCTCATTAAATTCCCTACAACTTCTTCCCTCTACACTTTTCGCTGAGACGACGTCTTCTTCGAGCAATCGCCATTAGAAGTCAACCGAAGGTTGAAATTTCACAACTTTTCCCCCTTTTTTGCCGGTCTGTAGCTCCGAAACTATTGCGTCTACACACAAAAGTCATGGAATCAATTTTGTTGGAAATTTATCGTTCTACAAGTTGTCTTATACGTGTGAAAGCCGAAAAATGCAATGGGAAGGAGCTACAGGTGAAGATCCAAAAAAGTGCAAAAATAGCGTGGTTTTTCGGTGATAGCGGAGGAAGCGAGGCAGATAGGAATATGCAAAGTGAATTATTTACCTTCTATTGGACCAATCAACATATCCAAAATCCAGGGCCACCGCAATTTTTGTAGGGTCGATCCAGTAATTTGATCAATATTTAATCTGAATGACTGGCCGCGATTTGAAGACGACGACCGCTTTGAACTGGCCAACTAGCATTTTCGTCCACAGAATGGACCAAATTTTAATAATTTAATGTTAAACCTTATTCTAAAGTAGCGGGTTTTCCGGTTCGGCTCCTGTGCTATTAGTAATTTTTTTTATGTAGGGAAATTTTGGATTTTTTAAGGGGATTTTTCGTTTTACGCCTGTTGAGCACAATATTTACCAGATTTTTTTCTGGTAAGCATGAGAAACAATATTTACAGTCAACGTGAAAGACAAGGATAGAGCTTAATATACCTAATATCATTCTCCTTTCTTCAGAGAATTTCCCTCTTTTGTTCATTTGTGGGGATAATTTTGTACACGTGGTGACTGGTGCCGCACCCTCAGAAATACACTACTGACTTCGGCGCCTCGAAGTTGATATTGGTTAAAGGAGTAATGTACTTCGTCTGTAGCGAGAAGCTCATTGACCGCGCGCTTTCTCCACGATTGGCCTCTTTCGGGGCAGCGTAAAATCGAGATGTAAAGAAACTTTATTCAGAAACTTTTATCCGATTACTAACTCCTCTATAATAGGTAATACATTTTTTGAATCCATCGCTCCCATCCTCGACGAAGAGCAATTCATCACGAAACTTTCGAGAAAAAGTGTTGTAGTTTTATTTTCAATCCATCTCGAGAGTCGGGAACCCCCGCGCGTCATCCGGCCTGGCATTCTTTTAGGTGCACCTATTTCTGTCACAACATCCGTTCTGAGACATTTTCTCGAGCATTTCGGACCATCATACGCTGAAATTTAATTTTTACGCGTCTTTTTGAAGTGTTTTATTTTTTGTTGATATTTTTTGTAAAAATAAAAAAAGCCGACGATTTTCAATCTACCAAGTCGGCTGAAAAAATGTATTTTGAGACCAAGAAAGACAATTGGTTCATCAGTGCCCCCAAACCCGAAAATTGGGGAGAAGAAAAGTCGTTACGTACACACCCCTGAAATTCGAACTTGTCATCGGCCCACAAAACAAGTTCCATCTCCATCCGTCCGGAAATATGAGCGCTTTAATACGAAAACAAGTTCGAAGCGTAAAAAAGCTGTGAAAAAAACTTTTTTTCGGAACTCAACTCATGTCACCGATCAGGTAGCGCCTTTTTTACGATAATAACTCCCGAATCGTCGAAACTTTTCAACACTCCCACAGTCAAATTTGCATTCGTGTTATATAAGAAATATGAATATATTAGGCACATTCCGGGGGCCCAGCCGCAGGTTTTGAGAACACCTTCTCAGAACGGCCCCCGCCTCGTGTAACGGTCGCAAAACGACGAGTACAAGTTGAGTTAGCTCCGCTATCTTTCACGGGAACTGATTTATCATTCTGGCCACCGGAATGAGTCGGAGGTTCGCAGAACGTTGGCCTAGGCTCCTGCGCAATTAATTTTTCAAAGTCGTAAATTATAGGGAGCGAGAACCGACAATTAAGGTCGGTGCAGCCATAGGGGCATGGACCCATGGACTCGTTTTATGACCGCAGAAATCCATAAAATGTCGTCATCCTTCGACTTTGCATTGGAAATCTTGCGGTGGGAAGTTTGGAATAAATTCGAATCCGGAAATTCTTAAGAAAATCGAAATTGTTTGAAAAAACGCTGAAGGTTTGCAGTAGGGGTAAATTTTTTCTGATTTTCCAAAAAATTCCAATAATACTGGTGGGTAGCACATCATATGAGACGAAAATAGTTTTTTATCCAAAAAATCTTTCCAATTTTTACAATCGGAGGTAAAAAAGTGCGAAATCTTGATGGCGCTTGGTGCAGCCATAGGGGCATGGACCCATGGACTCGTTTTATGACCGCAGAAATCCATAAAATGTCGTCATCCTTCGACTTTGCATTGGAAATCTTGCGGTGGGAAGTTTGGAATAAATTCAAATCCGAAAATTCTTAAGAAAATCGAAATTATTTAGAAAAACGCTTAGAAGATTTGTCTTAGCGGTAAAATTTTTTCTGGTTATCTGAAAAGTTCTAATAATGCTGGTATGCAGCACATCATATGAGTCGAAAATAGTTTTTTATCCAAACAACCTAGTCAATTTTTACAATCGGAGGTAAAAAAAGTGCGAAATCTTGATGGCGCTTGGTGCAGCCATTGGGGCGTGGACCCATGGACTCGTTTTATGACCGCAGAAATCCATAAAATGTCGTCATCTTTCGACTTTGCATCTTACGGTGGGAAGTTTGGAATAAATTCGAATTCGGAAATCCTCAAGAAAATCGAAATTATTTGGAAAAAACGCTAAGCAGATTTGTCTTAGAGGTATATTTTTTCTGGTTTTCCGAAAAATTTTAATAATACTGGTGGGTAGCACATCATATGAGTCGAAAAAAGTTTTTTATCCAAAAAATCTTTCAAATCTTTACAATCGGAGGTAAAAAAGTGCGAAATCTTGATGGCGCTTGGTGCAGCCATTGGGGCGTGGACCCATGTACTCTTTTTATGACTGAAGAAATCCATAAAATGTCGTCATCCTTTGACTTTGCATTGGAAATCTTACGATGGGAAGTTTGGAATAAATTCGAATCCGGAAATCCTCAAGAAAATCGAAATTATTTGATAACCTCAGCAACGGCTGAACCGATTTTGTGTTTGTTGGGTTGTAGAGCTTATTATTCCCCATTTTGGCGCAGGATTGATAACAATTGAAGTTGGCAAAAATCTGAAGCGAAATTTAAGATTTTTTTTTAATTTCTAATAATAAATAAATAATAATAAAATCCTTAAACCTTCAAGGAATCCAAGGAGCTCGGAAAATTAAAAATCGGTTCAGTCGAACTCCTCGAATGGCAAAAACGTGAAAAAGAAGGAGCCGCTATCGAAAAATTGGAGCCGAATTGATCTGGGAAAATCGTTCTCTAATATTTCCGAGAAAAAACACCCTATCCTATGGTAAATTAAGCGAGAAATACGGGAAAAATACTCAAAAAACTCTAAACCCGCGCCATCACTGTCAAAATCGACTTTTTCTGCGTTCTCTAAGTACACCATTTGAAACGGAAACCATGAACATGTCAGGGGGCGAGGAATTTCTTTCTTCGAGGCGTTAAAATGGTTTATTACGAATGAACTAAAAAGTGTTTCTTGGGGGTAGAAAACAGCCGCGGTTCGTACGAGTTTAGCCAGTTCATTGTACCGTTGCATACTGTATATTTACGATATTCGCGCTTTCAAATGGCAATATGGCTTTGCTAATTTATCCACAAGTCTGTTCGTGCCTTTTCTCTGGTCGTAAAATGTCTCGGTGCCGTTCCCAGACGGCATAAAAACTCCGAGAGGTCATGGACCTGCAAACGGCACTGGTTTTAGTTTTTACGAGTTTTCTACATTCACCTCTCAGTGATATACGATGTACCTGGAATCTAAAAACATAAAAAATGTTCTAGATAAATAATGAAATATATCCCATTAAGTAAAAATAACGCTCAAGGTACCAGTGCTGGGAGAGCGAGCAAAATCGTTCTAGACCGTTCTTGAACAATCATGAATGTACATGAACGTTCATGGAGAGTGCCCCTTCGGTAGGATGTATTAAAATGATCTATATTGAAATAAATGTCAATACTTCATCAATTATTCAATACTTTATAATTATTCAAATAAATTATTTTAATTTAAATGAATTCTTTTTCAATTAAGAGTAGCCGGGGGAGCGGTTTTAAGAGATCGACCGATACTTTTTGGATATTTCAATATTGTATGTTTTATTTTCAATTTATTTCGGGTTTTCGATCTTGTGGCCGTATAGACAATTCAATTTTGAGCAACTTTTGTACCTAGCAATTTTTCGATCCGACGCTTTGCTGTGGTTGAAAATCGAATTCGAAAATTTCGAACGTCATTAAACAGCCTCTAAACAGCTGGTCGGAACCCGATGAAGTTACATATCAAAATTTTTGTCTCGGCCGTGCCAATGCAGGAAAATTATTGAAAACCCACGATTTAGAACGTGGTGACCGTGAGAGCGTTTTGAAATTTTCAAATCAATACCACGTCCAATGTATCAATAAATTTCAACTTTTGAAGATTTTCTGGGATTCCCTGAATTAAAAGTAACATTTTCGTTTACTCAAGTTTTTTTCTAAAACCCACCGTTAGACCTCCGTTTTAGCGTTTGAACGATTTTTGACGATTTTTAAATGTTTTTCTCAATTATTGTACTCAAGGAATTTTCTGGCGTCATCGGGTATGCGATTTTCGGATTCAAAGCTTGAAAAAACACGAAATTACGTATTCTGACAAATTTTCATCCGGTCACAAAATGGCGAGAAATTTAAAGAGGGGAAAATCCAAATTCTCCATGCCAACTAACGGCCTGAAAAAACTGCTCAAAAACCCCCGATTATATGGAAAATTACGCGAGAAAAACGGGAAAAATATCCCAAAATTTCCAATCTAAAATTATGTCAGCGTAATCTTCATGAGCGAAGAAACTGACAAAATGGGTAGGGGAGGACGGGGTGAAATCGTCAAACCTAGAAAATGATGTCTTCACATCGAAAGCGCTTGGAGCCAACTTCAACCAACTTTTTTTTTCATCTCAATTTTTAAATCAATTTTTCGTCGAATTATGGAATTATGGGAACTTAATATTAATTAACTTCCAAATTCCAAAATTAAAATGATAATTGATTAAAATAGGAATTTTAAATTGTTGACTTTTTATTTCAGATGCAAATATCGTACGAACGATTTGGAATTATTAATCGAGGCTCGAAAGAATACACCGAACGGTGGAATTCGTGTAATATGGATGTACTGTGTGCCATCTACGCGTAATTATTTACGGAAACGAGGAACACGAACTGTGTAGATACACGTGGCCGAGAAGTGTTTCACCTAATGAGCGGCATTGAATACGTTTGAGTACACTGTTCAAATACAAACATTCAATGCCATTGCGCAATCGCAGAAAAAAACAGTATTGCGCACATTTCCTCGATGTTCGCCTCAAGTGGCACCTGGGTGGAAAATATAGGCGATGACCAATTTTGGAATGTTGAAAGAAGAATGTTATGAGTTATGATAATATTAACCAATGGTACCCATATCATGACCATATTGCGGTACCCTAGACCTTGAGAGCACTTATGGAAGATGGTTATTTATTCTGCTGTGTCCATATTTACCAATGAATCTTGGAATGTTCGTCAGGACCTGTTTAGCGAGAATTTCGATCACTCACAGTACATCCGATATATTTGCACTTTATTTCGTTTTTTAAATTTCATTTTTTCAGGCCGGAAAAAGGATCCGAGCGTTCTTGGGTTCAAAATTTTAGTTTTACCTTTTTTACCTCATATATTTTTGCCGACAAACTTGACGTCCTTTCATCTTGGGGAGCTTTAAAAATTTGTATGCATTCTATTTCATTTATGCTGTCAGTAGGCTATTTCCTTGTGTTTTTACCATTGGTGTTATAACCTGGAAGGAAAAACGTTTTATTTTTATTTTTTTATATTTATTTTTATTTCTGAAGCTTCGAGTTTTTATCGTTAACATAAAAACGGTTCCCGAGCTTCCGATTCGATTCATAATATGAAAATCGTCGACGATCACAGGAAGTAACGTACCAACCTAAACCAAGTTAATGTTTCGTAAAATATGGAATTAGCTAAAACCGTTAAAACAATGAAATCTGAGCAGAAAAGTTTGAGTGAAGACGAATGATGTGAAATACGAATTAATAAAACGTGATTTACTTATTCTAAAAATATAAAATTATAAAAAATTAATAAAAATTTTTTTGACACACCTATGGGGGAGGCAAGAACACAAATTAAACAAACATGAAAAACGTTAGATTTCTATTATTCACATAAGCATTCCAGCATAGATCATCGCCCTTAAAAATCGGCCAACTTCTTTTTTAACGCAATTTAATGTCAAATTCTCATGCTGGCCGGGGAGAGTCTTGCTTTATTTGAAAAACAAGGGGTACGTAGATAACGCGCAATACTTCCATGTTTTGATACGTAAATTTTTGACACAACTTGATTTTTTAACATTTTGACTGTTTTTGAGGCTGTTTGGTCAAAAATATTTTTAAAAAACTCACCATGCAAATAACTCGTCTAAAATCAAAATACGCCAAGTGATTCTGAATGAAAGAGTATAAGTGAACATTTTTTCTGAAAGTCCAATTACAAGAATTGCATTTACTTCGTAAAATGGAAGTAAAAACTGATCTGAAGTCTGAACGTTTACCAGCTTTACAGACCGTGCTAACCTTCTTCTACCGGCCTATTCTAGAAATGATGATGAAATCGGACCTACCTTTATGGACAGATGGCAATGACATGTAGGTGTATTGTATGGATGATGCGCCTTATTGTGTAATCCCGCCAACTGGCCTTCCGATGCGATTCACTTGCTCACTGAGATACGGTTAAAATGCATTGAAACACAATGGTACATTATCCTAAAAGATCGCCGGACACGTTAATTGCGACCTGTTATAAAGCGAGTTCCAATTATTTCGTACGCGAGTAATTACGTCGATTTGTCAATTTTATTACTCCGGCGTCACTTCGAAAAAATTCGCCAACAAATTATCGCCGGACGTAATTTTTTATCGTCTTCTAAAGCCAATTTTCCAGTTTTAACTAATTGGCTATTACATCTAAACCCAGTTTTAAAAAGCTCAATAAAGAATGTCCATTAGGCTAACTAAAAAGAGTTTATCAAGTCCATAAAAACTGCAATTTAACATAAGAAGAGGAGCGCGCAATAAAATCGACAATACAGCTGAGTTTACATGTAGCGTAACTGCAAGCCCAACGGCCGAATTTCCCAACTACATTCTACGCATCAGACGCAAAGGAAAGCGCGAATTTCCGCAAAACCCCAATTTAGCGATTTTCGGGACCCAATTGGCAAAAAACGGGACTCCCTCGGCGAAAAGGGCATTTGCCGATTACAAAGGCATTACAAAATGTTTACAATGTACCGAAATTGTGTTTCATTTCGCGAATTTCCCCTCTCCCAGGACGCGCTGCAGGACGCGGTGGACGTGAACTGACGCACGGGCGCGAACTGGCTCGAAAGACGCCTGGCTACAAAACAACAAACAAGCCCCGCAGGAGGGGAATCACCTTCATGGTGAATCACCCGGGGCCCGCCAGCTATGACGTCAGCCCTCCACCCCATCGTCCCTTCTCGATTTCCAATATGACGCGCCTCTGTCTAATGTTGCAACATCTGGCGCATCTGCTGCAACGGCTGCTAAGATTTAGAGCCTTGTTTTCACAATAGATGCCGTTACCGGATACCTGTTACCGACGTTGGTTTCGTGCCAGCGTTGCACAATTCCGAAAATGCCGATTCCTTATTTGGCCGGTCTAATTAGAATTGGAGAGAATTCCCAGAAAGCTGTAAGTCGTTTCCTGGGCTGAGTGCAGTCTTATCTTTTATTTACACCCGAGGTTTACACAATACCAGGAAAAGAGCTGTTGGGACGTCAGGAGCCAAAAAACGAAGGGCCTTCTTCGACCTTATAAATAGCTCGTTGGACATAAAATGGCCTGATCGAAATTGATTGTTTATAGATAGGTTATTCATTCCTCCATGGCATAATCCATAGTCAGCCAGAGAGATGGCTCGAATTCAAAGTCAACTTCGAGACCAAACTCAACTTCGAGATCAAACTCAACTTCGAGATCAAACTCAACTTCGAGTTCAAAGTCAACGTCGAGTTCAAAATCAACTTCGAGATCGAAGTCAACTTCGAGATCAAAGTCAACTTCGAGATCAAACTCAACTTCGAGATCAAACTCAACTTCGAGTTCAAAGTCAACTTCGAGTTCAAAGTCAACATCGTGTTCAAACACAACTTTGAGATCAAAGTCAACATCAAGATCGAAGTCAACTTCGAGTTCAAACTCAACTTCGAGATCAAACTCAACTTCGAGATCAAACTCAACTTCGAGTTCAAAGTCAACTTCGAGTTCAAAGTCAACGTCGAGTTCAAAATCAACTTCGAGATCGAAGTCAACTTCGAGATCAAAGTCAACTTCGAGATCAAACTCAACTTCGAGATCAAACTCAACTTCGAGTTCAAAGTCAACTTCGAGTTCAAAGTCAACATCGTGTTCAAACACAACTTTGAGATCAAAGTCAACATCAAGATCGAAGTCAACTTCGAGTTCAAAATAAACTTCGAGATCAAACTCAACTTCGAGATCGAAGTCAACTTCAAGTTGAGTTTCAACTCAACTTCGAGACCAAAGTCAACATCGAGTTCAAAGTCAACGTCAAATTCAAAATCAACTTCAAGATCGAAGTCAACTTCGAGATCGAAGTCAACATCGTGTTCAAAGTCAACTTCGAGATCGAAGTCAACTTCGAGATCAAAGTCAACTTTGAGTTCAAAGTCAACTTCGAGTTCAAAGTCAACTTCGAGTTAAAATTCAACATCGAGTTCATACACAACTTTGAGATCAAAGTCAACTTCAAGATCAAACTCAACTTCGAGACCAAAGTCAACATCGTGTTCAAAGTCAACATCGTGTTCAAAGTCAACTTCGAGATCAAAGTCAACCTCGAGTTCAAACTCAACATCGTGTTCAAACACAACTTTGAGATCAAAGTCAACTTCAAGATCAAACTCAACTTCGAGACCAAAGTCAACATCGAGTTCAAAGTCAACATCGAATTCAAACTCAATTTCGAGTTCTAAGTCAACTTTAAGATCAACAGCAACTTCGAGATCAATGTCAACTTCGAGTTCAAACTCAACATCGAGATCAAACTCAACTTCGAGATCAACGTCAACTTCGAGTTCAAAGTCAACTTCGAGTTAAAATTCAACATCGAGTTCATACACAACTTTGAGATAAAACTCAACTTCGAGATCAACGTCAACTTCGAGATCGACGTCAACTTCGAGTTCAAACTCAACTTCGAGTTAAAATTCAACATCGAGTTCATACACAACTTTGAGATCAAAGTCAACTTCGAGATCAAAGTCAACTTCGAGATCAAAGTCAACTTTGAGTTCAAAGTCAACTTCGAGTTCAAACTCAACATCGAGTTCAAATACAACTTTGAGATAAAACTCAACTTCGAGATCAACGTCAACTTCGAGTTCAACGTCAACTTCGAGTTCAAAGTCAACTTCGAGTTCAAACTCAACTTCGAGTTCAAACTCAATTTCGAAATCAATGTCAACTTCGAGTTCAAAATCAACTTCGAGTTCAAACTCAACTTCGAGTTCAAACACAACTTTGAGATAAAACTCAACTTCGAGATCAACGTCAACTTCGAGTTCAAACTCAACTTCGAGTTCAAACTCAATTTCGAGATCAATGTCAACTTCGAGATCAAAGTCAACTTTGAGGCGGTTCCGGCTCCAGCTTGATAAGGAAGGTGGTGCCTATCATTTACCCCTGAGGTGGTTGAAATATGTCGGCCCCACCCACCGTACACCGCTGAGATGGAAGTTTGGGATTAGCAGCTGTGAGCCCGCGTGTTTCCTGGATATAACTTCTCCTTTGACCCCCACCAAGCGAGGCAGGACTTCTTCGAACAGGACTAACTCATGGGCGTATGGGTTTGTTACTCATAACTAGGGATCGGATTTTTATGTATTTAAAAATGCCAAATATGTGACATATATATGTATTAATTTTCATAAAATATGTGGAAAATATGTAAAAAGGTTGAAATATTTGCAAAAAATATGTGGAAAATATATAAAAAGGTTTAAATATTTTCAAAAAATATGTGGAAAATATGTAAAACGGTATAAATATTTTCAAAAAAATGTTTAAACCCAAATGAACATCAAGATTTTGTTAAATTATTTCCAGAAATAATGTACCTTTGTAATCGGTCGGGTTTTTTTTTCATCGCCCCCTGAAAATTTTTCCTTTACGTTTCAGAGTGTCTAGATAAAAATCTGCAATAATTTTTTCCCGTACGCTGTACGCCGTCTGAAGCAAAACGCATGAAAATAGTTGTCCAATTTAAAAAAAAAACGAAAATTTAGCAAAATTTGCTAATTTTTTTTTTTTAATTTAATTCATTCTAGTTGTGAACCTCGGGAAAACTACCCAAAATTAGCAAATATGTGTTTTTGTGGACCAAATATTTGAAAAATATGGATTTATAGTGGAATATGTCAAAATATGTGAAATGAAAGTGGGCTTAAACGGTTCAGAAAATGTCAATATGAACACGCCTACTTGAAAAACATCAGTACATTGCCTAGAAAAAAATATGTGAACACATACGGATCCGATCCCTACTCATAACCTAAAAGTGTGGGTGTTCCTGCAGACCTGGCAGGTGAATTGAGTGATGGGCTCTTTTGTTAACCGAATCGTCCGGCTGCCTTGGAATGTGCTACCTGATACCTGAAGACTGAACCCAATTCACACCTTCACGCTGGCCTGCACCTTTGCCTGGGTGGCTCCATATGGTTTTTTTGTTTTTTTTGTTTTCGGACATCAACAGCTGGAGTGTCGAGCTGAACGATTCTCTGATTAAATTATTCGCGATTCCTGCTGATATGAAGAAAAGGACCGATTCTTCGGTAATTTCGGATTTTTCTTAGAAACAAGGGATCACCCTTCAAAAACTGAAATTGATATTCATAACATCAGGTACTGGCTACTCAAAAATCCGAATTTCTCTTCCGAGTCGAGAATTTCTCTCGATTTATTCGAGCGCTTTCGCCCGTGCGGCCCTCGTTCGAAGCTATTAACCGCGGATCGCTCCCGTGTCGTCTCGCCCGGTAAAAAAGACCGCCAGCGGTTATCATCCTTCGACAATTCAGCGTGCCGCGGGTGGCCTGCTGTCGAATTTTCGAATAGTAATGCGGGAATCGGGCCGCAAATTGAAAAATTGGAAATTTCTATGTCTCAGGGCCAAAGATACGGTGGAATAGTTCAGATTTTAACGACATGTTGATTGAGGACCTATGGTCGGACAATGTATGTAGGTACTTAAAATAATTTTGCAGTTAAAAGTGGCAGAAAATTTAAAAATATTTTACTATTTTTTCTATAAAAAAATTTAAATAAGTAGGTACCTAACTTATTAGGTACTTAACTAGCTCCTCTTCGTAGCCTAAAATTTTTTCGTCGGTTTCGGGGTAAACTAATTTTATGAGGAAAGCTAACTTTTATGGGAAGCCTGTTGTCATCTGTTGACTGTGACTCATAATTGAACACCTCGCTGTATCAAGGTGACATCAGTTCGATTTTTATTCGGCTCGTTTTATTGACATAAAAGTAGTAAAACGTCAATTTATCTTTCCAACGATAAATTGGCCGTTACCCCGCGGATAGGTACCAATCGTTTCCCAATCGCCGACGACGGGATTCCTTTATCCGAAATGTTTATTGTTCGTTTTGTTTAGAAACCGCAACCATTGTTTTCCGTCGGGCAGCTTTTTCAAATAAAGAGATTGTTACGATAATTGATGATAAAGCCGAAATCGGTTTGAGGTCGGAAATGGGATTTTTCTTGGCTCGGAGGCCATTCTGATAAAAAACTGAGTCCACGTGATTTCACGAAATGTCACGTCTGTGCAACGATCCTTCCTTCAGTTTTTAGGTTTTGAGATTGATATAACGGCGACGTTATATATCTCCGGAGCCAATGTACCGATTTTGACAGTCTTGGTTTCAAAATATAAGTTTTTTTCAACGAACAATAATTTTTTTCTTGTCAGTTACTGACGAAAACCCTGGAGTTTTTAACGGTCCGAAGTTTTCGCTCGGTCTGTAACTCCATATCGGACGAACGGCTCAACCCGCAGCGGGCGGTCACGGCCGGCCCGAAAGATTCGACAGTCGAATCTAAGGCTGGCGGCTTGGGCGCGCCTCTGATTGGCGAGAGGCGCACATCCTGGCGCAACGAGGCCGCCGAAGACTTTTTATTCTGGTCTGTCGAAAAGATTTGAGGATTCCCAGCTGAGGGCTAGCAAAAATTTGAAATCAAATTTCGAACTTTCAAAACGGCTGAACCGATTTTTGTGATTTAAAATTGTCTCCTTCTGGGAGGGCAGTAGGAAATTGCCGATTTTGTATGTAATACCTTCTAAAACTATTTTGTTTGACATTTTAGATTTTTTTTTCAATTTTTAAAACGCTTCAACTATGTATTTGGTGCTGTAAGGTGGAATAGAAGTATAAAACAGGGTGCAGTCGTTCTTTTGAAAAAAAAATTCAACACGACGCACTCGACTGGGAACTTTTAGGTTCGAGGGCTTCAAGTGTTTACCTCCTATCTAGTTCAAACAAGTCCTAAGTAAACTATCGAGTATTTTACTTCCCCGCTGCAGCCGTGCGGCCTTTCGAGTGCCCATTTTTTCCTGGAGGCCGCACTATTCCATTCCGTCAGGCTTTTTAGAATGGTAGATGGCTTTTTAGAATGATAGATGGCCCAATGGGAAAAATTTTCTTCGACATTTCTTAGGTTTTAGGTGCTATTTTACATGAAGTTTAACGCCGAATACATGGTTTGAACGCTTCCTTCATGAGTTTTAGCCAAAAAACGTTTGGTTCTTCTAAAATTCAGATTTCTGTTCAGTTTACCGACGATTCGGCAAACCCTACAATACTTGGATGAATTAACGAAATTTTCCCATATACTTGGTACATTTCTGAGTCGAATGCGACCAACCGTTTTTCGGTAGGTGCAATAGCCGATTTCTGGCGACAGTTTGAAGTTTCCACCCCTAAAAACCAAATTTCTCATTTTTCATCAAAATATGATATTTCGACAGGAAAACAAGCTGGTGCAAGTCAAAGCGCAATCTGGTAAAAGTCTCTGCCAAAATAGCGCATTTTGATGGAAAAACGAAAAATTTGAAACTTCAAACTGTCGCCAAAAATCGGTTATTGCACCAACCGAGAGGCCGTTGGTCGCATTCGACGCAGAAATTTACCCAGAATTCGGGAAAATTTAGATATCTATTCAAGTATTGTAGGTATTGCAGAATCGTCGGAGTAGTAAACGAACATCTACAAAATAGATAAAAAGCCAAGTTTGTGGGGTAGTTTTTTGGCAAAAAACACACGAAGGACGAGTTGAAGACCCATCAACCTATGTATGGGCGTGTTCATCATTAAATTGCCAGCAAGAATGCTACCTGCTCGTTTGAAATAATAATTTAGAAATTAATTTTAATACATTTCTTTTAAATAATAATTTTTGGTGCATTGTTTAATTAGGGCTCTGTTTATTTTTAGAGCAGAATTGTAAAAATAAGAGGCAGCAAAACTCCTAAGTGCCGGGTGTTATTTAGGAGGAGATAATTTTCGAAAAATTCACTCACCTTTGAGCCATAGCGAGGCTCGGTGGGTCACCAAAACGCCATCAATACTCGACTGCGACTGGCCATCGACTCTCAATAAATGCCATTGACCCCCCACCAGAAATCGTCGACTAATCGAAGGTGTTATAACGAGTTCAACGAGGGTTAAACGGTTTGACACTGAAACCAAGGACTAACGGACATCCAATGTACCCACCCCCGAACGACGAATTTCCTCGGAGCCGCCGTCCGAAAACGTAAATTCTGCTCAGGATGAGTGGAAATATGAGGGAGAAATTATATTACAATTTTCCTTAGGTATCTGTTTTTAGCCAAATTTCAAATTCATAAGAGATGGATTATGAAAGTTTTTCATAGCCGTAATTTCGTGAGTTCTAGAGAAAATACAGTTTGCGCTTCAGAAATTTTTTCGACTGTATTTCAGTAAAATGGCCATAGCTTCCTCAAATATTACACTAATTACAAAAATGAGGACACCGTTGGAAAGGCCGTTAAATTTTCCATATTTTTCGGGCATTTGCAGCTTTCTAACATTAAATTACGTTAGCCAAAAATTGAGCCAAAGTTACGAATTGTTAGTGAAGAAAGTTAAAACAATAGATCAACTCTCGATTTTGGGCTAATTTTTTGATTTTCTAACTTATTGTTAGAAGGTTGCAAATTCTTTGAATTTATAGAAAATTTGACGGGCTTTTTAACGTTATACTCATTTTTGCGATTACTCCAAAATTTAACGGACTTATGGCTATTTTACTGAGGCAAAGTCGAAAATGAGAAAAAACGTGAGAGGGGGAAATTTAGTTTTATTTAATTAGCCATAACTCCCTCAAATATTGGAGTAATCACAAAAATGAAGGTACCGTTGAAAAGGCCGTTAAATTTGCCACAACTCTGAGGTATTTGCAGCATTCTGAGATTAAGGTAGGCAAGAAAAATATAGGGCCAAATATAAGAATTTTCAAATAATTGATCAACTCACGACTTCGGCCCAATTTTTGGCTTTTTTATTTTAATGTTGGCAAGCTGCAAATACTCTAATCCTGAGGGAAATTTAATGGCCTTTCCAATGGTATGCTCATTTTTGTGATTACTCCGAAATTTAGGTGAAATAAAGTCATTTTACTGAGACCAAGGCGAAAAAAAAACTAAGAAGCCAAAAAACTGTGTTTTTCAAGGGCTCACAAAAAATTTTGTAGAACTGAAATTGAAGAAAATCAGCTGAAGAATCAACCCCTGTAAAGAAAATAGTCTTCGGGGTAAATCGGGTGTTATATCTGAAAATCTCATTTCCAAGCTCACAGTAAATCTCAAGTCTTTCGATGGGATCAAAAATTGAATAAACACGGATAAGAAACATTTTCGATCTTGGTTTTAACCAAAAACGTTTATATTTTAGTATATAAAATAAAAATTAACGGTTGGACTTAGCAACACGCTCCAATTCGTCCTTCTTCTTGATAGCGTAGGAGTTGGACGAGCCCTGCAACGATAGAACAGAAATTTTAGCGTTTAAATATTTGAAAAAAAGTTGATAAATTATTTTGGGATATTTACAAATATCTAGAATCATCATGAGGTCTCATTTCTCTCGGAAGACGTTAGGTAATGTTCTTGAAAAGCAGGCAAAAACCGAAAAATATGCAAAATTCCCTTGTATCCCAGCAAGACAGAAATTACCGTTTGGTTTCAAAAATTTCAGTATAACGTTGGGTACCAACATTTTTGAGAACTTCTTCAGGACTGATATTCTGTATTATTATGTATTCGCAAAAAATGAACATTTCAAGATACAGGCAAAAACCGACAATTGGGACATTTTTTAAAATAATGCGTTGATTACCTTGGCGGCGTTGATCAGCTCATCGGCCAAACATTCGGCGATGGTCTTGATGTTTCTGAAGGCAGCCTCTCGGGCTCCCGTGCAGAGCAGCCAAATTGCCTAAAATACGAGAAAATGTTAGCAAAAACTAAAACTCAACCATTGGCAAAAAAAAAAAGTTGGCAAGATCAGCGACACGATTTTCACCAGATTGTTTTTTATATAAAAGAGCTGAGTGGTCTGAAGACCGTCGTGTCAAATCATCATTTCATTCTTCAACAGACCCTTAAACCTCCCATGTGAATTTTGAGAAAATGTTTAACGAAACGAAAAAATTGAAGCTACAAGCAAAAAAACGCTCGATATGATTTTTTAATAAAAATAACGCATTTCACCAAATTTTTCAATAGAAGTGTCTGTACTTGAAAAAAAAGTAAAAAATTTTCAAAAAACTCACCTGGTTAACCCTCCTGAGTGGAGAGACGTCGACGGCCTGTCGCCTTACGGTACCCGCACGACCGATACGCGTTGAGTCTTCCCTCGGTCCCGAATTGGTGATAGCCTGGACCAAAACTTGGAGCGGGTTCTGCGAAAAACAGCGAATAAGAAAAAAATTTGAAAATATTATAGAAAATGTTATAAATAAATATACATAAACCTGTAAATCATATATAGGCTTTAGGTAGATAAATCCTTCATGTTCCTCCACGGCCATCAGATCGTAGATCATGGATATCTTCATTATCATTCAGTAGAACGAAAGTTATTTTTTACGTACATCATTTGGCCATGTCAATAACATAAGTTCAGTTGTATAGCAGAGATTTTACAAAATTGAAACTTGCGATAATTTAAATACCTACGAAAAATGTTGAAAATTATAGAAATCTGCCATCAGAGCGTAGATCATGGGTGTCTCCATTGATGATATTCAGTAGAACGAAAGTTATTTTTACGTACATCATTTGGCAACTGAATTTGGCTCGAGGACATGTGGAATGAACGTTAAAGTGGGAATCAGACGAACGGTCTTCCGGGGAGCCGCCTAGTGGCGCGCCACTCAGCCCGCTGAGCCGCCAAGTGGCGCGGCACTCAGCCCGCCCGACGGGAGGAGAGGGGAATCGAACGAGCGGCACTCAGCCAATCAGAGACGCGGCCGCCACCGCTGGGTCCGCCTCTAACGGCTCAAGCCGTTGGATTCAACTATCGAACGTTTGGGGGTTGAGCCATTCATCTGATAAAGCGTTTAGACAGCGAATTGCAGGTGATACTTGGACTCAAATTTCAGAGCGGGAGTTACTCATCGGTAGTGTGAGAGAGAGATTTCTTCGCGAAAGAGGGAAATTATGAGAAAAAAAACTAAAATTCCGAACAATTCACAAACGCAGTTGAATTTTTGGAAGAAAATGTACCTAATGAACAGAATGTGCCCCAAAATGTCTGAATTTCCTCAATCGTTACCTAAAATTGTGCCCAGAATTTTGAAACTACAAAAAAATGTACCAAAACTGCCCTCAGAGCGTAGATCAGTGTCTTCAAATAACGTTCAGTAGAACGAAAGTTATTTTCACGTACATCATTCGGCAGATAATATGGATCAAAATCGATAAGAAAATAAAAATTGTTTGTATCATTTCAAAACAAATTCCAATTCCAAGTAGAAAATTACCACAAATACTGAAACAGCATGTAGATCAGCGACACGATATTCACCAGATTTTTGTATTATTGAGCTGAGTGGTCTGAAGACCGTCGTGTCAAATCATCATTTCAACAATTTCAAGCTTAAGAGAACTGTGTACATCTAAATAAGCTGATGAGGCATAGGGTGTTCATTTATACGATTTTTCCCTTACAGATAGAATATTTCGCTTATCTTCTACAATTTGTCCAACAAAAGTTTCTGTTCAGGAAAAAGCCCTGGTTTTTTTTCGCGATTTCGACATTGTCTCAGTTAAATGGCCAAAAGATCGTTTAGTTTTGGAGTAATCACAAAAATGAGGATACCGTTGGAAAGGCAGTTAAATTTCCTATAAACTCGAAGAATTGGCATTTTCAAACATCAAGTTAAAAGGGCAAAAAATTAGGCCCAAGACGAGGGTTTCTCAATTTTTTTTTTCAAATTAAGTTTTATTTCAACTGCGTTATAGCACTGGCACGAAATGGATGCTGTTAGAAAGAGTTTCCTACAAAACCTTGAGTTTGTAGGAAATTTAATGGCCTTTCCAACGGTACCCTTATTTTTGTGATAACTATGTGATTCAGGGAACTTATGGCCATTTTACTGGGACTAAGTCGAAAACCAGAAAAGAGATTTTCTAGAATCCGCTTCATAAATTTTTAAGAGCAAATAATTATAACTCAATGAAACATTGACGAGATCAGCGACACGATTTTCACCAGTTTTTATTGTATTATTGAGCTGAGTGGTCTGAAGACCGTCGTGTCAAATCATCATTTCGTTACAAATGTTCCAAAAATAATCAGAGAAGTGCGCAAATCTAAAAATGTTCCATGTCAAACCGGGTTATTATTATTTTATTGCCTCAACTCCGAAAAACACATTACTAAAAAACGTTTTCTTCACCAAACTGGTGCAAAATACTGACTAAAGGGTTAAAAGTCGGAGCGGACATCAAAAAACAAATCAATGATCGAAAAGGGGCAAAATTTACAAAAACCAAGATTCGGACTTAATCCCAAAATTTCATTTTCAGAAAAAAAACCTTATAAAATCCCAAATAAAAATCCTTATAAAATCCCAAAATTTCATTTTCAGAAAAAAAACCTTATAAAATCCCAAATAAAACCATATTTGATCAGCACATGATCAGTGACACGAACTTCACCAGTTTGAAATTTCGTTATAGAGCTGAGTGGTCTGAAGACCGTCGTGTCAAATCATCATTTCACGAGAGATCAGTTATCGGAACATTTCAAAGCAAGAAGGACTTTCTAACACTTTTTGACAGAACAACACAGTTGCAGACCTGCTAGGACGATTTTTGAACTTCCAGACTAGTTAGTCAGTTCCATGCACTTTCGATGGCGGCGGGGCACGCCCGCGACAACTTTGGTTATCGGGCAAAAAGGCTGGGAGGTTTACTCTGATTTCGCACAATTTTTTACTGCTTCAAATCTGTACATAACTATTTGAACATATCACCCAGATTTCAAATTGTTTCAATCTCGACAAGAAAAATTATAACTGATCATTAAATTAATCCATCAAACTGCCATCAGAGCGTAGATCATGTGTGTCTTCAAATCGCATTCAGTAGAACGAAAGTTATTTTTACGTACATCATTTGGCAGTTTGGGGAAAATTGTCATCAAAATGTAAAAACGTAAACATTGAAAATTTTTACCAAAATTCAAAAACTGCTGCTATTGTTCCAGAATTATGAAAATATTTCAAACCTTGCAGAATTTTTCGGACATTTTTTTCATGCAGTTCTGATGTACAAATAAAAAAATTTAAACTCACATCTCCGGTCAGCAGATGGATGATCTCGAACGCGTGCTTGACGATACGCACGGCCATCAGTTTCTTGGCGTTGTTACGCCCGTGCATCATCAAGGAATTGGTGAGACGCTCGACGATGGGGCATTGCGCTTTGCGGAAACGCTTCGCCGCGTATCTGCCGGCCGAATGGGGCAGGTATTTGGCGTTCTTCTCCTTGACAGCGATGTAATCCTGAGAAAAATGATAATTTTTGTAAAAAACTTTCAAAATACGGTTTTCAAATTTATGGCTTACCAAAATCCTCATTGCCTTTAACAATTGAGTTTAAACCACTCCATTTGAGAAATCAATTTAAAATTAATTTTTTGAGCAATTTTGGAAAAAAAGTTAAACCCCACATGCGAAACATTTTTTAGCCCAACTAAATGATTGATTTAGAATTTCAATTCTGCTGACGACCCGCACATAGCTGTATTCAAGAACGCTCCTTGAATACTGCTCAGAACGGCAAGATGAGCTGGGCCAGGTGAAAGGAAAGGCTGGCGCCACGTTCTAGACGTCCTGAGCCAAGGATCTTTCAGCACGTGGCGCCTAAACTGATAATGTAAGTTTCACCTCCCTAAAGAGCCAAGGTAAGTTGCTGAGTACGGCTCAAGGACTAAGGCGCCAGCTTTGCGCTCTGAATTCAAGGACTGCCTTCGAGCCAAGGATGGCTCGGCGCCTCCGCAGTCAAGGTTAGTTTTGCCTCTCTTGCTCGCTGAGGTTGGCTCAAGGTATCGCCTGAATACGGTTCAAGGACTAAGGAATGGCGCCAGCCTTGACCTCTGGTTCAAGGACTGCGTTTGAGCCAAGGATGGCTCGGCGCCTCCACAGTCAAGGTTAGTTTTGCCTCTCTCACGCGCTGAGGTTGGCTCAAGGTATCGCCTGAATACGGCTCAAGGACTAAGGCGCCAGATATGCGCTCTGAATTCAAGGACTGCGTTTGAGTCAAAGATCGCTCAGCGCCTCCACAGTCAAAGTTAGTTTTGCTTCTCTCACGCGCTCAAGGTATTACCTGAGTACGGCTCAAGGACTAAGGCCCCAGCCTTGCGCTTTGAATTCAACTACTGCGTTTGAGCCAAGGATCGCTCAGCGCCTCCACAATCAAGGTTAGTTTTGCTTCTCTCACGCGCTCAAGGTATTACCTGAGTACGGCTCAAGGACTAAGGCCCCAGCCTTGCGCTTTGAATTCAACTACTGCGTTTGAGCCAAGGATCGCTCAGCGCCTCCACAGTCAAGGTTAGTTTGCCTTGCATATGAGCCAACGTATGGCTCAAGGTATTGCCTGAATACGACTGAAGGACAAAGGAATCGCGCTAGGCTCAAACTCTAAATTCAAGGACTGCGTTTGAGCCAAGGATCGCTTAGCGCCTTCAGTCAAGATTAGTTTTTCTCCTACGTTCTGAGTTAAGTTCCTGAATTTGGCTCAAGGACTAAGGAGCATTCATGAATACGGTCAACTGAATATGTTTCATTTTTTGATCAGTTCCGTTTATCTTTCGCGATTAAAAAAAATTGCATCATGATCAGTGACACGATTTTCACCAGTTTTTATTGTATTATTGAGCTGAGTGGTCTGAAGACCGTCGTGTCAAATCATCATTTCATGAGCGGTCTGATCAATTCAACACCATTTTTGTCACCCACCATAAAAAACGTCGAAAACAATTTTCCTAACCTATAATACACACGGCACTGCTCTATGACGCACAATATAACTAGGTTAAAACAATATTACAAATTTGCGGCATGATAAATTATACTTTCCATGCAATGTGAAAAATCAAGTACCAAATGGGTAAGTGAATAAAATATTTATTCAACATTAGGTAAGCACCTGTAGTTTCTACATGGTCAGAAATCAACAAGACAAGAGGAAGAAAAGTCAGATTTTATCAAATCACAATTTTTTGAGGCTTTGCCTACCCATTAGCTAAGTAAATGTCATCGAGGCAAAAAGCCAAAATACCTGAAGGGACATATCGGCGACTTGGACATCTTCGCAACTCCACCGTCCGAACAATTTGATTTCGGGCAGATCAGCCGCCGGGGGCAGAGGCATCGACTCGACGCCATCCGTCAGCCCCGCGATCGGTTCCGTGTCCCAATTTTCGTCAGCCATTTCGACACTGGAGAATCAAAAAAATGCAATAAAACTGGCGAAAAAACTCGAGCCGATGAGAAATCCGATAGATTACGGAACAAAGAAGAGGTTAGACCCAACCACGTGTACAACTGTTGACAAACGTGACGGGCCGAATTTGAAAATGAGACCGACCAAGACTTGGGAAAAATGGATTTTCAAGCGCGAGTAGCCAGCAAAACAGTGAATAGTTGCGAATTGAATTGTTTAACTTACCGAAATTGAAAATTAACGCACAAACGCGAACGCCACAAGGAACTGGCCGATCGAAAGAATCAGTGTTGCCTGTTGTCGGAGCTCAACAACTGTTGGAAGGGATGACCAGTGTTGCCAACAGTATCGCCAACCTTCGTGGAGGATCGGCGACTGATTTCTTTATTGAGTTGATATCCTTAACATGAACGATTTCATACTCAAATTGAACAAACACTAATAGATAAACACAAACTGGAACTAAAATTCAAACTCAAACTGACACTCGGAGGGCGAAGAAAGAGTATACCGAAACCAAACTCGAACAGAAACTGATACTAGAACGAAAAACAAGAACTGGAACTCAGAAAATACTCAAAGTCAAATTCAAACTGAATCACAAACCGATTCTCATACTCCGACTAGAACTCAAAGTGAATCTCAAACTTAACTAGGTACAACCTAAACTCATTCAAACTGAAAAGCTTGAACTCAAATTCCCACGGATATGCAAACTAAAACTCAAACTCGAACTTGAACTCAAACTTAAACTCATGCAGAAATGCAGACTGAAACGAGAATTAAAACTCAAACCTAAATTATAATTAAAACTCGAACTTGAACTGAAATTGAAACTAGAATTAAAACCCATGCAAAAATTAAAACTGAAACTCCAGCTGAAACTGAAACTCAAACTGAACTAAAACTCAAACTGAAACTTTCAAGAGTTTGAATTTCAGTTAGGGTTTATTTTTCTTCCGACTTTTGCGTTCAAGTTTGACTTCGAGTGTAAGTTTGAGTTTCAGTTTGGGTTTTAGTTCGAGTAGATATCAGTTTGAGTTTGAGTTTTAGTTCCAGTTAGTTTTTTAGTTTCAGTTCAAGGTTTCATTTTCGGTTTGAGCCTGTGTACCTACGAGTTTGAGTTTACCTTTCTTCCGACTTTTGAGTTTGAGTATCAGTTTGAGTTCGAGTATGAGTTTGTGTTTTTCGTTCGAGTAGGTATCAGTTTGAGTTCGAGAATCAGTTTGAACTTCAGTTTTATTTTCAGTTTGAGCTTGTGTATCAGTGTCAGTTTGAGTTTCTGTTTGGGTTTACCTCTTTTTCGATGTTAGCGTTTGGGTTTCGGTTTGAGTTGACCTTTTTTTCGACCTATCAGTTCGAGTTTGAGAACGTAAGTAAAGAGAAAAGAATGTTCGAGTATCAGTCCCACTTTGAGTTGGAGATTCAGTTCCAGTTTGTGTATCAGTATCAATTTGAGTATGAGTTTTGGTTTCAGTCAGAGTTCGAGTTTACCTTTCTTTCGACCTTTGCATTCGAGTTTCACTTTTTTTCTACTTTTGATTTTTAGTGTCAGTTTGAGTTTACCTTTTTTCGACTTTCGAGCTTGAGTATTAGTTTGTTTGGGTATCAGTCTCATTTTGAGTTAGAGATTCAGTTTCAGTTCGGGTATCAGTATCAATTGGAGTTTGAGTTTACCTTTCTTCCGACTTTTGAACTTGCGTTAAGGTTCAGTTTCATTTTCAGTTTGAGCCTATGTATGTGTTCCAGTTTGAGGTTCTGTTTGAGTTTACCTTTCTTTCGACATTTGAGTTTGAGTTAACCTTATTTCGGCGTTTGAGTTTGAGCCTGTGTATCAGCTTGAGTATGAGCATTAGTTTATTTTGAGTATAAGTATCACTTTGAGTCGATTAATGGCTTAACTTCGGTACGCTTATCCACCTTGAGACTTTATAGGGTAGTATTGATCAAATTTTTTGATCGCGCGATTTCGGATTATCTTACTTTGTATTGAGTAAATTCGTCGGAAAAACTTCGTTCATGGTTTTTTCTTCGCCCCCAATGATTCTTTTTACGGTTGTCTCATCACTGTGGAGTTACCGATTGATGTAAAACTTGGATATCAAATTCGAAATTGGCAATCCGGTAAAACCCAATTTGATTCGCGCTATTTCCAGGACCGGAATCTCAAAGGTCTTTGCCTAGGTCAAGGAAGCCTCAAATGGGGACCAAATAGATAATGGGCCCAGGAAAGTTAAGATGTATTGTCAAAATCGCTCGCTAGGTTGTTGTCCTCTCTTAACAGGAAAATTGCGTTGCATTTGGCCGTATCCTGATCTGGAATATTCCTGGACTGAATGGGACCGTTTGCCTTTCCATTGAAGGCGAGTCAGGAGATGTTCAATTTGATCTAGAGGGCCCTCTAGTACAACAAAGCGATTTATGACGTAACGCATACAATTCATAGAGCGACAGACGGAGAGGGGGAAAGTCTATAATAGAAGCCGGGGAATCTCCTTCGATTCACTTAGTTGTTTGGTGCGATCTGACAACAACCAAAATGCAATCCTTCGCGATTCTTTGCCTCATCGGCACAGCCATCGCTGTCGTCAGGGTGAGTAAAAAGTTACGATATTTCGGAGAAATTATTATTTTTTGAAAATTATCCGTGAAGTGCCTGCGCCGTGATTTAGAATTTTAATTTTTGGCCGTAATTTTGGCCATTGCTATCGTCAGGGTGAGTAAAAAGTCACAATGTTTCGGGGAAATTACAATTTTTTTTTAAATATTAATTTTTTAGGCCGTAAAGTGCCTGCGCCGTATTTTGAAAATTTAATTTTTTGCCGCTCACGTCAGCGTGTGTAAAAAGTTACATTTTGGAGAAATTATTATTTTTTGAAAACTATTCAATTTTTAAGACCGTAAAATGCCTGCGCCTTGGATAATTTAAAAATTTAATTTTTAGAGTTGAGGCGAGGGAGAGGGTGGTCGCCCATTTTACTCTCATTTTCTTTAGCGCTTTCGCCCCGCTGGTCCTCTTCAGGGGTAGGAATTTTTTAATGTTTTTTTCCCACACAAGGGGCTACTTTTCTCTACGGGTACCCCTAGAGGGGGTCGTCTGTGTCCTTCGGAGCCAAATTGAAAAAATGTTTACAAAAAGATTTTTTTTTTAATTTTATTTTATAGAACCTACCTTGGTCGGAATAAGGCACTTCGAAATACATTTTATCAGTACCAGACGTTCTATTCCATAATCAGAAGTGAAAATTATTTATTGATGATTTTTTTTTTTTTAGAGCAATCCGACTTCGACCGAAGTACCTACCAGCACACTGGTCAGCGGACAACCCACCGGCACGACCGACGGCGTCTCCAAGTCGCCCGATGAGATCAAGCAGAAAATCAAAGAGCAAGTCGAAGCGTTGACCGAAGCCTGCAAAACTCAATCGAAGATCACCGGAGGTACTGTGTGTGATAATAAACGAATAATTAAAATTTAAATTAATTTTTGAAATTAAATTCAAAATTTTAGTTTTTTTGCGTTAGAACTTATCTGCGAGCTTGAGCGCTGGTTTTTATTTATGTTATTATTATTATATTTATTATAAATCAAAAACATTATTCATCAAGCGGTATTTTTGTTTTAGAGCAAGCTAAAATTGTGGCCACTCAAGCGATCCCGAAGACTGAACCTGAGAAAGTATGAGCCATTTTATCATTAACTAATCATTTTATCAATAATTAATTATCAACAATTTTTTCACTCTTGATGATGTGAAAGGATGATGGTGGTTTTTTCTTTTTTTAAATCATTAGCAACTTGTCATATTTTTCAGTGCTTCTTGGAATGCATCTACTCAGGCCTCCAGCTGGTGAGTGCGTTTATATTCTCTTGTACAAAATATGTGCCTAAGTTATTTTATTTCGGAAAAATTTAAAAACTATTGTGGCATGCATTTCTCGATGTACATTTTCTAAATTTATAGAATACAATACCGTCTTAACGGTATATTAAACGAACGGCTCAACCCGTAACCGAGTAACAACATTACGGCTGGCCTGACAGATTCGACAATCGAATCTTCTATGGCCGGCGGCTAGGGCGTGTCTAGGCGATCGCGTTTCTGTTTGCCGACTGCAGGGCGGCACTCACCGCCTCGTCCGAGGAGCCCCCTAATCCGAGGAGCCGCACCACTCAACGGCACTCAGCCCGCCCGGCAGCGCGGAAAGGGGGAACGGAACGTACGGCACTCAGCCAATCAGACGCGATCGCCACGGCTGGACCCGCCCACCGACGGCTCAAGCCGCTAGATTCGATGGTCGAAGGTTTCGGGACGGACGTAGCCAACCCTGCGCACTGCGGATTCATCTAATACAGCCTTTAGAACACTATACAACTTTTCTTTGTTTTGGTTCATAATAAATTGCTGTCTACTAACCAGGATTTGCCAACAACTGGAACCAGGGATTCTGGGCATTGTTCAAAGTTCAATTCTAACTTTGGCCTAATGTTTTTTGCAGACGAAGGACAAAGCATTCTACGAGCCGGCGGCTAGAGCTTTGGCTCACAAAAGATTCGGCTCATCGCCCGAAGAGCTCCAGAAAGCCAACAGCATGATCGACGTTTGCGTCAAAGAAAGTGAGCAACCTTCAATTTTTGAGGGCGGCAGGTCGCGCCCGGCACAGCTTCGGTTATGGGGCGAAAAGCGACGCCTAGAATGGCGTTTTTTTTCTTGATATAAAATTGACAAAAATGAAGTAACACAGAAAAAAAATTCAAAATCATATTCGTATGGGTGCTATACGCGCTCTACGGTTGCCAAATAGCGAGGTTCAAAATTGTGTTAACAAATTGGATTTTTTTGACGATTTTTTCAATTTCGGTCCCAAAATAGTTCTTCAAAGGTATACATGGCAATTTTCGCAATTTAAATTCTCCTTTTTTTGCAGTCGTCGTCAAGGACACCAACGAAAAATGCGCCCTCGGCCGGCTCATCAGGGAATGCTTCGTTAAGCACGGCGCCAAGGTACACATCTTTCCATACTACCTCAGGAGAATTGTGTTAGAAAACACAAACTGACGTAATTTTTGAAAATTTCCAAATTTTTTCCTGTCCTTTAGGTTTTGTGAAAGTTGTGCTCTGTAGTTCTCTCATTCGCCCGATATATTTCATGTAACCGGCCATTAATATACGATTATTTATCGTTTCAGATCAATTTCTTTCCCAAGCCGTGAATAGGAGGGCCAACCGAAACTTCATAGAACGAAGGCTGAAACCTTAATTTGTAATTTTGTAAGATTACATGTTGTGTGTCGATTTTTGAAATAAATTTTTTCTTACGCCGAACGTCTGGCAAATTTTGTGTTTGTTCACCCGTATGTGCTTTTTCGAGAAACCTGGTTCTATGTAGGTTCAGCATGCGTTGAGCCGTATGAAATTTCATGATAAATTTGTATGAGCTTATATTTACTTAGATTTTATGAAAAATGTGTCAATTTTAAAAACAGAACAATACAACAAAACACTGATAAAAAATATTTCAAAAACGTTCTTTCAAAACATGAAAATAAAAGTGATTAAACACTTTTGAGGCAAAAAATCGCTTTTGTGATGTTAAAAAAAGTTGTTTTAAAAACGATTATAAACAACAACAAAAATTAACACTTTTTGAGAAGTTTAAAAAAATATAAGCGTTAAAGACCCTACAAAAATAAAAAGGTTACCAATTCCATAAACTCTTTACACAATAAAAAAAAATAAATAAAAAAATCTCTGTTAATAAACAAATTAACAGTGTTGAAAAACCGCTTTTAATACCTACCAAAAATCAAAAATTCTTAAAAAACTTTCTGATTATAAAAAAATTGATAATAAGAATTAAAGGTGAAAATTATTTTTGGGCGATTACAATGGTTTAACATCAAAAAATAAACCATAAGTACGAAAACGAGAAAATAATTGAATAGTAACGTAATTCATAATTCAAATGAAAATCAGGTTTGGTTATTTTTTGAAAAATACGATTACACCTTTCAATATCTCCATTCGGCTACAGCAGGTATAAATTCATATTTTGATTTTTTCGCAATTGCCTCGAACAAAATTGATTGAACTATCAAAAATTCGAACTTTTATCATTCTAGAGGTTGAGGTATTTCGAATAAAGGGAAAACCATCACGTACACAACAGTTTTATATTTTATTAATCGTGTCAGTAAAGAGCGAAGAGCGGATCCAGCGTAACTTAATTGTACCTAAGTATATTCTTTATTATTTAAACATCAATGAACGTGGCGTCCTGCCAGAAATGCATTATAGAGGTGCTTAATTCGTAACATCGTGACCTTAAAATTGTTTCACTAAACATTATCGACAACGTACGTTCAACGAGTTGCAATAAACTTTCGTCAATGAACTGGCAACAAATTTTTTGTACAATAAAATCTCCGACCGAGTGGGACCGTTATGGCGCGGCAGTTCAACTGCAATATGTACAAATTTAATCTCAAAATTTTACAAAATTCATAGGAAAAAAATTAAATTAATGTCGAATTACGTTCACCATTGTCAATTAAGAGCAGGAATATTGAGGAATTCCAAAAATACGAGAAATAAATATTGCATAAATTCAACGTAACATTGTTAACGCGAATAGTATTGATTTTAATGATAATAATTTCCAATTGGCTTCTTCAGGGTGGCGAAATGTCACACATCATGTAAAATCAGCTCAAATAGGCTTGAGTATCTGGGTAATTTTTAAAAAATAATAAAAATTAATTGACCAATAATTGAAAAAAAAAAAAAAAAATTGGTTACAAATTCAAGTCAACATTATGTACAACGCATGGCGGAAAATAATCGAATGCCAAAAAGGTAAAACCTTTCTAAAAGCCCATCTTTTGTTCCATACATTCGCCGTCCAAAATTTGTAAGCTTATTCGAGGGAATAAAAATTAAGTTTTGACTCTTATCACAATAGAAATACAAATCACCAACAAATAATACGGTTTCAAATAATTTAAAAATTTACATCGTTATAGTACAAAAATTTACACAAAAACTAAGCAAACGCATTCGAGGTTGGTTTTTTCTGTTTTTTTTTTTTGTAGGGTCCAAATTTTCAAGGTATTGGACATTTTTGGAAAAATCGTCAGCGTTCTTACGGGGAATCATCGCTGATTTCAAATATACCTAAAATGGTTTTTGTGAGGTTTTTTGAAATTTTCCTCCAAAGTCAATTTTGACCTTGGATTTGACCATGGAGGAGTGGATTTTAGGGTACTGTAATGCTCGAGGAAAATATTGGAAATTTCATTCATCATTCGCGTTTTTTTAATAATTAGATTTTGCATCTTAATCTGATAACATTATCAACCAACCAAGAATGACCTAATGCTAGAAAAATTATTCGTGGCCTAAAAGTGAAAATTCAAAAACGCTTACGTCCCGGGCATCACAAGTCGATCGAGCCTAATTTCAAAAACGAAAATCGACGGCATTTAAATAAAATACTTGGGAAAGGTAGGGCGTTGATTTTTGCACCGTTTTCACGCCCACGCACGGCCTCAGTGCGTCAACAATGAGTAATAAAAAATGCATTGACATGAAAATGTTGTCGAATTTTTCCAAAAACAATTTTTTCTAACTGATTTCTCCCAATTAATATTAACTCCGTATTTGTTTTTAAATCAGTAAAAAAATCCCAAATTAATAAAAAATGTATGTTCGGATAAAATCCAACAATTTTACGAGTCTCATTTGCGATCCAGGTTTTTTTAATGCACTGAAGAGGCATTTAATTACAAATCATATTATAAACTTTCCAAATGTTCTCCAAATTGATAAAAAATCCAAATTTCCATAATACAAAATTTTCATATAACACTTTCCAAATTGGAACAAATTTACCAGAATTTTCGAAAATTGTTTAAACAATTTCTCCCTGATTTTTGTCGACTGCTTCAGACCCAAACACGCACTGATATCGGATAGATTCTCATCCGCAGACGCACTGGGGGCCGTCGAACGTAAAATTAACAATTCACCCGGACACAATAAGTACACAAATGGACACTACGCACGATATTTTCATAATAGACGAAAAAATGGCAGCGCTAATATCACTTAAGCTATACTTAAGTACAACGGAGAACATTTTGTAGAAACAGTAAGTACAATTACATCGATACCAACTGGACACTAATACACCACATGATTCAATAAAATTGACGAGCTCCTTACGAAAACAACCAATATTAAAAAAACTGATTTTTAAGGATAACTACCGAGTGCTGTTGAGAGCTACCGGAATGCGCTGAAATATCAATTTTCGATTTTTTTGACATCGGTTGCTTTTTCAATGAACTCCTCAATTTTCAGAAAAAATCGACATTTATTTTCCATTTATTTCGTTTCTCGAGAAAAAACCAGAAGGGATCGGATCGTCGGGGGGACGAATCGAGCGAAAGCGGGAAGGAGAATTGGAAGAGAGAGTACGTCATTTTCTCACGGGACTTCCTTCCTCGCAGTGTTGGCTTGGCAGGCCGATATTGCCGTTTTAGCTGGAGGGGGTTTCGTGTACGAATTGCAGGTCGAAGTCGTCGTCGTCGTCGACGTTGAGGAGCTGTTCTTTGACCGCAACGTGCCCGACGACGTTTTCGGCGAGCGGAACGACGCCCGAGAGACAAACGATCGCGAAGTGGAGCGCTTCAACAGTTTCATTTTCCTCACCTACATTCAATAAGAGTCTGCAATATCGGAAACAGAAACAGAAAACAAAACAAAAAAAAAAAAAAAAATTTCGTCTCAATTATTATCGTCTTTATCGCCGACACTGCGTGCTTGGACGGACAAAAGCGCAAATTCGACGAAGGCAATGGCGACTAGCCAAGCGGACGATGCAAGGTTGACGAGCCATGCGGGGAGGATGGGCCTCTTATCACAGTGTGGTGATAACGATTTGCCACGATGCGAAGAACAACTCTACGAAAGATGTGATGCGGCTAAAAACGTGACCTGTCACAACCTACGTGACACATGGCCAATGACGTCATGAATCACGGATAATTAACCATGTTTCATGAGGGACAACTCCCTTCAAGGCATGCGCAGCATCCACAATTGTGGGGTTAAATTCCCAAGGATTCTTCGAGCATCTTTAACGCTGGCTACGTTAACTGATCTATAAACACCATAATTATTAAAGTGTTCACACTTAATGGTCTCTCTTGGAAGAGTCGATCCTTCAGATCATTAGCAACAATTTTTGTTCGACAAAATTTTTCGTGAGCCCCAGGAAAACTACAGTTTTTTGGCTTCAAAGATGTTATTCGCATTTTTGACTTTGCCTCAGAAAAATGACTTGAAGACGCTGGAATTTTGGAGTAATTACAAAAATGAAGATACCATTGGAGAGTCCGTTAAATTTCATACAAACCTATGGTATTTACAGCTGTCTAACATCGAGTAAAAAAAGCAAAAGCCTCGAGGGAAAATGAACTTTTTTGCTCCAGAGATATTTTTTGAGTTTTCGACTTTGTCTCAGAAAAATGGCCTTAAGTCGCTTAAATTTTGGAGTAATTACAAAAATGAGGATAGCATAAGAAAGGCCGTTAAATTCCCCATAGACATATGGTATCAACAGCTTTCTAACATCAAGTAAAAAAAGCAAAAAACCAGTGCAAAAGTTAAGACTTGCTCAATTTAAGTGCAGTTAGAATTAGAAAAAATGGATAACTCCCGCGCAGGTCCGACGAAAAAGTAGGCCAGAACGTCAGCTTTTCAATGCTATAACCATTTTTGGATTTGCCTTGTTTTATACATACAGAAATCGACGCATGAATGCCAAAAAAAAATTTCTGCAATTTCGTGTTTTGCACAATGAGTATCTCGAGTTTTTGGAATGGAAATAACTGAAACCGAAATTCGAACTTTCAGAAACCAGTTATTAGAGCCCGTGAGATCAACCGCCGTCGGGATGAAAATCACCTTGAAAATTCAAAATAGTCGGGAGTGAATCGGGGTACCAAAACAATTATCAGCGGAACAACCGCAGCCTTTTACACGAGTCGAATATGGAAAAAAAAAGGTAACCACTACAACGAGAATAAATTTCTTGGCAGTTTCACAGCCCAGCGGTGTGATCCTGGTGGAAATGTATCAACAAAACGGAAAATCTGAGGTGAAAAGTGGAAAAAACGCGTTAGAAATTAAAAAATCTCCGCCTAAGTCTGACTTTTGGAAAATTCGACAAAAATCAATGCAAATCAAGTGAAGTGAATGAGTGCCCAGCGGATTTTGAAGAGTGAGTCCACTCAAAGAGCATGGCGGACAATAAGCAGACTTGAAACAAGATGCTTGAATACGATACAAAACGTGGATACAATTAGAGCGCTACAATGTACAGTAAAAATACTTTAGAGAAAAAAACTAGTTTGCACACGACTAGAGATCAAAATTTAAATAAAACATCGACGATGAATAATCAACCTACTAGACAGGCAGATCGGACAATGTATCTGAATAGTGTGTTACCGTGCGCGTACAGTAAAATGATAATTTATAGAGTGAATTTGTGAGGTCTGTGGCAATCAGGCATGGTAGTAGTCAAGTCATAAGAGAAGCGTCATCAGTAAGCAGTCATGAGCTGATTGCCATGAATCATTAGTCGGTATTACGGTAAACCTGCACACGTTTGTTGCCAAGTCACCCGTTTTGGGTCAAAAGTCACAAGCCATGGGTCAAAGGTCACAAGTTCTGAGTCAAAAGTCAAGTTTTGGGCCAAAAGTCACAAGCCTTGGGCCAAACGTTCCCAGTTTTGGGACAGAAGTCACAAACTGAGAGTCTCAAGTTTGGGTCAAAAGCCACAAATTGAGAGTCACAAGTCTAAATTTACAAATCGAGAGGCACAAGTTTAGGGTCAAAAGTCACAAGTCTTGGGTCATACGTCGTGAGTTACAATTAGTGAGTCACCAGTCTCATGGGTCTTAAGTTACAATGAACAAGTCATAGGTCAATGAAATTCGGGTGTTACGAAGCAATTCCAGAAATGTTATTGGGACACCATCGAGAACCTATCATTCGCATGCGATTGTCGCAAGATGCCAGGCGAGGGTGATATTCAAGCAATGAGAACTTGGAAGATTCAAAATGAAATTTCAACATAGAATGACCACAGTTACCTGTTTTTTAATTCCGTTTTGTCATATCTGGAAATCCAAATTCATTAGAGCTCGAGCAGAAAAACCCAGACGGGTTCAAGATTGAGTACAAGAGCATCATCATTAATATTGATGTATTCATCGTCGATATTTTACCTTTTGACAGAACACGAATCCATAGGCCTAAAATGCTTCCGAAATCATCGGGCCGCTAAATATGGCCCCCGCGAAATTTTCATAAAATTCGTTTTTACAAAATGCACAGGCTGGACAGTCGATTTCAGTTACGGCGTTGCCCGTGGAAATTCCGGATGAACCAACCTAACAATGATCGCATTGACCGAGAATCCACTGGAATGGACATTCAAGGGTGAGTAGATCAGCTGTACGCCCAAAGTTCAAGGGGGCGTGGCCAAGACAAGATTTACACCGATGACCGAGCGGCGTTCACCCTTACAAGGCAACAAGGGATGCCCTCCGGAGTGGATCTCGGAATAATACAATTATTTACATAAGTACGTCAACTATCTACAGTGCAATCAGGTTACGGACAACGACCGGATTTGGTGGGCGAATTGGTCGTCTAAGTTTAGCTATCCAACAAATCTGTTGTTGCTGACGCAAATTTTGTGCTTGGTGGTTGTGCTCTGATTGCTGGATTTTGTGTTCTTGAAAATGAGCGGCTCTTGCACAGCTTGTCAAGCTGCAGCTACTTCTGGTCACGCAGTTTGAGACATGGCTGCAGCACTTGCAGATTTTGAAGAGTCAGCTATTGCTGCAACTGCAATCCTTTGAAAACATGGCAGCTGTACCGACAGCATCCAGAGGTATGGCTGCAGCAACAGAGACCGAAATGACAGCATCTTGAAGATTTATCAATTCCTCTAGCTGCAGCAGTTGAAAATAATGCTGCTGCAGCACTTACAGCTTTTGGGGACATGGCTGCTGCAGCACCTACAGCTCCTGGGGATATGGCTGCTGCAGCACCTGCCATTGATACGCCTACTGCTGCAGCTGTAGAAAAAATGGCGGCTCCAGTAACTGGACGGGCTGCTGCAGCAGCATCTACAGCAGTTGGGCATGGCGTTGCTGCAGAGACGGCCGCTCATATGTGTCGTTCTACGACATGCTGCGGAACATGGCGAGGAAGAAAATAATGCTACCGCACCAGTAGCAATCGAAGAGACAGCTGCTGCAGCGCCTTCACTTCTAGAGATATGGCTGCTGTAGCATCTGCCCCTGATATGGCTGCTGCAGCATTTACAGCTAATGAACGTGGTGCAGGACCTGCTGCTGATGAGTGTCTCCTCAACCACAATGTAAATCCAATCTTCAGAAGCCACACGCACCAAAATTCCGTCAAAAAACTCCATTCAACATTAAAATCGCTTCGTCACCCACCAAACCCTCGTCGTTACGTTCGCCGGCAACGCGTCCGAAAGTCGTAATGTTAGAAAAACCCTAGTAAAATTGCGAGTTAGGGTATTTTGTAATTCGCGTGGCGTTTACCTCCTCGGCCGACGGTTGGCAGGGGGGCGATCTGGGCTTGGTGTATTTCCGTCTCCACAGGTAAAGCAGAAGGATCGTGACGAAGAGGAGAGCGCAGGCGCCGCCGACGCCTAACGCCCAGATCGAGTTGCCCGTCCATTTGTACGCTTGATGCGCAGCTTTGCACGCGGCGTAAGCGCTCTGCGCTTCGGACGAACCGTTCGACAGGCACTCGCTTTCGTCTGCAGGAAGAAAAAAAAAACATGAGACATTTTCTGCAAAATGTTTTGGGGGGATATTTACTTGTCAAATTTAGGGATATGTTTCATCGATTGGGAGCTTAAAACAACTTACAATATGCAATGATAACCATTCAACATCGGCTGAAGACGTCTTCAGCTCAATCGCAAACGACGAGAAAACGTCCGGATCACAGAGCTTCGTTGTTGTTGATAAATGCCACAACAATCGAAACTCTGGATACGTTACCCGGATTTGTGGCTTAACTAGAGGATAGCATTGAGTAACAGTTTTTCAAAAAATACAAGATGCATTACCAATGACGGTACAGTTGAACTGCGGATCTACGTAAATGGAATGCTTCAGTATCCACGTGTTGACGCGTACGCAATCGCAGGTTGACGTGTAAGACGTAGCCATCAGACTAGTCGGCAGTCGGAGTGTCTCCAATTGACAGAAAGCGGACAGCTGATTGATGTTGAGCACTTCCAACGGATTATCCGTCATATTGAGGTCCACCAGTTCCGGGAGGATGCCCATGTTGGGGATGGCTGCGAGCCGGTTGCCGGCCAGCGACAAATACTGGAAAAAATCGAGAAAAAATTAACGGGATTTGGAAAAATAGAAAAAGTTTCGATACGAATTCGGGTTAAGTCGCCTCAGCGCCTCTCAAGACTCGATTAGTCGACGGGGATTCTATTAATTTACAATGAACCCCGACGTCGAGGGAGGATTTTATCGCGAAGCCCAACGGTAAATCTTGAGGAGACAAGGGGCTTCCGACACCGACCTAATAACCGTAATTGGAACAGCTCCAGGACATTTACCTGTTGGTTTACCGGAATCAATTATATGAAACGCATCGCCGAGTGCTGGAGGTCGAATTACAGTCCGCTAATGAAGTAGTTTATTCAATTCCGGTCGTCCAATCAATTGATTAATTGTTTCCCCGTGAATTTCGTATTAGGCTAACAGAAACAGAGCTCAAATAAGAATCTTCCGCTTAGGGATTGCCATCGATATTTTTCTCCAGTATATCGATATTTTTCCATCGATGATGCAATGGCCGATATTATCGGGTATCGATAGTTCGTAGCCGATGTCGTTCAATTGATTCTCAGCCAATATATTTCAAACCGATATATCGGCTTTATACGATATGTCGACTCGACCGTAAGTTCCATGTTTTAACGACACACAAATTTGAAAAATATGTGGTCCCTAAAAATTCCCAAAAAATTGAGTTCATCTGGCCGGTGGTGGTGAGTTTGCGTAATGACTGCTCACCGGGTTCACGGTTGATTCTTTTTTCTTTCTTTTGTGTGATTCGAACCACGATGCCTCCCAAAAGTGAGTGGTGGGATTTTTTGATATCATCCGATTTGATAAATTTGATATTATCATCAGAATTGAGTTCTATGTAGGCCAAGGAAGAGAACGGAGAAAAATTAATGGTTAATTGTTTAATTTACTTTCTTTTACTTTAAACGATAGTTTCAGGTTGATACTATCGGTGGTACATACTATCGATAGTTGACCTACGATACTATATCGTCACCGATACCATTGTACATCGATACATCGATAAATTAGGTATCGATGGCCATCCCTCCTCAGTTTGTCCCCGAGCTCCTAGTTTTTCCTAAATTCTGAATTGTTCTCATCAAAATGTTATCAAAAACAGAGTTATCTTTAGAGCATAATCTCTCATCTTTTGAGTTTTTTATTCGAATTATGGGATTCCAAAATTTCTCCGCGAATGATTCAGTATCAGGAGCCTAATATTCGGACAATTTCCGTAGGCAGGCCACCTGCGGCAAGCCGGCGGAGTCAATCGGTTGACGAGTATTGTATTTTAAGAAATCATCGTTTCTCCTACTGTACACCGTTTTCCACGCCGAGATATGAACAATCATAACTGATGACTTGCATTCACCGGTTGACCTTTTTCCGCATTTTCCACAAGGAGAGACCAAGTGTCTCCTGTATCTCTTACGTATCTCGGCTCTTTCCTCGATGTGCTCGCTGTAATTTATCACCGCCATCCCTGCAATCCCATCAACCTATCCCATCTGAACAGCCTCACCAATCCCACCAAACTTCTCCCCGGCCTCCAGTAACACACTATCTACTTCCTCTTGCCAGCCTTCTCGCCCTTTAACATTCCCTCGAGCTCCTTTCATTGCTGTTACAACCCTACATCTCAGCTAATTTCTAACTTTGTTAGCTCTAAGCTGAACCGGGCGGGTTTTAATTTAAGTCCTGTTGAATTCCTAACCCATTTTTCAGACGTCGTAAATTTAAAATCGATGCGTCCCGAAGCTTAAAATTATCCCTTGAGCAAAAAAACGTACATTTTGACTCCAAGAAAAAAAAAATCCTGCGAACCAGAAAAACTTGTTCTATTCCAGGGCAAAGAACATATTCGAAATTTAATTTCAAATTGATACTAACTGTTAGTGACTGGGCATGGTCCAGTGGGAGGTTCGTCTTCACATCGTTTTCGGCTAAGTTGAGCTTCCTCAGAGTAAATGGAAGTAGCGGAGGCAGTTCGCGAATGGAGTTCAGGTGTAAATCGAGCACTTCGAGATTCACCAGCGGTTCGAACGCGCCAGGTTCGATTATCACGATCGAATTGTCGAACAGGTAGAGGAAACGTAGCGAGTCGTAGGCGACAAAGCTCTCATTCTTCAGTATGCGGATTCGATTCCCGGAAGCGTCAAGTACCTGAAAAATGACGGAGTTGAACAGTGCGACGAATATTTAGGAGGAAGAAAGTAGGAGTGGGAGAGAAGGAGTGGGAGAGTAGTGGGAGAGTAGGAGTGGGAGAGTAGGGGTGGGAGAGTAGGAGTAGGTGAGTAGGAGTAGGAGAAGGAGAATAGGAGTAGGAGAGTAGGAGTAGGAGAGTAGGAGTAGGAGAGGAGGAGTAGGAGAGTAGGAGTAGGAGAGTAGGAGTAGGAGAGTAGGAGTAGGAGAGTAGGAGTAGGAGTAGGAGAGTAGGAGTAGGAGAGTAGGAGTAGGAGAGTAGGAGTAGGAGAGTAGGAGTAGGAGAGTAGGAGTAGGAGAGTAGGAGTAGGAGAGTAGGAGTAGGAGTAGGTGAGTAGGAGACGGGGAGTAGGAGTAGGAGAGTAGGAGTAGGAGAGTAGGAGTAGGAGAGTAGGAGTAGGAGAGTAGGAGTAGGAGAGTAGGAGTAGGAGAGTAGGAGTAGGAGAGTAGGAGTAGGAGAGTAGGAGTAGGAGAGTAGGAGTAGGAGTAGGAGAGTAGGAGTAGGAGAGTAGGAGTAGGAGAGTAGGAGTAGGAGAGTAGGAGTAGGAGAGTAGGAGTAGGAGAGTAGGAGTAGGAGAGTAGGAGTAGGAGAGTAGGAGTAGGAGAGTAGGAGTAGGAGAGTAGGAGTAGGAGAGTAGGAGTAGGAGAGTAGGAGTAGGAGGGTAGGAGTAGGAGGGTAGGAGTAGGAGTAGGAGAGTAGGAGTAGGAGAGTAGGAGTAGGAGAGTAGGAGTAGGAGAGTAGGAGTAGGAGAGTAGGAGTAGGAGAGTAGGAGTAGGAGAGTAGGAGTAGGAGTAGGAGAGTAGGAGTAGGAGAGTAGGAGTAGGAGAGTAGGAGTAGGAGAGTAGGAGTAGGAGAGTAGGAGTAGGAGAGTAGGAGTAGGAGAGTAGGAGTAGGAGAGTAGGAGTAGGAGAGTAGGAGTAGGAGAGTAGGAGTAGGAGAGTAGGAGTAGGAGGGTAGGAGTAGGAGGGTAGGAGTAGGAGGGTAGGAGTAGGAGTAGGAGAGTAGGAGTAGGAGAGTAGGAGTAGGAGAGTAGGAGTAGGAGAGTAGGAGTAGGAGTAGGAGAGTAGGAGTAGGAGAGTAGGAGAGTAGGAGTAGGAGAGTAGGAGTAGGAGAGTAGGAGTAGGAGAGTAGGAGTAGGAGAGTAGGAGTAGGAGAGTAGGAGTAGGAGAGTAGGAGTAGGAGAGTAGGAGTAGGAGAGTAGGAGTAGGAGAGTAGGAGTAGGAGTAGGAGAGTAGGAGTAGGAGAGTAGGAGTAGGAGAGTAGGAGTAGGAGAGTAGGAGTAGGAGAGTAGGAGTAGGAGAGTAGGAGTAGGAGAGTAGGAGTAGGAGAGTAGGAGTAGGAGAGTAGGAGTAGGAGAGTAGGAGTAGGAGAGTAGGAGTAGGAGAGTAGGAGTAGGAGTAGGAGAGTAGGAGTAGGATTGTAGGAGTAGGAGAGTAGGAGTAGGAGAGTAGGAGTAGGAGAGTAGGAGTAGGAGAGTAGGAGTAGGAGAGTAGGAGTAGGAGAGTAGGAGTAGGAGAGTAGGAGTAGGAGAGTAGGAGTAGGAGAGTAGGAGTAGGAGTAGGAGAGTAGGAGTAGGAGAGTAGGAGTAGGAGAAGGAGAAGGAGAGAAGGAGTAGGAGTAGGAGAAGGAGAGTAGGAGTAGGAGAAGGAGAGTAGGAGTCGGAGAAGGAGAGTAGGAGTAGGAGTAGGAGTAGGAGAGTAGGAGTAGGAGTAGGAGAGTAGGAGTTGGAAAGTAGGAGTAGGAGAGTAGGATTTGGAAAGTAGGAGTAGGTAAGTAGGAGTAGGAGAGCAGGAATTGTTAAAATGTGGGATATTTCAGAGATATCGGGAAGAATTTTGGAGATGGTTGGAATATAGGTAATAAATATTGGGAGTGTAACTAGGTAACTACCAATTTTCGGACACACATACCTCAACAGGTCTCGAAACGGCTGGAATCTGGACGAGGTTGAGTTCACTACAGTCCGCCCCCAGCATTTTGAAAACCCGGTTGTACCGACATGGTTTTCCTCCTTCAATGTCATGAAAAATTGTCAGGAAGCCGATACCTGCAACAAAAAAAAAGCGAAGTCAGCAAAGACCCAGACAGGTTAATTTATTTTCGAGGTAAAATTTAATCTCAGTAAAAATGTTGAAAAAGAAACCGAACAAGGTTATTAAAAATGAAATAGTTTAACCTAAGGTTGGTGTATCTAGTGACTCGAAAATGAAATTCCACCGATCCGAAGTTGCGGAAAAAAAGTTGGGTAATAACACCGATAGAAGTTAACCTTTCGTAAAAGAAAAGATGAATAAATTACTCGGACGTTATTTTAATGCGCAAGCAGAGCCGGCGGGAAAATTTCTTCTTCATCAACTAATTAAGGGAAAAGCGGAAGGAAAAGTTAGCGCCCTCTAAGACGAAGGGGAGTCGGCCAGTTTATTAAAATTAAAACTTTGAAAAAAGAGTGGCGTAAAAATGAAAACAAACAGGAAATCCAAAGTGGGAAGAAAAAATCCTAAGGAGGCCTCCCATTAGAATTCGTTATGGGCCCGGGGGGAAACTTTTCGAAACACGAAAGAGTGCAATTCGGAGTCAGAAACGAGTTCGGAGGCGGTTCGCACGTGAAATAAGTTTTTTCCCTCCCTATTTCGGGTACCACTTCAATCCGACCAGATGTCGTAACTCGACGTAAAATAAAAGGGAAACAAACTGTTCCGGAAAGCGAAGAATTAGAAACATCTGGCGCCGGCGTTTTTCCTCGGGATCATTGTATCGAGAGTCGTTCGAGTTTGTTGTTTTCAACTTTTCAGGAATATTTTCCGTTTGAAAATTGCACCGAAATTATCGGGTGAAAACGATGTTCCTAAAAATACAGTATTTTGACGTGCGAATATTTTTTTTTTTGAAAAATTGATTTGAAGGTTAATGGATTATAATCACGTTCTTGCAAGCAACATCCAAAAACGAATCCAGAGCTACAAGCGATTAGGGTTAATCAAGCATTAATTAATGGGCGTGTGAGATAAACATTGAAGACCGATTTCAATTAAAGACGAACGTAGGGTAGTAATGCGATGTTAAAATATTGCAATTTTTTCAACTATGAAAATTGCTCGAAAAAGTTTATGAAACAATATTGCATTTTTATCGTGGTCTAGTCACTAAAAAAAAGTTACTGAATTCAATACGAGAGATTCTCCTTCCTTAATAATTAACTATAAATAATTAAACTATAAATAATTAATTATTAATGCATAGGGAATTCAAATCCGCTCAGCTGAGGGTATACAGTTCCCGCATAACCGATCGGTCGTGAGGTGGATGTCTACACCCAATGTAGGAGCGGGGCTGTAAGAAATTTGAATTTTCTTTGAAAAATCAGGGAATAAAATTATGTAACGCGAAATACCACACTGTTTTTAGTTTTCACATGTTGTTTCATAATATTTTGGTACATTTTTTTTCAAGAATTTAATCATCATATTCTACTACGATTTCAAAGGTCTCACCAACCGTCCGTCTGTGGTCATTTACAAAAATCGCCATAGCTCCCTCTATTGTCAACCTTTTTTCAAATTTCATGAACATTTCATGTTCGTCTCAGTAAGGCCTATTACCCTGTTTTATTGAAATTTGAATAACTCACAGTACCTCCGAAATAATAACATTTTTAGTGTTTTCTATTTTATTTTTTTCCTGGCCACAAAAATGAACCGATTTGAGCGTTTTTGGGCTTAAAATCGTTGTTTTACCTTGCAAAATTCGTGAATATTTTTTATAACCCGATAACTTGACGTATTTTGATTTTGGGCGAGTTTTAACATTTTCACTTGGTTTTCAATATTTTGGGCCTGAAAACCCGCAAAAGTAGTCAAAATATAATCAAATTGTCTCAAAAATTTGCGCATTAAAATATGGAAGTATTTTAGTATTTTTTAGCATGTTTTTAACATGTGTTTTTTAACATGTTTTTTCAATTATTATATTCTACTACAATTTCAAAGGTCGCCTCAACACTTTTTTTACACGCACGAATACCTATAATAAAAGCAGACTATTCCGAAAAAGCGGGGAAAAAATATTTGGTAAAAATATTCATTGCGTAAATCCGTATTTATGTAACGTGGATTTCGTAACCAGATATATCAAGTTCGCAGGACCGAAGCGAAGTCATTTTCCTTTTAATGGCGGATCCTAATGCGGAATAAAATATTCATCTCGAAAATGGAAAAATTGTTCGCATTTCCAGCAAAGAGGAGGTTTTCATTTTCCAGCGTCGGGGATCCTAGGTAAGGACTCGGATTACAGAGAGGGGCGAATTTCCCCGCTCTTTTCTTCCGTCGGATTTTCCCTTCGGAACAAGTTGAACCCCCGGAGTTGCTGGGAGGGCTGACATTTCCATGTTGCCAGGCCCCGCCGCAAACTTGCGTCAACTTTATTTCCCGAGGCCCCTCGTCGGAAGTTCGGCGTAGCAGGTGTTTCAAAGGGACCCCCTCCACTCTTGACCGGAGTGGGCGTGAAACATTCAATGATACCTTTTTCTGGTCAAAAATGAGGGAAAATCTTCTACAAGTCATTTCCGACAGATCTTACTCTCAGACATTTTTTCCTGGCCCGACAGAAAATCCTGTTTTGGGCATTTTCGTGTTTTTGACGTTTACTCACTAAAATGGCTGTAGCTTGTTCAGTTTTTGAGTAAATTCAAATCTGAGGATACCGTTGGAAAGCTCGTAAATTTTCCTATAAGAAAAGTGCTAAATCTATATTTTTTTCTGCAGAGGAATACGAAAAAATGGCGCTAAAGAAACAACTGGTGAAACATCAAGTTTTTCAATACGATTTTTACCAAATTTGACGCGTAAAATTTCTCGAAAACTCAACTTTCCAACGGTATAGTCATTTTGGGGTTTACTTCTCTCCTATAAAGAAAAAATCATGTTCAAATGTCAAAAAACGTGTTTTTTTTTCATTGATTTTTTTTCTGGCTAGCCTTGCACACCTTAAGATGAGTTGTAATTGAAGAATTTTTCATGGTGGATCAAACCGTGTCACTTTTAGAGCGCATTTTCATCATGGCATGATCTTAATATTGACAAACGATAATAGGTAAATCCATACGCATATATTGTAATACACGATATTTCCATGATTTCCCTAGATAATAAAAAATCCGTAAAAAATTCTATTAAGTGAACACAAATTAACCTATCAGAATGAGAAAAATTAGACACGTATTCATCAACCGGTTTCATTTTTATAGCCAATGGAAAAATAAAATGAAATCCAAAAATGGTATTGCTCAGAAGTCAAGCAACTGAAGGTATAGCATTTCCTAGTCGAATTGAGAATTAACCGTGCCAAACCAATTTGAGAACTTTCCCAACCGATTTGAGAATTCCCCAACCAATTTGAGAATTTTCCAAGGCAATCCTCCACGAAAAAGTCTCAATTTGATTTCAAAAATGGTAAATTCGGTTCGGAAAAGTCTCAAATAGGTCTGAAAAATTCGCTAATTCGAAAAATTTGATTAAAAAATTTCTCAAATTGACTTGGAAACGTAATTGAGATTCCGGATACACCGAATTATGGCTCTTGCTGAACATTTTAACTCAAAATGGCCATGGCGAATGGCTGCACCTACCTTCGCTTGCACATGCACGTCATCCCTGCTGATATCAGCCCCGCCCATCGTCAGCACCTGGCGTAATACAGTTCTCGATTTGAACGCCTTGCCCTCGCTCGGGTCTCCTTCGTTCCCTGAATACTAATTTCACAGGCCTTTCCCCCTTGTTGTTTCACACTTAACCTTCTGTTTTTTAGCGGCGTAAATTAACAGAACGCAAATTACGTATTCCGCCGGTAACTTGCCTTCCCTTTTACCGGAACGTGAGAGCAGATCAGGACGTCCGCAACGTCCGAGTGAGGATATTCGATGGATAATGTCGAACTTTCGATTAAAAAAAGACCATTTTTCAATAGAAAAAGGCAAATTTTTTTAATTTTTGTCAATTTTTCTGAGTCATAGAAATGATTTCCAGCTGGAAATTAAAATTCGAATAAGAATGAAAATCAAAGTCAAAGTAAGAATCAAAATCCTAGCACAATTTAAACCCAGAACTAGAACAACGACCAGAACAAAACAAAAACAAAAAAAAAAAAAAAAAAAAAAAACAAAAAAAAAACAGAACAATACAAAAACGGAAAAAGAACGAAAATGAGAATGAGCATAAAAATGAAAGTGAAATGAAGCACAAAATCGACAAAAATAGCAAGAACAAAAACCAAAATAAAAAGATCAATAACAAAAACATGAGCAGGAACTGAAAACGAAACCTCAAGCTGGAAACAAAAACGAAAACGACACCAAAAACGAAACTGTAACTGAAAATTAAATGAAACCTGAAACTGAATACCAAAAACAAGATCGAAAACAAAACTTAACCTGAAAACAAACACGAAAACTAAACAGAAACTCAAAACAAACACAAAAACGACACTGAAGCAGAAACGTAACGGAAAATGAAAATAACAACGAAACCTGAATCTGAAAACCAGTGGTGCGTAGATAACACACAATACTTCCATATTTTGAACGTAAAATTGTGACACAATTTGATCATATTTTGACTGCTTTTAAGGGTGTTTAGGCCAAAAATATCGAAAAATTCACTATTAAAATTTTAAAATTCGCCCAAAATAAAAACACAATACATTATTGGATTATAAAAAATATCCACATATTCTGCAAGGTAAAACAAAGATTTTAAGACCAAGAACGCTCAAATCGGTTCATTTTTGTGGCCGGAAAAAAATAAAATAGAAAACACTAAAAATGCATATATCTCGGAAGTACTGTGCGTTATCCAAATTCCGATTGAACAGGGTGTTAGGTCTTGCCGAGACAAACATTTCAGTTCAAGAAATTTGAAAAAAGGTTGAGAAATGAGGGAGTTATGGCCATTTTTGTAAATGACCACAGACGGACAGACGGACAGACGGACAGACAGACAGACGGACAGACGGACACACGGACAGACGGACAGACGGACACACAGACACTTGTACAGGAAGTGATTCTGAGTAAATGTGTATAAGAAAAAGTTTTTTCTGAAGCTCCGTTCCGATTCTAGATTTTAGGACGATCACAATACTTCCATTTACTCTGTAAATATGGAAGTAAAAACTACCTAGGTAAAACGAACCAAAAACGAAACTTGAAACTGAAATTGAAACGGTAACAGAAACCGAAAACAAAAACGAAACCTCAAACTGAATACCAAAGACGAAAACGAAAAAAAAACTGAAAACAACTGAAATGCAATTTTGTTGTTGGTTTTGGTACCTATCGTTTTTCGTTTTGAAAAAAAGTGTTTCTCTCCAAAATGACGAAAAACCGACTTGTAGGTGAGCTGCGAATAAAATAATAAAATTCTGTATCGTGCACCTAAATGGTAGGTGCATAACACAGAGTAGGTGAATATGTGGTAAATTTTTTTGACATATTTCCGTTCCTCCTTCGTTTCTGTTAGGTAGTTTCTCAATTTCTACGTATTCGGTGAAACTTTTGACAACAGCAATTCGGCTTAGCCTCAGTTGACAGTTAACAATGACCTATAGACAAGCTAGTGTAGACAGAATAGGCCTGTCGAGGATTTAACGTCACGGAAGACTTCATGTCCGTCACAGCTCATGAACTACGCTTTCTTCCGTACGCCCTATTCCATAGGGTCCTCGGCACAAAGGTCGATAAGAGTCGAAGATTTTATTATCGCTCGATTTAATTTCCTAAAATTTCAACGAAAAAATGCTCGAAATTTTTTTAGCTCCAAAAAAAAAATAACTTTTTTGTTGCTCCAATATGAGAATCTCTTATATACCTGCGTTTTTACTATTAGCCCAGCTCAAAAACCAATAATTCACTCTGGGGTGCGGCGCACGAATATTTCGCACAACTTTCCGAGTTGGGAAATTCGGCTAATTGAAACACGACTTCGGCGAACATGTCTCAGTTATTTTGGCGAATTTTCAGTCTAAGGTAGAAAACTTTTCTGGGAAGAATTAAAACTTCGGGCCGACGCCTACGTAGACACTTTCCGATAATTTCCAAGCGAAGCGTAGTTGTAATTATTTAATGAATCTGTAACACGATCGAACTTGGAAATCACTGGGAGAGATTGTTAAGAAATTCGGCGACGAGGAAGTAGAAAATTTCGAGAAATAAAGGAACACGAGGTTGAAGAACTCTTGATTTAAAACAACAAAACGATTTTTATCAAAATAACGTATGGTGGTACTCGAGGTACGTCCACTTTTTAGTAGACCTATGCAGAGTGCTCACACTTGAGATTGTCTTTGGGGGGTCAATTATCCGGTTCATTTGCTACAATTTTTGATCTATCAAATTTTTTGTGAGCCCAAGGGAAATTTAACTTTTTTGGCTTTGAAGATTTTTACGTATTTTCAACTTCGTCTCAGTAAAATGAGCATAAATCCCTCAAATTTTGGAGTAATTACAAAAATAAGGACACCGTTGGAAAGCCTGTTAAATTTCCTACAAATGTACGTCATTTGCAACATTCGAACGTTAACTTGAATAAGCAAAATATTGCGACAAAGTTGCACATTCCTCAATGTTGACAAATTACCATTTTTCAACGAGCATTTAAGACTTGAAAAAATGGAAAAATCCAGCACACGATAGGAATAACTTGTTCATTTGCTACAATTTTCGATCTCTCAAATTTTTTGTGAGCCCGAGGGAAAGTTAACTTTTTTGGCTTTGAAGATTTTTACGTGTTTTCAACTTCGTCTCAGTAAAATGGGCATAAATCCCTCAAATTTTGGAGTAATTACAAAAATAAGGACACCGTTGGAAAGCCTGTTTAATTTCCTACAAATTTACGTCACTTGCAACTTTCGAACATTAACTTGAATAGGCAAAATATTGGGACAAAGTTGAACATTCCTCAATGTTGACAAATTACCATTTTTCAACGAGCATTTAAGACTAGAAAAAATGCGAAAAATCCAGCGCACGACAGGAAAAACTTGCACCTCAAGCCCTTACACATTTTGAATTAATCTAGAAGGCTTTCAAAAACTATAGGTTTTCAAATGCACCCCAAAACCGGGATTTCAGCAAAAAACCACGTTTGTCCGCATTCAAACGTCGATTTCTCTTCTAACAAGCAAGATGAATAAAAAATGCCATAGTGGTAGAAAGTTGATATTTTGGACCAGTTTTTCCCAGCACGTAAGGTGGATTTTTTCCATTCCTTCCTGTCTTTAATGCACGTTGAAAAAAGGTAACTTTTAAAAATTGAGCATTCCATGACTTAGGCCCAATTTTATGCTTGGTCAACTTAATGCTAAAATGTTGACAATGCAGTAAGATTACAGGAAATTTAACGAGCTTTCCAACGGTATCCTTATTTTTGTAATTACTCCACAATTTTTGTATCTTATGCCCATTTTACTGCGATGATGTAGGAAACGCGAAAAAATCTTCAAAGCAAAAAAATTGTACTTTTCCTTGGCCTCAGAAAAAATTTTACGGAACGAAAATTGTAGTAAATGAATTGCAGAATAGAAATATTCAAGGAAGACGATCTTAAGTGTGAACACGCCGCACGGTAGGTTCCACTCGCAAGAAAAATTCAAGCTATTTCAAAGCACGGAAAAAGCAGCATTTTCATTTTTGTTTCGATAAAACAATTGACGCAAAACTGGAATTTTAAGGAATTTTTATCAAAATTAAATTTTTTACCTTTGTTGAACGTATAAATGCATGCGGTGAATTTCGGAATATCCGACGCCAATATTATTCGCAAAATGTTCGCACAGCCGGGCAATAAACGTCGGATTATTATAATTCGATTTCGCCTGAAAATAGAAATTCGGCCGACGTTCCCGACAATCCGTCTCGAGGCACAACAAACGAACACCTGGAATGGAAGGGGGAGGATCTGATGGGAATTTGATACGGATTTCGTTTTAATGGTTCGCGGAATAATCCAATAGCTACGCAGTTCGCTAATATCCAGCGCATCCTTTTCGCAGCAAAACTTCGGAATATTTCAAATTAAAGGCATCCTCATTTTCTTCAATTCTTGAAAAGAAACGTCGATAAAGATTAAATTTTTTTCCGTTTTTGCAGTATTGCAACGTTTTACAGCATTTTTCAATTTCGAGCCATGAAAATGTTTCTTCGAACCATTCGCGCGACTTTTGTATGCAATTTATTCGTGGGTAAACCGAAATTTCCCCTCGAACATTTGACTTTTGAGCGGATCAATTCATAAAAGAATTTAAATAGCGAGGAAAATATTCGAAAAATCTCTGAAAGGTTACATTTGATAGACCTTCGGGCTCCTTTGATACAAAATTAGAGAAAGCTCTCAATGTAATTGAAAGACGAGGATATCAATCGATTCGCTCGTTTTGCAGAGGAGGGTCTACGTTGAATAAATAGGTACTCCAGCCTCTCTGTCTATATTGAATTTATCTCAAGATATGTAATTCATAATAGCGCGAAATTCATGTTTTAATTTTTCAATGCAAAAATATTTATTTTTATTTTGCAATTTTTAAAATATTTTTTCATAATATCATAATATGATTTTGTGTGCTATAATGCTATTTTGCTATTATTACGTTTGCTATGTCGGAGAGCATTTTGTGATCATGCGTGCTATTTGTGATTATGTGCGCTTGTTTTTGATTTCTTTCCTCAAAATTGGCGGTATTGTATTTTAGAGCGCGTATTATGAGTGCTATTCTGTTTTGAAGAGCTATTGTGCTATTCCATTTTGGAGAGCTATCTTCCTATGTGTGCCTTTTTTCGATTTCTCCCCTCAAAATCGGCGATTATCTATTTTGGAGAGCGTAGAATCCGATCGAAGTATCCCTCGTTCATTTTGACAGAGCTCTCCACGCCGGTAATTCTTGCCGACGGTCGAATGCTTCGATTCGTTTCGGATTCTCACCTGGAACGACCGCTTCCTGGCTGACACAATCGATGATTTCTAATTTGATTTCTTTTGATTTTTCACTCGCTTCATAGCAAATAAAGTAGTACTTGATTGATTAGATTGAATTTTTTTAGTGTGCCATCTGAAAATACGTGCTTTTTTCATTTTTCGTTTTTTTTTTTTAATTTTTTGTAACTAGTTTTTGACCTCTCTCTCAATTAGTACCACTATTTTTGTTCGATTTTGCAGGATTTACTACCGAAGTTGCTGCAAACAACTGTAAAATCAAAGATTAAAAGAAAGTTAAATAAAAATTGTGGGTTTGGCAGTTTGTTGTCCAGGCCAAAAAAGGGAAAGTTGTCATAATTGACTGTTTTGTTTCAAGAGTTTCAGTAAACAAACCAAAAAGCAATGCCTAAATAAATAAAAATTATCAAAAAATGAAACTGACTTCAAATACGCATAAAAAATTATGGAATAAAAATTCTGAAGATGATTCTAAAAATAATTGACAACAACTTGTTCGCAGGATTTAGGCGCTGCAGCCAGAAGTGCAGTAAAAATGTTAGGATGTTTTTTTTGAAAATTACAATTTCGCGTCTAATTGCTTTTTCAATTTCCGAGGCTTTTCGTTTCTATACCTATACTTTTTTCGTCGGGATAATTTATTTTCCTCCGAATTATCGAGATGCGTTAAGTCGGTATTCGCGTCCGTTGATTGATAAATTGGAGCGCCATCGCTTTTGCCGCCTATCCCGGCGAAAGGTTGGCCTAATGCGTATGAATTATTATGGCTAGTAGGAGTGCTCGTTCCAGCATAATGCTCTGCTCGCGGGAAAAGGGATATTTCGTTATTGATGGCCCCCCTAATAACTCATCGAATTTCCCTTTCGCCGGCTAATTATGCGGACGGTGGGAAAAATACTCTCAGCAGTTGACCTCCATCGCCCGATAGAGGTGAATCCCTATTTGTGCCGATTTTTCCTCTCGTGTAAAATAAATTGAAAATTTAGCAATGTTTGACGGTTTTTGTTGGTTTGAAATTCAAAAATGAGGAGAAAAATTTGTGTTATGCCCCTAAATTTGTGTTATCCTGGTAAAGTTGAGCACCAGTCTCTTTTTGCACGGTCAAACGCTTGAAAATATTTCTGTATTGAGAGGCAATTTTTCTCAAATAACGTCGATTTTCAAAGAAAAATCCACGTTTTTTCGCATTTCCTCCACTGAATTTTGGTGTAAGAGCAATTTTGACTATACCGTTGGAAAGCTGAAATCTCGGCGCATTTTTTAGGGCTACAGGCTAAATTTAACCAGCACAATTGTATTAAGGTCACGGAGTTGAAAAAAGCGAAGATTTTCGAGATTTGACTAAATTCACGTTTCCGACCGATTTTCAACCATTGAACCATGTCAAAAATTTGTTTTGGTGCTGTAGGGAGATTGGAAAATTATCGCTCTTTCCAACGGTATAGTCAAAATTGAATTTTCTCGATAAATTCAGGATGTTATGGCCGTTTTAGTGAATTAAGACCGAATTCACGGAAATAATCTTACAAGGCAACAAAGAGGCATTTACAAGCGAGTAAAAAAAAAATATTATTGAATAATTTCTGTTGGAAATTAGTTGTAGAATCGATCCCTAGCCGGTGGCATACTTTTTTTTTAAACTTAGCTCGCGTTTACCTGATATTACACGATCATTTACATGATTGATTAGGGTCGTCAATTAAACATGTGGCGAACATGATGCCAATTATTCCATGGTACGAAACCGAACACGCATACGTGTTGGAAATGGAAGGGAAACGTCACAGGTCGACATACGTGACACGTTTTCAACGTCGGTTGCACAACGTGAATGGCCAACCTAAGAGGGTCCTTTTTAGAACGTATTACGTGTCCGTACCGATGCGTGACTGTCGAGTGTCAAATTACAGCAGGACAACCCGAACGAGCATTTTGGAAAGGACATGTTAACGCATTCTATGGGATAGGGAATTCTATGGATTCTATGAGCTAGGACGCCAAGGCGCAAAGTTGCGCAATTCGATTCGCAAATATACAGTTTTTTTAAATTTTATCGAGCCTTTTCTTTACTTTTATCACATTCATTCTTTCCAAGTTTCGAAAAATTTTGTACTACTTTGGCGTCCTTCCACTATGAAGGTGTGATTGATACTGACTAGCCCTTTAGTCGACATCGTCCTCTTCAGCTGTCTCCAAAATAAATGAAATGCGTACAAACATTAAGGAGAAATGAAGAACTAATAAAAAAACCAGTGGTGCGTAGATAACACACAATACTTCCGTATTTTGGAACGTAAAATTGTGACACAATTTGATCATATTTTGACTGCTTTCGAAAGTGTTTAGGTCAAAAATACCAAAAATTCAGTATTCAAATTTCAAAATTCGCCCAAAATGAAAAAACGCCACATTTTCGGAATGTAAAAAATATCCACATATTCTGCAAGGTAAAACAAAGATTTTAAGACCAAGAACGCTCAAATCGGTTCATTTTTGCGGCTGGAAAAAAATAAAATAGAAAACACTAAAAATGCAAATATCTCGGAAGTACTGTGCGTTATCCAAATTCCGATTAAACAGGGTGTTAGGTCTTGACGAGACAAACATTTCAGTTCAAGAAATTTGAAAAAAGGTTGAGAAATGAGGGAGTTATGGCCATTTTTGTAAATGACCACAGACGGACAGACGGACAGACGGACAGACGGACACACGGACACACGGACACACAGACACTTGTTCAGGAAGTGATTCTGAGTAAATGTGTATAAGAAAAAGTTTTTTCTGAAGCTCCGTTCCGATTCTCGATTTTAGGACGATCACAATACTTCCATTTACTCTGTAAATATGGAAGTAAAAACAGAATCAATGAGAAAAGACGTATAAAATGCCCGAACTTCAAAAAATGAAAATGATTAAAACAAAATAAATAGAGGAAAATGTTTCAAATCGTCAAATGGCAAATAGCTCAATAGCATAGTAGCACAATAGCATAATAGTATAATAGCACACATAATACGCTCTCTAAAATATAATACCGCCAATTTGAATTAAAATTAAAAAATTCAAAATTGCCAATTTTGAGGAAAGAAATCAAGACAAGAACACATTACCACGTATTACCCTCCACCCTTTTACATGAACAATTTGTAACTTTTCAAAAATTACTTACAAAAAATATTCACACTAGAGCTTAGAAGCTGGCTATCCGTCTCTCTCTCTCTCTCTCTCTCTCTCTCTCTCTCTCTCTCTCTCTCTTATTATTCTACGTAATAAAATATTGACCCCTCCGTCCATGGTCATGGGGGCCATAAAGAAGGGCCTATGCGCTATTCAAGACGCGACGCGAGACGGCATAAACAGTTTATTCAAGGGCGCGACAGTAAAACACGGCTTTGACGACATCCAACAGAAAACTACGGTCGTTCCGAAGGCTGAAAAGGTCATAATTTTCTACGGCGGAGTAATTACGAAATGGCAAGATAATGGACCCAAGGAGGCAACAATGGAGGGGGTAGGGTGGGGGGAATAATGCGGAAGATAGATTAGGGCGAACTTCCAGCACCGACGTGTTCTTTTATTCCGGCTGCTTTCTGAAGGGATTTCCCCCATCTTGGGGGAGGGTGTGGAGTTTTTACGTTAATGCGACCCCCCTCTCACAATGGTGGTTTTAGTGTGTAGAGGTATTAATCAAAAGGGGCGAGAATGATTAGTGAAATTGTCAACGCCGGGGTAGCCGCAGATTAGGGGAAAAGCGGATGATATCACCAGCGAATCCAAATTTTGGCCGCTCAGCAGTCATAAAAATCATTTTCGGGCTTCATTCAGGGTGGATTCATTTATTTAGTTTATTCATCGAATATCCAACTCTTCAAATGAAATTTTCCATGGATAGAATCACACAGAAATTCACAGTCTACATTTTCAGTCAACTACTTATTCGAAACTGAATTGATGGAAAACCTCAAACATGAAATTTCCTCATCTTCGCTCGAATTCAAAAACTACAAAAGTTGATGAGAATTACTACAAATCGTCACTAAATCAATAATTCACAAAAAAAAACATCCAACAGTTTACGCCAGGATTGGTCAACGATCGGTTTTCGAGATAAAAAAATGTAAAAGTTCCCTAACGCACGAGAGTCATCAAAAACCAAAATTGAGACTCAAGACCATACGAAACCAATTTCATAAATAACTCGAGACCAATTTATACCGGTCAATGGTCACGAAAGACCTTAAGTTTCAGTTTGAGTTTGAATTAAAACTCAAACCCAAACTGAAATCGAAACTGATAATGAAACTGAAACTCAAACCCAAACTGAAATCGAAACTGATAATGAAACTGAAACTCAAACCCAAACTGAAATCGAAACTGATAATGAAACTAAAACTCGAACCCAAACTGGAATCGAAACTGATAATTAAACTAAAACAAAAACTGATATTGAAATTAAATTCAAAGTGAAATCGAAACTGACATTGAAACTAAAACTCAAAGTGAAATCGGAACTGATATTGAAACTAAAACTCAAACAGATATTGAAACTCCAACTGAAGCTCAAGCTCAAACTGATAGTAAAACAGAAACGCAAACTCAACTCAAAAGGTCAATGAAAATGTAAGCCCAAACTGATACTGATACACAAACTCAAACTGAAACGGAAATTCAAACTGACACTCAAACCGAAATTGAAACCGAAACTGATACCCGAACTCGAACTGAAACTGAAATTAGTCAACTGAAACCGAAACTAAACAAATTTTCAAACTCAGCTTGAAATCAGACTCAACCTCAAAATGAAACTAGAATTCAATTGAAATTCAAAGTGATTCTCAAACTGATACCTACTCAACCTCAAACTTGAACTGAACCTCAAACTGAAGCTGTGCCCGAAACTCGAACTCGAACTGAACCTCAAATCGAAACTCAAACTCGAACTGAATTTCAAACTGATGTTTTAACATGTTAATGTTCGAACTGAATTTCAAATTCAAAGTTTTAAACTGACATTGACTGAAAATGAGTATCAGTTTAAGTTTGAATACCACTTTCAGTGTCAGTTTGAGTTTGACTATCAGATTGAGTTTGAGTTTAAGCATAAGTTTCAGTTTGAGTAGCAGTTTCAGTGTCAGTTCGAGTTCGAGTACATCAGTTTCAGCTTCAGTTTCATTTTGAGTCTGAGTTTTAGAGTTAGTGTCAGTTCGAGTTTGAGTATCGTTTCCAGTTTGATGTGAGTATCAATTTCAGCGTCAGTTCGAATTTGAAAATCGGTTTGTGCTTGAGCTTGAGTTTGAATTTGAGCGTCACTTTCAGTTTGAATTTGAAAATCAGTTTGAGCATCAGTTTCAGTGTCAGTTTGAGAACACCAATTTCATTGTCAATTGAATTTGAAAATCAGTTCGAGTTTCAGGTTTAGCGTATTATTTTGAGATAGAGTATCACTTTCAGTTTGAGTTTGAGTATCAGTTCGAGTTTGAAAATCAGTTTAGTAGCGTTTTGTGGGTTTTAGTATCGTTTCAGTTGGTGTTTGAGTAGGTATCAGTTTCAGTTTGAGAACGTACTAGTGTAAACTCATGAGATTCAAGAAACTTACGATTCAGGACTCGCTCGATACAAATCTCAAAACGAGAAATCGTCGAATATTCTTATCGATAAATTGGGGTATTACCTATAAATCGGAATGTGCTATTTCGGAAATCGTTCGTTATTTCATCTCGCGTGCTCCCGTCATCTCCGAGGCCGAGATGAACGTCATTTTGTTGTTCTCGTTCATTTCGCTTTCTTTTGATAAATTGGGCCGACATCAGAGAAACTAACTATTGACGTTGATGTGCCTGTGGCGTGCTATGCCTTTCTGCGCCATTTCTACTAATGTCCGGGTCATTATAGGGAACCGCCACTTACCCCGCGGGGTAACCTGTGATTTTCCTAAGAACTTTCCGTGACGATCAGTTAATTCCGTAATTAGTCGAGTGTCGATTCCGTGTTTTTGAGATGCTCCACATTAAGCAGCGATGCTTTCTATCATCTTTGCCATGAAAAATACCCTCACAATTGGTCGTAAATTTTCAAACGAAAATATTTTCAAAAATATGTGATACCGTGAAGAAACAATTTTTCATTTTTGATTGCAATATCCATTTTTGATGATGACTTTCCGTGGTTTATTCGAAACCAATATCAGTCACGAGTCTCACTAGTCTTGAGTGTCTTGAGACTAGTTTACTCTTGATTCACACTAGTCTCAAGTCTCATGACATGCGTCTCTTGGTTCTCACTAGACTTGAGTCTCATGGGCTTCAAGTCTCATGAGTCTGGAGACTCATGAGTAAGAGTCTCATAGGTCTCAAGTCACATCGGTCTTCTGATTCTTACTAGTCTTGAGTCTCATGGGTCTCAAGCCTCAGGGGTCTTATGATTCTCATCAGTATCGAGTTTCATGGGTCTCAAGTCTCATGGGTCACAAGTCTCAAGTAATATAGGTCATTTGATTCTCACTAGTCTTGAGTCTCGAAACTCACGGGTCTTGAGTCTCACGAGTAGGAGTCTCAAGACTTATGGGTCTCAAGTCTCATGGGTCTTATGATTCTCATCAGTCTCGAGGGTCTCAAGTCTCATGGGTCTTATGATTCTCATCAGTCTCGAGGGTCTCAAGTCTCATGGGTCTCAAGTCTCATCCGTCTCAAGTCTCATGGGTCTTAAGTCTCATCCGTCTCAAGTCTCATGGGTCTTATGATTCTAACCAGTCTCAAGTCTCGTTGGTCTCAAGTCTCATGGGTCTCAAGTATCATGGGTCTCAAGTCTCATAGGTCTCAAGTCCCATGGGTCTTATGATTCTCATCAGTCTCAAGGGTCTCAAGTCTCACGGGTCTTATGATTCTAATCAGTCTCAAGTCTCATGGGTCTCAAGTCTCATGGGTCTCAAGTCTCATGGGTCTTTTGATTCTCATCATTCTCGATCTCACGGGTCTCAAGTCTCACGGATCTTATGATTCTAATCAGTCTCAAGTCTCATGGGTCTTTTGATTCTCATCATTCTAGAGTCTCACGGGTCTCAAGTCTCATGGGTCTCAAGTCTCATGGGTCTCAAGTCTCATGGGTCTTATTCTAATCAGTCTCAAGTCTCATGAGTCTTGAGTCTCATGGGTCTTTTGATTCTCATCAGTCTCGAGTCTCACGGGTCTTAAGTCTCATGGGTCTTATGATTCTAATTAGTCTCAAGTCTCATGGGTCTCAAGTCTCATGGGTCTTTTGATTCTAATCAGTCTCGAGTCTCACGGGTCTCAAGTCTCATGGGTCTCAAGTCTCATGGGTCTTATTCTAATCAGTCTCAAGTCTCATGGGTCTCAAGTCTCATGGGTCTTTTGATTCTCATCAGTCTTGAGGGTCTCAAGTCTCATGGGACTTATGATTCTCATCAGTCTTGAGGGTCTCAAGTCTCATGGGTCTTATGATTCTCATCAGTCTTGAGGGTCTCAAGTCTCATGGGTCTCATGATTCTAATCAGTCTCACGTCTCATAGGTCTCAAGCCTCATGGGTCTCAAGTCTCATGGGTCTTATGATTCTAATCAGTCTCAAGTCTCATGGGTCTCAAGTCTCATGGGTCTCAAGTCTCATGGGTCTTATTCTAATCAGTCTCAAGTCTCATGAGTCTTGAGTCTCATGGGTCTTTTGATTCTCATCAGTCTCGAGTCTCACGGGTCTCAAGTCTCATGGGTCTTATGATTCTAATTAGTCTCAAGTCTCATGGGTCTCAAGTCGCATGGGTCTCAAGTCTCATGGGTCTTTTGATTCTAATCAGTCTCGAGTCTCACGGGTCTCAAGTCTCATGGGTCTCAAGTCTCATGGGTCTTATTCTAATCAGTCTCAAGTCTCATGGGTCTCAAGTCTCATGGGTCTTTTGATTCTCATCAGTCTTGAGGGTCTCAAGTCTCATGGGTCTTATGATTCTCATCAGTCTTGAGGGTCTCAAGTCTCATGGGTCTTATGATTCTCATCAGTCTTGAGGATCTCAAGTCTCATGGGTCTTATGATTCTAACCAGTCTCAAGTCTCGTTGGTCTCAAGTCTCATGGGTCTCAAGTATCATGGGTCTCAAGTCTCATAGGTCTCAAGTCTCATGGGTCTTATGATTCTAACCAGTCTCAAGTCTCGTTGGTCTCAAGTCTCATGGGTCTCAAGTCTCATGGGTCTCAAGTCTCATGGGTCTTTTGATTCTCATCATTCTCGATCTCACGGGTCTCAAGTCTCACGGATCTTATGATTCTAATCAGTCTCAAGTCTCATGGGTCTTTTGATTCTCATCATTCTAGAGTCTCACGGGTCTCAAGTCTCATGGGTCTCAAGTCTCATGGGTCTCAAGTCTCATGGGTCTTATTCTAATCAGTCTCAAGTCTCATGAGTCTTGAGTCTCATGGGTCTTTTGATTCTCATCAGTCTCGAGTCTCACGGGTCTCAAGTCTCATGGGTCTTATGATTCTAATTAGTCTCAAGTCTCATGGGTCTCAAGTCTCATGGGTCTCAAGTCTCATGGGTCTTTTGATTCTAATCAGTCTCGAGTCTCACGGGTCTCAAGTCTCATGGGTCTCAAGTCTCATGGGTCTCAAGTCTCATGGGTCTTATTCTAATCAGTCTCAAGTCTCATGGGTCTTATTCTAATCAGTCTCAAGTCTCATGGGTCTCAAGTCTCATGGGTCTTTTGATTCTCATCAGTCTTGAGGGTCTCAAGTCTCATGGGACTTATGATTCTCATCAGTCTTGAGGGTCTCAAGTCTCATGGGTCTTATGATTCTCATCAGTCTTGAGGGTCTCAAGTCTCATGGGTCTCATGATTCTAATCAGTCTCACGTCTCATAGGTCTCAAGCCTCATGGGTCTCAAGTCTCATGGGTCTTATGATTCTAATCAGTCTCAAGTCTCATGGGTCTCAAGTCTCATGGGTCTCAAGTCTCATGGGTCTTATTCTAATCAGTCTCAAGTCTCATGAGTCTTGAGTCTCATGGGTCTTTTGATTCTCATCAGTCTCGAGTCTCACGGGTCTCAAGTCTCATGGGTCTTATGATTCTAATTAGTCTCAAGTCTCATGGGTCTCAAGTCTCATGGGTCTCAAGTCTCATGGGTCTTTTGATTCTAATCAGTCTCGAGTCTCACGGGTCTCAAGTCTCATGGGTCTTATTCTAATCAGTCTCAAGTCTCATGGGTCTCAAGTCTCATGGGTCTTTTGATTCTCATCAGTCTTGAGGGTCTCAAGTCTCATGGGTCTTATGATTCTCATCAGTCTTGAGGGTCTCAAGTCTCATGGGTCTTATGATTCTCATCAGTCTTGAGGGTCTCAAGTCTCATGGGTCTTATGATTCTAATCAGTCTCAAGTCTCATGGGTCTCAAGTCTCATGGGTCTCAAGTCTCATGGGTCTCAAGTCTCATGGGTCTTTTGATTCTCATCATTCTCGAGTCTCACGGGTCTCAAGTCTCACGGGTCTTATGATTCTAATCAGTCTCAAGTCTCATGGGTCTCAAGTCTCATGGGTCTTTTGATTCTCATCATTCTAGAGTCTCACGGGTCTCAAGTCTCATGGGTCTCAAGTCTCATGGGTCTCAAGTCTCATGGGTCTTATTCTAATCAGTCTCAAGTCTCATGAGTCTTGAGTCTCATGGGTCTTTTGATTCTCATCAGTCTCGAGTCTCACGGGTCTCAAGTCTCATGGGTCTTATGATTCTAATTAGTCTCAAGTCTCATGGGTCTCAAGTCTCATGGGTCTTTTGATTCTAATCAGTCTCGAGTCTCACGGGTCTCAAGTCTCATGGGTCTTTTGATTCTCATCAGTCTTGAGGGTCTCAAGTCTCATGGGTCTTATGATTCTCATCAGTCTTGAGGGTCTCAAGTCTCATGGGTCTTATGATTCTCATCAGTCTTGAGGGTCTCAAGTCTCATGGGTCTTATGATTCTCATCAGTCTTGAGGGTCTCAAGTCTCATGGGTCTTATGATTCTCATCAGTCTTGAGGGTCTCAAGTCTCATGGGTATCAAGTCTCATGGGTCTTATGATTCTAATCAGTCTCACGTCTCATAGGTCTCAAGTCTCATGGGTCTTATGATTCTAATCAGTCTCACGTCTCATGGGTCTCAAGTCTCATGGGTCTTATGATTCTAATCGGCCTCAAGTCTCATGGGTCTTTTGATTCTCATCAGTCTCGAGTTTTGTGGGCCTTAATTCTCATGGGTCTCAGCTCTTGGTTTGATTTGCTCTCAGCTTTATAAATTTACCACGCAATGTAAAAAATGAATTATTGTTGATTTTGCATTACTTCGCACAACTGTTCATTCAACTTCAGTGCTAGAAGTCTAGAAAATGAAGATCGTCAAGTCTCTAAGCTGTCTCTTAATTGTCAACCTCTCGGCTCCACAGCTCGAAACAGCCGTTCGAGTGTCCCGTTAGCAAGTTTGAACTGCTGACATTTGTACCATTGAGTTTCTACTACCCTCGAGGCTGCGGACAAGTTTTATCGGTTGTTACAGCCAATAAAACTAAATGTTTCCTCGTATTCATGTATGTATATTCTGGGTTCAGAAACGAAGTCTGCTATTTGAAGATATCATATTTCGATACCATTGTTGAATGAAAAAAAAGGCGGCCCTGAATAATTTAAGATTTTGACGCCAATGCGTTCTTTTCTTCGTGCCTGGCGATGGTTTCGTTTTCAATTGTTCTTTCCCCGCTAAAAGAGATATCGAGTTTTCGGACAAATTAGACGTTTGCATGTTTTCAAGGGGTAAGACGAATCGCCTATTAGAACGATTCGGACCAATCCAACTGCTGATCACGATCTTCTCGAAACAGGTACCAGCCATTGGTCAGTTTTTTCTATTTTTCTTCTTTTCCCCCTTTCCCAAGGTATTAGGATGTCGGGATGCCTTCTTTCCGGAGAAAAGCCGAGTGCTATGATAATATACGACGTCGTCCCAGTTTTCCCAACGCTATTGCGTGCTTCTAATGGTCTCGACCACTTTCTGGCGCTATCAATTCTTCCTTTTTTTTCAAGAAAACATAACATCTCAGGTGGAAGATATTCAATTTCGAGTTTTTCACCCTGGAAATTTCGAGCTGGCCCTCCTCGGATTCGAGTGGTCCTGAGTGGCAATCAAGTTGCTAAAAGCGCCTCGGACTTATAAGGCGCATTTCAACGTTAACTGGGGCGCGGCTGCTCAAACGAATTTATCTCCAGTCGGAAGATCAAGGAGGACGACTGTCGACGTTGGAAATGCTCAAGATGCCGTGACATCTTTCGAGGTGAGGAAAAGCTAAGGAAATTCTGGATTCGTTCCGGTTCACAATTTCTATCCTGAGTTCCAGGTACTATTCAGGGTAGTTACCTTAGACTATTTACACTTTCGATGGCGAAGAGTCGATAGTTATTAGATTAGAGTGGCAAAGAGGCGAAATCGAATTTCGAAGTGTTGACATCACTTGTAATGCCGAGATTGCTTCCGTAAATGAACCTACTTGTGAATCCAGTTGAGAAATTGCAGAAGGTACTTTAATGCAGTACATAAAAATCAAGGGTCATAATATTTTTGCACCAACCCGTTTGGAAAATTCGAGGATTTTCTAGGGAAAAATTGAGTGGGAATTTCCCAAAAGAAAAACTCTACGAGATCTTAAGGAATTTAGATTTTTTTTTAAAGATTGGGGACTTTTTTGGGGAACTCTGGAAAAACAAATCCATAATGTTGGGAGTTTTGAGAAATCGAATTTTTTGGGGGATTTTGGGACATATCTTAAAGAACAAATCTGTAACTAAGGCATTTTTTGAGAGAATTTTAAACATTTTGGGGGATTTTTTAAGGAAATTCATTTTTTATGTACCTAGGTCAGCAAAAGGCTTCCGAGCGCCATGGTGGGTGTAAGCTCTGAGCCTTCGAAATAATTATTTTTGACCAATACCGCAAGTTTGTCGGCTTGAAAATCCCCGTAAGGCTAACAAGACTCGATACGGCCTCTTAGAATCCATTTATTTGGGAATCAATCCTCCAGGGACTTCGGGCTATTCCATTATGGATTCCGCATCCCCCAGCAATGAGAGGTTCTCGATCCGAATTCGTTGATTAAGACATCCGACCCCTTGTAGACGAGTCGCTCACGCGTGAAATGGCCTTTGTGTCCGAAATCTGGAGTCTGACTTGGATATCCTATTGAGGTTCGAGATACTCAATACGGCGACAGCAATTTACCGGTTCCTACTGTATAGTATAATTATAGTATATTCCGCCAATGGGGTTCTATTCAGGGTATGGGTGAAGTAAGTTGTCGCTAAGAATAGAAAAACCGTAAAATACATTCATAATACACGCTGCCCTTAACTTGGTGTAAAAATATTTGAGTGAAAATAGGCCGAAAATGGGATAAAACGCCGATAACAGCATTTTCATATCTCAAGCCGTTTCCAAAATACGATTTTTAGAAGGTTTTCATCAGAAAAAACGCACTTGCATTATAAAATCCCTGATTTTTTCGAATTAAAACAAAGTTTTTAAACATTTGAGGACATTTTTGGGTTCAGCGTTGAATTTCCAGCATGCTAAGCGTACAATCGTAATAAAAAACGTACTCCCATGTGTTCAAAAAGGCGGTAGAATCGCCTACTTTCCCCGAGCTGAATAAATCCCGAAGAAGGCCGTGCGGGTGAAAGCGCTTCATCCATCGCTAAGAGCTGATAGCATCAATATGGAAAATATCAGACGACCTACTTTTGCTTTACTTGACTCAATGGACTTTTGACAAGTCATAATGTGACCTTTGACGTGTCTCATGAATTGACTTATGACACGTCTCAAGAATTGACTTGACATGCCTCATAAATAGACTTTTGACAAGTCATAATCTGACTTTTGACAGGTTTCATGAATTGACTTTCGAAACTTCTCATGAATTGACTTGACATGTCTCATAGATGGACTTTTGGCAAGTCATAATCTGACTTTTGACTCGTCTCATGAATTGACTTTTGACATGTTTCATGAATTGAATTGACATGTCTCATAGATGGACTTTTGACAAGTCATATTCTGACTTTTGACGTGTCTCATGAATTGACTTGACATGTTTCATAGATGAACTTTTGGCAAGTCATAATCTGACTTTTGACTCGTCTCATGAATTGACTTTTGACATGTTTCATGAATTGACTTGAGATGTCTCATAAATAGAATTTTGACAAGTTTTATGAAAGACTTTTGACTCGTCTCATGAATTGACTCTTGACGTGTCTCATGATTTGTATCTTGACTGGAAGTTGTTCGACTATGCTAAGGCTAAACTCTAAATTTTTTAATTTCGACTGTTGACTTGACATTTGACTTGTCCATTGTGACTTTCTGCTTTACATTCGTTATTTAGTTTACCCTAAGTTTTATCTCTTTTCTCGCTCTTTATTTGACTTTTTTGTTTCCTGTTTGATTCAATTCTTGATTGAGCTCTTCAAGAGCTTCATTCAAAATTTTAAAAAATGAACCCCATTTTGCTGGTCTTAAGTCGAAAAACCTTCGCCTCTGTGTGAATTAAGACTGAAAAAGTCGTGTAACATTAGTTATTAAAATATTATCATTCGGCACAAGCACTCGTGTCGTACAGAACCATAATTCATGAGAATTCAAGAACGTACAGGTCGTAAAAGGAGGAGGAGACAAATGTATGAAAAATGACGCACGATGACATGAAGAGGACACTCAAGTTGAAGACTCAAGTGCCTACCTACGACATACAATGAAAAGGTTCGTTTCGGTCTGTGTCGCCCACGGCTCGTAAAGTTTGGACTCGCGGGAGAGAAAACTAAAACACGAGTGGACCGTCGGCCTGTTACGCCAGGTACGAGGGGCAGAAGGGCCTCGTATTTTGAGTTACGAGACATCGGGGGATATGAAAAGCCACCCGGCGTCGGCGTATCGAGCTCGGGGTTCGGCTCTCGGTTTTAATGGCCAAACACTCGGCGTATTTCGAGTCCGCGGAGGGCGCTATTTCAAAAACGCGAGCTTCCCCCGATAATGGCGCGCTATATTGGAGAGTCGGAGATACAACAAATAATGTGAAGAGCAGTAATACGAGAATGGTGGAAACGAGGCTCGTTATCGATGAAACGATGGCGTTACTATCGAAATAAACATTTATTTGAGTAAGTAGATAATTTAATTAATAAAAATTATCAATACGGGGTGTCCCGATCTTGGCGTAAACAATTTTTTCTGTATCATGTGTAATGTGTATTTTATGTAATGGAACAAAACGCCCCCAACCGCATCCTCCTATCTTAACTCGATCCCAAGATAAGATTTTTCAAAAACATCAAAAAGCCCCACATTTTATCGGCCCAAAAGTTTTGAATCAAAACCACTGTTTTTAACTTTTGAGGAAAAAGTTATCAAATTTTTGGAAACAGCGATAAATCCCCTATAGGCCCAGTGCATAATCGCAACAAAAAATGTACCGCAATTCATGAGTTGTGTCAACAGTCAATTTATGAGACACGCCAAGAGTCAATTCATGAGGCATGTCAACCGACAGGCAATAATGAGATAGATCGATAGTCAATTTATGAGACAGGTCAAGAGACAATACATGAGACATGATAGGATCCAAGAGCCAATTTATGAGACGGGTCAAGAGTCAATTTGTGAGACGGGTTGTGAGGTCATATATGAGATGGGTCAAGGGGCAATGCATGAGACGGATCGATAGTCAATTTATGAGACGGGTCAAGAGCCAATTTATGAGACGGGTCAAGAGTCAATTCATGAGACGGGTCAAGAGTCAATTTATAAGACGGGTCAAGAGCCAATTTATGAGACGGGTCAAGAGTCAATTCATGAGAAGGATCCAGGGTTAATTCATGAGACGGGTCAAGAGTCAATTCATGAGACGGGTCAAGAGTCAATTCATGAGACGGGTCAAGAGTCAATTCATGAGACGGGTCAAGAGTCAATTTATAAGACGGGTCAAGAGTCAATTTATAAGACGGGTCAAGAGTCAATTTATGAGACGGGCCAAGAGTCAATTTATGAGACGGGTCAAGGGGCAATTTATGAGACGGGTCAAGAGGCAATTTATGAGGCATAAAGAAATCAGCTTTCCGGTAACTCCACTCTTCAATTCAGTGAAGTTTTCCAATACCGACCGCTAATTTTTCATAGAATCAGGCCAATTACGTTTTCGATATCCTTCTCAAGCGCCTTTCAAGAGCTCTCTCAGCACGGGAAAACGTCGTATAACGATTTGCGGGCAAAATTCGCCAAAAATCCCGCATTGACGTTGAAAATTGGAATAGGGAAGCGGGAGATCTTCGCGGGGAAAAGTCCAAGTTTATCGCTGAACTTCGGCAGAGCAGCAAATCGAATGCGGGTTATTTCGACACGAATCAAAAGCACTTACTAACCGCACGTAGGGCTGTAAGTCAAACGGATTTCATAACTCGCCGTTATGAAGCTGAAAGCATAGCGGACCCTTTTACCGGAGAGAGCGAGAGGGGGAAACCCCGGGCCCAAAAACGATGCTTTTGAGGATGGCAGGCAATAAGCTCGAAACGGCCGCCGAACAGAAGGTGCGAAGAATTTCCGAAATTCTCCCTCGACGGAATCGCTCCCGTATAAACTCTTGTTTACACAAAAGGATGGAAAGTGGCTCCAAGATAGAAGATCGAGAAGACAAATATTTACGCAATATAAACCGGGCGGAATAACGGACCTTAGTCGGCCGAGGGCGGGTCCAGATAATGTGGAGTTCGAGTTAAATTATTTATCCCAACCGCCCATACGGGAGTAGGTTGCATTGGTGGTTTGTGGGACGCAACAGTGTCTCCTATCGATTTCCGGACTGGATCTAGCCGTAAGTGGATATAAACAGGGCCGTCCAGAGGGGGGGGCAGGGGGGGCAAAATCCCCGGGGCCCGGGGCCCAAGGGGGCCCGGGCCCGCCCGTGGGCCTTTTACGTACTAATATGCAAATTAGAAACCAGTGGTGCGTAGATAACACACAATACTTCCATATTTTGAAACGTGACACAATTTGATCATATTTTGACTGCTTTTGAAAGTGTTTAGGTCAAAAATATCAAAAAATTCAGTATTAAAATTTTAAAATTCGCCCAAAATGAAAAAACGCCACATTTTCGGAATGTAAAAAATATCCACATATTCTGCAAGGTAAAACGAAGATTTTGAGACCAAGAACGCTCAAATCGGTTCATTTTTGCGGCCGGAAAAAAATAAAATAGAAAACACTAAAAATGCAAATATCTCGGAAGTACTGTGCGTTATCCAAATTCCGATTAAACAGGGTGTTAGGTCTTGCCGAGACAAACATTTCAGTTCAAGAAATTTGAAAAAAGGTTGAGAAATGAGGGAGATATGGCCATTTTTGTAAATGACCACAGACGGACAGACGGACACACGGACAGACGGACACACGGACAGACGGACACACGGACACACGGACACACGGACACACAGACACTTGTTCAGGAAGTGATTCTGAGTAAATGTGTATAAGAAAAAGTTTTTTCTGAGGCTCCGTTCCGATTCTCGATTTTAGGACGATCACAATACTTCCATTTACTCTGTAAATATGGAAGTAAAAATGCTTTTATTGACCGGGGGGGGGGGCCCGGTCGAGTCTTTATCCCCGGGGCCCGGCTTGGCTCTGGACGGCCCTGGATATAAAAGGGACATTCTGGACCTTCCCAGAAACCCCCGCCCACCAATCGCTTGAATAGTGTCAATAATTGATGGAAATCGGGTACAGATTGGCAGAAAGTGGTGTAAAATGAGCCAAAACTAACAAAAAGTTGGCGAAAATAGAAGCGAAGTGACCAGAAAGCTAATCTTCAGTCGTCTCACACGTTGACTGTTGACCTGTCTCACAAATTGACCCTTGACACTGTCCATCGATTGACGTGTCTCGTAAAGTTAGGCTTGACGTGCCTCATAAGCGAACTCTTGACTTGCCTGCACTTGTGCATGCACTTGTATCTTGACTTGCCTGCACTTGAATCTTGACTTGCCTGCACTTGCCTGCACTTGTATCTTGACTTGCCTGCACTTGTATCTTGGCTTGCCAGCACTTGTATCTTGACTTGCCTGCACTTGTATCTTGCCTTGATTCATGTCTCATTAATTGCCTCTTCACTCTCATCACGAATTGTCCGTTGACCTGTCCCATAAACTGACTCTTGCCACTGCCCATCGATTGACGTGTCCCATAGAGTCAGGCTTAACGGGCCTCATAAGCAAACTCTTGACTTGTCTCATGAACTAATTCTTGACTTGTCCCATAAAATGACTCTTGGCTCGTCTAATAAATTGACTATTGGCCCTACTCTTGATCTGATACTTGGTCATGGATTGACACTTCTTCACAACACTCTTGACATGTCTCGTAAAATGAGGTTTGACATGCCTCATAAGCAAACTTTTGACTTGTCTCATGAACCTTCCCTAAACTTGATTAATGCGTCGATTCTAGTCTCATCAACTGCCTCTTGACTCGAATCATGGAATTGACTGTTGACCTGTCACATAAATTGACGATTGACTCAATTCTTGATTTGACTCTTGACACTGCCCATCGATTGACGCGTCCCGACAGTCAGGCTTGACGTGCCTCATAAGCTTGTCTCATGACTAATGTGCGCCTCTTGACTTGTCTCATGAACTGATTCTTGGCTCGTCTTGTAAATTGACTCTTGACCCGTCTCATAAACTGAATCTTGACTGGTCTCATGAATTGACGATTGACTACTCTTGACAATGCTAATCACACATTACAACAATCTTGACATGCCTCGTAAAATGATGTTTGACATGCCTCATAAGCAACCTCTTGACTTGCCTGCACTTGTGTCTTGACTTGATCCATACATCAATTCTTGTCTCATTACATGTCTCATGACTCTTGACCTGTCTCATTTTGCCTCTTCACTCGCATCATGAATTGTCAGCTGACCCGTCCCATAAACTGACTCTTGGCTAGTCTCAAATTCCTAGTCTCATAAATTGACTATTGACTCTACTCATGATTTGACTCTTGAAACTGCTCAAGGTCTTTACAACAATCTTGACATGCCTCATAAACAAACTCTTGACATGATCGACCTTTAAATTGATTCATGCGTCGATTCTAGTCTCATTAATTGTCTCTTGACTTGAATCATGAAGTTTTCAAAAATTTGCAACTTTTTTTCCTACATTCACCCCATTTTTTCGAAAGTGGGATTTTTCGCTGGAAAATTTTCCGCCGATTTTCCGTCCTGTCGCCTCGATTCCACGAATATGAAAATGGCTCGCATCCGACATCTAATCCTCACTTCTAACTGGAGAGGGACGGTTTGTCATCTAACTAGCGGTTTGCTGAATCCACTCCACAATTCATGCGGTCTGGCGAACCTGAACCGGCATAGCCTTTGACAGACCACATCTGACGAGACCGTTGGCGATCGTGCAGTATTATCCACCGAAGATACAGTCGATTCATTGTAGTGTGAATATATGGAAAGTTGAGTGGGCAGAAAAACTGAGCATCTAATTCGGGAAAATAATTCGACAGACTGATAGTCTACTGGTTAAGACATCCGCTTGCGGAGCAAGGGGTTTCGGGATCACATCTTAGGCGATGAAAATTTTCGCATTTACGGCCGAAACTTCTTTCTTTCGGTACAGAAGTAATGTAAAAGACGTTTCAATATTGATACAGGAAGAAGCCGAAAAATGCGCGCTCCGGAATGGGAGCAAGGCAAAACGAGGATTTACAGGCTGGTTTGTTTTGCAAATTTAATGCATAATCTTACATCTTTCCCTGTCCTACATGGGCTGGCATCCTAACGAACCGGGTTTAAGGGAAAACAAACGGTATACAATTTGTGTGCGGTAGCTCAACTCCCACAAGGTCGACGGCTTTGAACTCAAAGCAAGAATTCCCCTCATTCGCCGGCGCATGTCGGTTTTTCTTCTGGGTTCCATTTGGGCGGAATTTCAACGTGTAGAAAGACGCAGGTGTTTTTTTTTGTACCCTAGGAAAGAAAATATAGAGAAGAATGTTCGCTCGAAAATGATATCTTATGCCGCCGGGTTTAGAGGCTTTTGCCGTTGCGTTTCACTGTGTCGTCTATAGTTTATGAGCGAGGTAAAGGAAATCCTTTAGGCGGACGAACAAAGGGGTACTTTTTTTATCGGGGATGAACCAAAATTCTTAATTCAGCGTCTAGCGGTTGGAATTCGAAGTGGAATACCCGATGTAAATTAAAATTTAAGGCAGCTGCAATTTTTTCTTTCAATATATACGTATGGCCGGCCAGTTTGAAGTGCATTATATAATATATTACATTATATATGAACTAAACTATATTCAAAAACCTTATTTAAAAATTAAAAATCGTTTAAAATTTGAAACCTTCCGGCTGTTTGAAAAATATTGAAAACCCAACAACGCGATAACGAGAGGGATGAAACCTGAAAATGCCGAACGCCTAATTTGCTACGAAATTCCGGAGCCGGGGTCGAAAATATTGGCGGAAAATCGGCTCTCGGATGCCTACACATGATCTTCTTATAAGGTAAAACGAATGTCCGGGCCTGCATATAAAACGGTAAGCGGCTCAGTCCCTATTTTGTTGTTGTTCCGCTACTCGGCGTGTTTTCCCGGCTCGAGCGATCCATACGAATTCCTTGATCCGAACAATTCGAGCTGTGCAGTTGGGAAGGTGAAATTCGATGAGAACAGTCGTCAATTTACGAGGAGAAATTCGCTTTTAGTTATTGTGGTCGTAACAACCAACATTTCCTAGAGGAAATAGCATAATAATATTATTAGCATAATATGCGACATTATAAATATATTATAGTACAATATTTAGAATAATATAATAGTATAATATTTAGCATAATATTATGGTATAATAGTATAATAAAATTTATATAATAATAAACGAAATTAAATAAAATAATATTGAAAATACAATCATTACAAATATACGTATTTAACACGAAAACATGGCTATATACATTTTTGATAATTTTCCCGAGCAATCACTATTTTAAAAATAGTATTCAACCATGAACCATGGCTTTTGATCCAGGTTGAATTGACGCTTTTCAAAATTATATTTTTCTTTCAGCATCCTTCAACATGCGGTCACTGCACGAAGCGTGATTCGCAAGCGATAAAATTCCCCCCTCCCCCCTGGGATTGCTGAGCTCAGCAGAGGATACCGAACCGCAGCAGATTAGTTTCTGCGGTTTTGCCGGTTTACCATTTCGATTCGGTTCCCATTTCCGCACGAGTTGATTGTCGAACCGTGAAACCGATTGGCGAGGAAACGCGGCCCAGATGTGTTTGGATTAGCGAAACGTTTGGTGGAAATATGGAAAAATTGAAACGGAACATATGAATATGACGGTATGGGGTGAACCGAAATATGTTACGAATTGAAATTTCATCAGGAAGCTTCGATGAAAGTTGTAAGTCGTGCAATTTTCGGGATCGACTCATGAATTATTTCTAGCGTCACGAGACATGTCAAGAGTAAGGATGCCAAACGTCTATTCGTGAGACGTGTCAATCAATGAGCAGGGTCAAGAGCCAAATCAAGAGCGAAGTCAAGAGTCAATTATGAGACGAGCCAAGAGCCGCATGAGACATGTCAAGAGTCGATTTATGAGACGAGCCAAGAGCCGTATGAGACATGTCAAGTCAATTTATGAGACGACCCCAAGAGCCGTAAGAGACATGTCAAGAGACGATTTATGAGACGAGCCAAGAGCGGTGTGAGACATGTCAAGAGACAATTTATGAGACGAGCCAAGAGCCTTATGAGACATGTCATGAGTCAATTTATGAGACGAGTCAAGAGCCGTATAAGACATGTCAAGAGACAATTTATGAGACGAGCCAAGAGCCGAATGAGACATGCCAGGAGTCAATTTATGAGACGAGCCAAGAGTATGAGACATGTCAAGAGTCAATTTATGAGACGAGCCAAGAGCCGTATGAGACATGCCAAGAGTCAATTTATGAGACGAGCCAAGAGCCTTATGAGACATGCCAAGAGCCTTATGAGACATGTCAAGTCAATTTTTGAGACGAGCCAAGAGCCGTATGAGACATGTCAAGTCAATTTATGAGACGAGCCAAGAGCCGTATGAGACGTGTCAAGAGACAATTTATGAGACGAGCCAAGAGCCGTATGAGACATGTCAAGAGTTAATTTATACATTTACATTTTAAGAGAGTTCATGTGTCTAGCTGTAATTTCATTGTCTGTAATTTCAAATAACTGTAAATGATACAATTGTAATTTCATGTAATTGTGATTTCATGCTCTTGTAATTTCATTTAATTTCAAACACATTCAATTACATGTAATTGTGATTACATTTCATTACATGTAGAATTGTAACTACTTGTAAATATGAAGACTTTCAATTGCCAATTGCAAAAATTCAAAATTAATGCAATCGTAATGGCATTTTGACCATCGCTGCCCCTGAATAGTGTGTAAAATCGTAAAAAAATCTCGAAGCACCTAAAAACTCCATCAAGCACAACTCTTCGCGTCAGCTCAATTTAAACTAAAAACATAATTTATTCATTTGGAAAACTTCAGGTCGAAGAAAAAATTGTTGTTCGAATAAAAGGCGTCGAATTACTACGCATCCCAAGAAAATCTCAATCGGAATTCGGCCGCTTTTTTTCCGGTCGAGCGGACTACAAACAAAATCCTTTGGATTCCTCTCGTAATTCTGTCCATCATTATAAAAGAGAGATGTATTTTAGCCGGATTTTTTTTATTATTATATAGCTCCTCTTTTTTGCCGGGTTGTCTCGCTTTTTTCAACGGTCTCAGCCTCAATTAGAATGGACCCCCCTCGGTTCCAATCAGATTCGGCCGGCACAGAGGCGCATTGTTCCCCTAATTGGTAGATTGGTTTAGGGGCCCGACTGATGAATATCCCTACGAAAACGGTACAAATTAGTCTTCTCGAGGGCTGAAATCCGTCGGAAACAGCGATCCATTTTCAAACAACTGTATAAATATGTAGCCGCCCAGACAGCCGGTTTTCTAATCATCTCTTGTTGGCTTAGGGAAATTCATAAGTCACTAAGGGGGGGGGGGGATTGATGAAAATTCATACAATCCAGTCAGACGATCGAGAGTTTATGCTAATCCGCCACGTCGCGCAAAAACATAGAAATCCCCGCCCAAGTCATTGTCAACCCTTCATGGCCCAAATCCAGAATTAATCCTGTAAAAATAGAAGTGAACATAATTTATACGGTATCTGGTGTTGTTGTAGAATTAGTTACGGCACCCAGTCGCTAGCAATAAATCACGACATATTTATTCGTCCAAAAAACGATCGACAAATATCAACTTATGGATAAAAACTCAAAAATGAGAGAAAAGAAATAGATACCTCAATAGCGGATTATTAATTTTCCTGAATTTTTGAGTTTTTATTCTAATAATGGGTCTTCACAATTTCTTCGCGAGTGGTTTTGTATCTTTAGGTACACTCATTTACTTGGAATATCCAAACAAATATCAATCTGTATAAAAAATAAATAAAAACAAAAAAATGAACACTGTCCGCCATGTCGTCTTGACAAGACATCAAAAAGGGAAGAAAAAGAAGGAGGAGGAAAAGGAGGAGGGAGGAGAGCTAGGAGGAGTTGGAGAGTAGGAGAGTAGGAGTAGGAGAGTAGGAGTAGGAGAGTAGGAGTAGGAGAGTAGGAGTAGGAGAGTAGGAGTAGGAGAGTAGGAGTAGGAGAGTAGGAGTAGGAGAGTAGGAGTAGGAGAGTAGGAGTAGGAGAGTAGGAGTAGGAGTAGGAGAGTAGGAGTAGGAGTAGGGGTAGGAGAGTAGGGGTAGGAGAGTAGGGGTAGGAGAGTAGGGGTAGGAGGGTAGGGGTAGGAGAGTAGGAGTAGGAGAGTAGGAGTAGGGGAGTAGGAGTAGGGGAGTAGGAGTAGGAGTAGGAGTAGGGGAGTAGGAGTAGGCGAGTAGGGGAGTAGGAGTAGGAGTAGGAGTAGGAGTAGGAGTAGGCGAGTAGGAGTAGGAGAAGGAGAAGGAGGAGGAGAAGGAGGAGGGAGTGAGGGGTGGGGAAAGGAGGAGGGAGAGGGGGGAGTAGGAGGAGGATGAGGAGGAGGAGGAGGAGGAGGAGAGGAAGAGGAGGAGGAGGAGGAGGAGGAGAGGAAGAGGAGGAGGAGGAGGAGGAGGAGGAGGAGGAGGAGGAGGAGGAGGAGGAGGAGGAGGAGGAGGAGAAGAAGAAGAAGAAGAAGAAGAAGAAGAAGAAGAAGAAGAAGAAGAAGAAGAAGAAGAAGAAGAAGAAGAAGAAGAAGAAGAAGAAGAAGAAGAAGAAGAAGAAGAAGAAGAAGAAGAAGAAGAAGAAGAAGAAGAAGAAGAAGAAGAAGAGGTTGTAATATAACCTTCAAAGGTTGGAGATTATAACATAACCTTCAAAGGTTGGATGTTATAGTTCGATTTATATTATAAATCTTGTATGCATGACAGTGGTGCGTACGAGTCTGTTATATTATAACCTCCGACCTTTTTCAAGGTTCTTCCGTAAAGTCAGCTGAAACTGAATAAATAGCGACCGCGCTTTTCGGCGCTCACTCTGGTCAAACATGTGCTTTTACGACCCCTCGCGCTTACAACCTTGACTTTTCCCACTTTTTCTTAACTTTTTATACACTTCCTACGTAACATAGCCTCTGAGTAATAAATGGATTCGCGACGGATTGCCATCGGTACCGGAACGGGAGCCAGGAATGATTTATTATCCGAGGCCGCCTCCTGGAAAAGCGAGTAAGTGGCTTTTCTCACCAAACGTGATCTGCTACTTTTCTCTTCGGACAAGTGGAGAAAACAGGGAAACTGAACAGGACGAAGGAAACTCGAGTGGGGCCCAGAGATGGACGAAATAAAACCTTCCGAGTCGGGAACTCGAACCTTGGACATCTGACACCTCATATCCGACGAACCGGCGTTGTTCTACTCCAGGCCACAATAGCAACTTCACGTTGAAAGAGAAGCTATTAACGCAGTTGCACAACAAAGTTAGAGGAAGAAATTACTTTCGAGGGAAACAGCCAGTTTCCTTGGGAGGGCCACTTTTGCGAGGACGTGACGGCCAACGGACGAATTGGAAAATTCGCCGGAGTTCCCAATTTGTTTTCATTTATTTAGCCGAATTCGACGATTTGATATGCCGGCTTTCTCCGTTTAAATATCCGAGGACTAATTTTTTAAAGAATTTATTTATTTTTTGATTATAAGTTTTTTTTTCAATTTTTGACGATTTGATAAGCAGGTTTTCTCCGTTTAAATATCCAAGGACTAAACGCAATTTTTCAGAATGTGACACGACCTCTACAGAGGCTGAAGGCTATGGCATTTTTGAGGAGCGAGTCTTACGTTGCCCACAGCTGTGGAGGAACCAGGAAACCGGATACTTGGAAACTAAACACCATTTTTCAAGGCCCATACACCATTTTGGCCAAACACCATTTTTTTCTGGCTAATTTTACGCGTTTTTCAAGATACGTTATATTTTCGAAAAAAAGTAAATATTTACGAGGGGGGCTATTCGACTTTTAGAGATATCCACCCTATCTGCAGTAATGAGGTCCGGGTTTCCCCTCAAATCTACTGGCCCGTATGAAGACGTGGCGAAGTGCGCGATGAAAGTAACTTACTGTTATCGGGTAGGTAACAGTCGGATGGTCGTGTAAACGGAAGGTGCTTCCACTTAACAGTAAACCCTGAAGGGGCTTTATAACGATAACAAAGTCTCCAACTCGCAGAGCTTATCCTCTTCCGAGAGATTTCAAATGCAGGGGCGGGTCCGATGCTTGAAACGGAAATAAGTTATTTTACTACGCACTTTACCCTTGGTTTTCGTATTATATCGCGATGCAAGTACCGACGTGAAAAAGTGAATGAAATTTTAATTTTCCCTGGACTAAAACAAATATAAAAATAAATATGATGCTAGGTATGTACTACAATTAATAAATTTCCGTACCTGTACTATGACGGTTTTTTAAAATGTTAATCAATTTTTTATCGAGAAAATTTAATTTCATTCTATCAACCCCACAATTTTGGAGTTTCTGATAAAGTAAATTTACAAATCAGATAATTTTAGCAATTAGGAACCGCGAAAAAACAACTATCAATGGATTCTTTTATTTTCGTATTCCTGCGAAGTTCAAATGGCAAGATTCCTAAGTGCGGGGCTTACATTAGGCCTTTCCACTTGGTTGGTACCCCTGAAGCTCCCGGATATCTTTTCTGAATATCGGGCAGAAAAAGTAATTGAAAGTAAACACAAACCATATGCCAACCCTTTGTTGATATTTTAAAAATAACATCTCATCACCTCCGAGCTATGAATTATGTTTTTGAGGACAATATTGGATTATGAAGGACCGACATGGGATGTTCAAAATTGGAATCGTTACAAACATATTTCGGAAATTTCTGTACGAAATATTTTTTCGCGAATTTTCATTTTTTATGCGTCTTTCCGAAGTCGGTTCTACTTTTAGGCGATTTTTTTCAATTCCCTCTTTTTGGTTATTTATAAATAAAGATTTATAAATCTTAACGAGGAAAAATGTCCCGTAAACGTGCCCGACAAAAGATGTCAGATGCGAAATTTCGAATAAAAAAATACATTTTCCGCCCACGGATAAATCGAATTGAGATCGAGTTACTGCAATCCATCTTCGTCGTTTCCGCAATCGATCCCGGAGCTAACTAAGTTAAAACAGGAGACACCTATCGCATATGAATGATATCCTCGTCAGGTAGATTGGGCGCTTTGATGAGGGCTAATGATTACCAATCAAATCTGTCTCCTGACAAATTGGACTCATAGGTTTTGAGCTTGGAGATGGTAACCCCTGATACATTTGACGAGAAGTTGTTAGCTAATTGATAAATCAATGTTTCTATATATTCTGCTATGTAATATATATTATATGAAGGGTAAGGGGAAGGAACGAGGAATGTCACAAAAAGTACTTTTAGAGAAAAAGCAGGTTTTGTATTTTAAATTCTATGTTTTTTCCCCTTACACTGAATCTTTCGTTGCTTCTCTGGGCGACATTTATACTTTTTTCCCCTTGGAGTTTCAGTATACGGTTAGTACCTTTGAATTAAGCTTGTTTTTGGGAAAAATGGACATTTCCTGTTCTTTCCCCTTACCCTTCATATATGCTATATTATAGCAATAACTGTTAGTATCGATCATATTAATTATAGGAACAATTATAGGGAATGTCTCGCGATAATTGACCAAAATAGAAATTTAGAGCATTTTTCGATTTTAAACCGATTTTGTTTTCCGCTTTTTTCTTGCCTGTTCAACTCTCAAGAAGCCACATTGATTCTAGCGATTCTTAAATGTCGGGGACACATGCCAATTGGTACCATAGTTTTTTTTTTAAATTTTATAAAACTAGCTTTTTTTGAATTATTCGAAGCTAAAAACAAATTTGTTGTAGTTTTTTCAGTTTTAAAAATTCAAAACCCAAAGTGAAGAATTGGAATGTAAATAAACCTAATTGTAACAACAACAATATTATTATAGGAACTGAAAACTTTTTAAAACAGTCCTAAAAATTTACTTGAGAAAATTCTCAGAAATCTTCTCTCAAGAAATTTCTCTAAAAAAAATTCAAGAATTTCTTAGAAATATTTTCTTTAGAAAGTTTTCTTGGAAAAGAAATTCAAAGGATTTCTTAAAAATCTTCTCTTTGGAAATTACAATTTTTCAAAACGGTTCTAAGCAATTCTAAAAGTTTTCTTTTTCCTAAAAATGTTATTTTTTACTTTTTCCCCGTATTTTATTTAACTGAAAATTTCTCAAAACAGTTGCGCGATTTGGATCTTGGGGTATTACGACTTGTTGCGACTTGTGCGGCGTAGGAAGCAGCGATCGATGTGCCGCCCGGCCCTTATTGCGTATCTACCGATGCCGCCCGATGAAAATCGCGAACTTACACAATCACGAAAGAAAATAAATACAGCAATTCCAAGTCGAATTTACAATTTTCCAAATCAATATGAACATTTCTCAAAAAAAAAAAAAAAAAAAAAAAAAATTGGGAATTTTTCAAAATATTTTGAGAATTTTTCCAATTAAAATTGAGAATTTTCCAAATCGAGGGTTTCAAAGGGTATCACGTTTTCGCCAATTTTTCAGGAGAGCCCAAAAACTGATTTTAACAAACTTGCGGGCAGGCAGATACATTATCAACTAAACATCGATTTAGAAATTATCGAATAGAGACATCGATAAACCACTGGTTTCAAACTATGCAAAATATGCAAAATCAAAAAATATATTGATTGCGAAGATGAAAAAATTTCGAGTTTTGTATCGCCCATTTGATGGCTTTGAAACCCTCGAAAAACAATTGAGACTTTTTCGAACCTGAAGATTCAAATTGGAAAATTTATATATTTTAAAACAGGAGCCGTAGTCAAATCTTCGGGGCCTAATTTTTGACGATGTACTATGCCTCATTCGAGGCTGATGCATCGTGTATGTAAGAAATTTAGCTATTTAGGCGATCCGTAAATTTTTCATTACTCCGACCAACGTGCCCCCAGAATATCGGGAATGTTTTCCCCCAAAAGTAGTTCACCCTGACAATTCTGGAGTGGAAAATAAAGAAGCCATCGCACGGGGGTGTCATCTCTGAAATTTCCAAGGGAGTAACACTCGGTTTCGGATACAGACGGGATCCCTGGGAGTTATAACGTGTCCTGGAAAATGTGCGAGCGAGGCCAGGTTGAAAAAGCGTAGCTCCTTTCCTTCCTCCTCTCAGCCGCAAACGCAGAACCGCAATCTTGTTGCCAGCATCTAATGCCCACCACCGTACGCCGCCGCAAACCCTTTTCTGGAAAGTGGAATAAAAGATCTCGACGAGTTGCATATTTTAGGGGAAATTTTCCTCACAATGGACAAACCTGGGAGGGAGGAATTTCGAATTTAGTCCATGCTGCACATGGAAATCGAGAAATAATTTCAATAGCCACTTTTTCAGGTGGTATCCACATTTTCAAATTATTGTCGAATCCCTTATGGGTACGTTAGAAATAGTGAAGACAACAATAAAGGTACAGGTAAAGGTAGTCAGGTTATTCAACTGACTACTAAAAACACATTAAAAGGTAAAGTTATTTAAAAAAAAACCGACAAATATTTTAAAAACCCGCGAAATCGCACGAAAATACGTCCACAAAAACGCCGAAACCCACAGTACCTACAAAAACGCCTAATTTTTTCCCAATAAGTTGAAATGCATGCAAATTTCAAGTCTCCAATTTACGCTTCCTGTAATTCTGCTGATTCCGATCCCATCACAGCAACGCTGAAACAGCTAATCCATCAACTGAAAGCCAATAATACGGCCGAGCCGAAACGCAGAATCGCCGGCTGATAATCCGAATTTAGAAAGCCATCAGGCGGAAGAGGTCCTCAATCAGCGTACACCAGGACACCATCGGACAGTGGAATTCTCGGATGGAATTGAACGGAACTGACAAGGTAATTGACAGCTGAGCGAATTTGGCGGTGGGACACCTTTTACTTTGTGCTGAGAACCTTCGTCAGGACCTCTTGAAAAATGGTCAGTAAATTGTGTTCAAACGAACTGCTTCGAAAGGATGATTTTTAGTTTGACGTCGAGTTTGAACGTCAGTTTGAGTTTAACTTCGCTATTCTTTTATCGTTGAGGCTTGTTATTTGGTAGAACTCCATATCTACGAGGTGATAGGGGTTTATTCTAACGACTTTAGTTCTACCCAAGGAAGGTGTACTTAAGGTATTTAAGGTACTTAAGGTGTACTTAGTATGTACATTTCGGCCGTCACGCCATCGTCAGCTAAATCGCTGAAACAACATTACACATTACAAATCTCTGCAACCTTAGTATTAATGACCAGAAATTATTACATAATTGACCAGATCTTACCTTATTTTATGACATTAATAACAATTTGGAAAAATAGACTTTGAAAAACAGAACAACAATAGTAGGTATAGCGTGCGAATGAAAACGAAAACCAAGAGGTTGCACCTTTCCAGGTTACCCGTGTTCCTTTAGCTACTTAATTAGTCCTGGAGGAACACCGTGGTAGACATTCTCACCACTAGGTAACTGCGGACTCAGAATGGTGATAGTATCACATCGTAGTTTAACTTCGACTATCAGTTCGAGATTGAACTTCAGTTTGAGTTAACCTTCGAGTTTCAGTTCGAGTTTGAACTTCAGTTTGAGTTTGACTTCGAGTTTGAACTTCAGTTTGAGTTTGACTTCGAGTTTCAGTTCGAGTTTGAACGTCAGTTTGAGTTTGACTTCGAGTTTCAGTTCGAGTTTGAACTTCAGTTTGAGTTTGACTTCGAGTTTCAGTTCGAGTTTGAACGTCAGTTTGAGTTTGACATCGAGTTTCAGTTCGAGTATGAACGTCAGTTTGAGTTTGACTTCGAGTTTCAGTTCGAGTTTGAACGTCAGTTTGAGTTTGACATCGAGTTTCAGTTCGAGTTTGAACGTCAGTTTGAGTTTGACTTCGACTTTCAGTTCGAGTTTGAACTTCAGTTTGAGTTTAACGTCGAGTTATAGTTCGAGTTTGAACTTCAGTTTGAGTTTTTCTTCGAGTTTTAGTTCGAGTTTGAACTTCAGTTTGAGTTTTTCTTCGAGTTTTAGTTCGAGTTTGAACGTAAGTTTGAGTTTGACTTCGACTTTCAGTTCGAGTTTGAACTTCAGTTTGAGTTAACCTTCGAGTTTCAGTTCGAGTTTGAACTGCAGTTTGAGTTTTTCTTCGAGTTTCAGTTCGAGTTTGAACGCCAGTTTGAGTTCAACTTCGACTTTCAGTTCGAGTTTGAACTTCAGTTTGAGTTTTTCTTCGAGTTTCAGTTCGAGTTTGAACGTCAGTTTGAGTTTGACGTCGAGTTTCAGTTCGAGTTTGAACGTCAGTTTGAGTTTGACGTCGAGTTTGAACGTCAGTTTGAGTTTTTCTTCGAGTTTTAGTTCGAGTTTGAACGTAAGTTTGAGTTTGACTTCGACTTTCAGTTCGAGTTTGAACTTCAGTTTGATCTGAATAAAAGTGTGCACCCAATCCATTAGAAAATACGTTAAAACAATTAAAACGGCAATCAAGTGAAATTTTGGGTAATCAGCACTTTTATGATGCGGCGTTCTCGGAATTCTCCGAATCATCTGGCTCTCTTTTGGTCTGATCACATGGTTCATCCTTGGGTTTTTCCTTTTTTTCAAATCCAGCGAACGTTCGGCCAAAAAACGTTAACGAGTTCGCTCGTTTACCTAGAAATGCTCATTTTCGTTCCTCCAGAATTTCCGATCTTTTAATTTCGATCTCCAAGGAATTCAGCCCGGTGCTCTCCCAAGGTAGTCCTCAAGGCGGAAATGAACCTTCGAACTGTTAGGGCCGAGGAAGGTAAGGTTATCGATCGGTTTGCCAATTAGTGAAGATCGAAGGACCTCGGGGGTAAGGGGATGGGACATTCAACATTTACTGGACTGGGATTACCTTCTTGAGGTTCCGTTTCGACTGAAACCCGACACGGTCGGAACGCCGGTTTGAAAATCAGGGACGACCGTAGATTGTTCAATAACGTAGATTCTAAGTCGTAGGAGATTAAGAACAATTCGGGTTCCCAGAAAAAATGTTAAAAAAATGTCGGAAAAAACCCATTGTAGGTTTTCTAGGATGCTGAATCTGAATCCGCTCGCTGTTTTTTAAGGTTAGGCTCGAATTTTCGAGTTATCGGCAATTTTCCGTTTTTCGGTTCTGCAAATTATACATAATCGTATAGATGCCAACAGAACTCCCCTCTTATGAGAATTTCATCGCTGATTCCGAATATATGAATTAGGGTCTAAACCCTCATAAAATTTGAGATTTGGTAAAAAAACTATGTTTTTCTCGAAAAAATTACGTGTTATTGCGCTTTGTAACAAAAAAACTAAGGCCTTTGAAAAAAAATCCAACTAGGTCTTGCAGGTAGATGATTTTTGCGTCAAATGAGACCAACCGCAAGCTTTCATAAAGAGGGAGCTATGATTTTTTCAAAATTTTTACCAACTTTGGCCATATTTTAGAACATGGATTTCTCGCCTTCATTTATTCTCAGTACGGTTTTGTAGATTGATTATGAAACGGCCCATTGGCTAGTATCAATCCGGATTAGGCTAATGGCCTGTCGCCATGGTCGATTTCGAAGAACCATTAGCTGAACTGTTGTCACAAGGGTCCGATCCGGGGACCGTTAGTGCCTCGAGGCCTAAACCCTCATCACAGGTATCGATGGCTATCGGTGGGTTTAAGATAATTAGTCACCATCTCAGATTGACCATTGTTCATCCAGGAATTGATCAAATTCATTTAAATTGTACTTCAAGTTGAAATCTCTCGAAAGGAAACCGAAGAGCATTGGTCTTGAGTTGGAATTTTTGATGCTTTTTTAACACACAGTAAACACAAATGAACCGATGTTGAAGCTGGGACCTGCGCGTAATGATATTCCTATGTCCGCCATGAGGACATCTACGCCAGGCAACGCAACAACAACCCCATTGGCGGGATGTGCAATCGTTGGACTTTGGGCTCATGAAGACGCCAACTGGCCGCCATATTGACGCCAAAGGACAGCTAAATGGGACCAGATTTTAATAACGCACTTCTGAACTAGGTACAATAACTATTTATTTATTATTTCACATCTAATGCTACATTTAAGCCATTCAACTCTTGTATTTTATTGTTTCTGACATGAAAGATGAAAATATTTGAATGTTCAAGGTCTTGAAAACTTGCTTGTGACTTAAATACGCAAGTTTTTTTTATTAAATTTAATTTTTTTAAGCTGTAATTCGAAGCACTTTTATTGCAGAGCAGTGCCGATGTTTCCAGCACTGGTTTTGACGCATTATTGAGCCCAAAAGCACAAAGAAAGCCCAAATATCACAAATCGAAGCCAAAATCTTTCGCACCGGAATACTGAGGCACTGGTTTCAAGCCGTAATTGCGTGCCGGGGTATGAACGATCGCCTGAAAAACTGGCAAGAAGAGCAGGAAAACGCGGGATTCTGCAAAAAGGAAACCCAGGGGGAAGAAAAGTGTAGGAAAACTTTTATCTCCGGATGGAAAGTTTTGCTGGGGGAAAAAATGTCGGTATTGAAGCAGCTGGTACCCGTAGGAGTGTAACATCGGTCGTATAAACCTCGCTAAGTTGTTAACGTTTTTGCGGATTTGCCCTTCGGGGGTTTCAGCGCTTGGTGTCAGAAGATTGGCCGATCCCTGCGTAATATGTTCAGCCCTTCATTACCCGGCGTATCCTTAGGGGTGGGGGGGGTAGCTAAAAGAAGCGTGACACGTCCGAATAGCAAAATATGACTGTGCGCTAGAATATATACTTTGACCGATATTTCAAAATTCCTAAAGTGCTTTATTAAATGCGGTGCCACCACAAAAATTAAAAAAAAAATATTTTGCAAATTTCTGAAGTAAAATGACGAGTGTCATTCTCGTTTAAATCGATCCTTCTCTAGTCGTTAAAAGTTTAGTCGCTATCGCTCACTACAGCGAATACTTTTCGGTAAGTAGCCTTTTTTAAAACTTCGAGTAAGCCCTCGGAATAGCCTCCTTTTCAAGTTCCTCGTCAATGAAGCGCCTGCCATTTTTTTCATCATCTACCCCGATTCGCCCGGTAATGCGGGGTGGAAATCTCCGGGAAAATAGTAATTACCCCTTTCTTCCCTGATGCCCTTACCAGCCTGGCTGTTTTCGCTGGATGAATATTAAACCCTCTTAAAAAGCCTTCGCCAACTTCGACAATCCAGTTAAATATTTAGGGCCCAATACGATTACCGGCGACCGGTAATTAATTTCGTCGAGGACCGCTTGTCTTTATTGTCGCCTCCTGTTAAGCTGAGAAATCTTGGAGGCGTAATTAATTAAAAAAGAAAGTTGGGTTAGAAAAAAACCAATGGAATACATTTTTTTTATCAAAGGCCGCTTGGGCGGACAATATTTTTATTATTAAACTAGGAAAAAATTTACACTCTGGCTACTAAAAAAAATCAGTTGTCATTTGGTCAATGTTTGATGTTGTCTGTGTTGTTGTTGCCCTTGTTTTTGTTGTTGTTGTAGCAGTTGTTGTTGCTGTTCTTGTTGTTGTTGTTGTAGCAGCAGTTGTAGTTGTTGTCCTTGTTGTTGTTGTTGTTGTTGTTGTTGTTGTTGTTGTAGCAGTTTTTGTTGTGTCCTTGTTGTTGTTGTTGTTGTTGTTGTTGTTGTAGTAGTAGTAGTAGTAGTAGTAGTAGTAGTAGTAGTAGTAGTTGTTGTTGTTGTTGTTGTTGTTGTTGTTGTAGTAGTTGTTGTTGTTGTTGTTGTTGTAGCAAATGTTGTAGTAGTTGTTGTTGTTGTTGTTGTAGTAGTTGTTGTTGTTGTTGTTCTTGTTGTTGTCGTCGTTGTAGTCGTCGTTATTGTTGTAAAGGTTGTAATCGTAGTCGCTTTCATTGTTGTTACTGTATGGATAGACACACTGAACAGGAAACCCTCAACAAAAACAATTTATATAGTACTTCTATTTAAAAACAAAATAATAAATGAAACTCTTTGCAGTAAAAATACATGAAAGGAAAAAGGAAAGCATAGATGAACAAATAAATAGCAGGAAAATATTTATAAATGAAATAGGTAGTTAAAAATCATTCAACCATTTTAATTTTCAAAAGGTTTTCTTTATACATTTTTATGCAAAAATTAATATGCTCATGCATTTTCATTCAAAAAAAGATACATTTTCATAGAAAACCAATTATTCTAACACATTTTTATTTGAAAAAATTAACTTTACGTTCCTAAAACGTTGATTCAAACCCGTCTTAAAGCTAACGCCGATTCTGGTAATGAAATTTTACTCTGAGTAACTTGAAAATTCGTGCTACACAAATGAAGTATTCTGAGAGCAGAATCGAGTCAAAATCTAAAGCAGAAAACCGTCAGTTGGAGCCGCTGATTCATTAGACAAATTCGATTTCAACTCCTCCCAAATTGACTTCCGTATTCAGCTACGTATCTTTGCTCTCGTATGATAAACAGTTTTCCTTCCCTTTAGAAATGCCGAGCTACATCTGAAACGGCTCCAAGTACGTCTGCCCGGTGCCTTTTGAATTTCGAAAAGCCCCGACCCCCCGATTAATATTCCCTTTTTATACGAATCGCGGAAAGTTTCTCGAACTTTCAGCCAACTGTCGGAACGTGCATGAACAAGCACTCGCAGCCATGTGCAAATTTGACTTGCGGGGGAAAATTCTATTTCCGACGGAAGGTCAGACCTGTGTACCACCCTCGACGCCATCGATTAGGGCCATTTCCAACTGCCAGTTACTCAAAATCGGCTGGGTCAGGGTATGAAATCCGGACGAAAAAACATCGTCGATTGTTTAACCCGAGAAAACTGTTCAATATTTCATTCGAATAAACCTGATGACTGTCGTGGAAAATTTAGATATTTTTTTAGGCAAATAATTGCGATTTAAGCGAAGGAAAAAATAATTCATTCTGCCACCAATGGCAAATATAACGAAATTTATGGCTTATCGATCAAAATAAGGATTATTGGGCAATTTCTTGCAATTTGTGATTGATAGACCAAAATAACAAATACGAGTAATTGTAATATGGAAATGGTAAAAATGGTAAAATGGAATTTGTAATTGATTTCAACCACAAATAAGTTTACTGTTCAATTACAAGTACAATTACAGGTAATTGTGCAACTACAAGCACAATTACTGGCGATTATTCAACTACATGTACATTCACCGGTAATTGTTCAACTACAAGCACAATTACTGGTAATTGTTCAACAAGTACAATTACCAGTACATTGAGAAACTCCGAGTACAATTACTTGTAAATTGTTCAACTACAAGTACAATTACTGGTAATTGTGCAACTAAAAGTACATTTGTAATTGATTCCAACCACAAATAATTTGATTGTTCAACTACAAGAACAATTACCTGTAAATTGTGAAACTACAAGTACAATTACTGGTAATTGTTCAACAACAAGTACAATTACTGGTAATTGTTCAACAACAAGTACAATTACAAGTACAATTACTTGTAAATTGTTCATCTACAAGTACAATTACTGGTTATTATTCAACTACAAGTACATTTATTGGTAATCGTTCAACTACAAGTACAATTACTGGTAATTGTTCAACAACAAGTGCAATTACAAGTACAATTACTTGTAAATTGTTCATCTACAAGTACAATTACTGGTTATTATTCAACTACAAGTACATTTATTGGTAATCGTTCAACTACAAGTACAATTACTGGTAATTATTCAAATACAAGTGCAATTACTGGTTATTGTTCAACTACAAGTACATTTATTGGTAATCGTTCAACTACAAGTACAATTACTGGTAATTATTCAAATACAAGTGCAATTACTGATGATTGCTCAACTACAAGTACAATTACTGGTGATTGCTCAACTACAAGTGAATTCACTGGTGATTGCTCAACTACAAGTGAATTCACTGGTAATTGTTCAACTACAAGTACAATAATCTGTGAATTGTGAAACTACAAGTACAATTACTTGCAAATTGCGCAAGTACAAGTACAATTACTGGTAAACAGCTCAGAATCGACCCAGTGATTTACACATAAAAACGTGTGCATCTCGACAAGATAAGATCCATTGCCTTCCACCTGGTTCATACTCCAGCGATCGTTTCGCAAGATGGAAGTTTTCTTCTGTTTTCTTTCTTCCGGCCGAAATCCTCTCCAATCCCGCATAGTGTTCTTTCTTGTTTTTCTGACCCTCATTCATGACCGGTCTCGCTTTCCTTCGCCCCGATCGCTTCCGCTCCTGTTTGGTAAAGAGTTACCAACTTTTGGTTCTGTAATTGCTTCTGTCGTGAGGGATTTAGCGGCCCGAGTCCACCGGCACTTGAACCGAACTTGGGTCAAATGGCTGACAAATTATCTCCAATCCCGGCTCCTGTCTTTGGCAAATCTGATTTCGACCAATCGAGCGGCCGTAATCCGGATTTTTTCCCTCCCGCTCCCGTACAAGTTGTTGTGCGAAGTTTTCCGCTCCGGTGATCATTCTTTTTGTTTCGGATTCGATAAAAGTCTTGTCAGATTCATCGGGCGGGAGCGATATAGTTTATGGTTGAGTTTTAAAGAGCCGCTGCGAGGGCGAAGTTGGCTTGTTGCCACGTCGAAATAAATTGATGTTTATGGCTACGGTGTGCGGCTTGTAAAAAGATCATCTTTCGATGCGGTGCCTGAATTTCGAAAAGTTTTAAAATGTAGATCGCACAACAGGAACGAAGGGAAAACGAGGAAGCTGCAGCTGTGGTTCGATTAATTGTTTTTGTGATACAATTACATGTAGTAGTGAATCAATTCCTTCTAGCCGCGAATCAATCATTCGCAGTTGTGACACATTTACTCGTAGTTTCATTCAATTACTCGTAGTTGTGAATCAATTTCTTGTAGTTGTGAATCAACTAGTTGTAGTTGTGATTCAATTGTTCGTAGCTGTGATTCAATTGCTTGCAGCTGGGAATCAATTTCTTGTAGTTGTGATTCAATTGTTTGTAGTTGGGATTCAATTACTTGTGGTCGTGAATCAATTGCTTGTAGTTATGAATTCAATTTCTTGTAGTTGTGATTCAATTGTTTGTAGTTGGGATTCAATTACTTGTGGTCGTGAATCAATTGCTTGTAGTTATGAATTCAATTTCTTGTAGTTGTGATTCAATTATTCGTAGTTGTGAATCAATTACTTGCAGTTGTGAATCAATTACCTGTAGCAATGATTCAATTACTTGTAGTTATGAATCAATTACCTGTCGCAGTGATTCAATTGATTGCCATGTAAATGAATGTAAATGTAAATGATGGTTTAATTGTTTTAACCCATAGGGCATCACAAGGAATGGGTTTAGTTCTCCAATATCATTTAATTCCGAAAACCCCGAATGCCAGGGATGACATGAATCATAAGGCTATGGGCCAAATTTTTCATGGCACCTGTGGGAATCGAACCCACAACTCTCAGGTATAGATTGCAGCTAGGCAGACGCGCTAGCCACTAGACCAACCCGTGAGACCAATTGCTCACAGTTGTGAATCTAGTTCTTGTAGTAGTGAATCAAATACTTGTAATTGTGATTCGGCCACTAGTAACAACTATGTTTTACAGCGAAAGCTCCAGGCTACGCACAATAATGTCAAAATTCGAAAAATTCAAATGAAGTCCGCCAAGGTGTACAGAAGCCGAAAAGCATCGAGTCCTTCGCTCAAGTCTTCTCGCACTTCCTTTTCCCGGCGACTTTTCCCTGAAAGTTTCACATTATTGCCTCGTCCAAAAGTTTCACGACTTACTCCCTTTTTAAAGTGGTCCGCTAAATAGGTCAGCCTCATTTGGACCGAGGTTTTCCCACTTTTCCTTCCTGTCCCCCCTCCCCTCAAGTTCCTGTTTTGCGGGGAAAGTGGCAAACAAGAGTTTTTCATCCCTTTTGACGCGAATCAAGTTAAAACACGATTTCATCAAATTGCGCTTTTCATTAGTCGTAAAGTTTTTACTCCTTTTTTACGGGGCGGAAACTCGGGTGTTTTTTTCGCAGCTTTTCCTCAACGATTCTGCGCCACGTTTCATCACTCTGCGTACATATTTGGATGCGAAAATCGGAATTTAAAAAACATACCTAAAAACAAAACTTACCTAGCTTTTAAGAAATTAAAAAAATTTTTTTTTTGTTAAAAAAATAAAAAAAAAATTTAAAATAAAAAAAATTTTTTTTTTGTTAGAAAAAAATGAACATTTTAGGAAATATTCATTCCTCGAACATTGAAAATAAATCCAACCTTTTGAATTTCCGATCATTATTCAAAATTTAGTCATTTTCCGACTCCGGAATTCTTTGGACTAAAAAATACGAAATGTTGCCGAAAATTGAGAAATCGAATTGCTGATATTCAAGGCTGAACTTAGCTCTTTAGGAATCCAGTAAAAGGTATCTGCCAGTTAAATTTCAACCTGCCAACATCGGAGCAGGTCAGTTGGACGATCGCCAATATTTACCCAACGCTTTGTCGACAGGAATGTTGCGCAGACGCGGCGAACAAGTACAACAGGTTTATTCGGACGAAGATCAGTTGACCTAGACAGTTTATCCGGCTACATTTTGAGAAGATATTTTTTAAAAAGGTTTTCTAAAGGTTTTAATACAAAACATTGAAAAAAGGGTTTTCCAGCGAGATAAATTTATTTTTTAATTTTAGAAAGTTACCTAGGACAGATAAATGGAATATCAATATTTTTATGGGAAGCCATTTCGGCCAAAATTGAAAAAATACTTGTTTTTCGACTCAAATAAATCAAAATGGGGGAAAAAATTGAAAACGTTTTACCTACGGGGTGAAATTACTTGTTTTCAGATGAGCACACATGTCGAGGGTTCGAAATCCAAAAGTTCCACCCATTTATCGCCAGCTGTTTGAGGGTCTACGAACCTCAAAAACCATCTTTTCGTGAAAAAATCTGAATATATATGCCTATTTATTGAATGGAATTAAATTCTAAATAATTTATTTAATAATAATCAATAACTACCTAATAAATTTTATTCGGCTCTTCTGAAAAATTGATGAAAATTTCATACTTTAAAAACCTCAAGATTTTATTTGTTGATTTTTCGGAGGTGTTTGCGATGGCAAATTTATGTAAGGAATAATTGTAGCGATGTGATTCTGACGTACTCGAGGTTATTTGATCAGGTATCAAAACCAAGTCCAACTTTCCTCTCTCTTTTCCGAAAAAAATCCATCGGCAGAGAAAATTCAGCTGGAATCTGGAAGCTAAATCCTCCGGGGAGCTAATAAACCTTCCGCTATCTACTCCGAACCGAAAACGCCTTGAAAGCTGGTAAATTCCCGTTCTCTCTCGACTTGCGAGGTGATTTATAAAAGGATGCCTTCGGAGATCAGATGAGAAAATTACTTCCACTTTGAGTGACTTTTAATTTGTAAAGGAGGAGCACACATTCTGAAGATTTCGGAGATGTTTCAAGGGGCCGGACCCCGGGCGGAAAATCCGAGGGAAATCCGGAGTCAATTTATTCGGCGGAAATGCAGGACGATGGGAAATTGAATTTGGGCGATATCGACACGTCGGAAAGCTCGCGACCGATTTTCTGACTGAAGGAAATGATTATTTTCGAATATTTCTCCAGGAAGGTATTGGTTGAAACAATTACAATTACAATTTCGGGGTCCGGTGTGGTTGAGCGGTTTAAGGTCCTCTCCGTTATTATCGGCGTACAGCTCGGAGGATCGATTCCTCCGCCCGCCCTGAAATATTTGTGACCGTCATAATTTAATTTTTTCAATTACAATTGCAACTACAATTACAATTACAAATACAATTACAACTAAAACTAAAATTTCAATTACAAATACAATTACAAACACAATTACAAATACAAATACAATTACAAATACAAATACAACTACAATTACAATTACAACTACAATTACAACTACAATTACAACTACAATTACAACTACAATTACAACTACAAATACAATTACAATTAAAATTACAAATACAATTACAAATACAATTACAATTAAAATTACAATTAAAATTACAAATACAATTACAAATACAATTACAACTAAAATTACAATTACAATTACAACTACAATTGCAACTACAATTACAACTACAATTACAACTACAAATACAATTACAATTAAAATTACAAATACAATTACAAATACAATTACAAATACAATTACAAATACAAATACAATTACAAATACAATTACAAATACAATTACAAATACAATTACAAATACAATTACAAATACAATTACAAATACAATTACAAATACAATTACAAATACAATTACAAATACAATTACAAATACAATTACAAATACAATTACAAATACAATTACAAATACAATTACAAATACAATTACAAATACAATTACAAATACAATTACGAATACAATTACGAATACAATTACGAATACAATTACGAATACAATTACGAATACAATTACGAATACAATTACGAATACAATTACGAATACAATTACGAATACAATTACGAATACAATTACGAATACAATTACGAATACAATTACGAATACAATTACGAATACAATTACGAATACAATTACGAATACAATTACGAATACAATTACAAATACAATTACAAATACAATTACAAATACAATTACAAATACAATTACAAATACAAATACAATTAAAATTACAACTCAGTAAAGTTACCTACAATTAGGTACAATTACAATTATTGTAGGTAACTTTACTGAGTTGTAATTGTATTTGTAATTGTAATTATTCCAATAAAAAGAGGGGTTAAAACATCGTTTAAATGCATGTAGTAACGCTAAACCCTCCGATGTTGTTTAAACATTTTGTCGTACGAAATACAGTAATCATCAGGTACTTTCGCAATGCATGAAAGTGCAAATCACATACATCTCGCGGAAACGGATATTAATTCAGTAGGAACGGGGCAATTAGAAATTCAATAATTCATCGGTCGAATTGGCAATTGGAGCCAAGAACTATTGATTCTACCTTGACGGCGACCGAGGGTACGGGAATGGTGCCAAACTTTGAAGAAAAGAGCAATCCAGGACGAGCCCGGTGGCAATTAGGCCAATCTTCGAATATTCGTTTCCGTGCTCTTAAATATATGGCCAAGGTTGAATTTCGACTGGAAAGGCGCGCAATTTCACCTTTGGTGCACGTAATGGCGAAATATCCGGCATAATAATCGCGGGGAAGGGCCGGCCGCGACATTGGCGCCGGGAGCGGGGGCGGCGAAACTGGCGCTAAGGGTGGATGGCAATCTGATGCATAAATTAGCAATAATTACTCTCGAATCGGAATAATTAGGGCAGCTGAAATGGAATAACAGGTAGGGACTCGTTAGGCTTGAAAAACCGTAGTCAGCTCACGAGCGAGTTTAGCTGTTAACTGAAAAAAAAAATCGTTTGAAGCGCTTCCACTCTTTTTCAACGCTGAAAATTCGGCGAAATTCATTTCAAAGGTAAACAAAAAACAGCTATTGAGCAGAAGGGCGGGGAAAAAATTTGAGATTATCGATGAATATTATTGTACGACTCGTTTCTTTTGAATGAGCCACGAATACGTGGAGGATCCTTACTATTATTTAGGACAAACCCCCAAATTTGGTCCCCAAATTAAGCTGACTGCTCAATTAAATCACAGTAAAATTGTGACTCCTAAAAATCATTCAAGAATTTTCGACCACGAAGCCCAACCAGTGTCGCTTTGAGTTTGTGTTTTAGTTCAAGTTTAACTTTCAGTTTAGTTTGAGGCGTGGACGGTAACACACATGAGATTTCCGGTCGTTTTTCGTACTATATGTTCGTGAGTTCTTATTATGAGGGTTTCAATGTACATTTCAAATGGGAATGACCCACATAAAATTGCACCTAACCAACAATATTTCCTCGAATGCCGACACGTAGGAGCGATCTGGAATATTCTATCTGCTCGCAGCCCAGGGACGCAGGATATCCGTCGAGTCTTATCACAGTTTTATCATTTCAAGCCAGAGCGCCCCAACCGTTCGTGGTATCCTTTACCGCCATAAATCAATTATCTCCGATGCGAAAACCAACCTCTTCTCATATTAAATTTATCCTAAACTTGTAGTTAATTTTGTTGTTCCAATATAGAAAACCAGGCACTTTTCAAGGCTTAATTTAATCAAATTAAAACATGCTGGTGAATGGATAAGCAGGAAATAGCATGGGAAAGAAATGAATGGTTAATTAAAAAATGCGGCTATTCTAATTTCTATGCAGTAGTTTAGGCCTTTTATTCGTCTCTTTCTACAGTCACTGTTGTGATTGTTACAATCATTAACTGTTATTTTTACAAGGATGATTGAAAACTTTCGCGTGCGTAACTGCTACAGTAGCAGTTACGCACGCGAAAGTTTTCAATCACCCTCGTAAAAATAACAGTTACTCAGGTGAAAGTAGCAGTTACTCTTGTGAAAGTAACAGTTACTCTTGTGAAAGTAACAGTTCCCCTGGTAAAAGTAACTGTTACTCTGGTGAAAGTAACTGTTACTCTGGTGAATGTAACTGTTACTCTGGTGAAAGTAGCTGTAACTCAGGTGAAAGTAACAGTCACTCTTGTGGAAGTAACAGTTACTCCAATTAATGTATCAGTCACCCTTGTGAAACTAACAGTGACTTGTGAAAAAGGAACAGTTACTTTTTCGAAAGGAATAGTTACTTTTTTAAAAGTAACAGTTACTCTGTTGAAAGGAACAGTTACAATGGTGAAAGGAACAGTCACCCTTACAAAAATAACAGTAACCAAAGTCAACTTCGAGATCAAACTCAACTTCGAGATCAAAGTCAACTTCGAGATCAAACTCAACTTCGAGATCAAACTCAACTTCGAGATCAAAGTCAACTTCGAAATCAAAGTCAACTTCGAGAGAAAATTCAACTTCGAGATCAAACTCAACTTTGAGATCAAAGTCAACTTCGGGATCAAACTCAACTTCGAGATCAAAGTAAACTTTGAGATCAAACTCAACTTCGAGATCAAAGTCAACTTTGAGATCGAACTCAACTTCGAGATCAAAGTCAACTTCGAGATCAAAATCAACTTCGAGATCAAAATCAACTTCGAGATCAAAATCAACTTCGAGATCAAAATCAACTTCGAGTTCAAACTCAACTTCGAGATCTAAGTCAACTTCCAGATCAAACTCAACTTCGAGATCAAAGTCAACTTCGAGATCAATCTCAACTTCGAGATCAAACTCAACTTCGAGATCAAACTCAACTTCGAGATCAAAATCAACTTCGAGATCAAAATCAACTTCGAGATCAAAATCAACTTCGAGATCAAAGTCAACTTCGAGATCAAACTCAACTTCGAGATCAAATTCAACTTCGAGATCAAACTCAACTTCGAGATCAAAATCAACTTCGAGATCAAACTCAACTTCGAGATCAAAATCAACTTCGAGATCAAACTCATTTTCGAGATCAAAATCAACTTCGAGATCAAAATCAACTTCGAGATCAAACTCAACTTCGAGATCAAAATCAACTTCGAGATCAAACTCATTTTCGAGATCGAAATCAACTTCGAGATCAAAATCAACTTCGAGATCAAACTCAACTTCGAGATCAAAATCAACTTCGAGATCAAACTCATTTTCGAGATCAAACTCATTTTCGAGATCAAAATCAACTTCGAGATCAAAATCAACTTCGAGATCAAAATCAACTTCGAGATCAAAATCAACTTCGAGATCAAAATCAACTTCGAGATCAAACTCAACTTCGAGATCAAAGTCAACTTCGAGATCAAACTCAACTTCGAGATCAAAGTCAACTTCGAGATCAAACTCAACTTCGAGATCAAAATCAACTTCGAGATCAAACTCAACTTCGAGATCAAACTCAACTTCGAGATCAAAATCAACTTCGAGATCAAACTCAACTTCGAGATCAAAATCAACTTCGAGATCAAACTCAACTTCGAGATCAAAATCAACTTCGAGATCAAAATCAACTTCGAGATCAAACTCAACTTCGAGATCAAAATCAACTTCGAGATCAAACTCATTTTCGAGATCAAAATCAACTTCGAGATCAAAATCAACTTCGAGATCAAAATCAACTTCGAGATCAAACTCATTTTCGAGATCAAAATCAACTTCGAGATCAAAATCAACTTCGAGATCAAACTCAACTTCGAGATCAAAATCAACTTCGAGATCAAACTCAACTTCGAGATCAAAATCAACTTCGAGATCAAAATCAACTTCGAGATCAAACTCAACTTTGAGATCAAATTCAACTTCGAGATCAAACTCAACTTCGAGATCAAAATCAACTTCGAGATCAAACTCAACTTCGAGATCAAAATCAACTTCGAGATCAAACTTAACTTCGAGATCAAAATCAACTTCGAGATCAAACTCAACTTCGAGATCAAAGTCAACTTCGAGATCAAACTCAACTTCGAGATCAAACTCAACTTCGAGATCAAAATCAACTTCGAAATCAAACTCATTTTCGAGATCAAACTCATTTTCGAGATCAAAGTCAACTTCGAGATCAATGTCAACGTCGAAATACACAGTTTTTTGTCTCTCCTGAAAAGTTGGGAAAACTGCGATAGCACCTGTTTGTTCTTAAGCGACGAATTGTCAGTTATCCAAAAACTGATAGCTAATCTCTTGGTCACTAATTTCATGGTGATTTTTGGGTGGATGCTCATAGGCTGTGTCTCCGAGAAATTTGTAGCCAAGAGATTAGCTATCAGATTTCGGATAACTGACTATTGATAAAGCGGCCCTAACAGTTGCTAGTGCTTTTGAATTTGATAGTAATACTGCATATTAAATAAAATTCAAACGTAAAAACAGTGTTTTTCTTATAACCTTGCGCCTCAAATTGCGAAGACGAATGCGTTTCACCGCTTCAGCTGCTGACCCCAGGCACTTTAACCTCATAAAGGCCTGATGACAAACAGCTCGCAGTTGCACAATGACGTTAGTTCTGCTTCACGTGCGATTTGTCACGTCCGTTCGCGTCATTCATTCGCGCGCCACTGAATCATTTCCACATCGGCTGAACTTGAATCTGTTTGTCCACCATCAGCTACAATGGCAGGTTCACATCGTATGTTAAATGGACCGATCAAGTTGAACATAAAGCAAGTACTACGCGAATAAAAATTCCAAAACGTAAAAGTTCAAGATTGATAAAAATAAAAAATAAAAAACTTTCTATGAAAACATGGCATACATTTCAAGTTCTGGAAAATTATCATTTCAAGTTTATTTACTAGGAATTATTTCGAGCAAAAAAAAATCATTTTCCGAACATTTTTGAGAAAAAAATCGAATCCAGAATTGAAAAAGGGATACAATCCATTCGAATAGAACCCAGCTCCGTTCCTGCTCTATCAGCGCCATCAGTCGAGCCCCCTTCACAGCTGCTGACACCAGCGGGAAAATGTCGAGACACTCGACGGCCTTCGAGGGGGCCTTAAATCTTGCCATACCGGCGGCCCTTTTCGCGTTATTGATCACCACTCTCTGTTGCCTCATAGACTTATAGCATTGCCTAATAGCGCTGCCTTATAGCTCCAGCTCTCATAATTTGAACCTGTCGCCGCCAGAATCTTGGACCGTTCAGTCAACTGAGCCACGGGCGATTTGACAACAATGTCGACTTGTTTGTGGCAGAATAGGTTTTTTGACAAATTGCAAGAATCAGAGGGTATAGGTATATCGAATATAGAAATATTTCAATTAACAATACTTTTTCCAAATTAGCTGAATCGGAAATTTAATATAAAATAATACGTATTTTGCTCAGAGAAACTTAAGAGAATCTGTGGCCGAAAAAATGTTGAAGTTAAGGTATTAGGTACTTTGACGTAGTTTTTTTTCTACGAAGGTACTTTTAAGTTAAAAACATTTTATTTTATATTTTCACATTAATTTCTTTGAATTTCCAAAGGTACTGAACCATACTGGTACTACGTCAGTTGCGTTTAATGAGGTAACTTTATTCGCACCAGATGGTGAGGCAGGTGACCGAGAAAAGTTATAATCGACCGATCCGTTCCCATAGGCGGGCATGCCAAACCTCAGGCAGGCGAGTCCGAAACCGCGCCACCACAATCGATGGCGCGCGATTGGTCGAGAGGCGTACGAACACGATCATCGCCCGGTACGTGATGCAATATTCGAGTTAAACCTAACACGTATCCAAGTAACCTTATTAGTAATATTTTTATCAGTTAGTTATCAGTACGTTATAAAAACAATTTTTACAAAAGGCGAAATTTTTGCATTTAAACTCATAATTTTACCATTTAATTGAAACGCCGCCACAAATTTAATTATATATAACTGATCAAATTTCCAAGTTTTTCTGAAATTTTAAATTTTCCAGCTTGTATTTCTGAAATGCAGTTGCCCAACAATTATTTAAAGAAATACATTAAATGTATTTTTTCGAAATTTTTTTTCGATTTTCAATCGTTACTGCAGTTTAGGTCAGGAAATATCGTCTTATTATGAATATGTACAGTAGTCGTATAGGAAATTTAACGCTGAATCCAAAAATGCTCTCAAAAGTTGAAAAAATTAAAAATTGAGCGGAGACGTGAGAGTTTTTGTTAAGCAAAACAAGGTTTTGCAGAAACGGCAACATTCTAGCACCGATACCTCCTGAACTGATGAACCGATTTTTGCATTGTAGGTCCCATTATGAAGAATTTCGGAAGAACTACAATTGAGGCGTTGATAGCCAGAGTGGACCATTCCACAAACTGTCCAAAAATGAGTTATACAGTGCAACGGGTCTGTGGTTGATCTATCTATTGAATTATTATTAAAATTTGACTCGTTCTCGAATGTGCTAAGAGAGAGCGCAACTTTTCAAATGGTCCGTCTGCAAATTGGCCGCCGATTTTGATGGCCAGAGTGGACTTTGTGGCTTGTAGAAATGTCCCTATGGTTCATGAGTCATCTGTCCACCCAAGAATGCTTGTATTTTTTTCTTCAAAACACCATAACAAGGCCCTTAATCAATTACAAGAAATTAGTCGAAATTTTCAAATGCGATTTTCTCAGTTCAACACCTGTGTGGAATGGTCCACTCTGGCTATCAACGCCTCAATTCGTTTACATAAGTGGTACACAAAAATCTCGTAGCAATGCCGAAACAAGAGATTTCTTCTTTCGACAATAAATCCGACCATAGCGAATTCCATGGCCTATGAGGGAAATTTCCGAATGCGGAAATTCCTGAGTAATTTACGGTCTACCTTTTTTCCAGGCCGGTAGATATTTGTTTTAGAGCTAAAGTCGTTCCCCTTCAAACAGCACGGCAAAGCCGACCATGGCAAACCGCCCAGACCGTCTTAGCCTTCGCCACCTAATTCCAACAGTAAACGACTTTTTCAACTTTTCCCCCATACCAGAACAGGGGTGGGGGAAATATTTAAGAAAGGTATATCTAAGGATGACGACGGTAGGGAATATTTATCAGACATAATATACGAAAATTCAACGCTGCGATCGTTGCGACAATTACATTTATTATTTCCATATTTAGATATTTGCAATCGAAATCCATGATGAACGGACTAATATTGTGGGAGCTGAGCTCAACGAGCGGAAAAAAAATGAGAGAATTTACGATTTTGTTGTTGGGTTGTGCGTTTGGAAAATTAACGTTCAAAACTACGATTCCTGACCGCAGCATTTCATTCTGCGGTTAATTTTCCCTCTTCGCCCGAACTTTGCCGGACGAATGGACCGCAAAGTTGCGGTCTGCAGCTTCTTCCGACGGAAGACGACCGCATAATATAAGCTGGACTTAGCTAGGAGCGTTGACCCGGGCTGTCATAGTTGAACTAGCCATTCGATGCATGAGACCCCCCCATCCTCATGTAGCATTGCATGTAATGAATTGAGATCATATTATGTAATGAATTACGATTATAATATAATCGTAATGTAATCCTAATTCATTACACGTAATCTTAATTCACCACATGTAATCGTAATCCATCGAATGTAATTGTAATCCATCACTTGTAATCGTAATCCATGACTTGTGATTACAAGTGATGGATTACAATTACATTCGATGGATTACGATTACATGTGGTGAATTAAGATTACGTGTAATGAATTAGGATTACATGTGTTGGAATACAATTACATGTGTTGGAATACAATTACATGTAATCGATTACAATTACATGTAATCGATTACAATTACATGTAATCGATTACAATTACATGTAATCGATTACAATTACATGTAATCGATTACAATTACATGTAATCGATTACAATTACATGTAATCGATTACAATTACATGAAATTTATTATGATTGCATGTGATGGATTACGATTACATGTGATGGGTTACGATTACATGTGATGGGTTACGATTACAAGTTCACGATTACGATCACAAGTTCACGATTACGATCACAAGTTCACGATTACGATCACAAGTTCACGATTACGATCACACGATCACGATTACAAGTGATCGATTACAACTGATGGATTACGATTACAAGTGATGGATTACGATTACATGCAGTGTGTTACGATTACATGTGATGGATAACGATTGCATGCGATGGATTACGATTACATTCGATGGATTACGATTACATGCAATGTATTACGATTACATGTGATGTATTACGATGACATGTGATGTATTACAATTGTATGTCATGTATTACGATTACATGTAACGTATTTTGATTACATTTAAGGGATAACTATTGCATGTAATTTATTGCGATTACATGTAAGGTAGGGCTACTACATGTAATGTATTACGATTACATGAAATGAATACAATTACATAATATGTAATTACATGTAATTATATTATAATGGATTACAATTACATGTAATGGATTACAATCACATGTAATGGATTACAATTACATGTAATGGATTACAATTACATGTACTGGATTACAATTACATGTAATGGATTGCAATTACATGTAATCGATTACAATTACATGAAACCTATATTTTTCAAAGTATCCATCTGCATCCGCAGGCACCTGGCCAAAATGGAGGCACTGAAGGGGTCAATTCTAGCAAATACAGAGGGGTGGGGGTCTGGACCGGGCACTGGCCGGTAATGGAAGTGTCTTGTTTCGTTGCCTTCGGACTGTCTTCTTCGTGTTCGATAAGTGGGGAAAATTCCCTTCCCGTAGGCAGTTGTTCGCTAACAAGGAACGTGCAGAAAAAACCCTTGACGTCGCATGTTTCTATTTTCAACAATTTTTCCACCGACGGAAGCTTATATCGATAAATAAGTTTCATTCGTGAGTCAATTGACTCTTCTCGGTGTTTATTATATTTTAAGAATAGCGCTTTCGGCTACTCGGCCAACTTCAAGTGCCAGCAGTTAGGCATTGTTAAAGGACCAGGAGTATGAGAGCTCTGAGGTGTTTTTTATTAGGTATACCTACCAATTCAAATGTGTTGAAAATTAAGTTGGAAATCTGGCATAAACATTTCGCCCTAGCCGGGAATCGAACCCAGCATCTCCAGATCTCCAGCTTGACGCCTGAGGCGAAAATTTCGAGCCAGATTTCCAACTTAATTTTCAACTCGTTTAATAAACCTTGGGGATTATACACCCACTAAACCAACAACACCTTGATTCCTGCAAATTTATTTATTTTTGATAACAGTCTATTAGGACTGAGGTATCGTGCGCTAAAGTTGCGGATAAAAGATTCCATATAGCGAATTCAAATCGCGCCCTCCGGCACCCGAGCGACTTGCCGACAATCGGGACAGCTTCAACAACAGGAGCTGACATTAACCACCGCATAGCCGGCGATGTCGACATGTCACCGCTGAATGCCAAAGGACACCTGGCAGAATTGAACCTCAAGTTGCGAGGAATCGAGGGCGAGACAAAGGAGGAATATATTCCAGCGGCGGGGCAGTTAATTAATTAACCGATACACTATGTTGTATTTCTGCCTTAAGGCTGACGTACAAGAGTAAAGCATACACGATTTGGTAAGAGGGCCATGATAATGATGGGGAAACATAAACTGGGTCGCCGAAATTTGAAAATGGTGCAGAGGTAACACGCAACGCTTCTCTAGTTTGTAGCGAAAAAATTCAAACAAAATTGATTATAGATAATACTAAATTGTCATAAATAATTTCAAAGTATATGACTCTACGCTACTTTTCCAATTATATGATAAACTAATTACAAATGACCAGCCTTGCCCGAATTAAAATAAATTTTTTTGATACAAAACTTTTGTGTTCCAAATTTCACGTCATTTGGTTGTCACGCTCATGAGTATAGACTTTTTGCCTCTTTTATGTACTTAACTCTTTTGCCTCCTATATCTGTTATGCATAATGTATAATAATGAATTACGAGCTCCTTACATGATAATGTCACTGGCTGATGACGCGCAAAGAGGGTAAACTTCTTCAAAAACTGAGATTTACTCACCTGCAAAACAACAACAGAGATGAAATTAGTAAATTACCTCATGTATCACGACGATATTAACCAGAATTTGTGAAAATAAAATTTCAACAAATTAAAATTCATGAGCGATTCCTTGTAATTTGTTATCGCATGTTCCAATTACAACTACTTTTTGAATTAAATGTAAGCCCATAACAATGACAAAAACTACTGTTTGGCTCAAAGTAATCGGCTATAATTACAATTACGAGTAATTTAAATTACAAATACGGTAAAACAAAGGTGCCAAAACGTTTAACTCTGCGACAAAAATGTACAAAGTATCCCCGCAAACGGGGAAAATGAAAAAAGGGATTTTTTTTCTTTTTACGGGGATTTTATCAAGCATTATTGTAAATAACGTCATTTTTAATGAACATGTAAGACAAGGGTGAAAAACTGTAGTCTTCACCAACCGTCCAGAAATATTCCCCTTTTTCTCTTCTTTTTCCCCGCTTTTAGGGATACTTATAGTAGACAGGTACAGCAATAGCGGTACCTTCATAAATCCACTACTGATGGGGGCATGGGTGAGTGTCATATCGTCCAAAGGGTAAACACCGATGCATTATAGGCATTTTACATCAGTAAGAAATTAAATTCAATTTGTAATCTCCCATTTTCTTGATATTTTTGGAGCTTTTGAATTTTAAATATGTAACTACGCGTCAATTTTTTCTCAAATAGGGTTAAAACAGTTAAAAGACGATAGGAGGGCAATAAAGGCTTAAAAATTTACATCTAAGTTCACTCTTGGTGGAATTGTGTTTTCAAATTTTTTTTCCACTTCGTTTGATCCCATCCTGAAAAGTCCACTTGAAACTGCAGCGGTAAAAAATGAAACTACCTAAGCGTCGAGGGTTGGAGTTGCAATTGTTGTAAAGGCCCATTGTTAGGCGTTCGCTGCATTTCCGCAACGAGAGCTAAATGCAACGTTTAAACTTCCACGCTCATTCGACGTTTTAAATTAAAAAACATCGACAATAGAATTCGAGAGAGGCTTCAAAAAGAGTCGGACGAGGGCAGTTAATCGGGTGAACTGGGCCTTTGAATGCGAACACGATCCGGCATTTCAATTTGAAAAGTGATAGCACAAGCTGCGTTATAATCAACACAAAAATTTCGAAATTTTTTTCTTACCGCAAGAATGGGAAGAAGGTAGAATGGATTATGGTGTTTAAATCCACGTAAGGAATTTATTTCATTTTTTTTTTCAATTAAAATATTTGCTTTGCTTCGTTTTTTCGATTGAGAATTATTTTTCTGCTAATTTCTCGAGAAAAAAAGTGAAAAATTTAACTTATGGTGATAATTCTACGTGAACATCTCTCGAAAATTCTCGAACTTCAGCGAAAATGTTTCGAAAATAATTCGTCAATTTTGAAATTCCACAATTTCGAGGGGACTCCTCGATCCACGTCATCCTGCCCGCGGTTTAACTTCTCAGTTGACAAACCTAACCTCAGATCTGAGGCGAGGTCGGTGGCAGACTCTGCCTCCAGCTTGCACGTCATCAGGTCTCTAGTTGACACCTCAATTTCGCGGTCCTGGGGGAAATCTGCCGTTTCCTTTGGCCGATGTCTGTTCCCCGAGATCTTTGTCAACTTGATTAGTCTCCGTTGACATTAATGGCAGAGATGCGGAATTTTCGAAAAAATTATTAGGCATTAATTTATAGGTCAGGAGATATCAGTAATTTAGTTTGGGACAGAAAATCCAGATTCAGGAATATTTTCGAGGGATTTTCTAGAATCTAAATTAAACTACTAATTTCCTGTTCAATTTTTTCCCCAATTTAGGTCAAAATATGCCAGGTTCCTTTCTCGTACATCACACATGATATTCTATTCCTCGGAAATTTTCAAGCAAACACCGACGGATACGATTTCAGCGCAATAATTCGCCTCAACAAAAAGCCGAGAGAAGTTTAAAGTTTTGGAATTTCCGACGGGCTAATGCGAGGAAAAACGCGTTATTTATTTAAATATGGAACGCCGGGCCACTTGAATATTTGACTTGGCGCTGTTAATCAAAAAGTTTCGCGAAACTCGGAATTTCTCGCCAGGTACGTCCAAGTTTTGAAATTCGTCAACGCTAATGTGAGATTCATTCGTTGCATATCCCCATTTCCACGGTTCGCGTAGGAGATGGTTAAAAAAACATCTAGGTACCACATAAATGTGATAGATGTATCGAAAAAATTTAAAAATTTTCAAAAAAATTCCTGGAAACGCTTGAAAAAATTATTTGAAAAAAATTTTAAAAAGTGACGATTTTTATTTTAAAACGTATGAAACTCCGTAAAATGCGACAGTAACACGTAAATTTCCACCTATGCATTCATCGTCGACAGTTTGCATCTGACGTTCGGCACTTTTCGAACGACTTCTTTTCACGGTCGATCGGCCGAGGCCAAAAGTCTGAACTTGGGGAGACGACTTGGGGGAAAACTTTGCCCACCAATAACGACCAACTTTGGCGAGGAGCCGTTGAAAAAAGTCGACCGTTATCCCGAATTGATTGGATGGCTCGAGGATTAGGAGTTCAGTGAGCCGGAGATCATTTTTACGCCGAAGCGGGCCGTCTTCTTTCGGGAAGATTTTCGGCGTATTGGAGTTGAAATATCTGGCAGCACGACTTTCCTTAATGGCCCGAAAAAACTTATTTTTTCACCGGGGGGGATTTCAGAGGCTAAATTTCAAAGATTCTCGACGGAGCCAGATTTCACGAAATGTCAGGCGCCGAACTTGATTTTTCGACAATTTGAAATTCGCCCGAAGCCAACCTAATGACCATTAATCGCCCATTAACTGAATCAAAAAATTTAATTTTTTGATTCGAATTTTCTTAAAGTTTTACAATAATGAAACATCGAAAAATGAACTTATAATGGAGAATAAAAAGTTATCGAAATAGGTCAGAATGTGGGCTTGATTCTATTTAGTTTAATTTCTAAATGGAGCTGTTCTTTCTACTCAACTCCCCCGGCTCAGGGCTACCCGTCGGATTCCCCGGACCACTTGATTGATTGGACATTTCGTTAACTGCCAAAAACAGCCGATATACGGATCCCATTCAATCTGCTCCATTCGCGGCCGGCCGAGTTTTGGAAATTAATCTCCGTGAGCTCCAAAAATAAAAAATCACTATTGAGAAACACCCGATGGAATTGTGGAAAAATCGTATTCATCCGGAGAGAAGCCTGAAATCCTATGAGGGATTTCGACTCGAATCGTTCTAAGCAAATGGAAGTTAGGTACGTAATCCTTGAACACGGCAGTCCTGCACAATTGAATTTTATCCTGAAAAACGCTGGATTCAGCGTATTAGTTCGAGGGTCGAAGCAGCCAAATACCGATTTCTATGTATGGCGAACACTTCTCTCCTGTTGGTCAAGGGATGTGTCAAATTCCGAGATATGTCCAGGAGAAGATCTTGAAGATTCTGGGGCGAACAATACGATCAAGGACGCACTTGAACGACTCCAACTAGTGGGCCTCCAGGGTTAGACGTGCCCGTGAAGGGTTCTGAAGTGTCGCAGCCCAAGATTCTGGGATGGATGCTTATGGAGGAATGGAAGAGACGATCCTGCGGTTGTTGGGGCAAACAACACGACCAAGAAGCCTTTTGAACGACTTCAACTAGTGACCCTCCAGGGTTAGACATGCCCGTGAAGGCCTCTGAAGTGTCGCAGCCCAGGATTTGGGATGGAAGCTTCTGGAAATATGCTAGAGACGATCCTTGGCGGGCAACGCGGCCAAGAAGCCTTTTGAACGACTTCAACTAGTGACCCTCCAGGGTTAGACATGCCCGTGAAGGCCTCTGAAGTGCCGCAGCCCAGGATTTGGGATAGACGCTTCTGGACGCTTCTATGGAAGGGTAGCTCCTGAAGTTGTTGGGGTGAACAGCACGACCAAGAAGCCTCTTGAACGACTTCAACTAGCGGCCCTCCAGGGTTAGACATGCCCGTGAAGGGGTCTGAAGTGTAGCAGCCCAGGATTTAGGATAGACGCTTCTGATGGTATGGAAGGGAAGCTCCTGAAGTTGTTGGGGCGAACAACACGACCAAGAAGCCTCTTGAACGACTCCAACTAGTGACCCTCCAGGGTTAGACATACTCTTGAAGGCCTCTGAAGTGTCACAGCCCAGGATTTGGGATGGAAGCTTCTGGAGATATGCTAGAGACGATTCTTGGCGGACAACGAGGCCAAGAAGCCTCTTGAACGACTCCAACTAGTGGCTCTCCAGGGTTAGACATACTCTTGAAGGCCTATGAAGTGTCACAGCCCAGGATTTGGGATGGAAGCTTTTGGAGATATGGCAGAGACGATCCTGGAGATTCTGGGGCGGGCAACACGGCCAAGAAGCCTTTTGAACGACTTCAACTAGTGGATCTCCAGGGTTAGACATGCCTGTCAAGACTTCTGGGGTGCCGCAGCCCAGGATTTGAGACAGACGCTTCTGATGGTATGGAAGGGACACTCCTAAGGTTGTTGGGGCAAACAGCAAGACCAAGAAGCCTCTTGAACGACTTAAACTAGCGGCCCTCCAGGGTTAGACATGCCTGTCAAGGCCTCTGAAGTCTCGCAGCCCAGGATTTGGGATGGATGCTTCTGGAGGAATGGAAGAGACGATCCTGAAGATGCAGGGGCGAACAACACGACCAAGAAGCCTCTTTAACGACTCCAACTAGTGGCCCTCAGGGGTTCGACATGCCCGCGAAGGGTTTTGAAGAGTGGCAGCCCAGGATTTGGGATGGGAGCTTTTGGAGATATGGCAGAGACGATCCTGGAGATTCTGGGGCGAACAACACCATCAAGGACGCGCAGGGAGACATAACCTGAGAATGCTTCTGGGGTGGCGTGAAGCTTTTGAAACGATTCACACTTCTGAAGTTACCGAACGAATAATACACCTTACGGTCTTTCATGAACAAATGCTCTATTATTTTAGAGAGGCGATTCTGAAGGGCTGGGACGAGTTCTCACGTGGGATTAGAGAGACTTGAAGGCATTTTCGAGATCATACCAATTTCGAGAGTTTTCCTCAGCGACATTGCCTTATTAGCATACAGAGTCGAACCCCAGTCCATCATGAGGGTCAACTATTGCTTCTTTTTCAAAATTCAGAACCAGTCCAGAAAAACAAAACATGATTTTCCTACATTCTCCTACGAAAATATCAACGTTCGTTGCATGAATATTTCGATGTCACGTTCCCGTCCGCCCGTTTTATCTTAAAAACAACTTCAGGACTCCTCAAGATATGAGACGTTGCGTTACAAAACGTTCGCCCCGGTAATGCATAATTCATGGGTGAAAACTCCGAGACCCGCGCAGCGGCTGATGTATAATTTGCCGATATAATAATGTTCCTTTTTGCGTATGATGAAACGCTTCAGTCCAAGTAGGAGCCTCAATATTGCATTTCATTTTGTTAAGCCGATAGGTGGTTATAAAAATTTGATGAAAAATTTGAGACATTTAATGTCAAAAAATTAATCGATTCCAGAATCACAGGCGCACATCTGCCATATTATTCCAGCCTGTTACGGGTGGCAGAGTAGGCCTCCACAATTTTTGTTTTCATGTCTAGGAGTATGATGTTCTTGAAAATTGGAGTACGCCATGGAATTTTCAAGTCTGCCAGGAAAATCCAGCCAGCCATGAGTGGATAATCCATTTCTAATACTTAATTTTCATGCCTTGCTGTGCAGGAAATTCTTGGTGTAAAATGACTCGCATTTTTGGGCTATTCCCCGGATATTTGAACTGCCTCTGCCGACGACTATCCAGCTGATTATGGATGGCAGAGCATGCGCGTTCGACGATTCATAACCAGCTTATTTAGAAGGCAGCCGCAAAAATTGTCCCAAAATGACCCGCATTTTGAACATTTCGGCCCCAGTTTGACCTCCCTCACGAGTTGTTCGGATTTGAGATGACAGACGTTGATATTCTTATAGGTGATCAAAATGTCTATCTATTAAAGTTAACTGGTATCACATTGTTGCACGTTTCGGCCCGGGCTCTCGGTCAATTAGGTATGCGATATTGTTCGTAGAAATTCCAAAGTGGCTGGAAAAACTTTGAAATCGGTTCGGAAAAAACTATAATTGGCTCGAAAACGTATGGATTCGTTCGAAGGTTTGTTGTTCGGAGAAAAACGAGACGTCGCACTGCACATAATGAGGAAGTCGCCTTTTTCCTTCATAACGTAGGAAGGTGTAGGAGAACAACTTGTTTTCCAATCACATTCTTTCAGCCAATAGCTCTTCGCCATTCGTACGAGTCCATTTTCCTACCTACGTCCCGATAGGCTTCCACGTCTGCCTCTTTGTCTGTTCGCCCTTTGTGTTCAATAACAAGGCAATATCGCGCCCTCGCTCCTTGTCAGCCCATGTGAGGGCGTATGAGTTTTCTCCGGGTATTACCCCTGGAAAGGCTAGACCTTTGCACCTGATGCTTCTAAAAGGAAGAGCCGTCTGTCGGGCCTTATCTAGGAAAGAAAAGCTCAATAAAATAGTCCCACCTTGTTCTACAGGTGATGAGAACGTGTAACATCGTCATAGGAAGGTCCCCCTTGAAACACAAGCCATTAACAGATCAGTAGGGAAAACACGGAAACCAATTTTCGAGAGAAAAACGCCGAAATGGTATAAGTGAATTGAATTGGGGTAATAGGTAAATGAAATGCAGCAAAAATAAATCGAGGTGAATTGAGGTAATAAAATGATGAAGAAAGAACGCAAACTTGTCAAAATAAGTTTAATAATTAAACCACAATTATTTTGGTAGGTGATAAATGAATTGAGAAAAACTAGTTAAATTGATCAGTAGGACTAGAGAGGGAAAACACACTGTTGGCGAAATGAAATTGAATTGAGGCAATAAATAAATTGAGGCAATAAAATAGTTCGCCTTCTTATGCACAAAATAGGGGGAAAACACAAACCTACTCGGTAAAATTTGTTTAAACCTGTGTAATAAGTAAATTGAGGTAGGTTAATTGGGCAATGAACATGGGGAACCTCAATCAAGAAATCTGGGACCAATAAAGGTGTTTTCTCAAAATCCGGGGAAAAAGTAATTTAGAAAACGCTATTTTGCATGGCATCACCTTCGAAATCAGACATATCTGAAATAAATGTGCTTCCTAGTTACACAAAAAGTTTAAAAAATTGTCGAACAATAAAAAACAAGCTGTCAGACGCAAAATTTCAGAAAAACCAATTTTTACTTCCATATTTACAGAGTAAATGGAAGTATTGTGATCGTCCTAAAATCGAGAATCGGAACGGAGCTTCAGAAAAAACTTTTTCTTATACACATTTACTCAGAATCACTTCCTGAACAAGTGTCTGTGTGTCCGTGTGTCCGTGTGTCCGTCTGTCCGTCTGTGGTCATTTACAAAAATGGCCATAACTCCCTCATTTCTCAACCTTTTTTCAAATTTCTTGAACTGAAATGTTTGTCTCGGCAAGACCTAACACCCTGTTTAATCGGAATTTGGATAACGCACAGTACTTCCGAGATATTTGCATTTTTAGTGTTTTCTATTTTATTTTTTTCCGGCCGCAAAAATGAACCGATTTGAGCGTTCTTGGTCTTAAAATCTTTGTTTTACCTTGCAGAATATGTGGATATTTTTTACATTCTGAAAATGTGGCGTTTTTTCATTTTGGGCAAATTTTAAAATTTTAATACTGAATTTTTTGATATTTTTGACCTAAACGCTTTCAAAAGCAGTCAAAATATGATCAAATTGTGTCACAATTTTACGTTCCAAAATATGGAAGTATTGTGTGTTATCTACGCACCACTGGTTTCCCATTAAATTTTATCTGCAAATTTTTATCATATTTTCAGCTGTAGCCACCTATCAAGAAAAGAAATGAGGGGCAGAATAGATGTAACAGTCCGTAGATTTCTTCGTATTCTTCTCTCCATTATGGAGTTTTCTCGATTTGAAAAACCACTCAGAACTAAATTATCTTTCGAAATCGCACATTTTTGAATGAAATGTGAGTGCCTACTAGGCACTGCCTAGATACAACAAATTTGAAAAAAGTGTCGAACAATAAAAAACAAGCTGTCAGACGCAAAATTTCAAACTTTCAAAAAAACTTGTTTTTTCATTTATCCGCGAATTTTCATAATATTCTCGGTATGATATTAATCAATTTACCTATATTAATCAAGGAAAGAAATGAGGGGCAAAATAGTCGTAACAGACCGTAGATCTCTTGGATAATTGTGTTTTTCTCTCCATTATGGAGTTCTTTCGACTTGAAAAACCGCTCCGAACTACATTATCGTATTTTTGCCTCCGGATTCAGCCGTAGCAGTTGAAAAGCCACGTCTGAATATGTACTTTTTTACCCCTTTTCGTAGGGTGGAAGACGGCTTTGACAGAGGCAAATCGACAAGGCGTAAGTGTCGCTGCAGACTCGACTTCGCCTGTAAACGTTTCCCTTGTCAGATGAACATGACTTTCACCTGCCTCCAAAGTAACTTGGATCTATGGTGTATTCTGTCCGACAGATAACTCGGAATGACGATTGGAAATTCGAATTCGCACGAATTATTCGAGCGATTAATTCGAACGAATAACCGATAATTGGCATTCGTTTTAGGCGTCTCATTTTTAAGGGCTCAATTATGGAAATTGATATTGATGCAGAGAGATTCATAATCTTTCTATATCACCGAGTCTAATTGAATTACGAGTTGTTCCCAATAACTGCACTTAACGAGGAACATTTATTTCATATTTAATTGAAAAGGATTGCGGTGCCGTTGGCATTTTTCCCATCCATCCTCAAAATTAGGTCAGCTACATGTTAAAAAACCCACCCACCCAATTACCGAAATTGTCTCATTTTCAAGGTGAGGCAATAAAACTGAAAACCACGGAATCGAAACGAATATTAATCTCCTGGTTAACGAGACATCGAAAGATGGTCAATCGACCAGGTAAAAAATTACCTAATTTTCAAACATTTTAAACAATTCATTTTTAAACTTCAAAATTGAGTGATCCATTCGCTCAGCTAGGCCGTTTTGCTTCGGAAAACGCATTTTGACAAAATTAATGTTATAAACCCCAAAACTGCGGATTTGAAATTAACATTAATCTCCTGGTTAACGGGACATCGACAGATGGTCAATCGACCTGGTAAAAAAATTACCTAATTTTCAAACATTTTAAACAAATCATTTTTAAACTTCAAAATTGACTGAGTCATTCGCTCAGCAAGGCCGTTTTGCCTTGAGAACGTATTTTGTCAAAATTAATATTATAAACTCCAAAACGGCGGATTTGAAATGAACATTAATCTCCTGGTTAACGGGACATCGACAGATGGTCAATCGACCTGGTAAAAAATTACCTAATTTTCAAACATTTTACCATTAAAATATTGAACAATTATTCAAAATTGACTGATTCATTCGCTCAGCGAGGCCGTTTCGCTTCGAAAAACAAATTTTGCCAAAATTAATGTTAGCTTGCACTCGTTTTTTGCAATATAGGGGACAAATATTAAATTGCAATTCGTTCGTCAGTTTTCGGGAATAATCGTTCAACGATCAATTAGGACACGAACTCGAACACGAACACGAACTAATTGAATTACGAGTTGTTCCCAATAACTGCACTTAACGAGGAACATTTATTTCATATTTAATTGAAAAGGATTGCGGTGCCGTTGGCATTTTTCCCATCCATCCTCAAAATTAGGTCAGCTACATGTTAAAAAACCCACCCACCCAATTACCGAAATTGTCTCATTTTCAAGGTGAGGCAATAAAACTGAAAACCACGGAATCGAAACGAATATTAATCTCCTGGTTAACGAGACATCGAAAGACGGTCAATCGACCAGGTAAAAAATTACCTAATTTTCAAACATTTTAAACAATTCATTTTTAAACTTCAAAATTGAGTGATCCATTCGCTCAGCTAGGCCGTTTTGCTTCGGAAAACGCATTTTATCAAAATTAATACTATAAACCCCAAAACTGCGGATTTGAAATGAACATTAATCTCCTGGTTAACGGGACATCGACAGATGGTCAATCGACCTGGTAAAAAAATTACCTAATTTTCAAACATTTTAAACAAATCATTTTTAAACTTCAAAATTGACTGAGTCATTCGCTCAGCAAGGCCGTTTTGCCTTGAGAACGTATTTTGTCAAAATTAATATTATAAACTCCAAAACGGCGGATTTGAAATGAACATTAATCTCCTGGTTAACGGGACATCGACAGATGGTCAATCGACCTGGTAAAAAATTACCTAATTTTCAAACATTTTACCATTAAAATATTAAACAATTATTCAAAATTGACTGATTCATTCGCTCAGCAAGGCCGTTTTGCTTCGGAAAACACATTTTGACGAAATGAATGTTAGCTTGCACTCGTTTTTTGCAATATAGGAGGCAAATATTAAATTGCAATTCGTTCGTCACTTTTCGGGAATAATCGTTCAACGATCAATTAGGACACGAACTCGGGAAACTACAGCGAAATTTAATGGGCTAAGCTCGGAACAGGTGGCAAGCCTGATAGCGAATTAAGGGTAAATGAGACCGGGGGGGGGGGGTCAATTGAACACGATTGGAAAATCGTGTACCGCCGGGATCAACACGGGTAGCTGATACTGATCAGCCTCAACTGATGGGAAAGATGAATAAGGGAGTTCCACAGCCAACAGCTGATGACAATTTAAGATAACGCACGATACTCCGTTCTAATTTAAAAACCAAAAATGCCCAAGAAAATGCAAATTTTTCAAAATCCTGAAACAGAATTCCAGTTACAAAATAAAAAATACAAAATTTGAATTACGGTATCGAGGAAAACGCCATATACCCAAAAATTGGATTTCACATTTTTTTTGAAAATGGCGGCAGAAAGTGGAAAGTAGGAATTTTACCCAAAATGAGCTGAATTTATTTCAAGGCTGAGCCGATTTGTCTAGTAAAGCCCTACTCTGCCGTACGAAAATTAGGTTCAGAGACAGCTTGAAGCAACAGTCAAAAAAATTGTTCATTACTATTTTACCAAATTGAAAATTCAAAATAATTATCTTATAGCAAACTTCACTGGGTCACAAAAGAGCAAATGCCGTTCGCCCGATCAAAATCGGTCCAGTAAGTTCGAGGAATTTAATAATTTTGCAGAAACGAAAAATCTACAATCATCTGATTAGCCAGGCAGGTGCACAGATCACTGCATCCAGGCTTACCATCGAAAAACTTTTGATCAGAAAAAATTGGAAAAAAGTTCGAGAATCGAGATAGTAGAACAATTTTCGCCAGTTTTTGGTACATTATTTCCAGAAATAATGTACCTATGTAATTGTTCAAGAAAAATTTTTTTACAACACCCCCTGAAAATTTTTTCTTTCACGTTTCAGAGGTTTTAGAACACGAATCTGCAATAAAAATTTTTTGTCCGTCCGCCGTACGCCGTACGCCGTACGCCGTACGCCGTACGCCGTACGCCGTCAGCAGCAAAACGCATAGAAGGAGTGGTCCGATTTCAAAAAAAAAAAAACGAGCGTTTAGCAAATTTTCCTGTGACGTGCACCTCCTATAAGGGAATCCTCTGAATCAACTCTAGACTACTCAAAAACGATCAAATGTAAAAAAAGTCATGATCTCAAAAACAGTTTTTTTGGGTTTTCGACCCCTTAAAATTTTTTGATCGGATTCCCCAGACAATATGCCTCAAGTTGGAGCAAAACACAACTTTTAGGACCAACCGCACCAAAATCGGATCAGCGGTTCGATACGAAGTGGACGGACGAAATTTTGGCCAAAAATTTCGTCCAGCCACTTCGTATTGAAATACTGATCCGATTTTGACTAAATTAGTCTTGAAAGTTGTGGTTTGCTCCAACTTGAGGCATATTGTCCGGGCAATCCGATCGGAGAAGGTTAACTGGTCCAATTCGGCATAATTAGGGTATATTTTTGAAAAGACACAAAATCTCAATTTTGAAGGTGATGCTGTGGGTTTAGAATTTTTTGAGTATTTTTCCCGGGTTTCTCGCTTGATTTACCATAAGATAGGGTGGTTTTTCCGAAAAAAGTCGAAAATTTTGTTTTTGAATCGGTTTGGCTTGAATTTCTTAATGCGATTTCTGCGTTTTCGCGTTTTTGGCAATTTGAGGGAGTCCTACTGAACCGATTTTGAATTTTTTGAGCTCGTTGGATTCCTTGAAGGTTTTTACACATTTTTCACTCCCTATAAGTCAAAATCGATTGGGGTTTAGTAATCAAAAACTGGTTTAAAAACTAATTTTTGACCTAAACAAAAAATATTTTTTTGACCCTTAAAAAAAAATGTTAAAATTCCAAAAAAAATATTTTTGAGTAGGTTTTGGGCAGGTTCATGACACAAAAAATTTGCAATTCTCTACAACTCTCCAGGACTAAGAAAATTGCAAAAAACCGATTCCAGCTGGAAAATCCAAGGTCCTAGCCTAGGAAAAATTTCAAAAAAATGATGGATTGGACTTCGGGGTTTTTTGGCGGGAATCTTTAGATATTGACTAAGAAACATGAAATTTGGCATTTTTTCGAGATTTTGGTCACCAGGGTCAATTTTTTCGCAATTTTCTTGGTTTTACGGCCTAAGCACCTATGGGGTTAAGCAAAAACGTGATACAGGAGAAAACGTCGGGTGATAAATTCCCTATCAGATGCATTCCCACCCTTGATAACGACTGTTTTATCCGAGGGCGTCGGTTTATAGGCTTGGAACTGCAAAACTGCGATTCGGCTATTAGAAAGTGAACGTTATTGGGATTAGTCAGTCTCGCATATTAATAGGGTGGACAGATTAATTAAGGGAATTTAAAGCGCTATGCGGTGAATAGATGCGATCCCGAGTCAGGCCTTCTCGGAAATCTCAGGTATCAATGGTACCGTATATGAGGGACCCGCAGGGACCTGGTTTGAGTCCAGGTATAAGGGAAGGGATTGGGGAGAAGCATTGTCCCCTCGTGATGAGACCTCGTCAACGGGTCTTGTTTAATCGCTCAGTGTTTTTTCTTCTTTTTATACCTATTTATTCATCATTGTGAAAAAGTACCATTTAAGCATCATTGAACTCACCATTGACCATTACTCCACAAATGATATGATGATAAACCTACCTACTCCAACTATTTGAACTTTATTTTCTGTGATACCCAGACAAATAATGTACCCATGTCACTAATCTACTTAGCAGCGTTTTTCAAAACGTTTTTACCTGATGGGAAGGACTGAAAATAATGCACATCCATCAACCGGAAAGGTCAAAGGTGTATATTTTCCGAAGTCCTTTCACCGCGATTTCAGAAAGGATTTCCAAAACAGAGATGCGAACAATGGAAATTACCCCGGCAAAAAAATTTCCAGCGTAACTTCCGTCGAGAAAAATGTCGATGAAAAATTGCCGCGAGAAGAACAACACAAAAGCGTTCGTGCGAGTTAACATCGGGCAGACGATTCGAATGCGAAACTTGTTAATTCGAAGCTTCATAAGTTGGCTAACAATAATAGAAACGAAAATTCGCCGGATGGAAAACTGCGAAACGGGTCGGGTGAAAAGAGTTTCAAAACAGAAGCTTTTTGCTCCAACTTCGCCACAATGCGATCCGAAGGGAGCGGAATCGGTAAATTGAGTAAAATACATCTGGAGTGGGCATTTGACGAGAAATATACTCCGGTATATATTCCAGCATGTATTCGAAGGTTATTATTTAAGGTTTATAACTGGTACCTATTTTTGATTGGGCTGCATACTGTCTTTTTTTAGCCACGATTGTCTGCGTACTAGTTGAATGATTGAACAACAACATTCAATTCAACAAAATCAAACCCAAGGAATAAAAAAAAAATTCAAGGATCAAAACACTCCCATTAAATTCCGTTCCTCTTCGTGTCTCAAGACCTAAAAGTCAAGTGCCGAGTTCATTATAATCTTGACGTGATGTTATGTTGCCATAAGTTGAAGGGGTGCAGGTATGGTAACATGTAGTGCAGTAGGTAAATACCTTCATGGTGTCATAATATTGAGATTTACAATTCGACATCAGTGCCATTTCTAACATGTTTAGAGTAGCCGAGGAAATTCAAAATCGGCTCAGTAGATCTACCTTTTCATTCACAGGAGTTACAGTTCAAAAAACTCAATACGCCAATTTTAAAATTCACCCAAAAAAAAATACGCCAAGTTATCGGAATATCAAAAATATCCGCATATTCTGCAAGGTAAAACAAAGATTTTGGGACCAAGAACATTCAAATCGGTTCATTTTTGTGGACGAAAAAAAAAGCAAATATCTCGGAAGTAATGTGCGTTATTCGAATTCCGATTAAACTGGGCGTTAGGTCTTGCCGAGACTAACATTTCAGTTCAAGAAATTTGAAAAAAGGTTGAAAATTGAGGAAGCTAAGGCCATTTTTGTGAGCAGTCAGTTTTGCGGGGTCTGTGTTAAAATGGCGCTCCCGAGCGGCGGGGCGGTTCCTCCTCCTCCATTATGTTACATCCTTGGGAGCGACTAGGCAGCCTCCATGAAAGCGTCCGAGGGAGCGACCAGGCAGCCTCCATGGGAGCGCCCTTGGGAGTGATAGAGGCCGCCCGAGGGAGCGACAGAGACCGCCCGAAGGAGCGACAGAGACCGCCCGACTATCGCTCAGTGAGCGATATTGAGCGTCCGAGGGTGGGATAGGGAGCGTCTACGGGTGGGACAAGGAGCCTCCTTGAGAGAGAGAGGGAAGAAGCGTATTTTTTCTAATAAGTTAGCCGAACTACGCGAGCTCTCTCCTGATCAATCCGGGCGGAGCGCTATCTCGGCCGTTGGGCATGATTCACCTTCAAACTAGAGCGCCAGTTTGACTCAGTCAGGTATCCAAATATTCGGAATGAAAAATTCACCATAAAAAATTAGGTAAATTAAAAAAAGTTTAGATCCTTCGTTCTATCTTGAAATTCCGTTCCTCTTTCTAGTATCTCAAGGCCTAAAAGTCAAGTGCCGAGTTCATTATTATCCGATAACTAGGGATCGGATCCGTATTTGTTTACATTTTCTTTTCTAGGCCGTGTACTCATGTTTTTCAAGTAGACGTGCTCATATTGGCATTTTTTGAACCGTTTAAGCCCACTTTCATTTCACATATTTGGCTATAAATCCATATTTAATCCAGTAAAACACATTTTTTTTAATTTTAGGTAGAAAACGGTGTAGAAACCTTCAAGGAATCGAACAAGCTCAAAAAATCCAAAATCGGTTCAGTAGGACTCCCTCAAATCGGCAAAAACGTGAAAAAGGAGAAATCGCATCAAGAAATTCTTCAAGCCAAACCGATTTAAGAACAAAATTTTCCGAAAAACCCCTTTTCTATGGTGAATCAAGCCAGAAACCCGGGGAAAATGCCCAAAAAATTCTAAACCCTCGACATCATCTTCAAAATTGAGTTTTTGTGTTTTTTCGAAAATGGACCAAAAGGGACCATCTGCCCACGGTTCCTTCTCCGCTTTTGATTCTATAGACCAAAAAGGTTTCAGAAGTTTCGGTTAAGGCAGCCTTAATTATGTAAACCCCTTAGTCGAAATTCACAAACGGATTTTGCGTAGGGAAGTAATTCGTGACCGGGTTGCCGGCGAGCGGTAATTCGGCACTACACGCCCCTGCCGCTATAGGCGCCGCTCTTTCCTACCTTTCAACACGGGCGCACTAACTCAGGAAACGGTCGTCAGTCCGTGAATACACATTAATTTAATCTTCCCCACCCACTCACACTATCGTCCGATGGTGACGTCTTTCAAACCGAAACATTGCCCGTGTTTGTGTCCGCGCCACCCCGCACAATCCGCTCGACGAAATGGAGCCGTGCCACATGTACGAAGAAAGCAGGACAAAAACACGAAGCACCTCAGCACGAAGCAATCCAAAGGTTTCGCGAAGATTGTCAACGTGGCGGGCATCAAAAGAGACAATCAGCATGACACGGCCAGCATAAGAATACCATCCTCGAGGAGCATCTTGGAAAATCCAAGAAGATCCAGGAAAATCCAGATGAAAGACAGTCCACTCCAGAAGGCACGGTTAACCGAGGATTAGGGAATCCAGCATCTGGATAGAGCATTAATAGCAAGGACATCTTGAACCATGCAGACATTCTCAAAATGCTGGGAGAATCAGTTGGCATCCTGAAGAAACCAGAACAAAATCACGAAGCACCTCAGCTCAAAACGATTTTGAAGTTTTCTCAAAGGCTTTCAACATGGCAGGCATCAAAAGAGGCAATGATCATGGCACGGCCAGCGTAAGAATACCATCCTCAAAGAGCGTCTTGGAAAATCCAGATGAAAGACAGTCCACTCCAGAAGGCACGGTTTACCGAGGATTAGGGAAGATAGGGAATAGCAAGGACATCTTGAACCATGCAGACATCCTCAAAATGCTGGGACAATAAGCTGGGATCCTGAAGAAGCTAGGTCAAAAGCATGAATCGCCCTGAAACCATGCTGAGGCTCAGAGAACCTCCCAAAAACAGCCGTCCAAAATGCTCACAGGGAAAATCCCAGCAGCAATTTCAGAGGTATATCGAAGGCTTTCAGCGAGGCAGGCACCACAAAAGGCATTCAGCATGCCACGACCAGCATGAGAGCGTGCTGGATTTTCAAGGAGCTTCTTGGTAAATCCAGAAAACGCCAGAAGAAGGATCAGTTCACCCAGCAGTCGGCAATCCTCCCAAAGCACCCGGATGAAGATTAATCAGTATTTTAATGATCTTTAGGCATGACTTTCACGTTTTTGTCGCAACTGCTAATGCAGCATGGAGTCGACCGGCATCACATTGGATCCTCAAGAATATTCTTGGAAAATCCAGAAGAATAAGACGGTTTATCAGCAAGGCCATAGGAAAATCACCGCAGCAGCATCCGGATGAAGAATAACAATAATCTTCTCGATCAATTTCACGGTTTGATTGACAATTAGCATCACCAAAGACACAGTTTTCTTACATCTGCGTATGATTTCCGGTCTGCTTTGAGGCTGCAGCAAAGGGTCTGTTTGGAGGCCCTCACAGACTACTCCAGACCTATTTGATAACGACGCCAGGCAATTTTAAGACGCAGGATTTGATGAATTTGTTCTTAAAACTGTTCATCCAATCACATGGCCATGAGCAACTAAATTTGGAGCAGTCCGGGACTGCCTCATCGAACAGAGCTAAAAACATTACTCCGCACGATATCAGGCCGCAACAAGTCTTGATTTTGTCCAGCATCCTCGAGGATTTCAAGCGTTCAAATGTAGCCCACCCTTTACAGCGACGGTCGGATGACACCCCGCAGTTACAGGCGTCACCCTCGGCGTACTAGTTAATGTCTTCGATATGAATATTCATCGGACGTCTTCTCCGGCCTCGTCCCATCCCGATACAGTTTGTGATCAACGCGTTTCCCGTCGTTGGGCTCGTACCCCATCGTAAGTACACCCCCGTCCAGGACAGTACACCCCCGTCCAGGGCAGTCCTACAAATGCTGGACCAAGGGACGTCCACGGTCGGCTGAACGCTTTCCGTTAAATGACCGAACCAGGTGGACCTGCTATATAATGCAATGGAACATCAGGGGGGGGGGGATTTTGGTCGTATCCGGAATCGAAATTCGAACTTCACTCTTGCAGGTATTTTACGTCTTTTCGGAAAGGCTAGTACAGCACAGTACCAGAGTAGTGGAAAATACCAGGACTCTCTATGGAAGTAAAAACGAAAGACTCATTTCTCATCAGGATCTGTGATTCAATTACTAGGGAATTACAATCTCTAATTATTCGAATTGTAATTGCAGCATTACTTGCCTAAAGAAATGAATAACGATTACATTCTAGAGCTTTGTAATTTCAATAAAATTTGATCGTAATTTTGGGATTCTGTAATGTATGTGCTGTCGTAATGATGTAGAAAATAAGGGGAGCGAAATGAGCGTAGAGCGTAGTTGAGCTGGGAATGAATATAATATTACATTGAAAAAGAAACATGGCTTCTGAGCAGCGACGACAGTGTTGTACCCACATACGTGACAGGGGTATCGTATAATATCATTTTATATCGTACATAATAGATTCTAATGAAAAATGATATTGTACTGCGGGAATAAATCGAATGAAAATACATTGCCGTCAAATTGAATTAAGTTGTGACGTTCAAAAGCGATCGGGCTTCCTGCAAACGTGATAAATCCACGTTCAATTCAGCATGCAAGAGCTGACACGAAACGTTTACAAGGGAAGCGCCTGGTACTCACGATTTAGAGCAATCACGCCATCTATTTTGAGCTAGGATTCGATCATCCGTTGGTTATCGACACCGTACGAACGATATCGCTCGGTCAGGTTTGTCGGATTGATTAAATTGGTGACACGCAGTGTGCACCGCAGACATACGTGCTATTTTGTATTGAAACATTGCTGTATTTTTAGAGCGATCTAGGGCTTAAAATTTGATTAAAAACCCGGAGGGGTATACGGCCTTTTTTTTTACAGATTCCTACAGAAAAATAAAGTCCATAGGGATCGAGGTGGCGTTGGCGTAAACGATAATTTTCCTGAATACATGTTTAACAACAAGTTAACGCCAACCTGGTGGGGGGTTAGTGATTCCATTTCAGACCGTACCTACCCACTTGACGAATTGACAGACCGTTTGCACCTAATATTGTGAACAATGAAGGAATCAGTGGAAACAGCCCTTTACCAACTTACCCCCAGTCGTTCCAGGAACCCCCGAGAGCCGGCGATGCGGAAACAAGTTAGCAATTCAATGCTGCCCGTATGGCCGTGTCCATGCTATCGGGCAAGAGCCACTCGAACTAGAAGTAACCCATTTAAGGGGCAGACAGTCCTCGAAAGCTTTGCTCACCCGTTCGTCCCCGGATCAACGGGCGATCCGAAAGGGATAATCGCATTTGATATGAATTCCTCAAGGTATTATGGGCTGAGCCCCGTGCCTATTTAACAATATGACTTGATATTCGAGATGGCTACTTGATACACGTACTTCAGAAGTAAACATTAATACAACATTAATTGGTATAAAAAACATAAATATTAGGACAAGGGACTCACGGGGATAGCGTTCAGAAATTTGCGAATTGTAAATTCATTTACGATAGCAATTACCTGATATTTCCTTATAAGCCTTAATAGAAACCCCGAAATAACAATTGCAGTTTTTTAGTTAACTAATTATATCACAATAACAATGATTTGTAGCTCTAACATTATGGGCATTCTCCAACATTTATGGCAATCTTTGCTTTCACAAGGGTATTTTCCTTGTTTTCGCTATTCGTTTAATTCCTTTGACGATTAGGCGTAATTGCAAATGAACATATTTATTAATTAAATTTATGATTATTAGGGCGAATAATTTAATTTTGATTTTCTTCCCACGAATTTATTTACTTATGTAAACAATATTCCTCAAAAATGAATCGAAAAATGGTTATAAAACTTCCGCAGTTGTACATAAGTATTGGTACATGGTTATGGATCGCAAATTCTTTTCACCGCTGCCCAAACTAAATTCTAGAAATCATGTACCAAAATCGGACAAACATTTTTAAATCAATTTTTTATGCTTTGCGGGTGGCGAGACAAATTTTAATTTGAAACCAGGAAAAATCCTTTTTTCATACAAATGCCCAGGGTGGCAGTCTACTCGAAGTAAACATAATAAGTAGGGACCAACGTTAATTCAAAGAAAACCCGGTCCGCACAATTGTAATGAGAAAAGCCGGAATAATCTCGGTCTACGGACCTAATAAGTTCAACTCGCTTTTTGCGCAGTAATCGCGCTGGAACCGGAGGACAAATATTGCTTTTCATCATCAAGATAATTATTGTTACCCGACTTTCCCTTTGTCGATGCTGCTTTCACCACCGGATGTTTCAGAAGAGTCAACTTAATTACGCTAATTTTCGTCCATGGAGTTTATCCAGTTGAGCAAACGAGAAAAAATTGAACAAATCTCAAAACATGAAAGTATTTTTATTCCTGTATCACCGAAATACGCAAGAAATTAATGAAATGCAAGGCTCGGAAATTGAGGGAAATTTTGGACATTCACAATGACCTACAAGTTATACGATTTCTACAACAAAAACAACAACAACCTCGACAACAACTTTTAACTGCAAGTTCTACAACAACTTTTACCTAAAGCTCTACAACTTCCCACCAAAGCCAGATTTCGGCGATTCGATCGATTTCCCGCTTTTGTTGTTGGGATTAGCGACATTTTTCCATCTTTGTCCGAACAATGGCCGATCTAAGGACGAAGACTGCCGAGGACTTCGAACGATGGTAACACATCATCTTGGAAGTCTTAGCCCTGTCCCTTCGAGTCCATTTTATGTATTGTGGGGGATATCCTCGTCAGGGGGTGGCAAGTCGAATTTACGACCCCTCGAGGACTCGCTGACCGGCGATGGCCGTGAGAAATGGCAGATCTGATAAGTCCGAGGCGAAGCCATTCGTGCTTGCCATGTGTAACACATCGGTTTACGAGGGCGTCTTCATCCTGAGCTGTTGGGAAGTGTGTTCACCGCAGAAACGAATCCTGACAATCCTCGCCCTGCTTGGTATATGTCACTAAAAATGGGGGCCTCTAAATTCAGACTTAAGATTGTCTTCCTTGAAGGGGTCGATTCTTTAGTTAAATTGCAACAATTTTTTATCTATAAAATTTTTTGTGAGCCCAAGAGAAAGACCACTTTTTTGGCTTTAAAGATTTTTTCGTGTTTTCGACTCCTTCCCAGTAAAATAGCCATAAGTCCCTTAAATTGTGGAGGAATCACAAAAATTATTATGCCTCTGAAAAGCCCGTTAAATTTCCTATAATCTTAAGTTATTAGCAGCTTTCCCACTAGAGTCAAATAAATAGAAAATTGGGACAAAGTCGAGAATTGCTCAATTTCAAGCACATTTTTCCGCTTTCGATCGTCGATTTTTCCTGTGTACTTTAAGGTACTTTAAAAAATGATACACCACTAGAAAGCTGACATTCTGAGCCAGTTTTTCCCGGAACAAGCACGACATTTTTCTCCTTTTTTCTCGTCCTAAGCGCGCACAGAAAAAAGGTAATTTTCGAAAATTGAGCGACTGTCGACTTTGGCCCAATTTTCTGCTTATTTAACTTGATGATAAAAAGCTGCAAATACAGGTAGATAATAGGAAATTTAAAGCACTTCTCAACGGTATCCTCATTTTTGTAATTGCTCTAAAATTTGAGGGGCTTATGGCGATTAAAATTGAACAAAGTCGAAAACCCGAAAAAATCTAGAAAAAAAAGCGTTTTTCCCCTTGGGCTTATTTGACGGAGCAAAAAATCGTAGGAAATGAGCAAAAAATCTACTTCTGTATACCGAGGCAGGAAAGTAAAATGTGGAGGAAATTGTTGAAAACCCATAGCAACAAGGGAAATGTAGTTTTCTCGAAGTTTCTCGTCAAAAGGGAATTCTATTCGTTGTTAGACGAAGAAACTTGAGATTTGTATTCAAAGTTCGTCTGCCTATACATTGAAGCTTTTTAATGACTATATGGCACGGTGCACCACAATTTATTTGAGAATGAACCCTAGTGATTTTAATGTATTCAGCCCGTTGAAAGAGAAAGCTCATCTACACAATCAGTACAAAAAAAAAAAAATAAAAAAAATATAAACAGCTAACCAACAATAAAATGAACAGATAATAAAAAATAAACCGAGAACATGGAATATGCACATATGAAATAATGCACATAATATTAAAAATTTAGCACAAGAAAACTAAATTCCATTGGTTAGAGGAGTTTTCAAATTGATTTGGAAAATTCTCAATTAAATCAGAAAAATTCTCAAATAAAATTGGAAATTTTCAATTTTTTGGAAAAATCTCAATTATTTTGATAAAATTTCAATGTTCTTCGGAAAATTTACAACTTTTTTTGGAAAATTCTGAATTTGACTGGGACAAAATTCCACAAAACGCAAAAAAAAGTAATCTAAATTTACTCAACTTTCAATATGGGGCAAGCTCGAAGAAAGCTCGTACAGCTATTAGCAGGAGAGGCCTCGTTATTACGAACCTTCGTCATCAAGAACCAACGGCCAAAATACGCTGGCGGCTATTATTTGTTACAAAATCTCCCATTAGCCCTGCATCCATGGATCAATACCGGCAAAAGGCCACCGAAAGGCCGGCGCGATGGAAAAATGAATGACGGGACAAAAAAAAATATCCGAGCAAATCCGATAACGAACTGGTTATAACAATGCGAATGTAATCCGAAATATGTCCTTTTTGATGAACCGGAGGATCCAGGACATGCGATGGAAGCATTCAATAGCCGAGTGAAGGATTTTCATTCGGAAATAATAGAAGACTTCAAGCTAGGTTCCCATTTTGAAGAGATTGAAAAACGATTTTTTCACTTAAGCATAACTATAAACCTTTAAAGCGAAAAATAGAAATTTTTTCGTGATGCACCTATGAGCATTTTCGAAAAATACCCCTTAAATAGATTTTATTAAATAAAATTTTTTATTTGGTTGATAATTCACCAAAATGTGCAAACATGGGATAAATTAGTTGGTATCTACTTATTTAGTAGTGCCTACCCATTAAGTACGTATACATTCTTTTAAATTAAATAGTTCAAAATGTTGAAAAACGTCGTTTTTCTATTTTGAAAATTGTATTTTTTTATAAGGCAAAAAAAAGTTAAAAACAAAATTCAAAAATTTTGTTAAATCTTTAAAGATTTTATGAAAATTTCAAAATTATTGCCCGATTTTATTCCAGTTGTTTGAGTTTAGAACATTTTCCGGTAAAATGCAAACTAATATTTTATTAAATTCAGCGATAGATTAATTTTAATAAATTTTTGCAGTCCAGGGCTGGGCACACGTCAGAAAAAGATGCACACCCTCTCCCGAACATGCCCCTCAATCCCCAAGAAATTAATAAACATTTTTGCGTTGAAAAAACAATTAATTTTAAAAAATTGTATTTTTTTATAAGGTAAAACAGAGATCATAAAAAAAAGGAAATTCTAACATTTTACTAAATCTTGAAATATTTTATGAAAATATAAAAATTATTTCCAATTGCTGGAGTTTAGAACATCTTTAGAACATCTGGAAACTTATATTTTATTAAATTCAGCGATAATTTCACTAAAATGGACCGGATTATGGAGTAGGTATACCGTCAACCAGTACTCAAGGATTCGGATGTATTTTATGGTATGTATTTTTACAAACTGTATTTTAGCCATTGGGATTTTAAAGTCGATGAAAAAGGTAAAACAATAAGCGTTTTATAGGGCAGTCTGCACCTGTAGCCCCCATAACGGCAGACCTCGACCGGCAGAGCCCGCATACTATTTAGGTACGATAAAATCTTATCCCGACGTTTATTATTTATAAAATCAGAGTCCCACTTTCATCCCACTCCAGTAGTCGAGGAAGTGTTAACGTTTTCGTACCGCAGTTTAAAATTCATAGCCGGACAACTCAGACGACGGAAACATCGTCGAATAATTAAACCAGGAATTGTTAATAAGGATAAATAATTTCAATAATAACCAACATACCGGACATTTTCTCGAAGATTATTCGGTGTTCGATCGAACCGCACATAATTTCTGCATATTTTTTACTTCCATATTTACAGAGTAAATGGAAGTATTGTGATCGTCCTAAAATCGAGAATCGGAACGGAGCTTCAGAAAAAATTTTTTTCTTATACACATTTACTCAGAATCACTTCCTGAACAAGTGTCTGTGTGTCCGTGTGTCCGTGTGTCCGTCTGTCCGTCTGTGGTCATTTACAAAAATGGCCATAACTCCCTCATTTCTCAACCTTTTTTCAAATTTCTTGAACTGAAATGTTTGTCTCGGCAAGACCTAACACCCTGTTTAATCGGAATTTGGATAACGCACAGTACTTCCGAGATATTTGCATTTTTAGTGTTTTCTATTTTATTTTTTTCCGGCCGCAAAAATGAACCGATTTGAGCGTTCTTGGTCTTAAAATCTTTGTTTTACCTTGCAGAATATGTGGATATTTTTTACATTCCGAAAATGTGGCGTTTTTTCATTTTGGGCGAATTTTAAAATTTTAATACTGAATTTTTTGATATTTTTGACCTAAACACCCTTAAAAGCAGTCAAAATATGATCAAATTGTGTCACAATTTTACATTCCAAAATATGGAAGTATTGTGTGTTATCTACGCACCACTGGTTTTTAAATAACAAAAATCAATAAATATCAAATCCTTGAAGGCTCAACTCAGTTGTATTGGCCATTAAAAAATAAAATAAAAACAGTAATTGCCCATAAAATGTAACGATATTTTCCTAAATTCTCTCAACACCGACAATGGCAGCAAAACAGAAAATTGTTCAGCTAAGTAATTCAATAAAGTTTGATGAAAAAAAAAAACCTAATAAATTTGGGAACTAAAATTTTTTGCTAATTTTTTTTTTCTAAATTACCTACAGGAATTCACTGAAATAAACGAAAATTATTTTCCGAGTAGCATTCGAAGCAGTTCATATTCGCGGACTATCATTCATCGCGTTGGATTTCTCTTTCAAAGACGATTTGATGACGCAAATGTCAGCATTCGCAATGATAATGACTTGCCATTCATATCTCGAGATAACAGACAAATTGGATGATTCAAGTTGGCTCAAAGAAAAGGCGATTACACACAGCTGGCAGAGTGGGGATGGCCATGGGATGATTTGACACGCCGATGAAATCGATTGGACTGGAAGGCAGACGCCACCTCGACCAATCGCAAATCGGCGATTCTCGCCTTCTCTGCCAGCGAACGGGATCGATTAAGAAGTAATTTTCATAGTAATAAGATAAGTCCATAGAAATATGCTTGAGGTTTGGCAAAGTAATAATTCCTAATCTAAACGGTTAATTATGTAATCTATTTTTGCCCAACACTGGTGCCATATATTAGAATATTTGTTATAAATCTTCCCATCATCGTGCCACAAATTAATTTTGCGCTCGTCTATCAATCATATTGGAAATAAACAAAAACTGCCCAAACCTACTATAATGCAGCTTAATGGTGTTGACAATATTTGGCCTTCTCCGACCGTTCATAATGATTTTTTTGAAACACTTCCAGTTGGTCATTCTCGAACTTAGCCGATGCTTCTTCGGCGAACTGTTCCCATTTCCTTTCGTATAAGAAAAACTTCCTTTTCCCCGGGAAACAACAAGAGGAAACAAACAAAGTGGGTATGGACTTTCGGCCAGGAAGGGTCAGAGATGTATTTCGGGATAGGGCGGGTCAACATTGTGGCCTTTTGAGCCCTCGAGGATCAGCCATAGTTTCCATCCTATGGGGGAATACGTACGAAATTAAATCGAATTCTTCTGGAAAGTTTGTCCGTCTTCACGAGTTTATGCGCCTTCGAAATTGAAATTCTAGGGGGTTTCCAAAGCAGCCTGGAGTTCTGGACGCTTTACTGGAGTTCAACGCTGAATTAACTAGGTACTGAACCCAAAGAACCAAAAATGAAATGTTGAGGATCGACCTGTTATTCAATTTTTGAAGTAAAATATTAGGGTTTTCAAGCCCTGATGAAGAAAATAAAATTTTTCGAAAGCTCGGCGAAAGAGAGAGAGTTTTATCTGAAAACCCTACCCTTGATATTTGACTTAAAAAAAAAATTCTTGGGCAATTACAATGGTTTGTTATTTAATAATAACACCAAATTGTCAGTCTTTATTCGATTAGTATAACAATCTAGAATATAGTTAACAAACATTTTAGACAACAAAAAGAAAATTTAGATGACATATTTGCCGTACCTTTGTCGTCCTACTTGAAGTTGACGTTTTAATATTTCAAAAAATTGTTTGGTTTTTTTTTTTATTTAAGAAAATAGGTACATACCTACATAAGAAAAGCGATTTTAGTTAAAACACAAGTTCTACTGGTTACATCAATTCATACATGACATGTACATGTAGGTACATGTACATGTGCATGTACAGTAGGTACATTGTACCTACTTGTAAATGCACCTTTGTTCAAATACTTTTAGATGTACATTAAATGTTCAATTCAACAAATTTTGTTCAGTTACTTATCATCCTTCATTGGCCCGATCCTGAAATAAAATCGCTCATTTGTTCAATTACTTGTAATAGTACCTACATTGCCAATAGGTACTTGCAATATCTTGAATTACTTGTATTTGTAAATTTATTTTCATAATTCCAAATCTGGCCATTCACTTTTTAATGTACTTTTGTTTAATTAACTGTAATTGAAGATTTGTTCGATTACTTGTAATTGAACATTATTTGTTCAATTAATTGTAATAGAAAATTATTTGTTCTACCACTAAGTAATACCAATGTACTCTTCATCGATTCAATTACTTGTAACATTGTGCAATAATTGCATAATTGAACAATTATTGTTCAATTACTTGTAAATGCAAATTTTTCCAATTAATTGTAATCGTGCTTTCGTTCAACTGCCTACTTATAATTGTAAATTTGGCCAATCGCTCGCAATTGTACGTTTTTTCAACAACTTGTAATTGAAATAAATTTAAATACGCTGGGACTCGTTGAATTGTAGGATAACTTGCAAAAAAAATGACCTGATGCCCTACGATAATGAATGCCTCGACGATGAATGAATTAATTTCGAAGGGGATGAAGAAATCCCTCGTATTTCTGCACAATGGCGTCAATATTTAATGGCGGACGAGGAAAGCTCAAAAATCCTGAACAGCAGATTCAAATCGGTTTGAACTTTTGTCCAGCCCTTGCCGTTTTCGCCATGTTTTGATGCATTATTAATCGGCGGAATTAATTCGCCCTTCCCCTCGCACGAGGGTCGAGGGAAGTAATTGAAAATCGGGTCAATGGTTTTCGTATAGCGAACTACAAGCGGATTCATGGCGGTTTTCGAATGCTTTTCAATACGACAATGTCCTCCGGCTTTTGTTTAGGGCGATGTCATCGTATTTTATCGCCGGCTTCCGTTTTGTGTTTTCATTAAAAGTTCTGACCGAGTCAAGAGCTTCGAGGGTGACTATTCACGGCCGAGGACATTTTGACTTTTGGAGCCGAATTCGGCTGTTTGTCTACGGCGGATTCGGACTGACAGGACAAACAGCCCTGACCGGTATCGGTGACATTCTTTCGATATCTCGGTTGTTACGTTGGTTTTGCTCGAGAGTAGAGGAATACGATGAGAAAAAACACGATAGGATTGGAAGACTATTTGAGCGGTAAACCGCGGCGTTGATGAAGATCACAGGTTTGAGTTTTTGAGGCCAAACGCTAACAAGAAGTATACCTACCTACATGCACAGTTATTACAAGTAATCGAACCAATTTACAATTATTACGAGGAATAAAATATTCATTTTATTGATTTTTATTTCATTAATTTTTTATTTTATTAATTACCTCCATATTTACAGAGTAAATGGAAGTATTGGAATTTTAGCGAACATTTTTATGGTGAATTTTTCATTCCGAATATTTGGATACCTGACTGAGTCAAACTGGCGCTCTAGTTTGAAGGTGAATCATGCCCAACGGCCGAGATAGCGCTCCGCCCGGATTGATCAGGAGAAAGCTCGCGTAGTTCGGCTAACTTATTAGAAAAAATAAGCTTCTTCCCTCTCTCTCTCAAGGAGGCTCCTTGTCCCACCCGTAGACGCTCCCTATCTCACCCTCGGACGCTCAATATCGCTCACTGAGCGATAGTCGGGCGGTCTCTGTCGCTCCTTCGGGCGGTCTCTGTCGCTCCCTCGGGCGGCCTCTATCACTCCCAAGGACGCTCCCATGGTGGCTGCCTAGGCGCTCCCTCGGACGCTCCCATGGAGGCTGCCTAGTCGCTCCCAAGGATGTATTATTGCCTTGCGAGCGGAGGAGGGGGAACCGCCCCGCCGCTCGGGAGCGCCATTTTAATTGTTTTACCTTGCAGAATATGTGGACATTTTTTATATTCCGAAAATGCGGCATTTTTTTATTTTGGGGGAATTTTAAAATTTGAATAGTGAATTTTTTTATTTTTGACCTAAAGACCCTTAAAAGCAGTCAAAATATGATCAAATTGTGTCACAATTTTACGTTCCAAAACATGGAAGTATTGTGTGTTATCTACGCACCACTGGTTTTTATTTTATTATAAATTTTTATATATATTTACAAGGAATAAAATATATTATTACGAGGAAATTTTTTTGGTAGCGAGTTATTGAATTACGAGTTCTATAGAATGTTCATCTCCCTCGAAAACACTATAAGTGCTAATATATGGGAAGTACTGTGACTAATTCAAAAAGTACATCAGTGGAAGTTCTTCCAAGGCTCCGATTTTTGATTTTAGGCCGATCAAAATACTTTCATTAACATTTTTTCTTAAATATGGAGACTCCGTTTTGACAGGTTTGTTATTCAATTATCTATTTGCAATGATTGCAATTACAAATACCTACAACAATTACTTGTAATTGTAATTCAATGACTGAGCCGATGAATTGTAGTTACGTGAATAGAAAAAGTAAAAATTGCGATTGGAATCTGCGAACACAATTACTTTTTTTTGTAATTTGAATTAAAACTACATAAATTGTGATTTTGGGGTTCTAATTACATGACATCACCAAGTTACAGCAAATTTTAAATACATTTGACCATCTCTGCATGGTCTACGATTGACTGCACAGCTTGACAGAACAAGAAGTGATTTTTATTTCAATTGAGATATTTCGGATTCTCCGTCAACCTTAGTAAGAGTTTGTTAAATCTGGCACCTTTTTAGAGCCACCACCAATTGAAAATTCAGGACCCCCCCCCCCCGTTCGGTTAGCGAGGCTGTCCAAGTGACAACAGGTGTCAGGTCGGGGGTGGCGATTAGGAACTTTCTTCACGAATCCAGGGGTGAATATTTCGTGCTGACTAAGGGAGGAATCCTCGGGGGAGGTCTCACCGCGACAAGAAGCGGACCATAAGCAATTTCGGTATCGTTTCACTTTTGAAAGTCGGGAGAGCGAGAAACGTTTCCTTCGAGGATCGAGGTTTGCCATAATTGGGCTGATATTGGAGGTTCTAAGGAGCTGGTACCATAATAGGGTGAAGTAAAAAACGGTTCACAAGCTTAATGCTCAAGCTCAAATTACGAACCCAAGTCAAAAACTGAAACCACAAATTCAACCTTCAAACTCACAAAGTCAACGATGAAACTTAACTTTCAAACTCAACCAACTGAGTCTGAAGGTTGAGTTTGGAAGTTGAGTTCGAAAGTCGAGTTTGAATGTTGAGTCTGTGAGTTGAGTTTGTAAGTCGAGTTTGAAAGTTAAGTTCGAATGTTGTGTTTGAGAATTGAGTTTGTGAGAGGAGTTGAAAGTGAAGTTCTAATGTTGAGTTTGAAAGTTGAGTTTGAACGTCAGTTTGAGTTTAACTTTGACTTTCAGTTCGAGTTTGAACGTCAGTTTGAGTTTGACTTCGAGTCTCTGAAACGAGAAAGGTTTCAGGGGGTGTTGTAAAAACACATAGGTACATTATTTCTGGAAATAATTTATCAAAATCTTGTTGTAATGTTCATTTTGTGCTTAAACATTTTTTCGAAAATATTTCAAACTTTTTACATATTTTCCACATATTTTTTGGAAATATTTCAACCTTTTCACATAGTTTCCACATATTTTAAGAAAATTAATACATATATCTGTCACATATTTGGCAATTTCGAATACATGAAAATCCGATCCCTAGTGATGAGGAAACCTTCCTCGATAAATCATTAGTTTTTTTGGTATAAAATGACAAGCAGGTAGCCTAACTGTTCAACAATGAATTGACATTCAGGTTACTGCAGCAGCGCTGAATTTCAATCTTCGCCAAATTCTGCCCTCCGCGGCTGAGATTTTTTTCCATTTTTTTTTTTCAGAACAAAACGCTGACTTTCTTCATCGCTATCCAATCATGCGAACGGCTGAAGAAAATTGCCGACCAGGAGGGGCAAATAGCCCGGGGGTACCTGCGGGAGCCAAGTGGAGCGTAGCGGGGAGACCTGACCGTGACAAATCGTAAAACACTCTTCCCCGCCCTGGAATTAATCCCGTTTCGAGGGGAAAAAAGGTTCGAACCTGTCGAAGAAAACTTCGAGATGGCGACCCTCGATTTGGGGACTTAGGTCAAAACCTCCATCTTCACTTGATCGCAGGCGGGGACATTTTCCCGGCCAATGTTTTGGCCCGAGTCGTAAAAAGATCGAAAAGTTTATGCGCGCCATAAAACTGGGCGGAAAAACATTAATGTGCCCTCTGTTCGGTTAGGCTCGGCTGAATTTAACAACATAATTATTGATAAAGAAAAAATAATTAAGAAAAATAATAGGTATCCCATCATCTATGAATTATTAGCTATTCAACTCCCCCTCAACTAACACAAGGCGGGGAGGTAACGCCAAGACTCGCAAGTTCAAAGTACGCAGGAGACCGTAGACATGCGCGGACAAGTTTCTCTTCGGATTCGGCAGGTCAAGACAGATTCGCTTATACGGCGAAAAGCAAAGACTGAAACGGTAAACTAAAAAAAAGAGCGAATTCAATTGATGCAATAAATACATTTTTCGGACAATTTTGTTTTCTATTTTGCGTATTTAGTAGGTAATTTTATTTTTATAAAAATAGAACTTATGGAAAGAAAACATAGGTATATAAACAAATTTATGTATAAACAATAAAAATTATTATATTCCTAAAAACAATACCTACAGTGCTTTTAGTTCATGAACATCGAACAATTCTTGTTTCAAAATCGATAGACACTTTTTTTTTCATTATGAAAATTTTCGTTTTTTTGAGAATTATCTTTTGCCCAAATTATAAAATTAAGAGATTCGATTTTTTTGATTATATTTTTTCCTTTTTTACGAATAAAAGGTAAATAATTCTCGTTTTTGATTTCATAATTTTTATAAAATAAAAAGTGAACACTGGATTGTTCGAGTTCAAGTTTGCACTTATCGGTCTTTGAATTAGCAAACGTTAACTAATATCTAACATCGTAAATGCCATTCTGTCGGAGCTGCTTATCCTGTCACTTTGTTTCAGCGGATGACAGAGTGTAATATCAGGCCTGCAAAAGTGCGATAATATTGAAGGAAGTGATGCGTCAGCAATTCTCGAATGAGTGAACCCATGGTAAATATCTAAGGACTAAACTATGCCTAATAATAAATAATTCTCCAAGATATTCAATTATTATTTAAAATATATTAAAATTATTTGTATTTTCGATAGTTGATGATAATAATAATTAGGCAGATAAATATAAATAATTTGTTCTCTTTCCATAAAAATGTAATTATTTTTTATTGAAATTATTATTTAAAATAAATGTAAATCCAAATAATGAAAAATAATAAGAGTAATAAACTAACAATTCAATTTAAAAAATTAAACAGCGAGAAAACAACTAGAATTAAAAAGGCAAAGAGCTGAATTAAAATTAAAATTTGCAACATTGACGTTATCAACTTCATTAAAATTTTTCTGCTGGTTAACAACAACCTCTAAGAACTACATGATCAATAAATCATTGAGCATCTTGGCCTGATCTTTCTGAGCTGAAAAACTTGCTCAGGCAACACAAAAATGTAGAAAACGACAAAATATAGATAAACGTATTTTCCGCCTGATGAGATAATAATGCGGAGAGTTTGAATAGATAAGTGGTAGCGAGTTGATTGGATCAGAATTGATTATAGTTCGGTATTGTACTCGGAATTGAGGAATCATCATTTCCTAAACCGACCTACGTGTCCATTCTCGTTCAGTAATGTTTATGTAATTCGAGTAACCTGTTAATCAATATTTCATCGGCAGATCATCAATAGGTAGGTCAAAGTAATTTGTTGTAGAGGAAGTGTGCTAAATTTTTGTACGAAATAGAGATATGAAAGAGATATGTGATACCCAAGATCGACATTCTGTAGCCTAGAAAATGTCGAATTAGTGATTGATTTTTAATTTATTATATTTCTAATAAAGATAAATTTTTTCTGTACATTTTTAACCTACTTCAAAAAGGAGGAGGTTACTCAAGCTGACATTCAATTTGGTAACGCGATTTTTCATTTTTTAGAATTTAGTAAGTGGAGCTACAGCCAAAAATTCAGTAGGTAAAAATTTGATTTTTTAAATTCTTGAAATTTAGCATTAAATGCAAATTTGGCAAGCTTTGCAAATTTTGCAATCTTTTTTCATATCCAAACACTTTTTTCAATTTTTTCTTTAACATTTAAAGCCTTAAAATATATTTTCTCTACATTCTATTTTTTGATTCCTCGCTTCCATATTCAGACGAATCGCTTGTAAAGAATGTGTTTTCTGACATTAAAAAAAGGGTAGATTGATTCTGTTGGACCATCTTGTTACGCCAGATAGTACCTGGCGGTCTGAGGGAAAAGCATCCGTGAAAGGGGCTTCAGTGTGCGGGAAAAATAAATAAGTTATTCAGTCGGGCCGGCATTGGAAAGGGACTTGTCTGCCTCAAGGTTCGAAAAAGCCGTTCCCGGCAACATTTCCTTTGGCAAGCTTGTAGGGAGGGGTCCATTATACTTTATCATCATTAACTAATGGTCCCTTCGGCTATAGAATTACAGTTCGGATGGGAAAATGCGAATACACGTTTTCCAATGCCGAGGGGTTGGTTAATGATTATATTAACAATGAGCGGCTACTGGTGATCATTCAATTTTTTCCTGGGATTTCGTTTTTCCACGGAGACATTGTCGCATAACGGCTTTTCACTACAAAGGCTGTATCAGAAGTACGGCTCAGACCGCACGCGAACCGCCGGCAGGCCCGGAACATTCGACAATTGAATCCTACTCGGCCGGCGGCTTGAGCCATTAGTCGCGCCTCCGACTGGCCGAGTGCCACGTTCCGCACAACGGGCCCGCCGAGGCGGCTGAGTGCCGCATAAGCGATTTTCAGCGATTTCCACTTTTCAAGGCGGCTCGCTATCTTAACCACAGCCGCCCGCAACAATCGGCGCCTTCATTCCAGCCGCCCAGCTGTGGCGCCTCAATTAAGGTATACTTGGCCGGGGGACCAACAGATGGGCGGGCTGGGGGCGCGGCCTGATGGATTCAACGCCCTACGTGATTGGCCAAGACAGGTCAACGAAGTCTAAACCCGACTCTCATTGGCTAGACCACGCCCATAGTCAGCGTTCGGTTACAAAAATGACGATATCTCCCTCAATTCTAAACGTTTTTTCAAACTTCTTGAACAGCAATGTTTGTCTAGCCAAGGCCCATTATTATCTTTATCTGGAATTTCGATTTCTCACAGTACATCCGATATATTGGCACTTTTGTAGGGTTTATTCTGACCACAAAAATAACACGGTTTGAGCGATCTTGGTTTTAAAATCCTGGTTTTAACGTTTTTATGAGGATTGCCAAAATACCATCTTTGCTGGAGTTTCGACAACACTGGAGTTTCGACCTCAGTTCTAACTGACCTCAGTTCAAGCTGACCTCAGTTCAAACTGACCTCAATTCCAACTGAACTCAGTTCAAACTGACCTCAGTTCAAACTGACCTCAGTTCAAACTGACCTCAGTTCAAACTGACCTCAGTTCAAACTGACCTCAGTTCAAGCTGACCTCAGTTCAAACTGACCTCAGTTCCAACTGAACTCAGTTCAAACTGACCTCAGTTCAAACTGACCTCAGTTCAAACTGACCTCTGTTCAAACTGACCTCAGTTCAAACTGACCTCGGTTCAAACTGACCTCGGTTCAAACTGAACTCAGTTCAAACTGACCTCAGTTCAAACTGACCTCAGTTCAAACTGACCTCAGTTCAAACTGACCTCAGTTCAAACTGACCTCAGTTCAAACTGACCTCAGTTCAAACTGACCTCAGTTCAAACTGAACTCAGTTCAAACTGAACTCAGTTCGAACTGACCTCAGTTCAAAATGAACTCAGTTCAAACTGACCTCAGTTCAAACTGAACTCAGTTCAAACTGACCTCAGTTCAAACTGAACTCAGTTCAAACTGAACTCAGTTCAAACTGACCTCAGTTCAAACTGAACTCAGTTCAAACTGACCTCAGTTCAAACTGACCTCAGTTCAAACTGACCTCAGTTCAAACTGAACTCAGTTCAAACTGACCTCAGTTCAAACTGACCTCAGTTCAAACTGACCTCAGTTCAAACTGACCTCGGTTCAAACTGAACTCGGTTCAAACTGAACTCAGTTCAAACTGAACTCAGTTCAAACTGAACTCAGTTCAAACTGACCTCAGTTCAAACTGAACTCAGTTCAAACTGACCCCAGTTCAAACTGACCTCAGTTCAATTCTTCTGACTCAGTTCTCAATTCGAGTGTTGATGGTGAGATGTGATAAGCAGATAATATTTCCAAAATCAGTCTCAAATTCGTATCCTGGGATCATGAGAATCTGGAAGACAAAATCTCGGCGATTCTCTCGGCTTATATTGCAATCTCGAGATTGAGGGGTTTTCGCTTTCAAGGTGCGCATGTGGCTGACACATGAGCCGGATTAGTTTACACCGGGGTTATCTCTATGTGAGGTTTTCAGATTATAACGCCTTCTTCCCCTTGAATTATTGCTCACTTTAGCCGAGACGGCTTACTGAGTTACGCCCGGAATAAGCCCGCCGGAAAAATACCCTTTTCATGGATGTTTACAGCCGGCAATAAACCGGGGGAGTTTATTTACTTTCATTAGGCATTTCCGCCCCGAAGCTGAGGCTTCTGCTGCCATTATGCAAGCGTTCAAACTCATTTTTTTTTTGGGATGATGGTAGAAAAAAGTGGCCTAATTTGAGGGTACCTATACGTAAGGCGACCAGACGTCCTACCTACCTACCAATGTAAGTACGAGGTACCTACTCGATGACGGCTAGATCCAGTGTTGCCAACTCGTCGCCTTGCTTTCCCTCTGTCGAGCACCGAAAAAATCTCTAAATTCGACCAAAAACCTTTGACTTTCAAAACGTTGTGTTCTTAACTCCAACATTAAAAAATGCCAACATAAAATGAACAAAGTCAACTTCGAGTTCAAACTCAACTTCGAGTTCAAACACAGCTTCGAGTTCAAAGTCAACTTCAAAATCAACGTCAACTTCGAGTTCAAACTCAACTTCGAGATCAAACTCAACTTAGAGATCAAAGTCAACTTCGAGTTCAAACTCAACTTCGAGATCAAAGTCAACTTCGAGTTCAAACTCACCTTCGAGATCAAAGTCAGCTTTGAGATCAAACTCAACTTAGAGATCAAACTCACCTTCGAGATCAAAGTCAGCTTTGAGATCAAACTCAACTTAGAGATCAAAGTCAACTTCGAGTTCAAACTCAACTTCGAGATCAAAGTCAACATTGAGATCAAACTCAACTTCGAGATCAAAGTCAACATTGAGTTCAAACTCAACTTCGAGATCAAAGTCAACTTTGAAATCAAAGTCAACTTCGAGTTCAAACTCAACTTCGAGATCAAAGTCAACTTCGAGTTCAAACTCAACTTCGAGATCAAAGTCAACTTCGAGTTCAAACTCAACTTCGAGATCAAAGTCAACTTCGAGTTCAAACTCAACTTAGAGATCAAAGTCAACTTCGAGTTCAAACTCAACTTCGAGATCAAAGTCAACATTGAGATCAAACTCAACTTCGAGATCAAAGTCAACATTGAGTTCAAACTCAACTTCGAGATCAAAGTCAACTTTGAAATCAAAGTCAACTTCGAGTTCAAACTCACCTTCGAGATCAAAGTCAGCTTTGAGATCAAACTCAACTTAGAGATCAAAGTCAACTTCGAGTTCAAACTCAACTTCGAGATCAAAGTCAACATTGAGATCAAACTCAACTTCGAGATCAAAGTCAACATTGAGTTCAAACTCAACTTCGAGATCAAAGTCAACTTTGAAATCAAAGTCAACTTCGAGTTCAAACTCACCTTCGAGATCAAAGTCAGCTTTGAGATCAAACTCAACTTCGAGATCAAAGTCAACTTCGAGTTCAAACTCACCTTCGAGATCAAAGTCAGCTTTGAGATCAAACTCAACTTAGAGATCAAAGTCAACTTCGAGTTCAAACTCAACTTCGAGATCAAAGTCAACATTGAGATCAAACTCAACTTCGAGATCAAAGTCAACTTCGAGTTCAAACACAACTTCGAGATCAATGTCAACTTTGAAATCAAACACAACTTCGAGATCAAACTCAACTTCGAGATCAATGGCGGGACGTTTGATTTCAAAGTTGACTTCGATCTCGAAGTTGTGTTTGAACTCGAAGTTGACATTGATCTCGAAGTTGAGTTTGATCTCAAAGTTGACATTGATCTCGAAGTTGAGTTTGAACTCGAAGTTGACATTGATCTCGAAGTTGAGTTTGATCTCAACGTTGACATTGATCTCGAAGTTGACGTTGATCTCGAAGTTGACTTTGATCTCGAAGTTGAGTTTGATCTCAAAGTTGACTTTGATCTCGAAAATGAGTTTGAACTCGAAGTTGAGTTTGAACTCGAAGTTGATGTTGATCTCGAAGTTGACGTTGATCTCGAAAATGAGTTTGAACTCGAAGTTGACTTTGATCTCGAAGTTGAGTTTGAACTCGAAGTTGACATTGATCTCGAAGTTGAGTTTGATCTCAAAGTTGACTTTGATCTCGAAGTTGAGTTTGAACTCGAAGTTGACATTCAAGATCGACGTCAACTTCGAGATCAAAGTCAACTTTGAGATCAAACTCAACTTCGAGATCAATGTCAACTTCGAGTTCAAACACAACTTGGAGAAGTCAACTTTGAAATCAAAAAAAAAAATATTCCCTCCCCTTCAAGAGCATAGACCAGGAAACCCCCAAAATTTCAGTGACTTTTTACAGTGGTTGTATATCAACGTTTAGGTACAGGAGACTGAGCCAGATTCGCGGTCCCTAGAGACGTGAACATGTTCGACAATAAATTACACCCCTCCACACATATGAACGCGATTATCTCAATTTCCTTCGCAAACTTGGCCACTTCACGCTCGGGCTGTTCCATTACCAAATTGGGAACAACTCGAGGCGAATTTTTCAGACCAGATGTGCAGATAGTGGAAACGGCCGGGAATTTCCTCGCCGGCTGGGAAATTAGCGCCCCCTACGCGCCTGAGAATGTGTGGCCCCGAAAGGAACGAGATAGCGAGTTAGTTCAATTAAAAGTTGGCGAAGATAAATTGGCGGAAAAGGTCCGAATCCTCGGAGGCTTGGCGTAATAGGTGTCAAACGTCCGGTGGCGGCTCTCAAAGTGAAAAGTTCGGCTTTCCAAAAGATCAAGAGTGCGGGTTGATGTTGGCTGGCGCGAACAGCTCCCTCTCTGGAGGACATTTTCCAAAGCCAAGGACCTATGAATGATGTCGAAGGGACCGAGGTTCAAATTTGACTTTCCTCGCTCAGCGTTGGAACCCTGGAAATCATGGGATAGGAAAGAAACAAAAATTCATCCGGTAGTTACTGCTGCTGTTGTTGTTGACGTTGCAGTTGGAGTTGTTGTTGTTGTAGTGGTTTTTGTAGTAGTCATTGCAATTTTAGATGGAGTGGCAGCTGTCCTCGTTTTGTTGTTGTTGTCTTCGTCGTGGTTCTTATCCTTATGGATGTAGTTGTCCTTGCCCTTAGCCTTATCGATGTCAAGGTTGCTGTTGTTGTCCTCATTGTACAGTAAGGAATAATTTTGATTGTAGTTGTAATCGCTTCCTACCTGCACAGCAAGAAACTTCGAAGGTACGCTTACAACAACTTTGTAAAACTCGGTAGGAAATGAACAAAAACTTGACGATTTCTTGGTAAAAACGCGGGTAAATATGTTAGAAAAGGGAAATCTGCAAAAATAGGCCGGAACGAGGAAGTTTTCGAGGGTTTCCAGAATATCCCAAAGGGTTTAAGGCCTGGTCGAGTTCCTCGGTCTTTTACAACCTTCGTGCTCTGGGTTTGGGAGGCGGTCGATCCGTCTATAAGAAGAAAGTGATCGTTTTTGGATTTTTTTCCAACTTGTTTGACTAGGAATTGAATTACCACGTTGGAGTTCTACTAAAGGTATTCAATGACATGAGTAAATTTTCCTCAAAATTCATTTTTTCAAAATTTTTTCATTTAAATTAACAGCTTTTTTTGTATGGAAATTGTACGTTAAATCCGACTTTTGGAAGGAATGTTCATTCTTTCTTAACGATGTACGTTTATGGCATCATAAATAGACGAACCTAAATTGACGATAAATCAAAAATGTTAATTTTTCACCAAAATGTTATTTTCATGGCCATTATTTAAAAAAAAAAGTTTATTCTTGAGTAAATACGTCAAACAAACACGTTCATTCTTTTTCAAATTTCAAGAAAGTTAATTTTTCCAATAAAAATATTGCTTTTTGTTAAAAATTATTCTTTTTCCCAAAAATTTCGATTTTTAGGTTAAAAAAAATGCCTGTTTCTCCCCCAAAAATTTCCATTTTTCTTCAAAACTGAACCGATTTAATTTTTTCTTCACTTACTTGCACTCTTCTTCAAAAATTGATAAATACCTAGCTACTTCAGAAAATTTTTATTCTCGCAGAAAAAAGGTTTCTTCCTCCTGAGAAAAAGCTTTGAGATGATTGAGAATTTGGGGGTTGATGCACATGCTAAAATTTAGTTACAGGAATTGGTCTACATAAAATTTTTTTTTTCGAAATTGAATCCGAAAATTTTTAAATTTTTCGCCCATAACTCAAAAACGGGTGAAAAGCGACGACTTTCTGGACGCAGACGGCGGCCGCTCGCGTCTGATCGCCAGCTCAAGATCAACACCGAGCAGCCGGAAAGAATCTGGGCGGGCCATTGGAAACCGATAAATCGACTCACCTTTTACCGCTTCTGGCCCCACTTATCGCCGAGAAACAAATCACCTGTTACCGCCAGATCAAACCTTCGGAACCGGCGAGAAACATCTTGGGTTTTCCGAATCGAAATTAGAATGCGAGCGCCATTTTTCAAACAGGCGAGGCAAGAGAATGAAAGCGAAAGTGAGGTGTTACAAGTAGACGTAAAAATGCAGTAAATTCGGGTTTCGAAAAAAATTGATACAGTTTTTCAGACGTGTTCTACTCGTTTTTAAAACGTGATATACCTAGACGTTTTGAAGACGTGTAAAAGACGTTTTACGAAGTTTTCCAAAAAAGTGTTTTAGACGTTTTAAAAATTTTCCTGAAAAGAGTTTTAGACGTTAAGACGTGTTTCTGGGGTTTTTAGCAGATGGACATTTGAGCAGATACTAAGTAACAATTTGGTAGATTCAGTTTTTGAAAAAACTGATACAGTGTTTCAGACGTTACAAGAAGTTTTTCAGAAACGTTTTAGACGCTGTTAAGACTGGTCTCCGACAGTTATAGTTCTTTTTTTAGACGTTCTGTAGATAAGTTTTTACGTTTTTCATACGTTTTATAAATATTCGTGTTTTAGACGTTTTTAGAGAATTTTTTATTTTGACATTTTTAGGAGTTTTTCAGACGTTTTTTATGCATCAAAAAAATAGAAGTGTTTTATGCGCTTTCAGTCGGGGATTGGACGTGTTTTAACGCATGCTAGACGTTTTTAAAAGAAGTTTTTGAAGAATTTTTTATTTTGAGATTTTTAAGAGTTTTTCAGATGTTGTTTATGCGTCACAAAAATAGAAGTGTTTTAGAAGTCGGGGGTTGGACGTGTGACGCATGATAGACGTTTTTAGACCGGTTTTAAACTTAAACTTAAACACGAATATGCAATAAAATTTTTTTGTCCGTCCGCCGTACGCCAAAATCATTCATGACGATGTCGTGGCCACAAAATTTAATCAGACTTTTGTGACCACGACATCGTATCAAACCACTGATCCGATTTTGATGAAACTAGTCCTAAAAGTTGTGGTTTGCTCCAACTTGGTGCATATTGTCCGGGCAATCCGATCGGAAAAGGTTAAGGGGTCCAATTTGGCATAGTTAGGGAATATTTTTGAAAAAACGCAAAAACTCAATTTTGAAGGTGATGCCGTGGGTTTAGAATTTGTTGAGTATTTTTCCAGGGTTCCTCGTTTGATTTACCTTAGGATAGGGGCTTTTTTCCGAAAATGTTTGAAAATTTTGTTTTTTAATCGGTTTGGCTCGAGATTTCTTACCACGATTTCTCCTTTTTCGCGTTTTTGCCGATTTGAGGGAGTTCTACTGAACCGATTTTGAATTTTTTGAGCTTGTTGGATTCCTTGAAGGTTTTTACACATTTTTCACTACCTATAAGTCAAAATTAGTTGGGTTTTGGTGATTGAAAACTGGTTTGACGACTAATAACATCAGGTGGTTCTAGGTAGATAGCAGTGGTGGTCGCAGATCTTAGCACATGTGGCGTTTTTTTAGGTTTTGAGCGACTTCTAGCGGATTTTTGGAAAAACTAAGTTGTTCAGCGCACGGAGCGCGAGATTTTGCATAAAAATACGTATCAAACTCATTTTCGCCAAAATGTTGGATAGCACATGTTAGAAATTAAGCGACGAAATATGGAAGTAAAAAGCGACAAATTCAAATATTTTAATTTCTATTTTTCGTTATGCATGGTCGGACGGTGGAGTAAATTTGTGAAGTACTGAAAAAGCTAAAAATAAAAAAATATAGCAAAAAAAAAGCCGCGTGTTTCCTATCGAAAGAATTGCGTCGAAATATCAGGGACAGCCAAGCTGACCCGGGATGACTTACAAGCTGACGAAAAGCCAACAACAGAATCGGAACAATTTTATGGTATCCCCCGGGCTGAAAGCGGGAGAAATAACGTTTCCCGTCAGCGCCACTGGACATCAGTGGAAAAAGGGAACGCGTAGGTGCAAACGCCCATCGTATTTTCAATTTGGCGTAAAAGTTGGCCGGGGCTTCCGCCTCTGACATCCCGCGAGTTATTTTGCACTCGGCCCAGCAGCTTTGTTCGGAGCCGATCGAACATTTCACTAGTTCGGGGATTATCCGCCCTTTCTAAAACAATGTATCGGCCGAGGAATAATTAATAAAGTATCGAAGTTGAAAAGTAAGCCGCTGACGTTTTTAAGCCCGAAGTAATAATTCAGCCTTCGATAACAGAGAACTTCATCGTTCGGCTCGTGCAGGGCAAAGTACGGGAGCCGAACCTGAAAAATCGCTACTCGTTTTGGGATAAAGATCGATGAAGAGTTTTTTTTTAATAAAAAAATTGCTACTTGGGCGATTGTGAATTTTTATGGTAGGTAGTTTTCGTGTCGAAATTTTCTCATTTACTCTTCGAGCTAATTTCTGGATAAGGTTTGATCGTAGATTATGAAAATCTAGCCAATACTGACGACGAAAATGCTAATCCGCCACTTCAAAGCGGTTGCTACGAGAATCGCGGTGGTCCTGGATTTTGTATATGTAGTTTATGTCAGTTAGAAGGTGAATAATCCGAACTTTCGTGTCCCGATCAGGCTTGGTTCTTCCGCAATCATTAAAAAACCACGCCAATTTAGCACTTTTTTTGGTTTTTCCACCAAAGTTGCTTCCCACTGCATTTTTCGGCTTTTAGGACTATTAGCAAACTTGTAGATCAGTAAATTTCCAACAACATTGATTCCATGGCTTTTGCTCGTAAGCTCAATAGTTTCGGAGCTACAGACCGCCGAAAAGTGAAATAATTTCCACAGTTGTGAAATGTTGAGCTCAAGAGAGCCTCAGTAAGAGTGGGGTAAGTTTGAGGATGGAAAAAAACAAAGCCATCCGTTGATGGAAAAGATAAACTTTTTTTTACGTTCTAGCGACCATAGACTACTACATCATGGTCAAAAAGGGTTCCCCAACTCAGTATCTCAGAATAGCCGTTTTTCTTTTCTTCTTTAAACGTACTTACTGGTCGGTCCTACCAAAATTAAGGAAAAACGGCTGGAAAGCTGATTAAATTCTCTACAACTTCCTCCCTCTACAATTTTCGCTGAGACAACGTTTTCACCGACTTATAGCCATGAGAAGTAGACCAAAACTGAAACTCTCACAATTTTGGAACTTTTTGCCTTTCTTTGCGGGCCCGTAGCTTCGAAACTATTGAGCCTACAAAAAAAGTCATTGAACAAATTTTGTTGGAAATTTGATGATCTACAAGTTTGCTAATAGTCTTAAAAGCCGGGAAATGCAATGGGAAGCAGCTACAGATGAAAAACCAAAACAAAGTGAGAAATTGGCGTGGGTTTTCGACGATTGCGGAGGAAGCAGGCCAGATCGGATCACGAAAGTTTGGATTCGAAAACTAGGTGCCGCAAAAATTCAAAATCGGCCAAATAGCAAATTATTTTTATTTAAAAAAATCTCTATCTACGGTCAAAGATTTGCAATTTCTAGGCAAATGCCTCGGCGGTGGACCACTTTTCTTCTCAGGCGCTTAACCTGCCATCATCCTCGAATTTGGGGCGTTGATTTATTTACAAACGGGCAGCTAAGTCCTAGCGCACGCGATCCGCCCGGCGGCTTCATCAATATTCCACGGCAGAGGTTCGTGCGGATTTTCCGCCGATGGCGTCCGGGAATTCGCGCCTTGATGCTCCGCCTGGGCGGCGATTAATCAAAAGCCGCATAGGCGCAATTTTGGGGGAAGATAATATCGTGTTATATTGCCAAAATATTGTCATATTATGACAATTTTATACGGCGAACCAGCAGCGAAAACAACGGCGGTTATAAGTTTCGAATTGAGCTTCAATTTTTTTTAATTTAAAATTTTTTAAATTTTACAATTCTTTCTTTGCGGGCCCGTAGCTTCGAAACTATTGAGCCTACAAAAAAAGTCATTGGACAAATTTTGTTGGAAATTTAATGATCTACAAGTTTGCTAATAGTCTTAAAAGCTGGGAAATGCAATGGGAAGCAGCTACAGATGAAAACCTCAAAAAAGTGAGAAAATGGCGTGAATTTGTTTTTAATTTTACAATTCTGATTTTTTTCAGAAGCTGCCTTTACACGAAGAGGTATGTTTTATGTTAGCGATTGGCTCAAATTTGATGCATATCTTCCGGGAAATCCGATCGAGAAAGATTCAAGAGTCAAAATCGCCATTATTACGGTGCGTTTTTGTAAAAACACAAAAACTCCTTTTCAAAGGTGATGCCGCGGATTCAGAATTTTTTGAGTATTTTTCCCGGATTTATCGCTCGATTTACCTAAGGATAAGGGTTTCTTCTCGGGATTCTATGGCACGATTTTTACAAATTAAATTGGCTCGAATTTCCCGATGTTGATTTTTGGTTTTCACGTTTTTGCCAATGTGAGGGGCTTCTACTGAACCGATTTTGTTTATTTCAGGCTCTTTGGGTTTCTTAGATGCATCTCTCGATTTTTCACTCCCCTTAATGTCAAAATGGACTACATTTCAAGTTTTTAAATAATGATTTTTAATGTTTTCTATAAAAATCAATCTTTTCAGAGTAAAGCTCAAATTTTATTTTTGGATGTTTTCAAGATTTTTCCAATTTAGGGGTTTTATTATGTATTGATGGGTTTTTCATCGAATTTTAATTATACTTGAACAGCTAAGACATTTTGAATTGAAAGAAAATAGAAATTTTTAATTTTTTTCAATAAGAAAGTTCATTTGCCTACGCAAGAAGTACCTAGAATATGATTTTTAGTTTTCCACACATTTACACCCCACAGTACTTCCAAAATGGAAAATTTTTCAAATAAAATCCCATATAAGCCCACTATTTTGAGCTTTTATTTTGAAAATAGAGCAAGAGGATATTTACAAATGGTCTCATACACTCGAGGGCCGGGTTCCTGAAAAAAAAAATCCAAGTGGAAATTCACGGGGAGAACTGCCAAAAACGAACTCGCCCAAGTTCATTACGCTTGACACTTCGATAATTCTCCGCCAACTTTTCCTATTCAAGCCACAGGCTTCTCGGGGGAAGTTTCCCGATGAAAAAGTCATTACGAGCCGCCGACGATAAAGAATTAAAAGGCACTTTCCCCCACAAAGGGCCCGACTCTATTGAAAAACAGGTAAATGAAATTGGAACATTATAATCACGAAAGGTCAGCCGAGAAAATTGTGGGCTCCACGTTGAAACTTGGGAGGCCAAAAGGGACAAAGTTCCGAGGGCCGTAATAAACGTGAAAGGGTCTAAGAAAAAACGTAGGACGGAAACGTTACCCTAATATCGGGATATCTTAATGGCACCCAATCACGAAAAAAGGTTCGCTGGAACCGTATCAAAATAAGTGAACTACTTGAGATGCATGTACTGCGGTGGAAGGGCCTTTCAACTTCGTTAACCGGAAGGGTCGATCCCCGAAAACAGCTATAAAACTGAAAAAGCGCCTTTTTTTTAGGCGCGATTATTCCTTTGCGGAAAGATTGTCGATCAGGTTAAAACGGCGTAATTTTACAAAAGAATTTCATAAATCTATACAAAAAAAACTTAAATATTTGCTACAACCGCGTATTAAAATGAAAAAGAACTTCTTACGTGGGTGATTCCACTAAAAGTGGCGAAATCGTGTCTTTTCTTTATATCTTGAAAACTATTCGTAGTATTGCGATGGAACAAAAAGCGTTGTGATTAGATCGTTGGTCCCCATGCTCCGCACGTGTAAACTGTCCAAAAATATTATTAGCAAGTGGAGAAAAATATATAAATATAGCCGAAATGTCATTCCCCTGGCATGTCCCCACCCCTAGGTACGCTACTTCTTCAACCAACCCTGGTTATTCGGATCGAGATTTTCAGAATCTGCTAAAACGAATGCACTCAGTATATAGTCTCGTATTAGCTCCTCTGTTCTCATAATTTTAAATGCATAGGCTTCAATGTTAGAAGCAAAGAACAGCGTGTCCCCAACTTTTTGCGTCATTCCCCTGTAAAAACTTGTCACCCCCATAAATGGGAAACTATAACAGTTTCGGTAATTTTGAAAACGGCAGTTAGTAGCTCTGGAACTGTAGAACGTGCCTGACCTGCCAGATAACACTAGTGTTTGTTGAGAAGCCATCGAGAGGCGAAAAACAACCTCATTTATGGTGAGTATTTTTATTATGCGTCATTCCCCTGTATTAAATATCTTATCAAATTGAAGTAGTAAATTTTTCCCTCTGCCACTATTCTTTAGGTCTGGTGGAGCACCTTCCAGCGTATTTTTTTCAAAATTTAGGTACTGAAAGGAGGAGGGAAGAAATGGGAAAAACCGCGATTTGTCATTCCCCTGGCCGTCATTCCCCTGCATGTTCTGGATGGAGGTTTGTCAGCTAGGGCGCTGCTCCCTCAATTCTCAACCTTTTTTCAAATTTCTTGAACTGAAATGTTTGTCTCGGCAAGACCTAACACCCTGTTTAATCGAAATTTGGATAACGCACAGTACTTCCGATATATTTGAATTTATAGTGTTTTCTATTTTATTTTTTTCCGGCCACAAAAATGAACCGATTTGAGCGTTCTTGGTCTTAAAATCTTTGTTTTACCTAGCAGAATATGTGGATATTTTTTATATTCCAATATTGTAGCGTATTTTTATTTTGGGTGAATTTTAAAATTTGAATAGTGAATTTTTTGAGTTTTTGACCAAAACACCCCTAAAAACAGTCAAAATATGATCAAATTGTGTCTCAATTTTACGTTTCAAAATATGGAAGTATTGTGTGTTATCTACGCACCACTGGTTTTCTTTTTACACCAATTTATTCATCAGTGTGAGAACGTACCATTTTGGCATCATCGAATTCACCATTGACCTTTACTCCTCAAATGATATGATGATGAACCGACGTACCTACTCCAATTATTTGAACTTTATTTTCTGAGATACCCAGACAAATAATGTACCCATGTCACTAATCTACTTAGCAGCGCTTAATTTGAGGTTTAAATAGATTTTTTTAAGTCTCTCAATTTTGTCATTCCCCTGGACCACTGATTTTTACCTAATCATGTCTGTAAACCCTCTCTGGGTGATGAAACTACACTGCTGGTATATAGTTTTCATTAATAGCAGGCAAATGAACAATTTCTCGTCGAAAAACATGCAAAATTTTATCATTGGTAAAACGGAATTTGCTGACCCCAATTTCGCCACTTTTAGTGGAATCACCCACGTACCTATTTCTACAGAAAATGATTGTTGATCAGATTAATTAAATGATCGGCTATAAAAATGCCAAAGAACGCAGGTATTTCATACTAAAAATGATTGCAAATCGAAAATATTAATCCTCAAAAAAAGGATCTACTAAAGCGATTGTCTTATATTATAAAAATAATTTTATTATCACCTGATAAGGTTAAAATGTTTGGGGTTTAAAGTTTTTTTTTTTATTTCTTTGCCTAAAGCGCAAGGGTAAAAAACCGTCCAATATCTAAAAAAAGGCAATTTGATCAAAACCCCATTTTAGCGCCTAGGTCGTTAAAAACAGCATATTCGATCGGCGTCGGAGGTGGGAGAAAGATCGACAGCATCATCCCACGCCCAAATCACGTAGGCAGTAATAGAATTTCCCCCTATTTCCTCCGACCGGATTACCGATGAAGTTTTTTTTATTCCTACCCCCCTCCCCCCGGGGGTACTTGAACAAGAAGAAGAAAACAACACCGATGCGAATCACGACCACTTCGTCAAGACGTTCGGGCAATAAAAGCTTGATGTCGAATCGAATAAACACTGAGAAAGCCGGAGAAGAGCTATCGTTTCGCAAGTAAAACGGCACTTCAACTCTCCGTGCAACGGCGTTTCTCTCCTGGGAGGAAAAATAGGGTAAAAAACAGGGGCCGAGAGGGATAGGGATATCCGGGAACGGATGTCTTCGAGTCTGGAATGTTGACTTGAATCCGCATCATTGGAAAGTTTCCAGAAGAGGAGAAATAACGGATTTCCCATATGCACTAAAGGAAAGTTTGAGGGGGTGTTGTAAAAAAATTTCCCCGACCGATTACTTCGAGAAATTTGTACCAAAAGTCAAATTATTATCATTGGAGGTGCGAGGCCTTTTTTCGTGCGGAGGGCAATGTAAGATAAATGTATTCTGGTTTGTATTTCTTGAAAAATGAACCTACGTTATCGGTTTCGAAGAAATTGTCACTGGAAATTTTCTACGTTTCAAAGGGTGCAGTTTTCTGTAACGCCTTGAACCATTGAAATGGTCGCGCAGAACGCGGCGTTAGGCGTTCTTGTCCCGCTGAGTTACAGCAATTCTTTTCCATGACAGATGGCGCCGTGTTACATTTAAAACGCACTCTTTCCAGCCAGAAAAGCGGCGTTATACGCCTTATCTGGGATTGCGAGATGGTTCAGGAACGCCTAACGCCGCGTCGTAACGCGTTCTGCGTGTGGGCGTAATGTAATACCGAGAGAACGCGGGATACAGCCTAACGCCGCGTGATAACAAGTTCTGCGTAGGGGCGTATACCAATAACGCCAAGAGAACGCAAGGAATGCCTTACGCCGCGTCATAACGCGTACTACGTGAGGGCGTACAGCAAGATGCCAATAACGCCAAGAGAACGCGCTTTACAGGCGTACTATGCGTTCCCTACCAAAAAATGGAAATACTGCGTGTTATAGGACACCAAGGGCAGCTGAATGAATTTTCAAGTATTTTGGCAAGATTTATTTCCAAGGAGAAACATTTAAATGTAGAAAAATTTTCTATTTCAGACGAATTTTTCTATTTCTACGACGCGTCGTAGACGAACAGTCTAGAGAGTTCTTCTATTTTCGTCGTATGTAAAGGATGTTCCACTGAGTACTTATCGTGAACGGGTTGAAAATCGACTCGTCTCGCATTAACCTTAATGGTAAAGAGGCTAAAAGTTTCCAGCCTTTCCAAGCTGTCATTTGCTCTTCGGATGCCGTAATTCATTCGAAGTTCTATAATTAGAGCACGACAACTAGATATTGTGGCTCTTGTTCTACATTGATACCTCTAAAGACTACTGATGTCTTCTTAGAAGACCCTATCGTGTACAGGTCGAATACCTAGTATGAGTATTTTTTATAGCATGAGAGCTGTAGAATGTCAAGTTCATAAATTTTGAAAATAATAATTTTTCTGTGGGATGCCAAGTTTTCAGTAGAATTTGAGGCGTTGATAGCCAGAGTGGACCATTCCACAAACTGTCCAAAAATGAGTTATACAGTGCAATGGGTCTGAGGTTGCTCTATCTATCGAATTATTATTAAAATTTGGCTCGTTCTCGAATGTGCTAAGAGAGAGCGCAACTTTTCAAATGGTCCGTCTGCAAATTGGCCGCCGATTTTGATGGCCAGAGTGGACTTTGTGGCTTGTAGAAATGTCCCTATGGTTCATGAGTCATCTGTTCACCCAAGAATGCTTGTATTTTTTTCTTCAAAACACCATAACAAGGCCCTTAATCAATTACAAGAAATTAGTCGAAATTTTCAAATGCGATTTTCTCAGTTCAACACCTGTGTGGGTCCACTCTGGCTATCAACGCCTCATTTGTCAATCCCATTAGCTGGAAAACAATTCATAAGTCAAGTTTCCAATTCATTATTAAAGTAAAAATGAAAGTGGAATGTGAAGGTGAAGGTGAAAGTGAAGGTGAAAGTGAAGGTGAAAGTGAAAGTGAAAGTGAAGGTGAAAGTGAAGGTGAAAGTGAAGGTGAAAGTGAAGGTGAAAGTGAAGGTGAAAGTGAAGGTGAAAGTGAAAGTGAAAGTGAAGGTGAAAGTGGAAGTGAACGTGAAAGTGAAAGTGAAGGTGAAGGAGAAGGTGAAAGTGAGGGTGAAAGTGAAGGTGAAAGTGAAGGTGAAAGTGAAGGTGAAAGTGAAGGTGAAAGTGAAGGTGAAAGTGAAGGTGAAAGTGAAGGTGAAAGTGAAGGTGAAAGTGAAGGTGAAAGTGAAGGTGAAAGTCAAGCTGAAAGTGAAGGTGAAAGTGAAGGTGAAAGTGAAGGTGAAGGTGAAGGTGAAGGTGAAGGAGAAGGTGAAAGTGAAGGTGAAGGTGAAAGTGAAAGTGAAAGTGAAGGTGAAAGTGAAAGTGGAAGTGAACGTGAAAGTGAAAGTGAAGGTGAAGGAGAAGGTGAAAGTGAAGGTGAAAGTGAAGGTGAAAGTGAAGGTGAAAGTGAAGGTGAAAGTGAAGGTGAAAGTGAAGGTGAAAGTGAAGGTGAAAGTGAAGGTGAAAGTGAAGGTGAAAGTGAAGGTGAAAGTGAAGGTGAAAGTGAAGGTGAAAGTGAAGGTGAAAGTGAAGGTGAAAGTGAAGGTGAAAGTGAAGGTGAAAGTGAAGGTGAAAGTGAAGGTGAAAGTGAAGGTGAAAGTGAAGGTGAAAGTGAAGGTGAAAGTGAAGGTGAAAGTGAAGGTGAAAGTGAAGGTGAAAGTGAAGGTGAAAGTGAAGGTGAAAGTGAAGGTGAAAGTGAAGGTGAAAGTGAAGGTGAAAGTGAAGGTGAAAGTGAAGGTGAAAGTGAAGGTGAAAGTGAAGGTGAAAGTGAATGTGAAAGTGAAGGTGAAAGTCAAGCTGAAAGTGAAGGTGAAAGTGAAAACGAACGTGGAAGTGGAAGTGAACGCTGAAGTGGAAGTAAACGCTGAAGTGGAAGTGAAGGTGGAAGTGAAAATAGAAGAAGTGAAAATAGAAGAAGTGAAAGTAAAAGTTGAAGTGAAAGCAAAAGTGAGCGGGGAGAGTGAAAGCGGACGTAGGAGTGAACATGAAAGTGAAGGTAAAAGTTGAAGTGAAAGTGAGTGGGAGAGTGAGGGAAGATGCAGAGGTAAAGTGAAGTAAATGAAAATATAATTTTTTTTTAATTTGACAATCCATTTAATTGTAAAACATAAAAACGATGAATAAATGTCGTTTTTATGTTAAAAGAGATGTTACAGTGATTCCAAATTTTCACTGACGTTTCAAGTTGCTGTCATGCCTCATGAAAATAAATCTGTCGCCCCATGAAACAAATCAGCAAACACCTTTGTGGTTCGTGAATCACATATGCACCGTTCAATCAGTTCACTTTCGGGATCAGAGGATGTGTGTTCAACAGGGTCGACAGTTGTGCAATTATTTGATCGCATAGCAATCCACTATTTACACAATTGCTCTCAATCCGTTTGCTATCACTTATGCGCTCGGCAGGTGGCATTAATCTAATGATTATTGGCCACCAGTTGCGTTAATCACTGTTTGATTATTAGCCTTCCCCGTTGTTTCCTAACCGATCGATCTGATATATTATGTCCACCTATTGCAATCGAGTGTTTACAAATAGTCAACATTAGGCGGCTCGTTACCAGCAAAATCTACCCGATCACATTTCGAAGGAAGTGTTGTCGGGATTGAAGACTTTGATTCTTCAAAGCATAAAAAAAGAATATAGTGTCGCGCAGGGAATTGAGGATTGGACGTCCATACAATAGCTAGTGCTCCGGCAGAGAATGGGCGAGGTGAAAGAATAAATTGGATATTGATCTCGGTCCTGAGGTGAAAAAAGTACAGTAACCAATCGGGGAAACAAATAAAGAATTTCAGCAAAAGCAGCAGCTCCCAAATGAATAGTGAGCAATAAACTGAAAAAAATTGATTTTCACGAATGTGCAGAGTGTTAACCTAAGAAACACAGGCAAAGGATCGACTCTAAAACTAGTTTCCAACGAATTTTACTGTACAATATTTTTTACAAGCTTCTAAACCACCCGCTACTTTTTCACTTTTAAGATTTTTTTCGTGATTCCGATCTTAATTCACTAAAACGGCCATAAATTTATTAATTTTTCGAGAAAAATCAATTTTGACAACACCGTTGGAAAGAGCGTCGAATTTCCAACCACCCTAATATAAAAAAAATTCTGTGAGATAGTTTAATTGGTTGAAAATCAATCAGAAAAGTGAACTTTGTCAAATCTTGAGAACACCCGTTGAAGAGGGGATGAACATGGGAACTTGGCTTGGAAACCCCAATCAAAGGTATTGGGTTCCTCGACCAATCACAACAGTAGTAAAGAAGATGACAGATCTGGGACGTAAAAAAAGAAGACTCATTAGATCCATAGTTCCTACCATCGTCCATCCATGACATTACTCGAATGATAATCCCAACTCAACCTAAACGTTAACGTACCCAGTGTAAGAGAACCAACGCTAACGTTAAAGCACCCAATGCAGGAGAGCCAACGTTAACGTTAACGTACCTACCCAATGTAGGGGAACCAACTTTAACGTTAACGTTTAGGTTGCGTTCGGGTTATCATTCGGGTAACGTCATGGAGGGACGACGAATCTAACTATGGATCTAATGAGCTGGGAACGTTGGGGGCCACTGCCCCCTCAAGTCTTTCTTTTTTTACGTCCCAGAACTGTCATCTTATACACTACTCACAACAATGCACTTTCTTAGCCCACCAGCAATTTGATAGTGTGTGGTCGATATTTGTTGTAGCATTGAGTAGCGTTCCTCAGGTTAACACAATGTATAGGACCACTTCGACAAGTAAATTTCACTCGGATCCAACATCGAGCGGTTTCCGACTTCAGGGGGTAAACATTTTCGGAAACTTGCAACTTCATCTCGTTGAGTGAAGATAGGTATAACGATATTTGAGAAGCCACAAGTGGCGAAATCCTCGGGCCTGCGGAGGCAACAATATTTCCTCGGGTACTTCCGAAGGGATGCCGGGCGTTTAGATTGTTCCGGGAAATCCCCCGTAATATGAAGTTGCAAGTTGCGATTCAACTTGAAGCCGTCAAGCGTGAAACACTTGATTTTCACAGCCGAGCCTCCGTTATCGCTTTAGGATTCAAGTTGTGCCGGGATAATCGCACAACAAACTGTATTTGCGTAGAACGGTCATAATCATGGCCGACCGGATTCGCCGGAACATGAGCACTGCTCATTGAGCAGTGTTTCGCAGATTGCTTCAATTCAATGGGCGACCATGAGGAATTCTTCGAGCCCAAAATGCCCAAAAAATTGTTGAAAACTGCTCAGGCGAAATTCAAAATATTTCACGGAAGATTTTTGGTAAAAATCGGTTACCTGGTTAGTTAGGGCAGTGTAGTAATTATAGACACCGTAAAGAAGGCTTGGAATGAACCGATCTATGTCAGCCAGGATCGGGATGATCGCTAGGATCGGAATCAGGACGAGGGTCGATGATCTGGGCAGACGCAGTGTCAAGATCAGGATAATATTCAGGATGGAGGTAAGGATAAGAATCAGAACCAGGTAAGGATAAGGCCCATTATCAAGATAAGGATGATTGTCAGAATCAGATGAAGATAAGGATAACACCCATAATCAAGATAAAGATGATTGTCAGAATCAGATGAAGATAAGGATAAGGCCCATCATCAAGATAAGGATGATTGTCAGAATCAGATGAAGATAAGGATAAGGCCCATCATCAAGATAAGGATGATTGCCAGAATCAGATGAAGATAGGATAAGGCCCATAATCAAGATATGGATGATTGTCAGAATCAGATGAAGATAGGATAAGGCCCATAATCAAGATACGGATGATTGTCAGAATCAGATGAATATAAGGATAACACCCATAATCAAGATAAAGATGAAATTCAAAATATTTCACGGAAGATTTTTGGTAAAAATCTGTTACCTGGTTAGTTACGGTAGTGTTGTAATTATAGACACCGTAAAGAGGGCTTGGAATGAACCGATCTATGTCAGTCAGGATCGGGGTGATCGCTAGGATCAGAATCAGGACGAGGGTCGATGATCTGGGCAGACGCAGTGTCAAGATCAGGATAATATTCAGGATGGAGGTGATAAGAATCAGAACCAGGTAAGGATAAGGCCCATTATCAAGATAAGGATGATTGCCAGAATCAGATGAAGATAAGGATAAGGCCCATTATCAAGATAAAGATGATTGTCAGAATCAGATGAAGATAAGGATAACACCCATGATCAAGATAAAGATGATTGTCAGAATCAGATGAAGTAAGGATAACACCCATAATCAAAATAAAGATGATTGTCAGAATCAGATAAAGATAAGGATAAGGCTCATTATCAAGATAAGGATGATTGTCAGAATCAGATGAAGATGAGGATAACACCCATGATCAAGATAAAGATGATTGTCAGAATCAGATGAAGATAAGGATAACACCCATAATCAAGATAAAGATGATTGTCAGAATTAGATGGAGATAAGGATAAGGCCCATCATCAAGATAAGGATGATTGTCAGAATCAGATAAAGATAAGGATAAGTCTCAGTAAAATAGCCGTCAAATAGCAGTAAAATAGGAATTAAAAATTTAGGATACCGTTGGAAGGCTATTAATGATGATCAATTAATGATGAAAAGTCTGTGAAAGTAGGTACCTACTGGATTTATCAGTATTGATGTAACGAAGTACTTTGACATCCCTCGGTCGCTGTTCGGTCGTGTATTCCTGTCGTTTCTAACTCGATTTCTCTTCGCCTGGACAATTCTGACAAACGATGATAACCGCGGACTGGTCAATATTAAATTCGACGAGAAGGGTTGAATCGCAGATAGAATTACGCCCACTTGACGATTGAGGTTTTAAAACGTACGCCAGCCGTTACATTGCGACGAGGGAAATGCGGTCGTGGCAGTTAAAACGCGCTTACAGATGCTGCCTCTTTCAGCCCCCGGTGGCAAACACACAATTTAACGTCGGAATGGAGCCCTCGGGGTTGAATGAGGTAAATTCAACCCTTCCCGTGTCGGGTTGGGGATGACTTCATCAAATGAAGCGTGACTCGTGAACGGCTTCGCTCCTGCGCCGGGAATTATTTGTTCAGGACTCGAATAAATTCACTGAACGTTTTCCAGCTGGAATCGTCTGCGGAAAATGTTCCTTCCACCGGAAGGAGACTTGTTCAACCTTTTGGAACACTTGAGGGTCAGCTGTGACTATTCTTCCGGCGAAACCGGCTCCGAGGGTGTCAGTTATCGAGGGGCTGATTCGTCTTTCGAGGCATGACACTTGTCAGTATCATTGTCTATATTTTGTGACAGTAGGTGCCGATAATTGGAATTTCTCCGTTTATCGACAGTCTTTCATGTCCAGACTTACCCACTCACTCAATCGCCATGTAATCTGCTGAAAAAATAGGTTAAGCCCAGCTCTGTGCACGTTCGAAAACATCAGGATCATCAAAAGGAGTAAAGCTCGAGTGATTACCCTATTAGTTTAGTCAAAATTATTGCGACGAATGAATAAAGCGAAATTGGACGATCGTGACATTTCATAGGAAAAGAGGATCCTCATTGGTAAATAATAATGTTGAATTGAAAATGGCGAATTAATTGAATGGCGCTTTTTTAATCAAGGTCTGTTTGCACGCGACAATTTCCATCAACGTCTAATTTTTTCCCAGTCTTTCTTCTGGAAATCCAGATCGTAACCCATTATACTAACTTATGTTTGCCCAGAACGTTTTTTAAATCCCCGGTTTCTCGGAAGACTCTTAATTTGGAAATTTTAATGCCCGCGGTGGAGCGAGTCGGAGTTTTTACCTCTGGTATTCTTTCTTTTGTCTCTCATAGGACGTATTTTTTCACCTTGATAAAACCAGTGGATAAAAAAAAATTATATAAATAAATTTTGAAATAAATACATTTTGAATTTTAATGATTTTTAATAATTTCAATAATTTTGAATTCGATTTAATTTTTTTTGTAAAAAAATAGAAAATGTCCATTTTCACCGTAAAGCGGTAGGTTTAGAATTTTTGCACTATTTTTCCCGTATTCCACGTTCGATTTACCATAAGATAGAGTGTTTTTCCTGGCGAAATTCGATACTATTTTGTTTGTAAAAAAAAAATGTCGATTTTTTTAAATTTCTATTAAGTTACCGTTTAAATTAACGTCATTTCTCCACCCATCCAACAAAGACTACATATACCACAATTCCCTCTTTTTCTCCCTTTTTCCCTCTAAAACGGGATAATTTAACACACCTTATTCCCGAAAGTCGCAGAAATTGTCGCCGTACCCTCAGAAACCCCCTACTATCTTAATTTGAATTTTAAAAACGACTGGCGCATAGACAGCAAAGATCGCCGACGCCACTGATCGGAATAATTCGCAAAAAACCAACTCGGGAAAAAAAACGAAATCAGCCACGCAGCAAACACAAGGGGTCGAAACCCTTCGACCAATCGCCACGCTTGACAAATCCTCGGCCAGCCAGAACTGCGACAGTAGGGAAAACAGAATCGCCGACCGAATCGCAAACATTCGACGCAGAAATTAATTTTTTGCACGAGCCACCTAAGTGATACGTTCCATATTTACCTCCGGAGAAACTCAGCAAATATGCAGATTTGGCGATTGTTTTCCAACGCTGGACGGGGTCGAATGTCAAATTTGATTTTACCTCATTTCCACGGTAAAATTATTTACCGGAGCGGAGAATTTACCGGGGCAGAAACGGAAATGTTACCGCGGAAAACATAATTATTTTTCAGAAACAAGAAGCGACAGTGTTTTCAGATGAGGAATTAAAGAGAGAAAATATAGCAGAATTCATAAAGTCTCAACTTGATTTTTAAATTTAGAATTTCGTTTCGGGATGGAGATTTAACGATTTTATTATTATTTTTCCTTATATTTACCATATTGCTGTGCGTGAATCAACCCAAGATGACAAGTACTCACCTGCAACAAAAAAAAAAATAAATAAATAAATAAAATAAAATAAAATTAAATTAAATTAAAATCGATGGTACTTCCTCCGCATTAAAAGCATCAGGTTAAAAAATATCTGGAAGGATTGAAAAATATAGTCTGTTTTATAGGATTTCCAAGTTGAGTAGAAAATTTTCAAAATCAACTGATGCCTATCCGGAGAAACTGCCCAACCTAAATTGAGAATTTCCAAGCCAAAGCGGCCGGGAAAATTCTCATATTGATCCGAATAATCTCAATCTAATTTGGAAAATTCTCCATTTGATTTGAAAAGTTTTCAATTTGATTTGAACCATTGCCAATTTAATTTCGAACATTTCCATTCTAATTTGATTTATTATGCGATTCAAAAATTTATAAATTTAATTGGGAAAATTCTCGAATTTATTTGAAAATAATCATTTTAAATAGGAAAATTATCATCAAATTATATCGATCGCTCCAAGAATCATGATCCTTTTATCCATTTTTGGGGCCAAAAAACGTTATTATAGAAAAACGACAAATATTTAAAGAGCTTGGAAGTGTTAAGTGCTACCAAAGTTCTGGTTAAACGAGGTTGTAGATCTCATTTTTTCATCATTTTTTATTTAGCAAATTTTTTTATGAAATTGAAAACTATGGGAGAAATCTTTATTTTTGTAAATTGATCAAAAATTTATTTTGCATTTTTCTCATTATGGCATTTTTTGAAATATCCCCTTTGTGCTTTAAGGTATCGATGTGATTTTATAATTTTTTTCAAAAAATGGTCAAAATTTAATATACCTAGTACACCCAGTATACGATAAATTTTCAATATTTGACGTGATGAGGAATCGGAATTTCGATCTGATGATACTATTCATAGTATTTCAAAATTATTAATAAAACATGAGCAAAACTCCTATTTGGAAATTATTTTTGATGCATGCCATGGAAAACACGGAATCCCTGCAGATACTGACAAGGAGGAAGATAGATGTCGGACGATAATGGTTTATAAAGGACTGCAGATGGGATCGGACTCGGAAAATGAACGCCTCGGTGTTTCCACCCCCTTCGTCCCCCGGCTGTTTAGCCCTCCTTGTCACATTACCCCAGCTAAGGAGAGGGTTCCGCTTTAAATTGTAAATGCGGGGCCAACTCGGGAAAATCAAGATTTCTCCGGAGACCGAGGAAGAAAAGCCTTCGGATAAAGCTCCCGTTCCGAATCGGAGGCGAGAAAATGCCGAGTTTAAAACGAAGAATGGCCACTCTCGGTAGCTTTCGACGTTCATTTATCAAGAATTCATCTCTCCGTCCAGAAATGTTTCCAGAATCAGAGACGGATTCGGGCTAATGAACGGTGCGCGTTCAAGGGAAATTCACCCTTCAGAAAACGGCCTTGATATTCGCTTTTCTGCCCGTTTCGTCAAAACCGTTCTAAATCGTAACCGACCCCTTAAGGCCATTCCGAGAAAACGTTCAGAATGAGAAAATTTTCGACAGAAAAATAGAAACCGATTAAAAAAAAAAATAAATAAAAAACGAAGAAGTAGAAAAAATCTCAAAACAAAATATTGACATCAATTTTTACTTCCATATTTACAGAATAAATGGAAAAATCGAGAATCGGAACGGAGCATCAGAAATCACCCATTTAATCATTTTGAAATTCACACCGAACAAGTGCCTGAGTGTACGTCTGTGGTCATTTACAAAAATGACCATAACTCCCTCATTTCTCGACCTTTTTTCGAATTTCTTGGACTGAAATGTTTGTCTCGGCACGACCTAACACCATCTTTAATCAGAATTTGAATACCTCACAGTAATTCCGATTTATTTGCATTTTTAGTGATTTCCATTTTTTTCTGGTCACGAAAATGAACCGATTTGAGCGTTCTTGGTCTTCAAATCTTTGTTTTACATTGCAGAATATGTGGATATTTTTTATATTCTGATAACCTAGAGTATCTTCATTTTAAACGAGTTTTAATATTTGCATATGGAGTTTTTTGATATTTTTTAACTAGACCCCTCAAAAGCAGTTAAAATATGATAAAATTGTATCACCCTTTTACGTTTCGAAATATGGAAGTATTGTGGGTTACCTCGGGTTCAAAGTTCGAAAAACCCTTACAACAAGTCAGTTTGAATAACCTCCTTCTTTTCGAAGTCAAAAAAGCCTAAATGGGTCAAATCGGTTTGCTACAGGGGGTGGTAAAAAATTAATTAGGATTCATAAACATTATAAACATAAACGGCGTGGACATGTTCGTCCGTGTTAGCGAGTATTTATTTGATAAATGGATAATCTCCGTTTGTTTCTCTACCTCGGAATTCCGAGTTAATCGAAAATAACAAACTATTAGTTTATCATCGAGTATCGAATTTTTGTCGTCCCTATCGATAGGGAAGTTTCCATCCGCAATGAAACCGGCGGATTGGAAAATTGTTGAAATTCGCTCGACCGAACTCGGACTGAAAGGTCGAAGTTCTCTGAAAACAACTCGGATAATTACCATTTTACATCGAACTATTAAACTAAAGCTTCTCTTGGCCGTTACTGTTAAAACTAGCGCCAACGAGAGCAATTGTAATCTGGAGTTAAATTAAACAGGAGTTCACTCGGTCGGGACTAATTGCATTCGTTTGTTTTGCCCGAGTCGAATGACCTGAACTTTTGTACGGAAAGTGATACGTAATCGATGTAGGTAATCGATAAGGGTTCAAACGAGGGGAAATAAGGAAGCTGCTGGTTCGAAATTTGAATCTGCGATTTCGAAGCTCTAGGTATACCCATTTATCCAAACGTTGATCCGCGATTTCAAAGCTATATGCCCACTAATCCGTGATTTCAAAGCTCTATACCCAATAATCCTTGATTTCAAAGCTCTATACCAATGACCCACAATTTGATCAGCAGTTTCATGGCTCTATACCCACTGATCCGCGATTTCAAAGCTCTATACCCATTTATCCAAACGTTGATCCGCGATTTCAAAGCTCTATACCCATTTATCCAAACGTTGATCCGCGATTTCACAGCTCTAAGCCCACTAATCCGTGATTTCAAAGCTCTATACCCAATAATCCTTGATTTCAAAGCTCTATACCAATGACCCACAATTTGATCAGCAGTTTCATGGCTCTATCCCCACTGATCCGCGATTTCAAAGCTCTATACCCATTTATCCAAACGTTGATCCGCGATTTCAAAGCTCTATACCCATTTATCCAAACGTTGATCCGCGATTTCAAAGCTGTATGCCCACTAATCCGTGATTTCAAAGCTCTATACCCAATAATCCTTGATTTCAAAGCTCTATACCATTGACCCACAATTTGATAAGCAGTTTCATGGCTCTATACCCACTGATCCGCGATTTCAAAGCTCTATACCCAATAATCCTTGATTTCAAAGCTCTATACCAATGACCCACAATTTGATCAGCAGTTTCATGGCTCGATACCCACTAATCCGTGATTTCAAAGCTCTATACCCAATTATCCTTGATTTCAAAGCTCAATACCCATTGGTCCAAACTTCGATCCGCGATTTCCAAGCTCTAATTACTGATCGACGATTTCAAAGCTCTTTTAGCTTTGATTTCTTCAAAATGTATCAAATTAGCTCAATTAAACTTTCCTATACTTTACACGACGTACTTAATTAAGACATCCCTACCCAATTAGGCATTGGAAAATGTAAAAACTCGCATACTTGAACGACTCATTTCCACAAGGTTTGCTCCACCTTTACTGCCAAGCTCACCGGCACGGAAACTTGGTGATAAATGAATTGTAAATTCAAATGGGGAAGAAAGTGAGCGGATGGTGCATTATCGTCGAGGCCTCTCTCCGAAACGAATATTGTTTTAAATGAGAATGAAACGTTTTCAACGACTGACCCCAACCTCCAGCCGAGTTCACAATAGGGCGGAATCGCGGATTCCAGAAAAGGCCAGTTTCATTCTGTTTTCTTTAATAAAAACGTACCATTCGTAACAACCAGAAAAGTTGATCCAAAAAGAAGATCCGCGTTTTATAGCTCTATGCTCACACTGATCCGAAATTTGATCCGTGGTGACAAAGCTTGATTGACCCAAAATTTGATCCGAGATTACTGAGTTTGATTGACCCAAAATTTGATCCGCGATTTCAAAGCTCTATTGGCCCAAAATTTGATCCGTGATTTCAAAGCTCTTCGACCCAAAATCTGATCCGAGATTTCAAAGCTCTATTGGCCCAAAATTTAATCCGTGTCTCTAATACTCTTATGACCCAAAATTTGATCCGCGATTTCAAAGCTCTAATGACCCAAAATTTGATCCACGATTTCAAAGCTGTAATGACCCAAAATTTGATCCGCGATTTCAAAGCTCTATTGACCCAAAATTTGATCCGCGATTTCAAAGCTCTATTGACCCAAAATTTGATCCGTGATTTCAGAGCACTTCGACCCAAAATTTGATCCGCGATTTCAAAGCTCTAATGACCCAAAATTTGATCCACGATTTCAAAGCTGTAATGACCCAAAATTTGATCCGCGATTTCAAAGCTCTATTGGCCCAAAATTTGATCCGTGATTTCAAAGCTCTTCGACCCAAAATCTGATCCGAGATTTCAAAGCTCTATTGGCCCAAAATTTAATTCGTGTCTCTAATACTCTTATGACCCAAAATTTGATCCGCGATTTCAAAGCTCTAATGACCCAAAATTTGATCCACGATTTCAAAGCTGTAATGACCCAAAATTTGATCCGCGATTTCAAAGCTCTATTGACCCAAAATTTGATCCGCGATTTCAAAGCTCTATTGACCCAAAATTTGATCCGTGATTTCAGAGCACTTCGACCCAAAATTTGATCCGCGATTTCAAAGCTATAATGACCCAAAATTTGATCCACGATTTCAAAGCTGTAATGACCCAAAATTTGATCCGCGATTTCAAAGCTCTATTGACCCAAAATTTGATCCGCGATTTCAAAGCTCTATTGACCCAAAATTTGTTCCGCGATTTCAAAGCTCTATTGACCCAAAATTTGATCCGTGATTTCAAAGCACTTCGACCCAAAATCTGATCCGCGATTTCAAAGCTCTAATGGCCCAAAATTTGATCCGTGTCTCTAATACTCTTATGACCCAAAATTTGATCCGCGATTTCAAATCTCTTATGACCCAAAATTTGATCCGCGATTTCAAAGCTCTATTGACCCCAAATTTGATCCGTGTTTCCAATGCTCTAATGACCCAGAATTTGATCCGCGATTTCAAAGCTCTATTGACCCAAAATTTGATCCGTGATTTCAAAGCACTTCGACCCAAAATCTGATCCGAGATTTCAAAGCACTATCGACCCAAAATTTGATCCGTATTTCAAAGCTGTAATGACTCAAGATTTGATCCGTGATTTAAAGCCCTATTGACCCAAAATTTGATCCGTGTTTCCAATGCTCTAATGACCCAAAATTTGTTCCGTGATTTGACAGCTCAACTGACCCAAATTTATCCGTTTATGGCTCAAAATTCCATACCCACCACCGGCAAAAATTTTGTCTTCGGTTGCTAGGGTATTTCAGTGAATACCGATTTATTATTTTTACGAACAAAATTTCTTTTTCCGTATTGCAGAGTTTCCGCCGATTTGTGAACCCAACATCGCCGGACATACCGGCTCCGGTTTTCGGCAATAATGGCCGAACCGGGCAGCGAAACTGGAAACCGTGAATTCGTGCTGGGCCCAGAAGCTTTTTCAACTAAGAGGAAGCCTTCCTCATAAATACTGCCCATAAATTTCTCCGAGTCCCTTTTAAATGGTGCCCAACTGGATTTAATAATACCTAACCCTCGCTGGCCGATATTTCATAGCGAAACTGCACCGGTTATCTTCGTGAGTGCATGGCACAACTTTCCCGATACAATTCTAAAGGGCAAAGGATGAATATTATTCTCGAAATTTTAATCTCAGCTCCGCATTATTCTAAGGATTTTGGGATGCAAGAAAAATCTTGAAATTTCCGGAACTACTGGACCGATTTTGACGATTCTGGTCGCAAATTGAAGGTAATTTTCCAAGCAATGATTTTGCCCTCGCAGTTGGACACCGGAAAACCGCGTTTATCGGTAATTAAAATAATTTTAAACCAATTTCGCTGATCGAGATTGAATTTAAAAAATCTTTGAAATTTGCTATGAAATTTAAATTAAAAAAATCTCAGATAGACATCACGAATAACTTTCGCGGCAATATTTAACGCAAAGTCCTGCAAAATGATTCTCTCCGTACAACAGGGTACATTTTCAATCAAATGAGGGCCGACAGTGAAATGCCGCTGATGAAGGGAAACCTTTCCAGAGTTAGTTGTATTGGGTCAGAAAACAAGCTCGTTATGGAGAAGAGGAAATTAACCGAGTTGAGCCTTAGATTATAATCAGGCCGCCCTTTGAGAAGCCGTATCGGGAATGGAATTCCACGGAATTCACTTATACTGAATTCGAGGGAGCGATTTTTAACGTGATTATACGAGACAAAGAGACAAGTAAGAGGGATGAATACCATTCGAATAAAATACGAGCAATTGTCACGGTAAAAATGAGAAATGTAAAAATATCAACCGGCATACGGGCGGTTAACTGAAGATGGGCAGATTTCACTTCCGAAAATTTCATAAACAAAAAGTCTTGATTTCGAGCTCCAAAAATTCATGTCAACTTATCAGCATGGTACGTTCACTTTTTACACAAGAGTAGTTACCTTCCAATAAGTATGGTAGAAAAAAATTGCTAAAAAATTATTGAAAATGAGGGAGTGAAAAATGTTAGAATGAGGGAGTGGAAACGTGCCATTTGACCTGGGAAATGAAATAATATTTCATATTATGTTTTTGACAGAAAAAAACGATCTTTCAAAATTTAAAAATGTATTATAATAACGTGAAACCGTTAACATTAGGATGTAGGTACATAGAGATGAAACCAGGCTAACGTAACCTAAAAAAGACAAGATCGGTTAAATGTTTAAAAATTGGCTGGTCTAGAGAGGTTTTCAAGGTTAACATTAGCCCGTTATTGTTAAAGCGCGTTCAGCAGGGGAAGAAAACTTGGGAAAATTCTTATTTACCCTCGGATTTCGATGCTCGACAAGCAGACTGACAAATGTCTGATTTCACCGACTATTTTTCCGTACTAAATAAACAGCAGAATCGTGTCAACAGACGGTGTTTTGCATTGTCGGACAAACGTTTGCTTTTGTCAGAGCGAGCAATACAGGGAAAACTGATTCCTCTCCTGAACAAGGAAAACTGGCAATCAAATGAACGAACCCTCATTTTCTTAAAATCATAATATTTTTTACTTATTTTAGGGCTAAATTTGGAAAGCATAATTTTGTACAGACCTTTAAAAAAGGGGGTCATTCTGAAGTTTGAGAAAATTCACTTTGCCGATTGATTTTCCACGAATCGAAATAGCTTACAAAATGTTGAGGGATTGAAAATTTAACGCTGTTTCCGACGATGTAATCAAATTTGAGTTATCTCAAATGATTAAGTGAGCATTGGAAATTTTAGTGAAATTTCAGGAGAGTCGTGAAAAATTGTCACGTTTTTCCGTCGTGTACCTACCTAAAAACTACCCAAATTTTTTGTTTGAAATTTTAGAATTTTTCTGAATGGTCAAAAAAATGGTTTTTTAAAAATGAGTCTTCAAACCAGTTTTTGACCACTAAGGCCAATTTTGACGTTCAGGGGGTGAACGTCCAGAAATATACGAGCATTCCAAGGAGACCAAAAAACTCAAATTCGGTTCAGTAGAACCCGTTTAAATTTTCAAACGTAAAAATCAAGGACCAAGTAAGAAATCGAACGGTTTATACTACATCGAAAACACCAAAACCCGACGGAAGGAAAGTCTTGTTTTTTAGTTTTTTATTCGAATAAAAATTAAAAATTCAAAAAAAGGGTAAACCCCTTTATGGAAAGGGTGAGACCCTGTAAAATCAATAGAAATATGACTCATTAACTATGACTTAGGTACAAGAGCACTCGAGTTTTGTACAAAGTTGTAGACGGTAAGAGCATTACAGAAAACCATAGATGCCCCAAGTTGGCGCAATTCCAACGTTGAAAGGCCTCCGACATTCAAGTCAGCTTAATTCCCCGTTTAATGACCTCGGCCAGCGCAGAAATGGGCATGGAATAATTTTCGCGAATTCTACCCTCACGAAGGGCCAAGTCGAGAAGGGTTTTCAAGAAGAGCAAAACTGCCCTGCCTAGTTGAGTTATACTTTTTGGATTATAAAAACATGCTGCAACTAAAGAGGGGTAGTTCGGGATGGCTCATGAATCGTAAGTTATGGAACACCGAAGCGAAATTCGAATTCGCCATTACGGTGTAAGGTAGGCTAGGAAACGATCCTTCATTTTACGGCCAATCAGGATATGGATGTTTTGAGACTGGCGTACATGCTAACCACGGAGTATAAACCCGACTAATAGCTGGCGTAAACTTGATCACTCTATAAGCTGCGTGCTGCGTAGAGCTACACAATTTACGCGACAGAACAGCATCGAGTTACAAGCATCAATTATTCGAAACTGCTCCGGGACCCACAATAAGGCTGCATAGGTATTAAGGCACGACTACTCAATTTCGGGTCTTGATGTGGAAAAAAGTATAGCTTATTTGATTAGAAATGATGTTGAAAGTTCTACACTTTATATCACTGATAAAGATTATGATAAGATTCCAAAAGCAAAAAGAGAAGGCGCCGCAATAGCATTTTTTTAAATTGCTTGCATAGTATGCATACTTATGTTGGACAAAAAGTTGATAACTTTTTGGAATTTTGGGAAAACCACCTTCAGCCCAAGATTGTACTAATTTATTACGAATTTAGCGAGTTCAAGTTTTTCATAAAATATATTCTGGGCGTAAAACCGAAAATGGATTGATAACAAGTAAGATTGATAGACTATAGCTATACGTAAGGTGACCAGACGTCCCGCGTTGGGCGGGACAGTCCCGATTTGGAAGGTTGTGTCCCGGTCGTCGAGTTCAAAGTCGACTTCGAGATCAAAGTCAAGTTCTAGATCAACGTCAACTTTGAGATCAGAGTCAACTTCGAGATCAACGTCAAATTTGAGATCAAAGTCAACTTCGAGATCAACGTCAACTTTGAGATCAAAGTCAACTTCGAGATCAAAGTCAACTTTGAGATCAAAGTCAACTTTGAGAACAAAGTCAACTTCGAGATCAAAGTCAACTTTGAGATCAAAGTCAACTTTGAGATCAAAGTCAACTTCGAGATCAAAGTCAATTTCGAGATCAAAGTCAACTTCGAGATCAAAGTCAATTTTGAGATCAAAGTCAACTTCGAGATCAAAGTCAACTTTGAGATCAAAGTCAACTTTGAGATCAAAGTCAACTTCGAGATCAAAGTCAATTTCGAGATCAAAGTCAACTTCGAGATCAAAGTCAACTTTGAGATCAAAGTCAACTTTGAGAACAAAGTCAACTTCGAGATCAACGTCAACTTTGAGATCAAAGTCAACTTCGAGATCAAACTAAACTTCGAGTTCAAACTAAACTTCGAGTTCAATGTTAACTTCGAGTTCAAAGTCAATGGGTACACTAGGGTTATACCATTGGGTAAACTTTTGTGTTACCATTGGATAAAACAACATCGGGGAGTTCCTTCCGCACAAAGATATTCGCCGGGGAAATTCAGCTAAAAAATCGATCTACCCTTTTTAGCTTTTACTTTCATCCCCCTCTCGACTTGGTACGTCTGGCTGTATCCTCTCATTGCCCCCGTTAATGAAATCACTCCTGTACCTCCCTTTTCTATATCGGTGCCAATACAATCGCCTGACCTGTTTTCGATATCATCCCGGCCCAACTTCACTGGAAACCTTTCGAGCTTCCAGTAATTGCTTCTTCAAAATCTCCAGCGCCGCCGGAAGAAATTACCACTCATCCGGAGGGAGCGAGAAATCTTCAAGAATGGAAGAATCCTCGAAAGCCCTGGAAATAATGGAATTGGTAATCCATAAAGCGGCTGGCCGGCGCCAGGAGGTGCTCAATTAGTATAAATTTTGTGTCAACCGAGCAGTTTTTGAAAACTATAAATTCATCCAGGAACTTTGAATGTGAACCTTCCAACTGGGAGACTAAGGTTTCATCAATTTCAGTATATTCATCGAATATCCATTATTCTCCGAATAAGTAGTTTATTGGAAATGCAGACTATGGATTTCCGTGACAACGTATCCCTGGAAAATTCTATTCGGAGAATAATGGATCCCCCACCAAAGGGTGGATTCATCAGTTCAGTTTATTCGTCGAATATCCGTTATTCTTCGAATAAAATTTTCCATGGGCACGATGCAAAAGGAAATTCATAGTCAACATTTCCAAGGAACTACTCATACGGGGAATAATGCTTATTTGACGAATAAACCGAATTGATGAACCCATCCTAACAAAACATTAGCATTTTTCATGACTAGGGAAATTCTTAGAACAGCGAACGACTCGGCAATTTTCCAGTCTCCCGCCATCGCTGCAGGTATAATAATTTACAATACGCAACTTATGAAACATGAATTAATTAACCATATCGTATCTCCTTTGTTGACCAGGCCTTTATAAACTCTAGTGAGGTTTTGTAAAGCTTGAAAAATGTGCATTCTCAATTAGCGTCTGTGACTTAATTAGGCTCAACAGGCTCCCTTTTATTCGCAGCTGAAAGCTCTCGGCCTGGTCCCAGCATAATTCTTCATTTTCCCTCCTAAGCTACACCGAGGTTCATGCTCGACCCTTGTTCGGTTTAAAATTGCGGTACAGCACAGCGGGGAGCAATTGCTCACAACTCTGACGCACGAAGGTACATCTGCTCTTCCTAAGTAGCTTGATGTTGGGACTGGAATACGTCTAATGAAGCAAGCATTAGGAGATGTAAGTTGGGACAACTTCGGTGAAAAGTAGATAAGTCCGGATTGTTGATTGTCAACTAATTTAACGTTACGATACCGAAAAAATCAAAATCGGATGGGTGGCTGATCCCGCAAAACAAATCGACATTTCGGATGTTACATTCCACCCACCTCACTGTCATCATAGCATTGCTTATACCACATCGGATATCAAATCTCACCTTTCATGTCTCCCAAATCTTGCATCGATCCATATTCAAAATCGTCCAATCAATTCATATTCATAAAAGTCATTTTGTGCCCGTCCATTAAATCATACCAAAAATCTGAAAAGGTACAACATTCCATCTCACATCTCATATCATCTTGCAGCATATCTCATTCCAGATCTCGTGCCATCACACCACCTTAGACACAGATTTCATCTCATCATGCGTCAAATCTCATTCCGCATTCCATCACTTATCTCATCTCATCATAAACCAAAACATCCCATTCCATCTCGATCGCATCATACACCGAATCCCATCCAGCATTCAATCTCACAACATGAGATAATATCATATTATGAGATGGAATGTGAGATGAGATTTGGTGGATGATGAGATAGAATGTGAGATGAGATTTGGTGGATGATGAGATGGAATGTGAGATGAGATTTAGTGAATGATGAGATGAGATTTAGTGAATGATGAGATGGAATGTGAGATGAGATTTAGTGAATGATGAGATGGAATGTGAGATGAGATTTGGTGAATGATGAGATGAGATTTAGTGAATGATGAGATGGAATGTGAGATGAGATTTGGTGGATGATGAGATGGAATGTGAGGTGAGATTTGGTGAATGATGTGAATTTGGTGAATGATTTAGTGAATGATGAGATGGAATGTGAGATGAGATTTAGTGAATGATGAGATGGAATGTGAGATGAGATTTGGTGAATGATGAGATGAGATTTAGTGAATGATGAGATGGAATGTGAGATGAGATTTGGTGGATGATGAGATGGAATGTGAGATGAGATTTGGTGGATGATGAGATGAGATTTAGTGAATGATGAGATGGAATGTGAGATGAGATTTGGTGGATGATGAGATGGAATGTGAGATGAGATTTGGTGGATGATGAGATGGAATGTGAGATGAGATTTGGTGGATGATGAGATGGAATGTGAGATGAGATTTGGTGGATGATGAGATGGAATGTAAGATGAGATTTGGTGGATGATGAGATGGAATGTGAGATGAGATTTGGTGAATGATGAGATGGAATGTGAGATGAGATTTGAGATGAGAGATTTCGGTTCATGATTTTGGTGTATAATGAGATGAGATGATGAGAGATGGAATGTGATATGAGATTCTTTGGTTTATGATGAGATGAGAAATGGAATTTGAGATGAGACGTTTCGGTTTAGGAGAATATGAGATCTGAGATGGAATGTGAGACGAGCTTTAGTGTATGATGAAATGAGATGATGTGAGATGGAATGTGGTATGTGATTCTTTGGTTTATGATATGATGAAAAATGGGATTGATATGAGATCTGAGGTGGAATGTGATACCTATGAGATTTTTAGGTTTATAATGAGATGAGAAATAAAATTTGAGATGAGAAGTTTTGGTTTATGATGAAATCTGGTTTTCGATTGAATGAAATCTGGGATGGAATGTCAAATGAGATTGGGTGATATGAGATTCTTTGGCTTATGGTGATAGGAAATGTGAAATGGAATTGGAGTTGAGACGTTTTCGCTCATGTTAAAATGAGATCTGAGATGAATTGTGATAAGATTCTTTTGTTTAAGATGGGAAATGGAATTCGAGATGAGATGGTTATCGATGAAATGAGATGTGAGATTTGAGATGAAATGTTTTCGCTTATGATGCAATTATATCTGAGTTGGAATGAGGGATGAGAATTGTTGTAGGATGAGATGAGATGTGAGATGGAATTCGAGATGAGTTTTTTGGGTATATGATGAGATGAGATTTAAGATGGTGTAGATGGTGGGTTTGGATTTGGTGTATGATGAAATGAAAAGTGAAATGAATTTTTCCTATGATGTGAGATTTGTTCCATGAGGTGAGTTCATGTGTATGATGACATGAGATGCGATGCGAGATGAGATTCGGTGCACGAGTTAGGAGCTGGAGCGTACAATTATTTGACATACCTACCAGGATCGCATGTTTTTGGTCGTTTCAATAAAAATAACACACGAGGACCTTAGCGGTATAAATATCGCGCGTGTTTTATTATCCTCTGGAACAAGAGAATACAAGGGGAAAACTTTTGCTTCCCGTAGTAACTGTCATCTGAGAGGAGGGCGGGTTTAGCGCCGTATAAATTGCTCTGCAGCAAAATCCCTCCGGCCAAGTCGAGTCGCCATCGTGCGGGATATGTCCAAGATATTTCTAAGCCGAAGGGTTTCCCTCGGATTTTGTAACATTGATTTCCGTTTTCGAGCTGTGGATTCCCAACGTGAGCTCACCTGTTGTGCGAACGGTTTATCGCCCTGGAAATTGTTACAACGCATACATTTTCTGTCGAATGATTCTGGATTTACTTTAAGCTCAGTAGAGTTCCTTTTCTCTAAGTTTATTTTCACTTTATAGCCTCCGCGAGTTCGTTATTACTTTTCCACGATATACCTGCGATTATGGAAGTTATACAAAAACTACGATTTACGACCCCGCGCGAGAAATTTAAAACAAGGTTTACTGCAGAACTAAGGTCAGGTACGGGATCACTTTGAAAATATGTGCGCGTGAGAAAATAATAAAAAGAAATATTTTCCGTAATTTGCAGGCAGTGGTGGCAGACTGTCACATTTCGATGCGTAATAAATGGTGAAACAAATAAATAAATTTGGTTTTTGCGACTAAAATTCGAAAATCGTAAAATCGAATACGTGCAAATTGTAAGTGAACTGAGCGGAAAAAAGTCAAACTTGACAATCTAACATTCTAACGTTAATTGAGACTTTTTGAAAATTTCGAAACATTTTCAAATACCAATTCGCCTCTAATGCGGATTCTGTGACTCAGAACTGCTCAGTTACCATTCCCCAGTTCCGTTTTACAGTGTTTCCCTTTCGACATTTTTGGTTCCGGCACTCGATCGGCAGCTGGTGATTTATCTCCTCACGCTTCACCAGCCAGGGGCCCCCGACCGCACAGCTCAGCCCTTTCAGCAGTTCGTGTTTTCCACCGAAATGTCGGCGCTTCTTTCTTAAAGCTCGTGGAAAAACCTTCGCCCAAATAGAAAAACCCGCACTTATTTACAGCGGTGCGCCAATGAAACGCGGCGAAAGACCGGTATGGTTATTTTAACAAATTTATCCGAGCAGGAAGGAATATTTCGAAAGTTTTTCAACTACAAAAAAACGCCTGATTTTTACTTTCATATTTACAGAGTAAATGGAAGTATTGGAATCGTACATTAGATGTGTCTTGACATTGATCCTTGGTACGTAGCCTTCAAGTTAGCCAAAATATAGTCAATTTGGTGAAAAAATATAAGGCGGCGCACAGTTTTGAATAATTATTAAGTATTTTCAAAAATATGATTTTTTTACATTTTTCATAATACGGAAAAATAAATCCTTACCAATTGTATGTTCATATTTGAGAATTTTTAAAATGAAGGAGCCTTAATGACGTCAAAAAGGGAAAAAAAATTTCCCCGTAACCCCTGTTTTCCCTATATCCCTGTCTCGCGTAAACCAACTGTCCGTAATTCCCGAAAAAATGCTCGCAGTCTCGAAATTTCGTAATTTATCGTACTACGTACCTATTTATTGTTCTTCGGAAAATCGCAGTAAGTCTCTTTCTCATTTTCGTGTACGTGTGCAGGGGGAAAATATCGAGTCGTAACTCTGTCTCTTTCGTTCGCGCAATTTCGCTTCTCTCTTGTCCCGCCGACAATGAACATGGACATACGCTTTGTCTCTTTTGTTGCCGGATGTCTCTTTCTGTGTCGAAATGGCCGGGTCAGTGTTGCCGCTGCTGATTGCGACGCGTTTTCCACCCAACTACATTGTTGACGTAATGGATGTTTTGATATAGTCCAGCAAATGGACCCTCTTTTTTCCCCTCACATAAATTTTTACCAATACCTATAATTTGAAAAAATTGCCAAAATAAAATTTAAGATAGGTAATCCGATTTTGATAGTGCGGTGTTTGTCCTACTTGACAAGAAGCAGAATATTATTTTATTTTTATAGCAACAACAACAACAACAAGTAACCCTTCGTAACCCCAACAAGTAAACCTTCGAGTCGATTCGTTTTTCAGTTCTCGCTGTCGATGTTTCAGCTTAGCATACCTAAATGTACTTTTCCAAGTAATAAAGTGATTAATATTTAAATCCGCGATAATATTATTATCAGGACATCGCAAATAGGTTCTGAATTTCAGAAAATTGGAAAAATTTGCTTGTAAAAGTTTTTGAATGATTTTTTCCAGAAATAGGCATGTATGTGACATTTTTAGGTGACGCACCTCACTTCTAAAATGTTTGGTATTTTTTAAAAATTCATTTCCATTGAATTTGGGGGTTGGCCTCTGGCAGCTATTTATGATTCCATATCGACGAAGTTAATGAAATAGTTGTCCGATCATGAATGCATCGCAATGTTTTTCACAATGATATTTTATCAATTCCTGCGAAAAAATTGGTAATTTGTACAATGGAATTTTTCAAATGGTTTCGACACCTTAAGTTTTGGGTTACTCGTTCAAGATGTCTCAAAAGTAAATCTTCCTGATTTCAAAACGTGCCCACGCCTGTGGGAAATAAGGTAATATCCGGGCTAGAAGGGGTGTTGAGTCGTTTTTTGAAAAATGGTCTCCGCCAAAGTGAACCCTTGTTTGACAGGGTAGTGATCTTTTTCAGGCGGTGACGACCTTTTCAGCATAGAAAGAGTCAGGCGGTGAAAGTTCCAAGGTTTTTCAAAATCGTTTTTCAAAGACGAGGGAACATCGTCGAAACCAATTTTTGAAATAATTGAAAAAATCTCGAACTTCGACAATTTCAAGCAGAGTTTCATGTTTTTAACTTTGACCGAATTTTGAGAAACATTTTTCAATTGCTTTACAATAACTTTAGAGTACGAATTTTGGTTTTTCGACCACCGCCACTTCTGGTTCCTGATCACACCGTAAATAACAGAGGCTAACGACCTCTATCCTCCAAATTAGGAATTTTCCAATTGTTTTCAAAATGGGTATAGTTATCTAATTATTCGTTCAAATTTGTATTCAAAATTGTTTCGAATTTACCAAAAATTCTTTTTAAAATGTTTTTTAATTTTTGCAAAAAATTGTTTTTTATTTTAATTTTGTTGCGTTTTTTACGTATGCAGCAATATGAGACGAGTCGTTTTCAAATATAACAGTAAAAAACTGAAAAGTTTGTATATATATATTTTTACGTTTTTTGATTTTTGGCGAGATTTGACAGTTGCATTTTGAGTTTTTTTATATTTTTGATCTAAGCTGCCTCAAAAGTATTCATAAGATATTGTGTCAAAAATTTACGTATCAAAATATGGGAGTATCGTGTATTATCTACGCACCACTGGTTTTTGCTCTTTTGCATGGTTGATACGCTTGATCATTTGAAAGAATCTGTTGGTATAAAAAAATTAATATCTACATTTTTTTCGCTTCTGTCATAGTTAAAACAAATTGTAATTTGAAAAAATCGTTCGAAAAATTCAAAAATTCATGTTTTTAACACAGGTGTTAGCATTTTTGACGATGAGAATGAAAAAAAGGTTCATTACTTGAGAAAAATGAACCAAAACGATTTCCTTTCTAGCCATAATAATAGTCAAGTCAAGAATAACGCAAGCTACCTGCACGTGCAACTGTTTGCCCGGCTTTCAGCACTCGAACGCGACAATTGTTCAATAAACACTAAAATGTACGGCGGTGGATGACTTTTCCGCTCGTTCGTCTGTCGGAACAAGACGTTAAATCGAATGTTCATGCTCGAGTCGGTTATAAGCGACGTTTGCGCCAAACTGTCGGGCATTAGCAGCTTGAAACCGCCGGCCGTAAACTTGGCGCAGGACGGGTCGTTCGGCTGAATGTGTCTGTCTGTGCCTGTCTGGTCTGAGAATGTCTTTGTCGTTGGAAATCTACTGTTACGGCCGATTGAACATGGCGAAACAAGTCGCGCCTTTCTTGGAAATATCAGCACAGCAGTTCATCGTTCCACTGACACCGAAAGTGACGACGTTTGGTTTTTCTTCTTGGTAGGAAGAAACCAGAAAAGAGATACCTTGTATCCGTAGTCATTGGGTTGGTGAGTAGTGATAAAACGAGGTATGAGAGCCGCTTATACACTGATTGCTGGGAAAGGAGGTTAAAAAATTTTTAACCTTTGCATTTAATGCAAACTTTTAAAAAAATTTTTACCCTATGCATTGAATGCATAGCTAGGATTGGTCGAGGTGGCGCGTTGAACCCAATAAATTTGATTGGGGTCTCCATGCCACGTTCCCATGTTCATTCCACCTCCAACAGCCAGCATACCGATAGTGTGTGGCCGGCTTAAGCAGCGAAAAGTAATTAGCGAGCCAAAAGCAGTAAGTAGTGAGAAGTACCTAAGTGGTGAGAAGTAAGTGGCGAGGTGCAAGTAGGGAAGGCAACAAAATATCGATGTATTGCAAATATCGATATTTTGCTTTCGATATATCGTCACTGATATTTTGCTTTCGATACATCGATATATCGTCACCGATATTTTGCTTTCGATATATCGATATATCGTCACCGATATTTTGCTTTCGATATATCGTCACCGATATTTTGCTTTCGATATATCGTCACCGATATTTTGCTTTCGATATATCGATATATCGTCACCGATATTTTGCTTTCGATATATCGATATATCGTCACCGATATTTGCTTTCGATATATCATCACCGATATTTTGCTTTCGATATATCGTCACCGATATTTTGCTTTCGATACATCGATATATCGTCAAAGATATTTTGCTTTCGATATATCGTCACCGATATTCTGCTTTCGATATATCGATATATCGTCATCGATATTTGAGCTCCGATGTATTGGATCAATCGATATTTCTGTTCCGATATATCATTACATCTACATTCAATTACAATGGAGGTGAAAAAAGAAATCTCCGATGATAAAAATATGAGTAGTGAAAAGTAAGTGTTGAGGTGCAAGTAGGGATGGCAACAAAAAACCGATTCATTGCAAATATCGATATTTTGCTTTCGATATATCGATATATCGTCACCGATTTTTTGCTTTCGATGTATCGATATATCGTCATCGATATTTTGCTTCCGATAAATCGATATATCGTCATCGATATTTGAGCTCCGATATATTGGATCAATCGATATTTCTGCTCCGATATATCAGTACATCTACATTCAATTACAATGGAGGTGAAAAAAGATATCGTCTATAATAAAAAAGTGATAGGCTTCGGAGATTTTCGACTGGATTCTGCTTGAGGATCATAAGGTAATTTGTATTTTAATCGCTACCTAAGAAGAACATTTGTCAGCCAATGATCCAAGATGTCCTGAATGCCCTTCCCAAAAAATATTGAGTAAATTGTGAGTAGAGAGTAGAGAGAGGTAAGTAAAGAGAAGTAAGTAGCGGGTAGTGAGTAATAAGCGATAAGTAGTTGGTGGTGAGTAGTAAGTGAGTAGTGAGTAGGAAGTACTGAGTAACGTCCTCGAAACGTGGCTCTACTATAGATGATACCGTCGATCTTTTGGCGTTACCGTCAAAACCCTGACCTATTCCTCGAAAACGGAAAATTCGAAATTCTCTAACTCGAAATCAATATTTCCTAATCCTCCAATTCCTTAAATCATGAGATTCTTCCCTTCCTAATTGACAGAAAACTGAAAACTCCCAAGGGCAATGAATTATTTCCATTATTTCGAGTCCTAGTTTCCTATTTGTTACGTATCAACTGTTGCCTTCTCCGAAACGGCATATCCGGGGAATTTCATTATATTTCGAATCTTGGCTTCTCGGAAGTGAAAATCGGAATGGAATTCGCGTTTTCTCGTATTCCGCTACGTTTTACCAACATAGTCGACGATGAATCTCGGCCCTTCCGTCTTTATCAATTCGCCCCGACGAGATGCTCCGCTGATTAACATTTCTCGTCAGCCGGTAAACATGACGAAAAATGATGCAATCTCAACATCGAAATTGTAAAGGGGGATGGGGGTGTCTAAAGGCAAATTAGTTCTTAGTTCTGAAGGGTACAAAACTGCTGCAGCCGGTTGATTAATAAATCGCGGGGCCCTCTCCTATCATCGCCCCCTCTCCGGCATAGCTCGGATGTCTGAAGCTTTTCTCATCCTCTATGGCCGCGGTAATACTCGGGAAAATTAATTAAAGGGGGGGGGGGAATTCGTCGGGTTTCCCCACTATCAGGGGGGGGGGGTTCCTTTTCGAGAGCTTCTCAAAAGGGGGAAAAAAGGAGGTGAAACGTAGTACTTATTACGGTTGCGGCGACATTGAGGGAAATTTCTTCCTTTTCCAGCATTATTTCCAGCTTTAATTGAGTTCGCCGGTTTCCCTTTATAAAGTTATTTTGCCCGGTTGTGCCGTATTTTTCGAGCTTCGAATTTCGCGAAGTGCCTTTTCTTTTCGGTTTATTTATTAATTTTTCCGCCCTTTGACGCGGTAATGAGCGGTCAGGAAGAGATGGAATAATTTAGGTAAATTCAGTTTCTTCGATTGGGAGCGTTGTAATTTTTTTTCCCTAGAATCAAAAATGAAACCTCATGAGTGAAGTCGTATAATAATGGTTGGGTAGCCCCCCTTTGGTGGAGACACAGGATTTTGTTTTCATCATTATAGTAATATAATAGGTATTCCAAACCCCCTCCACGGATAGAGAAAATGCGTAAAACTAGATCCCCAAAATGAATAATAGGAATAATTTTCAGAAAAAAATTTGTACCCTAATAAATTCAGTTTTGCCTTTTTAATAAATAGGTATTGACGGTGAATACAGAACATGATGTTTTTCAGGAGTTAAAACAACAGGGTAAACGTTTTTTTTTTTTTGCTAAAATACGTACTTAAATACAGCTAAATACGGGTTTTAGCCAAACACTGTATAATATATGAATTTCCTATTAGACCCAAATCTAAAAAACCGTCATATTGTCTTCACTAATCCAATTCGATCATTTTCTGAAAGGGGATAAAATATGATTCCTTCAAAGACAACAATTTCAAATGAAATTATTTCGAATTTAGTTGCGTCTAATTGCGGCATTGATGCCTGTTGTGCAAAGCCCTCTCGAATTAGTATCCGTTTATCTCGCGGATTGAGATCTCCAGATTAACTGGCAATGCCATAGGGCTTGTAGAAGTGCGAATTTGCTGAGGGAACACACGTTCAGCTGAGTCAGCATCCGGATTTAAATTAGGCATTTGATAGTAATTAAACTCGCCTGCTCTCGGTTGATACTCGATTTGTGGCGCTGGGGTACCCGAGGGTGAATTTAGACGGGATTCTACAGATTACCATGACATGGTAAACACATTGTGTTTCAGCAACGAAAGCCGGAGCGGGGAGCCTACTTCCTAAATCCGCCACTCGAGCGCTGCGTGCCAAAAATGAAAACTTCTCGCCAACAATGCAGTTCGTTCACCTACCTTCCATTTTTTGAAGCTGAAAATGGAAGCGGTTCAGATTGTTTTATGATGGAGGAGCAATATAAATATCATTACTGAATGAAAGACATGGAGTTCTGCTGTTTCAGAATTGCAAAAATATGTAGGATTATAGAAAGTGTTCCAATCTTCGAGATTTTGTGACCATCTGAGGGCAAAACTCGACGAAAGAACGAAAAACTAATATAGGTAGGTACCCAAGTTCTGATGAACAATTTCGGATGGAAGTGAAAAACCGTACACTGATAAGTTATCAGTGATAACATAAAAAATGCGTGGATATCAAGGTGAACTTATCATTTTCGGCACGCAGCGCTCGAGTGGCGGATTTAGAAAGTAGGCTCCCCGCTCCGGCTAGCCTCTCGTGTTCCAGTAGACCTGTTGATCCGAATTTGATGATGAAAGAAATTTCTATAACATTTTTCAACTTGGCTTTTGAAAACGTCGAAAAATCGTTTTTCGAACTAAATCGCTCACATGGCGATCGATAGGGCAACTGTAAAAAGGCGAACCCCGGAAGAAAAGGTGCTCCTTCTTGCGCTTTTTCATTTTCTCCATCACTTCCTAATGGTTCCATTTTCAGTTTCCGTTTACGCCTCAGCCGAAAGAAGACAATCCGCGCTTCGATTTCTTTCGCCGCCCTCGGTTTTTTTCCGGCGAATTCTCATCAACATGTAAGAACCTCCGTCTTCCTCCGCCACTTGAAACCGTCAGAATCTAAACTCGAGCGCACTTTGAGCTGTTAATCTTCGCGTTTCAAGTTTTATCCTGCATCGAACTGAACAAAGAACTTCTCCATCTCGAATTCAACGTTGCCAAGTCGGAAAGAGATTTTTCACAATCGCCAAGATAGCGCCCTTGAGAAATGAAGAAGTTTACGGCCGAAATATGAAATTACGAGGGTTTCTGTTCAGATTATTGCGACTTTTTAAGATAATTTAACGTTTTTTAGGGCGTATTCAGAGTAAAAATCATAAAGGTACATTTTTCAGATCACTTACCGGTTTCTCGTTATTCAACAACTGAAAAGCTAAATTATGAAGCATAATGAATCAAATTAAATCTTCTTCATTGTTTTAGGTTTTACAACAATACAATGCATGGGATTCATTTCACTCAAGGGATAGACAAAATTTGTCTACATTTAATGTAGTTGCGAATGATTACTGCATGTAACATCGAAAAAGAAGTACCTAACGGCAGTGGACAGTTAAATATCCGTGCGAGTGGATTAGGAAGATAAGAGGAAAAATGTCATCCCCTAGAAAATGCAAGAGGGTGGAAATAGTCGTTGGCCGAAAAAAGGGTGTTAGCCAATGCTTGGGATAAATCTGAAGTATGGGGTCGACGATCAGCCACCCCCAAGTTGAGATCATATCTCAGACGCTAAGTATATTTTTCCATGTTAAACCCCCGAAGAGGGGAAGCAGTTAAACTGAGCATAAAAGGGGTAAGAGGATTGTCCGCAAAGTCCCGAACTTATAGTCTCCTAGAATTGGCGTTTCGCAGTCGATAAATCGGCCATTTTGAAAACAAATATTCGAGGGCGATCATAAATTAGCGGCCGTGGGAGTCCAATTTGAATGACAATTTGAGATTTTTCGAAGATTTAGGAAGAAATCCATTTACACGGAATCAATCTTTGAACAACAATCTCACCGGCCGTCTAACAGTAATTGTTAGATTTGTTAATTGTAATTATTATTACTAGTAATTACGATCGCTATTGAGTAAGATCATTAGTTATTACGATCACTAGTGGTAACTAGTTACAATTACCACAAATTACTAGTAATTACGATCACAACTAAATACTAGTAACTACAATTACCTACTGGTGATTAAAATTACTAGGTAGTAATTACAATTACTAATAATCGCAATTGCAATTGCTAGTGATCACAATTGCAATTTCAAACCACGACTCGGGTAACTGCAGATATACCTATTTAATTACTCAAGTAACTAAACTACCTGTTTGTAGCGTAATCAGGTCAGCAGATGAGGGTTCGGAAGTTCTGCCAACTTCTGGGTCAAGATTGGTTTTCGTACTAAATGATCAGTCGGTGTTCGAGTAGGAAATAGGAGCCCGAAAATCCAAAACGCGAATCTTTGCCAGCAAACTTGCCCAAATGGCGGTTCAAGATATCGGATAATTGAGCGTAACCTTCTCCGCACCTAGTGACCGCAGTGTTGCCACCTCACCATTCAATAGTTCACCGATTCGCCCTCTCCTGACGTCACGGGCCGTTTCAAACTTGGGCTGTTATCAGAATGAGGCAGACCCGCGGGTTGGTACTTTTGTCCGTTCTTGCGGCCTCTTACCGCAAATGGGAGCAGGGAAACGTTCATTGTGCTTAAACAACGTTCCAAGTGCTGTTTGTCCCTGTAAGGCCTCCAACCTCACATATACCGGCAGTTTAATGTAAGTAATATTGTCCTAGTTCGCGATGTTCATTTGAACCGAATTGCACTCGACCTTTGACAGTTTGTTGGGCCTGTAAGGCAAAACTTGCTCGCTCGAAATCGTCTGGAAGGTATTATGGACACCCCGGTGCTGGTAATATGGTCACTCTAACAAAACATGCATACCGTGTCTGGAGCCTTTTCGTCAGCGCCTATTGGTGAGTCCGAACTAATAGGGGTCCATAATATGGGGTAATATTATTATTATAGTAGGGTAATATTATTACCCTCAACTCCATCTTGGGAACTTGAAACAAAATGACTTTTTATGCACAAGAAGTCACTAAATGATGAATCCAACTGGCTTCGAAGGAAAGTGCAAGTGTATGCAGCAATGTTTGCCCGAAAACATTTTCAAATAGGCCGAAAATTCATTTAACCCTGAAAATCTTTTGAAAAAGGACACACATTATCCAACGCCATGTTGGAGGAAAGCACAGTGCTGTAAAATAGTGCGGCTCACAACTTTCCAGCTCATCAGAGTCCAGTCATTGAGCAGGGGTCCATATTAACAGCAGTGTCCCTTTTAATAACCTTGAGCTATAACGATTATTCATGACTAGAGAAGAAATCATTCTCGAATAAAAACTCCATCAATGCTCCAATACGGGCAGTAAAAAGCTCTGTACATTTATCCTTTCGAGTGTTTTCGAGAGCGTTGCCCCCGGTCGGAAACACGTAAAGCCATTTATTAAAGGACAGCAGGGAGGATATTCGATATATTATAGCCAGCAAGTAGTTGAAGGCCGCGGGAGGTTCAACATGAAAACCGCACCACCGGTTGATATATGGACTACGGTTTTTGCACAGCTCGTGGTAAATTTAGTGCTTACAACGGCTATTTATGTCAACGATTTCCTCGTTTTCTGTTCTTATGGCTCATCCTGAAATTCGTTCGGGAGCTGGAAGTATTTCATTGTAGGACAGGAATTCCGAGAATGACCAGGAATCCATGGGACAGCGATACATTATGGCAAAAAGGCTAGTTTTTGGATTATCCATAAATTCAAAATTGGATTAGTTCAACTTTTGAGCACTTCGAGTACATTAAATACCTTGAGTACGGTAAGTACCTTGAGTACGGTAAGTACCTTGAGTACGGTAAGTACCTTGAGTACGGTAAGTACCTTGAGTACGGTAAGTACCTTGAGTACGGTAAGTACATTGAGTGCGCTAAATACCTCTAGTGCGGTAAGTGCCTTTAGTACAGTAAGCTCCTTGAGTACAGTGAGTAGCTCGAGTACATCAAGTACCATGAGTACAATCAGTGCCTAGAGTGCATTAAGTACCTTGAGTATGGTCAGTACCTTGAGTATGGTAGTACCTTAAGTACAGTCAGTGTCTAGATAACGGTAAGTACCTCGAGTACAGTAAATACCTTGAGTACAGTAAGTACCTTGAGCATAGTAATTAGGTACCTTGAGTACAGTAAGTACCTTGAGTACAGCAAGTACTCGAGTACAGCAAGTACTCGAGTACATTAAGTAATTTGAGTACAGTCAGTACCTTGAGTGCGGTAAATACTTCGAGTACGGTAAGTGCCTTGAGTACAGTAAGTTCCTCGAGTACAGTAAGTACCTCGAGTACATTAAGTACCATGAGTACAGTCAGTGCCTAGATAACGGTGAGTACCTCGAGTACAGCAAGTACCTCGAGTACAGTAAATACCTTGAGTACTGTAAGTACCTTGAGCACAGTTAGTAGGTACCTTGAGTACAGTAATTTCCTTGAGCACATGAAGTACCTTGAGCACAGTAAGTAGGTACCTTGAGACAAAAGTACCTTGAGTACAAGAAGTACCTTGAGTACCAATGCCCTCGAGTACTGAGTAACATGAATTCTCGAGTCCGTGATTGTACCTTAAGTACCTTGAGTATCAATGACCTTGAGTACCGATTGCCACGAGTACTAAGTACCTTGAGTACCCATGACCTTGAGTACCTACCTCAAGCATCCTGAGTAAACCTCATCTCAACGTGTACAAGACGACATCTGATCGTCAAGAAAACTCAATTTCTAGCGAGAAAACCGCATTTACGACTTATTCTGTTGGAAATCAGTTGTAGACTATTTTTGTTGAATGTTGGCCACCAAAGACGGAGACACCATGCAGGTACCCATTGTAGAGATGCGTCATTTTATTTGAAGGCGTCCCTGAAAAAAAATGGGTTTTGGGACATTTCAGACCCCAAATTGCCTTACCATGTTCCCAAATCGACGTGCATAGGCGTGAATTACAAGTGAAACACCAAGAGGAAAATAGGCATTACCGTAAACAGGAAGTTATGACAGTTGCCGAACAAACTTCGTGTCCTGCGTACCTATGCGAATTGTGAAGTTGCCTCAATCGATAGGGGTAGCACTCAGGGAAGTTAGTCGCCAGACGGCGTATGGCGCAGAGTACCAAACAACGTTTGTCCCCGTCGGTGGTGGGGTAAATTAAGAAGGACTCGACTCGAGAGAAGTTTAATGAGGCAAAATCAATTACAGATGGTAACCGCTGTAACTCGGTAGACCGCCGTAATGGATATTTAACGGGACGCGTCCTCCGGTTCTGATGGCGTTGGTCACTCAAATATTTACAGTATCGGGTGGGTGATTCTCCGAAAGCAGGGAAATTTGACTTCCATTTTCTCAAGTTTCAAATTTTTTATTTTTAACCAATTTTTTTGTCTCATTATATTGAGTACATCCTCTAGCATGATAATTCTGGAAAAAGTTACGAAAAATATTCATATTTTGTCCTAAAAAGCAAATTTAATGCATTTTGGCTGGTGAGGGTCTGTTAACGGGTGAGGGTCTGAAAAAAAAGCCGTCTGGATGTTTATTGGACGTATATACTTTGCAAAATATTTTTATATCTTACGGAAAAAAAGTTTTTACACCTCATCAAAGCTTCAGAAAAAACTTTTACTTAAATACATTTACTCAGAATAACTTCCCGAACACGTGTCTGTGTGTCCGTCTGTCCGTCTTTGGTCATTTACGAAAATGGCCATAGCTCCCTCAATTCTCAACCTTTTTTCAAATTTCTTGAACTGAAATGTTTGTCTCGGCAAGACGTAACACCCTGTTCAAGTGAAATTTGGATAACGGACAGTACTTCCGATATATTTGGATTTTTAGTGTGTTCTATTATATTTTTTTACGGCCGAAAAAATGAACCGATTTGAGCGTTCTTGGTCTTGAAATATTTGTTTTGCCTTGCAAAATATTATAGTTTTTATATTCCGATAATGTGGCGTATTTTTATTTTGAGCGAATTTTAAAATTTGCATAGTGAGTTTTTTGATATTTTTGACCTTAACACCCTTAAAAGCAGTCAAGATACGATCAAACTGTGTTACACTTTTACGTTTCAAAATATGGAAGTATTGTGTGTTATCTACACCACAGGTTTCTAGAAGTTTCAGTTATTTTTCAGACCCTCACCTCATCAAAATCAAGAAAAGGTGAGGGTCTGTTTGTGAGGGTCTGAAAAAACGAAATGTAAACAATTTTTTCCCCGGTTAAAATAAAAAATTCAGAATTCCGGTTTCGCACATCGATTAGTCCTAGCCGAACATAACACAAGTGAGTGAGACAATTAAAAATGTACTCGCTCAAAAAAAATAAAGACAAGGTGAGGGTCTGAAAGAAAAAAAAATCACCATGCACAAGGCGCATATTTCGAGGGTTAACCCATCATGGCTCGTTCTGGAAACGAGTCGCAAACATCTGGGCGGGTGCAGAATGATGTAGACAAACTCCTGATTCCCCTTTGTGGCCTGCATCGCCAGTGTAAAGTCATTTTCATTATCATTTTCTAAATAATGTGAGGGTCTGAATGAAAACTTCAAAAATGACTGGACATGATAAATTCAAGCTGATTTATAATGTAACATTAAAATTTTTTGAATTCCCTTTAGCAGGCATAAGTTGAAGAGTAAATGAATACAACCTGCCACTTTTTTAGGCAATTAAAATTTTATCCTTCGAATTGAGGGGTGTGAAACTTGAAAAACCGAGAAATTGGACGTGTGAGGGTCTGAAAAATGACACCTTTCAACGCAATTTACAAATACTTATGCATGCGTAAAAATGGTTATTTACTGATAGAAACCAAGCTAACAATGCCCTGAATCCATTGGTTAAAAAAAAATTTCTTAATCTCATATAGAATCGCCTCAACAAGCTCGGGACACAAATTTCCCTGCTTTCGGAGAATCACCCGGGTCTTGCTAATTATCGGCTGTACGATCTGACCATAAAAGCAAAATTTTGAGTTTTTTTTAGTATTATTCAACGTTTACACTGTAAACTTTACTGAAACCTGTGGTGCGTAGATTACACACAATACTTCCATATTTTGATACGTAAAAGTGCGACACAATTTGATCATATTTTGACGGCTTTTAAGGGTTTTAGGTCAAAAATATAAAAAACTCACAATGCTAATTTTAAAATTAGATGAAAAACATAATCGACTAATTCACGTTATCATGGATATTTTTCGAACTAATGAGGGATATTTTCCGATTGAGACGAGTAGGTAAAATCTCTCAATATTTTTCCACCAATATTTATTCATCTCCGATATTGCCGTTCGCTCAAAGGCATTCGGATTACTAGGAAGCTCTCCTGTGTTGGCCGTATTGACATTTTTAACGGAATTCCGACATTACATCGGATTTCCTGAAACCTTGACTCGTATCAGCATGAAATTCCTGCTTTACTAGTGATATATTTATATTGGCTAATTCCGTTTATCTGCTGTTCGACTCGGAGGATAAAATCAGCTAACTTATACTCAACTGGTTCTTATTGACCTACAGATTGTTTACAGGAAACATTACCCGTATGAGGATAAAAGTAGTTCAAGGTTGATAATACCTGCATCAGTCGCATTACTAGTTCTGCGCTCTTCCTAGCCTTAGCCGCGATGCGATTATAGCGAATATGATTTTTTTTAGGTAAAAATTTTTTTGTTGGGAAGATCATTATTTTGAGACATTTTCAATTGGGACGGCGCTTTGAAGGGTAATTGGCATACCACCTAACTATACCCATGAAGGTAGAATGTAGGGTTTTTAAAAATTTTCGTTTTTAACTTGTTTTAGAGTACAGTCAGGCTTTACTGGAGCTTTTTTTGTATCAAATTGAAACTAGTAAGATTTTGACCCCCCCCCTTGCCGGTACTGTGTTTTTTGAACGCTTTGATATTTTATGGAGGACAGAATTGTGTTTCTGCTACAGATTCATATAAGAAAACTGCAACACTATTACAAAATCTATGTTTTTGGAAGAAAAACTAGTGTTTTGCGTTAAATTATAAATATTTGCGCCCCGATCACGGTTTTTATTAGTATTTTATTATTTTATTGTAGCTGCCTACTTTGAGGAGCAAATCCATAAATTATCCCTAATCCCGAAAAAAATTCACTTACAAAACCCGTTCGAATTTTGGTAGAAAAATAATTTCGGGAAATCGTTAACAGAAAATCATGATTGAAAGCTCTGATCATCTCGTTACTCTAGCACCGATAAGGGAAAGTACACAGTCTTTAGTGGTACCTACTGGTATTTTTCCGCGTTTACTTCCGAAGATTACCGCCAGGTTCCATCCATCAGGAGCGGTCGGTCCTTCGGGTCCTTATTAAAAGGATCCGCCACCTCTAGGTCCTGGGAGGGAGGAAAATGAGAAATCGTGGAAAAGCCTCGTTTTTCCCAATTAGACACCTGAGAGAACCGCAATCAGCATTTTCGGCGTAAAACACGACAATTGATCAAGATATTTTTTCCCCCAGTTTTTCTTTTATCCGCGAAAAAGGGCGATGCTATTTTTTACGCTTCAATTTCCTCCCCGTCCGTTTTTCGAGGATCGTAAAACGTTCGTATAGATAATTGAATAGAGGGCAACGAATAAATCGTAGAGTGAAAACGGAATTAAAATTTCTATCGTGATTAATCGCGGCTGAGAAAACGAAATATTTAATTTAGCTCCACCGCAGGTTCGCTCAAACACAGAAGAATATTAAGGCCGTTTATCAAATCGGAGCCCGCGAAAAGGCAAATATTAAGTTCTAAATCTGAAGGGAAAACGGAAGCTCGACGTTTATTCGTCCGACAATATGTTCGACTTGAACATTTTCATCTCCCGGTTTTTAATTCGTAGCAAATAATATCATACTGTAATATACTGAGTTAAAATATCCATCCCTAAATAAATAAAATTGATAACTACATAGGAGTTATCTGCGGGAATAATATAAGCACTTCGCGATGGAAAGAACATATTTTCCGACCAAGATAATTGCCAATAAATGTTTTTTTTTATTCCAACAATTTTTTTGTTATGTTTTTTAAAAATAGATTTTGAAATAAAAAAACATCAAGCTGCAAGGAAATTTCGACTTAAATATTCTTTCCAGGGCAACGAGGAGCGTCCACCTTCCTTAAGGGTTTATTCCACCGGGAATTCTCGAGGGCCGAGGAGAATAACTGCAAGGCGGAGATAAGGGCGAAACAAGAATACACGACCAGCCCTTTCACAAATATGTATGTTTATAGATTTTATGTGTCGATGCTCTTCGTATCTTCCGGATACGATCCTGTTGCGGAAAAGGGAAAAAGTCACCGGGGAGGACGTAGAAATAGGTAACGTATAATACGATTCGTATCTCGAGATACATACCGCAGTTTTTTCTACATGAGAAAACTGTCGATTTGCAGAGGGAATTTTGACAAATCCTTGTTGGGCATGAAAAATGTCAATTCTGATGTTCATGGCATTCAATTTTTTTTTTTTTTTTTGAGAAAGTTCAAACCTGACGCGAGGCAACATAATATTAAAATATTATTTTAAGGATAAAAAAATTGGAGAGAATGTGAGGGGGGAGAAAGACTAGTAAAAAAAAAATAAAATCGAAGCTGATTTCACAAGCAGGAATTTCGTCTCCTCTCGGAGGAGGCTCAATTTTCACCCCTGAATCCCAAACAGGAGGAGGCATTGGACGAACTTCGAAGGCTAACCCGGGTGGCAGAACTGCCGTGAATACTCCACACTGCAGGTAACACGTACACAGCACGACTATAATGATCAGCGTCAACTTTCCTGACAGGAGTTCAGCCTCCGTTAACTCCGGGATAAGTGGCATGCGGTTGATACCGCGAAGATGTCCGTATTGTTTACCCTCTTCAGGGGATAACGATTACGACACGCTACGCCGGTGGATACGCCGGCAATAGCGACTCGTCAACATCAAAATTAGGATAGGAGGCGCGGTGTTGAGAAGGAAACAGTGAGTTTACCGGGAAGTTTCAATGTAAACCTTGACGTGGCAGCAGGTTTTGGGAAGGTGACGATAGGATGAGATGATCAGTTGCGTGGAATTGTAGTTGGAGTTGTTCCGTTCCAGTACCTGACATCCCGGGCCTGGAGTTCCGGAGGCAGCTCCATACCTCAACTACTTGGAAATATCAAGGAAGTCATAGCTTCGATCGAAGAATGACTTCTAAAACCAAAAAGAAGAATTTCATACTTGAAAATGCGGTGGCGCGCCTCTAGTCCTCGAAATTCCACCTCACATTTTCACCGTTGCTGTAGCCAATTCGACGCAAGAACAGCAAACATTCGTTTCAGAAGGTACAATCTCCAACACAGCAGGGAGAGGGAATACACAAAATACGAAACAGACAAGCAATCATCAGTTGATATTCACCGATGACAATTCATACAGAAAAATTCGAGAGCAGAAGAAATTCGCAGCTCCATTCAATCAGTACACGTCGGTATCGGAAAACAGAAATCCCCCCAATTCCCTAACAGAATCTCGGGGAAGAAGCTCGTAGAAGTGTTGACGACCTGATCCAACCAGCGATTGACAAAGACCGGGTTAGCTGTTGGTCCAAAGGAGACAAAAGTCCGAAAGAAAAAGAACACCGGAAAGCTTTTCGGCGACCGACCGCATCTCAATGGGCTGAACGGGAATGAAACAAAAGAAACTGTACCCAATCCTTTTCAAAAAGTGCGAAACAATTAGAGCCCAACTGGGGACGGAACGCTTTCAGACTAGGAACAACATATTAACAATTCTGTAGACGGTTTGGAAGATTTTCAAAGAAAGAAGAAAGCGAAGGTGATATGATTCAGCTCAGCGTGCAGCATGGTGTCAGAATCTTGGAGATGATGAAATGAAGCATAAAAATTAACATTTAAAGCTATTCTGTGAACCAATTTTCCCGTACTTACAGTTGATACAATATTTTAAAGCGTTTGCAGTTCTTTCTTTAGGGGAGTTTCTTCGTTCTTTTACCCCTATATGCCAGCTTTATTCTGCCTACAGGTGCCCGAGAAACCAACCTTCCAATATTGGATAAGATTGGACAACACTAAACGATTCGGAGAACATCGAACAGTATTGGACGATACTGGACAATTTCGGAAGATATCAAACGATAGTGGACAATATCGGACGATAACGGACAATATCGAACCATATCGGACAATGCCGGACCATATCGGACAATACCGGACACTATCGGACAATACCGGACACTATCGGACAATACCGGACGATATCGGACCATATCAGACAATACGGAACCATATCAGACGATAACGAACCATATTGGACAATACCGGACAATATCGGACAATAGCGAACAATATCGGACGATACCGAACAATATCGGACAATACCGAACCATATCGGACAGTACTGAACCATATCGGACGATACCGGACGATATTGGACCATATTAGACAATACGGAACCATATCAGACGATACCGAACAATATCGGACAATACCGGACAATATCGGACAATACCGAACAATATTGGACAATATCAGACAATACCGAACCATATCGGACAGTACTGAACCATATCGGACGATACCGGACAATATCGGATCATATTGGACAATACCAGACAATATCGGAACATACCAGACAATATCGGACCATATCGAACCATATCGGACCATACCGGACCATATCGAACAATCCCGGACCATATCGGACAATACCGGACCATATCGGACAATATTGGACCGTATCGGACAATACCGGACCATATCGGACAATATTGGACCATATTGGACAATACCGGACCATATCAGACAATACTGGACAATATCGGACCATATCGGAACATACCAGACAATATCGGACAATATCGGACCATATCGGACCATACCGGACAATATCGGAAAATACCGGACAATATCGGACAATCCCGGACCATATCGGACAATATTGGACCGTATCGGACAATACCGGACCATATCGGACTATACCAGACCATATCAGACAATACTGGACAATATCGGACCATATCGGACAATATCGGAACATACCTGACAATATCGGACCATATCGGACAATATCGAACCATATCGGACAATATTGGACCGTATCGGACAATACCGGACCATATCGGACTATACCAGAGCATATCAGACGATACTGGACAATATCGGACCATATCGGCCAATGCCGGACAATATCGGACTATACCGGGCCATATCGGACAATACCGGACAATATTGGACCATATCGGACAATACCGGACTATATCAGACAATACTGGACAATATCGGACCATATCGGACTACACCGGGCCATATCGGACAATACCGGACAATATTGGACCATATCGGACAATACCGGACAATATCGGACCATACCGGACAATACCGGACCATATCAAACAATACCGAACCATATCGGACAATACTGGACAATGACGGACGATATTGGGCACTATCGAACAATACCGGACAATATCGAACAGTATCAGACGATACTGGACAAGATTGGACAATAACGGAACATATCAGAAAATATCGGACGTAAACTGCAGTCGACTGTATCAACCTTCGAAAGGAACAATGGCCGACACGACACCGGATCTCGTATTCGAAGACAATTCAAATTTCATGAAACACAAGACGTGATCCCCGTTGCTCAGAAAGAATCGTTTCCATAGCGAGCACGACCCGGATGAAAAAAGAGTTAATCAGTACGTCACTCAATCACGTAGGGCAAGTGTCATTTTCGCTCTCAGTTCCTCTGCGGTCCAATCCGCCTCCCGCCTCAATTGAAAAGGGTACGCGACTCGCTAACAAAGCTCAAAGAGCCCTTAAGCCTTGAATTGTTTCAACCTCTCTAAACATGTGCTCCTCTCTTCGTCTGTTTTCTTTACTTCGGGTCTGGCCAAATTTGGCTGACTAAAAAACTGGCCCGACCTAGTAAGGATGACAATGGGACAAGTAGCAAGTCTTGAACCTCAGTCACTTTCATTCCCTCACATTTAATTCAACGCCGAGAGGAAATTTTACTTCTCCAAACATCAAACTCAACTCACAGACTCAACGCGCAAGCTCAACTTACAAACTCGACAGTCAAACTCAACGATCAATCTCAACTCACAAACTGAACTTTCAAACTGAACTATCAATCTCAACTCTCAAACTCAACCCACAAACTGAACATTCAAACTCAACCCATAAACTGAACTTTCAAACTCAACCCACAAACCGAACTTTCAAACTCGACCCACAAGCTGAACTTTCAAACTCAACCCACAAACTCAAATCTCTAACTCAACCCACAAAGTGAACTTTCAAACTCAACCCACAAACTGAACATTCAAACTCAACCCACAAACTGAACCTTCAAACTCAACCCACAAGCAGAACATTCGAACTCAACCCATAAACTGAACATTCAAACTCAACCCACAAGCTGAACATTCAAACTCAACCCACAAGCTGAACTTTCAAACTCAACCCACAAACTGAACATTCAAACTCAACCCACAAACTGAACTTTCAAACTCAACCCACAAACTGAACTTTCAAACTCTCGAACTTCACTCACAAACATAGCTTTCAAACTTCACTCACAGACTCAACTTTCAAACTCGACTATCAATCTCAACTCTCAAACACCACTCACAAACTCAACAATCAAACTCATCGCACAAACCAACAAACTTTCAATCCTTAACTCTGAGTTATTACGTTTGTTAGTTGAGATTGAGACTTACATATGAGAGTTGAGTGTGCAAGTTGGGTTTGAATGTCGAGTTTGTAAGTTGAGTTCGAAAGTTGAGTTTGAGAGTTGAGATCGAATGTTGAATTTGAAAGTTGAGATTGAAAGTTGAGATTGAATGTTGAGTTTGGTAGTTGAGATTTTTAGTTGAGATCGAGAACTACATTTGAGAGTTGGTTTGCAAGTTGGATGTGAATGTCGAGTTTTGTAAGTGAAGTTTGAGAATTTGGTTTGGGAGTTGAGTTTGAATGTTGAGTTTGAAAGTTGAGATTGAATGTTGAGTTTGAAAATTGAGATTGAATGTTGAGTTTCGAAGTTTAGTTCGACTGTTGAGTTTGAGAGATGAGTTTGAAAGTTGAGGTTGATCGTTGACTTTCAGAGTTGAGGTTGAGAGATGATTTTGAGATTTGAAATTGAGAGAAGAGTTTGACTGTCGAGTTTGAGAGTTGAGTTTGCGAGTTGAGTTTTTGAGTTAGCTTCTTATGTCGAGTTGATGAGTTTGAGACTTCAGTTTGGAAAATGATCTTGAGAGTTGAGTTTGCGTATTATGGGCACTTCACTCGCGGTCTACTTGAATTTCCTCTCTATGCACATCTGTCGATGTTTTCAGTAACGAGCGCATAAAAGAGTTACCCACGTTTTTCCGTGATAATATGGATAACGAAAATTTCCCGGGACGAGGGTTGGTAAAAGAAAAGTCGTCTGAGCGGTTTAAACTGAGTGACAGGCGAGATGGTGAAGTAATTGTAGGAAAATGAACATAAAGGAGCCCTGTGTCGTATAGAAGGAGAAGCCTTTGTCTGATATTCGTGCCATTGTCACCCCCCCCCTCGACTAACTATGTCATACCTACCTACCCTTTTCGTAGAAAATAAATTCGCGAAGCCGAGGGAACGACAAAGTGAAGAAAATGAAGGGAGGAAGAAACTGCGGTAGCGGTTGTGGAAGGTGCCTCGAGCGTTTGAAACAATTCAGGTTTAAGGGCGTTTTCGAGCTTTATTTGCGACTTGTTCGCTTTCCATGCTTGGGGATTTTCAAATTTCGGAGAAACGTGGAGGAAAATTCGAATTAAACGGGCGCCAATTCGCGAGAAGCGATAGTTTCATTGAGGGCCGGGTTTTCAATTCATTTAAGTTAGATTTACGCTTGCATGAACCGATTTCCTAGAAATTTTGAGTATGTTGTTCATAGCAGAAATGTAGACAAATTATTAGTGTCCTGAACATGGCAATGGTAGGCAAGGAACTTGAAATCGCAAAACCTAAATTCACTCAAAATGAATTCGTAAATTAACGGATGCAGTTTGAATATAAGGAGGGGTACATCGAAAGTAAACAACTCCATCTTCAGAAATTTTTCAGAAGAGCCAAAAAACAATGTTTTTAAAACATGTACTGAGTCAAATTTCGTCTTCTGTACATCGGATATTGCACACAGGGAGCCTATATATCATCGAAATTTGAATATCAATATTTCAATGCCTGTATCCATATATTTCTTATTTTTTTCGTCCCCATGATCGCGTCCGCGTACGTGTCATCGATGCGTCGGCACTGACATTAACGCCACTTGACTTGTGACCCTAGGTGGATGAACCTCTGTCGGTCGTGACTCCTAAAAGAAGGCAGAAGCCCAGAGGGATACCCCCACCCCTGCATCCATGGGAACCCGACCGGCTTCTCCCACCAGGCGACACAGGGTTGCCAGATGTGCACTTCAAGGCAAGTCTTTCCGGTATACTTCGTGGCGGGCAAGATGCAGAATTCCTTTCTGATATGAATCGGCAATTGAAACCGGTTCAGATAACAAAAGTCAAGCCCCATCAAGTCCAATGCATGATAAATACCCATAGGAATTCCCCTAAGTTCTTTAGTTGGGAAAAGTTCAAAAGGATAAAAAGATAAAAAGGACATTTTGTCTAGTTCTCATCGAATTTCGGATCATTTTATGGATTTTATATGATTTTTTACTATTTATTTTATAGTATTTTATACAGTGATTGCGCAGAGTTACTACAGTGATGCATAACCGTTTACCTAAAAACCTTTTTAGGGCATCAGAATAGAGTTTTTCTCAACACCAACCAATAATTTATTGCAACAAATTTCCTTGGGAGCCTTCTCAAAATAATAGGCATTTCTTCTCTCTTCAACATATTTATTATTTTAATAAGATTTTCATCGGCAAAAACATAATTAAGAGTAGGTCAAACAATCATTATGGAAAATTTGAGATTTATTTTTGTTTTATTTTTATTAATGTTTTAACAAGTTTCTAGCTATAAACAGATTATTTTTCCCAAAACCTCTTCAAAATTATGTTTTTTGGCGTTTGAAACGGAATAGAGCCCGAATTTTCAAGATTTTAAGTCTTCCCGTTGCCCTCGGTAAATTATCATCCAATGAGAAATGAACTCTTCTGCGGAATTTGCATTTTTTTTTCAACCGGCCTTGAAAAAATGCAACTTGCAAAATAGTGAAGTTTTTGAACGTTTTTGTACGCTTCTATTGGCAAGCCTGCGATCAACTTGACGCCCATTCTTTCCCATTCCACTCATCTCGGATCGTGAGATGGGAGGTCGCCTTTAGACAGGTAAGGACGGACGCATCCTTGAGACTAGATTCGCTTTCCATCACTGCAGTGACGTGGATTCGATCTAGTGGCCAACTCCTTGGCCAAGGACAGCTACTTTGCTTAAGATGTTCCAGTAGTTGAGCGCTTAATAGCGATAGAAACCAAATACCCGTGGCTAAGCCCCTTAATCCCAGGAAGGATGTAGTTACCCACAATAATCAATCATCGATGCCAAATTTGTAAAAAGTGATGTTTGGCCTCATTCTGCAGGTAAGGACTTCCAAAAACAAAAAGAAAACCAGTGGTGCGTAGATAACACACAATACTTCCATATTTTGAAACGCAAAATTGTGACACAATTTGATCATATTTTGAGTGCTTTTAAGGGTGTTTAGCCCAAAAATATCGAAAAATTCACTATTAAAATTTTAAAATTCGCCCAAAATGAAAAAACGCCACATTTTTGGAATGTAAAAAATATCCACATATTCTGCAAGGTAAAACAAAGATTTTAAGACCAAGAACGCTCAAATCGGTTCATTTTTGTGGCCGGAAAAAAATAAAATAGAAAACACTAAAAATGCAAATATATCGGAAGTACTGTGCGTTATCCAAATTCCGATTAAACAGGGTGTTAGGTCTTGCCGAGACGAACATTTCAGTTCAAGAAATTTGAAAAAAGGTTGAGATTTGAGGGAGCTATGGCCATTTTTGTAAATGACCACAGACGGACACACGGACAGACGGACACACGGACACACAGACACTTGTTCGGGAAGTGATTCTGAGTAAATGTGTATAAGAAAAAGTTTTTTCTGAAGCTCCGTTCCGATTCTCGATTTTAGGACGATCACAATACTTCCATTTACTCTGTAAATATGGAAGTAAAAACGAAAGTTTTACCTCAAGCCTTCAGTAGAAGATCCAAAAACCAACAATGGGGACTCACCTGAAAAATACGGAGAACAAATTGATTTGACTGCTGGCATGAGTGACAATCGTGCTAACATAACACACAGAACTTTTATATTCGTATACGAATATAATTTCTATAGAAATATTCTGAGTGATTTTACGGCTGTTGGGAACTTTTGATTGTTACCGTTGCGCCGAATTCTGTAATAGATTTTCAAGATCAAGTTCCCCATACACGATCCGATCGCTGGCGGAGGGGGTAAGCTTTGATTGGCCGAGGTGGCGTCGGCGTTGAACCAAATGAATTGTATTGGCGTTCCCGAGCGATGTTCCCATGTTTCCTCAAACGGCCAGCAATCGGATAGTGTGTGGCCGACTTTATAGACACCATGACGTTGTCGACGATAATCAATTATGTGTTACAGGATGCTGAGAGATAACATTCATAGGCACGCTAGCCATCCGAACGGTCTTCAAGCGTGAAAATTCTCCGACACTAACAGCGTAGAGTAAACCTTTGTTTTTACGGCGTTCAAACCCGCCAGAAGAAATTAAGGTCAATGGAAAACCTAAATGAGACTCAGACCCTCCGAAAGGGCCCGTGCAATGGATGGAAAAACGAAAATACGAGAGAATAAGATACGAAAAAGAGGGTTTGGCGTCGTTAGCTCGAATCTCGACGATCACTCGAATTGATAAAACCGACTCGAATTTATTCACCGGCAATTTTTACACAGCCGACGAAACTCGTTTGCAACACATCCTCGAGGGAGAAGTCCTTTTTTCCCCGGCGAACTGTAATTAAAGCAATGGACACGACAAAGGATAGACCGCACGTTTGGAAGGGTAATTTTACCAAAGCGTCTACGGAGCGGTCTCTTCGCGTGTGCTTCACAAGCCTAAGCAGCGCGATTACGGTTGAAAAACGCTGCTGTTGGTTTTCTTCAAGGTTTCCAAGCCTTTTCCTTGGATCGACTCGATTTTTCCAGAGGAACGTTTTGAACCGATGGTTTCAATCGAAAAAACCAACTCATCCACCAGAAGAGAGGCCACACTTCCTGAGAAGGCCAAAGGACTCGAGCTGTCCAACAAGCGATGCGGTAACTCGGGTTCCAGGGACTCAAAACGGACCGGGGGTAGACAGTTTTCCTGGCACCAAGGGCAAAAAGATTTGGAATTGGTTGCAAACATCCGCAACGAGCATGGAGAGCTCAAGAATCCCACGCTTCCATCCAAGGTAAATCCTATACAAGCATGACGAAATTTCAGATTGAAGAGGAAGAACTGAAGAATTGAAGGAAGGTCCGCTCCATGGGAAGCTGTGGAGGACGCCATAGGTGGACGTGAACAGTGGCGGTCTCGAACTGTATACAAAGGAACCAACCTAGTACTCAGTCATGCCGGTAGAGGTCACTAGCGTCGGTTTCCGCTTCTCACTAGAGCGGACTGGAAGGTATCCATGAAAATTGCCCATTCAGTATATAGCATCCTGGTGGCACAGGTGGTAGCGTGCCTGTCTCTCAAGCAAGAGGTTTCAAGTTCAATTCTGCGCCTAGGCAAAAAAGTTTTTCCGTGCTGAGAATATGAATCGCTAATAACAAGCTGGCAATTGATTGCACCATTTACTAATTGATGATTCAAAAAAGCCGAGCAGTGTCGTTATGGTAAGAAACTGATCAGATTATACCGACAAATGGACTTCCTTCTACTTCTTCCATCTACAATAGTTAACAGGTCTGCAAGTCTGCTCATCTCTGTACGTCCACCATTAACAGCTGAGAAGTTTACAGCCAATATCTGTCTGCGCCGCATGTACAATGACAATACCTACATATCCCAGAAAACGCCACAAGCGCCATAAAAACAGGAAAACCCAGCAACCGTCGGAGATGTTCAACCAACTCTTCACACACGAAACAGACAAATCAAGCTATTATCTTCCAACGCAACATACCTCATCTCCCTTCACCCCATTGCTACATGCACGGTGAATGTACAGACACCAAGGAGACCAGCACTCTGCTCACAAACAAATTCGTACTAATCTTACACCATTTCACTGTAACACTCTCCAATTTGATAAATACATCAGGCGTACGCGACACACCTCGTTTACTCTTTTTAAATTTATAGAAAAATTCCCTCAGGTTTTTTCCTCTAAAATTGACCATGGCATCGCCCTCTTCTGTGGGTTCTTTAGCTGTGATTGGTGGGGAAGAACTTTTGGAGAGAACGCAGCGGCATCTCGAAATCTCACTAACGCCCGACGGATTGCCCTCAATTCTAATGGCATCTCCCTCTTCTATGGCCAAACGGAAAGTTCCGGGAATCAAGATACCTTGTTTTGGCTTCTTTTTTTTTGAGCCTTCGACCTTCTATGCTGATTTCGTGAAGCTTCACCAAAATTACAATTCAGAATAGCATTTCAGCGACCGCCGCGCCGGGAGTTGTCAATTTTTAGTCGGCGTAATTGTTCACATCCGCTCAACCGGTCCAGCAAGTCATATCATGCATATCTGTGATTTTCTAGTTCACTCTCCACGAGCACGGTTTTCCGTTCAATACAAAGCGGGAATCCGCCGATATCAAGCGGAATGTTCTGATTTTGACATTGCCCGCTATCCGCAAGTATACGGCTATACGAAAATTGAATGCCTACGCAGCGGTAAAGGGTTGTGAACAATTATGAAATTACCCCTCGAACATGAATGCAAAGACGAACATTTCCCTCGTGCATAGCAACCAATAAGCGATTCTAACTGCAGAATATCGAATTCCAATTAGGAGATAGGTTCCGACCAGATTATAATTTCCACTTAAATGTTCAAATTGCAACAGACATTAGTAGGAAATTACTGAAATTCGAATTGCTCGACTTCGAAAACATTGTTTCTTATTCAGGCTTATCATGAAAACGCCAGTGGTGGTGAGGAAATACTTGGCCAATATAAGCCAATATAACTTTTAGGCAAATCCATGATAATATAAAACTATATTTTTGCTACCACTTTCACACACGAAACCAGATATTTGATGTGCCTACCAAATTATCAACAACCAACTCACAACTCTAGAAACTGGAAAAGGATAAAAATGTCACCCCAGATTTTTCAAGCTCTGTTGAAACCGATAGACAATGGACAAACAATGAATTAAAAGCTCCATGGAACGACCGTGAGAAGCAGATATCAGGGGGTGGAAGGTTATAAGGATAAAATGACAGCCGAGGTCGCTCAGGGGAGGCAGCTAAAGGCCGACTCCTCCCTTACACAATCCTTCACTCTCTCAACAAGTAAAGTTTGAGAGTTTAGTTGAATAATTTGGCGTCGCGCGAAGTTAGCAAGCTTAAATAACAAAGTGTCGTCTGCTGCTAAGGTACAAACGTGAATCCGTCGAAAGAAGGATGAATTATCAAGGGACCGCAACTTTCTATCCTTGAAAGATAAACGACGTTCAGGGCAAATAACTTGAATGATTAACGCGGTTTTGGGATTATGATAAACGGTATGAGGAAGGATTTGACAAAGTAACTCGAGTGTAAATTAGGTAAAGTATGCCTCAAAGTATTCCAAAACCTTCAACTCCATACGAGGTGGGTAGGCTGGAAAAAACCTACCTACCTGCAAATTACGAAACTGGTCCTAGAAATTCAAAAAAAAGTTGAGAATTGAGGGAGATGATTATGAATATTTTTGTCTACTGACGGGCGTAAGGACGAATTGATGAAAGGACGTACATCCGTACATCCTAAAGACTTGAGGATGTACAGACGTACGTATGAAAAGAAGTACAGAAGACGTATGGATGTACAGACGTAAGGGGGCGGAACGTATACAGATACTGCCTTGTTCAGGAAGTGTATGAGTGTTGTTTCAGAGCGCCTGACCCGATTTCCAGTTTTAGGAATTTCGAAATAAAAATGAACAGAAATAACTTCAATGATTGTATTTATCTGGTACAATATTGGCCAGGCAGTTCCATCGAATAGGTGGATTCTCATTAAAAAATCCACCGAAAGGTATCAGTTCTGTAATTATCGAAGATAAGGCAACCGTTTAGATACGGAACAAATTGAAAACCAATCACTATAATTTGAGGGCAGTCTCAGGCTGACCCCTTGTAAACAATCTGGCTAAAGATAGATAACAGGCTAATCTTCGGGCGACACGCCTCGTGATAAGGCATTTCGTTAACAATATTTCGCCACTTCTATCGAGACTGCTCGTGTTAACTCTGATCCCATAAAGTGTTGTCTCGCCCATTTGTCAACGATAAGACTGATTAATCGATCGGCTCGTTGAGAAAATTGACTGACACGACGAAATGAAGAGTGAAAAATCGTTACTTGATCAATTATAAATTATTAGATTAAAAGTACCTACTTTGATCTACTTAATACTTGAGAGAAGCTATTTAAGAACCTACATTAAACCCAATACAGAGGACAAATGATAAACAAATGCAAAAAACGGACACTAAACAGACGTAGAGTGAGTTCTTATTGAAAGAGAGACGCGAAAAAAGAGGGGAGGGGACATGTCCTTAAAATGAGGAATACTTTGTAATAACAAATTTCTTTTTTAAAAAGGGATTGTTCGTTAAAAAAAAAGGGATTTTTGTTTTAAAAAAATTACACCTATTTTTTGTTAAGGAAAAAAATTTATTGAAAAATAAATGGAGAAATAATTTGGAGAAAAAAATTTTTTTAAGAAAAGAGGTCTTTTTAAGAGGGTAAAACAGAGGTTTCAAGGTCTCCGAACCAAAATATGGCGTCGAAATCCGAAAATACTACCCTCTGCACTCGAAACCCGATCGTTCATAGCTGAAATATCAACAGCAGCAGGTCGCGTTGTATTTTGACGCCAAAATAACGACTGGCGCTCTCGGTGAATTTCCGTGCCAAGCAACGTCGGCGGTAGCGATTTTTCCACCGTAAACTTCCTGATTGCTACGTCCTCGTGCAGCGGACGTATTCAATTAAATGCCAACCTCGCCGAGGTTGTTTCACTTGTCAGTTATTCCCGAAGTTTTCCGGTTCATTGAGCCGGAAGCTTCGCAGCGAAGATCGACCGTAATCCCTAACGCCGGCGAAAACATTTTTGAAAAAAAAAAATATTTTTAAAAACCATTGGACATTACGCTCAAATTCAATCCGATCACCTACCGGGATAGATCAACCGTAATCCCGAACGAAGCCGAAGACATTTTTGAAAAAAATTATTTTTGAAAACCAGTGGGCTTCAAATCAAATCAAATCAGATCACCAAATCAAAAATCGAGCAATAAAAAAATAAAAAATAAATTATTTCTCGTTCGAGGCTGCTGTTATAAAAAATAGTACAAAAAAAAAAATTAAAAACAATTTCTGCCAACGCAAAGCGGAAATGCATAACTCTCAATAAAGTACCGGGATCAATCAACCGGTCAATTAACCGATGCTTGATACGTGAAACATTCAAGTTGAATGCACCTTTGGAAATTTCAATTTTCCAACGTCGATCCACCCTTATGGATGCGATCGCTATTGAAATATTCGCAATACCGTTGAAAACAGGTGGAATCGTAAACCGGTGATTAAGTATTCCCATAGATTCCATTGGGAAATACCGAGGCTGGGACCAGTTATTCGACCCAGTTAGGGATGAAAAGTTATGGCTCTTCGGAGAGTCGGATAATGGTGAAATACGCAGCGTATGGACAACCGTCAATCAACCGGTTGTGGAAAGTTGCTCCCAGGGTGGAAAGATTACTGCAGGAATTGTTTTTAAACAATTTCCCGCCGTTTTGGAAGGGATCTGCGTAAATAACACAATGCAGTTCCACAATTTGGTAGGCACTTGAAAGTCTGGACAAGTTTCGAGTAATCAGGGGTAAATTTGAGACTTGTAATTACCTAGGTATTAGGTTAGTTCACTGCGAGAACACTAGAACTACTGAATTGAAGAGAACACTAGAACACGAGAACACTAGAACTACTGAATTGAATATCGGATTGAATATCGGAATGAACATCGGATTGAATATCGAATTGAATATTGAATCAAATATCGGATTGAGTATTGAATTGAGTATGAAGATCGAATAGAATAATTAGTTGAATTAGGATTAAGCATCGAAAAAATGACAAAGTCAATGTAAATTAGATATTGAATTAAAAGTTGAATTGAATATTAGGGTAAATATCAAATCGTTAGGACTTGAAAGATCAAATTGAATATCGGATTGAATATTGAATTGAATACCGGATTAAATATTGGATTGAATATCGGATTGAATATCGAATTGAGTATTGAATCGTATGCTGAATTGAATATTGAATTGGATGTAAAATTGAATGGACGTGATATAACGGAATCCGAATAGAGGAACAGATTGGTTATCAAATTGAAAATCGAATCGAATCTGATATAAAATTGAATACTGAATTAAACACCGAATTGGAAGAGCTTCATTCGATTTTTGTTGGACCGTCTCTATAGATTAATTTACATCGTAAATTCGGCAGTAAAAATTATCATTACCTCGTAATTTTGCGAATCATTCAAATTTAGGAGGCAGGGGAAAGTTCCATCAGCAATTTACTGAGGTAAACGATTGAAGAACTCAATGTTACACAAGTCTGCTTCCTTTAAATCAGAAGAACAAATAATCCTCGTACTATTTTCGTCTGGAAACGCGAGTTCTCCGATACGGAAGGGTGCCTGTTTTTCGTTAAATTACCTTTCGAAGGCTGTCGACGAAAATAGACCTCGTGGGAATTTGTCTTCGGACTCGCATTTCAACTATTATTTGTATCGCCTTGCGAGCGTCAGATGATTTTCAAGAGGAGTTATTATAAAATTTATAAAATAAAAAAAAAATTGAAAAAATCATTAATAATAAGTAGTGTGATGCCATTAAATGTACTATCTTGTCTGTAGTAATATTATGCATCACGCTATTTATTTTTTTTTTTTTTTTAATTTTGTGTTAATTTCAAAATTTTTTTCTAACTGGGGCTACGCCGGAATCGATCCTCGTAAATGCAACTAGAGCTATTCGGTTCAATGTTTCCACTGTAGTATAGGACTGGTTGAAGTTTTAAATCAAATTTTTCGACCTTGGCTGGCATTTAGAATACGAACTGAAATTTTTGTGGTTTCCAAACAAGCGCTCAATGCAGAAAACAATTAACAAAATTGAAACTTTACATTCACCATAAACAAAATCAGTCGAACGGCATTCATATTTTTCCTTACTGATAGCTAAAAGAATTTCGCGAAGTTTCGGTACACGAATTCGATCAAAGTGCCCGGAAAGTGAATGATCGGCGGAGAAATTCGAATACTACGTGGGCGGAATCGAGTCCTGGCAGAGCATTATTTCTTCATTTCAGTCCGACGACTAACCGAGCGACCATCGAGCCTGACAAAACCTGTTTAATATTTATAGGGGACTACGACGACCGCTTTATTCAAGAAAGGGTAACACTGTCGCTTATGCGTCGACGTATCAACGGCAGTTCCTGACTAGACTGCGCTGATGGCGACGCGAATCGTTAAGAATAAAGAGAGCGCCTTACAGCCTAAGCGTAGGAGTGAGAAGGTGAAAAGTTCAAATATTTTCGAAATTTTGGATTTATCGGGTAGATACAGACCTACCTTTAATTTTAATTATCAATTTTTTTTTTTCAATTTCGGTTTCAAGTTAGAGTATTTACATATTTTTTATTAAAAACGTTGGATAATTGTATTTTGAGTTTGCATCACTCGTAATACAGGACGGCGGGTCGTGTCTTATCTAATTTGAAAAAAGCTTGTAACTACTCTTTATGCATTTGATCCTAAGAGAATTCTCGCAAACATGAACCTAAATCATGATACATGTTACAGTCGGTAAAACCTGACATATTTCCGCCGCCAACGCGACGCGAACAGCTTGATAATGATAGTAGAACGAGGACAAGAGCTAAACCGCCGAAAGGGAAATGTAAAAAAGTTCCTGCTCGCCCGAAGGATAAAAAAATCAGTCGGGGGGGCTCAAGAGGGAAAAGGCAGGAAGGGATTTGCATCGGAAAGACGTACGATCTTGGGCCAGGCTGGCGTCGGTAGGTCTGCTAAATCTTGGTCAGAGGAAAGGGCTTTTTCCCATGCTGGAAAATCCGGGAGCTAAAAGTTGCCAAGATTCCGTAAATTGCAAGGCAGATATTCCGACACCAGCGGACCGCAATTATTCTAAATGAGTCACCAAGAGAAAAGCTCACGATAATAAAGTCTCTTACAAAAACCAAACAATAAAAAATGGAAGAAATTTTTTTTTTTTCAAAAATTCAACAGCTTCAACAGCGGGCCTGGAAAAAGCCCATGACAACGGAAATTTACGTCTTGAGTCAGGAATTCCCAGAGAACCCCAAGAAGTAGAAATTTGTACCTTGGACCTGGTATCGATTTGAAAATTTCGAAACGCTCTTATTGTCACCACGATGACAATGGTGAGCTCTCGACAGATTTCCTGGATTTCCAAGGCCGAGACAAAAGTTTTGAGAGGCCTAAGGTTTGGTCAGCAATTTAGTTGTAATATGTACATTAAAGACATCCCAAGATTCGGAAACTTGATTTTCGCCCATTAGGGAGCGTCGGATCGAAAAATCGTTCTGTACAAACATTGTCCGAAATTGAATTTCCGATAATAGAACGACATCAAAAACCCAAAAAAGCACAGCTCAACCTTTATTTTTGGAAAATTCAGACTTAGTCAACTTTGACCTCAAATTTGACCATGAGGGAGTTGAGTTCGAGATACTTTAATGAGCAGTAAAAACGTCGGAAATTTTACGAAATTTCAGAATCTGTTGTCTCCGAACCCAAGTTTTCCCTCGTTCTCGAAATATGGGCAAAAATCTTTGAAAATCCGCTTAAAAAACCCTATATTTTGACACGTGATAAACAAAAAGCCCAAGCGAATCCGTCAAAATGTGGGTAATTCAACTGCTAACGAAAACCCCCTTTGTCGACACACAAAACCAGCCCAACGCACCAAAAACTCGAAAACCGAACTACCATTGGCGAAAACGGAAAAAATAAAACTTTTACTCGAAAAAAAATTGAAAAACGACCATTTATCCGTTCGTACCAAGGCCAAAACTCACTCAAAAAAGAAAATCGTCACCTGCGAATATTGATTTTCCCGATCAATTCCGTTATTCTTCACTCTTCGTCATTTCTACGCAATCGACCACCAATATATCCCTGAAAATCACGGACTACTTCCAGTTCCTCAATTTGAGTTTCTAATTCGAATTGCGATCGGCAAACTGAACAAAAAAGATTTGTCGGGTTCGCAAATGATCGATACCGTTCAAACGGAAGATTCATCGTCCTGCGGGCGAATCGAAGCCTCTGAAATACTACCGGCATTCAGATGAGAAGCCGAGTCCGATAGCTCAGTCTCGATAGGCGAATTAGTTCACCGACGAGATGGATTGGGCGCGTTCCCAATAGCTAACCGAGCGGAGAATAATTTGTTAAACGGAATTAACTCGACTAACGAAAGCAATATCTTCTTGCAAACCCCCGCGGACATTTTTTCCAGATAAGGAATAGAATACTTGATTCGAAGCTTATGGCACACTTTCATTTTTTAAAATAAATGGAGTAAAAAAATAATAAAATTGTCTCAAAAATCCGGATGGGGAGGCTCCTGGTTCCAGATCCCACCGTAAATAACGGAGGCTAACGACCTCTATCCTCCAAATTAGGAAAAACAATGGAAAATTCGTTCGGCGCAGAAACTTTAATTTTCCCATGAAATTAAAAAAGAAAACTTACCTACATTCTTTCGCCAGTTAACAAAACAGTGTACAGTTTTGTAAAATTTTGTGAAGTTTAAACGGTAGACGCACAATCGTTAAGCAATGGTTAGCAAAAAGCTACTAAATGAACTGAAAGAAATTTTAATGATTCTTAATTCTAATGATAGACAAAAATGTGGCAATTTTTCAGCCCCATCGAAAGGAGCACACAAAATTCGTTTTAAATCCGACAATTGTTCGTACGACAGCCGAAACTGAAAGCTCTCACGATGGCCAAATCAATATCGTTGGAGAAAAATCCTTTTAGACGGATAGGACACGATTTCTTGCTCACCGAGTGAAGTATAATTCGTTAACCGGGATTAACTGGCCTAACAAATCGATTCTAGAAACCTCGAAGGACATTTTTCCACGGATATAAAAGAAAAGAACGACAAAACGCTGCCATCATTCTTCGTTTACGCGAGTGACGTTCAGAAGTCCCACATCCGCATGGCGAACAATTGATAAATGAAAAGGCCGTCATTTACAAACACCCCGCAAACAAAATTCCAACTAAATTCATAAATTTGACTCGTGACAATAGATTTTTCACTCTCGTTCGTCAGAAGGAGGACGAAGAGTAGGAGGAGGAGGAAAGGGAGGAGAAGGACGAAGAGGAGTAGAAGGAGGAGTAGGGGTTGCAGAGGAGGGGTGGCGGAGGAGGAGTTGTAGAGGAAGAGGAGGGGCAGCTGCGGTGGGGAGGTGGAGGAGAAGGCGGAGGAGGAGGAGGTGACTGCGGAGGAGGTGGCGGGGGGGGAGGGGAGGTATAGGAGGAAACGACTGCTGTAAGGGGGTGGAGGCGGCAGGGGAGTAGGAGGAAGAAGAGGAGGCGACTGTGGAGGAGGAGTAGGAGAATGAGGAGGAGGTGTCGGCGGAGGTGCAGGAGGAGGAGGAGGAGGAGTCGCAGGAGGTAGAGGAGGAGGCGAGGGCGGAGCGGGTGGAGGAGGAAGCTGCGGAGGAGGTGGACAAGGAGGAGAGAGTGGCGGCGGAGGAGGTGGTGGAGTGGCGGCGAAGGAGGAGGAGGAGGCGGCGACGGCAGCTGCTGAAGAGGATGAGGGGTAAATGCTGGGTTCAAAATTCAATTCAATTTCTCGCAAAACTGAGACATTATCCCTCATATTATATTTTCAACATATTATATTTATTATTAATTTCCTAACCCAAGTTGGTTTTTGCAACGGTGGTTTTCGAGGACACATAATTCGAAAATGAGGTGAAAAAGCTTCAATTCCGAACGACGTCTACGTAGCCAGAAGTGCCATTTGTCATACTAGCGTTGTTTTCAAAGCGAGGAAAAAAATTGACATTAATGGCACGAAAGCGAGAGCCATTTCACAGCTGCCATATCTCCAAAACATATAAACCGATTTTTATACCGAATCGAACACGTCAAAATCCTGCACATCTTCATCCTTTCATTCGAAACCGCGTGTTAGCTAAAAAAATGCCTTTTTCAACCATCGAAACCCGCCCCAACGGATCATTTTCAAAGGGAAAAAGAAATGCAAACAAAAAAACGAAAAATCATCATTCATCGTTTTCACGAGTGACGCTCCCAAGTCTTCCATTCATGGGCGCACAATGGATTCAACTCCGCGTGCTGGGGAATTGAAACATCGTATTCTCGTCCTTTCACATTCAAAATCGTCCCAGCGTTTTACTCTGGTTCTCTCATTCATATTCTAAATGCGTTCCTCTCGGCTGGAATCACGGCGAAAGCGGAATCTTAATTGTTCCGCAGATTTATTTAAGCCGTCGACATCTTTAGCTTTCTCCATCTTCCCCTCCCCCCTCCGGACCAGTTGACAAGTTCAAAAACGACACTTCAGACTTGAAATCGGGCGATGGAGATCGTTTGTTTCATTTGTAGAGCCGAACATTGTTGAAAATTCAATCCCGCCCGAACGAGTCTGAGGACATGCTTCAGAATGTTTAACGAGCGAATCGAGTTTGATTGACAAGCTTTGACTCATCAAACTTACGTTCCAGGCGAAGTTTATGAAGTGCTTCAGTAGAATGACCATTCTGTACTAAAGGCGTGAATATCCGCGGTAGAACAAGGAGCAAAGTCAATCAGCAGGATGGAGCAGCAAGAAGAAGAAGCATAAAGAAGAAAAGCAGCCATTAAAACTATCATGGGAAAGAAGAAAGAGTGGCAGTCTCAATCAGCAGAATGGACAAGTAGGTAACCGAATGAGAAGTAGCAGCAATATCAAACCAGTGGTGCGTAGATAACACACAATACTTCCATATTTTGAAACGTAAAATTGTGACACAATTTGATCATATTTTGACTGCTTTTAAGGGTGTTTAGGCCAAAAATATCGAAAAATTCACTATTAAAATTTTAAAATTCGCCCAAAATGAAAAAACGCCACATTTTCGGAATGTAAAAAATATCCACATATTCTGCAAGGTAAAACGAAGATTTTGAGACCAAGAACGCTCAAATCGGTTCATTTTTGCGGCCGGAAAAAAATAAAATAGAAAACACTAAAAATGCAAATATCTCGGAAGTACTGTGCGTTATCCAAATTCCGATTAAACAGGGTGTTAGGTCTTGCCGAGACAAACATTTCAGTTCAAGAAATTTGAAAAAAGGTTGAGAAATGATCGAGTTATGGCCATTTTTGTAAATGACCACAGACGGACAGACGGACAGACGGACACACGGACACACAGACACACGGATACACAGACACTTGTTCAGGAAGTGATTCTGAGTAAATGTGTATAAGAAAAAGTTTTTTCTGAAGCCCCGTTCCGATTCTCGATTTTAGGACGATCACAATACTTCCATTTACTCTGTAAATATGGAAGTAAAAAGGAAGAAGAAGAAGGAGCAGCAATGTCAATCAGCATGATGGGAAAGCAATCTAGTGAAGAAGAAGAAGGAGGAGACGGAGGAGGTGGAGACGGGTGAAGAGGAGACGGAGGAGGAGGAAGAGGAGACGGAAAAGGAGGAAGTGGAGACGGAGGAGGAAGAAGAGGAGACGGAAAAGGAAGAACAGAAGACGGAGGAGGAGGAAGAGGAGACGGAGGAGAAGAAGACGAAAAACATTCAGACCTTCTCAAAGTTGAGAAACAACCATATCATATTATGAAGAATTAGCAGCAATGCCTAGAAGAAGCTGAAAATTAAAGGAGCTAGAAGAAGAAAACGAAGAAGAAGAAACAGCGATCAAAACGAGAGGCATTAGCTATCAAAATAAGAGGCAGCATTAATTATTATTGTGGAGAAATTACGGTCATTTAAGCTAGCTGGATGAAGAAGGATGAGGGAGAAAATCTGTGAACAAGAGTTATCAAGCTTGATGATCAATCAGGCACCAACTTGGCCAAAATGGGCATAATTTCTCATCTCGGTTGTGACTCGCTGAATCAAACGAGTTCCCCCTCATTCCCCCTCCGCGATAAAGCAACGCGAGTTTGTTGTTGTCTTCGGACAGTTCCAATTAAGCGTCGGCCGCGTTGAACAGAAAGAACAGAGGTCACGCATCTGGCACTGGGAGAGGTCGGTGAGATGAAAAATCTCCAAGTCGTCAGTGGGCGGCCATTCATGAGGTTGACAGTTGAACGATTCAGTGGGAGCCCCAGTCGAAGTTCAGATTTTCGAGCGAACGGTAGCCTCGAAGACATGTGGCAGAGTTGAGTTCAGACGAAGCGGAAATTTTAACTGATACGTCTCAAGTTCGCATAAAAAACAATACTTCGCAGATTCAGATTTTAATTTTTTTCGCCGATTTTCTGAGTGGAAACGGTATCACAATAAAATTAGACGGGTTCAACACGAGTTTAAAAAAAAATAAAGACTAAAAATCAATAATTCGGAACTTATCAAGCAGATTTCGGGATGAAAAAATGAGAATAGAATACCAACAGACAATTCTAAAATTTCCGAAATAGGTTTAGAAAATTTAAACTTTTCCAGTAAGTAAATATCGAATTTTTTCATTTTCAACTTCGCTGTGCAAAATAATCCGGTCCCCGCATCCGTGGGGCACGGTCTTCATTCCGTCACAAACCAAACGCGCGAAAAAAGTTAAAAACTTGCTAGTCCAAGGCGAACATAATCCGGAGGAAAGTTTTCATCAGCCCGATGGGGGACTTAGCGGAGAATATTAACATTCTCCCCGGGACAATATGTCTGCGGGAAATTCTCATTCTCCCAGACGCGAATCCTCAAGTTTAAGGACCTCGAAATGACGGCCAGATGTGGGAAGTCCGAATAATTAGAAAACTTTTCGGTTTTGTTCGAACCGGAAAAAGAGGAGATAGGGCGGTTTCTGGGTTATGAACCGTGCCATCCGTCAAGCGAAATGTTTTGGATGGAATGGAGGAATTTTCAAAGTTGGACAACAGAAAATTGCCAAGAGCGTTTGAGGTCTCAAAATTGCAATCGCGGTTTTCAGAATTAATTCCATTTAATTAAAATTGGACGCCTTTAAATTTCACAAAGGGGGTTAGCATTTTGAAGCACTTTTTGCATTTTCGACGGTTTTTTGTTTTACATTTAATTAAGAAAATGAATTTTCGCGGCCGTTAATTCATCACATGAAATATTTTCATAGCCTTTAGTGCGATCAATGGAAAAGAAAGTTGTGTCGGGACTCATATCATCAAAAATGAGGCTAACAGTGAAAAGTTATGGGAATGAATTCTTAACAGAATCCCACGAAGTTCAACGCGTATATCACTATGTATATCAGCTAACGCCGTAAACAAGCGTTGTTTTAGCCATAGGGTTTTATTGATGAGTAAGTAATACCACCTTACTGCGAGGAAAGTGTAAAAGCCGTCAGACGTCAGACCAGGCCCCCCAACAGCCCACAGCCCCGGTCGTTCCAACCAAGCAATGCGAACCTGGCGGACCAGTGACGTACCTATATGAGATACAAGTAATGTGGGACCTCAAATATGCAATGGTCCCGTGGTCAATAATTGGCAGTTTGATGGTGAGATCGAAAAGCCGAGAGTATACGCCAATGGACGGATATTGTGAGAAGGTGGCCACATCACTCCCCCTCCGATCCTAATTGAGGGGCGTGTGCGGGTTGGGTTCGCCAATGCGGGAGATGAAATAAAATGTTCAAGTCCCATGGTTGGCAGTAGCTGAGATCAAAAAACCTGGCAGGATACGATCTGCCAATCGTAAAACCCAAAAATGGGGACGCGCCAAAAATATTCCCCAATCCATTGTCTGCTAATACGGCGGGGGAATTTTTGTTGTCAAAAGGGCAGATGGACTGGCCGTGTTGGCTCGTTCGCACAAACGCATTCAACAGCAGACAAGAATATTGCCAATTTCACTAATTCCGAGAGGAATAATTAAAATCTGTCATTCACACTTGGCTCCCTGCACCCTCGAGATTTACAGGGGTGAGGGTTAATTCTGCAGCGAATGACAAGCACACGCAATTAAACGGACAGTTGATTGGATTTTCGCCCACGTGAGACGGTCGAATCCGTGTTACGTAACGGATCCATAAAATAAATGACAGAAGGTATAATTACTGGCATAATAATTGAAGCGCACGCCGATAGCACTAGTACCGCAACATTCAACTCTAAAACCGTGAATCTAAATTGTGCAAGGGAAGAAGAAAGGCGTCATTTTACCGATATGTGAAACGACAATCATTCGAAAAGACGAGCTGCGGTCATGAGTTTTTGATAATTTTTATCAAAATAGTTGGAGGAAGAATAGGATAGGAAAATCTGCGATACGACATCGCAAGCGCCCGAAGCAAAAAATGATTTTCAAAATTGCAAATTGGTAAGGTGAATCGTTAATCAAGCCACTCAAATGCAGGTACCAGCACTGCGCCATACCGCCATAAAGCACTTCTGTTAGAATTGTTTGAAAAATCATTTGAGAAGTTTGAGAAGAACTGACTGTTATCGACTAAATCATACCCGAGAAAACCGTATCTGCAAGGAAATATCGCGCCTAAAACTCAAAATACGTTGAACCACCCGGCAAAAAAAGATTTCCCTACTGAGCTTTTATGCCCTACGAGCTTTCGAAACTTGGTGGCGGTTGGCGTTGGTTTTGCGACTAATGACGTCATCATTCTTACGGTCTATTAAAAAGGCCGAAGATAAATTTTACCACCAACAAGTACACCATGGTGCTTCAAACTAAAAACCACGAAAAACCGTCCGATTACTTATTCATTTTAATGTATATAATGTACCAAAAGACGACCTAACGATAATCCATAGCTGAATTTTATTAAATTTCACCAGACATTGTCCAGGCAGAGGCAGTATAATGAATGAGGTCATTGATCGCGCTCAAAAGCGAGAATTTTTCATGAAACTAAACAATCATGAGTCTAGGTTCTACAAAACGGATGTAGCCAGAGGGCGACAGACAATAGGCCTTCCTCCAGCACTAGCAGCTGTCGTCCCTCAAAGAGAAAGCGGTCGGGGAGGAATCCTATTGATAAGTTATCAACTTTTGGTCTGCAGTATCACCGAAAGCTCTCAAAAGCAAGAAAAGTTGGACGAATTGAAGAAACCGACGGTTTTCCCACCGAGGATTGGTGGGGGAAGTCAACAACAAGTGGTCGAACCAGTCAAACAAGAAAAAGAGACCAGCGATTCTTGCAGAGCATTTTCCAACGTTTTGCGTAAAAACAACTAGATATTGAAGTAAACTGGGAATAAATAGATGAGTTATTCACAGTACAACGGACTACTTACATAAAAGAAGCGAAGAAACATCCATCGCCTTCGGGTGCTCTCAGGTAGGCTGAAGATGAGGAGTCATTTCATGGCACGGCACAGGTGAAAACCGATCATTCTCCGAACAATTTCACTGGCACAATTCAATTTTCAATAGTCAAAATTTGACATTTCGAAACTTTCATCGCGTCACTGGAACACTGCCATTGTATTGTAATACGCGGGGTCCGGTATGCGAAACTCGCGCTGCGAGCAAACAGGTTATACGAAGGTGAAGACGAGAGGAGGCGAAAGGGCGAACTGGAGGATAGAAGATTCAACGGGTGGTCTGTCTGCGTCGAGCAACTGACTGCGACTGGGGCGCCCTCGAGCGGCTGTCTCCGTCAAACCGAGGGCCAAGCCTCCTCCCTGCACTGGGGGGCTTCCGTAGCTTACGGACCGGCTAAGGACAGCCTCTCAGCTTTAAGAAGAAAAACCAGCGGCGCGTAGATAACGCACAACACTTCCGTATTTTGAAAGGTAAAAGTGTGAGAAAAAAGTGAGCAAAGTGTGACAAAAACTGCTTTTGAGGTTGTTTAACTCAAAAATGTCAACGAAAAAAAGTTTTTAAAAAAAATAAACCAGTGGTGCGTAGATAACACACAATACTTCCATATTTTGAAACGTAAAATTGTGACACAATTTGATCATATTTTGACTGCTTTTGAAAGTGTTTAGGTCAAAAATACCAAAAAATTCAGTATTAAAATTTTAAAATTCGCCCAAAATGAAAAAACGCCACATTTTCGGAATGTAAAAAATATCCACATATTCTGCAAGCTAAAACGAAGATTTTGAGACCAAGAACGCTCAAATCGGTTCATTTTTGCGGCCGGAAAAAAATAAAATAGAAAACACTAAAAATGCAAATATCTCGGAAGTACTGTGCGTTATCCAAATTCCGATTAAACAGGGTGTTAGGTCTTGCCGAGACAAACATTTCAGTTCAAGAAATTTGAAAAAAGGTTGAGAAATGAGGGAGTTATGGCCATTTTTGTAAATGACCACAGACGGACAGACGGACACACGGACAGACGGACACACGGACACACGGACACACAGACACTTGTTCAGGAAGTGATTCTGAGTAAATGTGTATAAGAAAAAGTTTTTTCTGAAGCTCCGTTCCGATTCTCGATTTTAGGACGATCACAATACTTCCATTTACTCTGTAAATATGGAAGTAAAAAACTCGCCTAAAATAAAAATACGCCAAGTTATCGGAATATTAAAAATATCCACATAGGTATTCTGCAAGATGAAACAAAGATTTTAAGTCCAAGAACGCTCAAAGTCAAACTGTAACTGACACTGATGCACAAACGCAAACTGAAACTGACATTGAAACTGAAACTCCAAATGAAACTGAAACCAAAAGTCAAGCTCAAACTGAAACTCAAACTGATGCTGATACACAAACGCAAACTGATGTGACACTCAAACTGAAACAAACTGAAACTGACACTCAATCTGAAAATGAAACTCATACTCAAACTCAAACTGAAACGGGAACCTTAACTAAAACTCGAACTCGAACTGATACTGATACGCAAACTCACCGACAATCAAACTGAAACTTTAATTGAAACTCAAACTCAAACTGAAACTCAAACCGAAGCTGAAATTCAAACTCGAACTCGAACTGAAACTAAAACTCAAACGGGAATTAAAAACTCAAACTGATATTAAAACGCAAACTGAAACTTTGAGTTTGAGTCTCAGTCTCTCTTCGAGTTTGAGCTTGTGTATCAGTATCAGTTTGAGTTACCTTTCTTTTGACTTTCGACTTTGAGCCTCAGCTTCAGTTCGAATGTTATTTTGAGTTCGAGCTTGTGCATCAGTATCAGTTGGTACGTCAGTTTGCATTCGGGCTTCAGTTCAGTCCTGGATTCTGGATATCTTGTTTAGGTACATTGGAAGGTGAAACAATCCATGTTTTCGTGTTCCGACTTGCGAACAATTCTGCGCTTAACGCGTAATTGTAAGCATGCGTATTTTCGGGGTTTATGGGTAATTTCGTTTAAAATTCAATTAATCTCAAATCGCGTGCTGTTATAGCCGTATTAAAATAATACGACCCAGCTAAGTCCTTAAACCGTATACGAAATAAAAGCGTACGGCTCGAAAACCGAGCTTTAGCTTAAACGGGGGCTCAGGTGCTTTAAAAACAATCGCGTAAATATACTCGCTTGTTAACATAAACACGGAGAGCGGAGTTCTGCAGTCTCGTATTCAAAGAGCTTTTCATTCAAAGAGGAAATTTGAATTAATTTTTATTCTTTGCATAGCATCCTCTCGAAATTCCAAACTTCAGGCGATTTAGCCGATGGCTCGCTTTGATATTTGAAATAAATGTTATGTATATATTTCGGATAAAAATTGTTTACAAACGTGTAATTCCTTCCCTATTTAAAAATGTAGGTTTTTCAGTTTTAATGCCGTTATAATTATACATATCGATTGATATTGATTTATATTAGTTACTATTCACTGCACATTTCTTAAAATATATGTTCAGGCATCCGATTCTCAAATTTAGGTTAAGGCACCTGATAAAAGCTGGTATTAGGTAGATATAATGCGGGTTTATTCTATTTGTTCATGAATAATCGTCCACGACGTCACCTGTGCAATCAGGAAGTTGCTCAATAATACGTCGCTTGCACTCGACGAGCCGATAATGTTGATCTACCTCGCATAGGAGTGGAAAGAGTTGAGTTTGTGAGTTGAGTATGTTTGAGTTGAACTTGTGTGTTGGGTTTGCGGGTCGAGTTTGCGACTTGAGTTTGAGATTTGAGTTTGAGTTGAATTTGGGAGTGGAATTTGTGAGTTGAAATGAGAGTCGAGTTTGGGGGTTGAATTTGTACATTTAGTTTGTGAGTAGAGTTTGCTACTTGAATTTGAGAGTTGAGTTCGAGGGTTGAATTTGGAAGTAAAATTTTTGAGTTGAGTTTGTGAGTTGAGTTCGAGAGTTGAGTTTGAGTTCGATTTGAGAGTGGAATTTGTGAGTTGAGTTTGTGGTTTAAAATTGAAATCACAGAAAAAAAAAACAAGATTGCTATCGTAAATTATTACATATTACTTTGGAATTACGACAGTAATGGTCTCTGCACTTATGATTATGATTGTGATTACGATTACGCCCGACCTTGTCTGAAAGTAACAATCGATGCATCTGAAAAATGTTCCGCCCATACCTTCTAAAAATTTGAGCGAATAGAACGAGTAATGTAACGCTCAGAACGTACAAGAATGCGTAGATGTGTTGTAGGTTCGATAAAGCGCTCAAACACGGCTACAAATCTTAGCCTGTACAAGAGGGAAAGAGGGTCGCCATTGTCGGACTGTCTTTTTTCTGTCTGGCCGATATTAAATCTACAAAGGGCGCTGAGTGCTGTCCACTGCGTTTGTATTCACTTGTTCAAAAGCAGCCGTTGCTTGACCGGCGAATCCCTCAGCTGTCTGAGATGTTTTTCGCCGAGAGGAAAGTTCGGAAAATCTTGAGGTTAGGGATATTTTTTCTTTTACCTCGCCAAGAGGCGTATTGATAGTAAAAACCTGTCCATGCTGACAGCTGGATTATTAATGTTTGAAACAATAATATAATAGTGATGAAATAATTTGTAATAATTTTACCTAATATTGCGGGAATCCCACTCACCTTTCTTATGTTGGAGTCGCCCTAGCCGGCCACCCACGTTCTCGGTATGACCGACTGCTTAACTCGAGGTGGGCTTGGCCAGGGGTACGTTTGTTGATTTAACTAAGAAAATATTCCTAGGTGGTTGGAAATGGATCAACTACCCATCGTTCGCTATGTAGTTAGTGATTTTTTTCAATAATCGATAAATAAATTATTGATCGATTATTGAAAAAATCGATTATTTAAAATAATCGATAAATTGTTCGATAAATCATTTTTCAATAATCGCTGGCGAAAGTCGGTCCCTTTTGTAAATTTTATTAGTTAGTATAAATAAAGTAGGCATGTAATTTTGAGACTATACATTTGAGTATTTTTTCTGAAGTCGGGAAAAATACTCGATACCTACACTAGTATCGAAGCAAAATATTTGATACCAAATGTACTTGGTATCGAAAGAAGATATTCGATACCATACTCATATCGATAAGTATCGCCCATCACTAAGAATCGGTCGGTACAGACGGTCTGTGGGATGGGGAGGGGAACGGTCTGACATAAGATACTAGAGAGAAAGTGTCAGAGGCACAGATTCTGGGCCTACTGTAACAAAGTACAGCCCCATCTGAGGCGGTCTCTAGGGGCGAATGTTCCAACTATTCCTAAAACCAACACTCTTCCTCATAAGGCTCGCTACAAAACCGAAATTATGGCGTATATTGTTCCATACTAATAATATGACAATTAACACAATAAACTGATACATTGTTTGGATAAATTCATATTTTGGAAATATTTTATGAATTTGACGATATTTCGATGGCCGATACAGGTCACTGTAGGCAATTTGTGAATTTTGATTAGGTACCCTGTACTACGCGTTTTAGCTCATTTTCCAGTTAGGTGACCAGCTCCGATGTCGGAGCGAAAACCGACCCCTGCAGATTAGCATGCCGGCGACACGCTTATTTGAATATTCCACACAGTTAATCTAGGTCAATTTAAAGTCTTTAATATTAGCCCCGTGTCGGGGGGAAGATGGCGGTCGACCAGTTAACCGAAGTTCGCCCGTGTTATCAACTTGTGAATTACCGACTCCGGGGTTAAATTACTAAGGCTTGGCCTCCCGTATATGGAGTGCGGTGTAAAGCAATTGCCCGTCAATCTATTTACGTGATACATCCCGTTCTATCACAAATTACCAATAAAAAAATTTCGCTTTCGAAAAAAAAAATGTTTTCAACCAATTTTATCTGTTGACCTGAGATGAACGGCCAAAAAAAGTTAGCGGGTTGGGAATTGAGACTAAAACATTATTCCGATGTTATTTCTGTCGGCAACTCACAACTGAGGTAACCGTCGATCGATCGGCTGCCACTGCAGTGAAATTGCTTTTCATGAATGGAAGCAAAAAGGGGCTGAAGAACAAAGCGGCGGATATTATACAGAATGTTCCGCGGGAATAATTTCGTACACGGCAATCTTGATCGGGAATAAACTTTTAACTAGGTCCCGCAAAAAACGTTGATCCATTACCATTAGCGATACAGTGGAAGACCATTACCGAACTTTGTAAAAGTTGTCAAGTATTGACACGGTGAACTAGAAAATATCCTTTTAGGGCCAATGGCATGAGGATTGTTTATACAGATTACCCAAAATCTCTTGGCCTTCTGGACTTGGTTAAAAGATAGACAATTTTTCCTTGGCTGCTCTATTTCGGCATATCGATAGTAAAAGTGTGCCTTTTAGGTCCAAATTCAGAAATTGGTGCTAGTTTTGGCAACACCTCTGGAAGGTTTTGGCTTACAGGTTATCGCACATGGCCACAGAGAAGAAATTAGACGAAAACGGAGGAATCCTGCTTCACTTGATGGATCTACAGCCGGGTACGCACTTGTAACAAACGGCCGCTCCGCTCCTCCGCTCCGCTCCAAGGCCAGGTTCGGGGCGGCAAAACTTCAGAAGGAGGAGCGGAGCGGAGCCCGATCGGTCTGTTGGCGGTTTTCTCCCGTCGCATCAAAGAAATGTTCGGAGCGGGCTGAGCTTAGTGTGGACGGGGTCCGCTCCGCTCCCCCGAACTTTCTCGCGCTCCTCAAGCAAGATATGAATATCGGAAGTATCGAAAGCTAAGTATCGATACCAGTAAATCTCCATCACCACTTCTTCGACATTCGTTTGATCTTATAAATAACTTTTTCACATAGAAATGATTTGTTAACCTTGTTGAAAAGTAATATAACGTTAAATAAATGACGTAAGGGCTTAATAGTGTTTTACTTCCATATTTACAGAGTAAATGGAAGTATTGGAATCGTCCTAAAATCTGAACTGAAATGTTTGTCTTGGCAAGACTTAACACCCTGTTTAATCGAAATTTGGATAACGCACAGTACTTCTGATATATTTGTATTTTTAGTTTTTTATATTTTATTTTTTTCCAGCCACAAAAATGAAACGATTTGAGCGTTCTTAGTCTTAAAATCTTTGTTTTACCTTGCAAAATATGTGGATATTTTTTATATTCCGGTAAATTAGCGTATTTTTAATTTGGGCAAATTTTAAAATTTGAATAGTGAATTTTTTGAAATTTTTGACCTAAGCACCCTTAAAAGCAGTCAAAATGTGATCAAATTGTGTCAAAAATGACCATAGCTCCCATAATTCTCGACCTTTTTTCAAATTTCTTGAACTGAAATGTTTGTCTCGGCAAGACCTAACACCCTGTTCAATCGGAATTTGAATTACTCACAGTACTTCCGATATATTTGCATTTTTAGTGTTTTCTATTTTATTTTTTCCGGCCCCAAAAATGAACCGATTTGAGCGTTCTCGGTCTTAAAATCTTTGTTTTACGTTGCAGAATATGTGGATATTTTTTGTATTATTATTTAAATTTGGTATACTTTTATTTTTGGAATTTAAAAATTTGCTCAGTGAGTTTTTTTTTATATTTTTGGCCTAAACACCCTTAAAAGCAGTCAAAATATGATCAAATTGTGTAAAAATTTTACGTTTCAAAATATGGAAGTATTGTGTGTTATCTACGCACCAATTTAATCTGTTATTTCCATTTTATTAACATTTAATTTGGTGTGTGAAATGAAAAAAGTACTCATACGATTCGATACTCTTCAGTATCGAGTACAGGTATCGAATATTTTGTGGTAACGCTGACGCGGAGCGCTCGATTCTCCCGATCGGCCTATTTGTTACGGAGCGAGGTTTGGAGCGCTACGATGTTACGAACCAAAGTTCGTTGAAATGTTCGGAACGGAGGAGCGGAGCGGAGGAGCGGAGCGGCCGTTTGTTACAAGTGCGTACCCGGCTTACGGCTCAAATACTACCCATAGAGCTCAAATCCTTATTTTATCAAAAATTGAGACTTACGAGGTTTTACACTTTTACTATCGATATTTTCCTCTCGTATTTCATGTAAATGAATCATTATTTTCTCCAAAATTGTACAGCACTCCTTGCCCTTCTCCGTATAAATATTCCGCCCTTTGAAACTTGTAAAAGCTCTTATCCACAGGCCATACATGTATGTAAACGGGTTCAAGGTGAACGGGAGGCTTATATAGCTGAGACATGATACGTTTTCTTTAACTACCTTTTAGCATAACTTAGATCCAACCTGCGATAAGATCCTTTTCCACCTTGGAAACGCAACATCGAGAGCCATTTTCGGTCCCGCGCATGCGAAACTGGGATTTATCTTGAGCTTTCGTGCTCCGCTTTAGTTCCCCGTCGATTCGCACCAGAAATAATTGGCTTTAAAACCGCATTAAATTTCCACGGCGAAGGAAGTAATGCGGTAATGTTTCAATTGAAAATTAAGGCCACGCAACGATGCAGGAACTGGAGCTATGGTGCTACGATATTTTTTATCAGATTGTCGACAACTCCTTTTCTGGCTTGGCAGAACTGGGCTGTTTGCAATTTACTGTAGTCAAGAGCAAAATAATCGTCCAAAAATTCAATAAGAAATTTTTTCGAAAAAAAAGTTTTTATAAATTCCAAAAATTTGTTTGTAGTTTTCCAAAGAAATATAGTTTTTAATTTGCGAGGAAATGTTTTAAATAGTTTTTCAGGGGAAAATTGCAAAAACTAATTTTAATCATTAGGGAGTAATATTATTTATAATTATAAAACACAACATCCGTGTTGACAGCACTTACTGAGTAATAGGCAATTCTCTAGGCGTCTGCCGTTGTGTCCTATAGGTACAGCTTTCATTTTCGAACTTCTGGCTTCTCCGCACCCCCCGCAGAACTTTCCATAAAACAATTTGCTCCGCGCCATTCACTCGGTCCCTTATGAAATTCACGAGTCCCCATCGAATGTGAAGACGCCCTCCAAAAACTTCCAAACGTTTTGTAGTTGAAGTTCTCGCGAGTATTTTACCGAATCATCAGCCCTTGCAGGTTTGCAAGGGTTAAGACGAGAAGATGAGGTTGTTAGCAAAACAATCGCGCGTATTGTCGTGGAAAGCAGAGCCCGACAAAAGGGTGGAAAGTTTCGCCCAAGTTTTCTACAATGACACTCGGAACTTGGAAATACCTAAGCCCGCAAATGCCCTACACTTTCCAACTTTATTTCCTCGACTCGAGTCGGTTTCGAGGAGTTGCGAAATCCAATGTCGTGGCAAACGTTGTCAGGGCGCTTTGACGGGTTCTTTTTGGAAAATCAGGCGTGTGAACGTCTCGACTTTCATTTTCTGAATTTTGTGTCGGTCGTTTTCAAAGCGAGACAACAACGACAGCATTTGTCGAGCCGTAACTCCGAAATGACAGCAGCCCACCTGCAGCAAGCACAAATTGTTGAGTGCCGTTCGCCTTCGTTTCCGGACATATTCTTCTAGCGCACTAGAGAGGATTTTTAAAAAATTACTACGTTTCCGTAATTACTACAAGGAATGATGAGCGCTACAATGCCAAAATCGGTTCAGCCGTTGCTGAGATACCGCTCGAACAAATTTCTTTAAATTTGAGACCCCCTACGTGGTGGCCGCATCTTGAACTATGCTAAAGACATTTTCAGACTTGAGTTTTTGGGGAAAGTGCAATTGTAACGCTAGTGGCAACACCGGGTATCTCATATTCGGGCGATTTTGAGAAAAAGGTGGTAGTTTCATTGTCAGTTCGGTAGGGAGCGCGTAAATCGCGTCAACAGGAGGTATCTCAAATCTTCAAAACACGCTATCTCTGTGCAACCAATGTCCAGCAGGAGACAGAAGACAGCAAGATCGGACGATTATGCGGCATCGGCCGCTAGGCGCGCAACAGTCGAGAATTACCATCTTCTATGAAAAGTCTCGCGTCTTCAGAGCCAACTCGATCAAATAAGGCCCTGTTTGAAAACCTGGGAAACTTATTATTGTGTCATTCATGATTTTTACAATAATCAGTTATTTGCCTCTCATGAAAAATTGGAAATGAGTTACCCGGTGTTGCCTCTAGCGTGACGACATCTAACTAGTGGTACCTGTCAATAAACGCTGACAAGGTAAGTAGGTATTAAGTAAACTTCATTTTCTCGAAACTCAACTAAGCCCTGGGATTCAACCACAGCCAAAAACCGAGGGGATTTCCTCCGGTTGCTCAATTCACCCTCTGACGCGGTTTCCACCTACATGATGAAGTAGGCTCAAAGCCATACTTCCCCGTCGCAGATCTCGCAAAAGGAACGCCATTTGTGACAGCGGCTTATTTTGATTAATGCTCCCATCGAACAACTCGAATGGGCCTGAATGTGAAGCGACGAATGGGACCTGATATCCTCGGATGTCGCAATAGGACGGATCGCGGGTGTCGGCGTTGGATAATTTCATGGAGTAGATGTTGAGTGTATTCACCAGTCATGCCTATTCTCAGTTGGATTACTCTCTTGTATGCTTTGAAGAATTGCCAAGCCAAAGGGAATAAGGCACACACTCCGTAGAAAGGAGCATAGGAGAAATTACATAGTTACCTACCATCCGCATGGTACGTGAATTTTTCACAGAAATGTGGAAATTTCACCAAACATTTTTAAAATGTCAATTCCAGCGAGTCCCGTGCAAGTTTTTGTTAGAAAAGTTAACATTCAAATAACGTAAAATTTAGTGCCAATTTTTCATCTCTGCAAAACCATCGGGTTTTGGCCTTGATGAAAATTTTTTGATTAAAAAAAAACTAGATCTTCCACACCCAAATTTGACGCAGAGTGTTGGCAGCTCTGAATGAGCGAATGGGCTACACTGCTTACGCATCCTGACCACAGTTCAAGGTCCTGTCCGTTCCGGTTCGTACTATCTCAACTCCATCCGCGGTCGTCACGGAGAACTTCCTTCAGTCTAATTTGAAGATAACCAAATGGAGAAAACCGGTTTCGTTGCTCGGTAAACGTAAGTAGATACCTCGCCTCCAAATTGTTAATATCTACAGCCATGTTTCCATGATTAGGCCATTGCAGTGGGGTATTACAGTCCAAGAATAAGTTATCCCGATCCCGATTAAATTTTTTTTCTGGGTGAAACTAGACCAAGAACGAAACACAAAGCCGCTGAACACATTTTTCCATCTCAGCTCGTTCCCAAAATACGGGTTAAAATTTATTTTTCAAAAAAACCACTCTTTGCTTCCATAAAAACCGCTTGCATAAAAGCTCCCGTGCGCTTTCGCCCACACGGCCTTCCCCAGGAGATATTTCCGATAATATCGGACACTATATTACTTGGTTATTTTACCATCTCGATACTGGAGTCTGGAGGGGGTACCCGATTAAGAAGCCTTTATTCTTAGCTGAGCGCTTTCAGTCGCGAGGCCCTCCTTTCGTCATTTTGGACTTAGAGGATCAAAGGTAAGACCTGTTGACGTCACTTTATGAAAAAAAGTGCGACTCATCGAAAGAGTACCTAATGACGTAGGGTACCTCCTCTGCCCTCAAGCCTAAACCTCCTCCACAACCGTCCGTTTCATCAGAAATTGTAGAAGATTTCAAAAAAATGGTGTTCGAGTTAGCTCGTTAATAAACTAACATGTTTTGGGACGAATGCCAAAATAATGCTCATTAATTGCTTGTCGTCGTTTTAGATTTTAAAATACCATTATTCCTGCGGTCTCTTCAGGGTTTCGTGACGCGATTCAAACCCTCGCCTCCCCTACAGTTTCCCTGCTTTTCTCTTCGTTTTCACGCAGTCGAATAAATCATTTTCAAGCTGGCACCGCAGAAAGCGCATGCTGATGCGGAACAGCCGGAAGTGAAATCGCCTGCGTAAATAATATTTATACACCCACTGACACGGTAATTTACTTCATCTTTCGAAGCAATAAATTCGACTAACTAGCGTCCAATATTTTATTTTTCCGACAGTAAAAGATATTATCTGAAAACACGAATGTTTAAAAATTAATGCCCCGATTTATCGTGTTTAAAGCTCATTTCTATTGACCCAGAGCTTAATTAGGGTCAATGGGCTATGTTTGTGTTTTCTTGGGGCTTTGAATGAACCCAAAAGTCTTCCCAAAATTTAACAGTTTCATGTTAACTGGAGTAGAAATTATGAATACTTGATACTGCCTTTCAGACCTTGCTTCTCACTAAAGGCGTCCTAGGCGTTTACCTCACTGCATTTTTCGTGCATGAGTATCCAATAAGTGCCTACTCTAATTAATAGGTATAATTCCAATAAAACTTTTGATAGATAATAAAAGAATTTATTTCCCCAATGTACAACTCTTAAGAAATAAACCTTATTGAATGCAACAATAGCTCTGTTAAACCAAATTTACAAATATTATAAATTCATCACCGTCAACCAAAATCGGGCAAGATTGCAATTTTTAAAGCCATATAACATCTTGAATTGCGATGCTGGTAATTTTTACTAGAATATATTTTACAACTATGGGAATCATAGCGTACTGCGAGGCACATTTTACTATTCCACTAGGTCCAGAAATGACAGTCTTCAAAATGACTATATCCAATTAAAAAATAGCCTGACTCAATAAATGCAAATACGATAATTCGGTGCTGATTCGTAGCCAGGCTCCGTCAATATCTCAACCAAATGTCTGGTAACTTTTGGGTTATTTTCTTCCATACGCGATAGCAACATTTGGATTTCTTCATGGGTTCTGGAAATTATCATAATCTCATACGGGCAAGCAGTTTCTCTAGTTTTATGGCCTTAGGGCTATAAAGCTGATATAAACTAGAAACAATGGACGATATGGACCATTTTTCCGTCATAAAGTCGAGCAATGAATATTCCATTACCTTCGATAGGTAGAGCAATCAAGCGCACGTCTAGCGCATTTGGAACATGCCAACGACTCCTTCGTCCCACTGTAAAAGTACAGTATAAACAAGATAAAGGATAACGTGAATGATAAATCACGGAATAAAATATTGAGATTAAAAGTAAGCTAAAAGATGACATGAATTCTAAATAAATTGGGCAACTAGTGAAATAGAAGGGAACATGAAAACATGAACATAAAAAATGATTATTTGTACCAGCCTAATAAGAAATGAAAAAATATAAGGCAGAAAACGTCTGATAAAATGTATAGGATGAGAAATATCTTATTTAAAATTGTCATGAAGCATAATATAACATTACATGAATGATTTAAAAAAATGTTCATTTACTCACCGGTTGGTTGATCGCTAAATGATCTCTTCGCATGATATCCTCGACGTCAACGATGTTTACTAGATCGAGCTGTCGTTTCGTCTTTGCTACACTCTCCATCAATAGGGTCGAGCCTGTCATATAAAACGCAACAAAATGTCAATTTTGGAGTTTTTCTTGGTAGTAGAATACGTATTTCATGAGTGGGATGTCAAAAAAAGCGATTGGCATCAATTTGTTAAAATGTGAATTAAGTCTTCGACATAATGATCTGTGGTAGAAGACTCCAATACTTACACTCAGATTGATCGAAACTTCTCTTCGTGCCAGTACTAGGAGGGATATTCGGCAACGTGTAGCACACCTATAGGCAATAGAAGGAAATATAAATGTATGCAAATAGGGGTATGTACTTAGGGTATTCATTTTGTGCAACTGTTGTTGCTCATATAGGCTGGAGTGCCCATGCTGACGCGCCCAACAGAGCCTCCAGGATGGAGTGCTGAAGAGAGTTCCAGGCAGGAGTGCTGGACAAAGTACAAGGCTGGAGTGCTGGACAATGTCTCAAGCTTCAGTGCCGGAAGCAATGCCAGGCTTGTGTGTCATAGATGACACCAGGCTGGAGCGCCAGTACGTGGCTGAAGTGCCAAAGTGCGCTCCAGGATGGAGTGCGGGACAAAGTCGTAGGCCAGTGTGCCAAAAAAATGCCAGCCTTGAGGGCCAAAGTGATTCTCAGGCCAAAATGTATGAGGCTGGAGTGCCAAAGTCTGCTCCAGGCTGGATTGCTGGACTAAGTCCCACGCCAGTGTGCCTGACTAAGTGCCAGGCTTGGCTGCCGAAGTGCGCCTGAGGCTGCATCAATCTGGGCTTTCTAGCTGGAGAGTGGTTGCAAAAGCCAGGCATGAGTGCCGGAGCGGGCTCTAGGCATGAGTGCCGGGCAAAGTGCCAGGCTGGAGCGTCAAAAAGGGAAAAGGCTGGAATGGAGAGCTGGATAAAGTCCATGGCTCGAGTGCCGGTTGTGGAGTGCTTCTTTAGAGCGCCCACTCAGTTTGAGCCTGGAGGACTTCAGCTCTGAGCTAAAGTCAGAAGTTCACCATGTCTCCGGATCCCAAGCCCCCCACATTATGACCATGTGAGTCATTCTCCAAGGTTTGCACACCCCGTCCAATCTCACAAACCGCAATCCACTCTACGTTTTTTATGTACATCTTGCTTACGATTAAAGTTACCAACATGCAGAATTTGACTGCGTGCAGTAACAACAATAAGCAAATCTCAAGATGCAGTGACACCAACCGATCGTCGTTCAAGCACATTCAAGAACGTTCTTGAAGAATTTTCAGTCGGTGTCCCTGCACCTTCATTCGCTTGAGAGACGTCACCTTACTCAACTCACCTCATCTTCTTGAACGATCGGTTCTTCGTCCGAGATAAATTGATCTACATTGGCGCCATTATTGAGCAGCAAAACGCCATTGTCGTCCTGAACAGGCGGGTAACTGAAGCCTCCTCTCACTGTCGTTGTTAGTTCAAGCTGCTGCTGTTCTGCTGGCATGTTCGAAGTCACGCATTGTATCACCGGGCCGTTGCAGAATTTTGACAATTCTTCTATACTTGAAAACACCGGGTACGTTGTCACTGCTGGAGACGTGAATGATACATTGCTCAATCCTGTTGATGGGTGTACCACTGAAACACGAAAATCATCAAATTATATTTCCATGGCAAACGTAGGCTTATCGTGGCATACTTAAACTGTGAGAGCTTGAAGTGTGGGACGGTTTGGACTTGCCAGTCCTGGACCATATGATAGGTATATCAACAGGAAATACCATTTTCAAATCGATCATATTTGATACTAACCTTCGGTCAGCAAATCTGATTGGACTAGGCCGTTTGTCGAATCAACGCCAATCGGCGCTCTCACCCAGGGTGGGCACATCACAGCCGGACTTTGAGCTTGTCCATTGACAACATCTGGAAACGTCGGCCGGACTCCCTGCCATTTTCGTCCAATCGTCCACGGTGGTGGCAGGGGGGCGGTAGTGGGTATCTTCTGTTCCAAAGACCCCATCAGCAATGACTGGCATTCGGGTAACCATTGCTGAGCGCTGACTGGCGTCAACCGAGTCGGCAAGTGAAAGTGTAAACCGGCCATGGCGAACAGGATTGTGTGATGAACTGCTGACGTCTCGACTCGAGCCTGGCAGCTTTTGATGATGCAACGCCACGTTTGGCGATCTTCTTGCGGCATATCACATTTTAAAAACCTGAAGAGATACACCAAAGTTTATAATCGTTTCAAGGGTAATACGGTTTAAGGTCAGGTGTTTGAAATTTGAAAATTTACTTGTAGTCGTTGACCAGTAAGATGCTGATCCCATGCTCCGGATTCAATGGCGTAATGCCCACGACAAAGCTAGACTGTGCTTGGCTCTTTCGTTTCTGCAAAGTGAAATTGACACAGGTTTATGGATCCTGGACGTTGAGAGCATGCAGAAATCAGATATTGACGTTGAAGGTGAATGGGCACCAGCTAGTAAAAGGAAAACTCACTCGGTAGCAAGGGGGGATATGAAGTTCGTCCTCAAGAGAGTCGTCCAGCGGATCCAGAGGATCTTGCCATGTATCCGGTTGAGATGTGGACGAAATTAACTGTTTGAGCTGCGAGTCGGCCATGTTCTGTAAAGGGTAAAAATGCGTTTTTCAAAACCGCCAAAATTTAATTACTGCATGTGGTGAAATTTCACGGGAAATGATCGATTTACCTCATTGTTTTGAAAGAAGCCGTTTGGTAGATCGTGTGGTTCAATTTTGATCCTTTTGTTATCCAACTAAAATAGTAAACAAACCATGTTTTTTGTAAAAAGTACTAAAGACTTCAAATGCGTTGTAATACTGGAGCCTACTGGATCAAACTTGCAAGCCTGCTGAGCCAAGCTTGTAAGGCTGCTAGATCTATGCCTGCTGGACCAAGCTTGCAAGTCTTCCAGACCGAAATTGCAAGGCTGCTGGATTCAGCTTGCAAACCTGATGGACCAAGCTTCCAAGTCTTCTGGATCAAGCTTGCAAGCCTACTAGATCTCGTTTTGAAGCCTGCTGGATCCAGATTGCAAGCTGTTGTACCCAGCTTGCAAGCCTGAAGGATCAAGTCTGCATGCCTGCTTGATGATGCAGGCGGATTCATGCACAAATGAGAGGTGCCAACTAGACTGAAGGCTTGCTGTGCGTTCAGAATGAGTATCATAAATGCTCACCATACTGACTAAAACTTCTTGTTCGCTGCTCACTGATAGAGTGTCGTCGCTAAAGGCTGAAGAAGACACGTTTGGTGGACTGGGGATGTACTGATTCTCCAAACTGTTGGGAGATCTGAAGATCATGTTGTCAACGTTGGATCTGTGATTGTCGCTGGTGTTGATCAGAGTAACTCGCGATGCTATGCTGGACGTGCTGCCCCGACTTTCGCATTCGGGGTACGGTGATACACCATTGACATACTCGTCCTGGAATGGGATAAAAATATTGAGGCAACTAAAATCAGTTATGTTGTACAAAATTATGAAAAGCGGCGTCTCCTCTCTTTTGGACGTGGTCCAATGGTCTGAAATCAACCAGTTTCTGATTGGCAGACATTACCTTTGGGATGATAGATGGCAGAGGCAGACGTTGAGACGGCAACGCGTCAGGCCTCAGGGACATTTTGGGACGCCTGTTCTTGTCCAGGCTCTGTACGAAATCGGCAGATGTGAAATGCGTGGAGCAGACGCGCGTCGATGGCGTCGGCTCCAAAAGTTGCGATGAGTCGTCCGAATCGTCCGGCAGGCCGACCAAGCGGCGTCGCCATTTGCCGTATAGCCGAGGGAAGCAACGCGGGTCTGGCAGGCGATGGAAGGTGACGCCCTTGTACGCCGGCGTCGAACTTGATGCGTCGCATCCGAGTACTGAACACGACACCATTTCCGCTGCTGGAGTTGCTTCGCTTTTGCGGATGCTGCCTGTCACCAGTTGCTATAGAAAGGCAATGTCAAAGGGAATTCCCTCTTCAGTCATCGGATCTCTCTGACCGGTAGCTTGGTTCACCTGTTGACCGGAAACTTCATGAATTACAATTTAGTACAATAATTACCAGGATCGTAATTAATTGCCTACCAATTAATTTAATTACAAACAATCCTGGTAAACGCATTTTCAACCGACTTCAAAAAGGAAGAGGTTACTCAAGTTTTCTGAAAGGCGTTATGTGGAAAGGGTTAAGTGCCCCTAAAAATGTTCAATTTTTTCAGCTGGAAGTGATTTTGAACAGTGTGAAATTGTAAGATTTTGTCTAGAAAGAGGACAAGTCGTTTCGACTCGTTTCGTCAACTCGTTTTGAATCTCCCTCAATAAAGCACATTTGCCAACCCTTGCATACCCAGAGTAGTGTAAAAATGAGATGGTAAAATGTCTATATATTTTTAGAAAAATTTGGTACCCTACAACTTGTGACTTTTAAGTTTTGGTACACTATTTCCACAAATAATGAACCTAAGTAGTGTTTTATTCGATTTGAATTCTTTTATTGAAATGTCAAAAAAATCTGCTATTTGGCACCAGTATTTTTCTAATTTTCTAGGATTAATTCCCATAGCCAAAAATGTGATGAAAATTTTCGAAAAATAAGACATTTCTCACATCTCGGAGGTACTGTGAGCAACCCGTGTTTATTTCTCGAGGATGGGCGTAGAATCTTCATAAGCAATTATCAATATCCTACCTACTATACCACTGTACCAAAAATTATTTGGTACCTAACGGATGAAATTTATTTAAAATTTACTCCTGAACAAATTTTACGGTAATGGTTTTACCTGCAAAAGGTGAATTCAGTGGATGGTGACGTCCGGTACATCTCATCCTGAAGCGGCTCGCTCAGGTGCGGTAGACATGATATTTCTGGATGGGTAATGTTACTATTCGCCAATGTTCACTTCTGCAGTGCAAAATCGACAACGGCTTCACATCTTGCGAACTGTCGGTGCAAGTCGTGTACCCACTGTGAAAATAAGTCGTAAAATCCCCAAAAACACCAGATGTTCACGTTCGAGTTGGACCCGGCTTCTTGAGTGATTTCACTTGAAATTCTGCGATCTACTGAAGCGCGTCGGCTGGTGAAGGGTGCGTGTTCTGGCTGAGTGTAAGTGGGTGGGGGTTGTAAAGTTAGGAAAGCCGAAATCTTCCTCTCCTCGTCTTTCTCCTTGCTTCGGAGCATTAGAAAGGTTTGGAGAGTTCACTACCCCCTTGCACTTGCAGTGGATGCACCCCCTCTCAGTGTGCGCGAACACATTTGTCCTACAAGACTGTCAGGGCTGAGATTTTCGACGATTTTGAAATGTTTCCAACGGGAATAGCGCGCCGATTCCGCTGAAAATTTACTTTGTTTCACCTCGGCTAGAAAAAAAGATCGTTTTATGAAGCCGGAAGGGCCGGCAAAAATGAATAAAAATGTCCTGCCACCTGTTGATTTATGTTTTTTTTTTAAATTACGCCCCCTACAAATTCTCTAGTAGATACTCTTCATTATGAATAATGTCAAAAATTTCTTTTAGTTAAAAATTAAAAAAAAAAATCGTTTGCAATTTCTGTACGTCTTAGCACGCCGAAAACCCCAATCCGTACCAAAACATTTTTTCCCATAGAAAGGATTTCGAAATTTTCCGATACTTGAACCCGTTCGATTGTGTGGTTGGCGTGGTTTTCTACAATTCTCTCTTCCCTGGGAAGATGGGGATTTTTCGAGAGCCTATTTTGGATTATGATTTACCTGAATGTTGACTTGCTATCTATTGTGTGGATAATAATCCATATTTTGGATTATAAAAATATAATATATTTTATGATCTATCCTAGGCCGACACAATTTTTTACTTCCATATTTACAGAGTAAATGGAAGTATTGTGATCGTCCTAAAATCGAGAATCGGAACGGAGCTTCAGAAAAAACTTTTTCTTATACACATTTACTCAGAATCACTTCCCGAACAAGTGTCTGTGTGTCCGTCTGTCCGTCTGTGCTCATTTACAAAAATGGCCATAACGCCCTCATTTCTCAACCTTTTTTCAAATTTCTTGAACTGAAATGTTTGTCTCGGCAAGCCCTAACACCCTGTTTAATCGGAATTTGGATAACGCACAGTACTTCCGCTATATTTTCATTTTTAGTGTTTTCTATTTTATTTTTTTCCGGCCACAAAAATCGACCGATTTGAGCGTTCTTGGTCTCAAAATCTTTGTTTTACCTTGCAGAATATGTGGATATTTTTTATATTACAAAAATGTAGCGGATTTTTTTTTTGGCGAATCTTAAAATTTGCATAGTGAATTTTTTGACATTTTTGACCTAAACACGCTTGAAAACAGTCAAAATATGATATTCTTTCATATATGTACGTTTCAAAATATGGAAGTATTGTGTGTTATCTACGCACCACTGGTTTCTGATAGCGAAAAAAGGCAAAGTAGTTTTTAAAAGGCTAAAAATTTCAAAATTTTCAAAATCTTGAATTAATTTTTATTTTCCTTATTTCTTTCATCCACGATCTATCTCTTCAACCTTGCGTTTTTATTGGTGTTGAAGTTTGAAAAATCCAAAACGAAAAATTCAGCAAAATATTGCCAAATTCTGCATACAATTGAATTTGTGTGCCATTCCTCCTTTGCTTTTCGCAGTCCAATTAACACAATTGAAGGGTAAGGGGAAAGAACAGGAAATGTCCATTTTTCCCAAAAACAAGCTTAATAGCGCATTTTGTAGGAATTCAAGGGTACTAACCGTATAGTGAAACTCCAAGGGGAAAAAAGTATAAATGTCGCACTGAGAAGCATCGAAAGATTCGGTGTAAGGGGAAAAAACATAGAATTTAAAATACAAAACCTGCTTTTTCTCTAAAAGTACTTTTTGTGACATTCCTCGTTCCTTCCCCTTACCCTTCAATTTACCCATTAGAAATGGGTATTTTGAGTGTACTATAACTGCGATTAACAATTTTCAATATTTTTTCAAGTCATCGTAGAGTTGACGTTTTTCCCTCTCGCATACATTTCGTCCTGAGGTACGGAATTCTATTTTTCGTACATGTGGCCTCATAGGGGATGTTCAATCTCGGCACTAACGTTACTTTCTGTTGTTATAGTTCTAGTGGTGGTGGCAGTCTTCGTTCCAAGGCCACGGAACTACCCCCACCTGTTTTCTGCGGGATTTTTTCTCTCCTCCCTTCTCTCGCATTCTCTCGTCTACACGTGACAGTGAGAGAGGGCGATTCCTATTGTCTACCTGGGGGTGAGTGTAGGGGTGGGTGCGCACCTTCCTTCTCTGTCGACTCGAGAAGTTACAATCGACGGTTACCGATCGGAAGAAGTGGATAAGGTGTGTGGACGACACGACTTTCCTAACCGCAGACAATGATAAACGACGATCATGAGCTGACCATGATCGAAGTAAAAATCCATGATTCGTTTGAAACGTTTCCTGAGGAAACTTGGGGGTCGTATCGAGGAGAGCCAGTTTTCGCATTTTTCTCCGCCCAGGACAGCGCTGGGAAATCGGCTATTTTTTTCTATTAAAAAAAAATTTTTTTGAATGGTCAATAAATGGTCATTTAAAATGTCAAAAATTGGACTTTTCAAGTTTTTGACCACTAAAATTTAATCGATTTCAACGTTCAGGGGTTGAATAATGTGCAGAAAGACAGAACCTTCAAGTAATCGAACGAGCCGAACAAACTCAAATTCGCTTCTGAAGAACCTCTGTTGATAAGCAAAAACGTGAACAATTGGAAATTGTAATCAAGAAATTCGCTCCGAACTACCTAATTCCGAATAATCGTCCGAAGAAAACGCCCTATCGTAAGGTTAATCGACCGGAAAAATTCGGGAAAATATCGAAAAAATTTGAAACCCTTTGCATCACCTTCAAAATCGACCTTTTCTGTTCTTGCAAAAACGTTAACGTCTCAATGGCGAGGATCTTGGAATCACATACACAATACTTTCAATACCTACGTACTTTAATTATTGCTAAAATTCGGCCATCCGTCAGGCCCTATACAGTGCATAGACAATGTACAATATTGGCATTACACATGAAAAGTAACATTGTACAAATGAAAATCCAGGTTGAACAATTCGCAGTACATGCCCCAAGTACATGATATTACTCATCCTAAAATATATCTATACGACTGTTTCTCTTAATTTATATGAGTATTGTCTCATATTTGATATTAATTGGTAGTGTTGCGAATTGTTTTTTATTTTCTTTTTCGAAATGCATTTTTTCCTCATGTAGTACACATGCCTGTTCTTAAGTTGAAACCTGTATCAGGAAGGCACTGAATAAAAATATAGGTACGCAAGGGTCATCTAAAACACGCGGCTCAAACACATGTTAAAAAATAACATTTACGAAAATATTAGTACTTATCAAAAATTACTCTTTTTTCTCGACAAATCTATCAACAGTATACTATTCCGGATTTTCGTAACAGATATTGTCTTTCTAAAAATTGTTAAATACATTCCGGCGATAAATGTAATTTTCTTCTTTTTTTTATTGGTATACACGACAATAATATTACATCGAAATGGATCGGCACAACACGTACGCTAACTATGGATGGACAGCCACTAGATGAGACAAATTTCGAGTACTTAACATTTTCCATATTTTTGACATTCACTTTCTGACCCTAACAATATTACATTCGATATGGATACGAGTGAAATTCAAATCGAGCGGTCGGTTTCGGTTTAAAACAAATTACTTTTTTGGTGTATTGAGAATGATTTTTCTCAAATCGAACGGCGTTCCTTGATTGTTGATGGTGAATTTTCAGCGATGGGATACGAAACTGTATCAAAGCTGATTACCATAAGACGAAATTATTAATAAGTAATTGGTAAAACGCCTTATCTCTGTGTTTTATTCATGGCTTGGTAAGAAACACAAGAATCGTTAAGAAAAATTTGTTATATCTCTCTTACCTTCAACCCAACCATAACAGACCATTTGCGACACCTTCAACAGAGAAAAATGTTGGAAGATTCCTCATTTCATTTTTTGTTCGAAGTCAATGATAATAATCGATATCTATCTAAATTATCGATTCTAGTCAATGATCGATCCCAATGCCGATCTATATTGATCTCAACGTCAATCATCGATTTTGATGCCAATGATTGATCTCGATGTCAGTGATGGATCTCCATGTCAACGATTGATCTTGACGTCATTAATCGATCTCGATATCGACCTCGACGTCAATCATCGATCTCAATGATTGATCTTGATGTCAATGATCGATCTCGATGTCTATGATCGATCTCCATTTCAATGATCAATCTCAATGCCAATGATTGTATCGATGTCAATAATCGATATTAATGCCAATGACCGATGATGTCAATAATCGATATTAATGCCAATGATCGATGATGTCAATAATCGATATTGATGTAAATTATCGATCTTGATGTCGATCTTGTTATCGACCAACCTCGATGTCATTGACTGATAGGTATAAATGTAAATGATCGATCTTGACTTCAATTATCGATCTTGACGTCAATAATCGATCTCAATGTCAATTATCGAACTCGCGTCAATGATTGATCTCGATTTCAATTATCGATATTGATGTCAATAATCAAACCCAATTTCATTAACCAATATCGATGTAAATGATCGATCTTGACTTCAATTATCGATCTTGATGTCAATAATCGATCTCAATGTCAATTATCGAACTCGACGTCAACGATCAATCTTGATGTCAATAATCAACCCCAACGTCATTGATAGATATTGACGTAAATAATCAATCTTGACTTCGATTTTCGATCTTGATGTCAATAATCGATCTCAATGTCAATCATCGAACTCGCGTCAATGATTGATCTCGATTTCAATAATCGATTTTGATGTCAATAGTCAACCCCAATTTCATTGATAGATATCGATGTAAATAATCGGTCTTGACTTCAATTATCGATCTTGATGTCAATAATCGATCTCAATGTCAATTATCGAACTCAAAGTCAACGATCAATCATGATGTCAATATTCAACCCCGATTGTATTGACCGATATCGACGTAAATAATCGATCTTGACTTCGATTTTCGATCTTGATGTCAATAATCGATCTCAATGTCAATCATCGAACTCGCGTCAATGATTGATCTCGATTTCAATTATCGATATTGATGTCAATAATCAAACCCAATTTCATTAACCAATATCGATGTAAATAATCGATCTTGACTTCAATTATCGATCTTGATGTCAATAATCGATCTCAATGTCAATTATCGAACTCAACTTTAACGATCAATTTGATGTCAATAATGAATCCCAATGTCATTGATAGGTATCGATGTAAATAATCGATCTTGATGTCGATAATCGATCTTGATGTCGATAATCGATCTTGATGTCGATAATCGATCTCAATGTCAATCATCGAACTTGCGTCAATGTTTGATCTCGATTTCAATTATCGATCTTGATGTCGATGATCTACCCCAATATCATTGATGACATCGACGTAAATAATTGATCTTGACTTCAATAATCGATCTCTTGATTTTAATTATCGATCTTGGCATCAATGATCGATCTCGATCTGGAATTGTTTTCAATAAACAAAAAAGAATCCTATATTTTCAGCGAACATTGGATTACTACCGCTCATCAATTTTCGAGTTCTTTCCCAAACCGAAATTTCCTTCTACTCCTCGACTAAAGTTCACATAGGTTTCGGAATTTGTTCAATTTTTCCACTATAAGTTCTTTAATCGTTAACACCTGAATTTCAATATCTAATTTTCTATCTCTTTAAAATACATTTCCCTTCCCATTTGGATTGAATATGTTTAAAATGCATCGGTAATTCAACAGTCTACGTTTCCACAATCTGCATAGTGTACGAGCTACGCATTGATGCTCTATGAGCAATTGACAGTAAATATGCCAGAACTATGCCAATCCTCCAAATTTGACAAAATTCCAATTAATTTCCGTTATTTTCTTAAATAATTTGCTCTCGTCAGATCTCTCGGGTAAAATTCAAATTTCGAAAAACAAATTCATGTTCGGCATCATACATTTTGATGGGTTTTGGCGTGAAAATACATTTTAGAGAATTGAATAGTTCCAATGGAAACATATTTACGACTATTTTATCAAAAATCTGATCTATGGGCTAACGATTTTGGTAACTCGGGTTCCAATTGTATCACTAGAGTTACACCGCTTCGGATAATTTTTCTTTTTTTACACACATCAACAATATTGAAAATACAATAGTCTCTTAGTCTATTCTGTACAAATTTTCAACAGTTTACCAATTACTCGCTCGAAGTACAGATTTTGGGCAGTGAAATTCAGTTATCTAATGAAATAGAAGTTACTCTTGTAATTTGGCCCCTCATTTTGAGGTTTACGGTCGTGAAAAAAATTATTCTTTATTGTTATTATAAAATTAATTATTCTTTATTATTCTCGAGTCGAGAATCTCGACCTCATACGATTAAAAACACAGTGTACGTTATTTGGAACGTTTTAAAATTTTCTCAAGTTTCAATATTGAAAACATTAATTTTTTCGCTGCTCTTCAAAATTTCACTTCATTTTTATTTTAGTAGCGGCCCCAATACGAATCCTAAAAAATAGTGGATCAACATTGGCTGCGTAAGAGCAGACGCAACATTATTAAAAAAAAAAGTCATGTTACGTAGTAAAAAAATTGGTTGCGCTTTTTATTTCTATCAAAGTAGAAAGAAATTTATTTGAGAAATATTTCAAAATTAATTCTGACTTGAAATTAATTTTTTTTTTAATTATGAGAATTTTATATTCAAAGGCTGAAGGATAAAGAGTGAATGAATTCATTCGAGGAATTCAATGATATAAATGGATCATTCATAAAACACGCTCTTTGAAAAAAAGTGATTTAACCTTTAAAATAAAACCTTGTCTATTTTACAAACTAAAATACGGCATTTACGTACAAAAAAAAAAGAGAAATTGCAAAGTCAATGTAAACCCTAATAAATGTATATTGTGTAGAAAGGAAAGGCCCGAATTCCCATCTATCTATTTCTCCGTTATTGCCATCTCTCTCTTACAATATATTCCCGTTAGCAGCTTTGGAATTTTCCAAGATCCAAAGATGAAAGCCTTCCTTTAATCTTGCTCTCCAGCCGTTGTTACAACAAACAATAGGTACAGTTCGGGGAACTGCACCTTTCGAAATTAGCACCTTTATCTGTTGAACCTCCCCACGACGTAAAGGGTAATATTTTCGCTGCCCAAATCCATAAGAACAATCTCCTCAATGCGCATTCACCCGGAATTGACTACAAAAATATTACGTTACAACCATATACACCGGTTAACATCTATAACAACGACGACTAGTGAAACTCGCCTAGCCTAATGATAATATTGTGGTTTCGTATTTTTACAAAATATCGCCCTTATTTTAATCAAATTTTCGCAAAAAATTTTTGTTCAACAACAACGACTGTGAGCATCTCGGAGCGATGTTTTCGACGGTTCATTATAGGCTGGCAGACGCGTCGTCTCAGACCGGACGCCTGAGACAGGCCTCTGCTTCTGGTGAGACAATGATACTTCCTGAAAGGGGAAATTACGAAAGAAGCAATAATAGGTACTGAAAAATTTTTCTCTTTCATTTTTATTCAAGTTCTTATTCTGTCTTCAAATTTATATAAAAAATAAATGAAAAAATCATTCAAAAATTAACCCCAATTAGAATTATTAATTAAAAATAATCATGTAAATTTGACGCAAAAAAGTAATGGAAAATTTAATCGTGTTAATGCAACGTGCAAAATAATGTAAGTATAATGAGCTGAATTCAATTAAAAATAAATCAAAAATTAATCTAATAATGTAATTGATTAGGTTGGTATTTCATTAAAATTAACCAAAGTTATGATATAATAAATTAATAATTAATTGAATTAAACAATTAAATTAAAACAATTGAATTAAAACAAATTTAGATAAGTAAATTTAACGTGAAAAATCATCGAAAAAATAACCACTCAAATCAATTAAAATTAATAGTACAACTAATTAATTAATAAATAATTAAATTATGTTATTGAAATCATCTAAAAAAATCTTAAAAATAAAAATAACCAGTCAATAATTAAAGGTAATATCATAATATTATTAATTATTAATTAATTGAATTTAATTACTTCCATATTTACAGAGTAAATGGAAGTATTGTGATCGTCCTAAAATCGAGAATCGGAACGGAGCTTCAGAAAAAACTTTTTCTTATACACATTTACTCAGAATCACTTCCCGAACAAGTGTCTGTGTGTCCGTGTGTCCGTGTGTCCGTGTGTCCGTGTGTCCGTCTGTCCGTCTGTCCGTCTGTGGTCATTTACAAAAATGGCCATAGCTCCCTCAAATCTCAACCTTTTTTCAAATTTCTTGAACTGAAATGTTCGTCTCGGCAAGACCTAACACCCTGTTTAATCGGAATTTGGATAACGCACAGTACTTCCGATATATTTGCATTTTTAGTGTTTTCTATTTTATTTTTTTCCGGCCACAAAAATGAACCGATTTGAGCGTTCTTGGTCTTAAAATCTTTGTTTTACCTTGCAGAATATGTGGATATTTTTTACATTCCAAAAATGTGGCGTTTTTTCATTTTGGGCGAATTTTAAAATTTTAATAGTGAATTTTTCGATATTTTTGGGCTAAACACCCTTAAAGCACTCAAAATATGATCAAATTGTGTCACAATTTTGCGTTTCAAAATATGGAAGTATTGTGTGTTATCTACGCACCACTGGTTTTTAAATTTAGATAAGTAGATTTAACGTGAAAAATCATCGAAAAATAAAAATAACCCCTCAAATTAATTACCTATGTGTTAATAAAATTATTTGAATTATTAATTCAAGTTGTTGTATCGTCGTAATTAGTCGTTGAATGTGTCAATTTGTGAAAAAAAAAAAGATTTTGCTCTTCATTGCTGGGATTTATTAACGTTGTAAACAAAAATCGACACTTTTTTCCAAAAAATCGAGCTATGGTTGTGTATTCACCATTGTAGTATTTGACTTCACATTTTTCGATCGTATCGACGATTTCCTGCCACCTCTCTTTGTTGCCAGGATCCGCCGGCCCCCAATCGCTCGTCGGTTTACATGCTTCCCGAAATTTCTGGTAACATCGTCGAAAATAATAATTTACAGTATTTAGAGGGACCTAAAAAAATCTAGAATAAAATTTGTGAAAAAGTCATTTATAAAAAATGGTCATCGAGTTGATTGCAAGGGAATTTTTTAAGCTTTTTTACAATCGTTTGCTGGAAATGAAATTGAAAATTAAATTCCATACCCCGACGAAAGAGTCGCATTTTTGCCTCCATATGACGATGAAGGCCCACAGGGGAATTTGACCGATGGAAACTCCAGCGAGCAGCCAACCGATGCCGTCCGCCCAGTCCGGATAATCGTAGTCCTCGTATTTCAACGGTTTGAATTCGACGAAAGAATAAACCAAGATACCCTGTATGTAAACGAAGGCACCATAAATAAAACACAGTTCTAGTAGATATGACATATTTTCATAATATAACGACACAGGGGGAGGAAATTGGACTTAAAGTTGAAAAATTGGTAACCACCGTCAGGATAACCGGAGCGCAAAAGCACCAAGTCAGTTTCCAGTATATGCCTGGCGAGAATCCCAGCATGAACTTCATGTCTCTGCAGATGTTTTTCAATCCTGGAAAATTTCCAAGGTCGAGAAAATAATCAAAATCTCTAGTTTGACCAGGAGTCACCGCAATTTTTTTTTCGAAAATCGATGTTTACCATAAATCCATAGGAGAGCGACGCTCTCCGAAATTGCAATGAAGAGGACGGCAAGTCCACCACCGTAAACGTCCATTAATGTTAGCACGTAATTGCCACCCTGCAACCCGAAAAGTAAATCTGTAATTTACTAAAGGTCATTTCAAAACCGTCAAAATACTTGAAACCTGAGGTAACTGCCTGATTTTGGGCTGCTAATCTATAAAAATGATCAAGATTTCGTAGCATTATCAATTATAAGTAATTATAAATAATTCTAGGGAGAAACTAAATTTCAGATTGAATATAATAGTATTAGTAGCAGTAATAGAAGGTAGTAGTTATTAGGGAAAAGAACAGCCGCAAACTATCAAAATTAAATGGCGCCTTATGGCGATGAGCTGTTAAACCCGCAATGCTGATATGCTACGCTGGTATAGCATTCACTCCTTGGAAGGTGCACCGCCGTAAATTACAATTTCGCAACATTTTGAGCTGCATACTGGATTCAAAATTATGGAAAATCAGTGGTACACACAATGCATTCCCATTTTCGTGCCCGAAATTTTCGACTACGAATCGGTTGATTTTCGTGTAGAGTAAAAAATGAAATAGAACCGCTTATGTTGGCACAGTATTGGAAAAAATTCCAGTAAAAACGGTAGAATACCCTGGAAAATAATGAGACGAATTCTGAAATTGAGAAATACGTACGTGGGTGACACAAGTGAGGCCTATGCCGTAACAAAAGACGGCCGTCACAATGCAAAATCCGAGCTTGTGCTGTCTCAGCCAGGGAAACTCGTCGGACAGGCTCGTCAGGACGTTTTCCAGAAGGGCGAACTGGAAAAATTGAACGAGTGATTTTTCAAGGGTTAAAACGGCAACCTCTATTCACTGTTGACTGTCATTATCAATGAACATGATGCATTTTGAGTTGAGAGCTAGTTGGCGTCAGAATTCCTCCGAAAATGCCCGAAATTCCCGGCAAAGAAGGCAGAAATTTTTCAAGCCTTAGTTTTCTACGTTCCCTCAAAATTGTCTCCCCCCGAAATGTTCTACCCCATAAAAATTAAACCCCTTCAAGAATTTCAGATCCCAAAAATGTCCATCCCCCCAAAATGTCTTTTTTCTGTCTAAATTTTCCCACAGAAATTTCCCTCCCTGGAATGTTCTCAATTTTTAAACCCCCCTGATTTTTTTAACCTCGCTGGACATTTTTTATTCACCTTTTTGAAATTCTGGGTTCGCTCGAAATATTCCATACCTCACTGTCGAGCCCGAGGATGAAAAGCATCAGGAAGAACAGGACAGCCCAGAATTGTGGGCCCGGCAGGCGAAGCAGTGCCTCCGGATAAGCGATGAAGGCGAGGCCCGGCCCTTCTTTGACGACGTGGCTGATCGGGACGCCCAAATCGTGCGCCATGGCGCCCAAAATCGAAAACGTCACCACCCCGGAGATTATGCTCGTCACTGTGTCCATTACGCTCACAACCAAAGCATCCCTAGAGATAAGTGATTATTCGGTAAAAAGACAATTTTGTTCGGATTTTAATTTTTTTTTTATTTTTACAATTTTTGTCAGAATGTAGGTACGTAGGTGTTTAAGTTCCGGTTTATTGACAAAATTTATCAATCCGATATCCAAGGATTAGATAAAAATTTCCAATGAGATTTATAAGATTTTGATTTATGATGATTTATTTATGATGATGATTTTTGATGATGATGATGATTCATGGTGATTTATGATGATGATGATGATTTATTTTGATTATATATCTGATTTTGATTATGATTATTCTGATCATTTTGATTAAGATTTATGATGATGATGATTTTTCATGATGATGATTTTTGATGATGATGATTTTTGATGATGATGATTTATAATGATGATGATGATGATGATGATGATGATTTATAATTATGAAGATGATTTATTTTGATTATGATGATTTTTATTATATCTGATTTAGATTATGATTATTTTGATTATGATTTATGATTATGATGATGATGATGTTGATGATGATGATGATGATGATGATGATGATGATGTTGATGATATGATGATGCTGATGCTGATGATTTATGATTATGATGATGATTTATGATTATGATGATGATTTATGATTATGATGATGATGATAATGATGATGATTTATGATTAGGATGATGATTTATGATGATGATTTATTTTGATTATGATGGGTTTGATTATATTTTATTTTGATTATGATTATTTTGAGTATGATTTATGATTATGATGATGATATATGATGATGATTTATTTCGATGATTTATGAGATTGATGATTTTATCTATGAGATTTCAAATTACTCATCACGCTTACCTGTATACGTTGTTTCGAAAATCATTATAGGAACTGTACATGATGAGGCCTCCCATTGAAACGCTTAGAGAGAAAAACATCTGCCCCGCAGCCGCTTGCCATACCTGTCCGAGACATATTTTCGACTGTTTACGATCTTCCAATATTGTTTACAAACAGATTCGAAATTAGATCGACGTATTTTTAAACGTTTTCGAAATCAGAACGAGGGGATTTGAGTTCAGTATGCCACGAATCTATTGAGGCGAATTTTTGTAGAAAGTTTGGAATTATTCATTAATAGCTAGAAAATGGAAATAATGAAATTTGAAGAATTTTTTTCAACCTGAATATTAAGAAGCTTGCTCCATTCGGGGTAGATGAAGTATACGACACCGGACCAAGCTCCCTCTTGAAGCAGCCCTGTGATGAGCAATGTGAACAGGATAACGTAGGGGAAGGTGGCTGCGAAATAGACGACCTGAAAAAGGTAATTTGTGTGCGTAAAAATGCAAATTCTCAAACGCGAAACATTTTGAATTTTCGGAACGATATATATAAATTGCCTAAGACAGATTTTTTAGACTATTAATAGCTCAGGCATTAAAAATAGATTCAGAAAACAAAACAAATAAGCTTAAAAAAATGTTAGTCTTTTGAAAATGATGATACTTGCTGTAATGAAGGATTACAATAAGTTATGAATCCCTAAAGAATAAAACTGTGCTCCATATGCGTGGATTTACCTTTCCCGAAGTTTTTATGCCTTTCACGAGACATAGGACCACAATTACCCAGGAAAAAAGAAGGCAAAGGGCCAAGTCCCATTTGACCGGCCCTAGGTGCTCGATTCCGTCCGACAGTTTGAGAACGTGTCTCCTAAAACAGAAGAGTGTCTATTTTTATTTCCACAATCTTCAAGTATTTCATCAATTTTTGAATTACCCCACCTTGCTGGCTGGATCGGGATTTTATAAAAGCAGACGCGCATCTTGGGGAAAATGCTCAACTATTGTGCCGATATTTAAATGCTATAGGTGACAAATAATTTGAAAACGAAGACGATTTCAAAATTCGAAAAAACCACTCACTCCCAATATTGCAGACTGGCAGTCTCTTTCAGTCCATCATGACTGTCAGACACATTGGTCGAGATGTTTGCCTGAAAACAATTGCAACACTAATGTACCCACTAAAATCCATCATTAATAAAATATTGAAAACCCCATGGCAATGAACCTAAAATTGAGCGAATTTTGAAAACAACTCACGTTGTTCTCATTTCGGACATAGCATGTCTCCATGTTGGCCCATGCCGGGTCGCACTTGGCCCACGGGACTTCGGCAGCGAACGAAGCGACCATATAGTACACTGTGTAGGACATGATCACATTGTAGTAGATGCAGACGATCAGTGAGACCGTTATCATCGCACAGCCGACACCTGTCAAATGAAACAAAAAAAGGTTTAACATTTCGGACTGATTTTTTATTCTATAAAACTTTCTCAATCCTGCGAAAAAATAATGTCAATTTGATGGTTAAATTTTTTTGTCATTTAATGCAATTAGCGCTTTAAAATAACACTATTGAGACTAACTAAATATGTGGGACTAACAACCTCGGTTTTACCCCTCAGTCGCAAAACGATGAACTGCGTTTACATCTTGATCACCCTACGACCCGTTTTGAAGCTCCTCAAGACCTACCTTAAACCGCCCTACGGCCTGTCTTGAAGCTCCTCACGACCTGTCTTGGAGCTCCTCACGACCTGTCTTGAAGCTCCTCACGACCTGTCTTGAAGCTCCTCACGACCTGTCTTGAAGCTTCTCACGACCTGTCTTGAAGCTCCTCACGACCTGTCTTGAAGCTCCTCACGACCTATCTAGAAGCTCCTCACGACCTGTCTTGGAGCTCCTCACGACCTATCTAGAAGCTCCTCACGACCTGTCTTGAAGCTTCTCATTTCCTATCTTGAAGCTTCTCACGTCCTATCTTGAAGCTTCTCATTTCCTATCTTGAAGCTTCTCATTTCCTATCTTGAAGCTTCTCACGTCCTATCTTGAAGCTCCTCACGACCTGTCTTTAAGCTCCTCTCGACCTGTCTTGAAGCTTCTCACGACCTGTCTTAGAGCTCCTCACGACCTGTCTTGAAGCTCCTCACGACCTGTCTTGGAGCTCCTCACGACCCATCTAGAAGTTCCTCACGACCTGTCTTAAAGCTCCTCACGGCCTGTCTTGAAGCTCCTCACGACCTGTCTTGAAGCTTCTCACGACCTTTCTTGAAGCTCCTCACGACCTGTCTGGAAGCTCCTCACGACCTATCTAGAACCACCTCACGACATCTCTTAAAGCTCCTCACGACCTATTTTCACGCTCTAACCAGCTTCTAAAGCTCCTCAGCTCCGAAGTTGCCTTCCTGAAGGTCATGAGGCGCTTCAAGACAGTTCGTAAGGAGGGTTACCTTTACGGATCGAGGATGTCAAAAAATTTTTGATTTATTGAATCATTAATGATTTGTGAGGCTGCTTCATTACGCTGCACAGAGCTTAAACCTACATTAAACCCGCTTGATTGTTTTTAGGCCTTGATTTGCCATAAGTTGAACTTCGCTCTTCGCGTTATAATTATTGTTACCAATTTTTACGAAGAAAATCAAATTTTTTCTCATCTTTGAAAATTAAAACACATTTCTAACTAACAAATTTTCAAAATTTCGGAGCCAAAATTCGATTGGTAATTTTTGATGGAAACACGATAGAGTAACCGATAGGATGCTATAATACCTTGCATTCGCCGTTATCTTGTTGACTAACGAGAACAGCCAGCCTACGCTTCGCTCGGTTCTGCTGCGTAATAACGTATACTTAGACGAAATTGACTTATATACTGGCGGTGAACTTTATTGCGTCACTCGAGGGTAAAAATACGACGAAGTCGTTGTCAAGTCTGGAGATCTTTGTCTCGCAACGGTAACGAATCGTCCTACCCCCTCCCTGTTAGGGATAATAAAACTCAGGACGAGTTTTCCCTCTGTCGTCAAATGCTCTTCGTATTTATGGAAAAAGAAGATTGGAAAACGTAATAAGGTTTTTATTCAGTAAGCCTCAAAGATCGGGAAATGTATCTCTATAAATTTTCCAATTTTAGAGGTTATAATCAGTCATACTGAGTGTTGGTGAGGATTCGAAGGTATTAGGGTATTAGGAAGCCTTTGATATGTTTGGTTCATTGTTTTGAACGTGTGAACTTGAAAAATCAAAAAATGAAAAATTCAACTTTTCACTGGCTTATACAAGCATTGCTCAGATATTTGTTTTGCCCTCATTCTTGAGCTTACATGTAAGCACCTACACTGGCTAGTACATGTTTCTAATTGTCATTTTGAGTGAAAAGTAATGTAACATATTTGAAATAACGATAATTCAATTTCACCTTTAGCGATGGGGCAACAATTCCAAAGTGCGAGTGGGCCCACGCCACCGAACTGGCCAACGGCCAATTCCAGGAAGTACATCGGCTTGCCGGCCAGTATGAGCATCACCAGATAAGGGATGAGGAACGCACCTGAAACAGATTGAGTATGTGCCAACGATTGTTACAAAAAAAAAACTTGAAAATCCATCCGTCAACAGTTCCTCCCGCATTCCATCCGCCACTTGTTCCTATAGTCAGGCATTCCATCCGTAACAGGTTCCTCCCGTCAAACATTACATCCATCTCTTGTCAAGCGTTACAGCCGTCACTCTTGTTAAACATTACATCCATCACGTGTTCCTCTTGTCAAGCATTACATTTGTCAATCGTTCCTTTTGTCAAGCATTGCATCCGCCACTTGTGCCTCTTGTCAAGCGTTACATCTGGCACTTGTTCCTCTTGTCAAGCGTTACATCCGTCACTTGTTCCTCTTGTCAAGCGTTACATCCGTCACTTGTTCCTCTTGTCAAGCGTTACATCCGTCACTTGTTCCTCTTGTCAAGCGTTACATCCGTCACTTGTTCCTCTTGTCAAGCATTACGTACGTCACCTTTCCTCTTGTCAAGCATTACGTCCGTCACTTGTTCCTCTTGTCAAGCATTACGTCCGTCACTTGTTCCTCTTGTCAAGCATTACATTCGTCAATCGTTCCTCTTGCCAAGCATTCTATCCGTCACTTGTTCCTCCCGTCAGGCATTCCATCCGTCACTTGTTCCACCCGTCAAGCATTCTGTCCGTCACTTTTTCCTCTCGTCATTTTTTCCTCCAGTCACTTACCCCTGCCGAAAATCGGATGCCTCACTTCTTGATGTAGCTTACATAGAATCAAAAAATAATTTTTGTTGAATTATTGAACAAAAAAAAACCTCTAATTTCAAAATTTTCCAAAAATTGAAGTAAATCGTCAGCCCCAATTTCCCTCAGGTGATTTCCTCCGATCGCCCGTTCCCGTTTTAGGTAACCCGTTCCCAAGGTCGGGGCACAATTTTCCAGTCCGATCGAGTCGAATCGGGATCAAGACGAGTGCCGAAATAGCCGAAACCGCCATCGCTCTTCTCGGGGCCGTTCATCCTGCGTTCCTCAAGGTCGGCCGATTGATTACGCTGATACTGCTGTTACCATCGCCCTGCCCGACCGCCCGTCGGGCAGCTTGGAATAGCGGTATTTCGCTAACCGCCGGAAGGGAAAATAAACGCGAGCCAACTACAATCGGTAGCGAACGGTCGTTTGATGATTTTTTACGGAATGCGTCTGATGTCCAGGAGCTGCGTTTCGTCTGGTGTGCGTAAAGCGTGACTTTCCTTGCCGAGATTTTTTTCGATTTTCCCCCCGCGTGATTCGCCAAGAAAACCGGTGGTGCGTAGATAACACACAATACTTCCATATTTTGGAACGTAAAATCGTGACACAATTTGATCATATTTTGACTGCTGTTGAGGGTGTTTTGGTCAAAAACATCAAAAAACGCACTATGCAAAATTCGCCTAAAATAAAAATACGAGTTATCGTACACCAAGTTATCGGGATATAAAAAATATCAGAATATTCTGCAGGATAAAACCAAGATTTTAAGACCAAGGAAGCTCAAAACTTTTTTATTTTAGTTTTTTCTAGAACACATTCATTTAGAAATTCATCAAAATTTGATGAATTAAATCAATAATTTAATTATTGTTTTTGGCCATCGATTTAGAGACCGTCGATTGGTAAAGTACAAGTCTTCAATGGATAAAATCGGTTTGGTAGTTTAGACAGAATTTTATGAAGTCCGTAGTTAACGGTTTGCTTACTAAAAACGACTTGTTTGAGGTTTGAATCCCTCATTGATAATATTTTCTCAACTCTCGTTTTTTTTTTTTTCATGATAAATTTCGAACAAACAATGAACTACCTGTTGGCATGTCCTTAGCGAGCGAATAATCCACGGTAATATTTTCCGATTGAACGCGATTCAAGTCCAAGTGAGAGCGGACCGACTTATAAAAATAATTCGAACCTAAGATTAATTTATGGAAGTCTAATTATAAAACGGAGTGAGATATTAGTCGGAGAGCAGGTGGAAATCTCGGCTCGGTCGTACCGGAACTGGATTTACTTTTAATATCGTGAATTGGCTCGCCGTTTTTCCCTCGTTCTCGAAAATATTGGGCTCAAGCACAAAAAATATTGTGAAACGCCTCTTGTCGACTGTTATTCAGATTTACTTTTCTCCCGATTTATTATTTTAAAATCTTATAATATTTTTCTCATTTAAATGACAATGCTGACATACTTATTTATAGTATTAAATACTATAAAGCAAATTTTGCTTTAAATAGTCGAAATTTTATTCTGAATTCTTGCTTTACGCTAAAACGCAGCGTATTTAGGTAACTGTCGGCTCTATAGAAAATTGAATGTCAATCTGAGCCTCGGGATTCCGAAAGTTTGCCCTTTCGAAAACTGGCGAAGACCGCAAGGAGGAAAAAGAAGAATGTGAAAACTTTGATAATCTCGCCGGCTCCGATGGAAAGTTTCAAAAGACGATTCCTGCTCTGAACAACTCGGCCGGAAAGGTTTTTGATAAAGTGCCCTCCGCAGAGTCGACTTGGAGAAGCTAGCTCGAATAACAATTATTATTTAAGTCGGCAAACTCGACTAAATGGACATTCAGCGGGTTTGAGTGAGACGATAAAGTTATATATTTTTGTTCCGTGTCAGTTTACCGGCTGGGAAATGTCGTAAACATATCTAAATCACTTTTCACCCACTTTTATGAGGCGATATGGTAAAAATTTAGATAGTTGATATGAGGGGTAAAAGTGGATGTCGGGAGGAACAATTACGGGCGGAACGAGTGGCATGTGGAGTAAACGACGGGGGGAGTGGACGACGGGAGGAATGATTGCCGAACGGCACGAGGAGTGGCAGGTGGAGTTAATGGCGGGAGGAGTGGATGACGAGAGGAATAAATGACAGAAAGAACGAGGAGTGACGGGGGGAGTTAAAGACGAGAGGAATGATTGACGGACGGCACAAGGAGTGACAGGTGGAGTAAATGACGAGAGGAATAATTGACGGACCGAGTGAGTAGCAGGTGGAGTTAAAGACGAGAGGAATGATTGACGGACGGCACGAGGAGTGACAGGTGGAGTAAATGGCGAGAGGAATAATTGACGGACGGCACGAGAGGCTGGTGGAGTTAATGACGAGAGGAATGGACGACGAGAGGAATGATTGACGGACGGCACGAGGAGTGGCAGGTAGAGTTAATGACGAGAGGAATGATTGACGGACGGCACGAGGAGTGACAGGTGGAGTAAATGACGAGAGGAATAATTGACGGACCGAGTGAGTAGCAGGTGGAGTTAAAGACGAGAGGAATGATTGACGGACGGCACGAGGAGTGACAGGTGGAGTAAATCACGAGAGGAATAATTGACGGACGGCACGAGAGGCTGGTGGAGTTAATGACGAGAGGAATGGACGACGAGAGGAATGATTGACGGACGGCACGAGGAGTGGCAGGTAGAGTTAATGACGAGAGGAATGATTGACGGACGGCACGAGGAGTGACAGGTGGAGTAAATGACGAGAGGAATAATTGACGGACGGCACGAGGAGTGGCAGGTAGAGTTAATGACGAGAGGAATGATTGACGGACGGCACGAGGAGTGACAGGTGGAGTAAATGACGAGAGGAATAATTGACGGACGGCACGAGGAGTGGCAGGTAGAGTTAATGACGGGAGGAATGATTGACGGACGATACGAGTGACTGGTGGAGTTAATGCCGGTAGGAGTGGATGACAAGTGGAGTGATTGACTGACGGAACGAGTGACTGGTGGAATTAACGACGAGAGGAATGATTGACGGACGGCACGAGAGGCTGGTGGAGTAAATGACGAGAGGAATAATTGACGGACGGCACGAGGAGTGGCAGGTAGAGTTAGTGACGGGAGGAATGATTGACGGACGATACGAGTGACTGGGGGAGTTAATGATACGGGGGAGTGGATGACGAGAGGAACAATTGATGGACGGAACGCGTGACAAATAGACGATGGCTGTCGGGATTTTTTTTACGCAAACATTTATTTTAAGTACCTATGTACCAATGAAATTTTTGGTATGGACCTAAATGGAAGATACGAGTTAAATGAACCATAATTGTTTTAACGAAATATGAATTGAAACCCCTTTAAATTTATCCCTTTCGTAAGGTTGCAGAATTATATACAGCTTCCTAGTTTTTATAATATTCCGGCACGAAAAAATTCTTTAGACACTTTCTCAGCGAGACAAAAACTCCTTCCCCCCCAAGCCGACCTTCTGTTCGCATTTTGTAAATTTTCATCCTTTTCCCCCCTACCCGAATAGAAAAAAAAACTTTCTCTCTCGCGCCCTACAGAAGCAAATTAATTCGCCGACAGTTCCTTTGTCGCGAGACAAACAGTTTATTCGAGGGTCGAGGGACAAAAGACGCCCTTAATTTTTCACCGATTGATTGCGTCCCTTTTCTATTTCAATAAAGGACAAATTGGTTTCGAATAGAAGATCAAAACGTTCCCTTTGACGTTTTCGGGACTTCTTGAAAATTATACGCAGCCACGTTTATCGAGGGAATTGTGAAATTGTTGATGGCGGCATTAACGGCAATTGGTGAGTTAGAAGGGGAGGAGAAGGGACCACCATGCCATTTTTGTGAAATACGCTGATTTTTGCAAAATTTCAAGCCCAGAAATGTGAGATTAATTAATTCGGCCACACACTATCCGATTGTTGGCTGTTATAGTGGAGATGAACATGGGAACGTGGCTTGGAAACGCCTATAGAATGTATTTGGTTCAACGCCGACGCCACCTCGACCAATCACAACAATGCATTTTCATACCCCCTCCACCAGCAATAGAGTATGGCCGACTTGAAAACCCCTAAAAATCGAATGACTTGCAAGGTACTAGGTACGCTTTTTATTCATCAATAAGAGTAGCAGTGATTCGTGCCGTTGGGGATTTATCCGGGGGATAGGGGAAAAATCTATTAATCAAAGCAGCGGCGGGTTTTCGTGCATTCGAGCTCAACTCCTACAGGTGCTATCGATTTTCTATCATCCCTCCTCCGGGGGTCTCATAAGCCGCCGTCCACTTAAGCTCCGCAGTTTATGAGCTCGCCAAAGGACGAGCTTATTGGGGACCTTAAGGTGAACTTATCAGTGCCTTTCCGTCGCGGCCAATCTTCCGGCTTTCACTTAACTGGCCTTCGCTCTTATTAATAAATTGATCGCCCTCCCTTAAGGGAATATCGTCGATTAGATATCGTCTTCAATAAGATAAAAACTTCGGGCGGCGGAAGAACTCTGTCGCCGCTCATCGGTCAATACTCGGATATACTATCGTTTTTAGCGAAATTCGAAAAACGATCGAATTATTCTAGATTTCTCTCGAGCCTTGCAAGTCATTCAATTTTTTGATTAAAAAAAAAATAAAATAAAACACTCAAAAGGAAATTTGTGCTGTTGAAACCCTACGTTTTAGACATGATTGCAGGGCTCGATTTCAAAGGGCCAACTTTTAGGTAAAATTTCACCGAAATTTCAAGATGTGAATTTTCTGCATAGTGGTGACTTATATTTCGGAAATTTTTACTTCCATATTTACGAATTAAAGTATTGTATAAAAAAATATTATTCAACTACTCAGAATTGCTCCCTGAACGCATGTCTGTTGGTCCGTCTGTGGTCATTAATTAAAGCGGCCTCCCTCAATTCTTAACCTTTTTTTTTCAAATTTCTTGAACTGGAAAGGTTTTCCCTGTAAGACCTTTCATCCTGATTATTCGGAGTTTGAATACTCACAGCACTTCCAATACATTAGCACTTTTAGTGTTTTCCATTTAATTTTCTTTGCCCACAAAAATAAACCCTATATTCGTAAAAATAAACGTATTTTGATTTCAGGCGGGTCTTAAAATTCGAAATTTGACATTTTCGATCTTAGCATCCTCCAAATCAGTCAAAATACAATTGCTTCGGTTCACAAATTCAAGTATAATGTATGGAAGTATTGTGAGTTATCTTGTTTCGTCACAGGGTCAGAAGAAACAGAACATAGTAAATATTTCGCATGGCGCTCAGCTGCATTCTGATGTATCGACGCAGATGTGTCCGCGTAGATTGGATTCGTCCAAGATGCGATGGGTTAGTCGATCGGCTATTTCAGAGGATAATCACTGCTAGCAGTGGAGGTTAACCGACAGTGATTGTCAATCCAACAGTCGCCAGTGGAATTGGTAAACGAAGAGGTTTCCCGATGTTGACATACATGTGCATCAGGGTCGTCCCTGATTGCAAGGGTGCGCAACGTTTATGAACTGATTGAATTGATTTACCATGTGTTTGCAGGTACTCAAAATCGGCGGACGGATTTTGAAAATGGGAAAAGAGATGATTGCAAATTCAGAAAATTCAAACTTTCCGAAACCCAGTATTAAGAGCCCCGTAACCAGGATTTTAATTTGGGGGTGAACTGGAAACTTATTCATAGGGCAGGAACCCCTACCTACTCTCAATGAACAGATACTCAAAGTCATATTCAAACTTGAATTAAACTCACCACGAAACAGAAACTCCAACTCACGATGAAACTGAAATCAAACTCATAATCAAAATCAAAGTCAAACTCACAATGAAACAGAAAGTCAAACTCATAATCGAAATCGAAGTCAAACTTACAATGAAACAGAAACTCAAACTCATAATCGAAATCGAAGTCAATCTCACAATGAAACAGAAACTCAAACTCATAATCGAAATTGAAATCAAACTCACAATGAAACAGAAAGTCAAACTCATAATCGAAATCGAAGTCAATCTCACAATGAAACAGAAACTCAAACTCATAATCGAAATCGAAGTCAAACTCACAATGAAACAGAAAGTCAAACTCATAATCGAAATCGAAGTCAAACTTACAATGAAACAGAAAGTCAAACTCATAATCGAAATCGAAGTCAAACTCACAAGGAAACAGAAAATCAAACTCATAATCGAAATTTAAGTCTAACTCACAATGGAACAGAAACTCAAACTCATAATCGAAATTGAAATCAAACTCACAATGAAACAGAAAGTCAAACTCATAATCGAAATCGAAGTCAAACTTACAATGAAACAGAAAGTCAAACTCATAATCGAAATCGAAGTCAAACATACAATGAAACAGAAAGTCAAACTCATATTGTAACTCGAAGTCAAACTCACAATGAAACAGAAAGTCAAACTCATAATCGAAATCGAAGTCAAACTTACAATGAAACAGAAAGTCAAACTCATAATCGAAATCGAAGTCAAACTTACAATGAAACAGAAAGTCAAACTCATAATCGAAATCGAAGTCAAACTTACAATGAAACACAAACTCAGACTCATAATCGAAATTCTGTTTCATTGTGAGTTTGACTTCGATTTCGATAATGAGTTTGACTTTCTGTTTCATTGTAAGTTTTACTTCGATTTCGATTATGAGTTTGACTTTCTGTTTCATTGTAAGTTTGACTTCAATTTCGATTATGAGTTTGACTTTCTGTTTGATTGTAAGTTTTACTTCGATTTCGATTATGAGTTTGAGTTTCTGTTTCATTGTGAGATTGACTTCGAGTTTGATTATGAGTTTGAGTTTCTGTTTGATTGTAAGTTTGACTTCGAATTGATGATGAGTTAGACTTTCTGTTTCATTGTGAGATTGACTTCGATTTCGATTATGAGTTTGACTTTCTGTTTCATTGTAAGTTTGACTTCGATTTCGATTATGAGTTTGACTTTCTGTTTCATTGTAAGTTTGACTTCGATTTCGATTATGAGTTTGACTTTCTGTTTCATTGTAAGTTTGACTTCGATTTCGATTATGAGTTTGACTTTCTGTTTCATTGTAAGTTTTACTTCGATTTCGATTATGAGTTTGAGTTTCTGTTTCATTGTGAGTTTGACTTCGATTTCGATTATGAGTTTGACTTTCTGTTTCATTGTGAGTTTGACTTCGAATTTGATGAAGAGTTTGACTTTCTGTTTCATTGTAAGTTTGACTTCGATTTCGATTATGAGTTTGACTTTCTGTTTCATTGTAAGTTTGACTTCGATTTCGATTATGAGTTTGACTTTCTGTTTCATTGTAAGTTTGACTTCGATTTCGATTATGAGTTTGACTTTCTGTTTCATTGTAAGTTTGACTTCGATTTCGATTATGAGTTTGACTTTCTGTTTCATTGTGAGATTGACTTCGATTTCGATTATGAGTTTGACTTTCTGTTTCATTGTAAGTTTGACTTCGATTTCGATTATGAGTTTGACTTTCTGTTTCATTGTAAGTTTGACTTCGATTTCGATTATGAGTTTGACTTTCTGTTTCATTGTAAGTTTGACTTCGATTTTGATTATGAGTTTGAGTTTCTGTTTCATTGTGAGATTGACTTCGATTTCGATTACGAGTTTGTCGATTAATGTTATCGAATTCTGTCATATTATTCTTGTTCATTCTAAAAAAAGACGTTAGTTGAATCTTCAAAAATTCGGAACACTGTTTCCATGAATTCAAAGCGCTCCTTTTCGTACATATTCTATGTGGAACCGTCCTCGCGAAGTTGTCTTGAAAAATGTTAAAATTCTCCGCGTTCTTTCGCCGTCTCGAAAATAGCAGCCGTTGCAGTGCAAACGTCGCTTCCAATTAGCACGAGCTTCCGTCCAGACGAGCAAATATTCGCAGAGTGGCCCTTCCTGAATTAAATGCCGTTTGTGTTTACCGAAGGATCGATAAGAGCGTTTCATCCGGAACTGCGATCATGTTGGATCGCGTCGATTAAAAATAAATAGAAATTTCTAATAGTGCTTATATATCGGAAGTACTATGAGTAATTTGAATTCTGGACCACTCTGGAACATTTCAGTCCAAAAAATTAAAAACATTCCAATTTTTGGATAAAATTAGATTTTTTTTGGATTTTTGATTTTTCCTCAATTTTTGCCTTTTAACAGGCGCCTCAATTTAAAAAAAGAAAAATCTCTCGTCTGCTGTCCATTGTCGAAAATAAACAGGTAGCAGGAAACCCAACACCGATCGTTCGATAAATGCCAGTTTTTTGGAGCCTCGTAATTAAAGCGTCTCGATTTCATCGTCTAATCAACCGGGGTTTAGGTTTACCGAGTTTTTTCCCTCTCTCGAATCAGTGACAAAAAAAGAGATTGCAGTTAAATTGAGTGGAAAGACCGGGTTTTAAATTACCCAATCCACCGGCTTATACATTTTTTATGCTGTGAATACTGATAAATAAGTAAATAATTGGCCAATGTAAAAAAATAAAAACGGGCAAGAGCAAATGACGAATTAGGGTATGAAAAAAATTAAAATAAACAATTTTAGCTACATAATCTCCAATAAATAAACATGTAACACATATCTAATGATTAAATGGTCAAATGAATAGCACCTATAGGTTAATAAATTAAATAGTAAATAAAAATGTGAAATTAAATACATACATATGCAAACAGTACCTGAATAAATAAATAGTTGTATAAATAAATTAATAAACCACAGCAAAGAAGCCCAGTACACCTAAAACCATCCATTTCTCAGTTGAGAATAAACAGTTAGGTCCCTTCCTAATTTTGAAAGTAAAGTTTTATTTCTACCCACCTATTTTGTACGTTAATTTTGCTCGTAGGAAATATTGTAAATTACGACGCTAAAACTTCGCGGTTTTTTTTTTCGTTTAAATATTCGAAAAACTTCCAACATTGGGAAACACTTTCAACATGGGACGCCAGCTGTGTTGATAGTCTTGGGCCATCAGTCGCTCGGTTCCGCTCGATACGTCAAACCTGCGAATAAACGTTGAGACGTGTCCGTTCCTGGTCCTCACCTATCGCCATCATATCATCGCCTATCGCCACCCTATCATCGCCTATCTTCCACTATAGTCGACCCTCGTCGCCTTCGTCTGCAACTCGCATCCGTTTCGGATGGATGACGTCCGGCTTGCGGTGGTAGACAGGGATCGATAGCTTCTCCTCATTTCACTCATCGGAGTCTCATCCGCGTCATTTTCTGACATTTTAGCCAACCTAAAGCGACGAAAAAGTAGCGTCATAAAAACCAGGTATTCCACCAATAACGCATCAGGCACCAACGATCACCAATACCACCAGATCAAACACCAATCACCAATACCGCAACATTCACCGCCAATCACCGATACCACCACATCAACCCCCCACCACCACCACCACCGCCACATCAACCACCCCACCAACACAACCACCACCATAACACCAACCACCACATCAACCCCCACCACCACCACCACCACCACCACCACCACCACCACATTAACCACCACCACCACCACCACCACCACCACCACCACCACCACCACCACCACATTAACCACCACTACCACATTAACCGCCAACACATTAACCACCACCACTACATTAACCACCACCACTACATTAACCACCACCACTACATTAACCACCACCACCACCACCACCACCACCACATTAAACACCACCACCACCACTAACGCCACCACCACCACCACTACCCCCACACCACTACCCCCACACCACACCACCACCACCACACCACCACCACCACCACCACATTAACCACCACCACATTAACCACCACCACATTAACCACCACCACATTAACCACCACCACATTAACCACCACCACCACATTAACCACCACCACATTAACCACCACCATATTAACCACCACCACACTACCACCACCACACTACCACCACCACTACCACCTCCACACACCACCACCACCACCACCACCACCTCCCCCATGACATTAACCAATACGACCAGATCAAACACCAATCACCAATACCGCAACATTCACCGCAATCACCGATACCACCACATCAAACACCAACATGCCGTACAAGGCAACCATCACCACCCTCACCACCAATCACCAATACCACCAACCTACATCACCCAGCGACTACTAACCCCCACCACCACCAATACCACCACATCACCACCCCACCGGCACCACCACAACCACCACCACCTCCTCCACCGGATACTTACCTAGGAAATACATCATCTCTGCCGGGAAAGAAAAATAATCGAAATATATTAAAAATTGAATATCTGTATAAAATGGAGGTTACCAATCGAAATTCCTACAATAATTGCAGAAATTTTGATTAGTATCCTCCATTTTATACAGATATTCAATTTTTATATATTTCGATTATAGAATTTTTTTTCAATTACTGAATGATGATTCAATTTGATGATTGCTTTTGACGATTAAATAATTGTTCAATTATCTTTTTTCAATTATCGAATATAAAAAAATAGGTCAACCGAAATAATAAATCCAGCCCAAAAACTCTCTTTAGTTGATTTTCGGAAAGCGCTCGAGTATTTCAGCTTTCCCTCGATATACTTCAACGTTACCCAAGCGAGAAAGAGGGACGTCCGTTTCGCTCAGATCTCGAATTCCTCAAATCGTCCAAGTTCCCTATCGGGCTGGGAATTCTTCCGATCGTCGACGTCCCGGGTCTAAGTCGGGCAAAAAAATACAATTCTCGGCCAACCCGAGGTTTCTCATGTCGAACCGTGTTTACAAACTTGTAGACAGCCTGTGGCACCGATCGATTTTTTCCGAAACCGATTGTTTCACCAAAACAGCGTACGAATATCGTAAACTAAGTTCAGCGTTACGCAGATCAATAATAGATTCTATTCCTTTCATTTGAAACGAAAAGGATTATTTTCATTTTTTTCAAGAGTGGGCTCTTCCCATCAAGTTCGGCATTACGTTAATAATTAACTACAATTATTGTAGTCATAATTTCGCCTGAAATTAAAAAAAATTGCTAAATCGATTTTTCGCTCCATTTGAGGGATTAACGCGTTGAGAAAATTCACTCAACCTGCGATGCGCCGGGGGATCACTCACACCTCAACGACGGGCACTTAAGCGAAGCCCGCTGAAAAAAGATAACAAGATTTGAAGCGTTTCAGTTCATTTTGACAGCTTTCCCCTTCCCGAGCGGCTTGTACTTCGTCAGATTTATTTTCCCAACGAAGGCGCCGAGCCGTTCCACTTTGCTGATAACAAACGCCAAACCGGATGATGGATGGGCTGATAACGCGCGGCAACTTCCCGCGGCCGAAAATCGGAGGGAAATTTTTCGAAGTCATACTGGGGAGTTGGGAAATTGTTTCGTTTTGACAAGATACCCTGGCATGTATCATGCAGCGAATCAATCGCGGAAATAGGCATTTTTTACAACATTTCACGTAAAATGTAACATGTAACATAAAAAAATTTATTTGAAAAAAATTCAAAAAATTTTTTAAAAAAATTTTTAAAAAATTTCAAAAATTAAAAAAAAATTTAAAATTTTTTTAAAAAATTTAAAAAAATGTTTTAGAAACGTTTTTAAAAATGTTGCTGTCAAAATTTTTTGTGTTAAATCTGTTGTATTTTTAGTTTATATTAGTTTTTTAGAACTAACATTTTTTTTTTTTAAATTGCACTTACCTCCTCCGTTCTGGTACGCCAGGTATGGGAAGCGCCAGACGTTGCCGATGCCGACGGAGAGCCCGACGCAGGAGAGCAAAAATTCCCATGGAGAGCCCCAGGTGCCGCGGTCGGCAAGCGCGGCGAGCGACGGACGCCTGATCGCCGCGTCCATCACTCGCGCCTCGCTGCCGCTTTCGCGACGCGGCGGCACGCTCAGCCGCCGGCCGCCGACGCGTACCGATCCGCCCCGGGCACGTTTACCCTCTGGAACAAGGTCGAAGCGAATTTAGGTACAATCGAAGCGAATTAGGTACAGTCGAAGCGAATTAGGGTACAGTCGAAGCCAATTTGGTACAGCCGATTCAGAGCATTTGCAAATAAAAAGGGTCATATCTCTGAAAGTATTGGTCCTATCGTGCTGGCGATGGCCTTGATCGATTCAGCAGCAAAATCTGATGGTAATAGGTATCTTACGTCGAAGTAATTCTTTGAATTTTCGGAGATATAGGCAGATGAGTGAAAAAGTCCTGAAATGTCGAGGTTTTTGGCGAATTTTGCCGTGGTGCCGCGCGGTACTGGGGTGGCGAACCGAAAATTCGGATCCAGCGCCCAAAAAAACATAAAAACCCGTTGAGAAATTCACTTCATTATTATAGCCAAAAATCACTGTCCCATATTGACCTAAGTATACCTATTTTATTTTCGGCCTAACAGTGCCAAGCTCAGGTCCTATCGAATTTTCCAAATTAACCCCGGAAGGGGAAGGACCCCTTTCGGAAAGACGATTCCTGCGACCTTCGTCCGGATTTGAGTTTTCCCTTTCGGGGCGGGGGCCAAGGCCATTCGCTCAACACTGGAGCATCGGGACGAAAAGTGGAGTGGGGTTTGTGGAGTGGGGTTTTTGGAGTGGGGCACCACCACCCCATCCCTCGTTCCACCCGTCTCTGTTTTACAGGTCACTTGACTTTCCTGCCGTTCCGTTGAACTGCTGGTTGCAATTTATGCTAAATAACGAATATAACTGTTGGAAGAAAAATTGAATTTCCTTCGACAGAAATGTTTATCGTTCAATAACTCTTTAGGCTTTCATTCAATTTTTCCTCGAGAAATGTCTCGATTTATTGTTTTTGCATTTTTATTTAAACATTTTAACATTTTTGATTTTTTTTTGTTAGGTGTCTATCTGACTGATTCGTGCGATGGAATCGCAACTGTCCATCCTGTGACAGATGAGGTAGTAAGGTCAAATGGACGTGTACAATACCGCGGTCTCGTTATCAGCCGGCATCGAGATAACTCGATTCAAGGGCCAATCTCACCTGGATGGCCAGTCATCCGCAATATTAGGTCGTTATTGCGGTCGAGGTGGCATAGTAGTCTGACTAAAGCCACTTTCATGAGTACTAGCTCAAGCATCACTCATAATTATACCTAATGCGATATTGAGGGCTATAATTTTTAATTATAAGCGTGTAAAATTAAAATACAATTCAATGCCCCGGGGTATTTCAATCGATTGAAGTTATTGTGATTCAATTTCATTTATTTTTTGCTATGGCATAAAGTTATTTTTTTTAATTTATGAGGCCAGAAACGATTTCTCTTTTAATAAGTGAGGTAGGTAAATCAAAAAACGATAATACCGTTGTCGACTTAGTCTAATTTTTTAGTCTTAATCAAAGCTGCAGATCGTGGGGTTATGGGAAATTTGACGCTCATTTCGACGGTATCCTTATTTTCGTAATTTCTTCAAAATTTTCGTTTTTATTTCTGAAACCGAGTCAAAAACACGAAAAAAATATTTAAAACGAAAACATTTAGTTTTTCTAGGGCTCACAAAAACTATTATTGAACAAAAATTGTTTTTTAAAGTTGTTAAAATTCAACGCAAGAATTATTTTCGATATTCTACTAGAAATTTCCCCTAGCCAAGATGGTATTTACGAGATAATTCTCACACGACCAAACCCATTGCACTTACACGCTCTAACATTCAGAAAAGGCCGTTCCGCAAGGTGATTCCTGTCTACGTTAGCCGTAGATGACGTCGTCTTTCCCGTATCATTGACATCGGACGTAGTTTTGAATTTATTATTTGGTCGCCAGCCAAAATATTATTCGGAAAATTCCGAACGACTTGGAAGTAGGAGGGTTAGAAAATCGTGATACTGTTGAACGACCCTGACCAGAATGTATGATGTGACATTGAATTTTTGGGTTATTTTCGGCTTTTGGGTCAAAACATTTTGACCAACCGATATTGTGTAAAAGTAAATTTTAAAAAACATCCTGAGTAAACCTATTGTTAAAATTAAAAAATTCAATATTAACTTAATAACTAGTATTGCAATACTTTCATATTTTGAAACGTAAAATTGCGAGAAGTAACTATACAATTTTTTCGCCGAATTTTTAACTCCAGTGTTAGATTGCGCTTGAAGAGCCACTCAGGTGGGTAAATAGTGTCAGCATTTGAAGGGCAGTGAATGAAGTGACGACACGCAAGTGACAGGACGTTGAGGCGGGTAGGATTCAGATGCTGACGGAGGTGAACCTATCAAGAGGTGGAGGGTGGCCACTCGCGATGGATCAATAGGCCTTTTCCGGTAAAAGGCAAACTCCGTATCCCTACCACCACCGTTTCCAGTTTCCTGTTTAGTCTCTAATTCTAATTGGCCCGTTGGGATTTTCGCCGGTGCGAGTGTCGGAATACACGCGCCGGCGAATTATTCAGTTCGTACGAAATGCTGGCCCGTATTAATTCGAGTGACGGAATTAGTTAGAGGCATTCTTCGTTGAATGATAAAATATTCAGCAGATCGGCAATTTTTTTATTTGCTTAGTAGTACAAAATAACTCAGGAGTTCGTAATGAGTTCATGAATTTCATGGTTAAAAACAAGGAACAAATCTGGTGAACGCGCGGAAGTAATGCAGATGGAAACACAGGATTCCAGAAACCATCAGGAGCTCGCGGTGTTCCCATCTGGTCCATAGCATCAGGAGACAGGAGATTCAAGAGCTCTCTGCCACAATCCCATGCCCAGGTCACTGCGGTCCTATGAAATCACAGGATGTCAGAAACCTTCAGGAGCTCTGTGCTACATCTGCTCCATAGTATCAGGAGACATGAGATTCATGAGCTCTCTGCCACAATCCCATGCCCAGGTCACTGGAATCCGATGGAAACACAGGATTTCAGAAACCATCAGAAGCTCGCGGTGCTACCATCTGGTCCATTGTATCAGGAGACATGAGATTCAAGAGCTCTCTGCCGCAATCCCATTCTCAGGCCTCTGCAATCCGATGGAAACACAGGATTTCAGAAACCATCTGGAGCTCGCGGTGCTACCATCTGCTCCATAGTATCAGGAGACATGAGATTCAAGGGCTCTCAGCCACAATCCCATGCCCAGGTCCCTGCGGTCCTACGGAATCACAGAATTTCAGAAACCATCTGGAGCTCACTGTGCTACCATCCGGTCCATAGTATCAGGAGACAGGAGATTCAAGAGCTCTCTGCTGCAATCCCAATCTCAGGTCACTGGATCCTATGGAGTCACAGGATTCCAGAAACCATCAGAAGCTCACGGTGTTCCCATCTGGTCCATAGTATCAGGAGACAGGAGATTCAAGAGCTCTCTGTCGCAATCCCAATCTCAGGTCACTGGAATCCGATGGAATCACAGGATTTCAGAAACCATCAGGAGCTCACGGTGCCACTATCAGGTCCGTATTATCAGGAGACATGAGATTCAAGAGCTCTCTGCCTTCAATCCCAATCTCAGGTCACTAACTCCTATGGAATCACAGGATTTCAGAAACCATCAGAAGCTCACGGTGTTCCCATCTGGTCCATAGTATCAGGAGACAGGAGATTCAAGAGCTCTCTGCCGCAATCCCATTCTCAGGCCTCTGCAATCCGATGGAAACACAGGATTTCAGAAACCATCTGGAGCTCGCGGTGCTACCATCTGCTCCATAGTATGAGGAGACATGAGATTCAAGGGCTCTCAGCCACAATCCCATGCCCAGGTCCCTGCGGTCCTACGGAATCACAGAATTTCAGAAACCATCTGGAGCTCACTGTGCTACCATCCGGTCCATAGTATCAGGAGACAGGAGATTCAAGAGCTCTCTGCCGCAATCCCAATCTCAGGTCACTGGATCCTATGGAGTCACAGGATTCCAGAAACCATCAGAAGCTCACGGTGTTCCCATCTGGTCCATAGTATCAGGAGACAGGAGATTCAAGAGCTCTCTGTCGCAATCCCAATCTCAGGTCACTGGAATCCGATGGAATCACAGGATTTCAGAAACCATCAGGAGCTCACGGTGCCACTATCAGGTCCGTATTATCAGGAGACATGAGATTCAAGAGCTCTCTGCCTTCAATCCCAATCTCAGGTCACTAACTCCTATGGAATCACAGGATTTCAGAAACCATCAGAAGCTCACGGTGTTCCCATCTGCTCCATAGTATCAGGAGACAGGAGATTCAAGCGCTCCTTGCCCAATCCCATGACCAGGGCCTTACATCCTGGCAAAATAAAAGGACCTACGCCGCCCCTGCTTAAGCCCCAGACTCCTGAGCTTCCTGAGCACCTGATACTACTTCTTCTTCCTCGTCTCATTAGTAGTGTAGCTCCTAATCTCCTTACATCCTGTGACTCACCTTACCAGCATAAAACGACTACTGTTGTTATTGTTTGTTCTGTCGTTCCCAACAATTTATTAGTTGTAACTTTTTTCCCATATAAACAGAATCAAATTACTTTACTTTTCCCTTTTCGACTTCCGACTCAAAGGCCGTGATTGCTCTCGTTGGAAAATATTGACCGATTGAGGGCAGGGCGAGCGACTGAGAGAGAAACAAGAGAGTGCGAAAGTTGAAGAGGAAACCCACTCGAGTGAATGTCACAGATTTGAGGGATTGAAGAGCCGCCGGTACTGGGAATTGTCGATATTGGCCGAGAGAAATTGGACGCTATACAAGAGTGGCGACCGAGTGGGAAAGTGTGAGCATCGTCGAAAACCACATCATTGCATTAGAGAAACGGTGGAAAGTTGTTAACGGGATCGGTCGGATCCGGTCCCTCCCGAATTCATGAATATTTAGCGAGGATTGCCGGAAAACACCTTCAGACATTTTCGGCCGAGCAAATTATCGAAAATTTAGCGATTGTTGACAGATTTTCTAAATAATTAAATATCTTGGATCTTCGTACATGCCGATCGTAACGCTTTTATGAACGTGACGAAAATATACGTCATGCTTATGTACGCTGGATGATATAATGGTAGATCGGAGCTCTTGAGTTACCTGTCTCCTGATACTACGGAGCAGATGGGAACACCGCGAGCTCCTGACGGTTTCTGAAATCCTGTGTTTCCGTCGGGTTCCAGTGGGTCACAGGATGTAAGATTAGGAGCTACACTACTAATGAGACGAGGCAAAAGAAGTACTAGTATCAGGAGCTCAGGAAGCTCACGAGTCTGGGGCTTAAGAAGTAGTTCTTTCTATTACACCAGGATGTAAGGTCCTGGTTGGTCACAGGATGCAAGGAACGACCAGGAGCTTCACTATTAATGAGATAAGGCAAAAGAAGTACTGGTATCAGGCAAACAGGAGACTTAAGAGCCTAGGGCTTATGCAGGGGCGGCGTAGCTCCTTTTATTTTGCCAGGATGTAAGGTCCTGGTGGGTCACAGGATGTAAGAGGTGCACCAGGAGCTACACTCACCCCAACATGTTCATAATGATTTTCTTGGCCTCTCCATATCTCACTTCTTGCAATGTCCTTTTTGAACTTTGTCATAAAACAATTTCCATACATTTTATCCTTATCCACTTCCCATAATTTATTTCTATTAATTTCCATAATTATTTTTGCTCGTATTCGCTTCAGTTTCTTCTTCCGACTCTACCTTATCACCTTGGAGTAATGTCGAAGTAATATTTTACACCCTGAAGGAAGAAAAAGCAACGGAATGCCCTCGGATGGTCGTTAGACGTGTCAGAAGTGGTTACAAATCATTGCTACCGGGCCCTTCTCGACCTTCATACCCACGCACCTAAACATTAACCAAAGAGGGATGGATTTTAGCCAAAAGCTTCAGCGATCCTGAGCCTGAAGCGTAGGATACGAGTGGGAGTAGGTCCAGGGTCACATGTCAGACAAGTTTGTCGTATACGGATGTTAATGAAGGGTGAAGAATTTTTGTACCTATAGCAACTTTTCAATTCAGAAAATTATGCACTAAAATGTGTAATTTTGCAAAAAAAAAGCTGAAAAAACGTCGCAAAAAAAACACGTTATTTGGCATTTTTACCTTCTAGCGTTGAAATTAATGCAGTTAAAAATTTTTTTTTGTAAGTGAATAATTTTTGAGCCCAACGAAAAACTCATTGTGAATGAAAATATTTTCGAATTAGAACGGATTTATGTCTCGAAGTCAAATATAATTCCTCAAAAAAATGTATGCTGCGATCAAGTTGAATTTCCGAGTAAGGTCTCTAGGAATTCATGTTCTGCGAGGAGTTGAGGGAAATTTTTGAAAAATCTCATTTAAAAAGATACAGGCTTGCGGTTGGTCTCGTTCGACGCAAAATTAATCTCTCTGCAGGACCTCATTGAAAAAAAAAATTCCAACGGTCTTATTTTTTACGGAAGATGGCAAAAATTGCCATAAAACTTACTTTTTTCGAGAAAACCGGCGTTTTTATCGTGTCGTTTGCAAAATCGCATATTTGATGTACGTTCAGGCCCAAAGTCATTTATATATTCGGAATCAGCGATGAATTTTCAGTTATAGACAAGTTTTTGAGTCATTTTTCGGCATCCGTACGGTTTTCTATAATTTGCTTAACCGAAAAATGCCGAAAAACCGGAAAATCGCCAATAACGTGTACATTTGGACGTCATCTGAAAAAACGGCGGTCGGATTCTGATTCAGCAACCTAAAAAACATATGTGTAGGTAATGGTTTTTTGAAAGACGAGTGAAATTGACATTTTTCGAGGTTTTTCTCTAAACCGGTTTAACCACTATATTTTCGGATATAAAAAAGCGGCCATGACAGCTAACTGACCATGATAACTGCTTTTCAAGCCCATATTTCACAAAATTGACCATAAATAAGCCATTGTTCGATTATAATCAACAAATAATTATCAGTCGAAAAAGGAACTTCGCACGTTTGAATCTTGGACCAGACTAAACACCTACGCGCCTGTCGAGCTGGCGTATTCCTTTGGGAATATTGTAGAGGCTCTCCTTTTCGGTTTGTTCTGGGAAAACAGGTCGAGCAAAGTGAAACAGGCGTCAAAGCAGAGAACCGCTCACAGACGACCATTTTGCCCTCCTCTGCGTTTTCCTTTATCACTTTGCCCCATGGATGTGCTGCATAAATTGAACGAGCTCCAGTTGGAGACCAAATGTCTTCAATTCGGCCTTTGTACGCCTCACAGGCCAAATTAACTCGCGCTTTTTTGTTTTTTCTAGGAAAATTGATGTTTTCAGAGAGTGAAAACAATAGAGCGTTCATTTCGCCGTTGTGGGCGTTGAATCAACGCCATTGATGACATTTCATTTGCGGTTTAAACAATTTTCTCACCAATGAACGAGTGGATTCGGAATTATTTAGTGTCTCATACCTATCTCATTTTCTGCCGTTGGTCTGGCAGATGGAAGTTTTTAAGCATGAAAATCTCCCTGGGCCGTCTCGCTTCCTAGTCTGCGGGAAATAGGTAATAAATCAGCAGGTGGTTGAAGAAATGGTAATCTATCAATCTCTTACCGTCATAAAACCCTTTTCTGGTAGTTTCTACGGTATTACCAACCTGAATACATCCCCAACAAGAGTGCTTTCTTCCGAAAATGCCAAAAATGTTTCCCACTTTTCTGTTTTTCTGTCAAAACTCAGCTTTTATTGAAGCTACAGACCCCCTTCTGGTCTCAGATTGAAGCTGATAAGATTCGCCACAACATTTTCTGTTTTTTTACATTTTGCTATTGGTATTCGACTCGTAAAACAAGCCAAACTCAAGAGTGCAACTTTTGGGAAAAATGACCATTTTTGGCAAGCCATAATTCTGGGCCTATTTGAGCTAGAAAGCTGCGGTTGCTCTTGAATTGTCACAAATTTAGTCATCTTTAACAATGCTTATCATACCTTTTCCTTAAATACGAATGGTTTTAGAAATATTAGCAGATAAGCAAAAAAGCACTAAAATTTTGAGGTTTTTTGCGTTTTTTGTTGCGACGCCTTGCGATTTTGAGGTGGTAAACCGAAAATTCGAATTCAGCACCTCAAAAAACGTAAAAAACCGTTGGGAAACCCACTTCAGTATTTTTCTCCACCGATTCACTGGACCTGGGCCACGGCTCCTCGAAAGATGAAAATTCAATTTTCAACCCATTATCGGTTCTTTCGAAGGTACTCAATTTGCAACAACGCCGGTGCAAATCGAGCGATAAATTAACGACAGACTCCCGAGGATGAAGGCCGTTTCGCGAAAGGATGACCACAGCAGGACCCTTAGGGAAGGGTGGAAAACAAGACCTTGGCTGTTCTATTGTAAGGGCCTCTTGGAGCCCTTGGGAACGACAACTGACTACATTAGCCTACTTATTAGTATTCTCGTCGCCTCGTGAATGAAGGTTAGGGGGTTGGGGGTTGGATTTCCGCGTCACGCCTTCTAGCGCGTATTTCCTAGAGAAAGACCGCCGGTTGAACGCCGAGGGGTAACTTAACCGAGAATCCATTAACGGCGAATCGCAAATACCTGAAAATTTGAGGATACCGTACAATTTTCGGTGCGAATGGTGTCAACAGTGCCGTGCCAATAAAAACAGGAAAACAAACATATTTTCTAGAAATAATGTTTTTCCTTCAATATGACGTGGGGGTAGGAAAATTTTATTATAACGTTTACCCTTACCTACTTTTCATTTACAGCATTTTCAAAAGCATTTCAAAGAAGTTGGAAAACGCAAACGAAAAAAGGTATTTACTATTGAAAGTCAAACGTGTTTAAAATTAAATTTGAAAAACAATCGAATGATATTTACAAAATTGATTATTCAAGCATAATTCTCAATAATTGTGATTAATTGCATGTCGAATTGAAAACTTTCCAATTTACAAATAGAATTTCCCAATTTTTATATAGAATTTTCCAATTTATGTATAAAATTTTCCAATTTTATATAGGATTTTCTAATTTATATATAGAATTTCCCAATTTTTATATAGAATTTTCCAATTTTACATAGAATTTCCCAATTTACGAGTAAATACATAGAATTTCCCAATTTACGAGTAAATACATAGAATTTTCCAATTTACGAGTAAATACAGATAGAATTTTCCAATTTATGTATAAAATTTCCCAATTTTTACATACAATTTCCCAATTTTATATAGAATTTTCCAATTATACATAGAATTTCCCAATTTAAATACAGATAGAATTTTCCAATTTAAGTATAAAGTTTCCCGATTTTTATATAGAATTTCCCAATTTTTATATAGAATTTTTAATTATACATAGAATTTTTCAATTTAAATACAGATAGAATTTTCCAATTTAAGTATAAAATTTCCCGATTTTTGTATAGAATTTCCCATTTTAAATACCGACAGAATTTTCCCATTTTAATATAGTATTTCCCAAATTAAATACCTTCTCACGATTTCCCAATTTAAATATAGAATTTTCCAATCTGAGCATGCAAATTTTCCAATCTGAGCATGCAAATTTTCCAAATCAAATTGAGAATTTTCCTAATAACATTGACAATTTTCCCAACTAAATTGAGAGATTTTCTCATTAATTTGAGAGATTTTCTAATCAAATGGAGAATTATCCAAATCAAATTGAGAATTTACCAAATCAAATTGTGAAATATCTAAATCAATAGAAAATTTTCCGCACTAAATTAAGAATTTTAAAACATGTCGAAAAATTTTCAATCCATTTTCAGGATTTTTCAATCGGGAATTTGGAAAATATAGAATTTCCAAATTAAATTGAGAATTTTCCTAAAAAAATTGAGCATTTTATTGAAAACTTTTAATACAAAATCGAGAATTTCTGCAATGTAAATGAGAATTTTCCAAATCATATTGAGAATTTTCTAAATCAAATGAGAACTCACAAAACAAATTGCCTTGAAAATTCGGAATTCGTTTCGGAAAATTCTCCATTCGATTTAAGAAATTTTCAAATCGACTTGGAAATGCTATAGTATACTAAACAGTGCAAAATTTACATTTAATGGCGTATTATGCCATTTTTATTTTCACACTTATTTACAGCAGTATTTACCTGCCTTTTATGTAAAAGTGCGAATGTGAACACTGAAGCCAACAATTTTCAATCGCACGATATAACAGGTACATAAAACAATATACAAATTTTGACGACAAAAGCTTTGATATTTACGCGAAGCCCCTCTCATTTCGATTTTCGTAATTTTTTAAAATCGTTATTTGCGTAAGCAGAGCATCTCAATAAAGCGATTTTAAAGCGTTATTCAAGTTCCTGCGTTTTTTCGCCTGAGAAAAATAACATACCATATAAAGGGTCGATGTTAGCCCATGATTTTCTCGGCGCATAGCGCACCGACGCTGACGGACCTGAAGTGAAAACGATGGATGAAAAATAATCGAAATTAAATGACAGAAATAAATGTAAAATCTATATAAAAACGCTGCTAAGTAGATCAGTGGCATGTGCAGATTAGTTTTCGGTATGTCCGAAGAACTCTGCAAATTTTGCACAGGGGTTCATTTTTCGATTGCAAAGACAAACCTTACGATATATCGGTAATCCTTAAACACAGAATTTTGTTGTTATTATTCTATAATTTCAGTATAAATTTGTATTTTAGATGGGGATTTAGAAAAACGTTTTTTCAACCAGGCAAAAAATGATCATCCTTCTCGCTTGATGAATCCATCTTTTCAACGCAGCAGATCGTTTAATTCCGTTAAATTCACTTAAATCTATTCTTAATCACCTTCATAATTAACAGAATAATAATAATTATTAAATTCTCTGAATGATGAAATTAAAAATGCCTCAGAACCTTCGTTGAAGCTTGTCTCGCTCTCATGTTGCCAAGCGCAACTGGTCGTAGTGTGAGTGCGTCACCTTGTTGGTGTAATAGGCTAGTGGTCGTAAGTAGATCAATCAACCGTATCTAAGAGCCGAGGCCAAATTCTCAAGTTTTTCCAATTTTTGTTTTGCTGATTTATGTAATGCGACCAAATTCTTTAAATTGAAGATATCGGGGGGACAGAAGTTTTTGTGGGGATTCAAACGAGTGGGAAACGAATTTTGTGGCTCGAGTAGTTTTCGAGTTATTAGGATTTGGGGAAATTTTGGAAAACTCAAAAATGCCTCACTAAAACTGCAATAACTCCTAAACGGTTGAAGCTACCGGCGTGGCGATGGTCTCATTCGATTCAGCATAGAAAAATCTATATGAAATGATGCCTCACATGCCTATGTTGCTTTTTTCCTGAAAAGCACGAATTTTTTCTCACTTCAACAGCTGTTTTACTAGCCTTAAAATTAAGTTAGGGTTCTGCCGAGACGTTAGGACCAACTAGATACGGAACTTGATTTTTGGTAAAAATTTCAAAATTTTTCGATAACTCCTTCCCCCTGAAAAACCCCGGACGGCGGACGGCGGACGGCGTACGGCGGACGGCGTACGGCGGACGGCGGACGGACAAAAAATTTTTATTGCAGATTCGGATTCTACACCCCTTGAAACGTAAACCAACAAATTTTCAGGGGGTGTTAAAAAAATTTTTTTCCCGACCGATTACAAAGGTTCATTTCTTAAGAAAAATGAACCAAAAATGTTTCATGGATGTAACAATATTTATGTTCGATGTTTTGAACAACTGTATGGCAGAAAACATAAAATTGAAGGAGATGGTAAAAAGAAATTTATTTGAAAAAATTTCATCAATAGATTATTTTAATTAATTTTTAATTGTATTGACTTTCATTAGCTGCCTGCTTAATATTGTAATAATTATATTCCATTACCTACCTATTATTCTAATAAAATATTCAAAACATTGTTTCAATTATATTTTATTCTAATACAATATTCAAAAATATTTATCAATTAAGCTTTATATTTGACTATTACTTTAAAAAAACAAAAATATTTTATAAATTAAGTTTTATATTAAAATTTAACATAATTATTTAATATAACAAAATAAACGATAGAATTTTTATTATTATTCTGATAAAATATTCAACAATATTTTACCAATTATTAGGAATATTTTATTAGCGAATATTTTATTTACGTTCGAGTAAAATATTTGAAAATATTTGATCAATAATTCTATTTTAATAATATTGCTCAAATGAAATATTCTAAAATTTTTAGATATTTAATATCATGGTATGATAATAATATTATCATATTATGATTATCATATTATGATATATATGATATGATTATACATGATATTATGATATTAATATCATAAAATATATACCTATATATGATAAAAAATAAAGATAAAATATATATGATATGATATATATTATATCATTTTTATAAAACACTAAATTCTTTTTATCAACATTTTATCGCCGCATTCTATCGGCATCCTATTTTTTTAGATCTAGAATGTAGGTTTATAATTTTGAAAATTTGAATAAAACCGTCTGAAATCAATCTAATTGAAAAAATCGTCACCATATTAAAATAGATAGTGTGTATGACAGACAATATATGACTGTCCATTGCAGTCTATCTGACAATCCTAGGCGAGAGGCTTGTCCGACTAACTATGGACCCGAGTACTAACCCCGACGTCCGAGTTCTCCTTTAGGCGGCGGGGTACGCCCGGGACAACTTCGGTTACAGGGCGGAAATCTCTTGCAATGTCGGTTCGCTAAAATTACACCGGTTACTCTTAAGAATTTCGTTTTTTTCGAAAATTACGTCTCTTTCAGTGCCATACCGGGATAGCAATATTTCGGGGTCGATTTCCCAAATTGACAGGACACGGGATGGCCCAATTTGAAACCGCCGTAATCCGTCTTACTATCGATTGTTAATAATCGAATTAATCACCAGCTTCGGTTAACGTCGTCGTTATTTAATTTACCTCTGTCGAACTCGGGGGAAGGAATTGCGGTGTCGATACCGGTCGGGTTAGTTTAGGGTTAACCCTCGTGTTAGATTAACTCGACTCGAGAGCCGAGCGGATGTCTCCCGGGTTGATCTACGACGTTCTGCCGCCATCCAATAAATTACTTTCTTCGGCCCTAAACTCCTTTATGATAAACTGTTCCAATCATGTGAAAAGGGTATTGCATTTTCCTCAATGCGACGTTGCGACGCCATAACGCCCTCGGTTTTCGGGGTGGTAGGTGTTTTTTCCAAAAAGTGGGCTTTCAGTTCGAAAAAGTGCAATTTTTGTTCCGGTTCTAAGGTCAAAATCGTGTTTGGCCTGATCTTTTTTTTATAGAAACTCAAAAACCAGTGGTGCTTAGATAACACATAATACTTCCATATTTTGAAACGCAAAATTGTGTTCCATATTTTGACTGCGTTTGCTGAGTTTAGGTCAAAAATGCAAAAAAAAACTCACATTGCAAAGTTTAAAACTCGCCTAAAATCCGATATGGAGGTAAAAATTAATTATGAATTATAAAAAAGCTATATTTTTTCAAAACAAAAAGCTGTCTTCTGGTTATTATAGCGGACCATGAGCGTGCCAATTGCATGAGTAGAACTCTGGTTATATCGTCTATAAGTCTATAAAATATTAGTCTATATTTATAAAAGTCTATAAAATCGTAGGTATAGAAAATTCCATACCTACTTGACTCACACAGTTGGTGTTTTGGATCAGTAGCAATTTCTAGTAAATTTAACGTTTTTTAAACTTTATTGGGGAAAACGGGAAAATGTCAAGAAAATTGCCAAAAAAAAATCAAATAGTTTTCTCAGTAGGTACCTACTATATTGCTATTAACCGGCGCACCATGGTAATTTTAGTAAAATGAGGCTTCAGTTTACCATTATAATTAACTTCCTCACTTGCTTCTTTTGCAGTTTTCTATGATACGTCTTTGTTTTGCTGACGTTTGCATTAATTCAATACCCCTGGTTGGAACAAACTTTCTGTTTTTTTCTTAAATTCATTGGCGAAGTTTTTCAAGTCTTTTCTTCTCAAGGTTGATCAAAAATGAACAGCATAGGGCCTATGCAGGGAACCGAAAATGTGGTTTGGTGAGTTTAAAAATTGTTGAAGTAGGTATCCGCAATTGCGGCACATAAGCCCGCTAAAATTTATTTCTCTATTTTCAATTTATTTCTGAACATTATTTCCTGAAATTTACAGTTTCTAGCCCGTTTTCTCAAAATGCAGTCAGCGAAAAGTGATTTCAGTGATCGTTTTTCGATTATTTACGTTTGAACCGCAATTGCGGCACATAGGACTCAGTTTTGGATTATGACAGTACACCTGGCATATAGGAAATTTAACGCTGAATCCGAAAATGTCCTGAAAAGTAAGGAAAAGTTGTTCCGAACCGGAGAAATCCGGATTTTATGATGCGAAGTCGGGCTTTCTGAAAAATTTGTAAAAAATTTTCGGTCTAGTTACTCCCGAATTCTTGTACACCACATTCGAGACACCCTGTATACCTGCCTACCCAAAATGATAATCTATTTTGAGTTAACATTTGCAAAAATTTCGTTCCAGGGTCAACACCGTGTCCTACAAGACGAGAGGAAAGCCTCGAACTCCGACTGAATACATAGAAAGGATGCCCTATTACCAACTCATCAAAGCGGCGCTTGTTTTCTCGGCGGCCGTATTCGTGTTCCGTAGAATGAAAGGAGTCGAGATCTTAAAGCTTGAAACATTCTCCTCCTAGGATTACCGGCTGTAATTATTTTTTTTTTCAACTGAAATATAAACTCGTTTTTCTTTTAGCTAGTCTTGCCTTCAAGTTGGAAAGAGCTGAACTTCCACATTTACGTAGTAAATGTAAGAACCTATAATCGATCGAGAATTGAGACGGAAAACGTTTTTAAATATACAGTTTTACTCGGAATTGCTTTCTGAACAAGTGGTTAACCACCCTCTTACATTTCCCAATTTGTCTACATAAAAATATAGGTAGAGCGCCATTCTACATAATCTTCCTACATAATCTTGGCCCAGCAGTTCAGTAAATAGGTGGTTTGGTGGAGAAAAAATTCCGAAGTAGGTTTTTCAACGGTTAAATTAGTTTTTTAGGTTGCTGGATTAGAATTTTTGGTTTGCCACCTCAAAATCAAGCGGCGTCTCAAGAAAAATCGCGAAAAAACCTCAAAATTTTAGGGATTTTTCGCTTATTTGCTTATATTTTTAAAACTAATCGTATTTAAAGGAAAGGTACGATAAGCATTGTTAAAGATGACTAAATTTGTGACAATTTAAGAGCAACCGCAGCTTTCTAGCTCAAATAGGCCCTGAGTTATGGCTTGCCAAAAAATGGTCATTTTCCCCAAAAGTGGCACTCTTGAGTTTGGCTTGTTTTACGGGTTAAATACCAATATCAAAATGTAAAATAACATGGTACCCCCGCCATAAATATTGTGGCACTTATCAGCTTCAATTTGAGACCAAAATGGGGTCTGTAGCTTTGATAAAACCTAACTTTATACAAAAAAAAAAAAAAAAAAAAAAAATTGGGAAAACCAAATTTTAGCATTTTAGGGGAAAAACAAACACTTTTTATGCTCTATAATGCAGAGTGCAGGCGTCATTCGGCATGCAACAGTCAACTCGTTTTCTCAACTTTTCACTTATACCTATACATATTATGCTCATATTAAGCTCTATATTTATAAAATCTCGATATAAAACCGTTGAAAAACTTACTTCAGAATTTTCCCCTCCAAATCTCCCCTTTTTTACTGGATTTACCAAATTGCGAAGCGTAACGCGTTCTTGGCTAATAATTTTTTTGAAAAAACGAACATCTCGTAACATCAAAGGAATTAGTTTCCGCAAGAGTTACATCGGTTTCAGACGACGTCTGCGTGATGTGTGCTAACCTAACCCCGAGGCGACATCGATTTCCAGGCGGGAAACTCGCTCGGGAAGATCTGTAATTTGGCTGAGCCCGAAGACGTTTGAAACTCGTCGAAGTGGATGCTTAACTGCCGAACAGCAGCAGTGCTGATTCCATAGTCTAACTAAACCAATCTTCGGTATAGTTTGTCAATGGCGGACGTTGCTATGCGAATCAGGACGCGAAAAGAAATGAGCTGATTCTTCGAAGAGAGATTTTCAACCTCTAGCTCAGTATCAAGGGCAATTTTACTTTGGAAATTTGAACTATTAAGGGCTCAGAAAAATGAGGGGAGTAGGTCGTTTCGGGAAAGCCCGACTTTGCGACTTCGTAAGTCCATCAAAATTTGGTCGAAAAACAAAGTTGACCAGTGCAAATTGAAGGAAATTTAGTCCTCTAAAACTTTTATGGGGCAGACATTTTAGCTAGATTCCATAGAAAAAAGAAATACCGCAAAAATCATTAACCGCAGAAAATTGCCCTGGATTTCTGGCAGTACTTTGAACCTACTTATTTGGGTGACCCTTTGGCCCAAAAGCAAATTTGACTAGTAAAATTCGAAGGAAATTTAGTCCTCTAAAACTTTTATTTAGAACAGATTTTAGTTAAAGTGGATAGCAAAAAATATATACCACGAAAACCAAAACAAAGTGCAAAAAATCGTGGTTTTTCGGGGCCTTCCACTTAGAAGTCAAGGCTTCCACTTTATTATTACCATATAGGCGTGAGTTATTCTTATGTTAATTTTTCATTTTTTAGTTTTCTTCCTTTTTCTACTCAAAAAACTAAAAAAGAAAAAAACTAAAAAGAGCCACCTAAAAAACAAAACTAAAAAGCACACCATAAAACAACACAAGAGCTATTTAATTAACAATTAATCAAAACATTGAATAATTAAATCGAACAGTAATAGAAAACAAGAATCATTTAAGAAGAACCTTTTTTTACCCATTTATCAACCGAAAAATTGGTATTCGAAAATTTCCAGTTTTGCATTTTTGGGGGAAAGGAAGTTGCTACTATATTCTTGAAAAATAAAAAGGTTTTTTAAAGAATTCCTATTGTACCTTCTTGATCACGATTTTTCAAATCTCAACTTTCAATATATGGTTGCTTGTAGACTTGATCCATTTTCAACAAGATATTAATATGCACCCACTTATCCGATAATCCATAATAATTTCATTGTATTATTTTTCACGCAATTACCATGAAATTGTCTATGACATGAGATTTTACCGTGGACAATTTTGTTGCTTTCAATCACACAGTTTTCATGAAATAAAATTTTTATTTCAGTAGATATTAGTATTTAATACTGAAATTAATAATCTGGCGCAAAGGCCAACAGTACACTGAAGACCTAGCCGTCATGCGGGTTTAGTCGATTCTATCCCAACAGCCCATACTACCATGCTTAGCCTATAATTATTATTATTATAATATAAAAACCTATAATAGGTCCTTAATGTTTTATTTCAATTTCATTAAAAATTCAATACGTTCTACTATTAAAGCCTTTAAAGTGTTAAACTTTCATGGTTAAACCTACCTGGTTAACTTTTCACCGGCTAAAAAGGGTATTTTAAACGTTGGTGCTACTAATTAATGTAGTTAATGTGATGTTAATGTGATGCTAATGTGATGCTAATGTGATGTTGATGTGATGTTGATGTGATGTTGATGTGATGCTGATGTGATGTTGATGTGATGTTAATGTGATGCTAATGTGATGTTGATGTGATGTTGATGTGATGTTAATGTGATGTTAATGTGATGCTAATGTGATGCTAATGTGATGTTAATGTGATGTTAATGTGATGCTAATGTGATGTTAATGTGATGCTAATGTGATGCTAATGTGATGTTAATGTGATGTTAATGTGATGCTAATGTGATGCTAATGTGATGTTAATGTGATGCTAATGTGATGTTGATGTGATGTTGATGTGATGTTGATGTGATGCTGATGTGATGTTGATGTGATGTTAATGTGATGATAATGTGATGTTAATGTGATGTTAATGTGATGTTAATGTGATGCTAATGTGATGCTAATGTGATGCTAATGTGATGTTAATGTGATGTTAATGTGATGCTAATGTGAAGTTGATGTGATGTTAATGTGATGTTAATTTGATGTTAATGTGATGCAAATGTGATGCTAATGTGATGTTAATGTAATGTAGTTAATATAACTATTCATACCAAGCAAGAAATTAATGCAATTCCCGCTGAAATATTTATACCGGATTCATTACGATTCAAAATAGCTCTCATTCTCGAAAGAGGTATTCAGACCAGATTAAACCGTCAGCCACTTTGAAAGCCGCTGTATAAAAGCGCGAGTTTTTATTCGCTTTTTCCGGTTATTTTATCAAAACACTTTCATCCAAGAACAGACGCCGTCTTCGTAAGCGGTCAACATTGAAAACTCTATCTGGGCAGCTGTTCCGTTTTTTATTGTTTACCCGTGCTCTTCGGAAATCGTAAAAAATCGCCTGGGCCGCCACTTCGGCTCTATCCAGATTCAAAGCTCGATAAAAAGATATTTTCATATTTGCCTCTGAAAAATGGACGGACACGTCGGGCCGACTTTAACGGCGATAATGTCGGAGGATTCGAACTTGTCGGTAGGAGAGACAGAAGAGTATAGAGGACGCGGATGAAAAAGAATGGAAGAAAAAATAATATTATGGGGAAGAAGATTTATTTGGTGTGATTAATCAAGCGGTGGTATTGGTAATGGTGTTGGTGATGGTGTTGGAGATGGTGTTGGAGATGGTGTTGGAGATGGTGTTGGTGATGGTGTTGTTGATGGTGATGGTGTTGGTGATGGTGATGGTGTTGGTGATGGTGATGGTGTTGGTGTTGGTGATGGTGTTGGTGATGGTGAAACTCAAACACAACCGCCAAACTGATACTAATGCAGAAACTCAAACTCGATGTCAAACTGAAACTTAAACTTCAAGTCCAACTGAAACTGAAACTCATACTAACTTACACCTAAAACTGAAAGTGAAACTCAAACTCGAAGTCACACCAATTCGAAGTCAAACTCAAACTGAAATTAAAACTCAAACTCGAGTTTCGGTTTGACATCGAATTCGAGTTTCAGTTTCACTTCGAGTTTCAGTTTCGATTCGAGGTTCAGTATCAGTTTGAGTTTCAGTTTTGGTTTGACATTCAGTTCGAGTTTCAGTTTGACTTAGAGTTTCAATTTCAGTTTGACTCTGAGTTTCAGTTTGACTTCGACTTTGAGTTTGAATTTGAGGTAAGAGAGTTTCAGTTTGACTTCGAGTTAGTGGGTCAGTTTTAGTATCAGCCTCAGTTTGGGTTTGAGTATTAGTTTGATATTCATCTTCAGTATCAATTCGAGTTTCAGTTTGACTTTGAGTTTTAATTTCAGTTTGAGTTTGAGTTCGACTTCGAGTTTGAGGGTGAGTTTCAGGTTGACTTTGAGTTTGAACTTGAGGTACCGAGTTAGTACGAGTTTGAGTTTTAGTTTGACTTCGATTTTTCTATTTCAGTTTGACTTTGTATCTCCGTTTGAGTTTGACGTTTGGTCGTTCCTCTTGCTCCCGGAAAAATAATGAAAAGAACAAAATTTATTTCAACATTTAATGTTGAGTGCGCAATTCAGGTAAGAGGAGGTTATTGAAATCTTCGCATCCGTCACGATTACAATTGAAAATCGAGCCTCATTTGAAAATTCGGTTCCGGTCGATATTTCGTTCGCTTTCGGCGGGTGAAAACCCATAAATTCGAAGATCCCGGCCGAGGGAACGTTGGCAAATTCGCTTATTGCAATGTGTATCGTCGGGGCTTAGTATTTTCACCAAAGTGAAGTTCTCCCCGCTGCGTTATAAGGTCGGCACGCCACTCAGAAATAAACCGCGGCTTTGTTTGATTTGAAGCCGATGGTGGGTGGTCCTGATCTGCTCAGTGTTTCGGCCGCTTTCCACTCGGCCGTTTCAAAACTCGAAATCCACACGTGGCGAATTGCGATGGCGATATAACGTGAAAACAATGGCATACGGATCGTGCAGACTTTCGAAGTAAATAGCGGAATCCGAGGATACCATCTTGGAAATTGCCTCGAAGAAATAACAGCCTTCGCATCCGGTCTATTTTCACTCGAGAAAATTGATACAAGTCTTGTTAACCCAATTTTTCCGATACAAAAGCGAACGCAAAATATCGTGAAGTTATAAACAAATATGAAATTTCATCAGACAGTGGCCCCAAAGTCGAATAAAAGTCCAATCGATTCAAAATGTCTGCAAGACCTCCTATCTCCAAAATACGAATTCTTTGAACTTTATTTTGAACTTTTTGACAATATTCTTTGAACTTTTTGACAATATCCTTTGAACTTCTGATCTTTTGAAGATCCTTTGAACTTTTGACAATATCCTAAAATAATTAGAGCGCTGACTTCTGAATGGCGTATTCAAGTGAGGAATACGCGTACCAAAAAGAATCAAAATCAAAAATCAAAAATGAAAAATAGAAAATCAAAAATCAAAAATAAAAAACAAAAATTAAAAATGAAAAACCAAAAATAAAAATCTTTTTTGGGTTTTTTCCTTTTTCAGTTCAATAATTACGTAAAGACATTTTTCGGATTTTTTGACCCCCCCCCTCCCTTCCCCTTGTAAGGGTTTAGTAAAATTTTCCAAACCCTCCCCCCTCGATCCCTACGTAATTATTGAACGGCCCCTTATCTCACATATTGATTGAGTAAATAACAGTAAAAAACTAAAAAAATAAAAGTTTTTATATAAATAAAAGTTAAAAGTTTTAGACGGTAAAAAACAAAAATGTCATCATGTTTTCAAAGAAAAAGTTTTTGTGTTTTCTCAAATTTGTACCAAGGTACTTACTAAATTTTTTTTGCGTTTTACAACAATCAAAAGAATGCAACCTACCCCGGAAATTCAGAACTTCAAAATATTCGTCAGACATGGGTTCGGGAAAATCAAACATGTCAAGGTGCATCAAGAAGCAATTTTACGAATAATTGGACGATTGATAATTGGAATAATATTCGTAGTATTTATATTATAAATACTACGAATAATTGGACAATCGATATTTGGAATAATTCGACGAATGATTGAAAGACAGGGGTTCAGAGTTTTCGGAGAGAATTTTCTAAAACATTGTCTTCCAATTATTCGTCGAATTATTCCAATTATCGATTGTCCAATTATTCGTAATATTCATATATTATTCCAATTACCAATAGTCCAATTATTCGTCCAATAAAATAATGATAATATAATTTAATGATTTCTCTTCTCTTGATTTCTCTCAGCTTGATTTCTTTCCGCAAAATTGCACAGTATTAAGGTTGCGAAAATTTTGAATTTTTTGAAGCTATGCTCGAAAATTGGGACCTACAAACTTAGCTAATTTTCTTCTATATTGGCTTTTGCTACTCCAATAATTAATTTAACACATTTTATTAAATCTAATCATTTATACACCGACGGAAAATCCATTGACGAAGTCCTTGGCAGGACATGGGGTACATGTACCCAATAGTCTCGTCTATTAAAAATGTGTTAAAATGCAGAAATCCTTCACAGAACCGGAAACTATTTGACTACAATAATTAACGATAAATTCTAAATATTAATAAAAATCTCCGGATAATTCGGTTCAAATTTGAATTCTTCAAATCTCCCACACACAGTCATCAATTTTGATTTTCTGCAACCGAATGTCAAAAACAATTCATTGATCATGTATTGAGCATACCATGTGGTGTACGGAGGGGTAAATCCATAGCCCTTAGATGTTGTTCATCTGCCCGGGTACTGAGGAGCACTGGGGCCCTGGGCGCCCCTTCCCCGCCATCGCCGAGGGAGGAGCCCGGACCTATCCCACCCCGACCGGGCATCATCCCCATCCGCCCACGGGCCTTTCCTCCGCTAATTCCAACCCACGGGAAATAACCAGTGTTGCCAGGCGGAGGGATGTTTTCCCCTTTTAAGGACATTTTCCGGCGAGGACTTCTTTCGGCGTCCTTTTCGGTCGATAGTGACGTGAATCGTCCTTTTATTAGTATATTATTGGAGAGTTTTTGGTAATTTCGTGCTTCTTCTCATTTGTAGTGCGAAATTAATTGAATTATTTGTGAACAAGAACTGCGTGTCCGTAAAAAAACGGCTTTTTAAAGAGGGCATCTAATGAAAATGTTTAAATTAAGTACAAGTAAAACGGTGTCAGAATTTCGCATACAGTAATTTTTAATTAGAGGATGGATTTCATTAATGAACAATCGTAAATTTCGGATAAGAGTGATATTCATAATTTTTTAAACGCTGTTTGACAATAATGAAGGATTTCCAATAAAAACGGATTTCGATAATCAAACGAACATTTTATTCACTTTCCGCAAGACAGACGATTACATATAACACCACCATATAAGCATAACACATGGAACCGATTGAAAGCAAATCGGAAGATAGATTATTGATCTAGGCTTCACTATCACAGACCATAAAGAATCACTATATTCGATTCGGGGCCACACGTTGCGAACGGCGGATAGCGACTAAAAATTATTGCAGATTCGGATTCTACACCCCTTGAAACGTGAACCAACAAATTTTCAGGGGGTATTAAAAATTTTTTTTTCCTGACCGATTACAAAGGTTCATTTCTATAGAAAAATGAACCAAAATCGGCACGTTGAATCGGATTTCCGCAGCGTGTGAACCCGACATTATTCCAGCTAATGGAGTGTCTTCTCCAGGAGGACACGACCGAGTTCCGAATCATGAATCTAACCCCTCATTATAACGAGGACGCCCCATGTAGACGCCACATAATTTGAACGCCTCATCATGTAGACGCCACATAATGTGAACGCCTCATCATGTAGACGCCAAATAATGTGAACGCCTCATCATGCGGACGCCTCATCATGCGGACGCCTCATCATGTAGACGCCGCATTACGTGGACGCATCATTATGTAAGCGCCTCATCATGTAGTCGCTTCATTATGTAGACGCCATATAATGTGAACACTAGGGTGTCCCTTATATCGGAGAAAATTTTTTTTTTGGGAAATTTAATACGCATACCCTCTCATTTTTTTCTCTTAGGTCTAAAACTATCGTATGTGAAATAGTTTCCCCCTAGGATGACGTTAACCCGTGCCGAATCGTCGCCAAAGTTGGAATATACGAAGTTGGGCTTTTTTGCTAAAATCGCCCCTTTCTTGAGACGCTCTGAAATTTCTTCTGGCAGTCGCGGTTGTTTGATTGACGTGAAATTTATACCATATATTTGAGTAATATTAACGAAGATCTGGTAAAAATTTGAAGAGGATTGATCGAAAAATACGATTGGTAGAAAAGGTTGAGTATTCAGATGTTGTCTCGTTTTTCCGAAAATAATTTAGCTCTTGCACTCACCCCGTCAGATGTTTACATGAACCTGTCAGTTCATGCATCTTCATAGGCATTAGATAAGGTGCTTGAACTAACATTCAAAAATGTGGGGTGAATTCGTATTATATTATCTCAAATCCGGGATCATCGCAACCGCGCATAAACGTGCAGCAACATGTCGATTCTGGATTCGCGCTCTGCCAATGTTTCATATTCTCCTCAGTAACCCTTTGTCAATGTCCAAAAGTCTGTTGCCTTCCTAGGGGTCGAGTTCTCCTCTTCAGGCTTGTTCACATGGCATACCAAATTGGCAGTTGAGAAGGAGATTGCGGATTATAAAAGTGTCTGGCCGATCGTATTCAGGTCTCAAGCCAATACGCCCTCTTCGTGGAAGACACTCTTTTCGGCAGTGATAGCAAGTAAAGCCCTTTACGCTGCAGAAGCATGGAGTTTTTACCACTGTGAGCTGCTCGAAAGAGTTCAAGTTACAGCGGCCCTGCTTGGCTTGGGATGGAGCACGCCGTATTACCTCGTCAGGGCTTCAACTAGAACCCACCTCAAACTGCATATTGGGAAGGGAATGTTTAGCTGGTTTCTGAAACTCCAAAGTATGGGTAAAGAGCGGCTTCCTAGGACTGGCTTTTACAGGCTTCTAGAGCTTGGAAGCTCGCTGACCCCTGCAGTTCAGACAGCTGCTCGCTCAGGCGGATGGCGAGGGACTCCTGGAACCGCAGGATTATGCCCGACTAAAACAACAGCGAGAACTCTTTGGAGGACGCTCCGCTCCGCCTGGAGGACGTTGAGGGCGCGAGTCAATCTTTCAACCGAGTCCCAAGAAACGTAGGATGTCTGGGGGGCCTTCCGTACTTGGAGGCTGCAGTGCCACTGTGCGCTAAGCGACTCCTAGCTCAGACAAGACTAGCAGGTCTCCCCTTCTGTAGGGTATACAGGCTCTGTATAAAATTCTCAGCAGATCGAAACTGCCAAGTTTGTGATCTGACAAAGCCAGACACCTCAGAACACCTAATCGCAGAATGCGCAGTGTTTCGAGCCGAGGGGCTCAAATTTTTGGGTGGTTGCACGCTCTCCAAGGGCGAATTGCTGCTAGTCATGACTATCAAGAACCCTGCAAGTTTTATTGGTTTCCTGCAGACGGTCCTTAGGCTCAGGGCCTTCAAGGTTTCAGAGGGAACTGTTTTCTGAGGAAAAAATGTATTACATACGTACTTTCCGCTTTTGGCCAATAGATATTTTTGGTAGATGCTTACTTAAGAAATTAAAAAAAAAACTCCGATGCATAATATTTAACGCTCAAGTAGGAGCTAATCTTTTCTCCAAAAGGAAAATATATATTTTATCTTCACTTTTGTGCCTAATGAAATCTTGCCAACTTTTGTAATGGCCTTATTGGCTTTATACAAATAAACTCTTATTTTTCTTCTTCTACTCCCAGCAGTTCTTTGACAGCCTCTCTGAAGACGGGGTGAACATTTGAAGTCGATTCGTCAGAGATGTTATCTTAAGAGTCAGTAAAACCGTCTGAATGCAAGTTTCCGATAAAACGGGCACCAACAATAGACTTACAAGATTTCTGTAGCCCGCAATTTCCATCCAATCCTCTTCAAATTTTTACCAGATCTTCGTTAATATTACTCAAATATATGGTATAAATTTCACGTCAATCAAACAACCGCGACTGCCAGTAGAAATTTCAGAGCGTCTCAAGAAAGGGGCGATTTTAGCGAAAAAGCCCAAATTCGTATATTCCAACTTTGGCGACGATTCGGCACGGGTTAACGTCATCCTAGGGGGAAACTATTTCACATACGATAGTTTTAGACCTAAGAGAAAAAAATGAGAGGGTATGCGTCCAAAAATATTGAAGTTGAAAAATAAGGGACACCCTAGTGAAGTTCACTAAGTGAACACCTTATCATGCAGACGCCACGTTACGTGGACGCTTCATCATGTAGCCGCTTCATTATGTAGACGCCGTATAATGTGAACACCTCATCATGCAGACGCCACGTTACGTGGACGCTTCATTATGTAGGCGCCACATAATGTGAACGCCTCATCATGTAGACGCCAAATAATGTGAACGCCTCATCATGGGGACGCCTCATCATGCGGACGCCTCATCATGTAGACGCCGCATTACGTGGACGCATCATTATGTAAGCGCCTCATCATGTAGTCGCTTCATTATGTAGACGCCATATAATGTGAACACCTTATCATGCAGACGCCACGTTACGTGGACGCTTCATCATGTAGCCGCTTCATTATGTAGACGCCGTATAATGTGAACACCTCATCATGCAGACGCCACGTTACGTGGACGCTTCATTATGTAGGCGCCACATAATGTGAACGCCTCATCATGTAGACGCCAAATAATGTGAACGCCTCATCATGGGGACGCCTCATCATGCGGACGCCTCATAATGCAGACGCCTCGTTACGTGGACGCTTCATTATGTAGGCGCCTCATCATGTAGGCGCCGCATACCTAATGTGAACGCCTCATTACGTGGACGCTTCAATATATAGGCGCCTCATCATGTAGACGCCGCATAATGTGAACGCCTCATCATGCAGACGCCTCATTACGTGGACGCTTCAATATATAGGCGCCTCATCATGTAGACGCCACATAATGTGAACGCCTCATCATGTAGGCGCCTCACAGAGTAAATGCTTCATGATGGCAAACCATCATAACAAGGGCGCCTTTAAATGCAGACGGGTCAAGAAGTAGACGTTTCTTAAAGTAAATTTATCAGGAATTAGGCGCCTCATATCATGGACTTCTGATGAATGTTGAACCACTTGAGATATAACCTTAAAATAGGCTATTAAAAAATCTTAAAATATTTTACGCTACCTAACTACGTAACATTTTTTTGGTCTTTTTTATGTCCATCAGGGGGTCAATTTGAGGAGGATGAGCCTCGAATGATCGAATTTTTCAATCCTGCCTTGGGCAGTCCATGATCTGGCAACTCGGTCATGAGCTCAAAATTAGAATTGTGATGTTCGTACATGGGCGTAGTTTTTTTAAACTCTTAAATAACTTCCTAATATCATAAAATCTCAGTGCGTACAATGATGACATCCGATCGAATCGTGCCAAATATATTCAGATATATAAATAATATCTCCAGTAAAACGACCATTTCAAGCGACCCTTTCGAGCGTTATTTTTCACAGCTGATATTATTTCGTAGTTATTTTCACGATTATAACAGTAGCCAAGCTGTAGTTGGCGCGATTCGATAACAATAGAACAATAAAATCAACAATTATAAAAACAATTTTTTACACTCTTCTTCGGAATAATAGACATTTTCCGGTCAACCGATTAGACAGTTTCTTCAAGCTGCAATGAAAATTTTTGGGCAACAATTCGAAATATCTAGATTGGTACTTGGATTTTTCAGATCTTCACGCGCACTCTGGAAAATCACAAGCTGGTGTGAAAACGTGCCGAGGAAATGTTTTTTCAAAAATACCGATCTCAGAGGTCCAGCGGCTCATAACAATCAAATAAAACGGCAAAAACGATATCTCCAACATCGATTTTCACATTTTCATCTACCTGAATAATCGACCCGTGAAATGGTCATTTGGGAAATTGGTAACGACAAAAATATAAATTGCGCGCACTCTCAGAATGAAATTGAAGGAAAAAGGGGAAAAGTTAACACTGCGCTGAAAAACAGAGAAGCACATCAGTCGATATCAGCATAAGTGGCGAAGAGAAGACGTAAAAAATTCGTTGCAGAGGGAACATAAAATCACAATTAACCTAAAGTAAATCTTTGGGCGGTTTTGGAATATTTTGAAATCGAAAACAAAATTCTGCGAACATATCGTCGCTCAAATGGCAACACTGCAATCTCGCATGTGTTACAAAGAGAGTGAAACGCTTAACGTGTAGCAGCACTTTGGACACGTGGGGCCTCAGATTTACTTCTACAGATCATTGTATGATCCGCAGAATAATTTTCAGAAGAATTATTATTCAATAACTTCACAAAAATTTGTTGAGTTGATTTTCGAGAAGATGACTGGTTTAAGCTTTGTGCATTTAAAACCTTCGGAAATATTTAATTCCTTCACAACCATATCCAGGCGAATTAAAACAGCCGTTTGGACACGAGGGGCCTCAGATTTGTCTCGCCAGACCCTCTAATCATCTGCAGGATTAGTCAACATTTTCACCAAAATTTCAGTTCTGCAGATTTTCTGCAGGCCTGGCATATGATTGAAGGGTCTGGAGGGACGAATTTGAGGCCCCCACGTACGTATGTTCCACCACCAGTTAAACTCATTGCTTAAAACCTCCAACAACTTGAGACAATTTCGAAAAACATCCACCAATGCCAGATGTATTCAACAACTCCTGAAACCGGCGGAGAAAATCAATTCAGTACTTTTAGAAACAACAACAATCTTCAGCTGTCACATTCGGGTTTTGAACGTAAGAGCATTAGGAATGAGCTGACTCCTTTGGAATTGCTGATTGCCTGTAGCGCTTTCGTCCTTACGGTCCTCCTCAGGAGCGATGGCTTGCAATCGATTCTTGACCAGTTGCGAGCCAGCGAAGTGCATAAATTCGAAGGTTTATTTAAAAAAATGGTGCTCCTGAAGAGGGCCGTAAGGACGAAAACGCTGGACCAAACGAGCAATCAAGTAACCGCAAATCTGCCCAAAAGAAACGTTCGCAAAACCGTTCGATTTCTCCAGGAAAAAATCGACGACCCCAGAAATGACTAAAACTTTGGAATAGACGAAGGAAGCGTTAAAGGAATAGAAACATTTGGCATCTCACAACCCAGATAAGCTAACCAGAAGTGACCTTATCCTAGAATCCTCAGAATACGTCACTGTAATACGGTTTTTTCCTGTAAGAGCGTCGGTTGCGTAAGAATTTGATACATACGAGAACGATAATGGCCATCGAGAAGACGTAAAGCACGACGCAAAGGCTGACGTCGAATAAGCTGAAATCCCAGAGAATTTTAACCGCATGCGTTCGGCTGTCGTCTTCGTCGGCGACGATTTCGTGCCGCACGAGCTTAGCAGCGATGGCGGCGTCCTGAGCGACGTCGCTCGGCGTCGATGCGGGCGGCGGTTTGACGTCGCTGGCGACGATGTAGCTGATGTTCGTGTACATGCGGCGGAGGAATTCGACGGTTTGCTCCTCGTCGTGTATGCCGTTGGGCAGCGTGCATTTCGGGCAGACCGTCGCCGGCGGGAATTGCACTTTGGGGAAATACGGATCCTCCGTTTGGTCGCCGTGGAGGCGCTTGTTGACTTTGTTGTGCGCCTTCCACAGCCACAAGATGCTGTCCCTGCAAACAGTGTACGGAGGATGAGCAGATGTGGGGAAAGATACGAATAAGAGAAACAGAAGATGAGGTGGAGGGGGTGGGGAGGAGGAGCGGATGAGTGGTAGCAGGAGGTGCAGGAGGAGCAAGTGGGGAATGAAGGGGCGCGGGGTGGAGGGGGGAAGGATGAGGAGGAGCAGGAGGAGTAGGAGGATGAAGAGGGGGAGCAAAGGAGGAGGTGAGGAGCAGGGCGAGGAAGGGATAAGGTGGGGGAGGGGGTGCAGAGGAAAGATGGTGTTGGAAGGCGGTGGGGGGATGTGGGGAGAGGAGTGGGGGGAGCTGGTGGTGAGAGGGTTAGGGAGGAGAAGGGGATGAGAGAGAGCGGAAGGAGGAGCATGAGCGGTGGGAGGGGGAGGTGGACAGGCGAAGAGGGGGAGGAACAAGGTGAGGAGGGAGATTAAGAGGCGGGGGAGGAGGACAGGCGAGGAGGGGGGAGGATGGGATGAGGGGGAGGCGATGAGGGAAGCAGGATGAGGAGGAAGCGGATCGGGAGCATGAGGAGTGAAGGAGTGGAGAGGAGGAGGTGCAGGAGGGGTAAGAGGAGGAAGGTAGTGGTATGAGGAGGGGTGAGGAGTAGGTGTGAGGAGGGCTGAGGAGAAGGGGCGAGGAGGAAAAGAGGAAGGAGGGGGAGCAGGAGGAGGATGGAATGAGGGGGAGGCGATGAGGGTGAGGAGGACGGGTGATGAGGGGTGTGGAGGAGCAGAGGGAGGAGGAGGGGTAGAGTAGGAGCGAGGAGGAGGAGGGACAGAGGTGGGTGGGGGAGCAAGAGGAGAAGGTGCACGAGGAGGATGGGATGAGGGGGTGGCGATGAGGGGAGGGTAGGGGAAGGGGGGTTGTGAAATCAGGTTTTCAGACTTGCCTGTGAGAAGTGACTTCTTCCGAAAGATGCTTGGCCATGCCGGTAAAATGGTTGGCGCAGTCCGTACAACCGAAGAACGTACCGATGTAGCTGGCCATCACCTTGAGGACCTGTTGGGGATCCCCAGTTCCCTTGTTGTACGCCTGGACCGTCAGCGTGTGGAACATCGTCCACATGGAGCAGGGGAAGCCTCGGAAAGCCGGTAGACTACCTTGACAGCCGAGCCAGCCACCGTGCGGGTCCAGGTACACGGGGAAGTACCTATAATTACAATAAACGACTTGAAAACCAGGCATGTAGAAAGAAATGGCTTCAAAACGGTCCAATCCATAAAAATATAAATCCCAAAACATCAAAAAATATCCTACCTGTTCTGGCAGAGCGTGACGTCATCCGCAAATTGAACGCCCAAAACGGAGTCGCCCTTTTCCGCCAATTTGTGCTGGGCGCATTGTATGAAATTCTTGCCGTTCTCGCCGATCGGGAAGTAGTCGTAAAGTAGGGCCAAATAGTTTTTCACCGTTTCGAACATCGAGCCGTTTATGTGCTTGTGGGAGGGGATTTCGACATTCAGCGTGTGCCTGAGGGCGCCCTCGATGTCCACCTGGTCGAAAAAAAAAAATGCATTTTCAACTAGCGCTCTTAAAACAAGTTTCTATTGAACCTAAAAATCTTTTTGGTTTTCCGCATACTTGGAATTTTTGAGTTAGCCGAAGTAAAATGGCTATAAGCCCTTTAAATTTTGGAATAATCACAAAAATGAGGATACCGTTGGAAAGGTCGTTAAATTTCTCATAAAGCTGACGTATTTTAGCTTTCAGAAATCAAGTTAAGAAACCAAAAAGTTAGGACAAAATCCATGTTAGAATCGGAGATTTCAGGGATAACAAACATTTTCTCCATTCAAACGTCAATTTCTATTCGAATAAGGTACCTTAAGAACTTATCATACCGGTTGAATGCTGACATTTAGGGCCAGTATTTATCTGAAAATTGGTCGGAATTTTTCATTTTTTTCCGGTCTTAAGCGCACGTTGAAAAATGGTAGTTTTCAAAAACTGAACAATTCTCGACTTCGGCCCAATTTCCGGCTTCCTTAATTTAACATTAGAAAGCTGCAAATACCTCAACTTCATGCAAAATGCAACGCCCTTTCCAATGGTATCCATATTTTTGTGATTAATCCATAACTTAAGGCACTTATGGCCATTTTATCACGACAGAATTGAAAACGCGATGAAAAAAGTTCGACGCTAACGACATGAATTGTTCTCAGGCTCGCAAATAATGTTGTAGAACAAAAATTGTAGCGAGTACAACAAACCACCACTAGCAAAGAACATGCAAAATTTAAAAACAAAAAATCAAATTGTCAGTGCTCTGTTTCGCTGCATCGCAAGCAAAACGAAAACAACTCTTCGATCTGTATGAAACTCACCTGGAACACTTGATCGGTGAGTTTCCTGCTGAGGACCTTCTCCTTCCACTGAGGCCCGAGCTGAGCCATGGCGAAAGCGCTGTTGATATCGATGGACAGGTTCTTCACCAGGGTCAAATTGTAAGGCAGCGGCGACTCGATGCCCAGCGGCTGCAAATTGGCATGCAACGCTTCCAGCGCTTCGTTCCTCGAAAACGCGCCCTGGACAAGCGTTTTGGGGGGGCCGGTTTTGGAAATGAGGTAAATCGCAGGCCGGTCGGCGGGAAGATTCAGTTCGCCGAGGATTTGGCTGGCGTTGCAGGAGGCGGGAACGACCGTCGCGCCGGCGGTTTTGTGGAAGTCGAGCACCAGCTGCGGCCCGGCGACGGCGTTGCATTCCACGACGAGGATTACGATCTGGCCCGTGTTCTTGGCCAAATCTTGTCTCGACCCGGCGAACGGCTGAAGCTGCGGCAGGTCGGGCCGATTTTTCAAATTCGAGACGACGGCTTCGCGCAGGTCGTCGATTTTCCGCTTGAAGACGTCCACGCCGAAGAATTCGGGCTTGAAATTCGGCGGGAAGTATTTCAACGTCGGGTAGCTGAGGATTTCGTAGACGCGGCAGAGCGGCGTGTTCAGTTCGTTGGAGCAGTCGACGGCGCCGATTTTGACGATGTCGTTCCACCCTGAAACCAACGGGAAAGTAGAACGATTTAATCGAGAGTAAAAAACCGTTGTCCTAGCAATTTTTAGTCAAATTAGATTGATGTGCAGCGGGGCAAGTGCAGCGAACAAAAACCATAGGGCAACTTTGGAAGCCTATGAAAAATCCATTTTCATAGATACATTTTTCTACATTTTTTCGTAGCTCCTTAGACAAATCTCTATCCATCGTTTCAAGGTTTTTCTAAGTTTTGTGCTTTATAAAAGCGATAATATTAAAATTGTCTAAACTCCAACTTACCCCATGGGAACTCCCAAATATGGTAAGAGCAGAGTTTGGTTACAATTCTCACTCAGTTTGAGTTGTAATTTTGGAGCGAAAAGACTGCGAACGAGCATATTACGAACATTATTTTGCGTTTTGAAAATTTAGAATTGCACAAAAACCGACTGAGCTACACGGTTTTGAAAAATTCGACACGTAGTTTTTGAGAGCGCAGAAAAACCGCGCCAGATTCCAATTCAAACTCAAACTCTTGATCGAACTCGAACTGAGGGCGAAACTGAAATTCGAACTCATAATCAAACACAAGCTAAAATTCGAACTCATAATCAAACACAGACTCAACCCATAATCAAACTAGAAATGGAACCTGAACTGAAACCCTTAAACTCAAAATTGAACTCTGAAAACGGTACTGACATTGAAAAGCAAACTCATACTAAAAAATCGAACTCAAACTCAAACTCATACTGAAACTGAACCTCAAATTCAAACTCGAAGTCTAACTGAAACTCTAAACCAAACTCAACCTAAAACTCATAATGAAACTCAAACAGGAAAAGAAACTGAAACTCATAATCAAACTCAAACTGGAACTAAAACTGAGACTGAAACCCATAATCAAACTCAAACTCGAAAATAAACTTGAACTGACACTCATACCAGAACAGACATTCAAACGCATACTTATAAATCGAACTGAAATTGAAATTCATACTGACACTGAACCTCAAATTCAAACTCAAAGTCGAACTGAAAACTCAAACTCTGAAACAACTGAACTCTCAAATAACTGAAATTGAGAGTCAAACTGATACTGAACCTCAAATTCATACTGAAACTCATAATCAAACACAAACTGAAATTCAAACTTGAACTGAAACTCTAACAGGAATTGATCTTTAGATTGAGTTTGACTTTCAGTACGATTATGAGTTTGAGTTTCAGTTTCATTTTTAGTTCGATTTACGAGTTTGAATTTGAGTATCAGGTTCGGTTTCTGATTAACTTTGAGTTTGATCATGCGTTTCAATAGGTATCAGTTTCTGTTGAGTTTAAGTTCGAGTTTGAATTTCAGTTCAAGTTTGATAATGAGTTTCAGTATCAGTTTCGGTTTAAGTTGGAGTTTGACGTTGAGTTTGGGTTACAAGTACCTATGAGTTCGATTATGAGTAAGGGTTGAGTATGAATATGAGTTTGACTATGAATTTCAGTTTTGGTTTCAGAGTGATTTTCAGTTTGAGCTTGACGTTGGGTTTTTCTTCGATTAATGAGTATGAGTTGAGTATGAATATGAGTTTGAGGTTCGGTTTGAGATTGACTTTGAGTTTGATCAAGAGTATGAGTGTGATTTTGAGTATAATGATGAGGATGAGTTCGAGTTTCAATATGAGTTTGAATTTCAGTTTGAGGTTGATGTTGAGTTTGTGTTTGATTTATGAGCATGAATTTGGGTTACAAGTATGAGTCTGATTATGAGTTTGAGTTTCTGTTTGAGTTTGACTTTGAATTAGATTAGTTCGAGTTTGATTGCACCTATGTATTTGAGAAGAATAATTTTGAGTTAGTTTAAGTCTGATTTTGAGTATGAGTCTTTGTGTGAGTTTGTGAATTACTATGAGTATGACCTTGAGTTTCTGTTTGACTTTGACTTGGACATTGAGGGACAGCTCAATTATGAGTTTCAGTGTGACTTTGTGAATTATCATGAGCAGAAGTTTGAGCATGAGTTTGATTATGAGTGTGAGTTGCAGTTGGAGTTTGTCTGCGCATATGAGCATGATTTTGATTATGAGTGTGAGTTTTAGTTTGGGTATTAGTACGAGTTTGAGTTGGCAAAAACACAGGCAAAAAAAGGCTAAAATTGAGTGGTTTTCGGCAATTTGGGGGAAGCAATTTTTGGTAAGAAGATGTCAACTCGGATTTTTCACCTTCTAAAATTCCAAAAAATCTATCACCTGCCTATCTCGAAGTTTTATTGATTCCTCGATACCTGAGCGGCCGGAGGGCCAATCTGCGTGTCTTCCGATGCAGATTGGCCCTTAGGCAGCTCAGGTGATACTATCATATGATCATCATCAATATCATAATATGATATTATCATCGGTCGTGAGTGTTTTTGACGAAATTCGACGAAATTCCATCTAAATGTTTAAAAATGGAGTGATAATTCGAAAAATGAATCTTTCGCCATTCGACTACTAATGTCTTCAGAGGCCCAAGAAAGATGTTCCTTTGTCTCACCACTGACGTAAATCAATAATTTCGCCTAAATGGATAATTACCTTTAATATCTACGGCGAATCGTTTGTAAGTCGTCGTAAACCTTAAACAATGACCGCACCAGCTATTGTAGAATTCGATGATCCACGAGTGCTCCTTGTTTTTGACTGTGGCGTCGAAATTCGTCCCGTTGAGGAGGACGATGTCGTGGAAATTGCTGTAAAGGCCACGGCCCATGGAAATTGCCGTCATAAAAGCGAGAACGTCGGGGTCCATCGGGTCGTTGACGTCGGCCGACAGCGCCGAAGGTGCCAGCAGCAGAAGCAGAAAAAGCCTCATTTTGGAAAAGTTCAAAAAACTACGGGAATTTTCATCTGATAGGCGAAATAGTTGGAAAAAATATCTAAAATCGGGTTCTTCGGTTATTTTTCAAGAAAAAGCGGTTTCGGAGCGCAGTAATTTCTCAAAAATGCGCAAAAAATGTTTTTTTTTCAAAAACAAAGAGAGAAAGTCAAAGGTGAAAGCGAAGTGGTGTTTCGACACGATATGACACGAATCGACCGGCACTCGTCACTGGACAAAACGACTCCACAATCGAAATTGATCCGTCGACGAGATTGGAGGACAATGGACAATTTGGTGGGGATATTGAACGATTGACGAGGACACGTCAGTGATCTGTGGAGTGGGGATAGGAAACGTTTAACACTTTCTCGTTCGACTGTTAAATAGTAAATTTTAGTTTAACGACTAGCATGTAGAGATAAGTGTAAAAATTAAATTACGAAAATAGACGACGAAAAATCGGAATTAGGCGAGAAAACGGGTAAACAGGAGCACAATAAACAATGGATTGTTATCTATCGATTTGCTGATAAACCGACGGGGTCAGCATAGAGGATGGTGAAGGTTGTACGTTGGTAACAGGATCGTCCGCGGGGTGCACAGGTTTATCCTTGAAAGGGTCGATTTTTTATCCTATTAATTCAACTTTTTATTCTGCAAGCTGAGAGCTTTGGGTCGTTTTTTCAATCCCATTTATTCAACTTTCTGTTCTGTTAAATTTTCTGCGAGCCCGAGACAAAAACTCATCTATTTGCTTTCAAGATTTTTTTGTGTTTTCGACATTGTCTCAGTAAAATGGGCAAAAGGCCCTTAAATTTTAGAGTAGTTGCAAAAATGAGTATACCGTTGGAAAGCCCGTTAAATTTCCTATAGATAAACTGCATTTGCAGCTTTCTCACATCAAGTTAAATAAGCCGAAAATTGGGCCGAAGATAACCATTGCTTAATTATTGAAAACTGTCATTTTTTCAAGTTCTCGAATTCGGCTCAATTTTTGGCGTATTTAGCTTAACGTTAGAAAGCTCCAAATGCAGTGTATCTATAGGAAATTTAACGGGCTTTCCAACGGTATACTTATTTTTGTAATTATCCCAAAATTCGAGCAACTTATGGCTATTTTACAGAGACTATTTCGAAAACGAACAAAAAATATTCGAAGAAAAAAAGTGTATTTTTCAGTGCGTATTTCAAATGATACAGCTTCATAAAAATTGGTAGGTAATTTTTCAAAAAGAGGATTTTTGCTTAAAGTTGTCAAAGGTTACATTTTTAATATCAACTGAGCTTCGTAGCCCCAGTAGTTTAGCGACACAGCTATGAAAAATTGGTAATTTTTTCGAAAAAGCGGGATTTGTAGGTTTTTTAAAAAACTGTCAAAGGAATGCCCATTTCTAAGGTCCCCGACCTAAAAACTCAGTAATAACAGTAGAGAATTCAACAAAGAAATCGCCAAATTGAAAAAATGTCAAAAAATCAAAAATTAATTTAAATCAATTATTTGATTATTACAAAAATTAATCATTAAAATAAAAATATTTGAAGGTTGAAAACCAGTATTACTCAATAGGTAACTCACGGATTTTTTCAGATTCGGATTCCACAACCATTGAAACGAAAACCATGAAAATTTCAAACCTTTTTCTCGGGCGATTAGGTACAATGGTTTATTATTGAAATTCAAAAGGTAATTTAAAAAATCACTATTTTTGGACAAAAATTTCTGAATAGCTTAATTTTAATCGCAGCGTAATCATGATATAATAAAACGAGAAGCCGGGGGTTAAAATCAGCGATAAAATGTAATCAGAATTGTGTATTATCACCAGTATTACAAACAATAAAGGAGGAATAATTTGCGGAAATTGAAATAATGTACACTGAATGTTGGCTTAGGTGTGAGTAATAATCAATAATTATTACCCTCTATTAAAATCAACTGCAATGCGGCTCACGCTTGATGATCGCGGCTTGATGATTACTCCAAAGCGGCGGCTCCCGAGATGATTTCGATAAGCTCGCGGGTAATGACAGCTTGCCGAGTCCTGTTGAAAGTCAGCGTCAGCTTGTCGATCATTTCGGCGGCGTTCTTCGACGCGTTATCCATGGCCGTCATGCGGGACGATTGCTCGGAGCAGGCGCCCTCTTTCATCGCGTAGAAGACGAGCGACGCCATGGAGAATTCGACGTAGGACTGGATGACGTCGGCGTCGAGCGAGTCGTAGACGGAGAGCTTGGGGGCCGCCGAGATGGCCGACTCGGAGAAGAGCGGCAGCTCCGAGGTGTTGTAGCTGACGACGGACTTGAATTTATTGTAGACGATTTTACCTGTTGGAAAAATTGAGATTTATTGAAAAAAAAACACCGAAAGGAAAATTTGAATAAATTTGTAATAATGAGGAGCATGCATGAAAAACGAAATCCATTTTTCCCCCAGAATGGCGCTGTTTAGGATGCGAAAATGATGTAGTGATGGTCTTCAACGAAAAAACATTTTTCCTGGTGAAAAACGCTAATAAAAAGGGCCCTTTTGAATGTGGCGGGTGAGCCGTATGACGTCACTGAGCGGACGTGACTGCACGTAGTTTCTTAACGTAACGGCAAAAAATCCGTTATCGTCGTCCTATCAGTATCACACGGATGAGGTTGCACTGGTGTTCACGGGAAGACGTGTAACCTTGCGGCTGGCCATTTTCCCGCTCGACTCCAAATCTGCGATTTTCACTAAGCCTCCCTCCTCTTTTAATTACCTCTTTTCCGAACCGTCATCCACCATAACACCATTTTCAAAGCCTAACAAGGAATATTATGGCGAAAAAACAGTTTTTTTTCATGCATGTTCCTCATTGAATAAGAGATATTAAGAGAATAAATGTTATAATTATAATTATAAGTGATATTTCTTGATAAAGTACTTGAATAAATTAAGAACGAATTTAATGGTATTAAGAGAGAATAAATTATAAAATTATCAATAGTGATATTTCTCAATAAAATAAGTAGGTACTTGAATAATTTATTTTTGATCAAAAAATACAAAAAAAAAATTGTTTTTAATCGCTCCACTCACCTGAACTGAACGAGTGCTGGGTGATCTGCTGGGCGATCTTAGCGGCGTCGAGGAACGTCGGCGGCTTGCGGCCCACCTCGTTGGCGACGACCGCTATGTTCTTGCCGTAGAGGCGCTGGAGGATCGCCCGCGACTTGTCGCCTACGCAGATCACCTTAATGTTGTCGGGGCTCTCGCACAGCTCGTTACGTATCTGCCGGGCGACCGACGTGTGCACGGCGCCGCAGAGGCCGCGGTCCGACGTGAGCGCGACGATCAGCTTCTCCGGCTTCTCGCCGACCTCCTGGACTTCGGCTTTCTCGTAGAAGGTCACCGAGCCCTCGCCTATAGGGCGGGCCGCCTTGAGGTCGCGCTCGGCTCGGGCGTACTTGGCGGCCGAGACCATTTTCATCGACTGGGTGATCTTCTGGATGTTCTTGACGGATTTCAGGCGGAGCGAGATCGTCTTCAAGGTGGCCATGCCGCGCACCTGCTGGCCGCCGGATTGTGCCGCCGCGATGGCCACTAGTCCGCCACGTCCGAGCATCGTGTCGTATCGTCGGAAAATCCGGTCAAATCGTCGGCGGAAAAACGGATGGAAAATCGGCTGAACTCCCTAAAATCGCAAGGTACGACGGCCCGTGGAAGAAAATTTTTTATCATCAGCTGTCGTCTGCTGACTTGCAATGTTGCCAACTGCGGGTTTATCACAGAAATCAAAACGTCCCTCTCATTCAGCAATGAAGCACAAATTCAATTTCTCTTTAGGGAAAATATCGGGATTTTTTAGTGAAAATTTGTCAATTTACCCCTTTGTAAATCAAAATTGGTTGGGTTTTAGCGGTCGAAAACTGTCGTGAAGACTCATTTTTCGATCAACACAGCCAATTAGAGGGGTAGTGATACGGCCGAAATCCCATTTTCCACCGTTTTCTTGGTTTTACGGCCAAAGTATGGGTTTTAGGCAAAAAGTCGAGAGAGAAGAAAATGTCGGGCGTTAAATTTCCTAGCAGATGCATTGCCTGACTTTTCACACGAGGGAGCCGTCGACGATACTTACGTGAAATTTTTGACCATTATTTGGAATGGGACACCGAGCATTGAAAAAATGAAACCTTAGATACTCTCAAAAAGTGCGAAACTTGAGTTTTTGGAATTTTCAGCTAAGGGATGTTTTGAAGGGATTTGCGGCAGTTTTACGACTTTTTTGTTCATTTTCGAATATTCGGGCACCTGTTGAAACATGTCCTTTCCTGTTCGGACAGATTCACTCCATTATCAAATCAGCTGCATGCAACCTCGTAGTGGTTTCAATGCGAGCAGGTTATGTTGCTTTCCGACTCAGTTTTCCCCTATCTTCCGACTTCCCAGCCCATCCCCGTCGCCGATACCTCAAAATTCGTACAAATGTAAGCGAAAAACCGCATCAATTTTTTAACGTTATTTCGGATTTACTGATGTAAATCATGAGCGATATTGTAATATCGTTCATGTTTTCCAGGGTCTTCGGCCATTGACGTTCCGGTGCGATTATCGAGATCCATCTTACACGTCAAGTCAATACAAACCATGAAACATTCAAGGTAAGTTGAGGCCTTGGCAGGTCATGAATTTTTCATTGGCTTTTCTCGCATACGAATTACCTCACTGGACACAATCAGCTGTCACTTGTCGTAAAAATTGTCATAAAAAATCGAGAGCTCAGGAGAAAAACGACCTCAGTCACATATTTACTGAACTGGGAAAAACACATTTTAATGTTTGAATTTCAGCCGTTTTTACTTTAATGAATCTTCAAGAGCTCGTTTTTAACTAGTTTTAAGCGTTTGGAATAAACATTTTGGAACGGTGACGGTGGAACAGTGAGTATTTTGAAACAGTTACTAGTTAAGAACGTTGACAGGTTTGTAACTGTGACAAGTTTAGAAAAAAAAACGGGTTTTGTGGCAGTGAAATTTTGGAACAGTTACCACTGTGTAACAGTGACCAATTTGTAACAGTGAAAAGTTGATGGTGACAAATTTGTAACTGTGACAAAAACAGTGACTAGCTAGTATCAGTGACATTTAGAAACAGTGACTATTTTATAACAGTCACTAGTCAAGGACATTGAATAGTTTGCGGCTGTGACAAATTTTGGAAAAAAACACGTTTTGTGACAGTGAAATTTTGGAACAGTTGCAAGTGTGTAACAGTGACAAGTTTTGAATAGTGAAAAGTCAGTAACTGTTACAAATTAAGAACAGTGACCAGATAATATCTAATATATTATATCAGTGACATTTTGGAACAGTGACAGATGAGTTAAAATGACAAGTTAGTATCAGTGATGGCCTTTGTAACAGTGACGAGTGTGTAACTGTGACAAGTGTGTAACTGTGACAAGTGTGTAACTGTGACTAATTTGTAACAGTGCCATTTGTAACAGACGTGCACACAGAGCATTTGCGAAGAGTTTAGAACAGTGATGTGTTTGTATCAGTGACATTTCGGAACAGTCACTGTTGCAAATAATTGTTGCAATTTCATCAGCTTTAATTTGGATACGTGGGGCCTCAGATTTATTTCTCCTCCCCACAAAATGTCCAAAAAATGCGGAAGTGTATTTTCAAAAAATATACCCTCAACTTTTCCCGCAGATGGTCTTCAGCGGGAAGTGGAGGTTGTTGCGTTTTATCATCCTCATAACTTTCCTGGCCGTCTGCTGTTTCACCGTTTACATCCCACATTTGACCGCCGTACCCCCGAAGCAGGGTGGGTATTTTGTATTTAATCGATTTTCTCTTTTGTCGGGCAGAAAAGACGCAAAAACTCAAAAATGCCCAATAAAACCGATTTTCTTTTGAACATTTTTCAAATTTATCATCTTCAGTGCCCGGATGGGAACTCAACGTGACCAGGGATGTAACGAAATACATCAACACCGGCAACGACACTACGGTTATCAGCGGCCGGGAAATTTGCGAGGACCCGTCGACCTTCATAGTCATAATCGTGACGTCGGCGCCCCAAAATTTCGCCGTTCGCTCGGCGATAAGGGAAACATGGGCTTCGCACAACATCAGCTACGTCAAAGTTGGATTTCTGATCGGACTACCGAGAAACAACACGCTTCAAGTGAGTAACGATTTTGAATTTTCGGAGCCAAATCGCTCAATTAGCAGTGAAAATTTGGAACTGTGATTCGTTTCTTTCTGTGACAAGTTTGTAACTGTGACAAAATTAGAATCATGTTGCGTTTGTAACAGGTTAAGAACATTGACGTTTTGGAACTGTGACTATTTTGCAACAGTGACAATTTTGGAACGGTGATGTTTTTTGTGGCTGTGATAAACTTGTTACAGTGACATTTTGGAGCGGTGATATTTTTGTAACTGTGACAACTTTGTAACAATGACATTTTGTAGCTGTGACAAATTTGGAGCAGTGACAAATTTGGAGCAGTGACAAATTTGGAACAGTGACAAATTTGGAGCAGTGACAAATTTGGAACAGTGACAAGTTTGTAACAGTGACTAATTTCTTACAGCTATAAATTTTTTTAGTAAAATCGCAAATTTCAGCCGCCCTGTGGGGCAGAACGGTTGTGCTTATGTCCGCTTTCGGTTTCAGAGTGCCATCGAAGAGGAGAGTTTCGAGTTCAAAGACATCATCCAGGACAATTTCATCGATTCGTACAATAACCTGACGTTGAAGAGTGTCGTACTATTGAAATGGTTCCTGCACCAATGTCCGTCGCCGATTTTCCTGATGAAGGCGGACGACGATACGTACGTCGACGTACAGAGGCTCGCCAAACGTATCGTCAAAATGCCCCATCGCTCGATCCTGACCGGGGTATTGATCTGCAAAGCGAAGCCAATCGTCGACTCCAGAAGTAAATGGTAAGGCTGAGAGGATCAACTTTTGGCGTAGTATATCTCTGTTCTTGGAATTTGGAGTATTTGTTATGGTCTGTTGATTACTATTGGAATTTTTTCATTTTAGGTACACGCCCAAGTACATGTATCCGCATCAGCATTACCCCAATTACCTGTCAGGCACGGGTTATGTGTTGTCGAGAGATGTCGCTTACAAACTGTACGAAGCCGCTTTGAAGACGCCCATATTTTATCTGGAAGACGTCTATCTTACAGGTACGAATTTGAATCACTTGCTACGAAATCTAAAATTTGATATTGCGATGCCGTTGCTGAGACAGGGGACTGAATTCAAGCACAAGCTTCAGCCAGTGACAAATATAAGTCTGTATCAGTGACAAACATGGATCAGTGACGAGGTAAGAACAGTGATGAGGTGAAAACAGTGACAAGCAAGAACAGTGACAAGCTAAGGACTGTGACAAACTTGTAACAGTGACAAGCCAAGAACTGTGACAAGCTAAGAACTGTGACAAGCCAGGAACAGTGACAAGCTGACAACAGTGACTAACTGAGAACAGTGACAAGTAAGAACAGTGAAAAGCAAGAACTGTGACCGTCAGGAACCGTGACAATCTGAGGGCAGTGAAAAGGCAGGAACAGTGACAAATTAGGAGCAGTGACAAGCCAAGAACAGTGACAAGCTAAGGACTGTGACAAACTTGTAACAGTGACAAGCCAGGAACATTAATAAGTCAAGATCAGTAACCAGCTGAGAACGGTGATAATATTGGAACAGTGAGACGCTAAGAACAGTGACAATCCAGGAACAGTGCCTCAAAACCTGGCACTAACTTGTAACATTACATTACCGTAATTCGTCTTATGTTATTGCTTGCGAAGGGATCTGCGCCCAAAAAGCCGGCGTGAGGCCTCGCAACTCTGAAGGTTTCAACTATTACAACGTCGGCCTCAAATGCGTTCCCGACCTGATCACCAACCATCGCATAAAACCTGACGAGTTGCGCATTCTGTGGTCCCAACGGGAAAACTGCTCATTGGTCAAACCGACGAGGAACCCGAAGAAGAAGAAGTTTGCGAATAGTTGCCATTAGATCAACGATTTTTCGGGAACGGCAGATTTTGCTCTCCCTCTCCTACGGCCCATCACGTAAGAAACATTGATGGCTGTATTAGGTAGGAATCAGTTGTTTTCGGCCCCAAAACCAGATTCAGTGCCTTCCTTCACCTCAAAGTCCTCATCTTTGGGACTTAGCATGATTTTCAGTTTGATCGATTTTCATAATCCGCATCGATCGAGACCCGAAAAAGATTGGTGGGTATACGCTTTTGTTATTTTCCGAGTATTTTGCACAGTATTTGTTTTTGTTATGTATCCATTAGCTGATCACGTTGTTTTATTGTTGTCAATTGTCATATTGTTATGTTATTCTATAATGGATAAAACTGATTGAAACAGTTCCGAACCTTGCGAGGCATACATCTTTCTAATTACTTTATTCAAACTTAAAATGCCGTACTTTGAATTTTCCTATCGCTAATTTAAAATGGGGGAAGTTTCAAACCAAAATATTTCATTGTGATTTTCCTCGCAAAAATAAGTTTATCAATGGCCATTGATCTCATGTGCCTGTTTCCAGGGTGTTTTTGATTTTTCAATTGTTACTTTTTGAAAGTGGCAACTCTTGGGATTTTTGTCAAAGTAATGCGACTGGAAGCCCCAGTGTTGCCATTTCTGGAGGAGAACGGTGCGCTTTGAGGTGAAAAGTGTTGAAAATTACCTCGTAACTTTTATTGTTCGTGTTGTTGTTTTTGTTATAACTTCCTCACAGAGATGGGAGATAAGGGATGTTCGACATAGAAGGGTTTGGGGCTCTCATGATTCCCCTCTGCAAAATATCCCCCCAAAAGCCGTTTCGCCGCATGAGAGTCCCGGTTAAAAATAGGCAATTTTTAATTTAATGGCCTATATTTAGGTTTGAAATTAGTTCGAACTGTTAAATCTTTAATCCTGGTTCCCGCTCTAAAGGTGGACTTTCGCATGGACAGCCGCAAGCTGCCCGGTTGATCAGTGAAAAGTGAAATTTCGAATAGAGATTTTGAAAAGACGGTGACAAGCTAGGAACAGTGACAAGCCAGGAACAGTGACAAGCCAGGAACAGTGACAAGCTAGGAACAGTGACAAGCCAGGAACAGTGATAAGCCAAGAACAGTGACAAGCTAGGAACAGTGACAAGCCAGGAACAGTGACGAGCCATGAATAGTGACGAGCCAGGAACAGTGACAAGCTAAGAACAGTGACAAGCCAGGAACAGTGACAAGCCAGGAACAGTGACAAGCCAGGAACAGTGACAAGCCAAGAACAGTGACAAGCCAAGAACAGTGACAAGCCAAGAACAGTGACAAGCCAAGAACAGTGACAAGCCATAAACAGTGACAAGCCAAGAACAGTGACAAGCTAGGAACAGTGACAAGCCAGGAACAGTGACGAGCCATGAATAGTGACGAGCCAGGAACAGTGACAAGCTATTAACAGTGACAAGCCAAGAACAGTGACAAGCCATGAATAGTGACAAGCTAGAAACAGTGACAAGCTAGGAACAGTGACAAGTCAGGAACAGTGACAAGTCAGGAACAGTGACAAGCCAGGAACAGTGACAAGCTATTAACAGTGACAAGCCAAGAACAGTGACAAGCCAATAACTGTGACAAGTTAAGAACTGTGACAAGCCATGAACAGTGACAAGCCAATAACTGTGAGCCAGGAATAGTTTTGCTGTGGCTCCATGTTAAGGTCCACCTTAAGGGCTGATACTTATTCGGTGACTGATAGATGTTAATTACGTGAAGTTGCGCGACATTTCGCGCAAGATATCGGTGCTAAAGACGATGTAGTTGGAAATCTATATTTTAGTTCCTCAAGTCCTTGTTCCTTTGACGATGCTAGTTATTGATTTAGCGATCGCCCCCTCAACAGCTTTGAGATCTAGTTTTTTACCTTGGATATTAACACTTTTCCATTGCCTGCTGCTATCTGTTGGGGGCTAACGAGGATCGTCGGTCGGAAAAAATTCACATAGCCAAAAATCTCGACTAAACGCTAAATTTTTATATTATGAGTAGGTAAGTACTCAATTGTTTTATATTCTGCATTTGAGAACAAAACAAGGTCAGCAAGGAGACTTTGAAATCGCTAAATATCCTTACTTCATGGGATTTTTTTGTTACTTCTGTCCCAATCTGTTTGACAGAATTCGTTGTCCTATTTTGGGAGATGTTTTTCAATTTGAAATTAGAGAAGTAAGTAGTCGAAGTTGCTGGCAATGGAAGAGCTATAGCCTCAAATGTGCTCACCTTTTCATCCCTTCGTGTCTTAATAAACAATCATTAGCGCCATTTTAAGGTTAGTCGTAAGGTTAGTCTGGCCATAAGACGTACGCGCCCCGCCAGAGGTGGACGGTCGAATTTGAAAATAGTTACGATATTTCATGTTTGATCGTCTACCTCTACCATTTCTTCACCCTGCTTCGATGTACCCCACTGGAGTGATAGGATTTTGATTTTGTCCAGCGAAGCCATAGTCAACTTGGCAGGGTGCAGTACGTCTAAAAGTGCCATTGTTCCCCGTCCGTTGTAAAATATCGATGCTGTTTTTTAGCTACCTAAACCGGTATGCGTACGGTGTATTTTTGGAGTTCCCTCCCCGATAGCGGTAAAAGCCGGTTCTGCCATATCGCAGGTACAGATGACGTTATCCCCACCCTGAAGGCCGTACCGGACGAACGGCTCAACCAGCGACCGCTTGACCGTGTGAAAGAGCGGCCACGCTTAGCCCGAGATATTTGAGAGTTCAATCTAGCGGCTGGAGCCGTCGGAGGTGACGAGAGGCGGATCCAGAGACGCTCGTTTGTTTCCTTACTTTTCACAACAGGACCCCCCTGACGGCTCCAGCCGCCGGATTCAATTCTCGAATAACTCGGGCCGCCCCTGTTGAGCCGTTCGTCTGATACAGCCTTCCAAGGCGTCTTAACATCACTGATAACAGTTAAGAATCCAAGGTGATTACGTACTGTATCAGGCTCAAAATGAAGATGCGACGTCACAAAGGTATGTACAACTCGAACAAAAATTTCGAACAAAAACAACCATTTTTTTATGTGACGTAGAAAAATGCCGCCTACTTATTCCACCTTGGGGCGGATCCGCCTTTTACCACTTTTCCAGAAGTTCGTAACTCAATCTTGGGATTAGGCGGAATAAATCTATATTTATGACCCGAAATATCAATTTATATAGATTCTTCTCTTTGACGCATTGGAAACTAATTTATGCGGTCTCAACGTCAAATTGAACCCGAATTCGGTGTGGAATTGTCGGCGAACGTTACCATATCCCATGAACGTCCGTACGATTGTTAGTGTTAACTCGGAGCCTATAAAGTATTTTTATCCCTACGTTAAACGTTTGCATTTGAAAACACCAATGGTTAACTCTTAAATATTTATTGAATTTCCAGTATTTTGTGTTAGTTTTAGTTATAAGGGCGATTTACTTTTTGAAATTTTATCAATTGTATTCGTAGATTATTGTCTTTCTCTATTCAGTACTTCAATTATTGAAGTTGACTTTTTGTCTGACTGTTTCCATTTTTGGCCTAGCGGTTTTCGTCTGAAAAATTAGGCAGATTGAATTTTCGGATATTTAATATCGATTGTAGAATTAAAGACAATTATACTTAAAAGAGTCTTTCACTCTTCGAAATGAGCTCATTTGAAGTTACCAACTTCTCTGGATTTCGTTAAGGTGCTGTTCTGTCGATTTAATCGATCGGTTACCAATTGGCTCAAATCGTTTTATTCGGAAAATTGGTATGTGGCAATTCTGTTGAATAAAAATTCGAACGGATATTAAAAATGTGGCGTTTTTTATTTTCCTTTTTGGTTTTTTGGAAAGAGTAAAAAAATGCGCGACCATGGACGACTTGAAACATTCATCAATTGAATCCTACTCGGCCCCCGGCTTGAGCCGTTGGTGGGCGGGTCCAGCCACGGCGCTCGCGACTCTGGCTGAGTGCCGCACGTTCCTACGGGCCCGCCGAGCGGCACACCACAGGGCGGCTCTGGGTTGGCGCCGGTGGGCGGTTGCAGGTTGAGACGTACCACTTGCCACGCAACAGCTATCCGTCTCGACCGAGGAGCCGCCCCGATGAGCGGCACTCAGCCCGCCTGGCTTGTGAAAGGGGAGACCGGAAGTGCGGCACTCAACCAGAGACGCGCTCGCCCAGGCGGCACGCAACCAGAGACGCGCTCGCCCAGGCGGCACGCAACCAGCGACGCCTTCGCCCAGGCGGCACGCAACCAGTGACGCGCTCGCCCAGGTGGCACGCAACCAGAGACGCGCTCGCCCAGGCGGCACGCAACCAGAGACACGCTCGCCCAGGCGGCACGTGCCCACGGCTCAAGCCGCCAAGAAGGATTCGATTGGCGAATGTTTCGGAACGGCTGTGCCACCCAACTAATCGGAAGATCAATTTCTGACGGGACCAATCTCGAAAAGGGAAGTATCAGGTTCACTCGATTGGACCAAAAACGGGAACAAGGAAAGGATTGAATGAACGAATTTTTCGTTGAAATTTTACTCGGGGTAAAAATTTAACAGAATATCAGGCGAAAGTTTTTCGACATCTTGCACTTCAAGTCCTTCGCAACTACTCACATCCGAAATCTTCAATATGGTATTTCATTAAAATTTCACAGTCAAATTTTTTCAACACACGGTAGGAATATTTTAAAACTATAACAATGATTTACGACCAATTTCTTCATAAATTACGTTACATAGCAATTGATCGATTTTAAGTTTTTATGCCCGAAACCACCTTGTCTCTTGAACAATCGGCCATTGTTCATAATGCGATAACGTCCCGGTAAAATGTTGACATTTTTCCAACAAATTTTTCATTTATGATTAGCATATTGCACAAATACAGTAAAAAACCGAATGAAATGCATTTTGAAATGGACGGATGGAAAGATTGCACGAAAATTGTTAGGAAGTAGATGGAATACAATAAATAAACTTAAACATTGATTAAACTTAATATAAATTAATAAACTTATACTTTTATGTTTAATGATGGTCCGATACGAAACGAAATACAATAAATAAAATTTGCTGTAGAATCTAAACCAGTTTGACACAAATACGAACCAAAAAAAATTTGATCCGTATGACAATTCTTCGGGCTTTTTTCCGGATGCCTCATCTTATAAAATTAGTAACATATTGGCAAATATGCCCGTATTTCTAATACTGAAGGTTTAACCTCCACCAAATTTGTGCATTAGCACTGGTAAGCTCGTACATTTACTTAAAGCATTTACTCGCTAAATATCCATAAAAATATATAGGTATAAATAAGTTAGCGTTGATTTTCGTCTGAGCGAGCGTTTAGACACCGATGACGGTTTGCAATAAATATTTTTTGTACAAGACAATTTGACAGGAAAAACAATTTCATTTTCGATCGACATATCTTCGTATGAATAATCGATCGTGACAGAAAAATTTTGATTTTTGTCTGGTACAATTTTTTTTTTCAAATTTAGAATTTTCATCGACAATTTTGAAGTTTTCTCGAGTTGTAAAATCACCAACAAGAGAATTAACCCAATTTTCCCGCCTTATGAATAAACGGCGACCAATTTTCCGTTCAAAATAGAAAAATTTCGCTGTCAGAGTTTTATCGTTACACTTTTCCAAATTGAGTGCAACGTCAATTTCAAAAAATAGACAACGCGATTTCATCGCAATTTTTTCACAATTTTTCACAAATTCCCGATACCTAGACTAGTCACAAACGCGCATCTACTTCAAAATAAGAAACAGCGATTTAGGTACACCCTGTATTTGTTAGGAAAATATGCGGTAATTTCCAAGCCGGCAATTCGGGTCAAAATCCAAAAATACAAAATGCTTCAACCTGAAAAAGAGAAAAAAATTTGATGCCGCAGAGTTATATTTTTTAATATTGGGACGCTCATTGGACAATACACAAGTTTTTTGTACCTTCGATAAGCTGCGTTTTTTCCAGTTCGTCCAACGCTCCGATAGCGTTGAGGAGCGTGCGGTCCAACCATGTTATCGTATTGGGGAAAATGAAGCCTCCTTCGTAAAATGCAAGATGGCCCCCATAATCGGTTTCAATGTAGGCAGTTTTGAGTTTTTTCTCTGTAGAAACAAAAAAGGTATACTGATTAGTCAGCGGGAAAATTTAGTCAAAAATGTCATATTTTGTTAAAAAATTAAAATTTAGTCAAAAATTTCAAATATTGTCAAACATTTAATCGTTTGTTACAAATTTCGAATTTAGTCAACAATTTCAAATTTTGTCAAACATTTAATATTTTGTTAAAATTTCAAATTTTTTCAAAAATTGCAAAATTTCAAATTTTGTCAAAAATTTTGAATTTTGTCAAAAATTTTGAATTTTGCCAAAAATTTCGAATTTTGTTAATAATTTCGAATTTTGTCAAAAATTTCGAATTTGTCAAAAATTTCAAATTTTGTCAAAAATTTCAAATTTCGTCAAAAATTTCGAATTTTGTCAAAAATTTCAAATTTTGTCAAAAATTTTGAATTGGTCAAAATTTCGAATTTTGTCAAAAATTTCGAATTTTGTCAAAAATTTCGAATTTTGTCAAAAATTTCGAATTTTGTCAAAAATTTCGAATTTTGTCAAAAATTTCGAATTTTGTCAAAAATTTCGAATTTTGTCAAAAATTTTGAATTTTGTCAAAAATTTTGAATTTTGTCAAAAATTTCGAATTTTGTCAAAATTTTCGAATCTTGTCAAAAATTTTGAATTTTGTCAAAAATTTCGAATTTCGTCAAAAACTTCAAATTTTGTCAAAAATTTTGAATTTTGTCAAAAATTTTGAATTTCGTCAAAAACTTCGAATTTTGCAAAAATTTCGAATTTTGTCAAAATTCTTAAATTTAGTTCAATTTTTACATTTTGTTGACATTTTCAATTTAGTTCAATTTTTCAAGTTTTGGCAAAACTTACGAGCGTGATCGCGTATAGGAACAAGTAGCGGTTCTGGAATGAGAGGGTCGTCCAACGCATTCAAAAATAGCTGAGGAACTTGAATTTGAGATAAATAGTTTATGGAGCTGGTCCACTGGTAGAATTCCGTCACGCTCTTAAAGTTGTGTACTTTTCTGAAAAAAATGGAAATTTCGGTTAATGAATCGTGCCGGAGAGGAAACATGCTATTTCGCTATTATTTCCAGTTGTCTCTGGCCTTTTGGGACGCCATCAGAATCCCTGATCGAAGCTTTCTGGATCAAATTTCAATCACCTCGTGTACGCTTCGTCCAATTCGGGCAGCGTCGCAGCTGAAACGATATCCTTTTCGTTCAATTGGTATTTCTGTTTCGTCGGTTCGGAAAGGAGGATTTTCCGGTGGCGAAGTATCAGAGCTTTGACGGCTTCCGTTATAAAGTACAAATAGATTCGGCGGAAATTCGACCATTGCAGCAGCCATCTGGTGCCCCTGGAAATGAAGCGGTCGTTAGGTTATGGCGCGTGTCTCGGCTGCAGCAAAATGTCTTAGCTGCAAAACTGCGCATCGTCGATCAAGCGGCAACATGCTATAACTCAATTTTTGGACAGTGTTTTGGGTCTCCTGAAAAGTCGGGAAAACTGAATTATAGTACGTTGCTGCTTAAGCGACATGTCCATCTGGTCTGGATAGATAGTCGACTGTAACAATCCCTGGAATAAATGTTAATCTACTGGCGTAAAAAAAGAACTCACTCCAAAACATCGTAGCCTTGGCACACGGATACGCCGCCGGCGATGTTTTTCGCCACGTTTTCACCTTCTTCGCCCAGATATTTAGTGATGAGATTGCCTCCGAGGCTGTAGCCCAACAGGATCACCTTGGTCGAAGGGTAGCGCTTGCTAACGTGCTTCACGACCGCTCTCAAATCGTCCGTGTGTCCTGTACATTCGCATGAAACACATTTTCTCAGAAACGCCTAAAAATGTCAATCTAACTCAATTTATTGATAAATGAACAGATAAATTGTGAGAAACCATCACGGATAAGTAGGTTATGCATCCCCCCACATAGGAGTTGTCGAAAGGTTGGTTTCGAAGGCTTCTTGTAGATTTAGATGTGGTTTAGATTTTCCCAGAAATGTGGGACGTACCGTATGTGAATATCCTGGGGGCTGTAAGTTTCACCGACTCGAGGGCTCCCAAATGGTTGAGCACTGCGCATCTGTATCCGTGGCATTGCGCATAGTACACGAACGTCCTGACGTAAACGCTTTCGGACGAATTGCAGATACCCGGAACGATGACGATCGTGACGTCACCTGAAACGAGTAAAGGGGTAAGTTGCGCTTTAACCCCGATTTCATGATCAACGACCTACGTGATAAGTAGTTAACGTCAAATCTAAAAATCCACATACCTCGCTCATTGGACAATCTTTGGTATACGTCATATGTGAGCATGCTGCCATCTTGGAGGAAAATCTCGCTTCTTTCACCGCGCGGCCATGGCGATTTCATCCTTCCGACAACGCTGTGCAGGATTGTCTGAGCGTGGCCGTCAAAGCCCCAAAAACGCGTTGGGACATACCTGAATGAAATTCGAAAATTGTCAAAGGTTCGCAGCTAAAGGTACCTAGTACATATCATGTATGGCTCGATATAACTCGGGTTATCTCGCAACTATCACCCGGGGTCCTGCTCTGCCGTTGACAACTGCCACCCAAACTTCTAACACCGGTTTTTACTTCCATATATACAGAGTAAATGGAAGTATTGTGATCGTCCTAAAATCGAGAATCGGAACGGAGCTTCAGAAAAAACTTTTTCTTATACACATTTACTCAGGATCACTTCCCGAACAAGTGTCTGTGTGTCCGTGTGTCCGTCTGTCTGTCTGTCCGTCTGTCCGTCTGTGGTCATTTACAAAAATGCCCATAACTCCCTCATTTCTCAACCTTTTTTCAAATTTCTTGAACTGAAATGTTTGTCTCGGCAAGACCTAACACCCTGTTTAATCGGAATTTGGATAACGCACAGTGCTTCCGATATATTTGCATTTTTAGTGTTTTCTATTTTATTTTTTTCCGGCCACAAAAATGAACCGATTTGAGCGTTCTTGGTCTTAAAATCTTTGTTTCACCTTGCAGAATTGTCCTGCTCTGTTGTTGACAACTGCCACCCGAACTTCTATTCCGGAAATCTGTTTTTTCATTTTGGGCGAATTTTAAAATTTTAATAGTGAATTTTTCGATATTTTTGACCTAAACACCCTTAAAAGCAGTCAAAAAATGATCAAATTGTGTCTCAATTCCACGTTTCAAAATCTGGAAGTATTGTGTGTTATCTACGCACCACTGGTTTACCGACTGCAACCCAAGGACCTGCTTTGTCTATTATAACTGCCACCCAAACTTTTACCGCCGGTTTTTTACCCGACTGCTACCCAAGGGCCTGTTTTGCCGATTATAACTGCCACCCGAATCCCTATCGGCCGTTTTTACCCAACTGCCACCCGGAGTACTGCTCAGCTGTTTGCAACTGCCACCCAAATCCCATCAGCCGTTTTTACCCAACTGCCACCCGGTGTCCTGCTCTGTTGTTGACAACTGCCACCCGAACTTCTATCATCGGTTTTTTACCCAACTGCCACCCGGGGTACTGCTATGTCGATGATAACTGCCACCCGAATCTCTAACAGCCGTTTTAACCTAACTGCCACCCGGGGTCCTGTTTTGTCGATGATAACTGCCACCCGAATCTCTACCAGCCGTTTTAAACCAACTGCCACCTGGATTCCTGCTCTGCCAATGACAACTGCCACCCGAATCCCTACTGCCACCCGGCGTCCTGCTCTGTTGTTGACAACTGCCACCCGAATCCCTACTGCCACCCGGCGTCCTGCTCTGTTGTTGACAACTGCCACCCGAACTTCCATCATCGGTTTTTTACCCAACTGCCACCCGGGGTACTGCTATGTCGATGATAACTGCCACCCGAATCTCTAACAGCCGTTTTCACCCAACTGCCACCCGGGGTCCCGCTCTGTCGTTGGCAGCTGCCACCCGAATCCCCAGCAGCCGTTAACCCAACTGCCACCCGAGGTCCTGCTAGTATTTGATATAAATGTAGGGTACATATTATTTATGCAAAGGCCGATATAACTTCGAATTCGTCGATTATTTCCGTCACGCCGCGGTAACCACCTCAGGCCCTGATTTCTTCGTACATAATTGAGCAGGGCACTCGGTAAACATCATCGACTAGTTTTCTCCCTCATTCGTGATGGTGGACTCAATTTACTATCGCATTTTCCGATTTCATGTTTGGGCTGTCATAGCACGAACGCCACTCCTTTCACCGTCGACACCGACTGTGTCGCTACAATTTATTATTTACCCTTCCTCCTCAGCGAGGAATTGAGTTCGCGAATACGAATCAATGGAATCAACATGTATTTTGCAATGTATTTGTACGCTTCCCTGGAACCATTGTTAACGTACGACGGGTGAAGGTTGTTCACTCCTTGTCCCATAATGAGGCGTTCGATATTCTCCGACCCTTCTGCATGTTTGAATGAAGGTCGGCCCAGCATTTTTTTTGCGTTGTGACGGCAATTATGAATTAGCCATGAATGGCAAGATGTACGACGGAGAAGTCGATACTACGAATTTTCAAGCGAACCATAATAGAAGGGGTGAATATCATTTTTTGCGGAAAATTTATCAAGTCCATAAAAATGAAAGCCGTTCCAGGCGGAAGTGGAATTCGATGATCGTAGGTGCCTAACTCTCCAAACAGAGAAATTACCCGGTAATGTCTTTTCGCAGTAAAATACATAAATAATGGACGATACGTTATTCTCCTTAATCGCTGATGGAATCGGGCATGCGTTAATGCGTCCCTTCAAACCAACATCACAACTGACATTATCCCATGAATCAATAATGATCAATGGAAGAGGGAAAGTGCGAAGTTGGATCGAGCATAACCGGTAAAGTCAACGATGAATCAGGCGAAGAAAAACAACGATGATTTTCGCCCGAGACACATAAGTACACACTTGAATACACTCATAAGTACACCATACTCGAACACGCGTTATCACCCTTCAAGCATACATCGACATCCGACCGTCAAAGGGCCAATCTGCCAAGCCTAATGCTTCAGGAGGGCCAAAACCGTAATTTCTGTCGAACTGTTTGCGGTTTTCCTGCCCTAACTCAAAAACTAAGCTTTTTAACGAAATAATCACTCTATAGTAAATTGTAGCATGCAAAATTTCCAACAAATTGAGTTCATCAAAATTAATTTTTCACCCAGCTGTAGTTAAAATACATAGGCTCAAAGATGGGCGAAATTTCCGATCATGACAAAACCTACTAGAAAACGTGCGCTTTCACTCATGCTTTTTGCATATAATATACATAATTATACATGCACTACTAGAGGATATTAAAATTTATCTTCGTCTTTTGCACTGTCGAGGGATATCCCCACTCACACGGAAAAGTTGAGAATTTTCGCTAGTTACCCCTTCCAAAATCAAACTTTGAAATAAGCCGCATTCAGGGAAAAGGGTACTTGCAACGTGCATACACCTGCACTTTCTGTACCCACTGAGTCGAAAAATTACAGCTTTATGCCTAACTTTTTCTGTTATCCGTCCTCATCACGCAGTGTGGGCACGAATACTCGAAAACGTCTAAGTGGGATGCGCTGGCGGGCCATTGAGATAACTTTGCGTCAACCCGCCGGCACAATTACGTAATTCACTTTTTTTTAGCATCATGACAGCACTCTAGTAAAAAAAGGAGTACACTCGAATTCGGCATTTCAAGACCAAGTAAATACCCATTCATACCAGTAGTTATTTTTTAATATGATTCATATTTTTGTATGCTGCAATAATTTCAAACTTCCTGAAATCCTGACCGAACAAATAGGTGCATAAATTTTACAAAAAGGTTTGAGGGTGTGTGAAACATTTTCCCGACCGATTACATTAGGTATTTCTAGAAATAATGTAGGTAGCAAAATCTACCAAAAAATTATTTGCCCGAATCACTCCTCGGATTTAGGCATTACCCAGTTGAGAGAATGATAATTACTTTGGTTCATGTTAATAAACGAAATGATAACAATATAATTATTTTCATCGATCTTACAGCGTTTGGAGCGATGGCACTCTTTTGATGAGGTACGATTCGAAATCGGCATCCTTGCAGTAAATCCTCGGCTTTTGATATTTGCTATTGTAGATGTTCAATATTTTAAATATGAACCATAGCAGAACTGCAAAAATGGCTAGATCCGCCGCCATCCTTTAAACAATAAATAAAAGCCAAACAATAAATAAATAAGAGTGAAATAGGTATTGTAGATAAATTAATCTCCCTCCCAAAGAATATTTGGGCGTTTTTTGAGGTGGCGAAAAAATTAAAGCGTTATATCCGTGCAAAAATTTCCTCACCAAATTTCCTGTACAAATCGAAGGTGGGAAATTGATTTTTATTTAAAAAAATGTCCCACCTGTTGTCAATAATTGTGATTTCTCCTATGCCAGGGAAAATTCGAACATACCTTCGTCAATGTACGATTCTCATTGTAAAAAAATGTGGGCCTCGGTGAAAACTTCCAGAGTAGAAAAGTCTAGAATAGGGAGAGCGATTCGTAACGCTAACTGCCGGATACGCAGAACTGACTGAATCCACTCGGTCAGCCCAGTTCGATCCTCGGCCTATCCGATACTAAGAAAGGCGCTTTTCCGCTGACAGCCAGGCCAAGGGGGGGCATCGACGCCTGGCCCGAGCGTATGACACAAGTACGTTGGGTCTTGTAGGACAAACAGCTCGTAAATAACTAATTTTTCATAACTTATTGACGAAATGAGGCATCCTTATTTTACCGACGGGCTGCAGAGGTCGATTTGACTTCCATATTTATCAAGGGAAATACGTTCTTTTTGAAACGATCAATATAGTGAAAATCGGATCAGAGGTTCGGGAAAAACTGGCCAGAACAACTCCAGTCGCTCCAGGTTTGATTGAGCATCTCCAGACTTCTTGGATTAACTCGAGATTTCGTGGAGTCAATCCAGACTTAATGGAATAGCTCCAGATTTCATGGAGTAACTCCACAATTCATGGAATAGCTCCAGATTTCATGGGACAACTTCAGATTATATGGAGTAGCTCCAGATTGCATGGAGTACCTTCAGATTTCATGGAGTAACTCCAGATATCATGGGACAACTCCAGATTACATGGAGTAGCTCCAGATTGCATAGAGTAGCTCCAGATTGCATGGAGTAGCTCCAGATTGCATGGAGTAGCTCCAGATATCATGGGACAACTCCAGATTACATGGAGTAGCTCCAGATTGCATAGAGTAGCTCCAGATCGCATGGAGTTGCTCCAGATAGCACGGAGTACCTTCAGATTTCATGGAGTAACTCCAGATATCATGGGACAACTCCAGATTACATGGAGTAGCTCCAGATTGCATGGAGTTGCTCCAGATAGCACGGAGTAGCTCCAGATTGCATGGAGTAGCTCTAGATTGCATGGAGTAGCTCCAGATTTCATGGAGTGGTTTCAGATTGTGTAGGGTACTTACGTCCGGATGTCATGAATGACTCCGGATTCTAACTTTTTTTAACTTTTCATAACTTATTGAGGAAATAACCTCTTTATTTTACCGACGGGCTGCAGAGGTCGATTTGGCTTCCATATTTATCAAGGGAAATATGTTCTTGTTGAAACGATCAATATGGAGAAAATCGGATCAAAGGTTCGGGGAAAACTGGTCAGAATTCTCAACAGCTCCAGTCATTCCAGGGTTGGTGGAGCATTCCGGGACTTCTTGGATTAGCTCGAGATTTCATGGAGTCAGTCCAGACTGAATGCAATAGCTCCAGAATTCATTGGACAACTCCAGATTGCATGGAATAGCTCCAGATTGCATGGAGTAGCTGCAAAGTGCATGGAGTAACTGCGGGTTGCATGGAGTAACTCCAGATTGCTTGGAGTAGCTCCGGATTCCATGGAGAGGTTTCAGTCTTCAGTACCTACGTCTGGATTCCACAAATAACTCCGAATTTCTCATAACTGCCGCATATTAAAGTTTGAGGCGCTTTCGCCCGGTTGGCCATCATCAAGGGAATGGAAAGGGAAGCGATGATTGCAACAAATTAGTAGTCGATAAAGCGAAAGTCATTGGATAAAGTACGTTTAAATCAAGTATTCAAAAAAATTCACGAATCAAAGTACATAATATTATACATACATATCATGTACTATACTATTGTAGGTACTAATTCAACTTCAAATTTCGAATTTTTCATTGAAGTTTGAGGAAATACGAGGGTACTAAGGGTTTTCCCAAAGAGATAAGACTTTTTGCAAGTTGATCATGTAGGTACCTAAATTGTCGCCCTTAAGCGGGTATTACAAGTGGTAAGTACCGAATTTTAGATAATTACATCGTCTCATTAGTGGTAATTCGTATCACGCTGCCAATGGTCTTGCTCAGCAGCAAAAGCAGTCATCCGCTGCGACTGTGAATTTGGTCTTCTCCGGCAGCAGGCCACGTCTATGACACATTTTTACAATGTTCGTCACGATGGCAGGAGGCCCGAATCCGATTTTTCACTTCTTGTGTCGGTGTTATTAATTTTTTGGTGTTCTGTCTAGCGATGAGAAGGGGAAAACTAGTTTTGGAATCGCAGCAGCAACCTATTCAACTGCGTACTTGGCAATGAAGAAATTGGCCAAGTGTTGCGCAATTGGTCGCTTCAGTAACCAATAGCAGCGACTGGAATGAATATTGTAGGAGTTCGATTTTCCGAAATTTGGAGACGGCAAGTCTGTCGGCATAGTTGGTGCTCGAGAAAGACCTCGAATGGAATATTCCATTGGATCCTGAATATTTTTCAGGTTTTCTCCATAATTTCCCCCTCAGTCTGGAAGGCCGGCTGGCAATGAGGCATTTCAGCGGTTTACGGGTTCCGACCCACCTCAAGCGATCAATGCTTCTCCCGTTATCCGGCCAGGCGGGAGGGGCGGGGTGGGGTAGGCCCCCTCCCCTTGGCCCAGAATCAAGTCAAGACCTGGGTGTCGGCTTGGGAGCGGTTCACACTTGCGTTGTTTTTGCAGTAAAAAAGTCTCGTATAATGGAAGCATTAAATGCTTCAGATAAATTTTACCTGAAGCATGACCATCCCCTTTCGAAACGAGCGAAACTGTCAAAGTGAAAATTTTGTACCTACTTTTTTTTTGCAATTTTGAAAAATGTCGAAAAAAAATTTATTTTCAGATTTGTGTTTTACACCCTGTGAAACGTAAAAAAAAATTTTCAGAGGGTGTTGTCAAAAAAATTTTTCCGGCCGATTACAAAAATACATTATTTCTGGAAATAATGTACCAAAATGTTATATTAATTCAACGAACATTTATATCATTCCGGCCTTTATTCAATGGCCTCTGGGCACTTCCATTTGTATCTCAAATTTTTAACTTGCCGCTAATTTCTTTCCGGTTTGAATAGCTGTCTAAAAATGTCGCGCATGTTGGAAAATCATTTAATATGTTGAAAAATAACAACATTCGAAATGTTGAAAATTTTCGACATTTAATGCGTTGAAAGTTTTCGACATTAATGTGTTGGAAAATTTCGACATTTAATAACCTGAAAAATGTCAACGTGTGAGTTTGATTACAGAACATGATACATCATGTGTACCTACATATATGTAGGTGCTCAGGTGTTCTTTCATTGCAATACTGAGCGTAGCTCATCCCGCTTTTGATGAGGCTTTTCTGAGAATAGATGATTTTTAACCATTATTTTAGTAATTAATGTTTTAATCTGAGCTGTGCGACTGTTTTTGTGCTGGAATAAATAAGTACCTATAATGATGCGAAGGAATTTCGAAATATTCATAATGAATGCGGCTAATGAGGCGTTTTTCTTTTCAGCAATTTACTTTTTTCGTGATAATCAGTAATTTTCTATAATGAGAATTCATTCAAAGCTTGGCTAATTGCCCTTTGGATATGCAGGTTAACGGACGAAGCAATTCTGTAAACTTGAAAGACTGTCTCTTGGGCTGGAGACTGCGATTTCTGCAGATTCGTGACGGTTCATTATTTTAATAATTCAATTTCCGTTAATTTTTTCGTTTCAGCGGTTGATATCTTTACGGTGTTTTGACAGGTTCTGTCTGACACTTCGTGAATGGGAGATCCGAGAGATGAAGTAACAGAATTCCTCTCTCTCCCCTGATGATTTATCATTGAAAACTTGAAACTCTCGAAGGCAAAACCGATTCAGCAGTTAAGCGCCAAGCAGTTGCAAGGTAGGAAAATCAACCGTAGAAAATTGTAGCAATCGTAATATATTATACATTTAGTGAAATGCGCAGTAACAAAATTGCATTCAGGCAGCACGATCATATTGTTTTTGAATTCAGTCGCCCTCATCCTGGCTGCCGTCGCCATCTTCGTTTTCGCCGTTCTCGTCGTTGCTCCCGTCGCCGTCCTCTTCGTCTTCTTCCTCGTCGTCGTCGCCTGCGACTTCCGCGTTCTCAGCTTCTGCTCGTTCCATCTGTTTGGCTAGTTCGACTTCATCGAACGCTGTCACCACCTTGGGCTGTAAAGAAGAAAGACGTGTTCGATTTTTTGATTTAATCGAATTTCCGATTTAATTAATTTCTTGATTTAATCGATTTTTCGATTTAATCGATTTTTCGATTTAATCGATTTTTCGATTTAATCGATTTTTTCGATTTAATCGATTTTTCGATTTAATCGATTTTTTTCAAACTAATCGATTTTTCGATTTAATCGATTTTTTCAAACAAATCGATTTTTAGATTTAATCAATTTCTCGGTTTAATCAATTTCTCGATTTAATCGATTTTCCGATTTAATCAATTTTCCGATTAAATCGATTTTTCGATTTATTCGATTTTTCGATTTAATCGAATTTTTGATTTAATCGATTTTCGATTTAATTGATTTCTCGATTTAAGCATTTGGCAGGGTAGACGATGAGCTGAAACACAAAATTGGACAGTTTCCTCACCGGTTTCTCGACGTGGAAAACTCCGCCGAGTTTCGTGATTTCGGCTTCGATAACGTCGATAGCGTCCTGCAGCGCTTTCAGACCTTCGGTCTTTTCTGGAGTTGCTGTCGTCATAACTGCGAAGAGAAAACATTGACTTGCATAAAATGTCAAACTGAGGTACCTCGTATCCATTGCCAATGTTTATCCGAAATTTCCCCTTACCGTAAAGCGGAGGTGCGATCAGATTGATTTTGATCGGCAATTCTTCAGTCGACAGGGCGAGTCCGGTTTTGAGGGCTGTTTTAACGGCGTCGATGCCTTCGTATCCGTAACAGGCGACTTCAATGTCCGCTCGAATTTTGACAGCCTGCGACGTCAATTTGCGTTTGATATTCGTCAGCAGAACTTCCTGCGTCTCTTCGTCCAACCCGCATTCGGCTAAGATGGATGGATCTCTGAAATAAATTCGGATAGGTAATATAAAGATGAAAAATTTCGACAATTGCAGACCCCTGAGAGCGCATAGGGACTATCTGCATTTTATCTTGACTCAGATTGGCCCAGAAAGCGCATAGGGCGAATCTGTGTCAAAATATGCAAATTGGCCCTGAGAGCACTTAGGGCCAATCTATCAAAATCTGCAGATTGGCCCTGAGAGCAATTACGGACAACTGCATATTTTGTCAGATTGGAGGTAAGTGTTCTCAGGGCCAAATTGTCAAAATAAGCAGATTAGCTCTTGCGAGCACTTAGGGCCAAACTGTCAAGATATGCCGATTGGCCCTGAGAGCGCATAGAGCCAATCTGTGACAAAATCTGCAGATTGGCCCTGAGGGCAATTAGGGTCAATCTGCATATTTTGTCAGATTGGCCGTAAGTGCTCTCAGGGCCAAATTGTCAAAATAAGCAGATTAGCCCTGCGAGCACTTAGGGCCAAACTGTCAAAATATGCCGATTGGCCCTAAGAGCGCATAGAGCCAATCTGTGACAAAATATGCAGATTGGCCCTGAGAGCACCTAGGGCCAATATGACAAAATATGCACATTGGCCCTAAAACGCATAGGGCCAAAGTCAAAATATGCAGTTTGGCTCTATGAGCATTTAGGGCCAACCTGACAAAATATGCAGATAGGCCCTGAGAGCATTTAGAGCCAATCTGGCTAAATATGCAGATTGGCCCGGAGAACACTTAGGGCCAATCTGACAGAATATGCACTTAGGGCCAATCTGCATATTTTGTTAGATTGGCCCTAAGAGCCTTAGGGCCAATCTGTGTCATAGTATGCAAATTGGCCCTAAAAACATATAGGGCCAAACTGTCAAAATATTCAGATTGGCTGTGAGAGCGCCTAGGGCCAATCTGTGTCAAAATATGCAGATTATCCATCCAGGCCAATCTGCTTCAAATATGGAAATTGGCCCCAAGAGCACTTAGGTCCACTATGTGTCTATTATCCTTGAGAGAACTTAGGGCGATTCTTTCAAAATATGCAGATTGGCCCTGAGAGCAACTAGGGCAATCATGTGTAAAAATCAGCTGATCGGCTCTTCGCGATGCTGATAGTTGATCAATCGATTTCATAACCAAGATTTTCAAATTTCAACAATTGACAAACTCACAAGACAGCTTGTTTGAAGAAATCGTAGGCCGAGGATTTCTTCTTTTTCCGTTCCTCGAAAAACCAAGCCGTCCTCTGGTACAGATCCTCCAGCTGTTCGTCCGTCTCGTACTTGAGCAATTCGGCGACGTGGCGCAGTATAGAATTCACGGCTTTCGCTTTGGCGAACCGCTCCGTGCATTTTTCTACGTCTTCGGGCGAGACTCTTCGTTTGCTAAGATCGATGTAACCTGAGAATGTTCAATTTGAAATTTTTACTTATTGACCGCCATTTTTCCAAATTTGGGCCTTTGCATTCAGATTTTTCGAAAATTTCAACATTGTTTTTTTTTTGGTGCTCGATTTTTCAAATTTTTACTCACCCTTTTCCTTATCAACTCGAATGACGACGACGGGCTCCGTCTTGCCGACACGGATGAGCTTGTTTATCGATCGGATACGTCTTCTCGACAATTCCGATAGTAATATCATCCCTTCGATATTGTTGTACTCCAAAAGATGTACGTAGGCGCCCATTTCGGCAATGCTGCGAACGTTGACCATGACGACATCTTCCACTTCGGGATATTTCTGCTTGTAGAATCGACAGCTAAGCGGCATTTTGGCTACTGCTGAAAGAAGACGAACTGCTGAATTTTTAGGTAAGTAGGTACCCACTGCCTAGGCACGTCAATTGTGAACCCCAGATACTCTGAACTAGGCTCCCTGTTGCCAAAAGGTTGAGGCGTCTGCCGAGGGAGCAGGCGGGCCAGGTTCGGGTCTTGCCGGAGAGTGATACTATTTCTCACTTGATCTCATTTCATCTCAGGTAAGTACGCTTACCAAAAACTAAAGATGGGGTTTTAGCCCTTGATGTCACAGTTATTCAGCCTAATCCTGTACATTTTTACCTATCTATCAGAACACTGCGGTTAGGAAATTAATGGTATGGTAAGTAAATAATATTTTTTACCATAATACTATGGTTAGGGGGAAAATGGTACAGGTAGTAGTGGTGTCATTAGGCAGTTGGCCGGCCTCTTTTAAGAAGTCCGCAACATGAAGGAATAAAGCCATATTGCAGGCTGAAAAGTGTTAACTTATTCCATAACAATAAACACGTTGGCGTTGGCTGCAGGGCCGATTATCAGCTTTTTAGTAATTCAAAAAACAACTTAGTACTTTATTAGGACAAGGTTTAGAACGAAATTGAAATTGCATCACCCACCATCACTAGGCTAGGAAGTAGAAAGCGCTGAACAATTTTGTGTTTTTCTCTGAGAATCACACGTACTTACCTTACTGAAGAGCCAAAAATAAGTGTACGCACGTAATAATTGCACTTATTGGGTAAGGGGAATGAATATTTTTCTGTTTATGAGAAAAATAATGCCGAAGCTGTGCGAAATAACGACCACCACGTTTTCTTTTGGAATAGGGTTGCGGAAAAGTATCGATATTTTAACTTCGAGTTACGATCTATCGATATGTTTTCTGTAAACGTCGGTAACGATTTTTTTGGGGTTTTGGCCCGTGAATAGCTCACAGTCAAAAAATTTGAAGTATATAGGCGTTTTCTGCGCAGGGTTTTCATCACTTTAGGAACTAAGAAGCGCATTGTACCTCCACAATCCAAGAACAAGGAAGCGATGAAACCTCAGAAATGGAATGTTTTTCAAACATCGATATATTCAGTATCGATATATTTACCGATATTTACATCCTGTACGGATCGAAACCGCAAATCGCAGTGTTGTTGGTCGGCTGTTATCTGATAAAGCGAACATCGAGCTTAAAACTGCGGAACCCTACTCTTTTAAATTTGGGAAGTTGCCGCTAAAAGCGTTAATTACCCCGATTTCATCGTTCTAAAAACGAGGGTCAAATTGGTAGCAGGGCACAATCATTGTGCCATTATGGCATGGAAGAGTTCTTCAACTGAGGCATCAATCATGATCGATTGATGACTGATGATGACCGAAATTCGATGATGGTAAAACTTCAGGATTGTCTCATAAAGATGGTAAACTTGTGGGCTGGGAGAGGTGGAAAACGATTGAAATTTTATCTCCTTCACCACCGTTTTGTGGATGAACTCAAAAATAGATGATAACATCTTCAAATAAGAAATTCAGAAAAAAAAAGATTTCTGTTGAGGACCACGCGTCATAATTTCGCAAGATTCGCCAGCTCGCCCCATTCAAGTTCACCTAATGTGTTTTCGTGACGTTGCCTTGTTATCTCGTTTGTCGGTTATAAAGCTCTGTTACCTCCTGAGGTCCTGACAGTTGGGAAATCGCTCGTAATTATACCCACCCCTCATCTGAATTCGGGTCTAGGCAAGCTAACTTTTTTTGTAAACGAGTTGCTAATTGTGATAGGTAAAACCTCAATCCGAAGATCACATTGGACTATCAATGTCCTTGGTTGGTTAACTAACAACTGCAACCGCAGTGGAATTCTGACTATTTTGTACCCTTGTCCAGTTTTAGGGGGGGATTTTGGAGTTGAGGGAAATTGCAAAAATTGCGGTTCTCAGGTTATTGATCATGGATGCACAGGCGTATGGGAAATTTGTAACGTTAAAATGCGTTCAAAAGTTGGAAAAATTTGTTTTCCTGGGGGAAAAAAATTGGGTATAAGGCAAAATGTGTTATTTAAGAAAATACCTCTGAAAATTACTTACTACCCTCTCATGTAAAACGTGCTGGGTTGGGGAAATTGAATTGTAAAAAAATTATATTGCCGTTTTGCTCAATTTTCAATTTGCTTAGTTGCATCCAATTGTTTTCTTCTTTTTCGAAAAACGACGCCAAGTCTCAGCGATCCGGGAGGCGTTCGCTCTCCCTCCAAGCCACTAGGCTGCCCTCGCCAACCCTGAAGACTAGGGATCCTCTGCCACCGGCCACCCCTAGGACCAGTCACTTATCATGTCTCATTCCAGATTCTTCGTGTTGTGTTGTGGATTATTTCTGGCGGCAAAGGCGGCCAAGTTGCGTGAGTGATTTTTTTTATGGGGCAAAAATTGATGAAAGGAGCAGATGGAGTATTTACTTATAAATAAATACCTATTATAGTTTTTAACAGTTCATTTTTTCGTTAGAGCAATTTATTTTTCATTTTACGAAATTGGATGGTCCCATGTCTTCGTGTATGGTTGGCTTTTCCAAGATTTTTGCCCCTGAAACCCGTTAAATCATTTCGATTTCTCATGACAGAAAGAAAATTCTTCACTCGCTTGCACAAAATGAAAAAAGAAAATTTTTGAAAAATATTCTGTCTTGTAATTTTATTCTTTTTTATTATTATGTTATTATTACCCATAAAAATATTATTGTTCTAATAATTTATAAAGAATCTTCACTAAATTCGCATCAGGTTCCAGTTTATAAATTCGAAGAAATTCGATTAAAATAACGATGATTTTAAACTCGTTCCTTCGGCCTACAGTCGCCGCGAAGTTGATATCATAACGTAGAATATCGACGATGAAACTGCAATACTGCCCAATTCAAAGCATCGTGTCTTTTGGGGGCGTCTGGGTTGCCTACTTCTCAAAACTTGGATTGGTGGCAACTTGGCAAATCACGCGTCCATAGATTGCATGGCAAACGAATTGGGCAGTATTGATTCTACACCGTCGATATATAATACTCTCGACAGATTCGTACAATATTAACCATGAATCCCAGTGGCTGGAAGGTTGGCATAAAAACTGGAGAGCCTTGCACTACATAGGTACCAGCTAAACGATTTTCTCCGCGTTGCAATATTTTGAAAATCAGAGGACAATAAGTTAGTCGACGATTTTCTTTTTATTTGAAGGCCTTCGATGAGATATAAAAATTGCGAGAAAATTTTAGAAAAATTTTTTAGGATGATGGAAATTTGTTTTTAGGTAGGATATTAGCATTTTTAGTGTTTTCTAGTTTTTTTTTTCTGGCCACAAAAATGAACCGATTTGAGCGTTCTTGGTCTTCAAATCTTTATTTTACCTTGCAGAATACGTGGATATTTTTTATTTGGCGTATTTTGATTTTAGGCGAGTTCCAAAAATTTACATAGTGAGTTTCTTGACATTTTTTAAGGAAACATCCTCCGAAGCAGTTAAAATATAATCAGATTCCGTCAAAAATTTGCATATTAAAATATTGAAGTATTGCGTTTTATGTACAGATTGAAGTCAGTTTTACTTCGTTCTTGAAAATTTCGTTACATCACTTTCGGACTTTTGGACTCAACAGCTCGAAAATAGGAAAATGGCGTAAATAATGTACAGCAATGAAATCGTTGGAAATGTTGAAAATCCGAGAGTTTTGTAAAGAGAAGTTTGTAACAGCAGTTGGTATAGCTTTATTATTCACTGAAAGCAAAGGCTCTTAGGTAATGTGCATCCGAGTGCTTATCTCCAAGTGACTACTTATCTACTCGCATTTTGCGTCCGAATACGGAGGACGTGTTTTCAAAAAGCGCGTGACTTTATCCTGAAGATAATCTCGCATCCCCGACCCGAATCGTCCGGCTCTTGAACTTTGCACAAGGTTCATTGAGTATGATACCTAGTAATATGAGGATTGCTGTCCGATGGTTTGTTCTACAAAAATTATACATCGCAGTCACGAAAGTCCAGAACGTCGCCTGGGCCAAGGCAATCCAGAAATGGGTACTCTCATGATACAAGATTTCGTATCAAGTATCGAGACTTTGTATATTTGAATCAAGACGTTGTATCAAGACTTTGTATCCTGTATCAAGTGACGTGCATAAAGTCGCTTGACGTGTTAAGACGTTATATCTAGTATCAATTCAGTTATATCAAATCACTTGACTTTGTATCTTGTATCAAGTCACGATGTCTCTCTAGACTTGGTTTTAGTACTCCATACAGAAAAGGATTCTGAACCCTACAATTGCATGAATTCTGTATTTGAAAAAAAAAATTTAATTAAAAAAATTCTCAAACGCAAAACATTTTTGAACATGCAAACAAGTTTTATTTGCATAACAAATTCTCACACACTCTTTAAATTGAAAAATTTCTTAACGACAGTCGAAGAAGTCTTATAAATAACTCGGATTTTCTGAATCAGTAAAGCGTTGGAAGACGTTGGTTAAACGTGAAAAAACCCTGTAAAAACACTTTTAGTCCTGTTTTTACTTCCACATTTTTAGTTTTGTCTATTTTATTTTTTCCGGCCACAAAAAATGAACCGATTTGAGCGTTCTTGGTCTTAAAACCTTCATTTTACCTTGCAGGATATGTGGATATTTTTTATATTCCGATAATGTGGCGTATTTCGGGCGAATTTTGAAATTTGCATAGCGAGTTTCTTAGATTTTTGACCTAAACAACCTTAAAAGGTTCCAAAAAATCAAAAAATCGATCAAAAAAATCCGGCTTTCTTAGTAAGAATTGTTTTTTCTTGGTAAAAAAAGTGGTTTTTTCATAGTAAACATTACTTAGTAAAAATTGGCAATCAGTACCTAACTATAACTAGTCAAAAGTCGACTGTAATAAGGAATGTTAGGGGATGAGATCTCAGGGATGCGATGGAGGAGCTAAATTATCTTGGACTGCGTGACGTAATCGACGCCGGTCAACCCGTCGTGGTGCAATAAGTTCAACTTGAAGTTCTGCTACATAACTGAAACTTACTTAAGTTTTTTACGATATTTCTATTCTCCACTTCTAAAGGTTCAACTAACTCGATTTTGAATGTACCTAAATTATTTCGATAGGACCGATGGGAAAATAATTGGAAAATACTCGAGGTTTTGAGTGGATGTGCTTTTATTGATCGATAAAATACAAATGAAAGAGATAACAATAAAAAAAATACAATAGGTTCCATTAAAAAGTCAAATCCGAACTTACACCTTCACTGAAACTCAATCTCAAACCGAAACTCAAACCCTTACTCAAAATGGAAATGAAACTCAAAGTGAAACTCAGTTTTGAAACTCAAGTTGACTTGGAACTCAAACTGAAACTCGAATTGAACCTTTAACTGAAACCCAAACTCAAAACCTTACTCAAACTGAAAATGAAACTCAACGTGGAACCCAAACTGAAATTCAAACTCAAACTGAAACTCTACCTCACACTCAAACTGAACTCAAACAATAATTGTCACTAAATTAATTTGTTACTCAAGTCATTATTACTCAACTTGAATCCTGAACTGAAACTGAACTTGAAACTCGAACTGAAACTCAACTTGATACTCAAACTATATCTCAACTTGAAACCCGAACTGAAACTCCAATTGAAACTCAACATGAAAAATCGAACTGTAACTCAACTCGAAACTCAAACTTGAAACACAAACAGAAACCCTTACTCAAACTGAAACACTACTTGCAACATAAACATACATTCAAACTCAAACTGAAACCCTTACTGAAACTCAAATTCAAACAAACTCTGACTCAAACTAATAATAAGCTAATAAAACAGCCATAAGTTTCATGTCATTTTAAAATAAACATTATTAATTTTTACGCATCTATAAAAATACTTAAGTATATATCTACTTATTGGTACATTATTTCCAGAAATAATGCACCTATGTTATCTTGAATAAAGTTTTCGTCTCCAACGTTGGTCGGGGCAAAAGTGGGCAATAAAATTTATTGCCCTTAATGCACTCGCCAAGTTCCTTCACTCGGGAGTGTTTTGTGCAATTCGATGTTTACGGAGACGATTCACGCCAATTGCGTCCCCGTATCATCGATCGTATTGTGAAATCCGAGTGAAATAATGAAAAAACACATCAGGTATACTGCTCGGACAACCTTCCACTTTAGGATTGTCCTTGGGGTCTTGAGGGGTTTTCAAGTTCGTTCGCAGGACTATCTTAGCGAATCGCAGATAAATTCTTTCTGACCTAAAAAACACTGCAAAGTCTACTCTATAATTTACTTTTAAATAATGCATTTTTTAACTTCGTCGGTTTGTATACAGTGCCTGCTTTTAAGGGGTCAATTTTTTTGCTCATTTGCGACAATTTTTGTTCTATGAAGTATGAGCCCAAGGAAAAGCAAATTTACGTAAGGTAATCTGTAACGTCGGCCTTGCTCATGAAAAATTGTCTACGTGGAAGGAGACGATTCTTAAACTCATTTTCTACAATATTTATTCTACAGCGAGCCCTCGAAAAAGTAGAATTTTTTTCGTTTTGACGTTTTTTCCTGTTTTTGACTTAGTTTCAGTAAAATGACCGTAAGTACCCTAAATATTGGAGTAACCACAAAAATGAGGATACCGCTGGAAAGAGCGTTAAATTTCCAGTAATCTTATGATATTCGCAACTTTCTAACTTTAGGTTAAATAACCAAAAAATTAGACCAAAGTCGAAAAACGCTCGATTTTCAAAAATTGCCATTTTTTCAACAATTGCTTAGGACTGTAAAATATTTGAAAAATCCCGCGCACGTTCCACGAAAAACTGACGCAAAATGTCGGCTTTCCAACGGTATAATAATTTTTTAATTTATCCCACTTGTTATAAGAGATATTGACGTTTAAGTGCGGAAAAACGTGTTATTTCGTGGACATTTTTAACAAATTGAAAAGTTCTCGACTTTGGCCCCGATTTTCTGCTTATTCACTCAAAGTTAAAAAGCTGCTAATATTGTAAGATTACTGAAAAGTTAACGCTCTTTCTAACGGTACCCTCATTTTTGGGATTACAATGATATTTAAGGGATTTATGGTCATTTTACTGCAACTAAGACGAATAAATCTTTTTATTGGAAAAAGTGCACTTTTTTGAGGGCTTGCAAAAAAGTTTATGGGACAAAAATAGTAGCAAACGAGCTAAAAAATCGTCTCCTTCAAAGTGGACATTTCGAGAGCGAGGCTGAAGTTACAGATTACCTCGCATAAATTTACCCACGATGTTGTACAAGGGAATTGCCTAATTATTTATAAATTTAGATTCTACCTGGATTCGAAGGTGATCTTGATGCAATATTACCAAACCTCAGTCTAGGAAATGATCCATCGTGAGAAAAAAACAGGATCGCCGATCAAGGCCGTTTAGTGAAAAAAATCACTCCACGTGTGAAAATCGACGTAAACGTTTGGATGACGTGAAATTTTAGCCTAACTTTTCCTCATTGTTGCGCAGAATTTCAGAGAACGGCCTAGAGGCTATTTTGGATATCTGGACTATAATTAAACGCCACTTTACAAAAACTATATAGAGCGAAACTGGAAACTACGTCACGGAGGGGAATTTATTCCTAATTTGGAGGAAAGAGGTCGTTAGCCTCCGTTATTTGAGGTGGGATCGGGTAATATATTTTTGGGGCTATTAATATCAAATTTCCCTTGGTTGTCGAATAAATCCGTGTAATAAATTGCAAAAACTATGAAAAAGGGTATAACCTATTATAAAAATAGTTGATAATATCAACTGATAATTGATAGTTGATAATATCAACATATTATGTTCGGTTAACTTTTTTCCAGCCTCCACATTCAGGAAATGTGCCAGGGACAGGCCCGACTTCGACGATTGCCTGGGCGGAGCGGTCGAAGATGCGGTCAGAAATTTACTCGGCTCCGGTAAGGCGGAAAATTGCCAAATTACAAAACATTTTGAAAATAACTTCGAAAAACTGTATTTATTTAAAATACCTTTATATGTATAGAAATCAGCCAAAACCCCCGATATGGTCTCTTTTACTGCTCATATTATTGACTTCTTTTCTATTTCTCCTCTGCCAGGGTGGAGAAAATAGGAAAATTTTAAAATAATGAAGTACCGATTTCGGTAATGAGCTGCCGACTTTGGGTTCGGCTGGAAAATTTAATTTTTGGATCATTATCTGCTGTTATTCTGTGCGCATGAGAAAATCCTTTGCCACTAAAAAGTCGATATTTTTCCGAACGCTTCGTATTTTTTTGAAATCGTCTTCCCCTGAATTACCCAATATTTACAGGAATTCCGAAATTGGGCGTTCTCGCTTTGGAGCCGCTTTCGATAACGCAATTGTCCATCGGCCGAGGGAAAGGGCCGATCAGTTTGGACCTAACGTTCAAAAACCTGAAAATACACGGGATCACCAACGTCAAAATCATGGATCAGAAGTAAGGATTTCGATATTAAATTTATTAAAGACGCCTCCAACAATTTTTAATTTTTTTTTCTCTCAAAAATTTCAATTGAGTAACCTCGTTTTTTCAAACCGGGTGAAAAAAGTGAAATGCAAAAATGTTATTTTAACGATCACCACCGTTTGTTTTTCTAGAACCAACTTGAAGGATATGCGGCTTGAGAGCCGTAGTCTCAACAAACAACTCGTCCTGACCGGCGACTACGAAGTAGACGGAAAAATACTTCTGCTACCGCTCAACGGCAAAGGAAAAGCACTCATAACATTAGGTGAATTTTGAAATTCTCAAGTCGAATTTTGGAGAGTTATTCAGTATAGCTTTAATGAAAATCTTGCATAAAAAAATAAAAAACAAAAAAAACCTTTCATAGCGGCTGATTTTGAAAAAATAATATTTTTTGAAATTTTGATTTTTTTTTTTTCAATAGTATTGTTCTGGGATTCTTCGAACGGATTCATGTTCACTGTCTCAATTACAGACGACGTCGATGGTTATTCAATCATCACGGGGGTTCCGAAGGTGAAGAAAGGAAAGACGTATTTGGACATCAAGAAGTACGACTATCGTTTCAAACCGTCGAAAATGACGTTGAACTTGGAAAACCTCTTCAACGGGGAGAAAGCTCTCAGTAAGTTTTCTATATTGTACGATCAGCTGATTAGCAAATTTAGAGCCGCTATTCTGTCAAAGGCTAAATGTCCAAAAGCTGTTTAGTTCCGAAAGCACCCACCAGACGACGGTATATGGGCAAAATTTTCTTCAGCTATACGTCAGCAACGGTTGAACCAATTTTGGACTTGTGAAGCTCATTATTCACCATTTTGCCGTAGAATTGATAGTAATTAACGTTAAATAAAATTAAATGTGAACGTAAAAGAATAATTTTTCAAAAATTTGACTAAATTGAAAATTTCATGATATTACCTAATAGCGCGCTCCTATGGTCCTCAAAAGTGCCTATGCCGTTTGCCTGATAATAATCGGTTGATTGGATTCGTCCCAATGAGTAATTTCGCACAGAAAAAGACCGTACAATGTTAACATGTTGTTACCGGAGTGAAGTTAGCAACGGTCCAGCAACGGTATCCTGCCACGGCGGGATTAGGCTAAACATGTACCAAGTCATGTATAAAACATGATTATGGTGTAAAAACTTTAAAAAAGTGGGGATAGGGGAGGTAATTCGTACATTTTTGCTGCATGCGGCAAACCCGCACAACACGGATACCAAAATGATCAATATGGTCCTGCCAAAACAGTAAGGGGCTCAAACAGTTACACGGTGAGGATAAACAATTATTGTGCTGCGAAAACATCAGACAAGTGAGGATGGAGTGGGTAAGTAACCAATATCCATATCTGGCGCACTAATTGACCGTTGCTGGCACCCCAGCCCCAAGATAAAATTACCAGATGAATTTTCTCATGTTCTGCATGTACCCACGAAGGTACCGTATGAATTAGGAAGTAGCAGGAAGACTGAAAGTGGTGGAAACTCGTGAAATAATAGAAATACCTCATCCGAAGACCATCTCTCACGACTAAATGATCGTTGCTAGCACCCCAGCCCCAAGAACTGAACTGAACTGAACTGAGTTTGAAAACTGAACTGAATTTGAAAACTGAACTGAGTGAGTTTGAAAACTGAACTGAGTTTGAAAACTGAACTGAGTTTGAAAACTGAAGTGAGTTTGAAAACTGAAGTGAGTTTGAAAACTGAACTGAGTTTGAAAACTGAAGTGAGTTTGAAAACTGAAGTGAGTTTGAAAACTGAAGTGAGTTTGAAAACTGAAGTGAGTTTGAAAACTGAACTGAGTTTGAAAACTGAACTGAGTGAGTTTGAAAACTGAACTGAGTTTGAAAACTGAACTGAGTGAGTTTGAAAACTGAACTGAGTTTGAAAACTGAACTGAGTGAGTTTGAAAACTGAACTGAGTTTGAAAACTGAAGTGAGTTTGAAAACTGAACTGAGTTTGAAAACTGAACTGAGTTTGAAAACTGAACTGAGTTTGAAAACTGAAGTGAGTTTGAAAACTGTACTGAGTTTGAAAACTGAACTGAGTATGAAAACTGAACTGAGTTTGAAAACTGAAGTGAGTTTGAAAACTGAAGTGAGTTTGAAAACTGAAGTGAGTTTGAAAACTGAACTGAGTTTGAAAACTGAACTGAGTTTGAAAACTGAAGTGAGTTTGAAAACTGAAGTGAGTTTGAAAACTGAAGTGAGTTTGAAAACTGAATTGAGTTTGAAAACTGAAGTGAGTTTGAAAACTGAACTGAGTTTGAAAACTGAACTGAGTTTGAAAACTGAAGTGAGTTTCTAAAACTGAAGTGAGTTTGAAAACTGAACTGAGTTTAAAAACTGAAGTGAGTTTGAAAACTGAACTGAGTTTGAAAACTGAAGTGAGTTTGAAAACTGAACTGAGTTTGAAAACTGAACTGAGTTTGAAAACTGAAGTGAGTTTGAAAACTGAACTGAGTTTGAAAACTGAACTGAGTTTGAAAACTGAACTGAGTTTGAAAACTGAAGTGAGTTTGAAAACTGAAGTGAGTTTGAAAACTGAAGTGAGTTTGAAAACTGAAGTGAGTTTGAAAACTGAACTGAGTTTGAAAACTGAACTGAGTTTGAAAACTGAACTGAGTTTGAAAACTGAACTGAGTTTGAAAACTGAAGTGAGTTTGAAAACTGAAGTGAGTTTGAAAACTGAAGTGAGTTTGAAAACTGAAGTGAGTTTGAAAACTGAACTGAGTTTGAAAACTGAACTGAGTTTGAAAACTGAACTGAGTTTGAAAACTGAACTGAGTTTGAAAACTGAACTGAGTTTGAAAACTGAAGTGAGTTTGAAAACTGAAGTGAGTTTGAAAACTGAAGTGAGTTTGAAAACTGAACTGAGTTTGAAAACTGAACTGAGTTTGAAAACTGAACTGAGTTTGAAAACTGAAGTGAGTTTGAAAACTGAAGTGAGTTTGAAAACTGAACTGAGTTTGAAAACTGAACTGAGTTTGAAAACTGAACTGAGTTTGAAAACTGAAGTGAGTTTGAAAACTGAAGTGAGTTAGAAAACTGAACTGAGTTTGAAAACTGAACTGAGTTTGAAAACTGAACTGAGTTTGAAAACTGAACTGAGTTTGAAAACTGAACTGAGTTTGAAAACTGAAGTGAGTTTGAAAACTGAAGTGAGTTTGAAAACTGAACTGAGTTTGAAAACTGAACTGAGTTTGAAAACTGAACTGAGTTTGAAAACTGAAGTGAGTTTGAAAACTGAAGTGAGTTTGAAAACTGAAGTGAGTTTGAAAACTGAACTGAGTTTGAAAACTGAAGTGAGTTTGAAAACTGAACTGAGTTTGAAAACTGAACTGAGTTTGAAAACTGAACTGAGTTTGAAAACTGAACTGAGTTTGAAAACTGAACTGAGTTTGAAAACTGAAGTGAGTTTGAAAACTGAAGTGAGTTTGAAAACTGAAGTGAGTTTGAAAACTGAACTGAGTTTGAAAACTGAACTGAGTTTGAAAACTGAACTGAGTTTGAAAACTGAACTGAGTTTGAAAACTGAAGTGAGTTTGAAAACTGAAGTGAGTTTGAAAACTGAAGTGAGTTTGAAAACTGAAGTGAGTTTGAAAACTGAAGTGAGTTTGAAAACTGAAGTGAGTTTGAAAACTGAACTGAGTTTGAAAACTGAACTGAGTTTGAAAACTGAAGTGAGTTTGAAAACTGAAGTGAGTTTGAAAACTGAACTGAGTTTGAAAACTGAACTGAGTTTGAAAACTGAACTGAGTTTGAAAACTGAACTGAGTTTGAAAACTGAACTGAGTTTGAAAACCGAACTGAGTTTGAAAACCGAACTGAGTTTGAAAACCGAACTGAGTTTGAAAACCGAACTGAGTTTGAAAACCGAACTGAGTTTGAAAACTGAAGCGAGTTTGAAAACTGAACCGAGTTTGAAAACTGAAGTGAGTTTGAAAACTGTACTGAGTTTGAAAACTGAACTGAGTTTGAAAACTGAAGTGAGTTTGAAAACTGAACTGAGTTTGAAAACTGAAGTGAGTTTGAAAACTGAAGTGAGTTTGAAAACTGAACTGAGTTTGAAAACTGAACTGAGTTTGAAAACTGAACTGAGTTTGAAAACTGAACTGAGTTTGAAAACTGAAGTGAGTTTGAAAACTGAACTGAGTTTGAAAACTGAACTGAGTTTGAAAACTGAACTGAGTTTGAAAACTGAACTGAGTTTGAAAACTGAAGTGAGTTTGAAAACTGAACTGAGTTTGAAAACTGAACTGAGTTTGAAAACTGAACTGATTTTGAAAACTGAAGTGAGTTTGAAAACTGAAGTGAGTTTGAAAACTGAACTGAGTTTGAAAACTGAACTGAGTTTGAAAACTGAACTGAGTTTGAAAACTGAAGTGAGTTTGAAAACTGAAGTGAGTTTGAAAACTGAACTGAGTTTGAAAACTGAAGTGAGTTTGAAAACTGAACTGAGTTTGAAAACTGAACTGAGTTTGAAAACTGAAGTGAGTTTGAAAACTGAACTGAGTTTGAAAACTGAAGTGAGTTTGAAAACTGAAGTGAGTTTGAAAACTGAAGTGAGTTTGTAAACTGAACTGAGTTTGAAAACTGAAGTGAGTTTGAAAACTGAACTGAGTTTGAAAACTGAACTGAGTTTGAAAACTGAACTGAGTTTGAAAACTGAACTGAGTTTGAAAACTGAAGTGAGTTTGAAAACTGAAGTGAGTTTGAAAACTGAACTGAGTTTGAAAACTGAACTGAGTTTGAAAACTGAACTGAGTTTGAAAACTGAACTGAGTTTGAAAACTGAACTGAGTTTGAAAACTGAACTGATTTTGAAAACTGAAGTGAGTTTGAAAACTGAAGTGAGTTTGAAAACTGAACTGAGTTTGAAAACTGAACTGAGTTTGAAAACTGAACTGAGTTTGAAAACTGAAGTGAGTTTGAAAACTGAAGTGAGTTTGAAAACTGAACTGAGTTTGAAAACTGAACTGAGTTTGAAAACTGAACTGAGTTTGAAAACTGAAGTGAGTTTGAAAACTGAACTGAGTTTGAAAACTGAACTGAGTTTGAAAACTGAACTGAGTTTGAAAACTGAACTGAGTTTGAAAACTGAAGTGAGTTTGAAAACTGAAGTGAGTTTGAAAACTGAACTGAGTTTGAAAACTGAACTGAGTTTGAAAACTGAACTGAGTTTGAAAACTGAAGTGAGTTTGAAAACTGAAGTGAGTTTGAAAACTGAACTGAGTTTGAAAACTGAACTGAGTTTGAAAACTGAACTGAGTTTGAAAACTGAACTGAGTTTGAAAACTGAACTGAGTTTGAAAACTGAAGTGAGTTTGAAAACTGAAGTGAGTTTGAAAACTGAACTGAGTTTGAAAACTGAACTGAGTTTGAAAACTGAACTGAGTTTGAAAACTGAAGTGAGTTTGAAAACTGAAGTGAGTTTGAAAACTGAAGTGAGTTTGAAAACTGAACTGAGTTTGAAAACTGAAGTGAGTTTGAAAACTGAACTGAGTTTGAAAACTGAACTGAGTTTGAAAACTGAACTGAGTTTGAAAACTGAACTGAGTTTGAAAACTGAACTGAGTTTGAAAACTGAAGTGAGTTTGAAAACTGAAGTGAGTTTGAAAACTGAAGTGAGTTTGAAAACTGAACTGAGTTTGAAAACTGAACTGAGTTTGAAAACTGAACTGAGTTTGAAAACTGAACTGAGTTTGAAAACTGAAGTGAGTTTGAAAACTGAAGTGAGTTTGAAAACTGAAGTGAGTTTGAAAACTGAAGTGAGTTTGAAAACTGAAGTGAGTTTGAAAACTGAAGTGAGTTTGAAAACTGAACTGAGTTTGAAAACTGAACTGAGTTTGAAAACTGAAGTGAGTTTGAAAACTGAAGTGAGTTTGAAAACTGAACTGAGTTTGAAAACTGAACTGAGTTTGAAAACTGAACTGAGTTTGAAAACTGAACTGAGTTTGAAAACTGAACTGAGTTTGAAAACCGAACTGAGTTTGAAAACCGAACTGAGTTTGAAAACCGAACTGAGTTTGAAAACCGAACTGAGTTTGAAAACCGAACTGAGTTTGAAAACTGAAGCGAGTTTGAAAACCGAACCGAGTTTGAAAACTGAACTGAGTTTGAAAACCGAACTGAGTTTGAAAACCGAACTGAGTTTGAAAACCGAACTGAGTTTGAAAACTGAAGCGAGTTTGAAAACTGAACCGAGTTTGAAAACTGAAGTGAGTTTGAAAACTGTACTGAGTTTGAAAACTGAACTGAGTTTGAAAACTGAAGTGAGTTTGAAAACTGAACTGAGTTTGAAAACTGAAGTGAGTTTGAAAACTGAAGTGAGTTTGAAAACTGAACTGAGTTTGAAAACTGAACTGAGTTTGAAAACTGAACTGAGTTTGAAAACTGAACTGAGTTTGAAAACTGAAGTGAGTTTGAAAACTGAACTGAGTTTGAAAACTGAACTGAGTTTGAAAACTGAACTGAGTTTGAAAACTGAACTGAGTTTGAAAACTGAAGTGAGTTTGAAAACTGAACTGAGTTTGAAAACTGAACTGAGTTTGAAAACTGAACTGATTTTGAAAACTGAACTGAGTTTGAAAACTGAACTGAGTTTGAAAACTGAAGTGAGTTTGAAAACTGAACTGAGTTTGAAAACTGAAGTGAGTTTGAAAACTGAAGTGAGTTTGAAAACTGAACTGAGTTTGAAAACTGAACTGAGTTTGAAAACTGAAGTGAGTTTGAAAACTGAAGTGAGTTTGAAAACTGAAGTGAGTTTGAAAACTGAACTGAGTTTGAAAACTGAACTGAGTTTGAAAACTGAACTGAGTTTGAAAACTGAACTGAGTTTGAAAACTGAACTGAGTTTGAAAACTGAACTGAGTTTGAAAACTGAACTGAGTTTGAAAACTGAAGTGAGTTTGAAAACTGAACTGAGTTTGAAAACTGAACTGAGTTTGAAAACTGAAGTGAGTTTGAAAACTGAACTGAGTTTGAAAACTGAAGTGAGTTTGAAAACTGAAGTGAGTTTGAAAACTGAAGTGAGTTTGTAAACTGAACTGAGTTTGAAAACTGAAGTGAGTTTGAAAACTGAACTGAGTTTGAAAACTGAACTGAGTTTGAAAACTGAACTGAGTTTGAAAACTGAACTGAGTTTGAAAACTGAACTGAGTTTGAAAACTGAACTGAGTTTGAAAACTGAAGTGAGTTTGAAAACTGAACTGAGTTTGAAAACTGAACTGAGTTTGAAAACTGAAGTGAGTTTGAAAACTGAACTGAGTTTGAAAACTGAACTGAGTTTGAAAACTGAAGTGAGTTTGAAAACTGAAGTGAGTTTGAAAACTGAACTGAGTTTGAAAACTGAACTGAGTTTGAAAACTGAACTGAGTTTGAAAACTGAACTGAGTTTGAAAACTGAACTGAGTTTGAAAACTGAAGTGAGTTTGAAAACTGAAGTGAGTTTGAAAACTGAAGTGAGTTTGAAAGCTGAAGTGAGTTTGAAAACTGAAGTGAGTTTGAAAACTGAACTGAGTTTGAAAACTGAAGTGAGTTTGAAAACTGAACTGAGTTTGAAAACTGAACTGAGTTTGAAAACTGAACTGAGTTTGAAAACTGAACTGAGTTTGAAAACTGAAGTGAGTTTGAAAACTGAACTGAGTTTGAAAACTGAACTGAGTTTGAAAACTGAACTGATTTTGAAAACTGAACTGAGTTTGAAAACTGAACTGAGTTTGAAAACTGAAGTGAGTTTGAAAACTGAACTGAGTTTGAAAACTGAACTGAGTTTGAAAACTGAACTGAGTTTGAAAACTGAAGTGAGTTTGAAAACTGTACTGAGTTTGAAAACTGAACTGAGTATGAAAACTGAACTGAGTTTGAAAACTGAAGTGAGTTTGAAAACTGAAGTGAGTTTGAAAACTGAAGTGAGTTTGAAAACTGAACTGAGTTTGAAAACTGAACTGAGTTTGAAAACTGAAGTGAGTTTGAAAACTGAAGTGAGTTTGAAAACTGAACTGAGTTTGAAAACTGAACTGAGTTTGAAAACTGAACTGAGTTTGAAAACTGAACTGAGTTTGAAAACTGAAGTGAGTTTGAAAACTGAAGTGAGTTTGAAAACTGAAGTGAGTTTGAAAACTGAAGTGAGTTTGAAAACTGAACTGAGTTTGAAAACTGAAGTGAGTTTGAAAACTGTACTGAGTTTGAAAACTGAACTGAGTATGAAAACTGAACTGAGTTTGAAAACTGAAGTGAGTTTGAAAACTGAAGTGAGTTTGAAAACTGAAGTGAGTTTGAAAACTGAACTGAGTTTGAAAACTGAACTGAGTTTGAAAACTGAAGTGAGTTTGAAAACTGAAGTGAGTTTGAAAACTGAAGTGAGTTTGAAAACTGAATTGAGTTTGAAAACTGAAGTGAGTTTGAAAACTGAAGTGAGTTTGAAAACTGTACTGAGTTTGAAAACTGAACTGAGTTTGAAAACTGAAGTGAGTTTGAAAACTGAACTGAGTTTGAAAACTGAACTGAGTTTGAAAACTGAAGTGAGTTTGAAAACTGAAGTGAGTTTGAAAACTGAACTGAGTTTGAAAACTGAACTGAGTTTGAAAACTGAAGTGAGTTTGAAAACTGAAGTGAGTTTGAAAACTGAACTGAGTTTGAAAACTGAACTGAGTTTGAAAACTGAACTGAGTTTGAAAACTGAACTGAGTTTGAAAACTGAAGTGAGTTTGAAAACTGAAGTGAGTTTGAAAACTGAACTGAGTTTGAAAACTGAACTGAGTTTGAAAACTGAACTGAGTTTGAAAACTGAAGTGAGTTTGAAAACTGAAGTGAGTTTGAAAACTGAAGTGAGTTTGAAAACTGAAGTGAGTTTGAAAACTGAAGTGAGTTTGAAAACTGTACTGAGTTTGAAAACTGAACTGAGTTTGAAAACTGAAGTGAGTTTGAAAACTGAACTGAGTTTGAAAACTGAACTGAGTTTGAAAACTGAAGTGAGTTTGAAAACTGAAGTGAGTTTGAAAACTGAACTGAGTTTGAAAACTGAACTGAGTTTGAAAACTGAAGTGAGTTTGAAAACTGAAGTGAGTTTGAAAACTGAACTGAGTTTGAAAACTGAACTGAGTTTGAAAACTGAACTGAGTTTGAAAACTGAACTGAGTTTGAAAACTGAAGTGAGTTTGAAAACTGAAGTGAGTTTGAAAACTGAACTGAGTTTGAAAACTGAACTGAGTTTGAAAACTGAAGTGAGTTTGAAAACTGAAGTGAGTTTGAAAACTGAAGTGAGTTTGAAAACTGAAGTGAGTTTGAAAACTGAAGTGAGTTTGAAAACTGAACTGAGTTTGAAAACTGAAGTGAGTTTGAAAACTGAAGTGAGTTTGAAAACTGAAGTGAGTTTGAAAACTGAACTGAGTTTGAAAACTGAACTGAGTTTGAAAACTGAACTGAGTTTGAAAACTGAACTGAGTTTGAAAACTGAAGTGAGTTTGAAAACTGAAGTGAGTTTGAAAACTGAAGTGAGTTTGAAAACTGAACTGAGTTTGAAAACTGAAGTGAGTTTGAAAACTGAACTGAGTTTGAAAACTGAACTGAGTTTGAAAACTGAACTGAGTTTGAAAACTGAACTGAGTTTGAAAACTGAACTGAGTTTGAAAACTGAAGTGAGTTTGAAAACTGAAGTGAGTTTGAAAACTGAAGTGAGTTTGAAAACTGAACTGAGTTTGAAAACTGAACTGAGTTTGAAAACTGAACTGAGTTTGAAAACTGAAGTGAGTTTGAAAACTGAAGTGAGTTTGAAAACTGAAGTGAGTTTGAAAACTGAAGTGAGTTTGAAAACTGAAGTGAGTTTGAAAACTGAAGTGAGTTTGAAAACTGAAGTGAGTTTGAAAACTGAACTGAGTTTGAAAACTGAAGTGAGTTTGAAAACTGAAGTGAGTTTGAAAACTGAACTGAGTTTGAAAACTGAACTGAGTTTGAAAACTGAACTGAGTTTGAAAACTGAACTGAGTTTGAAAACTGAACTGAGTTTGAAAACCGAACTGAGTTTGAAAACCGAACTGAGTTTGAAAACCGAACTGAGTTTGAAAACCGAACTGAGTTTGAAAACTGAAGCGAGTTTGAAAACTGAACCGAGTTTGAAAACTGAAGTGAGTTTGAAAACTGTACTGAGTTTGAAAACTGAACTGAGTTTGAAAACTGAAGTGAGTTTGAAAACTGAAGTGAGTTTGAAAACTGAAGTGAGTTTGAAAACTGAACTGAGTTTGAAAACTGAACTGAGTTTGAAAACTGAACTGAGTTTGAAAACTGAACTTAGTTTGAAAACTGAACTGAGTTTGAAAACTGAAGTGAGTTTGAAAACTGAACTGAGTTTGAAAACTGAACTGAGTTTGAAAACTGAACTGAGTTTGAAAACTGAAGTGAGTTTGAAAACTGAACTGAGTTTGAAAACTGAACTGAGTTTGAAAACTGAAGTGAGTTTGAAAACTGAAGTGAGTTTGAAAACTGAACTGAGTTTGAAAACTGAACTGAGTTTGAAAACTGAACTGAGTTTGAAAACTGAACTGAGTTTGAAAACTGAACTGAGTTTGAAAACTGAAGTGAGTTTGAAAACTGAAGTGAGTTTGAAAACTGAAGTGAGTTTGAAAACTGAAGTGAGTTTGAAAACTGAAGTGAGTTTGAAAACTGAAGTGAGTTTGAAAACTGAACTGAGTTTGAAAACTGAAGTGAGTTTGAAAACTGAACTGAGTTTGAAAACTGAACTGAGTTTGAAAACTGAACTGAGTTTGAAAACTGAACTGAGTTTGAAAACTGAAGTGAGTTTGAAAACTGAACTGAGTTTGAAAACTGAACTGAGTTTGAAAACTGAACTGATTTTGAAAACTGAACTGAGTTTGAAAACTGAACTGAGTTTGAAAACAGAAGTGAGTTTGAAAACTGAACTGAGTTTGAAAACTGAAGTGAGTTTGAAAACTGAAGTGAGTTTGAAAACTGAACTGAGTTTGAAAACTGAACTGAGTTTAAAAACTGAAGTGAGTTTGAAAACTGAAGTGAGTTTGAAAACTGAAGTGAGTTTGAAAACTGAACTGAGTTTGAAAACTGAACTGAGTTTGAAAACTGAACTGAGTTTGAAAACTGAACTGAGTTTGAAAACTGAAGTGAGTTTGAAAACTGAACTGAGTTTGAAAACTGAACTGAGTTTGAAAACTGAAGTGAGTTTGAAAACTGAACTGAGTTTGAAAACTGAACTGAGTTTGAAAACTGAAGTGAGTTTGAAAACTGAACTGAGTTTGAAAACTGAAGTGAGTTTGAAAACTGAAGTGAGTTTGAAAACTGAAGTGAGTTTGTAAACTGAACTGAGTTTGAAAACTGAACTGAGTTTGAAAACTGAACTGAGTTTGAAAACTGAACTGAGTTTGAAAACTGAACTGAGTTTGAAAACTGAAGTGAGTTTGAAAACTGAAGTGAGTTTGAAAACTGAACTGAGTTTGAAAACTGAACTGAGTTTGAAAACTGAACTGAGTTTGAAAACTGAACTGAGTTTGAAAACTGAACTGAGTTTGAAAACTGAAGTGAGTTTGAAAACTGAAGTGAGTTTGAAAACTGAAGTGAGTTTGAAAACTGAAGTGAGTTTGAAAACTGAACTGAGTTTGAAAACTGAAGTGAGTTTGAAAACTGAAGTGAGTTTGAAAACTGAACTGAGTTTGAAAACTGAAGTGAGTTTGAAAACTGAACTGAGTTTGAAAACTGAAGTGAGTTTGAAAACTGAAGTGAGTTTGAAAACTGAACTGAGTTTGAAAACTGAACTGAGTTTGAAAACTGAACTGAGTTTGAAAACTGAACTGAGTTTGAAAACTGAACTGAGTTTGAAAACTGAACTGAGTTTGAAAACTGAAGTGAGTTTGAAAACTGAACTGAGTTTGAAAACTGAACTGAGTTTGAAAACTGAAGTGAGTTTGAAAACTGAACTGAGTTTGAAAACTGAACTGAGTTTGAAAACTGAAGTGAGTTTGAAAACTGAAGTGAGTTTGAAAACTGAACTGAGTTTGAAAACTGAACTGAGTTTGAAAACTGAACTGAGTTTGAAAACTGAACTGAGTTTGAAAACTGAACTGAGTTTGAAAACTGAAGTGAGTTTGAAAACTGAAGTGAGTTTGAAAACTGAAGTGAGTTTGAAAACTGAAGTGAGTTTGAAAACTGAAGTGAGTTTGAAAACTGAACTGAGTTTGAAAACTGAAGTGAGTTTGAAAACTGAACTGAGTTTGAAAACTGAACTGAGTTTGAAAACTGAACTGAGTTTGAAAACTGAACTGAGTTTGAAAACTGAACTGAGTTTGAAAACTGAACTGAGTTTGAAAACTGAACTGAGTTTGAAAACTGAACTGAGTTTGAAAACTGAACTGAGTTTGAAAACTGAAGTGAGTTTGAAAACTGAACTGAGTTTGAAAACTGAACTGAGTTTGAAAACTGAACTGAGTTTGAAAACTGAAGTGAGTTTGAAAACTGTACTGAGTTTGAAAACTGAACTGAGTATGAAAACTGAACTGAGTTTGAAAACTGAAGTGAGTTTGAAAACTGAAGTGAGTTTGAAAACTGAAGTGAGTTTGAAAACTGAACTGAGTTTGAAAACTGAACTGAGTTTGAAAACTGAAGTGAGTTTGAAAACTGAAGTGAGTTTGAAAACTGAACTGAGTTTGAAAACTGAACTGAGTTTGAAAACTGAACTGAGTTTGAAAACTGAACTGAGTTTGAAAACTGAAGTGAGTTTGAAAACTGAAGTGAGTTTGAAAACTGAAGTGAGTTTGAAAACTGAAGTGAGTTTGAAAACTGAACTGAGTTTGAAAACTGAAGTGAGTTTGAAAACTGTACTGAGTTTGAAAACTGAACTGAGTATGAAAACTGAACTGAGTTTGAAAACTGAAGTGAGTTTGAAAACTGAAGTGAGTTTGAAAACTGAAGTGAGTTTGAAAACTGAACTGAGTTTGAAAACTGAACTGAGTTTGAAAACTGAAGTGAGTTTGAAAACTGAAGTGAGTTTGAAAACTGAAGTGAGTTTGAAAACTGAATTGAGTTTGAAAACTGAAGTGAGTTTGAAAACTGAAGTGAGTTTGAAAACTGTACTGAGTTTGAAAACTGAACTGAGTTTGAAAACTGAAGTGAGTTTGAAAACTGAACTGAGTTTGAAAACTGAACTGAGTTTGAAAACTGAAGTGAGTTTGAAAACTGAAGTGAGTTTGAAAACTGAACTGAGTTTGAAAACTGAACTGAGTTTGAAAACTGAAGTGAGTTTGAAAACTGAAGTGAGTTTGAAAACTGAACTGAGTTTGAAAACTGAACTGAGTTTGAAAACTGAACTGAGTTTGAAAACTGAACTGAGTTTGAAAACTGAAGTGAGTTTGAAAACTGAAGTGAGTTTGAAAACTGAACTGAGTTTGAAAACTGAACTGAGTTTGAAAACTGAACTGAGTTTGAAAACTGAAGTGAGTTTGAAAACTGAAGTGAGTTTGAAAACTGAAGTGAGTTTGAAAACTGAAGTGAGTTTGAAAACTGAAGTGAGTTTGAAAACTGTACTGAGTTTGAAAACTGAACTGAGTTTGAAAACTGAAGTGAGTTTGAAAACTGAACTGAGTTTGAAAACTGAACTGAGTTTGAAAACTGAAGTGAGTTTGAAAACTGAAGTGAGTTTGAAAACTGAACTGAGTTTGAAAACTGAACTGAGTTTGAAAACTGAAGTGAGTTTGAAAACTGAAGTGAGTTTGAAAACTGAACTGAGTTTGAAAACTGAACTGAGTTTGAAAACTGAACTGAGTTTGAAAACTGAACTGAGTTTGAAAACTGAAGTGAGTTTGAAAACTGAAGTGAGTTTGAAAACTGAACTGAGTTTGAAAACTGAACTGAGTTTGAAAACTGAAGTGAGTTTGAAAACTGAAGTGAGTTTGAAAACTGAAGTGAGTTTGAAAACTGAAGTGAGTTTGAAAACTGAAGTGAGTTTGAAAACTGAACTGAGTTTGAAAACTGAAGTGAGTTTGAAAACTGAAGTGAGTTTGAAAACTGAAGTGAGTTTGAAAACTGAACTGAGTTTGAAAACTGAACTGAGTTTGAAAACTGAACTGAGTTTGAAAACTGAACTGAGTTTGAAAACTGAAGTGAGTTTGAAAACTGAAGTGAGTTTGAAAACTGAAGTGAGTTTGAAAACTGAACTGAGTTTGAAAACTGAAGTGAGTTTGAAAACTGAACTGAGTTTGAAAACTGAACTGAGTTTGAAAACTGAACTGAGTTTGAAAACTGAACTGAGTTTGAAAACTGAACTGAGTTTGAAAACTGAAGTGAGTTTGAAAACTGAAGTGAGTTTGAAAACTGAAGTGAGTTTGAAAACTGAACTGAGTTTGAAAACTGAACTGAGTTTGAAAACTGAACTGAGTTTGAAAACTGAAGTGAGTTTGAAAACTGAAGTGAGTTTGAAAACTGAAGTGAGTTTGAAAACTGAAGTGAGTTTGAAAACTGAAGTGAGTTTGAAAACTGAAGTGAGTTTGAAAACTGAAGTGAGTTTGAAAACTGAACTGAGTTTGAAAACTGAAGTGAGTTTGAAAACTGAAGTGAGTTTGAAAACTGAACTGAGTTTGAAAACTGAACTGAGTTTGAAAACTGAACTGAGTTTGAAAACTGAACTGAGTTTGAAAACTGAACTGAGTTTGAAAACCGAACTGAGTTTGAAAACCGAACTGAGTTTGAAAACCGAACTGAGTTTGAAAACCGAACTGAGTTTGAAAACTGAAGCGAGTTTGAAAACTGAACCGAGTTTGAAAACTGAAGTGAGTTTGAAAACTGTACTGAGTTTGAAAACTGAACTGAGTTTGAAAACTGAAGTGAGTTTGAAAACTGAAGTGAGTTTGAAAACTGAAGTGAGTTTGAAAACTGAACTGAGTTTGAAAACTGAACTGAGTTTGAAAACTGAAGTGAGTTTGAAAACTGAAGTGAGTTTGAAAACTGAAGTGAGTTTGAAAACTGAAGTGAGTTTGAAAACTGAAGTGAGTTTGAAAACTGTACTGAGTTTGAAAACTGAACTGAGTTTGAAAACTGAAGTGAGTTTGAAAACTGAACTGAGTTTGAAAACTGAACTGAGTTTGAAAACTGAAGTGAGTTTGAAAACTGAACTGAGTTTGAAAACTGAACTGAGTTTGAAAACTGAAGTGAGTTTGAAAACTGAAGTGAGTTTGAAAACTGAACTGAGTTTGAAAACTGAACTGAGTTTGAAAACTGAAGTGAGTTTGAAAACTGAAGTGAGTTTGAAAACTGAACTGAGTTTGAAAACTGAACTGAGTTTGAAAACTGAACTGAGTTTGAAAACTGAACTGAGTTTGAAAACTGAAGTGAGTTTGAAAACTGAAGTGAGTTTGAAAACTGAACTGAGTTTGAAAACTGAACTGAGTTTGAAAACTGAACTGAGTTTGAAAACTGAAGTGAGTTTGAAAACTGAAGTGAGTTTGAAAACTGAAGTGAGTTTGAAAACTGAAGTGAGTTTGAAAACTGAAGTGAGTTTGAAAACTGTACTGAGTTTGAAAACTGAACTGAGTTTGAAAACTGAAGTGAGTTTGAAAACTGAACTGAGTTTGAAAACTGAACTGAGTTTGAAAACTGAAGTGAGTTTGAAAACTGAAGTGAGTTTGAAAACTGAACTGAGTTTGAAAACTGAACTGAGTTTGAAAACTGAAGTGAGTTTGAAAACTGAAGTGAGTTTGAAAACTGAACTGAGTTTGAAAACTGAACTGAGTTTGAAAACTGAACTGAGTTTGAAAACTGAACTGAGTTTGAAAACTGAAGTGAGTTTGAAAACTGAAGTGAGTTTGAAAACTGAAGTGAGTTTGAAAACTGAACTGAGTTTGAAAACTGAAGTGAGTTTGAAAACTGAAGTGAGTTTGAAAACTGAAGTGAGTTTGAAAACTGAAGTGAGTTTGAAAACTGAAGTGAGTTTGAAAACTGAACTGAGTTTGAAAACTGAAGTGAGTTTGAAAACTGAAGTGAGTTTGAAAACTGAAGTGAGTTTGAAAACTGAACTGAGTTTGAAAACTGAACTGAGTTTGAAAACTGAACTGAGTTTGAAAACTGAACTGAGTTTGAAAACTGAAGTGAGTTTGAAAACTGAAGTGAGTTTGAAAACTGAAGTGAGTTTGAAAACTGAACTGAGTTTGAAAACTGAAGTGAGTTTGAAAACTGAACTGAGTTTGAAAACTGAACTGAGTTTGAAAACTGAACTGAGTTTGAAAACTGAACTGAGTTTGAAAACTGAACTGAGTTTGAAAACTGAAGTGAGTTTGAAAACTGAAGTGAGTTTGAAAACTGAAGTGAGTTTGAAAACTGAACTGAGTTTGAAAACTGAACTGAGTTTGAAAACTGAACTGAGTTTGAAAACTGAAGTGAGTTTGAAAACTGAAGTGAGTTTGAAAACTGAAGTGAGTTTGAAAACTGAAGTGAGTTTGAAAACTGAAGTGAGTTTGAAAACTGAAGTGAGTTTGAAAACTGAAGTGAGTTTGAAAACTGAACTGAGTTTGAAAACTGAAGTGAGTTTGAAAACTGAAGTGAGTTTGAAAACTGAACTGAGTTTGAAAACTGAACTGAGTTTGAAAACTGAACTGAGTTTGAAAACTGAACTGAGTTTGAAAACTGAACTGAGTTTGAAAACCGAACTGAGTTTGAAAACCGAACTGAGTTTGAAAACCGAACTGAGTTTGAAAACCGAACTGAGTTTGAAAACTGAAGCGAGTTTGAAAACTGAACCGAGTTTGAAAACTGAAGTGAGTTTGAAAACTGTACTGAGTTTGAAAACTGAACTGAGTTTGAAAACTGAAGTGAGTTTGAAAACTGAAGTGAGTTTGAAAACTGAAGTGAGTTTGAAAACTGAACTGAGTTTGAAAACTGAACTGAGTTTGAAAACTGAACTGAGTTTGAAAACTGAACTTAGTTTGAAAACTGAACTGAGTTTGAAAACTGAAGTGAGTTTGAAAACTGAACTGAGTTTGAAAACTGAACTGAGTTTGAAAACTGAACTGAGTTTGAAAACTGAAGTGAGTTTGAAAACTGAACTGAGTTTGAAAACTGAACTGAGTTTGAAAACTGAAGTGAGTTTGAAAACTGAAGTGAGTTTGAAAACTGAACTGAGTTTGAAAACTGAACTGAGTTTGAAAACTGAACTGAGTTTGAAAACTGAACTGAGTTTGAAAACTGAACTGAGTTTGAAAACTGAACTGAGTTTGAAAACTGAAGTGAGTTTGAAAACTGAAGTGAGTTTGAAAACTGAAGTGAGTTTGAAAACTGAAGTGAGTTTGAAAACTGAAGTGAGTTTGAAAACTGAAGTGAGTTTGAAAACTGAACTGAGTTTGAAAACTGAAGTGAGTTTGAAAACTGAACTGAGTTTGAAAACTGAACTGAGTTTGAAAACTGAACTGAGTTTGAAAACTGAACTGAGTTTGAAAACTGAAGTGAGTTTGAAAACTGAACTGAGTTTGAAAACTGAACTGAGTTTGAAAACTGAACTGATTTTGAAAACTGAACTGAGTTTGAAAACTGAACTGAGTTTGAAAACAGAAGTGAGTTTGAAAACTGAACTGAGTTTGAAAACTGAAGTGAGTTTGAAAACTGAAGTGAGTTTGAAAACTGAACTGAGTTTGAAAACTGAACTGAGTTTAAAAACTGAAGTGAGTTTGAAAACTGAAGTGAGTTTGAAAACTGAAGTGAGTTTGAAAACTGAACTGAGTTTGAAAACTGAACTGAGTTTGAAAACTGAACTGAGTTTGAAAACTGAACTGAGTTTGAAAACTGAAGTGAGTTTGAAAACTGAACTGAGTTTGAAAACTGAACTGAGTTTGAAAACTGAAGTGAGTTTGAAAACTGAACTGAGTTTGAAAACTGAACTGAGTTTGAAAACTGAAGTGAGTTTGAAAACTGAACTGAGTTTGAAAACTGAAGTGAGTTTGAAAACTGAAGTGAGTTTGAAAACTGAAGTGAGTTTGTAAACTGAACTGAGTTTGAAAACTGAACTGAGTTTGAAAACTGAACTGAGTTTGAAAACTGAACTGAGTTTGAAAACTGAACTGAGTTTGAAAACTGAAGTGAGTTTGAAAACTGAAGTGAGTTTGAAAACTGAACTGAGTTTGAAAACTGAACTGAGTTTGAAAACTGAACTGAGTTTGAAAACTGAACTGAGTTTGAAAACTGAACTGAGTTTGAAAACTGAAGTGAGTTTGAAAACTGAAGTGAGTTTGAAAACTGAAGTGAGTTTGAAAACTGAAGTGAGTTTGAAAACTGAACTGAGTTTGAAAACTGAAGTGAGTTTGAAAACTGAAGTGAGTTTGAAAACTGAACTGAGTTTGAAAACTGAAGTGAGTTTGAAAACTGAACTGAGTTTGAAAACTGAACTGAGTTTGAAAACTGAACTGAGTTTGAAAACTGAACTGAGTTTGAAAACTGAACTGAGTTTGAAAACCGAACTGAGTTTGAAAACCGAACTGAGTTTGAAAACCGAACTGAGTTTGAAAACTGAACTGAGTTTGAAAACTGAAGCGAGTTTGAAAACTGAACTGAGTTTGAAAACTGAAGTGAGTTTGAAAACTGTACTGAGTTTGAAAACTGAACTGAGTTTGAAAACTGAAGTGAGTTTGAAAACTGAAGTGAGTTTGAAAACTGAAGTGAGTTTGAAAACTGTACTGAGTTTGAAAACTGAACTGAGTTTGAAAACTGAAGTGAGTTTGAAAACTGAACTGAGTTTGAAAACTGAACTGAGTTTGAAAACTGAAGTGAGTTTGAAAACTGAAGTGAGTTTGAAAACTGAACTGAGTTTGAAAACTGAACTGAGTTTGAAAACTGAAGTGAGTTTGAAAACTGAAGTGAGTTTGAAAACTGAACTGAGTTTGAAAACTGAACTGAGTTTGAAAACTGAACTGAGTTTGAAAACTGAACTGAGTTTGAAAACTGAAGTGAGTTTGAAAACTGAAGTGAGTTTGAAAACTGAACTGAGTTTGAAAACTGAACTGAGTTTGAAAACTGAACTGAGTTTGAAAACTGAAGTGAGTTTGAAAACTGAAGTGAGTTTGAAAACTGAAGTGAGTTTGAAAACTGAAGTGAGTTTGAAAACTGAACTGAGTTTGAAAACTGAAGTGAGTTTGAAAACTGAAGTGAGTTTGAAAACTGAAGTGAGTTTGAAAACTGAACTGAGTTTGAAAACTGAACTGAGTTTGAAAACTGAACTGAGTTTGAAAACTGAACTGAGTTTGAAAACTGAAGTGAGTTTGAAAACTGAACTGAGTTTGAAAACTGAAGTGAGTTTGAAAACTGAACTGAGTTTGAAAACTGAAGTGAGTTTGAAAACTGAACTGAGTTTGAAAACTGAACTGAGTTTGAAAACTGAACTGAGTTTGAAAACTGAACTGAGTTTGAAAACTGAACTGAGTTTGAAAACTGAAGTGAGTTTGAAAACTGAAGTGAGTTTGAAAACTGAAGTGAGTTTGAAAACTGAACTGAGTTTGAAAACTGAACTGAGTTTGAAAACTGAACTGAGTTTGAAAACTGAACTGAGTTTGAAAACTGAAGTGAGTTTGAAAACTGAAGTGAGTTTGAAAACTGAAGTGAGTTTGAAAACTGAAGTGAGTTTGAAAACTGAAGTGAGTTTGAAAACTGAACTGAGTTTGAAAACTGAACTGAGTTTGAAAACTGAACTGAGTTTGAAAACTGAAGTGAGTTTGAAAACTGAACTGAGTTTGAAAACTGAACTGAGTTTGAAAACTGAACTGAGTTTGAAAACTGAACTGAGTTTGAAAACTGAACTGAGTTTGAAAACCGAACTGAGTTTGAAAACCGAACTGAGTTTGAAAACCGAACTGAGTTTGAAAACTGAACTGAGTTTGAAAACTGAAGCGAGTTTGAAAACTGAACTGAGTTTGAAAACTGAAGTGAGTTTGAAAACTGTACTGAGTTTGAAAACTGAACTGAGTTTGAAAACTGAAGTGAGTTTGAAAACTGAAGTGAGTTTGAAAACTGAAGTGAGTTTGAAAACTGAACTGAGTTTGAAAACTGAACTGAGTTTGAAAACTGAACTGAGTTTGAAAACTGAACTGAGTTTGAAAACTGAACTGAGTTTGAAAACTGAACTGAGTTTGAAAACTGAACTGAGTTTGAAAACTGAACTGAGTTTGAAAACTGAACTGAGTTTGAAAACTGAACTGAGTTTGAAAACTGAACTGAGTTTGAAAACTGAACTGAGTTTGAAAACTGAAGTGAGTTTGAAAACTGAAGTGAGTTTGAAAACTGAACTGAGTTTGAAAACTGAACTGAGTTTGAAAACTGAACTGAGTTTGAAAACTGAACTGAGTTTGAAAACTGAACTGAGTTTGAAAACTGAAGTGAGTTTGAAAACTGAAGTGAGTTTGAAAACTGAAGTGAGTTTGAAAACTGAACTGAGTTTGAAAACTGAAGTGAGTTTGAAAACTGAAGTGAGTTTGAAAACTGAACTGAGTTTGAAAACTGAACTGAGTTTGAAAGCTGAACTGAGTTTGAAAACTGAACTGAGTTTGAAAACTGAAGTGAGTTTGAAAACTGAAGTGAGTTTGAAAACTGAACTGAGTTTGAAAACTGAACTGAGTTTGAAAACTGAACTGAGTTTGAAAACTGAAGTGAGTTTGAAAACTGAAGTGAGTTTGAAAACTGAAGTGAGTTTGAAAACTGAAGTGAGTTTGAAAACTGAACTGAGTTTGAAAACTGAAGTGAGTTTGAAAACTGAAGTGAGTTTGAAAACTGAAGTGAGTTTGAAAACTGAACTGAGTTTGAAAACTGAACTGAGTTTGAAAACTGAACTGAGTTTGAAAACTGAACTGAGTTTGAAAACTGAAGTGAGTTTGAAAACTGAACTGAGTTTGAAAACTGAAGTGAGTTTGAAAACTGAACTGAGTTTGAAAACTGAAGTGAGTTTGAAAACTGAACTGAGTTTGAAAACTGAACTGAGTTTGAAAACTGAACTGAGTTTGAAAACTGAACTGAGTTTGAAAACTGAACTGAGTTTGAAAACTGAAGTGAGTTTGAAAACTGAAGTGAGTTTGAAAACTGAAGTGAGTTTGAAAACTGAACTGAGTTTGAAAACTGAACTGAGTTTGAAAACTGAACTGAGTTTGAAAACTGAACTGAGTTTGAAAACTGAAGTGAGTTTGAAAACTGAAGTGAGTTTGAAAACTGAAGTGAGTTTGAAAACTGAAGTGAGTTTGAAAACTGAAGTGAGTTTGAAAACTGAACTGAGTTTGAAAACTGAACTGAGTTTGAAAACTGAAGTGAGTTTGAAAACTGAAGTGAGTTTGAAAACTGAACTGAGTTTGAAAACTGAACTGAGTTTGAAAACTGAACTGAGTTTGAAAACTGAACTGAGTTTGAAAACTGAACTGAGTTTGAAAACTGAACTGAGTTTGAAAACCGAACTGAGTTTGAAAACCGAACTGAGTTTGAAAACCGAACTGAGTTTGAAAACTGAAGCGAGTTTGAAAACTGAACCGAGTTTGAAAACTGAAGTGAGTTTGAAAACTGTACTGAGTTTGAAAACTGAACTGAGTTTGAAAACTGAAGTGAGTTTGAAAACTGAAGTGAGTTTGAAAACTGAAGTGAGTTTGAAAACTGAACTGAGTTTGAAAACTGAACTGAGTTTGAAAACTGAACTGAGTTTGAAAACTGAACTTAGTTTGAAAACTGAACTGAGTTTGAAAACTGAAGTGAGTTTGAAAACTGAACTGAGTTTGAAAACTGAACTGAGTTTGAAAACTGAACTGAGTTTGAAAACTGAAGTGAGTTTGAAAACTGAACTGAGTTTGAAAACTGAACTGAGTTTGAAAACTGAAGTGAGTTTGAAAACTGAAGTGAGTTTGAAAACTGAAGTGAGTTTGAAAACTGAACTGAGTTTGAAAACTGAACTGAGTTTGAAAACTGAACTGAGTTTGAAAACTGAACTGAGTTTGAAAACTGAAGTGAGTTTGAAAACTGAAGTGAGTTTGAAAACTGAAGTGAGTTTGAAAACTGAAGTGAGTTTGAAAACTGAAGTGAGTTTGAAAACTGAAGTGAGTTTGAAAACTGAACTGAGTTTGAAAACTGAAGTGAGTTTGAAAACTGAACTGAGTTTGAAAACTGAACTGAGTTTGAAAACTGAACTGAGTTTGAAAACTGAACTGAGTTTGAAAACTGAAGTGAGTTTGAAAACTGAACTGAGTTTGAAAACTGAACTGAGTTTGAAAACTGAACTGATTTTGAAAACTGAACTGAGTTTGAAAACTGAACTGAGTTTGAAAACTGAAGTGAGTTTGAAAACTGAACTGAGTTTGAAAACTGAAGTGAGTTTGAAAACTGAAGTGAGTTTGAAAACTGAACTGAGTTTGAAAACTGAACTGAGTTTAAAAACTGAAGTGAGTTTGAAAACTGAAGTGAGTTTGAAAACTGAAGTGAGTTTGAAAACTGAACTGAGTTTGAAAACTGAACTGAGTTTGAAAACTGAACTGAGTTTGAAAACTGAACTGAGTTTGAAAACTGAAGTGAGTTTGAAAACTGAACTGAGTTTGAAAACTGAACTGAGTTTGAAAACTGAAGTGAGTTTGAAAACTGAACTGAGTTTGAAAACTGAACTGAGTTTGAAAACTGAAGTGAGTTTGAAAACTGAACTGAGTTTGAAAACTGAAGTGAGTTTGAAAACTGAAGTGAGTTTGAAAACTGAAGTGAGTTTGTAAACTGAACTGAGTTTGAAAACTGAAGTGAGTTTGAAAACTGAAGTGAGTTTGAAAACTGAAGTGAGTTTGAAAACTGAACTGAGTTTGAAAACTGAAGTGAGTTTGAAAACTGAACTGAGTTTGAAAACTGAACTGAGTTTGAAAACTGAAGTGAGTTTGAAAACTGAACTGAGTTTGAAAACTGAACTGAGTTTGAAAACTGAAGTGAGTTTGAAAACTGAACTGAGTTTGAAAACTGAACTGAGTTTGAAAACTGAACTGAGTTTGAAAACTGAAGTGAGTTTGAAAACTGAAGTGAGTTTGAAAACTGAACTGAGTTTGAAAACTGAACTGAGTTTGAAAACTGAACTGAGTTTGAAAACTGAACTGAGTTTGAAAACTGAACTGAGTTTGAAAACTGAAGTGAGTTTGAAAACTGAAGTGAGTTTGAAAACTGAAGTGAGTTTGAAAACTGAAGTGAGTTTGAAAACTGAACTGAGTTTGAAAACTGAACTGAGTTTGAAAACTGAAGTGAGTTTGAAAACTGAACTGAGTTTGAAAACTGAACTGAGTTTGAAAACTGAACTGAGTTTGAAAACTGAACTGAGTTTGAAAACTGAAGTGAGTTTGAAAACTGAACTGAGTTTGAAAACTGAACTGAGTTTGAAAACTGAACTGATTTTGAAAACTGAACTGAGTTTGAAAACTGAACTGAGTTTGAAAACTGAAGTGAGTTTGAAAACTGAACTGAGTTTGAAAACTGAAGTGAGTTTGAAAACTGAACTGAGTTTGAAAACTGAAGTGAGTTTGAAAACTGAACTGAGTTTGAAAACTGAAGTGAGTTTGAAAACTGAAGTGAGTTTGAAAACTGAACTGAGTTTGAAAACTGAACTGAGTTTAAAAACTGAAGTGAGTTTGAAAACTGAAGTGAGTTTGAAAACTGAAGTGAGTTTGAAAACTGAACTGAGTTTGAAAACTGAACTGAGTTTGAAAACTGAACTGAGTTTGAAAACTGAACTGAGTTTGAAAACTGAAGTGAGTTTGAAAACTGAACTGAGTTTGAAAACTGAACTGAGTTTGAAAACTGAAGTGAGTTTGAAAACTGAACTGAGTTTGAAAACTGAACTGAGTTTGAAAACTGAAGTGAGTTTGAAAACTGAACTGAGTTTGAAAACTGAAGTGAGTTTGAAAACTGAAGTGAGTTTGAAAACTGAAGTGAGTTTGTAAACTGAACTGAGTTTGAAAACTGAAGTGAGTTTGAAAACTGAAGTGAGTTTGAAAACTGAAGTGAGTTTGAAAACTGAACTGAGTTTGAAAACTGAAGTGAGTTTGAAAACTGAACTGAGTTTGAAAACTGAACTGAGTTTGAAAACTGAAGTGAGTTTGAAAACTGAACTGAGTTTGAAAACTGAACTGAGTTTGAAAACTGAAGTGAGTTTGAAAACTGAACTGAGTTTGAAAACTGAACTGAGTTTGAAAACTGAACTGAGTTTGAAAACTGAAGTGAGTTTGAAAACTGAAGTGAGTTTGAAAACTGAACTGAGTTTGAAAACTGAACTGAGTTTGAAAACTGAACTGAGTTTGAAAACTGAACTGAGTTTGAAAACTGAACTGAGTTTGAAAACTGAAGTGAGTTTGAAAACTGAAGTGAGTTTGAAAACTGAAGTGAGTTTGAAAACTGAAGTGAGTTTGAAAACTGAACTGAGTTTGAAAACTGAACTGAGTTTGAAAACTGAAGTGAGTTTGAAAACTGAACTGAGTTTGAAAACTGAACTGAGTTTGAAAACTGAACTGAGTTTGAAAACTGAACTGAGTTTGAAAACTGAAGTGAGTTTGAAAACTGAACTGAGTTTGAAAACTGAACTGAGTTTGAAAACTGAACTGATTTTGAAAACTGAACTGAGTTTGAAAACTGAACTGAGTTTGAAAACTGAAGTGAGTTTGAAAACTGAACTGAGTTTGAAAACTGAAGTGAGTTTGAAAACTGAAGTGAGTTTGAAAACTGAACTGAGTTTGAAAACTGAACTGAGTTTAAAAACTGAAGTGAGTTTGAAAACTGAAGTGAGTTTGAAAACTGAAGTGAGTTTGAAAACTGAACTGAGTTTGAAAACTGAACTGAGTTTGAAAACTGAACTGAGTTTGAAAACTGAACTGAGTTTGAAAACTGAAGTGAGTTTGAAAACTGAACTGAGTTTGAAAACTGAACTGAGTTTGAAAACTGAAGTGAGTTTGAAAACTGAACTGAGTTTGAAAACTGAACTGAGTTTGAAAACTGAAGTGAGTTTGAAAACTGAACTGAGTTTGAAAACTGAAGTGAGTTTGAAAACTGAAGTGAGTTTGAAAACTGAAGTGAGTTTGTAAACTGAACTGAGTTTGAAAACTGAAGTGAGTTTGAAAACTGAAGTGAGTTTGAAAACTGAAGTGAGTTTGAAAACTGAACTGAGTTTGAAAACTGAAGTGAGTTTGAAAACTGAACTGAGTTTGAAAACTGAACTGAGTTTGAAAACTGAACTGAGTTTGAAAACTGAACTGAGTTTGAAAACTGAACTGAGTTTGAAAACTGAACTGAGTTTGAAAACTGAAGTGAGTTTGAAAACTGAAGTGAGTTTGAAAACTGAACTGAGTTTGAAAACTGAACTGAGTTTGAAAACTGAACTGAGTTTGAAAACTGAACTGAGTTTGAAAACTGAACTGAGTTTGAAAACTGAAGTGAGTTTGAAAACTGAAGTGAGTTTGAAAACTGAAGTGAGTTTGAAAACTGAAGTGAGTTTGAAAACTGAACTGAGTTTGAAAACTGAAGTGAGTTTGAAAACTGAAGTGAGTTTGAAAACTGAACTGAGTTTGAAAACTGAAGTGAGTTTGAAAACTGAACTGAGTTTGAAAACTGAACTGAGTTTGAAAACTGTTGAAAACTGAACTGAGTTTGAAAACTGAACTGAGTTTGAAAACCGAACTGAGTTTGAAAACCGAACTGAGTTTGAAAACCGAACTGAGTTTGAAAACTGAACTGAGTTTGAAAACTGAAGCGAGTTTGAAAACTGAACTGAGTTTGAAAACTGAAGTGAGTTTGAAAACTGTACTGAGTTTGAAAACTGAACTGAGTTTGAAAACTGAAGTGAGTTTGAAAACTGAAGTGAGTTTGAAAACTGAAGTGAGTTTGAAAACTGTACTGAGTTTGAAAACTGAACTGAGTTTGAAAACTGAAGTGAGTTTGAAAACTGAACTGAGTTTGAAAACTGAACTGAGTTTGAAAACTGAAGTGAGTTTGAAAACTGAAGTGAGTTTGAAAACTGAACTGAGTTTGAAAACTGAACTGAGTTTGAAAACTGAAGTGAGTTTGAAAACTGAAGTGAGTTTGAAAACTGAACTGAGTTTGAAAACTGAACTGAGTTTGAAAACTGAACTGAGTTTGAAAACTGAACTGAGTTTGAAAACTGAAGTGAGTTTGAAAACTGAAGTGAGTTTGAAAACTGAACTGAGTTTGAAAACTGAACTGAGTTTGAAAACTGAACTGAGTTTGAAAACTGAACTGAGTTTGAAAACTGAAGTGAGTTTGAAAACTGAAGTGAGTTTGAAAACTGAAGTGAGTTTGAAAACTGAAGTGAGTTTGAAAACTGAAGTGAGTTTGAAAACTGAACTGAGTTTGAAAACTGAACTGAGTTTGAAAACTGAACTGAGTTTGAAAACTGAACTGAGTTTGAAAACTGAACTGAGTTTGAAAACTGAACTGAGTTTGAAAACTGAACTGAGTTTGAAAACTGAACTGAGTTTGAAAACTGAACTGAGTTTGAAAACTGAAGTGAGTTTGAAAACTGTACTGAGTTTGAAAACTGAATTGAGTTTGAAAACTGAAGTGAGTTTGGAAACTGAACTGAGTTTGAAAACTGAACTGAGTTTGAAAACTGAACTGAGTTTGAAAACTGAACTGAGTTTGAAAACTGAACTGAGTTTGAAAACTGAAGTGAGTTTGAAAACTGAACTGAGTTTGAAAACTGAAGTGAGTTTGAAAACTGAAGTGAGTTTGAAAACTGAACTGAGTTTGAAAACTGAACTGAGTTTGAAAACTGAACTGAGTTTGAAAACTGAAGTGAGTTTGAAAACTGAATTGAGTTTGAAAACTGAAGTGAGTTTGAAAACTGAAGTGAGTTTGAAAACTGAAGTGAGTTTGAAAACTGAAGTGAGTTTGAAAACTGAAATGAGTTTCTAAAACTGAAGTGAGTTTGAAAACTGAAGTGAGTTTGAAAACTGAACTGAGTTTGAAAACTGAACTGAGTTTGAAAACTGAAGTGAGTTTGAAAACTGAAGTGAGTTTGAAAACTGAAGTGAGTTTGAAAACTGAAGTGAGTTTGAAAACTGAACTGAGTTTGAAAACTGAAGTGAGTTTGAAAACTGAAGTGAGTTTGAAAACTGAAGTGAGTTTGAAAACTGAACTGAGTTTGAAAACTGAACTGAGTTTGAAAACTGAACTGAGTTTGAAAACTGAACTGAGTTTGAAAACTGAACTGAGTTTGAAAACTGAACTGAGTTTGAAAACTGAAGTGAGTTTGAAAACTGAAGTGAGTTGTTTGAAAACTGAAGTGAGTTTGAAAACTGAAGTGAGTTTGAACTGAGATTGAACTTAGATCTAACTGAGCTGAGCTGAGCTGAGCTGAGCTGACCTGAACTGAACTGAACTGAACTGGTCCGGCCCGGTGTTTTGACGAGTTTCCTCCACTTCCAGTCTTCCTGCCACTTCTAAAATTGTACGGTACCTCGCTAGTTACATACCGAACATGAGAAAATTTATCTAGTAATTTTATCATGGGGCCTGGGTGTTAGCAACTCCCATTTAGTCGTGGAAGATGGTCTCCGGATGAGGTATTTTTATTATTTAATTAGATTCCCCCACTTTCAGTTTATCCTCACCGTGTAACTGTTTGAGCCCCTTACCGTTTTGGCAGGACCATATTGATCATTTTGGTATCCGTGTCGTGCGGGTTTGCCGCATTCAGTCGAAAATGTACGAATTACCCCGCCTATCCCCACTTTTTTAATGTTTTTACGCTATAATCATGTTCTATACATGCCGTGTTACGGTTTCAGCCCCTTACCGTGGTTCCAGGTTCATACTGCTGGTAATTTTGGGGTCCGTGTTGTGCGGGTTTGCCGCATGCAGCAAAAATGTACGAATTACCTCCCCTATCCCCACTTTTTTAATGTTTTTACACCATAATCATGTTTTATACATGACTTGGTACATGTTTAGCCTAATCCCGTCGTGGCAGGATACCGTTGCTGGACCGTTGCTAACTTTATTAGGCACATGTTTTTTTGTGTCGGACAAAAATAATGCGCATCCTTCATTTTTTTCAGGCGACAACATGAACAAAATTTTGAACGCCAACTGGGAGGAAGTTTTGAACGAATTAAAGCCCAGTTTCGAAGACGCGCTTTCCGAAATTTTCCGAGACGTTACCAACCGGCTTTTCAGCAAAGTGCCGCTCGACGAACTCTATCCCGAGCATGAGAAAAAATGATTTTCTACAGCCTCCGTACTTTGCTAACAATTAACGCTTACCTAATATAAATTGAGGCTAATTTCACCGGAAAATAAAATTTATTTTCCAAACCTTCTATGAGCCCTATCTGCAGAGCGCAAACTAATAGTATGTTTTAACAAAACATAGTAGGTATGTTTCAAAGCGTAAGTTTGGATTTATGGTGAAATTAAACGTCGAAAATTCAAATAAATTGTGGGCCCATTACGAAGCGTGAAAAGATTATTGATTAGTGATAATTTTTATTGTTATAAAAACCCGATTATCTTTTGTTTTACTGCATTCAGAAGAAAGTTGAAACCGCTACTGGTTATTGTAAATGTTTACTTTTGAGTGTTTTTCAAGCTTTCTTAAGCTTTAAGCTTCTCTCTCTCTCTATTACTTGTATTTCTATTAGCATGCCGAGTAGCTCAATAATGTTTCCCGCGGATCGAAATAGTACTAGATATTTTTTGAAACTACGATTGCCACGATAAAAGGAAATTTTTATTGTTTTAAATATTACATTCCTTATTTCTTGAATTTATTTTATCACCCCGCCAATTCATGGAGCTTTCTCGTGTCACGTCATACTATACATAAAAATTATATTATGATATAAATAACAGTCGTAGGCACAGGAGACTGCGTTTCACTGGTGACCCTATCCCTGATCCTACGACTGCAAAATTCTTAAGGGTCGATCATCCACCAGATATAAATAACATTAAGTATATAATAGTATGATATTACTATACATTAACATGATATTATTATATACTTCGAGTTTGAACTTCAGTTTGAGCTTGACTTCGAGTTTCAGTTCGAGTTTGAACGTCAGTTTGAGTTTGACTTCGACTTTCAGTTTGAGTTTTAACGTCAGTTTGAGTTTGACTTCGAGTTTGAACGTCAGTTTGAGTTTGACTTCGAGTTTGACGTTCAGTTTGAGTTTACCTTCGACTTTCAGTTCGAGTTTGAACTTCAGTTTGAGTTTGACTTCGAGTTTCAGTTCGAGTTTGAACGTCAGTTTGAGTTTGACTTCGAGTTTAACTTCGACTTTCAGTTCGAGTTTGAACTTCAGTTTGAGTTTGATTTCGAGTTTAACTTCGAATTTGAAAGTCAGTTTGAGTTTAACTTCAAGTTTCAGTTCGAGTTTGAACTTCAGTTTGAGTTTGACTTCGAGTTTCAGTTCGAGTTTGAACGTCAGTTTGAGTTTGACTTCGAGTTTCAGTTCAGTTTGAACTTCAGTTTGAGTTTGACTTCGACTTTCAGTTTGAGTTTGAACGTCAGTTCGAGTTTAACTTCAAGTTTCAGTTCGAGTTTGAACTTCAGTTTGAGTTTGACTTCGACTATCAGTTCGAGTTTGAACTTCAGTTTGAGTTTGACTTCGAGTCTCAGTTCAAGTTTGAACTCCAGTTTGAGTTTGACTTCAACTTTCAGTTCGAGTTTGAACGTCAGTTTGAGTTTGACTTCAAGTATCAGTTCGTGTTTGAACTTCAGTTTGAGTTAAACTTCGAGTTTGGATTTCAGTTTGAGTTTGACTTCGAGTTTCAGTCCGTGTTTGAACGTCAGATCGAGTTTCATGTTCAGATCGAGTTTGATTATCACTGATAACTAATGTTGAATTTGAAGTGACTCATGAACGAATTTTGTTAATCTTTGAAAGAACTTCTTTTGAACGTCAGTTTTTTTTTTAAATTTCTTTTATTTAAGAACTCTTTACCCCTTAAAAGATCTTGCTGCCGTTAGCGGTCTGGAGACGAACTGCTGGCCTCCTGCAGCTCAGTGCTGCTGCTGGCAGCGGCTGTCTGGAGAAACAGCCCTGAAACAGGAGAAGCCCGCCACTTCCAGGCACATCCACAACGCAAGTCCTTCTAGTCACATCACTAGTACCAGTTCCACCCGTCGGCCGGTCTGGGTAGTTTCGTCTGGGGTCCGTCAGCCCGTGCAAATGCGATCATTTCGTTCTTATCGGTGAAAAAACTCGCGTCCTCCGTTGAACTTTTTCAAATTTTGATTCCCTCGTTTCGATGTGAAGTGCTGCATTTTTCCGCGAGTGTGTACATTTCGACGATTTTCCGAGAGAGACAGGAGGAGGCGGCCATGCCCACCATCTAGGTGGCGTCCCAGCATCCAATCAATAACCTCCAGCCGGTTGAGGTGTCTAGGTATGTAACCGAAATCTTCCAATGTGCTATCGTATGAAATTTTTTTTTTTTATCAAACCGTTCAATTGCAGGTGAATTGATGATAAATTTCGTAACGTATAGTTTACATCCAAATTTGTATAAAACAAGGTTAGGTGAGTTCGTTTTGAGTTGTTTGCGTTTGGTGCCTAGGTCAGTTTTTTTGCACGCAGCAAAATTATAAACTTGCTGTACCTGCTCGCAAACGATCCTCTCTGATTCGCACATTCTAGCGGAAAACACCACCTATTCACATTTTTTCTAAAATTATTGTCCACCTACATTACAGAAACATAAGTCGGTACACAATATCCACAGATCTGAAGTTAGCCCAAATCGTTTTTTGAAAGGTTCTCATTAAATATTACTAGGTAGGTGAGTACCTCCCTTACTTTCATAAGTAAATTACCTTATTTGAATACCTATTTTTGGAATCCAATTTGTTAAATGTTTTTGGGCTGTCTGCGTCAGTTGAAAATATTAGTTGACTGTCTATACCTATGTAACAGTCTATTTCAGATCAACTGATGATTAGTTATTAGGTTAACTGCCAATTGAAATGCCCTACATTATAATAGATAAGGCACCTAATTTCTCCTTGCATCGGCCCAATTTGGATCCAAATGTGATCTGTATAATCATATAACATCATCAGTATAATCTCAGGTTTCAGGCAAACTATAAACTTTGCAATACCTGCGCATCTGAATCGTCGCTCAAGCGGCAACACCGGCTATCTCGTATTAACATACTGGGATTGAGGCGTTGCGACGATATCAAAATTAGGCCAAAGATTATTTTTAACAATGGTCGCCGCAGGTTTCGATAACAACTTTCATGCACTCACTTGAACTGCTTAGGTAGGTACTTGTTACAATATACCTATATAGGTAGGTACATTGTATGTTACCAACACAATGATATTGGCACTTGTTTGGTGCTTTCTGTTTTATTTTTTTTCTGGCCGAAAAAATGAAACTTTTTGAGGATTCTTGGTCTTAAAGCATTTGTTTGACGCTGCAAAATACGTGGTTATTTTTTATGTTTCGGTAACTTGACAAATTTTTATTTAACCGGGATTTAGAATTTGGGTAGTTAGTTTTTTATCCACGCAGCTTCCAAAGCAATCAAAATATAATCAATTAGTGTCGGAAATTCACTTATCGAAACATGACAGTATTGTGAGTTATCTGCGCACCGCAATTTTCGTCATTTTTACCATTCCACCTCTGGATCATTTCCTTCGGCCGAAATTCGGATTCTCCTGCCTAAGTTCTGAAGTAATTACAAGCCTTATGCTCCCATGATTCGAAGGGATATCCTGACTGGTAAGGAAGCGGTGGCCTTTCAGCGATAAAGATCTTTTGTGCGCCAGACGCCAGTCTTTCCGCGCGTAATTTTATCAACCTCTCGAGCTTTTTACCAACCACCCTCAACACGAGACTCTTCTAAGAGTTTATCGACCCTAGTTGTTCCCAGGTGGTTTCCTCAAATTGAAAGATCAACGCTGAATAATACTGGCTGTCTAGCGTATTGTAGTGGATTTATTCACCTAAAATTTTCCGGACATTATTCACTCAATCGCTCATATATCTAAAACTGTTTGTAATTAAGAAAAATACTCGAACAGCATTTTCGAAGATGAATAAATTGTTGACAATTTAAGCGCAATCGCAGCTTTTTAGTTGGGATAGCCTCTGAGGTACAGCTTGCCTAACAATGGTGATTTTCTCCAAAAGGTTGAACTTTTGAGTTTTGCTCGTTTTACAAGTTGAATATCAGAAAAAATGTAACCCCTGCCACGGAAGTTGTTGTTAATCTTATTAACTTAAATTGAGACCAAAAGAGGATAAGTAGCTCTAATACAGCCTGGCTTTTCACAAAAAAAAGGAGTAAAAAACCGAAATTTTTGAATGTCCTGAGAAGGAGAGGTCGTACTGCCATAAGCGCTCGAACTGTAATTGACGGAATGTAGAGAAAATCTTCAGACAACCAATTTTATTTTTATTTTAATCAACTAAATGTTGGTGGAATCAACTCGAATTGAAGGCAGACTTTGGGTTGTGGCAACACTCCGCTCGACCAGTTCGTATCCTCTTGTGGGTGCCAATGCTCAGACATTAAAACAAGACTACAGAACAAATAACTAAATGTATAGCCGGTTGGAGGTTGCAAATGACGTGAGATTAATTAGCGTGGCTAATCACCACGTTCTCTTTTACCTTTTTGGTTAGTCGCGATTACCTATCTTCTTGAGCCTACGTGCCACATTTTTACTCCTCGAATTTGTTCAATAAAAATTCTTTTTTACCCGTCGTATACGGCCTAATCGCTTTCGTACCCTTCAAATGGTGACCCCGACGTGATCGGTTCGTTTGGTTTGTGTATTTTTCGGTCGGACCTTTTTAAATCGAACTATGTCAGATCCGTCAGACGATGATGGTCCCAAGGACAATTCGCGTCCCGGTACTCCCAAACCGACGAGTGCTAAAGTTGGGCAAATTGACGCGGTTAAAATCGGTCCAATCTGGCGGAAAAATACGAAAATTTGGTTTCGTCAAATTGAGGCTCAGTTTGCGAACGCTCGTTGCCGTTCGGAATCTAGACGCTATAACTATGTATTAGCAAGCCTCGAACCGGACGTCGTTGAGCTTATCTCCGACTTTTTCAACAAGGATCTTACGAATCAGCCGTATACCGACCTCAAAGCTCGTCTGATCGCCGAATTCGAGGAATCGGAAAACCGCAAGGTGACAAAACTTTTATCAGAACTCGAACTGGGTGATAAACGGCCGTCTGCGTTACTAAGAGAGATGCGTAGCCTTGCTGGCACCAGTATTTCCGACGAATTTCTCCAATCGATGTTCATTCAGCGTTTACCTACAAACGTACGGTCTATACTCGCTGTTACCAAAGACGATTTGGACGCTCAGGCTACGATGGCTGATAAAATAGTCGAATATTCGCCCACTCCACAGTTCTGCGCCATAAATAAAAATTCTACGTCTCGTGAGTCTTGTCAGTCGTCGTCACTTGACGAGCGGCTCAGGCGCCTGGAATCCATGGTCGCCGTTATAAGATCAGAGATAAAAAATATCTCATCTCGTCACCGCGCCCGTTCGCGTTTTCGGTCGCGCTCTACATCATCAGGTCGTCGCAGTCGTGGTAATTCAGTTTCGTCGCCCGGAAATCATCAAATGTGTTGGTACCATAAAAAATTTGGGAAAAATGCGACAAAATGCATTTCCCCATGCACATGGTCCAACACAGTCAACTCGTCAAATTCGGAAAACTAAATCGTCCTGTTGTCGATGCGGCGGACAGCAGTACAGGAACGTCAAGCCGCCTGTACGTGTACGATAAAACAACAAACCTCAAGTTTCTCGTAGATACGGGTGCTGAGGTATCCGCCATACCGCTGACAAATATCGAAAAACGACGACAACCAAATCGGACACTATATGCGGCTAACGGCTCGCCAATACCTTCATACGGCGAACGTCTAATGCAAATAAATCTTGGACTTCGCCGGCAATATAATTGGCCGTTTCTCATTGCAGCCGTCCAAATGCCGATAATTGGTGCCGATTTTTTAAAAAATTACTCCCTGTTGGTAGACTTAAAAAATAAAAAATTGATTGATACTAGCACAAATTTAAAAATAAATGCTAATCAATCCAACTCAAGTCTACCAACACTCCACGTCGTCAACCCGCACCATGACTATGCGGACTTGCTCAAAAAATTTCCGAATTTGCTCCGAGAACATCCTTCGTTCGCCGAGACCACTGCCGACTTCGCTCATGCGATCGTGACCAACGGACGACCCGTGGTGTCAAAGCCGCGTCGCCTGAGCCCCGACAAACTCCAACAAGCCAAAATCGAGTTTCAAAAAATGATTGACCTTGGCATCTGCAGACCATCCAAGAGCTCATGGTCGAGCCCGCTCCATCTTGTTCCTAAGAAGGACGGCTCGTGGAGGCCTTGTGGCGATTATAGACAACTAAATGCGATAACCGTCCCCGATCGATATCCAGTGCCGAACCTCCAAGACTTCAATTACCAACTGGCCGGAAAATCAGTTTTTTCAAAAATCGACCTCGTTCGTGCTTTCCACCACATCATGGTGGAACCGAACGACGTGCATAAAACGGCCGTTATTACGCCGTTCGGCCTCTTTGAATTTTTGCGGCTACCCTTTGGGCTTCGCAACGCCGGCCAGTCGTTCCAACGATTCATGGATACGATCCTTCGTGACTTCGATTTCGCATATTGCTTCATTGACGACTGCCTCATCGCATCATCTTCGATCGCCGAACATCGCGAACACCTTCGCCGCATCTTCGAGCGTCTGAACCAATACGCAATCAACATCAACTTGGAGAAAAGCGAATTTGGGAAATCCGAGGTTGCCTTTCTGGGATTCCAAGTTTCGGCTGAGGGACTGCGACCACTTTCGACTCGAGTCCAGGCGGTTCTCGACTTCGAGCAGCCCAAGACGATTGCTCAGTTGAGAAGCTACCTGGGTATGCTTAATTTTTATCGTCGGTCGATTCCTCATGCCGCGCAGATTCAGCAGCCTCTCTACGCGCTCTGTCAGGACGTTCGCAAAAATGACAAGCGACCCGTGCAGTGGACTCCGGAAACCGTCGACGCCTTCATCGCCAGCAAACGTCAGCTGGCCGACGCAGCACTTCTCGCGCATCCGTCCGTAGACCTTCCTATGCTTCTGATGGTCGATGCTTCGGGAACTGGCATGGGTGCTTCATTGCACCAACGCAACGGTGACACTCTGCAGCCGCTTGCCTTCTACTCGAAATCGCTTACGCCAACGCAGGTCAAGTATGCAGCCTACGACAGGGAGCTACTTGCCTGTTATTCTGCTGTGAAGCATTTTCGCCATCTCCTCGAGGGCCGACCATTCACAATCTATACCGACCATAAGCCGTTGACCTATGCCTTTCGTCAGCGTCCCGAAAAAGCTTCGCCGCGACAGCTGCATCATCTCGACTTCATCGGGCAATTTACTACCGACATCAGGTACGTTGCCGGTCGCGACAACGTTTCGGCCGATTTTCTATCGCGCGTTTCTTCGGTCGCGTTCGCGTCCCCAGTCGACCACGGCACTCTGGCAGAGGCTCAACTTCATGACTCTGAGCTCGCCGACCTTCGCTCTTCGTCATCGACCTCACTCCAATTGAAGGAAATTCTTCTCGCCGGCGGTAAATCATTGTGGGTCGACGTCTCGACAGGCAAACTCCGTCCTTACGTCCCCAGCAACTTCCGTCGCCTGATTTTTGACCTCATCCATGGTCTATCACATCCTGGAGTTCGAGCGACCGTCAACATGGTGAAGGAGCGATACGTCTGGCCGTCGGTGGACAAGGACGTCCGCGTTTGGGCTCAAACCTGCATACCCTGCCAGAGAGTAAAGGTTACTCGACACGTCAACAGCCCCATCGGCTCGTACGCTCCGCCTACTCGCCGCTTTGCACACGTCAACATCGATTTCGTGGGCCCTCTGCCGCCGTCCCGAGGATGCTGCTACATGCTCACCATGGTCGACCGCTTCTCGCGTTGGCCGGAGGTCGCTGCCGTTCCAGATTGCGGTGCCGAAACCGCTGCTAATGCCATCCTGTCTTCATGGATATCAAGATATGGCGTTCCTGAATTTATCACGAGCGACCGCGGCAGACATTTCGACTGCTCTCTGATGAAGGAACTCACATTGGCCCTAGGTATCCAGCATCTGAAAACGACAGCGTACCATCCCTGTGCGAACGGTCTTGTGGAACGATTCCACAGAGTCCTCAAAGCGTCACTCAAGGAACCGTGCGTTTTCCGGCGCGTTTTCTTTCTATCGTTAGCCACTAGGGGGGGAGTGCTGTGGGTGCCAATGCTCAGACATTAAAACAAGACTACAGAACAAATAACTAAATGTATAGCCGGTTGGAGGTTGCAAATGACGTGAGATTAATTAGCGTGGCTAATCACCACGTTCTCTTTTACCTTTTTTGGTTAGTCGCGATTGCCTATCTTCTTGAGCCTACGTGCCACATTTTTATTCCTCGAATTTGTTCAATAAAAATTCTTTTTTACCCGTCGTATACGGCCTAATCGCTTTCGTACCCTTCACTCTCAGCTTTTCTCACTCATTTCGTACTTCATCTTCTAAATTGGTGTCCAACACGGACAGGCCATTTTTTTGCCTCTATATTCCTAACCAACACCCTGGTTTCAGAAAAGTACGCGAACGGGTGCCTACTCAACTCACTGAGTACACTCTAAAATTCAATATTGTGGAGGAGGAGTGATGTGGCCACCACCTCACTAGGTCCCCTCGACCATTGACTGTTCGTATCAAACTGCCCATGATATGCCCCGCATTACTTCTAATACAGGATGAAAGAGTCCGAATTGAGAAGTAGTCGCCATAAAATACCAAAATGACGGTCTTGCCACGCTGGAAATCCTTGCCTGGAGGTAATTACAGCTAATGTTGGCATTCCTGCTCGGCATATTTCCTTCCGGACGTCCGTCCTTGAACCTCTCGAGGATTTCACTGCAGATGGAGATTCTCCGGTTGGCCGGGCACGATTTCGTAGCTCCGGGACGTTGTAGGTATCGTCCGTGCGAGTCTTCAGCGAATTTTGGTGGGGGAAGCCGAAGCTGCTCGACGGCCTTCTTGACCTGCCGTTCGGTATACGTGGAATCCGGAATGTTCGGCTTGGACTAGATTTGCCAGTTGACGTGTTTGTCACTAACTTTGGCGTTATACCCGAGAAAAATGTTCACAAACTTCCAAAAATCGTCCCTCTTCCGCAAACCAACAGCGTTTTGGGTCTCCTTTGAGTCCTCCCGTGTGTCACGTTATGAATTGATCCTTACATTCTTTCAAAACCCACCTGCCCATGGTCCGAGACTTGAATAAAATTTGTTTCCACCAATTTTGGAGTTTTTTTAAATTTTTCTTCCCAGCTTAATTTCGCCTCTTAGATTTCGCAGCTGAAACGTTCAGAAATCGGTACGACCAACGTCGAGGTCACAAATAATGAATACACTTTGTCTGTTTTTCATTAGCATAATCCGACCATGAGGCAAATCTAGTTCGCGTTTCGTTTTCTTGCCCCATTTAGTTTTGGATTCGTTGTTCTCCTGTCTTGAATATAGCTTTCGAATCATCTCACAGTTTCTCTCGAGCGCGAAGTTTCACCGATGAAATGGGGGCTTCGAATAGAAAGTGTTCACAGTCAAGTGGCTATTCGGCGAATAATGTTCGGTATACAGTATCGATCACCAGGTTCTCTATGACTGTTATTATGCCATTTTGTACCCCAATATGCGGGCACCCGCTTATTTCTAAGCCCGATGACGCTCTAAATAGTTGTTGTTGTTTTGGACAGGATATTTTCACTTTCGATTTCTTGAATCAACCGATCACCACCCGTTGATGTATTTAAATTTTTAAATTCGAAAAATTAAAAAACTGCCATAACACCTCTACGTCGATTGTTCACACGAGTACAATGCTGTTTTCAGATTTTTGCGTACTTTTCGAGAAAATCGTAAAACTTTTGTCTCTACAGCAGCGCTATCTCTGACGTCCCCTTTAGCCTGAAACGGATCGTTTGATTTTTTGGAATGTTGTCTCTTCATCGCTTTCTGATATGATGAAAGCCCTTAGTGATTGTAATAAATGAAAAAATTGAGAAAACATTTAAAAAACTTTCCAGAATTCGTGGTTCAGGAGCATCTACATTTATTAGCGTTTACATCGATTAGGTACATCCTAAGTTATTTTTCGTTCAGAACAGTTCGTCGGTTTTGCATAAGTTTTAGCAATCGTGCTCGACTGCAATTCCGTTTTCCATGAACCTCCCCGTTTCTTGAAGAGTTATTCGCCCGGCTCACGATCATTTTTGAACGGTTACAGCAACAGGTTCATTATGTTTCGTAGTCTATCTATAGACTGAATGAATTTCCTTGCAAATGCCGACTCAAGCCTTGGGATAAGGCATTCCAAGACTTTGAGCTTTTGGATCGTTCCAATCTGTCGGCCATTGCTTTTAGTTCGTTTGGAGAGAAAATGAACCAGTGGTGCGTAGATAACACACAATACTTCCATATTTTGAAACGTAAAATTGTGACACAATTTGATCATATTTTGACATCTTTTAAGGGTGTTTAGGCCAAAAATATCGAAAAATTCACTATTAAAATTTTAAAATTCGCCCAAAATGAAAAAACGCTACATTTTCGGAATGTAAAAAATATCCACATATTCTGCAAGGTAAAACGAAGATTTTGAGACCAAGAACGCTCAAATCGGTTCATTTTTGTGGCCGCAAAAAAATAAAATAGAAAACACTAAAAATGCTAATATATCGGGAGTACTGTGCGTTATCCAAATTCCGATTAAACAGAGTGTTAGGTCTTGCCGAGACAAACATTTCAGTTCAAGAAATTTGAAAAAAGGTTGAGAAATGAGGGAGTTATGGCCATTTTTGTAAATGACCACAGACGGACAGACGGACAGACGGACACACGGACAGACGGACACACGGACAGACGGACACACGGACACACGGACACACAGACACTTGTTCGGGAAGTGATTCTGAGTAAATGTTTATAAGAAAAAGTTTTTTCTGAAGCTCCGTTCCGATTCTCGATTTTAGGACGATCACAATACTTCCATTTACTCCGTAAATATGGAAGTAAAAATCGCATTTCCACAAACGGGATCGATATTCGTAATAGTATTGGTGTTATTTACATGTTCAAATGGATTTTGAATTTTTATTGCATTCCAACTCCTCCTCTAACAACAACAACAACAACAACTCCTCCTCTAACAACAACAACAACAACAACTATAAAACCTCTGTGGAACTATTTAGTTGTTTAAATGGGCTCAAAAAAGAGTTTTAGATATTACCAGCAATGTTCTGGTCGAAGTAGAAAAATTATGTTGCAAATGGTGTTGAAAAAAATGTCAAAAAAATTTGGAACTTTTGAAATTTGGAAATTTCATTGAGAAAGTGCGTTATAAAAATTGTTGAAATCCCTCTGTACGGTTAATGGGAAATGACATAAATAGGTCACGTTGTAGGATGGCAATTCTATAAAATTTCATAAAATAATAAAATAAAATGTTAGAATTTAAACATTTAAAAATTTTTTAAGAAAATTTTTCAAAAATTGATTTTATATTTACCTATTTACAACAGAATATAATCCGAAAAAATTTGAAAATTTCATGGAGTTATTTTATTGGGAAATTGCGTCGTAAAAATTGTTGAAATTGCCCTGTGGGGTCGACTGAAAAGTCGAATTTTAAACATTGAGTTATGGTCAGGTTGTAGGATGGTCGATTGTGGATTGTATAGTCGAAGACGTTTTTCTTTTATAAAATACCCAATTATACTACAATCAATTCTATTATCTCAATATTTTTATAAATGTTGACTGCCTAAATATTAGATTTTTTGTTTTCGTTCAAGTGCAAATTTGATATCACATTTTCCAAATTTTCGGCCCTGTTTACTCGAACTTGTTCAAACAAGTTGGACGTGGTTTGATCTCTAATTCATGGCGATCAAACAAGAAAAAATTCCCATGAGATAAAAAATGCCACGCAAATGCGCTTCTGCTGGAAATGAGTTCTGGCCTGTTTTCAAAAATAAACGCCTCTTTCCTTTTGTTCCATAATACGTGTTTTCTATTTTTATTCGCTCCGCTTTCACAAGAAATCTACGTGGTCATTTATTTGGTATCGACCCCACCGGTGGGCATAAAAATAGACGCTTTGACCATTAAAGAAGAATTTGTAATTTTGAGCGATAGGAATTCAGTAGCTATCAGCCTGAAAGAGAGCTAAGGAGACGACATTTTGAAAACCACGCACAGTACCTCCGCGCAATGATAGTTTTTGGTTCTGGTCGGAATTTCTAATCTGATTTATTGACATATCGACATTGCAAACATTCCCGAGTTCAAAACACATATGTTCAGCGTAAGAAAAGTCCAAAACACATATTTTCAGTAAAAAAACAGGTTTATGTGAATTCTATTAGGTTTTGGGTTTTCCCCATATTATAGTAGTAATTTTTGAACATCATTTTTGTGACCACCGTGTGACAAGCGATTCCAGCCTCGTCACGGTCTCAACCATTACACGATTAACTGGAAAATTTCCCGGAGTCGAACTATAATTGACATTATTGTCGAGTGAGTTGATATTTTCTCGCGTGATACGTCAAGTGTTTCGACACGCGACGAATTGTACGTGCAAACGGGCAATTTGTGTGTAACGGAATACGCGATTGAATGATCTACTGAAAGTGTATCGTCGATACGCGCGATGAATATTGATCATAGGATAAAAAGTATAACAATAAACAAAAATTCAAATTTTGCAAAAATTAAAAGAAACCAGTGGTGCGTAGATAACACACACTACTTCCATATTTTGAAACGTAAAATTGTGACACAATTTGATCATATTTTGACTGCTTTTGAAAGTGTTTAGGTCAAAAATATCAAAAAATTCAGTATTAAAATTTTAAAATTCGCCCAAAATGAAAAAACGCTACATTTTCGGAATGTAAAAAATATCCACATATTCTGCAAGGTAAAACGAAGATTTTGAGACCAAGAACGCTCAAATCGGTTCATTTTTGCGGCCGGAAAAAAATAAAATAGAAAACACTAAAAATGCAAATATCTCGGAAGTACTGTGCGTTATCCAAATTCCGATTAAACAGGGTGTTAGGTCATGCCGAGACAAACATTTCAGTTCAAGAAATTTGAAAAAAGGTTGAGAAATGAGGGAGTTATGGCCATTTTTGTAAATGACCACAGACGGACTAACGGACTAACGGACTAACGGACACACGGACACACAGACACTTGTTCAGGAAGTGATTCTGAGTAAATGTGTATAAGAAAAAGTTTTTTCTGAAGCTCCGTTCCGATTCTCGATTTTAGGACGATCACAATACTTCCATTTACTCTGTAAATATGGAAGTAAAAAATTTATCAAAACGAATAAATTATCAAAAAATTATTGTAAAAATTGTTAAAAAATTAAATTGTCTAACTGAAGAGCCATAAATAATTAATTTAAATAATGTTCTCCATTCTCTAGCCCAAAAAGTAATTCAAAGTAGTTCAAAAAACGATTATTCCTTTATTTACTTTTTTCTTTACAGGCCTTCTTGATATAATGTATGGCCATACAGGTGAATCAGTCTGACCTCACCTTTGTCATCGATGCCTGTGTCATTTACTACGTAGAATGTTGTCCTTTGTAAACGTAGCCGGCCTTTGTGGCTCCGAGCTCGTACATGTGGCCTATCATTTGGCCCATTGACATTTCAGCGAATCTTTTTTTATCCGATCCGCTCGTTCTTTTATGCCGATCGGTTAATTTGAATGTTTCATTGTCTGAGGTGAAATTTCAAGTAAATATTTTCGGATTCTTTTCCCTAGCGCAATGTATATTGCAGAGAAAAAATGGTTATCGGAATTCGTTCTCAATGCAACCATCAATTTAGGACCAGAAAAGTCCGAGTTTCGGGAATTTGGAAATTGAAATTACAATTTCAGGGAAAAGGACACTGCAGGCGCGGATTCGAGATCGTCATCGCCTAATATTGTCAAAATTTTGAACATTTTCACCTAATCTCTTATTTATAGGTACGTTTTATCAAACTGAAACGTGTTTGGTAGCTTTATGAATAATTGAAAATTGAATTTCTCTCGTCGATTCCAGCGGAAGACAGTAATATTGCTTTAAATTGAATTTATTCAACCTTTAGAGAGCAACAAGGTCGCAACAAGCCGATTTGACGGCGCCTTAGCGACGTCAGCTGTAAACGTAAATGGCAGAGCCATCATTTATGTAAAGACGGTAATTTAAATGAAAATGGGGCTCCTCTAATCTACGGTTTAACTTCCAGGGTTCGCTTTCTCAGCAGTCGCCCTTCGAAGGGTTAAGTGAATTATTTAGACGGTGACTATGGTGGAAGACCTTTGGCTAAGTATTGATCTTCACTATCTTCCACCCGAGAAACGAGGTGTATTTTAGGGTAAATTGAGCCTAGACGGTGCAATATTCGACGAATTTCCGTAAAATCATTCGTATGAGGGAATATTTGCAGAGGCCATGAGTCAACTGGGGAGATACAGCTGGGCTCTGGGCCCTGGACCTGATCCAGTGGCCAGGAAAATCGAGAAATCCCTCCCTGCGGGATTTTTCCGTCTTATCCTAGTACTGAACCTGTACCACCTTCCTAGGGGTTTCAATGGATTTTTATTTACTTAGGTGGCAAATTTTCCTACGTACAGCATCGTGGACACCCCTGAAGAAGCCGAAATTGGCGAAAGCGCTTGAGAGATTAATTAATCTAGTTGTTAATAACTTAATTTTTATCAGGCGCATCCGTCTCTCCTACACCAATTAAACTTCTACAATATACACTAAAGAAAAAAAAAAAGATTTTTTCAAGGACTTAAGCGATTTTTAAAAGAATTTCACCGGCCTTTTTAGGAGTTTTGTTAAAGATTTTTTTAGGGGATTTTTCAGGGATTTTTGGTAGATACTAGGTATATAGGATTTTTTAGAGAATATTTTAGATTTAAAGGTATATTTTTAGAAAATGTTTTAGGGGATATTGTAAGGGATTTTTAGAAGGATAAATTATGAATAATTTTAATTTTTTTTTTATTTTTGGGAATATTTTTAGAAATTTTTAGAGATTTTGTTGGGAATTTTAAGGATTTTTTAGGGATTTTTAAAAAATATCGTAGGGATTTTTATTTACGTTGGTGGCAGATTTTCCCACGTCTACAGCATCGTGGACACCCCTAAAGAAGCCAAAATTGGCGAAAGCGCTTAGTCGATTAATAACTCAATTTTTATTAGGCACATCCGCCTCACCTACATCAATTGAACGTCTACATTATCTACTAAAAATAAAAATAAAATTTCCCGTAGTCCAATTAAAATTTCCCCAAAACGGAAAAATTATCCCCACCGTACGACTCGAATTTCCCTCCCATGTTCGGTTAATTACAGAACACCCGTTTGTCTTCCGATAAGCATCCACCTCCCACCACGTTGGCCAACTTTCGTCGCGCCTGTTGGAAGATAGACCCTTCCCTCATCCAGACCAGCGGACCGCGGTACAAATTGGATTTTCCACAACAGTTCACCATCCCCTGCCGAACTATGCTGGCTAATTGTCCGTCTGTCACTGAAGCCGAACGAGAATTCGACCGCTGTTTGATGGCCGGAGTCAAATTGCCTCGTGTTTATTGAAGAAAGTGAGGGAGGAAACTAAGGACGGAAACTGAAAGAGGAAACTACCAACTGCAAAAGAAACTTGGGAAGGAACCTACCAACGGGGAAACTAAGAGGGAAAACTTAGGGAAGGCACTAGCACTGAGGAGGGAAACGAGCAACTAGGTAAGAGTTTTTCTCTTAGTTACTAGTTTCCTCCCTACTGAGGAAACTAAGGGAAGAAACTACGAACTAAGGGGGGATCCTTAGGGTGGAAATTTAGTAGGGCAACCAGCAACTTAGGGATGAAACTAGCAACTAAGGGAAGAAATCGGCAGCTGAGGGAGGAAACTGAGGAGGTAACTAGCAACTATCTTAAGGACGAGACTTGGTGGAGAAATCAGCAGCAAGGGAAGGGGTAACTGGCAAATAGGAAACCAAGGGGGAAAAATCAAGAAGGAAACTTGCCACTATGGGAGGAAACTAACAACTACGAAAGGGATTAGCAACTTAAGAAGGAACCTAGCATCTGGGAAACTAAGGGTGGAAACGTAGGAAAGAAACTACCAGCTATGAGGGGAAACTTAGGGAAGGAACTAGCAACTAAGGGAGGATACTAGCAACGCTGATATCCTCTCCTAATTGTTAGTTTCATCCCGCCTGACCACTGAGGAGGAAACTGGGAACTAAGGGGGATCCTACGTGTGGAAACTTAGTTGGGAAATTAGCAGCTGAGGGAGATAAAATTCACCACTGTGTCATTTAGGTAGGTATGTCAAATTTGAATATGTCGTAAAAGGGGTGATGTTCGAACACAATTTAATTGAACACGACCGAATCGACACTTTAATTGCGATACAATATACTTTTTTAATTCACGTCCGAACACACAAGTCCGTTCCTCGAATTCCGAAAACCAAACTGCGTCGTCATCTTCAGTGTTGCCCTTTTCCGAAGCTCTGGCTCCAGCCCAGTTGCTAGTTCGCTCTTTCAGGTGTAGGTAGCGTTCTGAGGTCCGAATTGCCGATCGAGTAGGTACTTTCATTAGCTGGGGCGTGTTGCGCCGACAAATATAAAAATCTCATTGGAAATGTTTATCGAACGCTTCCTTGGATATAGATTTGATCAATTTTGCCCATAAAACCGGCCCTTCGAATAAAAAGGCCCATAACCTAAAACAGCATATTCCTGAGAAAACGTTAGAGTTATGGAGAGCTTTATGAAAACCGTCTTTAACATGTTTTCAAAGACCCCCACTTCACAATCCTGGAGTGGAAAAGTTGGTTAACCCAATCGAATGGCAATGTCGAACTTGACGTCCGTATTGGGAAAGTTTAATTGCTTTTCTTTTACACCCAAGTGGAGCCCCCATCTTGAACCTATTACGATTGACAGTCCATTAAGATTCCGAGCGGAGCAAGATAGGATGCGACATCAATACCTATTTTTAAAAAAATCTTCAAAAAAACGTCAATTTTCAAGCATCAAAAAATTCTTTTTCCAAAAAAGATGAATTTTCTAAAAACATTTTCTCAAAAAAATATGATTTTGCAGGAAATCGTATATTTTTAATTAATAAAATTTCAGCAGGAACCATCTCAGAAAAAAATGTAGAGAAAAATATCACTTTTTGAAAAAAAATTTTATTTGTCATGACTTTAAACATAAATTGCTAGACGCCAGCTAAAGGAGCGCAGAGTTACGTCAAAAAAATGCTTCGTACCGTATTTTATTTTTCCAGAAGGGCGGTGGCACTTTATTGCGGCGCACATTTTTCAAAATGTCCGCCTTTTCCCTCAGACTGCAAAACCGCCCTCAAACTTGCCACGGCCACCCTTACCACTTCAGCCGCTGTAATATTTCACCCGACGGCGGGTATTCATCTAAAACCCCCGTATATTTGTCGTTCCAGTCACAACTCATTTTTCATTGGGAAATACGCGATAAAATTTGTTGGTCGTCTTTAAGTGAGCGCCAAATTTAAACAAAAAAGTGTTCAGATTACACAGGACAATTCGTCGTATTTCTAACGAACATTTCGCATTTACTTAATTCTGATTTAAAGGCTACTGGACCATTCGAAAATTTACTCTGAAAACATGGAAGCAATAATATTAATCAATATGTACCCAAATTCAGGGTGAACTTGGAACATAAATTATCAAGCATTCAAGGGCAGCAAATTTTCTTCTCGGATAACACTGGCTAGTTAACTAATAACCCAGGTATCCGTTTTTTGAATCCATTTTTGCATTTAAAATCCTCTAAGCAGAGTCTAAGCGAAAAATTATGAATAGGTGACCTGTCGTAAGGGAACAAACTGTGTCGATACTTTCAAGCTAACCGTTTGAGGACAGATGCAAACCAGTTTGACCAGATGCATTGCGCCATCAACGTCCGACGTCACATTTGTCAATAGCAACAATCAGAAACGCTCCATGAATTTCAATGGAGGCAGACGTCCAAGTTAATGGCTCCTTAAAACACAACAATGCTCTCAGAATCGAAAAACCCGTCTTGTCAATAATAAATGTATTTTTGGGCATCTGAAGACCGGAAAATTATTGCAAATTCCTTCCTAGTAAATTGTTTTCCTCTACGAGCGAAAATCGCATGAAAAATGAAAAGGAAGCCTGAAAACCCTGAAGTTCTTGTTTCCTTGCTAGTTTCCTCCTTAGTTTCTTCAGAAGTTAGTTTTTATAATTGAATTTATTGATTGGATCTCGATTTATTGATATATTCGACGCCCTTTTTTCTCCGCCTCCATAAAAACCGCTTTTGACGCTATCGAGAATAATGTCGTAATTTCTGCGATTTACTTATCTCGTTGTTGATTGGTTTATTCGTTTTTCCTCGACTGTAGTCGATTGATTGGTTGGATAATCGCTGGCTAGTCGCTTCTCGTATTGTCAATTTGTTAAGTCCCTCAGTATGTCAGCCCTTGATTTTCAGAAAAATTATTCACCTTTGAATTTTTAGTAAAAATGCTTCAATAGAAATAAGTTATTTTCCCAATAAGAATATTAATTTTTTTCGGCAAATGATTTATTTTATGATTTTTCACAGGAATAGTTCACCAAAAAATAATCCACCTTCGAATTTGTGTGTTTTTTGATATTTTTGACCTGAAAACCCTTAACCCTTATCCCGGCATTGAGCCTCCCGCGGCTCATCGACTTTGTACGGGTATATTTCGTTGAGTTTTGGGGATTTTTTATTCATTCCTGCCTCACTGTCTTCGGACAACACTGACAACCAAGAAATTCATCGCCAGAACCCGCCATCGCGTTTTTCGTTTGTCCAGATCTCATATTCAGTCAAAATATGATCAAATTGCGTCACAATTTCATGTTTCAAAACATGGAAGTATTGTGTGTTATCTGCGCACCACCGGTTAGATTTCTGTCCCAGGAGGTCATCGTACTCATTTCTCTCAGGATTCAATGGACGGATGTCTCGTCATTCTCTTGCCGTCGCTTATCCCCGTCCAACTCTTTGTCGACATTGTCGAGGGAAGATTCCTACGTATTGTTATGTTGTTATGACGATCTGTCCTTTCCGCGAAGGTTCGTCCGTGTCATTTCTCCGTCTCTCCCGTTATCGTAATAATTTCCCGGGAAATCGTCACGGACTATCGCGTTTTGCTATAAATCCCCCCCGATGCCTTTCCTCTATTTCCGTCCTTGGCAATGTTCTTCTTCGGAAAGTGTCGGTTAACTTGCTGTGGACCTGTCAAAAGTGACGGCCGTTGGAAAAATATCTATTTATATTCGCATATTACCCATCTATCACGTTTGGATATCGTTCATTTATCGTATTACGAGCCGAATCGAAATCGTATCATTTCTCGTATTCTCGTACATTCCGACACGTTCGTTCAGCTCAAAATATTTGCCCAGCGTATTTTGTCAATTCGCCGTATGAAAACCGGCGATTTTTCTCGCTTTTCCGTCGGAAATCCCACGTTTGCCAATCGAAGCCTGTGAAAGCCGTCGGTTTGACAAGGGTGACAGCCTGCCACGTCCAGGAAGGATAAAAAGCTTGGATTTCTAAACCTGAATTTCCATCTCAAATTCGATGAATGTTTCGCGTGAAAATTTTACGATGAATTCTCTGTTGCGCATTCTATATTCAAATTTACCTCCATTCTGTCCAACGGTAGCCAGACCGATAGAATTTCACTAACAGAATTCCACTAACGATGAAATTTTAATTTTAAACAAAACGATCTGGATAGAACGTTTGCCAGTAGCACTCTACCAACAATAGAATTTCGATAGTAAAAGTGTAAAACCTAGTAAGTCTCAATTTTTGATAAAATAAGGATTTCAGCTCTATGGGCCGTAGATCCATCAAGTGCAGCCGGATTCCTCCGTTTTCGTCTCATTTCTTCTCCGTGGCCATGTGCAATAACCTGTGAGTGAAAACCTTCCAGAGGTGTTGCAAAAACTAGCACTTTTTTTAGGTACCCTAACAAATTTCTGAATTTGGACTTACAAGGATTTACACTTTTATTATCGATTTTACAAATGGATTCACCAGCAATTAAATATTAAACATTCAAAAATTGATAGAACATTAACCATAATTTCACGAATGGATAGAACAGTAATCTTCAATAGCTCTCATTATCGCTGGTGAATGTTCTATCAGTTGTTGAATGTTCTGCCTGTTCTTGAATTTTTATTTTTGATGAAATTCTATCGTTATTGAAATTCTGGTGAAATTCTATCGTTTGTAGAAGTTTGTGAAGTCGTTGAAATTCTTTCGTCAGTCTATCATCTTTTAATAAATTTGGTTCTTAAAATTCTGTCGTTTGTGAAACTATCGTCGATGAAATAATAGTTATTTACTTACCGCCTTGTGTCTATCTGAAGATCCAAAAACCGTAAATTGGGGTAATAAAAGATTCATACGAAGTGAATTGAAGCAATGGTATTAATCTTGGAACGATCCAGCATTCTAGTGTCTGACCTAGTTCCATTCTTGGAAAATTGTCCATCCCATTCTGGAAAGTACAGGCGCTGTAAACGCGAAAACAAGTTGATAGTTTTCTCCCCTTTCCTCGTTTCTGGACCGATCGTTTGGGGAGATGTTTGTCTCGAAAGTGTCTCTTTTACGACCACTTTTGTCTCCTGACGGAATATTCGTCCGACCTTGGTAGCTAACCCTTGATGCACTTCTTGATGGTCTAAATGTCTGAAAAACTGTCAACTTTCATATTCATTTTTTATCACACCATATTGCACGGTTATTCATAGGTTGAATAATTGAAAAGTTTCCAAATAAATTTGAGACTTTTTCAAAAAATTGACGATTTTCCTAACCAAATTGAGAATTGTCAACCTTGTTTTGAATGAAAATTTTCAATATCAATTGCCCAATAGCCACAAAAGTGGTCAAAATAAAATCGTATTTTTTTCTCTCCTGTACGAAGTTTTGGGACAGTTTTCTGTCGTTTTCTTAAATAATTACGCTCCATGACCATGGGGGCGTCGAACCCTCGATGGCCGATAGATCCTCAATGGCCAGGTTGGAAGAAGTTTGTGCTACGGAAGTGTCACGTTTACCAACTTTTGAAGAGAAGGGACGTCCCTGTGAATTATTCAACGTCAGACGTCACCAGCCAACGCGGTGCCGACTTCTGAGTGACGTAATCGATCCTCCAACTTCTTACCTATTCGAATATCTTGAAGGGCGGATGTTCGCCGAGATATTCGGAACGATTTTCGGCGGCGAAAGAACTTATCACTGAAGGACCTGATTTTCACTCGAATTTTCTTACCGAGGTTTTCTTCATGGAAAAATATCGCTATATTTTCAGCCGGGTAGATTTTTCCTAGTGATTTTTGTTGCAATTGAAATTACATTTTGCCCATCGGGCTTCGATACGGTCCGATTCACTTCGGATCGAATTTCTGTAGACGTTTCGCCGCTACGATACCCGGACAAAAGCAGTAATGGATAACGTGAGGTAGACAAAAAAACCGAAAGGGATGGAAGGTTTGAAAGGCTCTGAAACCAGATTCTTTGGGATGAAGGATCCATGCGAGTGAGGTTTTTCTCTCGCAAAAGCGATGGTCCGTCTCGTTATATAGAAACCCTTTTTCCGAAGGTTCCTCCAATGAAAACGATCGTTCATTCCTGTTTTTACGTCTGAGGCGCCTTTTTCGTGGTATTTCGATGAAGAACATAGGTAATAAAAAATACATAAAATGCGTACGAACATCATTCCGGGCGAAAAACGTGATACGAGCCCAGATTGGTTTGTGTTTTTTAAAAATACCAGATTTTTCCGATTTGATTTTGGCTCGTTTTTCAATAATAAACCATTGTAATCTCCCAAGAAAAGAAATCTAGGCCACCTTGAATTTCCCATGTTTAACGTCTCAAATGAAATCCGTATAAAAGAGCGAAAGAGCCCAATGAGCGAAGAGCCAACAGAGTAAGGAGCCCAAAGAGCCAAAAGAGCGAATAGCCCAAAGAGCGAAGAGCCAAAAGAGCGAAGAGCGAAGAGCCAAAATAGCAAAGAGCAAAGAGCCAAAAGAGCGATGAGCAAAGAGCGAAGAGCAAAGAGCAAGAGCAAAAGAGCAAAGAGCCAAAAGAGCAAAGAGCCAAAAGAGCAAAGAGCCAAAAGAGCGAAGAGCCCAAAGAGCGAAGAGCAAAAGAGTAAGGAGCCAAAAGAGCGAAGAGCCCACAGAGCGAAGAGCCAAAAGAGCAAAGAGCCAAAAGAGCAAAGAGCCAAAAGAGCGAAGAGCCCAAAGAGCGAAGAGCAAAAGAGTAAGGAGCCCAAAGAGCCAAAAGAGCGAAGAGCGAAGAGCCCAAAGAGTAAGGAGCCCAAAGAGCCAAAAGAGCAAAGAGCAAGCGCTTCTTGGCGTCAAAGAAACGAATCACAACACTGAGGCAGTGCTATCGTGCCTAGTGTTCGCTGTTAATCGACGAACCGCCGACTTTCATTTAGCATCGACACACTAGACGACGCTAACGGGTGACAGGCGGCGAAATCCAGAATCGCTTAATTAGAGGGCCAATTGACAGAGTCAAAGGTCAAAAGGCGACGAGGTTCTGGCCTCCGACCGATTGGTCATCAATCTGAGTCGATACCTACGAATCCGTGTATTGGCATTGCCTCACCGCCAATTACGATCGTGAATAATATTTATTTTTGGCGATACTAAAACCGACCGCGGTAGTTAAATCCTCAGACGCATTCTCGCTTGAAAAATATACGACAGTAAAAAAAACGTCGGTTTTATTTTTTGTTGAATTTTGTATTTCTCACCTTTAAGTTTTGTGAAACAATAAAAAGCAACATTTCAAACCTTTTTGAAAAACTTGATTTTTTGACACTCCTTCGGTTGTATCGCCACAAATATCAGACCTAAAAAAATATTTTCACCAAGTGGCAGACTTAGGCACTCATTTCAGTGTAAGAATTTTTCAAATCCGAAAAATCTGGTATTCTCAAAAAACACCTAACGATCTTGTCTCGTATCACGTTTTTCGCCTACCTCAATTCTACTCTAATAATCTGACGTACGGATGAGTTCGATCTTCTCCCGGCAATCGACCGGCCTTCATTAGTCTTTCATGAAACGTCCAACATCACCATGTCGTCTACTAGACGTCCGACGATCACCTCGTTCCGTTTATATTCGCTCAAATATTCATCCCCATGTTTTTTACGCTATTAGCCCTGAATTTTTTATGGTGCCGTCATCTTTCCTTTCCTACGATATCCGTTCCATTGTTGACCTATCAATTTGACCGGAGTTTTTCAACTTCAAGGTAGCCTCGAAAGTCATGGCTTCAAAGTTTGTCGATTATCAGTATTGCATGATAATGATAAATTATTAAGTATATGATAAATTATAAAGTTTTTGTTTTGTTTGAAAAAAAAAAAAAATTAAGTATATTGCGTAATAACGAAATTCTCTTTTTTTAAAATTGTCGAAGTCAATGCCATCGTATTTTCACCTGTTCATTTATACTGTTCTATCTTCTTTTTGCCCGTAATGCAGTAGTGTTAATTTGGTGGTTGGAGCCTATCAGCTTTTATCAGTGACGACATTGGCCTCTGTCGTCACCGCCAGCTTGGAATGAGGCAGTAGTAGCTTAGAGGGTCGATAGATGGCGTTGTGGGCATTAGTCGCTAGGAAAGCCGATAGATTGCGCTGGGAGCCACCCCAGCACCCTGTGATGGGTGTGGAGGGGAAGGGGGCCAGCCAGGAGGTACCACCCACAGCTGGTCCCCACCCCCTGTCCTACAACGGGGGTGGGGGGGGGGGAAGTTTAGAGGTCCGTGACGTCACGTGTGGCGTCATGACGTCACTGATAAGCTGATAGGCTTCAACTGCCAAAAGAACACTACTGCCAATATCATTAGGTAACTTCTGTTCTTCACCTGTCCACATTGACTTCTGTGAATTTTACATAAAAATGTAATAATATTGTGATACGTTTGTGTAATATTGGGAAACCGACGAATAAGTTACGAATTCCATTCAACCTCCCAAAGGCCTTGCTGAAGAATTTTCTCAAATGACAGGTTGAATTCATGTCACAGCGGGACCTCAATTCCTGTAAAGGGCTGATGACTCCTTTTCAAGCTTTGCGTTTTATCCTCAGCGTGAATTAACCGATTTTTAAGGAATTAAATGAGGCGTGAAACAGCTTTGCCGTCGGCTTCCTCGATGATTGAGGGTGAATAAAATTATTGCTCCGTTCAAAGTCTCCCTTTGAAGTTTCGACTGAATGGCTTCTCATTTCCATTCATCAGTCTTCGCTAAAGAGAATTTCTGTAGATAGTTGATATACGTAAAATGTTAGACCGAAGCCATAGAACGATTTCGTGGTTAATAAATCAGTTAAATTAAAAATTCAGCGAATCACATTCAGTTTTTAGAAACTGTCAAAATAGTCCAGTCGATAGAAAACTCATGTTCTACAAAATTTTGGTAGTCCTTGCGGATTTCGAATAATATTCAAAGTAATTCAAACGACATATCATGTCGTCAGGGTCAATTATAAGGTGAATGATCCGAGTTTTTGTATCCCGATCTGGCTTCCTTCCTACGCAATCCTAAAAAAACCACGCCATTTTTGCGCTGTTTTCGGGTTTTCACTTGTAGCTTCTTCCCGTGGCGTTTTTCGGCTTTATGAACTATGAGAAAATTTGTAGAACAACAAATTTACGACAAAATTGATTCTATAACTTTTGTTTGTACGCGCAATAGTTTCGATGCTACAGACCGCAAAATAATTCCAAAATTATGAAATTTTTTCACTTCTCAGGGCAATAACTCAAGGAAAACGGCGTCTCAGCGAAATCTGAATGTGGAAGTTTTAGAAAATTTCATCTGCTTTCTAGCCGGGTTTTTAAAATTCTGGTAATGCCAAAGGGGAAGATGAGTTTAAAGTGAACAAACCGACTAGTTTCAGTTTTTGGCTTATACCTCGTGAACTAAGCATTTTACGGGAAATTTTACTGAATTCAAAATGAAACAGCAGATAATTCTGCGTCGATTGACTACCTCGAAAGTTAAAATCGGTTTGGCCGTTTGGCCACAATCAATCGTTGAAGTTTGGAATTCATTCTCCAATCGGCTGAAAATGGATAAGCTAGGCCAGGACGGAGCCGAAAACTGCCCAGCCAATCAAGAAATGTCACATAACGCCAAAGATCCATCAATTTCATGCGGATTTGTCAAAATTAAAAAATAAATATCTCGAGGATAGCAATAGTTGTAATTTGTTGAAGTCATCTAATTAAATTTTCGAAGATTCACGTTCGGATAGAATGCCATATTTTTCAGGAATAATTCGCTCATGTAGCACCCAGCTTGGAGTTCCAATACTATGTAACCTTATAACCCCTGAATTTGAATTATTCATCGGAAACTTGATGCTCCTCTCGAAGGTATAGGCGCAGGGCTGCGTATACATTTTTAAAAAGACCCGTCCCCGCCAATTCGGACGCTTCCATTTCATCCCGGAAGAAAGCGATTTTTCCCCGACCCCTTTTTTCCAACGTTCCCCTTCGCGTTGACCTTTTCCCACCCCTTGGCCGAATTTCTTGCTGAGGAAAAGCTCCAGATGAAAAACAGCCGAAGAATAACGTTAAGCCGGGAGAGCATGGTTATTTCATCAGAGCCGAAATGCTCCTCACCTTTGCCGGGGCTTCAAAATGCTTTTTCCTCGTTCGGTATACGTCGAGAGTGGGGGAAAACTGGCTACTCTGATTAGCTTTTGAAATATTCAAAGCCCTGATTCGCCTGTTGATTGCAGAGCTTGTTTCTTTTGAATATGCGCTTCAAGCGGCGTGTTTCCGACGAGGTTGGAATTTATCGTCATTCCGGAACGATACGAGAATGCAATTGTTCATATTGCTCGGAATCTTGCCAGAATAAAACAAATAATTTTTCTCGATCTCAGAAAATGAAAAACTCCGATATTCTATTTTTTTCCGGTTTTGTTGGTGACGACCGTAGGTGATTTTGAAAAATACCGTCAATAATCATGAAGGCTGTAATGCTCGCTGGAATTCGTTCATTACCGTACAGGAAGATAGGAGGGATAACAATGGGCCAGAATGGCAGTGGCAGGTCCATAACGCCGGTTCGGGGACGCCGGTAACGAGCGCCGTGAATTACCAAAGCGGAACTCGCCCTATGGCTCCTTTGATGAGCTCGTTCCATATAGGACTCATTTGCTTCCGGGTCTCTGAACTCGACGCCAATATTGGGCCAGAGAGAGAGGTCAAAATTCATCTTTTCTTTCAAAACGTCGAAAATTTGGTAAAAACGACATCAGGTGCGTGTTCGCATGCCTACATCGCAACTTTCCTTCCCTAATTCGAAAATGGATTTGTCCATGACGAAAAATTCGCTATCTGCTTCCTAAACTAATGAACCGATTTTGACGGAAATGTGAAAATTCATTTCTTTTCCGAAAATTCATCTTCAGAAATGCATTTTCAGAAAATTCATCTTCAGAAATTAATTTTCAGAAAATTCATCTTCAGAAATTCATTTTCAGAAAATTCATCTTCAGAAATTCATTTTCAGAAAATTCATCTTCAGAAATTCATTTTCAGAAAATTCATCTTCAGAAATTCATTTTCAGGAAATTCATCTTCAGAAATTCATTATCAGAAAATTCATCCTCAGAAATTTATCTTCTGAAAATTCATTTTCAGGGAATTCATCTTTTTTTTTCAAGGCGTCAAAAATACTGAAAATGTTCTCGAGTTTGTTGGAGCGCATTTCCTTTTTTCCGCGCCAGAAAACAGCTCAATTGAATTAGGAAACGAGCCGAGTTCTGTTTTGTTGTGCTCCGCTGATTTTATTTATACGGGAATGTTTTTCATGCTGACGAGACGATTGCTCGAACCGTAACTCTCGAAAGACGGAGTTAAACAAACAGTAAAAACCTCATTCTTGCAATTTTTGAAAAAAAAAACTTTTGATTTTAGTATCTAAAATAAGTTTAGGTATATATTTTTCAGCATTTTAAAAGTATTGGTTGTGGCTTTTTTTTTAAATTTTATATTTGGAATTGAATATAATGATAATTTATTATCATTTACAGTTATTGTATATTTTTAATTAAAAATTTAATAAACCTTTATACCCCTGAATAAGCAAATATACTTGGGCAAAATCTTGGGAAAAAATCAAAAACATTTTCCTTTTTGGCTACCAACATATTTAATTTTGAGCTAACTCTTGAATTCTAGCTGTTACTTGATCACAACTATTTGTTTTCTAAAGCATGAATGCCAATGTTGCTAAAGTCGTTTTTCATGTTTCTGTGTTTCAGGCTGGATAAAACGGTCAATTCTCCAAAACGAACGAACTGCAATGACTAGAAAGGTAAGCTGAATATTTTATTCTTCTCGAGATTCAGGCTAATTTTGACTCGGGTAGGAAAGACGGTAAACAAGTTGAGGCCGTGGGTCCATTTTAAACCGAAAACATCGATTGGGCCTTACGTAAACAAAGTGGGGGTTCGACGTTGGAAGAAACTCGAGAATGAGTAGTTTGGGTTTGATGTTCTTCTCTCCGTGAAAATTTCAGGCTCAAAACAATATTCGCTTTTGTGCGTTTGCTTAGATTGACCTGAGTTTCATTATCAGCCTTTACCAAAAATCTCACGTCAGAAAAGGTAGGGAGGCAAATTTTTTTCAAGATAGGCAAACTTTTTTCAAGGGAGGCAAATTTTTTCAAAGGTGGCAAATGTTTAAGGGAGACAAATTTTTTAGTGGGAGGCAAATCGCGCTATTTCGCCAGAATATTCCCAATTTATTGTTGATTTCCTACATCCGCGTCACTGTACAATAGCGCACCCCAATACCCTCCGTATGAAGTTATCGACCAAACGCACATTGCCAAGGCATTTAATGTCACCGCCGGAGCCATTACGAGCCGCCTTGGCGTCTGGGGTAAGGAAGTGTAAAACCGTGTCTGACTCATTACGTCAGTGGCGTAATATACGTTACTCATATTGCCATTCTGCGAAATCCTCGAGCTCCGCTATAGTCTGAGTATATTGTGTTAACTCATGTTTATATACAGCGGTTCGATGACACAGTAATTAAAATATTAATTGTTCTTAAGTGGAAATCTTGTTGATTGAGTTTATATACAGTTGTTTATATACAGTTTATTGAGTTTATATACAGTTGTTTATATACAGCGGTTCGAAGTAATTAAAATATTAATTAATATTAATTGTTCTTAACTGGAAATCTTGTTGATTGCGATAATACTTGCTTGGCAATTTGTTCAGCTTTATTCGTAATATTTGTAACTGTGATTAGCTATTTCATAGTTAAAATAGGTAAAAAAGGTAAAAAAGGTAAAAAGGTAAAAAATAGGTAAAAAAATCACATTTGCATTTTGCTGCACAGCCATAGTGCATAATGAAAGTTGTTGATCAACAGAAAGTACATAATTGATATTATCAATATAAATATTGGGATACTAAATATTTGACTTAACAAGTCAAATTGATGGTTGAACGATATAGGTATTGATTTCAATATATCATATTGAAACTCATATCATAATGATACGTATATCATATCATATTTATTATATTGAAATATATGTACACCATCATGTGGTTTCCATCCCCCTATGGATGGATGGGACCTTCAAAGAACAGTTGATTATTTTGGTATTATTTGTATTGCATTATTGACGAGTTATATGTATTGATGGAATGGGAAGCCATGTGGTGCACAAGAGTGAGTATCAATGGGAAGAATGTAGGATAGTAATTAAATAGCAGTTAGAGCAGTATGAAGTGATAGTAATGGTTTGTCACAGCTGTGGTTGCAGTGAAGATGTAGCAGTTTTCATCTGTGCACAGGGGTGTGTTGGAGCACACTCAGTTTAGTTAATTTGGGAGTTAGTTAGTATGGTAACATTGTGAAAATTTGTATGAACAGGGGAGTAACACACGGTACAAGGATGTGAACACTATGAAATTATTATTGGATAACCGATATAAGTTTCTGGTAGACTTGCAGTGTTCGTCTTGGCAACCCATCCAGGCTAAAATCCTGACCGGTGTTGCTCAACTTCTGTTTTCGTTGGGGCTTTGCTTCTTCGTTATTTACACCTCTTGTAACCATCTGGATCCCCTAATTTGATCGTTCTAATGTGTTGACTTTCATTATGGTCGTGATAGATTGAAGAACTAGCGACTTCGCATGACGATATTCGAGTCTTTCGCTCGAAAAGTCCGAGTGCTCAATTCACCTTTCACTTGAACGGATTGCTGCACTTGTTGCTGTCTTGATTGCTCGATTTAACGAGCCGGCTAAAAACAAGAAACTTTCCAGTAGGGTTTCGAATGTTTTAATTCAACTCGCGAAGAAGCTTCAACGCCCACTTGTTTGAAACAGTTGTCAGGTTTCCCGCTCGATTACAAGTCCGCCAGCATTCGAGTGTTTCGAATGCTTTTTGAATTTTCATATTTTTGGCGGCAAGTTGGCGATTAAGTAGGGCTCGTTGGAAAAACTTCTGTCTATTTACAGATAGAATCTATTTACCAAAGGACTGGCATCCCTGAGAAATCCCGTTCCCCAAAGATAAGAAAGAATCAACATTGACGTACGGCAAGTTGTCAAATATTTGCCTGAAATGTGTTACAGTTGACCCAACCTCATAATTTCTCGATGCATTTCATCCACCAGATTGCTTGGTGCTATCCGTTTTTTAAGCCGGAAGCGCAATTTTCGCGCTGGATTTCCGCCTTGGATTATATTATTGGAAATATAAAAAATGTACTAACTTCTTGTCTACCTTGAAGGGGTCGATTCTTCAGCTCATTTGCTCCATTTTTTGTTCTATAAAATGTTTTGTGAGCCCAAGTTGAAGAACACAATGTCCGTTTTGAAGATTTTTTTAGTCTTCTAGACTTAATTTCATTAAAATGGCCACAAGTCCATCAAATTTTTGAGTAATTACAAAAATGAGGTTACCGTTGGAAAGCCCGTTAATTTTCCTATAAACTAACTGTATTCGCCGCTTTCTAACGTCAAGTTAAATAAATAGAAAATTGGGCCAAAGTCGAAATAGCTCAATTTTTTAAAATTACCACTTTTTTCAACGTGCGTTTTGGACGAGAAATAAATGAAAAAATCCCGCGCACTTTCCGGCTAAAACTGGCCCAGAACGTCAGGTTTCGAATGGTACGGTCATTTTTGCATGTACCTGGTTTATTACCAGAGAAACCGACGTTTGAAAGCGAAAAAACATGGGTTTTTAGTGAAATTTTGGTTTTTTGAGCACCAACAAGAATTAAACCAACTTATTCCTCGATTTTAAAGATAATGTATTTTTACACGGAGAAAGCCATGACGTGGAAAATGTTGATTCCGCCAAACCTAGGTTGTCATTGGTGAAATTCGTCCAAAATACATCAATCGGAAATGTAATTCGAAAAATCTTTTTAATTGTATTTAACAAAAATAAAGGTTGTATCTCTCTCTTCGGGGAAATTAATACATTTTTTCCTCTTCGAGTCGAGAGAGGCTTGGAAAAATTTATTCTCGACGCGCCGCATGATTCAAACATGTTCAAATCAAAAGACCGACTCGAATATCAAGTGAAATCTGTCGACAGATGATAGAGCTGCATGTGGCGAGTGTTCGTATTCAGTGGGCGAATCTCGTTCCTCTTTTGTCGATTGTGGCTACCGATAAATTACATCGACTCGATTTCCATGTCATCATTCATAACTGTCCGTTTCGGCCTGTTAACCGAAATCGATCCCGAAAGCCACTCATCTTTCGACGACAATGAAGAATAATGTCATTTTGCTCGGTTGTTCCGAACAGTCGACCCTTGTGAGATAAAATTTTATGTCTTCGTCGAAAAAAAAATGATTTGAGGGTTACTTCACTCCGAAATCGAAATTTGTGCGTCTGTATACTGTAAAAAGAAAGAATTATAGTTGAAAAGAATTTATATTTTGATGTAAAGGGATATTTTTCCAATTTTCCTATATTTCGGAAATATTTCCACGATTTTATTTTTCCGGAAAAATTAGTAGGTTCTCTAGTGGGGTGGCAGTTGTCAACGGCAATGTCACCGGTTAACAGTTTTTTTTTTTTTTTTTTGAACCAGAAGTGTTTTTTGATGTTCGACTTACAAGCCTTCCTATTAAAAAATCGTCAAAGAAAATATACTTAGGTAAAAAAATATAGAAATATCGTGTATTATCCGGTTGTGAGCGGATTTCAACTCGGAATAATATTTTTCCCAACAGTGGCCTCAGTTGTTCGGGACAGTCGATGGTTTGGACGTTTTTCGAGGTTGGAACGTGACTTGAATCAGCGAAGAAGAGCCTTGCAACTTATTCTGTTTATTGAGCAGAGACGCACACGTTTGGGCGTGTATCGAGTTTTCGATACCGAACTTTCTGGCCGACCTGTTTTCCTCCTTGGACGTGATATTTGATCTTCTGTTTTTCTCTATTCTGCCGAAATCTTCAGGGCTCCGTCATTCTTTGGGGAGATGTATAGAATAAAATATTCTGAAACATCAAAGAAAGTTTAAAAAAATATATATATATATGCGTGTAGGGTCAAGTGGGGTAATTATGAACAAATTGCAACAATTTTACAAACTGACAGCTCTCAGAAGTACCTAGTTCATGTAAAAACCTGGAAACCTCTCTAAAACAATCGGTTTACATCCCTAATACACTGTGAGACAGTTTTTGAATTTTTTTGACTGCTGTATGGTCTTTGAAAACCACTGTTCATAATTACCCCTTATGTTCATAATTATCCCATAGGGTATGGGGTAATTATGAACAGCGATTTTGACGTTTAAAAGAGGTGTTCAAAAGGTTACATTTGATTCATTTCACACTGTTACATGTGACAGTTAGCACGAACGTGTTACACTAGGCGTATGAGATGTAAAAGACGATGTTCATAATTACCCCATAGCATAGTTCACAATTACCCCAAGATCCAAATAAATCAAGTCAATATACTTACATACTCCCAAAATATCATAATTCAAACGAAAATCACCTAGTTTGTACCATTTCATTGCTAAAAATGGACGAGAAGTGCAAAAAAACTCTCAGAAAAAAATGTTCATAATTACCCCATACCCAAAAAAGTATGGGGTAATTATGAACACCCTCTGTAAGTCACTGAGAACGAGATATGGCAAAACTTGAGTGAAATCCTGTTGAAGAAACAATCAACGCATGTAAAAATATTGAAAACAATAACTTAACACAATTTTTTCAGCCAGAAGAGGGAAGAACCTCAAACACTAAAAAACTGTTTCACAAACTTTTTAATAAGGTTTTTGATAAACACGTAAATGGCGTCATCGGCGTTGCCAAATTGGAGAAAAAAAAGTCGTAACCTATCAATGAGAGAATGAACATTCGATTGCTACACCTTTTTGATTTTTCCATTGCTCACAGGAGCGCAAACATACTTTGTTCTTAATTACCCCATGTTCATTATTACCCCACTTGACCCTAACTTGTTTTTGGAGGTATGTCTCAACGAATATCTCATTATTTTTCTCTCTCGGTAAAAAGCAGCACATGTTTACCGTGGTTGGAAAATCCGAATATACCCATCCATTTCAACATTTTTTTTTGTGATTTTTTTAACGTTTTTTCATGTTTTGTGAAGAACATCGCTTTCTTAACTCTGTCGAAAAGTCCGGATGTACATACATTTTCAAATTTTTCACATTCTTATACATTTTCTACAGAATCAAATTTCTTTTCATTTTCCGTTTTCACCTACATTTTTTTAAACATTTCTCGAAATGGTATATGTGTCTCAGTAAGACCGATCACCCAGTTTTAAATTTACAAAGCGAGTTTTTTGATATTTTTGACCGAACCAGTTTCAAAATTAGTCACAACACAATGGCATTGTGTCAAAATTTGATTATTTAATGATCACGCATATGGAAGTGTACAATGTGGAAAGTTGAGTCGGCAGAAAAACCAAAAAGCCTCAAATTCAACCCTCGGGAAAATAATTCGACAGACCTGGTAGTCCATCGGTTAAGACATCTGCTTGCGGAGCAAGGCGTCTCGGGGTCGCAACTGCTTAATCACGTTTTTACCATGTTTGGAAAATTTGAATGCGTACCTACTAGGTAGGTATTTAATTATGAAAATTTTCCACGAGAATGCAGCAGAGAATGCATCATTTCCAGCAGACCTGTTCTACAATTTACTCGTATGCCAATGATATACAAAAAAGGTCAACAGTTGTTGTTCGTTAAAGGTCGATAAAATCTCATTTATTTTCCTTTTGTATTTGAGATAGCCGAGTAATCTCGACCACCATGGCAATCTCTCAGGTCAAAATTCAATCTTCGGCCCCGTCGATAACGAAATCCGGCGTGACGTTGACCGAAATGAAAAATCCACCTCTTTTTCGACGGGCCCGTGAATAAATATGGTCTGTCACCTTTTCAATGGAGGCCTTTCCCTTATTTTCCCCCCACCCTTTGTCCGTATAAGCACCTCTAGCGAGGAAATTGGTTTCCAACGTAGGGAAGCCGTTGATAGCCAATATTTCCGACTCTTTTCAAAAAGGCGAGAGGATTTGCCAGGGAAGCCGCTCACGTCCCGGGGGGAAAACGGGGATTTTCGCGGGGAAAGTTCATTTATCGTATGTTGGCCGATGGCGGTAAATCTCATCACGGCTGAGGGATCACGAGTAACGACATTTGAGTCTTCATTACTGACGTTTCCAAGAAGTCGGCACGAAATTGCTGAGGCGTATATCTCACGTGTGGTCTCTCCGATATTAGGCCCGACCTCGAATAACCAGTTGTCACTTTCTATGAACAACATTTAACAACATTCAACCCTTTGCTGTGGATATTCAATTCTTCATCTGAGCTATAGGTAGGCTGACCAGAGGTACTGTTTTCAGCAGTACAGTTCCTACCTTCTAGGTCGTGGTCCTGCTGTCCACAGAAACCTCGAAAGGACCCTAAAATGTACTGCTTTCGTGTGAATGGTCCTGACATGGGCCCTTCTTTCATCACTATAAAATTTAATGTTACCTACTAAGCCTTTCCCATCGAACCAAACCAAAAAAAACACCCGACATGGTTTTATAGGACAAAAGAAGAGGATCGTATACAACAGCAACAACCGATGTTATCGTTATCACTTATCTGCTGATAAATTATTTCTAGTTGTTTCTTAAATTAGAATAGAAATGGCTACCTACTTCAACTGAAAAATTAGTACAGTAGTATTTTTGTAAAAACAGTAGTACCTAGTACAGTAGTATTTGTAGTAAAAAAGTAGTATTTTTGTGGTAGGTATTTGGAAGACTGAATTGTGCAATGATAATGAAAGAATAAAAGTATATTTTATGCATTGTTACCTAGTTATTCTGTTTTGAGGATGGTTTTAAAAAGTATAAGAGTTTTTCTGTACTTGTAAAGAGTATTTGAAATTTGTCTTTTGGCTGTGTCCTGCTTTCACTGAAAAAAAATCTGGTCACTCTAGCTATAGGGAACGCATAAAAAAAAACCTTTTTTTTCATTCGAGATTTTAGGTAGGTCTTTTTCTCTCCACCTAGGTACTACCTAGTGAAATTATTTTATAAAATTAAACATTTTCTAACCTACATGTTGAAATTTTTATAAAGTCATGCCGAAAACTCTTATTGTTGTCCCGCGTTCGGAAGATCCTTTATTTTTGTTTTACTTTTAAAATTATAATGCCCGGAAAAGTTGGGGCTGAACTTGGCTCTACTTTTCCTTTGTTCTCGTAATGCTTTTCTCGGACTTTTCGCCAACTCTCAGACATTTCCACGAGCGGTAGTTCCAGTTAAATTCTTTTTTTCTTCCTCAGGGACAGAACTCTGTAAGTTCTTTTGTGAATAGTCGAACAGTCTCGGGCCCATAACAAAGCTTAACTTTCTTTCAACTCTTGAATAACATCTTTAACATTCGAATCAACTCGACTTCAGTTGTATTGTTATGTTCGTTCTTTTCGATCCTTGGCTGGTGGAATGGCGATGGGATTCGTTGCAACATGTGGTTTCTGGGATTTATGAAACATGATAATTTATTTCATCCGGTTTACACGATTATAATATACTGTTTCCCGAAAATTTTGCAATGTCGTAAAATTAGCACCGAGTCTAACAATTGAAGAAAATGAAGACAAAATTGATTAGAATTGAGAAAAAAGTTGCCACGCAAATTGTGCGCTATCACGATCTTGTTTCATCGTTCCGTTTTTTTTCTTTTACTGATCATAGTGGAAACCATTGAATTCACCATTGTTTTGTATAATATTAATTTATAATTTTATTCAATAAACTGAGCGAAAACATGCCAGAAAGATGCTAGGTACTATCTCAGGCATAAATCGATCCCTACTTCAATAACTTATGGTACTTTTTGAATTGCATCCTCTTTTTTCAACCGGGGGATCCTTTCCTTCCCTAAGAATGAGGAGGTCTGAAATTCGTGTTTGAACGGTCCCCGGGCGCCTGTTTAATGCTACCTTTTTCCATTTCTTTCCATCCTGCGCCTGTTAGCGGCGCAGTTTACATAATTTAACCCCGGCACGGCGGAGAGATCCTTTAGAATCCACTCCATTGTGCTTACACCTGAATGTGAAATTTATCGTATATTTTACATAATTTATTCTCGAATCTTGGTTTTTTAAGACCTGAGGCGAAACGATGTCCGAATTCAAGCATTTTCTGCTCTAGCTTCGCCATATTCGTAGCATTTTAGATCGAATTGAGAATTTTTCAAATCAAATTGTGACTTTTCCAAGTTATATTGAAATTTTCCAAATCAAATCGAGAATTTTCCAAACTGAATTTTGGAAAATTCTCTGATTTATTTGCAAAATCCTCTATCTGGCTCGGAAAATTCAAAATTTAGCGGAGAGTTGGGGAACTAGGTGCTGGGCTCCTGCCATACGTGGTCAAAAAATGCTTCAATTATAACTATTGACGCCGTTATTATAATTATTTAATTTGTTTTTTAGTGCTAGGGATGACTATCGATTCTAATATTTCGATAGTATTGGCTGTAGTATTGCCGAAGCAATATCGTTGGTCAACTATCGATGGTATGTACCACCGGTATTACCGACCTAAAACTATCGATAGTTTAGAAAAAGTTTCGGTTAAAGTGAAAAAAAACTAAAATAAAAAATTAACCATTAATTTTTCTCTGTTCCGTCCCTTGGCCTACGAAGAATCTCAATTCTGAAAATATCGATTAGGTATTGCTCATTATTTTAATCGGAAAAGTACCAGGTAAACTCGATTGTACGACATTGGCGACGAACTATCGATACCCGATACCATCGGCTCTCGCATCATCGATGGAAAAATATCGATATATCGGAGGAAACATCGATTTTCGATCACTATCGATGGCCATCTCTATTTAGTATCTCTGCTCCAGCCGGCGGTTGCCAAATAATAGCATTGGTTTTCCTTAGGGATGGCCATCGATACCTAATATATCGATATATCGATGTTCGATAGTATCGGTGGTGGAATATCGATGCCGATATATATCGTAGGTTGACTCTCGATAGTATGTACCACCCATAGTATCGAGAGAAAAAAAGAATCAACAATCAACCTTGAACACTGTGAACAGTACGCACGCAAACTCACAAACAACAACACAACATAGCCTGAAAAAACCTCAACAACCACAATCTTTCATTTTCCTATCGAACCTACAAACCACTGATATCGATTACCATGGATAAATATCGATATTCCAGCCAGATGAACTCAATTTTTAGGGACCACATTTTTTCCGAATTTTTTTATGGTGAAACGTGGAACTTTCGGTCGAGTTAACATATTGGATAAAGCCGATATATCGGTCTGAAAAATATCGGCTAAAACGACATCGGCAACGAACTATCGATACCCGATACTATCGGCCCTTGCATCATCGATAGAAAAATATCGATATATCAGAGGAAAATATCGATATTTCGATACTATCGACTATCGATGGTCATCCCTAGTTTTCCTCCACGCGCTTCAAATGTTTTTCATTAAACATTTCAGTACCGCGATTTGTACGGATTACCTTACCGAAAAATGCGGGGAATTCGATAGCGGATAAAATAATTCCCCTCTGCCGTGGTCGAGTTTCTCGGTTGAATCTGCACAGTCCATAACGGGAGTTAGTGCAGCTAATAATTTAACTGCAGGTCCATCGCTAACTGCGGTTGGTTAACTGGCAAAACGCGGCTTTATCCCATTGCTGCTGATGTACGGTCTACCGCTAATGCAGCAGTAATCAGGGGTCGAGCCAGGATCACTCGTATTCGTTAGCTAAAGCCTCAAAATTGAATTTCCCACATCACCGATCGATAGTCTGATGAACCTTGTTTTATTCGTCTGAAAATTTTAGTCTGAACGTGAAAAATAGAAGTTGACTTTGATCTCGAAGTTGACTTCGATCTCGAAGTTGAATTTGAAGTCGAAGTTGACTTCGACGTCGAAATTGAGTTTGATCTCGAAGTTGACTTTGATCTCGAAGTTGAATTTGAAATCGGAGTCGATTTTGATCTCGAAGTTGACTTCGATCTCGAAGTTGAATTTGAAGTCGAGGTTGATTTTGATCTCAAAGTTGACTTTGAACTCGAAGTTGACTTTGAACTCAAAGTTGAGTTTGATCTCGAAGATGATTTTGAAGTCGAGGTTGACTTTGATCTCGAAGTTGATTTTGATCTCATAGTTGAGTTTGATCTCGAAGTTGAATTTGACGTCGAAGTTGAATTTGATCTCGAAGTCGATTTTGATCTCGAAGTCGATTTTGAACTCGAAGTTGACTTTGAACTCGAGGTTGACTTTGATCTCGAAGTCGATTTTGATCTCGAAGTTGACTTTGATCTCGAAGTTGAATTTGAACTCGAAGTTGAATTCGATCTCGAAGTTGACTTTGATCTCGAAGTTGATTTTGAACTCGAAGTTGACTTTGAACACGAAGTTGATTTTGATCTCGAAGTTGATTTTGATCTCGAAGTTGACTTTGATCTCGAAGTTGAATTTGAAGTCGGAGTCGATTTTGATCTCGAAGTTGACTTCGATCTCGAAGTTGAATTTGATCTCGAAGTTGACTTTGATCTCGAAGTTGATTTTGAACTCGAAGTTGACTTTGAACACGAAGTTGATTTTGATCTCGAAGTTGATTTTGATCTCGAAGTTGATTTTGATCTCGAAGTTGATTTTGATCTCGAAGTTGATTTTGATCTCGAAGATGATTTTGATCTCGAAGTTGATTTTGATCTCGAAGTTGATTTTGATCTCGAAGTTGACTTTGATCTCGAAGTTGAATTTGAAGTCGAGGTTGATTTTGATCTCGAAGTTGACTTTGATCTCGAAGTTGACTTTGATCTCGAAGTTGACTTTGATCTCGAAGTTGACTTTGATCTCGAAGTTGATTTTGATCTCGAAGTTGATTTTGATCTCAAAGTTGACTTTGATCTCAAAGTTGAGTTTGATCTCGAACTTGGCTTTGATCTCGAAGTTGATTTTGATCTCGAAGTTGAATTTGAAGTCGAAGTTGATTGAGACGTGCTTTCGGGGAAAATCCGACCTTTGTTCCTGTTCTCTATGAAACAGTTTGACCATAAAGCAGAATATTGATGGTAACGCTGCCGAATGAAAAAAATTGATGGAACAGATTAAATCCTCATGCCTGTTTCGCGCGCTGAGCATGCGTGGTATGTGGAAATATTTCTACTCGCTGCTGATTGATCAACGGCTATCTTTCCAAGTGACTCATAGATTACTAGATAGTCCGAGCAATGAGAGTTTTTACAATTTTTTCCACTGCGTGATCGTAGTTTACGGCGTTTTCGTATCTGAACGTGTAATCTAGTTCACACGTACGACATTTTCACAATAGCTTGAATTTGCTAGTGACCATTGTGGTCGGATGAAAAAAATAATATTTCATTAAAAAAATTTTTCATCAAAAAATATTTCATTCAAAAAATTTTTCATCAAAAAAGTATTTCATTAAAAAAATAATGTTTCATAATCATATTATGATGATGCCGCGTTATATTTTTTTCAGATTCGGATTTTCACCCTTTGAACCGCAAACCGTGAAAATACTTTAGTACATCGTAAGAGTAGGAACCGACAATTTCTAAAATAAAATAAATGAAATAATAAATAAATATTAAACAATCGATGTCTCTATACCTACCTAATGGTTCGTTAAAAGTTTAAAATTTTGAAATTCTTCTAAACTTGAAAATTTTCAATTAAATTTGAAATTCTAGTAAATAATACTATAGTACATCGTAGGAAGCGACAATTTCGAACGTCTGATTCCGGATGGTAAACGGAATTCACTTCTGCTCGCGAGGGTTTACTTAATCGCGAGCGTGTAGGAAGTGCCTAAGGAAGGGAGTATTTGAGTCTCGATTGGGGAAGGGAGTTCGCGTGCGAACGGTCGAAAAGGTTGTCGGAATCCACGCGATGTGTTCCGACAGCTTAGGGTTCATGACCCTGATGAAAACGCACCGAGCATAACAAACATAGTAAGGGAACAGGGGGGATTCTTTCGAGCTGGAAAATAATTGGGAATGGGTAAAAAAGTTGAATGAAAATTTAAATTAAAATCGTTTCAGATATTGATAAAATTCGAATAAAGTTATAGGATATTGAATATTTTTAAATACAATTTTTATCTACACGGCGCAGGACGAGATTCATCTGGGTCAGACAGAATCACCTGCGATTAAATACGTGTGGCTGAATGATTGCAAAATACGATCTGTAACCTGTGATCTGTAACCTGTCGCAAATTAACCGTGGATAATCAACTGTGACCAGTCTCTGGTGACAAATCACCTATGACCCGTTACCAGTGACAAATCACCTATGACCCGTTACCAGTGACAAATCGCCTATGACCCGTTACCAGTGACAAATCACCTATGACCCGTTACCAGTGACAAATCACCTATGACCCGTTACCAGTGACAAATCACCTATGACCCGTTACCAGTGACAAATCACCTATGACCCGTTACCAGTGACAAATCACCTATGACCCGTTACCAGTGACAAATCACCTATGACCCGTTACCAGTGACAAATCACCTATGACCCGTTACCAGTGACAAATCACCTATGACCCGTTACCAGTGACAAATCACCTATGACCCGTTACCAGTGACAAATCACCTATGACCCGTTACTAGTGACAAATCACCTATGACACGTTACCAGTGACAAATCACCTATGCCCCGTTACCAGTGACAAATCACCTATGACCCGTTACCAGTGACAAATCACCTATGACCCGTTACCAGTGACAAATCACCTATGACCCGTTACCAGTGACAAATCACTTGCGACATGTAATGTGATATCACTTGTGACCAAGTAACTGTGACCAATTACTGATGACTACAACGCTTTACATTGACAGATCACTTGTGACCGATAACTTGTGACAAATTGCTGAGGACACCTGTGGCGAATAAGTTGTAGCAAATCGCTTGTGACAAATCACTGGCGACAAATCACTGGTGACATATCATGGGTGACATATTACTTGTGACCAAGTAACTGTGATAAATCAGCTGTGGCCAATTAACGATGACTGCGACGTGTTACCATTGATAGATCATTTGTGACAAATCACTTGTGATATATAACTTGTGACAAATCACTTGTGATAGATAACTTGTGACAGATAACATGTGATAAATCTCTTGTGATAGATAACTTGTGACAAATCACTTGTGACAAATCACTTGTGATAGATAACTTGTGACAAATCACTTGTGATAGATAACTTGTGACAAATCACTTGTGATAGATAACTTGTGACAAATCAGTTGTGACTAATAACTTGTGACAAATTACTTGTGACAAATCACTTGTGACAAATCTCTTGTGGTAGATAACTTGTGGCAAATCACTTGTGATAGATAACTTGTGACCAAATAACTGTGACCAATCACCGGTGACAAATCAACTTTGACTATGACCCGTTACCAGTCAGGGCCGTCCAGAGCCAAGCCGGGCCCCGGGGATAAAGACTCGACCGGGCCCCCCCCCCCGGTCAATAAAAGCATTTTTTTCTAATTTGCATATTAGTACGTAAAAGGCCCACGGGCGGGCCCGGGCCCCCTTGGGCCCCGGGCCCCGGGGATTTTGCCCCCCCTGCCCCCCCCCTCTGGACGGCCCTGTTACCAGTAACAGATCACTTATGGCAAATTAACTGTGACCCCTCAAAAACGACACAAAAACTGAGGTGTGGATAATTTTTAGGATATGATTTTTTAAACATATTTTTTTGCCATTTCTCGATGGGAATCCTGACTCCATTTGAAAGTAAGGTTAGGAACATTTTTGGCCGCTGACCAAAAGGTCGTGTTATTCCTTCGCTTTCCTATCGGGCAACGTCAGGATTAATATTTTCTGTTGCCTGCAACTGACAGCCTCCTCTTGAAAATCGTGTCGATTGCCCGCGATCGATTGGCGTTTTCACTCCTGCAGAATTAACTCGCTTTTCCGTATTTAGGAAGTGAATAGAAATATTTTGATCGTCTTAAAATCGAAAATTGGATCGAAGCTTCAGATTTTTTTATTTATAAACTTTTATTCAGAATTGCTTCCTGAACATTTTGAAATTTTTATAGCGCGTTTTTGACAATTTTGATTTTCGTGGCCAGCAATAATGTCAAAAATCTAATTACTTTGGTTCAAAAACAAACGTATGTAAGTATCCTGTCTCATCTATGCACCACTGGTTATATAATGTGAAGCTGCCAAGGGAAATAATCGATAAATATCGTAGAAAAATGATAATTTTAACGAGAGACTAAATTTTCTATCGAATTCTTCGCTTATTTGCCGAATTTGCAACTCAGGCATTGGCCCCCGAGATGCTGACGATGGGATTGCCATGGAAATCAATCGGTGCCTATCAATGGGTGACGCTATACGGGCGATATTCATGAGACACTAATGAGAGGCCATTCCGGGGAAATTATTCGCCAACAACGCGCGAATTAACTGGTAATTACGCATGCAAATTACACCGTGCACAATCGGGCCCGAGGATATTAATGTTTTTTAGAGTCAACGCACTTGTTGGAAAAATCTGTACTATACCATACCAATGTTTTCTAACGGACGTTCTATTATTTGAAATGGTAAAATTAAATTTTGTTTTCAACATCTGTTACAAAACTCAACACCTCGTGAATCTGACTGACCTGGGCGCTCACTGAAACGGCTACAACTTCTGAACGGATCTATGAAACTGACCGTGGTCTCATTCGATTACAAATTCCAAAAAAGTCTGTACCCGTTTTTGAAGGTTTCATCAATTTTGGTGATAGGGATTTTATTATTATGTTCCTAAGTTAAGATGCTACTACGTGTTAGGTAGGTAAAATGATTCATTGTAAGACCAAACGTATTATTTTAACATTTTTTTATTTTATTTTAATATACCTACTTCAATTTTTTTCCCCCAGGAGAGACGTTCGAGGTAGCGCCATGTGGGACAAACGCTGCTGCCGGGCCGTCTGGTCGCTGGCGCTAGCGTTGGGCGCCGGCCTCTGCGTCTGGCGCCTCTCCGGCTGCCCCGGGCCGCCAGTTTCCGCCGGCTGTTTCCTCGTCGCCCCCAACTTCGCGCCCCTTTTGCCGGGCAACGTTTCGACGGCCGTGCCGCCCTACCCGCTCCACGTCTTGCCGGGCGACGACCCGTCGACGCTCATAGACCTGAAGGAGTTCGCCTTCCTGACGCAGTCGGCGCCCGTGGCGCCTTGCAATTCGACGCCGCTCGTCGTCGCCGTCGTGCATTCGGCGCCTGCGAACTACATCAACCGCCAGATGATCCGCTCCACTTGGGGAACGTCCATAAAACTGGTATAGATAATTAATTAGAATTTTTTTGAAAATTGAAAAGTTGGAAATCATAGGAAATTTTTTGTTTTCGATACATTCTTGCATGACAAGAAAGAATTCACGACGAAATATCTAAGTACTTGAAGATATTATGACATTAGCAATAATGTTCGACTCTAAATTTAAAAAAAAAAACTATTATCCGCACTTTTTTATTTCAATCAGTTTCTAAGGACAACATTTTTTGTTGAACTTTTTTTTTTGAGAAAATCCGCTAATCGCCATTTTTTTTAACTTTTCGTTCTTTTACAATTTCTACTCGTCTTCTCAAAATTTTCCTAATTTCTACATTTTCCCCACGCAGGTTTTCATGGTCGGGGAAACGAACTTGACCGACGTCAACGCACAGCTCGACCAGGAAGTGAAGGAATACGGCGACGTCGTCCAGGGCTCCTTTTTCGATACTTATAGAAATTTAACATACAAACACGTCATGGCACTGAAATGGGCCACCTACCATTGCCCGAGTGCTCGTTACCTACTCAAAACCGACGACGACGTCTTCGTCAACGCGCCGAAATTGGAGAAATTCCTTCGCAACGAATTGTCCCCTTTTGGCGCGCGTCGGCTTATCCTTTGCGACGTTTTGAAAAACTCCATCGTCCGAAGAAGCTTCAGGTTGGTCGATAAGATGTAACCATAGGCGCTGCAATGCTAACCAGAACACAAACATTTTGAGGGAAATTTAGCTTCATTGTAGTGGCAACACTGATTTTAGGAATGCCATCGTCTAAAACGGTTCTCTTAACTAAAGGTAAAATAAGAATTTCGGTAAATTTCGTTTTATTACTTTGGCAACACTGGTTTTCATTTTCAAAATCTCCAAAATGGTTGTTTTTGGATGAGGGACGTTTGAGGGAAATTTTGCTTTATCGCGATGACAATTTTGAGGGAAATTTCGCTCCATTATAGTGGCAACACTGATTTTAGGAATGCCATCGTCTAAAACGGATTAAAATTAGATTAAGATTAAAATTTAACGGTTTTGAGCAGCATGAAAGTTAAGGGTCACTAGTCAGTTATTTATGAAATCAGTGTTGCCACTAGAAAAAATCGACCTAAATTTCCCTTTTTACCTAATAAGGGAAATTCGAGGGATAATTTGAGAAAAATAATTTTTTGGCAACAAAAATCTAAAACCAATTTTTTGCTTGCAGGTCAAAATGGCGGGTTTCACCCTCCGAATACCCGGGCCGTTACTACCCCTCGTACTGTACGGGCTGGGCCGTCGTCTATTCGCCGGACGTCGTCTTCAAACTCTACTCGGAAGCTCAACGATTGCCATATTTCTGGGTCGACGACGTCCACGTGACGGGGACGTGCGCATCGCAGGCCAACATCACCCATACGCACATCGGACCGTTGCTCAGGTTCGGTTGTTGGATAATTTTTCAAATTTTTTCAATAATAAGCGCTGGATAGAACTGCCGAATAAGTTCCGACCCTTGAGGGCGGCAGGGCACGCCCGGGACAACCTCGGTTATCGGGTGGAAAGCCAACGGGTGGAAGTCACATTAGGCATATGTCGAGTCAGCAATTTAATTGATCACAAGTGACAAAATACGTGTGACAAATCACTATTGACAAATCGCCAGTGATAAATCACTGTTGTTGAATCACCAGTGACAAATCAACAGTGACGAATCACCAGTGACAAATCACCTGTGACAAATCACGAGTGACAAATCACGAGTGACAAATCACCTGTGACTAATCACAAGTTACAAATCATCAGTGACTAATCACCAGTGACGAATCACCAGTGACAAATCACCAGTGATAAATCACCAGTGACAAATCACCAGTGACAAATCATCACTGACAAATCACCAGTGACTAATCACCAGTGACTAATCACTAGTGACTAATCACCAGTGACTAATCACAAGTGACTAATCACAAGTGACTAATCACCAGTGACTAATCACAAGTGACTTATCACCAGTGACAAATCACCAGTGACAACTCACCAGTGACAAATCATTAGTGACAAATCACCAGTGACTAATCACTAGTGACGAATCACCAGTGACAAATCACGAGTGACTTATCACCAGTGACAAATCACGAGTGACTTATCACCAGTGACAAATCACCAGTGACTTATCACCAGTGACAAATCACCAGTGACAAATCACAAGTGACAAATCACTAGTGACTAATCACCAGTGATAAATCACCAGTGACAAATCACCAGTGACGAATCACAAGTGACAAATCACCAGTGACTAATCACAAGTGACTTATCACCAGTGACAAATCACCAGTGACAAATCACCTGTGACAAATCACCAGTGACTGATCACAAGTGACTAATCACCAGTGATAAATCACCTGTGACTTATCACCAGTGACAACTCACCAGTGACAAATCATTAGTGACAAATCACCAGTGACTAATCACTAGTGACGAATCACCAGTGACAAATCACGAGTGACTTATCACCAGTGACAAATCACGAGTGACTTATCACCAGTGACAAATCACCAGTGACTTATCACCAGTGACAAATCACCAGTGACAAATCACAAGTGACAAATCACTAGTGACTAATCACCAGTGATAAATCACCAGTGACAAATCACCAGTGACGAATCACAAGTGACAAATCACCAGTGACTAATCACAAGTGACTTATCACCAGTGACAAATCACCAGTGACAAATCACCAGTGACAAATCACCTGTGACAAATCACCAGTGACTGATCACAAGTGACTAATCACCAGTGATAAATCACCTGTGACTTATCACCAGTGACAAATCACCAGTGACAAATCACCTGTGACAAATCACCAGTGACTGATCACAAGTGACTAATCACCAGTGATAAATCACCTGTGACGAATCACCAGAGACAAATCACCGGCGTCAGATCATCAATACTAGTGACGATTTGTGTCGATCTCGTTGCCGCTACTGTCCGATTTCGTATCCGATTCACGATTATCATTCACTTTTGCAGGATGGAGACCCAGTGCCAGGAAATGGTCGACAAAGGGAAACTCGACGAGGATTTCCTCTTCGGCCTCACGAGCAGCCCGACGCACATAAAGAAATTGTGGGAAATTTTGGAAATGTCGTCGAATCAAACGTAGCCATAGTAGCGAAGTAATTTTTCCTATTCGAGCAGAAATTAAAGATTTGTTTTTTTGGATTAATAAAAATCGTCGAAATTATCTGAAACTTCTAAGTAGTATTATCGCGTGCGAAAGTTACCGGGAGGGAATTTAGCTGGATTTCTTCGATTTGGTCGGCAATTTGGTACTGATGCCATCGAGCGGCCATTTTTGGTGACCATGACTGATGTTTAGCATGACGAATGTTCCGGCACGCCACAATGGTAACAATGTCAAAAGCGAACGTGCCAAAATCTCATTTTTTTGTAATCTGATCGTCGGACTTTGCAATCGTGCCGGTCATTTTGAATAGTAGGCCATTTTAGAAGAATTTAAACATATAGTTCTAAGCCGATTTTGCGTTGTAGTTTTCTTCGATCCCCTCGGTGTAGGTAAACTTTATCCTGGCCCGCCATTTTGGTATTTTTCTACTCCGTTAGAGTTTCACATCTGTCTAATGTTTTGTATGCTGTTCAACACTGATAAACGCAAAACCAACAAAAAACTCAACGCAACAACGATTAAAACCGCATTATAATTAAGAACTACATTATTATCAATATCATCTTAAGATACGTCAATAACACTAGCAACAGAATCATCAATAGCCAGTGTTTATACAACAACTAGGAACAAGAGGCAAATTCACAGCGATAAAACAAGAATTACCCTATTATCAACAACATAAACCACTCTAACAACATAAACCACTCTAACAACATCAACAACAACAACAACAACAACAAGACTAACAACAACAACAACAACAACAACATTAACAACAAAGAAACAACAAAAACAACAACAACAACAACAAAAACGATAACAACAACGCAATCATTACCGTCAACAGTATAATCAACAACACCCTGAACAACAAATAGGTTTTAAAAATATAATTGTCGATAAAAACAATACAAACAACAACATTAACCATACCATCATTAACAACCACCACAACAATGATGACGTCAACAATAAAAAAACATCAGCAGAATTAAATCTATTTACCGCTACAAAATTATAAGAAACAACTACTCAACAAACAATTACAACATTATCAACCGTTACTTGAACAACAACAACCCTATTTGCTGCATCATCATCAACAACAACAACAACAACAACAAAAACAACCCTGGTAGCAACAACAAAATGACATGAAATAACTGCATTACAAACTTCACAATTATGAACAATATATGAACAGGTAGTAAAAAACAACAGCACAATTATTAACACATTACAAAAAAAATCAAGATCAACCCAACCGACAACAACATAATAAAAAACAACACAATCATGATAAATTCAATTAAAATCTACTACAAATTCTCTTTAGCCAAAATTTCATTTTATTTTATTTTAATTTTTTTTTGTAGGTACGTCACGTTGAGGTGTTACGTGTTACACAAGAATTTCAATTTTGGGTTTTTTAATTTCAATTTTGGGTTTATAATTTCAATTTTGGGTTTAACTAAACTTCGACCCAACAGCTCAATTAATTGCACATTCAAAAACAGCACAATTATTAACACATAAAAAAACAATCAAGAACAACCCAACCGACAACATAATAATAAAAAACAACACAATCATGATAAATTCAATTAAGAACAAGTGCAATTTTTTGTTAGAGCCACAAATCTTTTTTACAGGTACGTCTCGTCGTGATGTCTTGTGTTACCCAAGAATTTCAATTTTTTTTTAACAACTAAATTTTGACGGTTTTTGATTGTTAATTGGGATAGAAAATGGCGGACCAGGTCAGAGCCTCATTCAGGGGAGGTGATTAATGCTCAAATCTTATCGAACGATGCAATGTGAGATTTAGTAAGCGAACGGGACTGTTTCTGTCGGTGCAATAGGCATATTCCCTGTCTGCCTCACTCCTAAAATTGTAGACTATTAAAATTTTTAAAATTGATTTTTGTACTCTATACTACTTGAAATTATCGGATTTTCTGTAGAATTTCGACTATTTATTTGGTTTTAGTGCCTATTTTTTTCTGTGATAGTAGATCATTAAGTTGGGATTGTAAAAGTTATGTATCAAAATTTGTTAATGTTACGGTGTTAAGGAGAAGTATCGCTAAACAAATTGTGTCGGTGCTGCAGCTGCGTGAATTTTCTTATGGGTATTATTTTAATTTTTCTGAGAAATTAGGAAGAAATTAATTTTTTACTTCCATATTTACAGAGTAAATGGAAGTATTGTGATCGTCCTAAAATCGAGAATCGGAACGGAGCTTCAGAAAAAACTTTTTCTTATACACATTTACTCAGAATCACTTCCTGAACAAGTGTCTGTGTGTCCGTTACGTCCGTTACGTCCGTTACGTCCGTCTGTCCGTCTGTCCGTCTGTCCGTCTGTGGTCATTTACAAAAATGGCCATAACTCCCTCATTTCTCAACCTTTTTTCAAATTTCTTGAACTGAAATGTTTGTCTCGGCAAGATCTAACACCCTGTTTAATCGGAATTTGGATAACGCACAGTACTTCCGAGATATTTGCATTTTTAGTGTTTTCTATTTTATTTTTTTCCGGCCGCAAAAATGAACCGATTTGAGCGTTCTTGGTCTTAAAATCTTTGTTTTACCTTGCAGAATATGTGGATATTTTTTACATTCCGAAAATGTGGCGTTTTTTCATTTTGGGCGAATTTTAAAATTTTAATACTGAATTTTTTGATATTTTTGACCTAAACACTTTCAAAAGCAATCAAAATATGATCAAATTGTGTCACAATTTTACGTTCCAAAATATGGAAGTATTGTGTGTTATCTACGCACCACTGGTTTAAGTTAAGGGTACATTCCACGATTTATACGGCGATTAAAGTGTAAAAGTGACCATTTCATCAGTGTAAAAATATGATAAACTCGCCCGGCAAAAATTTCAAGATTTTGGGAATTACGTAGGATATTTTATTTTTTTTAGCAATTTCTTCTTATATTGTACTTTTAGCGGAAATTTAATAATGTAAAATACGATTTTCCTGCTAAGAGCTGACTCGTATTTTGTAGATACAATTTCTGAACGTAGATACACGGACTCGAGCGGAAAATATCCTGCGAGATATTCTTATGGATACGATTTCCAAAATGTTGCAAGCATAAACCATTTTCCAGATTAGCTGAACTCGACTTTTTCCCTCTTACTTTGCCTTCTCTTCGCCCTTCGGCTACAATTTTCAACTATTCTACCTTCTTAGGGATTTTTCTTCGGGAATAGTTCAATTTTTGAAAAATCGAATGTAAGGTCAAAAGAATTTCTTTCCATTCCAGCCTAACGTTGCATTTACATGTTTTCTATACATACGCTGTAAGTTAAACCAAAGAACTCGAGGCCTACCTTTTGGGAAATTGCTGAGCCGTTCGTGCACCAAAACTTTTCATTTTTCATTGTGCAAGCAGCATTACGTTAAATCGGAGCGGCACTCATGAAGAACTTTTTGATTGGTTTTTTAATAAATTCGTTCGTTTGAAAGAGCCAGTTTTTTCTGATTTTTTAGCCTAATTTATACAAGAATACTTGAACGAACATGATGGTGCAATAGGAAGTATCACCAATGGAAAACAATCCTTTGAAAAAAAAGGTAACCCTTGGTAATTTTGGAGAAGTGATTGCCTTTGAGGTTTTAAATTCCTCATCGTGTCTATACGAGCCTGACCCAGCATACCACGCTTTTCCGCAATTTCTAGTGTCGCGTAAAATTTAATAATAAATTATCGAGAAAATTTTTTCTTAAAAGTTATTTTTACGGACAATAATTTGGAAAAACTTGATTTTTTTTGGATTTCGCAAAACTCCTAACGCTGACTACCGCCTCTTTAATGGCTTCCGCTAGCAGGGCTTTTTAAAGGTAGCTTCCTCTAGTAGGACTTTTTCGAAAGTTTCCCTGAGCCAGTTTTGGGCTTGTAAAGGTTTCCGCTAGTAGGGCTTTTGAGACGGTTTCTGCTAGTAGGGCTGTCGTAAAGGATTCTGCTAGTAGGGTTTCCTTTTCAAGGTTTCCTCTAGTAGTGCTTAAAAAGGTATCCTCTACCAGTGCTTTTCTGAAGGTATCCTCTAGTTGGTCTTTTTTCAAGGTTTCCTCTAGCAGGAATTTTTTAAAGATTTCTAGTAGTGCTTTTATAAAGGTATTTTTCAGTAGGGATTTTGTTGAGGTATCCTTTTTGTAGGGCTTTTTGTAAAGGTTTCTTCTAGTACGGCTTTCTTCTCAAGGTATTCTCTATTAGTGCTTTTATAAAGGTATCCTCTAGTTGGGTTTTGTTGATCTTTCCTTTAGCAGGGATGAAGGCTTCTAGACTTTTGGCTTTTAGAAAGGGCCATTTCAAAAATTGATTGAAAAATTGATTTTTTCAGGGTCAAAACTGATTGAAAAATTGATTTTTTCAGGGTCAAAATTGATAAAAAACTTATTTTTTCAGGGTCAAAATTGATTAAAAAATTGATTTTTTCAGGGTCAAAATTGATTAAAAAATTGATTTTTTCAGGTTCAAAATTGATTGAAAAATTGATTTTTTCAGCGTCAAAATTGATTGAAAAATTGATTTTTTCAGGGTCAAAATAGATTTTTCAGGGTCAAAATAGATTGAAAAATTGATTTTTTCAGGGTCAAAACTGATTGAAAAATTGATTTTTTCCGGATAAAAATTGATTGAAAAATTGATTTTTTCCGGATAAAAATTGATTGAAAAATTGATTTTTTCCGGATAAAAATTGATTGAAAATTGATTTTTCAGGGTCAAAATTGATTGAAAAATTGATTTTTCAGGGTCAAAATTGATTGAAAAAATTGATTTTTTCAGGGTCAAAATTGATTGAAAAATTGATTTTTTCAGGGTCAAAATTGATTGAAAAAATTGATTTTTTCAGGGTCAAAATTGATTGAAAAATTGATTTTTTCAAGGTCAAAATTGATTGAAAAATTGATTTTTTCAGGGTCAAAACTGATTGAAAAATTGATTTTTTCAGGGTCAAAATTCATTGAAAAATTGATTTTTTCAGGGTCAAAATTGATTGAAAAATTGATTTTTTCAGTGTCAAAATTGATTGAAAAATTGATTTTTTCAGGGTCAAAATTGAGTAAAAAATTGATTTTTTTAGGGTCAAAATTGATTGAAAAATTGATTATTTCAGGGTCAAAACTGATTGAAAAATTAATTTTTTTCAGGGTCAAAATTGATTGAAAAATTGATTTTTTCAGGGTCAAAATTGATTTTTTCAAGGTCAAAATTTATTTTTTTTTCATGGTCAAAATTGATTGAAAACTTGATTTTTTCAGGGTCAAAACTTATTGAAAAATTGATTTTTTCAGGGTCAAAATTGATTAAAAAGTTGATTTTTTCAGGGTCAAAATTGATTGAAAAATGGATTTTTTCAGGGTCATAATTGATTGAGAACTTGATTTTTTCAGGGTCAAAATTGATTTTTTCAGGGTCAAAATTGATTGAAAAATTGATTTTTTCCGGATAAAAATTGATTGAAAAATTGATTTTTTTAGGGTCAAAATTGATTGAAAAATTGATTTTTTCATGGTCTCCCCTTTTTATTTGAACATCCTGTGCATTGTAGTGGGTCAGGCTTGCTCAGCAATCATGTTCAACTTGATAATTTCTGCCAAGAATTAGTACTTGTAATTTAACTAATAATTTCCAAGAATTTTAGATAGCACTAATTTCGTGTAGCCATTTGCATTTAAATATAAATACATAATGGGCCTCTTTGGGTTGATGTATTTAACAGATTTCAAGTATTAATGAAAGGAGCGCAATATGTTAAACTCTTGGTAAAAAAAAGCAGTTCAACAACATTTGGTGCTGGATTTGGATCCGCCGCTTTAGAGAACGCTGAATCCGAATAATTCGAAAACTTGAAATTCTGATACCCTCAAAGAGCCCATTCTTTCCATTCCATTTTTTTTTCAAAAATTCGAAAACGTTAACCTTTTACTGAATTGTACTCGATTTTGAAATTCACGAGTAACTGGATGGATCTTTATCGTGCCTTTAGCATACGCGCTGGTTTTACGTCAATCGAAAAGTAGTTATATTTTTTATGGAATATCTGATCCGGATTATGTGAGAGGAACTCGATCGGACCCAGGTGTAAAAAAATTGAAAAATTATACCTTAGAATAATTTGTAAGGTGCAGAAAGGCTAGTGAGACAGTTAAGATAGAGCCTTCTGACAAAATAATGCATTTTGAAAAAAAACTATTAGATTTTCTTAAGGAATTCGATCGACGAGGCTCCGTATAGTTGATTCGTAAATTACACTTTTTTGTTTAAGGTTAAATAATGTAAAGCAGTGTATTGTAATTTTTAAAATAATTCCTATGCAACTCTCGAGAAAATTTTTTCACTCTAGTCTATACTGAGCCTCTTACCTGTATTCAAGATCTACTTAGACGTATTATCCAATTTTATTTAACATGACGAAGGATATTTATGGAAAATGTCATTCGGAATTTCTCGATTCTTCGTAAGGAGTGAGGTACACATTACGATTATTCTGAATGCCAATTATGGAATCCGTACGTAACTTGTGATCGTGAATTTGCGGATACCAAAGAACTTTAATGTAGCTAGGGTATTATACTGTGTACCATCTCATTGTAGAAATAAATTTGTGCGAACGGACTACTGCAATTTTTTCACTGACCCGATCCGAGGCGCGTTTTTTACTCCGCCGTCACTTGGCGACTGACTGTTGCTCCTCTCCTAGGGGGCGGCAGGTTACGCCTGGGGCAACCTCGGTTATGCGGAGAAAAGCATCGCCTAGAACGGCGGTTTCTTCAATTTTTCACCTACTTGGCACCGAAAAATTATCACGAACATCGATTTTGTTTTTTGGTTTATGATTTTGAGAGGAGCATTGCCTGGATTGTGATTCTTCGATAAAAAATACATAATTACTGAAAACCTTTATTGCTGATCGCGATCAACGACGGGAGCGACATCATTTTCACCTTCTTTCACGACAAACTCTGTAATGAAAGAAAATTTTTAATAAAAACCAGGTATAAATGGGCCAAAAAAATTTTCTTTGACTCGATCATCACTGCTCAAATGGCAAAAACAGCCATCGCACTGGGGAACTATTTTGCAATAACTATTATTTAACATAAAATTGTATTCAGTGTTGAACACCCATCAGTGAAGAACAATATTGTTGTATTGTTCTTAAAATAAACTGAATAACCGGCCATAAATAGCTCACCGAGTTTAGGATAGGCATTTTCGTCTGTCGCAAATACTGATTGAGTTTTGATCGTTGCGACGCCCCAATCCTGTTCTATGGCCATCGAACCGTGCGACGTCACCATGGACAAATTCGAGTTTTCGTCGTTCCTCGCCGCGGTGGGATTTCTCTCCGGTTTCGTCAAATCTGCAAATTTTGACTCGAGTGATTCATTGACTAAACGTCGGGGAAGTCTGCCATTTATGGTACCAATGTTTATTTTCGTTTTTGTAGGATTAATACCTGCGGCACTACAGAAAAGAATGTGTATTGTAAAAATATCCGAAGAAATGATGACATACCTATTTAATTCGAAATTTTGCACCCGATGGATTGTTTTGTGTTGTCTGACACTTTTATCGTTAAACCATAATATGGTTTTATATTGTATGGTTATATTGTATGGTTTTATATTATATGGTCACTATATTATAGTGGGACCATTGAAAGCTTGAAAGATTTTTCCTCAATCAGTCGCAATACGCTTGCGAAGTTACGCCTTGTTATAGAGGCGACTAAACCAGCAACACAGAAATGCGTTGCTTGGCCGAACTAAAAATTTCCAGGTTCGGGAAGAAAAATCAACGCTGTAACCAAGGTTTCCACTCGAGAAAAAAAGGCTCTTCTTACAAAGAGTAAATTTTCCCCTCTTTTCCACAATAAGTTTTCTCCAATTTCCCAAGTAGTCGGCAAAAAATGCGAGAAGTTCGACAGAAATTGAAAACTTGAGTTGATAATTCAATGACGACGCCAGCTGGATATTCTTGAAAGGTAGTTAACTAATTTTGCAGGTACAATTGTTTAATCGGCTACCTAATGTAAGTTCTAAAACTCACTCATTTCAGATAGGTATCCCCTCAGAGCTCTACTTTCAAATGGAAAGAGGAATTTCCCCTCCAAGTCCCCCCAACACTTTTCTTGATGCTCCTCCACGCACAGTACTGAGAGCCGTCAGCGACCTGTTACGAAGCTCTCCAATTCCTGTCTTGAAGCTGACGTCTGGTCATGAAGCCCTCCACGTTCTGTCTTGAAGCCCTCCACGTCCTGTCTTGAAGATGGCGTCTGGTCATGAAGCCCTCCACGTTCTGTCTTGAAGCCCTCCACGTTCTGTCTTGAAGATGACGCCTGGTCATGAAGCCCTCCACGTTCTGTCTTGAAGCCCTCCACGTTCTGTCTTGAAGATGGCGTCTGGCCATGAAGCCCTCCATGTCCTGTTTTGAAGCCCTCCACGTCCTGTCTTGAAGATGGCGTCTGGTCTTGAAGCCCTCCACGTCCTGTCTTGAAGATGGCGTCTGGTCTTGAAGCCCTCCACGTTCTGTCTTGAAGCCCTCCACGTCCTGTCTTGAAGATGGCGTCTGGTCTTGAAGCCCTCCACGTCCTGTCTTGAAGATGGCGTCTGGTCATGAAGCCCTCCACGTTCTGTCTTGAAGCCCTCCACGTCCTGTCTTGAAGATGGCGTCTGGTCATGAAACCCTCCACGTCCTGTCTTGAAGCCCTCACGTTCTGTCTCGAAGCCCTCCAGCTCCTGTTCTGAAGCCCTTCACTTCCTATCTTCGAGCCTCTTATTTTAGAACATTTTATGCATTTTAAAATTAATAAACACTGTAAAAAATTTTTTTGACAACATTTTATTGTAAGAGTTTGATTTTATAGGTACATACGTTTAAAGCAGGTTTAATATTTTTGTTAAGAATTATTTCCCCCAACCTGGCAATCCATACTTAGGCCAAAGCAATGCATTTATGTGTTGCTGGTTTAGTCGCCTGTACGACAAGGCGTTATTTCAAAAGCCTACGTTTTGCGACTGATCAATCTTTGGCTCCATCCATTTTAATGTTTTTAGGCGTGGGTCGATTATTGCTTCCAAGCATCCGAGTTGAGTACATCAAGAGATTGGGGCCCAATTTCGCTGCACACCTATAGCTTATAACATTTTTTTTGAGGGGGTGGGTACAGTAACTGTTTTAGTTATCCAAGTTCCGTGAGGAATTCATCTCAAACCAACTCGACAGGAACTCACAGCGCATTTGCAGTATGCTCCTCGGCTCACTCTCAGTTTTGGACTTGGACAGAAGCTCTTGCCGCTTTTCGAATTCGGCTTCGTCCGCTTCCATGATTTCCATCTTGTTTTTTATTTTCTTCACCAGCTCCGCCAGAACGGCGGTCGCGCTTTTCCTATCCTCGCGAGGGTCCCAAATTTTCCTGACTTCTTCCTGGTGTTTTTTCAATTCTTCGATGTCGAGGACGAGCTTTTCGTAGAAATCCGTCTCGTCTTTGTCGGATATGAATTGCTCCAGCTCGTAGGGCGGGTGATCTTTATTCGGACGGGATGCTGGCTTTCTTAGCGAGGCGTCGATCCGGCCGAGAAGACTTCTTCGTTTGCGTTTGACGTAGCATTTTTGGTAACCCGGGTAATTCTTGAACGGCTTGAAAATCCGCTTACCGCCTTTCGACTTGACCATGCTTTCCAAATGATCGTAAATATCGTCCAGCAGATCTTTTTCCGGTTTCGAGAGATAAATCGTTTCCGCAACGCCGGTCTTGACTTTCGGCTTCTTCGACTCGAAAATCGACTGAGCATTGTCCATCGCTTCTGAATGAGCTTTGGGAACGGTCAATCCGTGGAACCATTGGTGGTTGACGACCTCGTAAATGCGGATCCTCTTCAGCGGCGAAGTCTCCAGAAGTTTTTTGGACAAATGCAAACAGAGTTTCGACACGCCGTCGGTCCTGCGCCAAGCGGTTTTCCAATTGCGGCTTTCCTGTTCGTGGAGCATGAATTTCCGGTTGTGGTAGCAAAAAGGGAATGCGTTGTTGAGCATACGGAATAAAACGACACCGAGGCTCCAAACGTCCACGGGTGGCAGGCAGTATGGCTCGTGGAGAAGCATTTCGGGCGCCCTGTAAAATATTGGGTCAATATCTGCCAAATGCATTTCGTCGCTGAAGCGGCAACATGCTATAACTCAATTTTTGGAAAAACAATGCTGTGGATCCATGTCCGTGGTCAGAATTGCGAGAAAACAGAAGCCAACAACGCTGTGGCCAGTTTTGTCCCAAATGATACAAGCATGGGGAATGCATTCAAGTGATTGGTCGAGGTGGCGTCGTGGTTGAACCCAGTAAATTTAATTGGCGTTCCAAGCCACATTCCCAGGTCCATTCAACTATAACAGCCAGCAATCGAAACAGTTTTTTGGATCTCCTAACTGACAAACTGCATGTTGCCGATTGAGCGACGATCCGCGCATTGTGGCCGTTATTGGGTCCAATTTATCAAATGTGTCGAAGAAAAAATTATTTAACCCACGTACCCGAGCAGGAAAGGAAAATTCGAGGCTCACCTGTAAGGCGCGTAAGTTGCTCGATAATTTTTGCTCGTCTTCGAGTGAAAAGTTATCAGATCCGACCCGACGATTTTGGCAGAACTCAACCCGGAAAGAATGGCTTCGTAATTTTTATTGATGAGAATATTGCTACATTTCACGTTACGGTGGACGATCCCTGCTGAGTGCAGATACTGGAGGGCCAGAGCGATTTGAAATGTCCAAATGCAAGCGGTCTTTTCCAGCAGTTCTCGGTGTTCGCGAATGATGAGATTCAGCGACCTGTTGTCCGCGTATCTGAATTTAAGCATGATTATTTTTTATGAATAATCAAGCGGAAGAGATAGTGTCATACTCTTATCTACACCATTCTGTGCGGGACGATAAGCTACAGGTTCATTGTGTAACTTACAGAAGGACCTGTAGGCCCACCTACACAATCGGATTGTTGTTGTTGTTGATCTACTTCTGCCCGCAGACCGAAGTCCTCATGACCATTGCGGCTAAGCATTGGGCTTTGCGGGTAGGGAACTTGGCTTGGAGATATAGGAGGTTATAGTTGAGGAGGTTGTACTTGTGGGAGGTTGTAGTTGAAGGAGGTTATAGTTGTAGGTTATCGTTAAAGGAGGGAATAGTTGAAGCGGTTATTGAAGGTTAATAGGAGATTATAGCTGTTGGAGGTTATAGAACTTCTTTTGGAGTTATTATGTAGTAATAGGAGTTTATATTAGGTACTATTAGTAATACCTACTTACGGCATGACGAAGAATAAAGCTCGAGTCGAGGCGAACGTTTCGATAAACTTCACAATATGCGGATGATCGACTGCTGAGGATAGTTCGAAAAACGTTATCAACCTTGCCGGCATCAGTTTCAAAGGTAGACCGGGTGATAACGCAAACACTTTTACGGCCACTGTGGATTTTTCAATATCGCTAATCCTTGCCCGGCTCATATCTTTCAGATTTTCGAGAAACGCTTCCCTCTCTGACAGTAGGCTAGCCGTCGCGTAAACGTGGTCTTCCCTGATTATTTCCGATTTCGAGGCTTTGAAAACTCTTGTGTAAACTCCTGGACCTGTTTCAGAATCGGTTAGAATCGGAGTGTGGGTGCTATTCCGTCTAGGGTCAAAAGTTGTTGTTGTTGTTGTTGTTGAGGTTCCGTGTAGTGAGGCGGACGTGAGGTCCAAGAGGATTGAGCGATCGTCAGGGAAATCTTAACATTCACACCATAAACTCAAACCCAACACCTCAACACAAACCTCAAACTCGAACCTGAAGCGCTAACCAAAACCTTGAACTCTAACCTAACACTCACACCATAAACTCAAACCTGGCATTCAAACCTTAACCTCCAACGACATTCAAAACTCAAACTCAAACCGAACACACCTTAAACTCAAACCTCAAACTCAATCTAAAATGAAAACAACAAAATCAAACCAAACCCTAACGCCATACAGTCAAACCTCAATCGCAAAATCAATTTCAACACTAACACCTCAAAATCACTTCTTAAAATCAATTCCCAAACTCAAACCTTGAACTCAATCTCAAAATCCAACCTCAAACCCGGTCACAAATTCGACCCTCAAACAGAAACGTAACAGTCACGCCTTGAACTGTAAACTTGAACATCAAACTCAATCTGAAATTCAAACCTCAAACTCGAGCCGCAAACTCATATTTCAAACTCAAACTTATCATTCGCCTTCTTAAACTCAAACTTTGAACTCAATGTTAAATTCAAACATCACACTCAAACCTCTTGAACTTAAACCTCAATCTCAAAATCAATGTTAACACTAACACCTAACTCAATCCTTAAAAAAATCCCAAACTCAAACCTAACATTCAAACTTCAATCTCACACTAAATCTAAAATTCAGCCCTAACACCATTAACTCAGACGTCAAACTCAATCCCAACACTTACACTTTGAACACAAACCTTACACCTTGAACACAAACCTCAAACTCAAATCTCAAACTTGGACCTGAAGTTCAAACCCAAACCTTGAGCTCGAACCTGACACCCACACCATAAACTCAAACTTAACATTGAAACCTTAAACTCAACTGAAATTCAAAACTCAAACCCAACACTCACACCTTAAACTCAATCTCAAAGTGAAACATCAAATTCAAACGTCAAACTCTAATCCAACACTCAAACTCAAACCTCAATCTCAAAATCAATTTTAACATTAACACCTCAAAATCACTCCTTACACTCAAATCCCAAACTCAGACCTCGAACTACAACCTAACCTTCACACCTCAAACTCATACCTTAGACTTAATCTCAAATTCAAACTCAAACCATATCTACTCACAAATTGAACTCAACCTGAAACTCGATCACAAATTCAACCCTAAACTGAAACCTAACACTCAGGCCTTGAACATCAAACTCAATCTCAAACATCACACTCAAACCTCAAACTCGAATCCAACGCTCACAACTTGAACGCAAACCTCAATCACAAGATCAATAATTGAGTTGATATTTTAACACTGACACTCATTCCTTAAAAAAGTCCCAAACTTCAAATTCAAACATTCAAATTTCAAACCTAACACTCAAATCTCAAATTCATTCCTCAAACGCAAAACTAACACTCACACTTTAAACTCAAAGTTAACCCTCTCACCGTAAACTCAAACCTTAAACAGTCAAACTTCAAACTCGATCACAAATTTAACGCTCAAACTGGAACCTAACACTCACTCCCACTTCGAACTTAACCAACAAACTCATTCTCGAATTCAAACCTTAAACGCAATCTGAAATTCAAACCTCGAACTCAAACTTTAAACTTAAACCATGCACTCAATCTCAAATTCAAACATCAGACTCAAAGCTCAGACTCAAATCTAACACTCACAACTTAAACTCAATCTCGAAATTAATTTCACCACTAACACCTCGAACTCAAACTTCAACATCAACCCAACACCTGAAACACAATCTCAAATTGAAACTTAAATTCAAACCTGTAACTCCAACTTCTTCTCACTTCTTAAACTCGAACATTTAACTCAAAGTTCAACACTTGGATTGAAAAAACTTGGGTTTGAATTTGAGATTGAGTTTAATGTTCGAGTTTTAGTCGTGAGTTTGAGGTTTGAATTTGAGATTGAGGTTTGAGTTTAAGGTGAGAGTGTTAGGTTTGAGTTTGAGATTGGGTTTACCTAATGCTCGAGTGTTAGGTTCGAGTTTGAGATGTGAGTTTGAGGTTTGAATTTGAGGCAGAGTTCGAGGTTTGGGCTCAAGGTGTTAATGTTAAAATTGATTTTGAGATTGAAGTATGAGTAGTGAGTGTTAGATTTGAGCTTGAAGTTTGATTTTAATGTTTTACTTTGAGATTGAGCTCAAGGTTAAAGATGAGAGTGTTAGGTTTGACTTTGAATTTCAGATTGAGTTAAAGGTTTGAAAGTTTAGGTTTGAGTTTGGGATTTGAGTTTAAGGTGTGAGGGTCGGGTTTGAGTTCAAGGTTTGGGTTTGAATTTCAGATTCAAGTTTGAGTAGTGAGTGTTAGATTTGAGTTCGAAGTTTGATTTTAATGTTTTACTTTGAGATTGAGTTCAAGGTTAAAGAAGAGAGTGTTAGGTTTGAGTTTGAATTTCAGATTGAGTTAAAGGTTTGAAAGTTTAGGTTTGAGTTTGGGATTTGAGCTCAAGGTGTGAGTGTTAGGTTTGAGTTTGAGCTGAGAGTTAGGTTTGGGCTTGAGATTGAGTTTAATGTTCAAGTTTACGGAGTGAGTGTTAGGAATGTGTTTGAGGTAGATACCGAGATTGAGTTTGTGATTTGACTCAAACTTTAGGTTGGAGTTTAAGCTTTGAGTTTGGGGTTCGAATTAGAGATTGAGTTTGAGGTTTCAGTTTAAGATGTGAGCGTAAGGTTTGTGTTTGATTTTTGAGATTGCGTTTCATGTTTGAGCTTAATGTGTGAGTGTTGAGTTTGAGTAAGTATATGGTGTGAATGTTAGGTTTGAATTCGAGATTCAGTTCGAGGATTCGAGCGCTGAATGTCAAGACAACGAAAATACTCACGGTAAGGTTTTGGATATTTCAAGAGCACATCGCTATCGTCATGGTGATTTTCGAGTCTCATAATTCGGTCGATCGTCTTCCTCATCGTATGATATCTGTACGATTTTCGCTCCGTCCGAATCTTCTTCAGCAGACTTTTCTTCTTGGCGAATCGATCGAACTGGTGACATCCGCAAGTCGAAGCCGCAGTTTTGGCCACTTCGCCAAAATGGCCGGGCCCTGAAATCGGCTCGTAGCCGGCCAAAATGCAATAATTGTGCAGCCAATCCTTCGACATCAAATCTTTGAGCGCTGCTTGAAAACGACGCGCCGTTTTGGTTTTGTGATACTGCGATTTTTCAGCGTTCCAAGCTTTACGGTGCGTTTTGAAAATTGTATCTATGACTGTATTCGGGTCGGGAGTGGTGGAATTTTTGCAAATCGGTCGAATTTTCTCGGTTTCAAGCTGATGGTTCATTTTGAGAGAATTTTCCACATTCTTTCGGTACGATGGGTTGACGAACAACTTGAAAATTTTGTATCGCAATGTATTTTCATCTTTTATCGCCCTGTACTTGGGGTGATTGAGGATTTTCCGTATTTTCAAAAACACCAGGGCGATATCTTCACTTCTCCTGAGGCGGGTTTCCAGCCCGGCGTCTTCCAATAATTCGTTAATGATTTTCGAAATTATTTTCGACCGTTTCCTCCTCGAACGTGATCTTGACGACGTTGAACCGAAGGCTGCCAAAAAGTTTTCAGTTTTCTCATTCACGCCAGTGATTAATAAAGGTTACCAATTACCACTTACGAAATCGAAAAGGATTATACTTAATTGACGTTAGATTCAAGTTTCACAAACAAAATGCACGGATGAATTTACGTCGATACGGACATTACAAACGCCAATATTGGAAAATCAATGACTACGCAATAACGCAACAAAAAGCGGGTAAAAATGTTTTACGCGGCAAAGGAAAATGTCTCCAGTCCGGTAGCAATGGTGGCATTTCGCAACACAGTTGGGCGATCGTCCACTCCCAGCAGGTGGAAATGTTTTGAAATTTTGAGGAGCTGAGCGACAGAGTGGCGGTGGCACCAGGAAGTTGGAGCTTCCCCATACTTCTCGCCCGGTTTTTGGCTACCACATCAGCTAGCTCGATGGGTGATCATGGGATAGGTCCATGTAGAAGGTATAAACCCGAAGAACCGGTCTTCCGCCTCACAGGCGAGCACTATGGAGGAGCTCCAGTTTCCTGGCCCGGCCGAAGGAATTTTGGAATCCGACTTTTTTCCATCTATGTCGCAGAATAAGCTCACCTGGAATGAATTTCTGCTTTCCCAATTTCCGTCGAATAGTGTAACCTGCGTTGGACAGCAGGGCAAACGATTCCTTCGACATTCTTACCCCAATTTATCGACATTTATGTCTACGAATTCCAACGCAGTGAAAATTGATGCTCTTCAAATACGTTGGATTTTTGGAAATAGTCGACGTCGTCAAGCAACCGATTTTCATGGCAGATAGGCAGGAAGGATCCGTGGCATTTCTTTAGGAGGGTTACCCGGAAAATGCATTGCTGTGATTGGTCGAGGTGGCGTCAGCGTTCAACCCAATAAATTTGATAGGGGTTTTCAAGCAACGCTTCCATGTTCATCCCCACACTAACAGCAATCGGATAGTGTATGCCCAATTCAAAATCCAATAACCTGGTACAATAACATGGTAGTTTACCTTCTTGGATGAAGGGTTGTTTCAATGAATTTTCCATGTGATTTGAATTTTAGCCATAGGTTCTAAACGGTTTTTTTTGCTGGTTGATTCGTCTTTTTCTTTGCCACCAGCCAGTAAAAAAGTCTGACCTAGTGATCAGGATTCAACTATGGTCAACTGCAGCATAACGATCCAAGTTCTCACTGCTATTATTCTAGAGCGCCAGTCACCCCCTGCGTGGACACGTGCGCCCTAATGATGTTCGTATGCTTCGGAAAGCTGCTGGCACAAAATGGAGTAGGTAACCCTGTTCTGAAAATCGATAGGCATCCATAAATTGTTGGAAGAGCTCTGATCGCAGCCCAAGATTCAGGAATTCTGATTTGAAGTACTTTCAAAAAGAGGAACTCTCGTTGTTACGTTGGCAAAACTGGCTGCTTACGAAAATTTCCTGTGGGGAAGCGTGTATTTTTGTGAGGTCACTTTTTGGAGGGAATTTACGTTCTTGATCTTTCTTGTCCTCCTAAAATAGGTGATCCAAGTATTTACTTGATTAAACACCTATACCCACGGTGGCCAGATGTACTACTAAAAACGCTGCTAAGTAGATCAGTGGCATGTGCAGATTAGTTTTTGCTATGTCCGAAGAACTCTGCAAATTTTGCACAGGGGTTCATTTTTCGATTGCAAAGACAAACCTTACGATATATCGGTACTCCTTAAACACAGAATTTAGCTGTTATTATTCTATAATTTCAGTATCAATTTGTATTTTAGATGGAGATTTAGAAAAACGTTTTTTCAACCCGGCAAAAAATAATCATCCTCTTCTATTGGTAAATACTTAAATATCCATCTTTTCAACGGAGCAGATCGTTTAATTCCGTTAAATTCACCATTTAATCTATTCTTAATCACCTTCATAATTAACACAATAATAATAATAATCATTAAATTCTCTGAATAATGAAATTAAAAATGCCTCAAGAATGCCTCAGAACCATTGTTAAAGCCTGACTCGCTTTCATGTTGCCAAGCGCAACTGGTCGTAGTGTGAGTGCGTCACCTTGTTGGTGTAATAGGCTAGTGGTCATAAGTAGATCAATCAACCGTATCTAAGAGCCGAGGCCAAATTCTCAAATTTTTCCGATTTTTGTTTTGCTGATTAGTGTAATGCGACCAAATTCTTTAAATTGAAGATATCGGGAGGACAGAAGTTTTTGTGGGGATTCCAACGAATGGAAAACGAATTTTGAGGCTCGAGTAGTTTTCGAGTTATTAAGAATTGCAGAAATTTTAAAAAACTCAAAAATGTCTCACTAAAACTGCAATAACTCCTAAACGGTTGAAGCTACCGGCGTGGCGATGGTCTCATTCGATTCAGCATAGAAAAATCTATAGAAAATGATGCGTCACATGCCTATGTTTTAAATTTCCAGAAAAACACGAATTTTTTCACACTTCAACAGCTGTTTTACTGGCCTTAAAATTAAGGTAGGGTTCTGCCGAGACGTTAGGACCAACTAGATACGGAACTTGATTTTTGGTAAAAATTTCAAAATTTTTCGATAACTCCTTCCCCCTGAAAAACCCCGGACGGCGGACGGCGGACGGTGGACGGCGGACGGCGGACGGACAAAAAATTTTTATTGCAGATTCGGATTCTACACCCCTTGAAACGTAAACCAACAAATTTTCAGGGGGTGTTAAAAATTTTTTTTTCCCGACCGATTACAAAGGTTCATTTCTATAGAAAAATGAACCAAAAAACTACTTTGGAAGGCCATATGGTACTTTTGGGGTAAATGTACGACCAAGTATCATGCACTTTAGTTTTAGAAATAGAAGAGAAATTCCCACTTCTAAAATATTGGCTCGTTTGAGATCTATAGGGCCACTTTTACCACCATTATCTTTCTGTGTATTCTTTCTAATAATAACCTGGATATAACCTAGCAGATTTCATAAATTAGGGAATTACAACGAATCGTGTTACTGCGACAACCTTCGTCTATGGCAGCAACTCGATAGTGAAATGTAATAAAACTAAAAACCGAAATATTGTCATTTAAAATTTATAAAAATCGAATCCAAGATAAATAAGGTAGAGGAAAAAGATACCTGTAGCCATTACGTTCGTAATTATTTGTTAAATTCACTAATTTTTAGATAATGAATTAAAATTAATTTCCCCATGGTTTTGGGGGATGTTTTATGAAATGGAAAGTGTGTTAAATGGACCAATTTTACTAGGCCATTTGTGACAGGAAAGGATGCAACAGCTTACAGGTAATCAGTGAACACATCTGAGTAGGTAGGTAACCTAACAACCCTAAATAATCTACAGGCTGCCCCAATTCAATAGTATCATCGGGGTCAATCCCAATTAAAATTCGAACGAACAGTTGCGTTGAGAAAGTTATTCGGAAAAAAATCATCAGATTAAAGCGAAGAATTCAATTTCCCGAAGATGCCGGAGAGTGATTTTTTCCCGAAAAGCCGGGGAGGGAAAATAAGCATAGGAAGCCACTTATTCGATCGTCCGCCGATAAAAATGAGACGTTCGTATTTCACCAGCACGAGGCCGATTAATCTTGGTGGACTCCTTGGATTTTGGAAGGTGTGGAAAAGGGTACATCCATTGTCCAGGCGTCAAGAGCGCTATTCTAATTGGGCAGGGCTGCCGGATTCCGTTTCCTTATCTTCGATTTTCTGATTTGTATTAATTCAAACCCTTTAGAAAAGGGTGCGCGCTTGTTTGGTGTACGAACGTAGCGTCGGAATTTCGAAATGATTCGTTCGCTTCTGTTGTTATCGGACGATTTAGAAACGTTGCTCAGCGACCGGCTTAGTAGCATCGGCGATACCTTACTCAAATCTGACTTTACTGCCGGAGAGTGACAATTGAGGGTAAGTGAGCCTCTAATCAAGAAAAAGTCATTCAGGGGACCCCAGGTGGATTATAAACTTGACAAATTCATAACCTTACTTAGGGATTGCCTCCAAGTGACATTGAGGTTGCATTAAATGCAATTAAGGTTGCAAATTTTGATTTGAATGCAGGAAACTAGGTTCTTCGAAACGTACTTGATACCAGGGCGTATGGCATATCGTCGACAAGGAGAAGCACTTACGCGAACGAAGGCGGAGGGCAACAGAAGTGTGAACGTCAAAAAAGTTGGAATCGGAAGACACTGGGAGCGCTAGTGTTGCAGTTTATGTACAGTGTTGCCTAAGAGAGTGCAGCTCAAGCGCAACAGAACATAACCGCAAAAGAACAATGTTCTTCCCTTAGGTATTTATTCAAATAAGTACACAGACCACCTATTCTAGTAAGACTATAGATATATTTACATGCCATGCAACTGCCTATTGTAATTCATCATTCAAGTTCATCCTAAATGGCGGCCATATGCCTGGATTTAAAAAAAAAATCAAGAATTGCAAATATATTTGGAAAATTCTCAAATTTTCCCGACACATAGATTTACTGAAATGAGAGATTTTCGTCATAAGTTCAGTAGTATAATCTCCAAATCAATTTTGATATCCGTTCGATGTGTAAAGTGGGTCATTCGGAATGCGGATCGGCTCGTCAGCCTGCGAGTGGGGACTCGATCCTTCGGAATAACGAGATAGCGGACGAAATAGAAGAAAAACGCTTTCAAAGACTCGTTTTTCGAAAAAAGTCCAGCTATCGGTTTGGGTGAGTCAGTCTACCTTCTAATTAGAAGTGGGATAAAGCGGCTGGGTCGTTAGCGGAGCTCATGGCTTTTGCTGCCATTGGCACATCTAAGGGCCTTTTAGTCTCGTTTTAACCGTTGTAGCCGCTTCATCCTCGACGTTTTGGAGATTTCCCGTACAGCGGATTGTCAAAAAACCCCCAGAAACGGTTCGAAAATTGCCCGGAGTGAAAGTGCGCGAAAATCGCGAGTGAAGTTGGAATTTTCGGAGTGTTGTTTTTTGTAAGTATGCCTACTTAGTAGAAAATGCCTTTTGTGATCGGTGAGTGAAAAAGTAGCGCTTTTTAGCAATTAATAAAAAAGGTGCTTACCTCGATGATTTCTTCACCTGCCTCACCGCAGAAAACTTACTCTCTGACAGAGAATCGAACCCAGTACCTCCAGAGGTACATAATACAATTACAATATTATACAGGGAGTCTCGAACGTGGTTTAAAGAAATTGGGTAGGTACCTAAAACTAGACTGAAAATGAAACAGAACGCCGCCAACCGCATTTTCCTATCTCATCCCGTTTTCAAAATACAATTTATTTTCAGTTCAATTAAGTTTTTATTTTCAGAAAAAAACCCCACTTTTGATATTAAAACCTACATATCTCCGGTTTAGATCATCTTTTCCTAGCTTTTGAGGACATTTTTGGATTCGGCGTTAAATTTTCAATTAGCCTGATGCCCATTCATGGTCAAAAATCCTCCTATTTAGGGCAATTGCGGATCAAACGTCAAAAATCGAAAATAACAATTTTCTACAATTACTTGTAGGTTAACTGCATTTCGAGAATCTGTCAAATTTCAGGAAACTTGTCCAATAAATCAGCTTAACCAATGATATGGCCGACTTAGCGGTTCGCTTTTGATTTCATAGAGAAATTCGAGTTTGAATGCGGAAAATCAAAATTTACCTATGGGAACAAATGTCTAAAACAAGTACCTAATTGTGTGGCCTCATGTGAAGCACGAGGAGCCAAAAATCGTATTACAGTGTCAATCATGATCTTCCATGTTGATATTATCAGCCCTTACCAGTGGCCCGAGCGCTTTCGCCCGCACGGCCTTCCTTTGGCGCCATCCTCAACACAGAGTCAATTAGAGGGTAAACGAAATTGAATATGTTGTAAATAATGCGCATATGCATACAGGTACACAATTCATTATCATGGCGCCAGTGGTCCGTTTAGTGGTCATAATAATATAGTCATAATATATAAATATTATATAGATATTAATAGATAATAATATATAGATATAATATATTAAATTATCTGTCATGACCATATCTATCATGCATCTATCATTATTATAGGTCATACGATTATCATACACCTATTATAATAATATAGTTAACATGACACATATGTAGCTGATATTTGCGCAATTTCGTGCTTTGAAAATCACATTTGAGGTACGTATCCAGCCACATATCACCTGGGTTGTGCAAAAACTCGTTGAAAACCTCAGTAGTCATGGCCTCTCGAAAGGAATTTACGATGGCGATTTAAAGCGGTCGAGAGATCAAGAAATCACAACGGGTCGAGTCGGATGAAAAAATTCGCTGTCCCCTTCTGAAAGGGGGACCTGCGCAGTCCGTTCAAGGGGGAAACCGAGACTCGAAAGTGGGGGATGCCCCTCCGGTGGAACAGAAGACCAAAGTCCTGGCTTCCCGTAGCTTCATCGTCCAATTCAAAACTTGAACTTGGGATGTCCGATTCTTTTAAATGAACCGATTAAAATCGGAGCGACTCTTCGAAAGCAGTATCAGGAAGAATCGTTTTATTTTACAGTAACTGTCGAGTACGAATTCTGGATTCACGAATGTTCGTGACAATCATTGAAAAAATCAGGACTACCCGTGTACTTTTGTTTTACCATGTGCCCAAAGTAAATTAAATTTACTCGTACATTTTACAATTAGTAAACAAAATGTATTTTCTTCACTCCCTCACCGGGTCCAAAAATGGCCATAGCTCCCTCAATTCTCAACCTTTTTTCAAATTACTTGAACTGAAACGTTTGTCTCGGCAAGACCTAACACCCTGTTTAATCGGAATTTGAATAACTCAAAGTACTGTCGATATATTTGCATTTTTATTATTTTCTCCGGCCACAAAAATGAACTGATTTGGGCGTTCTTGGTCTTAAAATCATTGTTTTAACTTGCAGAATATGTAGATATTTTTATACCCCTATAACTTGGCGTATTTTTATTTTAGGCAAGTTTTAAAATTTGCATTGTGAGCTTTTTTGATATTTTTGGCCTAAATACCCTCAAAAGCAGTCAAAACATAATATAATTGTGTAAAAAATATACGGTTCAAAATATGGAAGTATTCTGTGTTATCTACGCACCACTTGTTTATCATGGAGCGAGTAACTAGAAATATATTAAAAATGGTAGGTTTTCTACTTTATTTCCTTACTTGAACTGGTTGGAAAGATAGCGTGGGGGGAACACTCTGTTATGCTACAAATTATGTCACTTTCGTACATACCCCCGACATACGCCCTGGGGATATTTCAGGTTTGCAACTTGCATCTTTCAAGGCAACAGATCGATAACGCATACGCTTACATGATATGTAAATAAGAAGAAATATAGAATGCCTCCGGGTCATGTTCCATTGTCTGCAATGCAACTTGTGTAACGTCAATTATACCAAGTATAAAACAAGGGACCTTAAACGTAAACTAGGCAAAAAGAAGGGCGAATCATTTGAATAAACGAGGGAGGGGGTTATGAATAAAAACGCCCCTTTATTGTTCAAAATAATATTTATTTTCAGCATTTTGACTTTCAAATAAAATTACAACGGCTCCGCGCCAATGGAGAAAGAGCATGGAGCCGGAGAGAGTGCATCCATTGTTCATTGTGAGCGTGGGCGAATAAATTCAAGATAGCGGTGGGAGTCGGCGGTTTGGGATGGCGAACTGGGCGGTCCACACGGTCCGCCGAATGCGGGATGCGGAAAATTTGCCCCAAAAAGAAGGTGCGCAAAATCCAGGACCGAATGCAAGATATTGCGCATAATTGAAAATTCAAAAAGGATAGTGTAAATAAATGCAGAAAAATTGATTTAATCGATGTATTTGACTCAATTTAAAGTATATCCAGTTACCTAGTTGAGAAAAATTGTTTTCTGGATGTCAAAACCGTACCACGGAAGAATTAGAAGGATGCTCCACTCAAGCATCAAAACCAACACTAGTGAACTCTACCGGATCTTTGAGATTTTGACTAGTTCCTTCCGTATGCCACTCGAGAGCGCCACGTGCCACATTCTCACAGAACTTCCCATGGAGTGAACCTTCCTTCTAGTTCTTCCATGGCCGGACGCGGGCGTGCAGCATAACGTCGACACTGCAAAACGTATGCATGGAAGAACGTATGCAGTCAAGGTCCAGACTGCACGAATGTGCAAGGGAGTGCAGCATAACGTTGCGACTTCAAATCGTATAAAAAGCAGAACGTCTTCAGTTCAGAATGACATTCTGAATACATTGTATGCAATCAAGGTCAAGACAGATCGTGTGCTAGGGAGTGCAGCATAACGTCGATAAGGCAGAACCTATGCTCGGCATATCGTATGCACGGCAGAACGTATACGTTCTTACATGCGTGACAGAACCTATGCAATTATTTGAATCGATAAAAAATAGATTTTTTCTCGGGATCCTATGTTATTCAAATACAATCTTCCGTTTGCATAATTTTGGCTCCTCAATTCATTGAAGTTATGTTGATTGGTCTGCAGAACTGCAAGTTGTTCTATTGATTGATCTACAGAGCTTAGTGAAGTTAGCAACGGTTCAGAAACGGTCAACTGCGTGTTTCTTTTCTAACTAATTGGTCTCTAGGGACGTCTTGGAACACATTTCTGGCTGTACAAGAATTGTGCCACCAGTCACATTGTACGCCTTAGGATTGGTTGGACCTTGGTGTATCCAACACCTTCTCGGATAAGTAGGTAGGCTATAAAATATCTTGCTTGATTAGCGTTTGACTGATGAGTATGTCGAATTGGACTGATGAGGGATGTTTTTCTGTCTCGGAGATGCGAGCGCAGCGAGCATCCAGTTCACCTGATCTGTATAAAGAATGTGTGAAGGAACAGTTAGCAACGAGCTGTACGGACTGTATGACTGGTGGCACAATTTTAAAATTGCCATAAATGTGTTCCTAGACGTCCCTAGAGTCCGAAAATTTAGAAAAGAAACACGCAGTTGACCGTTGCTGAACCGTTGCTAACTTCACTCTGGTGATCTACAGGACTGCAAGTTTTTCCGTTGATTGAACTGCAAGTTTTCGAAATGTGGCTTTAACGCAGAATGTGAACTTAACTGTACCTTTGCTGAGGAAGAAGCTGGTGCAGAAGAAGAAACAAGGAGCAGGAGAGAGGCCTACATGCAAAGCGCTTCGATATTTATCTAATACAGCTGGAGAGAGCACGGATTCGCCGGAGGGATACGCCAGTGCCACCGGAGCATCCAGTGTCACCATGGCAGACATCGGCTGAGCGCAGGATGTCGACAGGCAGACGGACAGCACAATAAGCTAGGGTACCCCTTTTCTCATGTCAATGTATCTCTATTTAGATATTCAACTCGCATCGTCCGCTTTGTCTAGGCGCTCGAATCGGCCGTATTTATGAGGTGAAGTCGAATGAATGGAAATGAGGAAATGCCTTATACAACCTGAAGAAAGAGGGAGGACAGCCCTTTAAATAATGTAAGAGATCTACGAACCCGCGCCATCTCGTGTTTTTACCATGAGGCGAACTTTTTCCGAACTGCTTTGACAGTTGACATGATTACAGAGAGCTGTAGCTTTTCTAATCAAATACATAAATCCACAACAGCACGCTTTATAAATATTTTTTTGCTACTCACCAGTGTTACTAGTGTATCAGTTAGCGAAACTTTCGTATGAATTAAAGATATAGTTCGATGTATTGTGCGATATGGTCAACAGTGTTGCCATATCAGAGGTTTTCCCTCCGTTCCTAGAGGTTTCGAGGTTGAGTTTGATCTCGAAGTTGACTTTAATCTCGGAGTTGACTTTGATCTCAAAGTTGAATTCGATCTCGAAGTTGAGTTTGAACTCGATGTTGAGTTTGATTTCGAAGTTGAGTTTGATCTCGAAGTTGACTTTGATCTCGAAGTTGACTCTGATCTCGAAGTTGTCTTTGATCTCGACGTTGACTTTGATCTCGAAGTTGAGTTTGAACTCGAAGTTGATTTTCATCTCAAAGTTGACTTTGATCTCGACGTTGACTTTGATCTCGAAGTTGAGTTTGAACTCGAAGTTGATTTTCATCTCAAAGTTGACTTTGATCTCGAAGTTGACTTTGAACTCGAAGTTGACTTTGACCTCGAAGTTGATTTTCATCTCAAAGTTGACTTTGATCTCGAAGTTGACTTTGAACTCGAAGTTGACTTTGATCTCAAAGTTGAATTCGATCTCGAAGTTGAGTTTGAACTCGATGTTGAGTTTGATTTCGAAGTTGAGTTTGATCTCGAAGTTGACTTTGATCTCGAAGTTGACTTTGATGTCGAAGTTGAGTTTGAACTCGGAGTTGAGTTCGATCTCGAAGTTGACTCTGATCTCGAAGTTGTCTTTGATCTCGACGTTGACTTTGATCTCGAAGTTGAGTTTGAACTCGAAGTTGATTTTCATCTCAAAGTTGACTTTGATCTCGAAGTTGACTTTGAACTCGAAGTTGACTTTGACCTCGAAGTTGAATTCGATCTTGACGTTGACTTTGATCTCAAAGTTGAATTCGATCTCGACGTTGACTTTGATCTCAAAGTTGAATTCGATCTCGACGTTGACTTTGATCTCGAAGTAGACTTTGATCTCGAAGTTGATTTTGATCTCGAAATCGAGTTTGAACTCAAAGTTCATTTTGATCTCGACGTTGAGTTTGATCTCGAAGTTGACTTTGATCTCGAAGTTGATTTTCATCTCAAAGTTGACTTTGATCTCGAAGTTGACTTTGATCTCGAAGTTGATTTTGAACTCGAAGTTGACTTTGATGTCGAAGTTGAGTTTGAACTCAAAGTTGAGTTTGATCTCAAAGATGAGTTTGATCTCAAAGTTGAATTCGATCTCGACGTTGACTTTGATCTCGAAGTTGAGTTTGAACTCGAAGATGACTTTGATCTCAAAGTTGAATTCGATCTCGACGTTGACTTTGATCTCAAAGTTGAATTCGATCTCGACGTTGACTTTGATCTCGAAGATGACTTTGATCTCGAAGTTGACTTTGATCTCAAAGTTGAATTCGATCTCGACGTTGACTTTGATCTCGAAGTTGAGTTTGAACTCGAAGATGACTTTGATCTCAAAGTTGAATTCGATCTCGACGTTGACTTTGATCTCGAAGTTGACTTTGATCTCGAAGTTGATTTTGATCTCGAAATCGAGTTTGAACTCAAAGTTCATTTTGATCTCGACGTTGAGTTTGATCTCGAAGTTGACTTTGATCTCGAAGTTGATTTTCATCTCAAAGTTGACTTTGATCTCGAAGTTGACTTTGATCTCGAAGTTGATTTTGAACTCGAAGTTGACTTTGATGTCGAAGTTGAGTTTGAACTCAAAGTTGAGTTTGATCTCAAAGATGAGTTTGATCTCAAAGTTGAATTCGATCTCGACGTTGACTTTGATCTCAAAGTTGAATTCGATCTCGACGTTGACTTTGATCTCGAAGATGACTTTGATCTCGAAGTTGACTTTGATCTCAAAGTTGAATTCGATCTCGACGTTGACTTTGATCTCGAAGTTGAGTTTGAACTCGAAGATGACTTTGATCTCAAAGTTGAATTCGATCTCGACGTTGACTTTGATCTCGAAGTTGACTTTGATCTCGAAGTTGATTTTGATCTCGAAATCGAGTTTGAACTCAAAGTTCATTTTGATCTCGACGTTGAGTTTGATCTCGAAGTTGACTTTGATCTCGAAGTTGAGTTTGATCTCGAAGTTGATTTTCATCTCAAAGTTGACTTTGATCTCGAAGTTGACTTTGATCTCGAAGTTGAATTTGAGCTCGAAGTTGACTTTGATGTCGAAGTTGAGTTTGAACTCAAAGTTGAGTTTGATCTCAAAGATGAGTTTGATCTCAAAGTTGAATTCGATCTCGACGTTGACTTTGAACTCGAAGTTGACTTTGATGTCGAAGTTGACTTTGATCTCGAAGTTGAGTTTGAACTCGAAGATGACTTTGATCTCAAAGTTGAATTCGATCTCGACGTTGACTTTGATCTCAAAGTTGAATTCGATCTCGACGTTGACTTTGATCTCGAAGATGACTTTGATCTCGAAGTTGACTTTGATCTCAAAGTTGAATTCGATCTCGACGTTGACTTTGATCTCGAAGTTGAGTTTGAACTCGAAGATGACTTTGATCTCAAAGTTGAATTCGATCTCGACGTTGACTTTGATCTCGAAGTTGACTTTGATCTCGAAGTTGATTTTGATCTCGAAATCGAGTTTGAACTCAAAGTTCATTTTGATCTCGACGTTGAGTTTGATCTCGAAGTTGACTTTGATCTCGAAGTTGATTTTCATCTCAAAGTTGACTTTGATCTCGAAGTTGACTTTGATCTCGAAGTTGATTTTGAACTCGAAGTTGACTTTGATGTCGAAGTTGAGTTTGAACTCAAAGTTGAGTTTGATCTCAAAGATGAGTTTGATCTCAAAGTTGAATTCGATCTCGACGTTGACTTTGATCTCAAAGTTGAATTCGATCTCGACGTTGACTTTGATCTCGAAGATGACTTTGATCTCGAAGTTGACTTTGATCTCAAAGTTGAATTCGATCTCGACGTTGACTTTGATCTCGAAGTTGAGTTTGAACTCGAAGATGACTTTGATCTCAAAGTTGAATTCGATCTCGACGTTGACTTTGATCTCGAAGTTGACTTTGATCTCGAAGTTGATTTTGATCTCGAAATCGAGTTTGAACTCAAAGTTCATTTTGATCTCGACGTTGAGTTTGATCTCGAAGTTGACTTTGATCTCGAAGTTGAGTTTGATCTCGAAGTTGATTTTCATCTCAAAGTTGACTTTGATCTCGAAGTTGACTTTGATCTCGAAGTTGAATTTGAGCTCGAAGTTGACTTTGATGTCGAAGTTGAGTTTGAACTCAAAGTTGAGTTTGATCTCAAAGATGAGTTTGATCTCAAAGTTGAATTCGATCTCGACGTTGACTTTGATCTCGAAGATGACTTTGATCTCGAAGTTGAATTTGATCTCAAAGTTGACTATGACCTCAAAGTTGAATTCGATCTCGACGTTGACTTTGGTCTCAAAGTTGAATTCGATCTCGACGTTGACTTTGATCTCGAAGATGACTTTGATCTCGAAGTTGACTTTGATCTCAAAGTTGAATTCGATCTCGACGTTGACTTTGATCTCGAAGTTGAGTTTGAACTCGAAGATGACTTTGATCTCAAAGTTGAATTCGATCTCGACGTTGACTTTGATCTCGAAGTTGACTTTGATCTCGAAGTTGATTTTGATCTCGAAATCGAGTTTGAACTCAAAGTTCATTTTGATCTCGACGTTGAGTTTGATCTCGAAGTTGACTTTGATCTCGAAGTTGAGTTTGATCTCGAAGTTGATTTTCATCTCAAAGTTGACTTTGATCTCGAAGTTGACTTTGATCTCGAAGTTGAATTTGAGCTCGAAGTTGACTTTGATGTCGAAGTTGAGTTTGAACTCAAAGTTGAGTTTGATCTCAAAGATGAGTTTGATCTCAAAGTTGAATTCGATCTCGACGTTGACTTTGATCTCGAAGATGACTTTGATCTCGAAGTTGAATTTGATCTCAAAGTTGACTATGACCTCAAAGTTGAATTCGATCTCGACGTTGACTTTGGTCTCAAAGTTGAATTCGATCTCGACGTTGACTTTGATCTCGAAGATGACTTTGATCTCGAAGTTGAGTTTGAACTCGAAGTTGACTTTGATCTCGAAGTTGAGTTTGAACTCGAAGTTGAGTTTGAAGATACGGTCCAATATTTTGTCCGATATGGTCTGATCTTCGATATTGTATGACATGGCCCGACATTGTCCGGTACTCTCTGGTTTCTGATACAGTTCGATATTGTCTAATATGTTTTTGTACTATATTGTGTGATAGGTATGCATCAGTGTGATGCATCCCCGACTATCAATTGAAGAATCACAGCAGACCATAGCGATAATTGAAATTTCCTAGATTTTGAAATTTCAAGTCCGAAAACCAGTGGACAAGAGTTGAAAAAAAAAAAATTTTGTACTTGTAATTTGAAAACCCTTCAAATACCCTCGATCTGGTGCATCGAACTTTTTTTGAAGTATGCAGATACTATCACTCTCATGTTGAGAGACTTGCAAAGTTTCTGATCCGATTCTCCCCGGTCGGCAAATACCGACTTCGATTTCCCGACGCCAAGATAGCACACTAATGCTCCCGGACTATCTGCCGTATTAGTCGACGCATTTGCCAGAGTGGTCCTCTTTGTCGAAGCGTCCGGACCCTCGGACAGGAAAGTTGTCCGCTATCGGCTTCTGAACCGCCACGGCGACCATTTCTTCGCCGGGCGGCATTCCAGTAACCGCATCGCCGGTTGCGACATCGTTCCCTTCTTATTGATTTTTATTCGATTTTCTTTCGAACTCCGCCTCTCCTTTCGAAGGAGACCGATTGTTATCCGCTTATTGTTAGTTTTTGCTGACCAGTTGGTTGAACTTCCGTATGAAGAAAAGATAGTGTCATATTGCCCGAAATCGTCTGATATGGTCTGGTAGAATCCGATACTGTCTCATGTCCGATATGGTCCGATACTGTCTGGTAATGTACAATATGGTCTGATATTGTCCGATAAGACCCAATATTATCTGATAAGACCCAGTGTTGTCCGATAAGACCCAATATTATCTGATAAGACCCAATATTGTCCGATAAGACCCACTATTGTCTGATAAGACCCAAATTGTCTGATAATGTCGTCCAATATGGTCCAAACTGTTCGATTTGGTCAGATATGGTCCGATATTGTCCAATTTTGTCTGGTGATGTACAATGTGGTCTGCTAACTCCCGATATGGTAAAATATGGTTCTATGGTCCGATATTGGCCAATGTTGTTTGATGTAATCTGATACTGTCTGGTGACCGATATTGCCAGGTATAATGCAATATGGCCTAATATTGTCCGATAGTATTGTCTGTTGTAGACCGATATGATGTGATATTGTCAATATGGTCTGATATTGTCCAGTATGGTCAAATATTGTCTAATATGGTCAGATGTTGTCCAATAGGGTCCGATATTGACCAATATGGTCCGATATTATCCAATAAGGTCCGATATTGTCCAATATGGTCTGATATTGTCCAATACAGTCCGATATTATCCAATAAGGTCTGATATTGTCCAATACGGTCCGATAATGTCCAATATGGCCAGTTATTGTCCAATATGGTCAGATATTGTCCAATATGGTCAGTTATTGTCCAATATTGTCAATTATTTTCTAATATGGTCAGATAATATCGAAACATATTATGTTTCACTAAACTTGGATGACCATGCTGTTGGATGGCCCGCCTATTTTTCAACTCTTACTCATCTTATTCGGTTGTTCCGACGAGCTAACCGATAAATTCACCCCCGAAACTCGAGTCTGCTGATCTGATTCACCTTCGAGAAAAGGAGAAATCTTCAACGAAAACCACCTGCCCGTGAAGAAAGGCAGAATCCTCCCAGAAATGCGGCGGCTGCTCTTTTTTTCAAACGGGCGGAATCTCCGGCTGTAGAAATACCGGAGTCGCCCAAGATGGCATCCTACGCCATCTCCAAAGCTCCGCTTCATATTTACCCACGATTACGGCTCGAGTTCCTCCGGTTTTTCTTCAGATCCGAACGGATCCGGTCTGAGCAATTTTCACCGGCCCTTTGTTCTCGGCTTGAGGAGTGCGAGAGTTCCGCTGGAGCAATAAATAACTCGCGATCCCTCCCGATGACGATGTGATCTCTCCCCGGAAACTATTCCTTTTTGCCCTCCGTGAATTCACTGGAAATCGATGTGCGACAATGTTCGAACATTTTTCAAATTTTCAAAATATGGTTTTTAGGGTGCTGAACTCGAATTTTCGGTCTGCCACCTCAAAATCACGCGGCGTCACAACAAAAATTGCAAAAAAACCTCAAAAATGCAGGACTTTTTTAACTTATTTGCTCATATTTTTAAAACTATTCGTATTCGAGGAAAATATAGGACGAGCATTGTTGAAGGTGATCAAATGTGTGACAATTCAAGCGCAACCGCAGCTTTCTAGCTCAAATAGCCCCTGAATTTGAACCAATATCAAAATGTAAAAAACATGGTACCTTTCGCCATAGAGCTACGGACCCCCGTACGGTCTCAACTCGTAAAACAAGCCAAACTCAAAAGTGCAACTGTTGTCATGACAACAACCGTTGTCATAGCAACAACCGTTGTCATAGCAACGACCGTTGTCATGGTAACAACAGTTGTCATGGCAACGACGGTTGTCATGGCAACGACGGTTGTCATAGCAACCACGGTTGTCATGGTAACAACGGTTGTCATAGCAACTACGGTTGTCATGGCAACGACGGTTGTCATGGCAACGACGGTTGTCATGGCAACAACGGTTGTCATGGCAACAACGGTTGTCATGGCAACAACGGTTGTCATGGCAACAACGGTTGTCATGGTAACAACTGTTGTCATAACAACGACAATTGTCATAGCAACGACAGTTGTCATAGCAACGACAGTTGTCATGGCAACGACAGTTGTCATGGCAACAACCGTTGTCATGGCAACAACCGTTGTCATAGCAACGACCGTTGTCATGGTAACAACAGTTGTCATGGCAACGACGGTTGTCATGGCAACGACGGTTGTCATAGCAACCACGGTTGTCATGGTAACAACGGTTGTCATAGCAACTACGGTTGTCATGGCAACAACGGTTGTCATGGCAACGACGGTTGTCATGGCAACGACGGTTGTCATGGCAACAACGGTTGTCATAGCAACGACGGTTGTCATGGCAACGACGGTTGTCATGGCAACCACGGTTGTCATGGTAACCACGGTTGTCATGGCAACAACGGTTGTCATGGCACCAACGGTTGCTATGGCAACAACAGTTGTCATGGCAACAACGGTTGTCATAGCAACTACGGTTGTCATGGCAACAACGGTTGTCATATCAACGACGGTTGTCATGGCAACAATGGTTGTCATGGCAACAACTGTTGTCATGGAAGCAAGCCATAATTCCGTGGTCATTTGAGCTAGAAAGCTGCGGTTGCGCTTGAATTGTCACACATTTATTCATCTTCAATAGTGCTCATCATATCTTTTCCTCGAATACGAATTGTTTTAGAAATATGAGCAGATAAGTGAAAAAAGTCCTACATTTTTGAGGTTTTTGCGATTTTTGTTGTTGTGCCGCTCGATTTTGAGTTGCAAACCAAAAATTCTAATTTAGCACCCCAAAAAACATAAAAACCCGTTGAGAAATCTACCTAAGTATTTTTTCTTCAAAACCAACTTTTTACAGGACTAAAATGGACACTTGTATTATCAAATAAAATCGAATCATAAAATTTTTATGACCCCATCGTTGCACTAATAGGTAGCAATATCACCAGTAGTGTCCATAAATTCCATACCCTGACGATGCCTCTTCATTTCTGGTAAGTTCAAACCTTCTGTTCTTCTGAATGGTCCGATCAAATCAAGTCCTCCAACGCCGATAACAATCTCGACGTAGGGGTGGTTTGTTTTCGAACGTGGAGATACGTCAGGCTCTAGGGGTGGAACTTTATTAGTCCCTCGTTCCCAAGTTCGGCTTTCACCCCCGTCCAAGATGCGCCTATCTGGCCGTGTGATCTAGGGCTGAGGAACAAATGACCCTCAGCTTCTTGAGAAGAGCTAAATAAGCCGTTGGTAAGTAAGGCCAAGTCGCACGCACCTTCTTGCATGTAGCTTGGGAATTGTTGAGTAAATAGGGCGTTAACCTGATCGATGAAGAAAAAGTAAAGTGGGTCAAAGAAAATTTGATTTCATGCAACTTTTACTTGTAGGTCAACGCTCTTCATGAGATGGAGAATAGCTGAGATAATAACAAAACAAATCTTAAGAACTTTTTTTTCGTTTTTTTTGCATTTTTCTCAGTCCTGGAGAGGCTTGGAAAATTGCCAATTTTTTTTGTCAAATACCTACCCAAAACCTGCACAAAACTATTTTTTTTGGAATTTTAAAATTTTTTTGTGGGTCAAAAAAAATATTTTTTTTCATGTCAAAAATTGGTCTTTAAACCAGTTTTTGATCGCTAAACCCCAACTAATTTTGTAAATAGGGAGGTGAAAACAGTGTCGAAACCTTCAAGGGATCCAACAAGCTCAAAAAATTCAAAATCGGTTCTGTAGAACTCCCACAAATTGGCGAAAACGTGATAAGGAGAAATCGCGTCTAAAAATTCGAGCCATAACGGATTAAAAACAAAATTCTTCCGGGAAAATCCCCATCCTATGGTAAATCAAGCGAGAAACCCGGGAAAAATACTCGAAAAATTCTAAACCCACGGTATCACCTTCAAAATTGAGTTTTTGCGTTTTTTTCGAAAATGGACCATATTAATGCCGATTTGGACCCCTTAACCTATTCCGATCTGACGGGTCGTTCTTGTAATAGTTAGCCTTCACTCTGATGTTAACTGGGGTGAGCTGTGGCATAAAATTAGCCCTACGCCCGAACCCTGTTGTTCTGGAAGTCGAAAAAACACTCATTACAGTCTGTTAGCTTACAGTCACGATAGGTAAATAGAGTTGTTGCAGTCGGCCCCTCCTTGACAGGGCTGCACTGTTTTCTTCGTCTTTTTTAGGCTCGAGATCACCATTGTCAATTTGTCGACTAAAATTGGATTTTTTCAAGTCGAAAGTTTCCAAATGAGAATAAAACTTCAGAGAATCACTTCCTGAACAAGTGTCTGTGTGTCCGTCTTTGGTAATTTACAGAAACGGCCATAGTTCCTTCAATTCTCAACCTTTTTTCAAATTTCTTGAACTGAAATGTTTGTCTCGGCAAGACCTAACACTCCGTTAAATCGGAATTGGAATAACTCACAGTACTTTTGAAATATTTGCATTTTTAGTGTTTTCTATTTTATTTTTTTCCGGCCGCAAAAATGAACCGATTTGAGCGTTCTTGGTCTTAAAATCTTTGCTTTACCTTGCAGAATGTGAGGATATTTTTTATGTTCCGATAACTTGGCGTATTGTTATTTCAGGCGAGTTTTAAAATTTGCTTAGTGAGTTTTTTGATATTTTTGACCTAAACACCCTTAAAAGCAGTCAAAATGTAATAAAATTGTGTCAAAAATGTACGTATCAAAATATGGAAGTATTGTGTGTTATCTACGCACCACTGGCTCTTGGACAATTTTACGTTTTTTTTCTTGTTTTTTTTTTTCTAAATCGATGTTTGTTTTTGCAGGTACGAGAAAGCGAATTAAATAAGAAGTAAATCGCACCGATCCGAGGCTCATCGGCGATACGACGGAATAATGGGGCAATTCCCGTGCAGAACGACGCACTTCCCCGTCCAGTTGGAAACACAGAAGAACATTGTGTTATCGCGTGGCCTTCCGACGCCGTCCATCTAATTGCGCTCGGCCTAATTGCTTTACAATAAATTCTTCAGGGATGGCGACTTCTTTCTGCTGTAGCCTTTAAAGCATTTCATACGTGTCATCGGCACGGGGTTGGGCCTGTTTTAGAAAAATTAAAATATAATATTTTTTCTTTTTTCACGTTTCTCATTTTTTGGCGTCCAACTTCCAAGGCGCGAAAAAAAATGAAGTTGACAACTGAATTTTTCTTTTGAAAATTTGCGAACATTTACCGTGGATTTATTGCCGTGCTGTGTGAACCAAAGAATTACTTTCATCGTCAGGCTCGGTGTCAATTTATCGTAACGACCGAGTCGACAAGGGCGATCCAATTTCTTTTCAACTTATCGCTTCTTCTCGTTTGTTAAAGGGAGATCCTCCGGGTCTGTAATTAGGCGCGTGCTGTTGATTTGTTTGATATTGTCCCGTGTGACGCCCCGGCCCCGCCCACTTTCGGAGCCGCGGAAGGCCGAACTCTTAAATAATAACGAGCTGCCGTTTGTAAGATGAAACTTATCGCTCCTGGCCGGAAATGTTGGAAAAAAAGGCATTCGAAGGTTGGATGTAGGTAGCCTGTTTTTTGATTTGAGCATTACTATTTGTGAAAGGAGGTAACACCCTCACAGTCATACCACCTTGGGATCTACCTAACAACAACTTTTACCTACCACCGTGCACAGCACTCTTCTCTCCCAACCTCTTCTGACGATGTGACTGTCCTGTCTTCATAATTCAAGTCAATTTAATTCAATAATAAAACTTCTTCTCGCCATTCCGCTGCAATTTATAACCCTCTGCTCCCAATCAGAGGTCATGGTCCCAGAAAATCGTGCGGTGAGTCGAATTTTGTTTACTTGAATTCAAAAAGTTGTACCTGATTACCACGAGATCAGAGCTAACCTCACATGGACATAGACAGGAAGATGGCATCGGAAAATCGTCCCTCAGTTACTGCTGGAATCAAGCAATTCGATGGAAAAGGGTTCGCGACCTGGAAAATTCGAATTCGAGCAGCTTTGGACGAATTGGGAATTGCAAAAGTAATCGGTAGTGAATCCAGTACTATGAGTGAAAAGGCATTCATCCCAGCCAACCGCAAGGCTAAAAATATCATCATCCAATGTCTACACGATCGAGTCCTACACGGTGTACAAGACAAGGAAACAGCAAAAGAAATTATGGATACACTTGAAAAGACATACTCCCGTTCAGGACTGTCAGAACAGATCGCACTCAAGGAAAAGCTAAGTAACTTGAAGTTCAGAAATGGTTCACTCTCCACTTATTTTGAGGAATTTGACTGTGTTGTCACCAATCTCATCAACGCTGGAGCGGAAATACAGGAAAAGGAACTTGTAACTATCCTGTTGAGTGGAATGCCACGGTCATACAACTCAGTGACTGCATCCTTGGACATTTTATTTTCGGATGAAGATAAAATTGACATACACTTTGTCAAAAACAAATTACTCTTGGAGGAATCTCGACAAAGGAAACAAGGACATCGCGATAACGTTGCTCTATCGCCATCAGCATTCATGGGTCACACTCGAGGACGAGGAAATGGACGAGGAAAACTACCTTCATATCGAGGTAACGCCAATAACTTTCAATATCGTTGCCACAAATGTCGTTCTTTTGGACACAAACGGACCGAATGCCCGGAAGAAAACAACGAAGAACGTGCGAAATTTCACCAAAACGGATCTCAACCTCAGCCAAACTATCGATATCCATCGAAATATGGAAGTTCAACTCCCAGTATTCGTAGATCTGGTCCAAGCACATCTCATGTCGAAACCGAGGAACGTGAAGAAGAAATCTCATTCGCTTGCGACGCTCAAGACTCGTTGGACCATCCTGGAGAATCTGTCGAACCACCTCCGTCGGTCGAATTTCTGGTCGATTCCGGAGCTAGCGACCACCTTATCAGCGATGATACATACCTGACAGAGATCGAAGAGCTTCGTACTCCTATCGTCATCAGAGTGGCTAAACAAGGACAATCCCTTCTCGCTACGAAAAAAGGTACTCTTCGCACTACGACATGTAATCTCTTGAATGTTCTATATGTTGAGAATTTAAGATGTAATCTTATGTCAGTTGCAAAAATGGAGGCTGCAGGACTTGAAATTGTTTTTAAAGACTCTCACGTTTTCGTTCTTGACAAGAAAAAGAAAGTTTTCTTGGAAGGTCTCAAAAAGACCAACATGTTCAAAGTCACGCTTTTTGTGAAAGATTTCATTGAATCTTCGGCCTGTAAGGCATATTCAGTTCCAAACGATCAAATGCTATGGCATCGTAGATTAGGACATGCATCGGCTGGAAAATTAAAAATTATGCTAGATAAAGGGTTAATACGTCTGGACAACATTTCAGAAAAATGTGAAGAAATCTTCTGCGAACCATGTGTCAAAGGTAGACAAACCAAAGATTTTTGTGCCAGATACGATGGAAAAACAAATCGACCATTGGAATTATTGCATTCTGATGTTTGCGGGCCAATCAGTCCCCCGACACATGATGGTAAACGTTATATTCTAACTTTTCATGACGATTATTCAAAATTTACATATGTTTATTTGCTAGAACGTAAGTCAGAAGTACCTGATCGCTTTAAGGAATTTGCTACTAAAATGTGTGCACAATTTAATTCGAAAATTTCACGACTTAGATGCGACAACGGTACCGAGTACATGAATAACGAACTTTTAGACTTTTGTTTTTCACAAGGAATTAGAGTAGAAAATACCATTCCGTATTGTCCTTTTCAGAATGGAAAAAGTGAAAAACTTAACAGAACTCTCGTTGAAAAAGCTAGAACATTAATCGCCGAATATTCTCTCGATCAAGAATTATGGGGTGAGGCAATTTATTGCGCTTGCTACATAATAAATCGACTCCCGACTGTTGACAATCACATACCTGCCGAAAGATGGATGGGCGAAAAACCAAATTATGCAAAACTCAAGACATTTGGCTGTTCTGCTTACGCCCTGATACCGTCAGAAAAACGAGCTGGAAAATTCGAAGAAAAATCAAAGAAAATGACGTTCGTCGGCTATACCACAAATGGCTTTCGCTTATGGGATGCGGACACCAGAAAAATCATCCGCGCTCGACATGTCATCTTTGATGAATCACCACCTGAAAAGAAAAAATACTTACCGACTCAAACCGAGGAAAAACCTGAAGACATCGAACCAGAAGATCACGACGAAACTGGCGACTCAAGATCGGAAATTGACGACGCTGAGGAAGAAGACCGCCTGGAAATAGAAAATCGGAACCTGAAAAAGAAAAATCAAAACCTGAAAAAAGAAAATCGACGCCTGGAAGAAAAAGAGAAGGAATCTACGCCTGGAAGAGGAACTCCATCTGGAACTCGACAGAGGAAACCCCCAAACTGGCTAAAAGACTTCGACATTTCAGCGCATTTTGCGTACAGTGCTGCCGATTGGATCTCCGACATTCCGAAAACTAGAAAAGAAATTCACGGAAGAGAAGATGAACATCTATGGGAAGCTGCTATCCAGGAGGAGCTGGAGTCAATGGAAAAACATAAAACATGGACTCGCGTTGAAAAACCCCAAAATGAAGAAATCATCGATAGCCGCTGGGTATTCAGAATCAAGAAAAATGAAGCTACTGGAGAAGAACGTTACAAAGCCAGACTAGTTGCAAAAGGCTTCCAATCCTCGAACTACGCCGAAACTTATTCACCTGTTGGGAAATTGTCAACATTTCGCACATTGATATCCATCGTCAATGAATTCAACTACGAAATGGAACAAATGGATGTAAAAACCGCATTTTTACATGGCGACCTAAAGGAAACTATTTTCATGAATCTCCCGGAAGAAATGGCAGAAAAGAATCACGTTTGTAAGTTAAATCGTTCAATTTACGGATTGAAACAATCTCCCAAAAATTGGTATGAGAAATTTGACGAATTTATGTTGAAAGAAAATTTCAAACGTTCCTATCACGATTCTTGCCTGTACTCGAAAATAACGCCAAAATTCAAAATCTACTGTTTCATTTATGTTGATGATTTAATAATTGCCAGTGACAGTTTGATCCAAATGAAGAATTTCAAATCGAAATTGTATCAAAACTTTGATATGGTTAATCTCGGAAATGTCAAGTCATTCCTAGGCTTGGAAGTAGAACGTGATCGTGACAAAGGAATCATCAAACTTCACCAGTCAGCGTACATCAATCAATTACTACGGAAATTTCAGATGCAAGACTGCAAAGAGATAAGCACACCGATTGAGAAAAATTTGAGACTGAACAAAGCTAAATCTGATGAAGAGAAAACCGAAGAACCCTATCGCCAACTTGTGGGTTGTTTGATGTATCTCATGATCGGCTCTCGCCCAGATATAAGCTTCGCTCTCAACTATTTCAGCAGATATCAAGAATATGCAACGAACGAACACTGGACGCATTTAAAACGAGTGCTAAGGTATCTCAAAGCTACCAATCGATTGGGCTTGACTTTCTACCGGAATAATTGCGAAAATTTGATTGAAAGCTACGTAGATGCAGACTGGGCAAATGACTTCGAAGACCGAAAATCAGTCACAGGATTTCTCGTTAACGTTTTTGGAAATATCGTTTCTTGGGGTACTCGAAAACAAAGTACCGTTTCCCTAAGCAGTACGGAAGCTGAGTACAAAGCACTTACGACTGTAATTTGCGAATCTTTATTCATTAACGGAATCTTGAAAGACATCCTCTGCACTGAACAACCTATTGTGATATTCGAAGACAACGTCTCTTGTATCCATCTCGCCAAGAATGGAGAAAATAACAAACGTACCAAACATGTTGAAATTAAATACCACTTTATTCGAGAAAAAATAAAAAACAATTCTGTAATTCTGAAATACATTCCAACTAATGACCAAAGAGCTGATACGTTGACAAAAGCTCTTGATGTGAAAAAATTTAACTATTTCCGTAATTTAATGAATATTGATGTTTGTTAACTTTTTACTTTTCGTTTATTTCAGAACTTAAATATTAAAAAAAAAGGAAAGAAGAGAAAAAGAAATCTCGTTCAAACAATTTGTTTGTTTACATTGTAAAAATAAAAAGTAACAAAAAAAAATATTGAAATGTAACAACAACAACTGAACTGAACTTGTACTTGTTTTTATATAATTTGTCTTCAAAAATTGTTCATGTTGGACATAAAGTTCTGTTCCGGTGTTAAGGAGGAGTGTGAAAGGAGGTAACACCCTCACAGTCATACCACCTTGGGATCTACCTAACAACAACTTTTACCTACCACCGTGCACAGCACTCTTCTCTCCCAACCTCTTCTGACGATGTGACTGTCCTGTCTTCATAATTCAAGTCAATTTAATTAAATAATAAAACTTCTTCTCGCCATTCCGCTGCAATTTATAACCCTCTGCTCCCAATCAGACTATTTCGTCGGTCCACATCAGCCAAGTGATTTTCATCAGTCAATCATTCACCCTGTCGTCCAATCATACGATAAGCCAATCATCCAGTCATCTGGTCACCCAATCGTACAACCATCCAGTCATCCATATACCAATCATTCATCCAGTCATCCAATCACTCGTATTTCTAGTCATGCAGCCATCTAATCATTCATCCATTCATTTAATCATCTAATCATTTATCTGGTCTCCTAGCCCTCCATCGATCATTCATCCAGTAATCCAATCATATAAACATCCAGTAAGCCAACCATGCAAACACCCAGTTACCCAATCATGCGATCATCCAATCATGCGATCATTCAATCATGCATCCAGTCATCCATAAATCGTTTATCCTGTCATCTAGCCATTCAAACCTTCAATCATTTGTATTACCAGTAATTCAATCAGAAAATCACCCATTCTTCCAATAACCCAGTCATCCAATCATTCGTCTAATCATCCATACATCTAGTCATGCTGCCGCCTAATCATCTAGTCATTCATCCATTCATTCAATCATCCATCAATCATTTAACCAGTCATCCAACCATGCGGTCATCTATTCATCCAAACCTTCAATCATCCACGCGTCCAGTAATCCAATCATCCCATCACCCAATAATTTATACAGCCATCCATTCATCCAGTCATACAATCACCCAAATATCTATCTAATCATTCACCCATTCAGATAATTATTCAATCATCCATTAATCATTTATTCAGTCATCCAATCATCCGAATCTTCAATCATCCGTATATACAGTAATCTAATCATACGATCACCCAGTCATCCATCATCCAATCATTCATCCAGTCGTCCATCTATCCAGTCACCCATAAATCATTCATCCACATACCTAGCCATGCAGCAATTTAATCATCTAGTAATTCATCCATTCTTTTATTCAGTCATCCAATCATCCAGTCATCTTCAATCATCTTTATAAACAGTAATCCAATCATCGATCAACATGTAATCATCATCCAATAATCCAGACATCCAATCATTCATCCAACAAGCCCAAACTCGGCTGAGATATCCTCAAAATCTACAACCCAAACATCGGCGAAATGGAATTTTCGAGGATCGAGAAAAATATTCGGTTAAACACGTAGGTATTTATTATACAAAAACATTCCGTTATCCACTGAACAATGAACAAAGTTAACTCAAGTTTACGACGAGACTTTGGTGTAAATCTACTCAGGTAACGAACATACACGTAGGAACTAACACCTATTTTTACAACTTGAACGACCATCTTTACATTTGACAATGCGTCATCTATAACGGAATATTTCGAAGCACGACCCGAAGTTGACTAGGTATCGCATTAGTATGTAATTTTTATCGTTAAAAAAAAAAAGATAATTATATTATCCATTCATAATTTTGATCACAATTTACGACAAATCGCCTACAGCTAAGTATTTTTATTAATGATTCGGCCAATTTCACTTTCCTATAAAACCGAATTCCCTGTATGTAAGAGTGTATTTTTGATAGAAACTTGCTGATTGGTTGCTAACCTTCCAATCCTGCATTTACAATCAGCAAGTTACTATTAAAAATACACTCGTACATCCAGGTTATCCGGTTTTATAAGAAATTTGCAGAATTATTGATAAATAAAGATAATCCCGGGCTGCAGGCGGGTTTTCCTGAATTGCGATGAAGTAGGTTATCAATTTTTTTTATAATTAAAAATTAGATACCTTCGCATTGCTTGTGAGTGAACAAAATGTCGTTCAATTAACGATTATACTTTTTTTCATTTCTTACATCGGTCATAACCTCTTCGATTAGTCTCCAGATTTTCATGAAACCAAGGAAACAATTTTGCAAAACATCTCTTATCTTACGTTCCACTTCGACCGAGGAAGAACTTTTACGTTGCCCAAGAAAAAAGTCCCTATTTACGAGGCTTTCGGGGTTTCTTATCGACTGCATCTCGACTTGAACTAGACACACCTACTGTTACACTATGGTTGCTCTCCTAAGGGTTCGGAATTTTACAATTTTCAGAAAATCGGCTCTTTCTTGAACGACGAGAAGACGTAGCTCGCGATTTCCTTCAGCATCTCCTTCGGCCTGCGATCCCCAAGTTGCGGTGGCACCTCCTCGGTGTCAGATTGGTTCTCATCTTTGACGAGACCGGTGTTGCAGCAAACTGACCCTCCGGCGAGGGCTGGCTGGGATCAGTAAATGTCGCCGAAGCCCAATGTCTGCTGATGGTGGAGATCCTCCAGTGACGTCACCGTTTCCGAGACTATGTGCGGCGGCTGGGGACAGCTACCTGATGTGTTGACACCCTCTTGGCGCATCAGGTTTCGCCTCCATTTGGCCCTGGCGTTTTGGAACCATACCTGAAAAAAATTAATCATTTATTTTTCAGTGGATAATTAGGTATAGGCACTGCAGGATTATACACGGTCCCACAAAAACTTGGCTTCAAATACCTATTACCCATAAACACAAAAATGAAATTCACGAGAAAATATTTTTTCGTCTGTCTGCCATCGAGGTGAGCGTAAAATGAAGTAGAGACGACAGCAGTCGGTGATCCGCCCGGGGCTAAGGCCCTGTGCCCTATCATTATAAGGCGCCTAGATTAATATGGATTAATTGACGTACCACGGTGTAAATGTTAATTTCATGCCACATTTAGGGAAAGAGACGGTCATTTTTTTAATGTCAGCTATCGGTCGTGAAATTTTATGGGTACGTTTTGATTAATATAATTCGTGTACCACCATCAACACCTAATGACGATCGGTAGTACCTCCTTTCGCTCTCGCTCCTTTTTCATAATTCGAAATCCATTATATTCCCGGCGAAGATTTTCATTATAAAAGATTATCTTCGACAATTCGAGGCCTTCGGTTATTTATTGTCTGCAGAACGAACTATACAGGCGATTCAGTGCCAATGCCGGCCATGTATCAGTCCCACCTTTTCTGCGTTGGAAGCGATAGCTATCTCGACCTCTCGGACTGTCCTTGTTCTTGTCGCAGGGTTCGCCAGTTGTTCTATGGTAGCTCCTCGTGGACACTACCGTTTTTCACTGTTCCGCACTACGCGCACTGACAGATCTTGCTCAAGTCGAGGCGGGGCTTTCGCAGCGAGAGAATATTTCCTCCCGGCCCCGTTCAGCTTGAAATATTGTATGAAGAACGGGGGAAAGGGGAGAAGGGTGAGGAAGAGCGGGAGAGATGGAAGAAGAGCAGGGAAGAAAGATGAAGTGAGGATGGGAATGGAGAAAAGGGGATAACAGCAAAGAAGAGGGGAGAAGAGCAAAGAGGGGCGGAGAAGAGCAAAGAAGAGCAGAGAAGAGAAAATGAGAGCAGAGAAGAGCGGAGAAGAGCAAAGAAGAGCGGAGAAGAGCAAAGAAGAGCGGTGAAGAGCAAAGAAGAGCGGAGAAGAGCAAAGAAGAGTGAAGAAGAGCAAACAAGAGTGGAGAAGTGCAAAGAAGAGCGGAGAATAGCAAAGAAGAGCGGAGAAGAGTGAAGAAGAGCAAAGAAGAGCGGAGTAGAGCAAAGAAGAGCAAAGAAGAGCGGAGAAGAGCAAAGAAGAGGAGAGAAGAGCAAAGAAGAGCGGAGTAGAGCAAAGAAGAGCAGAGAAGAGCAAAGAAGAGCAGAGAAGACCCAAGAAGACCGGAGTAGAGCAAAGAAGAGCCGAGAAGAGCAAAGAAGAGCGGAGAAGAGCAAAGAAGAGCGGAGAAGAGCAAAGAAGAGCGGAGAAGAGCAAAGAAGAGCGGAGAAGAGCAAAGAAGAGGAGAGAAGAGCAAAGAAGAGCGGAGTAGAGCAAAGAAGAGTGAAGAAGAGCGGAGAAGAGCAAAGAAGAGTAGAGAAGAGCAAAGAAGAGCGGAGAAGAGCAAAGAAGAGTAGAGAAGAGTAAAGAAGAGCGGAGAAGAGCAAAGAAGAGCGGAGAAGAGCAAAGAAGAGGAGAGAAGAGCAAAGAAGAGCGGAGTAGAGCAAAGAAGAGCAAAGAAGAGCAGAGAAGACCCAAGAAGACCGGAGTAGAGCAAAGAAGAGCCGAGAAGAGCAAAGAAGAGCGGAGAAGAGCAAAGAAGAGCGGAGAAGAGCAAAGAAGAGGAGAGAAGAGCAAAGAAGAGCGGAGTAGAGCAAAGAAGAGCCGAGAAGCGCAAAGAAGAGTGGAGAAGAGCAAAGAAGAGCGGAGAAGAGCAAAGAAGAGCGGAGAAGAGCAAAGAAGAGCAGAGAAGACCCAAGAAGACCGGAGTAGAGCAAAGAAGAGCCGAGAAGCGCAAAGAAGAGTGGAGAAGAGCAAAGAAGAGCGGAGAAGAGCGAAGAAGAGCGGATAAGAGCAAACAAGAGTGGAGAAGTGCAAAGAAGAGCAAAGAAGAGCAAAGAAGAGTAGAGAAGAGCAAAGAAGAGCGGAGAAGATCAAAGAAGAGTTGAGAAGAGTAAAGAAGAGCGGAGAAGAGCTAAGAAGAGTGAAGAAGATCGGAGAAGAGCAAAGAAGACCGGAGTAGAGCAAACAGTAGAGGAGGAGAGAAACAAGAGCGGAGTATTTTATTACCACTTTCACCCAAAATCTAAAATCCTGAAACGCAGGTGGGGAGGGGGGGTCTTCTGGCTTTTGGACACACACATCACATGGCTTGAATTTTTGGCAACTAGTCCTGGTGTACCCTGGGACTGCTTGTCCGAACTGAATCAACGTCTTCAGCCCGAGCAGACATCACGGAAGCCTTTACGTCTGGAAGGTTACCCAGTGTTGAAATTATGGATAGAAAATACAGCTTAGGTACCACTTCCATTTTGTCAACTACCTCATCGTTTTTGAAGCCTCAGAAACATCTCTTCTTAAAAAATTCGGTTTTTCATGTATTTCTCATCATACCTGGTCATGAATTATGACTCATAATAACATATACCTACTCGTGAAGCGATTTCAACATGATCGAGCTATGTATTTTTTTATACTACAAACTAGAAAAAAGTAGTCCTCAGCTCGCAGCCTATTGCAGACCGTTTTCAACCATCATGTAGTTCTAGCCTGCTGAAACTTTCATGAGCACCTCCTTTGCAGCTTCGATTCCTTCATTATAGACGAGAGCCGAGTCGGGGAAAAGTCGAGGAGAAGAAAATGCGAAGATTTATCTGACATTTTTTCAACAGACTGACGAAGGGACGGCTCCATTTAGGGTCAAATAGGGCGAACCCGCCGCTTTCTAACGTTCCACTAACTGGAACCTGCTTTGCGGACTTCGGCCCGAATCTGTTGCAAAATGCCATTCTAATTTTGGAGCCGGGGAGTTTTTTGAACGACTTTCTCATTCGTTTTTCGAAACATTCCGACCAAGTAAGTTGAAATTTTTGTTTTGAGCAAAAAAAGCAAAAGAAAAAAAAATGGTAGCAGAGCGAAAAAAATTGTTAGTATTTGAAAATAATTGTACATATTGAGGGAATCTTTGTCGTGAATAAGTGACTCGGTAAAATGTTCACAATTATCGACAATAGCTTACACTTTCCAGTCCAAGTCCATTTTCATGGCCTGTTTTGAGTCAAATTACGAAATTAAGCGCGTAAAAATATAACATGAATTACTTTATGGAGGAAGTACGTATGGACTTATTAAAAATGCCAGCCCAGTGCAGGTCGTCAACCTTTTAGTATATTCTTAGAAGGCCATTTTTCAAACACCCAGTAGGCCTGTATTTTGGTCGAATAACAAATTCTATCAGGTGTCTGTCTAATTGAAGGCGAAACGCGGGTCATTTTTAAACCTGGCCCGTTTCGTCCTTAATAAGCGAGTTCCCTAATTTCATTAATGTTTTCGTAAAAGCGTTAATGGTCGTAATTTCCTTCCTATAGAGACGACGGAAGTTGATAAATGAAGGAGCAATGTCACAAGTTCCGAAATGGATGCCAGTGGGACCCATTAAATCGACCCGCCGGTTGATATTCAAATCGACGGATTCCGAGCTAAAAAAAACTCAGATTATATTTTCGCCTAACGTTGGTGTTAAAAAATTGACAATTTTTCCACTCTTCGGTAAAAATGGTAAAGTAGTATTAAAAATTGTCATAATTACCTGTAGCACCCTTTTGGAGAGGCCGGTCTTCTGAGCCAACTGTTTCAAATCCTTGGCGTCAGGATTTTGGTTGATGGCGAAGTACGACTTCATAGTTCGGAGCTGATGGTGTTTGAAAGACGTCCGCATCCTTTTGGTCCTCTGCTGAGGAACACCGCCCGGCGACGTGGCTGAGCTGTCGTAGGACAGGGACTCCATCGACGATGAAAGGTCTCCACCGTGAAGCATCTCTAAGGCAAGCCAATGGTACACCTTAGTTATTCATTCATCAGGTCCTTTGCTCTAGTCCAGCAGATGGGAAATTTGTTGGGAAAAACCAAAATAGGTGCTTTTACCAAAATGGATTTATAGAACACTAAGAGCTCCTATGAGAGTTCGTAAGAGAGCTATGAGAGATTCTACAAGAGCTCCAGTGAATTTCTATAAGAGCTCCTTTGAGGGCTCTTACGACTGATAGTATAAGCGCTCCTACGACTTTGTATGAGAGCTCCTATCAGTGATCTTACGAGAGCCACTACAAGTTCCAATGAAAGCTCCTATGAGAGCTCCTACGATTTCCTATGAGAGCTCCTACGATTTCCGATGAGAGCTCCTTTGATGACTCTTGCGACAGTTACTACAAGTTCCAATGAGAGCTCCTATAAGTTCCTACAAGAGCTCCTATGACAGTTTTTACGACAGTTCCTATAACAGCTCTCAAGTGTTCGTATGGGAGCTCCTACCAGTGATCTTACGAGAGCTTCAACAAGAGCTCCTACAAGTTCCAATGAGAGCTCATGTGAGAGTACAATAGCTCCTATAAGACTCCTATGAGGCTCTGTAACTGCAGTAGTTCAGGAGATACAGCTCTAAGAAGATTGCTGATTTTTCAAAAAAGCAGAATACCTGTGTTTTGGCCTAATATTACTTTAACATTAACATTCATTGTACAAAACATTTCTGAGAAACAAAGTTGTGCTATGACTCCGATATTTTGTCCAAATTGTCCCAAAAAAATGAGTATCCGATGTGAGAAAATTCGATAATGATTCTTTAACACATCGTTATGAAGGATGGTTGGGTAGTGGAAGTGCTTTAGAGTTAAAACACTCTTCAGATGTAGGTAGGTAAACTAAAAAAATTTTTTTTTGATAATTTATTTTTTGGAATAAAAAAAATAGGTCCCCATGTACGTATGTTGTTGGTTTACTCTCATGAGAGGTCGATTTGAAGAGGATGAACCTTACAAATCATCAAAAATAGTTCAGAAAAAAATAAAATAGAAAAACTAACCAAGATATCAAAGTAAAAGACCAAAAGCTAGAGCTAAAACAAAAAAAAATATACCTGATTCTACGAGGAATTGGTTGCGTTCTCTGCTCAGCCAGAAATATGTAACTCCTTGAACCCAATTAGTTAAATACAAAGTCGCACAGACTGTTGATAATAATTTTTTTTCACCAGGGCACCTGCGCACTTATAATGTCCAAGATCATTAAATTGCGTTCGGATTATTGTTAAACACGTTATCGAACGCAACGGTTAACATTTTTTTACGGCTTTTAAATAGTTAATTAGCTGTACGCGGACGGAATATAAATGTTTTGAGCAGGTCTCTTTTGTATTATTGCTCTTTCGTGTGATGTTGAAACATATGCAGAAATGCGGCGGAATTATTGCAGTTCTTCATCCTCGTCGGGTGCATTGCTTGCATATTCACGACGCTTTTAGCGGCGATAAGACCACCCCGGCCTCTTAATGCTTGCCGTCGGTTTTGAATATGAAAACCCGAGCATTGATGTCGATATAAAAATTATTCGCCGTAAAATTCAATTTAAGAATAAACAATGAAATTGCGCGGACAGCGAAGAACATTACGAAATACGTACGTAACAAAATAAATATAAATACAATACAAAATAAAATTAAAATAATTTCGGGGGTGTTGTAAAAAAAAACTTTCCCGAACCGATTACATTGGTACGTTATTTCTGGGAATAATATTTAAAAATAAAAGAAAACTCGAGTCGCTCGATGGCCAATTTCCGACGAGTTTCAAACATAAATTTAAAAAATGTAATTCCAAAATTTTTGACTTCATAGTCAATTTTGCTAATTGCAAATTGTGCTCGGTTTATTTAGAAAATTGCACGCTCGCAATTAACAATTTTTCCGTCTAGACGGCCACAAGTTTGTAGCCATGCGGCACGCCAAGCCGCGATTACCATTTTTGCGAGCTGATAGCCGGAATTATTCAAATTGGCTCCGAATTAGTGGCAGGATATTGTCTGAACTTGATATAATTCCGAATTAAAAGAGCTTTACATGTATTTTGAAAAACTAGCATCCTCGGACCAGGATAAATGAACTAAAATAGGTATCAGATCAATTGAATTTCGGATTTTGAAAACCGGCCTTCAGGATGACGGAGGAGCACAACGGATTTTTCTCGTCATAAATTAAAATGTTGAAATTTCAGATTTTCATTTTGTGCGTTGAGTTTGAGAGTTGAGCTCGAACTTAACTCTCCCATTCACCAACTCAACTCACAAAATCAACATTCAAACTCAACCCACAAGCTCATCTCTCAAAATCAAGTCACAAATTCAATCCAAAATCTCAACTCAAGAACTCACCTTTTAAACTCGCCCCGCAAACCCAACTCTCAAACTCAACCCACAAACTCAACTCTCAAACTCAACGCATATACTCAACCGACAAACTCAACTTAAAATCTCAAGTCTCAAACTCAACCCGCAAACTCAACTTTCGGACTCAACTCCCAAACTCAACTTTCTAACCTAACTCATAAACTCAACCTACAAACTCAACTCTCAAACTCAACTCCAAATCTCAACTCGCAAACTCAACCCACAAACTCAACTCTCAAACTCAACGCATAAACTCAACCGACAAACTCAACTTACAATCTCAAGTCTCAAACTCAACCCACAAACTCAACTTTCGGACTCAACTCCCAAACTCAACTTTCCAACCTAACTCATAAACTCAACCTACAAACTCAACTCTCAAACTCAACTCCAAATCTCAACTCGCAAACTCAACCCACAAACTCAACTCTCAAACTCAACGCATAAACTCAACTTCCAAACCCAACTCTCAAACTCTAATTACAAATTCAACTCTCAAACTCAAATTTCAAATTCAACGAATATACTCAACTCTCAAACTCAACTTCCAAACTCACCTGTCAGACTCAACTCACAAACTCAACTCTCCCGTACGATCTGGACAACGAAGTCAGTCATCTGGATACTTGTCCATTGTGATCAACTTACACAATTTGACGTCACTGTCCCTCATCCTGACATTCCCCCATGAATGGGGCTCAGTCTGCTAGTTGCTACCGAGGTGAACACCTGTGACATAATTCTGCTCGGTGATTGGGGATCAATTTTTGATAGGTCCGGAACGAAATGGAAGGGTTGGCTATTCAGATCATCAGTAGGGGTGACTCTAGGCAGGCGGATAATCCAGGATTGCGAGGGATCGTTCGATCTTTGCACACCAGTGACTCCGAGGACAAAGATTAGGATGATAATATCATATTATGTGTTACCATACCTCCCGGCGCGATTTGGAAAATATTCGAATTTTCGTAATCAATAAAATGAATCAATCTTCTCGTTTTCAAAAACGTTCGTATTTCGGAATAGGTGCATCGCAAAAAAATGAATAACCCCATATCAGGGAGCAATTATTGGAGGCACCTGTTCAATGCAGTCGAATTGAAATCCAACCGAGCATTAAAAACTGGAACGAAAGGGTTATCGAAGACGAGCCAGTTCCAATGCTAATTTACGATCCTGTCCGTAGCCAACCCTTTGACCTACTGGGTGGCCGTTCTCAATTAATGGGTTCACTAAAAGCTCCTGCACTTCGGGGGGATGTTATAAATTCTCCGACCAATCTTCAAAACAGATCGATAAGGGTTTGATAAGACGTCAAAAAACGAATTAGAATTCGGACAATTCCGTTTCGATTAGCGCCCACCTGCGATTGGGAGCGTTGAATAATGAAGAACTATTTTTCAAAGGAGTGGTAGACTATTGAATTTTGTAAATTGTCCAGTGGTGCGTAGATAACACAATACTTCCATATTTTGAAACGTATAAGTGTTTAACAATTTGATATTAATTTTGACTGCTTTTGAGGGTGTTTAGGTCAAAAATATAGAAAAACTCACTATGCAAATTTTAAAACTCGCCTAAAATAAAAATACGTTACAATATCGGAACATAAAAAATATCCAAATATTCTGCAAGGTAAAACAAAGATTTTAAGACCAAGAACGCTCAAATCGGTTCATTTTTGTGGCCGGAAAAAAATAAAATAGAAAACTCTATAAATGCAAATATTTCAAAAGTACTGTGAGTTATTCAAATTCCGATATAACGAAGAGTTAGGCCTTGCCGAGACAAACATTTCAGTTCAAGAAATTTGAAAAAAGGTTGAGAATTGAGGGAGTCATGGCCATTTTTGTAAATGATCGCAGACGGACCCATAGACACTTGTTCGGGAAGAGATTCTGAGTAAATGTGTATAAGTTGAAGTTTTTTCTGAAGCTCCGTTCCGATTTTAGGACGATTACAATTTTTCCATTTACCCTGTAAATATATAAAAAAAAACAAATTGTTCTAAAAACCCGAAGAACTTATCGTTGAAAAAGCACCTAAGGGTAAATAGTTGGCAAGTAGTCACTGTTGGGTAAATTAATCGTTAGGTAATTGAACAGTGATCGCTTAAGGCAGGTCTGCCTTTAAAGGAGAAACTAAGGACTAATGCTGAACGAGGATCGCATGCTCCAGTCCAATGTAAACCGGCGGCTATCGTAAATGCTGAGGTCTTCGCCTTCGTAATGAATTGATCCTAGAAAGAAACAGTGCTATACGACGCGAAACGATGAGCTGACTAACAATTTGTCAATTGGAATCGTAAGCGTAGAAAATGGTATCATCCTCAATTAGTTGAAGAGATATAAAAGTTCGACTTGTAAAGCGATTGTTTGTGAACAATCAAATTAGACCTGGCTGACTCATTCTTTTATTATATATAATAAAAGATATATCAAGATTTAGGACGAGACGAGCATTTGTAGGAGCTCTTACAGGAGCTGTAGTTAAAGTTCTCTTAGGAGCCCATGTAGGAGCTCTCATAGGAGAAGTCGCAGGAGATCTTATAGAAGCTATTGTAAAAGCTCTAATAGGAGCTCTCATCAGAACTTGTTGGAGCTGTCGTAAGAGCCCTCGAAGGAGTCCTCATAGGAAATGGTAGGAGCTGTTGTAAGATCCATCATAGGATTTTAATGTGAGCTCTTATAGGAGCTCTTACAGGAGCTGTCGTTAAATTTCTCTTAGGAGTTCTTGTTGGAGCATTCATAGGAACTTGTAGATGGCTCCTGAAAGCCCTCATAGGAGCTCTCGTCTGAACTTGTAGGAGCTCTTATAGGAGCTACCGTCCAAGCTCTCATAGGAACTGTTAGGAGCTGTTGTAGGAGCTCTCATGGGAGGTTTCATAGGAACTTGTAGGAGCTATCGTAAGAAATCTCAAAAGAGTTCTCATAGGAGCTCTTACAGGAGCAATCGTTAAAGCTCCATAGGAGCTCTTGAGGTAGCGTTCATTGGAACTTGTTGCAGCTGTCGTAAGAGCCCTCGAAGGAGTCCTCATAGGAAATGGTAGGAGCTGTTGTAAGATCCACCATAGGATTTTAATGTGAGCTCTTATAGGAGCTCTTACAGGAGCTGTCGTTAAATTTCTCTTAGGAGTTCTTGTTGGAGCATTCATAGGAACTTGTAGATGGCTCCTGAAAGCCCTCATAGGAGCTCTCGTCGGAACTTGTAGGAGCTCTTATAGGAGCTACCGTCCAAGCTCTCATAGGAACTGTTAGGAGCTGTTGTAGGAGCTCTCATGGGAGGTTTCATAGGAACTTGTAGGAGCTATCGTAAGAAATCTCAAAAGAGTTCTCATAGGAGCTCTTACAGGAGCAATCGTTAAAGCTCCATAGGAGCTCTTGAGGTAGCGTTCATCGGAACTTGTTGCAGCTGTCGTAAGAGCCCTCGAATGAGTCCTCATAGGAAATGGTAGGAGCTGTTGTAAGATCCATCATAGGATTTTAATGTGAGCTCTTAAAGGAGCCGTCGTTAAAGTTCTCATAGGAGCTCTTGTTGGAGCATTCATAGGAACTTGTAGCTGGCTCCTGATAGCCCTCATAGGAGCTCTCATAGGAACTTTTAGGAGCTGTTGTAGGAGCTCACATAGGAGCTCTCATAGGAAGTCGTAATAGTTCTCGTAGGAGCTCTCGCAGGAACTCATAGGAGCTGTTGTAGAAGCTCCTTTACAGCTCAAATTTTTAGAAAATTGTATGTACTTTAAAAATGGTTGTATACTACAGTTTTAGGGAAAACCCCGTCTTTTAACAGCTTATATACAAAAATCTGGAAAAAGTGCTACAATATCTCGTTTTTTTTTTGTGTTTGGCTCGCTCACGTTTTGAGGGTTGCAAATCTAGATTTCGACTATCTAGTAGGTCCCTAACAACATAATAAACGAATAATAATAGATATAAAAAATCAAAAATATTAAAAAGCAAATTTACAGTATTTTGTTCCATTTCAAGCTTTTCTGTGCATGGCTAAAGGAAGTCGTGAACCCCTGGCTCTTTATCAGTAAAAAGAGTTCGCCTGGACTCAAAATGTCCCCCACTCGTGCATTGAAAGCTTTATTTACATACAGTTTCTTTCAGTTGCAGGACAATGGGTAAAGGGTCCTACAGCAGAAGTAGAAACAATAGTCTCGAGCATACAAACAGCAGCTACTCAGAAATGAGTTCATTCTTTGGCTCCTTAACAATCAAAAGGGAACAACAAAAACAAACGAACCGAAAGAATGATACGCTTTTCTCGATGACCATCTGTTTCTGGAGTACCATTGACAATCTGTGTAATTTGCCGAACCCATTACACCTACGTAGACCATTACACCAAAATTTAGAAAAACCGTTAGGTACCTAAATAATTTAGGTACCTAACGGTTTTTCTGTTAATTATTAACACCTTTGTACGAATTCACAGCGTTTTTTCCTATTTAGGTATTTTTCGTTGAAAAGATTTTTTTTTTTTTTTTTTGAAAAAATGTTTTGACTCGACGTTGTACTCCCACAACCGCCGGGCGGGCGGAGTTGGGCTCGAGATGCGGACTCGCGATAAAGCGGAGACGCGGGCGGTAGCCATTGAGGCGGTTCTCGACCTCCTGGGCTGGTGGGGTCAAGCTCGAGCGGCTCAGCGGCCATCAATCCATCACATCGCTCCCCCACGGCCATACATCGGAGGTACACGATTCGTAAAACGAACCGTTTTTGAAGTTTTTTTCGGTTTTACACCTCAAAATTAAAACGACTCAACCGTTGGTGCAACGTATTTTTCGGTTCATTTTTCCCAAAAAAAAAAAAAAAAAAATCCCAATTAGCAATTGCAGCTTCGACATCAAAAATCGAAACATTTCCGAAAATGCTGTGCCTGAATATTTTCCAATTCGATAGGGAAAAATTCGATTTGGGAAATGCTCAATTCGACTTGGGAATATGCTCGTTTTTTGAAAAATACGCTCCCTGAAATTAAATTTGAAATTCGCCATACCGAGGGTGGGGTGGGTCAGCCGGTGCGCCGATTCCTGAGGTTCAGGCGACGACAGCTTCCGCTTCCTGGGCCGACCTTTGCCCGCCCATCCTGGGGACGGGGGCCCGTCCAGGTCCTGGGGCAGCATCTCGTAATGCGGGCGGCAGAAGACGGCTCCGCCCCTCATGCCGAATGTGTCACCTGGAAGATGAATTTTGTTTTAGTTTCCAATTTTGACGATGAATTTTGACAAATGAGCGCTCGTATTGTCGATGGATTGGATAATTTTTCAAAAACAATTTTCAAAAAACTGTTGAAAGAGTTGATAAATCAAAATGTTAGAATTTACCAAAGATAAGTGTAAGTATGAGGATGAGCATTAGTATGAGCATAGTAGTTTTTTGATATTTTTGACCTAAACACCCTTAAAAGATGTCAAAATATGATCAAATTTAACGTCTAATTTTACCTTTGGTAAGAAGAACTCCACAGGAGGAACATGCGAAGCAGTGAACATGGAAAACTTCCCCTTTGGCCCTCATGACCAGCTCCGAAGACGAAATGCCCTGGCCGCACCTGCCGCATCTTCGAGCCCCGAACAACCTGCGGTGGGATGATTAATCTGTTAAATTAATCACCTTATTACGTCGGACACAGCTTTTATGGTTTATTGGGCGTAAAGATGCGTCGGCCGAAAGATCCGAAACGATAGTCGAACACGGACCGGGCTAATTGGAAATTAACAGAAATTCAATTTACCATTGCGAGACGGGGAATTTACGATGGCGGCCTTGAAATAGGTTAAGATAATAACTTGAAGAATCTTACAAGAATCAGAATGGATGCTTTTTGATTGCTCATTGATTAAAACGCGAGTTTTCTGGTCGTTTTTGCCATTTTGGGAAATATTACCTATCTTTGAGACCATGTATCTTGGCTACTGCTCGGCGAAAAATTAAGTTCGACCGTCTCGATTTGTAGTAAATTTTGTCTACTTTAATTCGTTATGGAGTAGTCATATCGCCAAAAGGCCTAGGTTTTGAGTTATAGCTGAAAAACCGCAAAACATCCGAAAAATAACGGGTTTTCGGCCCTCCTGGAGCTTGAAAAAAAAGGTTAATTTGGCCGCAATTTCGGGAATATCATTGGGGAGGGGGTTAGAAATAATCCTTCCTAGGTACCTAATTTCGAGTATGTTCGGATCATGACCATGATTCCACGGCAATATCATGACCATGATTCCATGGCAATATCATGACCATGATTCCATGGCAATATCATGACCATGATTCCATGGCAATATCATGACCATGATTCCACGGCAATATCATGACCATGATTCCACGGCAATATCATGACCATGATTCCACGGCAATATCATGACCATGATTCCATGGCAATATCATGACCATGATTCCATGGAAATATCATGACCATGATTCCATGGCAATATCATGACCATGATTCCACGGCAATATCATGACCATGATTCCATGGATATGTCATGACCATGATTCCATTGATATGTCATGACCATGATTCCATGGATATGTCATGACCATGATTTTACAACAATGCCTCCCTATGACCATGATTGGTTATTCGACCATGATTCCATGGCATTGTAATGAACATTATTGAGAGAAAATGTCATTACCATGGTTCCACTCCCAGTTAATGACCACGATTACAAGACGATGTCATTACCATGATTCAGCAGCTATGCAATGACCATGATCCACGGCCAAGTGATGACCATAATAACGTAATGGCCATATCTAATGGTAATAATGTACTGTCCATGGTAATGACCATAATAATGTCATAACCATGGCTCCTTGGCAATGCTTCCATGCAACCGTGCTTGTCTCATTACCATGATTCCACGGCAATGCCTCCAAAGGCCATAATTCTATTACAAATTACCATGATTCCATGACTGTGGCACAACCATGATTCCACGGCTATCTAATGCATTATTGCGATGCAATTTCTTATGTGTTGCCATGGCACTGATAACTTTTCCTGGGAAACGTTCACCAAGGCGCCTGCCGCGGCAACTTTTCGGAAGTATTTCCTCGCAACGGTAACCATGGCGACAATTTCCCATAAAAAATACGTCTACTTTAGTTCGCCTGAAGAGGAAACTCGAGGTTGGACAATTCTTTTCCTCCGTTCGTTTTGTTGACCGTTCGCGGGCAGCCGATAATGGGCGTTTGAAAGCTGTTTGCCCAAGGGATACGCGGCAGTTGTATACCCGGCGATGTGTACACACGGCGGTAAGCCACCGTTTGTGTACACGAGTCAACATGTTGACATTGCCACCTGTACCGCTTCCCAGACGAAAGGCCCGCATCATTTCCGCCCGAATTGCAGGTGCTGGATTCATTCGGACGATAATGGGCGAAGAATTGATGTAAATTATGATGATAAATCGATATAAATTATAGGTAGACATTATTTGACTTTCCCTATTGATTTTTGACCATTGGATTTTGACAAGATTTTGAATCAAAATTTTCGACGGATTATTTATACTTTTTTTCCTCTGATTTTTGACTGATGATTTTGACAACCTAGCGATTGACTTTTGACTGATCGTTATCGTTGACTTTTTAATTGATTTTGAACGGACTATTGGATAAATTTCGACCTATTCATTCCTACAATTTGATGTCTGAACAAATGGACGGATTTTATCATTTTATTTTACGATTTGATCGTCATGACACAAAAAAATGATGAGGGATCAAGATAAACGTTTTTATTCAGATGAACGTTTTCCTCATCCAGATATTCTCATTGTTGAATATCCGGCGTACTAGGTAGCTCATCGAACGCCAGGTACGCCCCCCCGTACGCCAGTGTCAATGGGCGCGGCCGGGCGGCACCTGAACGGCACCTGATAAGCCGCATGAGGGACAACCGATCCGAGCAGAGCCAGACGCGCGTGATAACCTGATCAGTAGCTCGTTAACCTAATCACTGACACGTGTGTTTCACGTGGCCGAATTTCGACCCTAAAGGGACAAAAGGACCCTTTAGCGCTCCGGATCCGCCTCGGATCAAAGGGAGGAAGTCCTTAGTTGGCTAAGCCTCTTTGAATTCGGCTTCCTTCCGACGAACTGGAGCGCGGCGATGATTGATTTTCCGCCATTTGATGGGGAGCGCATTTTTGATCCGAGCAGCGGCGACTACCGAAGCGTGGAACGGCGAGCAGTACACTGAAGTAGCCAGGATAAAAAAAATTAGGATAAAAAAAGGAAGGTTAATATATAGGTAGTATATAATATATTATATTATAATAGAATTGTTGTAGAATCGTGTTGTGTTGTTTTTTGTTTTTATGTTCGATAATAAAATAATGTTCGATAATAAATTGTTAGAATCTATTTAGATTGAATCGTGTTTTTGTTGTTGTTTTGGTTCATTTTTCTAAAGAAATGAACCTTTGTAATCGGTCAGGAAAAAAAAAATTTTAACACCCCCTGAAAATTTGTTGGTTTACGTTTCAAGGGGTGTAGAATCCGAATCTGCAATAAAAATTTTTTGTCCGTCCGCCGTACGCCGTACGCCGTACGCCGTACGCCGTACGCCGTACGCCGTACGCCGTCCGCCGTCCGGGGTTTTTAAGGGGGAAGGAGTTATCGAAAAATTTTGAAATTTTTACCAAAAATCAAGTTCCGTATCTAGTTGGTCCTAACGTCTCGGCAGAACCCTACCTTAATTTTAAGGCCAGTAAAACAGCTGTTGAAGTGGTAAAAAATTCGTCTTTTTAAGGAAATTTGCAACATAGGCATGTGAGGTATCATTTTCTATAGATTTTTCTATGCTGAATCGAATGAGACCATCGCCACGCCGGTAGCTTCAACCGTTTAGGAGTTATTGCAGTTTTAGTGAAGCAGTTTTGAGTTTTTTAAAATTTCACCAATTCTTAATAACTCGAAAACTACTCGAGCCACAAAATTCGTTTTCCACTCGTTGGAATCCCCACAAAAACTTCTGTTCTCCCGATATCTTCAATTTAAAGAATTTGGTCGCATTATACAAATCAGCAAAACAAAAATTGGAAAAAGTTGAGAATTTGGCCTCGGCTCTTAGATACGGTTGATTGATCTACTTACGACCACTAGCCTATTACACCAACAAGGTGACGCACTCACACTTCGACCAGTTGCGCTTGGCAACATGAGAGCGAGTCAGGCTTTAACAACGGTTCTGAGGCATGAGGCATTTTTAATTTCATTATTCAGAGAATTTAATAATTATTATTATTCAGTTAATTATGAAGGTGATTAATAATAGATTAAATGGTAAATTTAACGGAATTGAACGATCAGCTGCGTTGAAAAAATGGATAGGTAAGTACCTAAGTATTTATCAAGCGAAGAGGATGATTATTTTTTGCCTGGTTGAAAAAACGTTTTGACCCCATTCCCGATTAGCTGACATTAACATGAAATTATAGAATAATAACAGCTAAATTCTGTGTTTAAGGAGTACCGATATATCGTAAGGTTTGTCTTTGCAATCGAAAAATGAACCCCTGTGCAAAATTTGCAGAGTTCTTCGGACATAGCAAAAACTAATCTACACATGCCACTGATCTACTTAGCAGCGTTTTTTTCATAGAAAAATCTCAACTTTTTTATTTTCTCATGTTTCTACGTCTCGTCTCCGGTTCGCGTGACTGCGATTTTTTTTCTCGCGCAGATCGATCATTCGGACATTTGCAATTTGAAACCATTAAGCTTACGAAATCTCGACAGTGACGGATATCAGTGCAGTCACAATGTCCGGACGATCTGATAAGGCACATCAGTCGGGGGAAATCGTATAATCGTCCAATTTTGCGCAGTTCTGGTGATTTAATTTTGCATCTCGGAGTCGAACAATGTCTTCGCGATGAATTATTTTGTTTGTTCCACTCGGCGGATTTGCAGAAAATAATTTGTCCGTCATGTCAAGGAATCACGGAATCATGGTCATGACATGCTAGTAAAGGAAATATGGTCATTCCATACCATGCACGGAATCATGGGTGCATTGTCATTGAATCATGGTCGTGGAATCATGTACATGGCATACCCAAGGAATCATGGCGGTGACACGATCAACTAATATGATTTTTCCACGCATTTTCTGGAGTTCACCTGAATGACCTCATAATCAGCCAAATTTCGCTCCAAAATGGGGTAGTACCTATCGTATTTTTTGCATCTCGACTCGTGGTACAAAGATAACATTTTCGGTCTCCATGTCTGACATCTTCCTCAAACCGATTTCTGAAGGGCCGCCTTCTGTATCGACTATGTTCATTCAGCTGGCGGCCACCTGGCCTTCTGACTAACGCACCCCCTCACCTGACAAGTTAGTGACACGTTGAAGTGACACCCCCCCCTCCCCCCCGGGTTTCGAGAGGCTTGAAAGCCGCCGAACTATGTACACTAGTCTTGTAAACAAGTCGGTAGTTCGGTAAATAACGAAGTGGACACGCATATTTACCATTTGGAAAGGCTTTGGTCGATTCGAATTGCTGGGCATATATGCGAATGTAAGTTAAAATAGCTAACACGAAAATTCAAGGTTTTCCTGGATTTCATGTCGAGGTGTCTCCAAACATTGCGTCAGACGAGGTGCGAAAGTCACGTTAAGATAGATAAACCGTGAAAAGTGTTTTTGCCGAAATTCGTACGAATCCTTGAAAATATTTGTCCGATTTTACGGTCTGCGAATTCCATGACTGCTTTACGCCCGTGATTCCAAGGCCATGACATGACCATGATTTCATGAAATTACACCTAGGTACAAATTTGTATGAGATAAAGACGCTGCTGAGTAGATTCATCGGAATCTTGCAATTTTTCATGCACCCACCTGAAACCTACTCCAAAATATTTTTTTTGGAATTTTTAATTTTTTTTTAGAGGGTCAAAAGAATATTTTTTTTAATGTCAAAAATTATTCTTTAAACCAGTTTTCAACCACTACAATCCAACCAATTTTGACGTACAGAGAGTAAAAACGGTGTAGAAACCTTCAAGGAGTCCAACAAGCTCAAAAAATTCAAAATCGTTTCAGTAGAACTCCCTCAAATCGGTAAAAACGTGAAAAAGAAGAAATCGCGTCAAAAAATTCGAAAAAAAAACAAAATTTCCACAATTTTCCGGGAAAACCTCTATTCTTTGGTAAATCAAGCGAGAAACCCGGGGAAAATACTCAAAAAATTTTAACCCACGACATCACCTTCAAAATTGAGTTTTTGTGTTTTTTTGAAAACGGACCGTACTAATGCCGATTGGACCTTAACCTTTTCCGATCGGATTGCCCGGACAATATGCATCAAGTTGGAGCAAGACTTTAGGACTAATTTCGTCAAAATCGGATTTGGCCCAAATTTTGTGGACAGGACTTCGTACCGAACCGCTGATCCGATTTTAGCGCGGTTGGTCCTAAAAGTTGAGGTTATCTCCAACTTGATGCATATTGTCCAGGGAATCCGGTCAAAAAATTTCAAGGGGTCGAAAATCCAAAAAAACTGTTTTTGAAAATATGCCTTTTTTTGAAATTTGAACGTTTTTGAGTATTTATAGAGAATTTATCGGATTCTCTTAACCGGAGTGCACAAATAGAATAAATTTGCAGAATTTTCGTTTTTTTTTAAATCTGACAACTTTTTCTATGCGTCTACGGCGGACGAACAAAAAATTTTATTGCAGATTTGTGCTTTTGAAAGAAACAATTTTCAGGGGGTGTTGCAAAAAAATTTTGCTCGACCTATTACATTTTTTCGGAAATAGGAAGTTGTCGAAAATTCGACATCTGCTAACCTATGGTAATCGTGTTTGCAGTAGATGCTCCCGTGACGCGAGTAACAGGTAATTTCTGTGTCGAGGCTCAGCTTGCACTCGGCGCATTGCAGGCAGCCCAGGTGCCACTGGCGATCGACGGCGAGCAGGTAGAACCGATCGGTGATCCGGCCCTGGCACCCGGCGCAGCACGAATCCTCGTCCGACACCTCCTTCAGCATCGCGCCGACATTTCAACACCTGGAGAACACCCGCCGACAACCTGTAAACGGAATTCGGTTACAAAAGGAGTTGCCCGAGCGACATATAGGTTTGGACAACGTCAATCTGGGATTTCTGCTTGAGGGAAACTGTGTTTTTGGTTAGCCTGATTGAGGCAGCTTGGCAACACTGCTGCAGATAAAATAAAGTAATAAAATGGAGAAGGGGGTTGAAGGAGTAGAGCAGCGTTTCCACATCGAGGGAAATTTCCCTTTTCGAGGAAAACCAGCCTTTTTGAGGAAAAAAAGGGGAAAAATAATTTTGAGGGAAAAAACGAGGGAAAATGGCTTTTCTCCACAGAAATGCGACCCCCCACATGCCCATTTTTGCGCAACTAGTCCGCATCACTGAAAATATAACGTTTTTTCAAGAAGTTTGAACATTTAAATCGAAATTTGGGACTCAGGGAGTGGAAAATCGACTTGAAACTTATTCCAATCGATTCAGCACCCCAAAAAAACATAATATATTATGACCCCCCCCCTGAATATTATGACCCCTCCCCCCATATGCCCATATTTGTTCACTAAGTCCGTATAACTAAATAATATAACGTTTTTCAGAAAAAGTTCGAACACTTCTGTTCAATTTTTGGCACACTTGGAACAGTCGGATCGGGCTGGTTAACGAACTTGTCCAAGTATTTCGCTAGACGAATTTTTTGAGACCAGAACGAAATTTTTATCTCTCTATTTACTCAAGTTATCGTGATGAATGACACAAAGGGGATGAGTGACACCTATCTATATATAAATACACACCAAAACTAAAATTTCAGATTTTGATCCTTGATGCATGAAACGGATTTTGAGTTGGTTCCCGGTCGATTTTGCCGCACGTCGGAATTTCTCGACGACCCAAATTCCTTCGAAAATTCGTTAAAACGTTGAAAAAAATTGCTATTGACTCAGTGAACGAGCAGGAAAATATCCGTTTCTCGAGGGAAATCGTAGTGGGAAACGATAAAAGTTTGGAGGGAAAACCAGTGGTGCGTAGATAACACACAATACTTCCATATTTTGGAACGTAAAATTGTGACACAATTTGATCATATTTTGACCGCTTTTAAGGGTGTTTAGGTCAAAAATATCAAAAATCTCACTATGCAAATTTTAAAATTTGCCAAAAATGAAAAAACGCCACATTTTCGGAATATAAAAAATATCCACGTATTCTGCAAGGTAAAACAAAGATTTTGAGACCAAGAACGCTCAAATCGGTCCATTTTTGTGGCCGGGAAAAAATAAAATAGAAAACGCTAAAAATGCAAATATATCGGAAGTACTGTGCGTTATCCAAATTTCGATTAAACAGGGTGTTAGGTCTTGCCGAGACGAACATTTCAGTTCAAGAAATTTGAAAAAAGGTTGAGAATTGAGGGAGTTATGGTCATTTTTGTAAATGACCACAGACGGACTAACGGACTAACGGACACACGGACACACAGACACACGGACACACAGACACACGGACACACAGACACTTGTTCAGGAAGTGATTCTGAGTAAATGTGTATAAGAAAAAGTTTTTTCTGAAGCTCCGTTCCGATTCTCGATTTTAGGACGATCACAATACTTCCATTTACTCTGTAAATATGGAAGTAAAAAAGGGAATTTTGCTCGAACTTGAGGGAAATAGGTTGCGGTCGTGTGGAAACACTGGGGTTGAAGGAGTAGAGCGAAGAAGAGTAGTTTAGAAAAGTCTTCTTGTCGAGTAGGTAGGTACATTCACCAAAATTGCCATTCCTTCCTCAGGATTTCAGATTCTCAGGATTTTTTAAAAATTTCTTGTGCCTAGGGTTCACGTACCTATGAGGGTACCAAAATATGGAAGCATTTGGTACCTACTGACGGGTCTCCGCTGTTTTCCCTCGATCAGCTTTTCGGAAAAGGACCCGCCAACATCAACTTGTCTCAGGGACTGATTCCGAACAAACTTTCTCCAACTTGCATTAGGTAGTCGTCGAGGAAAAAATAAATCAGAAAAGATCCTACTGTCACTTCTAATTGGCGTAACTGTCGGAAAACGGGTCGGTTTTGAATAAAAGATTTTTCTCCTCTTCGAATCGTCATCGATTATGTGCAACTGCGGGGAATTTAGGTTAACGGGTTTCCCTCGCTGATGTCGCACTTGTCGCTGATTTCTCTTTTCGCCAGTTGAATTTGTTATGTGATAAGCCCGTCCGTCTGAAATGGATAACTCGACAGAAGTCGATTCCGACGTGTAAAAACTCGACAAGAGCTCACGAGGAAAGGTATCCCGTTTCGCCGGTCGTCGGACAGAGGCGGTGCCTTTTTCTCGTCAAGTTTGATTGACGTATCGCGGACACGTGAACCTGAAGGTACGTGGATGAAAATGATAACCCCAGGAACCGGCCAGGGAGCCAACCGTTGGGAAATGCAACATTTTCTCGTCGAGTCGAACAATTTCAAGTGCTGCTATGCGAGCAAGAACGAGGACCTACGTTTTTAGTTTCAGGTTTTTTCCCAAAAAGGGAGTCAAAGGAATGCTTTTCCCAAAAAAACTATCACCAGTGAGAGACTAGACAAAATTTGCTACCATTTGAAATTTTACGGAGCTTTACCGCTCCAGTAGTTTCGAAGGTACAGCTTCAAGAAAATTGGTACGAAAAAATCATCGATTTTCAAACGCCTGTATCTTTTGAACTACTAAGACTACAGAGCTCCGGTGAAGCTCAAATCGTAGCAAATCTTATCATCTTCAATAATGATGATAATGGGTTTTAAGAAAAAACCATTCTTTTCACGGTTTTTATGCAAAAAAGCAAAAAAAGTGCCACGATTTCGCGGTTATTGGCTATATTGCGGCTCTCGGCGGGCCACTGAAGGTTCTGCTTCAGCTATAACTTGGCTCGCTCACATTTTTGTGGGCTGAAAATGTATATTTAGGCTATCCAGGTACACCATAAAATATATGCTAGTTTACCGTATCTATTCAATTCCATTTCGAGCTTTTTCCGGGTAATGAAAGCAGTCCTGAAGATAATTTTCAATTTTTCAGCTCTAAAATAAGTGGGTACCCGCGAAAAGCCAATATCCAGCATCATCTTTCACCAATATGGCGATAACATCTAGGCTTATTCAGTTACCGTTTCAGCCATTACGGACTTTACGGCTTTCATGATGGCGGGCGCATCGTGAGAGGTCGTCATGTTAGAGAAATAATTGTTGCTCGCCGACTTATCTCTCCGTCGAGATCTTTTTCGTGAGCTCTAGACGTTTCCATCTTAACCCGTTCTTTCCACTTCCGTGGCCATCGCAGTGGAAAAATATTCTCCCTTATCGGCCGACCGGGAATGCATCCATTTTGACCGCTTTTTACGCACATGAAAGCTTGAACTGCTTCGGTCCAATGGAAGTGGAGCGATGAGAAGTTTTTTTATAGTTGAGAACTTAGCTTGCAGATAACACGCGATACTTCCGTTATTTTCGAACGTAAAAGTTCCGACCGTATTTGGGCCGCTTTAGAGCCTAAAACCATCGATAAGCCCTAAAAACACACTTCGCGAATTTCTGGGCTCATACACTTGGGTTTTTCATGCGTAATAGGTTTTTTGCATTTTTCTCAGTCCTGGAGAGGCTTAGAAAACTGCCAATTTTTGTGCCATGTGCCTGCCAAAAACCTACTCGATTTTTTTTTGATATTTCAAAATTTTTTTAAAGGGTCAAAAAATATTTTTTTACACGTCAAAAATTAGTCGTGAATCAGTTTTCGACCGCTAAAATTCAACCAATTTTGACTTACAGGTAGTGAAAACGGTGTAGAAACCTTCAAGGAATCCTGTAAGCTCAAAAAATTCGAAATCGGTTCAGTAGCAAAACGCGGAACAAAAATATCGATTGGTCCGATATAGGTATCAGAGCTAAAATATCAATGACAATATACCTATATATCGGGACAAAAATATCGATTAGTCCGATATCGGAGCTCAATTATCGATGACAATATATCGATGCATCGAAAGCAAAGTATCAATGACAATATATCGATATATTGAAAGCAAAGTATCGATATTTGCAATATATCGATATTTGCAATCAATCGATATTCACAATAAATCGATATTCACAATATATCGATATTTTCAATAAATCTATATTTGCAATATATCGATATCTGCAATAAATCGATATTCACTAATTATCGATATATGCAACAAATCGATATTTGCAATATATCGATATTTGCAATGAATCTATATTCGCAATATATCGATATTCGCAATGTATCGACACATGCAATATATCGATATTCGCAATGTATCGACACATGCAATATATCGATGTTTGCAATATATCGATATTTGCAATGTATCGATACATGCAATATCGATTTATCTATATTTGCAATAAATCGGTATTCACAATATATCGATATTCGCAATATATCGATGTTTGCAACAAATCGATATTCACAATATATAGATATTTGCAATAAATCTATATTCGCAATATATCGATATCTGCAATAAATCGATATTCACTATATATCGATATATGCAACAAATCGATATTTGCAATATATCGATATTTGCAATAAATCGATATTCGCAATATATCGATATTTGCAATAAATCGATATTCGCAATACATCGATGGTTGCAATAAATCGATATTTTGTTGCTATTCCCAGACGTGCTGCTCTGCTTTTATGTCCGACGTTATCGGACCAACAGTTCGGTGAATCATTATCTCCCATTTTTCCAGTCTTGTTATCACAGTTGAGTTGATAGTATGACGTAATATCGGAAAAAGGCTGAACCAGCAGACGTTGCTGATCCAAGAAGTCGACAAAGGGGACCGACAAGAAGTGGAAGAAGACGTCGGATCTAGAGGCGGCAATCGGGCGGGGGGCGGGTCGGGTGCCGCTCGCGGATTAATTGGGAAGGGAGCCACGTGTCGGACAAAGAGGCCACTAGAGTTGTACACCGGCCCCTGCGCGCCAACCAATCAATTATTCCTTCGTCCTTGTTAGTTTTTGAGTTTTTTTTTGTCACTACCCCCTCGTATACTTAGCGGCTTAATTCCGTGTTTTCTTCGCGTACCCCTCATTCTGGCATGTCAAATTGGACAGTATTTCTTACAATAGAAAAACAACTCAATGCCTCACTTGACAAGGTGTTTCGAACTTGTGAAAAAAATTGTGTGAAACTAGACCGAAAATGGGAAAAAACACCTCCAACCGCATTTTTCTATAACAACTCGATTCCAGGATACGATTTTCTGAAGTTGTTTTTAGGAAAGCCGCTCTTTCTATCGTAGAAACCCTGATTTCCCCTGTTCAAAACACCTTTTTCCAATTTTTGAGGACATTTTTGAAAGCAGCGTTAAATTTCCTATAGGCCTGGTGCAATCGTGTGATCAAAAACTAACTTCCTTGCACCGCAAATGCAGTTTGAACATCGAGAATTCATTAAAAACATTTTAAAATACTTGTACGCTAACTGCCTTTTAAAAAACCGTGCTAGAAGTTACCAAATTTTAGGAAAACTATGTTTTCATTTTTTGATAAACCCTTAGTTCCAGAATTATCAGCAATTTTGGTTTATTTGTTTGATTTAGGTCAAAAATATCAAAAAACTCACTATGCAAATTTTTAAAGTCACCTACAATGGAAATATGCCACATTATCGGAATATAAAAAATATCCACATATTCTGCAAGGTAAAACAAAGATTTTAAGACCAAGAACGCTCAAATTGGTTCATTTTTGTGGCCGGAAAAAAAAAATAGAAAACGCTAAAAATGCAAGTATACCGGAAGTACAGTGAGTTATTCAAATTCCGATTAAACAGGGCGTTAGGCCTTGCCGAGACGAATATTTCAGTTCAAGAGAAATTTGAAAAAAGGTTGAGAATTGAGGAAACAATGGCCATTTTTGTAAATGACCACGGACGGACTCACGGACACTTGTTCGGGAAGTGATTCTGAGTAAATATGTACCTATGAGTAAAAGTTTTTTTTCTGAAGATTCTCGATTCTAGGACGATTCCAATACTTCATTTACACTGCAAATATGAAAGTAAAACAAAAAATCCGCTCCATACGAAAATGAAATTTTTTTAAATCCGAAACGCTGGCGTTTTTAAACATTTCAAACGGCAGCTGTTATGGGCAGCTGAGCTTTTTTCGAAAAAAAGTACACCGCTTATTCGGCCTATACGTACAACGCGTTTTTCCCCACGAGGCGACTCCGACCTCTAATTGCTTCGACTCGTTCACCTAAATTCGATTTTTTCGCCGCAACCTCTTATCTTCGGGAAGGAATAAAAAAATCGGAAAAAGGACGAAAAATCTCGAAGTCCTTTTTTCCGTCCTTCGCCAAGTCTCCGTGTAAAAGAGGAATGTCCGGTCGGCGAAGAAGGCCATCTTTCTCATTCTGCTGTGCGGCGACGGCTTGGGCGGACAGCATTTGTAAACAATAACAACGGGGTCAGCCAACCAGGTTCCGCTCGACGCTCCAACTCCCGAGGGCCGCCATAGCTTTTTATGGGGAGGTCCACGCTTCGGGTTTTGCTTCTTTTCTGTCGTTTCCAGAGGTCGAATCCTCGGTGGCTGCTTCGGTTGCCTCGGTGACGATTTACGATTTGATTGTTTTCGATTCGGCCCTACGCAACGTTCGTTTTTTTTTGCGCTCCGAAAGCCGCTCCGGTCGTGGGAACTTCCTCGAGATGCAGATGAACGATGATGTTCGCCAGAGTCGAGAATTATACCGGGAGTGAAGTGGCTGTACCGAAAGAACGAGTTTTTCGGCCGAAAATCCTTCTTTTAGCCGAAAATGACGATTAGGCGATCCCGGGACCCCTTGCTCCGCAAGCGGATGTCTTAACCACTAGACTACCAGGCGACCTTCTGTCGAATATTATTTTCCCGAGAATTGGAGGCTCAGTGTTGCTTTTTCTGCCGACTCAACTTTCCATTTTCCACGGCAACATGACCTCACTCATTTCTCGGCCGTATTGAGTTAAGAGTTGTTCTAGATTCAAATGTTCGATTGGTGAGCTCAGGTTGGACGAAATAACTGAGGATTGTGAGAAAAATCGAGTTGTGGCAACACTGCCTATCTCGTCTTTTCATTTAATATCAAGAGGAGATAGGCAGTGTTGCCACGACTAAATTGTTAAATTTCAACAACGCCAGAAAACGTCATTGGGGCGTCCTAAAAATTTAGAAAAAATTAGTCATGCTGCCTCTACACCCTCAATCGAGCCGAAATCGAAAACGAGTCGAGTCAAAATTGAAAACGCTCTATGCCGAAGTCAGTGTGGTCAAAATTCAAAAAACCCGACAGAAACCCCTGAGACAACGTCAAAAAACCCCCGAATCTGAAAAAAAACGAAAAAAAAACCAAAAACCTATGGGGATAATTTATAGGTAGTTGGCTGCACTGGTCGGAGTTTCGATGATTCCAAGGCGAGTGCGAGCGCTAATGCCGTTAAAACACTTTTTTGAACCGACAACATGGTGGGAAATTGCAAAAATGTTGCATGTCGGTCAAAACTGGCACTTGGGTGCTGATAACGTCGGTAGTAACCTTTTTTTACATTGGAAAATCTTCAATCGTTTACATCAACTTTATTTCGGTTTCGACCTTTTGGCTATGGCAATACAGAACTGAAACTCATACTCAAACTCGAGCTGAATCTGAAATTTAACCTGAAACGGAACTCAGACTCAAACTGATACTCAAACGGAAGCGGAAACCTAAACTGTAAGTGTCAAACTTGAACTGATACAGAAAGGCAAACTGAAACTGAAATTCAAACTCAAACGGATACAGAAAATTGAACTGGAACTCAAACTGAAACTCAGATTGATACAGAAAATCAAACCCGAAATCAATCTGAAATCAAACTGAAACTCATAGTCAAACTGAAAATCAAACTCAAACTGCAAAAGAAAGTTTAACTCAAACTGAAATTCAATCTGAAACGGAGTTTCGGTTTTTTGGTTTTTTCGGAATGATGCCTTGATTTTAAGTGTATGGGCGGAAAGGGTTTTTTGCTGGCCGTTAAATTTCCCACATTTCGATGGGTTTTGGTTTATTAGGTGGGAAGATGTTAACATTTTTTAGCGGAAAATCTGAAACGGAAACCCAAACTGATACAGAAATTCTAACTCGAACTTACGCTGAAAAACAGAACGACTTTCAGTTTGTGTTTATGTTTGAATCGTAGTTTCAGTTTGATTTTCTGTATCAGTAGGTACTCAAGTTTCAAAGTGAATTTCGGTTTGAGTTTCAACTTCAGTTCGAGTTCGAAAATGAGTTTCAGTTCTAGTACGAGTTCAATCTCAAGTTTCTGTCACAGTTTGAGTATGACTTCGATTTTCAACTTCAGTTCGATTTTTAGTTTGCGTTTCAACTTCAGTTTCAGTTTGAATATGAATCTCACTTTGAGTTTGAGTTCAAACTAAAGTTCCTGTATCAGATTAAGTTTGAATATGACTTTGATTATCAACTTCAGTTCGGCTTTGTGTTTTCGTTTCAACTTCGGTTTGAGTTTGAATATGAGTATGAGTTCAAACTCAAGTTTCTGTATCAGTTTGAGTTTGAATGTGATTTTGAGTTTCGACTTCAGTTTGAGTTTGGATATGTGTATGAGCTTAAGTTTGAGTAGGAATATGAGTTTCAGTTCGAGTGATGAGTATGAGTTGTATGAGTATGAGTATGAGTTATTTGAGTTGGAATAAGAGTTCAAAATTGACTTTCAGTTTGAGTTTGAGTTCAAACTGAAGTTTCTGTATCATTTGTCAACTGATTTGTCTGTATCATCACACTGTATTATTTGTATCAGTGTTTGAGTTTGAATATGAATCTCACTTTGAGTTTGAGTTTTATTTCGACTTTCACTTTGAGTTTGAATGTGAGTACGAGTTCAAACTCAAGTTTCTGTATCGTTTAGAGTTTGAATATGATTTTGAGTTTCAAATTCAGTTCGATTTTTAGTTTAAGTTTCATCTTCAGTTTGAATTTGAATATGGATTATGAGTTTGAGTAGGTATGAGTTTTAGTTGGAATATGAGTTTAAGTTTGAGTTTGAGTTTCAGTTCTAACTAAAGTTTCTGTATCAGTTCGAGTTCGAATATGGCTTTGAGTTTCAACTTCAGTTTGGGTTTGAATATGAGTATGAGTTTGAGTTTCAGTTGCAATATGAGTTTCAGTTTGAATGTGAGTTTCAGTTGGAATTTAGGTTTGAGTTTGAGTTCTAATATGAGTTTCTGTTCAGTTTGAGATCAAATTCAAGTTTCTGTATCAGTTTGTGTTTCAATATGAATTTCACTTTAAGTTTGAGTTTCAGTTCGACTTTCACTTTGAATTCAAATGTGATTATGTGTTAGAGTTTTAGGTTCCGGTTGGAGTATGACTTGAGTTTGAATATGATTTCAAGTTTCAACTTGTGTTTGAGTTTGAATATCAGTTTCAGGTTGAATTTGACTACGAGTTTCACTTCGAGTTTTAGTTTCAGTTTAAATCCTCGTACATTCAAACTCAAACTGAAAATCGAATTTAAATCATACCCATGGGGTTCAGTTGGTTTCAGCGCGCATTTGAATTCCGCTTACCAGGGTAGTAATGAGCTTCATAATTTAACCATTGATTTATAGCTAAAATTTACGGAAAAAATCTAAAATAGCTGGGTTAAAATCAGCAACAAGTTGATAAAAGGTTCAGATACAAGTTTTGAGAATCAAAAAAAAATTTTTTTTTTGTTTTGCCACCTCGCAGAAGTTGCAGGCGTTTGATTCGAAATACAAATTGACGCTTGAGTAGCTGGCAAAAACCCAATAGGAATGCGATCGATTAACTGCAATTCGAAGAACGTCGCGCACGATAAAAATCTCCACTTTCCAACCGGGGCATTAGGAATTTTCGCAATTTGTCTCCCGAATTTAATTGACAGCCGCCGGAGTGCGGAAAAAATTCGACTTCATTAATGAAGAGGCTTTACGGGTCTTATTCAATTAATCACCACTCGAATCGAACGGCCGAGGGGAAAGGCGCAATTAGCGATCGGGGCGGAAACGGACGGAAGTCGTGAAGAAAATGCCAAGAATGCGTCGAGAGTACAGTGCATACGCTGCTGGGGAAATTGCCCATAATACGGACATATATGGACCATGTCATGGTATTTCATCGTACCGACAACAACAGCAAAAGCAACAACAACCGCAACATAACATCCCCATCACCGCATAATAACATAAACAACAAAAACAATGACAACAACAACAAAAACAATGACAACAACAACAACAATGACAACAACAACAAAAACAATGACAACAACAACAAAAACAATGACAACGACAACAAAAACAATGACAAGAACAACATAACATCCCCATCACCACATAATAACATAGACAACAAAAACAATGACAACAACAACAACAAAAACAAAAACAATGACAACAACAACAACAAAAACAATGACAACAACAACAAAACAATCCTGTTTATGTTTAAAGACAAAAAGAAATGAGAATTTCGCAAACGTTTATGACAAAATTATTTGCTAACAACACGTTTTTGACAATGATTATAAACAGATCAACAACAACAACAAAACAATCTTGTTTATGTTAAAAAATAAAAATAAATGAGAATTTCGCAAATGTTTATAACAAAATTATTTGCAAACAACACTTTTTTGACAATAATTATATACGAAACAACAACAACAACAACAAAAATTGAAGAAACAACAACTACCACTACAACCACAACAACAAAACCAGCTACGACAACCATAACCGCAACAACTACAACAACGACGACAGCAACAACAACTACCACAGCAACAACAGCTACAACAACAACAACACGCCCTACAACAAAACAATTTGATGATTGATGTTTATAAACAGAACAACAACAAAAAAAAACGGATTTTTTATATGTTTATAAGCAAAAAATTTTGTTTAAACAAACAAATGTTCATAAACAATTAGTAATAATTCTAGAACGACGAGTAGCTTCTGCAGTCTCCTACCGAACGGAACCAATTAGTTTCTAAGCAGGTGGAACAAGTGTCGTGACATCGGAATCAGCCCCGAAAAGACGTCTCACGTAAGTTCTGTCCTCCGATACGGATCAAGTCGAAAAAAAGTCCGTTTCAAAAAACTTGGATAGACATCTTTCGAAGTAATTTTTTCACTTTGCCAGTTTCCCCGCGATTGTTGAGAAAAACTGTTTCCGGCCGGTCGAAGACGTTTCGTGACGTTGGCTCGTGTGCCGTTCGCAATCATTTCGACGTCTATCTCTCATATCTTGAAATTGTGTTCCGCTTTCGGTTTGTTAGGTTATGAGGAAATGGCATAGATCTTGTTCGCGAGTTATTCACTCGATCAGATATTGTTGTAATTTTCTTGCTAGCAGTCGCATCCTGTTGGAGACGTTTGAAAAAAATCCTTGCAAGTCAACTTTAGTAATCTTTTTCGGTTAAAAATAGCCGATTTCTGTGGAAGATTTACGAATTGAGGTTTGATTTCTATGTGATACTGGAATAAACCGCCGTTCCATGCGTTGGCCTTCAGCCCGACCACTGAAGTTGTCCCGGGCGTGCTCCGCCGCCCTCAAGGACTTGTGAGAACAAGTCGCTCTGGCTACTCATTATACTCATATGATAATATAAGCACCAATGACCTTAATAGGTCATTGTACAAACAGTTATTACTTCCATATTTACAAATTTAAAAAATGTTACTCCCACAACGCTGGTCTAGACAAAAAGGCCAGCATTGGGATGGTTTCTTTGTATTGAAAGTAGGCTGTAAGAGGTCGATTCTTTTGCTCATTTAATACGATATTTGTTCTATAAACTTTTTTGTGAGCCTAAGGAAAAGTACACTTTTTTCACTTTGAAGTTTTTTCTCATGTTTTCGACGTAGTTTCAGTAAAATGGCCATAAGTCCCTCAAATTTTGGAATAATTACAAAAGTGTGGATGCCGTTAAAAAGCTCGTTAAATTCCCTATAAATTTACGGTGTTTACAGTTTTCTAAAATTGAGTAAAATCAGCCAAAAACTGGGACCAAGCCGAGAATTGCTCAATTTTTGAAAATTAACGTTTTTCAACCTGCGTTTAGGAATAGGAAAAATTGGAAATCTTCAGCACACATTACGAGAAAAACTGGCCCAAAATGTCAGCTTTCAATAGGTATAATCATTTTTAGATTTACCCTGCTTATTAGGAGAGAAATCTACGTTTGAATGCAAAATAACTAAATTCCTTGCTGAAATCATGGTTTTTTGAGAAAGTATACCTACTTTTTTACCAGCAAACGTAATTTTCTCCGATATAAAGCTACAAGTTGACAACTTTTGGTGGAAATCGGTAAGTTAAATACAAAAAAGTGATTCAATTACCTTCAACTGCGGTTTATTGCTTTTTTCAAATATCTCTTGATTGACTGCCTCAACGAATTCCAGCGTACTACAACATTACAAAATGCCCCAAAAATTTAGGATTGCCTCAAATTCATTTTAGTCTGATAATTTTTCGAAAGATCCCCGCTTCATGGAATTCATCTATTCCCCAATGGGTCCTCAAATTCGAATTTTCATGGAAAATTAAGGAGGCGTATTGGGAAATTATCTCCCACTTCCGGAAGACCGTAGTCGCACAAATTCACACCGCTGTAATTCGCACAAAATTGTTATATAATCGAAAATGAAATTTTGAAATACATCACCTCGAAAACGATGGGGTCGCCTGAGTTTCCACAGCGGGTCGCTTTCCGGATCGCCTGGGAAGGGTTCACCACCCACAGAGGGACGGATTGTGTCTGTATAAAATTCAGGACCGGGGGCGGTAGCCGGGGCCGCACTGCGCATGCGCGAGCTCAAGAACCGCCCCCGGCTAAGAAACCGCCCCCGTGCGCATGTCGCCAACTACAGCCATCACTGTCGATGTTACACTCGTCGGCCGAGCAAAACCCCCACCCGCCCTTTTCAATTGCAAGTTTGAATTCACCCCGTGAAACATCATGGAGTGAAATGATGAAATATGGATTACGAGCGATTTCGTAAGAGGAATTCGAAATTCCACTTTAAATGGCTAAAAAAATCAAAAGGCGTGATCGCAAAAAAAGGCTTTTTGACGTTTTCGACCCCTTTTAAGGGGTTAACAGTTAAAACTGTTTTTTATTGTATTCCCCAGACAATATGAGACAACTTGATGCATACTGTCATTGCGCATGCGCATATTTGGATAGGAAGCGACTTCTCTAAATTTTGGTCGTATCAAACCATTGATCCGATTTTTTACGAGACTTGTCTTAAAAGTTGTGGTTTGCTCCAACTTGATGCATATTGTAAGGGCAATCCGATCGGAAACGATTAAGGGGTCCAAAGTGGCATAATTATGGTATATTTTTGTAAAACCGCAAAACGTCAATTTTGAAGGTGATGCCGCGAGTTTTGAATTTTTCGATTATTTTTCCCGGATTTCTCGCTCGATTTACCGTAGGATATGATGTTTTTCCTGGAAATTTTCGAGAAATTGTTGGCGATTTAGTCTTTTTTCACGTTTTTGTGGGGTTCTACTGAACCGATTTCGAATTTTCTTGGCTCTTTGGAATCCTTGAATGTTTCTGTACATTGTTCACCGTATCGATTGACTTTCAGCATGCTGACTGCAGTCAAAAACCGATTTAAATAGGTACCAATTTTTGACGTTTCATAAAACTATTTCTTTACCATTTAGAAGAATGCTAAAAGTAAGAAAAAATATTTTTGGGCGGGTTCTGGGTCGGTATGCAAAAGAGAGGAAAAAATAGTCAATTTTTTGAGCTCTTCAAGGACGAAAAAACACAAAAAAACGACTCCCCGTGAAAATTCCATGGTTTGCCTTGGGAAAATTTCAAAAAATAATGGATTTCCTGATGGTATTTTCAATCTAATTATTCTATTTTTCGCTGTTTGATGAAAAACTGTTTAAAAAATATATTATTAGGTTGGTAATTATGGGTGGTTTTCAGAGACGTGGCCCAGCCCCAAAACACCTCCAAACTTGGCCATTTTTATTATCTTGTGTTTTTTAATTAACTGCAATTACGAATTCGCTGGATATTTATTGAATTTTAAATATAGGGTCGATTTATCACGCCTTGAGCTACCGTCCGTTTTCAAGTCAATTATTAGTGATTTTTAATCATTATTAGCGATGGATTATTGATTGTTTCGAAATGAGATAGTCATTTTAAATTCAAATTACCACCAACAGTATTTTCGTCAGGCACGTATCAGGCGGATTAATGGCCTCGTCAAAACCCGAGTGGTAATTTTTTTACGATTTTAAAATTTTTCCATTTTGTCCGAATTCTGTTACACTTGTGCGCACAGTATAACTAACCACTTCATCTCGCCTAATTCCTTCAATGGCCGGGCTCGCGAGTAATTGGGGAATCGTAAAATTTTATGTCCGACGGAATGGGATAATTTTCCGGACCCTCAACAAAGGAACGAGAATTTAATGCTAATTGAAGTTCAATTGAATGCTAATTTTGATTAGACTATGATTTCCTGTAATTAGCTACCAATTTTCTCACACTGATGATTCGTCAAATTTGAAATATCAACACGGTTTTTACTCCCCTCTTCGGGGTGGCATGTGGGATTGAGTTTCTGAAAAATTAATAATTATGGTGGAATTATTGTTGGTACAAAATGTTGTGTGCAATATTCATAAAAAATTAAAATCCCAATAATTTTGCCGTTTCGATATTTTTTTAACATTTTGTTAATGAATGATGCGTAGCAGGTATCCAACCTATTTTTGCCAAAATTTGCTAAAAAATAAAGAAAAAGCTAGAAACTTAGGATGCTATACAATATATTTCCATTTCTATTAGCATTTCTAAGTCAAAGTGTGAATTTTTCAGACCAAATTGACAATTTTTGAATTAGAAAGTTTTCCAAATCAAATTGAGAATTTTCCTGACCAAATTGAAAAATTTTCAAACTGAATTGTCATGGAAAATTTCAAATTTGAAAAATTCTCGATTCAAATTGGAAATGCTGCATAAAATCTCACTATAAATCATCATGCATTATTAAAATAATTCCTTCATAATATGAATATAATATAAAATATAATTAAAATTAAATATAAATTATAAAATAGAATATTATATATATTTTATAATATATATAATATAAAATTTATAACCAAAAATATTTCGTTGTTCGCGTTGCACGAAAAAATCGAGTTAGAGAGTTTTCCAAAATAAAATTGAAAATTTTCCTGACCAAATTGAAAAATTCAAAATTTCCATGCAAAATTTCAAATTTAAAAAATTCTCGATTCGAACTGGAAATCCTAGGTATATAAAAACTCACTATAAATTGAGGCGTTGAGGATCAAAAACGCAAAACTCCAAAATTTCAAAAATTGATTTTTTTCCGCATTTTTTTCAGGATACTAAACGGAAGGAACTATGTCTTCAAAAAATCGTGTTGGTCAAATAATTACCAAACTGAACTTGTAAAAAAAGAAAAAAAAATCAATTTCTGAAATTTTGGAGTCATCCGCTTTTGATCCTCAACGTATCGTGCATTGAAAAAAATTATTCCTTCATAAAGCCAAAAATAATTCGTTGTCGGCGTTGCACGGAAAAATCGAGTGACGACCGTGAGCGTGAATTGAGCGAGATTTTAGGGGTGCGTAATGATCAGAAACTTGGAAGCTGCGTGCTGCCGTTGCCATGGAAACCATCGTCTCATTGAGAGGGTGGATGCGGAAACCTTCATCTTTCACGCTCGAGGAACAAGGGGTAGCAAGTAGCCACCATTTCGGGCTTCTCAACCGTACAACCATCTAATGCTCGACTCAAAACGAAAATGAATTGGTGATAAAAGAATAAAATCAGGGGAACGTTGGCGAAACGATGAAATTATCAATTTTCACTGGGTTAACCCCCTTGTCTTTCGCCGCAGTGCCCTATAGACTTTTCTGTATTTTTCGCGTCGTATAACGACAGTTTATCCTCAGGATACCTTTATGGGGGCATTTTCTACAATTTTCTTTGAATTCAATTTTTTGTGAGCCCAAGAAAAAAGGCGGTTTTTCACTTTTTTTCGTTGATAATAGTAGTTTTTCGACTTAGTTTCAATAAAATACCCGTAAGTCCCTCAAATATTAAAATAATTGCAAAAATGAGGACGCCGTCGGAATGCCTGTTAAATTTCCTGTAATTTTACACTATTAGCCATTTTCTGATACGAAGTTAGGAAACCCAAAAATTATGCCAAAGTCGATAAATGCTAAAGTTTGAAAAATTGCAATTTTTTCAACGTGGGTATAGGACTAGAAAAAATGGGGAAAAAACCCGACCCATAATTGGGAAAATTTAGAAGATCGACTGTAAATTATGCGTGAAAATTTTCAAATACCCGAGCCGTTCAAACAATGGTTAAGACCTGAGAGAAAAGCCGCGTTTTTCCGCATTCAAACGTCGATTCCCCCCGCAATAAGTAAAATAATTCAAAAAATGACTATACCGTCGGAAAGCTGACATTTTGGGCCAGTTTTTCCCGGGTGGTGTGCTATTTTTGTTGTTTTTTCTAGTCTTAAACGCACGTTGAAAAAACTGTAATTGTCAAAAATCGTGCATTTTTCGACTTTGGTTTAATTTTTCGCTTATTTAAATTAATGTTAGCAAGCAGAAAATAACGTGAGGTTATAGAAAATTTAACGGGCTTTCCAACGGTATGCTTGTTTTTGTAGTTACATCAAAATTTAAGCGACTTATGGCCATTTTATTGAGGCGATGCCGAAAATCTTCAACTCAAAAAAAGTGAACTTTTTCATGGGCCCACGAAAAATTGTATAGGACGAAAATCGTAGCGAATGAGCTAAAGAATCCATCTTTTTGAGGAAGAGAGCCTGATGTGTGAGCAAGCTGCATATTTATAAGGTTTCTGGCATGTAAATTAATTATCTCGGCTTCTAGCGATGATTTTGAACGTGATTTCTCCATAGTGTTGATGTCAATTTTTTTTGCAGACGTAACATTTTTTTTATACTTTCTCAAGTAATTTCTCTAAAATATTGGCCTCTGAGAATCGATAAAAATTAGTATCGATTTCGAGCAGAATTATTTCCTCAAGTCGCTGGCAGATTCGGCAAACATTGTCCGACGCTTCTGAATAATGGCGCACTCGCCGACGGATTAATTGAACAGCCTAATAAGAGGTTCGGAAGAAGTTGTTACAGGATGCAAGGCGGTGCAGAATCCCCCAATTACAATGCGCCTGCGTCTGTCGACGTGTATTTTCATCACTCGGTTTTCAATTGGAGAAGCACCAAGTCGAGCCTAACCCGTTCATTAGGCTAACAGCTGGGTAGATTGTAAACTTGCAGTTTGCGGAGAGGGTGAATGAAGAATCGCTAATTGATGTAGTGATTACTTCTTCCTGTTCATGCTAATTCGAGAACAAAGTCAAGAAGAATCGCGGCGAATTTCATCCACTGAGGCCGCATGGGTGCCTAATATTGGGTAAATATACCAATTACGGCCGATGTTTGAACTCAATCGCTAATTCGAATTTGATTACCGTTCGAGTACTTACCTAGGTGATCAAGGTAGGCTTCAAAATCTAGAAGCGCGACGCGCACTCTACGCCGCCTCCAACGGCATCACTTACTGGCTCCAGCGAATTAGGATAGATATCAGCTGTCTACCTTGTCAACACTGGATCTCGTCGACAGTTGTTGACAATGTGGTTTTCGGTAGTGATGGGCGATACCACAAAATATTCGATACCAGTACTCGATACTAGTATCGAAACAAATATTCGATACTTCTCAGATATCGAAAGAAAATATTCGATACTGAAGAGTATCGAATCATTTGAGTACTTTTTCATTTCACACACCGAATAAAATGTTAATAAAAGAGGAGGGAGGCTTAGTGAAAATCGCAGTTTTAAGCCCTGAGCGTTATTTATTTTACGTTATATTACTTTTCAACAAAGTTAACAGGTCATTTCTATGTGTAACAAGTTATTTACCTATAAGATCAAACGAATGTCGAAGAAGTGATGGAGATAGGACGGAAAACGACATCAACGGTGTCATTGCACACTGTCAAGTCCAAACTACGTGCAGTCACGTCCGCACAGTGACGTCATACAGTTAACCGCCACATTCAAAAGGGCACTTTTCATTAGCGTTTTTCACCAGGAAAAATGTTGTTTTTTTCGTTTTAGACCATCACTACATCATTTTCGCATCCTAAACAGCATCATTCTGGCGGACCACAGTTTTATGGTCAATCTGTTTCTAATTTTTGTAATATAACGCCTTTGGATATACAGTCCTGTTTATTTAAACTACAATTCATCAGAATTGGTAAATCAGGGGCCGATTATTTGAAAAAAGTATTATTAATAATATTATCAAGGATGATGGCAAGAGTAAAACGATTATTTCCTCTTGGCGAGATATTCAGCGAACAGGAAATGCCTTCAATCCTTCCATCTGCTGATTGGACATCATCCAAGAAGTAGGCGGTACCTGATGATGGAGATAAATTCGAATAATTTTATTCATACTTTTCCCACTTCCAAGCGGATCCTCATTTCCGCAGAACCCTTCAGAAAATGGGCGCCACCCGAAATTATTTTTGAAGACTTCTCGACGTTTTCGGGCGATGAGATCTCGGCGAAGGCGTCTCTAATGAAGATAATATAGAAATACAATGAGTTCGAGTTATTTTTTACGTATTTTTTTCCATCCGTTTTTTACACTCTCTGTCCATCGCGGCAATTAAACCGGGATAACTCAACTGTTGTAAGCGGGCCTGAAGATAAGTCTGTCATCTTGCCGCAGTTTTAATTACGAGCCTTCAGCATTATCTTTTGATTAAGTCATTCGGAAAACCTGGGTTTCTTATTATTTATAGGCAGGAACCTGGAAAATGAAGTTTCAGCAGTGTAGCGTGTTCTTGGAAGGCAACGGATAAAATTATACGACGGCTTAGTTTTGTAGGGATTTGATGCAACTTCATTAAAATCTGTCCACGGTGCGTGCGCAGCAAAGTTACGAATTTATCAACTCTTTCATCAAATGGGTTTCATAAATTAACGAAGATGAGTATAGAGGTGTTTTATGTTTTTTAATCCGCCATTTCAAGGCAATTTGGGCAAATTCACTGGGCAGTCGTTCAAGCAAAAATGTAAAATTAAAAAAAAATGTAAAAAATTTGAAGACTGAATTATAAATTGAGACCTTTATGAGACGAATTATGTCACCTTTTTCAGTCTTCAAATTTTTTTCATTTTTTTTTTTTAATTTAACATTTTTGCTTGAACGACCGGACAAATTGCCTTAAAATGGAGGATTCAAAAATATAAATCACCTCCGGTAATTTACATATTATTATGTCACCTTTTTCAGCCTTCAAATGATCAAGTAATTATTATATTATAATAAATAATATGTAAATTATAATCATTATCCATCAGCCACCAAGTTATTGTTAGAAATAGTAGGTATACAATGGATGAAAAAATAAATACATGAACTCTGGCGCTGCATATACGAAATTCATTTCCGAACGATGTATTATTATATGTGTTCACAGTAACGCATGGGATCGGCGTGGGCACATTATCGCGCCTTACGGCTGCCCATGCAAATAGATAATAAATCATTGTGATTTGTGTTTGCCCCGGGGGTGTTGGAAAAGGAGAGGAAGCCAGGAAAGCTCACGATAGGCCACGTTTCCTTGTGATTAACTTGTTGTGAAGGCAATCACAAACCTCGAGAATGGAAGAAGTTTCAAGATGGTGTATCTTTTTTTCCAAAAGGCGACCCCACTATAGCGGAAAAGGGTATTGTTCGGAGTTCGTTAAGGAAAAAGGCTCTTTGTTCCGTTGAGGTCACGATCACACTCTTCGCGAACGGTAAAGAGAGGGAAAAAGGGAGAAAAAAGAAAGGGAAAGAAAAAAACCCGGCGACTCCTCTCGAACTGGCGATAAAATCGGTATTTTATTTATATTCCACGAGAGTACACCCACTTTGGGTGGACCACACGGCTTCTGGCCAACTCCACCTCGGGGACTTCTCGGAACGGTGGAGACTTGTCCACCGGGGCAGACGGAGAAGGCGAGTCCGAGTTGGTCGCTGCACGACGAAGACAGAAGCTCAGGGTGGAAGGAGCTGATAAAATCGAAGGTAGGTGGCGAGAGATGGGCAGCCGGACGCGTTTCGGTCCCGAGCGGGGGCAGTTCTCCGCCGAGATATATGCGACCGCTCATTGGTAGTGATGGCAACACTTATAGAAAAATCGATCTTTCAAAAAATCGATGTATCGAAAGATTAAAATCGATTTCAACTAAAAATCGAGACCAAAAAATCGATTTTTAAAGAAAATAGATTTTTTTAAATATATATATTTAAAAAAATCTATTTTCTTTAAAAATCGATTTTTTGGTCTCGATTTTTAGTTGAAATCGATTTTAATCTTTCGATACATATATCTCATATATGAGATATACCAGTAAAATATGGTGTAAAACAATATATGGGGCCTGTAACATAAAAGTACAAGTTTACAAATGACACTTCCACTTCACTGTCTCTCTCTTTTCAATTCTCTGAAGACGGGGAAGGGAAGGAGGGAGAGAGTGGGGAGACCTCAACGACAACGATTCGATTCGAACGAGATCGAGTTATGTTGTGAAGGTAGTGCCGTCTATTTCGATCTGTGGTAAAATGGTGACTGTAGAAACAGTAGAACTCACATCGTTACTGAATACTGAACGCTGGAGTAAATATGGATCGTTATATTAGATTCTCTACACCGGATAATATTTTAATGTATTATTTTTATTGTAATATAACAAAAACGCATTTTAAACAGGTATAAATCGATTTTTTTGGTAAAAAAATCGATTTTAAATAAAAATCGCCTTCAATAAATCGATTTTTAAAAATCGATTATTTAACCCGTAAAAATCGATTTTTCAAAAAAATCGATTTTTTGTTGCCATCACTACTCATTGGGATTCATTACCCGACAACGTTGAGGAGTCCTTCATTCATTCAGCTGAAGAGAACCGAAGGGAGGCTGACGCGATTTCCATTTGATTATTACATTATCTTACCTTTTCAATCGTTGCCAAAAACCAAAAAGTATTCTAAATTGAAGCGTAGAGTGAGCTTCCCAAGTAGTGATGTAGGTACAGTTTTATTCTTGGAGCAGTGTTGCCAGCATCTTTGAAGCAGTGATGTTGATTCCAATCATGATATTTTCAACAGAGGCAGTTTCAGGGGGGCAGTTTTGTCGATACCGAGTGATAACAATACAATAACAAGCAGAAGTGACGGTGTGGTGTAAGAAACTGATTCGCAAAACCGTGCAAGTCCCAAAATTTTTCGAAAATAAGGATTTGAGGCGACCTGGTTCATCAGGAGGCACTCGGTCCAAGAAAATAGGCCATTTTAACCACAGGTCAATAGTCTCTTCTCTATGGTCAAATGTAATAACCTGTAAGTCCATTTTTTTTTTAGCCTTCCTCATTATTAGGTGATTTCTAGGTTTTTATCGCTTCCTGTTAGGTAAATTTCCAAACACAACATCCGAACACAGATAAAATATCGTAGTTTTGCAAATTCACTGAAGATTTGATTTATCAAACATTGAAAATCAGCACACTCCATGGAGAAACATACCGCATTTGACTCTGTGGAGGTTCTAGGGGTAGTTGGAGCGTTCGCCGCTAAAGGCCGCCTCAGAACCTATTGAACTTTGCAATACCCAGGGAATGTGAACTCACTAATTATTAATACACATAAATGATGGGCAATTGAACCGTTTTCAACCCCCGAAGAGGCTCATCAAAATTTGGAATTTATACCAACTCTTTTGATAAACGAATGGCCTTGCTAGCCAAGCCTAGTCTCAGTTGAGCAGACGGTCTTACCGAGAACGAGGGTAACCGGCCGGCGGAAAATCAACAAAAAATTCTTACATACTAAAAAGTCAACTTGAGTAACCCCTTGAGTGACCCTTTAATGTCAAATAAAAATAAAAATCTCGAATTTTTTTTTGATAGCTGCAATTTTTGAAATTTATTTTTAAAGACGATTCATCATGTGAACATATCGCTTCGAAAATGTTGCCTTCATTAATTTTAGGGGCATATTAGTAGCATAATGGGGGTCAGATATAAGCAACAAATGAAGTGGAGGCACCAACTTCGACTAATGTTAAAGTAAGAAATTGGCCTAAAAAATGGAAAAATTACCTCCAAAATATGTTCTCGAAGAATTCTCTTTTTATATTTTTGGAGTTTGTTTTATTTCATTTTTATCTTTTTATCTGGAATATTTTATAGTATAAAACACCATTAACCATTTCAACCTCATACGTCAGGCCATTCCACCCCCCCCCCCCCCCCAATATTCTCCTATCCACACATCCGCTAATAGAGCATTGCTCTTAACACCTATTATAAATTAAAAATAGTAATCTCGCAGGTGGAAATTGCCAATAATCTGTGGCTTTGTAATTAACCTCATTGGCGATAATGTTGCCAATTAAATTGTCGAAGTCGTTACATGGGCAATTATTTCATTAGCCGATCCCGCCGTAATGCAATTAATTACCGCCGGCCGTTTATGAGCGGAAAATGGACAAGAAGAAAATCAGCGGGGTTTCTAACTATAATGAGCTAATAGGCACTGAACTGCTTGTATTGGCAGTGATTGATGTTAAGCAGCATAACATCATTGATGATTAAAATTTCCCGGTGAGGTTTTCTGCATTTTTTCCTCCTACGCCTTCAGACGGTCGCGGTTTTGCAGTAGGCGTCTCAAAATTAATTAATCAATGTCTTGATGAAGTATCAACGACAAAAAAAGATAAATAATGTACCAAAATAGAAAATAAAATAGAAAAAAAGAATAAAATATCACAATATATAGAATTAGGACAATTTTTGGGAAGCATTTCGTGATAGTTTTGGAATAGATGCCTTGACCATCCGAAATACGAATTCAGAAATGCCGGCCGACCGCAAAAAACTCTTCAAAAGGCCAAATACCGCATAAATTCTCAACATTTTCGGATTTTTTCCACTTTTAGTTATAGTAATATTTTTAAAAAAATTGAGGCAATTGAAGCTCTTAAGGAGCTGTTAAGATATGAAATAACTCGAGATACTTATAACTTTTTAAAAATAAAAAATTCTCCTAAAAGCTCGTTTCCACCAAAAACAATGGCTTAAACCACTGAAAAAGCGTATAGATTATTTATGAGTTCATCCGAACCGATATTCTCGCTTCAAGAACCTTTTTTTTGGGAACTTATCCGAAATTTGTGACCCCCGAGATTTCTCGGTAATGCAGTCGATTTAAGTCCAGCCAAAACAACGACCACCGGTGACTTAGGAGTCGATTCGGAGCTCATTAGCGCTATAACCGAACCCTCCGACTCCCTACAAACCTAAGTAAATCGAATCGTGAATTAATTAGGAGGGAAACCGTCGGTTAACAGCGATTTGGTGACCACCAACGCCGCCTGGCCGAGGGAACATTACTCACATCGGTAGAAGGTGTCGACGAGGGCGTAAAATCTAATTTTTCCGTTTCTTCATTTTGGAGTAGTGTGGAAAATGGATTTTTGATTTTGGATGATGGAGTGCCCCAATACACTTTTAGGAAATAGGAGGAAATAGCTGGTTTTCATTTTTCGTAAAATAAATGAGATTAGATTGGATAAGATGGGATGAGAGGAAATGGGATGGAATAAGATGGGATAGGATGTGATAAGATGAGGTAGGGTGAGATGCGATGAGTTACACGCGTAGGATGAGATATGAAGGGTTAAGATGGAATAAGATCACATAAGAGGGGCTAAGGTGAGGTAAGGTTAGGATGAGATATGATGGTATAAGATGGAATAAGTAAGATGAGACAGGATTATACAGGATGAGACAGGGTAAAATGAGATGGGATAGGATAAGATGAGATAAGATGGGGTAAGCATAGGATGAGATACGATGGGGTAAGTAAGATGAGACAGAATGAGACACGATCATTTAAGATGGGATAAGATGAGGTAACATGAGATAAGCTGAGTAAGATGAGATAAGATGAGATAAGATGAGATAAGATGAGATAGGATGAGATAAGGTGAGATAGGATGAGATAGGATGAGGTAGGATGGGATAACCGGGGATATATGATAGGATAAGATGAGATAGGATGAGATAAGATGAGATAAGATGAGATGAGATGAGATAAGATGAGGTAACATGAGATAAGATGAGATAAGAGGGGATAAGATGAGATAAGATAGGGTAAGATGAGGTAACATGAGATAAGATGAGATAAGATGAGATAAGATGAGATAAGATGAGATAACATGAGATAAGATGAGATAAGATAGGGTAAGATGAGGTAACATGAGATAAGATGAGATAAGATGAGATAAGATGAGATAAGATGAGATAAGATGAGATAAGATGAGATAAGATGAGATAAGATGAGATAAGATGAGATAAGATGAGATAAGATGAGATAAGATGAGATAGGATGAGGTAGGATGGGATAACCGGGGATATATGATAGGATAAGATGAGATAGGATGAGATAAGATGAGATGAGATAAGATGAGAAAAGATGAGGTAGGTGTAGTATGAGATACAATGGGATAAGATCAAATAAGATGGGATTAGTAAAATGAGACAGGATGAGGTAGGATGGGATAACCGGGGATAGGTATATGATGGGATAAATAAGATCAGATGAGATACGATTGGATAAGATTTAAGAAAAGACCCCCCCCCCGATGGGAGATAAAAAATAATTCAATAATTAATCTTAAATAAATACTCGGGAAAGTAGGCACTCACGTTAACACACCCTGTATAATTGTCGCTGTAAAAACAAACATATAATATAAAATAACAGTTCCAGGTCGGGTTTTCTCTTATTCAGCACCTCGTCAGGTGACCTGGTTGATTTTCACGAGCAGCCGACAGTCGTCTTCGTACATTATGTATTTTGCAGTCGACTAAAAGGTGCGAGTCGCCGCTTGTATATTTCAAAAGTCCCGTTATAACGTCGGTATATGTACGTTTCATGTATGTGAAGCCGAGGCGAGCGTAAGGACGTCCTTTTCAGGGAGTCGTCGCATTCTGTCCGAGGTATACATATCCGTCATACATAATACATCCTTCCTTTTTACCGGGACGCCATCCTCGGCGTCAGGAATGGAAAAGCGAGGCAGGCGTATCTCATCTCTTTCCCCCTTTCAGGGCTCGACTGTACTGGTACGGACGCTTTTGTATATAAACGAACGTTCTCTTGTTAAGGACCTTGCGCCATTCCAGTCTTTTTGATGTAAGTCTTAATCCTCGGTTCAATCCTCTTTGACTGATCCTACTTTGTATTCCTTCCTTCAACTCCCAATCCCATATTCCATTTTTTCCGCTCGTCCATCCGCTTACGACCCATGGGGAATGGCGAGGGATATTTACGACCTGTAAAACATATAGGCAAGCCATTGACAATTTATATGACTGATCGTTCGGTTTCGAAAGGCGGTTTTTATCGCCCGCGGGTAAATAGGGACGGGGTTAAAACCAACAAACCGTCCGGCCCTTTCTCGTGGCTCGGAATGAGACGGACGATCGTGAAAAAACGAATACGTCCTACCTCTTTACTGAAAGATCCATAAATAATACAAACGATTCCTTTTACGGCTTCGCTTGTTTATTGCGCTTGTTTTCTCTCAATTCAGAAGTGAACATCCTACGTATTACCTGAGATGACTGGCTGAATGAAGTCGGGGTTCGGCCCTGCCCGTACGTGAAATTCATGTTACGGAATTTAAATGAATATCATACCTTTAGGGTGGAAATACCGATTTTACCCATAAAGGGCCGTTAACTAACAAGAGGTCTGGGAGGGGCAACGGAAAAAAATCAAAAGTGAGTAGCTTTAACGAATAATTCGAACAATTAATTTTTCGAATTTTTGAGGACCAAGGCCAATTCATCTTATTCTTCAACTAACTTATATGGATAAGCCAACATATCTCACTCATCAACCGAATCATCCAACACCTTAGAAAACTCATCCTACTCTTCAACCGAATCATCCATCTCCTCAGCCAAATCATCTTACCCTTTGGCCGGCTCATCCATATCCTTCCTCAGCTCCTTCCTCGTAGCCTCAAAATTAGTCAAAATAATTTTCGTTCAAAACTGCGCTCCCCAAAAAAAATGGAACTATTTCGCGTCGTTTTATGGGAAAATCCTCCGCCGTGAGCTCGAAACCTGCAAATTGACGTGGGCTCCGATGGTTTCCAGCAATTTTTCAGTTCTCACATCCCGTCCGGTAATGCCGGACATATTTTTTTCGCGATAATTCCACCGGCAATTATTCGATTTCGCACCGTTGCTCCGTTTCATTGAGCTTTTACCGCGCTCCGTTCTCACCATTTTTACTCCAGCCGGGATTTTCATTCATTAAAAACGCCGGATATGTACGAGGAGGGTCAACAGACGTGAATGAACGTAACCTGAATTGCCAAGTTCGAGATTATCCGCATCCGGTCGCACATAATATTGACGCCTAACATGGAAAAAACTGCATTAGTTTCAGAATTAAAGTTGAAAAAATAAAATGAGATTTTCCTGTTTTTTTTTTTTTTAATATTAATAATTAACAATTATTGTTGAACACGAAAGCATGAAATACCTCATTAGTGTTGGGCAAATATATTTGTTTGAACGATTTTTTTTCAGAAAACATTATTGAAGCCAAAGAATTTGCTTAGGTAGGTATATCAGGAGAATGAGGAGAATTTTTGTAAATTTTTTTTAATTTTTTTTTATTATTCTATAATTTTATAATGAAATTGTATGGTATTAAAAAGTGTATGGTAATGGTAATTCATAAATACTAATTAATACATAATTCATTAAATACTAATTAATAAATAAATACTAAATACTAATAAAATAAATACTAAACTAATAAATAAATAATTTAAGTAATTAATACATGTATGGTAATAATAAATAATGTATATTATTTTATTTTTATGCATTATTCATTATTTCAATTTTATTACATTTATTCTTGTTATATCTTGTTATTTTATGCTACCTGTTATTTTCATTGTAATATTCCTTTGTATTTTTATTTGTAAATATGAGGAATTAATTTGTTTTTATTTGCTAACACTTATTAGGTATTAATTTGTTTAAAAACATTATTTTATCATATTTATATCTTAATTATTTCGTCTTCAACAGGCATTTTGATCTATTATTCAATAATAACGTTTTTTATGGAGTTCCTAATTGAAAAATCAAACCAATTCTCTAAGGATAAAGTCCATAACTATTTGGGGAGGCATTTTTGAGAAAATGAATCCACTTTCAATTCCTTAGCGAAGAAACCACCCCCGGCGGCAAAACCCTCCCCTTCCAGCGCGCTCTTCGGACAATTTATTTATCGATATTTATCACTGGAAAGGTTTATTAGTCGGACGAAACATCCACTTGTGTCTACATACAAAGACCAGCCCTCGATTTGTTTACAAATGTATTCTATGAATATTATTAGTGGGAAGTATAAATACTGCGGTCGCCCCGAGGCATAAAAAGGAAATCGGTTTTGTGAAATTTATGGCGCTCGCTGAGCCCGTCGACACCTAATATACCTCAGCATCGGACCCGGCGAGCCCTCACCTCATCCCCCCACCAGGGCAGATGCCATTTCAATGAACGTTATTACCCGTCCGATGGTTATACTATAACTTAAGCAACGCCTGAATGGAAAATTAGCGAGAAAATTAATAAGATACATGCTTACCTGCCCATAGTAGGTACTAGGTATCTAAAATAAAGAAACCCCATACTAATTGGTACCTCAACATATTGACACCCTAACATATCTCACTGATTTACAAAATAATCATGTCGTACCAAAAAATCTTATTGTTACCCATAAAAACGTCCGTAAGTGGCGACGCCATGGTGGAACGTAGAGTCGAAAACATTTCTTAAGAAAATTTCTCATCATTTAATGATGAACAATTTGTTTTGAAAATTGTTTTTACTAACTGCCTTCGAAAATTAAAAAAAATTGCTCCATATTTTTTCTTTACAAAATGATGTTATTTAATTGCCTAAATACACGAATCTCCAACTTATCCCAATTCTTTATAATTTTTTATTTACTTATTGATATTTAAATATAAATTTTAATTTTTTTGTATCAACGCTTGAGGGAGATGGGGTGGGGTTCTTCGTGTTTTCTTTTATCCAGATAAAAAACAGGTAGGCATATGGAAAATAAGATCTTTCCAACAAAATTTTTTTAAATTAAAATTTTTCATTTCAAATTTAAATTTTTCATTTCCGATAAAATTTATTTCAATATTTAATATTATCTATTTTTCGTCATATTTTATTTTTAATTCTTGAAAGTTTTAAATTTATTTAACTTATGGCACGTATTCTTCTACTCAGAATCGCTTTCTGAACAAGAATGTGTGTCTGTCTGTGCTCATTTACAAAAATGGCCATAACTCCCTCAATTCTTAACCTTTTTTCAAACTTTTTGAACTGGTATGTTTGTCTCAGATAGACCTATCACCCTGAGGAACCGAAATTCGAATTCCTCACAGTACTTCCGATACATTAGCACTTTTATGTGTTTCCTATTTTATTTTTTCCTGGCTACAAAAGTGAACCGATTTGAGCGTTCTTGGTCTTAAAATCTTTGTTTCACCTTGTAAAAAAACGCAGATATTTTTTGCGTTTTGATAGCTTGACGTTTTTAGGTTTTAAGCGAGTTTTAAAATTTGCAAAGTGAGTTTTTGATATTTACGACCTAAACAAACTCAAAAGTAGTCAAAATATGGTCATATAGTGTCAAAAATTTGGGTATCAAATTATGGAAGTATTTCGTGTTATGCGCGCACCACCGGTTTCAAATTCGATCTTCCTCCTATTATCGTATACCTAATATCGCGCCATATTACGCCATCGTGTCAAAACCAGCACTTAACAGCGACGCTCTCGCCATTAGGCGATGATGCATTAACTACTCTCCCTTTGAGTGGTGTAGGTTACACCTGAAACATCGGACGGGAAGCTTTGCTAATGGATATTACCCGCATCGGACACGATGCAAAATCATCCAGAACTGAATCACTAGTTTTGGGTTTTTGGTACGCTTCACATCCCAAATAAAAACATAATGAAATATAAATAAAATAACACACAATACTTCCATATTTTGATAAGAAAATTTTTGAAGCGATAGGATTTTGACTGATTTGGAGATCTTAAGATCAAAAATGTCAAAAAACTCACGATGCCAATCTTAAAACTTGCCTAGAATCAAAATAAAATTTAGTTGGCGGACAATGAAAAATATCCACGCATTCAAAAAATATACATACATAACAAAGGTTTTGAGCCCAAGAACGCTCAAATCGGTTCATTGTTGTAGAAAGAAAAAAATAAAATAGAAAACGCTAAACATGAAAATATATCGGAAGTACTGTGAGTAATTCGAATTTCAGTTCAACAGGGTGATATTCTACTTTTTTTTTCCTGAAGCTTCGATCTGATTTTTGATTTTAGGACGATTACAATGCTTCCATTTCCTCTATAAATATAATAGGTATATTATAACTAAAAAAAAAAAAGAACAATAAAAGTTAGAAAAAAAAATTCAATTAAAGTTTTACCTTCTAATACAAAATATTTAGATTACAACTTTGTAGAAATATGACTTCTATATGAGAAGAATATTCAGGCAAAATATTTTTTCAATTTTTCAAAATTCTTTTAGATTTTTCAAAATTATATTATAACTTTTTATACAAAAATATGGAAAAACATACATGTCATAATTTTCATCCAAAAGAAACCCCATTTTTAAAACTTTAAACCAAAAAATGCTTGGGAGTCTCATCGTTTTTCACTTGTAGCCTCCAATCCGAATAAAAGGTCAACGATAGGCTACCTATTCGTACAGGATTTTACAAGGAAGAATGTTCAAATGGATTACACATTATCTCTGTTTGCCATGGTCTGAAAACACTAACTTGTTCGGATGTGTCTTCTTGCGATTGACGTTTTTATCATTGACGAGAGTCCATATTAGCAGTTCTATACAATTCGTTCAGTAAATACGAGGTCTTGAATTGTAGCAATTTTTTGTAAAAAATTTTCCAACATGGGAGACGTTCTTTATTGCAATGCTCCAAATTGCGGTGCGCCATTGTTAAACGACGCTTGGGCCACCACGTGCAAACATGTTTTCTGCTTGAAACATGGGACGGAACATTTCCACAATAAACGACCCCAATCCGACTGCCCGGTTTGTGACGAGACACTCGTCCGTGGAAGAGACGTCAAACTTGCTTCTTCCAACGTGAATAGGGTAAGCTGAAAACAAAATTGAATAAAAATAAAAAATAAAATAAAAAAATAAAAAGAAAATGGCACAATAGATCTATCGGGGTCGCGGTACCTGGGGCTCGGCTACCTTAGCCTGCAGCCCTAGTCAGAAAAAAAAAAAAAAAAAAAAAAAAAAAAACAAAAAAAAAAAAAAAACTTGATGAAATAATTTCAAAACCCGCTCAAAAATGAAATTTCCTATCTCAGCTGTGCTTGGCAGGACTTCGGCCGGAAAAGATTTTATCGCTGCTCGAATTCAATATGAAATTGTGGAAACAGCAATTGGACACACAGAGGACCGTTGATAGTGCGAGAATCCAAAATTTGACAAAAGAGGTCCAGGAGACCGAGGAGAAATACAAAAGGATTTTCAAAGCCAAAGAAGAATTCCTCGATCGACAGATTGCGAGTAAGTTCGTCTTGAAAAAGTCGATCGAAACTCAAACTGATGCTCAAACTCGAAAGTCAAAAGTAAACTCAAACACAAACGGAAACTGAAACTGATAAACAGGCGCAAACTCAAACTGCTACCGAACCTTAAAGTAAAACTCAAACTGAAACTAAAACTCGAACTGAAATTCAAACGCAAAATGCAAGCGCAAACTGTAACTCAACCTGATACCAAACCTCGAACTCAAACTGGAACTAAAACTCAAAATAACATTAAAACTCAAACTGAAACTAAAACTCGAACTGAAACCCAAACTGAAACTCAAACTGATGCCACACTTGAACTCAAACTGAGTTTGAAACTGAACCTAAAAAAAAAAAACTAAAATTCCAACTGATACTCAGACTTGAACTAAAACCCAAACTAAAAGGTGAACTCAAAGTGAAACTGAAAATCAAATTGATACTCAAACTCGAACTCAAACTGAAAATCATACTAAAACTCAAACTGAAACCAAAACTCGATCTGAAATTCAAACTAAAAGTGAAACTCAAACTGACATTGAAACTGAACCTCAGACGAAAACTAAAATTCTAACTGAAACTCAGACTCGAACTGAAACTCAAACTAAAAGGTGAACTCAAAGTGAAACTGAAAATCAAACTGATACCGAACCTCGAACTCAAACTGAAAATCATACTAAAACTCAAACCAAAATTCGAATTGAAACTGGAACTCAAAGTGAAACTGAAACACAAACTGAAACTTAAACTAAAAATCAAAATCAAACTGAAACTATAACTCAAGCTGGCGTTCAGACTGAAACTCAAACTTTGTGTTTGAGCATCAGCTTTAGTTCGAGTATCAGTTCGAATTTTAGTTACCTACAGTTTGAGCTTCAGTTTTATTTTGAGATTCAGTTTGGATTTCAGTTTAAGTTTGAGTTTGTATGTAAGTTGCTGTTTTATTTTCAGTTTAAGTTTGAGTTTAAGGCTGAGGTTGAGTTTGAATTTCAGTTTGAGTTTCATTTTCATGTCAAGTTTGAGTTTGAGGTTAAATTTTAGTAATGTTTAAGTTGAAGTTTGAGCTTCAGTTTTAGTTTGAGTTTCAGTTCGGGTTTCATTCTGAGTTTCAGTACCAGTTCGAGTTTGAGGCTACGAATCAATTTTTTTTCAGCTCTCGAGTCAAAATGTCGCAGACTTGCGTTGAAACTGAATCAAAAAACACGCGAAATTGAGCTGAAAAATAAATCTATGAAAGAGGAAACGATGGTGAGTGGCAAAAACGCGTTTCGGTTTTAACTAATGTTATTTTCGGTTTTTTTTTTGGGTTTTTTTTTTTTACAGGCAACGTACGAAGCACGGCAATATTCGCCGGTACCCAGTCGTCGTTCGACCAGCACTTCCTCTCTGTTCAACCTGGATTTCCTCAATCTGGATCTGGACAGCGGAAGTTTCGAATTCGATACGAATCTACCTTGAAGAAATTGCATGTTCAAAAATAGAAAAATTTCCGGCGAGCATTTAATGCTCTTCAACTTGGTCGAGACGTTTTTTGGTGGTTTTTGATTGCTTTGTTTTTGAAAGTGTTCTTGTTATTTCTCAAAAATGTTCGAACAGATTTTTGCTGCGTTATGATGAAAATATGTTCACTGATTTCTGGACTGACGTTTTTGGAGGATTGAAAATTAAAACGTTTGTAAACAGTTTCGCAAAAACCCGCTATTTTTCGCCACTTTTTCAGTTTTTTATAATTTTTTTTTTATATATTCACTTCCATGTTTACGAAGAGTGCCCTAGTATCGTCAATCGGAACGAAGGTTCAGAGAAAACGTTTACATTTACACTTTTATTCAGAATCACATCCTGAACTCTGTGTGTCCGACTGTCGGTGTCCGTCAGTGTTCATTTACAACCAGTGGTGCGTAGATAACACACAATACTTCCATATTTTGAATCGTAAAATTGTGACACAATTTGATCATATTTTGATTGCTTTTGAAAGTGTTTAGGTCAAAAATATGAAAAAATTCAGTATTAAAATTTTAAAATTCGCCCAAAATGAAAAAACGCCACATTTTCGGAATGTAAAAAATATCCACATATTCTGCAAGGTAAAACAAAGATTTTAAGACCAAGAACGCTCAAATCGGTACATTTTTGCGGCCGGAAAAAAATAAAATAGAAAACACTAAAAATGCAAATATCTCGGAAGTACTGTGCGTTATCCAAATTCCGATTAAACAGGGTGTTAGGTCTTGCCGAGACAAACATTTCAGTTCAAGAAATTTGAAAAAAGGTTGAGAAATGAGGGAGTTATGGCCATTTTTGTAAATGACCACAGACGGACAGACGGACAGACGGACACACGGACACACAGACACTTGTTCAGGAAGTGATTCTGAGTAAATGTGTATAAGAAAAAGTTTTTTCTGAAGCTCCGTTCCGATTCTCGATTTTAGGACGATCACAATACTTCCATTTACTCTGTAAATATGGAAGTAAAAATGGCCAAAGCTCCCTCAATTCTTAACCTTTTTTCAAATTTATTAGACCCAAATGTTCTTTTCGGCAAGACCCATCAACCTGTTGAACCGAAATTCAAATTACTCACAGTACTTCGGATATATTAGCACTTTTAGCGTTTTCTATTTTATTATTTCCTGGCCACAAAAATGAACCGATTTGAGCGCTCTTGGTCTTAAAATCTTTGTTCCACCTTGCAGAATATGTGGGTATTTTTTATATTTCGATAATGTGGCGTATTTTTATTTTACGCGAATTTTAAAATTTGTATACTGAGTTTTTTTGATATTTTTGACTAAACACCCTTGAAAGTCGTCAAAATATGATCAAATTTCGCCAAAAATTTATGCAATATGGAAGTATTGAGTGTTATAGACAAACCACTGGTTTCTATTGCACAAAATGTTCATCTCCTAGTAGGGGATGGACGAGGCGAATTTTTTCACCCCGATCCACGTGTTGCGAAGGCGCCTGACCACGTGTGACACAAGTCTGGTGTCACGTTACAGAGGCAACTGTACACATTAGCGGTACCTTTGCCACCGACTGGTCATCCAGGTCAGATTCGAGTCAGGTCAATTTTGGCCAGTTTGTTTAGGCTGGACGTTTCTAGCCGCCAAAGACACACGTGCCCTTTCGGCGCCGGGATCAAGTCCGTTTTTTTTTTTTTTTTTTGGACATCGGTTATAGTTTTGGCGGAGAAATCGTTAAAAAACCAATTTAACGAGATTGTCAAAATTTTGGCCTAAATTTTTGACACGCCATTTCGTATTGAACCGCTGATACGATTTTGACGAAACTATTCTTATAAGTTGTGATTTGGTCCAACTTGAAGGATATTGTTCGGGGAATCCGGTCGGAAAAGGTTAGGGTATGCTCCATTTTTGTAGAAAGTAAAACGTCAATTTTGAAGGTGATACCGCGGGTTTAGAATTTTTCGAGTATTTTTCCCGCTTGATTTACCATTGGATAGGGTGTTTTTTCCGGAAAATTTGGTGAAAAGATTTTTAGGAATCAGTTCGGCTCGAATTTCTTTATTGAGATTTCTTCTTCTTCACGTTTTGGCCAATTTGAAGGAGTTCTACTGAACAGATTTTACTTTTTTTGACCTCGTTGGATAACTCGAAGGTTTCTGTACATTTTTCACCCCCTGAAAGTAAAAAATTAATTGGTTTTAGGGATCAAAAACTGGTTTGAAGACTGTTTTTCGAAATTTCAAAAAATATTTTTCAAATTTACGGCAGAAGTATGGGATTTAGGCAAAAACTTGATGGAGATGAGGATTTTGGGCGTTAAATTTTCCATCAGATGCATTTACTGCAGAAAGCTTGTTACAGAATATTCACACGAGTTGGTCCGCTTTTTGGATACTACCTGCAAAACGTCGAATTTTCAGCCTTTTTTTTCAAATTAAATTTCGATTGGAATCTGAATTTGCAATACAAAACGGGGCTTCCAAAAGGGTCTTGGCTTCAGAATCTCAAGGGATCGTGGAATGGTGATAGTTGTACCTGATCGTAAACCTATCATCGAGTTTTAAAACGTTCTGTTGTAAAAACTGAGTGACACGGCGTCTTTCCAGGAAACAGGTTCTATCGAGTTTGCGTTTATATCGTCGATAGGATCGACCTGATCGTTCCGGATCGTGTTATTTCGCTTCGTAAGCTTAATGGCCTTAGTGGGAAGCGGCAGAGCATAAATGAGACCATGTCAGTACCTGTAAGCAGTAAATGGAACCAGTTTAAAGTCAATCCTATTTCGCTTTATTATCGAACCGATCGTAAACAACGCTAGATCAAACTCAATCCACAGCTAAGATGGGATTTTTAAGCGAATCGTAAATTTTACAATGAAAAAAATTGGAAAATTAAACGTTTCGAATTTCAACGTTTTCCCGGAGCGGAAAAGCCGACATTTTACTCGGGAATATCTACATTTCCTGAACCTGTCCTAACAATACACAAAGAGACCTGACCTTAAAGTAATTGATTCCCATTCGAACTGGAAACTTCTGACCGCCACAAAACTCCTACATTCCAAACTCGAAGATCCGATCGACCGAATTTCTTATTCAACTCCACTAATTGGAAGGGGCGACCGGCTGACAAGTTTTATCTGGACGAATTTCCGTCCGAGAAAAAGGGTGAAGAATTTATTTTTTTCGGGGTTTTCGACAGAAAGCACCAGATGACTGAAGTCAGATTACCCGACTTCCTCTGCAGCCGATCTGTTTCGAAATACGATGCTGAAACATGTCGAACTCGAGTCAGCTACATTAACAAAATTCAATTTTTGGTGGGTTTGAAAATGTATTTTATTGAAATTGATGATAACGCTGGTTTACAGGAAAACGTTTCTCCGAGCCTCGGCATCTCTCCAATGTTTTTTGGGGTTGCTGAAGATTCTAAGAAGATGGAGACGTCGACCTAAGGATAGGATGAGTAGGCTAAGGAGATGGATGAGTCGGTTGAAGAGTAAAATGAGTTGGCTGAAGAGTAGGATGAGTCGGCTGAAGAGTAGGATGAGTCGGTTGAAGAGTAGGATGATTCGGTTGAAGAGTAGGATGATTTGGTTGAAGAGTAGGATGAGTCGGCTGAAGAGTAGGATGAGTCGGCTGAAGAGTAGGATGAGTCGGTTGAAGAGTAGGATGAGTCGGCTGAAGAGTAGGATGAGTCGGCTGAAGAGTAGGATGAGTCGGCTGAAGAGTAGGATGAGTCGGCTGAAGAGTAGGATGAGTCGGTTGAAGAGTAGGATGAGTCGGCTGAAGAGTAGGATGAGTCGACTGAAGAGTTGGATGAGTCGGCTGAAGAGTAGGATGAGTCGGCTGAAGAGTAGGATGAGTCGGTTGAAGAGTAGGATGAGTCGGCTGAAGAGTAGGATGAGTCGACTGAAGAGTTGGATGAGTCGGCTGAAGAGTTGGATGAGTCGGCTGAAGAGTAGGATGAGTCGGCTGAAGAGTAGGATGAGTCGGCTGAAGAGTAGGATGAGTCGGCTGAAGAGTAGGATGAGTCGGTTGAAGAGTAGGATGAGTCGGCTGAAGAGTAGGATGAGTCGACTGAAGAGTTGGATGAGTCGGCTGAAGAGTAGGATGAGTCGGCTGAAGAGTAGGATAAGTCGGTTGAAGCGTAGGATGAGTCGGTTGAAGAGTAGGATGAGTCTTCTGAAGAGTAGGATGAGTCGGCTGAAGAGTAGGATGAGTCGGTTGAAGAGTAGGATGATTCGGTTGAAGAGTAGGATGTGTCAGCTGAAGAGTAGGATGAGTCGGTTGAAGAGTAGGATGAGTCGGTTGAAGAGTAGGATGAGTCGGTTGAAGAGTAAGATGAGTTGCCTGAAGAGTAGGATGAGTTGCCTGAAGAGTAGGATGATTCGTTTGAAGAGTAGGATGATTTGGTTGAAGAGTAGGATGATTCGGTTGAAGAGTAGGATGAGTCGGTTGAAGAGTAGGATGATTCGTTTGAAGAGTAGGATGATTCGGTTGAAGAGTAGGATGAGTCGTCTGAAGAGTAGGATGATTCGGTTGAAGAGTAGGATGATTCGGTTGAAGAGTAGGATGAGTCGGCTGAAGGGTAGGATGAGTCGGTTGAAGAGTAGGATGAGTCGGCTGAAGAGTAGGATGAGTCGACTGAAGAGTTGGATGAGTCGGCTGAAGAGTAGGATGAGTCGGCTGAAGAGTAGGATAAGTCGGTTGAAGCGTAGGATGAGTCGGTTGAAGAGTAGGATGAGTCTTCTGAAGAGTAGGATGAGTCGGCTGAAGAGTAGGATGAGTCGGTTGAAGAGTAGGATGATTCGGTTGAAGAGTAGGATGTGTCAGCTGAAGAGTAGGATGAGTCGGTTGAAGAGTAGGATGAGTCGGTTGAAGAGTAGGATGAGTCGGTTGAAGAGTAAGATGAGTTGCCTGAAGAGTAGGATGAGTTGCCTGAAGAGTAGGATGATTCGTTTGAAGAGTAGGATGATTTGGTTGAAGAGTAGGATGATTCGGTTGAAGAGTAGGATGAGTCGGTTGAAGAGTAGGATGATTCGTTTGAAGAGTAGGATGATTCGGTTGAAGAGTAGGATGAGTCGTCTGAAGAGTAGGATGATTCGGTTGAAGAGTAGGATGATTCGGTTGAAGAGTAGGATGAGTCGGCTGAAGGGTAGGATGAGTTCGTCGCTGAGTCCCGACCCCCACGAGTAGGATGAGCATTCTAAGGAGAAGGATGAGTCGGCCAAAGAGTAGGATAAGGAGAAGGGAGCCCTCCTCAAATTGGTAATGCAACTTTATCGCAACAAAACTTTTTTCGAGTTTTGTACTAAGTGTTCTATTATAGTGTTCATTTTATTACTGCGCAATTATCTGTAACTAGCCGAACTGGAAAAATGGCCATTATCACTCGAGAATTCGTTCGTCAATTTTCGTTCGGGTAAAATCTTGAAAACGCGGCATTTTCATTCAGCTCTCCTCACAGATGAATCGGACGGACCATATCGAAAAATGGAAATATTCACCTCAACATTGTTATTCAGCCGCGGCTGGCGGTAATTACAGGCGAAAATGTAACTAGCACTCTTATCCTACGTATTAACGCGACCGCAGAAACTATTTCCATTTTCGCCTTTCAACCTCGGCTAAAATGGGTTATTTGCGTTTTAATACCCGCCTTGGCACCCTGAAATTTTCCGCTGTTAAGTTTTCCTTCCCCCGCCGGTGAACGGCGATTACCATAAACACACGCCTTAATGACAATGCGGGGTAATAAGGAAACAACCTATCAGCCAGTGCATCGCCATCTTGTGTTTTTTGCACTTTCCGCAACACCCCCGGCAGGTAATTGGTCCATTTTCACGAAAGAACACCGGTAAATTCGCACTGCCATGGCGCAGTCGACTGTTATTACGGTGATTACGTTTACAATTAATAATAATGCGAGCTTTTTACATTACCGTGCGACTCTGATATGTATCTGGCTCGGTCTGAGGTCAATAATTAACTAGTCTACGCTCGGAAAGTTTACTGCAGCGTACATCTTAACCTGGCAGGGGCCTTGGAGAATTTCCAACATCGAGGCAGAGTTACACGATTTACATTTAATGGCGTCAAAAATGTCTTCCGCCGCGTACCTGTTGCAATTTCGATAGTATCTTCCGCTGTTTTGCATTGAAGGCCATATTTTAATTTTTTTTTCAGACGAGTAGGTACACAGGTAGGTACAGTAATTAAAAAAATAGATTAAATAAACCTATGTAATCGGTTGGAGCCCCACAACAGTAGTTGAAAATTCCTGTATTAAGTCAAGTGGGCGGCGAAGGGAAGTATCGTTTTATGAGTAGGATGAGTTGGCTAAGGAGATGGATAAGTCGGTTGAAGAGTAGGATGAGTTGGCTAAGAAGATGGATTAGTCGGTTGAAGAGTAGGATGAGTTGGCTAAGGAGATGGATTATTCGGTTGAAGAGTAGGATGAGTTGGCTAAGGAGATGGATTAGTCGGTTGAAGAGTAGGATGAGTTGGCTAAGGAGATGGATTAGTCGGTTGAAGAGTAGGATGAGTTGGCTAAGGAGATGGATTAGTCGGTTGAAGAGTAGGATGAGTTGGCTAAGGAGATGGATTAGTCGGTTGAAGAGTAGGATGAGTTGGCTAAGGAGATGGATGAATCGGCCGAAGAGTAGGATGAATTGGCTAAGGATGAATCTGCCCAAGGATGAGTTGGATAAGGAGATGGCTAGTAGCACTTCTCAAATCGGTAATCTAACATTACCGCTACAAAACTTTTCCCGAGTTTTTTTCTTCAAAATCACGTAGGTACGTAGGTATTTTGTAATTAAAGTAAAGATTAGGACGAGTTAAACAAAGGATGATTGACTTTGGAGAACTCTCCTCGCCATAAACCATGGGTAAAAAAAACCATATTTTCCAACATTGGCGGGATTAAATTTTCTCTTCGGCCCGTTTCCTCATGAACGGCCATTATGGGTATTTTCTGGAAGTGCAAAAACAACTTTTTACCTCAAGTCTTCATTACCGCCGAAACGTCGAACTGGTCCCGTAGCCTTTGCCGATGGGTTTAAACTTCCGATGGCTCCATTAGACCGAGAGATCCTTATCGACCGTCCCCTCAGACGAAACTTCAAAAAGAGGCGTTTAAATAACTCAAACGTCCAACCTGCAAGGAACTTGGGTGGGTTTTAAACGCCGGTTATCGGATCGAATCTCGAGGCGATGTTCATGAGCTTAGTGTCGAATAGCCACACGCGATCCGCCCATCGTCGAGCGAAATGTTGCCTTTTATTTCTACCATTGGAAAAGCGAAGCTATCGGGCTTAAACGCTACTTGTACTCCTCCTACGCCAACATCGGGTTAAACAGGGTTCACAACGCGGGTCGCTGCTTAGCGCTTTCGGTTAATTTAATATGAATAAATAAACGCTTTCCGTTTAAGGGACATCCCGTGTGGTCGAGCATGTTGGAATTTTAAGCTTGAGAATCGAAGGCGAGTACCATCTTGTATTACAGTAATTGTTGTTGAGTATGGTAGAAAGAAGACCATGTTTGATAAATCAGTGGGAGTTGGACCACCAATGGAAAAAAGAGTTTTGAAGTTTTTTGCCCAATTGGTAACTGCGGTGCAAGCTAGACAGGCTTCAGGATTAACAGGAGAATGTGATTTGCACCTCTCCTTTCCAACCCCTTTCCCAGCATTCCCCCGTGTACCGCCACAGCTAAGGCAGGTACAAAACCGAGTATGCTGGATCAGCTGGCCGTCGCGTTATCACCTTCCAAGCGATAACGATATAATGCGTGGGGTGTTGCGCGGAGGTAGAGATGTGAGTTGAAATCGTGCTTACGTTTAGGAGACCCAGTTTGGTGAGGTAATGCAATGTCAAAACGGCTGATCCCCTCTAATTTCCCAGGAGGAAAATCCGTGGTCCTCCGACGTGAAAATAACGATTTTATTCTGCCTGGAGCTGCTGCCGTCTACAACCCTGGGAGTTGCTTAAGTCATTCATTACTTTCTTTGATTATATTTCCTATTAGGTACGATTAGCAACTACTTCCTAATAACCGTTATTATTTTTCTTCATACAACGGCGAAAAGACCATTACACCACGATTCGGCGAACTTTACTAATCAGCAAGTTTCCTTGAAACGTCCTGTACATCCTGAACGTCCTGTATATAGGTTGATATATCAACAAAGTCTCCTTCAGAAAATTAGTCACCTCTTTTACAAGTAGGATGAACTTCGGTCAAAAGTTGTTCTGGAACTTTATTCCCTGAAGATCAATCTATTTGTGACACGGTTGGGCTGGAATGACGACCCGAACCACGGAAAAATCATCCCGAGCCAGATGGCGAGATACAGTTTCCCATAAACGAAGAACCTCCCGTTTCAGAGGTTAAATCGTCTGTCCCTGGCCCTAATTACCGCCACGGTGTCCTTAAAGTGATATTTAACTCCACGGGCGGAAGCGTTACGCCACTAACCCTCGGTTTATTGTCGAAACGAAAGCGGAACAGCATCCGAGGGGGTGGAGGAGAAAATCATCCCAACTTTCGGTGAAGGGCAGGTTGATTTATGGACGCTAGGAGGCGCCAGGGCGTCCCTTGAAGGGCCCTGTGTCATCCGTGATCTACGGCATCCAGCATATCCAGCCTTCGGGCAAGACCGCAACACTTGTTCACTGTCTGCCGTTCTAAGGAACACCCGGACGTACGAAGGGTGGAAGAACCAGTTAGAATCCTCATATTGGTTATAAGTCATCGGGGCGTAAAAACCGTGTCGGCCTCCTATCACACATGTCTTCGCAGCCTGAGGATGTGCTCGGCTCATCTTGGGATTCCTGCAGAATCTGTAGCGGCTCCTGCCCTCAAACCCGGGGGTGCACTGAGGCCGTAACATTATGGAACAATCGCAATGGCAATTGCAATAACAATAAGACAATTTATCAAAAACAGCTTTTCTCAGCAAAAATCAATTTCATCCAATGCGAATGAATAGGAGAGAAGAATAAACGCAACCAAATCCAAAACAAATCAGTATTTGAACTGATAAGATAAGATAATCCTAGCGCATTCTACCGGCAGTGCACGGCAAGCTGCTTGCTCTTTGATTTGATTGCTTAGTTTGACACGACTTAATTTGAAAACACAGGTCAAAAGGATAGTCTCAACTTGTCACAAAATTTGTGGCATGTAATGCCAATTGAACAAATCCTGTAATTTCAAGAGACAAGCGCCCATGAAATCAATTTGTCAAAATTCAGTGGGGGAGTTATCAGCTCAATCGATATCAATATCAATTGATATCAATATTATTGATGATATTGATATCAATATCAATTGATCATTTTGGACCAGTACCAGCGGTTACCATGGGGGGAAATTAACTGATAGTGCGATTTATAAGAGGGTATCGCCCGGGAATTCTAAATTTCTAAATTTGACTTTGAAATTGTATATTATGTTAAACAGCAAAACATGGGGCCGAAGTCGACAAATTCTCATTTCAAAAATCATCATTTTGTTCAACGAGCCAGAAAAAAATGAAAAATCCGACCAAGTTCCAGGAAAACTAGCGCAGAAAGTCAGCTTTCCGAAGGTATAATCATTTTTCGAGTTAGGTTGGCTATCAAGGAAGAAAGCGACGTTTTTACAATAAAAGTTTTACAATAAAATCTAGGTTTTAAAGCATTGTTCGAACTTCGTTCGACGATTTTCATGCTGTATCCGAAATCGACTCTATTAGCCACACTCTACTGTTAACCAAGAGCGTTCTTCCACTCCAATTATTATTCAATCTCGTTCAGCATGGAGCATTTCTCCATCGAGTGGGGCAGACATCTTCAAGAAAGATCTCGGATCTGGAGGTCCGAGCCAGGCCAGTGGCCGGAAGGATAGGGCCAGCCGAACTGGATGCTAACCAGTAATGTATGCCGCGTTAATAGCCTCGCTAAGTTGAGCTTTCGAAGGCGATGCCCATCGATAGGCCAATGGCGCCTTACCTAACGAACGCTTCCTTTCCTTAATTAATCGACAGTAATTCCCAGTAATAACACCAACATCGTAGGGTCGAACTCTATGAAACTGCCAACAGTTCAAGCTCGATTCTCTCGACGGTTTTCCCCCGTCGAACGGTTCACGTATTTAAAAAAATCATTATGGAAACGCTCCGGTCGGAAGCAATTATTCGTAATCGAGCTCGATTATAGATTATCATATTTAATTGCAAATTACGAGATTTATATCGCATTTTCAATTTCAATTAGGTAGGTACAGATCCCGTGCGAGAAGATTGAGAGAGAGCTCGCGAAAAACGATTTTTGGCGATTCGCAACGCCGGCAAACGGACGAACATCAATTTGGCGAACCATCGAGTGTGTTTAAGTATGTGACGGGCTGGTGAGGAGACCGACAAAGTAAAATCTTAATTCTTAGTTCTACGGCGATTATCATGAAAACAATCTTCGGCTAGGAGAGGAAGGAGGTGTTGAAGACGCTGCTGGTAATATGGGCCCCTGGACTAGCTGAAGTTTCTAAAGCTAGTTAGATTCATCATTTTGTAGACTCTTGGGGATGAATAGTCAGTTTGCCCTTCAGCTGGGGTTGAGGGTAATATTTACCTGAGTCCTCGCTCACCAATGTATCTCTAGACGCTGGCGAAGTGTGTTAACAATCGGTTAGTTAACTAACGCAACTCTCAGTTAATTTATAAGGGGGATTCCACTACTGAGAGGAGTCCGCTCTAACGTCCACAGCAATTGTACGGACATTGGAGAGAAATTCTCAAGGATGATGAAGCTGTCATCGCTATCTGAAAAATAATATTAAAAAAATGATAAAATACAAAATTGATGGCTGCTTAAAGAATACCAACCTACGTGTCTCACAAAAAAAAAAAAAAAAAAAAAAAATTGTATACGACGGTGACAACAAAAGGGGAGTAGATATCACCCCTCTCCCCCAACTCGTCGCCCAACTTCTCCTGGCGCAATCCTAGTCATCCGGGCGCTAAAATCCGATAATAGACGAGCGAAATTGATGGTTTTCAGACTAGAACCGCTCGTCGGTCGGAACGGCAATGAATCACAGACCTTGCCCACCCCTATTTGCATTCGCCTCCGAAAAACCGTCACTTATAAATATTCAATTCTATTCCATTTCCGAACGTTATATTAAATCATAAATTTCATTGTGACTCGGGGCTAAAAGGTGGAGCATTGGGAACGGTTGATAACACAAAACCAATGAATAGATTTCCAATTCGGCCCTGTAAAGCAGTTTACGCGTCATCGTCCTATTTTCATTTACGACTGAGGGCCGACGGGGGCCGTTTGTCTTCGGACGAATCGGGATCAGCGGATATTGGTTGCATACCTGAACATCAAATAGGTCGTAAAATCGTCGGGCATTCCTCTCTCCAAGTGGAGGCATGGTGAAACCCCAGGTTTTCCATAAGACTAAACCTCAATAGGTAATGAATTATTATGAAATTGCGCTATCCCGAACATTTTCAAGTGTTTTTGAAACATTTTTAAGAGTTTTTGAATAATTTTTAATGTAAATGCATATTCGTGAACGTGAACTAATACAATCAACTGTAATTTTTAGCTCAAAAAATCGCAATTTTAATAAAAAAACCGAATATTTTAAATTAAATATTTTATCTGAATGAACTGAACTTCTAGATAGAACAATTATTGTCTAAAATCTTAAGCAAGCTCGCTCTCTCGAGATCGCTTTCAAGATCAAGTTTTCTTAAATACCTATTCCTCGGGGGAAAAAATTCATTTGCAAGAACACGATAAAGCCATTACCGAGGTGTCAGAAGCATCATTCGTGCAAAGAAAACTTCATTTCATCAGCTCAGACATATCTTTCGCACATCGACATAATAGGGGGAAAAATAGTTTTTGAATTGCAAATCAGTTTTCAAACAGGAAAGACGAATGCCCTTGGTTTTCACGCCTCCCGTATGTACAACAAAGGATAATCCTTCGGATTCAAAACGAGCAAACGATTTATGCGTGAGTTAGGTAAGAATAGGTAAAGGTTCTGACAAAATTGGAATGCACTGATTTTCGAGTTGCTTCAAAAATGATGTTTGAGTCAAGGCGAAAGTACCAAAAGCCAAAATAAGCAGAAAATAAAAATTTCAAAAACAGGTATGCGCGGACGTTGAAAGTCAGGATTTTGTAGGCAAATACGTGAGTATAAAAATGAGTTTTACGAAGGAAATAGTTTTGTACCATCCGTTGATGAGGTTTTTTTTGACATCTTCGGATGAAAAATTTCGACTCAGATTGAATAGAATTTTTTAAATACCAAATTTTTGTGAATACCAGCATCCTAACGAGACCTTTAGATAGCAAGCATACATCGGCAAAAACGACGAAAACTCACCGCATACGGAAATTTTTGCAATAGCAAATTTTTAAACGTTTTACAACATCAACAAATTGTTTTGAAGCTTTTACAGCATTAGCAAATTTTTACATTAACAGAACTGGGAGCCTATTTTCTAAATTTTTAGCAATATGTCTTGGTAGTCGCTATTATTACACGTTGTCATTGGATTTGGCATGGCGATTCCCAGTATATTTCATTTTCCAATTCCATAACTATGGATTTCCGTCAACTTAGTATTGCCACAATCTCCAAATTACCGGTAATTTTCAGCAGTTTCACATTTCCACAGCTATAGCAAATTTTTGAAGAATTTTTACAGATCGTCGTTCGGCATGCAACAGTGATTAACTCGATTTTTGGCAAAAATGAGTTATTGGGGTCTTTCAACTGGGAACCTGATGGTACCACTGGTTTGCGCAAATTCGGGAGGAAAAGCTACCGAAAACCGTTTTGAGCAACACTGCTTAACCTGTCTTTGACCCGTAAAAGCCAATTCGAAAGCTCTCACGTTGGTTGGGTGCAGCTCATCTTTTTGACTAATATCCAACTTTTTTTACATTTTTACTCAATTTTCTAGGCGATAATTCAAATAATCAAATTTGCATGGACTTTTAGATTTCCTGAAAAGTTGAAAAAATCGAGTTAATCGCTGTTGCATGCCGACCGACGCATCTGATGCACATTAGCAGAATCGGAAATTTTTACAGTTGTATTTTTTGGACCATCAAATGATTCAAGAACGGCCACTTCTTGTCGAGCGACTCTCACGAGATGCGGGGAGCGAAAGAAGAAAAATCCAAGGAGGATGGGAACGCTCAGAGCGACTGTCAAGGGTTCTCTTTAACCTGTCCTTGCTAAAATATCGTTTCATTGTGACGAGGACATCGTCCGGGGGCAAGTGTAGATCACCTAGACATGCCTTCCTAGTTCGACTTCAGTCGACAAGAGTTCGCTCGTGATTTAATACTGGCCCTCGCAACGGGTTCTTGGTTGGAAGCTAATTCATCATTATAGAATTCCTCAATGGTACGCGGAGTCGATCTTGAATCGAGTGCTGCGCAATTGAAGAGGAATATTTTTCAATTATTGTTCGCCCCAGCCGAGAGTTCATTCTTATCGTGAACCGGGCCGTCCATCCTTTCCTCGTGACCAATCCTGCCGGACCATATTTTACGTTCGGGAGTTGGAACGGAGACAAGGCGATTTACATTTGGGTTGAAAAGGAAGCTCCCCGAGGGCGGAATCCGATTGGTAACCTCTCGAACAACAAAAACAACAAGCGTCGTCAGACTGAGCTCCCTGTCCAGCTCTTGTAACTTGTAACCGAGGATTCGCCATCTGATAGCTTCCCTGGCGGACTTTGGAACTGTAAGGGAGAAACATTTTCAAAATCCTTCTCTTTGGAAGCATGACAATGTTTAGGTGTTGACACGTCGAATGTGGGTGGTGGAGAAGAACCTCCGTGGAGTATGACTTAGTGCAGATGTGTAGATTTGTGGGTAAAATTAAATTATTGAAGTCTTCTCCAAGTCTCCCATCAAATATAATATATACCATATTATGGTTCAACCATATTATGGTTGAATAGGTACCTAGGTATACCAAGTTTATGGTACAAAGAGGTTTCCATTTTGCGCGAGCTTCTAACGCTGGATCCATAAGTGACTATCATAAATCCAAGATCGTTCTTCCACTCCAATTATTATTCAATCTCGTTCATCATGGATCATTTTCCATCGAGTGCGGCAGACATCTTCAAGAAAGATATCGGTTCTGGAAAGACCAGTGACAGGAAGGATAGGGCCAGCCGAACTGGAGGCTAACCTTATGTATGCCGCGTTGATAGCCTCGCCAAGTTGAGCTTTCGGGTCGTCCGAAAATCAATTTCCCACGTTGGTATCTACAGTTTCCGTAAAAAATAAAACCAACGTGAATTTCCCATTGGTGTTGCCAGAACGCAACGACGCGTACGCTTTGAAGCCGCTAATAAAGTCACCCTCCGCCGAGGGGGATGAACTGCGTAGAAAATTGAATGCGGCGAAGCGTCAAGTAGCGTTTCAAAACGTTGTCATCGGTTTTCAGCGCGGTTCGCTAATTAATTCTAAAAGTTGTCTCCCTCCGCCAGACGACAGATGCTTTGTTATGTTATTGACGGGGCTGAAAATTCGATGGCTGGCCCTGAACATTGCGACTTGTGTCCTGCAACAATTGGCTGCGGGGATTGCTACTGTGCACCGTAGCAAAGCCAATACACTCGTACTACGAGGTACTACTCATACCTTTATGCGTGCTATTCCAAGGACCAAAACTCCGTCCTAATTCGGCACTATCCATAAAATGGTGGCATTTTCGAGGAGCAAGGCCGACGTGGCCTCAGAGATGTGGTGGAACCAGGAAACCGGGGCTCCGCCAAACCTTCCATCCGAAATTCGGACCAGTTCCTCGAGTTACAACACGGGCAGAGCGAAATCCATAAAATAATTTCAACGCTAGTAACTTGAGGACCCGGCGCCATCAAGCGGTACAAATGAACATCTCCGACAAAATTCGGCATTCATCTTAGAAATCGTAAATCACTGCCAGCTGTTTTTTCGGCAGGCCTTGAATTACCAACACGGATTTTCTCCCTTAGAAGCGAAGGGTGTATCGTTCTACGCAGCATATTTTCGCTCTAAGGGTCATCCGAGCCTTTGGCAACCCCTGCGGTAGGAAACTACCCACTAACGTTCGTTTCCCTTGTTTCCAAGCCGCACTAACGAAGTAAAATGGTCGGAAATTTCTTCACGTGCAGCAATATGATATATTCTGGCCTTTTTCTTCCCCCGCAGTTTATGGCAGTATCGTCGAACACAGGTAGTTCACAACGTAGGTGTATTAGGACGCAAAGTATAGTATATAAACCCGGGTTGGTGAATTTTTACAAAAATTGAAAGAAAACCTTAGTTCTCACCTATATTTGGGTTCAGTACTCGAGCATCCCGCTCAGGTTCGACCTGCAAATCTGAAAATCATTGTCGCTCGATATCTCAAAACGAACTCACCTGAAATCGCCGAGTCATTCCCAGCCCATGAATCACTCGATAATCAACATTCATTCACAGCCAGAAGCCATCATTCATGCTGTACATAGTTCATTATTCAATAGAATCTTCCGTTATGCTTCCAACTCGCAGGCGTGATGATCTCATTGATGATGGCAGGTGATGATAATTTTTGCTACCGGAACATTTTTCATTTTTTCGCCATCGCGTTGTAACCTGCGATGTCAGATGCAGGCTAGTGGTAAAATTTTTGTTTTCATCAAAATTCATCATATTTGGACCGATTCGAACTGCTAAAATGAAAAATCCAGGAAAACACATATTGCCGAAAAAATCCGCCTAAATTGTAGTGAAGTGTTACAGCGATTAACTGCCATTCAGGTTAGAATCCTTGTCCAAAGGTGAGGAAATCACATTCAAAGTGGCCGCCTTGACCACAATCTTAAACAATTTCCATAAAGTGGTACTCGAGTGAAGCTTACGATCCCTATGATCTGACCGGCTGGTTCGCCTTTCGCCAATTGAAGGAATAAGAAATAAATCTACTCCATAAATGGAACAGAATTACCGGTAGTTCAGCCACTCGATCCGTAAAAGCGAGTTGATTTCCCATAAGGGACGTGAGCATAACCCGAAGGAAGAATGACAAGCTGGTATGATCAGCGGTCTGTATAATGCTGAAAAAATTCAAAATCAAATTCATCATGGCCAACACTGTCCTTACGGAACACGATCTAATGATCGTTTTTAATAAAACGACGGATTGACAATGCGATACACGATGATGAGGTACTTTATCATATACTAGCATGTTCACAGTATACAATGATTGAATGGACGCCATGTCAACTGGCGTTGTTGAGAGTACTGAAATTTGAGCGTTCACGGCAGCACCCGCAACTGGGTGTGGCGCAACGGATCAATTTTCGGGAATTCGTTTCTTCATTGCACTTTCATAATGTCCTTATTGAAAAAAATTTTAATACCAACCTCAAATGTTGAAAAATGTTCTAAAAACTTTTAGGTATCTTTTGAAACGAGTAAAATTTTCATGTTTTACTGGGAGACACTCAGTATTTGACGTGCCAAAAAAATCCAGTACCTAATGTAATAGATAAACATACAACTAAAAATTTCACATACCTTCAGTCACGTTTTATCCTATGACTTCAGTCGCATTCATCACTGTATCGAGTAAAATTCGTGAATCACGATCCGAAAATCAGCTCCAAGGCGTGGATAACAGGCAGACATCGATTAGACAGGTAGAATTGACTCATAAATTATTCCATTCGAATGGAATCGTGTTTTTGAAATATTTATTCCCAATACGGTCTATTCGAAGAACGGAGGAAAATATTGAAAGTGTTTTTTCTCACAGATAGATTTACACCTATACTGAGGACAGGCCAGGATTTTAATTTGGGGAGGGCCAACGCCAAAAATTCAAACACTTTTAACAGCCAACATTAGGTTATCAACATTAGTAACAAACTATTAATTAGTTAATTAAACTATTAATTAGTTTGTTCCTAATATTGTTCTAGTCCTAATATTGTTTATCCTAATATTTTTCGAGTTTGTTCCATATTTATATGGAATTTATAAATTGTATATGAAAGATTCCTCCCATTTTAACACCCACAATGAAACTCAAACGCACAATTGAACTCGAAGTCAAACTCACAACGAAGCAGAAACTCAAACTCACAATGAAACAGCAACTCAAACTCACAATCGAAATTGAAGTCAAACAAACAATGAAACAGTAAGTCAAACTCCTAATTGAAATCGAAGTCAAACTCACAATGAAACAAAAACTCAAACTCACAATCGAAATTGAAGTCAAACAAACAATGAAACAGTAAGTCAAACTCATAATCGAAATCGAAGTCAAACTCACAATGAAACAGAAACTCAAACTCACAATCGAAATTGAAGTCAAACAAACAATGAAACAGTAAGTCAAACTCCTAATTGAAATCGAAGTCAAACTCACAATGAAACAGAAACTCAAACTCACAATCGAAATTGAAGTAAAAAAAACAATGAAACAGTAAGTCAAACTCCTAATTGAAATCGAAGTCAAACTCACAATGAAACAGAAACTCAAACTCACAATCGAAATCGAAGTCGAACAAACAATGAAACTGAGTTTGACTTACTGTGTTATTGTGAGTTTGACTTCGATTTCGATTGTGAGTTTGAGTTTCTGTTTCATTGCGAGTTTGACTTCGATTTCGATTATGAGTTTGACTTACTGTGTTATTGTTTGTTGACTTCAATTTCGATTGTGAGTTTGAGTTTCTGTTTCATTGCGAGTTTGACTTCGATTTCAATTATGAGTTTGACTTACTGTTTCATTGTGAGTTTGACTTCGATTTCGATTGTGAGTTTGAGTTTCTGTTTCATTGTGAGTTTGACTTCGATTTCGATTATGAGTTTGACTTACCGTGTTATTGTTTGTTGACTTCAATTTCGATTGTGAGTTTGAGTTTCTGTTTCATTACGAGTTTGACTTCGATTTCAATTATGAGTTTGACTTACTGTTTCATTGTGAGTTTGACTTCGATTTCGATTGTGAGTTTGAGTTTCTGTTTCATTGTGAGTTTGACTTCGATTTCGATTATGAGTTTGACTTTCTGTTTTATGGTTTGTTTGACTTCGATTTCGATCATGAGTTTATGTTTGTGTTTCATTGTGAGTTTGACTTCGATTTCAATTATGAGTTTGACTTACTGTTTCATTGTTTGTTTGGCATCGATTTCGATTGTGAGTTTGAGTTTCTGTTTCATTGTGAGTTTGACTTCGATTTCAATTATGAGTTTAAGTTTGTGTTTCATTGTAAGTTTGACTTCGATTTCAATTATGAGTTTGACTTACTGTTTCATTGTGAGTTTGACTTCGATTTCGATTATGAGTTTGACTTTCTGTTTTATGGTTTGTTTGACTTCGATTTCGATTATGAGTTTATGTTTGTGTTTCATTGTGAGTTTGACTTCGATTTCAATTATGAGTTTGACTTACTGTTTCATTGTTTGTTTGGCATCGATTTCGATTGTGAGTTTGAGTTTCTGTTTCATTGTGAGTTTGACTTCGATTTCAATTATGAGTTTAAGTTTGTGTTTCATTGTGAGTTTGACTTCGATTTCAATTATGAGTTTGACTTACTGTTTCATTGTGAGTTTGACTTCGATTTCGATTATGAGTTTGACTTTCTGTTTTATGGTTTGTTTGACTTCGATTTCGATTATGAGTTTATGTTTGTGTTTCATTGTGAGTTTGACTTCGATTTCAATTATGAGTTTGACTTACTGTTTCATTGTTTGTTTGGCATCGATTTCGATTGTGAGTTTGAGTTTCTGTTTCATTGTGAGTTTGACTTCGATTTCAATTATGAGTTTAAGTTTGTGTTTCATTGTGAGTTTGACTTCGATTTCAATTATGAGTTTGACTTACTGTTTCATTGTGAGTTTGACTTCGATTTCGATTATGAGTTTGACTTTCTGTTTTATGGTTTGTTTGACTTCGATTTCGATTATGAGTTTATGTTTGTGTTTCATTGTGAGTTTGACTTCGATTTCAATTATGAGTTTGACTTACTGTTTCATTGTTTGTTTGGCATCGATTTCGATTGTGAGTTTGAGTTTCTGTTTCATTGTGAGTTTGACTTTGATTTCAATTATGAGTTTAAGTTTGTGTTTCATTGTGAGTTTGACTTCGATTTCAATTATGAGTTTGACTTACAGTTTCATTGTTTGTTTGCATTCGATTTCAATTATGAGTTTGACTTACTGTTTCATTGTGAGTTTGACTTCGATTTCGATTATGAGTTTGACTTTCTGTTTTATGGTTTGTTTGACTTCGATTTCGATTATGAGTTTGACTTACTGTTTCATTGGGAGTTTGACTTCGATTTCGATTATGAGTTTGACTTTCTGTTTTATGGTTTGTTTGACTTCGATTTCGATTTTGAGTTTGACTTACGGTTTCATTGTGAGTTTGACTTCGATTTCGATTACCTATGAGTTTATGTTTGTGTTTCATTGTGAGTTTGACTTCGATTTCGATTATGAGTTTGACTTACTGTTTCATTGTTTGTTTGACTTCGATTGTGAGTTTGAGTTTCCGTTTCATTGTGAGTTAGACTTCGATTTCGATTTTGAGTTTGAGTTTCTGTTTCATTGTGAGTTTGATTTCGAGATTGATTATGAGTTTGAGTTTCAGTTGACGAGCACCTAAGTACATCTTACATCATACATCTTACGCCCATTACCTGAAAAAAAATAATGCACCTGAACACTTTGTACCTAATTAGCAGGTAATTATCAAATTTTTACATTTCGTACTTAATCTATAAACTAGGCAATTAAAATCGTATGGTGCATATTTTGTGCTCTGTCTATGACGCAAGTCTCGTGAGAAAACGAGAAAATGATAGCATCAAGCTCAATTAACGTTTTTGAATTTGAAACGCGAGATTGTTATTAACTTATCTATGCGTTATCAGCCTGCCCGGGATCGAGCGGTCCTTTAATTGGGTTACAAATGAGAGTATTCTATTTAAAAAGTTGTATATTTTCCTGTTGTCGAAAGAATGCAGTTATCATTAGGCTCGTTTCAGCCGTTGCATTCAGTTGCATCCTCCGGAAATTCGGAAGCGTGAAGTGACTTCGAAATGGACTTAAAATAAGTTCCATCTTTCGAGCAGTCCGAGGAAGTCGCTCTATCTCCGATGCGGGGTGATTCGAATTAAAATTGATACAAAATCCTTACTTACCGATAGGTAAAAATTGAAAATGTTCAAAATCAAGAGCAATTTAGGTAGGTATTTCAAGAATATTTCCATTATTTGATTAGATTTTATTGACGATGAAAATTGGCTATAAATCAGTGAAAAAACGCTTTCAACTCGATGGGAAGTGGACGAATCAATCTGCTTCCATCAGCGAAGCGTATTAAAAAATTTCCGCTAAAACATCAAAATTTTGCCCCATATCATCGCAGTAGATCTCACACCACTTTACATAATGCACCGAGCCGTCATAAATCTATTTTTTCGAAAAAGCAAAAAACATATGGGGTTATAATTTAACAATTTTCTCACTCGGATCTTTTCCTACGTCGGAATTATTTCGGCCTGACTCTTTGACCTACCCTTAGGACCTTTTGTTTAGGGTTAGCAGGTGCAACGACTCTTCGATACGAGGGATAATGCCCGCGCATGCGTACGCTTTAATACCTCTTATAAAACGAGCAATTTCGTCCGAGTCGGTAATCCCGGAAGGATTATAATCGAGGAGCAGATGCACGGAATAATCGTTACAAATGAGGGCGTTAATTTGATACTAGTGTAAATTTTAACTTGTGGCCGTGGGTGGTCCTTCGCCTCCGAAACTGTATGCTAACGTCATAACGTTGAATGCGTACGATTTAGAAAAACCCCGTATAGAATAAGTTACAGCGTATTTTGGAACTTTGTTGTTGTTGTATCAGGTTCTTTGTGGCGCTTTTCGGCAGTTTTTCCTGGGAAAAATCCGATTTTATTGGCTGCACATATTTTATGAGATACATAATTTCGGTCATAAACACGTACCTATCCCAATTATATCATATTATATCGACACCCTCCCATAATCAACTATTGGCGTTTCAAATTTCCGAACAGATGTTCCAACAGTCGATCTCGATAAGCGAAATCAACATTTTACGTCAAGTATCGCTCCATACACCTTTCCGATTGACCGGCCGACAACAAAAGTTCGCATTTCACGTGCTTTTTCATCCCTCGTTATTTTCGTGCCGGTGCCAAATCAGTAAGAAACAATCTCGATAATAGCTACATTTGGACAACCCCTCATTTCACAAGTCGACTACCCCTCAGATCGGAACAGGTGCGCCTCCGAAGGGGCCATTCGTCACAACAATTCGACACACTCATAACCATAACCTTCATCGGAGAAGAAAGGGAAAAATCTAAACAAAGTACAATCACCAGTTAGCCCACCTGGCGCAAACCCTTTGATAAGGGACGTTTTAATTCGCAGTATTCACTTTTTTCATAGCGTTGCGATAAATCTTTTCCTTCGAACCCTTTTCGAGGGACTATCAAGTAAAAGCTTTCCCTTGAAGCTCTGACGTTTTTTCCGCCAATCAATTTTATCATCTTTTTTCACCTCCGCCTCTCTGTCCGCTACTCAATTAAAACACACAATCATCTTCGTTAAGGCCTCCTTTTATTCAGTGACAATTAAGATCGCACGTTTTTTCCCGTGTTCTCACTCTTCTTTTCGTTTGACACCCAGAAAAACGTGAGGGTTGACACTTTTTGATTTGTCGGCTCTGTCAAGCGGATTTGCGCGCTTACAAAGGGCCTCCCTAGTCCGTTTGGTTACATATAATCTCGAAGGCAACAATAGAAAATGTCCACATAATTATGTCCAGGTGGATCCGCGTCGGAGACGGTTTATCGCATCGAAAAATCACTATCCCGCATCATGCAGATTGGTTACCATCCAGTAAGGTCGTAGCTAAAACATTTCAACTGGCCACAAACGCACCAGCAAGCTTTCAGCCGCAGACGCAGCGTCAAACTGCTAGCCGCAGCTGCAACAGAAGAAAGTTGCTAGCAGCAGCTTTTTTTACGAGTTGCTTGCTTAGTTTGTTGCTAGAGCGTCTACATATTGCTACCTGCAACGCTTAGAAGCTGTAGTAAAAGTGTAAAAGTTGCCGCCTACAATGTCCAATAGTGGTAAGATGTAGCGTCAACAGGTTGCGAACTTGAATGTCAACAGGTTGCTTGCAGTGGCTGGAATTTGCTAGCTGCAACGCTCACAATCGTTAGCTGCAGCATCTGCAAGTTGCAAGATTCAACGTCTGCATGCAAGCTGCCACGTCTTTTAGTGTTGGCGGCAACGACTACAAGTTGCTAGCTGCAAGCCTTCAAGCGTTAGCGGCAATGCTTACAAGTTGCTACCTGCAGACGCAAGGTGGTAGCTGTAGCGTCTGTAAGCTGTCAGCTGCCACGTCTACAAGCCTGTAGCTACAGCAGCAGGGTCTATGAGCTGGTAGCAACAACGTCAACAAGTTGCTTGCAGTGGCTGCAATTTGCTTGCTGCAACGCTTACAATCGTTAGCTGCAGCATCTGCAAGTTGCAAGATTCGACGTCTGCATGCAAGCTGCAACGTCTTTTAGTGTTAGCAGCAACGACTACAAGTTGTGAGCTGCAAGCCTTCAAGCGTTAGCGGCAACGCTTACAAGTTGCAAGATTCAACGTCTACATGCAAGCTGCAACGTCTTTTAGTGTTAGCAGCAACGACTACAAGTTGCGAGCTGCAAGCCTTCAAGCGTTAGCGGCAACGCTTACAAGTTGCACGGTTCAACGTCTACATGCAAGCAGCAACGTCTTTTAGTGCTAGCGGCAACGCTTACAAGTTGCTACCTGCAGACGCAAGGTGGTAGCTGTAGCGTCTGTAAGCTGTCAGCTGCCACGTCTACAAGTCTGTAGCTGGAGCAGCAGCATCTGTGAGCTGGTAGTGATAACGTCTACGAGTTGCTTGCTGCAACGTCTGCAAGTTGCAAGATTCAACGTCTACATGCAAGCTGCAACGTCTTTTAGTGTTAGCGGCAACGCCTACAAGTTGCTACCTGCAGACGCAAGGTGGTAGTTATGGCGTCTGTAAGCTGTCAGCTGCCACGTATACAAGTCAGTAGCTGGAGCAGCATCTATGAGCTGGTATCGACAACGTCTACGAGTTGCTTGCTGCAACGTCTACAAGTTGCTAGCTGCTACGTCTGCAAGTTGCTAGCAATGAGTAATCAAGGTGGTGGCAGTAGGTCTATCTAGAAGTAGGTCTATCTAGCAGTAGACCTATCTAGAAGTTGTTACACCAACTAGTTACACGCTGGGGAGCCACACTGCTTCCGCAAGCCATAAGATGAGCTGTTTTATGAGATATTGCAACTTGCGAAAGTTCATTTATGGTTGCATAACAGTCAATATTCCAACAATTTCCATCGCACCATCGCCCTGGGGACTCCTATCATCGTAGCTGACTCCGATATATTATTTAATTTTTTGACTTTCCGCCGACTAATGGCTCTTCGCCCTAAGGCGGAATAACAGTCGCATTAATACACTCGTCACACGGCGTACAATACGGATGACAGCCATTCACACAATCTTACCCACGCCCCGGGGTTGTATTCAATATTTTTCGCCCGGTGATCCACGGGCGAGGGGCAGTGAAGAAAAGGCATATTGCAAATGTGACCACTTAGCATCCGTATCAATGGGATCCGTTTTGAAAAAGAATGAGACGAAGAATAACCAACAAACATCGGGGGGATCGTAGCCCTGGGGTACGCAACGTCAAGCATATGCTGCTGACTGGCTCTCCCCAGTCATTTACACAATAAAGCCATCCGACCGTGCACTCTCTATGAACTCACTTCATCCTATGCGTACAGCGATCTCCTCCCTCTCATTCTCAATGAGAAAAAACCGCCACGACCCAACCCCCGGCGTCTCACTTTCCAACACCAGGTCAGGTAGTGATCTGTTCGGCAAATATACGCTGCAAAATGTTTACATTAGTACGATTATGCTAAGCTGCGATGCTAACACTGCATTAGTGCGCATTACGACGGCAGGATACGGTCGATCACATATGGAGTTATGGTAATTTGAGGGCGTCGCAATTCTTGAATCGTAGAAAGAAGATTGTCCGATGTTATAATCTTTTCCAATATGCTCAATGTTTGCTATGGTCCGATCTAGTCCAGCATGGCTTGATATGGTATGGGCTTGACCGATCTTGTCCAATGATGTCCAATCTTGTCCGATGCACAAATAGGTAAGGCGGATTCTCTGAGAAGGAACATCTTCCGACGAGGAATTCAAGTTGCTAAAATTGCTCAAGGGTGAAGCATCCGTGCCTTGAATGCTCAATGGCGTCGATCACTTATGGAGTTATGGTAATTTGAGGGCATCACAATTCAGGGCATCGCAATTCAGAGCATCACAGTCATGCAACGAAGATTGTGCGATATTGTCTGATACCGATGTTACAATCTTTTCCAATATGCTCAATGCTTGCTATAGTTTGATATGGTCCGATCTAGTCCAGTATGGCTTGATATGGTATGATCTTGACCGATCTTGTCCAATGATTGTCCGATGCTCAAATAGGTACGGCGGATTCTCTGAAAAGGAACATCTCCCGACGAGGAATTCAAGTTGCTAAATTGCTCAAGGGTGAAGCATCCCAGCCTTCAACTATGCTGGCGTCGCTTATTCCGGCGAAGATGCTGAAGCCTCATGACTTGACTGGATTTATTCGTCAGGTAATATCAATCGCATTGATCTGCTTCAGAGTTCTCAAGATGCCAGATAGCCAAGACTAACAAGTGCCAAGAAAGTAACGCGCTGGAGCTGACAACAGCTGGACTGACTGGTATGGCAGAATTGTGCTGCGACTCCTCTCTGTTCCTCTAGAATCACTCCTGAACAATCGTCAGTATTCCATCCTTGACGATTCCTTTTTTAACCGGCACAGCAAACTGGGAGGTTATTCAATTCCTTTGGGTGTCGCTTGTGCACGGCTGAAGTGTACCATAAATACCTGGCCTCGACGTCTTTTCGGTCGAGAAGAAATCGCAGAGCTTCTCATTAGACGAGGTTCAGCATAGCACTCCCAGCGTCAATGGATGATACTAAACCGTGGAAAAAGCCGGAGAAATTTTTCACCTGCTTTCTTCTTGCTTCAGAGCATTGAATGCAGGCGTTAAACCGTTTTCTCGAGTGCCTATACGCTGGCGTTCTAATTGCGAGCGACGTGCGAGGACCGGGCACCCTTTGGTTTCTCTCTTTGTACAACGAGAAGTCTCTACTCGTATTCCATAGCGGAAGAAGACTAAGGAAGCAGTAATGATGTTGTGAGGAACACAGAGAAAGCGTACGACGAAAGGAGGAACAAGTCGGCAGAACTGAAACGGAGATATGGGGGCGTAGGGAGCAAAAGACGGAGACAAGAGGGGCATGACGTCACAATACACTAATTGGGAGAGGAGGGGCTAAGGGCGGGTTTTGTAAAGCTTTCTCGGATGAAAGATTCTTTTTCTCTTGGCGAAGAAAGCAACGAAGTTGTTGAAGAAACAGAGGGCGAAGGGGTAGGGTGCAGTCGAAAGGAGGGATTTCATATTTATTTTACCTTTCTCCAAGGACAGAGATTCGCAAGAGGCTATGGAACTCAACGCTTTTCGTACACCATCTAAGGGTTGTGGATTTATCGGGTTCGGCGTTTTCCACCGATGGGTGTGCAGAACGCATTCACAATAGGCTGAACCAATTTTCAGCCTTTTTGAGGTCAAGGCCTATTATATAATTTATAAAGAACCTCCAGTCCACACTTGAGAGTGCGGTACGTGGTATTATGACGCAGGCTTGTGCGGAGATATGCATATGAGAGCCAACCCTCGCCGGAATCGGTCGGACGAAAATAATTCCGAATTGAATCCAAACAAAGGTAACCCTCGTTGGTGCACGAGCCTAGGGACAATGGCTTGCGGGAGTTCTAAGGTTCGAAAGGTAACCAGCCGATTGTTGTCGGTGGTGGGAAATATTTTTTCAAAACCTATACGATTTGGTTTTTCCGTGGGGTGGCTTCAACGAGTTCCAGTGGGAAAATTTTGATAAAATCATTAGGCGCGTTCAGCAGGCCAAACGAGAAGTAGCATTTAAAATTCAGAGGCAGTGGACTTAATATGTAGGTACCTAGATATCAATTTGATGGAACTGTACATAATAGGTGTGACTCACCGTGTGGCTCAATATCCTTGACTTACCTAGGTATCAGGTATTCTTCAGCCGAACACGCGTGATAGCCAATAGTTATCATTATCATGGCATCCATTCAAGTTGAAGGATGATTTTCAATAATTATTCAAAAAGTAAGCATAGAAGGCTCTTTGAGAAATGAAATTCAAATAATACGGTCCAATTTTGACGTTTATAGTGAGGCAGCAGGGGAGAGAGAGACGAATGAATTGAGAAACCTCCTAGAAGAGTACTGATTGATTTGGAGGCTTCAATTGAGCACACTGTACTACTGCTAGCGTTAACACCAGCCATAAAATTCTTTTTGTGCTGGTTTAAAAATTTCACTGTACATGATTCCAATTTGAAAAATTTTGGTGCTTTTTATGGCAAGAATATTTCATGTTGTTCATACTTGCAAAATTACCAGAGCTATACAACTCAGCCCAGACCCATATTGAATTGGTCCGTCAAGAAATTTATCAAGCTGTCTCTGGCTAAGAAATTCAAGCAAAATTTAACGCCTTGAACAGGCACATACGACATTCAGAGAATAGAGATTTTGGTTGCTAAACAATTCTATAGACTGAAAACCATTTTCATCTTAAGATTTGTGGCGATCGATCAATTTGTCAGCAACCATTACAACTGTCTAATTTTCACGAACGTCGTTCTTTCCCAATATTGGTCGTTTGGGGAAAGCAATAATGTTGAGGCATGTCGCAGACGTTAAACGGCGAAAGTTACCCTCGAATCGCGTAATTTTGGTGCCGGGGTAAAAAAGCGGTCCTTCTGGGCATACATCGTCAGGGCATATTTTACAAGCTCGAGGCTGTTAACAGTGATACCGGACAAAAAACTCTCAAAGTCACTCATAATACCCACCCTGTTAGAAATATAGAAAAGCTCGAAAACAATCGGGCGCACGCCTCCGGCAATGAGGGGGGTCGCACGCGGCTGCAACGACTCCTGAAAACCAAGGACCGCAAAAGGATCCTGGGAACCGCGAAGAACAGTCCTTAGCGAATAATGGCCCCCGGCCTACCGAGGATTCTCCACTCGTACAAAGAACAGGTCACAAAAGATGAGAGAACCGCCTTCGTTCCAAGTCACGTGTATATTGTTCTTGTTGTTTTGTACGCGGCCCCGAATTGTTCGGGATTCCTGCCCCTTTATACAGGGGCCAGTCGCCAGTCAAATATCGTAAACCGATCATGTTAAATAGATTAGCGAATGGTGTCGTCACTTGATCGGAGTGATTGGAGCCTGGTGAAGCTGCATTACGGAGATTATAGGTAAACTTAGGGACGCCTTTTTTATCGAGAATTACAACACTCATCATACAAGTTCGGGGTTTCGTTAATCTGCACTCTGAAGGGTGCATTTAGGATACAATCGATGCATCGAACAATCAAAATCGATTCATTACAATTTGAGAGACAAGAGCGGATGGCTCCAGCTTCCTGGCCCCATCGCGTGTGCGAATGGCATGAAAAAAAGAACCAATTGTATTCAAAACTCTAGAAATCGCAGACGCGTCTTATTTTCGCGACTTCTAGTAAAAATATCGAGCCCTCGATTGAGGTGAAATAAAAGTCAGCCTAACCCCTCCCATAGGAGTAGCTGATGCGTATTAACGAATGTAACCTGACCAAAGTCACCCTTCGAGCCAACCCCTTCTAACAAAGAGGCGGCAGTTGAGGGGGCGGCATTCGGCAGGCAACTCCACGGATATAACGGGACACAGCTTCATGTTTCCACGGTAATGAAGCCACTTTTATACGAAGCCTCGACCCCACCACGTCTTCCTCATCGGGTTCTTCGCCGCCTCCGGGGGTCGAGGATGGCGATTTCGGGGGATCCGTTCGTTCGTTAAAGGGAAAAAGGATCGTTTTAACGGACAGTCCGACGTTTCATGGCTGAGTCATTCTTTCACCGGGTAGAGGATCAGTTTGAGAAAAAAATGTCAACTGCTTTACGTTTTTTTTTTTTTTTTTGCGCTGCAGAAAGAGAATTTGAAATGTAGGACATTTATAGCCGAAGTCTAAACGGCTAGAACCGATTTTTATTTTTTGGAACAGTGGGAATCCTATTATCACCTTCGAACTCTGAAGTCGGCACTTACGTTCTCGGTTCGACCGTCTGCTCGGCTGAGTCCATCTTTCAGGTAGTTAAATAACCCATACCAAAATAGAAAAAAAAAGAAACAAAGCTCGTTCCTCAAATTTGTTTGATTTCCCTTAAAGTTTACGAACCACTCTACGCCAAATGGGATCCGGAGCCTTCGGCTATAAAAACCACGCCCAATCACCACCTCGGAGAAAAAACCTCGTAAATCGTTCCAATTCTTTTTATCCCACGTGCAATTAGTATTCACGGAAGATTTATAATTTAATCAATACAAAATCCCGTTCCGATATTCGGCTCCATTAGAAGGGGATAATATTTTTTGCCCTGGCAGGTGCGAATAGTCGATGAATTTTGGAACGCGTTCTTGCGCAACGAATTTCTCAACTCGCGTCGACGTGGGATGATTTACAACATAAAACGTCCATTCCACCAGTGAGAGGATCTTGGTCAGTGTATAAATATAACGATTTGCCTTTCGGCCTAGTAACCTCGTTATTTTCGTGCCTTCTGGTTATGATTTACATCGATTGTCTATAACGAAAGGATGGCTGAAGATTTATTTCCAATATGGACCTTCAGCGGGAACGAGGGGTCATTTCGATAGACCATCTACCAATTTTGGCTGGCTAGCTTAGCACGATTAAAGTTAATTAATTTTCATTCTTCGTTGCTAACTTACCCACTTGTAATTGGGATTACTGCTTGTTTTTGGGATTACCGCTGGTACTTGTAATCGAGGTTACAAAATACTTGTAATCGGGGTTAAAAATACTTGTAATTAGGGTTACAAAATACTTGTAATCGGGATTACAAAATAATTGTAATCGGGGTTACAAAATACCTACCTACTTGTAATTGGGATTACAAAATACTTGTAATCGGGATTACAAAATATATGTAATCGGGGTTACAAAATACTTGTAATCGGGGTTACAAAATATATGTAATCGGGGTTACAAAATATACGTAATCGGGGTTACAAAATACTTGTAATCGGGGTTACAAAATATAAGTCTTGTAATCGGGGTTACAAAATACTTGTAATCGGAGTTACAAAATATAAGTCTTGTAATCGGGGTTACAAAATATAAGTCTTGTAATCGGGGTTACAAAATACTTGTAATCGGGGTTACAAAATATATGTAATCGGGGTTACAAAATATATGTAATCGGGGTTAAAAAATATATGTAATCGGGGTTACAAAATACTTGTAATCGGGGTTACAAAATATAAGTCTTGTAATCGGGGTTACAAAATACTTGTAATTGGGGTTACAAAATACATGTAATCGGTGTAACAAATTAATTGTAATCGGGGTTACAAAATACTTGTAATTGGGGTTACAAAATACATGTAATCGGGGTTACAAAATACATGTAATCGGGATTACAAAATACATGTAATCGGGATTACAAAATCATTGTAATCGGGGTTACAAAATATAAGTCTTGTAATCGGGATAACAAAATAATTGTAACCCACTAATTGTAACTACCACTTGTAATTGGGATTACTGCTTGTTTTTGGGATTACCGCTGGTACTTGTAATCGAGGTTACAAAATACTTGTAATCGGGGTTAAAAATACTTGTAATTAGGATTACAAAATACATGTAATCGGTGTAACAAATTAATTGTAATCGGGGTTACAAAATACTTGTAATTGGGGTTACAAAATACATGTAATCGGGGTTACAAAATACATGTAATCGGTGTAACAAATTAATTGTAATCGGAGTTACAAAATCATTGTAATCGGGGTTACAAAATATAAGTCTTGTAATCGGGATAACAAAATAATTGTAATCGGGATTACAAAATACTTGTAATTGGGGTTACAAAATACATGTAATCGGTGTAACAAATTAATTGTAATCGGGGTTACAAAATACTTGTAATTGGGGTTACAAAATACATGTAATCGGGGTTACAAAATACATGTAATCGGGATTACAAAATACATGTAATCGGGATTACAAATACTTGTAATCGGGGTTAAAAAATACTTGTAATCGGGATTACAACTAGGTACTTGTAATCGGGATTACAACTAGGTACTTGTAATCGGGATTACAACTAGGTACTTGTAATCGGGATTACAGCTAGATACTTTTAATCGGGATTACAACTAGGTACTTGTAATCGGGATTACAACTAGGTACTTGTAATCGGGATTACAACGAGGTACTTGTAATCGGGATTACCGCCACTCGTAATAGGGATTGCAACCGCATGTAATCGGGATTACAGCCGCTAGCTATCGGGATTACAACTACTTGTTATTTGGATTACAACTGTTTGTCGTAGGAGGGCCGTACCACAAATCCAATGTAAATTTTAGTGGAAAAAAACTAATCATCCACTTTTGACAAATTCAGTTTTTATCGTAGGTACGTTGAAAGGAGCAAAATATATGGGAGGAAAGTATTTTACGTCACATTCGACTATCGCGTGCGTTTTTAATGCGGGTAATAAAGCATTTTTTCTTCGCTCGCCTATTTAGCATAATAAAATCGTAAAGTTCTAGCATCATACGGATTTGGTTGGTTTTAACGGAACTTTTGTCTTGTTACAGTTAAACTGGCTTTGTATAAAATTATTGTTGCCTTATCGCTCATGATCGAGGCCCTTATTTCTTTATGGGCGCTGAGGACTTCCGAATAAAAAACCGAATCGGCCATTAACTTTTACGGTTTTGGATATTAAAAAAGAAGCGGACAAATAGGCCTGCGCACAGATATCAATTAATTCAAAATGTGTTTCCCCCTCGGCTTTACAAGGGAGCTAACAGGAGCGGGAGAATCGAGGATAATTCTTCATTCTCGAGTAAATTGAAGCAACGCGATTTCCATCTTGGACGTATATTGACGTTAAAAGTCAGATTGAAAGAAAGATAATTTTCAATGCCTCGGATTAACAAACTTGTATTACTTGCGCCGCTAATGTAAATTGTTTAAGATACCTTTAATGCACGTCAAAACTTAGGTTGAGAAAAAAAACGTTAAAAAATGTAATTTTTTATTTAATACTATTGAATTATTGATTTGGCAATTAGTTATTTATACTAAAAATTTTAACTTATTCTCATGATAACAATGCCCTTATCAACAAAGTTGACAAAAACAAAGAAACAAAAAAATACGAACAACATTTCAATAATCTAATATGATACCTACTTACCTTTTCAGGTCATTCTTTTTCGCAGAACTCCAAAATTACCTTCATAACTTTGTTCATCGAGGTATTTTTTCATTATTTGAGCATAATATTATTGGTATTTTAGGTTATAGAAAAAATACGCTGCATTTAGCTAGAAAAATTGGAAACCAGGTGTTTCAGCCGGTCTCACCTGGCTACCTTCTTCAACGTCGAAAAAATTAGGTAAAACAGCCTCAGGTCTTAACTGCTGGTTTCAATCTTTGACATTTTTATCTGTTCACGCCTTCAACGAACACGTTGACGTGTTAATCGAACGGCTGCGTAGACTATAATTCGAAATTTATAAAGTTTGAAAAATCATGAATATTGTCTATGTCTGGGGGTGTTTGCAGGCGTGTGTGATGAGGCTTTTCATAATGGATATGAGGTTTAAACAATTCATCGTACAAAAAAAATCAGAATTCTCAATTTTGGGACGATTAAAATATCATCACTTACTCGCCGAATTATATTATACAAAGAAACGGAAAACCTATTGTACAATTGACATAATTAGGCCTCAAAAATAATTTTGGATAGGTTTGGGCAGCTAAGGAGGCAACATAGCGTGAACCGTATATCAGTTCGTTCGATGACATACCAATTAGGTATGATTTATAGTTGAAATTACTTGCAATAATCATCATAAATATTATCGTGAATTCCTCCCGTAGCATGGAGCATTCTGATTCGAACAAGACTCGACATTCATTTTTCAGTCTAATTGGCTAATTGACCTAATGAGACGGGTTCTAAAATGAATAGTCGTGTATTTATGGAACTGATTCAGGCTAGGTAGATACTATCTACTAGATAGGTATATCACATTCATGCATGAAAGCAATCTTTCTAATAATAAAATAATAATAAAAACCCGTTGAAATTTTCCAAAATCATTTCAAATTGGCAGGCAGCACTATTTATTGAATGAACAAACTTATTATGCGCAAATTTCCAAAAAATAATGCATCCCAATTTTTCGCGATAAATTTAAAAACCCCTTCAATTCGGTAGTTGATGGTTAATTAGGAAGAAAACCCCCTCTTCTTGAGCCGATGAAAAATTTCCATTTCGAACTATCGATTTTCTCTCCTAGGGAAAAACAATTTGAGTGGTCGCTCGGCGATTGGCCCAATTAAATTTACTAGGTATTCGCCTGTTCGGCTCTCATCCGCCATCGAAGTGAAGAGCACTCCATTATAACGAGTGGGGATTTTCCACCCTTCCGTCGACGTCACTCGACAAAAACCCACTTCAATCCAGCACTTGAACTGCATGCAGCGCAGTGCGATCTGATAAATTGAGTAAATCCGCCATTCTCATAGATTATCTGACAGATGAATTGAGTTTTTTCCCCAAATCCTTCTTCCCCGATGGTGCTTCGCGGTTTAGCTGAAAAAATGTGATTTTTCGAGTGTTAACAGATTGGCGTGACCGCATGTTGTACTCGAAAATGTTGCAAGTGCTGCCAAATGATGAAACTGAAGACGAAAATGTGTCTCAGGTGTTACGTAATCGGGCCATGATGCTTTTTTAAATAATTCTTTTTTTAATTTAAAAACGGAAAAGCACAAAAGAAAAACGAAGAACAAAAAAAAACTATAAAGAACAAAGAGAAACGATGAAGAACGAAAAAGCACATAAGATAAACGAAGAAGAACGATGAAAAAAGAAGAACGATTCGCAACTGGAAAGAACAATAGAAAAACGAAGACGGACAATGAAAAATTATGAGAAACGGAAAAGCACTGAAAAAAAACGAAGAGGGACGATGAAAAAAAAAACAAAGAAAACCTACAAAGTACAAAGAAGAACAAGGAGAAACGATAAAGACCGAAAAAGCACAGAAGAAAAACAAAGAGAAACGATGAAAAACGAAGGAGAAAGAAGAAAAATGATGAACAATAGAAAAACAAAACAAAAGAAGAACAAAGAGGATTAATGAAGGACAAGGAAAACGATGAAAAACGGAAAAGAACTGGAGAAAACCGAAGACGATTGATGAAAAAATGAAGAAGAACAATGAAAACTTATGGAGAACAACGAAGAACAATGAACAACAGAAATGTACCGAAGAAGAACGAAGAGAAACGATGAAGAACGAAGGAAAACGAAGAAACACGATGAAGAGCGAAGAAAAACCATGGACAACAGAAATGAACAAAAAAGAACGAAGAAAAAAATATAAATAAAATTTTTCTTGAAAGAATTTTTTTAGTTGTAGGTAGTACTTACGAGGTACTTGAGGGAATTGGTGATTCAGTTACCATTTGTGTTCTTCTAAGTGACAACAGAAACATTAACGCGTTTCTGCTTTATTTCGTGCCATTTGACATTGATTCAATTTCCTCGCCAGGGCCCAACGGCTTAGCAGAGCGGACCATCGCTCGAAAAAACTGAATGGAATAAACTCGGCTCGCTTTATTCATTTCGCAGCGAAAAAACGAAACGGCCGTAAACGGCTTCATCACGCAATCGCTATCACACGATAACCAAGTTCTTCGCCCCTGATTTGGTTCGTAAATTCCACGTGCGGTTATTATGACATCTAAGGCAAAAAAAGCGTAAATTTGAGGAAAATGTTAGTTTTCCACATTTTCAAGCGCAACTGTTTTTACACGATGCTCGACCTTCCAAAAATGCTTATCTCACGCAAAGATTGGCAACTTCCTCCCGGAGGAGGCCCCAGTTCTGAATCCGGTGGTAATTAGCATGAGCATCGTTCATTTTTCGTGAAGCCGGTTTTTTTTCTGTACGGGATATTTTCCAAAAAAATGGACCTCCGCATTCGAACGGGAAAAATTAGCACCTCCTCAAAATCATTCGACTTTTTCCTCATTCTCATTTCATAGTCCGTAAACCACGAAAATGGAGAGAATATATTTCGTTCCGTTTCACCGATGGCTTCCGGATTGAGGGAATGATTATGAAATTATGGTAAATTTTTAAAAATGGTGGGCCGTGCATACAACAAAAGCAATTCTTACCACGCCGATACAAAGGTAGTAATTGATACATACTCAGATTCATTGCAAACCTTTGTAATAGCTGAAGGGAAACCTTTTTTCGACTTTTGTCCATCACAGGTTTTGTAGATCGATACCCAAACATTGAGGAACGAATAAAATTTAAACCAAAAATAAAGTGAGGAAGTCGTCCTACGAAAAATTCAAGTAATTGCAACAAAAAAACTTGTTTTGTCCTCAAAAAAATGTAAAAACTTTTTCCCAAAAAAAAATTTAAAAATCAACACTTTTTCAAAAAAAAAAAAATTTTTCTAAAAAAAAACTTTTTTCTAAAAAAAACTTTTTTCTGAAAAAAAAAACTTTTTTCTAAAAAAAAATTTTTTTTTAAAACTTTTTTTAAAACAACGTTTTTAAAAAAAACGTTTTTTAAAAAAATTAAAAAAAACAAGTTTTCTAGAAAAACAACAATATTTTTTACTATAGGTATACATTTTTACGCATCTATTTGAATAGGTACTTTTTTTAAATTATGTTAATGTTATTTTGGTTATTTATAACCGCGGTCAAACCGGATGTTTTATTATGAACAGCACTGGCGGTCAAGCGGTTCCGACCGCGGTCCGCTTGCTGGAACGAATTCTCGCTAATCGTGGGGAACATTTTATTTAACAGTGTCGAACACTTAGAGTGGTAACGATTAAAAATACTTTCCAACGAAATCGTTCAATTTCAAAGATTACCATCGCATACGCGACTTGAATCCGTTCAGTCGTTCCTGAGGCTAGTTCGCCTAAACAGCGGATATCAGCTTTTTTCGACGAATTATATTAACCTATGTATAAACAATTACGGACATGAGTTATTCTCGTCCTGTTATCCGTTCGTTTTTCGAAAAAACCCCGGTGGAACTAATCTATCACACCTACGATTAGCCGCGACCATCGGCAATTTCGGCCTCAAAGAAGGCAGAAAATTATTACCACGCAAAAGGGAATCCACGACGTTGTTTACATCTAATAAGACCTATTATTCAGGCTAAATCGTCGACGGTTATGATTTTTCATGATAATCGTCCCTGCTACTTTGCACATGATTACCCTTGGGTTCCCTTTTCGTCAGATTAGCGGTGACTGACGTGAATGCCAATGACCGTAGGTAATTTTCTATCCGTTCAAAGTTGGCTATGAATTGCGGCCATGAATATTCCACGGTTCCCACCTTCGGACGTCACTTTTTCGAATGGAAAGTCATGAAATTACAACATTTTTTATTTTGACTTCAATGCCTGCGAGGACCACGGTCTGCAACTAGATCAACAACAACAACAATCCTCGTTCTACAATTTCGACCCGCCACTCTGTCGCCTGCAGTCTTGTTTTGCTGACTGCTGCTTTCCTGCTTTCCTGCTACATTGCATGCATTATATTTTATCATAATACATGATTATTCAAGTGCCGTTTTATGTATCATAATCGAATAACTAGGCCTTGCTTGACGGTGAGTTATTTCTGAGTTAATGGAAAATGAATATGACTAACTCGAACCGCCTGGTAACAACATTGTTAGCCGCATCTCGTTCGAAGCTTCCAGCCAACACTTGCCTACTTCAGTTACCTCTTTTTGCCACCGATTGCCCATAATTCTGCTCACAATTTCACAAAGGTAAAGCAGAAAGTCGCCATCACTCTCCAGGTCGCGCCATCGTTGAAATATGGCAAATCGACCCGTCCTCAGACTGGCGACACAGCCGTAACAACCGTACCATAAATCATGAGGAAATTGATGCAACCGGCTGAAGACCATCGGCGAACCGCAAAAGCGCCGACAGAAGAAATCCCATCCTCCAATGGCCGCTGTTTTTTTCCCCCAGTTCCAGTTTTATTTCTGTATTCTCTTTTCCGCCGGCTGTTTTTATTCGGACAGAGGAGGGAAATGCTATGAAATAGGACTTTCTCTCGGCGAGATGCCTGCCGACCATAAACGGCGTCGACACTGCGGCTGAAGATTGTAACGGTGAAGAATCGAAGAAAACAAAGCGTAATTGCCGGGCCGTGATGCTATGCGGTGTCCTTTTTGCTGTTGCGAGTCCGTTTTCAGCTCGGCGAAAAGACTACGAGCCTTTTAAATCTTTTCCCCGACTGTTCGTTTTGTATTCAGTCCGCGAACCTCAGGATGGAGGATGTGTCGAGGAAGCGACCGGTGTCACTTATGGTCGCCGATCGAATGGATGCTCGAAAAAAAGCCTCATCCTTCATATTTTCCAGCTTTCTCATTCCTGCTTCGGCTGGTTGTCGAAAATTCCAGTAGGGAATCGTCAATATCTGAATCGATGCAATAAAAACATTTCGTTCCCTTGAGAATTTTCAATTGGTTGGATCGAAAATAAGTTGGGCAGTTTCATAAAAAATGATACCATCTTCATCAGCCTCCAAATCCTCATCGGCCGATCCACAATGTACGGCCAAACCCATACGAGTTATGGAAATAAAAATTTAAGTCAAAACTAGAGTGAAAGTCAAACTGAAAGTTGATGTCGAAGTTGAAGTGAGAGACAAAGTCGAAGTTGAAATAAAAGTCAAATTTGACGTAAAAGACATAGAACAAACCAAAGTGAAATTCAAATCCAATGTCAATACCCAGCGAACTAAAGTTGAAGTGAATGTCAAAGTCGAAGTTGGAGTGTACGTCAAAGTTGAAGTGAACGTCGAAGTTGAAGTGAAAGTCGAAGTGGAAGTTGTAGTGAACGTCAAAGTTGAAGTCGAAGTCAAATCCGAAGCTAAAGTTGATGTGAAATTGAAGTTGAACTGAGTCAAAGTCAAACTGAAAGTTGATGTCGAAGTTGAAGTAAAAGTCAAAGTTATATTGAAAATCGAAGTTGAGGTGGAAGTCAAATCCAAAGTCAAAGTCGAACTAAAGTTGAAGTGTCAAAGTCGAAGTTGTTGTGAACGTCAAAGTTGAAGTCGAAGTCAAATCCGAAGTTAAAGTTGATGTGAAATTGAAGTTGGACTGAGTCAAAGTCAATGTCAAACTGAAAGTTGATGTCGAAGTTGAAGTGAGAGACGAAGTCGAAGTTGAAGTAAAAGTCAAAGTTGAAGTAAAAATCAAAGTTGAAGTGAAAACCAAAGTTGAAGTGGAAGTCAAATCCAAAGTCAAAGTTGAAGTGAATGTCAAAGTCGAAGTGAAAATCGAAGTTGAAGTTGGAGTGATCGTCAAAGTCGAAGTCAAATCCGAAGTTAAAGTTGAAGTGAAATTGAAGTTGGACCGAGTCAAAGTCAAACTGAAAGTTGATGTCGAATTTGAAGTGAGAGACGAAGTCGAAGTTGAAGTTAAAGTCAAAGTTGAAGTTAGAGTTGAAGTGAAAATCAAATTTGAAGTGAAAACCAAAGTTGAAGTGGTAGTCAAATCCAAAGTCAAAGTTGAAGTGAATGTCAAAGTCGAAGTGAAAATCGAAGTTGAAGTTGGAGTGATCGTCAAAGTCGAAGTCAAATTCGAAGTTAAAGTTGAAGTGAAATCGAAGTTGGACTCAGTCAAAGTCAAACTGAAAGTTGATGTCAAAGTTGAAGTGAGAGACGAAGTCGAAGTTGAAGTAAAAGTCTAAGTTGAAGTTAGAGTTGAAGTGAAAATCAAATTTGAAGTGAAAACCAAAGTTGAAGTGGAAGTCAAATCCAAAGTCAAAGTTGAAGTGAAAATCAAAGTTGAAGTGAACGTCAACGTTTAAGTGAGAGACAAAGTCGAAGTTGGAGTGTACGTCAAAGTTGAAGTGAAAGTCGAAGTGGAAGTTGTAGTGAACGTCAAAGTTGAAGTCGAAGTCAAATCCGAAGTTAAAGTTGATGTGAAATTGAAGTTGGACTGAGAGTCAAAGCCAAACTGAAAGTTGATGTCGAAGTTGAAGTGAGAGACGAAGTCCAAGTTGAAGTAAAAGTCAAAGTTGAAGTGAAAATCAAAGTTGAAGTGAAAACCAAAGTTGAAGTGGAAGTCGAATCCAAAGTCAAAGTCGAACTAAAGTTGAAGTGAACGTCAAAGTCGAAGTTGGAGTGTGCGTCAAAGTTGAAGTGAACTTCAAAGTTGAAGTCGAAGTTAAATCCGAAGTTAAAGTTGAAGTGAAATTGAAGTTGGACTGAGTCAAAGTCATACTGAAAGTTGATGTCGAAGTTAAAGTGAGAGTCGAAGTTGAAGTAAAAGTCAAAGTTGAAGTGAAAATCAAAGTTGAAGTGGAAGTCAAATCCAAATTCAAAGTCGAACTAAAGTTGAAGTGACTGTCAAAGTCGAAGTTGGAGTGAACCTCAAAGTTGAAGTGAACGTCAAAGTTGAAGTCAAAGTCAAATCCAAAGTTAAAGTTGAAGTGAAATTGAAGTCGGACTGAGTCAAAGTCAAACTAAAAGTTTATGTCAAAGTTGAAGTGAGAGACGAAGTCGAAGTTGAAGTAAAAGTCAAAGTTGAAGCGGAAGTCGAATCCAAAGTCAAAGTCGAACTAAAGTTGAAGTGAATGTCAAAGTCGAAGTTGCAGTGTACGTCAAAGTTGAAGAGAACGTCGAAGTTGAAGTCGAAGTCAAATCCGAAGTTAAAGTTGAAGTGAAATTGAAGTTGGACTGAGTCAAAGTCAAACTGAAAGTTGATGTCGAAGTTGAAGTGAGAGACGAAGTCGAAGTTGAAGTAAAAGTCAAAGTTGAAGTGAAAATCAAAGTTGAAGTGAAAACCAAAGTTGAAGTGGAAGTCGAATCCAAAGTCAAAGTCGAACTAAAGTTGAAGTGAATGTCAAAGTTGAAGTGAAAACCAAAGTTGAAGTGGAAGTCAAATCCAAAGTCAGAGTCGAACTAAAGTTGAAGTGAATGTCAAAGTCGAAATTGGAGTGTACGTCAAAGTTAAAGTGAACGTCGAAGTTGAAGAGAAAATCAAAGTTGAAGTCGAAGTCAAATCCGAAGTTAAAGTTGAAGTGAAATTGAAGTTGGACTGAGAGACAAAGTCAAACTGAAAGTTGATGTCGAAGTTGAAGTGAGAGACAAAGTCGAAGTTGAAGTGAACGTCAAAGTTGAAGTTACCTATAGTAGAAGTGAAAATCAATGTTGAAGTGAACGTCAACGTTTGAGTGAGAGACTAAGTCGAAGTTGAAGTGAACGTCAAAGTTGAAGAGTGAGACAATTTTTAAATGGAAGTTTGAGTGAAAGTCGAAGTTGAAGTTGTGTGAAAATCAATGTAGAAGTCAAATTCACTTTAAAGTGAAAGTCAAAGTTGAAGTGAGCGTCGGAGTCGAAGTTACATGAAAATAAAAGTTGATGTGAAAACCAAAGTAGAAGTATCGATCTATTTCATAGTCAAAGTTGAATGATTTTTTTGATGATTTTTTTTATACAAGTCAAAGTCGATGCCAAAGTTGAAGTGAAAGTCGATTTGAAAATCGCAATTGAAGTGAACTTCGAAGTTCAAGTGAAACGCTAAGATGAAGTGAAAATCAAATTTCAGGGGGATGTCAAATCAAAAGTCGCAGTTGATTTAAATGTGTTTGAGCCATGTCAAAGTTGAAGTGAAGTAGTAGTCGAAGTCATTGTCGGTATAAGTCAAAGTCGAATAGGAAGTCGATGTCAGGAAGTTGAATTGAAAATCGAAGTTGAAGTGAATGTCGACGTGTCACAGGTGAAGTAAAGGTTTGATTCAAAGTTGAAGGCGAAGTCAAAGTTTAGTGAAAGGTGAAGTGGAAGTCGAAGATAAAGTTGGTATCAAACTCGGAGTAAAAATCAATGTCAAAGTCGATCGTCGCGGCAGGTAAGTTTTTACCAGTCATGTTGTGCGACCGAGTTTATCGCCTAATTTTCTTTTTGGTTGATTTGGTGATAGTGAGTTTTCGATCGTTTGATCTACTTCTGATTTTTGGAACTCTGTTTTGAGAAAAATTCAGAGCAATCCTCTATTCCTTTTCTACTATTGTTGGCTCCTACTTCGATCTTATTCCACCTAGGTACTTAGTTGAAGTATTACCGTTCTAGTGAGCTCGAATTTCGAACAGTTGCAGTCGTCTCACGATAAGTCTATTTTTTGAGTCATCATCCGTCGGCGGGACTTCATGTTAATAACATCCTGACCGCTGGTGAAGAGCGGCGGCTCGTCGAATGACAACTTGATTAGAGGGTTTTTAGATTGGAGGATTAAGATCTTTTATCGTTGCCCATTTTTTGCCCAACCTAGCATTTTGGACGTCTCGATCGAAATACGAAAATCGTATATTTTCCGTCAGGTCAAATCGTAAATTTCGAGAGAAAACTTGTTTTGATAGGAGGTAACAGTTGTGACTACCCAATTGGCATCAAATACTTTGACGAAATAAAATTTTCATATACACGTTGAACTGCTACGATGATTTTGTGAGAGGAAATGATCAATAAAGCTTCCAAAATTTTGACAGAAGTCGGAGAGACGGTTTCGTGTAAACATATAGATCACGGCGACCCTCTACAAGTGTCAAAGAAACCGATAATTTCACTTCTGGGAGGCGAGTACCAAAAACCGACATCCGTCAGACGGAACCGATTCGGTTCAATTCACATTTACGACTTTTTTGATGGAATTTTAGCAAATTTCGATTTTGTTCTTGTGCGAGTTTTATTCTGAGCCGATTTCAAATGGAGGTTTTGTTTTTTCTTAGTTTTTGTGCTGGTCCTTTTTGCTATCAAGCTGCAATTTTTGATCCGTGGTTTTTTCACTGATATGCGAGGAAAGACTTGGTAATCCAATTTTTTCTTTTTTGTAGGAACAATACAGGCACAAATGAAATAACTTTTGAAAAAATTGATTTTTTTCAAGTTGGGGTTTTTGCTTCTTGTGATTGTCCATACATTCTCTCGATGTTTTTTTTAACCTTTGGTTTTTCGAAGGTACCCGATTGAACTTTGTACGCGTTGGTTTTTGGTGAGCTCCAACGGGCTATTGACTGATATGTTGGTGGATTTGGATTTACCGTGGGCATCAATCGGTCGGTTCAGTGAATTTTGGTGGTTTTTTGAGCTTTGGTGAGGCTTCCGTAACTTTTGGTAACTTCCGTGAGGCTGGCGCGCTAATTTGGACTCTACCTTATGGAAACGTGTTCAGCACTGGAGTTCAGGGTTGGATTTCTGATTTTGGAGAATTTTCGTAAAATTCTGGCAGATCTCACGCACGGTAAATGAAGGCAACTGTTGATTGACTGATGAAAAAAGCTGATTTAAAAAAAAATCTCCGTTTTTCGAATGAATGAGTCCAATGGCTATCTGTAAATTTTCGTACTTATTTCGCGCCAATCCCGACATGTTGCCAACATAGTACGTATAACCGTACCCATTTCGTCCGACGACGCTGGTGGATACGGAGACGATAGTCGAACAGTTTTATGTATCGGTTGTCACATCGGCAACTCCACACGTGGTCTTCCAACTCGACCGTGCCGTGTCGTCTGGTCGTGAAACCGCAGAAGATATCTTTCCACTAAAATCTTAATGAACCGAAAATGTAACTTTTTTGCCGCCGTGTCGACCCTTTTGGAAGCATTGACTTTCGCGCACATCCGGACGATAACGACGTCCAGAAGGGTCATCAAACGAGTTCGTATTTTGTCCTGCTGATGAACTGCAGGGCTCCCAGACGAGAAAATTGACACCTTCGGAGATGTAGAGCGTGAAAACAGCTGTTAGAATCTATCGGGAATGTTCGGAATTTTTTTTAAACGCTATACGTCCAATTAGCTTGGGTTGGTAGATAAGATGCACAAAATTCCTGTCGAACATCGCATAATATTGTTATCCCCGAAGACGATGTTTGGGATTTACCCCCAAAGACGATGTTAGGGGCGAAAAAATTGTGTAAATAAAAATGTAAGGATTCCAAACCAAATTGAGTATAAAAACAAAATTGGGAATTTTCCAGATGAAATGGCTGATTCTCACTTTTATTTGGAAATGAAAAGTTCTATTTAGAAATTTTTTTTTTTAGAAAAGTTGTTCGGGAATAGGGGTGGTAGGCACCAATTAATTCCACGAAAATGGACGAGAGGAGTGAGGGAAATGAAATTAAATAAATGCGGTAGAGTGGACTGTATTAACAAAAGAAGAATGAATGTGATTCATAAGAGTTGAAGATATTACTGTCCTCGAACTTCCTTAATAAACTGAAATGATGCTTTAAGGGGCTGGCAGGGACAACCTACGCACGAATTTACAGTAATGGCCCTACGGAGCTCCTTACAGTTATAAAGTAAATTGTATACAGTGGAAAGGTCTGACCGGATTGCCAGGTAAGAGGGATCGTTTTGGTGACGACGTCCAGACGATGTCGATGGCGTTGCAGTAGTCCGGCAGACCATTCGGAAAATAAAGGCTTCTGGTGGTAAATATATCGGGGGTCCTGGTGCTTCAACCTGGAAGTCAGGTAAATGGCAAATTGACTACAGGTCTTTTATAGGTGACACCAAGACGGGCGGTGAGATTAATTAATATGTAGTACTTACAATTCGTTTGGGAATAGTTTTAATTCCAGATGGTTGAGAAATAAATTGTAGGTGACTGTGGCTTGAGGTCCACCAATTTATAGTTGGATGGTCACCACAGTAAATTCACGGGGAGGCGGTTCAACTTTAGCGGAGTGAAGAACGCAGACTGAGGTTCTCAAATGTGAGAGAGGTGGTGGCAATAGAAGGGACGGGGACGGGAGACGGTTCTAGGCCTTGAATTGCAGAGGATTGTTGCTTGGAAGATGGGGGCGCCCTTTCGTACGAGAGTTGCAGGTTTTCACGTGCATCTGGGGCTATACCATGCCGCCCACCTAAATTTGACTGAAATTTACTGAGTCATAAGCAGGAACGTTGAGAGGACGTAAGGGGATCAACTTCACCACCGGTCGTTTGAAGATGGAATTCCCACTCTTGACTGTAGCCACGCGGACGATCGAATCGGCGCCAGGGTGTACTGCGATGATGCGTCCTGTAGGCCAGGTCAGAGGGGGTGCCTGGGGTTCTTGTAAAAGAACAAGATCTCCTTCTTGCAGATTAGGCTGATCCTTGGTCCATTTCGTCCGCTGTTGCAATTGGGATAGGTATTCGATCCTCCAGCGCTTCCAGATCTGCTCAGCCATTCGTTTCACCAGCTGCCACCTGTCTAGACGGTTTATCTGTAAGTCCAACAGAGTGGGCTCAGGATTTGAACGGAGATGATCGCCAATTAAGAAATGCCCAGGAGTGAGAAAATCGGTCTCCTCAGGGCTGGTGGACAATGGACATAACGGTCTGGAGTTGAGGAGACTCTCAATGCGGACTAATAGAGTCGACAGCTCCTCAAAGGTCAGAGGAGTATTGCCAGCAACAGCGCGCAGATGGCGTTTAACACTCTTGACGGTTGACTCCCACAGTCCTCCAAAATGCGGAGCGTGGGGTGGGTTGAAAACCCAAGTGACTCCTTTTGTGGTGCTGAAGTCGATGATGCGGGATCGAGTGATCTCAGACTGGTACCACTGCTCGAGTTCCTTCAAGTGAGAAGATGCCCCTTGAAAGTTGGTTCCACAGTCGCTGTACATACGCTGAGGAAGGCCGCGGCGGCCGAGGAAACGGTCGAAGCAAGCCAGGAAGGCCGCAGTGGATAGGCTTGACACGGCTTCCAGATGGACAGCCTTGGTAGCCATACAGACAAGGACGCAGATGTAAGCCTTTGACTGTGGTGCCTTTCGTCGGAGGGAGTCACGGATGAGCAGGGGTCCGGCGAAGTCGACGCCAGTATGTTGGAACGCTCGTCCTACATTGACTCGACAGGCGGGAAGTTCACCCATAGTTGGAGCAGTCTTCTGTGATGCTTTGCGAAGCCTGAAACAAGTGAGGCACATGAAGACGCGATGACGAGCAAGCCTTCGCAAAGAAGGTATCCAGAACTTTAATTGGATCAAAGCCTGTAACAACCCAGGTCCAGGATGCAAGTGGATCTTATGGTAATAATCCACAAGCAACGTTGAAAAATGGCTTTTAGGAGGAAGAAGGATCGGGTGTTTCTGTGCAAAAGTCAAGTTTGCATTTTTCAACCTCCCGCCCACCCTGAGAATCCCTTTTTCATCCCAGAATGGCGAGAGTTTGCCAAAGGTTTGAAGAATGTTGGGCTGGCCAGAGGGGAGATCAGTCACGTAATGGGTCGATTGAACTGCTTTCACGCAGGAGCTTTCAGCTTCTCGGAACTCCAGAGCAGTCAAAGGACCGGATTGAGGAGACGTGGGAAATCGTCGGTTGTGGATGAAACGGCGCAGAGTGCCCACGAATAAAACCAATCGGTAAAAGGAAGAAAAGCGATCCATCCACGAAGTGTCACAAGTAGCCTTTGATGTACCAACCAAGGCGGTGAGGGGCACATCCGACTTGAGCTCAGGTGGGTCGCTGATAAGTTGAACATCGGAAGACGGCCACATCGAGATTGGCTCGGATAGCCAGCTGGGGCCACTCCACCATAGTGGGTGGTGAATCATTTGATTTGGTAGAAGTCCTCTTGAGTTGCAGTCACTGGGATTATCTTCTGATAAGACATGGGCCCAAGTGGAAGTTGGCGTTTCGTCCTGGATCAATGCAACTCGATTAGCCACGAAAGTTTTGAGCTTATAGGTTGGCGTATTAAGCCAGCTCAACACGATAGTCGAATCAGTGAAGAATGTTGGTGGTTTCGATGGTGAAGGTAGACGTTGAAGAAATTCTGTCATGGATCCGTACAACTGGCAAAGCAGAACAGCGCCGCAGAGTTCCAGGCGGGGTATGGAAATCGTTTTGACAGGCGCCAGTTTGGACTTGGCAACCAGAAGCGTGGACTGGATGCGCTCACTCGAGAGGGTACGAATGTAGATGGTGGCACTGTAGCCTTTGGTAGAGGCGTCGGAGAATCCGATGAGGTGATACGCCCAGGTAGATGTCTCAAACGCAAAGCGAGGAATCTTGATGGCCAATAACGCTGGAAACTGATTGACAAAGTTAGTCCATGGCTCTGATAAGTTCTCTGGCACTGGGTCGTCCCAATCCAAATTGGCTTTCCATAGGTCTTGGACAAAACATTTAGCCAAGAAAACCACGGGAGACAGAAAACCCAGAGGATCGTAGATCTTGGCGATAGTTGACAACATAGATCTCTTCGTCACTGATCCGGTGGGTATTCCAATATTATAGGAAAATATATCTAAGTCTGGGTTCCATTGGAGACCAAGGATTTTGACGCTGCAATCATCTTTGGGGCTCAATGACACAGGCGTAGAGGTCTCTTGACTATCGACAGACTGTAGCAGCTCCACTCGGTTGCTTGACCATTTGCTTAGGCTGAAACCACCTTTGGCTAGCAAACCAATGAGCTGAGCTTGAAGTTCCAGAGCCAATTCCACTGTAGAAGCACCAGTTACGAAATCGTCTATATATCGATCAGTGCAGAGCATTTGAGCGGCGAGAGGGAAGTGATGGCCCTCGTCTTCCTTGAGTTGCTCCATCACGCGCAACGCCAAGAACGGAGAATTTGTCAGTCCGTAAGTTAGCGTCATGAGCTCATAGCACTGAAGTTTCTCGTCCGGAGAAAAACGCCAATATATATGTTGATAGCAACGCTGGGCAGAATTGACCAAAATTTGGCGGTACATTTTTACGACGTCGGCGACGAACACGACAGGATGACGTCTGAAGTTCATGAGAAGAATTTTGATATCCGCTTGTAGTTTCGGTCCGGGCCACAACTGGTCGTTAAGCGAGGAGTGGTGCCTGGGAGAAGCACTGCCATTAAAAACGACACGAAACTTGGAGGGATTGTCTGTCTTGGAGATACAGTGATGAGGAATCACATACTTCGATGGAACGTTGGTCTCTCTCATGTGTCCTAAGGAGAGATACTCGGCCATAAATTTTCTGTATTGGTCCGCAGTAGAGGGATTCCGACGAAGTTTGGCTTCCAAGTTTTGGAAGCATCTGATCGCTAGAGGTTGGATTGGACCAAAGTCCGGGTCGGTGCATTTAAACGGCAATGAAATAATATAACGTCCGGTGGCATCTCGAGAGTGTGTGGCTCGAAAATGCTCCTCGCATATGTCGTCATCGGGATTGGAGTGTCTGGCAATGGAAGGTTCTTCAAGTTCCCAGAATCGGCGTAGAGAATCGGAGGATTCAGTCAGTGCCGCGGAGAAGAGGACGGTCGATGCCCCAGGTAGGGGTTCTGTGGAAGTGATTCTCCCCATGATGATGTGCCCAAAGATTGAATTAAACAATTTTGGTTTGTTCAATCCCATTGACACAATCTCTCCAGTCCAAATGTCCGGAACGACGTCACATCCGAGAAGTCCATCAATGGGACGTGACTCATAAAATGATGGATCGGCCAAATTATATTGAGTGTATGGTTCCCAAAATTGTCGAGAAACCGTGAAATTGGGGAGATCGGTTGTGATCTTACGAACCACGAGTGCTTCAGAAATCAACTCCTGGCAACCTCTGATTGGGCGAAACTTGCAGAGGACGGTACCCTCCACACCAGAAAAGCTGACGTCACCCAAACATGAGATCGGTTTGGGAACCTTATTCACGTGGAGACCCAATTTTCGGACGCACTGTTGAGTCAGAAAAGTGCTCTGGCTGCCGCTGTCGACCACCATTCGGATAGAATGAAAATCGCCGCGTGAGTTTTCAATCTCCAATACCACGGTGCCGAGGAGAATTTGAGAACGTCGGTTGGAGAAGGTACTCATGGTGACAGATGTGGACGGCTTCGGTTGGCCAGTAGGTTGAGCGGAGTTTTCCGGCTTATCAAGATGAAGTAATGAATGGTGTTTTTGCGAACAGAATCTGCAGGTCCATCGCGAATGGCACTCCTCTGAAACATGTTTGAAGGACAAGCAGTTGTAACAACCTTTCCAATGTTTCAAAAGGGCAATGCGTTGTTGAGCTGGTGAATTTTGAAATTTTAAACAATTCAAAAGAGTATGATTTTGTTTGCATACAAAACACTCAATTTTCGATGGAGAATAGCTTCGTAGAGTATTTTGTACACTTTGAGTCAGGAGGGTAGTTCGCGGTCGAAGGTTGTACGGTTTGGGCACGGTACTGGCGTGTTTTTCCATTTTCGGGTCCCTTATTCCAACATCTGAGCCTTTAGGTTTTAGTGAATGACTCGATGATGGCGCCGATAGGAGGGTAGTAGAATCTGCAAGTTGAAGTGCCATACAACGATTTCGTACAAATTCGGCCAACGCATCAAATGTGGGGAATTCAGTAGTACATTGAGTCTCAAATGCCTCTCTAGAGTGTTGATCAAGACATTTTATCGCAAAATGGAATAGGATAAAGCTTGTGGCATCAGGTACCTGGAGCTTTAAAAAGGCTGACACGTTTTCACTGACTTTGGTAGAAAATAGCTGCAACGATGCTATGGTAGATTGGCCGGGACGAGGGCGCAAGTTGACCAGCTCATTGAGATAGGTAGATGCCAGAAGTCGTTTTTTATCGTATGCGTCGAGAAGGCCGGTCCAAACGATGTTATAATTTGCCGAAGTGATCGGCACTCGGTTGACGATGGCAGCAGCCGGACCAGTTACGGACCTCACCAAAAAATGGAATTTGCGCACATTAGAGATAGAAGGATCGTCATGAACAATTGAACAAAAGGCGTCCTTAAATTTTGGCCAATTTAAGATTTGACCATCAAAGGTTGGTAGCGGTAATTGTGGTAATTGGGCAGAACTCGAATTCGGATCTACAATTGAAACATTTTGCCCAGAAACCCCCGAATGTTCGATAGATGTCGCAGGTTGTTGCCTAGTAAATTTCATAAAATTCGAATTAGCCTCTGCGAAATATCTTTTAACGGCCGAAATTAATTCACTTTCACTTTCGGTAGGAAAGGGTTCGTTTTCCTTTTCACAAACTGAATCAAGCCGATCCCAGGTATCTTCGAAACGCTCAACATATTTCGCTAAACAAGGATGCAAACCGAGAAACGCATTTACCTGGTCGGCGTCAGTTAACGCTCGGCGGCCCTTATCGTTAATCAGCTTGACATCAGAAGAAAATCTTACAAGACGCTTTCTAAGAGACTTGGCTGAAAGGTTTTCAGTCATGATAATAATTATCCGAATTATTTCGATGAATAATGTAGGTAGTGAAATAATTTACTAGGTTCGTTCTAACGACAGGTTTTCGGTGAAACGTGACCAATTTTACCGCCTAGGTTGTCCCAACCAGTAAAGTATCGAAATTATAGACAAAATAATTCTGGAGGTGAGGAAATAAATAACAGAAATTAATCAAATTCAGGTATTGACCTTTTGACGGGGTTTGAATTAAGAAAGTTCGAGGTTTGTTGGAAAATGAGGTAAAATTAGGTAGGTTTAATAAAATAAAATAAATCATAGGTACTCTTCAATTTTACCTTTAATTGATTATCCGGCCCGAAGGACCATAATGTTCGGGAATAGGGGTGGTAGGCACCAATTAATTCCACGAAAATGGACGAGAGGAGTGAGGGAAATGAAATTAAATAAATGCGGTAGAGTGGACTGTATTAACAAAAGAAGAATGAATGTGATTCATAAGAGTTGAAGATATTACTGTCCTCGAACTTCCTTAATAAACTGAAATGATGCTTTAAGGGGCTGGCAGGGACAACCTACGCACGAATTTACAGTAATGGCCCTACGGAGCTCCTTACAGTTATAAAGTAAATTGTATACAGTGGAAAGGTCTGACCGGATTGCCAGGTAAGAGGGATCGTTTTGGTGACGACGTCCAGACGATGTCGATGGCGTTGCAGTAGTCCGGCAGACCATTCGGAAAATAAAGGCTTCTGGTGGTAAATATATCGGGGGTCCTGGTGCTTCAACCTGGAAGTCAGGTAAATGGCAAATTGACTACAGGTCTTTTATAGGTGACACCAAGACGGGCGGTGAGATTAATTAATATGTAGTACTTACAATTCGTTTGGGAATAGTTTTAATTCCAGATGGTTGAGAAATAAATTGTAGGTGACTGTGGCTTGAGGTCCACCAATTTATAGTTGGATGGTCACCACAGTAAATTCACGGGGAGGCGGTTCAACTTTAGCGGAGTGAAGAACGCAGACTGAGGTTCTCAAATGTGAGAGAGGTGGTGGCAATAGAAGGGACGGGGACGGGAGACGGTTCTAGGCCTTGAATTGCAGAGGATTGTTGCTTGGAAGATGGGGGCGCCCTTTCGTACGAGAGTTGCAGGTTTTCACGTGCATCTGGGGCTATACCAAAAGTTATATTTGAAAATGAAAAGTTCTCACTTTGATCTGGATAGTTTTTAGTTTGACTTGAAAATCGAGAAGGTCGTCACAATAATATATTAAATTCACTTGGAAATATCCAGGGCAGAAAAAAAGGAAAAAATCCTTACCAGTGCGGTTTTTAGGCCCAGATGACCACCGTCCATCTGACCCCACCCCTGATAAGCTGACATGTTCAGCATGATCATCAATCTATGCTTATTATTTTTGGAATTATGCTTATTAATTTCGCCTAAGTGATACTCGTGATTGACCAATATCGTTTCCCCGTGGGATTCTCGCCTTCAAAGCGCGGAGCCCCCGCCGTCGCTCTCGGAGCCACAACAACAGCAACAACAAAACGAAAGGGGCAATTTACATTTTTATTGCTCCTCCCTAAAAATCGTGCTCGCTCCGATCGTATTTATTTAACCTTTCCACGGAGGTTTCTCAAATAAATTACGACTGAGGCGAGGTAATAGTTTATTTTTATTTTTTCAATCCCGACAAGCGACGGAGGGGAGGATTTTTCCCTCGTTTTGCTCCTTTTCTTTTCACGCTCAACCCTTTAGTGTAAATAATGTAAATGACTGTATTACATGGGGGCCCCCGAGCCGCCGGTATGTTTTGACGTGGGGCCAAATCTATAGGTTTGTAACCGCAGCGGGGGGTCAACTCGAATCCTCGTCTCGCCCTAGTGAGCGATTTGTTAACTATCCGACCTCTGCTGTTGGGGCACGCGTGTGAATCACGAGAAAATGATGTCGACAGAATTAGACAAATCGCTGCATCAGGGCAGTAGTAACTGTTATTGTTACTAGAAGAACAATTTTTTTTAATAGTTCGCCTAAAATTCCGCATGGGTATTTACAGGAAGAAAATTATTAGCGTTTTTGGTAATTTCGTGCTTCTTGTCACTTGTAGTACGAAGTAGTCACCGGGCAAATCCTGAGAATGCTTGGAAAATTTAGACACACAAGCGACAAAAATGGATTCTTTCCAAAAGCCCGGGGTTGAGTTGTTTTGTTTTCAATCCCATATTTACCGAGTAAATATTACCTATTGGTAAAGTATCTATTGGAATCGTCCTGAAATCGATAATCGGAACGGAGCTTCAGAAAAAACTCACATACGAATGCCTGCTAGAGGCTGGTAACAAGGCTGGTAACATCTGGTAGGTTATAGAGTAGGTTACGGATTTTGTACAGGTTATGTCCTTATGTCCTGGAAGAGTTGCAGCGTAGCACATACATTACAGTTTGTTTGGTGCTTTTTGACATTATTAAATAATGGACCATTATTATATTTTAGGGATAAAACTACCTATATTCCATACTCTTGGTGCTTCAATGTAAAAATGTCAATGTAAAGGCGACATTTCCAGCTGTAGCGTTTCGGTCTCCTATGCCTAATGAACGTAACCTGACCAACGCGTTGTAACTTGACCCCGGGGCGTTGGGAATCGCGCAGGAAGTGACCCTTACAGGTTTTCATCTCCACCCGCGAAAAACCTCTTCGTTATCGATACGAAAATTGACAAGTTTCTCTCGTCGTAAATTACGAGTAGGGTCGACGTCATAAACGCACCTTCCACATAAGGGCACGTTTACTGCCATCGGGCCCGTTCAGTTTTGTGACTCAACTCCATTCACACGGTAAATTTTGAGGGGCCCCGTGAGATATGGGAGTAAATCAATAGGTACCCCCATGGAGGGGACCGTCGCGTGCAGTAAAACCGGCAGTAAATTTCACCGGACAAATAATACTCTGGCGAAACTTCGAGCTTTGCTGCACTTGGCGATGAAGTGCAACAAAGACTGCACAACAATTCCGAACAGCGCATTTCCACTTAGGCTTATGGGGAGAAAAATTGAATATAATTCCAGCCATAGCAAAGAAAAATTGGTATGGACATTTCTGTATAGGTACAAGTTCGCCAGATCAAATTTCAGAGAAGTTTCAATTTTACCAATATAATGGTTATCATTCTGCTCTTCTTATTCATTGTATGTTTTACCAAACCTGATTTTCATCTTCTTCGTTCGTCCTCATCCTCCCTCACCCGTCCTCATAATCCTCATCCTTCTTAGTCCTACCTCGTCTACCCTTACACTTCCTAACATTTCCTTGTCTTTCCTTATTCTTCTTCATTCATCCTAATACTTCCTTGTCTTCCCTCATCCACCATCATCCTTCTGAATGCATCCTAATCCTTCCTAACAACTCCTAATCCTTTCTAATGCTACCTGATCCTTCCTAAGGCTTCCTAATCCTTCCTCTTCTTCCCGCATCCTTCCTTTTATTTTCTCATCCTTCCAAATGCTTCATAACCCTTCCTCCTCTTTCCTCATCCTTCTTCATTCATCCTAATTCTTCCTCCTCCTTCCTAATGCTCCCCAATCCTTCCTCGTGCATCCTAATCCTTCTTCATTCATCCTAATCCTTCCTCATCCATCCTCATGCTTCCATTCTTTCTATTGATTCCTAATCCTTCCCTCGTCCTTCCTCATTCTCCCTAGCCCTTCCTGATCCTTCTTCATCCTTCCTCGTCTTTTCTTATCTTTCCCCATCCTTCTTCGTCCTTTCTCATCCTCCCTCGTCCTTCCTCATCCATCCGAATCTTTCTTTTAATTGCTAGGTATCATAAACTCTATCTTTTTCTCATTCCCTTCGCCATTGACTTCACCTTCTTTCATAGATCTTTTTCTTCTCTCAATAACTCCTTATTTCCTTCCTTGCTACTTCATTCTCCATAGCTACGTCAACTTTTACGTATGTACCTTTTTCCCTACTCGCCATATCAACTTCCTTTTTTTTACTTCTAGTCCTTGCTCCCAGGTCTATCCAGATCAAACGTGTAATAATCCGCTAGGGGCGCTGTACCCCGCGACGTGAGCTCCCTGTTGATCCCTTACAGTATTCATTGTTATCCAATGTCTTGTTCGTAGTTCTCTCGATCATTTCAATTTACCTGTGCATTCAGTTCAACCGAATTTTCCTTTTTTCGACAATCGAAGTTACAACAAAACGCTTTCGCCGTGATGGCATCAACTCTGATTTTAAACCTTAACCTCCTTGACCTTGGGTATGTATCTACCCATATCATTCTACAACTCGTTCGAAACACTGTCAAGATTGGTTAAACATTTGTCGAGACTGCGAATGGTCGTTGTTCTGACCCGACAGATGCGTTTTCCATCATTATTCACTTTGGTTGTTATACCAGTCGAACTTGAGCCGCAAAGCGTGGTAAAAAACGGGCGGCATTAATATTAATTTTCCCTCCCCGACGCATTGCTCGGAATCACCTTTACTTGCCGTACACAGGTCAATTTCCTCAGGGGCCGAAGACTTCTATATTATTCGACAAAGGTCGGAATTAAACTTATTTAATTTGTAATTGACGAGTTTCTAATTTTTCCCCGCAATTAGGGGAGGAGCGTTTTCAGTGATGATCGTTGTAATTCTGGGTTGTTCTATTTTGAAGGGGTCATCAATATTCATAAAGGATAAAAACCGAGATGGTAGGAGGTTTAGGGTCTGGTCACGCGCCAGTAGTTAGTCCTAGTCGTAGTTCGAAGGCAACACCAGCCAACGCCGGTTTGCCCTTATTTGGACCAATTCGACCCTAAAGAAGAGGATTACTGAGTAAGTTTTACAATCCTATTGCTTTTTAATCAAGATTAACGCACCCATCACGTGTGGCTCAGATGTAGGAAGACAGCCTAGCGAATGGGGAAGAATCTTGCGGTGGATTTACGGTTGGAAATATCGATTGAAAAATTTCCGAAATCCCTTGGCATACTATTTTAGTCAAAACTGAAAAATTCAGTTCAAAATTTTACGTACCAAAATATCGACGGTGAAGAGTTGAGACCACGTAACTCCATTTTTTGCAAAATTTGGATTTTTGTTTCTAGTAGGTACTCCCCTCAGGTTTTACCGATTTTAGCGCTCATCTGGTGGATTTTTGAACTAATACGAAGCAAAAGTGAAAATACTGATATCACGCAAACGCTAGGCAAGAAGGATATTAACGAAATCATTTCGTAATAGTATGATGACGTCATAATTATTATGAGGTTTTTCTGTTCTCCTGTAAACTTCGCCCAATGTGAGATACGTAGTCTCAACTCTTCACCGTCGATATGCAAGTATACCTAGTAGGTTATTGGCTCACCACTGGTTTTCTATCTATTTATCATGTAGGTACCTATCTGTGGCACATACCCAATATTAATATTTTAACATACCTGGAGGAACACACATTCGGTGGATTCGTTTTCGCTGGTCGAGGTTGGTGGGCAGCGCTTTCGATGTGAAGACATCACTGTCAAGCATATGTTTGGTGAGGTCTTAACATTCGAAAGCGCTTGTCACCAAACCAGCCTCAACGACCTTATATGGACCCACATAATGGGTCTGTTCCACCTGAGCCTACGCAATAAATTTATTAGGTTCTATGTTAATATACAGTCCGGGTAAAAATCTTCGGAAAACCATTTTTTAAAGTTTATTTAAGCTTATCATCGGAGCGGTACATTCAATGTCTTGGTAGGTTAATTATGCCTGAGACGACAAAGTGCAGAGTGATTTTAATGTTTTTGTGGGACGTGCTTTTGCGCCACATTCAAAAAAATATGGAAAAATGGCTATAAAAAATGAAAATGGAAAAAAATTAGTATGAAAAACTGTGTTTTAGTGGACTGTGGATGATTTTAGCGCAGGATTGATTTGTTCAGCCTAACCTAGAGCCTATAATAGCTCCAGCTAAATTTCAAGAAGTTAGAACTTGGCTCGGTAGAAGGATAAATGATAAATAACAATGTGTACCTGAGGGAATACTTCAATACTTTGATGATACAATAATTATCATCGCATTATTGAAGTATTGCCTCAGGTACGCTTTGTGATTTATCAATTTTACAAGCTATACGTGATTTTTTGTTAAATTGTATTCATAAAATTCATGCTGGATAAGGGGAGGGGGATTTGCGGAAATCCGGTCCTGAATCGTGCGAATATAGGAGCTGTATTGTGCTATATGGATGCGTTCGGGCCGACGGAGTGGGGGTCAGGGGCGGTCTCCGAATGAAACGATTCCCTCGGGGTTCGGAAGGTGGGAGTTTAGGGCAGTGACTAGGGAGTCAGTTCTAGCAGCAACCGCTAGAGGCCACTGGCATCTAGGCAATTCGACTTTCCACCTCATCTTCCGATTCCTGACGCTCAACTTCAAACAGACGCTACACGATTCTGGTTATGGTAGCAGAACAATTGCTGCCTGATTATGAAAAATATTAAAAAATTCCTCCCATCGATCCAGGCATTTATGGCAGAAATGTCTCAACTCTTTGACAACCCGTAGAAAAAGTAGGATATCAAAAACGGAGAAGAACAAATTGATAATTTCGGAATGAATTCGTTTTTGAGCTGTGGAGCTTTGATTTAGAAAGCATTGGAGACTCTCGAATTTTATTTCATATTAGGGCGCCATGTTATTTGAACCCTGCAAACAGGCTGAACGAATTGCAACTGTCGGGATTTCTAAGCAACACATACCAACTAGGCAGTGGACTACCAAGGCAATGGAATCCCGACACGCTGAAGTCCGCAAGAGAAAACTGCAACAGTTCCGCAGACTTTACTCGGCATTCTCCTCCTCAGGCTATTGTACTTGTTACATACCGACAAGTTCACATGCTGTACCTCAGGCAGATTGTGCCTACAACTACAAACCTTCGGCACAAAAACAATTTTAACCCCCTTGGAGGTTTTTTTGCAATTTCCCAAGAAAGTGTTCATATTTACAATGCGGCAATGACAATATATTTTCCAGCCGATTTACTTAGGTACCAGGGTGCTCACACAGGGTGTTATATGGTAGTCTTCCTTGATAGATTCTTGAGCTAATTTGCTACAATTTTTGTTCTGTTAAATTTGTTGTGAGTACAACAGAAAGTACAGTTTTTTTCGCTTCGAAGATTTCTTTCGACTCGGCCTCAGTAAAATGGCCATAAGTCCCTTAAATTTTGAAGCAATTTCAAAAATAAGGATACGGTTGAAAAGCCAGTTAAATGTCCTATAACATCACGGTACTAACAGCTTTCTTACATGAATTCAAATAAACGAAAAATTGGGCAGAAGTCAAGAACCGCTCAATTGTTGAGAACAACCACTTTTCCAACGTACGTTTAGAACTAGGAAAAATGGAAAACCCCCGCGCAAATTCCAATAGTAAGTGGCCCAAGATGTAAGCTTTTTAACAGTCTAGTCATTTTCCGATTTACCTTGCTTATTATAGACGAATCCGACGTTTGACTGGAGAAAAAAACGTGGGTTTCCGCTAAAATCCGGGGTTTGAGCACTGTTTGAACGTCTTTTGTGAAAAACTTCACTCTGAATCCAACGTTGAACCTCTCCATCTTATATTTGCAACATTTTTGGCAATGGAAAGTGATAAAAGTGCTAGCTCGAATCCTTCAAAATCAGTCAAACGATCAGAGAATAGGAACGCTGCTATGAAGGAAAAACGCCGACCCCATGCTTACGGACTATTGCCGTTTTAAAAACTACTCCAAAATTAGAATCGAACCCATAACTGTCTGAGGGATTCACCCCGAACACGAAAACTGTCGTTTCACGTTATTTATATTGAATGGCCGTTGTATTTGTGGCAGTAACCGAGGGTGAGATAAACCGGGTGGTCCGTTAGCTGACAAGATCTCACCAAATGTGAGGACTTTCAAAGTTGGACGACAAAGAGTGCCCTCATAAACGTCTGCCCAAGGTATGACTCCTATTTTTGATTTAGAGCAGGGCCAAAATTTTCCTGGGATCTTGTAAGGCAAATATCATGGCGAATTTTACTTCCATATAGAGTTAAGGGGTTAAAATAATATGTTCTCAGAACCATTTAACCGTGATGAAATGGGAGCATAAAATAATTGATGGGAGGTGGGAAGAAAAAAATCGTGGTACCTCAGTTTTTCGAAAAAATTTTGTTCAGCCTGGAGCCGGCGTAGAAAAAACTATTCATAAACAGATCACTTACTTTACTGTCTTTGGTGATGCTCGTTATCAAACAGAGAACTGACATACATTCGAACGACCCAATCAGATGACCAAATTGACCCATGCAGCGCCACCCAATCGGATTCATCAACAACAAGCACCCCAACTACCGGATGACGTCTTGCTGTTGTTGTAGTTGTGTGTGTCGGAAAGCGAGGGACATGTTTTTGTGCGTAAGAAGAGGGGCATGTTTCTGTGAGTACAAAGAGAAGCATGGTTTTTGAAGTACATTTTTTGATAGAGTTCAAGAACTTTGGCTGGTACCTGATCTTTTGCGTTATCAGAGTAGCATAAGGATGGGGGATATTGTCAGAAACACTGGGCTAGGCGCTGGGAAATAGGTTGATACAATTTTTATGAAATCAGTCCTAAGTATGTACTCACAGGTACGAATTGTGAAGATTCGTCCAAATCTACGTGCCAAAAAGAAACCAAGGAACCCTCCGACTCGGAAATATCTTGGGGGTTCTATATTTGCAACGCATATGGTCTCAATCAGAGCGCAACGGTTCATTTGTTGGGCCTTCCTTTCTGAAAAAGAAATGAGTCCTTTTGTAGGCCGGCATTGAGCACTTCCATTGATGTCATTCGTTTTTGTTTAGCCTTGTCTGACTGTCCGTTGCGATTGTTTCCGATGTGAGGAGCCAATCGTAAAAATGTCGAAACTTACAGACAGCGTTGCTTGCAATGTCGCTTTCTACCTGCATTTCAGAATATTAAATATTCTTACGATAAAATCTATCAATACGATAAAATTTTTATCGTAACATAATTCCGTACTTAGCTAGCAGTTGAACCGAAATCAGCCCCACATCACTCCCCCTCGAATAATATATACGAGAAACTTTTCTTTCGAAACAAACAGCTCGTCGCTCTTTTCATCAGTTTCGATTCAACCGTCGTCGAGAAATTTCATCAGTTTTCCGCCGGTCCGGTTTTGAATCTGTTGGCTTGAGGCCGACCTGCCGAGGTAAATCACCCGGCAGTCAATGTCCGAGGCTTGAGGAAGCCCATTGATTTATCAACACCAGTGTTTTAACCTCCCTTAACACACCTACCTGTCTCGTAAGCCGGCCGTAAATCATCCCCGGGGTGTGGGGGGCTTTACGTTTTATATAAGAGAAAAATAACCCTCGTCTCCCGCGTGTTCTTTGAAAACTATAGACGGCCTTTTCTGATATTAAATCTCGCTATAAGACACGTACGTCTCCCATAATTCACGATAGGGACATCGAAAATAAACGCGTCCCGTCGGTGCGGGAAAATTTTGAACGGCTGCCAACCGGGAGAGGTTTCGCATCCTAGACTCGGGTTTTCGTCCGTTTTCAAAACTAGAGAGGCATTTTCTTGAACTTGACAATACACCGATCTCTTGTGGAGCCTTGTCGTTGCCGACGATCAGTCATCGCTTCCCCCATCCGTCGGTCCACTGATATTTTTTCAATGGTGCCATTCATCATAGCGAGGTCCTCTTAAATACTTCCAAACGTCTATATTTAGCTCGGTGGAAGACAGAGATGACGTCCCGAGTTTCTTACAACGTCTCTCCGAGAGGAGTCCATTTATAAAAGTTTGAAAGCTCGGTCCGCTTTTCGAAACGTCATGTCGCCACAGCTGGTCAACACGAGATTCAGATTTTGAGCGGTGATAAATCGTTCGGTAAATATCTCCGCCGGATTGTCGAAAGTGCTTCATGGAAGTTCATTTTCGGTGAACGTGCGATTGTGCAGTTACCATGTCAGTATCCACCCTCAATCATCGAGATTTTGAATCTCCCGAAAGTCACTTATGGATCGTGGATGCACATCTTTTGACAAAGGTAGTATCACCGTCCCTCTATCTTCCTCATTCTTCCTCTATTTTTCTCTTCTTCGCTCTTCACTACTCTTTTCCACTCTTCTTTGCTCTTTTCCGCTCGTCTTTGCTCTTCTCTGCTCTTTTTTTCTCTTCTCCGCTCTTCTTTGCTCTTCTCAGCTCTTCTTTGCACTTCTCCACTCTTCTCCGCTCTTATTTACTCTTTTCCTCTCCTCTTCACTCTTTTCCGCTCTTCTCTGCTCTTCTCCTCTCGTCTCCGCTCTTTTCCACTCTTCTTTGCTCTTCTCTGCTGTTCTTTGGCTCTTCTCCGCTCTTCTTTGCACTTCTCTGCTCTTCTCCGCTCTTCTCTGCTGTTCTTTGCTCTTCTCTGCTCTTCTTTGCTCTTCTTCGCTCTTCTCTGCTTTTCTCCGCTCTTCTTTGTTCTTCTCAGCTCTTCTTTGCACTGCTCCACTCTTCTTCCCTCTTTTCCTCTCCTCTTCACTCTTTTCTGCTCTTCTCCTCTCGTCTCCGCTCTTTTCCACTCTTCTATGCTCTTCTTTTCTCTTTGCTGCTTTTCTTTGCTCTTCTCTGCTCTTTTTTTCTCTTCTCCGCTCTTCTTTACTCTTCTTCACTCTTTTTTGCTCTTCTTTACTCTTCTTCACTTTTTTCCGCTCTTCTTTGCTTGTCCCCGCTCTTCTTTGCTTGTCTTCGCTCTTCTCCTCTCTTCTTTACTCTTCCTCGCTCTTTTCCGCTCTTCTCTACTCTTCTTTGCTTGTCTTCTCTCTTCTTCGCTCTTCTTTGCTTGTCTCCGCTCTTCTTTGCTTTTCGTTGAACTTCCTCGCTCTTCTTCGCTCATTCTTTTTCGTTCCCTTCTATTCCTCTTCATCAGTTTCGTCGACGTGCAGCAGGCAGTAGCAAAACTCAAACCGAAATATTGTAAATGCGAGGATTTCTCTTTACCGCTAATGGACGGCCGAAACCTTCGCGTGGAACTCTTCTCGGGAATCGTAATTCATTCAATTACTCAGAAGTCAATAAGCAAATGGCAGTTGCCTAACCGTTGAAATTGAGTTGAAATGGGAGGAACCGGGAGTTCACGATGTAGTGATTAGTGTTATGGATAGGTGCCGTCACGTCAGCGGTTTCGTCCGCTGGAAATGATCGAAAGGCCGGTATATGTATTAGTCTCGTGGGTCGGGATTGATGGTTTTCGACTTCACCCGAGCGGAGGCTACTTCCAGTTTTTTCCAATACCGTAAACCTCTCATCGGTCATTTTCGATTTTGGATCCGCCCGGGGCGGATTGGAGTTCTCCAGTAATGGATGAACTGGGTGGGTGTTTCGGGTTTTATGAGCAGCAATGAATTGTTGGAAAGCTTTATGCTTGATCCGGCACTTTTGAAAAGAATTTCTTATTGTAATTGTAAGTCTAGTTTAGCTGTAAGAGAAGATTGGCTGCAAAATGCCCGAGGTCGTCCTCAAAAGGGCTTATTACCTCTTTTTGAAAGACCAAGTACTATTTTGAGCACATAGAAACTAGCATTTTGCGTATTTTGGCGTACAGGATTTGCAACAGGATTTTTGTTAGGTAAATAAGGAAATTTTATTGTGTAGGTAACGGTATTTTGGTATTTCCTGCTAACATAATCGAGCAATTAAGGCTTCTTCACTCTTCTTACCTCTTCTTCGCTCTTCATGGCTCTTTTTTGCCTTTCTTTGTTCTTCTTCGCTCTTCATCACTCTTCTTCGCACTCCTTCGCTCTTCTTCACTCTTCATTGTGCGTATTTTGGTATTCCCGCCTATAACTTTGTTTGTGCTGAGTTTTTGCCAATAATTTTTTTCGAGGATTGTTCACATCAGGTTTTTTGAAGCCAAAAATTCCGAGAATGTACGACCATTGAACGAATATTGATGAATTTTCATCAATAAAATCAAATCACTGTTGAAGAACTCATTTTTCAAACCGTCTATCTGGAGTAATGCCTGCCAGGGAAAAACACGCCTGAGTGATTGAACTCCCATTACTCCACGGATCCTCCGGTCGGAAAAAATCGAGAAGCTGACCGCGACATCGGAGAGGGAAACGGTGGATTCGAAAAAGGAACAAAAAAACCAAACCCGACTGCCGTATTCTAATCGGACTCCATTCTTCGTGGAAACAAATGTCCGTCCAGAAGGCCTGGAGGAGGAAGCGTTTCGAAAAAGGTATCCGGACTGCCTGGAGGTTAATTTGGAATTGGTAATCCTCGAACCTCTCCGGTAAGCGATTTGTCAAGTTCGTCGGACTTTGCTCCAACTTTCGACTTTTCCGTTCGATCCTTGTTTTTAAATAAATCCCGTTCATGGAAAGGCGAAGCTCGAAAGACTTTTTGGATTTGAAAAAAAATCATTTTTAGTCCAGCTTTTGCGCTATAAACAGTTCAAGCTTAAAAATAATTCATCCGGATTTTGCGCACGATAAGAAAGGTCAACTGCCTATCGATAGTATGAACGATCGATAGTATCAACCTTAAACTATCGATAGTTAGGAAAATGCCGCTTAAAGTAAACAAAAGTAGAATAATCTATAATTGTTGATAATTGAATCGCTGTTAATTATCAACTATTAATTTTCTCTGTTCCGTTCCTTGGCCTACAAAGAATCTCAGTTCTGATAATATCAGAATAATCATTATATTAATTATTATCAGAATAATCAGAATAATATTATTATCGATTAGGTTCATATTTTTAATGGGAAAATACTAAGTTAAGGATGCCTGGGTTGTAAAAAGTTTACCGTGGATGAACATCGATATTCTACCCGAATGAACTCAATTTTTTGGGAATTTTTATGGACCACATTTTTTCGAATTTGTGTGATTTTAATGAAACATAGAACTTACGGTCGATTCGACATATCAGATTAAGTCGATGTATCGGTTTGAAAAATATCGGTTTGAACTACGTCGGCTACGAACTATCGATACCTGATTCTATCGACCTTTGCATCATCGATAGAAAAATATCGATATACCGGAGAACAATATCGATATTTCGATACTATCGATGGCCGTCCCTATTCGAAAGTCTATTCAGATATCACGGAAACTTTAGAACGCCTATTTTCGAAAAGCCGGTAAACTTATCTTATCTCGCCACTTTCAGGATCAGCCGAGCCGTGGAAACGCAATCTTCAGTGCGCATTAGCCACTGAAAGCCGAATCGATTCTCACAATACAAAATTTCGAGGGGAGAAAAACCGTTATAGGAATACCGAACTCGGTAAAAAATACCGAAAAAGGCTACCGATCCCTTAAGAAATGCGGGCTCGTGGAAGTCATTCGCTCGGAAGGAGGAGCTTCGAAAAACCCGACCAATTAAAGACAGTAAAAGGATTTCCTTGTTCCGTCGCTCCGACAGTTTGATATTGACCCGAAACTCGTATCATCCTCGTCGTGAACTGAAGGTCCTTCGGGAGTCGAACTGAAAACCGGGAGAACCCATTGAGTTATTGGGAACGACTTCCAGAAAGGTTCGTGTAGCATCTCGAAATCAAAAGGGCGTCTTCGAGTGGGATAAAAAATACGAACAAACGACAAAAAAAAGGCGAACCGAATGTTTTTAATGTCGCCCCTCCGCGGATATCTTCGTTTCGTCCATTTCGCCTTTTCTCGACCGTATGAAGCCGTTATCGTCCGCGGTAACGTTTTCATTGATGAGAGAAAACCTCGTAAACACATGAGCTGCCGCGTGTTTTTTCCCCTCAGCCGTTAAAATCCCATCCGTGTTTATTCCCAAGCCGCAATCGATTCGGTCGAACAGCATTTTTCAAGATTCTGTGAATGGTAAAATCTTCAGTGGCCCTGTATCCTTCCAAAATTGTATCGAACAAAAAATATTCCAATCGGATAGATGGCGCAGATGATTTGAACTCACTACCGATGAGTCGAGTCAGACCTGTGCAAACGTTAACGTCCAGCTGGTGGGACCGGATGATATGCGGGACCGAGTTGAGGTCATTCCAGCGGGACCAACTTGACGGATTTCTAAGGGGACCAACAGAGTCAATTTGAATATGCACTGGGATGCAATTTTGGATCAAAACTGTGTCAATTTGGATATGAACCGGGTCATTTTGGGCCAAAACTGTCAACGCGTCTTTGACCATGAATTCCCTATCGATTCACCATGGTCCTCGTCGAGTGCAGCTTTGAATTTTTCGTTATCGAGAAGAGAAGTAATGCTTAACTTCCAGTTGTTGAAATTGTTTCCGACGAGCAAGGGAACCTGATGAACGGACGATGAGGCCACGTTGGGAAAGTTGCTTCCAACGATGAGCGAACGAACGCACAATAAACGAGAAAAATAGAGTTGGCTGGGCCCATAACCTTTTAGCAGAGATTGAAATAAATGGTATCAGGCGAACGATTAACTATATTTCGGGGAAAATATTCGCGGACAAAAGAATTAGACTCGGCTCGATTACGAGGAAGTTGGAGACTGGGAGGTTCCGTCAGGTTCGCCCAGTGCCCACACCTACGTCTAGCGCTAGTGAGCAGCAGGGCTACCAGAGGGAAAAACCCGTAACATGGATATCCACCACGTCAAATGGCCCAAATTGACCAAGTCAATTGATACAAGGGCAATTTAACGATTTCTCTTGTGGGATCGAGTCAATTTATGTCTGGACAAAGTCAATTTTGATAAACATGGTCATTTTGGGTCAAAACTGTGTAAATTTGGATAATATCATATTATGCACCGAGTCAAATTGACCATGTCAACTAGATGCAAGAGCAATTCGACGATTTCCTTGCGGGATCGAATCAATTCCAGTCTGAACCAAATCGGCTGGGATTCGTACCGGCTCATTGCTGGTCAAAATTGTGTCGATTTGGATCCGTAACAAGTAAAATAGGGTCGGGAATGAGTCATTTGGCCTATGAACTGCCAATGAACTGAGCCAATTTGGGCGTGGAATTAATCAATTTAGTTGTGGACTGAATTTGTAGGGTGAGGGCCATTCACTGTCCGATCGCTTACGGTGGGATTGAGAAGTTTCCTCGTTGCGATTGGTCGAGGTAGCGTCGGCGTTGAGTCCAATGCATTTCCGTGCACCCAAGCCTCGTCCCACGGTCATCCGCATTCCAGCAGCCGACAATCGGATAGAAAATAAACACATCTAACGCCAATGCTGCCATTCAAAAACCGGCGTTGGCGTAAAGACCGGGGACGCCTCGAAAATCGGCTTATAAAATAAATCTGTGTTATCACTGGAATGCCGATATTTCGAACATTTCGAATGGAATATTGTCGTAAAAAGTGGAAATCGAAATAGGTACTTACTGTGATTTGCCATGAAAACACTCATCAATGAAAAATATCTGCACAATAATAAACGTCCTCATGAAGAATATCCGCTTGTTCAACAAAGTTGGAACTAGGAGCAATGTTCAAAGCGAGATCCACAATGAATGGTTGCGTGGCAATTAGCCTCGAAGAAACACGACGATTGATGAGATCGATGTTTTAAACGCCGTCTTCACACGTCATTAGCCTCAGTTCTGACCTATAAGGAGCAATAAAAAAGCGATCCGAAGAAATTCCTTTGATATACAACAGCCGGAGGCCATGTTGTTTTTGGCGATGTGTCTGCAACTGTTGCCAAATCCCAACAGCCCTTTGATCTCAATCCTTTCGAAGCGTGATGCATGAATGGCTAAAGTCTATTCTGATAAATAACGACTTATTTGTATCCATATGAAAATTTGTATTGAATTTTGAAATTAACGTATGTATACTTTATATACCTACAGCTTTACTTATAAAGCTTGACCCTGAGAAATATTGAGTGCCCATTTTTAAATAAATTGTTGTTGTTGTTGGTTCTCGACGTTGGTTGCCTTCGATATCGGTCATGTAAGGCACAGATGTGTATGAATTCAAATTCGTATGTTGCAATGTCTTTTAAAATTTCAAAAAAAATATTTTTGAGTTCCTAGCGTACTTTTAGGCTGAGAAAATGTATACAACTGATTCCCCAGGAGAAATAGGCTTAAAATTTCAACAAAAAAATCATGAATGTACATCTGTGTTTTTGGCACGAATTTTTGGGTACCTTTTGTACCTAGTATACGTTACTCGCCAGCTCAACACTGTTTCGGCATAATTATTTTGAGTTATAGCTTATAAATTTTGGTAGATACAGGTAGGACATCCTTGAGGGCGGTCATCAATCCGAATGCGGGCCCGTATCCCAAAACTTCAAGATCCGGCGGCTTTTCGGGAATGATCGCTTGAAAATATGTTCCTCACAACATATTTGAGCCGGACTTTTCCCAATAAAACGTAGGCCGCTTTAGCGCGCATTTCGTCCGCCACCCGCATCGTGTCTATTTCGTACGCGCAGGTGTCCTGGCGCTTTTATCCCGAAATGTGAAATAACGAGCCGGGTTCCTGCAGGTGTCCTATGTAGGACCACTTTGTGAAACAGAAAAACATTGTGAAAAAATTCGAGGGGCAAAAAAACCGATCGCCTTTTGTGGCCGAAAAATTGTCAATTTACCCGCTCATTTCGGTAATCTAATCTTTGTGATGTATTGCGACGGCATTTTGAATGTTTAACCAAATTTTGCTCTTTGCTATTTCAATTATCAACCTACCTCGAAAAAACTAATTTTTAATGATATATGCTAAGTTAACTTTGTTTGGTTAACCAGTATCGTCAATCGTATTCTTTCTTTAATTGTTTTTTGTAATTTTTCACTAGTACAGTCAAGATGTTATTTCAACCTTCGAAAATTTAATTTCGAAATATTGTCATATTGGTTTAGAAATTCATTTGTACATTCTGTTCGTTTTTGTTATCACAACTAAGGTGTATTTTTCAATTTTTGAAATTTCTGAAAATTCAATTTTAAAATTTTGAAACTGAAAAGCTGGTGTAACCGTTTTCAAGACGTACAACTGACGAAAGAGCCGTTTTTAACTTAGCTTAAAAATGCAGAAGAAAATGAGAGCTCAAATTTTCGATTTAGCGACACTATCGGTTTTCAACCAAGTCAATTAACCGTAAGGTTCATCGAGGATGCGAAATAGAAAAAGAAACGAACACTGTTATATTTTGTAATATTCAACTAACAATGTTTAATTTAATTTATCAATATTTACACTGACGATAAACAGACATTTTTACACCAATTCCTCCTATTTACATGATAATTTCGAAGCTCGACACGCAATAAATTATTATTTATTATCACATTATTTTCAATATAAACACTGCAGTGTGTACGAAGGAATAAGCTGTAATTTGTATTTTGTAATTATATTAAGTGAATATAAATAGGATGACCGCGCGAGTCTGAAACCTGTACACGACATACATTTGCAGGTAAATAGTCCAGCTACATACACGCCGCAATCGCCATTCAGCCAAGTATGTACACGAATTTACAAATTTACACTTCCTTCCTAGAAACGTAAAAAAAAATTGCACGTTCAAAATACACGAAATGAGCTAAATTCTTTCGTTATAAGCGTGTTCGAGAAAGCATCATGGTGTGAAATTGAAATAATAACATTTCCTGAGATTCTGTGATGAAATTGGCGATGAAATTTTGTAGAAAGATGAATTTTGAGAGAATCGAAAATTTAAAAATGCTTCAGCTAAGATTTTACGAGAAACATAGGCACCTACAGACATGTTTGATTTGACCGCTGTCGGTATGGTTTTATAAAAATGGACAATTGACTCTGTCATACAAGAAATTAATAAAACAGGCCCAATAAAAATTTATTGAATTGCTCATTTCAAGAATTACTGTAATGTTCTGTTGCTCGATGACAGGCCAAAATCAAAAATATTTATAGATCGTGTGGCTTTTAAAGAAAATGTACTTTGAATATTCAGGTTAACACAAATGCCGTCGAAAGTTGAATAAATTCATTTCTGGTTTTCTCAACGTCCGAAAATTCTCAAAAGTGCTAAGTCGATTTGTCCTTAAATTATATTTCCATGCCCAACACTTTCAAAAATTGTTTGGAAACCGTGCGCGCTATACTCCAAGTTTGTGAATATGCAAAATCGTCATTTCGCCCATACAGATTTTGAATCGATACCATTAGAAACTCTCAGTCGAAATCAAATTTTGGAAAGAGGAGTCCTCGTGATTTGCAAAAACTGCCACCCGCGCAGCGTCACACTGTTCCCAAAGATGGCGTCCAACGCGTCGGGGAGTGGGGGCATTTTCACGAAGAGCACTCTAGCGGCGATGGGCTGAGGTAGTGCTGGGGTGAGTCGTGGTGCGACCCCATCTGGTGATGGTACGGGTCCAGGCCGCCAGGGTCCATTTTCTCTTTCCCGACACCGCCGCCACCGCCTTCTTGTTTCAGGACCATTCGCCGCCATTTGGCTCGCGCATTTTGGAACCAGACCTGGAACAAAAAAAAAAATCGTCAATTTTGAAAAATTAAGGAATTATGAATCGAAGTTAAACGTAAAAGTAGGAATCGTGCGATATCAATTTACGGAGGGTTCAAAGTTCGTTCTATTCTTGTCGACACGAGCCGTATCCCGTTCGTTCAAGCTGTTCTGCGTTTGTTCAACGGAAACGACAGTAGGTACATCCGATACATTCGAATCGGCCCGATAAACAGAGTCAAATAGCGATTACAGCGTTAACGGGAATCCACCGACTAATTAACTCGATCGACAGGATCGAACATGATAACATACGCGTCGATAAGTTTCAGTAAAACCCCACAAGTCGTTATCGATCAATGCAAAGAGAGAGCCTTCCTGTATCGGCCCAATTACTGAAGAAGAAGAACAATATTTGATCGAACGAATTCGAGAAAACAGGATCCGGTCATCGGTCCGAGATTCGCCGAAATTCGTATCGAAGGGAAGTACTACGCGATGGACATAATTTCCGTTATGTCGAAAATTAACCCAAGAATAAACGACTGATGATAGAAGCAAATTTTTGCAGGAAAGATAAATTTAAAATGCAATGTGCAGCAAAATATTTTACCAGCCGTTTCCCAATACCTGGCAAAAAATCTCAACAATTAACACATTATTTCAATAGTGTGTTGATTTCTATTATGTGATAACAGGGCGACAATGTTCGAGGTAAACATTTTCCGAGAAATGTTTTCAAGAAACTGTTCTACAAAGCCACCGTTAAGGGGTTAGGTGAAGATTTGTGTGTTGGTGGCAGAGTGGAGTGGAGAGTAAGGTGGTGAAGTAGAGTGGTAGAGCATAGAGGTAGAGTAGGGTGGTAAAGTAGAGTGAAGAAATAGAGTGCTACAGTACGATGGTAGAGTAGAGTGGTAGAATCGAGTGGTAGAAATGGGTGGTAGAGTAGAGTGGTAAAGTACGGTGGTAGATTAGGGTGTTAGAGTGAAGTGGTTGAGTCAAGTGGTAGAGTAGAGAGGTAATGTATAGTGGTAGAGTAGGGTGGTAAAGTAGAGTGAAGAAATAGAGTGCTACAGTACGGTAGTAGAGTAGAGTGGTAGAATCTAGAGGTAGAAATGGGTGATAGAGTAGAGTGGTAAAGTACGGTGGTAGAGTAGGGTGTTAGAGTGAAGTGGTTGAGTCAAGTGGTAGAGTAGAGTGGTATAGTATGCCTAGTGGTTGAGTAGAGTGGTAGAGTAGATTGGTCGAGTAAATTGGAGGAATAGAGGGGTAGAGTAGAGTGGACGAGTAGGGTGGTAGAGTAAAGTGGTAAAGTAGAGTGGGAGCGAAGAAAGTTAATGTATAGTGGTAGAGTAGAGTGGTAGATTTAAATGGTAGGGTAGAATGGTAGAGTCGAGTGGTGAAGTACAGTGGTAGAGTAGAGTGGAGAGGTAAAGTGCTAAAGTACGGTGGTAGAGTAGAGTGGTAGAGTCGAGTGTTAGAAATGGGTGGTAGAGCAGAGTGGTAAAGTACGGTGGTAGAGTAGGTGGTAGAGTGAAGTGGTTGATTCAAGAGCAGAGTGAAGGAGTCAAGTGGTAGAGTAAAGTTGTATATTATTCCTAGTGGTAGAGTCAAGTGGTGAGAAGAGCGGTCGTGTAAATCGGAGGAATAGAGGGGCAGAGTAGAGTGGTCGAGTAGGGTGGTAGAATGAAGTGGTAAAGTAGAGTGTTGGTGTAGAGAGGTAATGTATAGTGGTATGAGGTAGATTCAAGTGGTAGTGTAGAACGGTAAAGTAGAGTGGGAGAGTCAAGTGATGGAGAAGAGTGGTAGTCAAGTGGTAGAGAGGTTGAGTTGAGTAATAGGGTATAGTGGTAGAGTCGAGTGGTAAAGTATGGTGGTAGAGTGTTAGAATATTGTGGTAGAGCCGGGTGGTAGAGTGGAGTGGTAGCGTGGTAAAGTACGGTGGTAGAGTAAAGTGGTAGTGTATACACTCTATAGGGAGTTAAGCATAGTGTATACACTCTCTATAGAGAGTTAAGCATAGTGGTGGAGTAGAGTTCTCTACGGCAATGTAGAATTACTTACTCTATAGCTAACTCAAGGTAGACTGTAGTATATGGCTCTACTTTACCGTCTACTCGACAATAATTGTGAAGCTAGCTGCGTGGTTAAGTTTGAAAAGAATCAAAAGCCGTTTTAAAACTAGGCGATATAATATCAAGAATTTCGGGTCAAACGCATCGAAGGGCTCGGGTGTTGAGGAAACACGCAACATTATTGATTCAAGCTTTGGTGAATTGCGGCACATTGCGTGGCGTGCGATATGATGATTTCCTCGACGAACGCGTAGTACAGGTGCTCCACGTGATTTTGAAATACGTGAAAAATATCGCGAGAACTGGCGATATTTTTTTGAGGAAATTTAATTTTCAAGATTTTTGAAAAAGTTCAATATTTTGCTTTTTTGAGAGGGAAGAAAATTCGGAGAATATTTAAAATCGGTAGACATTTCATTTTGTCATGCGGGTGTACAAAATGTTTGCGTTCAATTCAAAAAATTCCAAGAAATCTTCGGAACGATTTCTAAAGAAAAAAACTTGTTTGGAAAAAAATTGAAAAAAAAAGTGAATAAATAAAAAAATGAAATAAATAAATTATGTTCAAAAAATTATTTTTGAAAAAAAGAAGAAAAAAAATTATCTCAAAAACTTTCGAACGTAGGTGAAATCCTGCCAGTGCGAACTGCGTAGGTAATTTGTGAACTTGCGGCGACCGATGAAATTCCTGTTCAACCAGCGTGAGGTTGATTTTATCGGCCCAAACCTTCCATAGGGTTCATCAAATGCTGGCGATATTTTTTTATCGCTCTAGTAAACTGTTCCAGTTTCGCCCTTGAAATAAAAGCCCCCGGAGCATGGCAGCATGCAGCATAAATGGTCGGTACGCTCATTAAAATTCATCAAGAGGCCAGGGGAATTTTTATGGAATCGTAAAAAAACAGTGGCATGTCACTGGGAGGAATATTCCGAAATGAAATAGCCCCCGGTCGTCATGTTTCATTTCCGAGGCGATAAATAATTTCGGGCCGTCGAGCGGCATAATTTTTTCATACCTGACGTCATGACTTAATAAATTTGCATAATTAACACCGGCGTGGGTGGGTAACTTCGGGAGCGTTGAATCTGTGTGGAAAAACGAGTTTCGGTGGAAAAAACTGTTCGCGTCACTTGAGCAAGCAGAGTCAATTTGGCCGGATGATAAACCGAATAGTAGATGTTGGGAGAAGAGACTTTGACGGTCGAACGGGTTGATTACACCGAAATTTACACCTGGGCGTAAATTTTTATTGCATTTCTAGGAATGCCGGTCGTAATAACCGGAAAGGACGGAAAACTATTGCAATCGTATTGCAGAAATTTGCAATAATTTCTACTTGGGAGGAAGATTTAATGAAGGATTCAAATATGGAAGTATTTTGCGTCATCTACCCACCAATCATAGATCTAGCGAGAAGTGGAGGACAACACTAGCGCTGTCTACAGGACGTTCGAGAACTAGGCTAGCTCCTCAGGTTTGCCCTTCGAGAGCGCCCTCACAGAACTTGGAGTGGACCTTCTTTCTACTTCTTCCATGGTGATTTAGTGGAGCAGATGCAATTAGGTGGCACCGCTGAATAGGTACCCCCTCTACAATTCAAATATAAACACCGATCTTCCGACACCTTAAGCGTGAAAGAAATAATTACACGCCACTTTTTCCCCCCCACTTGATAAGATTTTTTATTCTAGGACGACCAGAAGGGGAAATGTTTATTTCCGTACTTCTGAGGATTTGTCGTTATAAAAGTCGCTCTTTTTAGACGGCAAGGGAGTGGGTGCCCATTCGTCTAGTTTTCCACGTTACGGTCGGCCTGTCGGGCGGTCGGGCTGAGCGCCAAGCTGTTGATTGATTGGGCGGAATGAACAAAGGGAAATCGTGATACCCGTGGTCGCTTTCTTAAGGTGAGTGGCGAACAATCCATTCATCACTATTAGGCAGTTTATTCTTGAAGCGAAATTTCCGAAAATCTCTCTCGCAAGCGGTTTCTGCCTTTGAAAAAACACTTGTTTTTGTGAAATTTTTGTCGAATTCGACCTAAATTTGATGCAATTCAATGCTTGAATAAGGTCAAATTAAAAACCCTAGCCATTATTTTTCAAAATATTTGGAATATTAGACTTAAGTTGAAGAGAAATTTCCGGAAATGCCTTTCAATATTTTGGTCCTATATTGGACAATAATTGTTTAGCTATAATTTTTAGTTATAGTATTTTTAGCTACCTATAGTTTTTCAAAAGAAAAAAAAAAACAATTCTCCCAGACTTTTGTGCCAATCTGATATTTTATTTTCAGTAAAGAATTACAATCACCTACATCATTATTTTTAGAAAGATTTTGCTATCAATTATTTTGGTTAACCTTCGCACCATTAGGTTTGTCATAGTCACTCATTTACCCCACATTAATAAATCGGTTCGCGCAAAATATATACCTATCTACACAATTTGTATCGATAATCCGAAAATTCGTCATTCTGGCAATTCATTTCCCTAATTATCGAAAAAAAATTGTACCATCCCTCTGTAGACGAGTCAAGAGTGTCGAATCCTCTCATTTGTATTTGTTTGTCTTTGATTAACGTTAGGCAGAACATAAATCTCTTCTAGATGTTCTTAGATCTTTTGAAACCGGAGGGGCAGAGAAGGAGGCGTTTTTTTACGACGGGGAAGAAAAATTGGTCTGCCCGATTGGAAATAGAGCGCATTGCGGACTGTTAAAAAAAATCATATAGAGATTTTTAAATTTTTTTTAATACGTAGGTACGTTTACCAAGAAATATCCAGCTGGTTTTTTAAATTTAGAAAAATCACGAGTTAACCATGAAAAATGAACCATTTAGTGGTAAACAGCAATTTTTCATGGCTGAGAAATTTTCTTATCAGGAATTTCTAGCAGTTTGGCGCCATTTTTATTAATAGTTAATATTAATAATAATGTATTATAATATTAATATTATAATAAAATATTATAAATAATGTATTATAATATTAATATTATAATAATTAATATTAATAATAATGGCACCGAACTGCTAGAAATTCTTAATAAGAAAATTTCTTAACCATGAAAAATTCCAATTATAATTATTACCAGTATTTATACTCCCTCAAACATCGGATGCTGTAATTATTTTTGAAAAATAACAATCCAAATGGAAATTCAATTGAAACGTAAATTTTCTATAAACCCCTATTTATTGATGTCTTGTTTACAATTGAATAACCTCATTTTTTCGAACCTCTCATATTCACGCGCTCAAAATGCCATTTCAGACAAACTTCAACACTTTAAAACGTCGAAAATTCGAAAATCTCATTACATCTCTGCATACGATTCTTGAAAAGCACGCGAACGCCAAGTTCTATTAGTAAATTACCATCGCTACCGGGAAGGAGCTGTTATTCGCTTCGCCGTTGTACCATACGGGAAACCGCACGATAAACCGGAGCGTAAACAGAGGCTAATCTTGTTCAATGTTTATGTTTGCGGGGCTGGAGATGAGAAACCGCAGCAAGGCTCCGCCAAGTTCCCCCGGGGCCCGAGAGGAGTTTGCACTCTCAGCAGGCACATGTCGGGATCCCCGGTGGGGCGGTACCAAGGCGTCCTATTTTCCCATCGGATCGATACTCCCCCGAGAAGATTCGGGTCCGCAATGTCGGGCGGCCAATAATTAATTTATCTTTTCCCCCTTTTTGCACTTCCTCACTTGCCATTAAATTCTTTCACTCGGCTGAAGCCGGGGAGTTTGTTTGCTCGGGCTTCTTCTACGATATACAAATACACCCTCCGCCATTTTCCACCTTGTTTGCAAGAGTCAGTCGAAAACTTGTTCAAACATCCCTCTTCACCATGCCCTATTCGAGTTCTACCCTCAGGGACTTCTGGTTCTGAAGAAAAACCCGGGGCAAACGAACAAGCACAAAAGCCCCTCAAGGGGATGACAAAGGATTCCCCGCCTTTCCCGCACTGAATATTCATTTCCTTAGTTTTTTTCCATCCAGTAAAAGAGGCGAAAACTCTTTTCCCCGAGCCGAGTTATTCGGAGCTGCGGGCCTTTTCCTTTGAAACAGTCTCTCATTTTCCTCGCCCGCGGAAAAGAGAAAATATAAAGGCCCAAAAAGTTGGGCGGAATCGGTTTTTCGAAACAATTTTCACTCATCGGTCGAAACCATCCTATGGAATAACTCACCATGCGTTTGGTCATGGAAGAACTAGACGGACGGCTCACTTGACGTTAAAAGCTGCGCGCGGGAGTGCGGCACAGCGTCTACGCGGCACTGCGTCTACACGGCACCGCGTCTACGCGGCACTGCGTCGAAAAAATTTCTTCCGCCAAAGCGTCGAAAATGAGGAGCGGGTCACACCGTCGAAGATCGATCACAAGTGCTATAAACCCCTGCCACTAACAGTTCCATAGAACTAGAATTAAATAGGTACCTACCTAAAAAAATATATTTTGGCAAAATTTTTGGGAGTGGGTTCGGACATAACTTTGATCAAATTTTTTCTCTTCATAGAACTAGAATTAAATTGAATTAAAGGAGGTCCAACCGATATTGAAATAACTATCGGAGAAAATGTTCAATTAAAATTGTAAAATTTTGTAAGTATTTTTAAAACTCTAGGAAAAATCAAGAAAAATAAGAAAAGTTTCGCAAGAAATTAAAATGTTTCAAAATTCGAAAAGTTTACCAAAAACTTCGAAAATATAAGGCATAAAAATTGGTAACCTACCCACTTGAAGACTTTTTAAAAAACAGAACCTTGTTTGTGGAATTTTTAAAATTAATTTTTCATAGAAATAGATACGTCTTTTGTAACGTAATATCCTTTGATGATTTTTTTGTTACACAGAACAAAGTTTAAGAAAAATTAATATTCTTAAAAATTCGGATTAAAAAAATTGGGAATTTTTTTTTTTGAAAAGTCTAAAAAACAAATGGAAAAAAAGTTTTAACAACTCGGTGAAATTTTGTTAAAGTTGTTGAAACGTTCGAAAAAAAATTTTTTTTAATTTTTTAAAGTCAAACTTTTAAAAAATTACAAAAAAGTTTCGCAAGAAATTAAAATTTTTAAAAAATGTGGATTTTCGGAAAAGTTTTTGGAGGAATAAATTGTTAATAGGGTATATTCCGTTGTTAGAAAAAACATTTTTCAACGAAAATTCCCGTTTTCACAACAATTGTTTTAAAATGCTTAATAATTCGGATTTTTGAACAATTGCGAAAACTATTTCGAAAAATTACATTTTCCTTCGAATTTGAAATTCCCTCGCGCTTTAACAAAAAATAACGAAAAATTAAATCATAATTGTAATTTTTCAACACTGAAAAAGTATCGTTTGAGGCTTGGCCGAGAATACAATTAACGCAACGCATAAAATTAACTGAAATGAGAAAACGGTTTGAGATTGTTATCATTGAATATTGAATCCGGTAAGTTGTGTAAAACAAATAATACATTGTGACAGGATAGATTTCTTTTCACACGGGAAAAACCGATGGCTGGTCGCACGTCAATGCGGTTAATTCACACTCGAGTTATTTCCCGTTAATGGCTTCATTCGAAGGCGACCTGATTCCTGGTCAAAACAGCATAACAAATTGACTATTGAAGAAAATTTCAAGTTGTTGCGAAAAATCGACGACTTGAAAAAACTCTGAAAAACTTCGGTCGTTGCTTTTAGGTAATTAACATACTTTTTTCAAAATCGAGTTTTTTTTGCAATTGAGTTAAAAACAAAATGTGAGTTAAAATCTGACGTTTCTACCGAAAAATTTCAAGTGGGTTTTCATGCTGCTTTATAGTTAGCTGTTAATCGGCTAAAGCTGGCGTACCGCAGGGATCGATTCTTTCTCCTATTCTCTTTACCTATTCTAAGGCGGCAAGATTGACGTTTGGCTAGGTCATGAAAAAACGTTTCCAATACTCTAAACTTTTACTATTAGTGTACCAGAAGATGTAGAAATTAATTTTTTTATTATTTCAATTTTTAATTTTTTCGTGCTACGCTGCGACTGCGATATGACAGGCAACACTCGATCGCCTCTAATTTTAGATCTTCGACAATCGTCGCATTCAGAATCAGAAATATTCTTCTTCTTGAATTTCTCGTTCGGGGTAGAAACCGAAGAAAAATGATTCACGGCTCTCGTCTCACCTGACGGCGTAAGGAGCGCGTCGTTTTTTCACCCTTCGCTCCTCTCGTTTTTTTTTCCGAGCATCAAAAGTTTCTATTTCCGAGTTGGAACCGGTGGAAACTTACACGGCCCATCGGCAATGTAACTGCCGCACAGTTTCGAGACTGTAAAAACAATACGGATCATTTCGCCTGGAAGCGATTCCGAGTCGTTTCGTCCGAGTTGGGCCATCTGTCTTAATCACGCGCCTCCGACCGAGATAAGGTGCCAATTCGCGTTTTCGAGTCATCTCCCGAATCCGAATTTGATACGGTTGTTGTGCGAGGAAATTGTCGAAGTCAACCTTATATACCTGGCTCCAACGCTCTTATTAGATATTAATAAGAAAAACTTTACAGAATTTTTTTTTCTATTTATTGAACAATTTTATATTTATTTACATTTTTACTTCCATATTTACAGAGTAAATGGAAGTATTGTGATCGTCCTAAAATCGAGAATCGGAACGGAGCTTCAGAAAAAACTTTTTCTTATACACATTTACTCAGAATCACTTCCCGAACAAGTGTCTGTGTGTCCGTGTGTCCGTTAGTCCGTGTGTCCGTATGTCCGTGTGTCCGTGTGTCCGTTTGTCCGTTAGTCCGTCTGTGGTCATTTACAAAAATGACCATAACTCCCTCAATTCTCAACCTTTTTTCAAATTTCTTGAACTGAAATGTTTGTCTCGGCAAGGCCTAACACCCTGTTTAATTGAAATTTGGATAACGCACAGTACTTCCGATATATTTGCATTTTTAGTGTTTTATATTTTTTTTTTCCGGCCACTAAAATGAACCGATTTGAGCGTTCTTGGTCTTAAAATCTTTGTTTTACCTTTCAGAATATGTGGATATTTTTTATGTTTCAAAAAACTGGTTGTGGTTGTTTTTTTTTTATTTTGGGTGAATTTTGAAATTTGAATAGTGAATTTTTTGATATTTTTGACCTAAACACCCTTAAAAGCAGTCAAAATATGATCAAATTGTGTCACAATTTTGCGTTCCAAAATATGGAAGTATTGTGTGTTATCTACGCACCACTGGTTCGAATGTTGACACGATTTACAGCATTTTTTCAATTTTATTTTAATTTTTTCCTGCTTTGCCAACCTGTTTTACAACAATTTTTTAATTTTTAGCGAAAATATTTATTGATTTTTTTATTTTTTTTTTTTTAATTTACTAGTATTAGGTGTAATGTTACCTATACCTGCCAAGAATGTTGAACTTTTTTTTCATCTTTAACATTTTTCAAATTTTAACAAAATTTTGCAAAATGATTTAGTTTTAGTTTAATTTTTTTGCCAATTTGTAAATCCGCCATTTTAGGCGAAAATTGCTCAATACCGCGATTGCGGAACGTCCGAAATCGTTCAGGCTCAATTACTGCGATCGTCCGAGTCCAAAATCGTTAGCCCCGGTCAAATATTTACAGAGAAAATTAGAAAGTCTCCGACGAGGAGGTCGTTTGCCGAAAAAGGCGCCGCCAAGTTTCCCTGACCCCCCCAATTGCATCAGCATGTCGGACTTTCGATAATGACAGGCGCACAACAAGGTCTCAACAGAGACGCATCGAGAAATCAATAAAATTCCATTGTACCGATTTGTAAACAATTTTTTTGTTCCGAATAAAAAATTGAAAATTGAAAAAAATTGGCTCGAAAGGTTATGTAAGCGATTTGTAATCTCGTTGCAGATATGTGGGAATCAAATGTCAAAATTTCACGAAACCACGATGAAATAAATCCAAACGCTGTCCATCATGTACTAGACAGGACAATAAAAGAAGAAGAAGATGGAATGAATTAAAACAACCTCCAAATTGCACAAGTGCAGTGCAGCCTACAATTTTTATGCGCCGACATCACGACGTTCTCTTTGGCTTCAATTTCCTCACTCTCCCACGACGCGGCCGTCACGACCGAAGAAATTGCCGTACGCCTCGTAAAATGCGAGCAATCATTCAAATGCGTCGAGAAAAGCGGCAACTTCCAGTCTGCATATAATATACAGCCTTCAAACTACATACAGAGTTCTTCATACCGAGTCCAAACTTTGAACTCGAAGTTGACTTTGATCTCGAAATTCATTTTGATCTCGACGTTGAGTTTGATCGCGAAGTTGACTTCGATCTCGAAGTTGAGTTTGATCTCGAAGTTGAATTTAATATCGAAGTTGACTTTGATCTCGAAGTTGGTTATGATCTCGAAGTTGAGTTTGATCGCGAAGTTGACTTCGATCTCGAAGTTGAGTTTGATCTCGAAATTCAGTTTGATCTCGAAATTGACTTCGATCTTGAAGTTGACTTTGATCTCGAAGTTGACTTTGTTATCGAAGTTGAATTTGATATCGAAGTTGAATTTGATATCGAAGTTGGTTTTGATCTTGAAGTTGAATTCGATCTTGAAGTTGACTTTGATATCGAAGTTGACTTTGATATCGAAGTTGAATTTGATATCGAAGTTGACTTTGATCTTGAAGTTGACTTTGATATCGAAGTTGACTTTGATCTCGAAGTTGGTTTTGATGTCGAAGTTGAATTTGATCACAAAGATCATTTTGATCTCGACGTTGAGTTTGATCTCGAAGTTGGTTATGATCTCGAAGTTGAGTTTGATCTCGAAATTGACTTCGATATTGAAGTTGACTTTGATCTCGAAGTTGAATTCGATCTCGAAGTTGACTTTGATATTGAAGTTGACTTTGTTATCGAAGTTGGTTTTGATCTTGAGGTTAAATTTGATCTTGAAGTTGAATTTGATCTCGAAGTTGAGTTTTATCTCGAAGTTGACTTCAATCTTGAAGTTGACTTTGATATCGAAGTTGAGTTTGATTATTTTATGCTCGTATTTTTTAAGGTTGGAGTTAAAAACACAACTTTTTGGAAGTCAGAGGTTTTTAGTCGAATTCAGAGGTTTTTCCGGGGACTGTGTGAGGGGAAGCAAGGCGACGAGTTGGCAACACTGTTTATATCTTCGAGATGATTCTGCCATTAGAAGCCGTTGATTGTACAACCAGTGCACAACAACAACATTGTAAGACCGTCACTGTTATTAACCGGTAGCATCATGCGTCATCAGCGTACGGTGAAGAAAACTCGAGCGACAATAGATAGAGTTAGATTTTTGGATTTGACTCTCCTTGACTGCTCCAAGGCCACATTTATTGAAAAAAAAAAAACCATTCGCATTAAAATAAAAAGAAACTCACCTGCAGGACTCGTTTCGGTAGGCCTGTCTTCTGCGAGAGTTGCTTCAAATCTTTCGCATCGGGGTTATGGTTAATGGCGAAGTAGGACTTCATCGTGCGCAGTTGGTGGTGTTTGAACGACGTGCGCATCCTTTTCGTCCTCTGGTGGTGCGTCCCGTTGGCCCCGCTGAGGCCGGGCGTACCCGGGCCGAACGCCACATCCAGGTACTCGGTGTTCAGATCTGGAACCGAATCGATGTTAACAGGTAAGTATGCGAATCTTTGCACACACAATGCTTTCATATTTTGATGAGTAAATTTTTGAACCTAGACTGATTTGGGGGCTACAAAGATCAAAAAACAAGTATGCACATTTGAAAACCCGCCTGAAATTGAAATACGTTGAGTTACACGAATATTTGTAGATCTCATTGTATTCTAGCTACAAATTTTGTAGTTGTAATTGTAATTTTAGTAGCAGTTCTAGATGTAATTGTATGTTTTGTTGTTCTTGTTCCAAATGTAGTTGTAGTTGTTTATGTAGACGTAGCTGTAGTAGTACTTGTACCCAGTTTTAGTTGTAGTTGTACCTACATTGTTGTGGCTGCTGCTGTTGTTGTTATCGGTTGTGTTGTTGTTGTAGTAGTAATTGTCATTGTACTTGTAAATAGTTCTAGTTCTTGGTGTAACTAACTGCAGCGATTGCAGATGTAGTGGCTCGGAGTAGTTTTAGTTGTGGCTCTAATCGAGTTGCTTTTGTTCCCATTTGCGGGTTGTTGTTGTTGTTGTTGTTGATGCTGCTGTTGCTGATGTTCTTGTTGTTCCCTTGCTGTTGCTGCTGTTGTTGTTCTTGCTGCACCTAGTTACGGTTTTATTTAATACAACTACTTGTTAACAACAACTACAAATTTTATATTCCGAGTTGTAATAGTTGTAGAGTTGTTGTCCAGTTGCAACTGCGGACATTCAACATTCTTCACTCTACGGCTGAAAATGTCGTACAGTCATACGAATAAACGTAAAAAGCTTCATATCCGAACCGAGCAAAAGCTCAACAGTGTTTCTCATGTATAAAAAGCTCATAAAAGTTCATAAAAGCCCACGATGCTTAACTTTGGCATCAGAAAAGTGGATTAATGTAATACGAAGAGGGAAAGTGAGGCTCATCCTCGTCGGGTGAAAGTTGGGAATTTTTCTCCCTGCGGAAAAGAAAAGTTGATACGTATTAATTAGGCCGGATTTCCTCTCGATTTTTCTCCAGGCCTTTTATAAGTCGATCATTTTTTTGCCCTCGTATTCCCCTCGCTAATTAAGAGCGTATTTAGTGGCTCAGATGGACACAGAATAACGTCCGCAAGGGACCCCAGGGTGCACGACCGTACGTAATCCAGATTACGTGTGCGCCCGGCTTAAGCCGCTTAGCCGGCGATAGGAAACATACGCTTTATCATGTTTCTGAACAAGTTTCGTAAAGGGGAGAAAACGGCCAATCAGAAACCTCGAAGATGAAGGGGAAGAAGAGCGTGCGAAAACAACCAATCAAGGCTAAATATCGGATCCTCTTCTCTTTCAATTTCTCCTCCGTGGATGGGGGATGTTGACATGGTGCGTGCGAAGCTTTAATTCCTGCAGTTGTCGATTGGATGTTTTCCTATATGATGTAGAATTCCCTCTGATTCGCTCTTATTCACATATGCGAAACACCGATCGATTTTGTTGTTGTTGCATCTACTTCCATGGTGGCATCAATTTTTTCTCAACTTCTTTCCACTGATAAACTCAACCTGCGGCTTTCCTGGGAAAACTTTCCGCGTTAAAGGTGCAACAACAACAACAACATATTTTTATTGTTGCGAAAAAAGACAAAACATTCAGAAGAACACAATTTTTAATGCAAAATGCCATAGGTTGAAAAGCTTCCCTCATTTCACAGAACGATCTAGTAACGATCGGGAAAATTACCGTAGCGCACGAGCGGCGCCGCCGATCGAGAAGATTGACGCTTCGGTCTTCTATTTTTCTTCTCCTGTGGGAAAACGCAGCCAACCTCGGAACGAACGAGCGTTTCGTGCTAAGGATGTGACCAACTTTTTCGAAAAAAAAATCCAGAAAGAAAAGCAAACGGAAACCCGTTCAGCTCGTGCGACCAGCGTAGTTTTCGGATGGGACGACCTCAAGATCCCATTCATTGGATCATACATTTTTCAATCGATGCCATTCCCGACGACCGCAATATCAATTTTTTTCCATTGAATCTCCGACCGCATGGTTCTCACACCCCCGCCATTAACGAAACCGTTGAACCGCGTTGAATTGCGGTCGGAGAGGATTGGCGGTCAGCCAGATAAGCGATCGCTGAAGAAAATCCTCGGCTTCTGTCCTGAGCTACTGATTGCTCCAGTCGAAAACAAGAAAACGGATCAGAAGTTCAGAGTATGGCAGGAGCAGCGTAAACTCGAAATGTTCCATTTTGATGCGAAACAATCCGACCGGATTTTGGCAAGTGAATTGTTAACAAATGAACCTCCTGTTCACCCCAGGATAGCACAACCCAATAGCTCTTAAAAATCGAGTGCTCCTGCGAGTCAGACTGATGCCATGATGTTGAACACTGTCAATTTCAAGCTCCTATTTTATCAGGATAACATAATTCGACAGGAGCCTAACAGATTACAGTGTTGCCAGCATGAATGCAACGCATTGAGTTGCGATGCACAAAAATCAAATTCTGCTCATCTAATAGAACTTCAATCAAGCACCTACATTATCAGGATATCATAATTTGGAAGGAGCCTAACAAGTAACAGTGTTACCATCATGACTGAGTTAAGTTACCGTACTGAGTTAAGGTACCAAACAGTCACGTTCTTGACGACCCATTGAAGTAAATTCTAGCCTCTATTTTATCAGGATAACATAATTCGACAGGAGTCTTACGAGTAACAGTGTTACCATCATAAAAGCAACACATTGAGTTAGGGTGCCAACTAGTCACGTTCTGCACGAATCAATGAAGTCAATTCAAGCTCCTATTTTACCAGGATAACATAATTCGACAGGAGCCCTGAACATCAAACATCCAAATCAGGACGCCAGCATTTACCATAACCGATTAGGTACCTACTTTCAGTTTCATTCATAAAAATGGAAAATTTTTACAAAATTTAGCGCAAATCAATGAATTGAATCGATAGAAAATGTTTTTGGTATGTAAGTTGATAAAAAGTGCGCACGGTCTAAATGTTGAGTATACTTTTTTGTAATGCAACGTTGGTTTGTATACCTACTCTCTTTGAGAGATTCTAAGGACAAATTCTATTCCGAAAAGCGCTTTTTATGGATTTGGCACCATATCGAGTAGAATGTAGGCCGCTGACCTGCATGTTGAAAGACTGTATTTGTAATCGCGAGACCATTTCAAGATGTCACTCAACTTCTTCAGCCGTGAGATCGATCGGAGAGAGCGAACCGCAAAAAGGAAAAAAGAGAGGGGAAAAAAACGAGAAATGAAGACTCGGAACGCCATGGGAAACTAGTCGAAGCGAAACCCTCCGAAGGGCACTCAAGGTGAACTGGAATGGACTCTCGATTGTAGAAGAGCGAAGTCGAGTAATCATTGCTTGAATGCCTCTGTCGATTGCCGGACGACATTGCTGTCGCCAAGTGTAACTACGCCCGAGACTTGTCGAGGTCTGATGCCTTATACAGCCGAAATCGGCGAAGCGGCTAATCGCCGCGAACGAACAAGGGTGCGAGTATTCGCGCGATATACCTAATAAAAATGAGGAATTTTGACGTAAAAGATACGCTAGAATAGCGTCGTAGGTCGAGAAAACTAATTTCGAAAAATTCAACCCCTTCAGCCTCGATTAAAAAAAATATGTCCGCTATTGCGCCTTCCGAGACAATAATTGCCGAATAAAAATGCGATATGGGATGATAAGAAGGTAGCTTCGGTCATTCAGTGGGAAGATTTCAAGTTTTGAGCATCTACCGCATCGTTCGTAAGTGTAAACCATAGTCACCCCAACTTCCGTATCATCCCTTATGTTTTTACGTCGTTTCGAAAGGAAATCAAATAAGAAACCGTGGGAGAGCGACTTCAAGTAGAACCCGATGGTTAACCCGAACCTGTCGGTTCCAGTTGAACGGAATAACCAACGACTTTTGATGACAGGCGTCTCGTACAAAGTCACGTCATTCTTAAAAAACCGACGACAAAACAACCGACTGTCAAAAAAAGGGTCTCGACCTGAAGAAAATAGTAGGTCCTGTGTGTTTTCTTGGGCACGTGATTCTGCCCGCAGACCGCAGAGGTCCTTTGACCGTTTCGGGTACTTGAAAATCGTGAGTTACCCTTCGGTTTTTTGTGGTTTCACGTCCTCCGGTGGTGACTTGGCCGCCGCCCTGGTTTCCTTCTGCGACCCTTCGATTAAAGTCACGTCGGTTCCTGCGAATCAGTTCGTCTGCAGACGAGCGCGATGGCAGCCGTTCCGAGGTATTTTGCAAACGGTTTTCGGGTTCGAACGGCCGCCAAAAATCGGCTATTGCACCTACCGAGGTGCGGTTGGTTGCATTCAACGCAGAAATGCATCAAGTATACGGGAAAATTTTGTTAGTTTGGCTGGTTGCTGCAGGCTTTAAAGAGTTTTTGGAATAGTGAAAAAAATCGACAAAAACCGCGGTTTTTGGTAGTTTTATGGAAAAAAACGCTTAAAGAAAGCATTTAGGGCCATGCAACCTGGGAGTAGGTGTACATCGACAAATGTCCTGCAAGAATAGCACCTGTTTGTTAAAAAATGATAATCGAGTTAATTTTTTGAACATTCGGAGACTGCACCAAGGGAACGGTTTTGGCCTCACACCCTCGAAAAACCCCTGAACCAATTGAATCTTCAGATCGATTTTGTTTTGCAGAGCAGCGCTCTCATTTCTCAGTCAAATGTTGGTAGCAGAACGTGGTTTCACCAACGGTTTTGATATCTGACGAAAAAAATTCTCTTCGCTCAGTTTTTTCCGAGGTTCAACCGCGAAAAAGGTTCAAAACCATTTTCTGGGGAAGAAAGTGTTGATAAGAATTTCTCGAATACATTCAATACAGTTTTATCAGTATAAAAATTCGATATACCTAAGTAAAAACTCCATTTTTATCAAAAAATTGGAAAATTATCCACTTTAACCAAACTTTTATCATTCTCTAAGTAGTTTTTATTCGAAATTTCAATTTCCGACTGAAAATTTCAATGCATTTTAAATAGTTTTATCGTACGCTTTGAAACCAAGCGTTTTCGGTCATCTGCCTTGAAATCCTCCCTAAGGAATGCCTATGATTGTTATGTTAAGTCGAGTGGTTTATCATTTTGTGGTCGGGTTCGAGTGGGTCGGTCTGACGAGGCGGAGCTGGTTTGTAAATGGGCCTTGTATTTAGTCGGAAGGTACTTAACACCTTCGGGGTTTATTGTTTGAGGAAACCCTTGAAAAAGATCCGGGTCGTAAAAACGGACTGTTTAAAACGTTCCTAGCTTTCCTCCCTTCCCATTGTTGGTTTTAAATTGACCTCTGCCTACAACGTAGGGTCGACCCATCATGGCTGCCATAACTTTTAGTAGTCGGTTTAACGTCAGGTGCTTCCCGGGCACGAAAGCGAACGTATCGCTAAAACGTTTCAATCCGTTTGTTAAATAAACGCACAGAAATGATTACAAGGTACGAGTGAGAGGTAACAATTTCGAAAGCGCCGTTAAACAGTCGTAATTCATAATTACGAGCGTCGGAGTCGATTAAATTTTAATGGTTTGTGTAAATATCGTTCCGATACTTATATGGTAACTGGTAATATGTTTTAACGTTTGTAGTTACAAGGGGGAGGTTAGTTATTTTTTCCGAATTATCATTCGCGTTTGTAAATCTCTTTGAGAAGAGCAAAGTACTATCTTCGTGTAGCGTTGTATTTCGAGAGAATTTCATCTTCACCGCAATAAATAAAAATAATAATTATTAAAAATTAATGTAATGATTAAAAATGAATGAATATGAAAAGAAAATGAATATAAAATTGCTTAAAGTGAATAAAAATAAATCGCGATGAATGGAAATTGATAGAAATTAATGAAAATAGCAATAAATGAAAATGAATAGAAGTTAATGAAAACTAATAGCAATGAATAGGATTGAATGAAAATGAATAGAAATGAATGAAAATGAGAAATAAATAACGATGGATGAAAACTTATAAAAATTATTGAAAATGAATAATAATGAATGAAAATTAATACAAACGAATGGAAATAATTACAATTAGTAGAAATAAACAAAAACTAATACAAATGCATGGAAATTAATTACAATTAATAGGAATAAACAAAAATTAATATAAATGCACGGAAATTAATTACAATTAATAGAAATATACTAATAACAACGAATAAAACTTGATAATAATGAATGAAAATAAATAATATTGAATGAAAATGAATACCAATGGATGAAAAAATTAATATTAATATAAATGAATGGAAATTAATCTCAATTAATAGAAATAAATAAAAAGTATTATAAATTAATGGAAATTAATTACCATTAATAGAAGTACCTGAACAAAAATTATTAACAATGAATAAAAATCAATAATAATGAATGAAAATAAATAATATTGGATGAAAAGTAAATAACAATGAATGAAAATAAATTACAATAAATGAAAATGAAAAACAATAAATGGAAAAAAGATGTTTAGGGTTAAGGATAAGTTGAAGAGCTTCTGTTTTCGAATTATTTTTCGAGATCGTCAATTTCATCGAGAAAAATAAAATATCCTCGCGTAATATGCAATTTTTAGGGGAAGATAGTTTTTACCGCTCTCACTTTCACAATAATTGTGATTTTTTTACTAAAATTTTTTTTTTTCACGTTTATCGAATTTTCTCTTTTTGAGCACCCCGGTTTCGTCCGATGTCTCTCTCCGGCTTCGAGGGGAACAGGAACAGATGCTCGACAAACTAGAAACCGGTTACATCCGCTATAAAAGCGTCTCCTAATGGTCTTCCGTTGTGTGGGTGACCTGTGACCTCTTGGACGTCGTTCCCTTGCCCAGGTTGGAAAAAGTGGTCGAAAATGGGCTCCGGCCAAAGATATCAAATAGGGGTTGAAGAACCGCCCCTGAAAGGGTTGCTGACTTGCGGTACGGCCTCCTGCTGAGCTTTACATTTCTTTCACTTCCTTTCAGCCCTAACGAAACTAACAAGCCGCAATAACAAAACTTTCGCTTTTCAACGCGTTTTTTCTTCTCCCTCTCGCCCCTCGGCGCACCCTTCTGCGCAGAATGGTTGTGACAGATCGTTTTTGTCAACAATATTTCGACGCCGGTCTCCGAGTTGTGCAAATCAACGTCGCACTCTTTCGGCCGAAATTTTCCGGTCAAGGTTCCGTATCGGGCCGCTGATCCGATTTTGATCAAATTGGACTGAAACGTTGCATTTCGCTCCAGCTGTATGCACATTTTTCGGCGAACATGAACCCAATTTGGGATTAAATCGGTATCATCGGCATTATGACGCATATTTAAAAAAAAAAAGAAATTTCTATTTATTCTACATTCTATTTATAGCCGATTTTGAAGGTGATGCCGAGGGTTTAGAATTTTTTGAGCATTTTCCCCTGATTCCTCGCACGATTTACCACATGTTAGCGGGGTTTTCTTGGATTTTTAGCAGACACATTTTTCTCCCTCAGATTTCTGGATTTTATTTGTTATTTAATTTTATTTCTTATTTATGTTATTTAATTTAATTTTATTTCTTGATTTTATGTTTTCTCGTTTGTACGGGTTTGAGGATGAACCTATTTTGATTTTCTCGAGATCGTTGAATTTCTCAGCTTTCTGCACATTTTTCACTTTTCTGAATGCCAAAATCGACCGAATTTCGGTAAATAAAAAAAAGGGGTTTAAACAAATTGTTGACAGCTAAAAAACGATTTTTCGGAATCTTGAATACTTGAGTACGTAGGTACCTACAAAATTAAAAAAAACTTAGTGCAGTCTTTGGGGAGATTGCAGAAAAACATTCGGGTTTTTTTACGCCTTTCAAGGACGGAGGAAAATTCAAAAAACTGACTCCCTCGAACAATTCAAGGAAAAAAACCGAGATTTTTTTCTGAAAGGGGGAAAAATTCGATGCTGAACTTCAGAACCATAAATTACGAGAAGATTCCACTCAGGAGGACTACCGATTCAATTTGTCTGCGGAGAAGGATGTTATTTAGCAAGCCGAAGGCAGTAAAAAGGTCCTTAGCGAGTTGCTGAGGTTAGAACGAGCTCAGGCAACAGGACCCGACTCCTCCTTCAATTAATATGTTAATGACGAAAGGTAGACCTTAGGCATAGCAGAAAAATACTCGAGCCTGCCTACCTGAGTTGAATTGTTCTCCTGAAACTGTCGAAGAATTATTGGGTTAGGCGTAAAAAAGGTTGTAAAAAACAATTCCTAGCTACGGCTGCGAGAAAGTAATAATCCATTTCGGTTAACTCTGCTCATACGAGGATAGCAGAATGATGTTAAGAGACGTTTTGTCTTGTGGCGAGAATCACGAGGGAGAGTGTCGGTTCCAGGGATAGTTGGAACGTATTCCGCTAGAGATCGCCTCTGATGTCGAGGCCCCGATTTCAAGGTTTTTCAAAAGCTACCTTGAAATTGTTGCTGTGACTGGCAAAATTTATCTAACCGATATCCGGGTAAGAAGATGCACTGCTGTGATGGGCCGAGGTGGCGTCAGCGTTGAACTCAACAAATGTTATTAACGTTTCCAAGATAAGTTCCTATGTCCATCACACCTTCAACCCACAATCGGATAGTTTGTGTACGAATTTACTTTCTGATTAAAATTTTGCATAGGTACGTTGACAGGTTTGTCAAATTTATTGCCTACATTTCCAAGAAAACCACTAATTCAGAGAACAATGTTTATCTGACGAATAAACTGGAATGATGGACCCCCTGATTGAAGGCATGATTGATGATAGGTCAATGATGATAATAGGCATGCTGACCCTTGATACAATTAATCCTTGAAATCTTGACCCATGATAAAGGCGAGCCAGTGACTAAATGAGCCATTACCCACTTCCGCAGAGGTCAATTTTGAGTTTTTGGTATCGTTGGAGTCAGAAAAAAAGCTCTATCGATCTCAAGTATCGGCAACACTGTGTGATTTTGGGCTGTATCAGATCGAACTACCATTGGACCATATAGGGAAATATCTAACAATTCCAGTTCTTATTGAGCAAAATCGGACGATATCTGATTATATCGGAATGTACCATGTCGGACAATAAACGATAATATTGGAAAATATCAGATAATAATGCACAATATATCGGAAAATCTAGAACATTATCTAGGGTTAACGGACCACATCGGAACATAATATGATATGATATTATCAGTCCATATCAGCAGTGTTGCCAAGGTGCGACCCCTGAGGCAACATCAAAAATCCCCAAATGTGAAAAAATCCCCGAAAACCCCAAAAGATATGAACAATATAAAAATATACTATTTCACATAAATCATACCTAACTCCATATTATACAACTACAATTTTAAATAGTACTAAAACTACAAACTAGTTAATACGCATTCTTTCTGACTACCTATCAGTAGAGTCAGTCAATGAACATACTAAAACATCAATACAAATTAGGGAAACATCCCAATTACCATATGACCTTCAATTGAGTACCTATCTTTTAATTCAATTAGCTGTGCAGCGGCAGTCTTAGTTGCTATTTATTTGCTGTATTTAGCTGTTATTTCTTAATTTATAAACTTTTTCCTAGTCCCTTTAACTTCCACGAAAACCCCCAAGAAAAACCCCAAAAAAATGTCACGCCTAAAATCCCCCTCTGGCGAAGAAAAACCCCCAACTTGGCAACACTGCATATCGGTCAATACCTCAATATCAGACAGCTAATGCTGATTATGATGGCATTTCAATTTCCCCTAAAATACTTAACGATAACAGATCTTCTGTAAAAATTTTTCCATCGATCTTCCTAAAATAAAATCGGTTGAAAATTCAATCGAGTCAATTCTTTCCGATTTTTGCGAAGAAAAATAAAATTGTCGCTCAAACTTTCGAATCGGAGCGCGACGATAACAAAAAGAACCTTCCGCATTTCCGGAGGAAACTCCGCAGGCAGTCCTGGCGATTCGTGTCATGTAAAGGAAGATAAATGAAGCCATTAATAAAATCGAGCGAAGAGATAAAGGGCCTGAGATGCTTTCTCACTGATCCTCGGACTTGGAGAAACATGCGTATGATTAATCCGACGACTTTTCAAAGCCGGCCATCAACGGGAGCTTCTTGGCGGCGAACTTGGTTGCATAAAGATAAGGACAACATTAGCTATTTTGCATTATTTGCACCGCCCGGGTAAACGAGTGGGACGAGGTAGAAGAAATTTGCTCGGATTATTCCCTCCGACAGTATAAATGGCCGGTGGATTTTTCCTGGAAATTACTCTCGGACATTTTTGCCCGTGGCATCGCAGGACAAAGGTATTTACCTTATTTACATGATTTCATGTGGGAATCCTAATCCTCGAGTCGGCCCAGCTAACGCCCCACGTTCTCGGTACAACCGTACCGTAAAATATCGATCTAATATATCGTTACATATTATGTAATGAGAATATCGGTAGCCGATATATCGAAAGAAAAATATCGATATCCGATATATCGAAAGAAAAATATCGATATCCGATATATCAAAAGAAAAATATCGATATCCGATATATCAAACAAAAAATTATTGGTATTCGATATATCGAAAGAAAAATATCGATATCCAATGTATCGAAAGAAAATATCGATAGCCGATATATCGAAAGGAAAATATCGATATCCGATATATCGAAAGGAAAATATCGATATCCGATATATCGAAAGAAAAATATCGATATCCGATATATCGAAAGAAAAATATCGATAGCCGATATATCAAACAAAAAAATATCGGTATTCGATATATCGAAAGAAAAATATCGATATCCGATATATAGAAAGAAAAATATCGATATCCGATATATCGAACAAAAATATCGATATCCGATACATAGAAAGAAAAATATCGATATCCGATGTACCGAAAGAAAAATATCGATATCCGATATATCAAAAGAAAAATATCGATAGCCGATATATCGAAAGAAAAATATCGATATCCGATATATCGAAAGAAAAATATCAATATCCGATATATCAAACAAAAAAATATTGGTATTCGATATATCAAAAGAAAAATATCGATATCCGATGTATCGAAAGAAAATATCGATAGCCGATATATCGAAAGGAAAATATCGATATCCGATATATCGAAAGAAAAATATCGATATCCGATATATCGAAAGAAAAATATCGATATCCGATATATCAAAAGAAAAATATCGATATCCGATGTATCAAACAAAAAATTATTGGTATTCGATATATCGAAAGAAAAATATCGATATCCAATGTATCGAAAGAAAATATCGATAGCCGATATATCGAAAGGAAAATATCGATATCCGATATATCGAAAGGAAAATATCGATATCCGATATATCGAAAGAAAAATATCGATATCCGATATATCGAAAGAAAAATATCGATATCCGATATATCAAACAAAAAATTATTGGTATTCGATATATCGAAAGAAAAATATCGATATCCAATGTATCGAAAGAAAATATCGATAGCCGATATATCGAAAGGAAAATATCGATATCCGATATATCGAAAGGAAAATATCGATATCCGATATATCGAAAGAAAAATATCGATATCCGATATATCGAAAGAAAAATATCGATAGCCGATATATCAAACAAAAAAATATCGGTATTCGATATATCGAAAGAAAAATATCGATATCCGATATATCGAATAAAAATATCGATATCCGATATATCGAAAGAAAAATATCGATATCCGATACATAGAAAGAAAAATATCGATATCCGATGTACCGAAAGAAAAATATCGATATCCGATATATCAAAAGAAAAATATCGATAGCCGATATATCGAAAGAAAAATATCAATATCCGATATATCGAAAGAAAAATATCGATAGCCGATATATCGAAAGGAAAATATCGATATCCGATATATCGAAAGAAAAATATCGATATCCGATATATCGAAAGAAAAATATCGATAGCCGATATATCAAACAAAAAAATATCGGTATTCGATATATCGAAAGAAAAATATCGATATCCGATATATAGAAAGAAAAATATCGATATCCGATATATCGAACAAAAATATCGATATCCGATACATAGAAAGAAAAATATCGATATCCGATGTACCGAAAGAAAAATATCGATATCCGATATATCAAAAGAAAAATATCGATAGCCGATATATCGAAAGAAAAATATCGATATCCGATATATCGAAAGAAAAATATCAATATCCGATATATCAAACAAAAAAATATTGGTATTCGATATATCGAAAGAAAAATATCGATATCCGATGTATCGAAAGAAAATATCGATAGCCGATATATCGAAAGGAAAATATCGATATCCGATATATCGAAAGAAAAATATCGATATCCGATATATCGAAAGAAAAATATCGATAGCCGATATATCGAAAGAAAAATATCGATAGCCGATATATCGAAAGAAAAATATCGATATCCGAAATATCGAAAGAAAAAATATAGATATCCGATATATCGAAAGAAAAATATCGATATCCGATATATCGAAAGAAAAATATCGATATCCGATATATCGAAAGAAAAATATCGATATCCGATATATCGAAAGAAAAATATCGATATCCGATATATCGAAAGAAAAATATCGATATCCGATATATCGAAAGAAAAATATCGATATCCGAAATATCGAAAGAAAAAATATTGATATCCGATATATCGAAAGAAAAATATCGATATCCGATATATCGAAAGAAAAATATCGATATCCGGTATATCGAAAGAAAAATATCGGTATTCGATATATCGAAAGAAAAATATCGATATCCGATATATCAAAGAAAAATATCGATATTCGATATATCGAAAGAAAAATATCGATATCCGATAATATCGGGTAAAAATATCGGAACTTATTCATCAGTTTTAGGAATAGGACATCGAGAAGAGAACATCAATATTGATCGATGACGATTTGAGTGGCATCGATACGTTCTCCAATATTGAGTGAAAATATCCCTGGTAATATCAAACGATTTAATATATCGTTACATATTATATAATGAGAATATCAATATCCAATATATCGAAAGAAAAATACCGATAACCGATATCGAAAGACAAATATCGTTTTCCGATATATCAAAAGAAAAATATCGATAGCCGATATATCGAAAGGAAAATATCGATATCCGACATCTCAAAAGGAAAATATCGATATCCGACATATTGAAAGAAAAATATCGATATCCGATATATCGAAAGAAAAATATCGATATCCGATATATCGAAAAAAAAATATCGATATCCGATATATCGAAAGAAAAATATCGATATCCGATATTATCGGGTAAAAACATCGGAACTTATTCATCAGTTTTAGGAATAGGACATCGAGAAGAGAACATCGATATCAATATCGATGACGATTTGAGTGGCATCGTTACGTTCTCCAATATCGAGTGAAAATATCGCACTAAAAATGTAGGTAATACGAATGAAATAAAACAAAAATATGCGCAAGCAGTGAATCAATAGAAATAATGTGGATCAAAGCTACCTATTTGTTCTGAGAGTAAACAGTGAACTGAATCGATGTTATCGGAGCCGAAGCATCCATATTCCGATAATATCGAATGTATGGCATCGATGGAGAAACATCGTAATATCGAAGCGAAACATCGATATTTCGAATATCGATGTCAATGTCCCATACTTGATTTGCACCCTTGCGCGAACAGTGTTATAACTCAAAAATCCCCTTTTTCAAAAACCGTGAAAAACTGTCCCAAGAATAAATTTATTGCTAGCTGGAAATAAATCCGTAACATAATAAAATACCGTTAAATAATTAGTTAAGAACGCTCTTTTAATCTGACTGTTCAATAAGATTCAGGTTACCTACTCAAATTGGGTTGTCCCAAAGTTTTTTCGAATGATTTTGTCAAGAGTTGTCCAAAACCGTTCAATATTGCCTGATATATTCCGATGTAGGTACCTTGATGTTTTCATCCTGGGCCCATAACCTGTTGATTTGTGAAATTTAAGGAACCAAAAAGTAGAGATTTAAGTAATTACAAACCTCCTCGTTCTCTAAGAAAACAATTCGTAACTGCTCGAAATTCAGGCAATTTACGGTGAAAATAAAACGTCCCAGAAAACTTGCCATGTAGGACATGGAATTTTATCATTTTAATTACTTAAGCTCTCTTCCGCTCGCGTCATTATTTTATCAGTACGCTTTAAAAGAGGGTTTCTAAATGATTTCATGCTGCGCTCAGTATGTAAAGGTCTATAGATCATCTGGCAATCTCACATCTTTCGTTCCGAGCCGTCCGGTGACATGAATGCGAGGCCCCGTTTTGTTTCACATTGTACCTTGAGGCGGTTTAAGGAGGCAATGAAAGATTTGGCGCATTAATCAAAAGTATGTTATACGAACTCATCTCTGGAACAGACAGTGACTTGCTTTTCCTGTTGTTAACCGTTTTCCACGGTCTGATAAGATTTTTTCCATATTTACGAGGTGAATTAAGTTTCGACAGCGAGAAAAATCGAATTCAGGTATTTAAATCGTCGAATTACCCACGACGATTGGTTCCTACTAAAAAACGCAAGTCACCAAGTGTTGTTGTTGTTGTGGATCTAAATGCTGACGCAGACCGTGGCTAGCAGGAAAAGTGTTTGTTCTACATTGAAACTTCGATTCAATTCAATTTTTTCGGCTAATATTTTGTAGAAATTGAAGAAAGACATTTTTTAAATCGAAAAACATCAAATCAACAATAAGCAGTAAAAACGCGAGGTGGGAAAATTTGAAAATTTAATTTCTCGCATTGTCACTTCTCGCAAATTGAAGTCGTAAAATCCGATTTTATATCGGCCGGTATTTATTTTCATATTTTCATCCTCTCGATCCGGCACGGAAAACGTGGCTTCCAGGAAACGTAAAATATCTCCGTCGAGTATGACGTTAAAAACATTGCCGACTATGACATTTACGACGACTCGTGGCTCAAGTGTCCGACAAGTCGAAGTTATTCTCGACTTTAAGACTCTCCGGCTAAACTGTCGGACTTTGATGGAAAAAATGAGACCATTTATATTTCTGGAGTTGAGTCAAAAATTTCAGGATTGACCGCTTTGAGTAGATGTAGTGGAATACTCCGTAGAAAACGGGCTATTTAGGTACTAAATAGGCCGTTTTTTTAGTTTTTTTATGTTTTTTACTTTTTTTTTTAATTTTTCAACATACCTATTATGTTAACGCTGACAAAACATTCAACTTCCAGACAACAACAACAAAAAGTTCCCCCACTGTTGCCAAGTTGGGGGTTTTCTCAACAAATTGGGAGTCTTTTTTAATACCAGAGGGGGAATTTGGGGGTTAAATGTACTTTCAAACAAGTTACAATTTAAAATTGTAGCGGTGCAGTCTAAAGTTAGGTCATGTTTCATGAGATTTACTAACTTTTGGTTTTTTTTGGGATTTTTTTCTTATTTGGGGGGATTGGGGAGTTCTGACGTCCGCACTTTGGCAACACTGAGTAACTAACAAGGATGTTATACATGAATAAACTCGTCGGCCTATAAAATGGCCGTTAGACAAAAAAAGAATACAACAACAACAATAAACGCGTGATTGATTTTGCCTTATCAACCTGGCTAATTACTGCCATAGTGATGAAGTTAATTATCTAATTAAACCCTCCTTAAGTTGGTGTAATACAGTGCCTGTTATTTCATTTTTATTGACGTGAAAATTGTCTTCCACGGAATGTATTTACATCATATTTATCGGATCGCCCTGAATTTCCCGCCATTTCGCACTATGCAAAGCTGCGAAACGAACAACATATTCCGCTACGAAATGCATAATTAATGCAAGGTTAAACTTGTATCCTAGGACTTGGCGTGTCGAACAGCAGTTACTTTGGCATAGCCTTCTGTGTGGTCCCAGATCCAAGGATACATGTATAATGTGTGCTCCCTTCTTCCTTTCGAATATCAGACAAGGAGGTTGCATGTTATCACTTGTAACATAAGGGGTGCGAGCATTCAGCATAATTGTACCCGGGTCCAAGGTAAATTACAGCAGTATTATGTATGAAAAATGTATCCGTATATAGCCGAATTCGTGAAAAAAACTCGGATGGATGGAGAAATTGTTTAATATCAGTTATTATACCGCCAATTATGAAAATCGCGCCCTTAAATTTGAAAACGCCATATCTGACACGATCCATGGCGTCGAGGAGGGAAGTTCGTTCAGAAATTCTACAAAAAATTATCCTTCGATAAGTAAATTAGGTGAGAGAAATAGGAATTCGTTGGAATAATTCTACGATCTTTCCTTCGAGAACTTCGAGGTGACAATCTACTTGAACCTAATAATATTGAACAATTGTTTATGGGGATTTTGCGATTTCCATGCAAGGAGCTGTTATGCCTTCATGTTTCACACAAAAGACACGATTGCGGTTTTTCATTCATCTCTCAACCATACGCTTACCAATTACCTTCTTATCCACTCATTTAGTCACTCATCATTCACTCATCGTTCATCATTCACTCATCATTCACTCATCGTTCATCATTCACTCATCATTCACTCATCGTTCATCACTCACTCATCATTCGCTCATTATCCACTCATAATTCACTCATCGTTCACTCATCTTCCACTCATCATCCACTCGTCATTCACTCATCACTCACTCATCATCCACTCATCATTCACTCATCACTCACTCATCATTCACTCGTTGCTCACTCATCGCTCACTCATCGCTCACTCATCTTTCACTCATCACTCACTCATCATTCACTCATCACTCACTCATCATTCACTCATCCCTCACTCATCATCCACTCATCATCCACTCATCATCCACTCATCACTCACTCATTATCAGAGATGGGCATATTCGTATTCCGTGAATACGAATACGAATATATTCACTTGATCCGTATTAGTGAATACGAATACGAATATATTCGTATTCACGGTCTGCGAATACGAATATATTCACTTAAGTTGTATTAGGTGAATACGAATACGAATACGTTTGTATTCACGAAAAATACTGTGAATATATTCATATTCACGAGGGAGAATACGAATATATTCGTATTCTCGAGGGAGAATACGAATATATTCGTATTCACGGGGGTGAATACGAATATATTCGTATTCTCCCTCGTGAATATGAATATATTCACAGTAATTTTCGTGAATACAAACGTATTCGTATTCGTATTCACCTAATACAACTTAAGTGAATATATTCGTATTCGCAGACCGTGAATACGAATATATTTGTATTCGTATTCACTAATACGGATCAAGTGAATATATTCGTATTCGTATTCACGGAATACGAATATGCCCATCTCTGCTCATTATCCACTCATATTTCACTCATCGTTCACTCATCATCCACTCATCACTCACTCATCATCCACTCATCACTCACTCATCATCCACTCATCATCCACTCATCATTCACTCATCACTCACTCATCATTCACTCATCATCCACTCATCATTCACTCATCACTCACTCATCATTCACTCATCATTCACTCATCGCTCACTCATCATTCACTCATCACTCACTCATCATTCACTCATCATTCACTCATCGTTCATCATTCATTCCTCATTCATTCATCATTCATTCATTCTTTCATCGTTCATTCATCATTCATTCATCCCTCTTTCATTCGTTCATCGTTCATTCATCGTCCATTCATCGTCTATTTATCTTCCGATCGTCCATGCATCGCACATTCATTGCTAAAAAAAGATTTGAAAAAATTTCGATTTTTTTCGTCTACCATATTTTTGGAAATGTCAACTCACCCAGATTGGTGGTGAGGCCGTCGAGATCTTTGGGCTTCCGCTTCCGGGGCCGCCCTTTCTGGCGTGGAGCAGGCGGGCCGCCGCCGTTGAAGAAGGAATTCGCCGCCGCCATCTTGATCGGATGGTCGGGCGGGGGCGGGGGCGGCGGCGTCGGGTGCGGGCCGCCGCCGAGGCGGGGGTGGAACTCGGGCGGCGCGAAATGCGGCGGCGGCTCGCTCGGCGGGATCGGCACGTGGTAGGCGGGCGAGAGCGGAGGCAGTTCGGCGTAGTGGAGGCGGCAGAAGACGGCGCCGTCCCGCATGCCGAACGTGTCGCCTTTGGTGAGCGGGGCCGAGCAGACGGCGCACGTGAAGCAGTGCACGTGGAAGACGAGCTCGCGCGCTCGCATGACGAGTTCCGAAGACGAGATCGCCGCCTGGCACCGGGCGCAGCGTTTCATGCCGAATAGCCTAAAACAAAAAAAAAATGAAATAAATTAACTTAAATTACGAATGAGACGAATCCAGCTGCAAAACAAAATTATCGACCTTTTCGATGAGGAAAACAAAATTTGCCAAAATTACGATTTCGTTTGAACAATTATACCTAGGAATGCGCCAAACTATCGATCAAAATACTAATTTAAAAAAACAAAATTTTCAAATTTTTCAAAAAAATTAAAATTTATTACTTTTCTTTGTTTTTTTTTTGAAATTTTTTGATTTTTGCAAAATTTGACAAAAAACCTACTAAAAATTGCCTTAATTTTCCAAAATTCCACTTACGGATCGAACGGATAGTCATTTTGCAATTCGAACGGAGCCACGAATTCGTTCATATCGAAAGGCAAGTATTCCGCCATCGTAGTTACCTATGTCCAACATTTACGAACACTTACGAAGCACTGTCGACATTCTGTTGTACTCGAAAAACTCTATCAGAGGGATGAAGGTTGACTTTTTAATTGCGAAGTTATCTAAAAGCTAGTTCTTTTTTTATCCCGATTTCGGAAAAAAATTCCGATTTCACTGAGAAAAATAACGAAGAACGAAAATCGGAGTGTTTTATCGTGTTTTTTGCTTCTCGCGCGATAAAAAATAATGATGCTTTCAAAAGAGATAGTTGATAAGAGGTATTGCGCAAGGGAATTGCCCATTCGAGAATTTACTAAGCACTTCAAAGACAAAGCGTGACAAAAAAATGGAATTTTACATTATTGATACAAAATATTTGAAATTATCGAGCTACATTCCGATAAAAGCGTGCACGTGCGATAACAAAAATCGAATTTTCGTCATAAAGCTTTGAAAATCGGCTCCTCGTAGACGCGTTACCATTTTCCTAGTCCGAGTCGTGACAATCGTGACTGGACCTGAGGGCGACCCTTTCATCCGGCGAATCTCCCATTGCACTTCTGGGAACGCCCCTAGAACCTGTTCCTCGGCAGTGGCCCTCCACCTTCTCCAAGCTGCCAGCTATACGATTTTCAATTCAATTACATACCGCGATTTGAAATTTTTAAAAATCTAAATTTTCCACAGGTCAAAAACAATTCTTTAAACCAATCGGTTCATGGTGCGATTCTTTTTGGAGCGGAAATCCTAAACTTAATTCGAATTTTTCGTTGAATTACATCAAAAATATTTTTCCCGTCGAATTTAGCGAATGAAATAAGTTATCTTCAACAGATTTTCGCTTTGTGTAACTTTAAAAACCATTCGACCCGTCGTACCACGCGCTCCCGCCTCTCCTACCACGCGCTCCAACGCTCCGACTACCAAGCGCTCATCACTCCTACTAGCACGCGCTCATCACTTCTACTACCAAGCGCTCATCACTCCTACTACCAAGCACTCATCGCTACTACTACCAAGCGCTCATCACTCCTACTACCAAGCGCTCGTCACTCCAACTACCAAGCGCTCGTTACTCAGTCTACCGAGCGCTCATCACTCCAGCTACCAAGCGCTCTTCACTCCTACTACGTCGCGCTCTTACCACGACGCGCTCTCACTGCTGATACTACCACGCGCGCTCGCCACTCCTACCACGCGCTCTCGCCTCGCAGACACCTGACTGATCAAAAACTATAGCAACTCAAACTCCTGAAAATGTAACTCAAAAATTAATATTTTATTCTTCGCAAATCATCGGCTCAAAATCGAACGCTTTTCAAACGCCCTTACTCGTCGTTTTTCTTCCGAAGTTTTCAAAACAAGTTCACCGAAGTAACAAGGCTATTTCAATGAAAATAAAATCCCCCCGTCGCCCCTCGTCCGTCTTCCCGACGACATTCAGTTTGAACTTGTCGGCTGATAAACTCTCCACGTGGTTTATGGAGCTTCCTATCTCTCGGTCGTACAAATCCCCCGGCTAACAACTTCACTCCAACACAAGACAGTGGTCGTGTTTATTTATTGGAACAAATCTCCCGTTCGGTCGTTCTGGTTTCACCCCATATAAAGATGTCAACGACCATTGGCACATTTGTTGGCGCTATTTTATCGCGGACGACGCTTCGGAGAATATTCGACTCGAGCCGAACCGCGGATGGGAAAAAATTCGATCAAATTTATCGGTATTGAAAGAAGCGACGAATTTTGAAAACTTTCTCGAAAAAAGTCAAAACCGAACTTCACACAGAAATTGAAACCCAAACTCAAATTGATACTGATACACAAACTCAAACCGATACTAATGCTCAAATTGACACTCAAAAGTCAAAATAAATGTAAACTCAAACAAAACTCGAACTGGAACTCAAACAGAAACTGAAAACAAAACACCAACTCAAAGTTCAAAAGAAAGGTAAACTGCTCAAACTGATAACTGACTGAAAACCCAAAACCCGAACTCAAACACATACGGAGACTCAAAATTATACTAATACTCGAACTGAATTGTCGAACTCAAGGGTCAAAAGAAAGGTAAACTCAAACTCCAACTGGAAATCAAACTGAAACTAAAACTCAATCTGATACTGATACTCGGACTCAAACTGAATTTAAAACTCACATTGACACTGACACTCAAACCGATACTGGCTCACAAACTCAAACTGAGACTCAAGCTTGAACTAAAACTAAAACTCAAAAGTTACAGTCGAAGTTTGATTTCCAATTTCAGTGTAAGTTTGAGTTTGAGTTTTAATTTCAGTTTGAGTTCCAGTTTGAATTTGAATTACAGTTTGAGTTTCAGCATCGGTTTGAGATTTAGCTTCAGTTTGGGTTCCAGTTTGAACTTCAGTTTTTGTTTCAGTTCTAGCTAATGTTTGGGTTTCAGTTTGAGATTCGGTTTGAGTGTCAGTTTGAGTTTTGATTTCAGTTCGAGTATCAGTTTTAGTTTGAACTTGAGTTTTAGTTCCAGTTTCAGTTTGTGTGTCAGTTAAAGTTTCAGATTGAGTTCGAGTTTCAGCTTTAGTTCGAGTTTTAGTTTCGTTTGAATTCCAGTTCGAGTTTCAGTTTAAATCGGGGTTTTTCCCATTTTTGGGCAAATTTTTATTTATTTTTCTCAAATTTAACCCTGGCACATTTGTTTGGCGCAAGAAACGCCAATATCAACGCGTATGAGGTCAGGTTAGGAAGATGGCACAGTTTCCAAATTCGGATCGAAAAACGGAATCTTGCACCCGCAAGTCGACACGCGCTCAACGTCCAATTAGGCGGCGGTCGATATTTCCCTCAGAATCTGTCACGTCCATCGAATTTCTCCCTTTTTCCCCTTACCCGACTAGAATTTTTCCCATTTCGGACTCGCTCGTTACCTTCTGTCCGAGTTCGGGTAGCGGACGTTTTTTCACAGCGATGCCATTTCGAGAGCGATTTCTCCCCTCCCGGCATCCGCGGTCGCCATCGCCAAAGAGGGTTCTCTATAAATAATGGATGTACCCCTCGAATGGATTACAGTTAGTTCCCCTTGGTGCGTTCACCTTTGGCAGAATATCATTAGGGCCCGAGTAAAGCCATACATGAGTCCAACTGAAAGGCTGACTTTATTTGGTATTCAAGCGCCGGTCTACGCGATAGTTTCGACATTGGCATTCGATTCTATTGTATATATGTACCGAAGGAACATTATAGGAGCGTTTGAATTATTCATGCGCGTTTCAAGTGTCAATGCTTTAAATTCGAGGAGAAATAAATGAAAATGTTTTTAATGGAATTTTTTTGCAAAAAAAACGTATACATCAATTTAGGATACATCAAATCCAAAAATTTGCCTCTCTGGATACTACGCGCTCCAGCCGCTCCTGCTACCACGCGCTCTCGCCACTCCTGCTACTACGCGCGCTCACCACTCCTGCTGCTACGCTCTCTCGCCACTCCTGCTGCCACGCTCTCTCGCCACTCCTGCTGCCACGCGCTCTCGCCACTCCTGCTGCCACGCGCTCTCGCCACTCCTGCTGCCACGCGGTCTAGCCACTCCTGCTGCTACGTGCTCTGGCCACTCCTGCTACTACGCGCTCTCGCCACTCCGACCACTCAGCGCTCCATCGCTCCTACTACCACGCACTCTTGCCACTCCTACAACGTCACGCTCCACCACTACGACCACGCGCTCTCGCCACTCTAAATTCTATGCAAACTCGACGCGATCGTTCGCAAAATCCTTTGCCGAAATGGAGCGACTAATAAAAAACTGAAACTTTTCTAATTACTTTAAAAAATCTAAACTTCTTGCCTTTACTGAAGAAGATCCCGATTCGACTCCATCTCGCCGATAACGAATTAAATGTAAAAAGTTCCACCGTGTAAATACAGATCGGTTATCCCGCTATCCTTTTCAGCACCTAGACGCGGAGTCACGCTTCGCACGAACTAACGAACAGTTCGACACCGCGGGGGACACCTAACGTCTAAATTGTCTACGTCTAAATACACACAAGCCATCGGGTTCGTGACGAAATTAAATTAGGTTGTCCCGGAGAGCTGTTCGGCGTTCGTCTTGCCAGCGACGTTGATATATCGTCGGCCGTTCGGCGAACTTGTTCGTGATCTGGTCTTCCATTATTTACTTACCCGTTTTTATTTATATATGGCTCCGAATATGTGGGACCAGTTTGAGTTAAATTGCGTGGAAATTTCGTCATTTTCGATTTTTAATTGACCCCATGACGTGGAATGATTTTGTTCAGATTTATTTTTTGAAAATTGAAGTTTTAAAGTGAAGTTAGGTATTTAGGTGGACGTAGGCGTACAAAAATGTATCCACTAACAAATGATACATAACAAATACATAATGATATTAAGTACCTACATATTAACAACAATTTAAAAATCAGGTTCTATGAATAATAAAAACGAAAATTAATAATATAGGTATCAGTCAATAAGGACTTGAATGAAAGGCCCTGAATGGCGCCGAGGAGATTTGCGGCCAGCTGGACTTTCGTTTCGGCCCAAGTGGACAACCGTTTTGGACAAAGGAGCGGCGTAATCCTGAGTTAGGCGTCAACATAAATGGCCTCCCATAGAGCGATTCAACTTCGTGTTTCGGTCTTGGAAACGGACAACAAAATCAATGGAAAACCGGCGAGAAGTTGAACCGGATTTACGATCAGTAGTACAAAAGAGGCGTACCGGCGAATGATCGGATTTACCAACGATAGGTGTGACCCGAAAAATTGAGCGAATCTCCTCATGCTGTAAGAGCAACTGGTCTGTCAAAAACATTGAGCAAAAATGATTATTGTCTTGAAAATTTGAAAAAAAAAAAACATTTCTGAGGCTAAAAATTGTTAAAAATCATTATCCAATTGTAAGAAATGGAAAACTTACCTAAATAGATATTTTTGAATCGATTTTTGATCGAAGCAATTGTTGAAATTGTGAACCACAAGCTACGTCGCTACCGCCCTCCACCACTCCGACTACCGAACGCTCTCCACTCGCTCCTGCCACTCCTACCATGTCGCGCTCCACTACTTCAACTACAACGCGCTCTCCACTCGCTCCTGCCACTCCTACCATGTCGCGCTCCACCACTCCGACTACCGAACGCTCTCCACTCGCTCCTGCCACTCCTACCATGTCGCGCTCCACTACTTCAACTACAACGCGCTCTCCACTCGCTCCTGCCACTCCTACCATGTCGCGCTCCACCACTCCGACTACCGAACGCTCTCCACTCGCTCCTGCCACTCCTACCATGTCGCGCTCCACTACTTCAACTACAACGCGCTCTCCACTCGCTCCTGCCACTCCTACCATGTCGCGCTCCACTACTTCAACTACAACGCGCTCTCCACTCGCTCCTGCCACTCCTACCACGTCGCGCTCCACTTCTCCGACTGCCACGCGCTCTTGCCACTCCTACGACGTCGCGCTCCACCAATAGCCTCAATGACCAATGATTTTCTAGTTAAACTATAAAATCTCATCCAAGTAAATGAAAAATTCGTTAATAAAAAAAATTAGAAAAGAAGTAATAAAATAATTTTAAAGGAATTTTCTCAAAAATCTCAGTTTGCGTACCTGATTGTACATTTTTAACTTTAATCGAAAAACAATTCGAACGACCCCGTATACCTGAAATGCTGGCGTGGGCAAGGATGTTTATGATTTATGGCTCTCCGGCCATAACCATTAGCGAAGTGATTCGGCCTCTTGAACGGACGGAGGCTCGTATTGTCCGCTGTTTATACAACGTGTTCCTCTTCGGGGCATAAATTTCGCACAACGGCTCATAAATTCGACCGAAGGGCCAAAGAGAGTAAAAATTTCGTGAATGGACGCCAGACTTATGTTCGTATTTAACAGTATAGAATTCGTCGAATGTTCTTTTATCACTTTTGAGAGGTTTTTCTCTTTTGAGAACGCCCATAAGAATGAATGGGAGAGTGGTTAACCTCGAAAACCGGGTGCGACAATATTTTGAAGGTTTTTTTTCCCCTTTAAGGATAAAAAGATAATAACCACTTTGTGCTTCGACACCCGTTTAGTCCCTAGGAAGTTTTCGCTGAGGTAAAAAAGGGTTGTTTTTGTTGTGCTCCGGGGGGCGCGCGGTTCAATTGGGATCGGACCTGATTGACATCTGAACTCGGCTCACAATCGTACCGGAAACGTTTCGCTGGCCGTGTGAACTCGGATGAAAAAGTCGAAACGTGCAATTACCGATCCTTATCAAACGAGAAAGTAACGGATCTTCGAGGTGTTGTTTGATAAGGGTTTTTTCGAATGCTTGTTACGAGAGTTGTTTTTCTGACGATTTTTCAGTCTTGGTCTTATCTGGGATGGAATATTTTACAAAAATATTGAATCACAAGACATTTTTTAATTTGAAGAGTTGTGGGGGAAGTGCAAAACGGGGTAATTGTAAATGCAGTCTTAAAAAACAGAAAATGAGGTTGCTATGGGTGTTGTAGGCAAACTTATTAGCCTTTCATGTGCCACTAGAGTGCGCTTAAGTTTTTTATAACACTTGGGTGAGGTTATATGTTGTGTGCTGTTATATATGATGTCAAGGTGATGGAGGTTTTTGTATCCATCTTCATCCAGTCTCGGGCTGAGTAATTTGAACTCTGAACAGGTAATCTACTCCGAATGTCCTAGTTTCATTGCAAACATAACATTTTGTAAAACTTTGGTTTTTTAAGGAAATAAGGCGTGATCTGCACATGCCCTTTTGCACCTTACATTATTCAACACGAAATTTTCAGTTGTTGAAAGGTAAAATATTTGAAATAACTGCAAAAAATGTTCAAACAGCTATCCCAATAAATCTTGGCGAATCTATCGTTATTTTTTCTCAGCAGGCTCGTCCGAGAAACGAAGATGGGGCGCACGATGGGCGGAGCCGTTTGATTGATCGCTCAACCGAAGAAGACGAGAAGCGAGAAAGCGAAGGGAGGAAAAAGGACGAATAGAAGCGAAGGATGCGGTCCCCAGGAGCTCGTGACCCCGACTATCTTCGGCAGGACAAAGGACCTTCGAGAGCCCGGGTTCGTTACAGACGTTTGTCGACAGAAGTGCGCCCTCCTATGACGTGACACGATTTCGAAGCTCGAGGATTCTTGAGAATTGATGAGAAAAAAAGATTTTTCAGTTTTATATGGAATTATCCGAGGAATATGAATAATTTGAAAAAAATTAAACGAAAATATAAGACAAAAATTGGACCTGCTTATTGCAGAGGATTGTATCGGCGGTTTTCAAAAGGTTTATTTAGCATAATTAGCTTTTAGATACAATGATTGGAAATTTAATGAACTTCCCAACGGTGCAGTCAAAATTGAATTTCAAAATTGAAATTAAAGGAGCAATGGCTGTTTTAGTAAATTAAGATCTAAGTGTCATTTAGAAGCAAGCAAAAAAATGTTAAAGAGTAATTTTTGTTGGAAATCGGTCGTAGAATCGATTTTTTGCCTGAGGGTAAAAATCCTCAGGTTTACACCCTGAAGTCGTGGACGTACCCTGCCGCCAGAGAGCGTCTAATGCTCCTAGAGTACCGCTACGTCCGCACAGAAACCCAATTCTCATTTTCGTACATTTCTGCAGCTGCCGCCATCCGTTCCCGTAAATTGATGGTTAAATACTCGTAGATTGAGACAGTTTTTCAAACAGTTAACCTCGCGACTGCTCCGATTCCGACTCCCACGGTTGTGAAACGCTTTGAATTGTATATCAGGCCGACATTAACGATTTTTTTCTCCATTTTTTATTACCGTACGGTTACGACGGACGGCGAGCTTTGATCATCGCTCTATGACGGTGTACATATTCTTCGCATCGCTTGTTTTATTTCCGATAAGCGAGCGAAGCTAGGAGCGGATTTTTGTCTTCGGAGCCCCCAACATTTTCCAACTATTGGCAGGGGGTCCCGAAAAAACCGAGTGCGTGACGTTTCCTGACGTTGATAGCGTAATTAGGAAGGATCCTCTCAGCAGGACACGCCCGCTATCTTGGACTAGCATAAAATAACGATAAAACAGAAATCTCCCGCATTTTCTCCACTACTGACGAAAACCGTTTGGGATAATACGATTAAACTAGCCATTCGTCGTTAACTATCATATCAACTAATTAAGGAGAATAGTGCGCGAATGAATATTCAGTAAAATCCGCCTAAAGGGAGAATAAACTTCGAAAAGACGTCAGCCTTTCCGGTTTGTTTAATCTTCCGCGGAAGGAGCCATCGCATTTTCGGCGATTTATTCCGACGGTAAATTTCATTCAAACGAGGCGCAGGTTGTGAATCGGTCGTAAAGAAGGCGGGCAACATGTTTGGGAATTACGTTAAATTGGGTGTTGATTAAAGTTAAGAATTGTTCGGAAATGCAAATGCCGGCCCTCCGCGGGGGGTTTACGTTCATTGAACATGGCAGGTAATTGAATTTGTGTTAGGTGCAGCCGCGCAGGTCCGAAAACGGGAATATGCTGCCTTTGAAAATCAGAAAATAGCTATGCCCTTCATGGGTGTTGGAGTAGACTTATTAGCCTACACAAGATGCCGGTAGAGTGCGATAATGTCATTGGATAGCAGCAGGGTGAGGTTATATGTTACACTGCGCTATCATATCTGATATCAACATGATGGAGGTTTTTGTATCAGTCGTCATCCAGTCTGGGGTTGTGATTTGAACTCTGACAAGGTGTTAATACAATTCGAGTGTTCTAGTTTCATTTTAAATTGGAAATTTTGTAAAAACTTTGGTTTTTCGATTGAATAATGCATGATCTGCTCTCCCCCCCGTTTTCTCTAAAAGGAGAAGAGGTAAGACAAATGTTCATGTGCAGACCTCAGCTCTATTCCCTAAATTGCTGAATTATGTCAATTGCAGAGTTCCACACTTCCCCCTAAACGTACTGCCCAGAGAACTACGAAACCTAAGCATAATCAAGCATTTCGCCGCACAAAAATTAAAATAAAATACGAAATAAATATCTAAAAAAAAAAAACTTTCTAAAATCCGCAACCTTGAAAAGATCGAATATCCTTCATGGGAAGGTGAGCAAAAACGACCACGCGTCTCCCATGTTTACACCCATCCTGTTTGTTGACATACGCGAGCGAAAATGTCTTCCATCCGGCTGATTTACTGTTAACCCTTCGCATTATATGTAGACGAGCGGGGAAAAAATTGCGTAAAAAGCTCCAATAAAACCAAAGGCGATTCCAAGCTCAGGTAGAAAACCCACGTTTGCGAGACAAGAGCAATATAACGGACTATATAGCCTGCGTATATCACTTGCATGGATTCCGAGAAGTGGATCTCTAAAAACGCGGACATCGGAGCGCAGGAGGTAATTTATGGGAAAGTTAATGCGCCGGATTGTGGGCCGATGAGAAGAGAGCGAGACTCAGGCTCCTGTCCTCGGATTGTAAACTTAAATCATAAAAGAAGTTGCAGCGGATTTTTACGAGAGCGAACCGTCCGTCTCAAGGAGGCCGGCACTATACGACCTGGAACATGCGATTAAGCAGTTAAAACCTCGAATTGACCTACAAGTTGGAGCAGGTGGAGAGTTTTTTGAACTCCGAATGGAATCTTGGAGGGTTTCGATTCGTTTCGACTGCCTCGCTCTCATGTTTGCCTGAGGACGCAACTTTTTCGAGAGTGAGGCAAACTGAGGATTCTTCTGCCGAAGACACCTGGCGTTCTTCAGGACACCTGAAGACCCATGATGATGTTTCTTTGGTGGAAAAACTGCTTGGTCGCTTGGAAATCAGCTTTTCTGCCAGACATTCCTCCTTGCCAGAGATTTTTTCAGCGTCCAAGGATTCTCTTGCGAAGGACACTCGGCCTCCGTCAGAACTACCAAGGATTCATGATGAAGTTTCTTTGGTGGAACAAGTGCCGGGTTGATTGGCATAGGGGTTTTTTGCCTGAGGACTCTATTTCTTCAAGAGTGAGGACCCGGAAAACTGAGGATCCTTCCGCCGAAGACACCTGGCGTTCTGCCGAAGACATCTGGCGTCAGTCAGGGCACCCGAAGACCCATGATGATTTTTCTTTGGTGGAAAAACTGTTAGGTTGCTTGGAAATCGGTTTTTCTGCCAGTCGTTCAGTGCTGCATTCCTAGGAGTTTTGGTACAATGACAGAAGCATCCAAGGATTCTCTTGTGAAGGATATCCCGGACTCCCAAGGTTCCAAGATGAAGTTTCTTTGGTGGGACAAGTGGCATATTATGCCAATCAGCCCTGCACTTGTCCCACCAAAGAAACTTCATCATGGATCCTTGGGAGTCCTGGATATCCTTCTCAAGAGAATCCTTGGACGCTTTTGTCATTGTACGGAAACTCCTAGCAATGCAGCACTAGATGACCATATGAGCATATTATGCTCTTCTTGGCTGAGGACGCTACTTCTGAGAGTGAGGACCAAAAAACTGAAGATTCTTTTGCCAGGACTTCCTCTGTCAGGACACCTGAAGACGCATGATTTCTATGAGAGTGAGACCCGGAAAACAGAGTGTTCTTCTGCCGAAGACACCTGGCGTTCTGCCGAAGACATCTGGCGTCAGTCAGGACACCCAAAGACCCAAGGTGATGTTTCTTTGGTGGAAAAGCTGCTTGGTAGTCAGGAAATCGGCTTTTCTGCCAGGCATTCAGTGTTGCATTCTTAGGAGTTTTGGTACAACGACAGAAACGTTCGAGGATTCTCTTGCGATGGACACTCGGCTTCTGCCAGAGCTACCAAGGATCCATGATGGAGTTTTTTCGGTCAGACAAGTTCTGGGTTCCTAGGCATCGGCTTTTCTTGCCTGAGGACGCTACTTCTTTGAGATCGAGGACCCAGAAAATGAATGTCTGCCAGGACACCCGAAGGCCCATGATGATTTTTGGTTGGGCTGCTTGGCCATCTTATGGGAAATTTTACGAGCTTTCCAACGGTACCCTCAAAATTGAGTTTGCTCCAAAATTGAAGGAGCTGCAGCCATTTTAGTGAATAAAGGTTAAAAACTCAAAATTTCAAAAATAGCCTTTTCCGAAGTTCGAGGAAAAATTTTCCGGGAGTTGAATTTTTCTCAAATGACGTGTAGTATATCTCTCTCCATTTTTGTCCACCAAAGAGGTGGAGGCACACATGTATGCGCCGAACTTATTACGCCGCGTATACGCCGGGCTTATTACGCCCTGTATACCGCCGAGCTTATTGAAAATTTTCGAGGCAAGTTTATCATTAGAGAAATAATAGCGCCCATTAATTCGACACTGGATTCACGGAGAAAATGCAAAACCAACGCGCCGATTTTTTCGACATCGAAAAAGGAGCGTCGCGCAAAAAAAGCTGGTCGAATTAATTGATCCCGTATAGTCAACAGAATACCTGCTCGCCCGTATCAATTCATTTTAAATTATAAACTGATTAGGTGTTGAATTTATCTTAATGTTTCCCTCTGTTGAATAATGAAAATTCCCTCTGAATAACCGAGACTTGGCAGGCTGAATAATCGCGTTTCTTTGATCCCACGTCGCGCTGAAAATGAAAAACGATTTTATACGATTTGAATGGAAAATGCTTCTCCCCCCGGGTTTTTGTATTTTATAAAGAAATCCCACCTCGAGAGATTGCTGGTAATGAATGAGCATATATTTGCATGGCATTACGACGTTATAACAGAATTAACAGTTGTTCATGTTTATTCATCAAGCGTCGCGCATATACCGCGGTGGGGCTTCGCTTTGCCGCTTTACTATCGATATTAGAATTTTCAAAAAGTGGCAAAAAGCGCTCACATTTGACGTCCTATGTGTCGAAAATTGATCGCAATCCGTATCACAAAGGGATCAGCATTTTTGTTATCAAATATAACCCTCTAAATGGAAGAGAGAGCAATTTTTTGAAATTTATTTTTTATCGGAAAATTGTCGATTGATATTTCTCTATGGTACCATCATAAATGGTAATTGGCGCATAAGATAAAGGGTGTATCACAGGGCGTATTCTTGGGGCCGTCACAGTTTTCCAAGCAGGTAAACCTATTTTGTCCACAACTATCTACAATATTGGTCAACAATTGATATTTAACGATAAGTGGCACTGACAAATCAAATTGAGAAATCCTTGAAATTCTCCATTTGTTTTGAAAATTCTCAATTTGGTAGAAAAGCATGCGATTATTTCTAAAATATTAATTAAATTTGGGAATTTTCAGATGATTTGGTAAATTCTCGAATGAAATTGATATTTTTCCAAAATATTAGAGAATTTTCACATCAAATAGCGAATTTTCTAGCTGATTAGCTACGAAACATTTTCAGTTGGGATTTCTCAATTTCAGATTCAGGTCATTTACAAAAATTGCTCTAGCTCCCTCAATTCCGAACCTTTTTTCAAAATTCTTGGACTGAAATGTTTGTCTCGGTAAGACCTACCACCCTGTTGAACCGGAATTTGAATAACTCACAGTACTTCCAATATATCAGCATTTTAAGTGTTTTTTTTTTACTTTATTTTTTCCTGGCCACAAAAACAAACCGATTTGAGCGGTCTTGGTCCTAAAATTTTTGTTTTCCCTTGCACAATATGTGGATATTTTTAATGTCCCGATAACTTGGCGTATTTTTGATTTTTGGCGAATTTTAGTATTCGGATAGTGAGTATTTTGATATTTTTGGCCTTAACACGCTAAAAAGTTGACAAAATAGTATAAAATTGTGCCAGAAATTCACGTATCAAAATACGGGTGTGTTATCTAGGCACCACCGTTTTAGTAGGTCAACCAAAAATTATCGTAAATGGCTCTAGTACAAGGAATTCGATCGGTTTCTAGCTTGACATCATGTCGTCGGAAACACCTGTGGGCGCAACGGTTTTTTGTTCAAGGCGGCCAACAAACTTGGGATAATATTATGCAAATAAACGTTCCATTTTTTTTCCACTGTTTCACGTCGTATTAATTTTTATATCCTTCGACGGAGGTCCGACAACTCCTGTCTATATAGCAGACGTCGGGATCAGTGTCACGGTTTACACGGGATTGAATAACTGGAACGAGCTGCGCGAAAAATACGAACGGATCCATGGGAATGACAATCGAAAAAAATTATTCAAAAAAATGACTCGAAAAACAATGAAATACAAAGATTTCATTTTTGAACTTGCAGAAGAGTCTGCAAAAATATAGAATTAGAATAAAATTAAGGATAAATATTTATAAAATATTAATAAATTATAATTTATAAATATTTTTAAAACTTAATAGAAAATAAATGGACAAATCCTGTAAGATACAGAAAATAAAGTATGAAAAAATCTAGAAAATATGTGTACGAAAAAATCCGGAAAACAAGAGCATGAAAAAATGGAGAAAATATGTGTATAAAAAAATCTGGAAAATATGATAATGAAACCAGTGGTGCGTAGATAACACACAATACTTCCATATTTTAAAACGTAAAATTTTGACACAATTTGATCATATTTTGACTGCTTTTGAGGGTGTTTAGGTCAAAAATATCGAAAAATTCACTATTCAAATTTTAAAATTCGCCCAAAATGAAAAAACGCTATATTTTTGGAATGTAAAAAATATCCACATATTCTGCAAGGTAAAACAAAGATTTTAAGACCAAGAACGCTCAAATTGGTTCATTTTTGTGGCCGGAAAAAAATAAAATAGAAAACACTAAAAATGCAAATATATCGGAAGTACTGTGCGTTATCCGAATTTCGATTAAACAGGGTGTTAGGTCTTGCCGAGACAAACATTTCAGTTCAAGAAATTTGAAAAAAGGTTGAGAAATGAGGGAGTTATGGCCATTTTTGTCAATGACCACAGACGGACAGACGGACACACGGACACACGGACAGACGGACACACGGACACACGGACACACGGACACACAGACACTTGTTCAGGAAGTGATTCTGAGTAAATGTGTATAAGAAAAAGTTTTTTCTGAAGCTCCGTTCCGATTCTCGATTTTAGGACGATCACAATACTTCCATTTACTCTGTAAATATGGAAGTAAAAATCTAGAAAACATAAGAATTTCTTATTAAGAAATACTGGGCAAATAAAGAAAAAAATAGGAAATGCCAAATAAAAATATAGGTAGAGAATTAAAAATAGTGATTATTCTCCCAAATCACAAAACATGAGTTTTTGCCGAACAAAATTGTGGAAATGCCCAACAAAAATTGTAAAATATGAAGTGAAAGACACCCAATGCGCAGATATTAAATCTAAAAAAGTCCCAAAAGGTGAAAATCCAAAAGTGAAAATCGCAGGAAACACTTTTATTATGTTCTTATCAACCCAGACGAAAAGAGAGAAGCCTCACGAAAGATAAAAGGGACTAGGTCAGTAAATGCTAACTACAACCGTTGTGTACCCAGCCAGCGAAACGAGCGAAGCCAGGTTATCAACCTATTTACATAGTAGAAGGCGCCACACGATAACGAGAGATTTTTTCGCCCTGTGACGTAAATCGGCAATGCCGAATTATTACCAAAAAATTATTCGTAATTGTTGAATATAGGTACAACAGGTAGGCAGCGAAGGTTTTAATTTTTTCCAGCCCAGCTGAAGACGTCAACGAATAATAATCAAAATTAACATTTTTCGAATTATTTCGAAATTTCACCGTTTTATGAAACTCTCAAATAAAACTCAAAACTCTCAAAAACTTTCAGAGAATTTGAAAAAGTTATAAAATTGATATGGGAAATGCTGAATTAATTAGAAGATTTCTCAAATTAATTTTTAGAAATTCTCAGACTTACTTAGAGAGAATGAGGGTGAGGGAGGGAGTGGGAGGGAGTGAGGGGAGTGGGAGGGGTTGAGGAGGAGAGTGAAGGGGCGTGAGGGTGAGGGGGAGTGGGGGTGAGGGAGGGGTGAGAGAGAGCAAGATAGAAGGCGTTGGAAACACTAAATAGTTGTACCTATTTAAACAGGTGAACCACGGTCCTCAGCGCCGAAGATCAACCCCCGCCCAACCAAAGCACTAACTTCAAAACTTCAATAAACAATTTAAAAAAACTAAATAGGTGCATTGCTTATTGGTCAACAAGCCGAAAACCACACGATTTGATTGAACCAAGCGTTGAAATGCTGGCGATGAAGCAATCCTTTCCGCCGACAAAGGCACGTCCAAAGTCACCAAAACTCGATAAATCACCCCAAAAAGGGACGCAGACAAGCGAAACGGAGCCCTCGGGCGGGATTTTGATTTAGTTCGGTTACCAAGGATACGGTTATCCAGTACCGACCCGATCAAAGGTGGAAAACATCGGTTATTATTCCATCAAACGGGGGCGAGTCGGGCAACCGAATCAATCGGACACGAAAAGTCGTGATGGCCGCGCAAAAATTGAAAGATTCCACGAGCACAGGAGAGAACGAGACTCGGATTCCGTTACGACTTGATCGCTATGTGGGAATCGGCCGTATGATTGGAAGCAGTGCACGAAGATGAGGATGCAACGAGTCAACTTCGACGGCACGACTTCGGGATAAATTCGAAAAACTTCCAAGTGAAATGTCAGCGAAATTTTCATCGGAACTGAAAACGGCTTCGAAATTAATGTCGAAATTGAGGCTTAATTTGACGTCAAAACCGAAGTCAGCATGGCATTTATCTTAATTTTTCCGCTAGAAGGGAATTTTAAAAGTTCCTCCAGTATGGCAATTTTTATGAATTTCCCTCTAGTAGGGAATTTTTACAGATTCCTCCAGAAAGGCTTTAGCAAAATTTCCCTCTAGTAGGGAATTTTTCTGCAGGCTCGTTTGGCACTGTTATTTGTAAACTTCCTGTATTAGGGCATTTTTCTTAATTTTTCCGCTAGTAGGGAATTTTAAAAGCTCCTCCAGTATGGCCATTTTTATAAATTTTCCTCTAGCAGGGAATTTTTGAAGATTTTTCTGGAAAGGCTTTAGCAAAATTTCCCTCTAGAAGGGAATTTTTCTGCAGGCTCGTTATGCACTGCTATTTGTAAACTTTTCCTGTATTAGGGCATTTTTCTTAATTTTTCCGCTAGCAGCGAATTTTAAAAGTTCCTCCAGCATGGCCATTTTTGTAAATTTTCCTCTAGTAGGGAAATTTTAAGAGTTCCTCCAGAAGGGCTTTAGCAAAATTTCCCTCTAGTAGGGAATTTTTCTGCAGGCTCGTCTAGCACTGCCATTTGTAAACTTTTCCTGCATTAGGGCATTTTTCTTAATTTTTTCGCTAGAAGGGAGTTTCAAAAGTTCCTCAAGTATGGCCATTTTTGTAAATTTTCCTCTAGTAGGGAATTTTTAAAGATTCCTCCAGAAAGACATTAGCAAAATTTCCCTCTAGTAGGGGATTTTTGAAGATTCCTCTAGAAAGGCTTTAGCAAAATTTTCCTCTAGTAGGTAGGGAATTTTTCTGCAGGCTCGTTTGGCACTGATATTTATAAACTTTTCCTGTATTAGGGCATTTTTCTTAATTTTTTCGCTAGAAGGGAATTTTAAAAGTTCCTCCAGTATAGCCATTTTTATAAATTTCCCTCTAGTAGGGAAATTTTAAGAGTTCCTTCAGAAGAGCTTTAGCAAAATTTCCCTCTAGTAGGGAATTTTTCTGCAGGCTCGTCTAGCACTGCCATATGTAAACTTTTCCTCTATTAGGACCTTTTTCTCAATGTTTCCTCCAGTAGGGAATTTTTTTCTGGACCTTTTGTAAAATTTTCTTCTAGCAGAGACCATTATCTGAGGATGCCTCTGGAAGTGATTTTTTCCTGGGAAAGCGCTTTTGTAGAAATTTCAGCTTTAACTAGAAGGACTTATGCAAAGATTTCTTATGTCTTTTGCTTAAGTTTCAGGTAAAAATATTCGAAACGCGGAGAAAACTCAAGTCGAGGACTCGTTGCTCGTTGAAATCCTGCAATCAGATCCTGCGGAAACCTTTGAACGCCTCCGAGGATTTACATTTCATTGAAATCGGGTAAATATTCAACATTCTGCGGCTTTCTGATTCTTATGCAGCTCCGCTTTTCAAATCGAACGGTAACCTGCACCTGATTAGAATTTACAGCCCAGAAAAGCAGCCGGGTATCAAGATCGGGGCTAACATGTGGGCAACCTCCGAACAGCAATGTCCGTCTCACACCTCCTGCAATCCTTATCAGAGTTACATCTGATCCTCAGGTATCCCAACGTGTTTCCTTCTATTATCTGCTTATGCTCGGAATATTCAAATCGCGAGGGATAATTAAAGTCTCCATTGTTCTCTTGACGCCTGATACAACTGGGGCTGGAGTCTATTAATGCTGAAATGTGCACATTGCCGATGGCTAAGGCTGATTTTTCGATAAGATTCCCCCATGTGGGAGTTTTCGACAGATGACTGCTACATCGGGGCGAGGAATCGGCCGAATTTCAGGATATGACTCGTCCTCTGAATCACTTTTGAGTCAGATGGATCGAAAATTGTTTATTTTTCCTTGATGTTATGACGCAAGGACCATGTCTATCAGCACAGCATTTTCTAAGACGTATTTTGTACCAGTGATAAGCGCTCACTGTAATCAAACATGATAGTCGTGTTGAGTCCGTTGTTATTAAAACGATATTGAAGTGACCTCCTAGTGCCGGTTAATGAATAGGTACTTACCCATTAATAATTATTAATTATCACCGATCATCAATACAGTTGAAGGGCACATCCCTCAGAAAGAAATTGGTGAACTTATAGCTCTTTTGGCTTGCAGAATATTTTCAATTTATTTTTAATCAAAAAAACATTTTCTCCTTCAATGCTAGGTAGGCGGGTACATTTACAAAATCCGTGTCGTTTTTATCAAATAAAACTACGTAAATTATTTAATTTTGATAAACAATGATCTTTTTGACAACTTGTCCCTCCGAAATTGTAATTTTCACAACCTGTACCTCGGAAAATGTACGATTTTCGCATTTTCGAACCAAAAAAGTGGCAATATCAGACTATCGAACATTTGGCGAAAAATTTGACGCATGTGGTATGCATCACTGCGTTTGTAATCTACCATTTTTACAATTACCCAATTTTACCAAGCAAAAGCCGTACTGATGTCAACCTGTCACCGTTCTGACGAAGAATCTCTTCCAAACCACTTGCCCGAGACACCCGTCGCTACTCGGTGCTTTACGATGTTTTGACAAGATTAGACCACACGGGAGTGTTGTTTGTTTATTTTCGATCCCCGAACGGTGGCGCAGGGTTCGAAGTGACGCAGGCGCGTCGGTCCGTGGCACTTTGACGTGACATCATTCCAAATCATAAATAGACACCTTTTTACCACCCACTTCTAGGGGGATGAATGTAGCGCCTCATCCGAGATTTTTTCACGTCTAAATCAAATTCGAGCGATGGAGGAATTTCGATACCTACGCGAAAGTAGAGAAAATTGCGTGTCTTAACCAAATAGTATTAAATACTGAAATTTTCAGTGTTTTGGGTAGGGCACGAAAACGAATTGAGAGAGAAAAAACGGGTAATGTTCTTCCCTACGGTACTAAAAATACGGAAAAATAATTTTTTTTCGAAAATGTGTACTAAATAGCCCTCTATTGTCTTCATCCCCTTCTCTAATTTTCCTGTGAACTTTTCATATTTTTCATAAACTTTTTGAATAAACCCATTTTTTTATGAAATCGTTTTCAAAAAATTCTTAAAAATTCGACGATTTGTTTCGAGCGCAAACTCTTCCCTCTAGCGATATGCGACAAATTGATTTTCTTCCTGGACATTTCTCTACCGAGGAGAATCTGGATCGCAATTCACGGAATCCGCTCACCGATGCCATTATCGGCAAGGCGGGACTAATTTCGAAAAATGCAGATTTTCAACTTTACTCAATCGGCAAAGGAAATGCGAATTCCTTCCTCGAATGCGCTCTCGTGTGTAATCGTTTAAAAAACCGAGAGATTCCTTCTAAAGGTCTCCCTCGCGGATGCACATCAACTGGTCCGAGCTCGGAGGATTATAAACCCGACATTATCCAACTGGTTGTCATAATCAAGTTCACGGGGGCTTTCAAATGTTTTACGACAGACGAGAACTCGTTCGATAGTTGTCGGTTTCTCTCGACTTCCTGAACCTCGGGGAGCGGTCGGTTTTTTGCGATTTTCTCCAATTGTTATATTCTTTGTATTTTGAGAGACGATTGGAATTTTTAGGTGGAGTAGAAGATTCTTCTAAAATCCCTCTAAATCGAAAAAACCCCTTTGAAAATCCCTTATTTACATTAAGGCTGAGTTTACACGTGTAATAGCGTGAAGAGCCGTAAAAATATTTTAAATTACAAATATTAGTCACAAATATTCAGTTTTTTATGAGGTAACTAATTTCAACCATTTATCGCACTGGCAGGAGGAGGAGGGGGAGAAGTGGGATGAGGAGAGGGAGAAGTGGGATGAGGAGGGGAGTAGTATGTGGTAGGGGGGAGGAGGAGGAGGCAGCGGCGGATGAGGAAGGGGAGGCAGAAGGAGGAGGAGGAGGCAGCGGCGGAGGACAAAGAGGAGAGGGCGGCAGCGGAGGAGCAGGAGGAGGCGGCAGTGAAGGGGGGAGAGGAGAAGGCGGTGGCGGCAGAGGAGGAGGAGGCAGCGGCGGCGGAGCAAGAGGAGGAGGTGACAGCAGAGGAGGAAGAGGAGGAGGTGGCAGCGGAGAGGGAAGAGGAGGAGGAGGCAGAAACGGAGGAGGAGGAGGCTGGGGCGGAAGAGGAAGAGGTGGCAACGGAGGGGGAAGAGGAGAAGGTGGTGGCGGCAAAAGGAGGCAGCGGCGGAGGAGGAAGAGGAGGAGGAGGAGGAGGAGGAGGAACAAAGTCAAAAAATAAATTTTTCGACAAAATGCAAAAAATTGCTTATTGACAAAAGTTCCGGAGAAATATGACTAACAGTAAAAACATATGTGATTACCAAATTAAGTTATTACCTATTAAAAAATATAAAAAACTTATAGAGGGTTCTAATTTTTTTTATGGAGCTATTTCTGCCATAAATGCCATTTCAACAAGCATAATTTGTCTACCAATATTAAAAAATTCTACATACCGAATCTGCTTGAATTTCGTTAGTGACCTCACCTGGAAAAACATGAGAAAAACATTATAGAAATTTTCTATTAGAAAATCACTGAGCTGAGGGTAGAAAAGTACTCGTTCATCATCATCAACAAAAGCACAATTGTGCCGAATAAAAAACATTTAAAAGATTATTCCAACCATCCGTATAGTGAATTTCATTTTTTAATTTTTATTGATAATCTTTCGTTGCATCGGAGCCGGTTTTATCCAACTCGTCAAGGCAGTTCGTGATAACATGCTAATTCAAAAGCTTACACGGTCTTCTTCGTACTTATTCTATCAAAATAAAGATTGGAAAGACTCGATAAAACTGCCAAGAAGGTGGGGCACCTATTAATCTCCTGTCAACTTTGCATAAATGCCGAATCAATGGGCTCTAAAAAACGCGGTCGCCTTTGCATTCGTGAAACACGAGATTTCCCATGGTTTGCACGGCGGTCATTTTTCTTGTCGGAAAACCGCGGGATCTTGGTGAATTTTTCAATTACCATAAATTTTCGCCCGGGCGGCGTCGCGAGATCGTGAAGATTGCTCGCTGCGAGATTGAAAAATTCGACTTAAGTCCAAAATCAGAATAAAAAATTTTTTGAAAAAATTTTAAAAATAAGAATAATACAATAAAATAGGTACTACATCCAAATCAAAAATGTAAAAATCTAGAAAACGTCCTAAAAACCGTCCAAAACACGAACTTCTAAAAACAAGTCAAAAAACGTTGAAGAAAGACGTTTTTTCCACGTCTAGAAAACGTATAAAACACATTTAAACACTTTTTTGTGATAGATTTTTTGAATGAACAAAGTCTTTTATATGATAAGTCCTGGCCACCTAATTACTTGAATACCTACTTACTCACTAACCATTATTTGTCAAATATATGGCAAATTTTTCAAAGAAATCTTTAGTCCAGTAGTAGAACGTTCAAAAAAGGAATCTAGACTGATGTCTTTTCTCATCAGAAAATTTCAACATTTAATAAACAGGGTGTTAACCTGAGGAATATCCCACCGGCTAGGGATCGATTCTACAACTAATTTCCAACAAAAATGATTCTATAAAATTTTTTTTACTCGCTTGTAAACGCCACTTTTTTTACTTTTAAGATTTTTTCCGTGAATTCGATCTTAATTCACTAAAACGGTGTTAGCATCCTGAATTTACCAAGAAAATTCAATTTTGACTATACCGTTGGAAAGAGCGATAATTTTCCAATCACCGGACAGTACCGAACCAATTTTATGAGACGGTTCAATTGGTCAAAAATTGGTCGGAAAAGTGAATTCGGTCAAATCTTGAAAATCTCCGTTTTATTCAACTCCGTGGGCTTAGTACAATTGCGTTGGTTAAATTTAGCCTGTAGTCCTAAAAAATGCGCCATGATTTCAGCTTTCCAACGGTATAGTCGAAATTGCTCTTACACCAAAATTTAGCGGAGAAAATCCCGCTTGAATGAGAAAAAACGTGGATTTTTCTATGAAAATCGACGTTATTCGAGGAAATTGAATCAATGCAACAATATTTTTAAGTGATCAAGAGTAAAAAAAGAGACTGGTGTTCAAATTTACTGGGATGGTGATATTAAATTTCCAAAAATAAGCCATAAATTGAAATTAAGGTTTAAAAAAAATTGTATTCGTCTATGCTGGAAAATGAGCTCAATTCCTGGTGCTATCAAGGTTGCACATCGAGGGATATCATTGTAATCTCGGTCATTCGGCAACCGACTCGGATCAGATCCGCCATGTTGACAACAGCCGAGGTAGCAATAAAATTGTCACCGCCCCAATTACGTCTCGTCACTTGTCACCGGATAATGGCCGATACTGCAACGTGCTCTGTTTGGCTTGACGATCTTCTGATTCTTGGCACACGATGTTAATTGAAGCTCCTTCAGAAAACAATACTGGAATGTGGAGCACGTAGAGGCGTATCTGATAAGAGTGGCTCCCGCTCGTATCAGGTTACTTTTCTGAAAGCGTATTCTTATATTCTTGAGGCGGGTTCGATACGAAATGTTCCCAAGGGAAGTACCCGCCTACGCAGTCCCGGGTCCGTGACACCGTAAAATCACCATGGTTTTCAACTGGAGCGAAAGAGAGAGCCGTCTGAATTTCTCTATTGATAAGGCACGTATATGAAACCTAACGCTTCAGTAGGTGAAATTGCAGAAGTAGGTCCTTCCAGACAGCTTGACGTAGGAATGTTAAACTATGAATCGTTTCAACGTTATTATTTTACTTAGAGTAATAAAATATACTGTGTTCAAAAACATAAAATTGGTTCGGGAAATTCATCCTAATCCACATTTTGATCTAAATCTTTAATTCATCCGCATCGTCATCCAGATTTCCGTTCAGATCTTCATCCTCACCATTTACCTCATCCTGAAGTTTATCCTGATCTGCATTCCCTCATCATTCTGATATTTATACTCATTGCCATCTTCATCGACATCCTGATCCAGACTCAGATGTCCACCTTGATAATAATCCTGATTCTCATCCTAATCCTGATTTTCACCCCAACATAGATTCTCATCCTTATCCTGATTTTTACCCCAATTCTCATCCTTATCCTGATTTTTACCCCAATATAGATTCTTATCCTAATCCTGATTCTCATCCTGACCCTTATCATCGCCCTGATTCTCACCCTCAAACTTATCCTAATCTGCGGTCCCATCCTCATCCTGATCTTTATACTCATCTTCATCTTCATTCTGATCCTGATTCCATCAGCTTGATCCTAATCCTGATACTTCTCCTAATCCTGATTCTCACCCTAATCTAGCATCTCATCCTAATCCTGATTCTTATACTCATCCTGATCCTCGCCCTAAAAAGTATCCTTATCTGCTGTCCCATCCTGATCCTGATTCTCATCCTCATCTCGACCCTGACCTCATTCTCATCCTCATCCTGGTTCTAGATGATCTAGATTCTCATCCTTAACCTCACCCGGATCCTTATCCTCTTTCTGATCCTCATTTATAAAACATTCCTAATCCATTCTCATCCTGATTCTGATCCTTATAATCAATCCTGATACTTATCCTAATCCTGATTCCCACCCTAATGTCCATACTCGTCCATATTTTGATTTTCATCCTAATCCGGATTCTTATACTCATCCTGATCCTCGCCCTATAACGTATCCTCATCTTCTGCCCCATCCTAATCCTGATTCTCATCCTGATCCTGGTTCTGATCTTTATCCTCATCGTCATCCTGATCCTCATCGTCATCCTGATCCTCATCCTAATACCGATCCTTATCCTGGTTCAGATCCTCATCCTGATCCCAATCCTGATTCTCATCCTGATCCTGGTTCTGATCTTTATCCTCATCGTCATCCTGATCCTCTTCGTCATCCTGATCCTCATCGTCATCCTGATCCTCATCCTAATACCGATCCTTATCCTGGTTCAGATCCTCATCCTGATCCTAATCCTGATTCTCATCCTGATCCTGATTCACACCATGATCCTGATCCTCATCCGCATGGATGCTCGTTTTGATTCTCATCCTAATCCTCATTTTCGATTTCATTTGCTACGTCATCCTGATCCTCGTCATCATCTTGATCCTGACCCACTTCCTCATCCTCAACCTCATCATAATCCTGATACTGATCCTCATCCTGGCTCTTATCCTCATCCACGTTCTTATCCTCATCCTGGTAATGATCCTCATTCCGATGCACATCCTCATCATTGATGTGATGAACCAACACGTCACTACGTTCACCATTTCCATTAGATCAGCGTTTTTCAAAATGAAAAAGGTTATCAAAACCAAAATTTGGAAATTCTAGTGAAATCTATATTGAACCTGTGACTGATGTCCACCGTGCGAGTGAATTTTTTTCCAAGTTCAAAAATTATCATTTAATGGAACATTCAACGAAAAATTCAAACAATAATTTTAAAAAATCAGAGATAAATTACCGATCAATTAATTAACGATCACTTTATTTTCAAAAACCGAAAATCAAAGCGGTAAGTGGCTACAATGAAGAAAACGCCCTTCAAAACTTCTATGGATGCATTTTAACTTCAGTGAATGAAAAAACGTAGAATAAAAAACGCCGTCGAAAAAAGCGCTGCCGAATCTGGCGGCCAAATGTTCTCCCTTGCGAGTGTCGTCCCGTTGTTTATGCATCCTCGACGCCTCGAAATCAAAAGCCACGAAATACTAAGAAACAAAAACCGCGTTGATCGTGAAAGCGAAAAAAAGCATCGAACACACATAATTCTTTTGAAATGCCCGTTTTTAAATGGAAGATCGGGAAGGTAGTATCATTTTTACGACGCTTTTTAACAAGATAGTCTGGCCCTGAACGCGAAACTGCCGAATCGGAGTCGAAAGTGTGCATGTAACGTTTTTAACATTTACAAGCCTACTGAGATGCATAATGGTATTGCTAAAATCGTTTTGGAAAATGAACTAATTTCGAAAAATTTTGTGAGGAATTTTCCTTCGATCTCATGCGAAATTCTGCTGTATCGTCAAAACTATTGATATCAGCACAAAATTTGTAATAAACAAAGTTGTAGAGAATTAAATTTCCCTCAGGGATATGTATTTATATGCTCATTTATCTCTCATCAATCACCAGTTTTAAATTTTTCTATTAAGGAATTGTTCGCAAGAATCTTTAGACCGTCGCAAGTGGCAACAGCTAAGACAAAATGAAAATATTATCATCTATTCGTGTTGGAAATTTGATTTTCTACAACTTTTTTTATCACGACTTTTGGGCTAAGACCAATAGTTTAGACGATACAGAAAACCTGGCGCCAAAAACGTGGTCTTCAACGTTTTTCGAATATTGAGTATATCTCAGAAAGGGTTGGAGTTAGGTGAGAAATGCATGGAATAAAACTTGTAGAAAATTAATCGTTCTTTCATTTTGTATGGGGTGGCTTTCTCGGTCCGACTACCCCTTTCCAAGTTATGAGCGAAAAACCAAAAAATGGAAAAACCGGACCATTCTCTCTTTTCCTCAGCTGGAAAACGTGGAGAATTTTAGGTATGCATGTCCTGCCACCACTCTGAACGCATTCCCGAAGAGAAATTTTAGACTTCCTACCCATAACTCAAAACCCATAATTGGCTGAATTTATTAATCAATAATTAATAATTAAAAATTGACAAAATCTTTACTGTCTCTTTTTATAGTTTAAATTACGTGCTGTTCTCATACCCTGATCAAATAAAATCGACATTAAAATTTCGGTCAATCTCGACTGCCTAATTATATCCATTGAATCGTTCGGCCAGCCCGTTATGCGCGGGGGAACAGGTGGCGTTCGAATGAGCCGAACTCGCCGGACCAGATAGATTGAACGCCGTGAATTCGATAAGTTCCGACAAATGCGACCTGGCAGCGATCTAGGCGACGCCTATTCGTCAGATCGAATATTTACATAACTCCGCTCGAGAATGAGAAATTGTACGATATTCGGATATTCCATTAGGAATTAACATAACTGCCCGTCTCCTAATTGGCAGTGACTTCCATCGTCATTTTTATTCCGGGTGGAAAAAAAATCCCAAAGTGGAAAAAAAGTGACAGCCCGGGAAGGCAAAAACGGCCGAATGCCATTAGAAAACGGAAAATATTCCGGCCGAAAATTTCCAACGTCGGTTTCCATTTTTTCCACGCGTCCGAGTTTCTGTTACGTATTTCGTGTTGTACCGCATACCGAAATTATTCAGCATAGCGATGGCCGGTTCCTTAGTTAATTGCTCTCGTTCACGCATTATAAACTCGTTTAAAAACCATTGATCAACTTGATAAAACCGAGTTCGGAGGCGGAGTTGTCTCTGGTGGCTTCAATTTCATGTTGAAAGGCAACAAAAATAATCCGAAATTTCGATAGTACGCACTCACCCTAATATTGTTTTGAAAAAAAAAAACATATTTTTATTAGGTATGTATGTACAATGCAATGCTCGAAATGGCGAAAATCATTTCGGCCCAAATAACAATGATGTTTTTAGTTAACTGCGGGAAATTATCTCGGGGTTAGCCTTTGTAACGAAGCCTGCAGCCGAGTCTGGGTCACAAGAGCCTATTTTCTCCGTAAGTGCTCACCCGGAACATTCGGGAGAAGGCCCGTAATTAACACTTATCTCTGACAAGGTTATCCAACCTGACGGCTTCGCTCCCAGAGGATCCCTGTTCGCCGCTTTACCTTCCACTTCACTTAGAACCTAATGAAAGTGATTCCGCTCTTTATTGAAATGACCGGCGAGGAATTTGAAAAAAAATCACACCTGACATTCGGCTTACGAAGATTATTTGAGATGAAGACAGTTGAGTGAAAAAAGTCCAAAAACTTCGATATTGAACTGTTCGGAAAAAATGACAATTTTAGACAAGCCATATCTTGAAAACTATTATAGCTAGAAAGCTGCGGTTGCGCTTAAATGGTCACAAATTGACTCATCTTTAACAATGCTGATCATAAGTTTTCCTAAAATACGAAGAGTTTTAGAGATATAGGCAATTAAGTGAAAAAATCCGAAAATTTCGACTTCGAACTTGGTGGAATAAACGTCAGGCTTTGACAAGCTATATCTCGAAAGCTATTATAGCTAGAAGAGTGCGGTTGCTCTTAAATTGTCACAAATTTACTCATCATCAACAATGCTGATCATAAGTGTTCCTGAAATACACATAGTTTTAGAGATACAGGCAATTAAGTGAAAAAAGTCCGAAAATATTGACTTCGAAATTTGTGGAATAAATTAGAATTTTTGGCAAGCCATATCATAAAAACTATTATAGCTAAAACGCTGCCGTTGCGCTTAAATAGTCACAAATTTACTCATCTTTAACAATGCTGATTATAAGTTTTTTTGAAATACGAAGAGTTTTAGAGATATAGGCAACTAAGAGAAAAAAATCCGAAAATTTCGACTTTGAACTTGGAGGAATGAACGTCAGGCTTTGACAAGCTATATCTCAGTAGCTATTATAGGTAGGATACTGCGGTTGCGCTTAAATTGTCGAAAATTTACACATCTTTCACAATGTTTCCTACAACTTTTTCCAAAATTCAAAGAATTTTAGAGATATAGGCATCTAAATGGAAGAAGTCCGAAAATTTCGATTCTATAAATTTAGGGTAAAATGACAATTTTTGACAAGCCATATCTCGGAAGCTATTCTAGCTAGAAGAGTGCGGTTGCGCTTAAATTGTCACAAATTTACTCATCCTCAACAATGTTGATCATAAATTTTCCTGAAATACAAACAGTTTTAGAGATACAGGCAATTAAGTGAAAAAAGTCCGAAAATATTGACTTTGAAATTTGTGGAATAAATTACAATTTTTGACAAGGTAAGTAATGCTTTTTGAGCAAAAATCGACTGCTGCAACGCCGAGAATTGAAGCTTTTTTGGTGGAAACTCGTTGAAGCCGAGTTTTGAGGCGTTCCAAGAAAAGTCGACCTCTCTAGCTGAAAATTCTTGGACTCGAAATTCGACTATGGGGTTGTGATCAAAGTTGACTGACTTACTGAATATTATCCTTCAACGTTACGGCAGTGCGATTCTCTTCCGTATGACTCAAAACCAGTTTCTCGCCAATTCTTCGCGCTCCATTTCCAGTATCACGATCTTCACCTACAGCAAGTACTAAATCTCAGTACGATGGACAGCCGCATAGGTGTGGGAACCGCGTTCAAATTGAGATCAATCGGAACTCCAGAAGAAAAACTCGCCGGCGGAGATTTATGTTATCGAAATCGCTTGTCGCGATTGAGCGGCGGGCGCCTTTCGGATCCGAAATAGGAGAAAATCCATTGAGGCTCGGACCGTCGATCGATTACTCGGTAAGAACGTCGTCGGAAACGGCGACAAAAAGCCGGGCAAACCGTCGTTAGCCACGGCGGACGATGAAGAGGCGAAACGGGTCGAAAAGAAAAGGGAAAAATCAGGTGAGATAGGATGTTGAAAAAGAGATAGCGACGGCGGAAGGATGAAAAAAGACCGATGTGATTAACTCGGATCGAAAGAGCTTTGATGCTCCAGTTACTTTTTCAAAAAGCTTTTCAACCGTATTGTCAAGGAGTCGTCAATCTCTAATGAAGACATTCAAGACTTTTCGGACGCCATTCTCACGCCTTCGACGCCTACGAAGGCCAGTCGATGACGACCTATCGAACTAATGCGATTCTGATGACGATATTCAGTCCTTCGATTTTTTTCGAGCGTGAAAGTCAGAAAATTCTACAATTTATCTCTAGATATCGACTATCCTATGCGAAAATAATGTCTCCTATTTTTTTCCAACGGAAAATATGGTTATTTTTGATCATTTTAAGAGGCTATTTTCATTTTTCAAGCTATAAGTTTTATCAAGGATATAAGTAGGTACTTGATAGGTGAAAAACAAAAACAAAATTAACGCAAAAGTAAAAAAAAAAACGGATAAGTAAGAAAAACTCTAAAACGACGAATAAAAACTAAAAAAACATGAGAAAAAGATTCTGGGAACAATTTTTGTTGCAAAGAGGCTAATTTCGAGACTTGAAACTAAGAATAGGAAAAACTATCCACAACAATTGAGTTTCTAAGATCGAGAAGCCTATCCCGAATGTAGGCCAATGCCTTCAATTAGTAGGCCCAAGTTGAGAACCGGTTCGACTGAATAATTCATAAGTTGCCGACTACGTCATTCAAAACTTGTATTTCGCAGGATACGCGGCAAACGCGCCGTGCGAATCGGAGTTAAAATCCGACCCGTCCATATCGAGAGAACCTCGAAAATTTTCAGACAATGCGCATGTCGCGGCTTTTTGAGAAAGTTCTCATGGGGGGAAACGGCGGATGGAAATCAGAAACAAATGATTAAATCTGTAGCGTAATTTGCTGAGGAGCCGACGGAGACGCAGTTATAATCTGGATACAGGAACAAGTGAGAGGAGTGAAGTTGCTAGGCTGAATCCGCAATGTCACTGACAACATTGTCAAGTAGAATAGGTGAGGGAAGAAGAAAAATACTGAAGTATATTTCTCAAAGCTAGGTACATGTTTGAGGGGGTTAGGGTGAACCCACATAAAATACTAAACGTGGTTTAGGTAGAATGTATGTAATTGTCGAACGATACAATGGTTTGATTGAGTAATCGTATTTTTAGAAAAGTACGCGGACGAGGCGATTGTTCATGACTTGAAATAGCCGACACAATAGTTTATTAAATTGAATTGTACCCGCATTAGAAGCGATCACGCAGCCACGAGGAGATCCGACATTATAACCGATTAATTGAACTCGCGTTCTTCATTAAAGTCACTTAGTCATTTGTCCGGAAGGTAACGCACGGCTATCACTTTTCTTATTGTTGTGTGACGCCACCGGCGCCGCGGCTGCCACATGTTTTTTTGAGCGCTAGATCCCAAATTCACCTCTAACATTGGTGGCAACGCCTCAACTCCCAGCGCTCGATTTTCGCTTGAAACGCTTCGATTCTAAAAATTTCTTCAACAGATTTTCTCTGTGCACCTCTTCTTCTTTGGAATCTTCAACTAAATCTTCAACTTTGGAAAGGTTCGACTTTTCCTGGAACGTCTCAAAACTCACCTTCCACCAATTCATCTGTACCCTCAAGTATGAAGTAATCGATTTTCTCTTGAGACACATCGATCGTTAATGTTTTCGCTGTAGATTTCACGAATACAGCTCGACTAGCAACTTCGGAGCTTCGACTTTCCTGGTAACGACTTAGTTCTGCAGCCGTCGACTTTCCCACGAAAAATCTCGAAGCGCACGCCGGAACCGGTAGCATGATTAACAGCTTCTTCGAAACGAGGCCTCCGAACAACCGATCATTTTCCAAAATTAACAAGGAAAGAGGCGCCAGGCCGGCTAACCGATTTACGACCGGCGAAGACGTGACGTGAGACAATTTTCGAGATCCCGATAAATTGTCCACGAATCGCTAATGGACCGCACCCGAAGTATTGAATTATGCAGATTTCCAGAAGCTTTGAAGTCTTCATTCGACATCAATTACGTCCAATGTTCAACATACCGCGTGGGAACCCTCCATTACGAACCGAGTTTGAATTTTCAACCTGGGAAAAAATCGCCGGCTCCTACCCAAAGGGCGGAGTACGAAATCACCTTCTGTGCGCAGGGTGGCCGGGGATCGAATATCTTTCCCACAGATTTGAGAACGGGATTTTTTCCTATCATCAACTTGATGGCCGGTTTGCTCCGAGCAATGCGCAATTCCCTCATACTTCGTGGAAACTTGAAAATCCTCATGGATCTCATTTTGATGAGTGAATTTTCGAACCAAATTATTTCGATTTCGACTGATTTTGAGGCTACAATGATCCAAAACGCACAATGCAAATTGTAAAACCTGCCTGAAATCCAAATACCGTTACCGGGATCGATTGACGATGCGTAAATAGTAACCTTAGCGAATTAACCTAAGTAAATTTGTAATTGAGTTACAGCCAGATTTTGGATTGATGACCACAACACGATTGGGAACAATGTACATAAAACATTCCCTGCGCAAAAATGTTTCAACCTTCCTTCCAGCGCAGATCACACACAATACTTCCATATTTTGATACGTAAATTTTTGTCACTGTTTGATTTTGTTATGACTAGTTTTGTGCCTGTTTAATAAAAAACTCACTATGCAAAGTTTAAAACTCACCTAAAATCAAAAAAGTGAAGTTATCGTAATAAATATCCACATTTCCTTCTAGGGAAAATAAAGATTTTAAGGAAAAGAACGCGAAGTATTTTTATAACTCCCGTAATTGTTTACATATTAATGAAAATCGGATCGAAGGTTTTCTAGAAGTTTGGTAAATTGTCGAAAAACGACCCGTTATTCAATTTTCTAGTCTTCAGAAAAACCCTACCGCTGATATCTGACAACAACAAAAAAAAACTTCCCTTTTTTGTACGTTTATTCCGCCCTCTATGATTTTTTTTTACCTTTAAATGATAGTTAGTATGAATTTATTCTTAGGTGGATATTGTAATGGAATTTATTCAGCTCTAAATAAAGTCGTTACTCACGTTGGGAATAATTTTCGAAAATTGAGTCGTCTCGCCTCTAAAGGCTTTCGACTCGCATAAAGTTCGAATCTATGTCCGCCGAAGAAAAATAGTAGGGCAGGGTCGGATTTGCTCTCATAACAGACAAATGGACCGTTCCCCTTCGACAACACTGAGAACTAAAGTAGGCGATACAAGTCCCGAGGTAGGGACTTCGATAAAGTCCCAAGTCCGCCCACATGCGTTGTTTTCTGTTCGAGCTCCAACGTTTGTTATTCTCACTTGGTATATCGACGTCGATTATTCTATCGGTGGCAGCAGTTGTGTTCGGTAGTAAACGTATGAAATACATTGAGATTATTTCGGATTTTTTTGCATTTTACCAGAGTTCGAGAACGTGAAAGCAAGTTATGTCCTCGATTTCACCCCAGGGCCCGGGAATTCGTTTTGACAGAAAATATGAAGCGTGTGTTCTTGGTTAGTTCATGGATTTTTCCTAATATTAGCATAGTTGTCTGGAAAAATGTTGACATTTTTCAATGGAGGCTTCAGAAGGGGACAGGTTACGGGGCATACAGACTGTCTCCACTTTCCCAGCTGAGCATAATATGCTTCATATTATCAAGGGGGTCAAAGGTCCCGTTTTTCAGTTTTTCGCTCATAACTCGAAAAGGAGGCGTCGGATCAAAAAAAAAGACCTGACTCAAAATGAAAGTTGGATAAATTTCCTACAAATTTTACTCAATGAATTTCTTTCCTAACTCCAGCCGTTTTAGAGATATACGCACTTTAAGAGTGACGACTTTCGAAAAACGTTCAATCCCACGTTTTCGGCGTCAAAATCCGCTGTACAGCCTAAACTATTGATCATACCCAAAAAGTCGTAATAGAAAAAGTTGTAGAGAATTTAATTTCCTTCAGGAGTATGTATCGATAGTTGTAAGAATTTAAAGATTTTTGTAAAAAGTCCTCAAAAAAGGGAAAACCCTTAGAACTGGCAAAGGCTAAGAGATAAATGAGCATATTGGTTCATTTTCCTGAAGAAAATTAAATTCTGTAAAACTTTTTTATATTCTATGGTGCATCTTCGTGAAGGATATTAAATTTTCTACAACTTTTTCCATTATAACTTCTGTGCTAAGATTAATAGTTCAGGACATACGGCGGAACTTGGCGCCATAACATGGGGCTGAAATTTTTTTTCGAAAATGACGTCACGTGTAAATAATTTTACTCATTAGAGAGGGGTGGTCGGACGGAAAAACCTCCCATACTCCAACTGTTTCAGACATATGCGCGGCAAAAATGACGGTTCTAGGAAAACCTTTTCCTATCCCATCATAATTGCTTTCACAAAATCCTGCGTCAGGCTGAATGAAAAAATCTTTGTTCGCGTATTCCACAACTTTGTGAATGAACTCGTTTTTCTACCGTTCTTCGGTTCTCACGGAATTTTCATTCAGGGCCCGGGCAGGCCAGCAGGAAATTCGCGGAGTCGTGAATAAATCTTCGGTTTTTAATTCGTAGGCCGCTCGGCGTCAAACTCGATTTTTAATTGCACTCCCACGGCACTTCCTCTGAGAAACTCACCGAAAATCGGTTCCAATCGCCGATAGAAAAAAATCGAATGTGCGTCCGAAAAACGTCCATAAAATAAAATGTCACGCTTTCGTCTAATCATCAATTTTTTCTAATTTCGATTTTTTTTACGAAATCACACGCAATACATATTTTTGAAAACATATTCTGGTTCTACTTTGAGGTCTATTTCTTCATACGAGGTTAACGCCACTATATGCAAATAGACGTGGCGACTAAGTGATTTCACACAACAGTGCTGTTTCCTTTTTGAAAAAAAAAAAAACACTTTTTCTGCACCTCGGCTACCGGCAAAATGTTAAAATGAATATAATAGCAGGTAGCTAAACGCTTAGAAAATGATACGTTTCCCCTGCAGTCTCTCCAGTCATTATTGAGGAGTCGAATGGGAACAGAATTTCCTGCACGTTCGCTAATCGTTGCAACCTGGCGAAAATAATTTGTTTGACACGGCCATATTAAGGCGAGCCGTATTACTATTCAACATATGTAAGCGGGTGAAAAATGTTTAATTTATTCATTGAAACCTCCGCATCAGCCAAGGATGGTGTTAGTGTAATTCGAGTGATCCGCAAAAATGCTATCCGCAGATCCGCAAACTGATTGTTATCGGCGATTTTGCAGTTGCACTACCGCAGTGGGTGGCTTTCATTTCTTTCCGGATCGTAAACCGAGCGAGCGAGCTCGTCAAAAAATTCCAAGTAAAAAAAATTGAGATTTTTGCATGTTTTGGCGGAAAAGCCGAGGCCGTAAAAATCGGATCGGAAAACGGGGATGAAATTTCATTTACAGACATTGACGCTTGACTTTGACTTTTGATTGATTGACACTTGACTTGACACTTGACCTGACACTTGACCTAACGCTTGACCTGACCCTTGACCTGACGCTTGACCTGTCACTTGACCTGACGCTTGACTTGAAACTTGACGTGACAGTTGACCTGACATTAAATGTCAAATTTTGACTTGACCCTTGACCTGACGCTTGACCTGAAACTTGACTGGACACTTGACTCAACACTTGATTCGACACTTGACTCGACGCTTGACCTGACGCTTGACTTGACGCTTGACCTGACACTTGACCTGACACTTGACCTGACACTTGACCCGGCACTTGACCCGGCACTTGACCCGGCACTTGACCCGGCACTTGACCCGGCACTTGACCCGGCACTTGACCCGGCACTTGACCTGGCACTTGACCTGGCACTTGACCTGGCACTTGACCTGGCACTTGACCTGGCACTTGACCTGGCACTTGACCTGACACTTGACCTGACACTTGACCTGACACTTGACCTGACACTTGACCTGACACTTGACCTGACACTTGACCTGACACTTGACCTGACACTTGACCTGACACTTGACCTGACACTTGACTTGTCACTTGACTTGACACTTGACTTGACACTTGACTTGACACTTGACTTGACCCTTGACTTGACACTAGACTTGACCCTTGACTTGACGTTTGACCTGCCTCTTGACTTGACACTTGACTTGAGGCTGAACTTGAGTTTTAATGAGGCATCACTTGATATTACACTTGAGAAGAAATTTGACTTTATATCGATTTCAGAGAGCAAGAAGGGCGAATCTGCTATTTAGGAAAAAAGCAGATTCGCCCTTCTTGCCCTTTGGTATCGATATTGATTTGATATTTAGCTTGACTTGGCAATCTGCCTCTAAAAGACTTGGCATTTTACTTGACCTAAGATTTGGCTCGTATTGGCATTTGTCTCACCTTATTTGACTCAAGTTGACTCAAAAATCGACCAACAAGACGTTCGTCTTGATCTTCTTTTTGACTCAATTCTTATTTCTACCGGTTTTTTTAATTTCTCGATTTATCAATTTCTATTGAAAAGGTGTAAAGTAGGTGCTAGAGAATGGTTTACAAGGGCACAATACTACGATAAACCGTACAATAACATCGGCTTTTGAATTGAATGCCACGTATAACAACATATTGTCGCATTAAAGACAAACTGGCGAATAAATAGGGTCGTTTTCATTAGGCGAATCTACCTCCACAATTTGTAAGTCTAATTCCTTAGCCGGGACAGCAAATAAAGTTAGATTACTCGATAGAACATTTTCTCGTATCGTTTCGCACCTGCTCGTCCTGGCCGTTTATTCTATCATCGATTTCTCTTATCCATTCGCACTAACGTTTCAACGCTACATCGTCAGGTGTTGCGGAATCGTAATTTCGGATGTAAACCATTATCTTTAATCTAAGGCGATGAATTGCTATCGAACCTGGTTAACTTAACATGTGTTCAATTTCGTGAAACTTGCTCTTCGGCCCATTACTCTTCAACACAAACGGATGTGCCAAACTATAGTCATGAAAAATGTTATTTTCACCTCTTCAGACGAGTTTTCAAAATGTTTACTACATTTTTGCTTTAATTTATAATTTTCCAGTGTAAAATTAATAATTTTAGCAAATTTGAAATAAATTTTGCCCGAGACAAGTTTCAAAAACAAATTATTGCTCAAGCTTTGAATTGGTATGAGAACAATGTTCAAGAATAACATCATCTTGAACCGGGAATCATGTTCTAGAATAATTTATTGCTGTTATAATATTAATTGTTTGCCTGAATAGTTATTAATAAATACATATCACCTCGTCTTCGAATACTTTTGGTCGAATTAGTGACTCAACCAGTCACAAGTTCATAATTAGAAAAAAAATCTCTCTTCCTCTGCAATCAAAAGTCTTCATTCGTTCTTTAAACTCTAAAAAAAAATCGACCGAATTTTCGAAACGATGTTTGCCTCTTTTTCACACAGTCGGCCCCTTGTCCTGCCCATCCGATCGGAACGTTGCCCAGTTTGACTTTCACGAGATCAAATCTTGAGGCGAATCAGGGATCAGATACGCCCTAATAGGAGTCGACAGGTCAAAAACTTGACCGCAGAGCGTAAGGGGCGACACCGATACGCCTGGGCGATACCCACCTTCCAGTTTGGACGAATATTTCCTAAAAATGTACCCAAGTAATCGGTAAGGACGTTTTTTGAAACACCTGCTCTCACTTTTACACTTCATTTGATATACAAACACAATTGTCAACCATTAAGTGTTGATAGAGAAAAACTCCCAAAATGTTGAGGCTTCCCACGGAAAATCGAAATGCCGAGGGAGTCATCAAACATGCATACCTAATGAGTAAAAAAAGAAAAAAAATCGGTTAAACTGGATTGGAAGTTGGATTAAAACACCGAAAACCGCATCATTCTACCATAAACCGTTACCAAAAAAGACAACTTAGGTAATTGACTTGATTCGACATTTGATTTGACTTGCCTTGACAATTGACTTGACATTTGATATTTGACTTGAATTGACTTGACATATGACTTGACTTGACATTTGACTTGACTTGACTTGACTTGACTTGACATTTGACTTGACTTGACATTTGACTTGACTTGACTTGACATTTGACTTGACTTGATATTTGACTTGACTTGACATTTGACTTGACTTGACTTGACTTGACATTTGACTTGACTAGACATTTGACATGACTTGACATTTGACTTGACTTGACATTTGACTTGACTTGACATTTGACTTGACTTGACATTTGACTTGACTTGACATTTGACTTGACTTGACATTTGACTTGACTTGACATTTGACTTGACTTGACATTTGACTTGACTTGACATTTGACTTGACTTGACATTTGACTTGACTTGACATTTGACTTGACTTGACATTTGACTTGACTTGACATTTGACTTGACTTGACTTGACATTCGACTTGACTTGACATCCGACTTGACTTGACATTTGACTTGACTTGACACTTGACTTTACGCTCGACTTGACATTTGACTTGACGCTTGACCTGACGCTTGACTTGACATTTGACATGACCCTTGACTTGACATTTGACTTGACTTGACATTTGACTTGACTTGACATTTGACTTGACCTGACATTTGACTTGACTTGACATTTGACTTGACTTGACATTTGACTTGACTTGACATTTGACTTGACTTGACATTTGACTTGACTTGACATTCGACTTGACTTGACATTTGACTTGACTTGACATTTGACTTGACTTGACATTCGACTTGACTTGACATCCGACTTGACTTGACATCCGACTTGACTTGACATTCGACTTGACTTGACATTTGACATGACTTGACATTCGACTTGACTTGACATTTTTCGTTTGACATTTGATTTTAATGTAGAATTAAAAAGTATTAGAGCTCAATAAATATTTCAATGGACCTTTCCATAAGAAATTTAATCGATTTGACATTTAGCTAAAGATATTTTTTCACAAATCCACCATTTTCGAGGTATATGACCCGAAACAAAATCCCGAATCCCTCTGTATATATAAGTGATCAATAGATATCGCACTAGTTCGAAACACTTAAGAACAGACGAATCTTGTGGGAACCCGATGGAGGACGTAAATTGATATTATCTGGTCGGAATTCATCGGAATGATCGATGTATCACTTTCACGAGGGCCGAAGTGTCGACTTGACTTTTAGTTTGAGTCTCTTTTCATTATGGGACATCGGGTCGAAATATTTAGATGGATGCTCAGCCCCGGCCTCGATTATCAGACGTCGAGATAAGAGGGCTCCATTTTCGAGGATGATGAATTTCGACGTGGTGTCGTCTTTTTTCGTTGACCGCTCAATCGGTTCTAGGCCGGCATGAAAGCTCAATCTTAAACGCTGCGGTTTTGGATTTAGTTTTTTTTATAGAATTTTTTCGTTTTTTGGAGAAAAAATTCGATGATAGTAGGCATGTTGAATTATTACTTGGCATTTTTGAGCCGATGTACCCACCTGGCGTTGCGGAAAGCGTAAATTTTCATCCATGCAAGCCTAAACTCGGGGAATACGCGTAAAAATCAGTTAAGAGAACCGCAAGCTCCCAAACATAACGGCGAGGCTGAGAGAACTCATCACAAAAATCTCAATTTTTCCTACATAAATTGAATTATTCCTCGAATATTGACAAACAGCGACGAAAATTTTAGATTTCTCGTCTAACATTTTTGATATAGCAACATCGCATGGGTGAAAAAAATTACATATTGTTGCTTGTGGTTATATTTCTTCAATTTCAAGTCAAACACTGATATTTTGGTGACGTAATAACTACAAATTCAATTTAAGCCCTCATAAGATACGGGAACAAAAAAAAGCTTCAACGCCCGTATGCTCCCGAACAAAACGGAAAGGCAGAGAGAAGTCATTAAAGTTATCAATGGAAAATTCGATGACCTACCTCGGAGTAGATGAAGAGAAATACAAGTTCGATGAACAATGTACAATACTGATTAAATGCATTGATGCAGTGCGCAAATTTAAACGTCCTATCCCTATATTAATTTTTTGAGTTTTTTTTTGCCAAATTTGAGTCAAAAACTGATTTTAAAAAATTCACAATTTAATTTTATTGTAATTAAAACTAGCGAATTCGGTTATAACGACTTTAACTTCCGTAAAAGATAGAAGAACACAAAAAGTTGAGGTTATTCTCGGCTTTATAAAACGAAAATACAATTTCAACAATGTGATTAATCTATTTTTTCCAAAAGTAGCCTTTCCATTAACGATAAACCTGCCGTCTGTTCAAAGAGTGGGAAAAAGATAAAACACGAGGAACTAACGATTTTCGTTCCCAGGGCAACTCCTGCATACGGATATTGCCTTTCTCATTTTCACAAGCTCATTCACAGGAACTTCACCGTACGTTATGTTGCCGACTTGAAGCATGAATGAGAAGTTCGTCGCTCTATGGGAAAAATCCCGCGCCTAGTACAACCTCGTTTTCGTCGCTCATTGATTAAAAAAAAATAATTTCTGTAATTTTGAAGCCTTTGGTTTTTATTTTTAAGTAGGTACCTAGCCATTTCTTAAATGCCGGATTTATTTTACATAGTCTTTTTCTATTTTTATGATTTTCCAGCCTTTTTAAAAATGTTGTATTACTATTTTCTACCTTTATCTCTGTTTAAATTGATTAATTCGTAAATTATAGAATGATAAATAATTCAAAATACCGAATACGACGTTGTAAAATCGGATTTTGATTTTTCTTTTCGAAAATTTCCATTAAAACGGAAGTGAGGACTCGAAGGTTGACATACGCGTGGGTGAGAACAGATCGTGTCGTCGGATTGGCAGTCGGAAACGTCATTAACATGTGAAGAATATCGTCGGATTATTCAACCTGCCCACGCGTTTGTTAGAAAGAATCCTTGTCCAAATTGGTAGGAAAGCATAAATCAGCTTGTAAACGTATTGATGGGAGCTTGTCGAAATCATGAGTACAACCTAATTAGGAGTTTAGGGCCGGTTTTTAGATTTGTACAGCCGATAATACTTGATTTCTTATAAACGTACCATTGTGGATTTCAGACGATTTTTCCCAACCCCGTAGGCATTCGAAGCGACTACATCGAACCATTTTTATCGGTACAAATCGATTTTATATTTAAATCAACATCAGTATCGGTACTAGTGCCAGTACCGAATAATCGATAATTTCGAAATCTACATCAGTACCCGTACCCGTATCAGTACCAGTATCAATACCAGTATCAGTACCAGTATCAGTACCAGTACCAGTACCAGTACCAGTACCAGTATCAGTACCAGTACCAGTATCAGTACCAGTACCAGTATCAGTACCAGTACCAGTACCAGTACCAGTATCAGTATCAGTACCAGTAACAGTAACAGTACCAGTATCAGTACCAGTACCAGTACCAGTACCAGTACCAGTATCAGTATCAGTACCAGTACCAGTATCAGTACCAGTATCTGTACCAGTATCTGTACCAGTATCTGTACCAGTACCAGTACCAGTTCCAGTACCAGTATCAGTACCAGTATCAGTACCAGTACCAGTTCCATTACCAGTATCAGTATCAGTACCAGTATCAGTACCAGTATCAGTACCAGTATCAGTACCAGTATCAGTACCAGTATCAGTACCAGTATCAGTACCAATATCAGTACCAGTATCAGTACCAGTATCAGTACCAGTATCAGTACCAGTATCAGTACCAGTATCAGTACCAGTATCAGTACCAGTATCAGTACCAGTATCAGTACCAGTATCAGTACCAATATCAGTACCAGTATCATTACCAGTATGAGTACCAGTATCAGTACCAGTATGAGTACCAGTATCAGTACCAGTATGAGTACCAGTATCAGTACCCGTATCAGTACCCGTATCAGTACCTGTATTGGTACCTGTATCGGTACCTGTATCAGTACCAGTATCAGTACCAGTATCAGTACCAGTATCAGTACCAGTATCAGTACCAGTATCAGTACCAGTACCCGTATCAGTACCCGTACCAGTATCAGTACCAGTATCAGTGCCAGTATCAGTACCAGTATCAGCACCAGTATCAGTACCAGTATCAGTACCAGTATCAGTACCAGTATCAGTACCAGTATCTGTACCAGTATCTGTACCAGTACCAGTATCAGTATCAGTACCAGCACCAGTATCAATCAAAATATCAATGTCGCAACCAACGTAGAAAAATTTCAACAGCCAAAAACCCCCCGCACCGTAACAAGAAATACCGAAAAACTTTAGATTTTGTTCAAAACCTTTCGACGAACGGGTTCTGTCGATATTCTCGTGTTTGTAATAAAATAACAATTTACTGTCGGCCGTCGATCGACAGCGGTCGACGAGGTCAACATTTATCTAATCAGCTTATTTTGACATTTGATTCCAGTGACAGGCATTCATTTCCTCGGAGTCAGTTCTTTCAGGGCAGATTTACATAGTCAATATCCTCTAAATCGAGTTGCATCCTCCGTGACAGACGTATGTATTAGAAATTATCGTTTTTGAATGATCAGTTACCCAACTGTTATGTTGTACCAAAACTGGATACGGACTGCACTCTGTGCATCGTATGAAAATTTAATATTTCTAGAGAAATTTTCTAAAGACTACTCAAACATGAAAAACGCCAATTTTTTTTATGGCGGGTTATGTAAATTTTGTTTCCAATTTCAATTGTTTCCCTCAAAAACTTCGGATAAATTGATCGTGCGGCTCACCTGTAATAGTCTTTTTTACAGAATATACTGCCGTCCCGTGCGAAACAGGTCATTTCACCGTCAAGCGGAACTCGACATTGCGAACACTGAAGGCATGAGGCGTGCCAACGTCGATCGACCGCGAACAGGTAATATCTGCAACCAAATGGTGTATTCAAATTTTGAAAAAATTCGAAAACGATCAAATTGATCAGCATACTGAAGAGAGGGTTGGGCAAGTGAAAAAAGCACGTCGAGTGAAGAGAAAAGGAGTGAAAAGGGAAGGTCGATTGAAGAGTGAAAAGAGCATGTTGAGAGAATTACCTGATAGGTACGTGGAAAGAAAGCAAATGAAAGAGTGAAAAGTGCTCATTGAGTAAAGGAGTGAAAAGGGCATGTCAAGTGAAGAATAGAGGAGTGAAAAGGAAAGCAGAGAGAGGGAAAAGAGTGAGAAGGGGGAGTGAAAGAGTGGAAAGATTGATATGAGTGATTAGAGTGAAAAGAGTGAAAAGGGAGAGTGATACGAGTGAAAAGGGGTGAAAAGAGTGAAAAATGGTGAAAAAATGAAGAGTGAAGAGAGTGAAAAGGGGTAAAAAGAGTGAAAAGCGTGAAAAGAGTGAAAAGGGGTAAAAAGAGCGAAAAGAGTGAAAAGAGTGAAAGGAGTGAAAAGGGTGAAAAGAGTGAAAAGAGTGAAAAGAGTGAAAAGAGTGAAAAGAGTGAAAAGAGTGAAAAGAGTGAAAAGAGTGAAAAGAGTGAAAAGAGTGAAAAGAGTGAAAAGAGTGAAAAGAGTGAAAAGAGTGAAAAGAGTGAAAAGAGTGAAAAGAGTGAAAAGAGTGAAAAGAGTGAAAAGAGTGAAAAGAGCGAAGAGAGCGAAGAGAGCGAAGAGAGCGAAAAGAGCGAAAAGAGCGAAAAGAGCGAAAAGAGCGAAAAGAGCGAAAAGAGCGAAAAGAGCGAAAAGAGTGAAAAGAGGGAAAAGAGTGAAAAGAGTGAAAAGAGTGAAAATAGAGAAAATAGAGAAAAGAGGGAAAAGAGTGAAAAGAGGGGAAAGAGCAAAAAGAGCGAAAAAAAGAGTGAAAAGAGCAAAAAGAGTGAAAGAGGCGTTGAAGCCCGCGATCTGGCAGACAATATTGTCTACTTGCAGAAAGACTGCCAACGGGTATTGTAATTCGATAGAGAATAAAAATTAATCGTTTTCAAGAAATTGTAAAAAAGAGTTCACATGCGTAGTGTTGAGGGAAACGGGTAGGAATTTCAAATTGTTGCCTTTTGAATAAAAGTTTTGCTCACCTATCGGTAATACGCGAATTGCACCCCGCACAGACGACCTCTTCACCGGGCGCCGGATGTCCCGATGGTTTAGGTTTGGTTTCGGAGCCGCCGGGAGACCCGCAGTCACCGCACGGGGTGAATTCGGATTTACAGCAGGTGCTACCGGCCGAGGATGAGGCACTGCTACACCTGGAACGGAAAAAATTGCCAAAATTCAATACCAGCTAAAGAGCTGTCGGTACATTTAGCTTTTTTAACATTTTGAAAACGATCGATTTTTCGAAGATTGGCTCTCGATACAATATTGAAAATGTACAAATTTCCCGTAGAAATACGTTAAAATATCCCCCTAGCTGAAACAGTTTTCAAGATGAAAGCAATCGGAAAAAATAACTTGAAATAGAATTGAGGGAATTTCAGGGCTTTCACGAAGTATTCGGCCGTTTTACGCCTTCGAAAATTTCACTTTTTTGCGTGATATATTTTGAATTAATTTTTGCACCACTCACCCACTAGAGTTACTCGAGTCTTGACATGGCAGATTCGGACTGAGGTCCCGCGAAGGATCGTATGCCGCCGCAAGCATCTGCTGACGGTCCTGCTGCTGCAACAAAACGACAGTTTCTGATGAGCCGTGAAAATTTCAGTTGAAAACGAATTCAAAATTTTGAGCTTCGTGCGACTGAAGAAGGAATTTCGAATCTCTTTAATTTTCATACTTACGAAGTAAATTGTAATCGTTTTAGAATCGGAAATAAAGCTTCAGATTCGAAGGCTTAAAATTTGCATAGAGGGTTTTTCGACATTTTTGATTCCCAAAACCTCCAGGCGGTCAAAATTCGATACGTTTTTGTCAAAGATGTACGTATCAAAATATGGAAGCATCGTGCGTTACCGACCATTGGTAATTAATTGGTAACCATTGGTAACCATTGGAGGATTAATACCGGTGGCGTCACAAGAGATGAGCACTTTTAATATTTACGAGGAAAGGCAGCACTATTTCCTGAATTCTAACCATTTTTTTCTGGATTTTTGTCATGTTTTTCCCGGTGTTTACCTCCGATGTGCCGCCTAATCACACAGGCGGGGAAATCACGGCACTATCGATTTTGAGCTGGCGGCCCAAAATGTCGCCCCAGAACGTGACCGGCTCGGAAATCACGACTTTTCGACTCCCAAATGGGGGGGGGGGGGTCGTTAAAAAGACGATTCACAAGGCGATCCGATCAGATGGCAGTGGACGGGTTTATTCTAGGAATGTCATCTCTCTAAGCTCTCGTTTTCGTGCGGGGTAAAAAAAAACGGCCCGACGATTGTCAAGTGAAAAAAACTGGGACGGAATCGCTTTTATTGTGATCGACATCACGATTTTTCCCCTCGACGGACTTTACGATCGATGGCCCGATCGTAACTTGAAAGTGGACGAATCCACGTCAACGTCGTGAACTTCAACTGTCGGAACGTATTTTACGGATACGATCGCGCCGGCGTATTTAAATCGGACGTTTCCGCCGCCGAGTCCGATCCCACACTCGATACGTTGTCGAGTTCAGTTCGGTAATCGATCAACATAATCGATTCCTTCCAATCGATTATTCTCACTCAATCGATTTACATAGTTTAGTTTGGTAATCGATAAACGTTATTAATTTATCAAAGTTAAATAAATCGATAGTCAACTTTTTCGATAATCGATAAATTTATCGATACCGTCATATCGATTATTCCAACTAAATCGTTTTACTCTACTATAATCACATCAAACTGAATTATTTGATAATCAATTATCTGTTTTTATTATCCATCATCTTTACCTACCTATCGAATCCTTCAAATCGATTTGTCCAACTAAATCGATTAATTAACTGACGCCGATATACGATATAATGTATTAAGCGTATTATGCTGTTGAGTTTAGTTTGGTGATCAATCAACTTTATCAACTATCCATATTAGATTATATTCTACTGCATTTCCTCGATTATAAACTTTTTCGATAATCGATCAATTTTTCGATACCTTCATATCGATTATGCCAACTAGGTACATCTTTTAACCACAGAATGATTACATGAAACTATATCATTCAATAATCAACCATCTCCTTCAATTATCGATCGACTTGATCGATTCCTTCGAATCGATTTTTCCTATTAAATCGATTTATTCCACAGCCGCGCCCGTTCTCACACACGATATACCTATGCTGTTGAATTTAGTTTGGTGATCGGTCACCCAAACTTTATCGATTTATCCAAGTTAGATTATATTCGACTGTATTTCTTCGATAATCGATCAATGTATCGATACCTTCATATCGATTATTCCAACTACATCTTTTTACCCTACTACGATCATATCAAACTACTTTACTCGATAGTCAATCGTCTTTTTTGATTATCGATCAATTTTATTGATCCTCGAATTGATTTTTGCAGCTAAATCGATTTATTCAACAATGCTAACATACAATTACATTTTTTCATTCATGATTTATTTTTGTTCGCGCTGTAAATTGGCGAATTTTCGAATTTTCAATTTCCAAAATCGAGAAACGTATAATACCAATATCAGTAATGGATGAGAGGATATTAGCATTAATTTTTCGAAATATTCTCAACGCAAAATTAAGAGGATTAAGTTAGAATTTGCATTAACATGAATCGTATTATAAAAAGTTACAAAAAAAAGAGAAACATTTTTTCATCCTCAAACGCTTTGTAGTGCCTCTTCAGACCAATTCATTCTTTAGATTTTCTCCAACCGTACAGAAGTATCTAGCCGAGTCGCAATCCAAGGATTTCTTTTTATTATCCTTGGCCATATTAATAAAAAACGAGTTAACATCGCGGGAACGGCATCCTTGGAAAGATCCTGTCCAGAATCTGGCCAAGTATCAGAATGTGGAAACCTTAGCGTCCTTTACGAGCCGTTCGCCTTATACATGATCCGAGAAAATGCGCGATAATCGCACACTTGACTGGCGATTATTGCAAACCGCGTAACCGGGTAATAGCATTTTTTTTCACACCTTCCACACGCGAAGGCTGAAGGAGAAAACTCCTGCAAGATTAACTTTCTAATTTAAACGTGATCGAAAAAAAAAATTAACTAGTACCTACTTGGTTTTAATTTTTTATTTTTTTTATTTTTTTAGTGTCGATTTTCAAATTGTACACGGTGCCAGGGCAACTACGAGGACCAGGGTGAAAAGGAGATGAAGTTCTGCTTTTCTGGGCAGCTGGACCGATTTACGAATTTTAACGAGATTTTTAATTTCAACCCACGGAAGAAAGGCGAGAGACAAAGCATGGCAGTTTTTCGTTCAATCGCCCATCCATTATTTGTCAAAAAAATCGATAACTAAAAAAAATTTCGGAAAAATCGCCGACAGCATGGAATTCTACTTATTCGACGATAATTTAGCAAAAATAATTTTTTCGTAAATATAAATACTCGAGGTGCAAAAGCGGAAATGGATAAGCGTGTGCATAATCATAGGGCAGAGCGGCGGGTCGGAGCCGCCGTCCGCCTCAAGCCGCCGCCGTCCCACCTCCAAGCCGCCGTCCGGCCTCCGACAGCCGCCGTCCGGCCTCCAAGCCGCCGTCCGGCCTCCGACAGCCGCCGTCCCGCCTCCGAACGCTCTCTCTGTCCTATGCTTGCACACGCATTTATCAATTTTCGGTCTCACGCCTAGAATACCTATTCAGTTCTATGGAAAAATAAATTTAGCAAAATTACCGATTAACATTTCCATGCTGTAGGAGAATTTTCCGAAATGCTGATTATTAGTTCATGCGTTCAACTAGTTTGCTAGATTCAAACACTTATTAATTGTTATCCCGGTAGGTGCACCTTAATTACAGGCATGCCTGCCGAAATTTTTGATTTTTTTCATAGTTTTTGTTTTTGCTTGATTCCTCGAATCCTAACGCACAAATCGACCAGTTTTTGATGCCTAAATCGAACAACAAAATTCGACTTCTCACGTTTTGAACAATTCTACAAAATCACCGCAAAAACCGTTTGCCCTGCGTCAACAAATCGTACAAAAAACTGCTCCACTTTCTCGTCGCCTATCCACTCGTGTTTTTTCGTCTTGAAAAAGAGGATTTCTTATCGAAAAGTTAGCCGACGTTGGGAAACCTTTTCGAAGAACGTCCTGCCTCCGTCTTTTACATGAATTTGCATTCTGAGGCTGGGAATCCTCTTAGTATAGAAATGCCAACAGTAAGCTCGTCCTGAGACACTGACGAGGACGTGGGATCTATCATTTATCCCTCGACGGGATCCGCAATCTGTTTACAAAAATAGTCCGTCAATTTAGACGTTGAAAATTAAAAATTAATAATTTTTTAAAAATATAAGTTTGACATTTTCCAAACTTAAAATTCTCCAAATTTCCAAATTAAATTAAAAATGAATTTTCAACATTTTAATGATTACCTGGGTAGGTAATTTAAGAAAAGAACTGCTTCGAAAAATTGGGTACTCTTTTCCGGTTCGAAAACGCGGCTGTCCAGTAATCGACCGAATTGTGCGCCATTTTCGTACGCATACATTAAACTCGAAGTTCGCTCATGTCATCGGTTTTAAACGGCGGATCTCGACAGATCATTTCTTCGATAACTCGGCCGATGTAACCGGAACCTTTTTTAGCCGAGATGCGAGCAATTATTGGCTAATACCTGCAATTATATGGACGGAGAAGCGCCTGCCATGTTACACAGCACGCTAACTAATTTCGTCCGAATATCAATTCATTCACTGGGGAAATTTCGGCGTAAAAACCCCTATAGAGGACTTGCATTTTCGAGACAACTGTTTTAATATTTTATTAGAAAATTTTCAATTATTTTTTGTTTTTATAGCTTTTTCACGCCAATTTCAGAAATTTCCAAACCAATTTCAGAAATTTTCAATCCCAATTTCAGAAATTTCCAAACCAATTTCAGAAATTTCCAAACCAATTTCAGAAATTTCCAAACCAATTTCAAAAATTTTTAATCCAATTTCGGAAATTCCCATTTCAATTTCAGGAATTTCCATTTGAAATTAAGTTTTCCATTTAAAATTCAGAATTTTCCAATTTTACAAAATAGCCATAGCTCCCTCAATTTTCAACCTTTTTTCAAATTTCTTGAACTGAAATTTCTGAATTTCTTGAAATTTCTTGATTTAAGGCTTTTTTATTTATTTTTTGTTTCAGGAAAAACTTCTGCGTAAACCTCCCAATTTTTACAGCGATTATTTCAACAGTACAAAAATGCTGACAAGTGAAACAAACAGTATGAAAACGGTGCCAAAACGCAACCCCTCGATATTCAGTGGTCTTTTTCGACAATAATTCTTAGTTCCTCGGCTCGTAGGTTAAGTCGGAAAGTGACAGAATTGGCGTCACGGCCCATATGAGAGGCGACGGTGCTCAAAATTCGTTGAAATCATTCCCCCAACAACAACGGCGTCTTTTGTTGTCGGAAAATCTTCAACGACGAACAATCGAGGATAACACCTCGTCCGCTCTACTCGGCGATTGGCGTCGTCATAATAGGGCGCGACATTCTCGAGAATGATCTCGGCAGGTAGCCAGAATTGCCAGTTAGCCCAGTCATTTCAAAGATCCGAGGAGGTTTTATCAAATTTAATAAATCAATCATAATTTAAGTTATATTGTTTTTATATTTTGTCATATTACTGTGATATACTTGTTGTTACGTATATTGTTATCACAATATTGCAAATTTTGTTGAATTCATATTTTTCATTTTATTGTCGTAATTATGTTCCATAAATAGAAATTTCTGTAATGACCGTGGTCATTGTCGTCTTATTGTAATATTGTCGCACATTATTGTATTACTCTCATCTTGTTGACATACCATTTTAACAATAATATCACATTGTTGTCATATTATTGTTATATTGTTGTTAACATTAACAATAACAATAACACCACATTGCTGTCTTTCTTTTCTCGTATTGCCGTCGTATTGCTGCCATATTATTGTCAAACTGTTGTCAAATTAATGCCAAATTATTGTTGTATGATTGTCAAATTATTGTCGTATTGTTGTCATATTGTTGTCATATTGTCGTATTGTTGTCATGTTGTCATTGTTGTCATATTGGCATATTGTCATATTGTTATTGTAGTTATTGTTGTTATTGCTGTTATTGCTGTTATTGTTGTTATTGCTGTTATTGTTGTCATTGTTGTTATTGTTGTTATTGTTGTTATTGTTGTTATTGCTGTTATTGCTGTTATTGCTGTTATTGCTGTTATTGCTGTTATTGCTGTTATTGCTGTTATTGCTGTTATTGCTGTTATTGCTGTTATTGATGTTATTGCCGTTATTGCCGTTATTGCCGTTATTGCCGTTATTGCCGTTATTGCCGTTATTGCCGTTATTGCCGTTATTGCCGTTATTGCCGTTATTGCCGTTATTGCCGTTATTGCCGTTATTGCCGTTATTGCCGTTATTGCCGTTATTGCCGTTATTGCCGTTATTGCCGTTATTGTCGTTATTGTCGTTATTGTCGTTATTGTCGTTATTGTCGTTATAGTCGTTATAGTCGTTATTGTCGTTATTGTCGTTATTGTCGTTATTGTCGTTATTGTCGTTATTGTCGTTATTGTCGTTATTGTCGTTATTGTCGTTATTGTCGTTATTGTCGTTATTGTCGTTATTGCCGTTATTGTCGTTATTGCCGTTATTGCCGTTATTGTCGTTATTGTCGTTATTGTCGTTATTGTCGTTATTGTCGTTATTGTCGTTATTGTCGTTATTGTCGTTATTGTCGTTATTGTCGTTATTGTCGTTATTGTCGTTATTGTCGTTATTGTCGTTATTGTCGTTATTGTTGTTATTGTTGTTATTGTTGTCATATTACTTCCATATTTACGGAGTAAATGGAAGTATTGTGATCGTCCTAAAATGGAGAATCGGAACGGAGCTTCAGAAAAAACTTTTTCTTATACACATTTACTCAGAATCACTTCCCGAACAAGTGTCTGTGTGTCCGTGTGTCCGTGTGTCTGTGTGTCCGTGTGTCCGCCTGTCCGTCTGTCCGTGTGTCCGTGTGTCCGTCTGTGGTCATTTACAAAAATGGCCATAACTCCCTCATTTCTCAACCTTTTTTCAAATTTCTTGAACTGAAATGTTTGTCTCGGCAAGACCTAACACCCTGTTTAATCGGAATTTGGATAACGCACAGTACTTCCGATATATTTGCATTTTTAGTGTTTTCTATTTTATTTTTTTCCGGCCACAAAAATGAACCGATTTGAGCGTTCTTGGTCTCAAAATCTTCGTTTTACCTTGCAGAATATGTGGATATTTTTTACATTCCGAAAATGTAGCGTTTTTTCATTTTGGGCGAATTTTAAAATTTTAGTAGTAAATTTTTCGATATTTTTGGCCTAAAAACCCTTAAAAGCAGTCAAAATATGATCAAATTGTGTCACAATTTTACGTTTCAAAATATGGAAGTATTGTGTGTTATCTACGCACCACTGGTTTTTGTCATTGTAGTCATATTGTTGTCATATTGTCGTATTGTTGCCATTGCAATTACATTATTGTTGTCGTGGTATTGTCATAGGTACTGTTGTCTTATAAGTTATTTTTTTATTATAGTACATTGTACAGTATAAATATATGACGTGAGTATATACATATTATGTATTACCTATAAAAATATTTTTATTATAATATAATGCATATTTTATTGTCATATTACTGTGATACAGTTGTAGTTATGTAAATATTGCTGTCACAATACTGTCGTAAGTTTGTCAAAATCATTTTTCATCAATTCGGGTCGAAAATTCGCTCATTAAAATATGGAAGTATTGTGTGTTATCTACGCACCTCTTGTTTCCCTTGCCGAATCCTAAACACTTTTTGAGGAAAAGCGCACAAAGGCCGGTAATTATTCATGCGAATTTACATGTTTAGTCGGAATGTTGGTACCTATACGGTAAATTAGGTACGGTCAAACTTCGCCGGTAATTTTATTCGACGAGCCTTGCAACTTCATAATATTGCGCATTTAGATTCGCATTATCAGTCCGAAAGAGTTAAGTCGGGACACCTTAACGTTATAATCTCCCATGAAAAATTACCTGTTCAACATGATCGCGGCGAGATAGAGTCAGCGGAATAAGGTAAATGAGCCGCGGTCGAACGCTCCTTTCTTTGCATTTGCATCGGCAAAGAATAACACAGAAATGTTAGCATCTACAGAAAGCATACATTTCTCCATACCGGGATTTTTGCAGGTGAACAATTATTTCCTGCCGCGACGTGTGGTCTTTTTATAAACCATTGCAGGTTTTTTTATGAGCGAAAAAATTATAAAATACGGATAAATTAAAAAGAGCGAATAAAGGGTAAAATTCAGTCATTTTTCTATTAGTATTGCGTAGAATAAGTTCGAAAAGTCGAATATAAACGCCGACCGTCTAGAGACGGACAGCTAATTACGAAATTTGAAATTTTTTGCATGGGTATTTTGAATTTTTCAACATGGCTCATTGTTAGTACTTTTGTCGTTCGAGGACGGAAAGGTTTTGCAAAAACAAACAATCCTGCATGATAAAAACTCAAAATCCGTTTAGAAGAGCCATGTTCGATTGGTCGAAACCCAAAAATGCAAAAACAATTTTCTCAAATTTCAGGGAGAACAGTAAGACGCGAGAAAAAAATCAGGAAAAATCCCAAAATCACCAAAACACATTCCTGATTTAATCGGGATACATCATCCTTTTTTTTTAATACCTTCTCAAATTTCACAGCCTTATTTTACAATCCAAAGTGACACTTTTTTACCCCTATGGCTTTACATACTTTATACGAAGGATCGTTCACGCCTTGCATATTCAAAACGACTCCCGCGTATTGTTGAGGTGGTAAAAACACTCAAAACATTATTGTTCCCTGCAAACGCTATAGGCAGCCCGCAGTTGCTCATACAAATCCATTCAGGACAATATTTACAACAGAAGTTCGCGTCCGAAGGAAAAATTCAATAGCGATTCTCTCATTTCTAAACAATGTACCCGTATTTGAGGTTTAAAACATTTGGAAGTCCCGCCACCTTCTGATATTTTGTCTTTTTTTATTAAATGCGTAAAAAATTATTCGTTCGACTGGCCTTTCCACGATCGCAATACACAGTAAAGCTAACAACATGTATCGGAATTTATACCCATCGTAAAATGTCAACTGCGCTTATGATTTACGATTTGCCGGGTCGCGGATTGCAGTTAAATCGTTCCCGCCGGATTCACTACTAATCGATGTCCTAGGGATTTAATGCTAATATTGCAATGGAATACCAAAACTCAAACCACAAACTGAACTCTCCAAGTCAACCCACAAACTCAACTCTCAAAGCCAACCCACAAACTCAACTCTCAAAGTCAACCCACAAACTCAACTCTCAAAGTCAACCCACAAACTCAACTCTCAAAGTCAACCCACAAACTCAACTCTCAAAGTCAACCCACAAACTCAACTCTCAAAGTCAACCCACAAACTCAACTCTCAAAGTCAACCCACAAACTCAACTCTCAAAGTCAACCCACAAACTCAACTCTCAAAGTCAACCCACAAACTCAACTCTCAAAGCCAACCCACAACCTCAACTCTCAAAGTCAACCCACAAACTCAACTTTCAAACTGAACTTTCTAACTCAACTCTCAAACTCAAGTCTCAAAGTCAAACGAAACACTCGACTTTCAAATTCGTCCCACAACTCAACTCTCAAAGTCATCCCACAAACCCAACTGTCAGAGTCAACCGACAAACTAAACTCTGAAACTCAACCAGAAAACATAACTTTCAAACTCAACTTTCAACCTCAACCCTCACAATCAACTCTCAAACTCGAATCACAAACGCAAGTCTCAAACTCAACCTCCAACGCCAGCTCTGAAACTTGAGTTTAAAAATTGGGTTTGAGAGTTAAGTTTGAGTGATGAGTTTGAGAGAGAAATTCGTGAGTTGAGTTTGAGAGAGAAGTTGGTGAACTGAGTTTGAAAGTTGAGTTGGTTGGTTAAGTTTGTAAGTCGAGTCCGAATGTTGAGTTTGAGGGTTGAGTTTGAAAAAGTTCATTTCGAAAGTCGAGTTCGAAAGTTGAATTTGAGAGTTCCGCATGAGAGTAGAAGTTGAAAGTAGAGTTAATTGGTTGGTTGAGAGTTGGGTTAAAATGTTGAGTTTGAGAGTTCATTTCGAAAGTTGAATTTGATGGCGAGTTTGTTGGTTGAATATGAGAGTTCGGTTTGAAAGTTCAGTTTTTGAATTGTGCTTGAGAGTTAAGTTTACAGTTTGAGTTAATTTGAGATTACAGTTTGATCGTGAGGCTTGAGTTTGAAAGTTATGTGTTGTGGTCGAGTTTGAGAGTTGAGTTTGTGGGTTGACTTTGAGAGTTGAGTTTGTGGGTTGACTTTGAGAGTTGAGTTTGTGGGTTGACTTTGAGAGTTGAGTTTGTGGGTTGACTTTGAGAGTTGAGTTTGTCGGTTGACTTTGAGAGTTGAGTTCGTGGGTTGACTTTGAGAGTTGAGTTTGTGGGTTGACTTTGAGAGTTGAATTTGTGGGTTGACTTTGAGAGTTAAGTTTGTCGGTTGACTTTGAGAGTTGAGTTTGTGGGTTGACTTTGAGAGTTGAGTTTGTGGGTTGACTTTGGCAGTTGAGTTTGTGGGTTGACTTTGAGAGTTGAGTTTGTCGGTTGACTTTGAGAGTTGAGTTTGTCGGTTGACTTTGAGAGTTAAGTTTGTCGGTTGACTTTGAGAGTTGAGTTTGTGGGTTGACTTTGAGAGTTGAGTTTGTGGGTTGACTTTGGCAGTTGAGTTTGTGGGTTGACTTTGAGAGTTGAGTTCGTGGGTTGACTTTGAGAGTTGAGTTTGTGGGTTGATTTTGAGAGTTGAGTTTGTGGGACGAATTTGAAAGTTGAGTGTTTTGGTTGAGTTTGAAAGTTGAGTTTGAGAGTTCAGGTCGAAAGTCGAGTTTGAGAGGTCGGTTTGAAAGTTCAGTTTTCAAGTTCAGTTCGAAATCTCAGTTTTTGGTTATAGTCCGATCGTCGCGAGTTTTTGAAAATTGTCGTTCTCGCTTCAAAGTGGACCCTGACGCAACGGATATGGGTAATTTTTTTTAAACTCCCATATCCATCCCTTGCGTGGACGACTCGGCAGCCGAGATGTCTTTGACCTGTCCCACTGGGGATTCCCCGTAAACCCTTGCGGAGGATGAATGCGTTTTGTCGAAGCCGGAAAATGGTCATTGTCAGGGGCTGAAGATTATCTGCCTGCACCTTGAAAAACTGAATGAACAGGCGGGAATTCCGAACTCGAAAACCCTTCCTTTTCGCCCTTTCTCTATTTCCCTGTTTCCAACACCGAAACTCTCGTGGCCGAAGAAAAACTTCTGGAGTGGATCAAGATATGGCTCGGTCCGCATGACGAGTCAGGTATATGCTTTTCGAAGTCTTTCAAAATCTCGGATCTGAGTCGGTTTTGAGGTCCGTACGTGATTTTTCCCTTCGTAATGCGAGCTTTCATTGTCAATGGGCAGTCAAGTCTAACATTTCGTGAAGGGTCGACTTACAATCTGTTAAAGGTGAATGAACTTTTCGGCCCTGGAGTTCCTACGATTTATCGTGTCTGAAATAAAATCGTCGAATGATTCGAATTGGTTCCTTAATTTTTGGATTGCGGCACCTACTAAATTGAGAATATTGCACGGTTTTCATATTTTTTTACTCCCATATTTACAGGGTAAATCGTTTACAAAAATGGCCATAACTTCCTCAATTTTCAACCTTTTTTCGAATTTCTTGGACTGAAATGTTTGTCTCGGCAAGACCGAACTTTCTGTTTGATCGGAATTTGAATAACTCACAGTACTTCCGAAATATTTGGACTTTCGGTGTTTTCTATTTTATTTTTTTCCGGCCACAGAAATGAACTGATTTGAGCGTTTTTGGTCTTAGAATCTTTGTTTAGCCTAGCAGAATATGCGGATATTTTTCATGTTCCTACAGCTTTGTTTTGTTCATTTTTTGTTGTTTCTTTTTTGTTGTTTTTTGTTGTTGTTGGTTTTTTGTTGTTGGGTTCTTCTTTTGTTGTGCTTTTTTTGTTCTTGTTGTTTTTCTGTTTTGGTATTGTTGTTTTTGTTGTTGGTTTTTTGTTTTGTTGTGCTTTGTTTGTTGTTGGGTTTTTGTTTTGTTGTGATTTTTGTTGTTGTTGGGTTTTCCTTTGTTGTTGTTGTTTTCTGTTGTTGTTGGTTTTTTCCTTTGTTGTTGTTGTTTTCAGTTGTGGTTTTTTTGTCAGATGTTGATGTTGTGGTTTTTGTTGTTGTTTTTTTCGTATTTTAATTTTAGGCGAGTTTTTAAATTAGCATAATGAGTTTTTTTGATACTTTTGACCTAAAGACCCTCAAAAGTAGTCAAAATATGATCAAATTGTGTCACACTTTCGTAATATGGAAGTATTGTGTGTTATCTACGCACCACTGGATTCGCTCTAACCCCGGAAAAACTTCAAAAATCGATCTCGGAATTTCGTAAAAATGATTTCCATCAAAAATCTCGTCCGTTCCAAGATGGGAGGCGAATAAAAAAATTTGCACATAATGAACGCTCGCTGGGAATCGGCGACCGGACGTGGCCATTCCGAGCGGAAGTCGGTTTTATTAAACGTCGACTTTTTCGGTTATTTATTGGCTGGGCGATAAATCAGCGGCCGGTAAGGCGAATCAGAATTCGGCCCAACAGTTGAATGACATACCGAACGTTTTCGAACGGTCCGGCCACGGAAGCCTGGCCGAAAAGCGTGAAATTCTGCCGAGTCATGAGGCGATCTTCATTAGCATGAGCGATTTTTTTTTGCTTTTTTCAAAAGATTTCTTCCTCGACCAAAGTTTTTTTTTTAATGGAAATTGTTTTCAATGGAGCAGAAAATCAGCGAAAATTATTATTGGCTTACCCAAAATTCTAAAAATGGCAGGTAACCTCCTAGGCACAAATAAAATATATAAAGCTCCTACAATGCCTAAACGGTCATCAATTTAATTTTCTTCAAAAATGTGATTTGTTATTTTTTATGGGAAACCCGTAGTTCGCGAGACGGAGAAGACCTGAAAAGTCCAAAAATGTCGTTTTCTACGAGTAATTCGTCCCGTTTTTCAGTTTTTCGCTCATAACTCAAAAAGAGAGCTTCGGACAGAGAAAGCATCTCTCATCAAAATGAAAGCCGTATAAATTTCCTACAAATGTTATTCCATGCACTACTTTCCTAACTCTAACCGTTTGAGAGATATACGCAGTCAAATGTGACGGTTTTTGGAATACGTTCAATCCCACGGCTTTGGTTCAAAATTCCGCTGTACCGTCTGAACAATTGATTTAACCACAAAAGTTGTACTAGAAAAAGTTGTAGGAAATTTAATTTTCTATAGGAAAATTGATCGATATGATCATTCATCTCCAGGCGATTGCCAGTTCCAAGGAATTTTTCATTTAAAGAATTGTTCACAATAATCTTAAAATTCTTGCAACTGGTAACCGCTCAGAGAAAACGGGAATATTAATAGATATTTCTGTAGGAAATTAAATTCTCTACAACTTTTTTCATAATGACTTTTTTGCCTAGATCAATAGATTAGACGGTACAGCGGAACACAGAACAAGTAACGCGGGAAATGAACGTTTTTCGAAATTTGCCACTTTTGACAGCGTTTATCTCTGAAACGGCTGGATTTAGGGAAGAAACGCATGGGATGAAATTTGTAGGAAATTTATCAAACTTCCATTTTGAGTGAGGTGCTTTTTGCAATACGACGCCCCTTTTTCGAGTTATGAGCGAAAAACTGAAAAACGTGACCTTTAACCCCCTTTTGACACGTTCGCTTAGCTGGGAAAAGTGGGGACTTTCAGTTTTACACCCCGAACACATTCCCGAAGAGAAATTTCGGACATTCCGTCACTTTACCATTCCTCAATTGACTGGACGATTTTGAGATCAATCCAAATGGTGATCAACCCTCTGTCTTCGCGTTGGCGTAACTCGTAGTAGCTCCGAATTCGATTCAAAAATTATCGCCTCGTTCCAAATTTTACGGCCGTACAGAAACTGGTCGAGAATCAAGATACGAAAACCTTTTGAAGAACCCATGGCCCTCTCATGGCCGCAGGTTCTAAATCTTTGAGGCAGACGGTCGACTGTCGCCAGTCGCCAACTTGAAACAAGACGCTTTCCGAAAAGGTCCAGACGTCACCTGCCCGTGCACTCTTTTCAAAAGTTACTGAAGGACCACGGGTGACGGGGAAAAAATGAGTGGTAAAACAAAAGGAGGAAAAAAACACGTTGACGTCTCCATTGGCCCTGAACCAAGCGGAGCGTGTGGCGATAAATATTTACCTAGAGTCCCCTACGGTATCATCGTTGACAAGGGATGCTGTTGACCGGCGTAGGCAAAAATTGAGGATTTTGAAAATTCGGATTTGGACAAACTTCCAGAGCACCGTAAACCACTCGAGTACGAGAGCTTGATTTTTTTTTTTTTTATTGCAAGAAAAAAAATTTTTTTGTGTACCCATTTATCCAAATATTTAAAACGTTGCTCCCGAATGGATTTTTTTTTTTTTGGAAACGTAAAACAAAAAGTCCTTCTCGTGGGAGCTATGAGGGCGGTGGCGACAAGTCGTTCATCTTCCGTGCCCTCCCACGGCGAAACAAATAATCTCGACTGATGATCGTCGTCACGTGAGAGCCGGGGAACCCTGGGAGTACATTGTACGTGGACGACATACCACTCCATGGTAGGATGCAAGGGAGCAGAATCTCAAAATTCGAATAGTTGAATTCAATTTTCCAGAGAACGAATGAATGGAGCAGATATTTGCGCAGAATATGCGAGAAAATCAGATAAGAGGAGAAGTTTTTGAAAAAGTCTTCCACACACTACAGGGTGTTCACAATCAAGAACGTTGTCCTCGGAGAGTTCAATTCTTCGGCTCATTTGCGACGATTTTTATTCTACAAAATATTCTGCGAGCCCAAGAAAAATCGTACTTTTTTCGATTTGAAGATTTTTTTCGTGTTTTCTACCGTTGGAAAGCTGAAATTTCGGTCCACTTTTTGCTCTACTTGTACGCGGTTTTTTTATTTTTCTAGTTCTAGACGGTAATTTTTGAAAACTGAGCAATCCTCGAATTTGGGCCAATTTTTTGTTAATTTAACTTGATGTAAAAAACCTGCGTATACCGTAGGATTGCAGGAAATTTAACGGGCTTTCCAACGGTATATTCATTTTTTTAATTATTACAAAATTCGAGGGACTTATGGCCGTTTTAATGGGACAAAGTCGAAAAAACGAAAAAATCTTCGAAGCAAAAAAAGTGTACTTTTCCGTGGGCTCACAAAAAAATTGCAAGAACAAAAATTGTACCAAATTAGCTAAACAATCAAGGTATCTTGAGATTATTCAAAAAGTCGAAAAATCCGGAACTACTCAGAAACCCGCCTAAATGTATTAATATCATCTGCAGGAGACGTTTCGGAGGCATTCTACACTGAAGCGCTGAAATGTGAGTGCTGTAAAAAAATTAATTCCGAAAGCGATTTTCCAGACGATTAAATGTGAAAAATCAAGATTTTATTCGCATTTCTTCATCATAATCTACCAAAGACGGGAATAACTCATTGATTTACAACATTTTCGGTCCATTCGTAGTTTTACTTCCAAAGGTGGAGGAGGAGTTTTTAATTTTTCTTCCTATATACTTTATCACGACGATGTCCCTAATGGTCCGTCCCACACGGTCCCAGGAGAGCACGAGTCGGCGTGAAATTGATTTCTTCGGAGCCCCCCGGCCTATGCGAAGAAAGGCGATTTGAATATTATTCGAGTAAATCATCACTCAATTTACTCCGAGCTGTCGGCAGATGCCGCCGGCGAACGGCCTTCTTTATTTTACGGCGCAACTTTCATCAGCATAGAACGAAAAATATTCGAAATTCGTTCCCGCCGAATTCATGGGAAGCGGGAAGCATACCGGAATCAAATTCCGGGTTTTACAAAGCTCATCAAAAATCGAAACGATGATCGCCAACCTAGGCCGCTCATATTCCTAGCAAGAAAGCAAAGCCAACCTCCGAGTTTCAGTTTTTTTGCGTATAACTCGTAAACAACGCATTTTACAGGAAATTTTACTTCTTCCAAAATTAAACAGCGGGAAATTCTGCGTCGAACGAGCACCTTAAATGAGAAAATCGGTTTAGGCGTTCGGCCGCTATCGGTCGCCAAAGTTTGAAATACGTCTTCAAACTGGCAGAAAAAAGGTAACGCATTTATTTTTGAGCCTGAACGGCCAAAAACGGCGCACCCTATCAAGTCGCATAATTCAAGTTGTAGATAATCAAATGTTTTGTGAGGTATATCCAGTAAATACAATTTGTGCATAATTGTGACTTGGAAACGTTGGTCGATAAACGTCCTCTGCAAAATCTAATTTTTTGATTCATTGAAAATCTGTGGCGAGAGGAGCGGAAGGGGGATGGAGAAGAGGGGCAAGGGCGTCTCTAGCACAAATTTTAATTATCTACAACTTTGATTGAGTGACATTTTTCGATAGAGCGTGCCACTTTTGAAATGCAGGCTCACAAACGTAAAGCGTGAACGAGTGTTTGTCAGCCGGTTCAAAATTTAACGTCCGATAGCGACCGAACGGCTGAACCGATTTTCTCATTCAAGGCAGTCATTCGACGCGAAATTTCACGTAGTTTAATATTAGACTGAGTAAAATTGCCTTTAGGATGCTTAGTTTACGAGGTACACGCACAAAACTGATTCGAGTACCATGTATGTGCTTCTTGTTCCCTTTAAACTCACCTCCGCTTTTACTGGTTGGTCCTACCAAAATTTGGAAAAAACGGCTAGAAAGCTAATTGAATCCTCTACAACTTCCTTCCTGCACACTTTTCGCTGAGACGACGTTTTCCCCGAGTTATTGCCAAGAGAAGAGAAGGTAAGGACGAAATTTCAACATTTTGGAAATATTTGCCATTTTTGCCGGCCCGTAGCTCCGAAACTATTGCACCTACGAACAAACACTAGAGGATCAATTTTGTAGGAAATTTATTGTGCTACAAGTTTTTATATAACTTTAAAAGTCGAAAAACGCAATGGGAAGGAGCTAGAGGCGAAAAACCGAAAAAGTGCAAGAATGGCGTGGTTTTCCGACGACTGCGGAAGAAGCGAGCCAGATGCGGAAACTTGGATTACTTTTCCTCCTAATTTACCCAAACAGCATATCAAAAAACCAGTACTACCTCAACTTTTGAAGGGTAAAAGTCTAGACTGGGTACCTGTTCTACAATAAAGAAGAGCGCCCGAACAAGGGTCCTTCGTTGGATTCTTCATTAACTCGGAAAAAAGTTTCGATGAGTAGGTATACTATAATATTGCATTTCCTTCTTCCTCCTTCGTGATGCTTTCTAGTCTCCCAGAACAAGAAAGCATCGCTTTCGGCAGTTATTGTAACTCCGAGTCCACTTCGAGCTCCGTGGAGGGCGTTCCTTTAAAGGAGAAATCCACGCAACGTCGAACGAGTTCATCATTGGAAGAAATCACAGTGAAAACGGCCGAGGGATCTATAGCTATATAGTCGCTCGAACCAAATAGAGCCAAGACGACGATTGATGGCCGTCGTGTTTCGCCCAAGACGGTGAAAAGCGAAGGAGTCCGACTGGAAAAAAATCGGAGCAAGGCTTCCGAGCTTGAATAGGAAAAAAGCAAGAGGAAGAAAACTATGTCTTATAGAGACCGATAAAATTAGCAACGGCTGTCTTGATAGTTGAGATTCTTTATGTAGTGGCTGCACTGGGCAATTGCGATTGTAAAACTGGTATGCAGCATGTGGGGTGGGTGGTAACTTCCTGAATATATTTTGAGATAAGGCTACCATCGCTTGGCTATGTTTTTGAGCGCTAATGACGTTTTCTCTGAGATTTTTTGGAGAAGGCACTCTCATTTACTATATAACAGTTAACTTACTAACTAGTAGATATTATTTATAATTTCATCGACATTACCAGGTTGCCAGCACTTTCAAATTTCTTGCCTAATACTAGTATGTACCATGTGGTATACGTAGAAGTTTTTGTCAAGATGTAATTGGTTTGACGCGTGATTATATTCATCTGACTATTTTCTCGAGCATACTCTCCGAAATCTATCGACTGATGCATTCGGTTAGCCTATTATAGTTAAATTAGACTAGCTATATTAACATTATCAGCTTTAAGACATTATCAACATTGCAAATACCATTATTATCGACGCTGGCAACAAAATACGCAGAGTTGAATATTAGGCGGGGAAATCTAGGACAAAATTTCCACACTTGCCAGGATTCGAACCTACAATTCTCTGAATGCTAGTCCATCGCCTTAACCACTAGACCACCAGGCACCTTATTAGCCTATGTCTGGAAGAGACACATCATCCAATTTGGCAAAATTCCAATGCCAGTTCACCAGTATTCCTTGCTCCGTTTTAAAATGTCGAAAAACTAAATAAGAAGCACTGAGAATTGAGTATTTTCGAAATTTTGAAGAGAGATGCACTTTTTTTAAATCATTAATAAAAACATAACAATTTTAGGTTAACGATGATGGAATACTGATTTACGGTAAGTACGTGATGTACTTGAAAATGAAATTTTCCAAAATTCGGACAATTTTGAGGGTGAGAGAGGAAGCCCGACATTCTCTCATGGTTCATCTCATGATTCTTCTCCAAAATGTTGAACAACTCAATAAAAAACGTCCAAAACATTATCGCAAACTTCCGAAAAGCGCCGGCCGACATTTCGAAAAATGAAAACTCCTAGAAACATGATAGGGACTTCGCCTCGAAGCCGAATGCTTGATTAGGATCGTAAATATAGTTTTTGCTCGACTCTCTGTCCCACAAGCAGATGCCTGCCATGGGACACGCGAACTGGCCAATATCTCCATCGGACATCTGCCACCAATGACAGTGACCCGACGTGATGGACAACGAACGCTACTTCAACACGATGTCAACATGCAATCGTCTGACCGCGAATGGGGAAAGTGAAAAACTAGAGAATTTATGTCTTCATTACGCAGGATTTGCGAGCGAGGAAGAGGATCGATCGGATGGTTCAACATAATTTTTTCAATGTAGTCAATTATTATAATTTAAAAAATATAAAATCAGGTGAAAAAATAAATAAAAAAAAAGGTAAAAAAATTTAAAGAAAAAATATGTAAAATATTTTTTACAATTTTTTTTTTCAAATATTTTCAAATATTTTTTCTATTTTTTCAAAAAAATAAATAAAAAAAGGTAAAAAAATTTAAAGAAAAAATATATAGGTAAGATATTTTTTCAATTTTTTTTTCCAAATATTTTCAAATATTTCTTCAATTTTTTTTTCAAATATTTTCAATTTTTTTTTCAATTTTTTTTTCAAATATTTTCAAAAATTAATTATCTGTTTAAAATTTCAATAATTTTTGAAGCAGGTAGGTAAAAAAAATTGAAACGTTTATAGTGTTTAAACAAGCAGGTATGTATTTGTTTAAAAAAATGTTTTTGTCGAGGATTCAAGCTGTTTTCACATTATTCAAACAGAAAAAAGCTCGACCAAAGTCAAATTTTTTTGGCAATTATTTTTTCCCGAGGAGTTTCAAGTTATGCACACATTCGAACCACACGTGAAAACAGATGGTAGACAGATATTTATTCTCCATGGCAGACATAATACACTCCCGTATTTTCGTAATAGGGGCAAGAAACAAAAGTCCGCATTGAAACGGCATACAGTAGCGACAATTGTACTGCAGAACCAACTGCAGTCGAAAGGAACTCGGTTTTGACAATGCTCACAGCATGAACACCGCATCTTTTCAAACAATAACAATAAACATGCCCCGACCTTCCGGCCTATACCTTCTCAGCTGGACTGCTCCCCCGGGGGTTTTTCACTTAAACCCGCTCGCCGAACAGAAAAAAACCCCGGGAGAAAAACTTATCGAAACTTACTCAGCCCTTTCCGGTAACATTGTATAATTTAGAATAATAAATGCTAATGACTGGGCGTAAACTAGCCGCTTGCGGCTAACGGATACCTAAATAAGGTTACGGCCAGAGTTGAAAAACGAGAAACAGCCGAATTATTAGTTGTGCTCGGGCCGAGTTTGTACGGGACGTGATTCGAAACCGAATCTGGCGATATATGCACGGAAATGACTGAGAATGTTGATACGAATTCGAGATACGACTCAAAAATGTTGATTTTTCCGGCATTGGATGCGAACGGTTTTTAGATTTTTGTTTTTTGGGCACTTGAATGAGAAGACTCCATGAGAATAGGCCTTGAATTATCAAAATCGGTTCGGAATGTCGGAAGATGATAGGGGAAATTTTTCAAAAAAATTTAAAATACCTGGTCTTAAAAAGAATTTTAATGGAATAACCGGTCGGCGCCTAAAGCGAAAGGGAATCTCTAGCTGTATAGATCTGTAGCTATGAAATACGAGAATTTATCTCGTAGAATTAGAATTAGAATTAGAATTACAATTAGAATTTATTCTCGTATTTATCTACAATTCCACCGGTTTTACCGGCTTTACTGCGCGCACTATCGAACAAGGAATTGGAAAGAAATCAATCGGAAGGCGCCTAAAGTGAAAGGGCGCCTAAAGTAAAAGGCCGTCTAAAGTGAAAGGGCGCCTAAAGTGAAAGGCCGTCTAAAGTGAAAGGGTGCCTAAAGTGAAGGGGCGCCTAAAGTGAAAGACCGTCTATGGGAAAAGGCGGCTGAAGTGAAAGGGCGCCTAAAGTAAAAGAGCGTCTAAAATAAAAGGCCGTCTAAAGTAAAAGGCCGTCTAAAGTGAAAGAACGCCTACAGTAAAAAGGCGCCAAAAGTAAACAGGCGCCTAAAGTGAAAGGCAGCCTAAAGTAAAAGAGCGTCCACGGGAAAGGGCGGCTAAAGTGAAAGCACGCCTAAAGTGAAAGGGCGCCTAAAGTGAAGGGGCCCTAAAGTAAACGGGTGCCTAAAGTGAAAGGGCGCCTAAAGTGAAGGGGCCCTAAAGTAAACGGGTGCCAAAAGTGAAAGGGCGCCTAAAGTGTAAGAGCGTCTACGGGAAACGGCGCCTAAAGTGAAAGGGCGTCGAAAGTAAAAGGGAAGCCTTACCAGTACTAGGCATGTTGCTTAAAAACGGGTTTCTACATTTCCGCCAGATTTACCAGCTTACTATGAGCCCTATCGAACAAAAGGTTGAAGTAAACTCCGCTTGATTTTTCATGTTCTATCGAACAAGAAGAAAACCTTTTTTGCCCAAATTTGATTTGCCCATATTACCGGTTAGGCACGAAATTTCATCCCATTAATAAACAAAAATAAATTATCGATTTCACTCGTCTTGCTCAATGTTCCGCTACAATCCAGCATCTTACATTTTACTGGAAAGTAATCCAGTATCTTGCATTTGACTGGAAAGATCGCTCTTCAGACTTCCTGCGTGCGTCCCAGTTGTTTGGTCTACCTGAAGAGACCTGGGATTACCCACAGATGCGTGGCAACAACGGAAGTGTGGACTTTTACCGTGAAATCATCTGCGTTCGAGCCTCTCGGAGTCGCGTCCGTCGCGCCCCGAATAATTTCATTAACCGACGGGATGATTAAGATATAATTTTTTTCGTTTTCCAACCTCCGGCCAAAAGTAGCAGACAGACAAGTTGACGAGACGGTCGAGTTCCGTTTTTGAAAAGCTGGTATCGTGAAAAATGAGCGACGGAATTCCAAAAATGCGAAATGGACGATTTTTTGGAAAATAGACGAATCGTATTTGATGAGAGGCGAAAAATCGGCGAAAATGAAATGACAGAAAAATCAACTCGAACCTGATACTCGGACAGACTCGAAAATTATTCTTCCTCCTGAACACAAAACAAAAAATATCTAAAAAAAAATCCACCAAAATCAACTCACAGACATGAGGCCCGTTTGGATCCGCGGAAAACCCGACGCCGCCCATCCGGATGGCGGTTCGCGACCAAAGGACACCAAACGGGCACCAAACGCACCTGGTCACCAAAAGACACCAACTGAGCTCACATTTAGAGAAATACTGAGACGCACAATCGGCAGGAGACGCGACCCAATCAATAAACTCGTCCTTTATCGAAACTGGCGATAACCTCTACCAAAATTAACTCCCTAGTGCGATTAGGCCTCCAATAAAATGCAAAAAGGCGACAATCTGTAGAAATCAAAGTCTAACTCGTGTGTATTGGAGCAATAATTGCTATTGATAAATTATTATCCAACCGCGATATCAATTGTTGCATCATCGACTGTTTTGAAGGGAGCTGCGCGCCTTGTTGATCGCAATTTATACTGGATAAATAAAAATATATAAAACGGTGTATTCTGTGTAAAATAATTCGTCCGAGTAAAAATTTCACTCGTCGAAAATCATTCCATGCCCAAATATGAGCCAAAAATGTCAAAAATCATAATTGTAAAAAAATTTTAATTTTTAAAAATAAATATTTTACGGTAATAAATCCTGACTTACCCAATGCATGCCTGGAGACCTCAATGGGTGTAGCTCATAGACTCCCATGGGGCTCGTCTTGGGTGCACTAAGTCAACCCACATGCGCCCATCCCATGAACATTCCACACTGAGCCTGGAATGAAAAAATAAAATAATTATATTTCATAATTTACTATTTTCATTTTCATTATTGTTGGATTATTTTTGAAAAAAAAACAAAAAGATCACAAAAAAATTACGATAAAAAAATCAAAAAATAAAAATAATCGAAAAATTGAAAAAAAAAATGATAAAAAATGTAGAAAATTCTGTAAAGTAAGTTTTTAGACTGGGAATGCTCTTGGTTCACATAATAATTCGTGGAACTTCACCGGAAAACCAACATTGTTGGATAGTACAAACTTAGGCAACACTGTTCACACTTGGAGCCACTAAACGAACGCCTAAGGGCACAACGAGGGGGAACAGTGATGGATATGAAATATTCATAAGCCGACATAACGGACGGCCTATCATAAAATAAAAAACCGATCCGAGTAGATAATGTATCCCTATGTTCGCACAATAATTTCGTCAATTTTTGACAGGCGGAGAAAAATGGAAGTTGCCGAGGAGAAAAAAAAGGTTCCACGCGAGACAGAAACCGTTATTATTCAAGAACGAGGATAAAAATTAATAAATTGTTGAAGATAAGAAGTTGGATTTGATAAATTTTAATTCGACGTGGTGCTGCATGATTTGTTGTTTTTTAAATTAAGTAACACCTACTTCGTATCACATTTTTGTTTGGAAAGAGTTTCTTCTGTACGGATACGATTGGTAAGCAGCATTTTGAGAATGTATTGCAACTGTTGAGCAATTTTTCAATTTTTTAAATAAAAATTCCAATCTTTTCCCTGAAATTAATTCTTTTTCATCGAAATCAGCGAGCAGTATTTTTTATACGAGCCCTCGTAACAGTTTCTTATTCTTCTCTCCTTTTATCCGTTATCCTTTTTCAGGATGCAACTAATTCGGTCAGCTCTGCTCGCCTACCTCAATGCGTTTCGCATTCGGATGGTAGTTGCACATTTCTCGGTAGCTTGATTAGCCGGTCGGAAAAGCGAGAGCAGGAAAAGCCGAGTAATCCGGAACAGGACAGAGCGAATCGCACTACCGAAGAAGCGGCTTTGGAAAAGGAGCAATAATTTACCAGGTCGTTTTGCACCGGTACAAATTACAGTGTATAAAGCCCGGGTATACATTGCTTTTAATTATCTCGAAAAAGAGATCCCTCCGATATTCAAATCGAGGTCCGAGGGCGGCAGAGTTGCTCCCGGCAGGAAACGGCGATTCGTGGCAGACATCTGCTCGCTAAGAGAACTAAATCTAGTGATGACGAGTTTCTACGAATTCGAAAAAGATGGAAAAGTGAGGAATCCATGCCATTTTTCGGTACGGCCCAAATTACCAAGGGAAATAGTCCATAAAAATTTGAATGATCCAAATCGTTGATATCAGCGTTGTATATATCATCGTTGAATATACAGGGTGATTAGACTTGAAATTTCCTACAATTTTTGTTCCCCGAACTTTTTTGTCAGCTCAAGAAAAAGTACACTTTTTTCCCTCGCAAATTTTCTTTTCGTATTTTCGACTTGGTCTCAGTAATTTGACCGTAAATCCCTTAAATTTTGGAATAAATACAAAAACGAGGATACCGTTGGAAAGGCCGTTAAATTTCCCATTAACTAATGGTATTTGCAGCTTTTTAACATTTAGTTAAAAAAGCAAAAAAGTTGGCTGAAGTTGGAAATTATTAATTTATCGCAGAAACCATCAGGTTTTTCAGCATTCAAACTTCGATTTCTTCTCCAATAAACAAGGCAAATCCAAAATTGATTGTACCTTTGAAATACTGACATTTTGAGCCAGGTTTTCCTGCAACGTACGGACGTATATCCATTTTTTCTTTATCCTAAACGAGCGTTGAAAAAAGTTCAATTTTTAAAAATTGAGTAATTCCTAACTTTGGCCGAATTTCTCGTTATTGCAATTTTATTTTAGAAAGCTGCAAATATCGTAAATTTAAGGGAAATTTAACGGCCTTTCTAACGGTATCCGCATTTTTGCAATAACTCTAAAATTCAAGGGACTTATGGTCGTTTTAGTGAAACAAAGTCGAACACACAAGTCGAGTTTTTCGACCTCGTTGAATTTGTCGGAAGGTTTTGGGTATTTCTATTCCAAAAATTTGACTTACCTAAATATGGACGTGTTGTGTGTTATCTGCGCACTACTGATGTAAACCAAATTTTAAAGGTAGGAACGGCTCAAGAAATAAATTATTAACTTTTTGAAAGATTCGTCTAAAATTCCCCAGAAATAGGTGATTGCGTAGCAGGATTTTAGAATTGAAGATAATAAGGGAATGCATGCTGAAAATTCATTTCCAAAAAATTGTCGCTAACGAAAATTTCGAAAGCCTATTTTTCGGCATCGGCTTAAAACACCGACATTTTCGAAATTTGAAATCATGGGCGCTTCTCGGTCAACAAACGCGGATGTCACCCTTCGTCGGCAAAAAATCAGATTCACCTCCCATCTGGGTCATTTGATAAAAAACATTCAACGGGCGGGCGCCAAAAGATTAGATATCGAAGGAATCCGGAGATCAAAACGATTTGAAATTCGAGATGAACAATAATGATGATGAAATGAATCCGAACATGCAACGGAGATAAGTATTTTCCAACGTGTTGAGAACTGCAAGTCATAATTGGATTATTGTGCCACGGTTTTTTTGGATTTTATTTATTATTTTATTAATATTATTGTTTTTTAATTTATACTTTTTTTTAAGTTATGGAATATTTTTTTGGGGAAAAAGGTGAAAATTAATTTATGAAAAAAAAACTTGGAAAAATCGAGAAGAAATATTCAGGACGAGTGGGCGGAATGGCGATATTTCTTCATTCGTCTCAATTACAAACGTTTCGTTCCTGCTTAACCCCAGAAGCTTCAGAACTCTCCACCTACACGAATTCATTGTTAATTCGCCCGTTGACTTCAATGAGGTCGTAACAATTGGTCACATGGGCGGGAATTTAGCGACGCTTCAATGCGAAAGAATTGCTATCCGTTCGTCGACATCGTCAGTTACCCAATTCTAGTTAGGATACCCAATTAGGAAGAAGGTTACGCAAGTAAAAGAAAAATCAATATTCAATCAGCGTAGAAAAAGGGTAAGTCAAATAAATTAGCGAATTATAAAGAATCATCGACCGAAAAAATACTTTTTTCATTATTCCGCTATAACGAGGGAATGATTTTTTTTGGTTGAATTTGCTCATTTAGTGATACCGTTTATTTGCAATATCTCGAATATTTTACCAATCGATTTATAAATAAATTCTTAAGCTCGAAACGATGTACCGCCGCGTTACTGCAATCGCGAAACTTTAATTTTTTGAAAATTTAAAATAATGCAGTCTGGATGAACAAATTATAATAACGTAGCAATGTTGTAGTCTAGGGTTATCATACAACTTCGATTTTTCAGCGTTCTCAACGTATAGAATCGAAAAACTAAGAAACAATTCCAAAACTCGCGTCTAAACGCCGAATATCTCGAAATCTAAATAGGCAAAAAACATAGAAAACCAACCAAAATATAGGAAATTTGACTGGCTACAAAAAATATCCAATTAACCAACTCGCTAAAACCAACCCTTATGCGTGAAAAACGCCAAAAACTCAAACCACCTTTGGCAAAAACGTTATAGATTATAATCTTGAGTTCATTTTCCCAGAAAAAAATACATTTAACCCAAATTTCGAAAATCCAAGATTTCCAAAATATAGGAAATTTGACTGGCTACAAAAAATATCCAACAAACCAACTCGCTAAAACCAACCCTTATGCGTGAAAAACGCCAAAAACTCAAACCACCTTTGGCAAAAACGTAAATGTTGAGTTCATTTTCCCAGAAAAAAATACTTTTAACCCGAATTTCGAGAATCAAAGATTTTTCCATTGGAGTCAGGCGAAGAAATAATGTTTTGGAAAACGAAACTTACCCCTATAAATACCCGTTTTCTCAATCAATTCTGCCATCCTCTTCCTCTCATCATAGACAAATTCTCATTTTTATTAGTAAAATTTGGTGAGTTACATAATTTTCAATTTTTTTAAAATCCATTTCATTAATTTGATGATGTTTTGAACAATTTACTTGAATGAGCGAGTTGAGAGGATTATTTGTCTTGAAAATTTTAATTTCATCTCCCACCCAGAAAAGGACGAAAATTGGTGATTTCATTAAAATAGTTTTCCTTCGCGATTGCGATTATTATTGCAGGTAACAATAATAAGTGGGTAGCAGGTATTGACAATTAACGATCCGTCGGGTCGGCCTAATCAAAAACTTTCACGGGCGGTAAATTCAGTTTAATCGCCATTATTCCGTACAATCGACAATAAAACCGGAGATGTCTCTATTATTCCACTTCGGTTATTGTCATAGGCTTTCGGCATTCGGCGGACAATAGCCTATAATATTTACGGTGTAAAAATAGTCGGTAGAAAATTAATAATGAAAAGCGATTTTAAAAGTCGGTAGGCTCGGTTTTGATAAAAATGCGATAATGACTGAATTAGATAAAATTCTAATCGCCTCAGAAGGGCTTGATAGAATTTCTATAAAAATCGAACGATTTTCGGAGCCAGCATCAAGTCGGAAAAAAATGAAACCTACCTATTTCGAAAGAAAACACCTTCATTTTAAGAATTTAGCCATTAAAAATAAGAAACTACGGAGGATCTAATCTTCAGCGTAAATTCATGGACACTGTCCATTGGACAGTATAAAAAAAAGAAAATCTCATTTTTTTTTAAATGGACAATCGTTACAATTTTGGGACATATTATGATTATTGTAGATTATTACTGGCTTAGATTGGTCGCACAAAAAGCGGTGTTCACGTTATGCTTCCATAAATTGGTAAGTTAAATTTAGAACTAAATTTGTTTCATTTTGACTGATTTGTAGGCTGTTTAGGGTCAAAAATTCCGCTCCGCCAATTCTTAAACCCGTTGAATTTGACAAATTTCAATTTTTCAGGCAATTATAATGCTTCCTTTTACTACCTACGTGAGCATTTCATAATGAATTTCAACTACTTCAGTTTGCGGCGTAAAAAAGTGAAAAACTGTTGAACCAGAACTGCATCTTGATACTGCTCATCGATAAATCAAATAAATTAATGAAAATAAGGCATAATTTCGTGAAGTTTATAGAAATTGCCATATTTTTACTTCCATATTTACAGAGTAAATGGAAGTATTGTGATCGTCCTAAAATCGAGAATCGGAACGGAGCTTCAGAAAAAACTTTTTCTTATACACATTTACTCAGAATCACTTCCTGAACAAGTGTCTGTGTGTCCGTGTGTCCGTGTGTCCGTCTGTCCGTCTGTCCGTGTGTCCGTCTGTCCGTCTGTGGTCATTTACAAAAATGGCCATAACTCCCTCATTTCTCAACCTTTTTTTAAATTTCTTGAACTGAAATGTTTGTCTCGGCAAGACCTAACACCCTGTTTAATCGGAATTTGGATAACGCACAGTACTTCCGAGATATTTGCATTTTTAGTGTTTTCTAATTTATTTTTTTCCGGCCGCAAAAATGAACCGATTTGAGCGTTCTTGGTCTCAAAATCTTCGTTTTACCTTGCAGAATATGTGGATATTTTTTACATTCCGAAAATGTGACGTTTTTTCATTTTGGGTGAATTTTAAAATTTTAATATTGAATTTTTTGATATTTTTGACCTAAACACTTTCAAAAGCAGTCAAAATATGATCAAATTGTGTCACAATTTTACGTTTCAAAATATGGAAGTATTGTGTGTTATCTACGCACCACTGGTTTCTGTTAAATGCTAGTAAAATTTAACTTAATTATATTAGGGATATAATAAAAAGGAAAATAAAATGTGTGCCGATTATAGGGTAGAAAAATTATCTACAGAGTAAAATTATATAAATATTTATTTGAGGCCTCCGTCATCATTAACTTTTGAATTTGTTTTTTCTTTAATTGCAATAATAGGAAATGATAATGTATTTTTTTTTTTTCACTTACCGAAAAACGTTGAGGAGGTGACAGATATCTCGCAGCAGGTAGCACACACTATATTAGCGACACTTCGAAAAAATCGCCAAGCTCGAAAAAAAAACCGAAAAACGGACCGTCCCAACGCGAAAACCGAAATTCGAACGAGAATTTTTCCGCGTTTGCCAAAGGACGCGCCGCGTATGGCAGAGAGTTTGACACGCTAGCGACGCAGAGGCGGCCGAACGGACAATGCTGACACGGTCGGGCTCGGGAGCAGCGCCAGCGCCACGGCGGACGCCAGTCGAACTAAAGACGGTGGGCGTGTCCGAGCCGGGGAGTTTCCTATTGGCCGAGGCCGGTGCCCGGTGGGCGGGGCCAAGACTCGCCCCGGGGTCGGGGAACCTGGGCACCCAAGATTGATTGCCAGCCACCCCGGCCCCTCAGCCCCCGACCGCGGAGCCACACATCCGAACCGGGGACACTCTGTCTACCCTACAAATGGAAATAGCTAAACCGTGACATTTCTCCATTCCAGCTCCCGTCTCCCGGTTTCTTACCTTTTTCCGACACGGTCTTCCATCGCGGACGCTGGCGGTCTTCGTCCTTTTTTCCGACGAAGACAATGTCGGTACCGTTTCTGACGTTCTTTCAGCCGAAAACAGGATAGTTCCATGCTGTCAGATCCTCTGTGCATACGGCGAGAGATAATGTCAACGTCATATTGGTATGTTGGTATGCCGACACTGGTATACCGATATTGTACAAATCGGTAATGGAACGTATCAATAATGGAACATACCTATCGGTAATGGAACATGGTAATGGAACATATCAGTAATGGAACATATCGGCAATGGAACATATTGGCAATGGAACATATTGGTAATGGAACATATCGGCAATGGAACATATTGGTAATGGAGCATATTAGTAATGGAACATATCCGGCAATTGAACATGGTAATGGAACACATCAGTAATGGAACATATCAGTAATGGAACATATCGGCAATGGAACATATCAGTAATGGAACATATTGGCAATGGAACATGGTAATGGAACATATTGGCAATGGAACATATCAGTAATGGAACATATCGGCAATGGAACATATTGGCAATGGAACATATCAGTAATGGAACATATCAGTAATGGAACATATTGTCAATGGAACATATCAGTAATGGAACATATCGGTAATGGAACATATTGGCAATGGAACCCATCGATAATGCAACGTATTGGCATCGGTAATGGATCATATCTGTAGTGGAACGTTTCGATAATGGAACATAATATCAGTATTCTCATGTATACCAATATTAGTGGTGTTGGTATTTTCAATTTAATTTCCCTCAGGAGAAAAAATTTCCCTCTGAGGAAAAAAATTTCCCTCTGGAGAAAAAATTTCCCGTTTTTCGCGTACTTGGTCTTGAAATGTACCCGTGACACTCTGTCTACCATACAAATGGAAACAGCTAAACCGTGACATTTTTCCGTTCCAGCTCCCGTCTCACCAATTAACTAATCCCTCCATAGTTGGTACTATCATTTCGTTCTGCCAGCTTTTGCTCAACAAGCCATTAAAGTTGTTCGCTATTAAATATCCGGCTCGAATTACTGGAAATTTGATCAGATAGACTCTGTGACAATTATTTTTTCGAGTTTTTTCCCATTGTAGACATAGTTACGGATGTGAATAATTTACAGTCTGAATGAAACAGGCCCATACATCAACCTGCCAAATTAACGAACTGTCACAATCGGGTCCTCAATTTCCTTATTCTTGTCCGGATAGCGACTGAGAAGATCACTGTTAACCGTCCGCAAAGCAAAAGCCATCAGCAGAATTAGGCATTAATTGGCGCAACAATTGTTCACTTTGATACGCTATCTTGAGAATATTTTTTAGTTTTTTTCCGAAGGGTTTTCGGCGCTAATAACTCAATAGTTAAGGGTTTCGAGCGCTTCTGTACGAAATTAGAAAAATTTATTTGCCATTTCGAACTTGACTGAGACACAATCCAGAATATGTTGATTATTTTCCGTCCAAAATCGAGTAGTTTGGAGGCCAATATGAGTTTTTTTTTAACAGAATATCGCCTTGGAAATTTTTTATTTTGGTAAGGTATGTTCCCAGAATGGCTTCGAAAATACTCTATTTAGGTTGGAAAATTATAATTATTATTATTATTATTGATAATTATCAATTCAGATTAGAATGTTCTCAACATTGGTTTTGGAAAATGTCTCAAAATGGTTTGAGAACAAAGTCAACTTCGAGTTCAAACTCAATTTCGAGTTCAAAATCAACTTCGAGATCAAAGTCAACTTCGAGTTCAAAGTCAACTTCAAGCTCAAACTCAACTTCGAGAACAACGTCAACTTTGAGATCAAACTCAACTTCGAGATCAAACTCAACTTTGGGATCAACGTCAACTTTGAGATCAAACTCAACTTCGAGACAAACTCAACTTTGGGATCAACGTCAACTTTGAGATCAAAATCAAATTCGAGTTCTAACTCAACTTCGAGATAAAACTCAACTTCGAGATCAAACTCAACTTTGGGATCAACGTCAACTTTGAGATCAAACTCAACTTCGAGATCAAACTCAACTTCGAGTTCAAACTCAACTTCGAGGTCGAACTCAACTTTGAGATCAACGTCAACTTTGAGATCAAAATCAACTTCGAGTTCAAACTCAACTTCGAGATCAAACTCAACTTTGAGATCAAAGTCAACTTCGAGATCAACGTCAACTTTGAGATCAAAATCAACTTCGAGTTCAAAATCAACTTCAAGATCAAAGTCAACTTCAAGTTCAAACTCAACTTCGAGATCAAAGTCAACTTCGAGTTCAAATTCAACTTCGAGATCATAGTCAACTTCGAGATCAAACTCGTGCTAATTAGAGAGCGAATGAATCCGCGCCCCTGGGAAAGGACTCCAGCGCTAGTACTGAGAATCAACGCTAGGTTGCGGGAGGAGCGGGGATCCTTCTACTGCGAAACAGTGTTGCCAAGCGTTTTCCCCCCAAATTCGGGGGTTTTTTAGTGTCCGAGGGAGATTTTGGGGGTTTTTCTTAAGGGTTTTCACGGATGTCGGGGGACTGGGACTTGAAAACGAAGAAGTAACAGCTCAGCACAGCAGATAAATGCCAGCTGAGACTGCCTCTGCAGTGCACAGTCTGCACAGCTACCTTTTTGGTTTGAAAGATTGGTACTCTAATAAAGGCCATTTGGGAATAGGTTCCGGCGTGTACTGTATTGATACTGATCTGTATTGATGTTTTGACTGACTTTGGGAGCTACGCCTGTCAGAATAATTAGTCATTTTTGAAGGTTCGTATAAAAGTTCGATTTTATGTATAAATTGGATGATAGGTTGTCTGAAAGAATGAGTATTTAATAGTTAATAGATTTAGGCACCTACGATTTAAAATTGTAAGTCTATAATATGGAGTTAAGATATGTTTTATGTAAAATAGTTTACTTTCAATTCGCCTTTAACGTTGGGGTTTTTTTTGGGATTTTTTTCCTCATTTGGGGGCTTTTTTGAAGTTGTCTCAGGGGTTTTTGACGTCCGAACCTCGGCAACACTGCATGGCGGCCTTCTAGATCTTAAACGGCGACAATCCGTTCGGTGGCCGGTTCGGGCCTTTCCACGTCTGAGAGAGAAATGAGTTATAAACAAGAAGATAACCATCGGAGCAAAGTAATTTCAAATAGAGCGCATTTATCACCCGGCTGTTAAAAAATAGTACCCCCAAGTACACCGGATAACGGCCGTTGTTTTTATCGTAGTACCGCGCGTTATCTCGACTCCTCTTATCAGAGCGCCTCCCGCTGAGCCAGAGCTACTTTTATACAAGAACGAAAAACATTATACGATACGGATGAAAATAATGCGGCAATATTCGCCGCGCATGTTTTAAAGCGACGTTTATCATATTTTTTTAAATAATTTTCGCGGAACGAAACGGGGAGAAAAAAACGTTCCACTAAAAGATGCATCTAGATGACTCGATAAGAAATGTTTAACCGGGTCGAGACCTTCTCGACAACCGGCGGACGAAGTGGGAGATCTTTCAGCGTTGTAACTCGATATAAATCAGATTTTTACTCGCGTTTGTATGCAAATAACGGCGCTGTTGCCTTTTTGTTTCGCACGTCAGCTTCTCTTATGCGAAACTCAAGTTTTATCGTAAATAGGGTGGCAAGGAAGCGCATTTTTCATTAGTGTATTATGCAGATTCGACTGCAATTAAGACGACAGGAACGATACGGTTCGGGAAAATATACGTTTCGCCCATTTTTTCCGCTCTTCCCGATTCCTATCGAAACTTGGGGGAAAATTAATTTAATTATGATTTCGAATAAAAATAGAGGATTACTATAATTAACGTGGAAAGGAAGATTAATGCGATCGGGTATCTGCAGTATTGAATTAGAATTATTTACGATATGCGGGCAGCACCGGTCAGCGCGAGCAATTTATTCGTGGCCTCGACATAATATCATAAAAATCGAGAAAAAAAATTAGTCATACCTCGGTGGAAAGTTAATCTTTTTTTATAGAATGAATCAACAGACACGTACCATGGGTGTAGGTATATACTATAATATTTTATATTTTATGGTCGTCATTTTTGCTATAAAATAAAAAAAGGTAAAAAATAGTTCAAATTCATTTTGAACTACTTCTGACACCTATTCAAATGTCATAATGCGGCGTAAAAATATTTTTAATGGAAATCATGTTAAAATCTGATTCTACTCCAAATTCTATAAAAAATCGATTTTGTTCATTGCGCTTAACTTGCGCATCATGAGCGCATTATTAACACTAGCGCAACTATTACAATTTTTCAAACCCCAAGTGTAGCACATGTTTTAACAGTATTTTTTTACGCTGAATTACATGGTGATATCAGTTTTTAGATATCACCATAATATTTCACAATTTACGAAAATTATTGGTCAGGAATATTTTTTGTATCAATTTTTGGGACACTTACCTAAATTTTTTAATCTTTTTTTTCATCACCGGTGGCTATCCGATGTTCTGTCCTCGGTCGTGAACGCTTCCTACTCATAAGAAATTAGCACCTGCTTTCATATACGAATGTCCAGTTTCGCAACAAAATTAAAAGTGGCGACGAGCATTAGGGCATTTTAGCAATTTATTGGAACACGAACCGGTTCGTTGCGGCACGCGGGGACCTTGAAACTTGATAATTTTTTGCCGGAGGAAAAAAAACACGAAAACGTCCCTACATACTTTCACTTATCATCTTCGCCAACTTCCAGTTGGTGTCTTTTTTATTCGATTTTTTCGTCCGACGTTGCGCCGCTTTTTGTGTCCCAGGGTTGATTGCAACTTTTACACGCCTCAATTTGAGCATTGTAGCTTCAACGGAGCTCTATAGTTTAGTAAATATTGCTTTGAGAAAATTGTACATTTTAAAAAAGGGGAATTTTTCGGGTTTTGCCTCAAAAGTCGTAGAAAAATTGGGTTTTCCGAAACACTTACCATCACCGATAACAAAGTAGATGAAATGTTTTACAGTTTAAGCTTCATTGGATTTCTGTAGCCCCAGTATTTTAGAAGATACAGCTTTAAGAAAAACTAGTAACTTTGTCAAAAAGAGGAAATTTTCAGTTTTTTGCTTAAAAGTCGTAGAAGGAATGGTTTTCTCAAAATACTTACCATTACTTATGTAAAAGTAGATACAATTTGCTACAATTTGAGCTTCAACGGAGATCTATAGCCACAGCAGTTCAGGAGATACAGCTTTACTAAAAAGCTTGAGGTAAATGTTCTCAAAAACAAGGAATTCTTTTCCACATTTTTCAGTTTTTTTTTTTTTTTTGAAAAAATTTGTTTAAAAAATGTTTGTCTACAAAAACTCACCATTGTCAATGGGAAAGTAGATGAAATTTGCCGCAATTCGAGCTTCAACAAATAGGCTTCGGATTCACGACCCTTGAAAAGCCTCAAAACCGCAATCGGACCTAGATACCTATCAATTTTCAATTTTGTCAAAAAAATTTTTTTTAGCGGTAGATTTTCAGGAAGACATCGCATCGATCGACAGGAGGTCGCGCGATCCGCTCGCTGTAATGACGTTTCGCCAAATGGCGCATAATGGCGCGCAACAATTATTTTCGGTCGGTGAAAATGCAAATTGCGAGATGTAAATTCGGCTCCTCAGCTAAACGCCGCCATTACAGTCACCGCCGTTTCCGAGTTTCCGCGACCAAAACGGAAAACTGCGTCCGAGAATTACCTATTTCCAGGGACGCGGCCCTTTTGAAGCCGAGCAGCGCCCCGTGTAAAAACGAGGCAAAAGTGGCGGACAATTCGGTGCGAAACATTATGCTCGGCTTTCGGATACATTTATTGCGAAATTATAAACCGCCGAGTGTTTAATTGGGCGTTTTAGCCGGGGTAATAGATAATTCGGTGCAATTGCAACTGGGCGCATGAAGTTATTCAATTACGGATTAACTCCACCGCAAAGAGACTGTTCGACGATTTTTTTCAATTACTCTGACAGGCCTAGCAGAGCGGAAAGTGTATCCGTTCTACTTACGACGACAGGTACGCCGGTGGTAATACGTGAAAATATCCAGCGATTATCGCAAATTCCTTATCGACGAAAACGATCGCGAAAAACCTCGCTCTTTATCGCTAAAATCCTCAAAGATCCGGCAATGAACTGCGGCAATTAACGCGAATTACGATACCAAAGGTGAACTGCATAAACGCATCTCAAGGATTCGCGCAGCCGAGGGAAACCAGCGGTGCATAGATTGCATAATAACTGCATAGGCTACCCACTATCCCATAGTTTCAACCGGCTTCTAAAATTAGGTTCAGTTACAATGGTTTTTTTCTGGTAATTTGTTGTTTTATATGTTAAAAACCAGTAGTGCGTAGATAACACACAATACATCCATATTTTGAAACGTAAAATTGAGACACAATTTGATTATATTTCGACTGCTTTTAAGGGTTTTTAGGTCAAAAATATCAAAAAATTCACTATTCAAATTTTAAAATTCGCCCAAAATAAAAAAAAACGCCAGATTTTCGGCAACATAAAAAAAACCACATATTCTGCAAGGTAAAACAAAGATTTTAAGACCAAGAACGCTCAAATCGGTTCATTTTTGATGCCGGAAAAAAATAGAAAACACTAAAAATGCAAATATATCGGAAGTACTGTGCGTTATCCAAATTCCGATAAAACAGGGTGTTAGGTCTTGCCGAGACAAACATTTCAGTTCAAGAAATTTGAAAAAAGGTTGAGAAATGAGAGAGTTATGGCCATTTTTGTAAATGACCACAGACGGGCTAACGGACACACGGACATACACACTTGTTCAGGAAGTCATTCTGAGTAAATGTCTTTTAGAAAAAGTTTTTTCTGAAGCTCCGTTCCGATTCTCGATTTTAGGACGATTCCATTACTTCCATTTACTCTGTGAATGAATTTGGATAACGCACAGTACTTCCGATATATTTGCATTTTTAGTGTTTTCTATTTTATTTTTTTCAAGCCACAAAAATGAACCAATTTGAGCGTTCTTGGTCTTAGAATCTTCGTTTTACCTTGCAGAATATGTGGATATTTTTTATATTCCAAAAAAGTGTTCGAATTTCTTTTTTGGCGAATTTTAAAATTTTAATAGTGAATTTTTTTGATATTTTTGGCTTAAACTCCCTTAAAAGCAGTCAAAATATGATCAAATTGTGTCACAATTGTACGTTTCAAAATATGGAAGTATTGTGTGTTATCTACGCACCACTGGTTTTTTTGGCGTTTTTAGTTTTTAGGATTAATCTTTAAAAATACTTGAATAATTTATACCTAATTGAAACTTTGTCCACTTGATTTTTGAAAATCTAATGAGCCAAAATGAACGATAAATTAGTATGTGAGGCATTTTTGAAAATTCCCATCGTTTAAAAATATTATTACCACAGCGCGTTTGTCTATTTTTGTACAAAAATATGAAAGTACTGTTTTCTTTACGCACCACTGGTTCCGTAAAGCTCAACTGTTTACACTTCGTTAGCTCACTATTGTAGGTAACATTATAAAAAATTATTTTTCCCATTTATAATTTGGAACGTTTTCATTTATACCAACAGTGAAAAATGCGTTTGACGGAAGCAAACGGGTTTCGTATAATATCCTAATTTTCCACCGGCAATCAAGGCGTATGTCTAAATTAATTAACTCTTCCATTGGAGTTCACTCTTGGAAGTTTTGGTAATTTATGTACCTCTATTCAGAAGTATTTTCAAGATATGATAATTCATAAACATTAATTCAGCCTTTTCGGGATGAGTGCAAATGCCATGGTAAATTTATGAGAAAAAGTAGATTTATTTTAGTTTAACGTTTATTTTTATTTATGAAAGTCGAAGTCGAACTCAAACTGAAGTTCAAACTCAAACTGAAACTCGAAGTCAAACTCAAATTGACGTTCAAACTCGAACTGTAAGTCGAAGTCAAACTCAAACTGAAGTTCAAACTCGAACTGAAAGTCGAAGTCAAACCCAAACCGACGTAGTTAAACTCAAACTGAAGTTCAAACTTTTTCGAGTTTGAGCTTCAATTTGAGTTCCATTTCGAGTTTGAACTTCAGTTTGAGTTTGACTTCGAATTTTCTCTGCTATCTGTGGGGAGACTGTCGCATACGCACATTGACAATATCATGCAGGCGAAGTTCCGTGACGATTTCTGTACTTTGAAGCGATGTTACCTCAATAGCGTGTCCGTTCCCCTCCGAAGCGAACAATTTCGTGTTCATCGCCCATTTTCGATCTGCGTACGGATAAAAATCTGGATGGAACGAACGGCGAATTGAATCAACTCAATCCGCTTGTCGAGTAGTGTGTCACATGGTCCCGAACTTGGCGTAATAAATTTTTTCGGTAAAAGTAAACCGAAAATGTAGCAAAACGACGTCAACCGTGTTTTTCTATCTCAACTCGTATCCAAGATACGATTTGTTGAATTTTTTTCTCAGAAAACCACATCTTGCTCGATAAAAGCCCAAATTTTTCCCGTTCAAAACCACTTTTTCGAACTTTTGAGGACATTTTTGGATTCAGCGTTAAATTTCTTGTAAGCTAACTGTACATTCACGGTCAAAACCAACTCATACGTACTGCAATTGCAGTTCAAACATAAAAAATTCAGAAAATAATTGCAATGTGCCCAGCAGTCGGTTCTTTTTTTATTTTTTCCACAACCCCCTGATCGTTCCTACCAAAAAACAGTATGACAAACAGTCTGTGAGAATGTGTCGCTAGTGAAGAATCGTTTGTCGATAAGCGCCCGGTCAAAGGTTAGCCTGTCAAAGTTAACATCAGCCTGCTATCTTTTATGGCCGGCTTAGTACCTAACCGCGTTATCTTGGCGATGAAAAAGAAGCGAGGACTGAAACGAATATAAATATACAGTTTTTTGCCTCTAAAAAAAAGATAAGTAACGCTTTGTGCGCAATTTCGAATTTCGAGCAATTTCGGAGGCTTAAAAATCGAGGGGAAAATACTGGTGGAAATCCAATTTAAACAAATCAAGGTAGAACCCCCAAAAATGTCTCACTAAAACTGCAATGAATCCTGATCGGTTGAAGCTACCGCCGTGGCGATGGTCTCATTAGATTCAGCATAGAAAAATCTACAGGAAATTATGCCTCACATGCCAATGTTGCGAATTTCCTGAAAAACACGAATTTTTTCCAACTTCAACAGCTGTTTTACTGGCCTTAATAACCATCAATATTCAATCAAATCTTTTTTTTTAATCAAAAATTCTTTGCTGACGGAAAAAGTCCATTTTTATTCGTTATCAGATAACAGATATACCATTCGCTATCAGATAACGTTATCAGATAGATTCTGCAAGGTAACGTGTAGGTTATCTATAACCTATAGGTAATTGTCCTTGTGTTCTCGCTTGCGTGTCCTTGCTCTTGTATTCTTGTGTAGTTAGTTTTTGGTTTTTCAAATACCTGGGTTTTCAACACACTATTTTCAGCAGCCTCGAAATCTTTTTCGAGATAAATCGAACTTTTTCGTAGATAAATAGTCTGGCCGGTCCGTAGGTAAATTTTCTGCTATCCAATCACCGCTGGTAAGGAGTTAATAGTCAACTGTTAAGTTAAAATTCGGTACCTATCCAGTTTTCCTCATTCGTCGGTAGGTACACAGCCTAGCGTTTACGAGCGGAAGTGCCTTGAGCCAAATCTTCCGAAAAACATAATTTTATCAAATCCGACATCGGCGTACGAGCCTGCAATTAATGCGAAAAGGTCCTCGCTCAGATTTCGATCTCACGCTGTATTAAAACATAAATAGTGCATAATCGTCGGGGGGAAATTATTCAGTACACGACTGATGATATGACGGATGACGTACAATCTTTCATCTCCGTCTGCCTTGTCGGCCGGTTTAATGTTTTATCGGCCGAAACGACGACCTCTCTCTCTTTCCAACCGAAGATAATTTCGCCTAATTTGATATTATTAATTTATTAAAATGAGGCGCTCATTTCAACCGGGAAAGCCCTCGGGTGATGTTTCGTACAATAAATCGACGCTTCCGTTTTCTCCCAGAAGTTGTAACTCTCGATCTCGGCGCCGGGAGGAAAAAAAAAACTCAAAAACGGGCAAAAGTTAGCGAGAAATTTTCACGTGTCGGTTGATTTTCACTGGAAATATCTGCCGACCGCGAAGTTATGCTTCGCAAGTTCCCCGTGTACATGCCTTCTGTTCATGTACGAATTAATGGTTCTCACACACGACGGAAGTGGTTGAATTTTTTTTCGTAGTACGTCTTACTCGCACTGTATTCTTATGTGCATCATAATACAATGCTAATGGCTGAACATTGGCTGTGAAATACGACAAGTGGAATAACGTTGCAAGGAGAGCCTTTGAAATTCGAACAATTTCCGAAAAATGCTAAAGATATCTTAGAAAATTCCTATTTTAACCTAAGAATATCACTTTTATAGGAAGGAGTACATTACGATATGATGAAAACTAGTGGAAAATTGTTATGTCGAACCTGGCGTTTATATTTTTGAGTTATACTTTCCGCTTTCGGCCGATAATTCTGCTATCCGCCGATAGTTAGTTATTAAAAATTCTACACGGGCAGAATAAGTTGTTATCCGGCAGGATCGTTCGATCTTCACGGCTAGCACGTCAGAACCTCGTTGGCTACAATTAATGGACCGGTAATTGTAACACATTTGTACTTACACGAGTGAAACTGCGAAAATATTAAACAGATGGGCTACAGGGAGACGGGAGCATTGCTAATTCATAATAGTTACTTCAATTTTCATCGCCAAGCCTGGGAATTAGTAATAATAGTGTACCTACCTGCTCTGAAAGAAGGCATTTTTGCGCATGCCCGAAAGAAAACGAATTTACGTTGAGAGGACTGTGCTGAAATTATTATAGAACGCCAGGAGGGAAGTGACTAATTACAGATGGATAACAACCGACATTGCCATATCAGCTGTTCTTCTTACCTGGCCATGATGGACAAAAAAATTTTTTGCAAAAAAACTGCATTTCTGTTCTTGCGTTCTTTACCTAGCTGTAAGAAAAAGTTGCGGCTCATTCATTGTCTCATTCATTGGCCATGAACCATGATGTTCATTGATGTTAAAATCGGAATCAACATCTTCGAGTTTTTAATTGAATTTGAAAATTTAGAATCCATGGAGGGTTACACCATTGGCGTGTACAGAATTATTGGCATTGCTACCAAGAAATAAGCAGTAAATGTAATAATCTTAAACTTCAAAAGAGTCTAGCCTCAAAATTTCAGGTCAAAGGGATCGAAATTACTCAAAATGAATCTCTTTGTAACCCTCCATGGAAAGCTGGTAACGTTCCATGGTCAACTGTAACCCTCCGTGGTCAACTGTAACCCTCCGTGGTCAACTGTAACCCTCCATGGGTATAAACTAAAATGTGGAGGTTACAGGTTTGTCAGCATAGAGGGTTACACTTCAACTTTGCTCAGGATTGAAAGATTACTGAATGAAATTGTTATGGGACGTTAGGTTGACAGAGAAATTTGATATTCTACAGGGGGGAAGGAGCAGAGTTGATTGAAAAAATTATGAGATACTCACATGGATGTTACACTCAAAAACCAACGGTCACGTGAAACACTTCATCCAAGGCCACAAATCAACTGGCTTGAAGTGGAAAGGGGATGGGGTAGTGGGTCGGCCAGGGTTGCCACCTCCTTTCTCCCCTACTCCCATTATAATATCCCGACATGGGAAATGTGTATCGTTCTTTCTAAAAAGTCCACGGATGTTGCACAGAAACGAAAAACTGACTTTGTGAGATCACTGACAGCACACTGCGCGGGTTTTGAGCTGAAATCTCCATCACACACTCCATCACAATCTCTTACCACAAAACAGTCGCCTTTTTGTTTCCAGCATGTCATAGGATAGGACATTTCCAGGAATTTTCAAGTTAGAAAATCGTGGGCTGGGACAGCCATGGAGCGTTACCCAATTAGTATGTTTGCGTTGGGTTTCACCTCTGAACCAACAGGTGGCGTTCTTATTTCATGGTAACCTAACAGAACACACCTATTATTTACTGGAAAAAATTGGAAAAAAATTTAAACATGTCCGAGTAGGGTGTGACTGCCCAGGGACAAGAAATTGACAGTTATTTGGGAATCAACCTCGGGACCTCCTTAACTGCAAAAACGTTCATGTGAAATAACCCTTCAATAATAATCTTCCGCCCCTAACAACCCCAATGCATTTTGAGAGAAACAAATGCCGCAACAATTTTTTGAATAATCGTGTTTATCGAAAAAATTTACTTACAGTTGAAACAGCCCACGTAATGAAAATCATAATTTGGTCGGTTACAAATTCATCCAAGACTGACTCGCCTTCAATGCACTCATTCTTTGACATCTTAATCGAGCAATTCCTATCCATAATGCATAACCGCACGATCGGATTCATAAGTTCCGGCATCGGGTTCCAGTAATTAAAAACCGAAAAAAAAACTACTTTCGACGTGGGAGGAGTGGAAACAACGGTATAGGTGCCGAGTAGGAGCTGGTGGGGCCTTTTACTTAGTATGGTAATGAATACAAAAGCCACGAGCATTCGATGGAACCGTACGATAACATTCAGGCTTAACTTCTCACTCGCACGGAGTCTCAAAGACAAAAGCTCGGACGTCGACAATCGCGGGATCCTTTCTGACGACTGAAACGAATGACTTGTAAAGCAGATCATAGCGAAGAATAATGCTAACATAATAATAAGTCGGGTAGGCAAGTGCGTGAATGTGCGACATGCGACTTTCTCCGGCTCAATTTAAAATGGTTTAAAATGAGGGTTTTTCTTTTTTAAAAGAATTGTATGTCGTAAAAGGGGTGATGTCCGAAAGCAATTTGATTAAGCACGTCCGAACCGACTTTAACCCTTTTCGGACCAAGGTGTCCAAATGGACCTTTGCACCTTTTACAATGCACATCCGACCACATAGGTTACTCCTCGAAAACCAAACTGCCCCGTCATCTCCAGTGTTGCCTCTCGTGGCCCCTTTTCGAAGCTCTGGCTCCAGCCCAGTCGCTAGTTCGCTCTTTCAGGTGTAGGTAGCGTTCTGAGGTCCGAATCGCCGATTGAGTAGGTAGCGCCGACATGACATGACAGTGTATATAAAACTAGTGTAGCGTAATTAACACACGATACTTCCATATTTTTAAACGTACATTTTTCGCACAATTCGATCATATTTTGACTGCTTTTGAGGGTGCTTTGGTCGAAAATATCAAAAAACTCACAATGCGAATTTTAAAACTCGAATAAAATACAATACGCCCAGTTAAAAGAATATAAAAATAATCGCATATTCTGCAAGGTGAATAAAAGATTTTAAGACCAAGAACGCTCGAATCGGTTCGTTTTTGTGGCCGGGAAAAAATAAAATAGAAAAAAATGCAAATATATCGGAAATACCGTGAGTTATTCAAATTCCGATGAAACGAGGTGTTCAAGCACAAACAATTCCTGCCAGGATAAGGGCAGGAACACACTATTGGGAGAGTTGGCTTGCTGTAGTTATAGCAAATTACAGCCAAGAATGATTCATGTGTTCAATTTTCGATTGATATTCGGCAGGCACCTACTTAGGCCCATTACCCTGAATATTTCATACTGGCCAGGAGTGTTACCACCTTACCCCATGGGTAGGGTGGTAATTTTGAAAAACATAAACACGGGCTTAAAGATTAAACGTGAGTTCCTTTTTTGTGGCAAACTATGGGGATATTTTTTGTCGCAGGTTATTTACTCGATTACACTGTCCATTTTGAAGGAACGTTCTGCCCAACCTTCAGAATTACAGAAAATGACCATAACCACGTAGTGCCAGCATAATAAATTCACGATTCGGTCGTTGTAACCAATTTTCAGCCCCATGGCCAGTTTGGACGGTCCTGAGCCCTCTAAACAGGTAAATCTCAATTTTTGCTATCCGCTAAAACTCAAATTGTCTTCTGGTTAATTTTTCTTAATAAATGAACCTTTGTAATCAGTCAGGAAAAAAAATATTTTTAACAACCCCTGAAAGTTAAATTTTTAACAAATTTAAAACAATAAAACAACAACAAATTAATTTTTTTTAACAAAAGTTTTTCTTTCGGAAAATATAACAAATTAAAACCAACAAATTTAGTTGGTTCACGTTTCAAAGAGTGTAGAACCCGAATCTGCGATAAGATTTTTCGTTCGTCCGCCGTACGCCGTCCGGGGTTTCTCAGGGGGAAGGAGTTGTAAATTTTTGAAATTTCCACCAAAAATCAGGTTCCGTACATAGTTGGTCCTAACGTCTCGACAGAACCCTACCTTAAGATTAATAATGATGGTTAAATGCTGGTTTAATTAATAATAATAGATTAATTGATAATAATCGATTAATTGACGATAATCGATTAATTGATGATAATCGATTACCTAATTGATTATAATCGAGTAATTTATAATAATCGATTAATTGATAATAATCGATTAATTGATAATAATCGATTAATTGATAATAATCGATTAATTGATAATAATCGATTAATTGATAATAATCGATTAATTGATAATAATCGATTAATTGATAATAATCGATTAATTGATAATCGATTTATTGATAATAATTGATTTAATTATAATAATCGATTAATTGATAGTAATCGATTAATTGACAGTAATCGATTTAATGATAATAATCTATTAATTGATAGTAATCGATTAATTGATAGTAATCGATTAATTGATAGTAATCGATTAATTGATAATGATCGATTAATTGATAATAATCGATAATATTCAAATAATTATGGTTTGATTATAATGATGTGACATACTAAATGATAATTTATTATTACATTAATTTTAACGTCTTATTATGATGATCGTGGTAACAGTTACGTGCTGACATTTTACCGAAACCGGTTCCTTGGCTCTGTGACTTTCTGCGGGACTCCAGCGCGTAATTTCACGAGATGCTAGACGGTGCGATCTATTTACTGCAAAACAATAGACGTTACTAGAGCAGGCGGTAAATCTGCTCGAACTGGATCGTCGTAAGATGCAAGTCCTGATTATCGGTCAGGTAGATAATTCGCCGGTTCGCTCCATACAGATGGTTATCTTACGAATGCGATTTCCGACCTTTTGTTCGCGAGGGCCGAACTACCGAAAAATTCGAGATTCGAGACGACTTCATGAATAGGCTGAAAACCAGCTGGTGGTGATATACGAAGGATAAACCAGTGGTGCGTAGATGACACACAATACTTCCATATTTTGAAACGTACATTTTTGACAAACTTTGATCATATTTTGACCGCTTTTAAGGGTGTTTAGGTCAAAAATATCGAAAAAATCGCTAGGCAAATTTTAAAATTCGAAAAAAAATTCGCCACATTTTGGAATATAAAAAATATCCACATATTCTGCAAGGTAAAATAAAGATTTTAAGACAAAGAACGCTAAAATCGGTTCATTTTTGATGCGGGAAAAAAATAGAAAACACTAAAAATGCGAATATATCGGAAATACCGTGAGTTATTCAAATTCCGGTTCAACAGGCCGTTGGGCCTTGCCGAGACAAACATTTTAGTTCAAGAAATTTGGAAAAAGGTTGAGAAATGAGGGAGCTATGGACATTTTTGTAAATGACCACAGACGGACACACAACTTGTGATTCTGTGACGGACACACAAGTGATTCTGAGTTAATAGGTTAATAGGTGAACGAAAATAACAACACTTACTACGAGTAATAATACAATAAAGGAAAAAAAATTAATTTTGAAAAACAGGGACATTCAGTTTTCCATTTAAATCTTCGGAGAAATCTCGTGTTACAAATGAAGCCGTTTAGCGTTATCGCAGGGACGAGAAAAAGTTAAAAGTTGGCGTGCGCGTGTAATTTCTTCATTCGGACGTCTAATGGGCGTAAACGTACGGGCAGTTTAAATTAGCCCGTATCAACCTGGTGAACTTTTCGTCGGAAATTATTGTTACGACTTGTTCCACTGTCGGTATTGTTTATGCGAGCGTGCATCGCGCAATAGCCGGCCACGCTCACGAAATGTGAGAATCTGAATGCTAAGGTTTATCATTATGCTTAACTCTCGAACTCAACTATCAAACTCAAACCACGGACACACTCCTCGAAATCAACTCGCAAATGAATTCATCGAACCTAAATCTCAAACTTGGCTCTCAAACTCAACTCAAAAACTAGACTTTGTTGAGCTAAGTTTGGGAATTCCGCACGAGAGTTGAGTCTGAGAGACGAATTTGAGATTTGAGTTTAAGGGGTGAGTTCGAGAGTTCAGTTTGTGAGTCGAGTGTTTGGGTTGAGTTTGAGGGTTGAGTTTGTGAGCTGAGTTTGAGAGTTGAGTTTGAGAGTTGAGTTTGAGAGTTGAGTTTGAGAATCGAGTTTGAGAGTTGAGTTTGAGAGTTGAGTTTGAGAGTTGAGCTTGAGAGTTGAGTTCGTCAGTTGAGTTTGAGAGTTGAGTTTGAGAGTTGAGTTTGATAGTTGAGCTTGAGAGTTGAGTTTGAAAGTTGAGTTTGTGAGTTGAGTTTGAGAGTTGAGTTTGTGGGTTGCGTTTGTGAGTTGAGCTTGAGAGTTGAGTTCGTGAGTTGAGTTTGAAAGTTGAGTTTGTGGGTTGAGTTTGAGAGTTGAGTTTGATATTTGAGTTTGATATTTGAGTTTGAGAGTTGAGCTTGAGAGTTGAGTTTGAAAGTTGAGTTTGTGAGTTGAGTTTGTGGGATGAGTTTGTAGAATGAGTTTGTGGGTTGAGTTTGAGAGTTGAGTTTGTGGGTTGAGTTTGTGGGTTGAGTTTTTGTGTTCAGTAAGAGTTGAGTGGGTTGGGTTTGAGAGTCAAGGTTGAGAATTTTTTTTGGGGTTGAGTTGTAATGTTGAGTTCTTTCATAAAAATTTTCAGTTGGTGTTAAAAAATATTTTTCCCGACCGATTACAAATGTTTATTTCCTGGGAAAAATGAACCAAAAATGGTAAAGTCCTTCCGTCTTCTGCATCGCGTTCCGACGGCCAGGTGCATTCTTGGCACGCGAAGGATTCTATACAAACAAGGCGCTTCTGTTTTAGTCCCAATTAACACGAGGAAGTGAACCCTTTCGTTTTCAACTTTTAACCTCATTTCGGGTTAACCAATTCGGAAAGGCCGTCGTCAGTTTCCGAAAAGAAAAGGCATTTAATTAGTCGACCGCAGAGACGAGCAGACGGGCATTTAATTGAAATAATAGCCGGTTATTGAGGGATATCCTTTTTGAAAAGCTATTCTTCTTCGAGACGAAGGAAAATGGGTAAAAAATTATCTCCTCAAAATCGTTCCATTCTTTCACGAAAGCCTATCACGTCCCATTGGTTTGTATTTTCACTACGCGGGTATATATTTATATACCAACTGTTTTGACACAATCGGTCGAATTTTGAATAGATTATGCCGAGCGGGAGATTACGTGCACGCACCGAGGCGTCATGAAACGCCGCTCGCCGTCGTGCGCATGCGCGGCGTTGTTTTGACAGGCGGGCCGGCCGCTGAAACGTTCCGTCATGAAAGGATTATTAAGTTAGTTTTTCGAAATAGATAGCGAGCCGAATTGAAGGCAAATTACAGGTTGGGCTGTAGGTTTAACTGATTGTCGAAAATTTATCGTCGGAAGGCGAACCACAACTGCGAAAAACTGTCTGTACCGAAGATATTGATTTGACAATTTTTGACCAAATTTAGGGCAAATTGTGAATTGAATTTTTTCATATAGATCAGATTCTTAAAAAATTCGACGTTTTTGAGCTCCCTGGGGTAGGGCTTGAATTTCACGTTTTTTTACTTTGAAGAAAATTTTCGAAAATTATGAAAATCCATCAATAAGATAGTACGTAACGGTAGTATAAGTACGTAACGACTGATCGATAGTTCAGAGAGTAAAATAAAAAACAATTTTATGGGTACTGTTCAAAAATAGGTACATAGTTTACGACCGGCTGCCGGCTGCCAAGTTCAATTCACGACTTGAGCGCGTATTCGGCGAAGTGCAAAACTCGCTTCCGAATCTGTTTTCAAGGGCAACTTAACACAGTGCGGGGCGTAATTTTTGACAGAACGCCGCGTTCAGGAGGCAGAAAATTGTACGGGACTACGCACGAAGGTGATGGCATTATGTGCTACGCTTTGGACTCGCAGGCTAATGTGGCGCCAGACAGATCAATTGGAATGAACAGGATGCACGGCAGTTTGAGGAGTGAAATGGGTTGCAAGCGAAAATTAGACATCGGATAGCAGGTGAGAGCCATTAGCGAGAGATAGTCGACGATAAGGCCCTTCACATCGGTTGTACTGCCATGTCGGAAGGTAATACACCTCTCATCGAAAAATGTTTTAGATAGTGATGGGCGATACCATAAAATATTCGATACTTATACTCGATACTAGTATCGAAACAAATATTTGATACTTCTCAGATATCGAAAGAAAATATTCGATACTGAAGAGTATCGAATCAAATGAGTACTTTTTCATTTCACGCACCGAATTAATTGTTAATAAAATGGAAATAGCAGATTAAAAAACACTATTAAGCCCAATATTACTTAAATGTTATATTACTTTTCAACAAGGTTAACAGTTCATTTCTATGTGTAAACGTTATTTATAAGATCAAACGAATGGAGATGGGGAGAAAAACTTGACATCAACGGTGTCATTCACTCAGTCAAGTCTCAGAACTGCTTCCCTACTCCTGGCAGGAATGACAATTTGTCAACCAAAGCTGGCGAAAGTTGGTCCTTTTTGTAAATTTTATTAGTTGGTATAAATAAAGAGGGTAGGTAATTTTGAGACATTTGAGTACTTTTTCTGTCGGGAAAAATACTCGATACCTACACTAGTATCGAAGCAAAATATTCGATACCAAATGTACTTGGTATTGAAAGAAGATATTCGATACCATACTCATATCGATAGGTATCGCCCATCACTAGTTTTAGATAGGTGCATAACTCATTTAATAAACCATTTCAACATACGCAAGCAGAAGTTTTGCACGTTACACGTAGGTATAGAAAAAAGATTTCAAGAAATCAAGATTTTAAGAAATTTTTTAGATTATTAAAGTAAATCAAGTAAATTAGTATTAAGTCAATTTTTCAATTATCTTAATAACAGTAAGTGCCGGTTTATTGACAAAATTTATCTATCCGATATCCAAGGAAGCTATAGATAAACATTTCCAATGAGATTTTTACATTAAAATTTCATTTGAATGCCACCGTGGTGAAGTTTATCTAAAGCTTCCTTGGATATCGGATGGATAAATTTTGTCAATAAACCGGCCCTAAGAGAAATAGGTAAGTTTAATTTTTTTGATTATTAAATAATCAAGTAAATTAATATTAAGTAAATTTTACTGATCTCTTAATTTTTCAATTTGTTTATTATTCAATATAAGATTCTATTATTGAATCCACAGTTTGAGCCATCGATGGGCGTGTCCTCTGTCTGGCTGAGTGCCGCACGACAGACACGCCGAGGCGCTGAGTACCGCACGGCGGGCTGCCGTAGTGCGGCACTCAGCTGCCTTGACGTGTCTGTAGTGCGGCACTCGGCTGCCTTGGCGTGTCCGTAGTGCGGCACTCAGCTGCCTTGGAGTGTTCGTAGTGCGACAATCAGCCGCCTTGGCGTGTCTATAGTGCGGCACTCAGCCGCCTTGGCGTGTCTGTCGTGCGGCACTCGGCCGCCTTGGCGTGTCCGTAGTGCGACACTCGGCCGCCTTGGCGTGTCCGTAGTGCGGCACTTAGCCGCCTTGGCGCGTCCACAGTGCGGCACTCAACTGCCTTGGCGTGTCCGTAGTGCGGCAATCAGCTGCCTTGGCACGTCCGTCGTGCGGCACTCAGCTGCCTTGGCGCGTCCGTCGTGCAGGAACGCGCGGTACTCAGCAAGCAGAGACGCGTTTGCCACACGCCCACGAATGGCTCAAACCGCGGATTCAATTATTGAATCTTCTCGATCAGTTGTAACCGCCCCATTCTGGGTTGATCTGTTCGTCTGATACGGCCCTTACAAAAGTATAGTTAATTTTCATACCGTTCCTTTCGTACACGCTGGGCCGTAAACTGATACAATAATCATCTCGACTTCATGGTGCTACATTTCGCAACTAGCAATAATTCAATTACTCCTACCCCATGCTCATCTAAGGGGACGTCGTAAACAATCCATGACAAACGGGCACCTGCTGAAATACGGAAGGAGAAAAAAAGGTTAACATCTCATAATTTTTCATACCTACTTGGCCCGAAGAATGAGAAAAACAACAAAATGGGCAACAAAGAGGTTACAAGGGGCTTGCGAAGGAGATTCTTATCTTTTCTGTTACTCTCCGTAAAGCAACTTTATATGAGTGCAATTCAGACGGGTTCCGACTTTTGTGATACAACCTCGACTGCGTTTCCGGTCGTGACTCTTAAAGTCAAAAAAGATTTGTCTTTCCGGTCGTCGTAATTATTCGTGTTAAGAAGGAAATTAGACCGGCCCGACCGACTATTATTGGTAGGTTTCTCTGGTGGCAGTCGAGGATAAACGGGTTATTACGGTTTCTTGCGTTGACGTTGACATCACATAAAATTTTTTTATTCATACCCCAATCCTTATAGTAAAATCATTTTTTTAAACCAGTGGTGCGTAGATAACACACAATACTTCCATATTTTGAACGTAAAATTGTGACACAATTTGATCATATTTTGACTGATTTTAAGGGTGTTTAGGTCAAAAATACCAAAATTTACTATTCAAATTTTAAAATTCGCCCAAAATGAAAAAACGCCACATTTTCGGAATGTAAAAAATATCCACATATTCTGCAAGGTAAAACAAAGATTTTAAGACCAAGAACGCTCAAATCGGTTCATTTTTGCGGCCGGAAAAAAATAAAAATGAAAACACTAAAAATGCAAATATATCGGAAGTACTGTGCGTTATCCAAATTCCGATTAAACAGGGTGTTAGGTCTTGCCGAGACAAACATTTCAGTCCAAGAAATTTGAAAAAAGGTTGAGAAATGAGAGAGTTATGGCCATTTTTGTAAATGACCACAGACGGACAGACGGACAGACGGACAGACGGACAGACGGACGTAACGGACGTAACGGACACACAGACACTTGTTCAGGAAGCGATTCTGAGTAAATGTGTATAAGAAAAAGTTTTTTCTGAAGCTCCGTTCCGATCCTCGATTTTAGGACGATCACAATACTTCCATTTACTCTGTAAATATGGAAGTAAAAAATTCAAAAAAAATCGTCGAAAAAGCCCTTTTTTTTACTTTTTTCTCCTCATAGACACCAAACAATTTTACGTTTCAAAATATGGAAGTATTGTGTGTTATCTACGCACCACTGGTTTAATAATACATTGTATTATATTCAATCCTCGAGTTTTAGGTCATCTTAATCAATTTTTTTCATTTTTTAATAAATTTGATGACAACCAACAGGATAACTCAGCAAACCCTGGAAATCCACCTGAGCACAGTCCATGTAAACGGTACGTTAATTCGACTAATTCGATCGTTTTCCGAAAATTTCTACCCTAGTGCACACAAAATATTCACCGGAGTCAGTCACGAAGGCAGATGGTTTTACCCCGTTATAAGCAAATCTCACGTGTGGACGATGTGAATATTCCCTACTCACCTAGTTAATGACAGGTTGTTGAGTGAACACCGCCTTAAAACTTGAGTCCCGCTGCGGTTTCGTCCTGTTGAAAATGCCCGACTAGACTTCGTATTAATTCAGGCCATATTTACATTATAAACCCGTCATGACGTGAAAGAAGTGGTATTTTCATACGTAAGTACAAAAGAAAAACGTTTTTTATAGTTAACCTACGAGCAGTCGCCGAGGAGTCCAATAATTTCCTGTAAGGTCCGTTTATTTTAGCATAGATTAATAATTATTAACGGAATTAGGGGTTTTAGCGCGTTTTGAACCGAGCGGAGGAGTGATATTATGATAATGGAGAAAACTTTTTTGCGCCATTTCGTATGAATATTCGAAATGCCTCGGCTAGGGGAACGCACAGTACTTCAATCGGAAGCCGGAGTAATTCTCGTACTTGTTGTCTTACTTGGCAGACATACTGGCGTCATAATATCGGCTCGGTCCCGCTCGAAAGTGATCAATCCGGTCCCGCAAATCGGCCCGGTCCCGATGCCGGCCGATGTTTCAACTTCGAGATTAAAGTCAACTTCGAGTTCAAACTCAACTTTGAGATCAAAGTCAACTTCGAGATCAAAATCAACTTCGAGATCAAAGTCAACTTCGAGTTCAAACTCAACTTCGAGTTCAAAATCAACTTCGAGATCAAAGTCAACTTCGAGATCAAAGTCAACTTCGAGATCAAAATCAACTTCGAGATCAAATTCAACTTCGAGATCAAAGTCAACTTCAAGTTCAAACTCAACATCGAGATCAAAGTCAACTTCGATTTCATAGTCAACTTCAAGTTCAAACTCAACATCGAGATCGAAGTCAACTTCGAGATCAAAATCAACTTCGAGTTCAAACTCAACTTCGAGATCAAAGTCAACTTCGAGATCAAAGTCAACTTCGAGATCAAAGTCAACTTCGAGATCAAAATCAACTTCGAGATCGAAGTCAACTTCGAGATCAAAGTCAACTTCGAGATCAAAGTCAACTTCGAGTTCAAATTCAACTTCGAGATCAAATTCAACTTCGAGATCAAAGTCAACTTCAAGCTCAAACTCAACATCGAGATCAAAGTCAACTTCGATTTCAAAGTCAACTTCAAGTTCAAACTCAACATCGAGATCGAAGTCAACTTCGAGATCAAAATCAACTTCGAGATCAAATTCAACTTCGAGATCAAAGTCAACTTCAAGTTCAAACTCAACATCGAGATCAAAGTCAACTTCGAGATCAATGTCAACTTCGAGATCAATGTCAACTTCGAGATCAAAGTCAACTTCAAGTTCAAACTCAACATCGAGATCAAACTCAACTTCGAGATCAAAGTCAACTTCAAGTTCAAACTCAACATCGAGATCAAAGTTAACTTCGAGATCAAAGTTAACTGCGAGTTCAAACTCAACTTCGAGTTCAAACTCAACTTCGAGATCAAAATCAACTTCGAGATCAAAGTCAACTTCAAGTTCAAACTCAACATCGAGATCAATGTCAACTTCGAGATCAATGTCAACTTCGAGATCAAAGTCAACTTCGAGATCGAAGTCAACTTCGAGTTCAAACTCAACTTCGAGATCAAAGTCAACTTCGAGTTCAAATTCAACTTCGAGATCAAACTCGACTTTGAGATGAAAGTCAACTTCGAGTTCAAACTCAACTTCGAGTTCAAAATCAACTTCGAGATCAAAGTCAACTTCGAGATCAAAGTCAACTTCAAGTTCAAACTCAACATCGAGATCAAACTCAACTTCGAGATCAATGTCAACTTCGAGATCAATGTCAACTTCGAGTTCAAACTCAACATCGAGATCAAAGTTAACTTCGAGTTCAAACTCAACATCGAGATCAAACTCAACTTCGAGATCAAAGCCAATTTCAAGATCAAAATCAACTTCAAGATCAAAGTCAACTTCAAGTTCAAACTCAACATCGAGATCAAAGTTAACTTCGAGTTCAAACTCAACTTCGAGATCAAAGTCAACTTCGAGATCAAAATCAACTTCGAGATCAAAGTCAACTTCGAGATCAAAATCAACTTCAAGATCAAAATCAACTTCAAGATCAAAGTCAACTTCGAGATCAAACTCAACTTCGAGATCAAAGTCAACTTCGAGTTTAACTCCCAAGTCACCCCAAATGAGAGAAAATCCGCAAAAATATATTATATTGGCAAGGACCCGCTGGAAGTTATCAATTCGGTCCCGGATATCGGCCGATGCGCAGCCAGCCGATCATGTATCGACTCGATTGATCACGTTCGGCAAGGAGGACCGAGTCGTTGTGAACCTCATCTCTTTCTCTCTTCTGGACCGAGTCAAATACCTTTCAGATAGACGTTTCAGAAAGTGATTTAGTGGATAATGTCTTAACTTACATCTCCCAGCGGATTTTCATTTTTTCAACATTCGAATTTCACCGCCTTTTTCGGAAGGCGGTCTGCAACCCGCATAACGGACTCTCTGCAATCGTTATCTTCCGTGGAAAAGGAAACCGCGGCCAGCAACAATGTTATCGAGCCGGGCCCAGAATAAGGTGATATCATTGTCAGATTCCCAGTGGGATTCTTATGTTCGAGAGCATCTCGCCCGTAATCCGAGACGTAGAAATGGGCAAGAGGGTGTGAAATGCGAGGTGTCTTATTAATGCAGAACAGATGGTCGGATTATCAATTGTTCCTTCGAGGAAGTGCGGTTGTCGTGATGGTGTCTCGGTGATAAGGCGAGTAGGTCGATCTCGGCTGCCTTGGCTTTCCGTTCGCTTTTTTCGGGCTGCTCGCCGGTAGTTTTTCTGTTATCGCTCTTGACCTTCCCCGGGACGACTCAATTTCCATCTTAGATTCGGATCTCGGAACTGTTGCGCTTTCTGTCTCAATAAGGTAAGTAAGAGAAATTTCAAAAACGAGGAAATCGGGATTGGAGTTATGATTTTGTTTGTCGGATCGAATCATGGAACTGGAGCAACAGAATCTGTTATCTGTTATCCTTATCTGATAAGGATTTGGAGATTTCGGATACTTTTTTGAACGACCCCTGAGGCAGCGCTAAGCGCGACGCTTTCCCGGGTTGGACGCCAAGTGGGAGATCTCAAGGATGTTGGAGCGTGCAAAGCATTACTGCCTACGAAAAAATAAAAATAAAATAAAAATATGTCCATTGTGTCTACGGCTGAGGACAAAAATATACAACAAAACTGCTGGGGTTGGTAGCACTGCGTCATCAGCCTCCAAAAGAGGTAAGCAGAATCTGCATAATATGCAGTACTGCTCAATACTAGCAGAGCATAGAAATCTTATCTGAAATCTTCGTGAAACTCTTCGAAAAGTGTGAAATCGGGTGTTCGAATTGAAACAAGCACCGTGGATCCGTTTTCTGCCGGATGTGCGGTCCCGCCGCGGGAGAATCCCGTTTGTGACAGTCGATCTTGCTCCGTCGGCGGGCGGTCCCTAATTTCTTATTATCTGAATCGGTCGGTATAAAAAAAGTAATTAAATGGACATCGGGCTGTAGATGTAAAACTATACTCCGTCACGCTTCCCAAATTTCAGAGGCCATGAATTACTCGGAACGAAAATCCTTTTCTCCGACGCCGTAAAAATAATTCGAGCCATCACAAAATTTTTTTCATTTTCTCGTCGCGCTTTCGAGTTTGCACCGTGTCAAATCTACAAGATTCCTTTCGCAGATAAATCGGAGTTTTGCCCCTTTTCCGTGTTTTCCATCCTCCTGCTTTGCGCTCCCGCGGGGTTGCAGGAAATATGTAAATTGGTACACGTCTACATACTTCGGTACTTCATTCGTTAAGTAGCTCGGACAGTTAGATGAAAAAAATTACACACCTCCTACGCATGTTTTTGGGACCCCTGCTGCGATTGTGAGCTCTGATAATGCTCGACTACTAAGTTGCGAAGGAGGGATTCGAAACGAGCAAAAATTGGGTCTTGAAACCAACTTTTTTGATGAACCGAGGATAAAAAAAATTAATAAATAAAATTGAATGCAAAAAATTCAAATAAATTTTAATTTCTAGCTTTTTCCGGTTCAAAGTCTAGTATGGAGGTAGTCGTTGGGGGTCCCGCCGGTGTTCTTGTCAAGTATTGTTTCCAATAAGGTTTGATTATGTTTTCCTAATTAAAATTTGTGCATGCTATAAATTTTTATAGGTACCTACTTAATCACAAAAATGCATTAAAAACGCGTTCAATCTTCATCAAATCTTGAACCATCACCAGCGGAAAATTTTTTTTTTATTTTTTCAATCCATTGAGTATTCTTTGAAAATCAATCTCCGCTGGAATGGAAATTTATAGTGTGAATCGTCCCTAATCATCAGTCGGTTTGTTTTCGACTAATGTCGAACAAAACTCGCGTCCAGGCCGCAATTACGAACGTATAGATTTTCCAGCGCAGTCCAGGAGCGCCTACTCATTAAAAAACTAGCCTACCGCATTATGATGGCTTTGTTTCGTTTCGGAATAATTAACATGCAAATCGAAGAGCATAATAAGCGGTTGAGCTTGACGACCTTAAGGAATCGAAAAAACAGGCACAATCGTCCGTTGGAGTCGACTGGCTATTTTCGACTCATTTTTCCTGACCGCGAGGGTAATTATCTGTAAGTTCTGCTCCATTTTGGAAAGAAAAATTTTTAAAACGTGTCGGAGGAAAATACGAGGAAATGAAGCCGTGTCGCCTATTGAAGTTGATGGAGGCGAATGCGACGTGAACTAGCGAGCAAATAATATACCGGCCCCAAGAACAAATACGATGCAATTGATCATGCCGTTAAAGTGGTAAATTACTTACATTCCCGCTCACACCATCGACAGGTCCATTGGTCGCTCGCGCGCTCCCCACAACAACGCCTGTCTCCTAGAATCCTTAACTCCAGTTCATTAGTCCCCCCCCCCCCAAGAACGCCTGACTCCCCGAATCCTTAACTCCAGTTCATTGGTCCCCCCCCATGAACGTCTGTCTCCCAGAATCCTTAACTCCAGTTCATTGGTCACCCCCCCCCCAAGAACGCCTGTCTCCCAGAATCCTTAACTCCAGTTCATTGGTCCCCCCCACAACAGCGCCAGTCCATCCCCCCAAAAACCTCTGTCTCCCAGAATTCTTAACTCCAATCCATTGGTCACTCACGCGCTAACCTCAGCAACAACTACCTATCTCCCAGAATCCTTAACTCCAATTCATTGGTCCCCCCCCAAGAACGCCTGTCTCTCAGAATCCTTAACTCCAGTCCCTTGTCCCTCACGCTCCCCCCCAACAATGCCTGTCTCCCAGAATCCTTAACTCTAGTTCATTGGTCCCCCCCCAAGAACGCCTGTCTCCCAGAATCCTTAACTGCAGTTCATTGGTCACCCCCCTCCCCAGAACGCCTGTCTCCCAGAATCCTTAACTCCAGTTGATTGGTCCCCCCCCAAGAACGCCTGTCTCCCAGAATCCTTAACTCCAGTTCATTGGTCCCCCCCACAACATTGCCTGTCTCCCAGAATCCTTAACTCCATTTCATTGGTGCCCCCCCACAACAGCGCCAGTCTTCCAGAATCCTTAACTCCAGTTCATTGCCCCCCCCCCCCAAGAACGCCTGTCTCCCAGAATCCTTAACTCCAGTTGATTGCCCCCCCCCCCAAGAACGCCTGTCTCCCAGAATCCTTAACTCCAATTGATTGGTCCCCCCCACAACAGCGCCAGTCTCCCAGAATCCTTAACTCCAGTTCATTGGTCCCCCCCCCCCCAAGAACGCCTGCCTCCCCGAATCCTTAACTCCAGTCCATTGGTAACCCCCCCCCAAGAACGCCTGTCCCCCAGAATCCTTAACTCCAGTTCATTGGTCCCCCCCCCAAGAACGCCTGTCTCCCAGAATCCTTAACTCCGGTCCATTGGTCCCTCACGCTCCCCCCCCCCCAACAACGCCTGCCTCCCAGAATCCTTAACTCCTGTTGATTGGCCCCCCCCCACAACAGCGCCAGTCTCCCAGAATCCTTAACTCCAGTTCATTGGTCACCCCCCCCCCAGAACGCCTGTCTCCCAGAATCCTTAACTCCAGTTGATTGGTCCCCCCCCAAGAACGCCTGTCTCCCAGAATCCTTAACTCCAGTTCATTGGTCACTCCCCCCCTGAACGCCTGTCTCCCAGAATCCTTAACTCCAGTTCATTGGTCCCCCCCACAACAGTGCCTGTCTATCAGAATCCTTAACTCCAGTTCATTGCCCCCCCCCCCCCAAGAACGCCTGTCTCCCAGAATCCTTAACTCCAGTTGATTGCCCCCCCCCCCAAGAACGCCTGTCTCCCAGAATCCTTAACTCCAATTGATTGGTCCCCCCCACAACAGCGCCAGTCTCCCAGAATCCTTAACTCCAGTTGATTGGTCCCCCCCACATCAGCGCCAGTCTCCCAGAATCCTCAACTCCAGTTCATTGGTCACCCCCCCCCCAGAACGCCTGCCTCCCAGAATCCTTAACTCCAGTCCCTTGTCCCTCACGCTCCCCCCAACAACGCCTGCCTCCCAGAATCCTTAACTCCGGTCCTTTGGTCACTCACGCGCTCCCCACAAAGACTCAGCGTACAGTGTTGCCTATAATTTTATTTAATTTCCCCATTCTACCTCGAAACTTCCCTGTTTTGCGAAAATAAATCTATTTTTTTTCTCATTTTTTTGTCCCCCAATGTTTGCTTGTTGGTCTAATGAATTAATCTGAGTGTGTTTTCTCAGTTAAGTTTATGTTCTAGTTTTTTATTGGATAGATGTTGGTACGCCCGTTGATATAGTGGTACGGTTTTATATTTTATTATTATTTTTACCATAATAATTTCCCTTCTAAGGAACTCTTAGAATTCAGCCTCATTATGTCCTATTATTATGCATCTGATCTCGGCGCTTTCCGCCGTCTAAGTTTTCTACGACCCTTTTCTCCACCAGACGTGAACTCTTGGAAATAACTTTATATTCAAGGAAATGGCATTATTACGAGCTTATGCCTTCCACTATTGGAATTACTTTAATTCGACCAATTATCCGCTTTTTTCGCGGTACTCGTCCGAGGGGTAAAACCCGAACTCGACTCGTAATTCAACAATTTCCTTCGAATTGGTTAATAAAAGGAAACTATTAGACAAATTCCGTGCGTCGAAAGATGCTAATCGTCGGTCGACTGTTTACGTTGTTATCGCTGTAGTTCGTCACCCCACAATTTTCCACGTTATTACCCCCCCCCCTCCCCTCTTGGAAAGTGTTTGACGTTGGAAATCCTTTCCTCAGGGCCCAAGGACATCGGTAGCAGTCGAGTTTCGGGCAAGTACTTCTGTTGAAAACTGCATTAAGTAGGGTATTGAGGTCTAATTACTTTTAATTGAGTCCAGATAAGTTTTCGACTCACGCCAGTCCCTTGGGCACAATGGACCCCGTAGATGTGGCCCTGCCTATCGTCTGCGTGCATCTTATTTTTTCTTTATATTAATTATAACTCGGAGGACTCGGGTAATTGCTACCTTCCACATACTTCCTTCCTTGGATGGGACATCTTCCTCGCCGTGCCTGCTCTTTTTTCACTCCATTCACATTTCTCTTTCTGTTCAACGACCGCAAACCGCCGGAAAGCGTTCGGAAGACAGCACAAAAGAAGAAGAAGACGAATTGTTGGATTTTGAACTTTTCCTGCTCATCGACATTGGGCCGACTCTAATTCGAAAATATTCAAACTCCGTTCCTTCCTCGTTGTTTTTCGACGCGTTATTTTTGTACTTTTTTGAGGTTACGGTCTATCGAGGCTCGTGCCAAGCTGTTATTTCGTAATGACCGGTTTTTTAAAACCGAACTGAGCCTCGTCCGCGCATAAACGGATCGGTTTTCTCAATTAAAGATGAACAGAGAGACCTGTTATTAAAATTTCACATTCGGCAGACGGCGCGGCGCTTCTGCGCACGACAACGTGGACATTCTGCGGGCCGGCAGACGACATGTGCACGTCCGTTATTTTCCAGTAATTTTTCGATACGAAGACAATTTTTTTTTTTCGTTCGAGATGAAGAATGAAATTTTTATGTATTAAATACTTTATGTATAAAATTTTTATATTAATAATTCTTTGCGAATGATTAGGTAAACCGGTATGTGCATATTTGTAGAGTCGATTTTTGAGTTTCCCGAAATTGGCTCGCCTGCATGGTGGTACTTATGGTAAGAGCTTTATGGGTGATTTAAAAAAAACGCAAACATGGCGTACCCGGAGATTATTCCTGAACGGGGTGCACTATTCGGACTTTTTTGTTTATTTTAGGATCTCCCCTCCTCTGCGTACATGAAGAACTCAGAAAAAGCAATTTCCCCCCGAAATAATTGCTGAGCGGGCCTCAAAACAGTCGATTCTCATTACCGCCTGCGCTACTCATTACCACCACCGTATCAATTTTATAAATTCCAGTTTGACCATAAAAAAATCAACCGGCCCGTTAAATCTAAGGTCAAATGTATCGCATTACCATATTATGCACTCGCCAATTCACCTCACGTTCCTATCCAAGGCGCTTTATTCAGTTTTACCTTATTCACCTCGTATATCATCTCCCGACTCCTCCCATTCGCATCCTGCCCGTGCGAATAAACTGAATCACTTCTAATTGAGTTCGTTATTTGGAAAATAAATAAACAATCCATTTCAAGATCAACAGGTGTTCGGCCGAATTACGAACGCAATTAATCGACATCCGAATCGTGTTTCTAATTAATTGAGAAGTTGTTAAGGTTTTTTTTTTTCTCTTTTATCCTCATCTGTTGAGGAGGAATTTAGACACGATATGGCTTATAGTACAAAGCAATTTGTCGCGGAGGTTTTTAGCAGGTACTGGGTGGTATTTAGATTTTTTCCAATGCGAAATTCAAAAATGTGGTTGTAGGCAAGTATAAAAATGGGCCAAAAACATGGCAAAAAAGTTTCCGTCGTATAAACCAAAACTTGTGACTACTATACTACTACTACTACTACTACTACTACTACTGCTACTACTGCTACTACTGCCGCTACTGCTGCTACTACTACTACTGCTACTACTGCTGCTACTGCTACTACTGCTACTGCTACTACTGTTACTACTGCTACCACTACTACTACCAATACTACTACTACTGCTACTACTGCTACTGCTACTGCTACTACTGTTACTACTACTACTACTACTACTACTACTACTACTACTACTACTACTACTACTACTACTACTACTACTACTACTACTACTACTACTACTACTACTACTACTACTACTACTACTACTGCTACTACTGCTACTACTGCTGCTACTGCTACTACTGCTACTACTGCTACTACTGCTACTACTGCTACTACTGCTACTACTGCTACTGCTGCTACTGCTGCTACTGCTGCTACTGCTGCTACTGCTACTACTGCTACTACTGCTCTTATACTGCTACTACTGCTACCACTACTACCACTACTACTACTGCTACTACTCCTACTACTACTACTACTACTCCTACTACTGCTACTACTGCTACTACTGATGCTACTACTGCTACTACTGCTACTGCTGCTACTACTCCTACTACTACTACTGCTACTACTGCTACTACTGCTACTACTGCTACTACTGCTACTACTACTGCTACTACTACTACTACTGCTACTACTACTACTACTACTACTCAGTGGTTCACACAGTAGTTCAAAGTAGTTCACACAGACTACTACTACTACTACTACTACTACTACTAGCAGTAGTAGTAGTACGATTAAACTAGTGGTACAGTGACAAATTTCCGAATTTGGACGTACAATTATTGACACTTTTACTATCGATATGCGTCGAGAGACATCGATTCGACTTTTAAACAATAATGGTTCATTTTGAACCGGATTTTGAACCCTTTTCGTGTAATATTATAATTAAACATGAGCGTTTAATCGGCAGAGTTGACCTCCTACAAGATCCGAGTTTACGGCGCAAATGCAAATCGCCCTACGCTATCATTACGTACTAAGTTATACTTTGAAAAAAACCAATTCATATGCCAGCTTATAAGGAAAATGGTATGTGAACAGTAAATAGTACCTAATCTTTAGTACCTGGTGTTTAGCCATAGGAGAAACCGTAATGGCATGATTTACGACTCGTACATACAAATTACCCGTTTTTCCATTTTCTGTTGTGAGCGCCTATGACGTTGCCATTCTCATATCCGAAAACCATCGTCGTAATGAAATCATAAGTTAACCGTTGACAGAATATTTTTCGAAAAATTACACGCAACTTACAAGCTCGACGCTTCCGAATTATAATAAAATCCCCATTAGCTTCTCATCCGAAGGCAATAACGAAACTTCTTCCGTCCACGAAGACTCTCAGAAGGATGTAATTCATCAAAATTGTCAAAAACGGACCATCCTTTAAGCGGAATCCCTTGGAAATGATCGTAGAAGACAATACCTATTCAGATCATGATAATGTGCGAAGTTGTATTTTTTTTTTTTTTTTGGTAATTTCCCTATCCACTGTCCTCGGCCGTTCGCACGGAAAAGTCGCTGGAAGATTTGTTGGGTCGGAAATTTTTAATAAAGAAAAATTAGGCAACCGGAAAAGGGGAAGGTCGGTTGAAAAGGAGAATACGTTGAAAGGCTTCTCCCTTACACCTGGAGCTCACGCGAATCGCTGAAATATTCATTGTCACGCCCAGGTACCGAATTGTTCTTCGAGTAAAATCGAACTGATTTTCCTTCAAGGTTTTCTCGAGGCGAAATTGACGGCTTGGTGCCAAAAATTAACGAACCTAACATTTCAATAGTAAATCCTTGTAAGTCCAAATTCAGAAATTTGTCAGGGTACCTAAAAAACGTTAGTTTTCCCAACACCTCTGGAAGGTTTCGACTTACAGGTTATTGCACGTGGCCACAGAGAAGAAATGAGACGAAAACTGAGGAATCCGGCTTCACTTGATGGATCGACGGCTCAAATACTACCCATAGAGCTCAAATCCTTATTTTATCAAAAATTGAGACTTACGAGGTTTTACACCTTCACTATCGATTTGTCTAAAGTTGTTGAAATCGTTGATAACAGCGTAGCCTATATAAAACAATAAATCCATAATTTCAAATTTCGATACAAAACTTCTATATTTTCATACGAAACTTTTTGAATTTTGATCTTATTTTGACTACTTTTGACGCTGTTTAGGTTGAGAATATTTAAAAAATCGCGTTGCCAATTTTAAAATTCGACAAAAATTAAAAAAAAATCAGGTTATTGGAATATAAAAAATACGTATTCTGCAAAGTAAAGCAAATATTTTGCGACCAATAACGCTCTAATCGGTTAATTTTTGAGGTCAGGAAAAAAATAAAATAGAGAAAAAAATTGGTGAAATAATTTAAACCAGTAGTGCGCAGACAAAACAATAAATCCGTACTTTCCAATTTTGTGATTAAACTTCTATATTTTGATACGTAAATTTTTGACGCGTTTTTATCTTATTTTGAATACTTTTGAGGCTGTTTAGGTCGAAAATATTTACACTCTCACTTTGCAAATTTTAAAACTTGTCTCAAATAAAAAAAAGTCAAGTTGGAATCCCAATTGTTTGCATATAAAAATATCCACGTATACTGAAAGGTAAAACCAAGATTTTAAGATCAAGAACGCTCAAATTGGTTCGTTTTTGTGACCAAAAAAAAAAGCACTAATAGTGCTTATAAGTCGGAAGTACTGTGAGTTATTCAAATTTTGATTGAACAGGGTGATAGGTCTTGCCAAAAAAAATAAAAGGTAATAAAAAAATGAAAGGTGAAAATAGATCCATTTTGAAAGTAGGTTCAGGTACATTGATAAACCGCCTCTAGTAATGGTACCCACGCACATGGCACGCAAGTCACATATTTTGGCGAAAAACGAAATTTTGTACCAATTTCATCGTATTTGGACTGATTTTGAGGCTAATATGATCATACTTCGGCATACCTAGTCAAGTTCCTACCAATTACAATATTTTCCGTAAGGATTTTTTCAAGTGAAAAAAACCTCGGCACACCTATATACGCCCCAGCGTGTTTTGTCACAGGGAATTGGTAACGGCCCGTGTAATGTCTTCTCTTTGAGATGTCCCGGCGGCGTTACGGGCTATTTACAGTTGAATATACACACGTTACGTGTCGATTGGGAGGATCAAAGATCACAGACACCTGGGTGTCAAAACAGCTGGGCAATCTTACATGGGGCGTGGGACTGGTAAAAAATCAACCCGGTCTCATTAGGGAGTCGATTTTTTCGGCGGTTTTTTGAGCGCCGTTTTCCTTGAAAAGTGTAAGGTGTTAGGGTATTCTAGTTTTATCGAATCGCCGCTACAGTGATTATTTTGAGGTTATGGGCAATAATTTGTTTTTTAACATCATCTTTGCGTCAAGATGCCTGAATTCTGGGCCGGGGTTTGGCAAGTGTAACAACTACCAACACATGGCAGACCGCCAATAACCAAGTACCTGAATGATCTGCCTCAGTAAACAAAATAACCTCCTGATAACCAAAACATCGCTTGTAATACTGGATTCACACGGTCAGCAACAAATGATCTGTTGCCGACGTTGTTGGTATGCTCCCCTAGGCGATGCTCGTTTTCACTCGCACGCTCCTCTATGAGATGCACTCGTTTTCACTCGCACGCTCCATTCTCGTTTTTAATCTCACGCTCCATACTCGTTTTCACTCGCACGCTCCATACTCGTTTTCACTCTCACGCTCCATACTCGTTTTCACTCGCACGCTCCTCTACGAGATGCGCTCGTTTTCACTCGCACGCTCCTCTACGAGATGCGCTCGTTTTCACTCGCACGCTCCTCTACGAGATGCGCTCGTTTTCACTCGCACGCTCCATACTCGTTTTCACTCTCACGCTCCATACTCGTTTTCACTCGCACGCTCCATACTCGTTTTCACTCTCACGCTCCATACTCGTTTTCACTCTCACGCTCCATACTCGTTTTCACTCTCACACTTCTCTACAAGATGCGCTCGTTTTCACTCGCACGCTCCTCTACAAGATGCACTAATTTTCACTCGCGCGCTTCTCTAGGAGATGCGCTCGTTTTCACTCGCGCGCTCCTCTACGAGATGCGCTCGTTTTCATTCGCACCCTCTCTCATAGATGCTCGTTTTCACTCTTCCATCAATACGGTCCAATACAGGTATTGACTATCAATACGCTTCGACCGAAATCGGTTCATTAGTTTATTACTAAATTACTTCATTACTAACAAATTACATCATTTAGCCTTACGTCGAAAAACACCTAAAAACTAGGGGAGGAAAGGATACCTACTTGCTATTTTTCCTCCTTTTGGCGACTCCCAGGGAACGTTAAACCGTTAAATTAATTAACAGGTTAAGCGGACATTTGTATGTGTCAGATGACTGGATGCAAACGTCTGGCTGCTCGTGGGTGGTTGGTTTATTTTCGCGGCCTGGAAACGCCTTTTCGTGCCGTCGGATTTGCATCTTTGCATCGGTCCGTGCTCTTGAGATTATAAGGAAATTATACAGCTGCTCGGGTGGTCATTACAAGAAATATTTCAAAGTTGTTTACGCGTGCTATAAACCTCAAATGATTCATCGGCATCGTCCAGCGAGATGCGATCTGGTGCTTTATGAAAATGCATCCACCAACGGCTGGCACATCAAAGCACTCACCGACATCCAATTGTTGGTACGGATAATTGAGAGGTCTGAAACTGCTAATTTGAGTAATCGGTCTGCACGGATTCGGTGGCTTCTTCTCCCTTAAAATGATCGGCGAGGAAATATCAAAATCTTTTCTTCGCTCAGTGTTGCCAAGGTGCGAGCGTCGAAAACCCCTGAGGCAACGCCAAAAAATCCCCAAATCCCCCAAATGAGAGAAAAATCGGTGAAGGACGCATTAAAAATAAAAGATTTCACATAAAACATGATAATTCGTTCTAGAAGACAAAAATTCGTCCTGCGTTCAGAATTTTTAGATTTCTGTCCTACCGGACATTTCTCGAGATACCATCTCGGTGCCGAGATAAAAATTGATTGCCGGGGTCCCCCGTAGAACACCACGTACGACCATGTTCCGAATGGCAGGAATAATTGTCCCGTTTAGCCGACCAAAACCGTTCTCTCGTTCTGAATAATAATCGTCCCAAGTGCGGGCGAGACGGGAAGGAGAATCTCACCAACCCGTACTTAGATACCGCTGATATTGAAATGGGAAAACAACGAAGATTAGACAATTGCGTTCCCTTTGCTCCGAAGTATTGAACAACTCTAAGCTACAATGTTGCGAAGGGTTTCAATTACGCGCCGGCCGACGCGAGTGGAAAATCATAGGAGGCCAACGACAGGGGCGGTCGGTTCTCGACTTGGAAGTTCAAAGTGTACAATTAACCCGGGAACAGAAAACACGTCCTGGTTAGGTACTATTACGGGACTAATTAAAAGCGATCCGAGTGACGCGATAAATATTTTCCGTGGCCTGCAATTAGCCGGTGCTTCTCAGATGGGCATTGTCGATTTGGTGGACGAAATGATTGAGATATGAAGAAACTGTGCTCCTTCTGTCCAAATGAGCGTGTAAGAAGGGCGTAGTTTCACCCGTGAGTTCTGAAAATGAATTAATGTTGAAATCTAGGATATTTTGGGAAGTAGAGCAGGTTTACAGGAGTCGAAATTTCGAACTAATTATTAGTACTAGAAGTGGGAGTGAAAACTAAAGTCTCCAAGAGGGCGTGCGAGTGAAAACGGGCGCATCTCTTAGAGGAGCGTGAGAGTGAAAACGAGCATCTGTAAGAGAGGGCGCGAGTGAAAACGAGCATCTGTAAGAGAGGGCGTGAAAACGAGCACATCTCGTAGAGGAGCGATCGGGTGAAAACGAGCATCTGTAAGAGAGGGCGCGAGTGATAAGGAGCGCATCTCGTTGAGGAGCGTGCGATTGAAAACGAGCGCATCTTGTAAAGGAGCGAGCGAGTGAAAAGGAGCATCTGTAAGAGAGGGCGCGAGTGAAAACGAGCATCTGTAAGAGAGGGAGTGAAAACGAGCATCAAGTAGAGAAGCGTGCGAGTGAAAACGAGCATCTGTAAGAGAGGGCGCCGGTGAAAACGAGCATCTGTAAGAGAGGGCGCGAGTGAAAACGAGAATCTGTAAGAGAGGGCGTGAAAACGAGCGCATCTCGTTGAGGAGCGTGCGAGTGAAACGAGCGCATCTCGTAGAGGAGCGTGCGAGTGAAAACGAGCATCTGTAAGAGAGCGTGCGAGTAAAAACGAGCATCAGTAAGATAAAGCGCCGGTGAAAACGAGCGCATCTCGTAGAGGAGAGTGCGAGTGAAAACGAACTGCGATCCAATGTTCAATACTTCATATTACTCTGCTAATATGAAAGCAAAAATTTTAAATTTTCAATTAGCAACAGAAAGTATTGAGATAGAAAGGAGCGGTTCTCGGCATTCTTCTCATTTTCAGTTTTTTTTTCTTTTTTTCCTCATGTTTCGGACATGGAGTTCGAGTGTTGTAGCAGTCAAATGAGCATAATATTACGCCTACTTGTGCTCAGTCTTATTTTGTAAGTCACGCGAAATTACCAGTTGTGCGTTCGAAAAACGAAATTACTAGCACAAAGCAGTAATAAGTGGCTGGAATATTATAGTCGTATAAACAAACATCGGGCCATGATTGCTGATAAAGCTGAGATAGCTGTCTAATTAATCGTCTCGAAAGACCTTAGCAGGTTTCCGTCTATCATCAGCGATCTTGACTTCTGATGTTGATCCGTTTTCAACGAGTTCCCCCTAATACCGGTAATTTTTCGAGCCATTTGTGTTCCGCATTGTATGAAGACGTTACGAATATTCGCAGTTCTCATGCCATCGAGTCACGCGAATTCGAAATGCAAAATTGCATTTTGCGTTCTGAAACTCGCCCATCGTCGGGCTGAAATTAGACGTCTGCATTGCCTTTTTATCTTATCATCTTTCCGAATAAGTGCAGCGCTCGTTTCTGTTACGGATGGTTTATTAGCTGAGCTATTTTGTAATTTGAGCCAAAGTTATCCTCGATGCACCTAACCGACCGGAATCGGACTGTAAAGAATGAATTATCATTCTGTTTTTCTGCATCCAAACGTCGATTTCTCGTCTAATAAGCGAGGTAAATCCAAAAATGACTATACTGTTAATAAGCTGAATTTTTAGGCCTGTTTTTCCTGAAACGTGCGCTAGAATTTTCTTTTTTTTTTCTAGTCCTGATCGCATTTTGGAAAAATTGCAATTTTCAAAAAGTGAGCAATTTTGTTCAATTCAATCTTCTGCTCATTTAACTAGAAATAAGCTACTATACCTAACCTAGCGATTGTAGGGAAAATTTGAAAAATTATTTACCTGTTGATTCATCGAAAAATACATTCTAATTATATCGTGCATCGCTGGAATGAATCGAATACAACGTATCCAGCTGTATCCATTTATCCAATGGACTAATTGAAAATTTAACGTATAGATCAATGTACTTATTGCATTTATGCACAAGCACATTTATGAACAAATGCATCGATATGTTGTATCGACTTATAAAAATAAATGTACTTACATGCTCTACCGATACATCGTGACAGATACATCTAATCGTACAGTGTATCGATAAATTGTAAAGAATGCACTGATTTACTTGATGTCCAAAATCTTTTGAATCGATGCATCAAATAAAAATCGATGTTTTCTCTTTTTATCGATTTATCGAATCAAAAATCGATGTTTTCTCTTTGCATCGAAGTATCAAATCGAAAAATCGATTTTATCTCTTTGAATCGATGTATTAAATAAAAAATCGATGGTTTTCTCTTTGCATCGATGTATGAAATTAAAAAATCCATGTTCTTCCCCTTGTATTGATATATCAAATCAAAAATCGATGTTTTCTCTTTGCATCGAAGTATCAAATCGAAAAATCGATGTTATCTCTTTGTATCGATGTATTAAATAAAAAATCGATGGTTTTCTCTTTTCATTGATGTATCAAATCAAAAATCGATGTTTTCTCTTTGAATATCGATATATTTATTAAAAAATCGATGGGGTTCTCTTTTTATCGATATATCAAATCAAAAATCGATGTGTTCTATTTGCATCGATGTATCAAATCGAAAAATCGATGTTATCTCTTTGTATCGATGTATAAAATTTAAAAATAAAATAAAAAATCGATGGTTTTCTCTTTTCATTGATGTATCAAATCAAAAATCGATGTTTTCTCTTTGAATATCGATATATTTATTAAAAAATCGATGGGGTTCTCTTTTTATCGATATATCAAATCAAAAATCGATGTGTTCTTTTTGCATCGATGTATCAAATCAAAAATCGATGTTTTCTCTTTGCATCGATATATCGCGTAACGAAATCGGTAGATATCGGTTTCAATGCTGTCGGTGTGCCTTGCAGCATACCTACCATTATCGGTCGACCATAAAAATAGCGATAAAATCTTTTTGCCCAATATTAGAACAGAAAAATTTCAAATATCTTGGATTGGTTGCCAGATGTTTCGTCCTGACATATGATAGTAGGTATTGCGTATCTGCTAACCGCTGACTTTTCTTTTCAAATGTATCACTCTATCAGCAGACATCCCGTATAGTAGGGCCGCAATGTAAACGATAAGATAGCTTTCTTCGACCGGTGTATTTCAAGTGTATTACCATCGAGAACATATAATGACCGCGTTAAATATTACCTTAATTGGGCCGTTGTTCGATCTTGACAAGAATGAGCGATGCGCGCATGTAACGAGCCGTCCACTTATTTTCAGCCTAAAAACCAACAGTCGGACAATAAAAGTCTGTTAGTGACGGCTTGTTTAGCTGCGCCTATATCTTGAAAAAGTCGACAATCGGAAATAAGAAAATCCACGAGCTGGACGCTTTTAATTGACCAGGACTCCCACGCGGGCGCTATGGGGGTAATTTGGACCCCGGTTTGCAGTTTCCGACAATTAGGAACGGTAAGTCGGCGGAAGTTATTACGATAAAGTCAAACACAGGTGATGCCCGGGCTGTCAGAGTCTGGGGGTAATTACCGTTCCCAAACTCCGCCGCCGTCGAATGATCGTGCCGAGCCCTACAAAGGCCTGAGCCCAAGTCGCCCTGCGCCAAGTTGTCGATTCTGCTAGTTTTGCGGCCAAGTTTCCCAAGGTTCGAGTTGCCGTCGTTGCGGAAAGCTGTCGAAGCATTCTGGCCCTGATATCGAAATATTCGAAGCAGCTGCTTCCTTGCCGAATTTCAGACGGAATATTGGTACGCACCGACGTTTTTGTGTCTTGAAATTCTCAATTTGATTTGGAAAACTTCCAATTTGGGTTGGATAATTTCAAAATTCGTTTGAAAAATTCTTTATTTAATATAGAAAATTCTCAAATTCATTTGGAAATCCTATAATATCATATCGATACCAGAGAGCAAGAAGGGCGAATCTGCTATTTAGGAAAGAAGCAGATTCGCCCTTCTTGCTCTCTGGTATCGATATGCATTTATTGTTGTTGTTGTTGTTGTTTTCCTTCTTCATTGTCATGTGCCTTAGGCCACGCACGACACTGGACGAATGAATGACACTGGATGAACTGCATTTTGTCGCTTAATTTATAACAACATTTTGGCGAAAATTAGTTCGATACATATTTTGATGTAAAATCTCGCGCTCCGTGCGCTGAAATACTTAGTTTTTATAAAAATCCGCTAGATGTCGCTCAAAACCTAAAAAAAAACGCCACATGTGCTATTGGCGACCACCACTGCTATCTACCTATGTTATTAGTCGTCAAACCAGTTTTCAATCACCAAAACCCAACTAATTTTGACTTACAGGTAGTGAAAAATGTGTAAAAACCTTCAAGGAATCCAACAAGCTGAAAAAATTCAAAATCGGTTCAGTAGAACTTACTTAAATCGGCAAAAACGCGAAAAAGGAGAATTAAAAAACGATTAAAAAACAAAATGTTCAAACATTTTCAGAAAAAAACCTCTTTCCTATGGTAAATCAAGCGAAAAACCCGGGAAAAATAATCAAAAAATTCTAAACCCACGGCATCACCTTCAAAATTGAGTTTTTGCGTTTCTTGAACCCCTTAGCCTTTTCCGATCGAACTGCCCAAGTTTGCACCAAGTTGGAGCAAACCACAACTTTTAGGACTAGTTTCATCAAAATCGGATCAGTGGTTCGATACGATGTCGTGGCCAGAAAATTTTGAACAAATTTTGTGGCCCCGACATCGTAATGAATAATTTTGGCGTACGGCGGACGGACAAAAATATTTTATTGCATATTTGTGTTCTAGAACCTTTGAAACGTGAAAGAAAAAAATTTCAGGGGGTGTTGTAAAATGATTTTTCTTGACCGATTACATAGGTACATTATTTTTGGAAATAATGTACCAATTCGCCTAGTTATCGGAATATAAAAAATATCCACGTATTCATCAAGGTAAAACAAAAATTTTAAGACCAAGAACTCCCAAATCCGTTGATTTTTGTGGCCGGAACACGTTTTTTGGCTCTTCTGTAAAGTTGGGAAAAGTTGGATAGCACATGTTAGAAATTAAGCGACAAAATGCTATAATATTATATGTGTTTATTACTAATATTGTATTATATGTAGGGTATCTGCTAAGTGATTAACCACCCTCTCACATTTCCCTATCTGACCACATAAAAATATGATACGCCATTCTACATAATTTTTTGCACTTAATTCCGAAAAACTACTTTTGCGTCTACCACTTGCGCATATAAAAAGACAAAGTTAGCGTCGATTGCGCGTGCTCCGGTGCCAGTGGCAGACGCAAAAGTATTTTTCCTGAATTTTTCAGAAAAAAATTATGCCATAATTTTATGTTTAATTTTTTGTCCATATTATAGAAAGGCGTTGATCACATGTTTCGTGTGGTCAAATAATGGAAATGTCAGAGGTTAACCACTTAAACCCTGCAAACTACTTAACCCTGTTAACCGCTTATCCCTGTAAACTATTTGAAGAAACATCGAAGCGCATTGGATCGAATATCGGTCGTTTCGCCGGAAAATTGGGGATGAAAAAACATGAAAAATTTAAAAGCCGTCGGGTCGAACATTTTGTGAACCCAATTATTCATCGTATTGAATTTTTCAAAGCTCAAGATCTCAAGAGGCGGTAGGTCGGCTACAAATTACGACGACGGCGGACATCAATAATCATAAACGTCGTAAAAACGCCTGTTAGCATAATACAAAGTAGCGAACGGTTGCTATCGATAGAAGATAAGTAATTGATGGGACATTTGCCTAATATGAAGACTGCTATTAGGCCGTGGACTATAATCGTAGATCAAAATATCCAGCTACCTGGGACATGTTCTATGATAATGCACACGCACCCGAGCCCCGCAGCTAGGCGATTAGGGCTGGAGCGTGCGCCCGTAGTTGGGTTATCGAGGATTTTTCTCGCCCGTTTACAAAAATGTGAAGCGAGTACGTTTTTTGATGAAAAAATCATCGGAAACTATGAGATCATTGAGGTTTGGGTAAAACAGATGGGCGACCGGAAACCGAAATTTAAAAAATATTTATTGATGAGCTGAAATTCTGCCGAATCCCTGGCCAAAATGAGAGGGGATAAACCTTCATAATGATGGATTTATTACTGTCACACTTGTAATAAAATTACAATAAACACCAAAATTGCCTTGGGTTTTCTTTAATATTAATAACATAAATTTGAGCTCTCTTCTCCGATCGGGAATGACAAAAGGAACTAATAAAAGAAAGACGATATATCGATGAGAATATATCGATGCGGGTAAATCGATATGCCCGGAGTTGCTCCGTGGCACACTATTTTCAACTCTTTACCATAAATCGTTTCTGAAAGCAACAGCAAAATCGCCAGGCAATCGGGACTAGTAATGGAAAGGGGGAGGTTGGAGAACAGTGTTACCAAATCTCGAAGTTGACGTTGATCTCGAAGTTGCGTTTGAACTCGAAGGTGACTTTGATCTCGAAGTTGAGTTTGAACTCGAAGTTGACATTGATCTCGAAGTTGAGTTTGATCTCGAAGTTGAGTTTGATCTCGAAGTTGAGTTTGATCTCGAAGTTGACGTTGATCTCAAAGTTGAATTCGATCTCGAAGTTGACTTTGATCTCGAAGTTGAGTTTGAACTCGAAGTTGACATTGGTCATTCTATGATTTGAAGTCGAAGTTGACGTTGATCTCAAAGTTGAGTTTGATCTCGAAGTTGACTTTGATCTCAAAGTTGACGTTGATCTCGAAGTTGAGTTTGAACTCGAAGTTGAGTTTGAACTCGAAGTTGAGTTTGAACTCGAAGTTGAGTTTGAACTCGAAGTTGAGTTTGAACTCGAAGTTGACATTGATCTCAAAGTTGTGTTTGAACTCGATGTTGAGTTTGATCTCGAACTTGAGTTTGATCTCGAAGTTGAGTTTGATCTCGAAGTTGAATTCGATCTCGAAGTTGAGTTTGATCTCGAAGTTGACGTTGATCTCAAAGTTGAATTCGATCTCAAAGTTGAATTCGATCTCGAAGTTGACTTTGATCTCGAAGTTGAGTTTGAACTCGAAGTTGACGTTGATCTCAAAGTTGAATTCGATCTCGAAGTTGACTTTGATCTCGAAGTTGAGTTTGAACTCGAAGTTGAGTTTGATCTCGAAGTTGAGTTTGATCTCGAAGTTGACGTTGATCTCAAAGTTGAATTCGATCTCGAAGTTGACTTTGATCTCGAAGTTGAGTTTGAACTCGATGTTGACTTTGAACTCGAAGTTGATTTTGATCTCAAAGTTGACGTTGATCTCGAAGTTGAGTTTGAACTCGAAGTTGACTTTGATCTCGAAGTAGACTTTGATCTCGAAGTTGAGTTTGATTTCGAAGTTGATTTTGATCTCGAAGTTGACTATGATCTCGAAGTTGACATTGATCTCGAAGTTGAGTTTGAACTCGAAGTTGACTTTGATCTCGAAGTTGAGTTTGAACTCGAAGTTGACTTTGATCTCGAAGTCGACTTTGAGCTTGAAGTTGAATTTGATCTCGAAGTTGACTTTGATCTTGAAGTTAACTTCGATCTTGAAGTTGACTTTGATGTTTGGCTCAAAAAGGCACACTTTTCAATAAATTGGTTTACATGAAACAACGAGTCAACGTACAAGTTGGCATATCAACAACTCGACGTACAAATTGGTTTAAATAAATTTTCTGATAGGTATTCCCTTCGCGATTGTTCCATAATATTATCATCTCAGTGGACCACTGCTACCAACGTTACCTATTTTGCGTATAGCAATTCCCCCTTTTTGACTCGACGGAAAACCCCCGCTTTGGGGAAGCGATTATTCGAAAAGACTGTTATTGAATTTAATCGATCACCATCGAGTCGTGTAGGTACCGTGATTATAGAAGTGAGCACGAGAGCCGTAACATGAAATTTAGTGGACAAACTAAACGTTCTAAATTGCCTTCGGCCTCGCGTAAACGGAGCAGGTGGCCCGAGTTCTTGAATGTTACCTACTCAACTGTCGGTAAATGACAGGCTCCGTGAGTAATCGAATGATCGATAAACCTAACCCGGAGATTCTATTATTGCACTCGGTACAAGTGTTTTACAATATTGCAATCTTGAGGTACAGATAGTGCGAATCTCTTGGATTAACTCTGCACGAAACATGATCACGGGATATTGCGAAAGTTTGAAATTTAATGTCATCGATTTTGAAATTATTATTGTGTTAATTCTCTTGCTATTCTCCGTTCTGATGACTTTCGTGGTGTAACTATTCATCGTTCCTTGATAAGCCATTCTCGGTACGATGTCTGCACTACGTAGACCCAGGCTTGAATATACTGATTGGTTTTGCACTCTAGCAAGAAGCGAATCCCACACTAGTGACCTCTATCGGGTGTTTGAGAACTAGGCTAGTTCCCTTATTCCCTTGAGAGCGCAACGTGCCGCATCCTCACAGAACTTCCTACTGAGTGGACCTTCCTCCGGGTTCTTCCACGGGCATAGGGACCACCCCTAGAACCGACACTCTTCCTCATGACAGAACCAAACGCATAGTGTGTAGTTCCATAAAATGTTCGATAAACGCCAAAAAAAGTTCATGTCGCTTGAGAACCCTCCGAAATGTTCATTTGAAAAAATCATCGTTTACTCAAAATCCTAACGAAACGTCGGGAGGAGCGATCACGAAAACGTTTATCCCCCGTTGACTGGGTGAGCGGGTTTTGTTTTTACGCCGGTTTACGCTAAGCGCCGTGACCTGGCGTTTTCTGGCGCCCGAGTCGCCTGGGAGCCGTCGGGTTGATTTTACGAAGGCGTGACCAGTCGTCCGAAAATGAACGCGACACGACGCGAGAGTTCGGGCAGACGAGACTATCCTTCTAAATTTCAGGGGCCGGGACGTTGAGGAGATCGGGCAGACGGCGACAGGCCGTCCTATCGTATCATCGAGAAAGGAAATACCGATCTTGGGACGAATTTGACATTTGTGTGAAGTATCGAGTATTTTACCGAAATCGGACCTCCCCGGATTGGTCCCTTTTTTCTATATTGATTTTTAGTATTATGATTCTTACCTTCCGGAGGCCTGCAGGCTAAACAAAGCAGTTACATACCTACGCGACTTCAGTAACTTATCTTTTTTTTTTTTAGTTTTACGAGGGTGAAGTGGCGACATCACCTGACTCATTTTTCGGCCGTATTGAGTTGAGTGGTTCTCGATTAATATTTTCGCGCCGAATCAATTGGTGAGCTCAAGTTGGATGAAATGTGAAAAATCGAGTTGTGGCAACACTGCCTATCTCCTCATATTTAACACCGTCAGAAAACGTTTTTGGTGTGTCCTGAAAATTTAGGAAAAATATGCCTCGATAGAGCATAGAGTAGGAGTTACGCAATTGAAGATTTGTTACCAAGACAACCGATGTCAAAAAAGCTGATTTTCAGGAGAACGGAAAAATTGTCAATGACAGTTTGTTTTTGTAGATTCATCGAAAGTTTGGAGCGCTATAACCTAATCAATGAGTGCTACCGTGAGCTACCAGAGTGCGTTCAAATCTCAATTTTAGATTTTTTTGACATACTTAGCTTGTTTTTGCAATGACCTCTTCAATTGGCAACGTTTGTTTCAGGAATTTTCGTGCCTCTCAGAATTGAGGCGTGTAGTCCCAAAACCGGCTCAATCCATGTTTTTCCGAAATTAACTTTTTTCCAAGTTCATGATCCATTCTATCAACACCTTATGGACCAAATCCGGCTCAATCCGATAGAAAAACTTCCGAAACAGTGGTTTCGCTTCAATAGTATGCTTCACGGGAAAACTATTTTGTGTTTCCTGGAAAATGTTCAAATTTGGATTGAGCCGGTTTTGAAACTACACGCCTCAATTTGCTTCCTATAGGAAGCTTTGCTTATAAGCAAAAATAAAACTCAATCCCCCAAACCATTCAGATTTTTATTAACTTTTTATTCTATAAACTGGCAAATTTCTCAACGTTTGGATTCCATTTCCTAGCTTTTTGATCGATTTGGTCCAAATTTTAAATAGGCTACCTACCAAATTATGATAATAGTGTGTTATCTGGTAATCAGAGGTTTTCCTCGTTTACCATACCTCGATTTATCTTGAAAATAACGAAAACATGCTGTTAGCAACTCAGCGTCGAATCCGATTTGCCCAAGTAGCCGTCCGTCGACTTTCGGGCGCATCCGGACGATTTTGACTGACAGCGCCAATCACTCGCCGACAACCCTTTCGACGTCCGATTTGCTAGCCGTAACCGGCGACAAAAGCGAAACGCCACCAACTGCCCCCCTGCGATTTGTCTCGTTGGACATAGTCACCGGCAGGCCGACCAATTACAAGGACTGACCACCCGCTCGGACACAATGTGGGCTCTTTTGTGGTCGTTTTGGCGTCAGATCAGCCGCGTCGCGTGTGCGGACTAATCCGTTTTTAGGCCTCGGACGGATGGTCTCGAAGGTGAGCATCTGGACACGGCTAATGAAAGGCTTGGACCATACGGGTCATCTCGAGAGTTTCACTTGAACAGATGCAAACTTAACTTTGGCGTTGGAGGAGAACTTGTCGGTTCACACGGAGCGGAAAATCCAAAATTTGAGGCCGTATTGTCAAATCGGTATTTTGCTGCTACGTGTGAAGTTCACACTGTGAACGCACCCGATGCAGTTCTGCGGTCCACAAAATAGTCAGCCCTGTGTTAGGTATCTCATTGTAGTCGGCCATCCAACATTGTTGACCAAATGGTTGCAGGTAAAAAATCCCACTTTAACCGTGGCAAAATGTCTTCAATGCTGACCGCACTCATACAATTCAACATACGTCGCCCGGCATGCAACCACGATTGAATCGATTTTTCAACTTTTCAGGAAATCCGTAACATTGGTATGCGGATTAAGTTGATTGAATTATCGCTTAGAAAGTTGAGTAAACATGTAATAAATAGTCGGATAATAATAAAAAATAGGAGCCGCACCCAACCAACGGGAGAGCATTCTAATCGCAGCAAAAAATAACCTTTTTCACAGGCCTAAGAAAAGTTAAGCAGTGTTGCTCAAAACAGTCGGTTATTAAATAGTTATTTATCAATTTTATATTCATCATATTGATAATATTTATCATATTATGAACAATTAGCATGAAAATATTATTGAACATATTAACAATTAGCCTGATCAGTGTTGTTCCCTGGAAATGCGACCTCAGTAAGCATCCAGCTATCACAATTTTACTTATCGTACCCATGGAAAATGTTATTCGAAGAATAATGGATATTCGATTAACAAACTGATTTGATGAACCCATCCTGAAGATAATTAGATTTGTTTAAGTTGGCATTGGTTTCCTGAGATAGAGACGAGCGCAGTAACGATATTGCCCACGTGGGGGACACAGTTTTATGCTTCCAATGCCTTCTCGCAGTTCTTGTCCCCCGGGCGATTTACTGCGTTTTCCCCCCAATGTGAACTGAGTCGAAATGATAGGAGCACCTGTAAAACTCATCTCTATTGAAGTGTTGTGACAGGGGGGCCCTCATAAAAGAAATACACGTTACCTACGTATATCGGTATGGGTTTTATATCCCGCAATATCTAATTGCAGTTGTCGACTGTAACGTATTTGTAATAACGAGAGGGACAGTTATTTGCGTAGAACATGAATTATCTCGCGATGGTCAAGAGTCAACAGCGAGCTTATTCTGCTGGTATAATCAAACTTACAAGGGACATGGTCTTCCATTTGTAGATACCCTCATAAGATGGAATGCATCTCAGAAGTTATTATCGTTAAATGGCTATTAAATACATCTACAGGTATAATTTTTACCCGTAAAGGGAGAGTGCGAAAAATTTATCAATTAACCCGAGTCAAGAACGCTATAATTTATTGTGCGATATATTTACCAGGAATTGTCTGTAGGTACATCGTTGGGGTGGGGTCATGAATAAATTAATCGATTCACCTTATTGCAATGGAAAAAATATAAAAAATATCCACGTTTTTTGCAAGGTGATACTAAGATTTTAAGACCAAAAACGCCCAAATCGGTTGTGGCCGGAAAAAAATAAAATCCTAAAAAAATAAGTCCTTGATGATTAGGTATTATTGATGATTGACGATGCCCTAGTTGTTGATCGTTGTTGAAGAAATCAAAATTCGGATTTGATCTCGGCGGATTACTTGTTCGCAAATTGAGCCAGCGTCTAATATTGGTGAAACCGGCCCTAAATCTCATTCTGTAAAGCAAAATTTCGAATTTCTTCTAAATATGTTTTTCACGTTTTTAGCTTAGAGGCCATGGCAGGATAATCGATTTTAGTTGGCTACTCATGCGACAGAACTGCCTCGAGCTCAGAACTGAGATTATTCAATTAATTTTTTTTCGGCAAAATAACGAAAAAACGACGACTCGATGCCTAATGGAATAACCGAGTTCCGCCATGTCGACTCGGCGGTTTCGTTTCTGCTTTGTTAATTTTCACCCCCACCCCGCCCGCATCCCCCGCACCCCACCCCCCGACGCTAATTTCCATCCAAACGCCAAGCTCCACATTGAGTCTTCTCACGTCTTCGGGAAGATTGAATTGGACAAGGCGCGCACTGTCCGAACTGACAGCTGATAAGGACGAGACCCGCAAATGAAGACGATAAGAATTGATAAAGTCGCACTTCGGCCGGCGGCGAGTTGAGTCGAATTTTTTTCACGCTTTCCTTAATATTAATAACAATAATTTAGTTACGGTCTTTTACGCGGAACGTGACGTGATTGCGAAGAGTGGAAATCCAACGAAATCTCCGAGTTTGGAAGTTCGTGAGAAATCGTTCGAAAACCGGAGCGCCGCGCACGAAATATTTTGAATAAGGCGTCATTCTTATTCATTGCTTCCCTCCCACATCCTGGCCGGGACAGTTGACCCTCAAAACGGTGGTAATAGCACTCGGCCGAAGAGGTACTTGAAATATTATCTACGTATACGTGTTATTTTATTTCCGTTATTGTTGCCTAATTTCATCATTTTGAATACGGTAGAAACTTCCAAGATCCTAGTGGTGGTGGTGACACACCAGTTCAAACTGATAATGATGGTAAACACAAACTGAAGCTGAACCTGAAACTTAAACTAAAAACTCAACCTGATACTGATACTGAACTCATAGGTTCTGATAAACACTCAAACTGAAATTCAAACTCGAAGTCAAACTGATACTCATAGTCAAGCTGAAACACAAACTGAACCTAGAAGTCAAACTCAAACTCGAACTCAAACAAGAAGTCAAACTGATACTGATGCTCAAGCTGAAACTCAAACAGAAGCTCAAACTCGAACTGAAACTCGAAGTCAAACTGCAACTGAAGTTCAAAATCGAACTGAAACTCGAAGTCAAACTCAAACTGACGTTCAAACTCGAACTGAAACTCGAAGTCAAACTCAAACTGACGTTCAAACTCGAACTTCAAGCCGAAGTTGAACTGAAACTGAAGTTCAAACTTGAACTGGAACTCGAAGTGAGCTTCAGCAAAGTCAAACTGAAATTCAAACTCAAAGTTGAACTGAAAATCCAACTCAAACTGCGTGTCAAACCGAAACTCAGACTCGAAGCAAACTCAGACTCGAAGCAAACTCAAACTGAAACTGAACCTCAACCTGAAACTCAAACTTAGATTGATTCTGATACACAAACTGAAACTAGAAGTCAAACTCAAACTGAAATTGGAACTCAAACTGATATCGATCAAGTTTGAGTATGGATGAGAGTTTGAGTTTGACTACCTGCGTTAGCTTAAACTGAAACTCAAAATGATTCTGGTATAGGTACGATTTAAAGTGATAGTCAAACTGAAAGTCAAACTGAAATTCAAACTTAAATTGATACTGATACATAAACTCAAACTAACAATCCAAGTAAAACTTTGAGGGTTAGTATCATTTTGAGTTTTAGTTTGAGTACCTATCACTTCGAGTTTTAATTCCAGTTTGAGTTTTAGTTCAAGTATCAGTTTGTGTTTGCGTATAACTTTGAGTTTTAATTTTAGCCTCAGTAAATAGTTCGAATTTGGAGTTCGAATGTCGGTTTCAGTTTGAGTATAGGTTTCACTTTTAGTGTCAGTATCAGTTTGAGTTTGGGTGTCGGAAACAGTTTTAGTTAAGTTTGAGTATCAGTTTCAGTTCGTATATCAGTCTCGGTTTGAATTTCAGTTTACCTTCTTTTCGACCGTTGAGTTTGAGTTCCAGTTTACCTTTCTTTCGCCCTTTGAGTTTGATTTCAGTTTGAGTATGAATTAAATCATGTAAACTTTCGTAAAACAGACAACTTCCATTCCCTCGATTCAAACTCAGTATCAGTTTGAGTTTCCACTTGAGACTCAGTTTGCTTTAAGGTTTACCTTTTTACGGTTTTTTTTCGACTTTTCGGCAAACGCCGGAGCGCCCGCAGGCCGCACACGCCGCCCGGCCCCAAGTGCCCCAAATTACAACGGAAACGGCTAATTGCTGTACAAATAAGCGGACCACCATTTTCAGGACTGTCCGTAATTTTCCGAGGTGGGACCAAATTAAATCACGAGGTTCCAAAAAGCACCAAGTGCCCGCAGACACGCTAACGCTTCCGTTTCCAGATTGTTCTTGCACTTCACGCGAGTTATATCCGTACAATTATTCGGTCAAGTAAACGCGCATGCTCGACGTGGACCAGATGTTTTCCCAACATTGAAATTAACGAGGTGGACGAAATTATACTGCCAGTATGGGAGTGAAAATCGAGGGAAAAATTGGACAGAAAGTAGATAGGTAACTTAATTATTTTTTAATTCAATTTTATTCAGGCACCTATTTATTGTTATTATTAGGTATTAGGTACCTAGTTTTATTTATTTTTTTTTTTTTTTGAAAAATTGCTTTACTCTGGACGATGGAAGATCATTTCGCATTTCAATTCGAAAATTACTTCCTCGAATTCTTGCAGGGCTCTGGCTATAAAGAGCACGATCTAGCACGCTAGCAGTTGCACACAATTAGTCACTGTCCGCTCTTGACAAACAAACAATTTATTCCGACTGCTTATGCACTCCTTCCCGAGATTAAGGTGTTTCGGTAGCCGCTGATAAAACTGTTGTTAAGTTTGCGTGGGCCGAGACCTTCCACTTTTTTACTTCAACTTTTTGACGGAAACTAGCTGAAAAATGACTCGTATCCGAACGCTTATCGCGTAGTTTCCGAGGCATTGCAAGCCCAGTCATGTCGGTTTTAATGAAAAATTCATCCGCGGAGGTGAAATAATTAATTTCGAGGTCGAAACTTTGACAAGCGCTGCAGGTCGGCTTGTTCGCAACACGTTGGTTAGATCTGTTGTTGCACAATTTAATTCAAGCGAGTGTCTTATGAATAAATATATTTATCGTACCGATAGATATCACTTCTTGAAGGGATTCATCTGTTTAAACATCTCTCCCTCGTCCGGGCAAAAGCACAACCCAAGGAACCGGTCCGCATTCAGGATGAGCAAGAAGCTCCGGCTTCCCCGTCCCACCGCAACTCCGGGGTTACGTCGTTCTCAAAAAATCTAGAATAAATCATTCTAGATGCCTTCGGAGAATAGAAACTCCAGAAAATCAGCTTTCTCCGCAGCGAAAGAGATAAATTCCGTCAACATGTTATTCCTCGATCGATAAAACTCAAAAACCCCGACGGAGGTGGATACGCTTAGTAATCACTTATCAGCTGTCGAGAGTTCGAGATAAACCGTTTTCAAGAGGCCGCATTCAGTACCGTGACGAACCCCGGGGACATAAAGTGCAATAATTTCAATCGCAATTTGGCTTTCGATTTCCGTCACCTCAAGGCATGGCCTTCAGCAGGAGGGATTGCGCATTTTTGGTCGTCATGGCGATCCTGGCGACCGTTTCGTGCCGACATTTCACCGCCCCGGAATTGGCCCGAGAACTAAAACGGCTCAACGTCTCCGACTGGGATATCCCGACTTTGGTCTGCCTCGCTTACAACGCGTCCCACCTCGACACGTCATACGTAAGTACGCGGCACGACTTGCCGTACACGTACCACGGCATTTTCGGCATACCCGACGGCCTTTTCGACTCCCCACCTTGCGATCACCTGCACACCCAGAACACGTTAAACGACGACATAACCGACGACGTCTTGTGCGTGAGGAAACTCATCGATCGCGAATTCCCGTTCCCGAACGATCGCATCGCCATCGTCCAAGTTCTGACGCAGCACGACGTCGATCTGTCGAAATGCTTCACCTGGTGGGAATCCTTGCCGCCATACATGGACACGATGGCGAAGGCAGCCGAGCTGAAATCGAACGACGAATCGTCGACTACGGTCTGCCGATGCTCCAGTTCCAACGCCATGACGAACGTCCTTATCTTCTTTTTGGATTTGTCGCTGATCGCTCTCGTCGCTATGGCCGTGATGATGTTCAGGCAAAGGAACAAGGGCGTCAACTATTTCAGCGATCGTATCAGCAACCACCCGCTGGTCTGACAAATCGATAAATGTCGGAATAGTTTTTTGTTGTTGTTGTTTTCTTTTTTTTTTTGTCTTTTGCCACATACGACAATGGGAAGTCTTTCGTCGACTGCGATATTATACTTCTTACGATGCCACTTGATTCGACAATGAGACAGTAGCGTGTTTATGCTGTTACTCCGCCTCAGGTTTGACAACTGTCGTAGGGAACCGACGATTTTCCCTGCAATGGGATATTTTGAGGATAACTTCAGCTCCGGAAAATGGTTAAAGGTGGGTTCATCAATTCAGTTTATCAATCGATTATCCATTATTCTTCTATTAAAATTTGGCCTGGATACATTAGCAGAGGAATTCTTAGTCTACATTTCCAAGGAACTACTTATTTGGATAATAACGTTTACTTGACTAATAATCAATTGATAACCCCGCGGTTTATCAATTTATTTAAACCTAGATTTATCCAAGGATGCTTGCATCAGCTTATTTCCATTAAATGCTCGGTATACCGTCAAACATGACGGTCAATGAAAATATGAACGCTGGTTTTTTTACATCTTTACCGATCTTTGAACGCTGCATTGAAGCGATAACCATCCATTTTTAGATGTTCTCTGGTTGTCCCCCAAATTTTTTTCTCAATACCACGCTAACAGTTCAGCTATCGAGTTACTTTTGCAGGGAAAATTGGTGGGCAAACATTCCCCACGTTAGTTGCCAAACCTGAATGTTGTAGAACCGCCATTTTTGCACTACTGACAGCGCTCATTTTTCCGATCAAGTCCCCAAATGTCACTTACTTGATGGACATTCATCACATTTTTCTAGTTTTCATGATTCCAGGTTATGCAGGCCTCAAAAATTTTCTATTGGTACTTACGATAAGTGCTCGAATTTTTGTAATATATTATTTCTTGTATAACAATAAATTAATAAAGCAATTCAATTTATTGAATCAAACCTTCAAAACCGCGTATAAAAAGATTCGAACATTCACGTTGGATTCTTGGTGAGGAGGTTCGCCAGCGATCTCAGCGGTGCCAACCCGCGCACCTCGTCGTTCACCAATGGCACTTCCGTGACGTGGAAATTTTCGAACAGCTCGTAAACGTGTTGCAGGTAATCGTTCTGAATCCTACGTTTCGATTCGCAGCGTTGGCAATCCTGTCCTCCGTCTTCGATCAGCTGGTTGACCACGATATTGCGGCAGTCCATCCCTGCCAATGTAACTTCCTGGATGAGCCGTTCCGTTTCGAAAATCGAGAGAAAATCCGCCGTGCAGACGCAAACGAAAGTTGTCGATTCGGGGTTTTTCCACTTTTGGTAAGCATTTTTGAGTTTATCTTGGAATTGTTCAATATCGTCGACGACGCTGAAATTGTATTCCAGGGCGGAAAGCAGGGTGTCCAACTGTGGTGTAATTTCGATCTGTCTGTCTATATTTGGGAGCTGCGAAGAGAAGGACAGCATCCCGACCGTGTGGCCAGTCGGCGCCGTGTCGAACACGACCACGTCATACTGATCCGTTGGCGTCGTGTCGATAATATTGGCGACAGCCAAACATTCGAGCACTCCCGGTAAGTTCTTCAGGTATTTGCGAAGTTTCTCCTCGGTTTGGCCGTCCGACGAATCCGTGCCGGATTTCGAGTGGGGGTTCATCTCCATGACTGACAGGTTAGGCAATTCCTTCAACGGCCGCGGCGAATTTCCGAATTGGCGGCAAAACGCGTCCGACACGTTGTGCGCAGGGTCGGCTGAAACTAGCAGGACGTTCCTTCCCGATTCGGCCAGGGAAATGGCCAGACTGCAGCTCACCGTGGTCTTTCCGACTCCACCTTTGCCCCCCACGAATATCCATTTTAACGATTTGTCTTCGACGATGTTGCTCAACGACGACTTGGCCGATGAGGAAATATTGCACGCTTCGATCGACAAGGTGAGAGACTCGTTCGCCATTTTCAGTATCCTGAGGAAAATTATCGCGGGGTAAAAAATTTGGAGGAGCTTGTGAAAAGTTTGTATGGGGGGAGAGGTATGGTGACCACGGCTGGTGGTGATAATCACGTTTTTTGATGATAAGGTTGTTATCCCACCAAAACAAAGGTTGGACCACAGAAAAAATGCGCGGGCTGTCAATTAATTTTCACGTAAAATTTATTTATATTTTAAATTTCAACAAAATATTTAATATGTATCATCCTTGTATGTAATTACCTGATTTGAATGCTTATTAGGCGCAGCAGTTGGTATTTTCTCAAAAATGTGACTAAATTAAAATCGCTTAAACAACGCTCCTCAAATTTGATTCAGCCAAGATTTGAAAATTTATGTTATCACCAATGTTGACTTTCACTATTCCCCGTTCATCGAAGCCACACGTTGCCGCTGGGATACTCGTTTTATGATAATTGGTTTTTCGAATGCTGGTAGTGGGATTACTGTGATTGGTCGAGGTGGTGTCGGCGTTGAGTCCAATGGATTTCATGGGAACCCCGAGCCACGTCCCCATGGTCATCCCCACTCTATCAGCCAAAATTTTTGGTGCAGGTAGAACATTTTTTGGTTTGCGGTTTGAGAATTTTCCAAATTTTTCGTTCATCTCTTCTTAACCGAGCACTTTCGTCAATTTTTGCCTCCCCAGGGAGATCTGCTTGAATCCTCGTTTTGAAAAGTCGTTCGAAGATTTATTTCGCTAACGAAATATCAAACTTTCGGACCCCTATATCGCCTACATTTTACGATAATCCTCCGAACGGGCCATTTATTCTATTCTCGAGAGGTCAAATTTGTCGAAAGCGCTTGGAAATCTTCATAAATGACACTACCAAAATATTTACCCTTACCTATGTCTGGTATTGGACATTTTTGTCCGTCAAGGTCCTTTGAGGTCTTCATCTGGGCAGATGCGTCTTGGGTGAATCAAAGGATCAGGTAGAGGTCCCGAGGGGCGCAGTAAATTTTCCATCGCACTTGACTCGACAACCTCCTTTTGAAATTTATTGCCGCTCTTGGACATCAGATAGCGCCAGTTTCTCTCGTAAGATGTCAGGAAAAAAGCGACCATAATCCGACGGCCATTGACAACTTCGTAAGGGAACCTATCGGGGCCTTTCTCCGCCGGATAAAAATGTTCCCGACTGAGAACATGTTAACTGTAACATTCTTATCGCCTTCCTTCCATCGACCCCGTGGGAATCCGAGGGCTCAAAATGCGAGGAAATCGTAGGTTTTACAGGCCGGCTATAAAAGTAGATTTTTTATTCGATTGACCAATTCGATCTCGGATATTTGTGTGCCAGTGTAAACTCTCTGCATTTATATTTGGCCCCGAATAAAAAATCTTTTCGTGGGGTTTAAAATGGGTGTTTGTAAAAAGCTCTAATCGATGTATTTTCTTTATTTTCTCTTGAGATCGAATAAATGTCGAAAATATGTCCGAGTCAAACGACGAATTGAAGCAAAATCGAGTTCAAAAAAAGTTGTCCCAGCTGGTCATCCACGTTCTCGGTGCGGCCGTCCGCTATACTGTGACCTAGGCTTGGCTGGTAACCCTTCCGTTTACCAATCGGGTTGGTACCTACCCATTCTATTCTAGATAAGCCTCCCTGGAAGTCCCATCACCCATCACCCATCACCCATCACCCATCACCCATCACCCATCACCCATCACCCATCACCCATCACCCATCACCCATCACCCATCACCCATCACCCATCACCCATCACCCATCACCCATCACCCATCACCCATCACCCATCACCCATCACCCATCACCCATCACCCATCACCCATCACCCATCACCCATCACCCATCACCCATCACCCATCACCCATCACCCATCACCCATCACCCATCACCCATCACCCATCACCCATCACCCATCACCCATCACCCATCACCCATCACCCATCACCCATCACCCATCACCCATCACCCATCACCCATCACCCATCACCCATCACCCATCACCCATCACCCATCACCCATCACCCATCACCCATCACCCATCACCCATCACCCATCACCGAAACTCTTCCTCATGATTCTCGCCAGAGAACCAAGTTGTTCCATAACTTCATCATTTCTTCGTTCATTTTTATGTACCAATTTCGAACTTTGGCATTTTCTTGTACCCTCAACACCACACCCCTCTCATTGGAACTTGGCATGGCGGAAAATGAAATAATTGGTTTTCCATTGAGTTAACGAGGTTTATTCAAAGCGGAGAACGTAGGTATCCGAAAACAGTAGGCGCGCCTAATTGGTATGCATGACCATTTAGTGGAGAGATACATTGAGAAATAATAACCATTATTCGTACAATCAACTCGATCTACAGTAATTTCAATACCTCATTTCGTACGATGTGGGGGCGGGCACGGACTTCCTTTCGGAAACGAATGAACATTCGTCATTTGGGTAATTTTTCTAGCTCTAGGGCCACACCTACCGCTATTCGATGCCGAGGTTTCTCAATTAAATTACCATTAGCTCCACAGGTGGGTCGTTTTGTGGAGACGTGATCGTTATATTGTGATGAATGCGAGCCAAACCGTAAAATGAAACGAAATGGAAGAAATCGTTTCCATGCAACGTCTTGATCTGAGGCAATTTTTTAATCGGAATGAAACCAGTGGTGCGTAGATAACACACAATACTTCCATATTTTGAAACATAAAATTGTGACACAATTTGATCATATTTTGACTGCTTTTAAGGGTGTTAAGGTCAAAAATATCAAAAAATTCAGTATTAAAATTTTAAAATTCGCCCAAAATGGAAAAACGCTACATTTTTGGAATGTAAAAAATATCCACATATTCTGCAAGGTAAAACAAAGATTTTAAGACCAAGAACGCTCAAATCGGTTCATTTTTGCGGCCGGGAAAAAATAAAATAGAAAACACTAAAAATGCAAATATCTCGGAAGTACTGTGCGTTATCCAAATTCCGATTAAACAGGGTGTTAGGTCTTGCCGAGACAAACATTTCAGTTCAAGAAATTTGAAAAAAGGTTGAGAATTGAGGGAGCTACGGTCATTTTTGTAAATGACCACAGACGGACAGACGGACGTAACGGACGTAACGGACGTAACGGACACACAGACACTTGTTCAGGAAGTGATTCTGAGTAAATGTGTATAAGAAAAAGTTTTTTCTGAAGCTCCGTTCCGATTCTCGATTTTAGGACGATCACAATACTTCCATTTACTCTGTAAATATGGAAGTAAAAATGGGAGGAAAATTGTTGGAAAAACAATAATTGTTGACCAAGAAATATTGACACCTGAGCGGCCAAAGGGCCAATAAACTTTTGAGTAGAAGCTGATTGGGTCTTTGGACGCTCAGGTGCCAATATCTTGGCATACTGAAAATAGTCGGTGAGGATGCAGTGTTGCCAAGTTAGGGGTTTGACCCGAATGTACTTTTCGACGCAAGGCCTAACAAGAATTTTTCGACGCTGTGCCGGGGGGTGAATTTTTGACGCTTCGTCGCGGACTATTTTTTCGACGCAGCCGCGTAGCGCTATACTCTGAAGCGGAATTGCCCTTTGGCCGTCCAGGCCCTTTAATTTCAAAACAATTTAAAGAAATTTGGCCACAAGTAAAAAATCTCAATTTTTACCCACCCGTTTGTAAACCCATTATTCCAGCGACATCTGAGTTCCTTTACTTCGACTTCTCTCGTAGGTGCAAATTTGCATTTCCATCAGGGCTCATCTTCGAGCTGAACGTCCAATGCGTATCTCGGTAGCGGCGACAAGATAATTCCTGTTTTCTTACGGCTCATCCGAGAGGTGCGCCTCGCGAATACGAAAACGCCTTGTCACATACGTAAAACAAACCGGACCGAGGCAACTCCATTAGGTACTTTCCACAATCGCTACCGTCTTACATAAATACAAACAGGCTTCGGATTGGATCCTCAGTTGAGCCGTACGGGGGCACTCCTTCGGCCGGACATTCCCCGAGCTGACCTTTCAAAAACGTACATTACAGTTCTCATGAAGTAAAAAAAAAATTCGACGATTCTTGACTCTGTGGAGAGAAAAAAATTGCCATTTTTCAACAAACCATATCTTATTATGCTATGAGACCGAAAAATCTATGGTTTGCCATTATCATAATTTTTTTCAAATAGGTACCCAACCATTTATTTTTCTCAACTTTGAAGAATTTCAAGTGCAAAAGTGCACTAAAAACTAGACGGAGCGCGTGCGTGTTAGCTTCAGTAGATGCTACTAGAATGCGCGCATGTTTTCTGATAACAGCACAGTGAGGTTATGAACTCAAAAAACAAATAATTATCATGATTGTGTTTTCATCTTTACCTAATGTTGAGATGGTCCGGTCTAGTGTTTTTCATCCATCGTCTTCCCGGCTCAGTTTGAGATTTTTTGAAGTCTGACTAGGTTACCTTGAGTGTCTAGTTTCATTGTAAATATGACATTTTGATCAGGGGCGGCTACTGGCAGGAGCACAGGCGCATCTGTACCCCCAAGTCAAAATGAAAAAGAAAAAAAAGATTCTCAATAATTTTACAGTTTTTGGAACATCCACCAACTCAATAGGTAATAAATTTATCACTATTCTCATACTTCTCCGTCAATACTGTCTGAAAACAAAAACAAATTCGTCATTGGAACGAAGCCTCGGTGGGAGAAAGAAGGAATGGAAAGGGCCAAGAAGGAAGACGGGGTTGTGGTGAGGGAGGACCGGAGTGAGGACAACGCCAAATTGCTAGCGAATACGTTAGTATCTAGCAATAGCGTAATAATAATTATTTAATATGTAATAATTTGAACTGTCTGTCGCTTTGCTCATAAGTCGGGATCACGTGGACGTCGATGCCTCGAGGGCGCCACCCTTTTGTTTTTATCGCCTTCGAAAAGGACGAGCCGAAGTGAAAATTCACCGAGGCGCAAGCTATAATTTCTCGGACGCTCCTTAATGGAGAGCTCCATTTCAGAAATCGTCCTTTTTCCAAAGTCTTATCTCACCGATCACGATTTGGACCGCTGTCTTGGATATCGCCCGTTTCAAACTCATTCAGCCGCTGAGGACTCAGGTAAGAAAAGTAAGACGATGTTACACGCTACGGCAAAAGGATAAATCTTCGGATGTCAACAGCTGAAGCGTTTGGATCCGTTTTTAGTTTTTTTACCGACTCCTCGCCCGGTATCGAGTGTGTTTTAACATCTGAATCTAAAGGTCACCTTAGTCAGGTTGGCAGGAAGCTAATATGGCTATAATTTAGATACTCTCACAGTAGCTTGAAAGGTACCTACCTAGGCACATTAGAAATATCCGTACCAAGAAAATTCGTGCCTAGATAAAACACCGAGGCATTTTATTTTTGATACGTGAAATTTCATACTAAACTCCAAACGACCAACCGCAATAGAGCAACAACAACAACCAATTGCGTCGACAGTAACCTTATCAGTCTGCAATTAATGCAGATCTTGATGTCTGCCATTTGGGTCACCCCATACGACAATTGAAAAGAAGAAGAAGAAACCTTATCAAATTCTTGCCCGCCTCAAAAACACTCAGTTGTTGTCAAAAAAAATCAGTTGTTGCCGACCATGTGAATCCGGCTTTATTGAGACAGCTATAAACTTATACAGAAAGAACGGTTTATTTTTAAATGGTACTACAAGCATCATGGCGCGGAGCGACACATGGCATAACCTCCCCCCCACCTCACTTCACGGCATGCACCTTTTCTGCCAGGTGAATTCCAGGCGTGCTCTTGATTCCTTCCTTTGGGTCTTTTTGTGTGAATAACGGTGAAAAAAATGACGAAAAAATGGTTCGAGGACTTCAAGCGGAAAGATAAGCCATAAGCCGTCCGATGAGTTTTTGTTGTTATCCCAAACGAAATAAAAAACGTGTGTGGCAGATATGGCTTATCTCCAAAATGACTAATGCTAGCATCTTTCATCTCTAGACAATATCGAATGTAGAGGTCGAACGTTAACAACAAAATAATCTTCATCAAAACTACAAACCAAAATTCGAAGAAAAACTTGAAAATCGACAACTTTATTAATTTTCTTTTAGAATTCGCAACATTTTTTACCCCAATTTATACTTTGCTCGATTTCTCCAAAACTATGTTTAATATTACTTTTCGTAATCAACATGGCATTCGCCGTTGTTGACCTTCTCATATCGTTCAACCATGAACATTCAGGTCATGGGAGGCGTCTCAGCGGCGCCATTGGCTCCAAAAAAGCACCTCACGATTCGTTGCCTCAAGAATCGAATCGAAAGCAAATAATAGGAAAAACGAAACGGTCCTAAGAATAGAAAACGCCGAATATTAAAGGGGAGGGTAAATCACACCTGTAAATACTGATAGCAGATTCGAGTGATTTGTGCGTAATGACGTGACAGTGTAATGACAGCGTTGAGCTTGACGAGCCACGGCTGAGTCATTCACTACCTAAATAATCTTCAGACCCGCCAGACATACGAGCCGACGGGCAGACCAGATTTCCCATGATAAGGGCGCCAGCGCCACCTCGATTGTGCTACCGTTGTTCGCGCCGGGAGTCCTCATTATTTCAACTCTTTTTCGATCTAGTCCTCGCCGTGGACTTTCCACGTCCACCAATTACGCAGGGCGGAGCCCTATTTTACCGCCTAGAACTCCCCCGGACTGACAGTTGGGCGTAATTTGGGAGAAATCCGATTTCACAAGGAATGTCGACGGCGTTTTAGAAATTCGGACGGATTCCCCCTCGAAAATCCTAGATTGGTAAATCCGCGAACGAAAATAACGATTGTCTGTAATCAACAATATTTCAAGCCATCTTTTTTCTCTCAAAACTAAATTTAAAAAATCGAATTAAATTTGCGTCTGATTTTTACAATATTCCAAAATCAAATGGAAACTGTGCGTAGATAACACACAAAACTTCCATATTTTGATACGCTTATTGTTGACAAAATTTGATTATATTTTGACTACTTTGTTTCTTCTTCAGTCAGTTTTAACCTAAGATTCAGTCCCAGATTCAGGTTTATCCACTTGACTTTTCGTTTCACCTTCAAGTTTCACTTCATGTTTCACATCCAAGTTCTACTCTTGTTTTGCGTCAAACATCAGTTTTACTTCCACCTTCTGTTTCACTTGCAACATTAGTTTTACTTTCACCTTGAGTAACTGAAGTAAAACGATTTTCCTTTAACTTTGATTTGACTTCTGTCGGTTTCACTTGTAGTTTCACTTCAGTTTCACTTTTAGTTTCTTTTCCGCTTCACTTGTGTTTCACTTTTATTTTATCAGTTTCACTTTTAGTTTATTTTCTGTTTCTCTTCAGTTACACTTTTAGTTTCTTTTCCTTTTCGCTTTTAGTTCCACTTCCACTGACAAATCTTTTCGTTTAGAAAATAGTGTGTTACCTACCTGCTGCTCATTGGCCAGTTTCACTTCAGTTCCACTTTTAGTTTCACTTTGTTTGATAGTGTTGCCTCCCAACTGGCCGTGTTACTGCTCATTGGCCAGTTTCACTTCAGTTCTACTTTTAGTATCACTTCAGTTTCTCTTCAGTTCCACTTTCGGTTTCACTTCAGTTCCACTTTCGGTTTCACTTCAGTTCCACTTTCGGTTTCACTTGAGTTCCACTTTCGGTTTCACTTCATTTCCACTTTCGGTTTCACTTCAGTTCCACTTTCGGTTTCACTTCAGTTCCACTTTCGGTTTCACTTAAGTTCCACTTTTAGTTTCACTTAAGTTCCACTTTCGGTTTCACTTGAGTTCCACTTTCGGTTTCACTCCAGTTCCACTTTCGGTTTCACTTCAGTTCCACTTTCGGTTTCACTTCATTTCCACTTTCGGTTTCACTTCAGTTCCACTTTCGGTTTCACTTCAGTTCCACTTTCGGTTTCACTTCATTTCCACTTTCGGTTTCACTTCAGTTCCACTTTCGGTTTCACTTCAGTTCCACTTTCGGTTTCACTTCAGTTCCACTTCTAGTTTCACTTCAGTTCCACTTTTACTTTCACTTCAGTTCCACTTTAAGTTTCACTTCAGTTCCACTTTTGGTTTCACTTTTAGTTCCACTTTTAGTTTCACTTCAGTTCCACTGTTAGTTTCACTTCAGTTCCACTTTTAGTTTCACTTCAGTTCCACTTTTAGTTTCACTTCAGTTCCACTTTTAGTTTCACTTCAGTTCCACTGTTAGTTTCACTTCAGTTCTACTTTCAGTTTCACTTCAGTTCCACTTTCGGTTTCACTTCAGTTCCACTTTCGGTTTCACTTCAGTTCCACTTTCGGTTTCACTTCAATTCCACTTTCGGTTTCACTTCAGTTCCACTTTCGGTTTCACTTCAGTTCCACTTTCGGTTTCACTTCAGTTTCACTTCAACTCACCTATCTTTTCGTGTAAAAATATAGTGTTGCCTACCCACCGGCAGTGTTACTGCTCACGGGCCACTATACGATGAAAACGTTATCCATGCTGAACTTTTTCTACCGAATTCCTTTAATGTTCCAAAAGACCTAATGATGAGCCAATAGTGTGAGGAAAGATATGCACTTCAGACCAGTTCGCTTATTTCATCAACGTTTTACTCCATTGATACATTTTATTAGAAAATTGTAGAAAGTACGAATCGCCAGCGTTTTGGAAATCAATTGAAAACAGCAGTAAATGCAAAAGCCTGAACTCCCATCGCGTCTGATTTTTGAGGTTTCCATTCAAAACTATAATATTTACATGAGTATGGATATTATCAGTGAAAAGTCAGGAAAAGGTCATCGCGTAGTTTTGCAGTTTAGCTGAGGGCAGCAGTCCGGGTACTGAAGATCCTTGGTCGCCGGGACGGTCACTTCGCAATCGGCCGTGGCTTCGACTTTATGACACCTGCGAAGAGGAGACAAAATTTTCATTTTTGCGAAAATATATTGATATAATCGTTGTTTAATTCGATTCTGTATGATGGTCTGAAAAAGCTATTTTTCGAAACACTCGTGTTTATCCGAAAATTGCATCGGAAATATCGTGTTTTTGCATTCTCGAATACAAAATTATTTATAATAAGAAGTTATTGATATTTATGTTCATACATAATTTTGATACATTCCATGCAATTCAGTCGAAATATACCCCATTTATGAAAAATGCCCCCAAAATCCAAAATAGCACTATCTACAAAAATTAAAGGCATTTTTTGTATTAAAACTTTCAACAATTGAAATTATAAAAATTCTTAAAAAATTAAAAATTAAAAATTAAATTATTAAAAATTAAAAAATTAAAAATTCTTTTCCTCACGCGTGTATTTGTAAAATCGCCTTGTCGCCAACGCTGGCGAGGCATCGGGTTTTTGAGCATCGTCCTTTTTCTTGCCAAGCTTCCCCCAGCGATCTGGTCGAGCCCTCCTTGTCAACACAATGAGGGCCTTGACCTGAGAAGGATGAAAGTCGCATATTTTCATTTCATTCCATACCTTATTTTTTATTTTTTTTTTTTGCCCCAAAATATGCGAAAATGTTCTCAAAAACTATAAAAACGTAAACATGCATATTAAATGTTCAAAATATTAAAAACATAAAAATATTTAGACAAGTAAAATTTTTCAAATAATGTAAAAATGTTAATTAACTTAGAAATGTTCAAAAAATGTAAAAAGTATGTATTAAAAAAGTTGTAGAAACGTTCAAAAAATCTGATGATAGTTTCAAAAGAGTCAAAGTAACCAAAAATCGTTAAAACATTCGATTACAGTAATGCTCGATAAATTCAATTTAACTGCGTTTTTTTTAATTATCTGCTCCTAAATTCAATGAATTGAAAAACCATACGAAAGTATCACGGACCCACCTGCATTCCTTTGAAAACAATGCGCAATAAATTTTGGTACCAAATTTTGAGAAGCGTAATACCTCGATGGGAGTATATGCTTCGCCCGCAATGCGTACGAGTCTTGCTGGCATTGCCTACTCAGTTTCTTTCGGGCACCACCGTCATTGAAATGCTCAAAATTCAGACGCATAAATGACGAAGGAAAAATCAAAGAGGATATTATTAAATAATACTCTGGCTATCAACGCCATAAATTTTATCCTTGCATTTTTAAAATATATTGAAGCTTGAGTGGGAACCGTAGTAAAATGTGAAAAAATTCGAAGTAAATTTTTTTAATGAAGGGTGAGAGAAATTTTCCGATATAAATACCTCCTACCTGAGTGCAACCGTTCGAAATTTCCGAATTTCAGGTAATGGTCAAAAATTGTTTCTTGAGCCTTTCTCATGGACCACTAGACATTTTATCAATTTTTACTTTTGGATAATAAAAGATTTGCAATTATCCAAATAATAAAGTGAGTCCGAAAATGACGGATGCGCCTCGGTAGACCTCAAAATTTGCAAAGGAAATAATAATAAAAAAATCATGAATTTTGTTTTCTTAATTAAGCTGTCTCGAGGCTCCCAAAAAAATCCTAAAATTCCTGTAAAGTATATTTGATTATATTTTGACTACTTTTGAGGGCGTTAAGGTAAAAAAATATGGAGCTATAACCATTTTTACTTCTATATTTACGAAGTAAATGGAATCGTCCTAAAATCGAAAATCGGATTGGAGCTTCAGCAAAAAAGTTTCATTTCTGTCGAACCAGAATTCGAATTTACAGTATTTCCGATATATTCGCACTTTTAGTGTTTTCTATTTTGTTTTTTCCTGGCTACAAAAATGAACCGATTCGAGCGTTCTTGGTCTTGAAATCTTTGTTTTACCTTGCAGAATGCGTGGGTATTTTTACTTCCATATTTACAGAGTAAATGGAAGTATTGTGATCGTCCTAAAATCGAGAATCGGAACGGAGCTTCAGAAAAAACTTTTTCTTATACACTGTTTGGGTTCTAGTTGTCTCCAAATTCGCGATGTCTCTCTATCCATATTTTATGTTGTTATAATTTGTTGAACCCTGTGCATGTTGTTGAATTATTTAAAAGTAGGTAGAAGCTGTCAGCCTCTTTCGCGCCACGGAAACCTGTCAGCCTCTTATCGGGACCCCGCTGGCAACCTGTGCCGTTATCGATGCACTCACACCGACGCACACCGCAGCGATTAGAACCTCGTTCACACTCAGCGCGAAATGGGCCTCCACGACAGCTTCACGTTAATATAATGTTTTGTTTTTGCGTGGCATTCGTCACTCTCGCAGCCGGCCGGCTTTCAGAAAAGATCATATCTATCTTCTACGCGATATCGCTTCTCGAGATTAATCTATCACGCAATTTTCGCTCAACTTATCCTCTATATCGTTCGCGCACTTCCCAAATCAACGTCAACGTTGGCTGTCACGGACGGATAATTATCGAAGAGGACCAAACTAGGTACCGTTGAGCCCAACCTGCGCTCCGGTACTTCTTACGGTGAGAACTGTCCACCAATCGGTATCAGTAAACAGCCGTTCTCGGATCGCTTTCGGTAAATTCTCTAGACCTACTATTTCGTCCAGTCGACGACCCGAGGCCCTACGAACGCCGTATCTTCCTTTCTGCGAACGAAACCATTAGAGATCTAAGAGGGAATTAGTAGAAAACGAGTTGATGTACCTATGTTAATTTATCGAATTACAATACCTGTTCGTTTAACGTTCTACCATATCGTATTCAGTCACCTGAATTCCTCACTGTTCAGGGTCCGCTATTTTGAACTGGAGACCATAACCAAATGGTAAGTGAGGTGGTCCTTCGGATAAGGAAAGTGGCACGAGCATTATTGAATTAAGCCTACTCAAAACATAGTGGTCAACATCGGGCCGGATCTTGGAGAGCTACCTATACCGAAGTCTGAAGCGTTTAGATAGGCTTTTGATTTGCTTTTGTTGTTCCGAGTTTATCCGCCAAATTTGAGTACTTAATCATAAACTATAACTATAATAATTATAACAACTATATACCACGATTATACAACAGTTCGGTATAACTATAACGATTATTGTCTAGACTGTTCAACTAATTTTGAATTTCATCGCACCCAGGTAGTCTAAATGGATGACGTACCCGTTCATAAACCTACCTTAAGGGATTTTTGCCGACTGAAAAGAACTATCACGGATGTCGGGTCCGAGCTGCTGGTTATTCGCAACAAAGGATTTGCCGCAGTGTCTTCAGCAACCGACCGAACCGTGTTTCAAGGTATGTGCACTACTGTCGATGATTTGTTCCTGAAACTGAACGATAAATGGGAGGAGGCCCTGGATATGGCGGAGCTTTTGCAGTTAGACTCACCATTTCCGAGTTTGGAAGACAAGAAAACTTTACGGGAGTACAAGACTGCCTACTATGAAATCAGGAGTTACCACGTGCAAATCCAAGCCAGAACTGATCCAGGTAACATCTCCAACCCCTTCGAGGCATCCAATGTCGCTCGGAGTCTCTCAATTGCTTCTACCACCAGAGTCATGTTGCCGAAAATCGATATACCTCCGTATCACGGGGATCTGACTAAATTTCCTTCGTTCAAGCAGCTTTTCATCTCTCTAGTCAAAGAGGAGCCGTCCCTCTCGACGGCCGAAAAGTTCTTCTATCTTATCAGTTTTCTCCGGGATGAGGCCCTTGAAACCATCAAACATTTTCCCCCGGTGGCAGAGAATTTTGAGCAGGCATGGCAACTTTTAGTTCGGACATATGATGATCCTCGGAAGCTAGCTTGTACGTACCTTGAAAGATTCTTGAATTATAAGCCCCATGTGGGTAAACCCACCGCTGAATCCCTACAAGCATACCTGAGTAATGTGACCGAAAGCATAGTCTCATTGAGAAATCTTGACATAGAGAATTTAGCAGAATATTTATTATGTGAACTCGCCCTCCGAAGTTTAGATCCTGTCACTCGCGAAGCGTTTGAAACGTCAATTATAGGTACGATTTACCCACAATTCAACGCGCTGCAAACTTTTGTTCAGAACCGACGCCAGGTCCTTCGAATCACTCAAGGCGGCTCAACCCCTACGGAATTTAACAAACCATTTGCACGGGGGACCAAACCCCCCAACAAATATTCATCCCAGCCATTTTCTCGGCATGCCCTGATGGCTCAAGGGGAGTTGTCGCCCGTTGAGCCAAGTAACGCTAATCTTAATCGTAAAAGTTGTTTTTTTTGTCAACAAGGACACAAGCTAACTGAATGTCCTCGTTTCAGATCCGCAAGTCCTGGGGCACGGTTGGAAATGCTCCAGCACTTTGAGGGCTGCCGAAACTGCCTGTACGTTGGCCATCGGACCAACGCCTGCCCGTCGCCGTTCAGCTGCCGTTGGTGTAATATGAGACACCATTCCGATTTGCACCTTCCAACGCAACCCGCGGCGCCGACCGGAGCGCCGCCCGGAAACCAGCGGCCCAACTCGCCGTCGACCTCCGGCTTTGCGGGTGCTAGCACTGATCAGCGGTCGGGTGTCCTTCTTGGCACCGTGGTGGCTGCAATCTGCGACGCGCATGGACAACAACGAACGTTCCGAGGAGTGCTGGACCCTGGGTCGCAGTTTTCATTCATAACCGAGGACTGCGCACGCAAACTGACTCTCACGGCCAAACCCTTCCGCGGAGCCATCGCTGGAGTGAACCAGTCCCCACTCTGCCACGTGAAGGGAATAGTCTCTGTTGGGTTTGTGTCACCATTAGCAGAAACCTTTCAAACCGAGGCTATCGTGGTGCCATCGATCACACCGCCACTGCCCCAGGTAGCATTGAGGTCCACCAGATGGGAAGAGTATAGAGCGTACCCCCTGAGTGATACGCGCTTTGATGAGCCAGGACCTATCTCGTTCCTGATTGGGGCCGACCTATATCCGGAGATTGTGATTGGCCGCCCGATTGCCTTGTTTGATGCTTCACCTCGATTAATAGAGACGGTTTTTGGATTCACCATCATAGGAAGATTTTATGAAGATGCACACCCCCATGGAGCAGTGGCGTTGATGGCGCAAACTGATTTGAAAACCCTTGTGGAACGGTTTTGGCAGCTGGAAGAACCTTCGACTCCAGGATCACTAGAGGAAGAACCGTGCGAGGAATTTTTTCTCCAAACGCATTATCGGACGGGAGATGGTCGCTATGTAGTGCGATTGCCGTTCAAGACTGCCAACCCTCCAATCAACCCTAACATCAATCGCGTTCTTAACTGCTTCCGCTCTCTGGAGAACCGACTTGCGAAGGATGAATTTTTACGGCGTGAGTATTCTGACCAGATGAGTGAGTACCTCCACTTGGGTCATATGCGGCCAGCCTCGGGTCCACCCCGGTACGTTTTGCCGCATCACGCCGTCGTCAAGGAGATGGGGGAACAACGTAAGGTTCGGGTGGTGTTTGATGCGAGCTTTCCGTCTTCGTCCGGCAGCCTGAACGACCACCTGCTCACTGGACCCAAACTGCAGGCAGACCTGGCTGACATTCTTCTCAATTTTCGCCGATTTCCTTTCGTATTCACCTGTGATATTGTGAAAATGTTCCGCCAGATTCTGGTCGACCCGGCAGATCGCCCTTACCTCCAGATCGCCTGGCGTTTTGCGGCTCACGAGCCTGTGAGCATGTACGAACTGACCACTGTGACGTTCGGCCTGTCCTGCTCACCATACCTCGCACAACGAGTGTTGCGGCAGCACGCGACGAATTATCAACGCCAGTACCCTGAAGCAGCTGCAGTCATCCTTCAGAACACTTACATCGACGATATCACCGGGGGAGCTGACAGCGTGGAGGAATTGTGCCGCTTGAAAATCCAGCTGGTGGAGCTGCTTCTGAAGGGAGGATTCGAGCTGTCCAAATGGGGTTCCAACCACCCCAGCCTGTTGGCTGATGACTTGACGGCAGGAGGAGCGATCTCGTGGGGCCCCGCTGATCTCCAAACAACCAAGATTCTGGGCATGAAGTGGGAGCCTCAAAGCGATGTTTTCTCTTATGACATACGTTCCCCTCCTCAGAGTTCAACCAAACGCTCGATTCTGTCAGTTATCGCCAGGTTGTACGACCCCCTTGGGTACCTCGCGCCAGTTATCTTTTTGGCCAAGAGCATCTTCCAGCATACCTGGCGTGCCGATACCACCTGGGACTCCGAGGTGCCCTCGGAGATCAAGACCGTTTGGCTACGTTTCATCGGGCAACTCCCGTCACTTTCCGCCATATCAATCCCGCGCCCGCTCCCGAGATCATCGGAGCCTCCCATGCTCGTCGGCTTCTGCGACGCCTCTGCCCTTGGTTACTGTGCGGCCGCATACCTCAGGACCGCCTCTACAACAGGGACCCGGCTCACCTTGCTCAGGGCCAAGACTCGGTTGGCACCTATCAAGACACTTACCATACCGCGCCTTGAACTTTGCGGTGCTCTATTGCTCGGTCAACTCATTGCCTCCCTATCACGACTTCGGCATGAACTTGATGTCCAACAAGTTTTCTGTTTCACCGACTCAATGACAGTACTAGCCTGGCTCAAGTCTCCCACTCATCGACTCCAGGTGTTTGTGGCCAACCGAGTTCAACAGGTGCTGATGGTGACTGATGCTGACTGGTGGTACCATGTCCAGGGATCCGAAAACCCGGCCGACGTCGGCTCTCGCGGCATCTCACCGGAGCGTTTGCGCGAACATCATCTGTGGTGGACCGGCCCTTCCTGGGCTCTACAACCGCTGGACGAGTGGCCTATCTCGGATTCGGTAGAGATTTCGGAGCTGCCTGAAACCAAACCGAGTGCCCTAACACTCAACGTGACGCTGGTCCGTCCTCACCTCATTGACATGGCCGCTCGTCACTCCAAGTATCCTCGTATGATCAGGTCTATGGCCTACGCCAATCGCTTTATATGGAACACCAGAGCTTTGCGGACCAACCAAGCTAGAAGAAGCGGGGCCATAACGGCTGCCGAATTCCAGACGGCCGAAACGACATACGTTAGGGTGCTCCAACGCTTCTATTACGCAGAATTTTATGGTAAGCCTTTCAACGAGCTGCCTCTGGAACTCCGCAGACTGAATGCGTTTCTGGACGAGTCCGACATCATCCGCGTTGGAGGCCGTCTCCGTAATGCTTCAATTTCATTTGAGCAGAAACACCCTATCCTCCTGCCCAAACACTCAGCGTTCACGCGGTTGGTGATAGATTATTATCATTTACAAAACCATCATGCAGGCCCAGCCACCATCATAGCCGCCATTCAACTTCGATACTGGATTCCGGGTGTCAGGAACACGATCAAAACGGTGAAGCGCAAGTGTGCCACTTGTGCACGCTTCTCCAGATCCTCGGTTATTCCGTTCATGGGTGACTTGCCTAAGTCGCGGTTCGCTGGAGTTCGAGCATTTCTCATCACAGGAGTCGACTTCGCCGGCCCCTTCATCCACAAACTCTCCAAGCTGCGTAACGCTCGCACTGAAAAGGCCTACCTTTGCTTGTTCATATGTATGTCATCAAGAGCGGTCCACCTGGAGGTGGCCACTGGCCTTTCAGTGGAGGCCTTCCTTGACGCCTTTGACCGATTTGTCTGGCGGAGGGGTCTGCCCCAGGAGATGCTGTCTGATGGCGGCACCAACTTTCGAGGGGCGGACAATTACCTCCGAGAACTCGCCAAAACCCTCAATTCCCCCGTTGCTCAGGACCAGCTAATGGATAGAACAGCACCCCGTGGCGTGAAATGGAATTTCAATCCACCATCTTCCCCCCATTTTGGAGGCGGCTGGGAAGTCGCCATACGAATGGTGAAGGAACTGCTCAATAAAACGTTTGGCGCCCAGGCTTACACTTTGCCGGAACTTATGACTGCGTTCACCAAAATCGAAGGGATTATCAACTCTCGACCTCTGCAGCCTCTCTCAGCCGACCCTGAGGATCTGGAACCCCTAACGCCGGGCCACTTCCTCGTTGGGCAGCCCTTGACCTCCTTGCCTGAACCCAATTACCAGCGTATTCCAACTAATCGGCTGAATCGGTGGCAGCGGGTGCAGGAGCGCGTGCAATACTTCTGGGGCCGGTGGCAGGCCGAATACCTGGCCAGCCTACAACTGCGTGCAAAATGGGACCGACACGCTCCTAATCTGAGAGTCGGGGATTTGGTGCTGATCCGAGACACGGCAGCGCCGCCTGCGCAGTGGCCGTTAGGTCGAATTCAGGAGGTTCACCCGGGTTCGGACGACATTGTCCGAGTGGTTACAGTTCGCACCTCTGGGGGCACCTACCGACGACCGGCGGTGAAGATGATTCCATTGCGGCTGGGTGATCTTCATGAATAACCTCTTCAGCATCGCGAATTTGCGGGGGAGTGTGTTTGGGTTCTAGTTGTCTCCAAATTCGCGATGTCTCTCTATCCATATTTTATGTTGTTATAATTTGTTGAACCCTGTGCATGTTGTTGAATTATTTAAAAGTAGGTAGAAGCTGTCAGCCTCTTTCGCGCCACGGAAACCTGTCAGCCTCTTATCGGGACCCCGCTGGCAACCTGTGCCGTTATCGATGCACTCACACCGACGCACACCGCAGCGATTAGAACCTCGTTCACACTCAGCGCGAAATGGGCCTCCACGACAGCTTCACGTTAATATAATGTTTTGTTTTTGCGTGGCATTCGTCACTCTCGCAGCCGGCCGGCTTTCAGAAAAGATCATATCTATCTTCTACGCGATATCGCTTCTCGAGATTAATCTATCACGCAATTTTCGCTCAACTTATCCTCTATATCGTTCGCGCACTTCCCAAATCAACGTCAACGTTGGCTGTCACGGACGGATAATTATCGAAGAGGACCAAACTAGGTACCGTTGAGCCCAACCTGCGCTCCGGTACTTCTTACGGTGAGAACTGTCCACCAATCGGTATCAGTAAACAGCCGTTCTCGGATCGCTTTCGGTAAATTCTCTAGACCTACTATTTCGTCCAGTCGACGACCCGAGGCCCTACGAACGCCGTATCTTCCTTTCTGCGAACGAAACCATTAGAGATCTAAGAGGGAATTAGTAGAAAACGAGTTGATGTACCTATGTTAATTTATCGAATTACAATACCTGTTCGTTTAACGTTCTACCATATCGTATTCAGTCACCTGAATTCCTCACTGTTCAGGGTCCGCTATTTTGAACTGGAGACCATAACCAAATGGTAAGTGAGGTGGTCCTTCGGATAAGGAAAGTGGCACGAGCATTATTGAATTAAGCCTACTCAAAACATACACATTTACTCAGAATCACTTCCTGAACAAGTGTCTGTGTGTCCGTGTGTCCGTCTGTCCGTCTGTGGTCATTTACAAAAATGGCCATAACTCCCTCATTTCTCAACCTTTTTTCAAATTTCTTGAACTGAAATGTTTGTCTCGGCAAGACCTAACACCCTGTTTAATCGGAATTTGGATAACGCACAGTACTTCCGAGATATTTGCATTTTTAGTGTTTTCTATTTTATTTTTTTCCGGCCGCAAAAATGGACCGATTTGAGCGTTCTTGGTCTCAAAATCTTCGTTTTACCTTGCAGAATATGTGGATAGTTTTTACATTCCGAAAATGTGGCGTTTTTTCATTTTGGGCGAATTTTAAAATTTTAATACTGAATTTTTTTATATTTTTGACCTAAACACTTTCAAAAGCAGTCAAAATATGATCAAATTGTGTCACAATTTTACGTTTCAAAATATGGAAGTATTGTGTGTTATCTACGCACCACTGGTTTATATTCCAATAACTTTTCGTATTTTTATTCCAGGCAAGTTTTAACATTTACATAGTGAGTTTTTTGGATATTTTTGACCAAAAAAGTCTCAAACGTGGACAAAATATTGTGTCAAAAAATTGTGTCAAATTTTTAATTTTTAGGTATCAAAATTTGGTATTGTGAGTTATCTAGTTATATTGCAGATTCTGCACCCTTTGAAACGTAAACCATGGGAATTTCAGGATAGGATAGAAAAAAACTTGGCCTATGCGCCTCTCAGCATACTCAACAGCATGGTACGACATCAAAAAAAAAGAATGATGAAAATACCGATTTTCGCATGTTTCCAAAACAACAGCAAACTCTGTTTCACCTTGTTTAATCTCCTGGTATTCGACAGTTACGGTGCCCTGAGCGGCGGTGACACATAACACGGCGACAATCAGGACGAACAGCAGCCGAGGGATCATTCTTCCTCTTCCTCGGGCCGAGCATCAACCTTAACTAGCACAAGTGGCTGTTACAGGCGAGGACCTCTCCCTTCCATCTCCTGTCTCACCGTTGTGCGTATTACGGCCGTAATAACGGACGAGTCGCCAAATCCGCAAATAGGCCTCTGACCCCCCCGGCCATAACCGTTGCGACAGACCAGCGTAACAAAAAATAACAACAATAACAACAAAAACCTAGAAAAATCAACAGTGAAAACTATCGCCTATGGTGCGTAACACGCAATACTTCCATATTTTGAATCACGAATTTTTGACACAATTTGACGATATGAAGAGTTTTTCTTCGAACCTGCATATATCCACTTTCGAGTTTTGTCGATATCGATTTCGTTTTTTCGATTGTCGATCGCTTATAGGTACCAAAACTGCTATGAATCGAAATCGAAAAACGAAATCGATACCGACAAAACTAGAAAGTTTTGAAGGAAAACTCTTCATATATTGTATACTTTTGAGGCTGTTTGTATAAAAATTTCAACTAACTCACTATGCAAATTTTAAAACTCGCTAGAAATCAAAATACGGTAAGTTTTCGGAGCATAAAAAATATCCACGTATTTTGCAAGGTAAAGCACAGATGTTGACACCAAGAATGAGCAAATAAATTCAGTTTTGAGGCCAGGAAAAAATCAATAGTAAACACACCAGTGATGTGTAACACACAATACTTCTATATTTTGAAACGTACATTTCTGACACAAATTAACAATATTTTGTCTACTTTTGAGGCTGTTTAGGCCGTACATATTTTAAAATTCGCCACGTTGAAATTCGCCTAAAACCGAAAAACGTCAAGTTGTCCGAGTATTAAAATTCTGCTAGGTGGAAAAAAGAGTTTAACGCCAAGAATGCTCAAATCGGTTAATTTTTGTGTCCAGAAAAAATTAAAATAGAGAAAACTAAAATTGCTAATATATCGGAAGTACTGTAAGTAATAGGAATTCCACGGACGCACAGACAGAGTAATTTTGAGTAAAAGTTTATAGGAGAAAATTTTTTCTGAATATCCGAGACGATTTTGGGTTTTAGGTCGATTGAAATGCTTCCATTTACTTCGTAAATATGCAAGTGAAAATAGTCAGGAAAAATGTCGAATTATATTTTTTTAACCGATAAATACCGAGGTGCTTAATAAGTCATACCAAAGAAACATCAATTCAAAATCTACAATTTTTTCACATTTTCCAAGAAAACCCCCTTGAAATTTCCATGAGGAGTCAGTTTATTGCATTTTTCTCGTCCAAGATAGTGTTAACAAATTTTTTTTTGTTATGTACCGGGCCAAAGCTGCAAAAATATATTTTTTTGAAATATCAGAATTTTTCGGAATGGTCAAAAAATAAATTTTTATGTGTCACTTTTTTCAGTCAGTTTCAAAAATTAGGCGAGTCGCGTATTCCTGAATTTTTGATTACTAATAGCTACATCGAGTAGGTACCAATCATTGGTCGTGGATATTCAAGTTTTTTTTTTTTTTTTTCAAAAAGTCGTCGTAGGGATTTCCTACAAATTGGACCAGGTCAGCGATGACATACCGTGAAGACGTTTTCACGAAAATGTCACAAAGAACAATTCTCGCTATCATTCAATCAGCAATGTCGCACTTTCCACATTGTTCGACTAATTGGCGTTGCCCATCTACCATAGACTCGTCTTTTCTTCCTAGGCCTGTCATAATGGCATTGTGTAATAACAACTCACGCAACTTCGGATTTTGAACAGAAATATCGGAGGAATAATATTTTCCCAATTGTTTCCACCTTTCTTTCCCTATAGGTGGTGATTTCACCTGAGAAAAGGAAAGTAGTGCCTCAGATCGGGACAAACAGTCAAACATGAGTTAGGGTTTGCCCTATCTTTAAAGTACAGACATTCCTGTTGAAAAATTTTTATTTAAAAAAATTTGGCACTTAACATTTTTTACAGAAAAAACTACCAAAAACTTGATTTTTACAAACCTTTTTGTAAAAAAAATAATTTAAAAAAAATTTTTACAAGAAAAAATCATTTTTTAAAAATTTATTTATTAAAATTTAATAATAATAATAATTTAATAATAATAATAATTTAATAATAATAATAATAATTTAATAATAATAATAATTTAATAATAATAATTTAATAAATTAATATTTATTAAAATTAATATTAATTTAATTTATTTTATTTAAAAAATCATTTTGTACGCATTAATAAAAAATTGTACAATTTTTTTACAAATCTATGTTTAACAATTTTATCTACAAAAAAATATTTATAACTAATTGTTTACAAAGAAATTTTTTTTTCAAATATTTACGAAATAATTTATTTTTTACAAAAAATGTTCACAGATGTTTATGTTTTTTAACAAAATTTTTTCATTTTTTTAATGCACGTAAATTTTGAATTTAAATGACAATTACTACAAAATTACTATTTTAAAAAATTTTACTTACCTAGTAAAATTTTTAACTACAATTTTCTCAGACACACATCCTTGAAAAACTTCACTTTAAAAAATCATATTTTTAATTTGTTCAGCTTAAAAAGTTGCCATGCAAAAATGAATCACATTTTTACTTAAAATTGTATTTAACTTGAATTTAAAAATTAATAAATTTTACTTTTTAAAAATGTTGCATACGTTTTACTCAAAAATTTGTCAATTAAAAAAGCCAAGTTTTTAATTTTTAAAAAGGGTTTACCAATACAAATTGTACTTTTGCTAAAAACAACAATTTTCAACCAGGTCCATTTTTAACGAAATTATGAACACCTTATACATAAGCAACGTTCAATAAAATCATTATTCTTTTAAATGAATTAATAAAAATTATATTAATTAAATAAATTAGATTAATTTAAAAAAAAATCAAATGCATACCTAATAAAGGAAAAAAATGGTTGTTATTTAATTATTGGTTAATTTGAAAAAACGGTTTGAGGATTCGACTTACCTATTTATAAGAAACGGTACAGGAGTACGAATATAAACCAGGACATCCAAGGACCCAGTTCTTCCACCCAATTAGGAACGATTTTATTGTTTAACTTATCTGGTGAGTTGTTGTTGGAGTTATTGTTGTTCGGGAGTTATGACAATCTTACGCCGACAATCGCAATACAACTATTGCGCCAGAGTATTAAAAAGTAAATATATCGACGGTGTAGAATCAATACTGCCCAATTCGTTTGCCATGCAATCTATGGACGCGTGATTTGCCAAGTTGCCACCAATCCAAGTTTTGAGAAGTATGCAACCCAGACGCCCCCGAAAGACACGATGCTTTGAATTGGGCAGTATTGCAGTTTCATCGTCGATATATTGGATGGAATGATAAATGGCGTAAATTTCACTTCAGTCAACCATCAATGGCGTTTGGACGAATAAAAAAATCTTAGTAGTTTGGCGAGTTTTTATTTTATTTTATGCGGTAATTACTGCTCCACCCCCACCTTAAAAAAAAATTAAAAATACAATTCGATGGTATTATTAAAAGTGAACCACTGGCTACCAACTTCCATTTCATTTTTCCTGGTAACAAAAACGAACCGATTTTACCGTTTTTTCTCAAAATCTTTGTCTAACCTTGCAGGATACGAGGGTATTTTTTATTTTCGGATAACTTGACGTAATTTGATTCTAGGCGAGTTTTAAAATTTGCTTTGTTAGTTTTCGATATTTTTTGACCAAAACAGCCTCAAATTATAATCAAATTGTGTCAAAAATTTACGTATCAAAATATGAAAGTATTGCGAGCTATCTGATCACCAATTTTTCATGTTCAGTCACAAAAAAAAAAAAAAAAAAAAACGAAATGCGAAGGGAGAACTAGATTGATATGCGATCACGAGAAAATTGAATTTTCATTTTGAATTGATGAAAATTTGCGTATTTTATCATCAATATGCAAAAAATACTACCATTTTACCTATACTCATGTTATTGATGAAGTCGCGAGAAAATCATGAATGAAGACGCCGCCCGTTGAGCTAAGGTGGGCGACGAAGACGGAACGCCGGCGCTTTCACTCGACTTCCCGAACCCGACGTGATATAAAGGGACATCTTTTGATGGTCCAGCACACACAGGTGCGCAATGGATATGAAGGTAAGCTGGATCCATTCTATTCCGAAAACTCGTCTCAAAATAACAATAAATCGAAAAAAAAATCGAATGAACGAGATTTAAAAAAAAATCTAATTTTTTTTCTACACAATTTATTGGGTAAGCATTAATGCTTAAAAAAATTAAAGCATTAAATGCTTAAACTTCCTAAATTTTAGGAAATGCCGTTAGGTATTCCTTGCAAATAACTGACGAGCGAATCGGGTTAAAATAAAATAAAATCAATAACCGAGAAAATGAAGAAAAATATCAACAATTCAAATTTATTTATTTTTAATATAAAATGAAAATAATAGAGAAAAATATCAACACAATCAAATATTTACTTCCATATTTTTTTTTAATGTAAAACGGTAATAACATATTATGTTTTATATTCATGAGTCATATTGTGACCATTACGAACGTGCCAAGTAGGTAGGTAAATACCACTCAAGTTTACTATTAATCATCACTTATGGTAATCTAGGAAAATAAATACGAATATTATCGGTCCGTAATAAAATCGGTCCGTTGGTTGCTGAGAAAAACGGGAAGAACTTTTGGCCATCTTCCCTCTCCCACGCACACTTGCCGTCCGGATTGCTGTTTTTCAAAATCAATAAAACTTGAGAACGCATTCTCAAAAAGCATAAAATAATTTTTTGTTAAAGTTGAAAAAATGGAAAAAATTTTATATTCGAAAAATCCGAACTGTTTAAATTATTCTCTTAACCAGGATTTAATTTTTTTTCTAGATTTAAAAATTAATCTATTGAATCTATCGTTTTATTATTTAAATTATTGGGGTTGGAATTAATTTGGTTTTAATGATTTATTACGATTATTAAATTTTTTATGGCATCTAATTAATATTTAAAATTAATATCTGGTTGGAAAAATCATTATTATTAATCTTACAAATTGTATGGGGATAATTTAAGAAATTTTGAATTTAGTATAATTTTCTTATTTTTGCAGAACACGTTGAAAATATGGGCGTTTTTCATGTTCCTCGCCTACGCCAGTTGGTTGACGACGGCTCAAGAAGCGAACGGTGAAATGTCAGGGGTGAAATATCCGCAAGTAAGTCGAAGAAATTTGCTTAAACGACGATATTAGTTCACTATCTATCAAAAACGTCGAATAAAATAATCCTACCTATAGACATTTTCAAAAAATCGGAAACTGCTTTTTTATTATTAAATAATAATAAAAAAATTGATTGAATAATAATAAAATCAAATTTTGATTTTTCTTCACTTGTTCAATTTCCAAGTTTTTTTTAATTTTTGTTCCCTTTCCACTTGTAATTAAAAGGTGTTATACCTACTAGGTATAACATTTTCAGCAAAATTTCCCAATTTCTCCAAAATGCCTTTTCCCATGTAATGTCACCCGTTTCTCTTATATTTTTGTTTAATTGTTTTAATTTTATTACTTATTGTTTTGGGCCATTTCGCCAACAAATTCCCCTTTTTGGAAAACTTTCAACGCCAGCCATTTCATGCCGGTTTTTTTTTTTTTTTTTTGTTAATTTATAAAATTTGTTGATTTCTAGCGAAAATACTGGTCTTTTAACACATTCAGCAAATGAATTCCTGAAATTTACACGATCTTTGGTTACCAGGAATTCGAAATACGCCCCGGCGTAAAGGCGAAGAGGAGGAAGATAAAACGGCCGCAAATGTTCAAAACAAGCTCCGTCCCCGATGTTTTGACCGGAAAGAAGGACTCGAGATGTGAGTAAACGTGCTATTTCAAAAAACGACTTTCAAAAAATGCAAAGTATGTTTACAGGAAACTTGCTGATTTGTAAAATTCGCTCGGAGGGAAGTGAGGGGTTGGACCGTTGGAAAGGGGAGGTTTTGGGACAGCGTTTTGGGACTCTGAGCGTTCTCCTTGCCCGCTACGATCTACCCCACTGACAATGTTCCTGAAAATCGATTCCAAGTGATAATCGATTGTTGACCAGGAACATTATCAGAGGGGGCATTCAAAGCGGCCACAGAAAGCGTGATGAGTGGCAACAATGGAACGCAGTTCCGAAAAATTGTTGTGAACTGTTGTTTTGGCCAATGGTTGCCGATTTGGCGGTGAACATTTTCAAAACCTCCCCCTTCCTACGTCCAACCCAACACCTCCCTCCAAGCACTTGGCGCCGTTTGGCAAATTTTGAAAATCAGCAAGTTTTGCCTGATAAACCGCGGTTTTGACCGGTTTTGCCATTATTTTCCAGTCCTATCCGTTTTTACGGTAGTCCAATTCGAGAACAACCTTTGCATGTCAGCATCCGGCGAGAACGGCACTTGCACGACGGCAGCTGAATGCGCAGCAAGAGGCGGCGTCGCTAGCGGCAACTGCGCCAAGGATTTCGGCGTTTGCTGCCTTTGTAAGTGGTAAAGCGAGTGGAGAAAAAACTTCATTTTCTGTTCAATTCCTGATCTAGTATGTTCAAAAACATTTCAAATACCTAACCTATACACATGAGGGAGGGACAGGCTGGTGCAATAGTGTTAGGAACCCCCCCAAGGTGCAAAAGCAAGATCGCCCACAATCGCACCAGAATCTCGATTTAGGAGAAAGACCTCAAATTACGACATACTCCGGTTTTGGACAAAACTTCTACCCCCCCCCCCAAGATTCGGGGGTTTGACAAGAATACAACTGCCAGGAATTTCAACTAACGAATGCCACCCACAAACCAAACTAACAAATTCAACTCACAAGCCCAACCCACAAACTCATCAAAAACATTCCACCCTCAAACCCAACTTGCATACTCAACTCACAAACTCGACCCCAAAAACCCAACTCACAAACTTAAATCCAAAACTCAACCCGCAAACTCAATCCACAAACTCAAGGCACACACTCATCCCATCGAAAATATTCTACCTACAAACTCGACTAACCCAACTCAAAAACTCAAACTTCGAACTCAACCGAAAAAATTCAACTCTCAACGTCAACTGACGAACTTAATTCGCAAACTGGACTCTCAAACTCAACCGACAAACTCTACTCACAAACTCAACTCTCAAAATTAACTCACAATCTCAAAATTTGAACTCAACGAACAAACTTGACTCACAAACTCAACCGACAACTCAACCAACTAACTCAACTCTCAAACTGAACTCACAAACTCAATCTTCAAACTCAATCAACCAACTCAACTCTTAAACTCAAACTTTGAACTCGACGAAGAAACTCAACCTACAAACTCATCTCACCAAAACAAATTGAACCCACTAACTTAACTTTTTCAATTTCAAAGCACAATGTCAACCCACAAGCTCAACTCACTTATTCAACTCAGTTGCCAGTTGAGCCGGTACGGTAAGTTGAGTTTGAAAGTCGACAGAGTTGAGTTTGTATGATGAGTTCGTTCAATCAACTAGTCAGTTGAGTTTGTGGGATGAGTTCGAAGTTTGAGTTTGTAAGTTGAGAGTGAGAGTTGAGTTTGTAAGTTGAGTTTGTGAATTTAGTTTGAGAGTTGAGTTAGTAGGTTGTGTTCGAAGTTTGAGTTTGTAAGTTCAGTTTGAGAGTTGAGTTGTCGGTTGAGTTAGAGAGATGAGTTTGTGGGTTGAGCTTGTAAGTTGAGTTTGTGAATTTAGTTTGTCAGTTGTGTTTGAGAGTTGGCTTTGTTGGTTGAGTTCGAAGTTTGAACTTGTGAGTTGAGTGTAAAAGTTGTGGTTGCAAATTGAGTTTGAAAGTTGAGTTGGTGTGTTGAGTTTCAAGGTAGAGTTTGTGGGGTGAGTTTGATAGTTCTGTTTGCGGGTTGAGTTTGAAAGTTGAGTTTGTTAGTGCAGTTCTTAGGTTGTGGGTTGAGCTTGCAATTTGAGTTTGTGGGTTGAGTTTTATTCGTAGTGCTTGTCGGTTGAGTGTGACAGTTGAGTTTGAAAGTTGAGTTGGTGTGTTGAGTTTCAAGGTAGAGTTTGAGGGTTGAGTCAGTTAGTGGAGTTAAAAGGTTGAGTTTGAATTTGTGGGGTGTGTTTGTAAGTTCAGTTGGTGAATTAGTTTGTCAGTGGACTTTGAGAGTTGAGTTCGAAGGTTGAATTTGTGGGTTGAGTTTGTGAATTTAGTTTGTCAGTTGTGTTTGAGAGTTGACTTTGTTGGTTGAGTTCGAAGTTTGAATTTGTGAGTTGAGTTTAATAGTCGAGTTTGTGGGTTGAGTTTGAAAGTCCAGTTCGTTAGTTCAGTTCTTAGGTTGAGTTTGTGGGTTGAGATTGAAATTGGAGTTTGTCGGTCGAGGTGGTGCGTTGAGCCTCAAGGTAGAGTTTGTCGGTTGTGTCAATTAGTTGAGTTGGTGAATTTATTTCGTCAGTCTTTCTGATCGTATTCTCAAATCGTCAAATGCTCGCGTGATCTTTTTTCTAGTCATGGCTACATGCGGGATGACGACAAGTCAAAATTGTACCTACTTCGTCAATCCGGGCTACCCTCAAGGCTACGACGGTACAGGATCCTGCCAGCTCACCATACAAAAAGCGCACCCTGACGTCTGCCAATACCGGTAAGACTTGAAGACACGGATTATTCGAAAACCGAAATCACCGGAAATTAAGTAACAATTCGAATTTTTCCTCCGTAAAGCCTCGATTTCGACGAATTCCAATTGACCGGACCAGAACCCGTCAATCAAGTCTGCAACAACGATCAGTTCATAGTCTCAGGTGGCAACCCGATTCCAGGTATTTGTGGCGAGAATAAAGGGAACCACAGTAAGTACGAATATTCCGAATATCCCATTTTGAATTTGCGTCTCGATTACCTCACACTAACTCTGGATGTTTCAAGTATTTTACAACAAACGGCAGCCAAGACTTGACAAGGACTTGACAGAACCCGTAAGTTTTTATGATTTTTTCGGCCAGGCAGCATCGACAGAAGATTGTGATATGACCAGTGTTTTTGCATGCATAGCAACATGACAATTTTGTACTTCAGGTCGACCAACTGAAGGTAGTTGGAATACAAACGAACCTTCATCGAGAACTTGACAGAACTGCTGGATTTTTAGGCCTTCGGACAGCATCGACGTAGACCATGATATGTCCAGTATTTCTGCATACATAGCACAGTTTTTAGATTAGATAGATTAGCGTAATTTCCCGCCAAAATACAACACCTGGCCAGGGTGAAATTCGATCTACGACAAATCAAGAATCCAATTTTTTCTGTTTTTATTTTTGTTTCCGCAAAATTATTTACCCTTGCAACTTTTCTCGAGGCTGTTATAGGTTTTTGTAGTTGTTGAACTCTTTGTTGTTGCTCACAACTGCAGGATTTTTAGGTCTTCGGACAGCATCAGTATATGTCCAGTATTTCTGCATTCATAGCACACAGCAATTGCCGATCGGACTTTTCTAGATTATTGTACATTTCTGTAATTTTTGTGCTCTTTGTTGTTGCTCAAAACTGATTTTTAGGCCTTCTTCAGAAAGACAGCGTCGACGTAGACCATACGTTCAGTATTTTTGCATTATAATATGTCCTGTATTTCTGCATTCATAGCACACAGCAATTGCCGATCTGACGTTTCTAGATTAAATCGATTAGCTTTATTTCCTGCCAAAATACAAAACCTGGCCAGGGTGAAATTCGATCGACTACTAATCAAGAAACTCAACTAACTAGACTTGTTAACGAACGCACTACAATTGGCTAAAAGGACCGGACCAAGTCAAATAATATTCAATTTTTCTTCGATTCCCAAAAGTGTACGTCGACGCTGGAACCGGAGCGACCAATCCCGTCACGTTGACCGTTGTTACTAGCGGCCCGTCCATGTCGAGAAAATGGAAAATCAAAGTGTGCCAGATCCCGTGCAGTTCGAATTACAGAGGTCGGTATCGATACAGATTTTCATTTGAAGAAATTCATCGAGGAAGATTCGTAACGATTTCGCCGATTTCTATTTTCAGCCGAAGAGGGATGCCTGCAGTACTTCACCGGCGTCTCCGGGCAGATAAAATCGTACAACTACAATCCGAATACGGGCCTTCAACTTTCGAATCAGGACTACAGCGCATGCGTTAGGATCGAGAGGAACTTTTGCGGCATCCAGTATACGCCTTGCATGGATCCAGGTAAAGGATTATCAGCAGTCCCAGAATCCAGGCATCCGCTGCAGATCCATCGATGCTTCTAGATGTTGCAAGAGGCTTGCAGCAATCCTCTTGCTACATCTGGAAGCCTTGCTGGATCATCAATCCAGTTTGTACGGCAGACACGTCAATAAATCTCCAAACCATTCCAGCCAACAATCCAAAATACGACTTTCATGGATCCAGGTGAAGGATTATCAGCAGTCCCAGAATCCAGGCATCCGCTGCAGATCCATTGATGCTTCTGGATGTTGGAAGAGGCTTGCAGCAATCCGCTTGCAACATCTGGAAGCCTTGATGGATCATCAATCCAGTTTGAATGGCAGACACGTCAATAAATCTCCAAACCATTCCAGCCAACAATCCAATGCCTTGCATGGATCCAGGTGAAGGATTATCAGCATTCCCAGAATCCAGGCATCCGCTGCAGATCCATCGATGCTTCTAGATGTTGCAAGAGGCTTGCAGCAATCCTCTTGCTACATCTGGAAGGCTTGATGGATCATCAATCCAGTTTGTACGGCAGACACGTCAATAAATCTCCAAACCATTCCAGCCAACAATCCAAAATACGACTTTCATGGATCCAGGTGAAGGATTATCAGCAGTCCCAGAATCCAGGCATCCGCTGCAGATCCATTGATGCTTCTGGATGTTGGAAGAGGCTTGCAGCAATCCGCTTGCAACATCTGGAAGCCTTGATGGATCATCAATCCAGTTTGAATGGCAGACACGTCAATAAATCTCCAAACCATTCCAGCCAACAATCCAATGCCTTGCATGGATCCAGGTGAAGGATTATCAGCATTCCCAGAATCCAGGCATCCGCTGCAGATCCATCAAGGCTTCTGGATGTTGCAAGAGGCTTGCAGCAATCCTCTTGCTACATCTGGAAGCCTTGATGGATCATCAATCCAGTTTGTACGGCAGACACGTCAATAAATCTCCAAACCATTCCAGCCAACAATCCAAAATACGACTTTCATGGATCCAGGTGAAGGATTATCAGCAGTCCCAGAATCCAGGCATCCGCTGCAGATCCATCGATGCTTCTAGATGTTGCAAGAGGCTTGTAGCAATCCTCTTGCTACATCTGGAAGCCTTGATGGATCATCAATCCAGTTTGAATGGCAGACTCATCAAATCTCTAAACCATTCCAGCCAACAATCCAAAATTCGACTTTCATGGATCCAGGTGAAGGATTATCAGTAGTCCCAGAATCCAGGCATCCGCTGCAGATCCATCGATGCTTCTGGATGTTGCAAGAGGCTTGCAGCAATCCTCTTGCTACATCTGGAAGCCTTGCTGGATCATCAATCCAGTTTGTTCGGCAGACTCATCAAATCTGTAAACCATTCCAGCCAACAATCGTTCGAAAGCGTTTACCATGAGCGGCAACACCCAAGGCACCAATGTTGCAACATCGGCGATCGGGTCGACCGGACCGAACTCTTGTACAGCTGATTGGGTTATCATTCCTTGCGCCCAGAACGTGGGCCGCCTCCCGACAGCACCGCCCACCTGTGTCGATCGCATTTGCGGGGGAACGTTCAACAGCGAAGTTTCCACGACTGACGCCACAATTTACAGTAAGCATCCAGGAAGATATCTCTTTGTTAACAGCTGTAAAGGCCGTGCCCCACGAACGGCTCAAACGACACAAGTGCGAGGTAATGGAACTGAAAGTTTTGATGATCGAATCTATTCTGCGGTTTGAGCCATCAGTGGGCGTGTCCAGATCGCGTCTCAGGCCGAGTGCATCAAAACGAGGTGGCTCTGCGGATGGTCAGCTGTTGTGGCTTGAGCCGTTCATGTGATTACCGCTTGAGTCGTTATTCCAGTGACTCCTCGTCAGTTTCACGTGGTCCTTATACCCTGTCCTGTGGCGCATTTTCTGTCAATTTTGACTTAATAACCATGACTATGTTTTGTTATTCCAGGCACTGTAAAACCTTTCCGAATCGTGGTGCACACGGATAACGTCGAAGCTCCCAACGACGTCGGCAACCGAGGCTTCTGCCTCAACTATGTACAACAACCTTGTACGAACAAACTTCAATGATTCTCATCTGAACCCTACTCGACTGATGTAAAAATTGTCAAATTATATGTTTTCTATTGTTGTTACCAAAAACTGTCGTTTATTTGCCCTCACACCTTTTGTTGTTGTTGTTGTTGTTGCTCTGCAGCTATTGGCTGTGGGGATGTCCTCGTATGACCCCCCTCACACCTTTTCTCAAGGCTCTTGTAGTAGTAGTTGTTGTTGTTGTTTTTGTGGCTGCTGTTGGTATTTTAGTTGTTGTTGTAGTCTTTATATTTGTTGTCTGATGCTAACAGCCATGTACGCCAGCGGTTATTGTTGGTGCAGTTGACAGGGTTGTAGCTGCTCCCGTGTAGTGTTATATTGCTGTTTTGGTTGTTGTTGTTTTTGTTATGGTTGTTATTGTTGTGTTTACTGTTGTAGTTGTTCTTAGGGTTATTGTTTTTGTTGTTGTGGTTGCTGCTGCTGTTGTGGTTGTTACTATTGCGGCTGCTATTTTTGTTGTTGTAGTTATTTTTGTTGCTCTTGTTGTTGTTGTTGGTGGTGCTACTGCAGATATTTTTGTTGTTGCTGTTTTTGTTATTGTTGTTGTTGTTGTCGAATGTTGTTACTGGGAAGGACTCATCAATAGGCTGTGGTTTCGCTAATATTTTATTACTTTGATACAATATTACAGTAAAATTAACGATTGTTAAGAAAAAATTAAGTCGAATAATGTAAAATTATAAAGTACTGAATTAACAATGCACATTAAACACAACATAGATCAATAAATAAGTAGGTATTTGAAAATTATTGCGATTCCGATGAGAAAATATTGGGTTTGGCACTTGAAAAAAATCACGAAAATTCCAATTTTCAAACGATTTACGCCCCCAGGTAAGGGCGTATAAATATTTTAGGAGCGATAACAGTGCACTTTCTGAATGCTCGTATTCTTAGTTTCCGAATACATTTCCAAGTGAGTAGATAAGCATTAGAGTTCTTTACGATAAACAACGACAAACTTCATACTGTTATTTAACCTACGGCATCTATAACGTCAACAATGGAAGACTAACCTCGTAATTTTCAGCGATCTAAAATCCATCTATGATTTCAACAGCTAACAATGATCAGCTATTAACAATGATAAACTCCAACATGTTATAACTTCGGTGAAACAGGGGATATTTCGTTGGGGGAAAGTTGACCAATTTTATCACAGCGGTTCCCGATTAAGTAACGAATGCTGCTGATTACAGCTTCAAGGGGGTGAAATGAATTTGGAAAATACGTTTTTGAGATTTTTTCTCAGTAATTTTATCAAGAAAGCTGAGGATTCGAAGAAATCCATCATTTCGAAAAATGGTAGCAGAACAAAATTTAATATTTTGCAAAATGGTAGCAGAACAAAATTCAATATTTTGCAAAATGGTAGCAGAACTTGCGTTTTTGAAATAGGTAAGGAATTCTCTTAATTATTAGACCATTTCAAATTTCTTCTCATTAATAGAAAAAATGAATAAAAATTATATTTGAAGAATGTCAATGAAATGTCAGGTAGGCACCATTGTAATTATATATTGCACGAAAATGTTTTTGATACACCCCCTCAAAGCTGCATTCCGTGTAAAAAGTGTTTTCCAATATATACTTGCGTTTTCCAATATTTTTATCCATAATAAGTACTTAACAATTCGGTTACGAGCCCCAGTATTCGAAGAAATTCCAAATTTACTCATGAGCCAACGAAATCGTCCGATAAAAAATAGCGACCCTGTTTTTAAATGTTTCAAAATGCTTTTTTTACTAGTTGAGCGTTGAAAGAACTGTCGAAATCCAAACTTCCGCAATACTGTAGTCAAACTTTGAAAGTACCGCCGAACTTATATTTAAACAATTTAGTGACTAGTTTCACAAAAAAATGATCTGGCCTTTGTGCGAGGTTTGCTAAAAAGCTGAACACGACATTTTCCGTTAAGAGCACTTCCATTAAGAGAGCTAAATGGCAAGGAAATGTCAACATAAATATTTAAGGCAGCGATTAAATTGACGTGGAAAACCGTTTTACCCTTTTTTGGCCTGGAAATTCTCATTTTAAAATTGCGGACTGTACATCAGGTTCAAATCTGGTCCAAAATGACCAAATATTGGGACATTTCCGGGTTTACAGGCGTACGATTACTGAGGTATTTTCGCTTGTCGCAAGGCACTGAATTTATTTTTAACGTTAGCCGTAAACTAGCTAAGTTAGTTAACGAAACTATCCATTACGTACCTTTCGAATTCCACGTTAGTGTGTTAAATTAACGCGACGACGTTTTAATTTACTCCGAATGAAGTTCTCGTATCGGCTCTTTTACCTTTCACCGATCGGTGGTTTATCGGTTCATTTTGTCCAATATGGGAAGCACCATGTCGAAAGTCGGCCGCTTACCTGCATCCTCGTTCATACAGATGCGTACCAGTTTGGAAAGATGGGGCGAAATGCCGGGGGGAATCGTCACCCTCAAGCCTTCCAGGGCGATCTGGAACAAAATCAAGATTACCAATTCCGCCCGTATACAGGGAATTGGTTGAAGTACATAAAAACTCGTCCTCACCTTCATGCCGACTTCGGTGGCCGAGTATTCGGCGAAGGGAACCTCGCGAGTCGCCAATTCCCACAGGAGAATAGCGAAACTCCACATGTCGGACGCTTCCCAATTTCGATCGGTCGGACGTTTTTGAAGAGCTGAAATGGAAAGAGAGAACAAAATCAGGCAAATTTACGGCACATCTCCAAAGTCTGATAGGATTCAGTAAAATTTCAAGGGTCGAAATCCACCAAAACCCCCAAGAAGTAGAAGAGTTTTGTCCCAAAAGTGCTGGAAGTCAGGTTTTTGAGTAAGCATCGAGCATTTTGGAGTAAGGATCGAAATCCACCAACCCCCAAGAAATTGAAGATTTTTGTCCCAAAAGAGCTGGAAGTCAGGTTTTCGAGTAAGCATCCCCAAAATCCGACCAAAAGCAAGCGAATCCCTGAATCTCGGCTGAAAACCGCCAGACCATTGCATGGACGTGAGCAATTCGCAGAGCCCCAATCAAAATTCACCAAAAAGCCACCAAAATTGAAGCATCTTGTCTCGGAAGAGCTGACAGTAAAGCCGCATTCCAAGCTGAAGCTTCAAAAAATGAAACTCCTGAAAACATGAAAATTTACCAAGACTCGGAGCGCGTCTATTGCCACTTACCATCAGGAGACATCCAAGCTGGGTAGTATATGCGTCCTTTTTCTTGGAACGAGAATTTGGCGTCGGCCATGTTTATCCTGGCGGTGAGGTCTTCATCGATCTGCAAAAGGTTGAATTGCAGAAAAGAATAATGAGTTACGAACATCTTCTGCAGAAACAGCTGTCACTGAAGCAAGGGAAACTTTCTGAAGCAATAGCTTCCATGGCAACATTCTCTGCAGAAACAGCTGTCGCTGAAGCTGTTTCTAAGGCAGGAATATTTTAAGCAATGGCTTCCACGGTTACATCTCCTGCAGAAACAGTTTCCACTGCACCAGTGCCAAAACCGAAGGCAAATTCCTCAGAAGAACTGATTCCTTGGCGCTGTATCCATAGCAACACGTACCATGACGTGGCGCGAATTCAGATGGTACTGGGGTATGATCCGTTCGAGACTGTGCAGGAAGGCCATGCCCCGAGCCACGTCGCCGGCGAACCTGAGCGCCTGTGCGGAATCCACAACAACGCCAGCACCCTCGTGGAGCAACGTGTACAGCGAGCCCCAGGGCATGTGCTGATTGATGACGAGCAAGTTGGGCGGCGTGTTGCAGCAGCCGATCACCGGGAGGACGTTCGGATGGGAGAATATCCTGAAAAACCGAAAACCTCTGTTAAGACGGGAAATCATCACAATAAACTACTCGAAAGTACGGCATCGGGCGAACCTCAATTTTGGAAATTCCTCGTTGAAATCCCTCGAAATCCGAGCCGTCACTTCTCCGACGTTGAGCACTTTGGCGATGATGTCGTTCTTCTGCCACCGACCGCGCCACGTTTCACCGCTAGGCGTCGTCGCTATTTTCGTATGAAGCGTCAGATCGGCCATGTTGATGCCCTTGTGACGTGAAAGTGTCGCATCGCCTGAAGAAATTGACCAAAACAGCTCAAGCAGTTCACAAATCTGATTATCAAAAAATGGGGGTTTTTTCAAAAAGTGAAATTATGAGCTTACGGCTTCTCGTTTTCAATCCGAGCCAACTCTGGTCCTTGAACGTGATTTTCCTCAGATCCTGCCCAGTTTCCACGGCTAGCTCTGCAAGGTGAAATATTTTGATAATTTCCCACAAACTTATTCATGTTTAAGAGGAAACGTAAAATCATATCGAACTGTCCCAACCGTGTAAGCGTTTGGCCAACGAGCCTCTCGCCTTATCCAAGGGCGTGGCGCCATCTTTGTTCGCCAACGATATCAAGGCACCGCTGTTGACAAGATCTTCCGCCAATTGGTGGTAACCCCAAAACGCAGCATAGTGCAGCGGCGTGTTGCCATGTTCGTTCGTGAAGTTTACATCCGCCTTGTTCCTGAGCAGCTGGAAAATCGGTTGATTTTCGTAAACATAGCGGACCCAAGCAGGCACCTTGGTATACACCCGTATCACAGTAAAAAGCAACAAACAGCTCACGCACTGTTCAAAAAATTAAAAATTCCTTTTTTGCTTCCCAAAACTTACAATATGGACGATTTCTTTGTGGCCGTGAGCCGCGGCAAGATGCAACGGCGTGTCGTCGCCGCGGTTCGTGGCGTTGATCCGAGCTCCGCGGAAAATTAGCAGCTCGACGATCTTGGTGTGCCCTTCTTTGCAAGCCCAATGCAACGGACTGAAACCGTGGTCGTCCCTAACAAAAACAAAAAAAGTTCGAATTTTTTGCGAGCGGTGGGGGTGATACCTGGCGGGGTGGTGGGGGTTGATACCTGGCGGGGTGGTGGAGGGTGGATGCCGGGCGGGTTGGTGGGGGTTGGATGCCGGGCGGGGTGGTGGGGGCGCGCTTATTGTCCGGGCAATCAAATCGGAAAAGGTTAAGTGGTCCAAATCGGCATTAGTATGGGCCATACTGTATGGTCTATTTTCAAAAAACCGCAAAAACTCGATTTCGAAAGTTATGCCGTGGGTTAAGAATTTTTGAGTATTTTTCCCGAGTTTTTCGCTTAATTTACCATAGGACAGGGGTATTTTTTCGGAAAATTTTGAAATATTTGTTTTTAAATCGGTTTAGCTTGAATTTCTTGATGCGATTTCTCCTTTATCACGTTTTTGCCGACTTGAGGGAGTTCTACTGAACTAATTTTTGGTTTTTGACATGTTACCATTTTTTTTCGACATTTGAACGTTTTAGCTGCTAAAACTTGATTTTATAAAAAAAACCGAGTTAATCAAAAGTTGGTAATTAACGTATTTTTATAGCGGTTTTTGTCCAGATATTTACTTGGGTATATAATCTGGTTATGAGATTCATAAAAAAACCTCGATTTACCTAGTGATATATCTAATTTAATTTTAATCGAATCTAGTTTTTATCTAATAAACGTATTTAAAGATGATTGTAGCAATAGGTAGGTTAGAATGGCCCAGATGTCTACCTGCAGAGACTACCTACGATTCTACCTACCCGAAGCAACCCACGGAAGTAGAACATTTTCATCCAAAACGTTAATTTTCAACCCTCAATTGATAATGTCGATCGGTCTTTATTTCCAGCGATTTCTCGTCAGTCAATAATGGAAAATTGCAATTTCCCTTTTTTCGTCCTCGCAATCCTCCCAATACCAGGTCAACGCCTTATATGGTCAGATAAGTCCGGATCCAAGGCTGTCCCACTCATTTCCGGAGATCGACGTTTCCCAACGATCGGCAACTGGTCGCGAAATAAATTCGACGTTGTCTTATCTCGAAAATAAATAAGGACCTTTCGCGACAGAAATAAACATGACTAATCCGCAAATCGAAAATCCTCACCCTTGGTTCAAGTCGTGCTCCGTATTGTCGAGCCAGACGCGCACTTGCATCGCGTTGCCTTCGCGACACCAGTGAAATATGTCCTCCATTCTCGACTAGGGGATCGATAAAACTTGGAAGCGATTCGAACAAATCATAAATTTCAACGGAAAAAAATCAAAACAATCCGAACGAGACGGGAGTTCACTGATTGCGGGTCGCCATTGCTGCCCATCCCACGGCGAGTCGGGAAAAGTGGGACGGTGACTCGCGATCGCTGTTACTCGGTTGTCACGGGTACCAAGTAGCTGCTACTCAGTGTTGCCGTTGCGGATAATATCCATAATATGGAATTTTGGAATTTGGAATTTGGGAATATGGAATTTGGTCACCTTACTTATCACACATGGATATCACTTATTACATTATATGTAAAGTGATAAGTGTGTGATAAGTAAGGTGACGATATCCAAAATTCGACGATATCCGAGTAAGATATCCAAAATTCAAAAGCGGGACGCTATGAAATGAACGATAGGTATAGGTATATATTTGTGTATATGATAGGTTTATATCAAAGTTGGCATAAAAATGAATATCAAGTGTATTAAATTATAACGAATCAATAAAAAAAAGACACAGAATATGTAGGAACCACACCAAAATAATTATTGACTTTGAACTTGAAGTTGACTTTGATCTCGAAGTTGACATTGATCTCAAAGTTGAGTTTGATCTCAAAGTTGAGTTTGATCTCGAAGTTGACTTTGATCTTGACGATGAGTTTGATCTCGAAGTTGATTTTGAACTCGAAGTTGATTTTAATCTCGAAGTTGACATTGATCTCGAAGTTGAGTTTGATCTCAAAGTTGAGTTTGATCTCGAAGTTGACATTGATCTCGAAGTTGAGTTTGATCTCGAAGTTGAGTTTGATCTCGAAGTTGAGTTTGATCTCGAAGTTGAGTTTGATCTCGAAGTTGAGTTTGATCTCGAAGTTGAGTTTGATCTCGAAGTTGACATTGATCTCGAAGTTGAGTTTGATCTCGAAGATGAGTTTGATCTCGAAGTTGAGTTTGATCTCGAAGTTGACATTGATCTCGAAGTTGAGTTTGATCTCGAAGATGAGTTTGATCTCAAAGTTGACATTGATCTCGAAGTTGATTTTGATCTCGAAGTTGACATCGATCTCGAAGTTGATTTTGGTCTCGAAGTTGACTTTGATCACGAAGTTGACTTTGATCTCAAAGTTGAGTTTGATCTCGAAGTTGACTTTGATCTCGAAGTTGACATTGATCTCGAAGTTGAGTTTGATCTCGAAGATGAGTTTGATCTCGAAGTTGAGTTTGATCTCGAAGTTGAGTTTGATCTCGAAGTTGAGTTTGATCTCGAAGTTGAGTTTGATCTCGAAGATGAGTTTGATCTCGAAGTTGAGTTTGATCTCGAAGTTGAGTTTGATCTCGAAGATGAGTTTGATCTCGAAGATGAGTTTGATCTCAAAGTTGATTTTGGTCTCACAGTTGACATTGATCTCGAAGATGAGTTTGATCTCGAAGTTGACATTGATCTCGAAGTTGAGTTTGATCTCAAAGTTGAGTTTGATCTCGAAGTTGACTTTGATCTTGACGATGAGTTTGATCTCGAAGTTGAGTTTGATCTCGAAGTTGAGTTTGATCTCGAAGTTGAGTTTGATCTCGAAGATGAGTTTGATCTCAAAGTTGATTTTGGTCTCACAGTTGACATTGATCTCGAAGTTGACTTTGATCTCGAAGTTGACTTTGATCTCGAAGTTGACATTGATCTCGAAGATGAGTTTGATCTCGAAGTTGACATTGATCTCGAAGTTGAGTTTGATCACGAAGATGAGTTTGTTCTCGAAGATGAGTTTGATCTCGAAGTTGAGTTTGATCTCGAAGATGAGTTTGTTCTTTAAGTTGACTTTGATCTCGAAGTTGACATTGATCTCGAAGATGAGTTTGATCTCGAAGTTGAGTTTGATCTCGAAGATGAGTTTGATCTCGAAGTTGATTTTGGTCTCACAGTTGACATTGATCTCGAAGATGAGTTTGATCTCGAAGTTGACATTGATCTTGAAGTTGAGTTTGATCTCGAAGTTGACATTGATCTCGAAGTTGAGTTTGATCTCGAAGTTGACATTGATCTCGAAGTTGAGTTTGATTTCGAAGATGAGTTTGATCTCGAAGTTGACATTGATCTCGAAGTTGAGTTTGATCTCGAAGTTGACATTGATCTCGAAGTTGAGTTTTATTTCGAAGATGAGTTTGACTCGAAGTTGACTTTGATCTCGAAGTTGACTTTGAACTCTTGAAGGCGACGAGTTGGCAACACTGGATCTAGCGGTCATCGAGTAGGTACCTCGTACATACATAGGTAGGTAAGGTACCTAATTTTTTAGAGGTTGCCTTCCCAAAGCGGGGCTTCAAAAATCTAATCGGAGCTTCAGAAAAATCCTTTTTCGTACACTTCCTGTGTCTGTAGTAATTAACAAAAATGGTCAAAGCTGCCTCAATTCAAAACTTCTTTCCAAATTTCTTGAACTGGGATATTCGTCTAGGCAAGACCTAGACCTATAGTCAAAATTTGTCATTTTTTTTTTTACATATCATAATATGGAAGTATTGCGTGTTATCTACGCACCCCTAATTTCAATTTTCTCGGTTTTACGGCTTCAGTTTTTCGGTTTGGTTGACTGCTACTTCGCATATAATAGGTTCCTAGGTAACTGTTATATTTTCTCTGTAAACCGATATATTTGTTTGTACTAGCTCTGCTGGGGTATTTTTGAGATTTCTTTAGGCGATTTCCGTATAGAGTTGCTGTCATCTAAACAAACAACTGTCAGTAACTCGATTCGTAATCACGGGCTTTTTACGTTATAACTTCCCAAACCAATTTTTCAGGTTATTTCTTGTCTATGTTTTACCCCCTTTTCCCAGCTGAATGATTTTATTCTTCGAATCGGAAAACTGTAATATTAGATATCTTTCATCTCTATAAAATATATATATATAACGTCGATAAAATACATCATAACGTAGGGATCGCATTTATTCAATGTTATCTCAGCGTAGATACATGAAATCTGGAAAGATTATTCCCGCGGAAAAAGGTAAAACGATAAAAATCAGGGCAATTGAGCTATGTATTTCGTTAATTTGTTTTGCGCGAGACACCAGCTCGCCAAAGGTACAAAATCATGATAAGTTTGACTTGAACATCGAACTGGAACACGCGCGTGGACACTAGAATTGATGACAATCAACGTCGCACGAGCGAAAGACAGCTTCTTACTGGAAAATGATTGCACTGTTAAACAATAATGATAAGTAGGTAAATACAATTATTGTAAAAAATAAAATTAAAAAAAAAACATTCCGGGTTATTGTGCCTATGTCATGGTTCCGATGACGGGATTGTGTCGACATATACTCGGTCCTCGCTCTTCGTACGCTTCCTTCGTATGGCAAACGGTGTAAAATTCGGGCTGGAATGAAAATCCGAGTTTACGCTTGATGAAAAATTTTCAAGGATTTTTTACGGCAAAAAATAATAAAAGAATTGTAAAAACTGTAATCATGCGTATGAATTTTGTAGTTCGATCAATCGATCTTACCGTCGAAGCAAGCATACTTCCGCCGAACCAAACAGCGTATCTTTGCATGTGGTGAGAGACAACTTGGACGTCGATCGGTTTAGGCTAAAAACAAATAATACCATAAATAGGGACAATACAAAACTCAACACTCAAATTATGCCGCGATCAGCATAAAAGTTTCCAAAAATTTTCCGCCAAAACCCACAGTAGGTACATGTTCAATTTTGAAAAAATATATTCCAAAATCGACTCAATTAGTATGGTGTGGAACACATGAAAAATAGATACAGACCTTGAGATGGTTACCGGAGAGCTTTTCGGAAAGTTTCAACCTAGCGTCGACCACTCGCTTGATGTCTCGGCCCAACCGCCTGCCGAAGTCTCTGAACATCGTCGACCCGCCGGACAGGACAATGTTGTTGTACAAAGGTCTCCTCACGTCGATAGGGCAATTTTGAATCACGTTATCAACGATTTCTGAGATCGGCGTGTGAAAGTCAGGGTTGGAGAACTGGGGAAATTGAGGGTTATTTTTGATAAAATTTGCTCAGAAGAAATTATTAACCATTTCATAATTTGACCAACGTCATATTGGCAAAAGAATATACGCAAAGATAAGGGAGCAGAGGTCAAGGGGTGAGAGTAGCATAAGCGGCCAGATCACGCAACTTAGCAGAATAGGGTCAATCAAGAGAAGAGCAGGAGAGCAAAGCAAGAGGAGAACAAAAGGAGGGCGAGAGCGAGGCGGGAGCAGGGCAAGAGCAGAGGAAGGGCAACACCAGAGCTAGAGCAGGGCAAGAGCAGAGCAAAGCAAGAGCAGAGCAAAGCGAGAGCAGGGCGAGAGCAGGGCGAGAGCAGAGCAAGGGCAGGGCAAAAGCAGAGGAAGGACAGGGCAAGAGCAAAGCGAGAGCTGGACAAGAGCAGAGGAAGGGCAAGACCAGAGCAAGAGCAGAGGAAGGGCAAGAGCAGGGCAATACCAAAGCAAGAGCAGAGCAAGGGCAGGGCAAAAGTAGAGCAAGAACAGGGCAAGGGCAGGGCAAGAGCAAAGCGAGAGCAGGGCAAGAGCAAAGCGAAGGCTCGGCAAGAGCAAAGCGAAGGCTCGGCAAGAGCAAAGCGAAGGCTCGGCAAGAGCAAAGCGAGAGCAGGGCAAGAGCAAAGCGAAGGCTCAGCAAGAGCAAAGCGGAGGCTCGGCAAGAGCAAAGCGAGAGCAGGGCAAGAGCAGAGCAAGGGCATAGAGAGAGCAGAACAAGGGATTAGAGAGAGCAGGGATAGGGCAGGGCAAGAGCAGAGGAAGGGCAGGGCAAGAGCAAAGCGAGAGCTGGACAAGAGCAGAGGAAGGGCAAGACCAGGGCAAGGCAGAGAGCAAGCAGGGCAGAGCAAGGGCAGGGCAAGAGCAGCGAGCTGGACAAGAGCAGAGGAAGGGCAGGGCAGAGCAAAGAGCAAGCAAGCAAAGCAGAGCAGGCAAGGGCGGAGCAGAGCAAGGGCAGGGCGAGAGCAGGGCAAGAGCAGAAGAACAGGGCAAGGGCAGGGCAAGAGCAAAGCGAAAGCAGGCCAAGAGCAAAGCGAGAGCAGGGCAAGAGCAGAGGAAGGGCAAGGGCAGGGCATGAGCAAAGTGAGGGCAGGACAAGAGCAGAGTAAGGGCAGGGCAAGAGCAAAGCGAGAGCTGGACAAGAGCAGAGGAAGGGCAAGAGCAGGGCAAAAGTAGAGCAAGAACAGGGCAAGGGCAGAGCAAGTGCAGGGCAAGAGCAAAGCGAGAGCGGGGCAAGAGCAGAGGAAGGGCAGGGCAAGAGGAGGTCAAGCAGCGAATGAAGAGGCATGAGCATACTTCAGGGTGAAAGAAGATTTCCGGGCCGAGGAACCGCTCGTAGCCGACGTCGATACTGAACGGCTTTTTGGTCACGTTATTTATCCCGTCGAACTTCCTAATCCACTTCGACGGGTCCGCGTCATACTTGGCAAACTCTTTGGCAATGTCCGGGCAAATGTAGGAGTAGCGCTCCTTCACAGCTTTGGCCGTTTCCATGGACTGTTCGGGCGGGATGCCGATTTCTCTTTCGCGCAGTAGCGACTGAATGAAATAGGTAATGTTGCGTCCCGCTATCGGGATGTGCTTTATACAGCTTCCGATCACGTAGCCTTCAGCCTGAAACGGACGAGGTAAATTAGAATTTCGATCGCAAAAGGTCAAAAGAATTGAATTTCATTTTCGAATACTCACTACAGGAATGACGTGAGTGACTCCGTCGCCGCTATCGACAACGATGCCGGTCAGTGTCCGCTCCGACACGGATCTTGAGACCCAGGACGCGGCCAAAGCCAGAACTGCCTGTACGGCTATGTACAGCCCGGGAACGTTGAAAGACTCGAACATGATTTCTGTAAGAGGGTGAACGGATGAAAAAATTTCAGAAAACGTTTAAAATCTTCGATCTAAGTTACCAACGATTTCTGACTATCTCCAAAAAAAAACTAGGAATGTCAAAAAGTTGGCAACACTTACCAGCGGTGTATTCCCTATTTTCTGGAGTGTTGAGCGGGGGTTCCGTTAGGAGGAAATAATGGTCTTCCGGCTCCGCTCGTAGATATTTGAATATGCATTGTTCGAAAAATTTCTCCATCAAATCCCAATCCTCAATCAGTCCATGCCGGACGGGGTACTGTCGAAAATATGAAATCGCTCATTTATTAGGTGGCAATTTATTTACAAATCGTCCTTGTCTCGGGTTTGGGTAGTTTGGCAATAATTGAATGTTAATGTTGTAGTTGTTGTTGTTTGTGCTGTTTATATAAATGGGGTTTTCTGTTGTTGTTGTTTGTGTTTTGTTGTAGTTGTTGTTGTTGTTGTGCGTTGCTTTTTCTTGTTATTGTTGTTGCTGATTGTGGGTTTTTGTTGTTGTTTGTGTTATGTTGATGAAGCCGATTGTATTGTTTTTGAGGCTGCTGTTTGTGGCTATTGCTGTTTGTTGTTGTTGCTGATTGAGTGTTGTTCATGGAGCTCTTTGTGTTATTGTAGCTGATATTGTAGCCGTTGGTCTAGTTTTTGTTCAAGTATGGCATTGTTGTTGCTGTTTGTGTTGTAATGTGTGTGTTGCTGTGATGGGTTTCTTGTTACGGCTGTTGCTTGTTTGGAATAACGTTGTGGCATCGTTTTGGCTATTGTCGTTGTTGTTGTAGTTGTTGTTTCTGCGGGTTGACCAGACATAGAAAATTTGTATTTTCAAAAAATTGTGCGCTTATTTTTTAAAAGGGAAGAAAATTGAATAAATTCATCGAACATTCTAAATTCATGTTCACCTTGACCGCGTATCCAGTCGCTTCGAACGCTTCATCCCCGATGAAGAAATCCAAATCTTCGACACCTTTGGTGAGCCGGCGGATAGCCTGTTCCCCGACTTTGGCAGTCTCCTTGATCCCTATGGCCGACGGGATGATGAACTGAGGCTCTTTGTTCCCAGCGAAGCCTAATTTTGTGTAACTGAAACATGGATTCGAATATATATGACACTAATTCAAGGTCGAAATTCTATTATGCAGAGTCCCTCTCGATGGTATTTTCTACAAGGGTCGATTCTTGAGCTGGTTTTGACTCCCACGTACTCTACATGCCTAGCATTGACAATTTTTTCCGATACCTAATAATCTTTGAAAATATCTTTCTAGCTTCCTAGTCGTTTCATGTATTGCTGATAAATATTTATTTTTCATTTTTACTTCCATATTTACAGAGTAAATGGAAGTATTGTGATCGTCCTAAAATCGAGAATCGGAACGGAGCTTCAGAAAAAACTTTTTCTTATACACATTTACTCAGAATCACTTCCCGAACAAGTGTCTGTGTGTCCGTGTGTCTGTCTGTCCGTCTGTGGTCATTTACAAAAATGGCCATAACTCCCTCATTTCTCAACCTTTTTTTAAATTTCTTGAACTGAAATGTTTGTCTCGGAAAGCCCTAACACCCTGTTTAATCGGAATTTGGATAACGCACAGTACTTCCGATATATTTGCATTTTTAGTGTTTTCTATTTTATTTTTTTCCGGCCATAAAAATGGACCGATTTGAGCGTTCTTGGTCTCAAAATCTTCGTTTTACCTTGCAGAATATGTGGATATTTTTTTATATACCGAAAAGTTAACGAATTTTTTTTTTTGGAGAATTTTAAAATTTGCATAGCGAATTTTTTGACATTTTTGACCTAAACACCCTTAAGAACAGTCAAAATATGATCAAATTGTGTCACAATTTTACGTTTAAAAATATGGAAGTATTGTGTGTTATCTACGCACCACTGGTTGTATTTTTTTTTATACTCAGTTTTATGATGCATCTGTTTGAAATCGGGTTTACCTACTTATTTATATTTTAAAATCGTTTTATTCTACATAGCAAGTCGGCTGTGTTCCAGGCAAATGCGAATTTTCCCTAATCAGAGCATTGAAGTGTACCACACCCACAAATTATTCGAAAAGGTAAGTACGAGATAAAACGAAGGTGAAAAAATGCGGTCATTGAGGAACGGCATTGTGAATGAATCACCACTGACAAAGACCAGAGTGAAGTTAGCAACGGTTCAGCAACGGTTAACTGCGTGTTTCTTTCCTACATTTTCGGACTCTAGGGACGCCTAGGAACACATTTATGGCAATTTTAAAATTGTGCCACCAGTCATACAGTCCGTACAGCTCGTTGCTAACTGTTCCTTCACACATTCCTTATACAGATCAGGTGACCTGGATGCTCGCTGCGCTCGCATCTCCAAGACAGAAAAACATCCCTCATCAGTCCAATTCGACGTACTCATCAGTCAAACGCTAATCAAGCAAGATATTTTATAGCCTACCTACTTATCCTAGAAGGTGTTGGATACACCAAGGTGTTTAATCCTAAGGCGTACAATGTGACTGGTGGCACAATTCTCGTACAGCCAGAAATGTGTTCCAAGACGTTCCTAGAGACCAATTAGTTAGAAAAGAAACACGCAGTTGACCGTTGCTGAACCGTTGCTAACTTCACTAAGCTCTGACAAAGCGCAAGAACATGGAAATTTTATTTTAGTTTTGCCAAACTACTATACCGTCTTACTTAATTGGAATCGAAATTGTTGAAAATGTTATAACATACTCAACTTTAATTTTTTGTAATCAGAACAAAATAATAAATTATGTCGGTTCACTCACCCCGTCCCAACGTCGATCACACATGCCGGTAATCGCTCTCCCATCTCTTTCTCCTTTCCAAGCGAAACGCACGTTTAAAAATGAAATACGTTAAATTGGAAACAAAATTCGCGGATCGAAAATTCCACTTCAATCCGTTAAAATTGCCATCGCGGATGACGAAAATCCAGGGAACGGAAACACAACCAACACCCGAATTTACAACACAGAACACACACATCGATGACGTCATTGGAGAAACAAGAGGCAACACTGAGCCAAAAAATGTAATGATTTTATTTCCTACAATTTTTTATTGCTTATGATTTATTTTTAGGTGAGAAGGAATAAGATGAAATTATTGTTCCGTAACCATTGTTTTCCAGAAATTGAACTCCGAGGGAACGTTTGCGTGAACAAAGGGAAAATTTTCCTTGACGTGGGGAAATTTTCATCGTATGGGAATAAGAATGCAATTTCAAGCAAGTTTTGTCAGGTGTATGTCGTTTGATGTTGGCGGCTAATGTTGACTTACCTATCAGTTTTATTGCCAATTTCTCTAGAGCTTTCGCCATTATTGGTATCTTCAATTGACATCAGTGACATTATGGTCGACTTAGGGAAATTTGCAGTATTCAAACTGCCACCTGATTTTTGTTATCTGCGATGTCAACATCGTGGTCCACCCTTATCAGCTGTGCATTGTTTATTTTCCGTCAACTTCGGGTGATTGTTTTGCCTAAATTTTCGAATGTGAAATGTCAAATATTCTGCTGAGAAGAATTTCAGTAAACGGTGCGAATTTCGTCCGTTTCAATTCCGGCGCGTTGCACCCGGATTTCGTCTCTGATTTCAACCAGCATCACATTCAAACTTCATGGCTGCAAAAAGTCATCTTGTCCGTCGGAAGTGCTACAGTTTCTATGATGGATCCCTCGAGAGGAGGTGAGTAAAATATTACTCGATTTTTGTTATTGCTATGCTTTGATAATAGTGTAATAGTATTATTAATTTCCTTATAATAATATTTATATTCTAAGAAAGTTGTCGTGTTTCCCTGCATCCCTGTTGTGTATTTTCGGCTCCCCAAGTGTCAGGTTCCTACCAAATCAGGTTCTTTCATGGCAGATAAAACACACGATATCGCTAGGCCAAAAGAGGTACACCATATTGGCAGAAGGAAGACAAATATCGATAGAAGGCACATTTTGACAAATGGAAGACGTACTTTGGCAGATGACAGACACGAGAATGACAGATGAATGCCATATGAAAAAATACCTGTCGTCCGGTGAAAGTCGCATATTGGCAGATGAAAGACACCTACCTGTGGCAGACAAAAGACACAAAACGGCAGGCGAAAGACACATCAACACCCTTATATTGGCAGATGAACGATATGAGTATCATGAGACTCATATTGGCAGATGAAAGACACATATCGGCTGATGAAGGACACCTTATCGCGTGGTCAGATGAAATATAGGAGCATAGAGGACCTACATTGGCAGATAAAGGACACAGAAGATCGGATGGTCATATATTCAGAAGAAAGACAAATATCGGCGTATAAAAGGCAATTATCGGCAGACAAAAACTTATATCGGCAGATGGAAGACATGTCTTGGCAGACAAAGGACAAATACAAGAAAATTAAAGACAACTGTTAGCATGACACATAAAATTGCCAAGATAGGAAAATGCCTATTGAAAATTAACAAATTGGCAGATGAAAGACACGTATCAGCAGATGGAAGACATCTATCGACAGATGAAGGAACCATAATGGACGGATAAAATGCTCATGGAATAAGAGAAGAAATGCTCATCTATCAGCAGATGAAAGACACCATATTGGCATAACGTTCATTTTGGCAAAAGAAAAACGCAAATCTGCTCATTTATCTGCGGTGGGAGGACGCCTATAGGCAGATGAAGGACACAATATTTTCAAGTCTGGTAAAATACACATTATTGGCAGATGGAAGACGCCTACTAGCCGATGAAGGATAGTGTCAGCTAGAATGCTGATGTAGGCTGATGAAAGACACATATCGGCCGACGAACGGGCCATATCGGCAATGGAAGACACATCGGCAGATGAAAGACGCTTTGGGGAAAACTTTTGAGGTTTTCGGGCATTGGCTTTTGGGCTCTGTTAATAATTTTAACCAAAATTTAGTCTTTGCTTTTAGATATGATTGCAACGCTGGGAGAAACAACAGGAAGGAGCGCATTGAAGTACATGAAGAACAGAATGGAGCAAAGTTCGGAAGGCGCTGATATCCTTAGGTGAAGGCTCCATTCGAAAATTATACAAGACTATTTTTGAATTTTTTTTTTGTCCCAGCTTAAAATGTAAACTGAATTTTCTAGGCATCAGCCGAGAATTAGTTCCAAGACAGTGGATATGGACAAGCTAGCTAAATTACCTGAAAACACCGTCGGAAAAGTGTATTACGACTGGTTGGTTCAGAATGTAAGTTGCAGAAATTATCCTCCGACTTTTAATTACTCGAATCGTTACCTTAGAAACTCAGCTGTTGGGAATTTGAATTTTTTTTCTCGAAATTGTTCGTTTTTGAAATTTTGCTCACAAAAACATTGGTATTGGAAAAATATTGTTTCGAAAATTTTTCTCCATAAAACTTGGATTGAGAACTAGTTTCCTGTTCACGCTGCCCAGAAAGTAACGCCCGATTCGAGACTTCCTGTCCAATTCGTCGACGACGTAGAGCTCGCGTTTGTGATGCAGCGCTACCGAGAAGTTCACGATTTGGTTCACGCTGTTCTCTACATGCCTACCAATATGCTGGGTTCGTGCGAATTGCGATACGTAATTGTTATCTTGAAATCCGCAGAGTTGATAATGGCAAAATTGATTTTCTAGGTGAAGTAACCGTAAAATGGATCGAAGGACTGCAAACTAGACTGCCCATGTGCCTTGGTGGGGGTATTTTTGGGGCTGTACGCCTAAAACCCAAGTAATTTTTTATGTAAACATAACCTCAAAGCGGTTTTCTTCTTTAATGTTAGGTTAGATGACTCCTTTTAGGGCTACTTGAACGTCTGTCAAGTGCCTCAATTTTTCAAAATTCTATGCCAAATTTTGTTTCCAGGCAAAGGCAAAAATACGTGACCACTTATCTACCGTGGGCGATCAAGACGGGCATGACTGCCGAATTTATGATGAACGCATATTTCGAGAAGAGATGGGAACAACCAATAGCTGAATTTCACGACGAATTCAAAATCGAACGATTGATAACGGAGAACGCCGCCAAAATTTCCGAAGAGAAGAAAATTTAGATAGAAAGTACTTTTACAATAAGAAGCTGTCAATCAGCTGTGATATGTTGTAGTTGACTGTTTTCGTTTGCCTGTTATAATTTTGTTGTATTAAAGACAGATTATTTTTGGAAATTATTCGTTTTTGAAATTTTAAAAATTGCTGTTGCATTTTTCAATTTTGGATAATTCCGGCAATGACTGCTTTCTAACACCTGTACCGCTGAACTAACGAACCGATTTTGACGTATTCGGTTCCGATTTCGAACTTCCAATATATTTTTGAGGGACTACCATGTTCTTCGAGGAAGTTGAGGACGAGATACAAACACTCGACTTATTAGAAAACCACCAACGTTCTTAAGATAACAAGCGAAAACCAGAAAAAAACGTTCAAATCCCTCAAAAAAGCTGATACCTCAGCGTGAAGTAAACCATAATAACATAGCCATCAAAATGTAGGGAAGTTAACTTCCTACCGGGTAACCTTTTTTCGACTTACACCTAAAAGCAACCCATCAGGACAAAAACGCCCAAAATAATTTTCCAATTATTGGACCCAGCTTTCTCAAAAAATTTTTGAGCATTTAATGCGTTGTTTCGTTACATTTTCCCCAAAAAACTCAAAAATCGCTATATCCGAAAGCGCCTATCGCTAACTATAGATTTTTCGACGGAAAATTTTTGAATTCCAAAAAACAACTCTCAGCGTGCAATCTTCAAAAAAAACCAGTGGTGCGTAGATAACACACAATACTTCCATATTTTGAAACGTAAAATTGTGACACAATTTGATCATATTTTGACTGCTTTTAAGGGTGTTTAGGCCAAAAATATAAAAAAATTCACTTTTCAAATTTTAAAATTCGCCCAAAATAAAAATACAATACATTTTTGGAATATAAAAAATATCCACATATTCTGCAAGGTAAAACAAAGATTTTAAGACCAAGAACGCTCAAATCGGTTCATTTTTGTGGCCGGAAAAAATAAAATAGAAAACACTAAAAATGCAAATATATCGGAAGTACTGTGCGTTATCCAAATTCCAATTAAACAGGGTGTTAGGTCTTGCCGAGACAAACATTTCAGTTCAAGAAATTTGAAAAAAGGTTGAGAAATGAGGGATATATGGCCATTTTTGTAAATGACCACAGACGGACTAACGGACACACAGACACTTGTTCAGGAAGTGATTCTGAGTAAATGTGTAGGTATAAGAAAAAGTTTTTTCTGAAGCTCCGTTCCGATTCTCGATTTTAGGACGATCACAATACTTCCATTTACTCTGTAAATATGGAAGTAAAAATTAACCATAGAAATGTAGGAAATTCAACAAAAAAAAAATTTTTTGGCCGTACACTCACAATCAGGGTATGGTCATAAAAAACGTTCATCCAAGGTATGGGTATCTGGACGAAAAACGACGAAAACCGAACCCGCCAATTTCAAAAATCGCGTCCATTTTCCCTGAGAAAAAAACCAAAAACTCGAGAGTTCAGAAATAAACGATTTTCCCGTTGTTCCCGGGGCTAAACGTATCGAAACAAAAAAAAACTCAATTTCTCTCTATTAAGCTTTATTGTCATAAATCATTTGTAACCTAATACCTCTGTAATTGAGATTATGGAAGAGCAAAACTTGAATCCGTAAAAAACGGAAGTACTGTGCGTCTTCACTACGTTTTTCATGTTGGAACTTTTTGAAATTATGGATTGGCGGGTAGGAAAGGCGGCCATCTCGGCGCAGGCGCATTCCTAGCCAACGCTGCCAACATTGGCCAACCGCGGCATCGGCTAGAAATAACCGCCGTCGTCGACGTTAAACTAGTATTGTTTGTTTTGTCGTCGTGTCGACGCGATTTTTTCGGCGGAAAATAATAACGTCGACCCATTCGAAAGTCGCAGTGTCGCCGAAAAAGGTAAGCGACCGTCGTCGGTTAATTTACCAACCATAAATTACCATACTGCACGGTCTACTAATTCGAGGATCGAGAACGGAATCTGGGAGTGTACCCGTAGGTCAGATCGGTTTGCGAGTTGAAACTTTTCCTATCGATCCGAACATTATCAAGATTTGAGCTTCGAATATTCGCTTTTTATTCCGTCCGCGGCCCTTTCGCGTTATGTGCGATTGTCAATCGTCAGCTTCGCTCGCGAGTTCAAGTGGGTAACATTATGGTACACTATGTTATGTTCGATGTTTACCAGCGATCTGGCGTTACCTCGGGCGAATTTATCGGGTGAAGGAATTCGTAATGTTGATAGAGGTTGATTAATTCACATTTTTTACCCCCCACTCAATACAGCGTCATCTTTGGCTATGGCTGGTATCACACGGTTAATTAAGGATGGGGGTTTCCACTTAAAATGCATGATGACCTACGAGGATGTTCGCACTTAAGATTGCCTTTCTTGAAGGGCTCGATCGTTAGGCTCATTTTCTACAATTTTTGTACTACAAAGTTTTTTGTTGGCCCCAGAAAAAGTTACCCTTTTCTCGCGTCAAAGGGTTTTTCGTGTTTTCGTCTTTGTCTCAGTAGAACGGCCATAAATCCCTTACATTTTGAAGCAATCACAAAAATGAGGATACCGTTGGAAAGCCCGTTAAATTTCCTTTCAATTCACCTCATTCTCAATTCTCTTACACCGAGTTACACAAGCTAAAAATTGGGCCAAAGTCGAGAAATATTCAATTTTCGAAAATTGCAATTTTTCCAACATTCTTTTAAGACTAAAAAAAAAAAGAAAAACTCCCGCGCACGTTCCGGAATATCCGGCCGAAAATGTCAGCTTTCCAACGGTATAATCATTTTTTGATTTATCTCGTCCATTCGAGGAGAAATCGACGTTAGAATCCAGAAAAACTTGCTTTTTCGCTGAAATCTGGGTTTCAGGGACTATTTGAACTTCTCGAGTTTATAATGGGCACTGTTTGAACACTTGGGCACTGCTTGAACTGTTCTTTTCGAAAATTCGACAAGTTCGAACTGTGCCCAATAACCAAGATTTCAGCGATTTCTTGTTTTCCCGCATTCAAACGCCGATTTCTCAGGTAATAAATAGAAAAAAGAAACAAATAGAAAAATTATTATACGTTGGAAAGCTGACATTTTGAGCCAATTTTTCCCGGAATTTGCGCGGGATTTTTCTATTTTTTTTTTCTAGTCTTAAACGCACGTTAAAACAACGGTAATTGTTGAAAATTTAGCACTTTTTGACTCTGGCGGAGTTTTCGGCTTATTTGACTTGATGTTAGAAAACTGCCAATACCTCGAGTTCATGGGAAATTTAACGCTCTTTCCAACCGTATCCTCAGACTTGTCATTACCCTAAAACTCAAGGGACTTATGGCCATTTTACTGAGACAACGTCAAAAACACGAAAAATCATCAAAGCGAAAAAATTGTACTTTCCCTTGGGCTCACAAAAAAATCTTACCGAACAAAAATTGACCGATTCCCAAAAAATGTATGTTCTACTAATTTGTATTTTCTTAGGATTGCATTTTTGATGCAAAACTGCCGCTGAGAGCTGATCGCCATGTCACAGAACGCCGGTGCTGAAAATTCAACTGGTGACACGCAGGTGAGCTATATCGGAGAATATAAATTTATAATGTTTGGGGAAAAAATGCGAGTTAATTGAAATTTGACCGGTTTCACAATCGAGTTACTACCTCTAGTTGACTGTAGTCGGAAACACTTTTGAGAAACGCGATCGATGACCATGATTTTTCGCTAAGGACACTAAATGAACAGTGAACACCAATTTTCTAATTCCCACATCATTCCTAAATCGATAGATTTTTCGGAATTTTTTTTCGATGTCATATCGATTAAAAATTATTGGTACGCAGACGGGAGGTCGCAAAGAGCCTTCATTATTTGATTAAATTGTCCGGCCGGCCTGGAACATTCGATAATTGAATCCTGCTTGAGCCGTCGGTGGGCGGGTCCTGCGATGGCGATCGCGTCTCCGATTCGCCGAGTGCCGCACGCTGGGCGGCTCCTTGGACGAATCGGTCGGCGGTTGCGAGATGGTCGGTGTTAATACCGTTTCCCACTTTTAATTTATCATTACTGTACTTTTTAACAGAGTTGCGACGGCGGAAACATGTGCCTCGAACTGGCCCTCGAAGGCGAGCGTCTTTGCAAAGCGGGCGATTGCCGGGCCGGCGTCGCTTTTTTCCAGGCCGCCATCCAAGCCGGCACCGACGATCTGAGAACGCTGAGCGCCATCTACAGCCAGCTGGGCAACGCTTATTTTTATTTGGGCGACTACGTAAAAGCCATGCAATTTCACAAGCACGACCTCACGTTGGCGCGGTCAGTAATAAATTTTTTCAATTTTCCAAAAATAACCGGAGAATTTCTCAAGTTATGTTGGACAGCTTTCAAAATTTCGAACGCCCTCTCGTTTTCAGAACAATGGGCGACAAACTGGGTGAGGCCAAATCGAGCGGCAACCTGGGCAATACGTTGAAAGTCATGGGCAAATTTGACGAAGCGATGATCTGTTGCAAAAGGCATTTGGAAATATCGAGGGAACTCAATGACAAGGTGATGAACGATAATTATATCTAAATAATCTTAAATTTTGTTAAATTGTTTGAAATTTATTAAATTGAAATTCTGATTCAGCTGAGCGAGGGACGTGCTCTGTACAATTTGGGCAACGTTTATCACGCCAAGGGCAAACACATCGGCAGAGTCGGCCAACAGGACCCGGGCGAATTTCCCGACGACGTGCGGGAGTGTCTGCAGCAAGCTGTATTTTATTACGAGTAAGTCAAAAAAAATAATATTTTCGTTCGATATAAAGAAAAAATCTCAAATTAAAAAAATAAGCAGAAATTTTTTTTGTATTTTCAATTTTTTTTAAAAATGATTTCAAATTTTTTTTTATTTTTTTTTTTTGTCTTAGGGAGAATTTGAAATTGATGCGCGATTTGAACGACACCGCTGCCCAAGGGCGAGCGTGCGGCAACCTGGGCAACACGTATTACCTTCTGGGCGACTTCGAGAGAGCCATCCAGTACCACCACGAAGTAAGAGGAAATTTTTCAAAATCGATTTTCCCGTATCGATCCGTCAGCGAATTCCGATTTTTCACAGTCCGAATATTTTCAATTATTCCGAATATCCGAATTTCTAATCTGAAATTCCGTAAATTCTATTTCGCAGAGACTGAAAATTGCGAGAGAATTCGGCGACAAAGCGGCGGAACGAAGGGCGTACAGCAATTTGGGGAATTCGCACATTTTCCTGGGCGAGTTCGAAAAAGCGGCGGAACACTACAAGTTCGTGGAAATTCGAATTTTGTCGGGGAAACTGAAATCACAAAAATAATGAATGAAAGAAAATCATTTAAAAATCAAACTTTTTTTTAAATTTTAAATTGGGAAAATTGAGATAAAAACATTGAAAATTTCAATAGATTATTCAAACAAATTACTACAAATTACTTTTAGAACAAAAAACTCAAAATAAAAAAAATTCTCAAAAAATCGGCAATTTTAAAAATTTTCAAAAGTTGAACAAATTTTGAAAAAATAGATTTTTTATTGGTTTGCTGAAACCGTTGAAAATAGTTTTGACTCCAAATATCAAGGAGGCCTTCATAAAATTCAAAATTTTCAGGCGGACGCTGGTTTTGGCTCAAGAATTAGGCGACAAAGCCATCGAAGCTCAAGCGTGCTACAGCCTCGGCAACACGTATACGCTTCTTCGCGACTACCCGATGGCTATCGACTACCATTTGAGGCATTTGCAGTTCGCACAAACATTGATGGACAAAGTTGGCGAAGGTGAGAAAAAAACATAAATGCCCGAAATCGTGCCTGAATAAGTTTTTTGGAATTATAATTTTATTAAAATGTTTGTAATTTTTATTGCTACTTCGTAATCATATTACGTTCAAAATTATTGTTTTTAATTATTTTCACTCTTTTATAAATAGGACGAGCATGCTGGAGCCTGGGGAACGCATATTCGGCAATGGGGAACCACGAGAAGGCCCTACACTTCGCCAATATGCACCTCGATATTTCTAAAGAAGTGAGTACTATGATTTCTAATTGATCTATATCTTTTTCAGTCGATACCTGAACATTCATGCGGAAAACTAAAGCATAATTCATACTTTTTTTAAAAAACCTTGAATTTTTAATGGAGAGTTGGTTTTGGAAAGTTGTGGGAAATTGTTTTTTTTTTTTTTTTTGTAACTTCCTAGAAGATTTTTTTTGCTACTTGAATCCAACCAATTTTGAAAAAAGTGCTATGGCTGAGGGACATTTTTAAAATACCAAATTTGTGTTTTATACGTTTTGAAACGTAAAATGTGAAATTTTGAGGGGTGTTGTAAAAAAATTCCTTGACAGATTTATAAAAACTATTACGGTTTTTTACTAAAAAAATCATAAATCATAATACGTAGTTTTTTTTGTTTATTTATTCCAATTTTGTATTGCAGCAATTGTTTCTGAAAATGAGCATTATTCATTATATTATTATTCATTAATTAATTTTAATTTTTAATTATAAAATTCATAGTTAATTTAATCATAAAATTAATAATTAATTTTAATTTTTTAAATTAATTTTATTACCTATTAATTAATTATAATATTTAATTTTTTTGTCTTAGCTTCTATATCCTTGATTCCTTGGTTTCTCGATCGTAGTATCCTTGCTCTCTCGATCCATACCTCCTTAGATCATCAAGACCTTGTTTATCAGATGCTCAAGTATGTGGCGTTTGGAGTCTCAGATCCTTGGTTTCCAGTTCCTTGAGGCTTCTCCATCCTTGAATCCTTGGCTCCTGTATCCATGATTCCTTGGCTCTCTATATCCTTGAGCTTTCGGCATCTTGATCATCAAGACTTCGGTTTTAAGATTTTTGAATCCCCGGCTTCTGTATCCTTGATTCCTTGGTTTCTTGTACCTTGAATCCTTGACTTCTATCCTTGATTCCTTGGCTTCAAGAGCATTGAATCCTTGGCTCACTTGATCCTTAACTCTTTGGCGTCTAGATCATCAAGTCCTTGGTTGTAAGGTCCTTAGGTATGTGGCTTCTATGTCTTGGATCCTTGGTTTCCAGCTCTTGAATCCTTGGTTCCTAGTTCCCTTGACTTCTTGACTAAATCCTCAAGTCAAAAATGAGCTTCATTTATTTACTTTTTGGCATAGAAACGAGTTAATTTATTTTTATTTGTTTATAAGCTTTATTTATGACGCGCATTTTTCCTCGGGATTATTTCCTAAAGCCATAGAAGAGTGTTCGCTATCTGTTTGATAAAATGTTAAATTGGCGGAGGGAAAAATCCCTTTCGCTGCGAGGCTTTCGCTGATAAGGGGATCTTTATCTAAAATATCGCCCACGCGCGTGCATCCGGCTCATGTTCGGCCGACTCTCTCTTTTCAGCTGTCAATTAACTAATCTAACCGATAACTAGTTCACGGTTTGTCCCCCCCGAGTGAACAAGGTGAGCAGTGAATTATTGGACCAGTTAAACTAGCGGTTATTAATAATTAATTATTATAGAATCTTTTAAATATTTCGATGATTTAAAAATTTAAGAAAAAAATAAATTTATGCATTTTAATCACCGTTTTTAGCCTACGACCCCCTTTTTTTGAGTTTTCTTTTGTACCTTCTTCCTATTGCGTTTTTTGGTTTTAAGAATCATTAGGTCACTTGTAGATCAACAAAATTGATTCTATGACTTTTGTTTGTATCCGCAATAGTTTCGGAGCTAAGGACCCGCAAAAGAGGGCCAAAAAATCTAAAATAATACAAAAAAAAACCTAAAAAACGAACAAAAAAAAAAGAACTTGTGCCAAATTAAAATTGATAATTAAAAACTATGAAAATAGTCTGGAAAAACAAAAAAAATATTTTCAAACATTTTTTCCATTATTTTTTAAAATTTATTTTCCCTTTTTTTCAGATTGGCGACAATGTCGGCCAAGCCACAGCCCAGATGAACATCTCGGACCTTCGCAAAGTCCTCGGCCTGCCCGAGGGCGACCTTTCGCCCGACAGTATCAAATTGGTTAACACTTATAGCACCCAACCGTCGCCGGCCCTCCACCGATACAGGGTACGAAGGGAGAGCATGAAACACCTTGATATCATTAAGGTTGGCGCATGGTTTACATCGTTTTCTAGCGTAGTTGCTTGCACTTGTACATATTTTGTATTATAATCTTTTCACAGGCGAACGACCGGCGAACTTCATAAATATTCAATTCTAAGAAATGAAAAAAAAATTGTTTAGTTGAAAGTTGTTAAAAATCGAATTTTATGAAAATTTTCAAGTTTAATTTATTATTATTTATTTAATAATGAATTTTTTGACATTTTTTATATTATATTTACATTTATTATATTTATTTATTATAATATTATATTTATTTATTATTATATTATATGTTTTATATTTGAACGGTATTCTGTGTCCCAAAAGGCATCCCAAAAATGTGGGCAGACCGCTTTCTTGTTTTTGTTAAGGCAATAAAGTTGTTTTTCTTTTTTTTAAATATAATATATATAAATATAATTTTATTTATTATTATATTATATTAATTTATTATTATATTATATTTATTTATTATTATATTATATTTATTTATTATTATATTATATGTTTTATATTTATTTATTAAACCTATTGAATTTTATTCTACTTTTTGGTTAAAATTTATTATTGTTTAATTAATTATTTATTTAAGAATAATTCAATCAACTATTATTTCGATAATTATTTAACTGGTAACTACTAATTCACTAAATACCACTAATTTAATTGATTACTACTTCATTGAAGTGATTACTCCTACTTGAATTGATGACTACTTTATTACTACTTATTTTAATTTAATACTGCTAATTTAATTACTTACTTAATACTACTAATTTAACTTTTAACTATTATTAAATAGTAAATTTTGCTAAATAACTACTATTTTAATAATTATTCAACTGGTAATAATTCAATAATAGTGAATATCTACTTATTAATAGGTAATTATGATTATTTAAAAAATTTAATTAATTATTTCTTTTTTTCCTAAAATTTATTTTTAACAATTTATAATCAATTTTTTTTTTAATGTGCGGCCTGTTTTTATTCGGAATTTATTTTCAGCGTTCGGTAGATAAGTACCTATATCGTCAGACCTACCTGGTAGGATATTGTTTGCATTTTACATATGTGGAAATGGATCGGGAAGGGTTGAATTTAAGGGTCAGCCGGGGTTATGGGGTAAATTTAGCCATTGGCTCCCTATCGATTCAGGTCCACTGTCCTTTCGACAGATCGAGTTCAGTTTTCGAGATGTGCAAACGGTGATCCAAGAGGTACGTTGATTTGGAGATGTTCGCTACAATTTAGTTACGATTGGTAGTTTTTAATTTGGAAATTAAATCTTTGACGGTGCAAAAATAATGTTTTGAACTCAACCGTGACCATTTTTTTAAATTTATAACCATAATTAGGTAAAAAAAAATATCATATTATTGTAATATATCAAATTTGATTCCAAAATTAGTTTAAAATTGAATTGAACAATAAATACCAAATTTAATTGAAAAATAAGGGCTGGTTAGGGCCCATCATCATTTCCCCCAATAATATTTTCTATTAATTAAAAATGAAACGAGGCAAATGCTCAAAAAGTGGTGCCTCCGGTAATCCGCTATTGACATTTGCCCCATGTGCATTTACCCCATATAATAGAAAATGAATGGGGCGAACACAATTATTATTTTAAAACTCTTTTTAGAACACACATTTTAAAACACAAAATATTATTTTAAAAGTACGATAATACGATCCGAGTAAATGAACAGCTATGTTTTATCAGTAACAACAACTGTTGTTGTTATTTTGTTGTAGTTGTTGGGGCGAATGACTGCGCGGCGTTCCATCGTCATTTGCCCCGTCTCATTTTTAATTAATGTAAAATATTATTGGGGCAAATGACGATGGGGCATTCGCTAGTAACCCAAAATAAGTATCAAATTTATCAAGTAAGTATCAAAGAAATTAGGCGATGATTGAAATTGAAAATAATTCTGCAGTGATTGGTAGTTTAAAAAATATATATGCTTTCAAATGCTCGCACGTAAAAAATTACGTCACCCTGAATAATCAGGGGAATTTTTTTCTTTGTGCATCGAGAGTAAAAACTGTCCGCTTATTGATGCATTGGTGAATTAGCGCTAATTTGGGCTATTTGGTGTCAATATTTTTAGTCTTTTTTTCAGTTTTTTAGTCAACTACGGTGGCTACATTGCTTGTACATAGTTTCTTTTCATTTTTGCTATTGTTATCGCTATCCACCGCTGCACTTCTGCTCCGTAATTGCACAGTAGAAATACAGGAACTGTACATTTGGCACATGATTTGATGTTTGACTGTTCGTTTCGATTGTTGAGTTCTGTTTGAATCTTAACGCTTTTTAATGTATTAAAAATTTGTGTTTGTAAGAAATTCGTGTTATTCTTAATTCTTGTAATTTGCTTTGAAATATAATAATTACATCAATTATTGATAAGGGAGTGGATGGAATTTTACGAAAAATACGTCAACTTTTCCAGCTCACTCCTGACGCTAAAGCGAAAAACAATGCGGAATCATCTCTCCAACATACGCCAGTCCCGATCCAACACACAGAGCAAGCGGTTAGTATAATTTCAACATACCAAAATACGCAAAAAGATTTTTAAAAAAATTTTTTTGTGAGAAAATTCCTATTTTTAATATTGAAATTTCTCTTTCGGTTTTCAGCAAGGTGGTGAGGACGAAGAATCATTTTTCGATCTCCTTTCAAGATTCCAGTCTGAGAGGATGGACGACCAACGTTGTTCGCTGTCTATCGCATCGTCGGAAAACAAAGAAAATCGCAACATCAACACGTTCCGCCCCACAAATCCAGGTCGGTTCAACTCAAGTACTTCGACTTCCAGATACATAATCCTTGATTTCCAATGTCTTGAATCCTTGGCTTCTTTACCTTGAATTCTTCGGTCTTTGGGCCCTCAAATCCTCGGCTTCTATATCCTTGATTCCTTCGTCGTTGTATCCTTTCATTGACAAATAGATCGGCAAGTCCTTGGTTTTAAGATATTCAAGCTTGTAGGTTCTAAATTCTTGAATCCAAGGTTTCTTGATCCTTAAATCCTCTGATCTTGATCCTTGAATCCTCGGATACATCATAGAATCCTTTGGTCTTGGGATCATCAAGTCTATGGTTTTAAATTTCTTGAATCCTTGTCTTCTATATCCTTGATTCCTTGGTTTCAAGATGATCCTTGGTATCATGGTATCCTTGGCTCTCTATGTCCTTACCTCTTTGGTGTCTAGATCATCAAGTCCTTTTAAGATCCTCGAGTTTGTGGCTTCTAAAATCTTAGATCCTTGGCTTTCAGTTCCTTAAATCGTTGGTTTCTTGATCATTGGCGTCTATATCCTTGATTCCTTGGTTTCAAGATCATAGGATCCATTCCTTTAGATCCTTACCTCTGGCATCGAGGTCATCGAGTCCTTGGTTTCAAGATTCACAAGTTTATAGCTTCCAAAATCTCGGATCCTTGGTTTCCAGTTACCTTGGATACTAGGCTCTCTAGATCCTCTAGTTTTTGGCTTCTAGATCACCAAATCTTTGGTTTTATGATTCTTGAATCCTTGGCTCTCTAGGTCCTTACCTCTTTGGTGTCTAGATCATCAAGTCCTTGGTTTGAAGATCCTTGAGTTTGTGGCTCCTAAAATCTTGGATCCTTGGCTTCCTGTTCCTTGAATCCTTGGCTTCCTGTTCCTTGAATCCTTGGCTTCTGGATAATTGAATCCTTGGTTCTATGGATCCTCTAGTCCTTGACGCCTAAATCCTCAAATCCTTGACTTTCCAGGTCCTCAACACTATGGCTTCCTGATCGCTAAGTTCTTGACTTCTAAATCCTCGAATCCTTGGGTTCCTGTTCCTTCAATCCTTGGCCACCACATCCTTGATTCCTTGGATACAAGATCATTGAATCTTTGGCTCATTTTTACTTCTTTGGCTTGAATCTTGGTTTCCAGTGTCCTTGTATCCTAGGCTCTCTAGAGATCCTCAATTTTTTGGTTTCTAGATCATCAAGTCTTTGGATTCTTGAATCCTTAGCATCTGTATCCTTGATTACTTGGTTCCAATATCATAGAATCCTTGGCTCTCTGGATCCATACTATTGGCTTCTTGATCATCAAGTCCTCGGTTTTAGGATTGAAGAGTTTGTGGCTTCCAAAGTCTTGAATCCTTGGTTTCTAGTTTTGTTGGCTTCTTGGCTGTCTGGATCCTCAATTTTTTGGTTCTTTATCATCCTTGGTCTATCGAGGTCCTTGGTTCATCCATGTCCTTGGTTTATCCACGTCCTTTTCCTCGATATCCTTTGATCCTTAGCTTTGAAATCCTCAAACCCAGCGTCTACCGCCTCCCAGAGGTCTTGGCTTTCAGATCTATTCGAATCTTCGGTTTCTGGATCCTCAACTCACCCGAATTCTGTTGGATTTCAATTTTATTCAGATGGAGGCCCCGACGAACTGTTGGATCTGATCGTCGGCATGCAGAGCAAACGCATGGACGAGCAGCGGGTCGAACTTCCGCATTTGCCGGGCCTGGCCCCCGGGAGTGGCGCCGTGGCCGGGGCCGCGGGCAACAATCTGGTCGGCGGAGGCGACCGCCCCCCGCCGGATGACGGGTTCATCGAAATGCTCATGCGGTGCCAGAGCGAGCGGCTCGAAGATCAAAGGAGCACTTTACCAGGTAAAAAGCGAAATCGACGTTATCGTTGAATTCCGTGAAAATAAGTCGTATTTAACGCTATTATCAAATTTTTGGGTGAAGTGCGATGATTCAATTCGAGATTATACCGACCATCGTATACGACGATAATAAAACGAATTTTTTCTTTCCGTTCCAAGGCTTTTCTCAAGGTAATGCTTTCTTTGTATTTCCTCACAAGCTATGCACAATCCTTATCCTTTTTTGCTCATAATCTTACACTTTTTACGAGTATCCTAGGGGCAGCCTGATACTTTGATGTATCGATAGTTCAGCTAATTCGTACTTTTCAAAAGACCAAAACTTTCTGGGGCCCACCCCAGCATGCGGCTTTCACCCCCCACCCACCTATTTCCATGCCTGCCTAGCATTCAATTTCTTCCCTCGCGTAACGCCAGCATTTTTGAACCAGGCCAACGTGAACTTTGAGTTTCAGAATTGACATTTCCATTATTTTTCCCAATTTGGAGAATAAAGGTCGTTAGCTTCCGTTATTTACGGTGGGATCAGGAACCAGGAGCCTCCCCAAACCTGATTTTGTGCGTGTTCTTCTGGATAAGGCACAAGGCCCATGGAAGCAACCCAAGGAACCGGTCCAAAACCTGGATGAGCTGTATGGGAGACTCCTGGCCCCTGATCCCACCGTAAATCCAACGACGAGGCCAATAACCATTATTCTCAAGGAAAATATCCCACCCCACGGATCAGCGATGATTGACAGACCAGAATTTCGTACGTTGAAAGTGAAATTTCTTGGTTTATCCTCAGGATCTGTTCCATCAGGCGTGTCCCGGATTGGTAACTACTGACGCCGAATCAATCCAAGCCGTGTGATAGGGTAAATTTGTCCGGCGTCGGTAACCAGTCCGGGACTGTCCAGGACCGGCCCGACCGAACGAACCTTCAGTGTGCGTCCTGCCAGTTCGAAACTCGCAGTGAAGTAACAGTACTCGGTCACAACTCCGAGAGCCCGTCCAAAATAAAAGCGTCCTGGTCCCACCACACTCGTTGTTCATGTTGGCCTTCAGAAAGCTGCATTTCGCTTCATAGGATAGACAACAAAATCGAAAGTAGCCCTGCAGTACTGAAATATAGAGCTAGATTCTCAAAAAACCCCGAGAAAGCTGCCAGTTGTATCCATAGATGAAACGCAGATACCTGATTCCCGTGGTATTTTGCATGATTTTGGATTTTTCACGGTTGCGGCTGCTGGACCGGTCCATCGACCTGTAACGACCAAAGCGTCGCCGCAAGCTGTTGCCCTAAGGTCCTAACTGGTGCCCCTGATTTGCGCCGTACTGCTGTTCTGTACCAAAACCCCAACTGCCAAAGCTGCCAACTGGGAAATTCTTCCTTGTAGCTGCAAAGTAGCTCTTGCACCCCTGTAATGACATTGGAATGCATTCGCACAATTTCCCCCTTATGCCTGGAGAAATAACCTTCTTGATAACCTTCGAGGAGACATAACCTATTTGATACATGAGGTTTTGATTCGTATATTTATTTATTCATTTCTTGAGTTCTTTCTCGGTTTAAATTCATTGTTGGGCGCCAGCTTATAACTTTTCCCCGCCATAACGTACAAATGAAGGGGGCAAGGAATTGGGAAGTAGGAGTGTAAAGGTGTACCAAAAGTACTGTACTGTACCATAACTCAATACTGGGCGAATTCCCTTCCCAGCTCGAATCGAACCTCGCCGCTTCTGATTCTTCGACCGATTGAAGTCGTGAGGTTCGATTCCCGCTTGTCTCAATTCCAACGATTGACTCGGCCGATTGCTGTTTTAGGACCGACGGTCCCAGACGAGGATTTCTTCTCGCTCATAATGCGACTCCAATCGGGGCGGATGGAAGATCAGCGCGCTACAGTTCCGGCTGCTCTTAAATAGATTCTTTTTTACGTCATCAACCTGGTGCACTCCGCCGATTATGTTTTACGCATGGTTCATGTTTTACATCCTGTCGTCTAGATGCGCATTTACGGGCGCCGCCGTGCCAAATTGTCTTTATTGCGGTAGTTGACTGCCGTGTGGCAATTGTTGAAGCCCGTCGAAGACAGCAACACGAGTTGGACCTTTTAGCAATATGTCACCCCAGCCGAGTCCTGGTCCTTGAATCCTGATTTCTTGATCCTTGGCTTTCTAGGCCATCAAAAGCCTTAGCTCTGTGGCATCTAGATCCTCCATTTCTCGGCTTCCTGTTCCTTGAATCCTTGGCTTCTGGATCATTGAATCCTTGGCTCTATAGATCCTCTAGTCCTTGACGCCTTAATCCTCAAATCCTTGGATACCTCATCCTCAAAACCATGGTTCTTGAATCCTTGGCTTCTGGATCATCCAATCCTTGGCTCTCTCGATCCTCAAGCCATTGACGCCTTCTTGATCGCGTCTCAATCCTCGAATCATTGGCTTCTAGTGAACCAAATCCTTGGCTTCTGGATCAACAAATCCGTGGCTCTCTGGATCCGCTGGATCTTCCTTTTCACGTTCAAATTCCTTTTTTCCGTTTCCTTGAATCCGTGGCATCTGGGTCCTCGTATCCTTGGTTTCTAGATCGCCAAGTTCTTGGCTTCTAAACCCTCAAATCCTTGGTGTCCTGATCCCCTGCATCCCATGCTTTTGGATCATCAAACCCTTGGATTCCTGGATCATCGTAAGCTCGGGTATCTGAATCATCGAATTCTTGGATTCCTGGACCACTGGATCCTTGGATTTCTGGATCATCAAATCCTTGGCTTCTGGATCAAAAAATCCATGGCTCTCTGGATCCGCTGGATCTTCAAGGCCTTCATGTTTAAGACCTCGAATCCTTTTTTTCCCATTTCCTTGAATCCATGGCTTCTTGGTCCTCGTCTCCTTAGTTTCTATGTCGCCAAGTTCTTGGCTTCTAAATCCTGAAATCCTTGGTGTCCTGGTCCCCTGCATCCCATGCTTTTGGATCATCAAACCCTTGGGTTTATGAATCATCAATCCTTGGATTCCTGGATCATCATATCCTCAGGTATCTGAATCATCGATTCCTTGGATTCCTGGACCACTGGATCCTTGGATTTCTGGATCATCAAACCCTTGGGCTTCTGGATCATCAAATCCTTGGATTCCTGGATCATCATATCCTCAGGTATCTGAATCATTGATTCCTTGGATTCCTGGACCACAGGATCCTCGGATTTCTGGATCATCAAATCCTTGGATTTCTGGATCCTCAAGCCTATGAATTCTAGGTCGCCAAGTTCATGGCTTCTCAATCCTCAAGTCCTATGCTTCTTGGTCCTCAAATCCTTGGCTTCTGGATAATCAAATCCTTGGCTCTATGGATCCTCTAGATACCTACTCATGTCCTTGATGCCTTGGTTCCCTCATTCTTGGTCTCAAATCCTTGAACTTGAATCCTCAAGTCCTTGACGCCTGAGTCCTCGATCCTTAGTTTTACAGTTTCTTGAATCCTTGGCTTCTCGGTTGTCAAATCCTCGGCTTCTCGGTTGTCAAATCCTTGGCTTCTGGACCATCGAATCCTTGGCTCTCTAGATCCTCAAGTCCTCAACGCTTGAATCCTTGGTTCCCTCATCCTCCGATCCTTGGCTTCCATTTCCTCGAGTCCTTGGCATCTAAAAAAGGCGACATATCGCTAACAGGTGTCAGTATCGTTGTAGTATCAAGGCTATCAATGACATGATTTTTCCGAGACTTTACAGGACTTCAATCTTTTTTGTACAATATCTTGGAAAACAACAAAAACATACAATTTGACGCGATGGCTCCGAAGAACGCCAAAATTTGGTATCGCTGTAGTATCGTCTACTTTGTCGCATTCGATCCTACTGCGATACGACTTCGATACCATTCTAACCTATACACTGCTCTTACAATCGTTAAATAGGCTCTCTGATTATTGTTGTTGTTGTTGTTGTTGTCCAAAACAAACACAACATCCTCAATATACAATCGTGAAATGTTGATATCAATGACCGCGCTATCGGTGTTATCTGATACCTGCTGATAAGATCGACAAGCCCAATTTTTACTCGCCTTCATCCGGTGGTATTTCGGTGTTGCACTCTCCACGCTTGTATCCGAAATCATTTACGTTTGCAAAAAAAAGGATAGTGGATTTTTCAGAAATCAAAGCGCCAATAAGGGAGGGAATTCTTCATTATAATTAAATTTTTATGTTATACCCCTGCTATGGATTAATTTGTAAATATGCTGCTAATTTTTATATCAACTCTCTCCTCTATCTCCGGTCTGTAGCGGCTAATGCTCTTCTGTAACATTAATAGTATTTTTCGAACATATTTTCAGACTTGAATAGGTTTCGCATTGAATGATTTACTCGAATTTCATTCATACGTAGATCCACGCAGTATTAAAATGTTACGTATTGTCTTCTAATGTTTCGCCCGTTCGGAATATATTTTATATGTCTTTTTTATTTTTCTATAACGGACGTTTCCTAATGAGCGGAAATTTATTTTCGAAAAATATTAGATCGTAGACATTTTTACGTATGCATGGTGCGTAGGCCGCTCTTGCGGTGTGCGCAGATTATTCTCCTTGGACTATCGACCACTTGACAACAAAATCATGTTCTTCATGTACAGAAAATCATGCAATGCAAAGTTTCTCGGTGTCGCTTGGCACAAATTTCTTCGAGTTGTTAATCTTTTCAAAATTCCAGTTTTCCGAGCGATAAACAATGGAAATGTTCGATGATTTTTGACGGATTTTAAACGAATGGATACCTCATTGTGTCTTGAAATAACAAGGAAACAACTTGAGTGCAAAAATGTCCGATTTTTAAAAAAATGTTCGCAGTCCAAGTGGTATAACTGCGTATATCCGCCTCGGTTAGCGATTTATTATGGTAAATTTGAAAACTAATAAGTAGGCGAGTGTGGCGCTGATATTCGACATTTTCATTAACAATTTATGCCCTTCGTAGAACGTAATGCCGACATTTCAGTGTCCGATTTTCGGTTTTTCTCACTCACCATTTTATCGAGGGACCTAACGGGAAATGAGGGCTCGTTTTTAGTGCCAATACTGGGGCTTCAAGTGTGCGTTTCTATTGATTTTTTTTTAAATTTGTTTTTATTATAAGAAACGAACATAATGCGGGTCTTTTATATTGGAAAAATTTTATTGTAACTATCGATGATAAGAATATTATATACTAGGTCGCTCTCTTATGGCGAGTCGCACCGGGGACGCTCGTGAACAAATGGAAGTCGTTTGCGCTTGTTTGTACTCCGCAAGTGTTGGTGAGCGTTCACGAGCGTTCGGATTTGTCGCAGACGCTTATTAAAACGTCCATGCTGGTAGTTCATGAACCAGCAAGCGCGTCTGCCCTTCATGAGCGTTCGGATTTGTAGTGGACGCTCACAAACACGTCCATGCTGGTCGATCATGTGCCGAAAAAACGTCTGAGATAAACCGAACGCTTGTGAAGGGCATTGACCCTTTTCCCTCCATGAGCGACCTGCATGGACGAGTTTGGGAGCGTCTGCCACTCTCCTCCATGCTGGTTGATCATGAACCGTCAAGCGCGACTTCCTGTTCACGAGCTTTTGCACACAGCCCAGACGCGCACCATGCTGGTCCTTCATGAACAAGGGCAAATGCCGTTCGGATTGGTCCCAGACGCTCATGAATACGTCCGCACCGGATGGCACGAACGGACAACCGTCGACCCTTGGAGACGCGTTCGTGATCGACCCTTGGGGACGTGTTCGTTATCGACCCTTGGGGACGTGTTCGTGAGCGTCTCTGAATAAATACGAACGCTCGTGAAGGGAATTCGCGCTCGATTGTTCGTGATCGACCCTTGGGGACGTGTTCGTAATTGACCCTTGGAGACGTGTTCGTGATCGACCCTTGGGGACGTGTTCGTGAGCATCTCTGAATAAATACGAACGCTCGTGAAGGGAATTCGCGCTCTATTGTTCGTGATCGACCCTTGGGGACGTGTTCGTGATCGACTCTTGGGGACGTGTTCGTGATTGACCCTTGGAGACTTGTTCGTGATTGACCCTTGGAGACGTGTTCGTGATCGACCCTTGGGGACGCGTTCGTGATTGACCCTTGGAAACGTGTTCGTGATTGACCCTTGGGGACGTGTTCGTGATCGACCCTTGGGGACGTGTTCGTGATCGACCCTTGGGGACGTGTTCGTGATTGACCCTTGGGGACATGTTCGTGAACATCTCTGAATAAATACGAACCTCGTGAAGGGAATTCGCGCTCTATTGTTCGTGATTGACCCGTGCTGACGTGTTCGTGATCAACCCGTGCTGACGTGTTCGTGATCGTCCCTTGGGGACGTGTTCGTGAGCGTCTCTGAATAAATACGAACGCTCGTGAAGGGAATTCGCGCTCGATTGTTCGTGATTGACCCTTGGGGACGTGTTCGTGATTGACCCTTGGAGACGTGTTCGTGATTGACCCTTGGGGACGCGTTCGTGATCGACCCTTGAGGACGTGTTCGTGAGCATCTATGAATAAATCCGAACGCTCGTGAAGGGGATTCGCGCTCTATTGTTCCTGATCGACCCTTGGGGACGTGTTCGTAATTGACCATTGGGAACGTGTTCGTGAGCATCTATGAATAAATCCGAACGCTCGTGAAGGGGATTCGCGCTCTATTGTTCGTGATCGACCCTTGGGGACATGTTCGTGAGCATCTCTGAATAAATACGATTCGCGCTTATTCCTTCATGACCAGCATGGACGTATTCACTTACGAAGGCTTGTGAAGCGCATTTGCGCTTGTTCGTTCATGATTTTGGGCGCGTTCGTCATCATTTGCGCGCAAAATCAAAACGTTCGCGCTCGCCCTCGGTGCCTCGCCGGAAAATATCTCTTAAGACAATAGGAGTCGTTAAGCTTTTCTATGTGTCAGCATCCGAAACGCAGTAGTTTACGACGTACCAAAGATATTCTACGTATCGTTAATGACAATTAAGTTTAAGGCATTTTTTGCGAAAATGCATTCTCCTCCATTATTTATTGTATTATGACTGAAATATAGAGGTTTATTCGATAATGTCTGTCTCGTTTTACCTATTTAGCCTCTCATTTGAATGACTTTGACCGAATGTTGTTGACAAAGTCCATCTCTTAGGTGTCAGCCTAATCGTTCTGACTGATCGGCGGTTTTGTCTTCGGTTCGGACGATTGTCCTCGTTGATGTTGATGGATTCGGATATTTTTCGGGCGAATTGCCGGAGAATTTTCAAGCCGTTTTGCTTCATCAAGTTTGACTTGACCGGCGTCAATGGTTGAACTAGAAAAATTATTAACCTCAAAATTGATTATTGATGGAAGATTTGAAGAAATGCAATAATCTGAATTTCTTACGAAGTTTTAGAATTTTCCACGAAAAATCCTAGTTTCGCAAAAGACGTCAAAAAGTTTATATTGAAATTATGTTTATTATTGATGACTTGTAATTCAAAAAAGTGAGTGAGTGAGAGGGGGAAGGGTTGGGGTGTTCATGGGTCCAAGGACATGCTCCAATACCTTCCTGGTAGTAAAAAATTAAATTACTATCGCCAAAAAAAAATTCGAAGTGAAAATTATTTGATTTGATTTTTTTGGTATGAATAAACCCCAACTATTCTCGCCGGTCACCAGAAAAATTAGATAACACCTACCCCGTCCGTAAACTCTTTTTATTTATTTTTTTAATGCAATTTTTTTTATGATACCTACCATTTATGAGATAGACCAACAAACCACCTTGTCCTTAGAATACGTAGCGTGTTAATCGATTAGGTATCGATAGGTAATAATTAGCTCTACTAATCACCGCTAACCGCGACGAATTTAACTAATCGAGGTGATCCGTGCCGGGATAAAAGTTTCACGATGCGTTAGCAGGTACATACTGGATCAAAATTAGGTAATTCTCAAGCAGGAAATTTACCAAAGTACCAAAAATGTCTGGTCATACAACATCGATTTCGCTATTCTCAGTTTTTAGGTGTTTTTATTAATCCCTACTTATCCCGACTAGTTCCGAGCCACTTCTTGAGGCGGCAGGGCACGCCCGGGGCAACTTCGGAACGGCGGTCTTACTTTACTTACTTTCATAAATGTCTGTTTTACAATTTATATTTTTCAACATGTTTTATCCATTATTACTTAATTTTTACCTCATTTATACCTTATTATATTAATATTTACCTTTTTATTACCTACTTAATTTTTACCTTATTATCACTTTTTTTACTTACTTTCATATATCTTTGTTTTACAATTTATATTTTTTTAACTCGTTTTACCCATTATAATGCTAATTGAATTTGTGAAACACAGAGTTAATCCGAAGACAATAAGGAAGCTTAATAAATAGGCCGGGGATCGGCTTCGTATAATTTTGTTAATCGATAAGAGTCGGCTCCTTCTTGGAAATATTGTGGAAAAATACGGCTTCGATTCATTTTTTTTCCTCGTAATAAAATTTAGATTGTATTTGTACCATTGATCCCCCGGCCCAGATCAGCCTTGGGGTAATAAAACTGAATTTGTTACCTAAACAGATTGAGAAATTGACCTAATTTTCCACCCCTGAAATAAACCGGTGGTGCGTAGGTAACACATAATACTTCCATATTTTGATACGTAAAAGTGTGAGACAATTTTATCATATTTTGACTTCTTTTAAGGGTGTTTAGGCCAAAAATATCAAAAAATTCACTATTAAAATTTTAAAATTCGCCCAAAATAAAAATACAATACATTATTGAAATATAAAAAATATCCACATATTCTGCAAGGTAAAACAAAGATTTTGAGACCAAGAACGCTCAAATCGGTTCATATTTTGACCGCTTTTGAGGGTTTTTAGGTCAAAAATATCAAAAAACACTACGCAAATTTTGAAACTCGCCTAAAATGAAAATACGCCAAGTTATCGGAATATAGAAAATTTCCAATTATTTGGCAATGTAAAACGAAGATTTCAAGACCAAGAACGCTCAAATCGGTTCATTTTTGTGGCCGGAAAAGAATAAAATAGAAAACGCTAAAAATTCTAATATATCGGAAGTACTGTCAGTTATTCGAATTTTGATTAAACAGGTTGCCTTGTTGAGACGAACATTTCAGTTCAAGAAATTTGAAAAAAGGTTGAGAATTGAGGGAGCTATGGGCATTTTTGTAAATGACCACAGACGGACATAGACACTTTTCGGGAAGCGATTCTGAGTAAAATTCACTCAGAAAAATTCACACATTTAATGTGCGTAAGTAAAAGTTTTTTCTGAAATTTCGATTCTCGATTTTAGCACGAAAAATGAACAATCGCCAGGTAAGGAAAGTCGTGCTGTTCGCTCGCCATTCAATGATCCGGAGAGTGGAAAGACTCAAACCTGCGCCACTCTGTACCGCGTTACAATAGCTTGAGAATAAAGACAGCTGCTTGAGATACATTTATCTCGAGAATAACCCTAGTGCCCTCATCTTGCGACCTTTCAGGTTCCCCGTTTGAAAAGGCAGTTCGAGTGTCATCCACTCTGATAAATGGAGGAAAATCCTTTTTTTTACCGGCGAGAAGAAATTATTTTGTTTGCAGTATTGATTTAGTCACTGAATATAATATATTCAAATTTTTTATATTATAAAAACATGGATTCCATCCGAAATATTCGAACTGATATGATACTCATACTCGAAGGTCGAACGAAAGATAAACACAAACTGATAGATAAACACGAAATAAACACTGATAAACAACAAACAATGGAAACACTGTTTAACTGAAGGTAAACAACACGCGATAAACACAGGTTATTTTGTTTAAACAAAATGTACAATTTTGTCCAAACAATGATAAACACAAGATAAACAGTGATAAACTGAAGATAAACGCAGGATAAACACTGATAAACTTAAGATAAACACAAGATAAACAACACACGATAAAACATTGATAAACGAGATAAACACAGATTATTTTGTTTAAACAAAATGTACATTTTTGTCCAAACAATGATAAACACAAGATAAACACTGATAAACTGAAGATAAACGCAGGATAAACACTGATAAACTGAAGATAAACACAAGATAAACAACACACGATGAAACACTGATAAACTGAAGGTAAACACAAATTATTTTGTTTGCAGTATTGATTTATCCACAGAATATGTCATGGAATCCGTGTTTTTATAACATTAAAAAAAATTTGGATTCCATCCGAAATATTCAAACTGGTATGACAGATAAACTAAAGATAAACACTGATAACTGAAGATAAACACATATTATAGAGATAAACTGATGATAAACTCAAGATAAACCTATACAAATATTTACCTAGATATATATTACATATTATATCTATTACAGATATCGGGTACAAGTGCAAAGGTTGCGTCGTCTGAGCGGTTCCGGGCGGCTCAATGGCGGTCCGCGCGGCTCAATGGATTCCGCGCGGCGGCTCCAAGCTCAGTGTATATAAAGACACGGCGGCGACCGCTCGTACGCTCCACTATGAACCGCGCGCCCGCGGCTCGTCCTCCGTTCGCCCTCGTCCATCTGCTCGTCCTTCCGGGTGAGTCTGGGACGGGAAAATTCGAATTTGAATTTTATTTTAATTTTTTTCGTTTTTATAAAACATCCGATCAAATTCGGCAGCTACCGGAAATAATTTAGAATTTCTCGTTAATTTCGAGGTATCGCTGTTTTTCTTTAAAAAGTCAGGAAAAAATTTAACACCCCCTGAAAATTTGTTACCTAGTTTCCGTTTCAAAGGGTGTATTATTCGAATCGACAATAAACGAATTCAGGGGAAAGGAGTTTTCGTAGAATTTAGAAATTTCACCGAAAATCCCGTCTCGAAAGATCCCTACCAATAGGGGAGCCGCCCGGAGATGCCAAATATTCGAAAGCGCTCAGAAGATGTGATAATAATCACATTTCATTCATCTTAGCATTGTTTAAGAATGGATTTTTTTTCAATAATTATTTTCATCATTTTTATTTTATTCAGGTACCTACCAATTTAATTTATTTTTTTTTATTTTTTGTGGCTTGGACGAAACGTGGAGAATTTTTCAATCTAAATGATTTTTTTTTGTGTTACATTTTGAGTCGACAGCCACCGGAAACGATATCCCGACGTGGAAAACATGTTTATATTTAATCGGTTGCCATTATTTCAGCCATGGATCCAATCCAGATTGCTTACTACCCAGTCAGATGGCTATTTATTACTCGTAAGTAAAAAAAAAAGCCGTCGAATGTCCTCGTGTCAGTAATGTGATGTCTAGATGTCTTGTTAAGTCGGTATTGTCAAATTGTAGTGCATTCTAACGAATCGTGGCATGTATTGCTTGTATTTCGAATATAATATATTCGAAGGATATTATCCTGGATAGGTAGAAGGTAGGTTCAAAGCTACCTATTTTTTGACAAGCATGAATACGGCGCCCATCTTGGCTCGTACACCATTTCGAAATTTTCCAAAAAAAATAAATAAAAAACTGAAAAAGTTGGTGTTTCTTATTTAACAATTGATTGCAGACGTTCCGTACGAAAATCTCAAATTTTTTTTGTCGGATAAAATTCAAGCATGAAATTGAATTAATGCATTAAACGCATGCTGGATTCGTCCTTCCTATACCTTGTTACGCATTTGATGCTTACAAGGCCAAAAATGTTCAGAAAAAACAATAAAATTACCAGCAGTGCCTAGATAACACACAATATTTCCATATTTGATTTTTAACAGAATTTGATTACATTTTGACTACTTTTATGTGTGTTTAGGTCAAAAATATCAAAAAAATTGGCTATGCAAATTTTGAAACCCTCCTAAATTTACTCAAATACGAGGTCAACTCGATATCCGATAAACTCGGTACCCGGTTAACTCGGTACAAGATAAACTCGGTAGGTATCCGGTAAAGTGGGGGGAGTGCGATAAAGTAGAATGGCAGCTTGAACGAGTTATGAGTAACAGGAGATTTGAACTGGACAAGAGGTAAACTCGATATCCGATAAACTCGGTAGGTACCTGGTTGACTCGGTACCAGATAAACTCGGCACCCGGTTAAGTGGGGGGAGTGCGATAAAGTAGAATGACAGCATAAACGAGTTATGAGTAACAGGAGATTAGGACTGGACAAGAGGTAAATTCGATATCCGATAAACTCGGTACTTGGTTGACTCGGTACGAGAGATAAACTCGGCACCCGATAAACTGGGGGAGTGCGATAAAAAGTAGAATGGCAGCTTAACGAGTTATGAGTAACAGGAGATTAGGACTGGACAGGAGGTAAACTCAATGACCGATAAACTCGGTACCCGGTTAAATTGGTGCAAGATAAACTGCTAGATAAAAGTTGGGTAATTTGAAAAATGATAATAAAATCAAAAAAAAAAATTAACTTGCAATTAAAAAATAGAAAAAATAACCAAAAAAAATTAATCTGATGTAAAAAATTAAATATTAAAATTTGAAAAATAATTCAAAAAATTACTAAGCACTTAGGTATTTCATGAAATAAAAATAACTACTTCGTAAGTATAGAAGTAAAAATGGAATGAAAAAATGGATGGGAAAAAACATGAAACTATTTATCTATGCTGATGTTGAAAAATTCCTATGCTGGGAGTTTGTTTATTTTTTTATGCGTCATTAAAAAATAATTTTACATTCTTCGTACTGATGGATTGCCAAAATTGTCGAAATTTATCGACCTACGGATTGATTTTAGTAGATCGGGTCCAAGCACAGACGGGTTTTGCCTTTTTTTCATCGTATTTGAAAGGATTGAAAACGATTTTTTTTAGTTTTTTATAAAGGAAATTTTTCCTGGGGGTAATCGATTTGATTTTCGGAATATTTCCATATCTTTAGGGCGTTCACACCTAAGATAATGAATCATTATTAATGATTCTTCCGTTCAAGCTTCGAATATTGTACTGAGGAAGCTCTCATGACGAAAAATACTCACTTATCCGATCTATTATTTATGGTGACCGAGTACCTGGAACTTTGGAGCACGCGATTGTCTGTGAGAAAGGAAGTATCGAGAATTAACATTTCCTGACTCAGATTCTTCCAAATTGACAAAGTTTTCCAAAGGTTTCTCATGACAGGATTAGCATTCAAAAGGGCACCTGGTATTTCGGGACTTTTATTTATATTGAGGAAGTTACCAATATAGTCCATACAAGCAATCTTAACATTTTAATAGCCACAAAAAAAAAATTGAAAAAATTAGAAAATTTTGAAAGGGAAAAAATTGGAAAGTGGAAAAACGTGAGCAAAATTTTCGTTCTAAAAAAACGTTAAAAAATTGTAATTTTAAAAAATTTAGCAATTTTCAACTTTGGCCCTATTTTTTGCCTATTTAAATTAATGTTGGAAAGTTGCAAATATTGTGAATGTTGAGGAAATTTAACGGGCTTTCCAACGGTATCCTCATTTTTGCAATTACTTCAAAATTCAAGGGACTTATGGCAATTTTACTGAAACTAAGTCGAAAAGGCGAAAAAAATCTTCAAAACAAAAAACGTGTGCTTTCGTTAGGGCTCTCAAAAAATGTTGAGCTGAGCAAGTTAGTAGCCGAAAAAATTCAAAAATTTTCAAATTTCAAACTCAAAATATTGGTTTTTGGGAAAAAGTGCCAAAAAACTGGGCTTTTCGGAAAAGTAGTTTCGGTTTTCGGGGGTTTTCGGCTAGAAGCGTTGGACTTTTGTTCAGACCAGGGATAGGATTTTTTGTAGCCAGTTAAATTGCCAATAACTCGGTATCGTTGAAAGTTCGTTTCAAAATCTTATTCGCCAAAAAATTTCGACTTTTTTGAAAAAAATTTCGAAATTTTTTCGTTTTTTGTTCATATTTTGAGAACGGTTCAAATCAACGTTTTATAGACCACGGATTCTAATTGCTGAGGAAATTTCCAACATTTTTGGACTCGTGTTAATTTTTCGTCGGGCAACTCCTTCGGGCCGAAAATCCGCCTCGAAAATAACGGCCAAAAAAGTCGGGCTGTCCTCGGGGTTTTCTGTTAAACGGCTTGACCGATTTTGATGTGTCGCACCTTATTTTGTTCGTCTTAAGTAGAAGAATGGAAGAAAACCCAAGCCAGCCGATTGACGGTTCATATCCAATTACATGATTAGCTACAGTGGCATGAATATATTCGTGTACCTGATAGAATCTCCTTTGATTGGCTCGTTACATAAGGCGAATAAAAGTTGTATAACTTGATAAACCCAATATCCAACTTCCTGCTGCATGCGGATTTTTCCACTCGACGTCGTCATTGTTGCAAGATCGCTTTTCGAAAAGTCAATTTGAGAGGCTAAAAAGGGAAAATTAGATCTCAAAGTGATGGTGCTACTTCTTTTCAAATGAAAGTCCCACCCCGGACAAAAGGATACAAAAGGACGTCATGCTTCGCAGGATAATGGCACTTTTCAACGCTGACCGAAACATGATTGCGAATCTTCGCATTACGGACGCCTACGCCGGTGTAACAAATGTTTTGTCTAAAGCCGATATGAGGATCTGATAGCCAATATCGAACGTGCGAGTCTTACGTATCGCGGGATTTTCGACAAATAGATGGCGCCAAAAAACGTAGAGCGCAAGATCCGGTTACGCGGCGGACCACCTGCGGCAAGCCGAAAAATATCGACGGTGCGAGCCATCATTTTAACCTTCGCATGAGTGCACGAAAATCAAAATTTTTCAGAAAATACACTATATGGCTATTCCTAGTAGCTGTAAAAAACTGTTGAACGGACAGAAATAGACATAGGTACTTGATAACTGTCACTTTTGCAATTATCTCGACAATAAATAGTCATAATTTCGAACTTAAAAAATTCAAGTCAAATCATTGACACAGTACCATTCATTATGGTTAAAAAAAATTAATTAATTTTTAAAAATTAATAAAAATTAATTTAATTTTAATAATTTAAAATTATTAAAAATATTTAATATTTTTAATAGGATGATTTTAATTTTTATTATATAATTAATCTAATTAATTTTTAAATTAAAAATAATTTAATAATTAATTGTATAATTAATAATACGTTAATTTTAACAATATTCACTCCCTCACTTTTGACAATTTTCGAAAGAAAAAAAACGAGGAAATAAAGCGTTAGGGAGTGAAATTTTCAAGGTTTTCTGTTTTTTTTTTAAATACCTTTTCGAAATTTATACTCAAGTAAATTTACTTTGGGCATAGAATGTAGCTTCATTCTCAAAATGAACGATTATTTACGTATTTTTATTTCTTCACTATAGAACCTATTTATTTAAAAGAAATTAAAATAATATTTTCTTCGTTTAATATTATATTTCATATAACGTAGCTTCATTCTCAAAATGAAGTACCTATTATTTACGTACCTATTATTATTTCTTTACTATACTATACTTATCTATTTAAAAAAAATTAAAATAATATTTTCTTCGTATAATAGATATTATATTTTATTTAACATATAGCTTCATTCTCAACATGAACGATTATTTACGTATTATTATTTTTTCACTTTTTTTTTATATATATTAAAACTATGTTTTTTTCCTTCGGTCAAAAAGCAGCTCAAATGTTTGCGATCTCAGCAATAATATTAGAGTCCCTTTATGTACTCCGTGTAGATTTTGGATAGGCTATATCTTGACTTAACAATAACTCATTTTCGTCTTACCATTGTTTCTGATGTTTGTTTGAAAACCGTTAACACGACTGGCCATGTTATCGATAGAGGAGGCCTTATCTTCAGGATTGAACCTTTGTCCGGGATAAGCTATTCGTGTTTTAAAATGTCCCAAATGGTAATCCATGGCCAATTGAAATATTCAGTTCATCGACTTGCAGCGAAGAAGAAGTTTGGGCGCTCTCGTGTTTTTTTTTATTTAATTTATTCGATTTAATTTTATTCCTGGCTCAAGTTATAACGGTTTTAGGCAAATGACGTAAAAACGGATATTCGATAAAGGCTGCTCGTCATTTTTAACAATATTTCCATAAGCTTCGTAATTTCACTTGAGAGACATTCTGGCACCAGTTACCCGATCACGATGAAAAAATACGACTTTGCGATGACTTTTTTGATGAAAACACGTAAGTTTTATCGCGTATAATTGATTATACAATATAATATTAATTATTATCCTCATATAGGTACCTTATTATTACTTAATTTTGTTCTTAATAATTTTCAATTCGAGAAGGCATGTATCGCCAAAAGTTACCCACCTTATGCTAAATAATTATACAAATATTACGTCAGAATAATTAAAGTGCGAAAATAGTAAAAATAAAGTGCCAACTAACCAGTTGCTAGGTACCAATTAGACAAGTAGTAAAAAAATAATTATTTAAAAAAATAAAAATAAAATAATTTACGAAATTGCTAAGTAGGTACTAAGGCACCTACCAAATTAGACAGAAAAACGACTCCTAAAAAATAAAATTGCAACAGTAAAATGAATTTAATTAATTGAACTAACCAGTTGCTAGGTACCGATTAGACAAGTAGTGAAAAAATAATTATTTAAAAAAATATAATAATTTTTGAAATTGCCAAGTACTAAGGTATCTACCTACCAAATTAGATCGAAAAACTACTGCTAAAAAATAAAATTGCAACAGTAAAATGAATTTGATTAATTAAACTAACCCGATGCTTCCAATTGGACAAGTGGTAAAATCTCCAAGGGGGTCGGTTGGAATAGACGACTGGCAGACAGAACTGACCGTCCTCATCCAATCCTTGACAGTCGAGAAGAATCTTCAATGTCAGGGCCGGAACTGGCGCTCTCCTTTATCTTCTGCTTGACTAAGGAGCGCCCGACTATTGTCAAGTAGGCTAAAACCGCTTGACACTAATGCGAAGCAATTTTGGTGTTCTTCCGCATTTTCGAGTAAATTGCCGGTTTGAAAAAGGAATTTACACGTACCTACCTAACTAATTAATGACTTTCGGAATTATTTTCGGAAAATAACCATTTTTAAAAAATTGAAATTAAAAAAAAATTAAATTGAGATGCTCATCCCGATTTTTTATATTTTTCTCCACTTGGGGTGTTTATTATGCTCAAAAATTTATTATAATATAATATATTTTATATTATACAATATTTGTTCAAAAAAAGCATTTAAAATTTCCATCGTGAGGCGGTTGAATGTATCAGTTTGACGGTTCGGTGTCAATTACTTTTCGAACCAAAGAGTGACAATCAGAATGGCGTAGATAATTCATTATCCGCCGAACACGCAAATATTTGTAATTGGCACGAACGCGGCTAAACTCCAATTTCGTTGTACCAAGCCTTTAACCTATCGATTTTGTAGAGCGAATTGTTGCCAAACAACCGGGCCAAAAGACATGGGGAACGCAATCTGGTAAACTATACTTTTCTAGGCCTCAGTACACTGTACCGTGCTAAGCCATACTATAAAATGATATACCTTAATATACTATGCTGTTATGTACCATTTGATTCGATAATATACTATAGGCACTATCACAGCGCAGTATACCATACTATACCACACTAAAATGTTATATACAACTCTGTGGAATACTATATTATAATATACCATACTCTAACGCAGTATATACTATTATAGTATACTACACAGTATACTATTATATACCATTTTATTCCATAGTATACCATAGGTACTATCACAGCATAGTATACCACTCTATGCCATACTATACTACACTGCAATAATAAATACCACTCTGTGGAATACTGTATCGTAATATACCGCAAGTATGGTATATGATATAGTACTATATCATGGGTACTATACCATATTCTACCACAGTATACCTATGCCACTCTATGCCATACTATACCACACTGCAATATCATATACCACTGTGTAGAATACTATATCGTACCACACTATACCAAATTGTGCTATACCATACTATACCTTACTTTATCATACCTACCAACGACCTTTTTGGTGACCAGGAAAAAATGAAGTAAAAAAATAGAAATAATAGTAGAAAAAATAGATTTCCAGTTCAAGAAATTTGAAAAAAGGTTGAGAATTGAAGGAGCTAAGGTCATTTTTGTAAATGATCAAAAACAGACACCCAGACACTTGTTCAGGAAGCAATTCCGAGTAAAAAAACATAGGTAAACGTTTTTTCTAAAGCTCCGATTTTTAATTGCAGGACTATTCCAATACTTCCATTAAATGGAGAGTAAATTTTACTTTGTAAAAGCAAGCAAAAACTGATTGATTTCTAGTTGGAATTATTGTCAACAAAACTACCAAGGGCGAGTCCGAGAAATGAACAAAAATGTTCCCGAAAATGATCCTGAACACCTAATCTGCTCTTGAACCGGACCGTAAGGGCGAGACCCGATCGTTAGTCTCCGCGCCTGACCTTCACTTGACGGGTGTATAGCATTGCGTCTACGCGGCAGTGCGTCGAAAATTATTTCACGGCACAGCGTCGAAAAATGGCTACCAGTCCTTCCGTCGAAAAGTGCATTCGGGTCAGCCCGTCTAACGCGCTCCCACTTTTTTTTATCGAAATTTAACTCAGTTTTTGAGCCATTGAAACCCAAGTTATTTTGAGCAAAAATAGGGAACAGTTTTCCGTATAAAACGTCCGCAAATTTCATGGTCTCTGAATTTTTTATTCTTGTTTAATTCACATAAAATCATCCGCCGAATTATAACGACGGACGGATCCGATTTCGAAAATTGGCCAGGCATTATGTTCGAATTCATGGAAATGATTCTTGGTGACCTTGGTGCCTTCCTATTGTCTATGATTACACGTACAGTCGAGTTGCTGTATGCTCATCGTTCCATGTGACGTTAATTGAATAAATCTGAACGACCAGTGCTCGACTATTAGCAATCGAGCTTTTATATAAAAAAAATTCAATTTGCACTTCTGGAAAGATATAATTTTGAGAACGTTTTCCGACTTTTTCGGAATTTTTACAAGAAATTGAATAACGCACAGTACTTCCGCGATGTCAGAGCAATTTTTAATATTTTCTCGTTAATTTGTTCTGACCCTACAAATAGACCGATTTGAGGAATTTTAAGATTTTGAAATTTCTGATTTTTTTAATGCCGATAACACACCGTACTTCCGTTTTGTAGGGGCTTAAGAGTGGGTTCATCAATACAGTATAATATACTAATAAATATAAAGTAATGTAATGTAAGGTAATGTAATATAATTTAGGGCCGGTTTATTGACAAAATTTATCTATCCGATATCAAAGGAAGCTAAGTATAGATGAACATTTCCAATGAGATTTTAACATTAAAATTTCATTTAAATGCCACCGTGGTGAAGTTTATCTAAAGCTTCCTTGGATATCGGATGGATAAATTTTGTCAATAAACTGGCCCTTAATGTAATTTAATGAAATGTAATGTAATGTAATATACTAATATAATATATAATATACAGTATAATATTATTCATTATCCATTATTCTCCAATGAAATTTTCCATGGAGACTAAAAAAGGAAATTGATAATCTACGTTTCCAAGAAACTACTTATTCGGAGGATAATGTTTATTTGACTAAGGGCCGGTTTATTGACAAAATTTTTCTCTCCGATATGGAAGGAAGCTTCAGATATACTTCACCATGGTGGTATTTACATCAGATTTCAATGTAAACGTCTCAAAGGTGATGGGTATCGGGTGCTTCTTTGGATATCGGGAGGATAAATTTTGTCAATAAACCAGGCCTAATAAACTGAATGGTTGAACCCAAGTGTTTTGAATTGTGCATTTTTCCAAGCATTAGCGAGCCTGGGAGCCATAAAGCACTCAAATAATGGATTTTTTTCAAATTTTTGCACGTCAAAAATATAGGCAACACTGCGTGCATCTGTTTTTCATCGTACTGTTAAGTTAACAGTGTTAACCGGTAGTTTCGCACAGTACATCATCACACGTCCTAGTAACATCGATTACTGTCATAGAACGGAATTAATGAGAGCTGATAATTAGCTACAGTAATTATTACTGCGCAGGCTTACAGGCCTCTAGATTTCAGCTGACGGTGCAAATTAGCGATCGCTCACATCCGCAGATTTGCGGAACGGAAGTCAAAAACACTGTAATCCGTTAGATGTATGCGAATATATGCAGATTGCCTGTAACTCATGAAGATTTCGCGTTCCCGGCAAAGGAAACTACTGATGTTTAACATTGTTTTCCCTTCTTAAAATTAAAAAAAAAAACTTAGTACCTAGGCGTTAATAATTTTCGCGTTTTTCAGTTTTAAATAGGACGTTTTGAATTTGTTTAATAAACAATTTCATATTGGTACCTGACAATAATACTGAAATTCCGAGGCCTCGTCATGATTTTCGGGCTATTCAAAATCTTTGCTTTCAATCGGAGATTTTCCCAAATCCGAAAATTGCCATTATGTTTGAGTTTTTTAAATGAAAAAATTACAATTTTTCCCCCATACCTGACAATTTCCCTATAGGTGCATGATTCCAGACAAAATACCTGAATTTCTGATAAGTACCTACCTGATTCCTGACAAAAATTCCCATGCATGGACAATTTTTCTAAAATGATGATTTTTATGATTTTTTTTTGACAACTCGGAATTTTTTTTTGAAATTATCAAATTATTATCATCTTTCAAGTTATTTTTAATAAACTTCTTTGGCAATTGAATTTTTTTCAAATAAAAAAATTACCTTTTTAAACGAGAAAATTAAAATTATTTTTCGAATAAAAAATGTTCATTTAAAAATTGCGGGCACTTTTAGCTTGGCAGGGAATAGTTTGTAATGAAAAAATTCCATACCTGACTTTCTGAAATTCTGAATCTAAAGCCATTTTATTATGATTATTTTTCGAAACCTCCAATTTTGAACTTTAACTTCGCTGACGTTTTTTATGACGAATTTTTCTCAATAAAATGAGGTGGTTTTCCTTTAAAATTCAGGGTCGATGTCGTGTCAGTTTTCGCCGTATTATCGCTGCAGTTCGGGTGAACTGAGGTGAAACGAATGGCCGCCCGGGTTACTCGAGCAAGAAATTACGACCTTAGGTCACCCCTCAGGGACTATCGGCTAATCTATACAGAATTCTAACTCCAGACAGAACTTGGAGGTTAGCACAAAAATTCGAAAAAAATTTTGTCCTAATTAATATTTTTTAATATTCTATAAAAATATTTTTTTATTTTTTTTTCAATTATTTTATCATATTTTTCAAATTAATGTTTTTTCATTTTTTCAAATCAATATATTTATTTTGTTCATAATATATTTATATATTATATATTCTTATTTATTTTTCTGTATGCATAGTTTCAAGAAGCGGTGTCCCATGAATTTGCTCTTATAAACGAGTATTAAATACTTGATTAAACTAAATTTTAGTTCACAAAGGGTTGTTCCAGGAGCGTGAGCGCGTGCATTATAAACGCCCCTGCGCATGCGTAGTGCGAGGTTTTTGCAAATCTCGTTGCTAGGGCGTTGCTAGGACCTGCCTACACTCGCGCTCCAGGAACAAACTTTTTTTTTGCAACAGGTAACCTTATTGTACAAAACTCATGGGATATTTTAGATTATGAATAATATTCATAATCTAATATTCATATTATCATGAAATTAAAATTATTATTATGAAATGTAATTATTATTGGAAATATTATAGGCAGGTAATTATAATATTATAACATTTATAATATTATTCATATAATATTCATACAATTTATATAAACATATCATAATATTATAATTATAATTTATAAAATGGATATAATTTATATAATTTTATTATCCGAATTATAATAGATTACAATGTTATGTATAACATTTATAGTCGTAATTTTATTATTAGAACATTTTAATCGCTGTAACAATTTTCCCTGAATTGTTTTCGGCTTTTTCTACTTTTAGACGTTTTTTTTTCACGACCAAATTCGGCACCTTCCGTAAAGCACTGGCTCGACTGTTAACGTCCTCGATCCAAATCATTCATGGCCTGTCAGTTCCGAGTCAATGAATGATTCGGTTCACTAAGATCGATTAGTGAAAAATTAGCAGCTCGTTACGAAAGTCAACAGTATCAAATAATTGTCCAAAAATACCCGTTTATCGCAGGCACAAAAAATAGTAAAAATATTAGATATAATAAAAAACATGCATAAAAAATATATTAATAAAAAAATTAAAAAAGTAGGTAATCATAAAAAAAATAATAATAACAAAATATTATACCTACTCAAAAGTCGGTTGATTCATAGGTCTCTTTGAAGAAAGCTGGTACAGCACCTTGACCCTAATGAATACTGGGATCCCCTTTGGTGACTAATCTAGGTACTTAGGGTCCCTTATGGGATTCATATCCTTGAGTGTTAATGACGTACAACTCTTTGTTTACCTTTCCCTTGTGGGCCACAAGTTGATACAATATCTGGGCTCTATATGTTTCAGGGCCATTCAAAGTCATGTTGAAAAAACGTTAGTTACCGAATAAATTTTTGTCCGACTGGAAACCGCTGAAATTTTGAGATATGTACAAAGATTTATTCGACTTGCGATATTCGAGGGTTTTTTATTTGATTATCGGACAGTACTTGCTATACCGAAGCGTATATTATTATTATTCGTATTATCTTATTATCATAATATCATATTAGATACTATTAGGGTTATTTACCTACCAAACGTCAACTTTGCCCCATAACTTGCCTTGCTGTTTTCAAATTTTTTCTTTTTGTCGTACCTTTTTCCTAATGTTTACTTACCATTTAAAATGATTTTTTCAACTATTTATTTTTATAACACTAATAGATGAATGTTTACATCAGTAGTAATGCATGCGATTATTACGTGTATTTTTTTCGATTTTTTTTTTTTATAATATACAATATTTTTGTAAATGTCGCAAAAATATTATTTTTGCGACGTTTACGAAAATTCGCAAAACGAAGCCCCCGCTAGAAAATGTTGGTCGCCGCGCGGTAATCCTCGGCGGGCCCGGCGGCTCGGAACAAAAGGTAGAACGTTAACATGGGACGCGCCAGTCGACCGACTCGGCCCGTCCTGGACGTTTCGAAGAATTCAAAATCGGTTCAGCGGCCGGCGAATCGCGATGACGGACGTCGTCGCGCCTGCTCCGTTCGCGGCGCTAATGTTCGTCCATTTTTCTGTTCCAGTGGCCTATTCGATGATATTTCACCGCCACGAGAATCTGTCCTTCACTTACGCGCAGATCGGATCGGGTAAGTGAGAGAATTTTTAAATTTACCCCGAATTTCACGTAAAAATTTTGAAAACTGATTTTCCAAAAAAAAAGGTTTCTATATGAATATTTTGCCTTTCCAATCAAGCACAATTAAATTTTTCTCCAAAATTTGTCTCCTAAAATTTTTTCAAAAGATGTTTGAAGCAAAATTCTAAATAAGTTTCTTACTTTTTTTAGATTTTGGACGTTTTCCCTTCCATTGTTGCGCTAATAATCGAGTGCTAAAATTTTCGAGCTTTTTCCCCGAATAAATCGAATTTTCACCATATCTTTAGCAATTTCCCACAAGAAAACTCACTTCGCATCCAATATTTTGATTTATTTCGATGTCTCTAGCGCTAGTAAGTTGACGAACTCACAACTACGTGTGGGAACTTGTTCTCAAATCGTCGGAACTGTTCTTTTGTAGTTTCCCCTATCGCGTCATGTTTATCGTTCGAAGTTCTGCCTGTTTTCCTATTCGGAACCGACGGAAGCGATTTGTCAGCATGCAAAAACATGAGCGCCTTTCAGTGAAACGCGTTCGCAAATTCGGACCACGACCTTGGCCGTGGCGTTAGAACGTTCACTTATCGTGAACTCTTGAATCAAAACGTCCTTGCCGGTAATCCTTGTTGAATATTTGATGCGCTCTTGTTGGAAAATTTGCAAAAAAATCCGGTGGAAAAATCATCATTATAGTGCCGTACTCAACAGCGTAGATGAGCATACCTTCTCGAGAGTTCCTTACGTTCAAACTTTCAACAGGTCCCATCACCCATCACCCATCACCCATCACCCATCACCCATCACCCATCACCCATCACCCATCACCCATCACCCATCACCCATCACCCATCACCCATCACCCATCACCCATCACCCATCACCCATCACCCATCACCCATCACCCATCACCCATCACCCATCACCCATCACCCATCACCCATCACCCATCACCCATCACCCATCACCCATCACCCATCACCCATCACCCATCACCCATCACCCATCACCCATCACCCATCACCCATCACCCATCACCCATCACCCATCACCCATCACCCATCACCCATCACCCATCACCCATCACCCATCACCCATCACCCATCACCCATCACCCATCACCCATCACCCATCACCCATCAACCATCACCATAAACTTCGAAATATTACGCAATTTAACGTTAACAAAAAACAATTTTTTTTCTCGTCTATTGCGTAAGAACTGGAGATGTTCCATCTTGAATTAATTCACAAGATAATTTGACGAGGGGATTTGGAATTTGAAAAAAATTATAGGTACCCATCCCCTTCGTAAACCGTGACTCGCAAAACTAAGTAGAAATATTTTTTCTTGATAAAAGAATCACGTGTTACAGAATGCTATCTGAGAGTAAAGACGGTAACACTCAGATTACTTGGTAGGTAATTACGATAATTTAGGGTCAATTACCGTTTTCCGCGTTCTGTCCGGACAAGTGATGATCCCCGAGCATTCCGACCGACCAAGGCCGGCAACACAAAAGTGCACCCGGTACAACTGAACAAACGGCCTCAATGAGCGGAGAGAATGGGCGAAAATTCATTTTTGAGCCCAACTCCCACTTTTTTACGTCACGTTTCGGATTCTATCTGAAACTCAATCTGAAACGCCAACTCAAACTGAAACGCTAACGAAAACAGTTAACTAAATTTCTGGAAATAAGATTCCAAAATGGAACTAAAGTTGATCAAGACTGAAACTCTAAACCAATCTCATCCTGAAACGCAAACTCAAAACCAAACCTAAACACCAACTGAAGCTCGGGCTCAATCTCAAACTTACCTTGGAATTAACCTCATACTCGACCTGGAACTCAATCTGAAACTCAAACATGCTCAAACTTGAACTGAAACTGGAACTCAAATTGAAACGCAAACTAAACCTCAAACTACTCCTCACAACCTAACAATGTAAAAACAACGAACCTAACTCCCTCTTGAACTTCGAGATCAAAGTCAACTTTGAGATCAAAGTCAACTTCGAGATCAAACTCAACTTCGAGATCAATGTCAACTTTGAGATCAAAATCAACTTCGAGATCAAAATCAACTTCGAGATCAAACTCATCTTCGAGATCAATGTCAACTTTGAGATCAAAGTCAACTTCGAGATCAAAATCAACTTCGAGATCAAAGTCAACCTCGAGATCAAAATCAACTTCGAGATCAAACTCATCTTCGAGATCAAAGTCAACTTTGAGATCAAAGTCAACTTCGAGATCAATGTCAACTTTGAGATCAAAATCAACTTCGAGATCAAAGTCAACTTCGAGATCAAAATCAACTTCGAGATCAAACTCATCTTTGAGATCAATGTCAACGTTGAGATCAAAATCAACTTTGAGATCAAAGTCAACTTCGAGATCAAAGTCAACTTCAAGATCAAAATCAACTTCGAGATCAAACTCATCTTTGAAATCAATGTCAACGTTGAGATCAAAATCAACTTTGAGATCAAAGTCAACTTCGAGATCAAAGTCAACTTCGAGATCAAAATCAACTTCGAGATCAAAGTCAACTTCGAGATCAAAGCCAACTTCGAGATCAAAATCAACTTTGAGATCGAAGCCAACTTCGAGATCAAAATCAACTTCGAGATCAATGTCAACTTCGAGATCAAACTCATCTTCGAGATCAATGTCAACTTTGAGATCAAAATCAACTTCGAGATCAAAATCAACTTCGAGATCAATGTCAACTTTGAGATCAAAATCAACTTCGAGATCAAACTCAACTTCGAGATCAAACTCAACTTCGAGATCAAAGTCAACTTCGAGATCAAAATCAACTTCGAGATCAAAATCAACTTCGAGATCAATGTCAACTTTGAGATCAAAATCAACTTCGAGATCAAACTCAACTTCGAGATCAAACTCAACTTCGAGATCAATGTCAACTTTGAGATCAAAATCAACTTCGAGATCAAACTCAACTTCGAGATCAAACTCATCTTCGAGATCAAACTCAACTTCGAGATCAAAATCAACTTCGAGATCAAACTCAACTTCGAGATCAAAATCAACTTCGAGATCAAACTCAACTTCGAGATCAAAATCAACTTCGAGATCAATGTTAATTTTGAGATCAAAGTCAACTTCGGGATTCAGACTTCTTTTTGATTATGTCGTGACTCTTGTTTTACTTCTATCCTTGGGCAGGTTGGTTTGTGTTTTTACCTGCATCTGTTTCGGATTTCTATTCAGTTCTAGTATGAACTAGGTACTATAATCGCAATTTTTTAGGACTCGGGCGTTGTATTCAGCTGTTTAAACAATAATAATTTTTCACGATTTCCATCCTCATCGTGGGCATGTGAGTATTCTCGTTTTTTCAAACCTGATTATATTTTTTCCTACAGTTGAAAAACGTCCGAAAATCGTTCCACCTGATGACATTTTTTACAATGCCGCCTGCGAACCGTGGCTGCTCTAATGATAACTTGTCAACACGGCGGAAGGAAACCTACACCTTTTACGCTTTGCTGGCTAATTTAGCTGAAAAATAATTCCATACAATTGCACGGCCGCTTTGTGCCCTCATTGTGAGCATGATGAACATTAAATTATCCAAGGTACGTCCTCCAATTGTGAATGAAATGCTCAAGGTCGAGTACGGCATTGAAATCAAATTTTCGATTGAATAAACCGTCAATGCTCAAAATGAGATAGCGCTAATTGGGATAAATTTTTGTAGAATGATATTTTTTTACAATATGTTGGCACTTGTTTCGGTTTTTCCCATATAAATCCTTGAAGGACATGGTTTTTGCCAAAACTCAATATAAACATTTTGAAAGTACATAAAATTTGCTACAATTTGAGCTTCAACAGAGCTTTGTAGCTGCAATAGCTCAGAAGTTACAGCCAAAAGAAAATTACTGATTTTTCCAAGAAAGGGATTTTTGAAATTTTTGTTTTTTTGCGGAAAACCCATTGAAGGAAAGTTTTTTGATAGCTACAGAGCTCAATTATAGTTCAAATTGTAGCAAATTGATGTTCTCTCAAAATAGTAAAACCGATAAAGGTGAGAAAATTAAAATTGAAACTAGCGCTCACATCACATCCTAAACAAAACGGCCTCGATGAGCGGGAGCAAAATTCGTAGCAATGAGGAACATGCATGAAAAACGAAATCCATTTTTTCCGCCAGAATGGTGCTGTTTAGGATGCGAAAATGATGTAGTGATGATCTTAAACGGAAAAACGACATTTTTCCTGGTGAAAAACGCTAATGAAAAGTGCCCTTTTGAACGTGGCGGGTAGCATTGTGACGTCACTGTGCGGGCGAGACTGCACGTAAAGTGACGGCAAAAGGCGAATGGCATCATATCAAGAAAAAGAAGAAGAAGAAGAAGACGTCATACGGCCTTGTTTGTTTTGATTATTTGGATTTTTCGTGATTTCGTCGTTTCATCGGAAGAAAGTCGTGATGAGTGCTCATAAAAGAAGGATCAATTTGTTGGTGGACGGTTTCCAAAAAGCCACGGCTGAGAACATTCCATTCGTCGATTTTGAAGCCCTACAAGAGTTTTATGAAAAGCACCCAGACGCCTCGCACTCGCATATTGTTCCCGCGCGACGTTAAACCAAAGTTTCCTCGTGCTTTCGGGCTTTGACGGCACGATCACCATTTTCTCCGGGTCTTTATTTCTGCACCCCCGCATGAAGCAATAATTGCTTAAATTATTTCTCCATTCCATATTGTCGAGTACTGAGTTCATCAACAAAGGTAAACAAACATCGCCCCGTCCTATCACTACACAACAAGCATGAACTCGGAGGAGGTTGCACTGGTGTTCACGAGAAGATGCGTAACCTTGCGGCTGGTCATTTCCCCGCTCGACTTCAAATCTGCAAATTTCACTGAGCCTCCCTCCTCTTTTAATTACCACTTTTCCGAACCGTCATCCACCATAACACCACTTTCGAAGCCTAAAAAGGAATATTATGGCGAAAAAACAGTTTATTTTTTTTCATGCATGTTCCTCATTCCCCCAAGATTTCTCATGAAAACCGTTACTCGAAAGAACGGTAATTTTCTTTCAAACTCGAATTATCCGCCATGATCTGGAAAATTCTCATTACTCACCTTGCATAAGTCGACTTGAGAATACTGTCATTAGCGTTGGTGGTACCCAATGAGGAAGAACGTGGTTTGTATTTGGTGCCTTGGTTTTTGGTCTGGCTGGTTCAACACGGAGATTGGAGTTGAATTTGGGTTTCAGCTGATTGTCAGTCAAGTCGTCCCCGGCGCTCCAGCATCACGTTCTCCAATTTGTCTTTCCTCAATTAGCGACTGGCGGGCGACAGAGAAAAATGTCTCCGCTTTTTCGGCCGAATAAAGCGGAGCTTTGCTTTTGTTTTGCGACAAATTTCGAATTTGCGACTTCCTCTGGGAAACATCGGAAGATAGGACAGCAGTCTATTTTCGGCTACGTCTTCTCTGTTTTATTGGAGTTTTATCGATCGAATTTTCCAGCTCATCGAGGCCATTCGGTTTAGAATGCGATGCGTGCGAGTTTCCATTTTACTTTTCTCACCTTTATGGGTTTTGCTATTTTGAGGAAACATAAATTTGCTACAATTTGAGCTATAATTGAGCTCTGTAGCTATCAAAAAACTTTCCTTCAATGGGTTTTCCGCGACAAATAACAAAAATTTTAAAAATCCCCTTTTTTGGAAAATTTAGTAATTTTCTTTTAGCTGTATCTCCTGAACTATTGCAGCTACAAAGCTCTGTTGAAGCTCAAATTGTAGCAAATTTTATGTACTTTCAAAATGGTTATTATGATCTTTGGCGAAAAACCTGTCCTTCAAGGATTTTTATGAGAAAAGCCGAAACAAGTGCCAAAATTTCGCGGTTTTCCGATTGTATTGGTACAATTTGGACAAAATATTTGAGTTATATGCCCCACTATGGTATTGAAATGAAGGTGATCAAATTCGGCATAATTGGGATCCTCGAAAGCTGTGTGGAGTTCTAGGGCCGATAATTAGGTAAGTAAAATGTGGGCCGAAAATCTAATATTCTCGTTTTTGGAAAATATACGACATTTTCAAAGAGCTGTATCTCCTGAACTGTTGCAGCTACAAATCTCTGCTAAAGCTCAAATTGTAGCAAATTTTATTTACTTTAAAAATGTTTATGATAAGTTTTGGCGGAAAACCTGTCTTTCAATGAGTTTTATGCAAAAAACCGAAAAAAGTGCTAAAATTTGGCCTCAATATTGTTGAACTTTTTTCTTCAGCCGCTCATACCGTTAAAACTTTTCGCAAATAAGTATTATCAGCTTTGTCAAAGTCGAATAAATTTGTGACAATCCAAGCGCCATCGCAGCTTTATAGGTCCAGTAGTTTCTGAGATATAGCCTGTCAAAAAATGGTAATCTTTTCCAAAAAATTGCATTTTCGAGTTTGCTATTTTCTGGGTCTAGTATCGATACCGAAAAGTATTCAATATTATTGTAATTCAAAACGCTTCCACAAAAAATGCCGTTTTTTTATCGCAACTCCGATCTTCGTCCAGGAAAAGGTATTTCGCATTTCGAGCAGGTCCGGCCCCGCATCACATACAACACGCCCATTTTTGGTTCGCCGTGTCCATGTCATGTCCGTTGAACTTTTCGTTTTTTACCCGAGACAGCCGACCACGCAAAATTCCCCGTATGTCCATTCCGTAGTCTTGAAAAAATTCCAAGGTCCGGTGTCGAATTTCGGTAGTGCAAATCCCCGGTCGCATGAAGCGTCAATATTTCAATATCGCACACCTTCGGCTCGATTTGGGGTGTCGCACCTTGACCTGTCATACTCAATTGGGTCGTTTAAATTATTTATAATCAGTCTTATATCGACTTGAAGATGGTGAGTCACATAGGTGACCTATGAGATTAGGGGAAGTCATATTTTCCGAGCTCGACGTATCTAGGCGAGAAACTCGAATTTTTCCATTTTCAGGACTTTCGTGCTTTTGAAACCTAGCGATTGTTAAAAAGTCAAAATTTCGAGCATCGAAAATTCACGTCATTTTATTGACATCGTTTGCGCATTTTTTGAGCAGTTTCCACCGGGATTGCCACAGGTTTGCACTCAAGAAGATAGATAAAGATTGGTTTTTGAAAAAAAGAGGGAGTGAAGGAGGAGTGGGGATTGAAGGAGGAATGAGGGAGTGAAGGAAGAATGAGGGAGTGAAGGAGGAATGAGGGAGTGAAGGAGGAATGAGGGAGTGAAGGAGGAATGAGGGAGTGAAGGAGGAATGAGGGAGTGAAGGAGGAATGAGGGAGTGAAGGAGGAGCGTGGGAGTGAAGGAGGAGTGGGGGAGTGAAGGAGGGGTGGGGGAGTGAAGGAGGAGTGTGGGAGTGAAGGAGGAGTGATGGAGTGGAGAGTGAAGAGGGAGTGAAGGAGGAATGAGGGAGTGAAGGAGGAGTGTGGGAGTGAAGGAGGGGTGGGGTGTGAAGGAGGGGTGGGGGAGTGAAGGAGGAGTGTGGGAGTTAAGGAGGGGTGGGGTGTGAAGGAGGAGTGGGGGAGTGAAGGAGGAGTGTGAGAATGAAGAAGGAGTGAGGGAGTGAAGGAGGGGTGGGGTGTGTGAAGGAGGGGTGGGGTGTGAAGGAGGGGTGGGGGTGTGAGGGAGTGAAGGAGGAGTGGGGGAGTGAAGGAGGAGTGTGAGAATGAAGAAGGAGTGAGGGAGTGAAAAAGGAGTGTGGGAGTGAAGGAGGAGCAAGGGAGTAAAAAAGGAGTGTGGGAGTGAGGGAGTGAAGGAGGAGTGGGGAGTGAAGGAGGAGTGAGGGAGTGAAGGAGGAGTAAGGGAGTGAAGGAGGAGTGAGGGAGTGAAGAAGGAGTGTGGGAGCAAGGGAGTGAAGGAGGAGTGAGGGAGTGAAGAAGGAGTTCGGGAGTGGGGAGTGAAGGAGGAGTGAGGGAGTGAAGGAGGAGTGTGGGAGTGAAGGAGGAGTGTGGGAGTGAAGGAGGAGTGTGGGAATGAAGGAGGAGTGAGGGAGTGAAGGAGAAGTGGGGGAGTGAGGGAGTGAAGGAGGAGTGAGGGAGTAAGCGGTTTATTACTGAAAAGTAGACCAAAATTCACCAGTATTTGAAAGCAATATTTATTCATAAAATTCTATGAGGGTGGCGCCTATTCATGGGTAGTGAGGGAGTGAAAAAATACATGTTGAAATTTATGCTCACTTGTGATTTCACTTCGGCTATGCAGCCCCCTGAAAATTAACGATTATTTACCATCCGTAAATTGTTCGCAGATTGGAACGGGACCTGCAAGGATGGACAAATGCAGAGCCCCATTCACATAATGACGAACAACGTTGCCGTTGACGACGAAGCTCAGCCGTTGGTTTTCGTCAACTACGATCAGGCGACTCTCGACGTGGAATTGAAAGATCACACGAGTACGTTGATCAAAATTCCTTCCAAAATTCTTCCAAATTGGGGTTGACTTTTGACTTCAAAATTAAGGTTGATTTTTAACTTGCAAATTGGGGTTGACTTTTGACATAAAAATTAAGGTTGACTTTTGACTTCAAAATTGGGGTTGACTTCTGACTCTAATTATGTTAACATTGATTTTGACTTCGAATTGATCATCGACTCTATCATCAATATTGATGTCAATCTTGGCATTGATACGAATTCGGTTCCTCTTGACGTTATTTATTGGAGCTCAAGCGCTTTCGGCCGTACGGCCCTCTTCAGGTGCTGTTTTTTCTCTCGTACAGAGCAAAGGGCCCTATCATTTGTCGTGCCGCAGGTGGCCTGTTTTTGACTTTAATTTAGACATAGATTCTGACTTCGAGTTTGCTATTGATTTTTTTTACAGTTGAAACACATCAAGTCACACGTCAGTTTAACACTTAATGACATTATGTTCGACATTGATTACGACATTAAATGCGATGTGGATTCCGATAATTATTATCAATTCCATCAATAATATCGATTTTGACGTCGAAATAAATGCTGAATCGACTTGGAGCGTAAAATGTTTTTTATAATGGATAAAAAATGAAAATATTTAATCGCTGCTGACTGGTGCTTAAAAGTAATTTTTTAATCTCCCATTGCAATCACTTTTACGAATGTTTTTCGTACCATTGCACAATATCCCGTTTAATAAAAAGCCCCAGGGCTCATCACGGTTTCGTAACGGAAGCGAAAGTGCGATTACATTTGAGGCGAGAACTTGAAAAGTGACAGGCACCTCAGATTTGAATGTTCGCTGGAAAATTGGAATATATACCGTTGAATAATAGATGAACTGGCACATTTCAAGGGCCTGTTGCACAATCGGGATGTTAAATTTTCATAATGCAACAGCAACATTATTTCCTACTACCCTTTGTCATAAGAAATTCATCGCTAATTCCTAGCATCTAGCATCTAGGTAACACACAATACTTCCATTTATTGATACGTAAATTTTTTTAGACAATTTAATCATGTTTTTAACTACTTTTGGGAGTATTTAGGTCGAAAATATCAAAAAACTCACTATAAAAATTTTAAAAGTCGCCTAAAATGTAAATGTTGCGCTTTTGTAAATGACCACAGACGGACACACTTGGATTGTGAGTAAAATTGTACAGGTAGGTACGTGAATATTTTTTCTGAAGCTCCGAAGTAAAAATAAAGAAAATTTCAAAAATATTTTAAATCGAAATTTTTCAAGTTGAATAGAACGATTTTTCAAATTCTTTCGGTAGATGTCAGACACTGGAAAATGCCGGCTGCATTTTGGCGAGCATTGTTGGCAGACGGGTTGCTGGCAGACGTGCAAAACAAAGTTATTTGCGAATGAAGTTACCTCAATCTGGACAGTTTGTATTTTATAGGCACGTCGTATAAACCTATGGCGTTAAGACTGATTATCACGCAGAGACTTTTATTCGCGCAAATTAAAATAATAATTCGATTACGTGCCATCCATAGAAAAAGTTAGTCTATTAGTTGACTAATAAGTCTATTAGTTACCTATTAAAAACACATAGGTTAGGGTAAAGGCACCTATTATCGACAGGTCTCCTATTATTGACAGTTCCACTTACATTACAAAAAATAAGCGTTTGGCACCTCCTAGTAATTATAACTCTATGGTAACTAAGAAAGCATCTAACCTGCTACCGTTTCCCGCCAAGATCATGTCTCTCTTTGATTATATAAAGGCTTGAGATAAAGGTTTCTTTCGGCAGTCGCGGTTAAGCTGGTTTTGTTAACGATTCGGCTAAGGAGGTGAACCTAAATTTTTCATATTTAGACATTTTAATTTGATGTTTTTTTGATTCTGATTGTTTGAATAGGTTGATAGGAAGTCTTACCTGCTACGTAGCTGTTTGAACCGCTCATTTTGTGGTTAAAATAGCATTTTGAGGGTGTCGATAATTGGGGTTCGAAAAAATAGGGTTTTTCCAATTATTGACAGGGTGTCAATAATTGGAATTTGTACGAAATCTTTAATTAGCGACTCATTTTACTTGAATTTTTATTTAAAATTGAGTGGTATGGTTATTTTTTGAAAATAATAAGGGGATCCTATTTTTGACAGGGGGTGTCTATAATTGGTGACAGCAGGTGTCAATAATTAGAATCCCTCTCTAGTAGGTATATTATTGACAGCCTCATATGTCCATTTTTTTATTTTTATTTTTATTAATTTATAAGTGCTTGTACAACAGTACTTAACACTAAATGACGTTCAGGTTCAGTGCACAAAACTCATCCACACTGTATAATATATAGTAATCCCATATTATGTGATTACTGACTAGAATGTTCTTCAGCCTGTGTTTTAATTTATCATGCGTCAACTGCGAGATCAAAGTCAACTTCGAGTTCAAACTCAACTTCAAGATCAAAGTCAACTTCGAGATCAAAGTCAACTTCGAGTTCAAAGTCAACTTCGAGTTCAAAGTCTACTTCGAGTTCAAACTCAACTTCGAGATGAAAGTAAACTTCGAGTTGAAACTCAACTTCGAGATCAAAGTCAACTTCGAGTCAAAGTCAAAGTCAACTTCGAGTTCGAACTCAACTTCGAGATCAAAGTCAACTTCGAGTTCAAAGTCAACTTCGAGTTCAAACTCAAATTCGAGATCATAGTCAACTTCGAGATCAAACTCAACATCGAGATCAAAGTCAACTTAGAGTTCAAACTCAACTTCGAGATCAAAGTCAAAGTCAACATCGAGATCAAAGTCAACTTCGAGTCAAAGTCAAAGTCAACATCGAGATCAAAATCAACTTCGAGATCAAAGTCAACTCAAAGTTTACTTCGAGTTCAAACTCAACTCTAAAAAATATATTTTATGTTCACTTGTTCCTTGAAGACTGTTTTTGAATTATTCATACCCTAGCCCGTACCTCATTTTTACCTGTCAATAATTGGTTCACTTATGAGTCGATAATTGGATTTCACCTGTCGATAAATGGTGAAAAAAACATAGTTTCAAAATTTGGCTTAAAAACATAAATGATCGTATTTCTTTGAAATACTTACATTGCAAATATTATCCTAAGTAGCAGGCAAGTTTAAAAATCGAAGAAAGAAACGGATAGAATGATAAATAAGGGCGTTACGGAAATATTACCGCGAAAAATTTCTTATGGTGTCAATAATAGGTGCCTTTACCCTAAATAATAGTTAAACAGAACGTTAGGTCTTGCCAAGACAAACATCCCAGTTCAAGAAATTTGAAAAAAGGTTAAGAATTGAGAGAGCTATGGTCATTTTTGTATATGGCCACAAACGGACACACCGACACTGGACCGGAGGTACCCGGTGAACCAATATCCGATAAACCCGGTACCCGGTTGACTCAGTACCAGATAAACTCGGTACCCACCCGATAAACTGGAGAGCTAAAAAGTGGCTGAATGGCGGCTTTGCGTAACAGGGGATTAGGACTGGACAGGAGGTACCGGTAAACTCAATATCCGATAAACTCGTTACCTACCCAGTTGGCTCAGTACCCGATAAACTCGGTGCGCGGTTAACTCGGTGCGCGGTTAACTCTGTACACAGTAAATTGGGAGACTGCGTCAACACAATGCTGAAGGCGCCTTAATACGAGCTGTGAGTAACAGGTGATTAGGACTGGGCAGGAGCTACCCGGTAAACTCAATATCCGATAAACCCGGTACCCGGTTGACTCAAACTTGGTACCTACCTGATAAACTGGGGGAGTGCGCTAAAAAGCGGCTGAATGGCGGCTATGCGTAACAGGGGATTAGGACTGGACAGAAGATACCGGTAAACTCAATATCCGATAAACTCGTTACCCAGTTGACACAGTACCCGATGAACTCGGTGCGCGGTTAACTCGGTACACAGTAAACTGGGAGACTGCGTCAACACAATGCTGAAGGCGCCTTAAAACGAGCTATGAGTAACAGATGATTAGGACTGGACAGGAGCTACTCGGTAAACTCAATATCCGATAAACCTGGTGCCAGACAAACTCGGTACACGGTCAACTCGGAGCCAGATACAATCGGTACACGGTTAATGTGGTACCCGGTAAATTGGGGGAGTGCGTAAAAAGTTAGCTATACACGAAGAGATTCTTAGAGCCTAAAAGTGTATGAGTATATAATATGATATATCATACAACCATTTTCGACTCATTTTTATAATAATATATTAGTACATACCTATTATAATATAATATTATTGTATTAAATCATTATTATATCAGATTATTGCATCTATTAATTATAATTATATCATTATAAAATAGGTATTATAATGTACTACTAGTAAAATATACTACCTAAAAGTGTATGCGTGTATAAAATAATAAATAATAGTATATAAATTAATATATAATATTATATAATGTACCTAATGTATCATTTACTCATACAATTTTAGGTAGTATATTATAGGTACTAGTACTAGTAGTATATTATACTACCTATTATATTATAATATAATTTTATAATTAATATAATAATATAATATATTATAATCAAATTGTGTTAAAACTGTATCAAAATATGGAAGTATTATGTGTTATCTACGCACCGCTGGTTACCTGAAGCGCCGATCCGATTTTCGATTTTAAGACAATAATTTCATTTTTTTATAATTTCATATTTAGTGAGTAAAACATTTATCGAATTTTCTAAACACATACCTACTCGGCGTACGAAATTGTAACACCCGGCGGTGTTCATCGGCGGCGTCAAAGGGCCCAGATTAGCCTATTGTCTAGCATAATAGGCGCAATCCTTGCTCCTGATTGGAGCCACCATGGTCAGTGTCAATCACCATCATGCAGGGGCTGATCATGGAGGATTGATTTAACGAGGTTAACATCGGCCGAACAATGAAACGCGAACCCCGACCGACCCCAACTGTTGACTGTGGTCACTGCCGCATCCCAACATAAAACGACGGATAAAATAGTTGAACTAATTTTGAAAAACTCAAAATCTTGACTGCGGTATTTGTTGTTGAACTCCGTTTTCAGTTTCTATGAGTATGACTATTCCATTCAGTTTGAGTTTGAGTATGGGTTTGGCCCTTTGCTTCAATTTCATTTTGAGTTTCAGTTCGAATATCAGTTTTTGTGTTGAGTTTCAGTTCGACTTTGAGTTTCAGTTTCAGAATCAGTTTGAGTATGAGTTCTAAGCTAGTGTTTGAGTTTGATTTCTAATCGAGCTTCAGCTTCAGTCTGATTGAGTGTTAGTCGAGGTCCAGTTCGATTTTTACTTCCATATTTACAGAGTAAATGGAAGTATTGTGATCGTCCTAAAATCGAGAATCGGAACGGAGCTTCAGAAAAAACTTTTTCTTATACACATTTACTCAGAATCACTTCCTGAACAAGTGTCTGTGTGTCCGTGTGTCCGTTAGTCCGTTAGTCCGTCTGTCCGTCTGTCCGTCTGTCCGTCTGTCCGTCTGTGGTCATTTACAAAAATGGCCATAACTCCCTCATTTCTTAACCTTTTTTCAAATTTCTTGAACTGAAATGTTTGTCTCGGCAAGACCTAACACCCTGTTTAATCGGAATTCGGATAACGCACAGTACTTCCGATATATTTGCATTTTTAGTGTTTTCTATTTTATTTTTTTCCGGCCACAAAAATGAACCGATTTGAGCGTTCTTGGTCTTAAAATCTTTCTTTTACCTTGCAGAATATGTGGATATTTTTTATGTACCGAAAAACTGGCGTTTATTTTGGGCGAATTTTGAAATTTGAATAGTGAATTTTTTGATATTTTTGACCTAAACACCCTCAAAAGAAGTCAAAATATGATCGAATTGTGTCACAATTGTACGTTCCAAAATATGGAAGTATTGTGTGTTATCTACGCACCACTGGTTTGTTTCGCACAAATCTGAAGAAAATGACAATTTCGAATTTCCTTATTTTCCTAATTCCTGACACTCGATTTTGACATTTTCCCTCGTTCGACGGTCGTACTCTTCTGATTATTTACCTATTTTCCGCAGTTAAATTTGACCCGATGCCTGCGGCTGACGGTATAAAAGTCGGCATTGCCGGCGGAGGATTGATGGGCTTCTACTACCTTGACCATATCCACCTTCACTGGAGCAGCTCGGAACATGCGATCGACCATCATTCGTAAGAGCATTTATGAAAATATTTAGATAGAAAGATAAAATTAAAAAAAATTACGTACCCATGTAATTAAGTAGGTAACAATTTTTGCGATTTTCAAAATCAATTTATTTCAGATTGGTTTTTCTCAAAACCGTGATATTAAATATAAAATATAATGTTGAAGTAAAATATATTAAATATAATTTAAAATATAATTTTGGTCAGAATTTTGGTTCAAGACAGGTTTTTATACAGAAATTCATTACTTACAGGGATTTACACCGAATTCATTTGCTGCCGGTATAATTTTTTTGTTTTAAAAAAATTTCAAGCTGAAATAAACTAATTTTGAAAATGGAAGAATTCAAGAGTTTTCCTCCAAATCTGCATTCATCCACTTTCGAGTTTTGTCGATATCGATTTCGTTTTTCGATTCACAGCAGCTTTGGAACCGAAAAGCAGCAATCGAAAATCGAAAAAACGAAATCGAAATCGACAAAACTCGAAAGTGGATGAATGCTGTTTTGGAGGAAAACTCTTCAATTGTTACCTACCTAATAATTATTTTCATAGGGACGTATTTTCTTTAATTTTATTTTTTCTCAAATTTTGAACCTTATAATTAATTACATAGGTACGTAATTTTTTATTCGAATTACGTAATTGTATTCAATTCCTAATAATTTTGAACCTAATAGTCAATTACACAGGTACGTCATTTTTTATTCAAATATTATTTTTTCTTCAAATTTCGAATCTAATTATTAACCTAATAATTTTGAACCTAATAATTAATTACGTAAATACGTAATAATTTATTCAAATTCCGTAATTTTATTCAAATATTATTTTTTTCTCGAAATTTAGCACCTAATTATTATTAACCTAATAATTAATTACGTAGGTACGTAATAATTTATTCAAATTACGTAATTTTATTCAATTCCTAATAATTTTGAATCTAATAATCAATTACACAGGTACGTTATTTTTTACTCAAATTACGTGATTTTATTCAAATATTATTTTTTCTTCAAATTTTGAACCTAATATTAACCTAATAATTTTGAACCTAATAATTTATTGGGACGTAATTGTATTTAAATATTATTTTTTCTTCAAATTTTTAGGTCAAAAATCAATTTTTTTTTTTGTTGAAAAATTCGATAACTGGAAAGTAGAAATATGGAAATACAGGTTGAGCTAACATTTTCTAACATCTAAGAAACACGTCCGGTGCTGCGGACCTGTCACGAGCAGGCCAGCATTTGTCACTGACCGAAATACCTTCGGAGCAACCAGAATGGGTTTACAATGGGAAGGTACAATGAACCCCGGGCTCTCCAAAGGAGCATTGATGTTGAAATTATTGTCCCCATCTTCGTCCGTTGTGTTCGACTTACCAACGTGCGAATTGACCAATTGGCAACAAAAAAAATTTAAATTTTTTACGCAGGTTGAACGCCAAAAATAGGTAGCTTTGATTTCAACAATTTTGGAGTTTTCAGTTTATTTTCCTCGGAAAATTATCCGATTTGAGTTTTTAAGGTTTTTAACGTCGGTTTTGGCTTTGATGGTAATAAGCAGGTTAATATTTTTCCATTCATTTTTTTAGCATTTTTGCTGGGCAGTGACGTACCTATTTAGTCCGAATATGATGAATTATTGGAAAATGATGGATTTTTGGAGTATGATGGATTTTATATATTTAGGCCGGATGTGATGAATTTTAGAAATATGATCATTTATTTATTATTTGTTGATGAATTTTTGAAATATGATCATTTATTGATATATTGATTATTGAATAATGATTATTCTAGGCAAATTTTAACAAATTCTTTTAGCTTTTTTTTGCATGGTAGTGACCTATTTATGTAGATTTATTTATTATTTTATTTATTTAGGTATAATGAATTTTTAGAAAGTTATGGATTTTTGGAAAACTATGGATTTATGAAAAATCATGGATTTTTGAAAAATTATGGCTTTTTGAAAAATCATGGATTTTTGGAAAATTACGGATTTTCGGAGTAAGATGGGTTTTAAATATTGAGGTCGGATAAGACGAATTTTCGAAAACTGATGGATTTTTGGGATATTTTTCAGCTACAAAATGGAGGCGCATCTCGTGCATTTTAAAACGCCGCACGGAAACCTCACGGCAGACGAAGCGATCGACGAACCTGACGGCATCGCGGTGCTGGCAGTTCTCTTCGTGAGTAGATTACCCTTGAAATTTATTTAGATACATTTTAAATCAGGCACATCAGCTCAAAAACGTAGAGAAAAAATTGTCGAATTAAAAAATTTTTTTTGGAAAAACACGCCAGGAAATAGTGCGATACGCAGTTTTTGCAAAAAATCGCATATTTGACAAAATTCGTCAAGGACGTGCATAGGGAAATCTGAAGGAAAAATCAATCCACGCATAGTTCCTTCACCTTTCCTTGGAGAGGCCCCGAATCATTTATTGACGCCGAGGCGAATTAATTTTTAACACCCCGGCCGATATTCAAGCATGGAACATGTTCATGAGATCATTATCCCGATCGACGTCCGTAAATTGGGCAATGAATTTATCAGCCTGAGGCCAATCGTCGAACCGGGAAGCGACGAATCCGAGAAATACCCTAGGGTCGTCCACCCCTCGTTTTTTGATATTTCGAATTTTTATGACGAAAGATTTTTTATTGAATTTGTAAAAATCGAGTTTTGCCAAGCCAGAAACGTCACCTGACCAAAACGCGACGATATTACAAAATTGAAAAACTCGAAGGTTTCCAAAAAGCCGCATTTATAAGAATGTAAATTCAAACGAATGACAAATCTTCATTTCTCCGTCAAAATTGGATCTTCTAATAAAAGACAAACGTCTGAAGTCAAAATTAATTTTTCAAAAAATGAGATAGCACGCGTTGCCTCTACAAAAAAAATTAATCCTTCAAAATTCAAATCAGAAATTTCGCTATCGGACCGCAGCGTGATGATAATGATCTAAAATTGCAGTTTATTATTATTTAAATTGATTTCTACGATTGTAGGAATGGGGAAGTGCGGACCATCTGATTGACGACATGGTGCTCCAACTCGGACGCAACCAAACGGCCGCTGAGCTCAAATACCAGCCGATAGACTTCTTGCCGAAGAACACCGACGAATACATCAGGTGATTACACGCAGTACTTCCGGGATATCGGCATTTTTTCCCCTCGGTTTTACTAAAAAATGAATCGGTTCGAAAATTAGCCCAATTTCGAGCCAAAAATGTATCTAAAGTAAATCCGATATCGATAAAACGTAGCATTTCTGTCATTTCCAGATATCGAGGATCGCTCACGACTCCTCCTTGTTCGGAAGTCGTCGTTTGGACGATATTCACGTCGCCCAAAACCGTCGCCCAATACCAGGTAATCTCTGGCTCCGAGCCAATCGGCCATAAACCGTAAAGTTGGTAATTTCAAAAATAGCCGATCGACAAGAGGAAGTGAAACAGACAAGTAAAAAGTACTTCAGAGAGTTTTACGTTAGGATAGGCCGCCCGATCGAAAAAACGTAAATCTCGCCCTCTCTGATCTTCGGACTTTCATATCTCACTTTTTTTTGCGGATCGTAAACTTCTATTTTTGAGCTCTTTTATCCGTCTAGCCGACGTGAGGTCAGTAAAATGAGCTTGGAAGAGGCAATCAAAAAGAATACAAAGCCATTCGAACGATAAAGAGCGTCTTGCGTTCGCGAATTTACTGCTCGCGTACGTATAAAACCGGTATTTACCTAAACCGCTTGTGAATCCGTCGGTTATTTTTACACCGATACAAGCAAATATTTCTGTTCTGCAGGAAAAGCGAGGCGATTTAAATTCCAAGATGCCAAGAACCTGACGGAAAAAATTCAACTTTCGAGGGCTCAAAATAGAATTTCACTATACGGAGCTGAATTCAAGGAAAAAATTATTAGAATTTTGACTCAGGAGAATATCTAGTCAGTCAAAAAGGAGCGAGAACGTCATTGAAATAGTCTATAAATGGTCTAAACATAGAAACGGAACATGAAAAAAACGTAGAAAGGCACATGGAAGCCTGGAGGAACTGCAAAGGCCGTATGATACTATCTGCTCAACCAGCAACGCGAAGGGGCGGCCACGGGCGGCCCGAAACATTCGACAATTGAATCCTGCTCGGCCGGCGGCTTGAGCCGTCGCTGGGCCAGCTGTAGCGATCGTGTCATTGATTGTCGAGTGCCGCAGGTTCAGATAACAGGCCTGCCCGCCGGACCAAGTGCAAGGCAACAGTCCCGCCCGCTGGATCAAGTGCTAGGCAGCACGCCCGCCCGGCGGACTAAGTGCCAGGCAACAACCCCGCCCGCTGGATCAAGTGCTAGGCAACACGCCCACCCAGTGGGCTAAGTGCCACGCAACACGCTTGCCCGGCGGACTAAGTGCCAGGCAACAAGCCCGCCCGCCAGACCAAGTGCTAGGCAACACGCCCGCCCAGTGGGCTAAGTGCCACGCAACACGCCCGCCCGGCGGACTAAGTGCCAGGCAACAAGCCCGCCCGCCAGACCAAGTGCTAGGCAACACGCCCGCCCGGCGGACTAAGTGCCAGGCAACAAGCCCGCCCGCCAGACCAAGTGCTAGGCAACACGACCGTCCAGCGGACTAAGTGCTAGGCAACAGGCCCGGCCGCTGGATCAAGTGCTAGGCAACACGCCCGCCCAGTGGGCTAAGTGCCACGCAACACGCCCGCCCGGCGGACTAAGTGCTAGGCAACAGGCCCGCCCGCTGGATCAAGTGCTAGGCAACACGCCCGCCCAGTGGGCTAAGTGCCACGCAACACGCCCGCCCGGCGGACTAAGTGCCAGGCAACAAGCCCGCCCGCTGGATCAAGTGCTAGGCAACACGCCCACCCAGTGGGCTAAGTGCCACGCAACACGCCCGCCCGGCGGACTAAGTGCCAGGCAACAAGCCCGCCCGCCAGACCAAGTGCTAGGCAACACGCCCGCCCAGTGGGCTAAGTGCCACGCAACACGCCCGCCCGGCGGACTAAGTGCCAGGCAACAGGCCCGCCCGCTGGATCAAGTGCTAGGCAACACGCCCGCCCAGTGAGCTAAGTGCTAGGCAACAGGCCCGCCCGGCGGACTAAGTGCCAGGCAACAAGCCCGCCCGTCGAACCAAGTGCTAGGAAACACGCCCGCCAGCCAGACCGAGTGCTAGGCAACAGGCCCGGCCGCTGGATCAAGTGCTAGGCAACACGCCTTCCCAGTGGGCTAAGTGCCACGCAACAGGACTGCCCGCCGGACAAGTGCTAGGCAACACACCCGCCCGGCGGACTATGTGCTAGGCAACAGGCCCGCCCGCTGGATCAAGTGCTAGGCAACACGCCCGCCCAGTGGGCTAAGTGCCAGGCAACAAGCCCGCCCGCCAGACCAAGTGCTAGGCAACACGCCCGCCCAGTGGGCTAAGTGCCACGCAACACGCCCGCCCGGCGGACTAAGTGCCAGGCAACAAGCCCGCCCGCCAGACCAAGTGCTAGGCAACACGACCGTCCAGCGGACTAAGTGCCAGGCAACAGGCCCGCCCGCTGGATCAAGTGCTAGGCAACACGCCCGCCCAGTGGGCTAAGTGCCACGCAACACGCCCGCCCGGCGGACTAAGTGCCAGGCAACAAGCCCGCCCGCCAGACCAAGTGCTAGGCAACACGCCCGCCCAGTGGGCTAAGTGCCACGCAACACGCCCGCCTGGCGGACTAAGTGCTAGGCAACAGGCCCGCCCGCTGGATCAAGTGCTAGGCAACACGCCCGCCCAGTGGGCTAAGTGCCACGCAACACGCCCGCCCGGCGGACTAAGTGCCAGGCAACAAGCCCGCCCGCTGGATCAAGTGCTAGGCAACACGCCCGCCCAGTGAGCTAAGTGCTAGGCAACAGGCCCGCCCGGCGGACTAAGTGCCAGGCAACAAGCCCGCCCGCCAGACCAAGTGCTAGGCAACACGACCGTCCAGCGGACTAAGTGCCAGGCAACAGGCCCGCCCGCTGGATCAAGTGCTAGGCAACACGCCCGCCCAGTGAGCTAAGTGCTAGGCAACAGGCCCGCCCGGTGGACTAAGTGCCAGGCAACAAGCCCGCCCGCCGGACCAAGTGCTAGGCAACACGACCGTCCAGCGGACTAAGTGCCAGGCAACAGGCCCGCCCGCTGGATCAAGTGCTAGGCAACACGCCCACCCAGTGGGCTAAGTGCTAGGCAACAGGCCCGCCCGGTGGACTAAGTGCCAGGCAACAAGCCCGCCCGCCGGACCAAGTGCTAGGCAACACGACCGTCCAGCGGACTAAGTGCCAGGCAACAGGCCCGCCTGCTGGATCAAGTGCTAGGCAACACGCCCGCCCAGTGAGCCAAGTGCTAGGCAACAGGCCCGCCCGGTGGACTAAGTGCCAGGCAACAAGCCCGCCCGCCGGACCAAGTGCTAGGCAACACGACCGCCCAGTGGTAGGCACGGCTTCAAGGTAGGCCGTGAGGAGGTACACAGTAGGCCATGAAGAGCTTCAAGATAGGTCGTTAGGAGCACAAAGGCAGATTGCGGGGAGATGCATACCATGCCGTGAGGAGCTTCAAGGTAGGCCGTGAGGAGGTAAATAATAGGTCGTGATGAGCTTCAAGGTAGGTTGTGAGGAGCTTCAAGATAGGTCTTGAGGAGGTACGTAATAGACCGTGAGGAGCTTCAAAATAGGTGGTGGGGATGGGATTCTCATGTTTTCAGGTATCACCATTTCCGCCATTGCTCATTTTCAGGTGAATTGGCTGAGAGGGCGGAAACTGTCGAAGGGCGTGCCGGAAGCCGAGAATTTCCGAGAGCGACAACCCGTCAACGGAAGGCCGATAGCCGTGATGGACGCGTCTTATTCTTACGTTAACCAAATCGCGCGCCGATCATCGGCGCAGAATCTTCCCGCATTTTCCGTCACGGTTTTACTGCTAATTTCATCGCTGACCTTCCTGACGGCTTCCAGTTTTCGTTAACATCAAAATTCTCAATGGCGGCGGAACCCTCCGACTCTCACTAGTCATTACTCGTTGTAGATTTGTGTATATGTTAATTTTAGTGTCACTATTCCTGTTTGGGGGATTGCAATGAGTCTTCGACTTCCAGTATTTTTAAATGTTCAATTTTCGAGGGAATTCGAAGAACAAAATGATGACGGGTTATGGATTGTTTGGTCCAGGATGGAGAATTCACGAATTTTAAATTTGACATCGGTATTTGGATATTGTTGGATAACTCTGAAAATTTGAGTGTCGGATAAATTTTCAAATTTTTCGGAAATTTGTTTTTTAGTTTTGGTTTTAACACTAAAAATATAATTTTGGCTCTCGGTTGATTTTTGGCCTATTTTTGAGGGCATCTCTGGACACTATTGAAAATTTTAATTCTGTTTTGTCGAAAATCATCAAGCTCATTAGCAAGCCTCAGAGATTAATTTATGTCGAATTTAAGTACCGACAAATAATTGTTCCAAAATAACGTCTTCCATTCGAATGTAAATAATTAGCCGTTTCGGGCAAAGTGGCAATTTTCTGAGTAGAATTTCGCGCCATTAAAAAATGAGATTTTATTGTTTTTGAGATGCCTCATCATTAATGATGTACCTCATTACGGATTATGGAAGGAAATGGAAATCGTCGACTTTCGATACAAATTAAATCATGAAATCTTCTAATTCGTTGTTGTCACTGAATTAAAATTCGTACGATTGCTAAAAAATGGTATCGGTGAATTTCGAACCAGGAAATTTTATAAATTGGATAAATTTGTCTACCTACGTTGCTTGTATCTCTTCCTCTCAGACTGACTCAGTATTACTAATAATTTTCGCAATTTAGAATAACTTCTATTAACTCAGCTAATGTAAGATAAAACACGGGCTCAAAGATTATTATTGTTAAATGTTGGAATTCAGGTTAACGTTACAATGGTCTTAATTGTGAATAATACTGTGAAACTAGTTATTAATAAATGTGATTCGTTATTAATAAAACGTTAAAAGCGTGATATTTTAATGATTTTTTCAACAACTTCCACAATCGAAAATGCTGGACCGAAATTGGGTTTTATCGAAGATATAACAACAAAGAATTAAATAGCTAAATAAAAATTAGAGAAAAGGATAAAAGATAAGGTAATAGATTGAATAAATACTCACCGATGCTGATTATTCATTCATGACATGAGGTCGCATAAGCCCATCGAGACCGGCCAAGGATTCATTATTGTATTACAGCGATGAATTGTAATTGGATAAGTCTCAGGACAAATGCGAATCTCAGCCTCAAGCTGATTGGAATTAGAACAGTTGGCAGGCCTTGGATGTAACTTGTAAAGGCCGAACGGGAGGTAATTTTGATAATATTTACCAAGTAAATTGAGGTAAATATCAAAAAACTTTTTCTTAACATGTTGGGGCTACTCAAAATTCGAGAAAATTCTGTTTTATTCAATTTTAAAATCACAGCACAAGCGATAAACGGATATTTACAAAAAAATACAATTACGAATAGCGTTAGTCCGAAATGTTGGACATTCTGTTAGGCACATGATGAACAATCGGAAAATTCCTAGCCCCGCCGCATTTGTACTCCTAAAATGTGCAAGTCCCATAATCTGCAGTTGATGAAATAGTGGTAAAAGAAAGATACAGCCGATCCCTGTATTGACGTAGCCTAGCGAGAAATTGGTACACACGATTGATCTTTCGATCTATCAATCCATATATCAATATGGCCAATCGATCCATAAAGACGATCAAAAGATGTAATGACATAAAGGTACTTTGTTGTGGCCAATCAATATAGCCAATCAATACATTGATATTGCCAATCGATACATTGATATTGCCAATTGATACATTAATATAGCCAATCGATACATCAATATTGCCAATTGATACATTGATACATTGATATAGCCAATCGATACATTGATACATCGATATAGACAATCGATGCATCGATAAAGCCAATCAATACATCGATAAAGCCAATCAGTACATCGATATAGCCAATCGATACATCGATATGGCCAATCGATACATCGAATTGAATCGGGCAGTGTTGCAGTTTCACCATCGAAATAATACATCAATTTTGCCAATTGATAGATTGATAAATCTATCCACCCAATCGATGTGTTGATGTAGCTAAATGACACATCAATACGGCCAATTGATGCCGATGATTGACGCACCCGCTAAAAATATCAATAAAGATTGATAAAGCTGTTCAACACGGCCCTTGTGCCCAGCGTGAAAACGTGTCCCCCGAAATGCTAACAGGACTTGAAACAGGCAGTGGAAAATTGAATTCCCAACTTTTGGAACTGGGTGCATACCTAAATCTGGCAACTTTAGCGTGCGAAAACCGACAGGGCGGCATTTTCAAGCGCGGAAACGGCGAGGACGAGATCGGCCGACTCGAGTTTGAGATTCATCGTCACCCTGATACTCGGCGCTCGGTGATTTGTATCTTCGGTGTGGAACGGCGGCACTGTGAGGGCCACGCCTTCTTTCAGGCACTGGAAACAAAAAAAAAAGCGTGGTAACGACATTGTGACTCATCATACCCCATTTGGATGATGCAGATATGGGTAAATCGATATTAACTATCGATACGTTGATATCGACTATAGTCGATATATATACATCGATACCAATTATTGATACATCGATACCACCAATGGAGACACTGAAATATCACCCATCGATAGAGAAATACCATCTATCGATACTCGATACTACCTATTGATGCATCGAATACCACCTATTGACACATCTATGGATTATCTATATCGATATCACCTATCAATGCCAACTATCAATACCACCAGTCGATAAATTGATACCACCCATCAAAACATCTGTACTTCCTATTGACACACCAATACCACTAATTTATAGTACCTATTGATACATCGATAGGTACCACTTATCCATACATCAGTACGACCTATCAATACATTGATACCACCTGTCAATAGATCGATACCACCAATCGATACTCGATATTGCCTATTGCTACATCGAATGCCACCTATTGATTCATCAATTACCACCTATTGACACATTAATGCTACCTATTAACACATCGATACCACCCGTACATACCTGTATCGATACCTCCTATCAATGCCAACTATCGATACCACTTATTGATACATTGATACCACCTGTCAATACCACCTATCGTTACATTGATACCACCTGTCCATACATCGATACCTCCGATTGATACATTGATACCGCCTACCACCTGTCGATACATTGATACCACCAATTGATAGTACATAAATACCGAGCCACAGCAAAAAATCGGGGAAATACGAAGTTTGCGACACATTTTCAAAATCAATACTGTATTAATTTTAATCTTCGGAAAAAAAGAAGAACTCACCAGGCTGACGATAGCCTCGAGTCGGACTGTAGTGTCATCTTCAGCTTTGAGCGGAAAAAGATGCTTTACCGGGCTCCGGGGGAAACCGCTCAGTTTGAAGAACCTTCCCAAAACCGAACTTTGGCGGAGCAGGGTGTCCATTTCTTCGCATTTTTCCTTCAGCTTCTCGACGAGGATGGGACGCTGGTCGAGAACGGTGAGAGCCGTCGTGGCGGCCACAGTCAAAAACGGCGGCAGCGACGCGGAGAAACAGTAACCTGTCAAAAACAAACTGAAAATTGATTTTTACGAAAAGTTGACATTTTTTGTGGTTATGTTAATTGGCGTCTGACATTTCGGCTTTTTGCCCGACAACCGAAGTTGTCCCGGGCGTGCCCTGCCGCCCTTAAGTGTGGGGTACACTTGTGCAAAACACTTACCAAGTCCCGACAAAACTTGATGCTCAACGACGAAAGTGGTGCCAACGCAGAAGCCGCCGATCGACGCCAAAGATCCTTCCATTGAGCTCATTATCATATCCACATCTTCGATCTGCACAAAAGCAATAATCGGGTATTGGAAAAATTGTAAAAAATACGTAATTTAACTAATTACATTTTGGAAAAACGAATTTCAATAAAAAATATCTCTATCTTACAGGGACGTTGAAGTATTCGGTGATCCCTCGCCCAGTCTGGCCCAACGTGCCGAAGGAGATGCTCTCGTCGATGAATAATCTCAATTTATATTTTTTCTTCAACTCCATCAATTCGGGGAACGGGCAGATGTCTCCGGTTTTGTAATAAATACCCTCGATGACCAGGAATTTTCTGGTTTTCGCAGCTTTTTTCAGATTCTGACGAAAAATACGAGCAGATATGGTAATATAAAACGAAAAATGAAATAATCGAATACCGCCCATAAAATTCAATAAAAAATTCGATACTGATTTCATTTTTGGGCAAATTGTTCACCTTTCTATCCAACAGCGATTGCTCTTCCAGTAGTTCCGCAAGATGTTGAACGTCGTTATGACGAAAATATTTAATGTGGCTCCTCGAAGCGGTGAATCCTTTTTGGATAGGAAAATTGATGGCTTCGTCTCTAAAGAGCGAAGAGGAAGAATTTTTTAGTGAAAAACTGAAAATTTTTGAATCAAAGAATTGAAGTTTTTGATGATAACACGATCAGGTGTAGACATACGCGAAAATGATGTCGCCCCTTTTCGCATAAGCGGGAATGGCCGAGGCAATGGTTGAAAATCCGTACGAATAGACAACGGCCGCTTCTGTTCTCATAAATGCAGCCAGTTTCTCTTCGAGCTCGAGATGCACGTCTGCAAGAGAAGATGAATTTTAGAAATTAGTGGAAAAGAAGAAGCCTTGAGGAGCTTCAAGATTGGCCTTGAGGAGCGTCAAGATAGGCCTTGAGGAGCTTGAAGATAGGCCTTGAGGAGCTTCAAGATTGGCCTTGAGGAGCTTGAAGATTGGCCTTGAGGAGCTTAAAGATTGGCCTTGAGGAGCATCAAGATAGGCCTTGAGGAGCTTGAAGATTGGCCTTGAGGAGCTTGAAGATTGGCCTTGATGAGCTTAAAGATTGGCCTTGAGGAGCTTGAAGATTGGCCTTGAGGAGGCGACAAGATAGGTTATGAGGAGCTTCAAGTTCGTCATAGAAGAGAAAGTAGGTACATGAATGCGAAATGACAAAAACAACCCTCTCACGCTTTTCAACGATTCCGACTCATGATCCAGAATTGGGAGGTTACACTTACCGACCGTTCCGAAAAATCCCCTCGGCCCACACGATCCGATTCCGTATTTTCGAATGGCCGCCACAGCTTTCGCTTCGATTTCTTCGTCGTTGACAAAACCGAGATAGTTGTGGGTGGCGAGGTTCAAACATTTGACGTTGTCAACCGTTATGTGCTTTCCGATCTGGAATGGAAAATGGTACTTCCTTAATTGTGCATTTCACACAGAGAATGACTTTGAAATGCGTTTTTCTGGATTGATTGGTGGCGCTTTCGCAATTACTGGCCTCTCCGGGCGTCAATATTCACAAACTGGTCATCCTGCTTGTCCGTGTCTCCACCGCTGTGTTATTAATAAAAAAACTCACATAAGTTATTGTACGGGTTTGTGTTTTCAAGACCGCCAAAATAAATATAATAAATAATCTAAATAACTTTTGATCGACTCGAAAATCAAAATTTATAGGCTTGCCTGATCCTTGGTTACGGGTGGATTGAGACCACGACTGTTGGGATCGACAGGTTTAACGAGCGGCTCCGGCTTCCAGTCGTTGATGATGTCCAATTCATTCTGTGAAATGAAATACCAGTTGTTCGGGCTCAGAATGCCTAAAAAGTAAATAAGATAAACGCTTTTGAATCCAACATCACATGGATTACCTCAATTTTCGCATTGCGCCCTTGTTTGTCCGGCTTTTTGAACAGCACATACAGGAGGACCATTCCTAACAAAACCTGAAGATGCACGTGATACGTGGGCACCTGGAACAATAAAATACAACACGTTTTATACCAATGATCTTATATGCATCCTCGTATAACGATGTATTCATGCGAGTTTGAACTACAATAGGTTGTAAAACTGAATAAACCATCAAATGGAGAACGGAAAACAAAATCAAATTTTTCAACATTCCAAATACAGAGTAAAATAACAGCGATTGGAGAAAACAATGAATGATATATCAAGTAAAAATATATTATAATTATTAATCATAAAAATAATTTAAATAACATCAATGTACAATTTAAAGTATTATAATAATAACTCTAGATTTTGAGAACCTGCCCAGGAGAATCTCCTTTCAATAAATAAATAATTAGATTAATAAATTAGGATAATCTTTATCTGATAAAGATTTTAGTACTAGTCCATCAATGTGGCGGAAGCTTTGATCACCGTAAAGATTTGAAACATGCAATTATATCGGTTGCACTGGTGCGACATGCTGATCAGCGTTGACCTGATGCGTATGTCGAATTGAGGGATTCATTTTCCTTGGAAATGCGAGACATTTTGAAGCAGCATTGATACCAGTGTAATCGATAATACGTTATACTAAGTTACTTTTTAACCATAGGGACTTCGTAACAATATTTATGCTGATTCAGCTAGGTAAATTTTCCAAATAACTCCTCAATGCGCTTGTTCCAGGAGCGTGTGTGTAGACATGTCCTTACGCATGCGCAGTGTGAAGTTGCCGTGCGCAGTTGCTGGTGCGTTGCCTACGTCTGCCGTAACTGGCACTGCGCATGCGTAAGACAATGACACTCACGCTCCTGGAACAAACCAGTATCAATAAATTTGTGGATAGGGAAATTTCAGGAATATCTCGGCCAATTTTCGATCGCGGTAGAAACAAGTGAAGCGCGAGCAATGGCAGCAGGCGACTGCGCAATCGGAAATACTGATGACACTGCTATCATCAGTTGACCTAATGGTTTTATCGCGCATCATCTGAGACCGACCGCACGCGAACTTCCGGTGACAAAGTAGGCAGGAAAATCACTTCTGGAGTACATACAGTTAACCATCGATTACCGATTTGTAAAAAATCAGAATTCAGCTAAGTAGGTACTTACGAATCTTGAGAAAAGAAGGGCGTACACCGGCTCGATAACATCCATTTTTTTCGACGGTGGTAGATACTTAAGTAATTACTTTACACTGTGGTTGAGGCAAGCTTACACAACTTTCATGGGTAAACGGACCGAACAAATCAAAATAACGCCTAAGTACTTTATTTGAATAACAAATTAACACAAATAATACCAAGCATGACTAGGTAAGAGAAACAACAAACATGATCCTTTGATGTTTGACCGAAGCCCCTCCTTCTCATCCTTATCAGATACGAACATTACTGCGTCCGTCATGAAATCTCTGTAGGCGAACGCGAGAAAAATAGTATTTTTCGCGGCAAAATTCGGAGAGAATAAAAATGACAAAACTCCAAAACGGACTAGCAGAAAATTCTATTTAAATTTAATTTAATACCTTCTTATTTACGTAGAAATTAGAGGAAATAAGAAGCAATCGAAACAAAGTAAAAAAAATTTATGTCCAACAAGCCAAAGAGTCAGGACAAAACAAGGGTGGAGGTTGATAGTAACAACGATTCGTTGATTATATTAGAATCAGATAAGAAGTCCAAAGTACGGTAATTATCGCTTGTTCCAATTCAAAAGTGAGTAAATTGAAATTTCTATTACACTTACTTAATTTTAATTAAATTATTGTTCAGTAATTCGTTGAATTGTTCCGTATGCGAATTTAGTTCTTCGCTCCAAATTGCAATGGGCGGTGGCACGGAAGTGTTGCAAAATCTCAACCCAAGATTATTCGTTAAGTGCGACGACCGTGCAACCAGCGAGGACGACTGGAATGAAAACGTTACGGACGAATTCGATCCTAGAGAAATTTTCGGTTAGTACGATTAGAAAATATTGAAATTAATCCGTATTTTTTGAGTAGGGCGAACGCCGATGTTGCTAGGATTGAAGACGTTGTTTTACGATGATCGCCGGTCGCAAAACAATAATTGTTATTATTTCGACGGTGTAGAATCAATACTGCCCAATTCGTTTGCCATGCAATCTATGGACGCGTGATTTGCCAAGTTGCCACCAATCCAAGTTTTGAGAAGTAGGCAACCCAGACGCCCCCAAAATAGGGATGGGATATCGATATCGATAATATCGGAATATCGATATTTTCCTTGCGATATCCGATATTTCATTATCGATATTTTGATTCCGATAATATCGGAATATCGATATTTTCCTTGCGATATTATCGGTTTTTAAAAACTCAACTGAGAAATGGGTAGCTAGCGCAAGTATTAAATTATGAACAGGTGAGCAAAAAAATCAATGAATTCGTGCTTGATTTTGCAAATTTTATTAATGAAAACGGGTAATCATAAATCCGTACGTGAATATGGTATCAGTATTCGTATATATGTGTCAAAGGTTGTGATGTAGGTAGAGAGGGCTAGTTGTTGTATCAGATTCTGATTTCTGTCTGTACTTCTTCTTCTTTGACCAGCAAGCAACTTGTTCACACTTTTAGACCCTATAAACTTTATAGGTTCATTTAGTTTATACTATACTAGCTGTACCCGCCCGGCGTTGCCCGTGCAAAAAAATAAGGAAATGCAGATAAGTGAATAGCGCAGGAATCTCTCTCTCTCTCTCTCTCTCCCCCCATAGCTATAGCTGTACCCGCCCGTGTCCCCGTGTTGTCACTTTTTTCACTTAATTCACTTTTTTTCACGTTTAAAACTCACTTTTTTAAAACTTAAAAACTCACTTTTTTTAAATTCACTTTTTTCACTTTTTTAAAATTTAAAAAAAAATTTTTTTTTCAAAAATTGAAAATTGGGCTTCGAGGTCTTGTTGCCAGCCTCTTTGTGCTTCCGTGTAAAAAATTCCAGGTCCCTGCGTGCGATAGATTTGGCTGGAGACAACCAACAAACAAACACTTGCTTTTATTATTATAGATTCACAGTTGATATCTGATCATAGCAGCCCCACATAAAAGTATTGAAGATTATTCTGCCATTTAACGTGAAAGAGGTAACCTGAATAGTTTGGTGATCAAAACTGAAGATAATGTTCCGATATTTTTGGCCGATAATATCGGATATCGATATTTTTCTTCCGATATATATCGGATATCGATATTTTTATTTGATATATCATTTGATACCGATATCGATATTATTCTTCCGATATCCCATCCCTACCCCAAAACACACGATGCTTTGAATTGGGCAGTATTGCAGTTTCATCGTCGATTTATTAATTATTTATGTGCACCGCGTGAGTGGAGGGGGTTCTGTAGCCAATGAGAGCAGTGTCGCTGTAGCATCGCCCCTGTCTTGCTGTAAGTTTACTTTCAACTCGAAGTTGAGTTTGAACTCGAAGTTGACTTTGATCTCGAAGTTGACATTGATCTCAAAGTTGACTTTGATTTCGAAGTTAACTTTGATCTCGAAGTTGACTTTAATCTCGAAGTTGACTTTGATGTCGAAGTTGACTTTGATCTCAAAGTTGACTTTGATGTCGAAGTTGAATTTGATCTCGAAGTTGACTTTGATGTCGAAGTTGACTTTGATCTCGAAGTTGACTTTGATCTCAAAGTTGACTTTGATGTCGAAGTTGAATTTGATTCCGAAGTTGAGTTTGATCTCGAAGTTGACTTTGATCTCGAAGTTGAGTTTGAACTCGAAGTTGAGTTTGAACTCGAAGTTGACTTTGATCTCGAAGTTGAGTTTGAACTCGAAGTTGACTTTGATCTCGAAGTTGAGTTTGAACTCGAAGTTGACTTTGATCTCGAAGTTGACTTTGATATCAAAGTTGATTTTGATCTCAAAGTTGACTTTGATCTCGAAGTTGAGTTTGATCTCGAAGTTGATTTTGATCTTAAAGTTGACTTTGATCTCGAAGTTGAGTTTGATCTCGAAGTTGATTTTGATCTCAAAGTTGACTTTGATGTCGAAGTTGAATTTGATTCCGAAGTTGAGTTTGATCTCGAAGTTGACTTTGATATCAAAGTTGATTTTGATCTTAAAGTTGACTTTGATGTCGAAGTTGAGTTTGATCTCGAAGTTGATTTTGATCTCAAAGTTGACTTTGATGTCGAAGTTGAATTTGATTCCGAAGTTGAGTTTGATCTCGAAGTTGACTTTGATCTCGAAGTTGACTTTGATCTCAAAGTTGACTTTGATGTCGAAGTTGAATTTGATTCCGAAGTTGAGTTTGATCTCGAAGTTGACTTTGATCTCGAAGTTGAGTTTGAATTCGAAGTTGACTTTGATCTCGAAGTTGAGTTTGAACTCGAAGTTGACTTTGATCTCGCAGTTGACTTTGATCTCGCAGTTGACTTTGATCTCGAAGTTGAGTTTGACCTCAAAGTTGACTTTGATCTCGAAGTTGACTTTGATCTCGAAGTTGATTTTGATCTCGAAGTTGACATTGATGTTGAAGTTGACATTGATTCGGTTTCAGATTTAATACGCCACATCAGCGATCCTGAGCATCCTCTCACGCTTGAAGAATTGAACGTCGTGTCCGTCGACAGAATCACCGTAAGTTGAATTCTGATAGCCCATTGACGCGAGAGTGCAGCAACGCATCGGACATTGACAAAGCCAAAATTTCGGCCAGCATTAACCAAGAAAATTTCAAAATTTTGGAACCGCCATTGTCTTAGGTTGACAACAAAAGCAACAGGATCCAAGTGCTCTTCACGCCTACGATACCTCACTGCAGCCTGGCGACACTGATCGGGCTGACGATTCAGGTGCAGCTCCTTCGCAACGTGCCGCCCAGGTTTAAGGTGCGCGTCAAGATTACACCGGGAACGCACGCGTCCGAGACGGCCATAAATAAGCAAATGGCTGATAAGGTGAGCGAGTGTAGATATTCGTGGAGTCTTGTTTGAGAAAAAGGTTAAAACCAAACGCGGTGCTGGCTTTGATGGGAAGCTGTCCTGGGCGTGCCCTGCCGCCAGGAGGGATGTTTGAGAAGTTCAGGCGGGCTCCTCAAAAGGGGGATATTCTTTCGCTTATGAGTAGATTTTGGCTAACATCGATAACCAAGGTCGAATTCCACCAACAATAAAAACAAATTTTTTGTCCACCAAGGAACGCGTTTCAGCTGCAATGGAGAACGCCGATTTGCTCAGGGCTATCAACAAATCGCTTCTCGCTGTTGAGGAACATTACGACAAACGATGAATCGCCGTACTATTTCTTCGATTGTGATAACCTTTCTGTGAGTTATTTGTAATTATGTACCGCTAGTGTAAAAGAGTATGTTCTTGTACTGTACAAGTTGTTGTTGTTTCCAATCTGTCGCTGCTGGGATGGTGATCATCGAGAGCGATAAAATCGCTCGAGTCAGCATAGCCACAGATAAGACATTTGTTAACTATCAATTGAAAATCGTTGAACCTATTTTGACCTTTTGAGGCTTGTAGTCAATCAGGTTTACTCTCTCCCAATTGACCCCTTATTTATGAAAAACTCAAGAAAAAGAAAAGCCATTTTGTATCGCTCCATCGTTATAAAGGCATTTAGGGGTGTACCCCAGGGATGCGTCCTCGGTCCTCTTCTTTTCCTCGAATTTGTAAATAACCTAGGAGCTGGCTGATTGTGCGACTCTGGTAGTCGAGTATGCGGAGCATTTTTGAGGAGCCCCTGAGTTGAGGTGGGACCAGGAAGCTGGAGCTTACCCATGTGGTGCTGCACAACTGGTAGTGAAATCAATAAAAAAAGCCGATCTTCTCGTAACGATTTGTATTTTGACAAATAGTCAACACCGGGGGACTTACAATTCGAAGCGGAGCTAAACATTTTTCAAAAATTCAGTTAAAAATTGGGTCGACTAACGTAATTATGTACACTGCGTATCCTTGGCTCTAGTCTCTCTTTTTGAGCTGTATGCTCGACAGATTTCTGGGCGGCGGACGAGGTTGCGTCGGGTCGAATTTGTAGGTTTTTTTCACGGCTCCCCGCCCGGCTCTGAGGAAATTCGATTGATCGAGCCGTTCTCGCTCTTCCAGCTCGCGCGACAATTTCATATTCGTCCATGCTGGAAAATCGAAATTGTCAAAAGAGTCAAGGATATCCCCCATATTGAGAATTTGATCCTAGTTCGGACACAGCTTGTCTAGTTGGACTAGAAATCTAGAGATGCCACGTTCGATTCCAGGCCAGTAAGGAAAATTTCGTGTCACTTTTTCCAACTCAATTTTCAACTCAGAAATTTCATCTCAAAAATTTTGCCCTCTTGGTTGTAAACAAACAGTTCGAACACATTTCATCCTCGAAAATTTCAAAAAATATCTCAGATTTTTTCCAAAAACTCTCACGTTTTCGTTTTTAGGAGTCCGAAAGCAAACTTACACTCTTTCATGCCTCCTACGAAGCCTTTGTCCTTCATAGGCAGGGCCTTCTTGTCGATTTTGACGAGCGGATCGATATTGAAGAATTCTCTGACCCTAGGCACCCGGAGAACTCCGACTTGGACTAGCGATATGAAATTGGCCGTCGTCCAGTAGACCAGGACACCCTGAAAATTGAGGTTTATTTTCATTGTATCGATGAAAAGCTAAGGACGTCTGTCGAAAGGCGATAATTTAGGAAAAATGAACTTTGCGACCGCTGACCATAACATCACTCAGCCAATCAGGCTCGATCGCCTTAGTCAATACAGACTTCAGGCGGATAAATTTCGCCTATCACAAATTTTTTATTATCCGCGCAGTTTTTCAGAAAAAACATTGGAAATTGGGGAAAAAACTATAAAATGTGACAACAGCCTCATTTTGCTGTACTTTTATTTAGTTCGCCAACATAAATGTAAAATTGTCCATTCCCTGTTATAACGCATTTTCATAAACACGCATATGGGTAAACAAAAATCTGAAATAACAAAATTCACTTACTGCCGGGAAGTTGACCGTGAATGGAAATATGATGAGAGGAACAGCTCTGAGTACGTATTTCATCATCCCCATCGAGTTCAGCTTGGCGGTGTCAGTGCCTATCTGTTAACAGGGTTAACAGTAAATTGACTTGTAAGGCGAAGTAAGTTAGAGGAGTCAGTTGAATCTCCGACTCGGAACAAGATGAAATTCTTCCAAAAATGTTCATGGTCAATATACCATGTGTTGTTCAGGATATAGCTGGTTAGGAGGCTGTAAAATACTATTAGAGCAATATCAAGGTCATAGTATCCTCATAACTACTCCTACTCGTCCTCCTCTTCCTCCCCTTACTCGTCCTCCTCCGCCTGCTCCTCTTCATACTACTCCTCCTACCTCTTCTACCCCTCGTCCTCCTCCTTCCTCTACTACTTGCCCTTCTCCTCCTCGTCATTTTCCTTGTCATCTTCCTCCTCATCATCCCCTTCTCGTCCTCCCCCCTACTCCTCATCGTCCTCCTCCTCCCACTATTACTCGTCCTCGGCATCGTCCTCCTCCTACCACTTGTCCTTCTGCCCGTCCTCCTTTCCCCCCCTCGTCCTCCTCCTCCTACTCCTCTTCCACCCCCTATTCCTCCTCCTCATCGTCCTTCTCCTTCCACTACTACTTGTCTTCCTTCTCCTACTCAGCCTTATTATCATCTCCTCCTCCTCCTACTACTCGTCCTCATAGTACTACTCCTCCTACTTGTCCTCCTCATCATCGTCCTCCTCCTCCTCCTCCTCATCACCGTCCTCCTCCCACTACTACTCCTCCTTCTCCTTTTCATCCTCCTCCTCATCATCGTCCTCCTCTTCCTCCCCCAAGTCCTCCTTTTCACCGGCCTCCTCCTCTTCCTACTACTTGTCGGCCTACTCCGTCTCCCCCCCCCCTACTCGTCCTCCTTCTACTCCTCCTCTTCCTTCCCGCTCCTCTCACTTCTCGTCCTCCTCCTCAGCAGTTTCTTTGCGGAATGTTAAAAATTCCGATTTTTCATTTTAAATTCACAATTTTTTCCAAAATTATTTTAAAAAAATACGTTTCGAGCTGGAGCTTTAACGTGTCTCTACTGATCCTTTTTCTTATTGAAATATAAATATAAAAATAAATTCTAACCTCAACGGTAAGTGACAGAGTAGCGCTGGTAATGAGCGGAAGCAAGTAAAACTGGTCGGGTAGTGTTAGATCGACGAACCAAAAAAGGCCGCCCTCGTGGAAACTTTGTACCGGCGCTCCGGCCATGCCACGGATGCCCATGAACATCGATATGAAGAAAGGGGCCTGGAAATGAGAATATACCATTTAAATAGATCGCATTCACCCATTTTTCAAAAAAAAAAAAAAATTATGGCCCCAAAAACCGAAAAAGGAAGAATTTTAAAAACTAACCTGGCAGAGGGGGACGATCATGTTTTTTATCGGGCTTATACCTTTCGTACTCATGAAATCCATAAGTTCCGAAGCGTACCTGGCAGCTGGAACACCCGAAGTGTTATTTATACCTATTTATACCATTGGACCGATTCAAAAATTAGAAATGCGAAATATGTTTCACCATCGAGGCGGTCTCCTCTTTGTCGGGCCTCGGACATTTTGAGTTGAATCATCTGCATTTCGGGTAGACAGTTGTTCATTTTCGCAGCATTTCTCTGAGCCATTATCACCAACGGGAAGACGATGAGTCGGATAACCAAAGTTCCTGGAAGCGAATAATAAGGCGATACATCGAGTGATTCAAGTCGGGAGTGACAACCCATCGTTAAAAAATTTTGATGGGAACATTTCAAGGAGAAATGTTAAGGAAGTCATTGAATATTTTGGTTTCGCTGGTCCATGATGATGGGGATCAATGTAGAGAGCCGCTTTATCAATTCACCTAATCAACTGATTAAAAACGCCTCAATTAACTCATTTCATAGAAAACAAACATGATTTTTCAGCACTACGGGCTTCCTTGGTTAATCAGCCATTCATAAAGGCCGTTATCGCAGGTACGGCATTTGTTGTTATAGTAGTTAGCATGAAACCAGTTTGTATTTTCAGGAACTTTCAATTTCCGTCGGTATCACAGCCGTTGCTTTTGAATTTTCCGGCAACCACCGTCCATGTGACAAGGCATTTATGAACGGCTGATTAACCAAGGAAGCCCTCATTACCTAATTAACGGGTGACATAGTGATGAAAAATCATAATATAATATTTTCCATCATTTTATGATTCGGCATGCAACAGTGATTAACTCGATTTTTTCAACTTTTCGGGAAATCCAAAAAACTGGTATCCATGCGAAATAAGTTTATTGAATTATTGCTTGGAAAATTGAGTAAAAATGTAACAAAAAGTTGTATAATAAAAAAAAGAGGAGCTGCACCCAACCAAGGCGAGAGATTTCGAATTGTAGCAAAAGATAACACTTTTACGGGCCTAAGAAAAGTTGAGCAGTGTTGCTCATAACGGGTTTCGACAATTTTTCTCCCGGATTCGTGCAAACCAGTGTTGCCACCGGATTCCCCGTGGAAAATCAATCCAGCGATACCAATAACTCATTTTTGGCAAAAATCGAGTTAATCAGTGTTGCATGCTGAATGACGATATGTTCGGTTTCGACAAAATCATGAATTAATCAGGTCGGTTTTCGATAACCAGGTGATTATGCGTTAATATATCGATAAAGCGGCGTTTGAAAGTGTAAAATTAATTCCAAAATACTTTTTTTTTTTTTTTTTTTTTTTTTTTTTTTTTTTTTTTATTTGTGTTGATCCAAAGATTTCACGAAGGGATTCCAAAATACTTAAAATTGGCTCAGCAGTTCAAAATTTGCTAAAAGCTGCAAGCAAGTGGAATTACCCGCAGCGATGGCGCCCCACCAGGGCAAATCTAAAGTCACGTGGAGAAATTCGAGGGAGCGCTGCACTAAACCGACGGGAGTCCAAGAGCCCAACCCGAGCGTCTGGATGGCCGGTTCGCTCGAGAATTTCTGCGAAAAATGTTAGGTTACCAATTCGCCTGGCCCAAAGAGAAAATTTCGATATCGAGCGATAAACATCATATTTAAAAAATTATATTTATAATTTAAATTATATTATTAATTATATATTATCATTAATATTATATTAATCAATATTATATATTAATATGATATTAATTTAATATTATATAAAAAGTTACCCCTAGGTTTTCGATTATGGTGGCCGTGGCATCGGATGCTGAGTCGGGTATGACGGAGCCGATATCTGTTGTCGAGACGGTGTCCAATGCCTGGAACAGAATTTTTGACTCGTATTTGTATCACTTTTCCAGGACAACCTTCAGTTGAAATTTTCAGCTCTCCAATACAACTCGATAAAATGTTGATAAACTAAAATAACCAAAAATGGACTAAACTAAAATAAATTAAAATGAAATCCGATAAAATCTTATTTATCGAACTAGAATAAACTAAACTTGAAAAAAAAACAATAAAATATTAATTATCGAACTAAAATAAACTAAACTAAAAATAAACTAAAAGAAAACCCGATAAAATCTAAATTATCGAATTACCTCAATAGATCCGTCCAGTGGGGAGGCGTTAACCTTAAATTCAAAATTATTTTAGATTTGGAAGTATTTAGGTTAGTTTTGTTTGAATTATCGCAATATTCTTCTTACCGGTCGATGTCATTACCGCAGTTCATTGAGAAAAATATTATATTTAATTTATTGTATTATATTTAATAAAAACCTGTCGACTTACCTTTGGAATAATTGTAGTTGGTTCAGGCAGGGTTGACTCTTCGAGAGTTTGAATAGGTTCCTAACGAATATTCGCATTATAAAAGTCAAAATTACATTGAAAACAATATTCTAACATTTCTTCCTTATTGGCATAATATTTCACTATGCGATAATTCCAGCAAATATTTTCAATTTAATTTTTTTATTCCAAAATTAGGTAATATTAAATATTTAGTAAATTTACTGACCTGCAGTAATTCTCCAGTTTGGGACTGCATGAAATCACAAATTGATTTTAGGAATTATACTCAAAAACCACAATGTGAATATTATTCTAACATTACTTCCTTATTGGCATAATTCTTCGAAATGTGGTAGTTCGAGTTAAGATGTTTAATTCAAAATCTTTTCAAGTTTAAAATTTAATATTTTCTGACCTGCAATAATTCTCCAGTTAGGGGCTGCATGAAATCAAAAATTGATTCAAGACATTATATTTAGAAACCATATTGCTTCCTTACTGGTAAACTATTTCCAGAAATAATGTACCTAACCAGCCCTATGTAATCGGTTTTCATAATATTTTAGCATGCGATAACTCCTGCACAAATGTTTAATTTAATATTTTTTTAAATTTCAATTTAATATTTACTGACTTGCAGCAGTTCTCCAGATTGGGACTGCATGGAATAAAAAACGATTCAAGACATTATATTCAGAAACAGTATAAATTTATTGTAAGAATAATTAGCAGTAACGTGACAGTAAACAGTAACATTGCTTTCTTATTGGCATAATCTTTTAAAATGCGATAGTTCCTGCACAAATTTTTAATTTAATTTTTTTTAATTTAAATTTAATATTTACTGACTTGAAATAATTCTCCGGTTTGGGACTGCATGAAATAAAAATTGATTTAAGAAATTATATATAAAAACAATATAGTAACAATGCTTTCTAATTGGCATAATCTTTCAATATGCAATTATTCCAGCGAGAAAATTTAATTTAATTTTTTTGAATTTTAATATAAAATAAATAATAAATTTTATTATTGACTGACTTGCAGTAATTCTCCTGTTTGAGGCTGCATAAAATCAAAACATCGATTTAAGAAATTTTTTGAGAAAAATTCATTGTAACATTGCTTTATTATTGGCATAATAATTCTACATGTGATAATTCTAGCGAAAATTTTTAATTCAATTTTTTTAAATCTAAAATTTACTGACCTGCAGTAATTCTCCAGTTTGAAACTGCATGAAATAAACAACTCAGATGTCAATAAGCCAAAATACATTAGAGCTCATTAGCTTTTTTAAAACTTCTGAATAAGAAATTTCAAAAAATTGCAAGCTTTTTCAAAACTTATGAATATACCAACCTCGGATAGATGTGGGACTGGCTGTTCATTCGATTCAGACAATGGCAGTTCGCTGATGTCCTGGTCCGAAAACGTCTAAAACGTCAATAACAGGAAGCAAATAAATCTGTTCTCCGGCAGTATTCGAACCTGGCAACTTCTCTATAGGCGGACGCCTTGAACCTTCCTCCTCCCAGGCTTTCCCAGGGTCAAGGCGTCTGCCAAGAGCAGGAGGTGCCAGGCTCGAATCCTGCCGGAGAGGGTGAATTTTCCTTGATCTCACGCTCAACGACGTGAAATTTAAATTCGCAGCTCAAATCTGGTCGTAGCTTACCTGAAAATCATCAGGAGGCGGGATTGCGGCAAATTCCTCCAATCGGCAACAGCAAAAAACGTTATAGTTGAAAAATCGTTAAAATTAACAATTAATCGAGTTTTGCTTATAATGACGTTAATATTTAACAATTATTGTTTTGAAATTTACCTCAGTCGTCGATAAAGGGACATCATCCTGCTCGCAGCATATGAACAAATTATTTATCTATTTAATTTATAGTTAGAAATAAAGTACACTACGAGCATATCAATCTGTCTTTTTGGATTGGCTATAACTGACTTCCAGGGGTAGGTTAGTTCTAACTGACACCCAAGAGAAGGTTGGCTATAACTGACTCCTAAATAAGGTTCTTTATAACTGACTCGCAGGAGTAAGTTAGTTCTAACTGTCTCCCAAAAGTAGGTTAGTTCTGTTCGACTTCCAGCCACAGGCTTGTTTACCTAACCTACCAAAATAGGTTGTTTTAACTGATTTGCAGAAAAAAGTTGTAACTAACTCATAGGAAAAAGTCAGTTTCAACTGACTCCCAGAAAAAGATTAGTTTTAACTGACAGAAGATTAGTTCTAACTAACTCCTAAAAAAGGTTCATTTTAAGTGACTCCCAAAAAAGTTAGTTATAACTGACTCCCAGGAAGATGTTGGTCTTAACTGACTCCCAAGTGGTTTTTCACTGAATCTTTGAAGGGATCAGTTCAAACTGACTCCTGGGAAAACAAATAAAAATCGTTCATTTCAAAGCGCTTTCTCCAATTTTGCCTCTTCGGTATGAGGAAATTTACTAAAATGAATTTCATTTGAGTATTTCAGTTTCTAGGTAATCAATATAGATTGAGTCGATCAGAATTACTCACTTCGAAAGGTGGAAGAATACCAAGTTCCCGAAGCACCTGACGCCATGGCGGATCGCATGATAAAATTAAATAAAAAATAATTATCGATCAACATACTTAACTTGGTACAAAACTCATTTAAACAGAGATTTCTTTTTTTTTGCTCATAAAAAATTATTAGTTTTTCCAATAAGGTAGTAGTTGTTGAAAATGATACGAACTAAATCATAATTTAATTAAAAATGATGAAAATTTTATCAATTAATGTGAAAAATATTAAGAATGTAATATTAAACCGATATTGATGATTTTATAGTAATAAACCTATTGCTTAAAATTTAAAAAATATTAGGATTAAATATTTTTAAAATAATAATCAATTCACTACTGAGTTTTACAAGAATTGCAATAATATGGAGTTAGGTGGTTTACCTTAATATCAAGATTATCCACCGAATGTGTCAAGACCTGCGATTGAGGATTAGAGGGTCAAGAGAGTGACAGAAAATTGTAGCAGGTTGGTAAGTAATATTGCAAATAACTATTTTTTTAAATCAAATAACATAAATTTCGAATTTAATTTTGACACCCTCGGGAAGGGTCAATTTTATAACCCTCATTTTTTGGTAGCAGAACAAGGTACCTATTTGCTTATAAGAAATTCAATTCTTTAGAAAATGCTGATTTTTAATTTTTTTGGTAGCAGAACACGGTTAGTATTTACATAGGTATAAGTATATCAATTCGTTTCTAAAACATTTTTTAAATTTATTTTTTCTATTTGGTAGCAGGACAAGGGCAGTATTTAGTATGAGTTAGTAGATCAATTCTTTTATAAAACTTCTTTAAAATTATTATTAGGATTGTTTTTAACAGCAGAACCAGTACAGTATTTACAACAGTAAGTAGACAAATTTTTTTTAAATTTTTTTAAACTAATTTTTTCTTTTTTGGTAGCAGAACAAGGGCAGTATTAAAATAAGTAAATACTGCAAATTTTGCATATGAGTAGGTCAATCAATTCTTTTATAAAACTTTTTTTAATTTTTTTTTTAGCAGAACAAGGGCGGCTAATACATGAAAGTAAATCAATTCTTTTACAAAACTTTTTTAATTGATTTTTTTCCGTTTTGGTAGCAGAACAAGGGCAGTATTTACATGTTGAGGTGAACCTTAAGCCAGGGTGCAGGGCCTCAGTCATTCCCTCGAATTTTGTTCGAAATCGGAATTTAATTGAATTAAATTCAATTTGCTTAAATCACTAACCTGACCGGTCCCAGATGCTGGGGCGTCGGAACTTGCGAAATTGACGACGCCATAAACGACGGGCTGATGTTTACGTCGTAGAACGTCGTTGTTCCTCAGTCGGACGATTTTCGACGATTTGTTCACAGCGTAAATGTGGAAGGAGCATTTTGAAGAGCCCTGTGAAAAGCGTCGAAATAATTGAGCGGCGACTGACGTGAGCACAGCACTACTTTCCTTACAGGATCCTTCAGATTTTCATCAGTAATTAGGGTTGGTTTGGAGTTGCGGAGGGACCGGGAAGGTGGAGACATCCGTTGGACATTTTCGAAACTCACCTCGAGCAATTTAACGTCGCAGAGGAGACGCGAAGCTCTCAACAGACGACCGGTCGAGAGCATCGGATGTCTTGTGGAAAATACTGATTCCGATATTTGGATACCGACCACCGAGGATTCGACAGGCAAAATCAGTAACTAATGCCAATGGGAATTGTAAATTTTACAATGATAAACTCGAGAAAATTGCAGTAAAGTGCGACCATCGAGCTAACTTCGGAAATTCGACTAAATTCAGCACGTGATAAGATTGATAGCAGCCGACGTGATATGATTAGATAACAGTGCAGATACAACAACAACAATAGATAACAGTGTTGCCCGCCTAGCTCGTTGCCTTGTGCAAAATTGATTACCTAGACTGAAATGGAATTTGCATTAATTGCGTTAAATTGCAAGTTGCCGCATTAAATTTAAATTAAACGAGAAATTTTGTCGTTTGAACAAAATACTAAAGATCAAAAAAATTGAACACAAAAATTACAATGCTGATAACAAAGAATACATATTTTGACACAAATCGATTATATTTTTACTACTTTTGAGGGGTTTAGGTCAAAATTATCAAAAAACTCACTATGAAAATTTTTAAACTCACATAAAATTGAAACACATCAAGTTATCAGAATACAAAACTATCCACGTAGTTGGCAAGGCAAGGCAGAGATTTTAAGACCAAAAACGCTCAAATCGGTTAATTTTTGTGGCCAGGAAAATATAAAATAGAAAACAATTAAGTGCAAATATGTCGGAGGTCCTGTGGGCAATCCGGTTAAACCGGGTGATAGTTTCTGCCGCCTTACGGCAGTATTTTCCGAAGTCTCGGCCCAGTTTCATGACCGCGTGTTGGGCGGGTTCCGTATCCGTGTCTGGGCCCGGTCTCACCAGAAATCCGCGAAGCTCCTGTCTAGCTCTAATCTCCTGTTACTCATAGCTCGTTTTAGCCGCCTTTAGCAATATTTCTTCAGTAGCCTTGTCCGCGTGTCGGCCGGGTTTTGTATCCAAGTCTTGTGACCGCGTGTCGGCCGGGTTCCGTACCCGTGTCGGGGCCCAGTCTCACCAGAAATCCGCGAAGCTCCTGTCTAATTCTAATCTCCTGTTACTCATAGCTCGTTTTAGCCGCCTTTAGCAATATTTCTTCAGTAGCCTTGTCCGCGTGTCGGACGGGTTTTGTATCCAAGTCTTGTGACCGCGTGTCGGCCGGGTTCAGTATCCGTGTCCGGGCCCAGTCTTACCAGGGATCCGCGAAGCTCTCCTGTTACTCATAGCTCGTTTTAGGCCTCTCTCCTTTAGCGCATCTGTCCTCCCCAAAATAAACTATTTAATTACGTTATCTTGTAATTATTGTTTTTAAATTAAAACCAGTGGTGCGTAGATAACACACAATATTCCAAAATTTGATACGTAAATTTTTGACTCAATTTGATTAGTTTTTGAACCGTTTGAGGTTGTTTCGGTCAGAAATATCAAAAAACTCACTAGGTATCTATGCAAATTTCAAAACTCGCCTAAAATCAAAATACGTCAAGTTATTAGTATTCTGAAAATTGTAGGTACTATTTCTAATCGAATTTGAAAATTTTCGAATTTTTCCCCGGTTTTTCTGCTTCTGTAAAAAATATCCGCTCCCGCTAAATCCTCCCAATTCGCTCGCATTCGGGTAGGGTGAAAAAACGCCCACAGTAGAACAAATAATTTTATTTCTCCACAAAAAGTATTAAAATACCTTAATGACAACACAGCCCTATAACAATACGTGTGTTATCATTGATGATAAAATTGTGATTGGATTAAAATAAAATCAAGTTCACAACTCGAGAGAAAAAAACATTGACAATAAGCATGTGGATCGTGACGCGGGAATGAAGCAGGAGATAATCTTTTGAGATAAATCCTTTAAAGAATAATATAATATCTAAACGTAATATAAATAAAATATAATGAAAAAAAACTCGCAATAATAATATGGTTTTTACGGGTGTATTCTTACTCTAACCTAGCATGACCTCAATTTCACTCTATAATATTATTAGACTATGCGATAAAATTTAACCTTACAGCGAAAAATGCATTTTGAATGCTTTACATCTATAATTATAAATTACAGCGACATGACCTCATTTTTTCATTAAACGAAATTTCTAAAAACATATGGCAACATGTGAAATAAAGCGTTTATTATACAACATTTTTTTTTAATTTACGTGAAATTAATAATTGATTGTCAGTATAACGTGAAGATTAGAATAACAGATAAATTATAATATTAATTTTGGAATTAAACTCCGAATGTTTAGAATATAAGAATGTTAGAACATCACAAACATTAGATTCTTTAAACCATTATTTTCGGATATAACTCGTGATATGTGCAAATTCAATGTTAAAATTCCTCGTGCGAAAGTGATTATAGTTGATGAGAGATAAGTAGTACATAAGTAAAAATAAGGCACTCCCGGCGGCATCGAGCGAGTGCCGCCGATCCCACGTCGTAATTAAAGCATTAACCACGAACAGCCACGAAGTTAAAAAACAAGTGTAAACAACAAGGGAAAACGTAAACAAAAGATAAAAGACAATAACAGCATCGGCATTATGCGCTGTCGAATTTTTACGAACTTATTTCCAATTTTTTTTACTTGCACTTCGTATTGTCGTCGTCGGGATAAAAGTACGATTTTCTTAGTAGTAGGTCTCCTTCTCGAGCCAACCGCCGGGATTGCGTCTCAGGTAGAATCGGCGGACTTCATCGTAGACGAAGATCGACACCATGAACGGAAGAGCGGGCAACCACCAGAGAAACCTGGAGGACGAATCGAGTTTGTGAACGATAGGATCGATAGGAGAGAGGAATAAGACGCATGCGCACTAGAATCGACGGGAGGTTACGATTGCGCAGGTTAGATGGGTCCTGGGGTTGAGGGGGTGGGGCACTTGGAGACAGTCGGGGCATTTGGGGGCACTTGGGAGCAGTTAGAGGCATTTCAGGGCAGTTGGTTGCACTGGGGGACAGTCGGGGGCACTTGCGGGCGACTGGGGGCATTTGGAGGCAATGGGGGACGATTGGGGGCAGTCAGGGCACATTTGGGGGCATATGGAGGTGGTAGGGGACACTTAGGAAGCAGTTGGGGCCAATTGGGGCACATGGAGGTGATTGGGGGCACTTGTGGGCATTTGGATGCAGTTGGGGGCACTGGGGGACAATTGGGGGCAGTCAGGGCACATTTGGGGGCAATTGGGGGCATTTGGAGGTGGCAGGGGACACTTAGGGAGCAGTTGGGGCCAATGGGGGCACGTGGAGGCGGTTGGGGGCACTTGGAGGACAGTTAGGGGCACTGGCGAGCGACTGGGGGCAATTGGAGGCAGGAGGGAGCATTGGGGGACAGTCAGGGGCACTTGGGGGACAGTTGAAGGTAGTTGAGGGCACTTAGGGAGCAGTCAGGGGAAGTTGGGAGCACTTGGGAGGCAATCGGGGGCAGTCAGGGGCATATGGGGGATTTGGGGGCACTAGGGGACACTGCCGCTTCTGTACGTAACCAAGCAACTAATTCCCCCGAGGTACCGTAACCTTTCCTTGCGATTTATTGCTATCGAACAGCAGAAATAACAAACAGAATCGATCGCAAGTCGCTAGCATAATCATAATTCAGGCTGAAAATATTAACTCACTTCAACGGGTACATCCGGAGGCCCTTGTCCATGCCAGGGGTGTAAGACAGGAAGGCGGCGAGAGCGGTTTCGAATACCAGGCCGAAATTCAACGCCCAGTTTCTGGAAAAAGACGCGAAGTCAATAGGCAGACCCAGAATTGAGCATGAGAGTGAGTTTCAATTTCAGATGAAGTTTGAGTTTGAGACTCGATTTCCGTTTGAGTTCAAGTTTGAGTGTGAGCTCCAATCTTAGTTTGAGTTTCAATCTTAGTTTAAGTTCAATCTAAGTTTGAGTTTCAATTTCAATTCGAGTATGAGAGTTTCAGTTTCAGTATGAGAATGAGTTTTAGTTCAAGTTAAAGAATGAGTTTTAATTTCAGTTGGAGTTTCAATCTCAGTTTGAGTTCCAATTTCAGTTTGAGGATGAGAGTGAATTTCAATTTCAGTTTGAGTTCAAGTTTAAGTTCGAGTTTCAATCTCAGTTCGAGTTTTAATTTCAGTCTGAATATGAGAGTGAGTTCAAGTTTGAGTAGGTACTCATGAGTTTAAAAGTGAATTTCAAAATCACTTTGAGTCCAAGTTTGAGATTGAGTTTTAATTTTAGTTAGAGTTTCAATCTTATTTTGAATTTCAATTTCAGGTTGAGTTCAAGTTCGAGAATGAGTTTTGATTTCGGTTGTAGTTCGAGTTTCAATCTTAGTTTGAGTTTCAATTTCAGTTTGAGGATGAGAATGAGTTCAAGATTGAGTTTCAATTTCAGTTTGAGTTTCAATCTCAGTTTGAGTTCGAGTTTGAGCATGAGAATGAGTTTGAAAGTGAATTTCAATATCAGTTTGAGTCGAAGTATGAGATTGAGATTGAGTTTCAATCTTAGTTCGAGTTTGATTATGAGTGCGAGTTTCAATTTCAGTTTGAGTTTCAATTTCAGTTTGAGTATGAGAGCGAATTTCAGTCTCAGTTTGAGTTTAAGGCCCGTATTCACATCACTTCCTAAGCTTTAGGGGCCGTCCTAAGGAGGGCTCCTATACGAAAAACCGTTTCATGAAGCTTCCTAAAGGGGCTTAGGAGCGCCGAAACTTGAGGGAGCCTTTTCCTGAGGGCCCCTTTTCGTTAGGTAGCAATCGGGCTGCCTTTGGGCCCGAAAGGGGGCCTTACTCGGTTTTTCACTTCACCAGACGGCAGCCATCTTGCATTCCCAGTGTAAACAAACCGCGAATTTATCTTCCGATCGCTCATCCATTTCGTTCCATTCAGTTTAATTATTTATTTTTCTTCGTCGCGGATGATTTCATCGAATTTGTGCGAGGAAATCAAGATAAAAACATTTCCAATGGTCTGAGAGCGCCTCTGGACAAAAGACAGCAATCGTGTACCTTCGTTTCGTTACGTGTATTTTTTCGGAGCTCTTCGGACGATTCTGGTAAGTGCTCATAATAATATTATGGGAATATTATTCATTCAAATAATGGGTAGTTATTCCTCATTAGGAGTTTAGAATTCTAAAAAAAAGTAGGTAAGGAGTAGATACATAGATCAGGCGCATCAGCGGTTTAGCTAACCCAGAAGTAGGCAATACCTACAAATTTCATGTTCTTCTGCTGATTCCAAGTAATATATTAAGTACTCAGTATTCAAAACCCTAATCTAATGCCTTCGGTTGTAGTACTGACTGTTGTAGAGTCAGATTACAGTTGGCTGTTTTTCACGAAATCGGCACCTCCATGCTAGTTAGGTAATGGTTTTCTCTGACTCCCATTTTTCAAATTTCGCTCGTTTTATTTCAGGTGAATACTAGCGATGATGATTGATGGGTCCGTCGGCAGCGCACGAATGATTTGAAATCTCTGGACGCACAAGTTCCTGAGCTGAAGCGAAGAGGTTCTCAGAGGGTACCCCTGGTTAAGCTACAGTGAAGCACCCCACACCCATAAAAATGTACATTTACCATCAGAAATAAGCCTCTTGTATTGTTTTGTATCTTGTATCGATCCAGGGGTACGGTACCTACGCTTAAAGCCGAATTTATTGCGTGGCATGATGCGAGTTATTGTAAAATAAATTAATTTATCCAGTATTCGTCTTGATAGTACCTTGCCTAATTCCATTATTGGGAAATTCCGGTGTTCTTTCATCAAGTCAATGATTAACCTGTGCAATCACTCAGACAAACAAGAGCAGCAAAAGATAATTTATGTTCATACCTAGGTACTTGATGGATTTCTTACTAGAAAATTCTAGTCATCATCTAGTCATCAATCTATTCTCAATCAATCAATTCTAGTCATCAATCATTTAATGATGAAAAAGCTCCAAAATAGCCGCAACTATGCAAAGTCCTGCAAACTGTTCCATTTTGACCAGGATTATTGTGGAAAAAAAAGATTTATGATCAGACGTTTATTTTTCACTCATGAGTACAGTAAGTAAGTAGGTACTTAATTAGGTATGTAAATAATTACAGGTGTTCACAATGCTTTTCAACGTAAAACCGCAAAACAGTGGTCATTGCATTCTGCCAGTTCAGTAGGTACACGATTCTTTGGAGATGAATATTTCGGGCTTCCGCGTTCAGATGTATGAAATACTTCGCATTCTTTTCGATTGGCAGTAATTTTTGATTAGGTACCCTGTAACGAGAACTACACCAGAATTTCTCCAAGATCACTGAAATTAGGACGAAAAACACAAGTTCCATTATAGATGATCAAGAAGTGATCGAAAAATAACTTGTTTGTTTACATTCCAAAATTAAATGCCCAAAAAACTTTTGTTGTTGTATAACTTACCTCTTTTACTGACATGGTAGACATAAATGTTGTCAAAAATGGTAAAATCGCATGCGATTGCTGTGTGAACGCGGCTTGAAGTGCGGATTTTTATAAGCTCCGTGGCGTCACTTTTGAAATTTTGAAAGGGGGCCTCCCACTGTAAGGCCCCCTTTCCGAGAAGCTAGGAGAGTTCATGAATAACGTTTTTCAAAGGAGGCGTCCTATATGTTAAGGGGGCCTCCAAGTAGGAGGCGTCCTAAGAAGCCAGATAGGAAGTGATGTGAATACGGGCCTAAGTTTGAGATTGAGTTTTGATTTCAGTTGGAGTTCGTGTTTGACTATGAGCTTCAGTTTGATTTCCAGGAGGCCATCGCCTGCTCGCTGAGACTGGCAGACTTCGAGGAGATTCTCAAATTTACAAAAAATATCAAAATTTAAGGGAAAAACAAAAAAAAAAAAAAAACAATCAGTGCCCGACGTGGCTCATACGCCAGGGCAGAGAAAAAAGAAGAAGAAGAAGAAGAAGCTTCAGTTTCAATCTCAGTTCGAGTTTGAGTTTCAATTTCAGTATTAATATGAGAGGGTGTTCCAGTTTCAGTTTGAGTTCAAGTTTGAGTATTCATACTCATGAGTTTGAAGGTGAATTTCAAAATCTCTTGTTTCCAAGTTTGAGATTGATTTCAATTTCAGTTTGAGTTTCAATCTTAGTTCGAGTTTGATGATGAGTTTCAATTTCATTTTGAGGGTGAGTTTCAATCTTATTTTGAGTTTTAATTTCAGTTCGAATTTGATTATGAGTTTCAATTTCAGTTCGAGTTTCAATCTTATTTGGATTATGAGTTTGAGTTCGAGTACAAAAATGATTGTGAGTTTCAATCTTAGTTTGTGTTTGAGCACAAGTTTGAGTTTAATATTAGTTTGAGTTTGATTATGAGTTTCAATTTGAGTTCGAGTATGAGAGTGAGTTTCAATTTTAATTAGAGTTTCAATTTCGGGTTGAGTTCAAGTTGAAGTTTTAATTTCAGTTTGAGGTTGTGTATGAGTATGAGTTCGATTCTGAGGTTCAATTTCAATTGAGTTTGAGTTTGAATTTCAGTTTGACTTTGCGTATGAGTATGGTTGGGTATGTGTGTTAGCTAATACCGACTTATTGGTAGTTGTGGACAGGCGCCACCGCCATACGGGTAAACAAAATCCTTATTGGTAAATTTTTTCCTTACCAATAAGAATCATCCCTTTATTTCATATATTATGCCTCAAAACGCGTAAATAACGATTAAAAAAAAACTACCAATAAGTCTGCAAAAATAATCACACATGAATGATGAAACACGTCATAGGCTGTTAGGCCCATGTCGAAGGCTGCTAGGCCCGTGTCCTGGGCTGAAATCTGGCGGGCGGTCCTCTGACTCCACGACTCATTATAATGAATTATCCGCGCTTTGGCCCGCGCGGCGCGGAGCGAGCGCCGCACCGGCGGTTGAAAGGCGGTTCTCTCAAAATCGGAAGAATTGGCGAAGTGGGTGGTAGGTAGGGTTACCACACGACGCAGCACCTACATATTGTACCATATTTTGCTTCATTTTTCTTGAAAAGTAAACCTTCCTATGCACTCAATCGGTCAGGAAAAATAAAATTTTAACACCCCCGGAAAATTTGTTGGTGTAGGTACGTTTCAAGAGATGGAGAATCCGAATTTGCAATAAAATTTTTTTGTCTATTCGCCGCAAGCGGTCCGCCGTTCGGGGATTTTCGGGAGGAGGAGTTGTCGTAAATTTTTGAAATTTCCACCAAAAATCAGGTTTTGCATCTAGTTGGTCCTAACGTCTCGACAGAACTCTACCTTTATCCCCCTGGTGGGAACATGCCATTTTGCTCCGCTTAGTGGGAACATCTGCTTGAGAGGCAGCTATAGTAGTAAATCGTCTCTAAAACCTGGGTTTCACTTTAATATAACAATTAAAGCTGTTTGTATATTTCAAAAACACTATATATTTATCTTATCTCTAATTTGACATCGTCCAGAACGTATATCGACAGTATATCGATAGTAAAAGTGAAAAACCTCGTAAGTCTCAATTTTTAGTAAAATAAAGATTTGAGCTCTATGGGTTGTATTCGAGCCGTAGATCTATCAAGTGGAGCCGGATTCCTCCTGGTTTTCGTCTCATTTCTGCTCTATGGCCATGTGCAATGACCTGTAAGTCAAAACCTTTCAGAGGTGTTGCAAAAGCTAGCACGTTTTTTTGTACTCTGACAAATTTCTGAATTTGGACATAAAGGATTTACACTTTTACTATCGATATTGTATCTCAAAATTCAGTAACAATGTCAAAATAGTATGAAGAATTATTTCAACTTATGAGGACCAATATACCTAAACACATCACAGTAAGTTGCGAGTTACGGGTCACAAAATATCAAAACACCATCAAAATTGTGAATTCAAGTAAAATACGATGGAGGAGCTGAAGTTCTGGACAAGCACTTTGTAGAAGGCTTCCATTCAATTTTTCTTGACGCATTCGTTGCATATTTGCCTGTCAGGCAGACGCTAAAATATACGTCAGTGGGAATATTTGCCTGTCAGGCAGATATTAGATCGTACATTAGAAGGAACATCTGCCTGTGAGGCAGACTATAGTTTAGGAAAATTGCATTTACGTTGAAAAAAACGCAGCTTAGAGCAGGATTGACCCTTCTTCTGCAAGGGGTAGATGTTGATTGAAGCACATGTAGAGCCTGGGCGCCTCAGGTTGACAGTGGAGCGCTCCAGTGACCAACCTTTAAATCATATCTGCCTCACAGGCAGATGTTCCCACGAGGGGGTTATTTAAGTCCAGTAAAACAGCTGTTAAGTGGGAAAAAATTCGTGCTTTCAGGAAATATGCAACATAGACATGGGAAGTATAATTTTCCATAGATTTCTCGATTCTGAATCGAATGAGACCATTACCACGGCGGTAAATCGAACCATTTAGGTTTTATTAATTATTATTTATTTATATAAAAAAAATTAATAATTATTATTATAAATTTATTATTATCAATTAATTTTAATATTATTAATTTAATTACTATTTATTTATCTATTTTGTTTTGTGAGACATTTTTGAGTTTTTTAAAATTTCCCCAATCTATAATAATGAAAGCAAGTGTAATGTGTCTGTTTGTTTGTTTGGTTGTTTGTTTGACCGAGCTCTCTAGCCAAATCTATCGCACGCAGGGACCCGGAATTTTTTACATGGAAGCACTAAGGGGCTGGCCACCAGACTTCGAAGCCCAATTTTCGATTTTTTAATGAGAAAAATTTTAAATTTTTTTTTTAATTAAAAAAAATGACCTGTGCTCATTTAAACTAATTTTTTAACAGATTGTTTCTGTTTATCGACGGGAAATGTTGTGTGTGTGGGGGGGGGAGAGATAGTCTACCTAATTAATTAATCACTGTTTTTTTGGCACGGGCAACGCCGGGCGGGTACAGCTAGTTCTTAACAAATCGAAAACACTAGAGCCACAAAATTCTTTTTCCACTCTTTGGAAAAAAAAACTTCAGTCCACCCAATATCTTCAATTCAAAGAATTTGGTCGTGTTTTACAAATCGGCAAAATTAAAATTGGAAAAAGTAGAAAATTTGGCCTTGTTTCTTAGATACGGTTGATTGACCTTCTACTTACGCCCACTAGACTATTTCACCAACGAGGTGACGCACTCACACTATACCGGTTGCGCTTGGCAACATGAGAGCTAGACGAGCTAAACCAACGATTATTGAAGCATTCTTGAAGCATTTTTAATTTCATTATCCAGAGGATTCAACATAATATATCGACGGTGAAGAATCAATACTGCCCAATTCGTTTGCCATGCAATCTATGGACGCGTGATTTGCCAAGTTGCCACCAATCCAAGTTTTGAGAAGTAGGCAACCCAGACGCCCCCAAAACACACGATGCTTTGAATTGGGCAGTATTGCAGTTTCATCGTCGATATAATTCTATAATATATTTTTCAATATAAGATATTATTCTGCTAATTGAAGATGGAACAGTTTGCTTCCGAAACGTCACGGAATATGCCACCTTACGCAACATTTAGCCAATTTTCCCTCGTGTAAGAGATTCCGCTACATTCACGTGAAGGTACTAAAGAAAATGGAAATGTCATAAAAGTCATGATCACAAAAACAGTTTTTTTCGATCCCTTAACATTTTTTTATTGGATTCCCCAGACAATATGCATCAAGTAGGAGCAAACCACAGCTTTTAGGACCGACCATGCTAAAATCGGATCAACGGTTCGATACGAAGTCCTGGACACAAAATTTGGCCAAAATTTGTACCCAGGATTTCGTATTGAATAGCTTATCCGATTTTGATGAAACTAGTCGTAAAAGTTCGACCAGGAATCCGGTCGGAAAAGGTTAAGGGGTCCAATTTGGCATAAGTATACCTAGTCAACTTTTGTAAAAACACAAAAACTCAAATTTGAAGGTGTTGCCGTTGACTTAGAATTTTGGTACATTATTTCCAGAAATAATGTACCTATGTAATTGATCAAGAAAATTTTTTTTACAACACCCCCTGAAAAATTTTTTTTTCACGTTTCAGAGGTTCTAGAACACGAATCTGCAATAAAAATTTTTTGTCCGTACGCCGTCAGCAGCAAAACACATAGAAGGAGTGGTCCGATTTCAAAAAAAAAAAAAAAAAAACGCTGCTAAGTAGATCAGTGGCATGTGCAGATTAGTTTTCGCTATGTCCGAAGAACTCTGCAAATTTTGCACAGGGGTTCATTTTTCGATTGCTAAGACAAACTTCACGATATATCGGTACTCCTTAAACTCAGAATTTAGTTGTAATTATTCTATAATTTCAGTATAAATTTGTATTTTAGAGGGGGATTTAGAGAAACGTTTTTTCAACCCGGCAAAAAATAATGATCCTCTTTGCTTGATAAATACGACGCAGCAGATCGTTTAATTCCGTTAAATTCACCATTTAACCTATTCTTAATCACCTTCATTATTAACTGAATAATAATAATTATTAAATTCTCTGAATAATGAATGAAATTAAAAATGCCTCAGAACCATTGTTAAAGCCTGACTCCCTTTCATGTTGCCAAGCGCAACTGGTCGTAGTGTGAGTGCGTCACCTTGTTGGTGTAATAGGCTAGTGGTCGTAAGTAGATCCATCAACCGTATCTAAGAGCCGAGGCCAAATTCTCAAATTTTTTCGATTTTTGTTTTGCTGATTTGTGTAATGCGACCAAATTCTTTAAATTGAAGATATCGGGAGGACAGAAGTTTTTGTGGGGATTCCAACGAGTGGAAAACGATTTTTGTGGCTCTAGTCGTTTTCGAGTTATTCAGAATTGTAGAAATTTTAAAAAACTCAGAAATGTCTCACTAAAACTGCAATAACTCCTAAACGGTTAGAGCTACCGTCGTGGCGATGGTCTCATTCGATTCGGCATAGAAAAATCTATAGAAAATGATGTGTCACATGCCTATGTTACAAATTTCCAGAAAAGCACGAATTTTTTACCTCTTCAACAGCTGTTTTACTGGCCTTAAAATTAAGGTAGGGTTCTGTCGAGACGTTAGGACCAACTAGATACGGAACTTGATTTTTGGTAAAAATTTCAAAATTTTTCGATAACTCCTTCCCCCTGAAAAACCCCGGACGGCGGACGGCGTACGGCGGACGGCGGACGGCGTACGGCGGACGGAAAAAAAAATTTTATTGCAGATTTGGATTCTACACCCCTTGAAACGTAGACCAACAAATTTTCAGGGGGTGTTAAAAATTTTTTTTTCCTGACCGATTACAAAGGTTCATTTCTTAAGAAAAATGAACCAAAAAACGAGCGTTTAGCAAATTTTCCTGTGACGTGCACCTCCTATAAGAGAATCCTCAGAATCAACTCTAGACCACTCAAAAACGATCAAATGTAAAAAAAGTCATGATCTCAAAAACAGTTTTTTTTGGGTTTTCGACCCCTTAAAATTTTTGGATCGGATTCCCCTGACAATATGCCTCAAGTTGAGCAAAACACAACTTTTAGGACCAACCGCACCAAAATCGGATCAGCGGTTCGATACGAAGTGGACGGACGAAATTTTGGCCAAAAATTTCGTCCAGCCACTTCGTATTGAAATACTGATCCGATTTTGACTAAATTAGTCTTGAAAGTTGTGGTTTGCTCCAACTTGAGGAATATTGTCCGGGCAATCCGATCGGAGAAGGTTAACGGGTCCAATTCGGCATAATTAGGGTATATTTTTGAAAAAACACAAAATCTCAATTTTGAAGGTGATGCCGTGGGTTTAGAATTTTTTTAGTATTTTTACCGGGTTTCTCGCTTGATTTACCATAGAATAGGGGGTTTTTCCGAAAAAATTCGAAAATTTTGTTTTTGAATCGGTTTGGCTTGATGCGATTTCTGCGTTTTCGCGTTTTTGGCAATTTGAGGGAGTCCTACTGAACCGATTTTGAATTTTTTGAGCCCGTTGGATTCCTTGAAGGTTTTTACACATTTTTCACTCCCTTTAAGTCAAAATTGATTGGGGTTTAGTAATCAAAAACTGGTTTAAAGACTAATTTTTGACCTAAACAAAAAATATTTTTTTGACCCTTAAAAAAAATGTTAAAATTCCAAAAAAAATATTTTTGAGTAGGTTTTGGGCAGGTACATGACGAAAAAACTTTTCAATTTTCTACAACTCTCCAAGACTTAGAAAAATGCAAAAAACCGATTCCAGCTGGAAAATCCAAGCCTAGGAAAAATTTCAAAAAAATGATGGATTTGACTTCGGGGTTTTTTGGCGGGAATCTTTAGATGTTGACTATAAAACATGAAATTTGGCATTTTTTCGAGATTTTGTCACCAGGGTCAATTTTTTCGCAATTTTTTTGGTTTTACGGCCTTTTTTGGTTTATAGGCTTGGAACTGCAAAACTGCGATTCGGCTATTAGAAAGTGAACGTTATTGGGATTAGCCAGTCTCGCATATTAATAGGGTGGACAGATTAATTAAGGGAATTTAAAGAGCTGGAGGTGAATAGATGCGATCCCGAGTCAGGCCTTCTCGGAAATCTCAGGTATCAATACCGTATATGAGGGACCCGCAGGGACCTGGTTTGCGTCCAGGTATAAGGGAAGGGAATGGGGAGGGGCATTGTCCCCTCGTGATGAGACCTCGTCAACGGGTCTTGTTTAATCGCTCAGTGTTTTTTCTTCTTTTTATACCTATTTATTCATCATATACCCATTGAAACGTAAACAATCGCAAGATTATCGCAATTTTTTCCTGATATGAGCCAACCCAAATTTTTTTTGAATTTTAAAACTGTTTTTAAAGAGTTCAAAAAGTCATTTTTTGAAATCTCAAAAATTAGTCTTCACACTGGTTTTTGATAACTAAAAACCAACCAATTTTAACTTTTAGGGGATGAAATAGGTGCAGAAACCTCCAAGGAATCCAACGAGCCCAAAGAATTCAAAATTGGTCCAGTAGAATCCTGCGGAGGTAGTCTTATTCGAATCAGCACCTAAAAACCATTAAAAAGTATGCGAAAAATTTTCTCTACGATTTTTTTTATTTATTTAATTAGGTAGGTAGTGCTTAGTTGAAATTCATCTGTTGAATTATGTGTAGTTAATTTAGCAGTTGAATTGTATACCAGAAGGGTAAAAAAAATTCAGTGGCTCTCGATTATACATAAGTACGGTGACCAGACGTAGGTACTACTTTTGTAAGGACAGTACCTACTACTTTTTAGTCCAGTGTCCTGTGTACTATTTTTTCTCGGTAGGACACTGAAATGTACTACTTTTCAAAAAGTACATACTACCTAAGGACATAAAAAGAAAACAAAAGAATGCAGTTTTTTGGAACTTTAATGAAACCTGTACGGAGATGCCTGTACCCTCGTATCGAGAGAGGATTTACCTACTAATAAAGATTCATTCTTCGGAAAAATATGCCGGAAATGTATATCTAAATTAATGGAACCAGTGCCGAATTTTCGTGATTTTTTTTTGTGCAGTTATGCCTAGTACTTTGAAGTAAATTTAGCGGATTCTCTTACCCGAGGTGCACATCAAAAATAAATTTGCCAAATTTTCATTTTTTTTTTTTTGAAATCGGACCGCTCTTATTATGCGTACCTATTGCGCCTGACGGCGTACGGCGGACGGACAATACATTTTTATCGCACCTTTTCTAAAACCTCTGAAGCGTGAAAGAAAAACTTTTCAGGATGTGTAGTAAAATAATTTTGCTCGGCCGATCACATAGGTCCATCATTTTTGGAAATAATGTACAAAAAAAATACATACCTATAGCCTTATATAAAGTTGAAAAAATGTACTACTTTTTTGAAAAAAAAAAAAAAAGATCAGTGGAAGGTGCAGATTAGTTTTCGGTATGTCCGAAGAACTCTGCAAATTTTGCACAGGGGTTAATTTTTTGATTGCAAAGACAAACCTTACAATATATCGGTACTCCTTAAACACAGAATTTAGTTGTCATTATTCTATAATTTCAGTATAAATTTGTATTTTAGATGGGGATTTAGAAAAATGTTTTTTCAACCCGGCAAAAAATAATCATCCTCTTCTCTTGGTAAATACTTAAATATCTATGTTTTCAACGGAGCAGATCGTTTAATTCCGTTAAATTCACCATTTAATCTATTCTTAATCACCTTCATAATTAACAGAATGATAAAAATCATTAAATTCTCTGAATAATGAAATTAAAAAAAAAATGCCTTCAAGATGCCTCAGAACCATTGTTAAAGCCTGACTCCCTCTCACGTTGCCAGGCGCAACTGGTCGTAGTGTGAGTGCGTCACCTTGTTGGTGCAATAGGATAGTGGTCGTAAGTAGATCAATCAACCGTATCCAAGAGCCGAGGCCAAATTCTCAAATTTTTCAGATTTTTGTTTTGCTGATTTGTGTAATGCGACCAAAGTCTTTAAATTGAAAATATCGGCAGGACAGAAGTTTTTGTGGGGATTCCAACGAGTGGAAAACGAATTTTGTGGCTCGAGTAGTTTTCGAGTTATTAAGAATTGAAGAAATGTTAAAAAACTCAAAAATGTCTCACTAAAACTGCAATAACTCCTGAACGGTTGAAGCTACCGGCGTGGCGATGGTCTCATTCGATTCAGCATAGAAAAATCTATAGAAAATGATACCTCACATGCCTATGTTGCACATTTCCTTAAAAAGACGAATTTTTTACCACTTCAACAGCTGTTTTACTGTCCTTAAAATTAAGGTAGTGGTCTGTCGAGCCGTTAGGACCAACTAGATACGGAACCTGATTTTTGGTAAAAATTTCAAAATTTTCCGATAATTCCTTCCCCCTGAAAAACCCCAGACGGCGGACGGGGGACGGCGTGGACAAAAAATTTTTATTGCAGATTCGGATTCTACACCCCTTGAAACGTAAACCAACAAATTTTCAGGGGGTGCAAAAAAAATTTTTTCCCGACCGATTACAAAGGTTCATTTCTTAAGAAGAATGAACCAAAAATCTGGTCATCGTAATTATAAGCGGTTCTCATCAAGCGGTAATTCAGCAGTCCTACGTGCGGCTCGTTGCAGATTCTGTCCCTCTCGGTAACCAAGTAGGTAAAGGCGCCGCCCGCGGTACGTTTGTGGAGAGCGGTTCCTGACCTAGTGCGGGCGGCATCAAGCCACCGGTAGAAGGAATCCTCTATCATGAAAAATTGTCCTACACTACCACAAATATGAGCTTGACACGGCTACTACAAGTACTACAATCGGTTGCCGTTGCCGTTGGTAACCGTTGGCATGCAAGACGGCCAAGGCCACGTCAACCTGCACTGATTTTGACTGAAACGCACAACTATTGAAAAATATTTGGTGCGTAGACATCATACCTAACTTTCCTTACCTCAGTTTTCATTTCTTGTCGATTTAGGAAATTTTTTAAAAATGAGCTAAAAACAGTATGAAACGATGTTTGAACATCGTTTATGGTCGTGAACACGTTTATGGTCTAAAAATAAATGATTACTTTCGAATCATTGATTTTACCTCAATTTGGAGAATTGTTAGCTCCTACCAGCCTAAAACTCCCTACCTAGGCGACTATTTTTAAATTGTTCTCAATCCTGGAGAGTGTTAAAAAATTGCTCAATTTTGGTTCATTTTTCTTGAGACATGAACCTTTGTTATCGGTCAGGAAAAAAAAATTTAACACCCCCTGACAATTTTTTGGTTTAGGTACGTTTCAAAGGGTGTAGAATCCGAATCTGCAATAAAAATTTTTTTGTCCGTCCGCCGTCTGGGGTTTTTCAGGGGGAAGGAGTTATCGGAAAATTTTGAAATTTTTACCAAAAATCAGGTTCCGTATCTAGTTGGCCCTAACGTCTCGATAGAACCCTACCTTAATTTTAAGGCCTGTAAAACAGCTGTTGAAGTGGTAAAAAATTCGTCTTTTTAAGGAAATTTGCAACATAGGCATGTGAGGTACCTATCATTTTCTATAGATTTCTCGATGCTGAAACGAATGAGACCATCGCTACGGCGGTAGCTCAAACCGTTTAGGATTTATTTCAGTTTCCCAACATTTTTCAGACATTTTTGAGTTTACCAAAATTTTCCCAATTTTCAATAAATCGAAAACTACCAGAGCCACAAAATTCGTTTTCCACTCGTTGGAATCCCCGCAAAAACTTTTATCCACCCAATATCTTCAATTCAAAGAATTTGGTCGTATTATACAAAATTCGTATTAAATACAAATTTTGCTGATTTAATCAGCAAAACTAAAATTGGAAAAAGTTGAGAATTTGGTCTTGGTTCTTGGATACGGTTGATTGATCTTCTACTTACAAAATTTGTATTAAATGCAAATTTTGCTGATTTAATCAGCAAAACTAAAATTGGAAAAAGTTGAGAATTTGGTCTTGGTTCTTGGATACGGTTGATTGATCTTCTACTTACGACCACTAGCCTATTACACCAACAAGGTGATGCACTCACACTATACCAGTTGCGCTTGGCAACGTGAGATCGAGACAAGTTTTACCAACGGTTCTGAGGCATTTTTAACGTAATTATTCGGAGAATTTAGTGATAATAATTATTATTATTCTGTTTATTATGTGGGCAAATAAGAATGGTGGATTAAATGGTGCATTTAAAAAAATTAAACGATGGGCTGAGTTGATAAAACTGGTAGATGGATACCTATCAAGATGGGTAGGTATCCTATTGATCAAAGTGGATGATGTGGCTTTTTTGCCAGGTTGAATCTAAAACACAAATATAATTATTATATAATTAGTATAATATATTATATATTATACTGAAGTTCTAGAATAATAGCAACCAAATTCCGTGTTTCAGAAGTACCTAATAACCAGAAGGTTTGTCTTTTCAATCGAAAAAGTGCAGAATTTGCAGAATTCTTCGGATACACAGAAAACTAATGTTCACATGCCACTCATCTGCTTAGCAGCGTTTTTTCTATGTTGTATTGTGGTAGCTGCCTTATTCAACCCAGAAGCTATCCAATTTTTTTTGTCCAACTTTAGCATTTTTTTAGAGGGTTAAAAAAATTGTGATTAGAAAATGTCAAAAATTAGCCCTTTTACCTACGGTGACCATATTTTTTCTTCAGAGAAGTAGTACATTTTTTCAACTTTATAGAGGCTATATTGATATTTTTTTTGGTACATTATCTCCAGAAATAATGTACCTACCTATGAAATCGGTCGGGCAAAATTTTTTACACCACCCCTGAAAATTCTTTTCTTTCACGTTTCAGAGGTTCTAGAACACAAATCTGCAATAAAATTTTTTTTTTCCGTACGCAGTAAGTGGTCCAATTTAAAAAAAAATCGAAAATTTAGCATATTTATCCTTGATGTGCACCTCGGGTAAGAGAATCCGCTAAATTCACTCTAAAGTACTATAATTGCGCAATTCGGCACTGGTTTCATTAATTTAAACATTTCCGGCATATTTTTCCAAAGAATGGATCTTCATGGATCCTCTCTAAATGCGTCAAAATCGGATCAGTGGTTCAATACTATGTCGTGTCTCAAAATTTCGGCCAAAAATTAGGAGACACGGCGTCGTACCATATTAGATCGCTGATCCGATTTCGAAGATATTGATTTTGAAAGTTGTGGCTGGCTCTACCTAACTTGGTGCATAAGATTATTAGGCATCAGGGGAATCCGATAAAAAATCTGATTTTTTTAGCACTCGGGAATGATTTAGCGTTTTCTCTCACTCGAGGTGCTCATCATGGAAGGTCTCTTATTTCGCGCGACTCCTATGTGCGTTTCGCATAGATCTATGCGTTTCGCCAGAGACGGCCCGGCGTGTACAACGTACGAGAGACGGACATTTTGTGCCTACATTTTTCTAAAAAATGGAAATTTTGGTACATTTTTTCCGAAACCTACTGATACTTACGCAATCGGTCAGAAAGATTTTTCCCCACACCCCTCAAACTTTGGCAAAATTTTTCGTCATTAATGGCGTTTCAAAAGGTATAGCACACAAACCTCCAATCAAAAAGTCTTTGGTTATATTATTTTTATTTTTTGTCACGTCGGCGTCGCTCTTTGAAAATGCTAAAGCCGGTATCGCTTCTCAGACCGTTTCCCTCCCCATCCCACAGACCGACTGCACAGACCGATTCTTTTGTAATTTCGACATGCGCAATCTTTAATAATTTTTCCTAAAACTTTTTTCAACCAAGCAAAAAAGCGACACTCTTCACTTAGCTTGATAGACACCCGCCTATCTTGATGGGTATCCACCAATCTTTTCATCAGCTCAACGTTTAATTTTGTTAAATTCACTACCTCAATTTCTTCTTAATGCCCTACCTATATATTAACAGAATATATTGAATTCTCTGGATAATTAAATTAAAAAATTTTTAGTTAATTTTAGCATTTCGACGATGAAACTGCAATACTGCCCAATTCAAAGCATCGTGTCTTTTGGGGGCGTCTGGGTTGCCTACTTCTCAAAACTTGGATTGGTGGCAACTTGGCAAATCACGCGTCCATAGATTGCATGGCAAACGAATTGGGCAGTATTGATTCTACACCGTCGATTTAATGCTTCAGGAATGCTTCAATCATTGTTGGTAAAGCTCGTCTAGCTCTCATGTTGCCAAGCGCAACCGGTATAGTGTGAGTGCGTCACCTCGTTGGTGAAATAGTCTAGTGGACGTAAGTAGGTCAATCAACCGTATCTAAGAAACAAGGCCAAATTCTCTACTTTTTCCGATTTTAGTTTTGCTGATTTGTATAATACGAACAAATTCTTTGAATGGAAAATATTGGGTGGACAGAAGTTTTTGAGGGGATTCCAACGAGTGGAAAACGAATTTTGTGGCTCTAGTAGTTTTCGATTTATTAAGAATAGGGCAAATTTTGAAAAACTCAAAACTGTCTCACTAAACCTGCTATAAATCCTAAACGGTTCGAGCTACCGCCGTGGCAATGAGCTCATTCGATTCAGAATCGAAAAATCTATAGAAAATTATGCTTCCCATGTCTATGTTGCATAATATGCAATATTATTTCCTGAAAGCACGAATTTTTTCCCACTTCAACAGCTGTTTTACTGGCCTTAAATAAAGGTAGGGTTCTGTCGAGACCACCACGGACCAACTAGATAGGGGACCTTATTTTTGGTGAAAATTTCAAAAATTTACGAAAACTCAGGGGGGCTGAAAAACCCCGGGCGGCGGACGGCGTATGTACAAAAATTTTTTATTGAAGATTCGGATTCTGCGTTTCTCGAAACGTACAACCTACAAATTTTCAGGGGGTGTTGAAATTTTTTTTTCTGACCGATTACAAAGGTTCATTTTAACTCAATAATAAAACATGAAAATAATTTCAAACAACATCGAGTTGTTATCTTTAGTTATGATTGTTATTTAAATTATTTGCGGCAAAAAAACTCGAAGTCATATCAATAATTTTTTTGACATTTTCCTTGGGTTTTCCTGCTGGAGTTGGTTTTTGGTATATTTTTCTCAGTCCTGGAGAGGCGTAGAAAATTAACAACTTTTTGAGTCATGTATGTAGGTACCTAAAACATACTCAAAAATATTTTTTTGGAATTGTAAAATTTTTAAACGGTCAAAAAAATTTTTTATTTAAATGTCAAAAATTAGTCTTTATAGGTACCAGATTTGGACCACTACTATTCAATCAATTTTGACTTAAAGGGAGTGAAAACAGTTGAGAAAGCTTCAAGGAATCCAAAAAGCCCAAAAAAATCAAAACCGCTTCTGTAGAACTCCCTCAAATTTGCAAAAACGTGGAAAAGGAGAAATCGCATCAAGAACCCGAGCCAAACTATTTAAAATATTTAATATTTAAATAGCTATTTAAAAACAAATAATCCAAAATTTTCCGAATAAACATCCCAGCCTATGGTAAATCAAGCGAGAAACCGGGAGAAGTACTCAAAAAATTCTAAACCTCGGCGGCACCTTGTGTACCGTCAATTACGCGAATCAGGGAGCTCATCTTGTCGGTAGCCGCCGTGCTCCGCAAGGCGGCACGGCTCAGTAGTTGGGGATCATGAATTCATTAGGGCCTACCAATAAGTAGGCACGGCGAAACGTACCTTACAAATTTGTCACGATACACACGCAAAACTACCAGTAAGGAGGTTTAAACACGCACACAACCAAAAATTACTGAAGTGTTTCCAAAAAATAATAATTTTCCCATATATAGTTTCATCAGCTGTACCACGTACTGTACTTACTTCCAAATTACCCATATGGCGGTATGGTATGCACACTACCAATAAGTCGGTATTGGCGGACATGGGTGTGACTTTCAGTTTCAATTTTAGTCTGATAATGAGAGTAAGTTTGAGCGTGAGTTACAATTTCAGTCCATGTTTAAGTTTGAGTTTGACCTTTTTTTCGATTTTACTTTGGGTATGAGTGTTAGTTGGCGTTTCAATTTCGGTATGTACTCAGAATGAAATGTCAGCGCCAATATACTTACCTCATTCCTTGGTGTACGATTGAGTTACGCCTCGTTTTGCAGATTATCAAATCCGCCCATTGGACGACGACTATGGAAACGAAGAAAGCCGTGTGGCAGGTGTACTCCAGCGCTTTCCTGTCCCGGTACGTCTGAATACGTAAAAATACGCGTGAATATTAACTGTTTCGAATAAAAGTATGCTGTTGAGAGACATTCACAAAAGTCCGTTTTGCCCCTAGACGCCAACAGAACTTCCCAGTATTTTTTGTTGTACGGCATACTTTACGTTACCCTAAATTACAACATCATTATTTCTCACCTAGCAGATGCTACTCTAACAGGAAATCTAACCCAGAACACGCCCATATATCGCCCATATATCTATATGGGTCTAAAATGCTTCCTTTTTTGAGTTTTTTTCCATTTTTGAAGTTCTTCTTTCAATATTTTGGCAATTCTGCAAAACCTGCAGTACTCAGACTCGCCAACAAAATTTTCCCAAATATTAGGTACTTTTCAGTGCAATAGCCGATTTTTGCCTTCAGTTTGAAGTTTGGGCCCAAATTGGCGAAACTCAAAATTTTCTCTTTTTTGGAAGCAGAATAATAGATTGGTGAGGATATTGCTGTTTTGAGGTTTTTTGATACTAATATGACTTGTATTCACTGTATTTTCTATCAAATTAGGTTCAAATCCTGCCGGAGAGGAAACTTTTCCCGCTTGGTCTCAATTTTTTTAACGCGGCAATAGATCGTTGAGGATTTTGATGTTTTGAGGTTAACATATTAGCGATTTTTCAAGACACTCACCCATTCCTGGCCGTACGAGTCGACGAGGTCGTTCACGGCTTTGGAGTCCCAGTATTTACGGATGCCGAACAGTTTCAGAGGTAGGAAACCATTTTCAGCCATGATCACGAAGTAGACGAAAAATCCGGCGGCCGCTTGGATCATGCCGATCTGGCCGTAAGCCATGGATATCAGTCTGCGATGGAAAATACATAGAATGAACAAAAAATGCTTTTATTAGTAAACATTATTCTCCGAAAACCTCTGTTGACAGTTTGGCATGAAAGCCGTCACCGGGGGTATTGGAAATGCTAATGAAACGAATGTACGAATGCTCCTGATGAGGGCCACAGGGACGAAAGCGCTTCAGGCGTAAATGATGAGAAGAAGGCCCCTAATTTCTCTCCCCAACAACAATTCGAAGGAATCGGAATTTCAGTGTTAAACTATATTAAATACAATATTTTGGTGAACGATGGTCGTAGACCGAATTTTGGTGAAAATTTGCATAACGGCATGACAAACCTTCGAATTTACCTTTAATTTGCAGGTTGTATAAGAATATCGGTCCTCCGTCCATCCAAGATGACTTAGCAGCAATCGCAAACATACATAAATATGCGATTCGCGAAAATACAAAAGCGAAAATTTTTTTAGCTAAAATTCAAAAATTACCGCTCACCTTTCATTGACCAGTTTATCCGTAAATGGGTTTCGGGGTTGACGTTTCATTATGTCGCTTTCCGCTTCCTCGTAGGCGAGCGAGATGGCAGGTACCTAAAATGATGGTAATTTTGCGAAAATATGGCGGCTAATAATGGTAAATACTCACAATTTTACACCTTTTTGAAAATGGTTACCCTTCACTCACCATGTCGGTTCCAAGATCGATGCAGAGGATTGTGACGGTTCCAAGGGGCAGCGGGATGTCCAACAGAATGAACGCGAGGAAGGGCGAGATTTCGGGAATGTTAGACGTCAACGTGTAGGCAATTGATTTTTTGAGATTGTCGAAAATCAGGCGACCCTCCTCAACGCCGGTGACGATCGAGGCGAAATTGTCGTCGAGCAAGATCATGTCGGCCGCCTGTTTCGAGACGTCCGAGCCGGCGATGCCCATAGCAACACCTTAAAAGTGGATGAAAACAGAATTAATGCCAGTACGGAACAAGGCACCGGAGTAAGACAACAAAAACAACAACAACAACACCAACATCAACTAAAACAACAGCAAACAAAAACAACAACAAAAACAGTAGCTAAAACAACAACAAAAACAGTAGCTAAAACAACAACAGCAATAACAAAAACCAGCGCTACTACAACAACACCAACAACAAAAACAGGAAAAACAAAAACAATACCAACGTCAACATCAACATAAACTATGACACCAACAACAGTAACAACGTCAACAACAAAAACAATAACAATGTCAACAACAAACACAGGAAAAACAACAACAACAACAACAACAACAAAAAACAGTAGTAACAACAACAGCAACAACGTAAACAACAACAAAAATAACAGTAACAACAACAAAAATAACAGCAACATGAACAACTATAACAAAAAAGAAGCTACTGCAACAAAAACAGCCACAACCAAACAGTGCCTATAAACACCCACTAACAAAACAACAGCAACAACAAAATCAACAATTCCATTCAATTCTAAGCTGAGAACTCACCGATGTCGGCTTTCTTGAGAGCCGGAGAATCGTTGACGCCGTCACCAGTAACGGCGACGATGGCGCCCATCCTCTGGCAACCTTCGACGATGATCAGTTTCTGCTGTGGAGACGTCCTGGCGAACACAATTTCCGTGTGATACCTGGGGAAAAAAAGGGAAACGGAGAAAAAATTGGAAAATCTGAAAAGCATGAAATTTCACATTCCGTAATCACAATTTTGGGTCATCACCTCAGAATTTCATCGAGGGCTTCCGGGTCGATGTCGCGAAGTTCGGTTCCATGGACGACAGCCGCTTTCGCCTCTCGCGGGTTAACTTCGGAGATGGGGATGTTGAGCCGTTGAGCGATGTCTTCGACCGTTTCATTGCCTGAGGAAACGGAAATTTGGTAACTAAAAAGCGATTATCCAAGCCACAGAAGTGCGCTCCCATTTAGAATAAACGGTCATTTTTTCAATTTTTTTTGTTTTCCTTTTTATACGAAATTCCCAATATTCACCTTCGGATATGATTCCGACGGATTTGGCGATCGCTTTAGCCGTGATGGGATGATCGCCCGTCACCATGATGACTTTGATGCCGGCCGAGCGGCACTTCGCGACGGCATCCGGCACTGCGGCACGGGGCGGGTCGATCATCGACATCAGCCCGACGAATCGCATTCCGGACAGTGGGAAATTCGGGTCTTCGCAGTCGAACTTGAAACCGCGCGGGAATTTGTCCGATGGCAGTAGCAGGTCGCAGAATCCTGGAGTTGTATAGGAAAAAGTATTGTTATTGTTGTTATATTATTGTTAGAGCGTTGTTGCCTGCGTGCTATAGATGATTGATGAGATGATGGCTCCTGTTGTCGTGTTGAGCCCTTGGAAAAGTCGGTTTTTGTGAAGTTTTCATGAGACCGAACGAAAAAGTTGGAACAGTTCTTAAGATTTTGTTGTATCCAAGCTTTGTTGTATTTCAACCTACCCAGCACTCGCTCTCCGAGGCCGCCCAGCTCCAGATAGGCGTTGTTGAAGGCCTCTTTCATCTCTTCGTCGAGCAGTTTCTCTTTTCCGCCAATGAAAATCGTCGAGCAACGGTCGAGAATTCTTTCGGGCGCGCCCTTCATGACCATGAGGTATCTTCGATCGTTCGAATCTTCAGTTTCGTGGATCGAGACCTGCCGTGAAATCAATTTTCAGAAATTTACCATCAACGTACTCGAGGAAAATGCTCGAAAACTCTTCAAAATCGAAAAATAAGCGCTGGCTTCTGAGCGGAAAACGCATGTTTCTCCCACCTGGTATTTGTTCGACGAGTTGAACGGGATTTCGCCGATCTTCGGGTTGCGGCTGCGTATCGTCATGACGTCACCCAAAGCCAGCTCCATGCACTTGAGTAACGCAGCTTCTGACGCATCGCCGCTCACCTCTCTGAAGATGAAATCAATTAGATAGAATCTCATTATGCGTGTGAAACCTATCGAATACAGGGGCACAGCTGCGCCATCGAGAATGGCCAACATTGAATAAAATTGAATTTTCCAAACAACAACAACAAGCATGTCACGTTTCAAACCCTGTTCAACCGGATTTTGATGGCAGATGATGAGATGCCTGGCATATGACAACAAACTCAATAGAAAAACAACAACAAGAACTGCGCGTTTTAGAACTTTTTTAACCAGATTTTGATTTAATGAAAAAATCAAATAACAACAAACCCAAGAAAAACAACAACAACAACTAGAACTGCTCGTTTTAGAACTTGTTCGATCAGACTTTGATGACAAACTAATGGGACCAAATAATGACAACAAACTCAAGGAAAACAACAACAAGAACGGCGAGTTTTGGGACTTGTTCGACTAGATTTTGATGAAAAACTAATGGGACAATCAAATAACAACAAACTTGAGGAAAACAACAACAACAGCAAAATACTGTGACGTACTTTTTCAGAATTGGAACGCCTTCTTGGCCACCTTTGAACTCAGCCCGGTTGCACAGAGTAGCGATTCGAGCCAACGCCTTGAAACCAGGGCTCGAACGGTCGTATTGGACTCCTGCAACAGTTTTGGGACGAAAAAGTCGATTGGGTCAGTCATAACGAGATCAAGCAAAGGGAAAAAATCATGTAAATCCAGGATTGTCAGCTAACAACAACTAACTAACCCGACTGATCTTCAGTGGTGTCGGCTTCGATGATCTGGTTGTCGAACCACATGTGAGCCACCGTCATTCGGTTTTGAGTGAGGGTACCCGTCTTGTCGGAGCAGATGGTCGACGTCGATCCGAGAGTTTCGACGGCCTCCAAATTCTTGACGAGGCAGTTCTTCGACGCCATACGTTTCGCGGTCAGAGTCAGGCATACAGTCACGGTAGCCAGCAGACCTTCGGGTACGTTGGCAACGATAATACCTAGAGAGGGAAATCAAAATTTCAGTGGCCGAAAGCCAAACAAAAAATTCCAAAAAAATTTTTTCCTATTCAGGCATTCAACGCACCGATAAGGAAGATCACGGCGTCGAGCCAGTAGTATCCGAGGATGAAAGCGATGATAAAGAAAGAAACGCCGAGAAATACAGCCACACCGGTGATGATGTGGATGAAATGGTGAATCTCCTTGGCGATAGGCGTTTCCCCAGTTTCCAAGCCCGAAGCCAGCCCGGCGATACGGCCCATAACGGTGTTGTCACCACAGCTGATCACCACTCCCTTCGCAGTACCTGGAATTCGATTTTTGAGGTAAAAAAAGGTAAAACATGAACTTTCCAAGGCTGGCGCAGCACATCTTGATCGACCTTCTCTTGAGGGTGGCAGGGCATGCCTGGGACAACTTTGATTATCGGGCGAAAAGCCATGGAGCGTCGGTTCACACTAAAAGGCTACGGAAAAGGCACAGGAATTGTTTATATTATGCACACCTTCGACGGCGTTGGTGGAGAAGAACGCCAAATTTTTGGTTTCCAGCGGGTTGTCATGGGTCATTTCTACGCCTCGGCTCTGCGGCTCGGATTCGCCGGTCAGTGACGAGTTGTCGACTTTGAATCCTCGCGCTTCGACGATCCGAATATCAGCTGGGATCCGATCGCCGAATTTCACTTCTACAACGTCACCCAGGACAAGATCTTCGGCCCTGATCGTGATTTTCTCCCCTTGCCGGATGACGGTGGCGAACTGGAATTGGAAAAAGCGAAGAATTTATTAATGGTAAAATTCGACGGTGCCTAACTGGCATCATATTTGCGCACTGAGGGTTCAGAAGGTGCAATCTTCCAACTTACCTGGGGAACCATGCTTTTGAACGATTCCATAATCCTGGAGCTCTTGCTTTCCTGGTAGTACGAGAAAATACCGGTGACTATGACGACCGTGGCGAGTACGACGCCCAAGTAGAGCTGGGGAAGTGAAAATTTAAGCTAAGTACCAAGGTGTCTACATACGCTTGAAATGGTGGAGGCATCAAAATAGGACAAAATGACCCAAATGAGGCAGGAAATAGGATTCTGTTAGGCATTGACCATACAACCCACCACTGCCACACAACTCTTCAGAGCGTTACAACCTCCCAGAGTCGTACAACCCTGCAGAGTCTTGCGACTCTCCGGAGCCTTGCAACCCTCCAGAGCCTTGCAACCCACCAGAGCCTTCAACTCTCCAGAGCCTTGAAACTCTCCAGAACCTTCAGCCCTCCAGAGCCTTGCAACCCTCCAGAGCGTTACAATCCTCCAAAGCCCTGCAACTCTCCAGAACCTTGCGACCCTCCAGAGCCTTGCAACTCTTCAGAGCCATACTACCTCCAGAGCCTTGCAACTCTTCAGAGCCTTGCAACTCTCCAAAACCTTGCGACCCTCCAGAGCCTTGCAACTCTTCAGAGCCTTGCAACTCTTCAGAGCCATACTACCTCCAGAGTCTTGAAACCCTCCAGAGCGTTGCAACCCTCCAGAGCCTTGCAACTCTTCAGAGCCTTGCAACTCTTCAGAGCCTTGCAACCCTCCAGAGCGTTACAATCCTCCAAAGCCTTGCAACTCTCCAGAGCCTTGCAACTCTCCAGAACCTTGCGACCCTCCAGAGCCTTGCAACCCTCCAGAGCCTTGCAACCCTCCAGAGCCTTGCAACTCTCCAGAACCTTGCGACCCTCCAGAGCCTCCAACTCTCCAGAGCCTTGAAACTCTCCAGAACCTTCAGCCCTCCAGAGCCTTGCAACCCTCCAGAGCCTTGCAACCCACCAGAGCCTTCAACTCTCCAGAGCCTTGAAACTCTCCAGAACCTTCAGCCCTCCAGAGCCTTGCAACCCTCCAGAGCGTTACAATCCTCCAAAGCCTTGCAACTCTCCAGAACCTTGCGACCCTCCAGAGCCTTGCAACTCTTCAGAGCCATACTACCTCCAGAGCCTTGCAACTCTTCAGAGCCTTGCAACTCTCCAAAACCTTGCGACCCTCCAGAGCCTTGCAACTCTTCAGAGCCTTGCAACTCTTCAGAGCCATACTACCTCCAGAGTCTTGAAACCCTCCAGAGCGTTGCAACCCTCCAGAGCCTTGCAACTCTTCAGAGCCTTGCAACTCTTCAGAGCCTTGCAACCCTCCAGAGCGTTACAATCCTCCAAAGCCTTGCAACTCTCCAGAGCCTTGCAACTCTCCAGAACCTTGCGACCCTCCAGAGCCTTGCAACCCTCCAGAGCCTTGCAACTCTCCAGAACCTTGCGACCCTCCAGAGCCTCCAACTCTCCAGAGCCTTGAAACTCTCCAGAACCTTCAGCCCTCCAGAGCCTTGCAACCCTCCAGAGCCTTGCAACTCTCCAGAGCCTGGCAACTCTCCAGAACTCCAACCCTCCAGAGCCTTGCAACTCTCCAGAGCCTTGCAACTCTCCAGAGCCTTGGAACTCTCCAGAACCTTGCAACTCTCCAGAGCCTTGCAACTCTCCAGAGCCTTGCAACTCTCCAGAACCTTGCAACTCTCCAGAGCCTTGAAACTCTCCAAAACCTTCAACTCTCCAGAGCCTTGCAACCTTCCAGAGCCTTGCAACTCTCCAGAGCCTTCAACTCTCCAGAGCCTTGCAACCTTCCAGAGCCTTGCAACCCTCCAGAGCCTTGCAACTCTCCAGAGCCTTGCAACTCTCCAGAGCCTTGCAACTCTCCAGAGCCTTGCAACTCTCCAGAGCCATGCAACTCTCCAGAGCCTTCCACCCTCCTGAGCCATACTACTACCAGAGCCTTGCAACCCTCCAGAGCCTTGCAACTCTCCAGAGCCTTGCAACCCTCCAGAGCCGTACAACTACCCAGAGTCGTACAACTCCAGAGCCTTACGACCCTCCAGAAGCACCAATCTCAGACTTTGACGCCACTCAACCATTCTCCGAACCCCCTCCTCACCGAATCAATTGAGAATAGATTCCACAGCTTACATTGTCGTCAGCAGGTTCCTCGACGGTGCTCGCCTGGATCGAGTAGGCGATAAAGCAGAGGAAAGCGCCGACCCACAGCAGCAGAGCGAAACCGCCGAACAGCTGCTTGCAGAATTTCACCCATTCCGGCGTAGTTTTCGGCGGCGTTAAGGCGTTCGGGCCGTCCCTTTCAAGATTCTCCTTGGCTTTAGCGTGCGTCAATCCCTGGTGCAACAAATGGCAATGTTCATAATGCTAGATTTTATTTTATTTCTTAAAGCAAAGCGACATCCTGCGTATCGAACAAAACGGCCTTCAAAAAATACTCCAGACCAGGATGCCTGTACAGGTTATACAGAACAGACGAACCGTTTCCGGATGTGTGCTAAAACGTTGGTAAAGTTCTTCTACTGAGATTTTATGGTGGTCGATGTCCAATTCTTGTTTCAGATCCTCCAAATCGCCAGCCCTTTCTTTTTTCGTCGGCGGTTTCCGCCGCGACTGGAACACAAATTGGAAAAATCGATTAAGAATCGATCGGGCAAAAAATTATATTTTAAACTTGCGAGATTTGAGGAGAACTTCATCACTTTAATGAGCAAAACTGCGAGGAAATAAGTCCGAGAATGATAATATCATATATTTACCATGTATGTACCAGGTACAGCTTACGTAGGTACCGGAATATAGAACAACCGCCACACCCTGCATGGTGGGCTACCTTGACACCATTAGTTTGGAAGCCAAAAAAATATTGGTGAACGGCATTTCGGATTTGGAATTTCGCCAATTTTGGTTTTATTCAAGTACAACCAGCCAGAGCACGGGTCTACAAAAAAACCTGCGTAAAACCGGAAATTCTGTTCCATTTCTGGTCTACCCGCAAGAAAAATTCCAACCAAGAAATTTGACCATATCCTCAGGAGGCCATATTTGGCGAAAGCGTTCGGAAAATTAAAATAAAAACATTTTCGCGTTTTGTGTAGAGTGCGAGCTACACGGTCTACACAAATCAAATGGAAGGATATTAATTTTTTTCGATTTTCGACGTTGGAACCGCAATTGCGGTACATAGGAGTTGGTTTTTGATTACGATTGCACTCTGTGCGTATAGGAAATTTAACGCTGAATCCAAAAATGTCGTCAAAAGTTTAAAAATGTTGTATTGAACCGGAGAAAAGTGAGGTTTTATGATGCAAAGTATGTTTTTTTTTTATAATTTTTTAAAAAGTCATACGTAGAGATAAAAAATTGCGGTTGGTGACGTTTTGGTCCAATTTCGATCTAGTTTCACCCGAAAAAATTTCGGACCAAGTTCGGGAAATTTCTAACCTTTGATCCGATTTTTAATTATGGGCGATGCTTCATTTTTTTGAGGCGTTCGCTTTTTCGCTATGTTTTTCCACTCTATTCCATCATTTTGGAGGTCCAAAGCTGAAATATCGTACCTAGTTTTCAGCGTGAAATTTTCATTTTCTGACGGGCGGATTTTTCCGAAAATAACAACTGGAAATTTGGCAAGTATTCCTCGGCCACCGAAGCCGGGGACCCATTGATGGGGCGGATGTGGACAAATTTAGACCCCACAGGTTTAAATTAATAACCCCCCGGCCATTTGCCCCCTCCAGGGCCTTTTTCCTGCTCCAGAACTGATACCATCCTCATTGGCTGACTCATTGCCTATTAGACGGTGTAATTCCACCTGTACCTTTTTCGACTATGAATAATTTTCCATTTGAAACTAATTTACGAACATTCAACGACCTCAGGCGCTCCGGTCGTACGAAACGGATATCAGTTGTAACGTTACAGTTTTTTCGTTTTTAAAAAATCCTTAGTCTACAGCGCATTTTTACTTCCATATTTACGAAGTAAATGCAAGTACTGCGAACGTCCTAAAATCAAAAATCGGATTAGAGCTTCAGAGAATGTTTTCACTTATTCACTGATACACACAATCACTGCCTTATTCACTTATTCACTCTTACTCTGAACCTGTGTGTCCGAGTGTCCGACTGTCTGTCCGTCCGTGTGTCGTCATTTACAAAAATTGCCATAGCTCCCTTGATTCTCAACCTTTTTTCAAATTTCTTGAACTGAAATGTTTGTCTTGGCAAGACCTAACCGCCTGTTCAATCGGAATTTGAATACTGTACACCCGATATATTTGCATTTTTTGTATTTTATATTTTATTTTTTTCCGGCCTCAAAAATGAACTGAATTGAACGTTCTTGGTCTTAAAATCTTAGTTTAAGCATCTAAAATACGTGGATATTTTTTATATTCCAATATTGTATTGTATTTTTATTTTTGGCGAATTTTAAAATGTTAATAGTGAATTTTTTATATTTTTGGCCTAAACACCCCTAACAGCAGTCAAAATATGATCAAATTGTGTCTCAATTTTACGTTTCAAAATATGGAAGTATTGCGTGTTATCTTCGCACCACTGGTTTTAAAAATAGTGCGGACCAATTCGTTTTTGGGTGGTAGGGTACTGACATAACGTTTTGACTCAGTTGTTCGACCAATCATTACATTTTCACCCTTGAAATTTCTAATTTTGTGGTGGAAAGTAAATGAAAATACACCGCTTTTCGCCCGATGACCGAAGTTGCCCCGGGCGCGCCCTGCCGCCCTCAAGGATAGGGTCGGTACTTTACTCAATTTGTTCACCATTCCGATCTTCTTATAGTTCAGGTGGTTTGCAACGATCTTTGTTCAACAAAATTCATTGCGAGCCCAAGAAATATTGAGCTTGTTTTGCATTAAAGTTTTTTTTCGGATTCTCGACATTCTAGCCTCAGTAAAATGGCCATAAGTCTATTGAGTTTTGAAGTAATTGTAAAAATAAAAATACCGTTGGAAAGACAGCCAAATTTCCGATAAATTCGAGGTATTTGCAGCTTTTTAAGGTATAGGAAAAGAAGCAAAAAATTAGGCCAAAGTTGAAGTTCGCTCAATTTTTCAAAATTAGTTCTTTTCAACGCGCGTTTGATGCTTGAAAAAATGGCTCAATCCCGCTCACGTTTACAGAAATACTGGCCCGAAATGTGAGCGTTCCAACGGTATAATCGTTTTTGGATTTTCCTCGCTTATTAAACGAGAAATTGACGTGTGAATGGCAAAAAAAGTTTTTTTTCCGCTGAAATAATTTTTTTGGGCTCCTTTTTGAACAATAAATGGTTGAGGGATATTCATTAGAGCTAGTTCAATAGATAATTTGCGAATTTTTGTACTGCAATAATCACAACATATTTTCTAAGAGTCAAAAAATTCGAGTATCTTTTGAAAAATCTTCTGTTTAGCGGGTAAGTTCATTATTTTGGAGATTTTTTTCCAAATATCGCTGATTGGAAGGCGTCAAACATCAATTGAGTTGATGACAGCGAGATAAGACGTCACCAATCAAACTTTCATCTGTCAATATCGTCAAAGTCAATTTGGCCCGGGGACGATCCTGTCAAGCCAAATTGGCCCATGACGTCATGGCGGGTAGGTGAAAAATTTTAAATTTAAAAAAATCCCGGCGAAATCAACCAATTCCCACTATTTTAGTTTTCTCGCCATTTTTCCAATTTTTAAACAATAAAATGAAAAATAAATAAAATACCCATTTTATTAACCTTTTTCCACATAATATTTGAACTTTTTCCACGTGGTATGTTTTAATAATATTGCTAAAACTATGAATAATTTGAATTGTTTGTTTTTTTCAATTTCATGTATTTAGTCAGTTTTATTTATTCTTGTCAGATTTGGTTTCAACGATTTCACCAATTTCTGTCCTGCAAATTTTTCCAAATTTTTTTCTAATATTGTATTTATTTTGTAAATTTAATTATAACGTGACTTACCAAATATGGAAGTAAAATGTGTAAAAATGTCTGGTTTTTCACAAATTAACTGTTGCATTTTTGCGGTTAAATTTCTTTTTATTAACTCAAAATTTTCTTTATTCTTATTTATTTATTACCTTTTCCAGTTCTATCGAATTTTGTCACGTAATTCGTCAGATTGTTTGCAAATCAACTGTTGCATTTTTGTGATTGAATTTCTTTATATTTATCAAACATTTATCTTTATTTTTATTTATTTATTACAATTTTTCAATCCTATCCAATTTTGTCACGACTTTCCTCGACGCAAAATTCGATTTTTAGACAATTTCACAATTATGGAACGAAATATGAAAATTAAAAATAATTTTCGAATTTTGTTTCAATTTTGCCAAGCTTTTCTTACCGCCAAGAAAAATGTTTTTTTAATTGAAAATTTTGAATGAAATGTTTTTGGCGAGGAATCGTCATTTGCAACATTTACTACTCAATAAAGTAATAAAGAGTGCAAATATTAATTAGTTTAAGTAAACTTCAACATTTTTTAAAACTTTTTGGTTTAAATAAATTGGTCCGTTCTAAATTCTTGATTTTTTTAAACAAAATCGAATTTTCAAAAAATTGTTATGAGCAATACAAAATTTTTGAAAAATCTGGTTCAAAATCGGAATTTTCAGACAACGTTATGGCGAAAAAAGTGCGAACATCGATCGCTTTTGGCAATAATGCCGATAAAAAATTCAAACTGATTTTCAATTAAATATTATCGATCCAAAACTGGATTCATATCATAACGCTGAGACTAAAAAAATGCAGAAAATGCGTTTTTCGTTATAACATTCCAAAAGAAATTTTACCATTTTTTAAAATTTAAAAAATGGTAAAATTTCTTTTGGAATGTTTTATTTAATAAACATTTCGGTGCGACAGTTCAGATTTTTAGAAAATCGTACGGATTTTTTATTGAATTTATTGTGGCAAATTTAGTAATAAACAATTGCTCACCCTCGGAGTCGCCTCTTCGCTTTGTTCCATTTTATCGGAAATAATTCCCCTTCAGTCCGAGTCGCACTTCACTTGCGCCCAAAAAAAAAAACACTTCACTTTCTGAATAAATAGCGAATAAAATAATAATTTATTTAGATACTTTCTCTAGGATAAATAATAGTTTTTACTATCGTTCGACCGCGAGCACATCACTACACCGTCGTGCGTCGTCCAAGTGCGCGCGCGTCCTGACCGGCGGCTCTCCTCAAGACGTCGTGCGGTATCTGAGTCCGCCGCCCGAGGGGGGGATTTCCGCCCGGCTCCTTGGGCCCCGCCCCCTCCGCCCCCGCGGGGAAAGAAAATTCCGATTTTCGCTGTCTTGTGCCCCAGACGATTCGGCCGATTGGAAGCTTGCGGAGGACCCCCCCGCCGGCGGACGACGGCGACGTTCTGCGCGCGGAGGTCGTCTCGAGCTGACGTCCGGCGGCTCCCACTACTTCGTCGTCGGGACGTCCGCCCCCGCAGCGCCGTCGTCGCAGTTTCGAGTTGTGGTGGGGAAATTTCCCTACGCGGAGGGATAAAATCGGGATAATTGGACTTTTTTCATCTCGCGTATCGAGTAACATTCTAAATTCTTTTTCCATCAATTTCGCCAAGAACCGGGGGTATTGGAAATTCAAAATTTCGTACAACCGAACAGACGAATGTGAACGAGGACGTCCGCTCCAGTTCGTTTAGCTGGCGAATTAAATTGAACACTGCCGATGGTTTCATTTCCTCCGCAATTCAATTCCAACATTACGCAAGGTACAAGGACGACGGGTCCCCGACGACTAATCGGTTAACCGCAGTAGAAAAATATCCTAGAAATAAATTACTGCCCTCAAGCCTCTTGAACAACGACAATTTTGACAAAGAAAAAAAACAGATTTTTCGAAACTTCAACTTATTTTTATAACTACTAAATTTGACGGTTTATACGGATTTTAGGAGTTCGAAAAAGACGAAAACATCTGTTCTTGGAGAGGTTTATCATTTATTGGATTTATTTGAGGGGGTCCGTTTTAAAGCAATAAGTTTATGAATGATCAAAATCGGTTCAGTACTTCGAAAGTTGTTCGAAGGAAAGTAATGTCGATTGGTTTACCATGAACGATTTTTGAACCAATTTCATACATTTTTTCTCCGAACATAAGAACTGATTTTTCAACTTTTTGACAAAAAATCTTATTGACAATAGAAAACAGGAAAAAAGAGAAAAACTATACAGAATCATTAAAACATTGTCAGGGTCAGAAATGAAGTCGATTTTCGATTATCACCAGGACTAGAAGAAAGACGGAATGTCTGACTAATACTGATATCCCAATTCTCCGATTAACACAAATTAATGATGCGGCAACACGGAAAATTTCTCTCGGAGACAAAAACTAAAATAAAATTCAAAAAGGGAGCTCCTAACCGCTAAATTTCACTGCCTTTTTTTAAAATACGTAATTTAATAATATGATGATAAAATTAATAATATTTTCTCACCCTGGCTTTTCCATCGGCGGTTTTGTTGTCATCGGTCAAGGACGGAACCGTGGCCACCCGATAGGAATCAGCTCTTCCAAGCTGAAACAAAAATTACAACAATAAATTCAGGCATAACATTTAACTTAAAAGGTGAATAAAAACAATCACCTCAGGGCGCGAAGCTGACGTGCGTAAAAAACGCCGTGGCCGTGCTAAACGACGTATGACAACCACCGTAGCTACGGCAACCGACGTTGCTACGGCAATCAACATATTATGTAGTCATAGCAATGACGGTCGTCTAGGCAACAACGGTCATCGTAGTAACGGCGGTTGTCAGGGCAAGAATGGTCGTCATAGCAACAACGGTCGTCATGGCAACAATGGTCGTCATAAGAACGAAGGTCGGCTATGGCTACCGTTGTTGCCATAACAACATTTGTTGCTATGACAACCATTGTTGCCATGACGACCAGCGTTGTTATAACATCTATTGTTGGCATACAACTTCTGTAGTTATAACAACAATTGTTGCAACAGTTTTGTTACAACAATCATTGTTGCTTTAACGACCATTGTTGCCATGACAACCGTTGTTGCTATGATAACCAATGTAGCTAGGGCAACCATTATTTTGATAACAACCGCCGTTGATATAACAACCGTTTTTGTCAAGACACCCGCCGTTGCTATGACAACCGCCGTTGCTATGACGACCATTGTTGTCAAGTCAACCAGTGTTGCTATGACGGCTATTGTTGCTATGACGACTATTGTTGCCATAACAACCATTTCTGCCATGACAACCGTCGTTGCCATGACAACCGCTTTTGTTGTGTCACCCGCCGTTGCTATGACAACCGCAGTGGCCATGACAACTGCCGTTGCCTTGATTACCATTGTTGCCGTGACAATCGCCGTTAATATGACAACTATTTTACTATGACAACTATTGTTGCCATGACAACCATTGTTGCAGACGACTGTTGTTACTAAGACGGCTGTTGTTCCTCAGACAACTTTTGTTGCCATGGCAACTGCTGTTGCTATGACGATTGTTGTTACTAGGACAACTGTTGTTACTAGGGATACTTTTGTTGCCATGACAACTGTTGTTGCTACGACAACCTCTGCAGCTGAGAAAACAGCCGTTGCCATGACACCAAGCTTTTTGACAAACCCGCACCATTGGCTAATTTCAGAAAAATTGATCGGGATTGCGTTCGATGAACGATTGAAATAAAACTCGAGAGGCACCAATTCCGAAAATTTATTTAGAATCAGACGGCCTTTATTGTGCAAAATTTGCATTTAATGATTCGAGTACGCAATCGGCTCAAACAAAAATGTCAAAATGCCCGTTGAACATTGCCGCAATTTCGACGAGAAATTCGCAGCAAGACTTTGTGCAAATATAGTCCGTTTGCTTCAGTTACGTGACAATAAGAACAATCAAATAGAAACGGGCCGAAATTTGTCAAATATTTGCTCCCCCGTCACAGCGGTTCAAACGACCGACGATTTTGCCATGTCAATTCGAATTTCATCTCGCAGGTGTACTGGAAATTGACGTATTTCGAAAATGTTCGTCGGAAGTACACAGGGAGTCAAGTTTTTGGGAAGTAAAAAAAAAATTGGTTGAAACCACACCGTAAATGGAACAAAACGACGACAAGCTTACGATAGTTGACGAGATACGATTTTTTGAAGGTTTTTTCAAGGAAAACACGCTCCCCCTCATAAAGCCTTAATTTTTTTCCCAATTTTTGGACAAACCTATGGATTCAGCGTTGAATTTCCTATAGGTAGGCCAGTTTATCTTACACAAAAAAAACCATTTTTCGACGACTTTCATTTAAAAAAACGAATTCCCTTTTTTGAAAAAATGATTCATTTTTGCACAGCTGTAACTTCTAAACTACAGGGGATACAGAGCTAAGATAAAACTCGAATTGTAGCAAATTTTATGTTCCTTTATACTGATAATACACATATAATTGTTGCAAATGTAAATTACTTCTTCGTTGGTAATACCGGTTTTTTTAATGAAACTCTGACGACTATTATGCAAAAAAAAAACCAAAAAAAATTTTTGAAATTTCGTGGTTTTTTGTTAAAACTTGGCCGGCTCACATTTTTATGGGCTGCAAATCTAAAACTACACTATCTTAATAGAAAAGAACAAAAAAAAAATTAATGAACCAAAAGATTCAATCGAACAATGTTTCCTCAATTTGGACCATATAATTTGGGTCTTAAAATGAAGGTGATTAAATTTTGCACAACTTCTTCCCTTGAAAAGTGAGCCAAAACGTCCGTTTTTGGGAAAATAACAGATTTTTAAACGTTTGTATCTTTTGGACTTCAGAGCTCCGGTACAGCGTAAATTGTATGAATCTTATTTAATAACAGTAAAAGTGAGTTTTAGTAAAAACCGTTTCATTAGCGTTTTATATGAAAAAAAAAAGTGCCAAATTTTGCGGTTTTTTTTTTGGCTATAATTTGGCTGCCGTCTTGAGACAGGAAAGAATACCATCCCTCTCATATGCATTTATTCTTAGCTTAAGCGCTTTCGAACGATCGGCCCTCCCTAGGCCCAATTTCCGACATATTGGGCCTAATTTCGAACAAAGGTCTATATCATTACATCGGCAAAAAGACTGTGCTCAATCCAAAAATGAAGAAAAAAATGAAATTTTCAATTGCGATAATTCGCCTCGACTGGAAATAAAACCCAAATCGATCTGATCGGAACGTGCAGCCAATCAGCAAGCCTTGGTTTGCTGATAAACGGATGGCCGAGGTGGCGAAAAAACGGGCCATCTGTTAATATTCGTGTAGCTCATCTGTCGTGACGCCTAATCGAGCACTTGACGCTAAACTGACCATCCGGCCCCCTCAATAGAGCGCCAAGGACCAGAGGTAATCCGCTCATTTGGGCCCCCCTGGCCACCCCCGCACCCCAATAAACTGCCCCCACACCCCCGCGCAATTCGCCGAGAACCTGACCTGACTTCTTAGCGTTCGGGGTGGGTAGTGAGTCAGAATTTAGCTCAATAACCGTTTTCCGCTTGAAATGTTGAAAATTTTCAAAGAGGTAATCAAAAAACGGCAAAAGAAATCAAAATCGGAAATTCCGCACCGAAAAATAATTTTAGGTTATTTTTAGCGTGAATAATTCGAATAGTCATCTGCGCGCGTTAACAACCAGTAATCGCAGTTATCACTCACAATAAATTGATTACGTGGACAGATGTGAAGGCAATACTTGGAAGGCCGCATGGCCGAAAGCGCTCGAGCTCTGATGAATTAGTATGTCAAGTGGAAGTTCTGTTTGGCCGGAATACTCCAATAACGCCTAGAGAACGCCGTGTTTCAACTCCTAGAGAACGCGGTGGTACGGGAGCGCCTGCGTGCCTAACGCCGCGTGCGTATGGGGCTACACCGATACCGCCGAGAGAACGCCGTGTTTTAACTCCTCGAGAACGCGGCGGTACGTTAGCGCCTAACGCCGCGTGCGTACGGGGCTACACCAATAACGCCGAGAGAACGCCGTGTTATAACGCCTAGAGAACGCGGCGGTGCAGGATCACCCGACGCCGCGTGCGTCCTGCTCGGTCAGGCGTATGGGGTTACACCTGTAACGCCAAGAGAACGCCGCGTAATAAAGCCTGGAGAATGCGGCGTGCATTCTGTGTAGCAAGGCGTATAGGACTACGCTAATAACGCCCAGAAAACGCCGCGTTATAACTCGCCCTGTGCGTTTTGGCCGGTATTTTTCGTCGTATTTAAGTTGATTTTTTATTTTATTAGGTAGTTATAGTTTTTCTACTATAATTATTGGAGTTTTTATTTAATGTTGAGCGTGTGAACTGTTAGTCAGTTATTTATTTATTTTAATGATAAAATAATATTGATGGTCCAATCTAGCCAGCAGCAATTATCGGCCATCACCAGATACATAATAATATTATCTGTATAATATGTATCTGTATATAATATGTATCTGTCGTAGTGATGGCCGATAATTGCTTCTAGGTAATGGTTTTTTACCATATTATGGTAAAAAACCATTACCAAGAAGGTTTTTATGGGGCATTCCGTTTAGATAGCCTACTAATTACCTACTAGGAGGCGAATTTTTGATCAAGCAGGCACGCAATTGCTTAAAAATTAGCTTGGCTCGTCAGTCTGACGATCCGTTGCTGAAATTGTTGGAAATGTCTGAAAATCGTCTTCCACCTAAGTTAGCTAGCTGTATGGCTAGCTCAGCACGCTTCGACTGCTTGGATTAGGCGAGATTAACTGTCCAGTCTCAACCAGGACAGTCCGGTTTTACCCAGGACAGATCAATCTAAACTCGCATGAGATGCGGACTTGAGCAGGAAAAATAGGTAACCTAAGGGGACGAAAAGGTCTAAGGAATCCAAAAGAGGTAAGATCAAGATAAGATAATCATAATTGCATAATTTAATGTAAAAAAGTCATCTACCATCTGAGATTCTTCATTAAAATACTAGAAAATAACAATTTTTTAATCGCCTGATGAAATTTAAAAAATTTACCCTTCTTCCCACCCCCCATGAAATTTTAATGGTTTACATTCCAAAGGGTGTAGAATCCGAATCTGAAATAAAAATAATTTGCGTCCGTTCGCGTTCTTCGTGAAAATTGAAAAAAAATCTAGCAGGTGATCAATTTTTTAGGGCTAGGTAGTTGGATTTTTTAAAAGTTTTTGCACATTTTTCCCTTTCTAACGTCAAAACGTTAATCAAAAAATTTTCAGTCTAATTTTTGACAATTCAAAAAACTTATTTACAGCTTGGAAAAAACTCTCAAATTTCAAAAAAATATTTTGGGTAGATGTATCATTAAATTTACGTTCCTACGAGTCGCACCAGAAAATATGCAATTTCCTACGACTCTCCCGGTTGCAACCTAGTTTTTCTCCAAATTTTGACCATCAGCCAGGGTGGATTAGTCCAGAGCTCTTTTATCGGGACCCCAGAAAAATGTCATCTTATGTCACTAATCTACTCAGCAGCATTTTCGAATAAACTTGGATTTGAATTTATCTGGCTAGCAAAAAAAAGGTAGGTAATTATGATAGGCATTCCCCTTCACCTCAACACTCGTACCTACCTAATTTACCAAATATTTGGTAGAATTTTCGCGAAAAAACCTCCAAACAACCTATGGCGTCACCATGGAAAGACGCCAAAAATCAAAATGGCGGGCCACGCCACGTGAATGCGTGAGAGGCGTCCCCCGGTACAATGGACGGGCGAAATGAGGAAGGTGGACGAAATAGGAAAGAGGGGAGACCCCCCTGGGGAACTAAATGATAAATGGCTGGGAGCTAAATTCGAGTTGCAGAGCGAATGAGCCCTTCCTCGGCCCGTATTATTGCTCGACAGGGTTAACCGCAAGTTCCTGTTATGTGAATTGAGAGGGTGCTGGTCCGGGCCTCTATTACAATATTTATACACCGCGTTACCTTGGCTTAACAAGAGCGAAACTGCGGTAAACTGACACCCAGCACGACCGGTTAGGGCACCTATTAGGGCGTTTATTATTTTCGTCCGCAAGTAAAATGGTAACAAAATTTGTTAGGTACCAAACATAAAATTTAAAAATGATAACAAAATAGTAACAAAATGGTAAAAAGATTAGCATTAAATAGTAAGAAAATCAAGATGGAATTACTCGTACATCGGGGATTATACTCGTATACCAATCTTGTACAAAAAAGTCTAGTAAACATGGTAAAAGTAGACCGATAATGGAACAAAACGCCGTTTACCGCACTTTCCTATCACGGGCCGTTCCCAAGATACGATATTTAAAGCTTTTTTGCAGAAAAACTTTGCATAATAAAAACAACGGCGAAGAGCGAAAAGCAAAAACAAAGAGCGAAACTTTTTTTCAGAAAAACTTTGCATAATAAAATCAAAGAGCGAAAAACAAAAACAAAAAAAAAACAAAGAGAGAAACTCGCCTTTTTTCAGAACGAGTTGCATAATAAAAACAATGGCGAAGAGCGAAAAGCAAAAAGAAAAACAAAAACAAAGAGCGAAACTTGTTTCAAAAAAACTTTGCATAATGAAATCAAAGAGCGAAAAACAAAAACAAAGAGCGAAACTCGGCTTTTTCCGGAAAAACTTTGCATAATAAAAACCCACTTTTCCCCGGTTAAAAACCGCTTTTCCAAACTTTTGAGGACTTTTTTGTACCCAGCGATAAATTTCCTGGACGCTAGGAGCACTACGTCAATAACCAACTCATGTACCGCATTTGCGGTTCAAACGTCCAAAATCGAAGAGAGAAATATTGTTCTGAACATGTTAGCCCAGCCAATTAAGGGCTTTTGAACAACGAAAATTGCCGTAGCAATTTTAGCAATTTAAACTACAAAATTGCCGTAGCCCTGGTTTAGTTGTTTGGAAAAATGAGACGAAACCAAGAATTGAATTGAGTTAGAGAGATGAGTCCAAAAGTTGAGTTACTGAGTTGAATGTGAGAGTCAAGTTAGTGAGTTCAGTTGTAACTCGAGTGAGAGAGTTGAGTTTGTAAGTTGAGGGTTGAGTTCGAGAGTTGAGTTTGTAAGTTGAGGGTTGAGTTCGAGAGTTGAGTTTATGAAATGAGTTTGAAAGTTGACTTTGTCGTTTGAGTTCAAGAGTTGAATTTGAGAGTCGAGTAAGTAAGTTGAGTGTGAAAGCTGAGTTTGAAAGTTGAGGTTTGAAAGTTAAGTTTTGAGAGTTGAGTCCGAAAGTCGAGTTTGAATGTCGACTTTGTGGGTTGAGTTTAAGAGTTGAGTTTGAGGGTTGACTTGTGAGATGAGTTTGAAAGTTGACGTAGTGGGTTGAGTCTGAGAGTTGAATTTTGGAGTTGAGTGTGAGAGTTGAGTTCGACAGTTGAGTTGGTGAGATGAGTTTGAAACTTGAGTTTGAGAGTTGAGTTTGTGGGTTGAGTTGAGTAGAGTTATGAGTTGAGTTGAGAGTTGAATGATGAGCTGAGTTAAGTGTTGAGTTGAGTGTTGAGTTTAATGCTTAGTTGAGTGTTAAGTTGATTGGCGAATTGAGTGTTGAGATGAAGTTTGAGTGGAGTATTGAATTACGTTATGAGTTAGTTGTTGAGTTGGATGTTGATTTGAGGTCTGGTGCGTAAAACTTTTTTGTGGTTCAAAATCGGGTAATTTTAGTTCGGATGATCTTCATGTTGTGATAAGGTTGCCCTGCAAATTAGAATTTTCCACCACAACGGGGGGTTGTTATCAAATAATGAATCAAATCTTCGACATTATTTCTCTCCAATCGGAATCGGTGTAAGCTTTTGGCTCATTTCCACGAACAGGCCCGACCGATCTCGAAAAGTCGTGGAACAGGATCAATAAAAGCGAATCCGGCGTTTGATGGCCTCTGAATGAGTGAACGTCCTTGCCCTCAATAGCCCTGCTACGCTCTTCTGCCCATTGGCAACTCGGATGCTCCGGAATTAACCTTTTATATCCAACACAATAGGTATACCGAGCAGGTATTTCGTGTAACTCGGAAACCGATCCGAAATTTCCAAAAAACTTCGTACAGGCTCGACAGGGCCATTGAATCGTTTCGTCTCCATGGTAATGAAAACCGTTGGTCGTCTCCATGGCAACGGATGGATTGTAAAAGCCGTTTTTGACATCATGGTAACAGTCATTCTCCACGGAAACGGCCTGATACCGCAAAAAACGGAAATTCTTGGTTTTTATGAACCGTGGTTACAACTAATAAAACAATGTTCATGGGAACTGTTGGTTACCATGACGGTTTTTTCATCAGATGGTTTCCATCGCAATGATCGGAAAAACGGATCCTTTATCACCTGGCAATTTTATACAATTATTTTTATCTCGATATTTACACTGATAACTAGCGATAATTGGTCCTTCAACTAGGATGGTAATTAATTTTTCAAATAATGTTATCTAAAATTCTCAAGGCCGAGTACCTGTAGGCACGTATCCTAACCTCACCTATTGAATTTCACCATAAAACATTGATCTAGAAATTATTACCCTGCGCGTGCACGATTTTGTTTATATCTAGCAGTAGGTCGGTAAACTATTATTATATTTTTACAACAAGGACGAACAAAAAAATTGATAGCCGCAGCAGTCAGCAACAGGTGATGGACCTGATCCAAAATATCGCCGTCGCTCAGACAACTTATCCAAATGCGATCGTATCGCTGTTACCGATGAAATTGATAGTTTGACCAAGCGTGATAAAAAAAACTCCAAAAATTGCTCACCTTCTCCATAGAATTTGATGCGGTGCTCCTCCTCGTCTACGTACACACCCGAAGCCGATCTCTCGTTGGGCCGATATCGGAAAAATTAACCTTCGTCAGAAAACTTCCATGTTATTCGGACAGCTCGAGTTCGCACGATTTGAGTAAAACGAAATCACGGTCGCGAAGAAAAGATTTTTTAGGGTGAATTTGAACTTTTACGGGCCGAGAAATTTCAACAGACGCCGACCGATTCGACTAAAAACATTTCGTTATCTCAAAGATACGCAGTTCTTTTTGTTTTGTGACGTCACCACGCGTCACGCCTCCACGCCCATCTGCTGCATTCCAATCTAAAAAAAGCTCGCGAAAAACGAGCACTGTTTTTACTAATGATGGATCGCCCCAGAAAATTTTTGATATTTGCGAACAGTACAATAATGAAAATCGGTTCCTAACCAGGCTCGATCTTTTCATTGGCAGAAGGATCCTGCGTCACCCGTCAAGTACCTAGGTACCAAATTATTTCATTCACGATTCTATAGAATGGGAATTGTCCATTTAACCGGGAATTTTATTAATTAAGGAATGAAAATTATATCGAAAGTTTAGTGAAATTATTCTAGGCTATTGTAGACATAATGTTATAAATGTGTCCTTTTTTGCAACATTCAGGGACACTTTGCTACCGATAATGCACTATCGATCAACGACAATCGATAGAAGCCCAACCGTCGAACAACAGCCGTGGTCAACAGCCTCGAAAATTTTTCCGCGTCATTCCGTCGAAAATTAGTTTTACGGCACAGCGTCGAAACCCTGTAATTAGTCGCTCCGTCAAAAAGTATCTCAATCTCCAAAATCTCAATAAAATTTAAAAAAACTTCGAATTCCATGTTATTTAGTCAAGACCTAAAGATTCATGCCAAAAAAAGGTTTTCTTTACATTCTTCTGTCCTGAAGAGTCGCCGAACATTGCACATTCTTGTTATATCCGAGAGCAACCCGATTGTTTTTTTTTCAAAATTTTAGCATGTTTCCAAGTGTCTAAAAACTGATTTTTTGAAATTTCAAAAATTAGTCTTCAAACCAGTTTTCGACCGCTGAAATTCAACCAATTTTGGCATTCAAGGGGTTAAATAGGTGAAAAAACCTCTAAGGAATCCACCAATCTCAAAAAATTCAATATCGGCTCAGTAGAACCCCCTCAAATTTTCCGGAAAAAACAACCTATCTTAAGGTACATCAGCCCGGGGAAAATACTCAAACAGTATCAGCTTCAAAATTGAGATTTTCTGTTTTTTCAAAAGTGGACCATACTGACGTCAATTTGGACCCTTTCCAAATGATGTACCAAAATAGAAGGATGAATATGAACATTGTTTTCAAAGATTGGCTTCATTTTTCAGTTGTATGACACGAAAATCCAATATTTCCAGAAAACCTCCCTTGTATGTTATATTTAACGTCACTCTTATATCAAGCGTTTCTGCTTGCAGGTTCAGTCGAAAGAGAACCTCAGCAGTTTCTCATAATTTGCATAGTCGGAAGATATTTCCGGCAATCCAACCTGTATCTGCAGCCCCAACAATACCTATTGATTCCACAAAAATGAAAAAAAAAATGTGGGTACCTCTTCGCTAATTCATTCGTTTTCCCAGGTGAAGAAAAAGGTCCACAGTCTAGGAAACAAAAAACGAGGAATTCGTACTAAAATACCATTATTATTAAATAACCATTATTATAGTTATTAGTATTAAAATACCATTAATATAAATTTTATAAGCTTTGTCTTATCGTACCTTAAGGGCCGCTTTATCAATGGTCAGTTATCCAAAAACTGATAGCTAATCTCTTGGCCACTAATTTCAGGGTGATTTTTGGGTGGATGCGCATAGGCTGTGTCTCCGAGAAATTTGTAGCCAAGAGATTAGCTATCAGTTTTTGGATAACTGACAATTGATAAAGCGACCCTTAGGGTACGATAAGACAAAGCTTATAAATAATAATAACACAAAACAAGGTAACACAAAAGATAACTTGTTCTGAGTTAAACCCAGGCACTGTTGATAAGTCAGACAGGCTCAGGATAGTTGAGAAAGGCTTGATCAGTGATAAGTGTGAAATATCGTTTCCTAAAGTATGCAACACATTTCCCTCTTGAACATTCCAGGATTAGATAAAAAAGTATTCTTCCATGCTGCTGTCATTAGAAGCACGTGATGAGAACTGTACGGAAACAATCCGTAATTTATTTTAAATTAAACCCACAGATTTGGAGCATTGGAGAGGTCAGTGGCAGACATAATGCGAGACTCCATAAAAATATCACACGGCGAACAATTTATCGGCATTTAGGCACCAGGGGACGGATAGTAATGCCTTGGTCCGTATTCGAGACTTGGATTCGACTGATTCGGTACAAGGCCCAGACGTCTGAGCGCGTTTGCAACCATACTGGCGATCTCACGTATGAATTCGCTGAAGGTGAGACCCTCTGAGACCAATTCGTTGCCAGAAACGTTGCTCGGACTCCTGAGCCTGAAAATGTTTTAAGAACTTGCAACAAGGCCGATTTCATGACAAATTGAAGACAATTCAAACCATGAAACACGTTTTTACTTCCATATTTACAGAGTAAGGAAGTATTGGAATCGTCCTAAAATCGAGAATAGGAACAGAGCTTCAGAAAAAACTTTTTTCTTGCACACACTTACTTCACGAACAAGTGCTTCGAGAATCACTTCTCGAACAAGTGCTTGTGCGTCCGACTGTGGTCATTAACAAAAATGGCCATAGCCCCCTCAATTCTCAACCTTTTTTCAAATTTCTTGAACTGAAATGTGAGTCTCGGCAAGACCTAACACCCTGTTTAATCGGAATTTGAAGAACTAACAGAACTTCCGATATACTCGTATTTGCATTTTTAGTGTTTTCTACTTTACTTTTTTCCGGCCACAGAAATGAATCGATTTTAGCAATTTTGGTCCTAAAAGTGGATATTTTTTATATTCCGATAATGTGAGGTATTATATATTGGGCGAATTTTTAAAATTGCATAGTCGTTTTTTTGATATTTTTGACCTAAAAACCCTCAAAAGCAATCAAAATATGATCAAATTGTGTCACATTTTTATGTTTCAAAATATGGAAGTATTGTGTATTGTCTACACACCACTGGTTTTCTAATTGAACAATTTACCACTTTCTACTTACCACCGAACCAAAGCTGGCACTAAAGTTGTCAAAGTTGAAAGCAGCACGCCGAACCATCTTGACTCAAACATGGTGGACAACCCTGCACCAGCCACTGGAAAAATCGCGGAAAACCCTCAACTAGAAAATTATATAGGCGACAAACACGATTTTGGATCTTATTCCTGATTACAAGACGTTTATCTTAAAAAATGTTAGTCTCGAGTAAATACGGTCTTAAGCTGGGTTCACATGTGATATTAAATATCACATTTTTCTGTCTTTTCTGTCACGAAAATTTTTCTGTCTTTAAAGTGAGTGAGGAAAAACAGTTACCTCCAAGAAGGGCACCTTCCGGTCCGAACGCCAACACGCCTCCAACCGAAGTTGCACCTACAAGAATTGCATGGCTCCTGAAGAAGTCGATGATCGCTTGACCAATCCGAGCTAGAACAAAGAAGATAAGGTTGGTACGAAGCGTAATGTCCAAAACCTCCAAACCACTTCCTCCCCCGAGCGATGCTGATTAGAATGCCTGGACTAGGCCATATATGGCCTCAGATATATCTGAGGTTCAACATCTGATTATTTGTATGTTTAGAAGAATTCTTGGACTTGGGAAACGTCTAATGTTTGGGGTTCAGCATCTCAATCTATCTGGGCCAACCTGGAGCCAACTTGCTCCAAGCACCACGACATCCAGAAAATTAGGGGGGTTTCGAATAGAATTAATTGCTCTTGAGTAGTAAACTTGGAAGAATAAATTAGATAATTCAAGTAACAAAAATCACGACGATTACCCCAGTCGACCATGGTGAGTTGATTTGTCTACTAGGAAAAGATCCTCGCCGATTTTGAATTTTCTACTATATATTTTTACTATTTATATATTTTCTGCTAGATTAATAAAAATTAACCGATTTTCACTGTATATCTACTGAGAATACTCTACCAACTTACGATGTCCCGTATGGGGACAACAATCAACACAGAAAAAGTCGTAAACAGAGGGGTGAAAAAAGTGTGATCTACAGTTTTATCATCATACGATAAGCGTCGTACCTGTACGATAATTCGTTCCGAATTATCGTATTCTCGGTACCGTATACTTCGAATACGGTATTCTACTTACAAGACTACCAGGTAGGTCCTACTCCAACCGCTTGTTCCGATAATTCAACAAAAACATTTCTGCGAGATCGTTTCCAACTTACATGAAGCATTTTAGTCCCCGCGCAATTGCGAATACAAAATACGAAGTGAATTCTTGTACGATGCCAATACCGATCCATTTCGTAGGTATCCGACAATGTTCAACTTCAATCAACTTCGTTATCAACGCGAAGTTCGTTTCCGTTGCCGTTTTCGTGTTCGGTTTGTAGCAAAACGAAAGAAGCAAAATTTGCTTAATTTTGATATTTAATACTCTTTGATACTTTAATACTCTGATACTTAATACTTTGATAATTTAATTTGGTATTTAATACTCTCTAATGACAGACAAATGTTTTGATTTGTGGCTTCAACAGTCGTGCCTTGGCAACACTGTTTCAAATTGCAGTAGACAACCGAATCGCAATGATCGAATAGTAGAATCGATCTAAACCATTGTAACTCAAGCTCCTGGAACAAACCCTTCTTCTATTAGGAACAAACCAATCTTCAACAAATCAATAAAACTCGAACCCATCTTCGAACCAATCTTCAACAAATCAATATTCTCGAACCCAATTCGCAAAATCGACAAAATGAAGATCGATACTTCGATTGAAAGTATCGATTGAAAAAACAAAGATCGATTTGTCTTTGTCGCTCAAAGTTCAAAACGCGGGTGGGTACGGATCTCAGAGGGTGTATATCATTCCGTCTACACTTCAGAGCGTCTAAAAATCCTTATCAGTCACTGCGTCTAACAATTCTTATCAGTCACTGCGTCTAACAATTCTTATCAGTTCTTGCGTCGAAAAGTACATTCGGGTCAGCCCGACTAAGATTAAAGCAATCGATAGTGGCGTTTTTATCGATAGTGAGTTGAACTTGTTCAGCGGAGGAACGCGATGTAACATCGATTGTTTAATCGATTAAAATAATTTCTCGACGGACTGACCAGAATGCAGATAGCTACTGTTGTACGAGTGCAAAGTGCGAAGCAGCCTGTGCAAGTAAGTTTTTCAAGATCAACAACTTACTTACCTTAAAATTTCTCCTTTTTTTCAATTACTTACCTACCTAATTTTTTGTTACCGAACGTGAAACGTGATACTTAGGTTTCTCGACACACTTGGCTTGCCGGTATTTCGTAATCTTATGGTCATCCCCCTTCATCACCACGGTTGCAACCTTTAACCTTAATTTACTTCCAGGCTGTAGAATACTTGACCTGGGTTAATTTTCGACATTATTTTCCTCGCGTTGAATCGAGGTAAAAACATGCAGGGAGCCAATCGAAGGGGAGAAGGGCGTCACCCAACTGCCACCCTGCCAGGCGCTCGTCAGCGTCCACCGTGACAACTGCCACCCCTCAGGCCTAAGCCAAAAACTAGGTTACTTGTTCTCCCGGCGAAATTTAAGCTTTCTGCTTTCTTGCGACCTGAATTTTCATGAGGTTAGGTTTTCATGCGCCAAAATAAATTTTGATCCTTCTTATTGGTCAATTTTAAAAAACGTCCCTAAATGGCGTTCATGGGTGGACCATAAACTGAGGTTGGGGCGTCAAGAACTTCCGGGAATACTCCTTCTGACAATAAATTGGCATGATTTTGAAATTTTCAAAGTTGAGATTGTTTTGGGGAACGCCATTTCATCCCTATCCTACTCAGCAAGCCTTGGTTGAATTCCGTCTCAATTCAACTCGAAAATTTCGATTTCTATTAAATATGATATCTTTAGTGGAGTTAGCATTTTGTCAATAACGCAGAACCGCGGTGGCAGTTCGGTTAAAAAACGGTGGTTCAGTGGCAAAATCCAGGGTGGCACTGAAGAAACGGGAATAGGAAGTTTTCCGTTGATTTCTCTGTTGTTAAAGATTCGGGTGGCAGTTGTCAATTGTAGAGATCCAGGGTGGCGGTTGTATGGAAAAACCGAAATGGGGCGGCAGTTAGATATAGTTGTTCGTAAGGCAAAAAGTGGGTGTAACTAAGTCGGAGTGCTCTCTTTCATGCAAAACGTCAATGAAACAACAAACGAATCGAAACATTGTATATTGGTAGGTATCAGATTATTCACATTCACATAACGCGTATTGCTAGTTTATTTACAAAAAATCATTTCCACAATAATAAATTTCGATTTTTTTTCCAAATTCTCATCAGCAAAAATTGGTGTGGTGTATCTAAAAAAATTGTTGGAAGACTTTATGGAAAAAGTATGATGTATCTTCTAATTATAAATTCCGAACATACATCCACCTCCCTCACATGCCTTTTTCATACAGTTTCCTCCGAAAATCCTTCACTAAAAAATTCTCAATGATTGAGTAGCCACCAACGTGTTAATTAGAGAAAGCATCTAACCCCCCTCCCCCCAGCCATTTGAGAATCTGACAACCGATAATTATTCCAAAATCCATAAATGCACAAAAACGTGTTCAGATGTTATGCTGAAATGATTGTCATAAAAACGTTTGAAAGCTAATATTCAGAATTCAAAAAAATTCAAATTTGGAAAAATACGTCCCCAATGCTATAGTGCTGGGTTTCATGTTCGGAAAATTTTCTTCATCAGCTCTCAGTACCCTTGACATGGCGTAAAAAAATTCCCAAACCAAATGTTGGAGCGGTTCGATATTAAAATCTAACGATCGTTTTTTATAATCCTATTTGCGCTCAAATTCGTCGACCTCGCCCGGCGAAAAGCCGATTAGTCCGTTGGGTTGGCTCTTCGACAGCCTCGGGTGCCTCGGAAGACGTCACCTGCTTGTCACTTCTCGAGAATTTCCTATTATTCGATAAATTCTTGCTCTGCCGGTTCCCTGGGCCTGAAAGTTCGGATAAACTTGAGAACACTGGCCATAACATAATCAATGGGAGCATCGCGACGATCTAGCAACAGCAACCCGTATTTTCAAATTCGAAATTCCATTGAAATTCGCTACCTTTGGTGGGCTCAGTCGTGGTCGAAGTCGTATGCGGCGCATGCGTAGAGATGGCCCGTTCGCTCGAGATCTGCGCCCGCCTTCTCTTCAGCGCTTCGATCAGGTCCTCGTTGCTTCTGAACGGTCTGACGACTCCGCCTGGAATTTTGAAAAATCGTGAAAACTTCGAAGGATTTCAACCGATTCGGTCGAATCGGGTATCCGATACCCGGTATCCTTCGATCCGGTATCCTCAGAATGAATTTTCGAGGAAATGCCGCGATTAATTTTTGAAAATTTAGCCTCATTGGCAATTTCGGCGCCCACGGATAGTACCTATTTGCATATCCAGAGTCATGTGAAAACAAACTCAATTTTTTGCTAAGCTTCTCGCTCACGTGTCCTTCCTGAAGGTGTCGAATCGCACCAGGGTTTCGCCAGTGAATTTCCCGGCGCCTCGTTTCCAAATTTGGCCGTAGGAACAATTTTCTCACCTCTTATGCCTTTTTTCGGTGGTTCCGTAGATGTCGTGGTCGTTTCTTTCGGTTCTTCAGCCCCCAGGGCTTCGTCGTAGGCGGCGTCGTCGTAATATTCACCCTCGGCGGCGTCGACTGGTGGAGGCGCCTCTGTCGTCGTCGAGCTTGGCGCAGGTTTGAGCTAAGGACCGTGAAAATAGTTAATAATAATAATAATATTATAATGTACATATTATGACGACGAGTAAATATTAAGAACTCGTCGTTATTTAGTTGCGAATGATAAACATCAGGCTCAACGTTGTTCGATTATTTTCAATAATAACCCGAGCGCTTTCGCCGACATTGGCCTCTTATTTCTTATTGAGCGCTGGCGGATTCTGGTAACTGGGATCGCCGCAACGGAAAAATTTGGGCACATTTTACATTTAACGGGAATAAATTCGGTTAATCCCTCATTTCCTTACGGTGAAACTTTTCGAGGAAATAATGTAGCGACCTTATCCGATAACAAAAAAACAACCCCCCCCCCGTATCTCTCATTATTGGCTCGACCTTTCTGGCTCTGAGACGAAATTTCACTTTCCAACACACCTATCCATAACGAGATGTAACGTCCTCAGGCAAGGACGTCTGCTCCTGGGGCTGCCCCGGTCCGCACACAGTACGCACCTGTGCGCCCTCCCCGTTCGACTCGCGAACGAATCACAAGCTTCGAAAATACAGGTCCAGACACCAGTCCGACTGGTGGACACCATGAGGAATGCGGTGCCCTTAGTCTGTTATTTTTATCCAGGTCGTCGCCGAGTTGGGATAGAACTAATTCCTTTCTTTTCCTGGCTCGCGATCTAGTCGGAACGAGAATATTCCGGATTGTAGAATTTTGAAAATTCCAATTTCCGACTGAAGGGCGAAAAATGGTAATTCGTGTTCGTGTTTCTGACGGAAACAGTATCAATCGAACAGCAATATTTTTATGAATTCGATAAATCGCGCGTAATAGATGATTTATTTTGTACGAGCACTTTCGTGATAGAAGGTTTAAATTACCTGATTTTTTAACGTCCGATTCGGAATGACCGGTCCTCTGGGGCTTCTGTACTTCGATCGTTTGTCGTCGGCTTCCTGGAAGTCCTGCGCTAGACCGACGGCGCATCCCACTGCGCACACCAGGAATCTGTGAAATAAAATTTACCAATAATTCGCAGTTTTGGCCAAAATGCTCGCTGAAACGCTGGAAATCCTGTTAAAGGACGTTCCCGGATGACTTACCCATACACAGCGTTTAGGCACCCACATGTGGGTATGTGTAGTAGAAGAATCGCGTGACAATTTCGTTCAAAATTTTTCCTTCGAGCATCGAGGTTGAAATGAGAAAATTTTGTTTAATCGATTTTTCGATCGGCCCAACAGGCAAACTGGCTGCATAAAGAAATATCGAATGGTTGAAAAAAATCGTCCAAAAATTGATCTGACGATTTGTCGAATTCAATTGCAAGCGACTCAAGCCCAGGATTGGCCAACGATCTATTATGATTTCAGGAATCCAATCATGTTCGCTGAAAATGCCAATCTCTAAATGCCAGACGCCCTCGGGCGCATGCGCAATGGAAAGGCTAAGTCCGACCTACGGGCAGGTCCGCGTCGTGCCCGTGACTGTCGTCGCCCGGGATGACGACGAAAGGTCGACTTCGGGAGCGAACGATTATCAAGGGAACGTGGTGAAATATGGTGAATGCCAGGCTCCGAGAGCTTTCGGAATTTTCTATGGTCACGTTGAGATAGTAGTGTGAATAATGGGAATTAGTCTCCATGGTGAATTTAGTCGAACTTTAAAATTTCCCACCGCCGATTCGAAAACGGATTCTCCAAAATCGGTCACTTCTGAAATAAGAGTATAAAACCTTTTCTTCAATGATACAATCTTAAACTTGAAATTTGGAACAATCCCTCAAATTATCAAGTAATTTCAAAATTGTGGATACCGTTTGAAGATAGTTCGCCTACAGTCAAACGCAGTAGTTTTCAAATGCCAGAAATAATGACTGTTCGTGAAAATCCTGAAAAACTACGCATGTATAACAACAAATATATTGTCTCGCACTTCGATATTGGATTAAAGCAGTTTCAAACAGGAAGTTAGCATGGTCAATTCATCAATTGCCGGTCCTGCATCGTGTCCTGGAGGAAGAGGAAATTAGAGCGAGGAAGGTCCTGCATTGGAACAGGGCGTCCTTGCATCTGCCCTCCTTGAGCCTTGTAATTACAGAGGGAAATTGACTGGTGTCAGGACAATTCTTAACGAGGAACTGTATCATGGTAATATCAGGCGTGTACAACATCGCAACTTTCCTCCTCCCATTTTCTCAGGCGTTCAACCTTCGAACTGAATCTTCCGAAAACAGATTTTGGCATTTTTCGCTTTTTAGACTTTCTAAAGAACTAAAATTTGGTTTAAAAATTCCCTCTTTCATTCTTATGTTCATTTATTCGTGCAATCACTCCTTTGGGATGTTAGGGCATTTTAGGTCAAGCGCTTTCCTGAAGAGGGCCTTGCGGGCGAAAGCGCTCGGCCTAGGCCGAGACCTATCGGCGCTCTACAATCGTCTCCACTAGATCCTTTTTATGCTTTTGAGTCAATACCTAAAGACTCATGCCAAAAGAACGGGAAAAATCAACTTGTTTATTGAAAAATTGACTATGTCTTCTGCAGACACGACATCGATGGCGTCATAATATGACATATTATGATAACCTCGTGTCTCATCGGCCAGTATTCGAATTTTGGCGGAAAGTACATTTTTCTGCTCTCTAGCGCCCTTTTTGAGAACGTCATATTTCGGCCAAGGAGGCCCTGTTTCACTGATAACAGTTTTTTGTCTCTCCTGAAAAGTTCGGTTTTTCTGGAGTAAGACGCCGTCGACATGAAATTCTGGATTATTCAATCCGAGGAAATGCCAATCGGCGCATTCTTTCCCCGTTATTGGCGCACCTTATCAATTTGACCCGATTCGGCTTCGGGTCAAGTTCACGTCTCGCGGAGGAGCACCTGCCCGGGGGCCGCCGAACTGCGTATTTGACTTGCGACAGACGCGCGCCCCAAGTCGTCCCGGGGGGGCCAGCGCGCCACCAAGGACGTCGGGACAGGAGTCTCTAGGCACCGGAGGAGCAAAGCTGATGCAAAGCCGCCGCACCCCGATCGATGTGTCCTCATGTCCCAGGGGATCGTCCGGGCGTTGGCGAATTTTCGAAATGGGTCAACTACTAAATAAATTTTATATTGTGCAGTACTTCCTCGGGCGAGACAACATTGTGTCACTTTGAATTTTTTTCGCTTTCTGAAAATTCGAATTTGTGACTTCTTAAGCCCGTATCACACGTCAGACCGTTCCCCTCCCCACGTACAGACGAACAGACCCTATTCTCTGATTGGCTGACTTAAGTTTCCAATTTTTATTTTTCGCTTAATTACTTCCCTATTTACTGAGTAAATGGAAGTCTTCTAATCGTCCTAGAATCGAAAATCGGAACGGAGCTTCAGAAACACACACACTTTTACTTGTTTCACACTTTTACGTTTTAAAATATGGAAGTTTTGTGGGTTATCTGCTCACCACTGGTTTTTACTTCCATATTTACGGAGTAAATGGAAGTATTGTGATCGTCCTAAAATCGAGAATCGGAACGGAGCTTCAGAAAAAACTTTTTCTTATACACATTTACTCAGAATCACTTCCTGAACAAGTGTCTGTGTGTCCGTGTGTCCGTCTGTCCGTGTGTCCGTCTGTCCGTCTGTCCGTCTGTGGTCATTTACAAAAATGGCCATAACACCCTCATTTCTCAACCTTTTTTCAATTTTCTTGGACTGAAATGTTAGTCTCGGCAAGACCTAACACCCTGTTTAATCGGAATTTGGATAACGCAAAGTACTTCCGAGATATTTGCATTTTTAGTGTTTTCTATTTTATTTTTTTCCGGCCGCAAAAATGAACCGATTTGAGCGTTCTTGGTCTCAAAATCTTCGTTTTACCTTGCAGAATATGTGGATATTTTTTACATTCCGAAAATGTGGCGTTTTTTCGTTTTGGGCAAATTTTAAAATTTTAATACTGAATTTTTTGATATTTTTGACCTAAACACTTTCAAAAGCAGTCAAAATATGATCAAATTGTGTCACAATTTTACGTTTCAAAATATGGAAGTATTGTGTGTTATCTACGCACCACTGGTTATTTTATTTTTAAGGTACCTTTTTTGTTACCTAGGACATATTCTCATTGACAGTCATTCCTGACGTCCCGACGGTGAGTCTCATCGACATTCTGAGTTGACATTTTTTGTCATCATTTTCCGATGTGTGTAGGTACAACATTAGTTTTTCTCCCCATCTTTTTCACCCCTTAATACCTACCAAGAATCGATCATTCACTTGCATTTCTTGTATGTAAAGGTCGACTCCTGCGTCGCTTTCATAACCGACTGCCGGCTTCGAAGTGCAGTTTAATGTGTGTACTACGAAAGTGTTAGCTGTCGATTTATCAATCCAAGGATAACGACTCGATCTCTTCCTACGTGCATTTAGAATATTTAGAAATGTCGGTCGCCGAAGGAGGAAAAATCGTACATAAATACCCAAATGATTTTTTTTTGTATTTTTTTAAAAATTTTTTTAAATTAATTTTTGATTTTTTTCAATTTTTTAACCTACAGTTTTTTTGTAATTTTTTTTAATTTTTATTTTATACATTTTACTTACTGTTATTATGGGAGCTTAGTTAAGTCTGCCTTCGATTAACCTTATAGTGATAACTTCTCATTACGCATCAACCCGTTACCTATTTCGGTCAAGTATTGGGAAGGTTGCAGTTTTACGTTCATGGCAGTTTCACGGTAATCTTTCATTATCAAGTCTTCGGGTCGAGGGTTCGTTTGAGTTATTCCGAAGGTTAAAACATCAATACTGCTTATGGGCAAACATCTGCAGTAAAAAATGTTATAGGTACCTGCCTTTTCTGTCGGCTAACCCCCTGTTCTGCCTCCCGTTTTGAAATTCAAGTGACATAAAATGCTTACGAGCAAATGATGCAACCTGCTTGAAAAACAGCAGTACCAATATGCCGATTTGCATGACAAAACGTTTGGGAAAGAAGTCGAAAAGATACGTGTCGGAGGCGAAACAGGAAAAAGCCCGTGGAGGGTGGAAGTTGGACTAGGAAACTTGAGAACTCCTCGTCTGAACGTGACCGGGGATTCAATCGGACCTGTTGAAACGTGCGCTGGAAGAAACCACTGATCCAAAGTCCAGGCGGGTATCTTGTAACACTTTCTTTCCGTTTACCGACCGTCTATTTTCCATAATAACGCTAGCGTCCTCCAACGCCGAAATCCAACGCCCTTCTACTTTCCTTTTCCTCAAATTACGCATTTCCAGGATTCGCTGCTCATTTATCAAAAACGTATTTTGCCATAGCATTTTTTTTAACCGACGCCAAAAAAACCGGTTGGGATTGTTTTGTCGCTTTTTCTCGGTGTTTTCCGCTCTCGCGCAGCCAATTTTGATCCGGTTCCGAAAATTCATTGGGATGTCAAGGAAGCCTTCCATTTGGTACGTACCACAATTTTTCCAGTTATGTTATGGTTAATATTGGTGGCGCTACAGCCAAGAATTTAGCTTAGAGCTGAAAAACATGGGGAAAATAATATTTCTTAAGATTCGAAATTTCGCGTCTGACAGCTTTTTGATCGTTGTCTAACACAATTTCCAAGTTTTTTCGAAAAATTTTCACACAAAATTTTACGCACATTTTTTCCAAAAATTTCCGATTTTGACCATGATGCTATTGGGTTTCTCGCTTGATTTACCATGGGATAGAGCGTTTTCCCGGTAAAAATAGCTTGGAACACTGAAAAAATGCCAATGGGAAGAGAAGAATTTGTCAGCCATTTTCGAAATTATAAGGAAATTACCTGTCGTGCTAAAAAATGCTGAAAACGACTCTCAAAAAAAAAAAAAAATTAAAGGGGTTTTCCCCAGGAAAATTTGAAAAAAGTATGGTTTTATTATTTGGCATTAATCATCAGGCTTTAACTGAAAAACCTAGAATTCAATTTTTTCTTGGGCTCTCCCTGGTATTTTTTTTTCTAAAAATGAACTAAATGTCCGAAGTCTCCTTACAGATTTAAGTTAAAACGGTATCAGGTCGCATGCCTGAAATGGTGGCATTTTTTAAACCTCTTTCTCTCTAGAGGCCTTTAACATTTTTTTAGGATTCGATTTATTTTTTTGTCGAAATAGGTACTTACATTAGGGTGGATATCCTCATGACCGGGCAGATGAGGGGGGCGCGTGCACAGTGTCAGAGGTCCACAGAGTCACTAGTCGCTAGGGGGTGAACGGAATCTAGGGGTCCACCGAGGAGTCCCCTACCCTTGTGAGGCCCCCTGCCCTCGATTCTTCTACCCCTGGAACTTGGTGGGGTATCTTCACGTGATACTTAAATTTGCTATCGAGGAAAATCGACGAATTTGATTCGCAAATTAGTCAAGAACCCAAGGAACCGGTCCTCACTCCGGACGAGCGCCACCGGTCCACAATCCGGACGATTCCTATTAGTCCAGATTCCCCAAAAATGCGATTAGGTTAGTAGTAGTAGGTTAGTTCTACAGTCACGCGGTCTGTTATTTTTATTTTTTAGTTTAAATTATCTGGTAAATTTCTCTTTAATATTTTCTTATTATTTTTTTTTAATCCTTTTAACACATGGTTTTTGAAATAAGTTAAAATAAAATAAATTAAGTTTTAAATTAAATTAATTTTTAAATTAAATTAATTTTTAAATTAAATTAATTTTTAAATTAAATGAATTTTTAAATTAATTCAAAATAAAATAAATTAACTTTTAAATTAATTTAAAATAAATTAATAATTTTAAAATAAACTAAGTTAAATAAATAAATTAAAATAAATTAAAATGATTAATAAATTAAAATAAATTAAGAAATAAATCAATTGTTATTCGAAAAATGCAATAATTTTTATAAATTAAATTTGTTCAGGAATTTTTATTTATCTATTGAACTCAAATTAACTTCAGGACGAACTTCGGTCGTTCGGTTGGTGAGCTACGACTACGACTCATTTGCCTTTCACTTCCCATTCGGCTGTTTAAAAAAGCTTACGATAGAGAGAAAAAGAAATGAAAAAAATCTTCCCTCATCGTCACGTCACACAAATCTACCCCGGGTACTTGCCGTTACAAGGAGTTAGATGCCAGTCGTCCATGTCCTCAGTATTGTGCAACAGCGTCATTCAGGTACATCCCTTATGAAACGCTGAGGCATCCCATTTTTGATGGCTAGTCACTATTTATATCGATGCGAGTTATGCAACTGCCCAAACGAAAATATCGAACGAATTTTGGCGGGAAGGTCGTCACACTGGTACAATTTTTTTATAAATAAACTTTCGATTTTCAGCCGTCGTTCGGATAAAACTCCAGAAAATTGAAATTTTTGAAAAAATTCAAAATTACTCCGTTTTTAAAATTAAAAACATTTTTTCAAACATACCAAAATGCAGGAAATTCAACTGGCTACAGTAAATCTTATTCCTGGCTAAGCAAAAGTTCAACCCTTATTGACGAAAATTGCCAAAAACTAAAACTACTTTTTCCAAAAATGCTGTTTCTCGCCACTTTTCCTAAAAAAAAAACAATAATTTTCAGCTAAAAACTACGAAATTAATCATTTTTCCAGTATGTATCCAAAAAAAAAAAATTTCTAAAAAAATTGACCTCAACTCCAACCATTTACCCCGATTGATCGTGCCAGACTCCTCCTCTGTGTAACTCGGTACTAATATCGCGGACCTTTTGAACCTGATAACGGTATACCTACTGCTAACGATTAATTATATTTTTACATTATCGTCGACTTCTACATCTGCGGGTATTCAATCGTAAAATTAACAATTCCCTCCACCGACGGTGTAAAGACAATAATTTCCAGTCCGCTGTGCCCCGTTCAAGTCCCCTCTCAAAAGTCTCTCATAAGTCGCCCAGTTCTGAAGTCCTTGAGCTTCCAAGTTCCAGCACAACACTTTCTAATCCTTCTCTTCACAAAGGTCACTAACTATAACTAACTGACTCGCTTAGGTTCAATCGGATGTTTTCGAGTAGCTGAAAACGCGTCATGGGATGCCAGTCAAATGATGCCAGCCCAACATTACGCAATGCCTACCCCTGTCCATATTATAAAAAGGTTCATTTCTCGAGAAAAATGAACCACCACTAAAAAATGAACCAAAAATTAACCAAAAATAAAATGAAAATAAAAATAAAATAAATATAAATAGGTATAAAAATAAAAGTAAAAATAAAATGAACCAAAAATAAAACCAGCGGTGCGTAAAAAACATACTCCCTAAATTCACAATATTTCCGAAATTTCTTAATTTACTTAATACGTAAATTTTTTGCATAAATCGACTATATTTTGACTACTTTTGAGGCTGTTTAGATCAAAAATATAAAACTCATGTAACAACACGCCTAAAATCAAAAAACGTATAAAAATTGGTGTTAAGCGCCGAGTCTTAGACGGTGTGACCCGCTTCTCATTTTAGACGCTTTGGCGGAAATTATTTTTTCGACGCACGGCCGCGTAGACACAGCGGTGCACTCCTATAAAAATTATCCGCTAGATAAAACAGATTTTGAGACCTAGAACACACTCTAGTCCAAGGTTCATCTTTCCTTTCGCTTCCATTTCAATTTTCACTTCAAATTTGACCTTCAAGTTTCACTCCATGTTTCACTTCATATTAGGGAGCGTCTTTTTCTACCTATGCCAATGCCACCCCCGTTTAACGTGAGTGATGACAGGTCAGTGGCACATTTATAGAGGAAAAATAATGTATGACAGAAAATAATATGTTTATTCTTATTCGTGGTTAAATTATGTAACTTTAATTCGCAGATAAATCAGTAAGTAGGTACAGTATAGAAAAATATAGATGAAAAAATAAAAGCTTTCCGTAAAAAAATATAACAGTATTCTACTATTTATGACCTAGTGTACCGAATCGTTCGCGTTTTAATTTCATTTCTGTTTCGGAAAGACCTCAGGCGAGTAGCACGGAGTCGGCACAAATTCTCCCCATCCTTTTTCAACGTTAACGACGCCTGTTGACGCCTCGAAGCAAATCCGGCCTCTGACGATGACAACTTCCGCATTGCCTACGACCGTTTTTCCTGAAAAGAACGTAAATAATAAAACCGCTAGCTACTAAAAAATTCTCATAAAAAAGGGTTTCCGGGAAATTTTCGCGAAATTCAAAATTCATAATTTAAAATTCAAATTGTGCCCGCCTGTTCCGCTCTTGAAGCCAAAATTTTCGTGCAACAATTTAGTCAATCAATGGGTCAATGAGGGTTTGAAAAAAAAATTGTTTTAAAAATAAAAAAAAGTTAAACAAATTTGAAAAAATGTTTTCCACCTTCAAATATATTGAAATCATTGTTATGGTGGTGAGTGGTTGCAGAAATCGTCCTCTTCCTGTCCGGATTCCAGACGACGAGATCGGCATCCGAGCCGGCCAAAACCGCACCTTTTTTCGGGTAGATGTTGAAAATTTTCGCCGCATTGGCGCTGGTTACGGCGACGAATCTTTCAGGCGTCATGACTCCTGCGATAAATTCAAAATTATATCCCCTCCCCGACGCAATGTTTGGAACTTTATAGGTTAGTGAGTTACTTCTAGGCAGATATTTTCAAGTACTTTAGTAGTAGTAAGGGAAGGGAAGCTCAGCTTTACAAAAGCCATACATGGCCAACTTCACCAAAAATGAGAACCTAGCTGTAAAAAACAATTTCGATGTCATGGTTTTTTCTGTGTCAAGATAAAGATACTTTGATACGCACCGGTTCGGACGCCGTTGTTCCATATTATGGACATCCTATCCTCTAATCCGTTCACACCGTTGGGAATCTTTGTGAAATCTCCTTTGCCTGTAAAAATTCGTTTCATTCATAAGGCCATAAATTAAGTGAAGGAAAGGTTCAAAAATCGGAACAATATTGTTCCGAAATTCAATTTAAAAGGAGGAATATTTTTTTATTTATATATTGATATTTTTTACTTACCCATTTCTTTCTGGCACTTGTCGAAGGTGCAATTGTCGGTGCCCGTGGTCGACAGGCCGTCACTGACCAAATGGGCCATCAGCTGGCCCGGGGTGGCCGGATCTTCGCGGATCGGCGGCCCCATCACGTGAGCGGCCAGCGTCGAGTAATCGGCACCTTCCGAAAACATTTTGATCGGTTTTGCGATTTTCCGAAAATTGAAAATCGGACGGGAGTTTTTAAAAAATCGCCAACTGCGCCATGTAATACTCGAACTCGCACGATTCTGAGCGGAAATGCCGACCAAAAACCCAAAAATAGGTATTACCTTTGGGAAAAGTGGTACCCAAGCCGGCAGCCAGTGCTTCGCCGAAAATTCGCCTGTTGCCCGCCTTCCTCCGTGTCGCGATGGTTTCGGCGGCTGAGCCGCTCATGACGTGCACCACGTACAACGAACTGCCCACATTCTCGGCTATCACGCAGGCTCTGATAACGATAATTAGATGTTTAATAAGGTGTTACCAGGGTCCCCCTTGGAGGGGTCGATTCTTCAGCTCATTCGCTACAATTTTTGTTCTATAAAGTTTTCTGTGAGCCGAAGAAAAAGTACAGTTTTCTTGCTTTGAAGATTTTTTTCGCGTTTTTCGACTTAGTTTCAGTAAAATGGATAAAATTCCCTCAAACTATAGAGTAATTTAAAAAATAAGGATACCGTTGGAAAGCCCGATAAATTTCCCGTAACCTTAGGGTATTTGCAGTTTTCTAGCATCGAGTTTATTTAGCAGAAAATTGAGCCAAAGTCGGGGCTTGTTAAATTTTTAAAAATAGCCAATTTTCAACGCGCTTTTGAGACGAGAAAAAAAAAGAAAAATACCGCGCATGTGTCGGGAAAAACTGGTCTAAAATATCGGCTTTCCAACGGCATGGTCATTTTTTAATTTACCTTGCCTATAACCTGAGAAATCGACGCTCCTATGGTCAACCACCCCAAAACGTTTGGTTTCGTTAGCCCTCGAATTTATTTTTATATTTTTTTTTTTTGACCTAATGTTATTGTACGATGTCAAGCCTCCTGTCGAAATAGCTTGAAAAACTGGGAAAAATTTATAGATTATATTGATTTGACGAGTATTAATTTTTTTCTTCAAATTATTGCTTTCAGATTGTAACGGATCACCAAAATCGTTCTGCATTTGTTTGTTCCGCTGTTGTAAAGTACAATTTTACGATTTTTTTTACAGATGCCTGTTTTCACCTGTTGGTGGCTTCAGCCTCGACGTTTTCAGGCCTGGAAAGCTGGTGGCCCTCAGGACCCGTCGTTCCAGCTTCCAGTAGCAAGGAACTGCAAGCAAATAGATTGAGGTGAGTATCAACTCATTAAGTAGCTACGAAAAAAGTTAAGAAATATTAATAAAAAATAGAGATAGAAAAAATTCAAAACTACTTAGTAAAAAATTTGTTCAAATAATGTATGTCTAAATTTCAATTTTATATCATAGTTGGCATTTTATTTATTTAGTTAAATTTTGACCCGCGAAATTAAAGTAATCGGTTGCTTAAAAAAAAATTAGTAATTAAAACCTATTTTCTTTGATGATATGCCCATTCTCAGCGTGAACCATCGGAAGGGCCCCGAGGCTTTCGCATTTCTTGAAGGCGTTGTACAAATCGGCGTCGTCGATCATCATGGAATCTTTGTAGGCCATGAACATTTTGAATGAATTTATTCCCCTCTCTTTGCACAGGATTTCCATCTCTTTCTGTACCTGTTAGCACGGAATGGAAAGTTATCTCGTATAATTATCTCGGTTTTTTAATAAAATAATTTATTTTTTTGTTTGATAAATTATTTGATGATTTACTAAAAATAATAATAAAAAATATAGTTTACGAGAATTAGTTTTTATCTATCTACTATAAATTAAACAATGAACTAATAATAAATTAAAGGTAGGCGCCAATTTTAACCGTATTAGGTATCCCGTTTTCCAGGCTGTGTTCGATTGAGGCCAATCTCACGTTTTCCATAAAATATCTGGTAAATTTTTTATTCACCTGCGGCCCCCACCAAGTGACTGCCATGTGGAATGCGTAGTCTGCAACAGCTTTTCCTGCCGCTTTTTTATGCCAATATTCGAGCGCCTCAATGAGGCTTTGCCCTTTTTTGGGTATGACGAAATCGATGACCATCGTCGTTCCGCCGACGACGCCTGAAAATCGATAATTGAACCAAATTAAAACAATTTTTTTGCAGTCCAGGGACAACAAGGTACACGTCACGGAACACACAATCCCTACTGAAAACATCGTTGCGTAAAAAAATTTAAACTCGAGAAATTCTGGCATTTTGATCGGGAGATTCAAATTTTACCTGCTTTGGTCCCATGGTAGAAATCGTCCTTCGTAACTGTGCCCATAAATTCAAAATCCAGGTGCGTATGGGCGTCGATGCCGCCCGGAATGACGTACATGCCGCTGGCGTCGACGATTTTCGCGCCCGGCGGCACGTCGGCGATTTTGGGCTTGACGTCGGCGATTTTCCCGTCGACGATCAGGACGTCGGAGATTCGGGAACCGTCGCTATTGACGACGGTTCCGTTTCTAATGAGGATCGGTTTCGTTTTCTGCGCCATTTCCCTTACGGTTGGGAAAGTCGAGTAGGAAATCGGATCAGAGGTTTACCCAATTATTGGTTTTCGAACATAAAATAGGTAGCTGGTGTTTTCGGAATTTTCTAGCTTAGCTGTCACACGGCTATGAATGGCAATATTATAAATTGTATTGTCTGTAGAAAAAAAAAAAACTCGTACCTTTTCACTCTAGTAGCGATAAATTCCTTGAAAATATATCCAACTATTTTTCCAACTTGAAAGTTATAGCAGGACTGGATGAGATACAAGGCTGTCGCTAATCGGAGTGGGGACACAGGCTTGACCGGTTACGCTGACATACACAATGCTCTGTCCTTTTGTTTTATTCATTTTTTCGCAGTCACTATTTCCTCCGACCGAGCCGTCCGTCAACTTTTGAATATTGAGTCGAATTAGATGCAGATAACTAGAAAGAGCGATAATTTCTTGTCTTCGCTAATCGTGTTATATGCTAATTTTAGCTAATTTATTGGGTTGAAGAAAAAATTATAATTTGGGAATCGAACCCGGCACATCCGGAAGTCCGAAAGTCAAACTCATAATGAAACAAAAACTCAAACTCATGATCGAAATCGAAGTCAAACTCACAATGAAAAAGAAACTCATAATCGAAATCGAAGTCAAACTCGCAATGAAACAGATACTCAAACTCATAATCGAAATCGAAGTCAAACTCACAATGAAACAGAAACTCAAATTCTCAATTGAAATCGAAGTCAAACACGCAATGAAACAAAAACTCAAACTCATAATCGAAATCGAAGTCAAACTCGCAATGAAACAAAAACTCAAACTCACAATCGAAATCGAAGTCAAACTCGCAATGAAACAGAAACTCAACTCTCAATCGAAATCGAAGTCAAACTCACAATGAAACAGAAACTCAAACTCATAATCGAAATCGAAGTCAAACTCGCAATGTAACAGAAACTCAAACTCCCAATCGAAATCGAAGTCAAACAAAACCAACAGAAACTTTGAAACAGAAACTTAAACTTGAGTTGTTAACTTGTGAGTTTGAATTCGATTTCGATTGAGAGTTTTAGTTTCTGTTTCATTGCGAGTTTGACGTCGATTTCGATTATGAGTTTGAGTTTCTGTTTTATTGTGGGTTTGAGTTTTTGTTTCATTGTGAGTTTGACTTCGATTTCGAATATGAGTTTGAGTTTCATTGCGAGTTTGACTTCGATTTCGATTATGAGTTTGAGATTCTGTTTTATGGTGAGTTTGAGTTTTTGTTTCATTGTGAGTTTGACTTCGATTTCGAATATGAGTTTGAGTTTTAGTTTCATTGTGAGTTTGACTTAGATTTCAATCATGAGTTTGAGTTTCTGTTTCATTGCAAGTTTGACTTCGATTTCGATTGAGAGTTTGAGTTTCTGTTTCATTGCAAGTTTGACTTCGATTTCGATCATAAGTTTGAGTTTCCGTTTCATTGCGAGTTTGACTTCGATTTCGATTGAGAGTTTGAGTTTCTGTTTCATTGTGAGTTTGACTTCGATTTCGATTGTGAGTTTGAGTATCTGTTCCATTCTGAGTTTGACTTAGATTTCAATCATGAGTTTGAGTTTCTGTTTCATTGCAAGTTTGACTTCGATTTCGATTGAGAGTTTGAGTTTCTGTTTCATTGCAAGTTTGACTTCGATTTCGATCATAAGTTTGAGTTTCCGTTTCATTGCGAGTTTGACTTCGATTTCGATTGTGAGTTTGAGTTTTTGTTTCATTGTGAGTTTGACTTCGATTTCGATTGTGAGTTTGAGTATCTGTTCCATTCTGAGTTTGACTTCGATTTCGATTGAGAGTTTGAGTTTCTGTTTCATTGTGAGTTTGACTTCGATGAGCATAGTTTCTGTCTTATTGTGAGTTTGAGTTTCTGTTTTATTGTGAGTTTGAGTTTCTGTTTCATTGTGAGTTTGACTTCGATTTCGATTGAGAGTTTGAGTTTCTGTTACATTGCGAGTTTGACTTCGATTTCGATTATGAGCTTGAGTTTCTGTTTTATTGTGAGTTTGAGTTTCTGTTCTATTGTGAGTTTGAGTTTCTGTTACATTGCGAGTTTGACTTCGATTTCGATAATGAGTTTGAGTTTCTGTTTCATTGTGAGTTTGGCTTCGAGTTTGACTATGAGCTTGAGTTTCGGTTTGATTATGAGTTTGAGTTTCTGTTTCATCCGATAACTCGTGGTCAGTGTGGTTGGTCGTCGGTGGTCTGGACTTCCCTTGAGAGAACATTTATGTCAGCCTTAGCTCCATCACCGCCTTTATCACGGATCGTATAACTTTTATCTATTTTTCTTGTTTATTTACCTTTTAGATTTCGGCTGCGGCAGTGCGGCTGCGTCTATGTACACTAATTTCAACATTTTCAATCGGATTTCGGAAGTTGTAGAACTCGTTGAAGACGCGTGAATTTATCGAGTGCTCATGAATTGATGGTGCGGGTGGAAATCATGAGTGATTAGCCTTTGAGCGCATTATTGACCTGACGAATTGGTACTCGTCACGGCTCTGTCCGGAACTTTGCTCGTTGAACTCCGTTTTCAAGACCTTCAAAATACTCAGGCCTCAATTATTTCCGATAGAACCGAGTCTGTGAAAACCTGCAGTATACAGACACATTCCTGCCTGCTATCGAACCATCGTCGAGATGACTGACGACGGCGATGGCGACGATGTCCTTCTCGACACGGCGTTCGGCGTCAACAAGGACGACGTCGGCGACTACAAATCCGACGAAGTTCCTGTAAACGGCCATCAGTATCTGCACAAAGTCATGTAAGCAGGACCATCTGTTGTTTAAATTGTGGCAATCTTTTCTTGGAGAAAATTTAAATTTATTTTCATATTTTCGACTGAACAGGAAGGAAGCGGAGAAATTACCTATGGTCGTCGTCGCCGATGTCAACCGAACGTTGTTCGACTCTAAACAAACGTTTTACGTACCTGAGGTAAGGTTTTACGCCATTATTCATGACGCCAGTGCAGTTGTCGTAAATCTAATTCTAACAGCAGTTTTGATTATCGTTATTAAAGAATTGCAGATTTTCTGAGATTAAATTTATCTTCAGAGTACCCTAATTGTTGATTTGCTTCGAAGGAAAAACGGTACGACGTCTCCAGGAATTTTTTGCCTTCGAAAGTCTGGCAGGAGGCGCAAATGCAAGATTTCGAGCGTTTGCGGCAGCAGGTGGAAAAAATGCGATCTCGGCTTCCCGAATTGAACACCTACGAGGTCAGTAGATGAAAACCAGTAGAAATCGTGTTTTATTGTATTATTTTCTATAAAACGAGAGGATAATTTATCGGGTGGTGGGTAAAAATGTTGGGATCCGGGAGTCACGTTGAATACCACATTTTTTGGAATTCATAGAATTCGTTTCACGTTTTTTAGGTTTTAGGTGGTTTGATTGATGGCGGTGATTGATAAGCGTGGACTCTAATCGGGAAAGTAGGTTCAGTGAAGACTAAAAACAAGGCCTTTAACTCAAATAGCTTCTTAACTCCAAGTGAATAAAAATCCTGAACAAATTTAAACAATTGAATCGATTCATTGCATTTTCGATAAAACGTTTTGAAGGTCAGGATTCAACACGACTCGCTGTTAATTGTTAAATTAATCGATGTGAGAGAGGTTGCACGGCTTTTTCTCATGTAACCTCCCTCTCTCTCGCATTGATTCGATAGGCAATGACAAAATCGAATTAATTGATTCAGGTACTAGATGTCGATGATTCGGACGAGGACTGGTACAATTTCGTGTGGGATTCCGAGCAGAAAGAGCCCGTACTCCAGTTGATGCTAGCCTTTAAACAGGTAAACTTCCCAAGAACCTGAAGCCGATACAATTTCTCTTGCGGGACCCACAAAAAAATGCCATTTTGATTTTCATTTGAATTTTTGCGATTTTCCCCTCGCAACTCCTTCAATGATCTTAAAATCCAGGAAATATCGGATGTGTGCACATCACAAATTTTCTTCCCTCACAGCGTGTTGTTGCATTTTGTCGTTCGTGTTGCCTTTTGTTGTTCTATAGCCTAACCCGATTTTCGGCCAAAATAAGTACAAGGCACACATCTTCAAAATGTCATGCCTTACATTGAGGATTCGTCCAAATCTGCTTTATGAGATAAAACTTATCGCATGGCCACAAGATCAGCGCCACTAAGAAGCATGTGTAACAATAACAACTTATCACACTTGTTCTCGCCTAAAACGATTGCAGGTATCCCTCGACCGGTTTCTTAACCTGTTCGTTACGTGGGTCGAAGACCAAGCGATCAAACTTGACTGTAGATCGACTTGTGGAAAACTCAAATGAACTGATACTCAACATTCGTGAGAAATATCCCGCAATTTTATCGGAAAAACAGTTTTTTAGCCCTTTTGAAAAGTTCGAAAAGTAGTTTAGGCTATGTTGCTTCTTGAACGACGATTCACTCCATGATTTCCAGGTAGCGCTACTTCACTGCACGTTATCATGTTGTTGTTGTTCCTCTTTTCTGATTGGCCACGGGGACGTTATCATTTGTTATCTGCTTTATGAGATAAAACTTATCGCATGGCCACAAGATATTCATTAGCGCCACCAAGAAGCATTTGCAACAACAACAACAACAACTTATCGCACTTGTTTTCGCCTAAAACGATTGCAGGTATCCCTCGACCGGCTTCTTAACCTGTTCGTTACGTGGGTCGAAGACCAAACCGTCGAACTCGATAGGCGGACAAGCCTCTGGATCTATTCGGTCCTCGCCTGTCTCGATATTCCGCTCAGTCCTTCCACATTCTCGGCCATAAGATCTCTCGCTCAAATGGCGGGCAAACAACGCGCACTCACAGTAAGTAGCAAGAAAACAATTTTTAATGAACATTCAGTTACCATACAAGCCGATACGCCTCCTAGGAAGAGTTTGTTGTTTTCCACCACAAGTTTCTATTCTCCGCTTAAAAGCGTAGGATTTAAAGAAAATTGATAAAAAGAGGTTCTGAATGAAACAAAAACTTGATATTTTTCAGATAACCTTCCTTCTAGGTTATATTTCACGTCACTTTTACATGGAGCGTTTCTGCTTGCAGGTTCAGTCGAAAGAGAACCTCAGCGAACAAGACGTTTCTCATCTGAGTCTGATCATTTGCATAGTCGGGAGATATTTCCGGCAATCCGACCTCGCCGATCCATTTTGATCGACCGCTCCTTCCGGCCGATCATTTGTAAGCACTGTATATTCAAAAATTACGCTAAGTTAATTTCTACTCGAGTAAAATGGTTTTGCAACATATTTCTATTTTATCATGTGGGCCCGAGAAGTGTTGTAGCAATAACAAAAAATTGGACTGGCGGAAATTTCGAAAAAACGAGAAATATGTACTGAAATACCATTATTATTTATCAGCCTTGTCTTATCGTACCTGAAAACTGCTTAAATTAGCACACTACAACTTTTTAAGACTAAACGTAAGATAACATTACACACTATCGAGGACTTGTTCTGAGCTGCACTCAGAGCATGTTTGAGCTTTATCAGTGATATTTGTGAAGTATCGTTTCTCAATGTACAATCCGTTATTTATTTTAAATTATGCCTGCACATTTGGAGAAGTCAGTGGCAGACATTATGCGAGATTCCATAAAAAGATCACACGGAGAACAATTTATCGACATTTAGAAACCAGGGGACGGGTAGTGATGCCTTGGTCCATATTCGAGATTTGGATTCGACTGATTTGGTACAAGGCCCAGACGTCTGAGCGCATTCGCAACCATAGTGGCGATCTGACGTATGAATTCATAGAAGGTTAGGCCCTCTGAGACCAATTCGTTGTCAGAAACGTTCCTCGGACTCCTGAGCCTGAAAATGTTGGAAGAAATTGCAACAAGGCCGAGTTCATGACAAATTGAAGACGCTTCAAACCGTGAAACAAGTTTTCCTAGATTTGAACAATTTACCGCTTTCTACTTACCACCGAACCAAACCGGGCACTAAAGGTGTTAAAGCTGACAGCAGCGTCCCGAACCAACTTGATTCGAACATGGTGGACACCTCTGCACCAGCCGCTGAAAAAATCGCGGAAAATCCTCAACTAGAAAATGATATAGCCGATGAACACGATTTCTGATCTCATTCCTGATTACGAAATTGAAAGCTTGAAATCGCTGGAATAGCGAAATTTCAAAGGGTGACATTTCCATGAAAACTCAATATCAAGAGGGAAAAACTGATACCTCCATAGAGGGAACCTTCCGGTCCGTACGTCAACGCGCCTGTAACCGAAGTTGCACCTACAAGAAGTGCATGGCTCTTGAAGAAGTCGATGATCGCTTGGCTGATCCGAGCTAGAACAGAAAAGATAAGGTTGGTGTACTAAGCGTAATGTCCAAAACATCCAAACCACTTCCTCCCCCGAGCGATGCTGATTAGAATGCTTGGACTAGGCCATATATGGCCTCAGATATATCTGAGGTTCAACATCCGATAATCTGTTTAGAAGAATTCTTGGACTTGGCAAACCGTCCAATGTTTGGGGTTCCGCATCTCAATCTATCTGGGCCAACTTACTCCAAGCAGCACGACATCCAGAAAATTAGTGTTTCGAATAGAATTAATTGCACTTGAGTAGTAAACTCAGAAGAATAAATTCGATAATTCAAGTAACAAAAATCACGATGATTACCCCAGTCGACCATCGTGTGTTGATTCTTCTACTAAGGGGGGGGGGGGATCCTCGCCGATTCTGAATTTTCTGCTCGGATGAGCGGCTTACAGTAAGCCGCTGAACGCTTAGCAGTAACTGCTGAACACTGCCGAATCTCGATAAGTAGCTAGATCAACTAGGTATAATCTATAATCTACTTATCAACTATAATAAGTAGCTAGATCATTGATAATCAACCGATTATCGCAGGAAACAACGGCACAGAAGAGTCGAAAACGGAGAACAGACTGGAAAAAAGTGTGATCCACAGTTTTAGGACCATACGATAATCTTCGTACCTTTACGATAATTCGATCTGAATACGGTTTTCTACTTTCAGGATTACCTTCTCCAATCGCTAGTTCGTAAAATTCTACAAGAAAAATTTCAGTCCCCGGGCGTTTACTCAATTACCTACTCTCGTTGGAATTCATAATATGAATAATTCACATTATTATACAAGAATTATTGTTGTACGATGCTTTTTATTCCGTACCGATACATTCCGTGTCCCATTCCAACCTCAATGACGGACAAAAGTTTCGATGCTGTGCCGTCAACAGCCTTGGCAACACTGTTTCGAATCGAAGAGGAAAAACGAATCCCAATGATCGAACTGTAGAATCGATTTAAACGATTGTACACTCACGCGCCTGGAACAAACACAACTCAATATTTGAGTTAAAACGGTCAACTTTGCATAAGCCGGTCAAATACGGGAAAATCGATCACCCATTATCAAGTTCCAAAACACAAAATGGGGTTCATGAACTATGAATAATACCTGGCCCCTCTTTGGCCTCTATCTTGGGGAATGAGGGTAAGCAATGTGGTTACCCCTTTTATTTTTATCACCTATCGTCGTAGCTTGTATTTTTTCCTTCCATACTAATCATATTTGCATTATTCATCCCCCGCTTGACTGTCCCCGTCTCGGAGCTGCAAAGTCTTATAACCAGCAGTACTACAATTCCACCGCTTCAAGTTTTCAATTTTCACAAAATTGCAGTCAACTTTTCGGGACATTTTTCTTCTCCCTCTAGAAGAATCTGACTGTTTCCGAGAGTCAAGTGGAACGAGGATCAATATTTACCCGCAACAGATGTTAAGCGCGATTGCTCTATTTCGATCTTATGTATCGATTCACTTCCCAAATCGATCTGTCCATCGGGCTTTTTTCGCTCGGCAAAATGGCGAACGGTCTCTTCACGCAAGTTCCATTTCCATCGCTCTCGTAGTAAAATCGTCGAATTTTCGGACAGGTCGTTCCCTGCAATTATTTGTGCTGCCGCTTTCCCGAGAATCCGGTCGACTAAGATTGTATTTCATTGCAATTATTCCCATTTTCCGTCTCCGTAGAGACTCGGCGGGTTTTTTACCATTTCGGCGGTACCGGTCGAGGGCGTGTAGCGTGTTTGCCTTCGGCCCGAAAGATTTTCGGTGTCTGCCGGCAAAACAACAACGACCGTTCGCAATTTCGAGCGGAAGTCCGTCGGGCTGCTGGTCCGCCGTTCGTTTTTTCGAATTTCGGATTCCATCCGAGGTAAGTGGAAAATTCGGTCTTTCGAAATTGAATAACAATCGCTCCGTAGTTGTACTTGGCGAGGTCGAAGTGGATGTCCTTGCCTCGTTGTTAGCGGGCTCCATGTCACATTGCGAGGTTAATTTGTCGTATCGATTTGACCGAGACCGTCATCCCGAGCTTTTTTTAGATTTCTCGTCTCTCTCTCGGCTCGGCGATTATTGTCCGGTTAGCTCGGGATAATTCGCCGATCGATCAATGTTGTAAGTTGTGTTTTTCCCGACGAATTCGCGAGAGGCCGTCCACCTGGTTGGGTTGCCGTGGGGTGATCGGCTACCTCCTCATTTCGCCGCCGATGCATTTTGAATACAGACTAGGCGCCTATCTACGCCCTGGGTGTGGTACCCGACGAAGTAATGGAACAATAATTAGACAATAGTTCCGATATCTGGTTGAATTCCATTGTCGCCGATTCGATTTTCCATTTTAAGGCCACTCTGCTGATATTAGTGATTTTTGATTGTCAGTTGGACGGAAGGAATTGTCGGTGGCAGGGGCGGCTACTGGCAGAAGCACAGGCGCAACTGCACCCCAAGTCAAAATGAAAAAAAAAAAAAAAGATTCTCAATAATTTTAGTTTTTGAAACAGCCACCAACTCAATAATAAATTTATTACTATCATACTATTCTCACACTTCTCCGTCAATTCTGTCGGAAAACAAAATCGTCATTGGAACGAAGCCTTGGCGGGAGAAAGGAAGGAATGGATAAATAAAAAGTCCTTCACATTATATTTAACACCGTCAGAAAACGTTATTGGTATGTCCTGAAAATTTTGGAAAAATGACATGGGTCCTGTTGCCACCCTCGAAATCGTCTTATTTCCTTTCGCGATTGTTCCACAACATTATGGTATCAGGGTTAAAGGGCAGGGGCCGCCACTGACGCCAGTAAAATTTAAATTGATTCATCTCTGAAGGCACCTGGTTCAATTAAATTAAAAATTATCTCGACCCTTCGATCAGCTTTTGGGTGGTGAATGTGCGCCTTAAAAGTGGCAAGTCCATTTCCTCGGCTCGAGGGCATGCGTAACGAGTTGTTTCGCCAGGAAAGATTCTTTTTTTTTTTGAATTGTTGACTGATTATCATCTTGTCTCATCTAGAAAAGTAGGGCTTTTATTTTTCTATCATCCTTCTCGTGCTTACTTTTCATGAAGGTTTTTCGCTTTCCAAAACTGCCTTTTTGTCACGCTGTTTAATTTATCATAAGTTAAGGTAATAATCATCAAGGCTCAGAGGCAGCCGTCGAAAATTCAGGCATCTTAACCTCGAAGATGGCGCTGTTTTACCAGAGAATTGGAACATGAAAATTCAGCCTAACGCAATTCTTCACATATAAAAATTAAAATTAAAATTATTATAAATTGAGACGTTCTTTCTTGCTTTGCTGTTTCAGGAATCGCCATCCTGGTCGAGCCTCTCAACTTCAAATCATCCTCCCTCGTCGGAGAATGTCCCGTTTTTAGAGATACTCTTAACTATCATTTATTGTTCTATAGAAACCTTCATTTCCTTCAATTTCACCTATGATCCTTTCACCCTTTTCCATTCCGGAGAATATCTTGTAAAAACTGCGATCCCCCGTTTTCCCCTTTACTTCGTCAGTTTCCGATGCGCGATTGCATGAAATAGACCGGCCAATCTATCGAATTGATTTAGTGTAACTCGAGGTATTCAGCTTTTGTCCAAAATGGGCATCCAAGATCTTCAGGCTTACCTGGAAAGCGGCGATGTCGAAGGCTCATGCGTCGGCGTCGACCTCGTACGCATCGCCAGATCGCAGTCCATGTCTAGGGCGAACCAGGTCGTACAACCGCCGGTCAAGCCTCACAGCAAGAAAGCGTCTGTGCCAGCAGCCATCGCCAACGGACCGCCTTTCAGTCTCGTCATCGACGCCGAGTGTTGCCTCGACCGTCTCTACGGCGGCTTTTTCTCAGGTAGGTCTTCTCTTGGAAATCCCCGCTTTTTTGAAAATACCTCTCGTTCTTTTCGCTGACGAGTCCCATTTTTCCAGACTGGGTCTGCGGAGGACAGTGGAATCGCGTGACTACGTTTTTGGGACAGTTCATCTCCTCTTTGAAGGCTTCCAACATCGAATTGGCCGTTTTCTTCAACGGCTGCACCGAGCCGCAGAGGACGGACGAATGGATTGCCGAACAGCTGAGACGGCGAGCCAAAATCAGCCAGGTACGCCAAATTTTGAGGTACCTAGCTATTTGTAGGGCCTTCCCCCTGCAGAACCTCTAAAAATCCATCTTCATAGCTAATTTTTCTATTTTTCATAGCTCCTTTAGACTACCCTCGAAAGCCTGTATCACACGACAGACCGACACGACCTACTGACCAGCGTACAGACCACAGACACTATTCTCTGAATGGCTGATGCTATGGATTTGTTCACTTTTGCACACCTGCATCAATGTTATTATTCGTCTATGTAACCTTATTTCTGAGAAAAATTATCTATGAATTTGCATGTAAAAATGACCAAAGAACCGGTCTGTCAGACGGTGGGATGGGGAGGGGAACGGTCTGTCGTGTGGTACGTGCTTAACCATTCATATCAGAGGTCTTCACTTGCAAATTTTTCTTACTCCGCACTTCCTCTTTTGCTGGAAATATAGCGCAAGAGCAGACCATGCCCTTAAAAAAACCAAAATTATGACGAAATTTCATCTACGCAATGAAACTGGAATATTTGCGGTGGATAATTGTCAGAATTCAAATCACTCAACCTGAGACTGTGTGACGACGGATACAAATATTTCCTCATCGCCTTAAAATTTGAGATGGAAGTATACGACGAAGCATATAACCTTACCAGGCTGTTATCAAATGCTTGAGCAAACTCTGGTGGCATCTAGTGAAGGCTAATGAGTTTGCCTGGCAAACAGCTTTTGGGACAGATGGCATCCACATATTTCTCATTTTCTGGTTTTTAAAGCCCCATTTGCACTTGCCCTGCTTTTGCACTCACCCCGCTTCTGCACTTACCCCGCTGCACCTTTGAAAGAAAAACTGAAATGAAACACCCATCGAATATTATAGCTTGCGTGGTCATGTGTGCTTATACAAACATCGTCATGTGCCCGCAGGTTCTTCGCCATTTGGTCAACAAAGGAACACCGCCTCCCAAAGTCTGGTGGACCCCGCCGAGCTGCCTCAAGCCGACTTTGAGACTCGTCCTGCGTAATCTGAGCGTACCCGTGTTCGTTACTATGGACGACCATAAACAAGAGGTTGGGATAGTCGTTTTTAGGAGGCCGTATTGCTCAAATGATCGTTGGAGCAGCAAATTTTCTACAATTTCTTAATCTTTCAGGTGATCGCTTACTGTCGGGAGAACGGCTGCCACGCCTTGGTCGCTGACGATGGCGAGTATATAGCGTTCAACCCGCCGCGCTACTTCTCGGCTCGCCACCTCAAGCTGACCTACAAGGTATCAATTTATAGCCATCGATTTCGTACTGTTCGATAAAATTGCCCCCGTTAAGTTTCTTTACGCGGCTGTATTCTGGCGATTCAATTTACCCCGTATTCTCCATTGGAGCAGGGCACTTTGGAGTCGAAGGAGTACATCATCAGCGAGCTGAGCAAATCCCTCCAACTGTCGGTCGATCAGCTGTGCATTTTGGCCGCACTTTTGGGCAACTTCCTTCTCCCCGAGTCCGAACTCTCAGACCTGCACAAGAAATTGAGTCTCGAACCTCCTGTCAAATCAAAGGTGACTTGTGTTGGTACAATATTCGAAACTTTCGTGGGACGGAAGATGTCGATGAAGAATGACCGTGACAATTTGTTGCAGGACGGCACCTCGGTGGAGTCGAATCCGATCGAAGCCGTAAAAGCGGTGGCCGCCTTCGTCCGCAGCCTCCAGACCAAAGAACTCGACGATTTGGGCACGGAAATTTTCGGAGCCGTCGGCGGCGAGAGGGCGGCCAAATTCAAACAGGCCGTCCAATACTACAAGGACGGCACCAAGAGCGGCTTCCTTCGCTTCAGGCCCTACTCGCACAGTAAGGATACGTTCGTTACTGGAATTTTGAAATTCGTTCTCGACGATCCGTCGCTTCTAAATGTCTCGCGATTTTCAGAGAAAACTCGAAAGAACAAGAACGGCGAGAAGAGCGAGCCGCAGACGCCGACCAACGCCGAGCTGAATTTGGACACGTCCGGTTTCGCTTCTGAAGCCAACGACGAAGGAGTGAGTTGTAAACATAATAACGCAGTTTTTGCTATAATTTCACCCTGCGAACCTGTCTACTATCAGAATTTCTCTTTTCCCAAGCTATCGAGCCTTATCAGCACAAAAGAAGTGATCGCTTGCCTCTCCGTGTCCGGCCAAGAATCCGACCCAGCCACCCAAGAATCCGTTGAGGCCTCGAGTGAGTAAAATGCGGCATTAATTAACTAGATTAACGACCAATTTACGCCGATACGACTGTGAGTTATCTGTTATCAGACGGTCCAGCTGTTGAGAAGGCGGAGGAAAAGCCGAGCAACGGGACTATGCTGAGCGCTGACGCTTCGAGCAGCTCATCGAGCGCTACCTCACCGTCGCGGGCCCCTTCGCAGACAGATGCCCAACCCGCACCTCCTCAAATTAAACAAAAAGTGAGTTTTTTGTTGATATATCAACTATCAATATGGGAATTCATGGTCTGGTACGTATTTTATGACCGTATTTCGTCAAAAAAGTGAGTTGATCAGTCAAATTAGTCAATTGAACTAAATTGGTTTTCTAATTTGGAAGATGGAGGTCGTTAGCCTTCTTTGTTCATGCTGGGGTCAGGAACCAGGAGCCTCCTCAAACCCTTCATCCGGATTTTGGACCGGAAAATAATGGTAGCTTGAGAACTATCCTCCAAATAGAGGAAAAATTCCGCTCCCTGGAGTAACGGAGGTTGAAAGTCCAGAATTTTTTACCTTACAGTTATCGTAATGTAAACTAAATTAGTTGGAACATTTTAATTTTCAGAAGCAAGTCAGACTGCTGGTTGAAGAAGATCAATTGGACCGTAGGGTGACTCTGCCCAACATTGCGTCCGAAGTGATGCGAACTGTTTCCGAAAGGCACACGAAAGGTCTCATGTCACCGCTCATATACCAAATCCTGACCCAGGTAAATCACAATCATTCCAAATTCGATGAATTTCACAATGGTTGGTTAAAACCAATTTTTTGTTGCATCTCTACAAGCAAATATGCTCCAATAGAACCCTATACTTCCCGTAAATAGGTGCCGTGGTTCTTTTTAATGCGAAAAACGCAAAAATGTTTCTCAAAATCGTCTCGATCTTCAGGGCGAAGTCAAGCTGCCAGTTGTGATGGAAGACGAATCCTTCAAAGAGCTGTCGATCGGCATACAGCAGTTCTACAAGCCGCTGCGCCAGATGCTGTACGCCATCCTGTTCAACCTGAACCACCTGACATACTTGGCCCGGCATTCCAAGCAGCAGAACAAGGAGAGCGGCGAGCACCACAGCAGCAAAGTGCCCGACATCAAGGTCAAAGAATGGGTGTGGACCAAGCAGAACCCGTACGAACGGCCTGAACTGACCAAAGCTGAACCCCTCGGCTGGGGCGTACCCACCGTTCAACGATTATGGTTCGGGTGTGTATTCCATTCCAGGTATAAGTTAAGTTAACCCTCGTTCCAGGCTCTTCGCCCGATGATCGAAGTTGTCCCGGGCGTGCCCCGCTGCCCTCAAGGAGAGGGTCAGAAATAGTCAGGACATGCGCTCTAGTCTCAGAGCACTGATGCTGACATGTTCTGTTCATCGTTACAGGACTACAGTCGACGACAAAAGGCGCCGCTTGCGTACCTATTTGACAGTGATGCGCTCCGACACGCACTTGATGCTGAACCCGTCGTACGTACCTCAGCATTTGCTCGTCCTGGCCACCGTACTAAGGTACATCATGTCCGGCGAGAAGAAACTGCTCAGGAAACACGAGCTCGACGCCATCATCGCCATGGCTTTCGACCCAAATTTGGCAAACTGCGATTTCAACCAGGATCTCCAAATTCAGGTGCTTTGAAGTTTCTTAGGCCATCCAAAAGCTGAGGAATCATTCGTTACCTGTGGACTCACTCGCTTTTCCCTGCCCAGGTCGAATGCGTCACACCTCGGGGTGTCCAATTGGGTGCGTTGATCATGACCGGCATCGAGTACGCCCTGGTCGTGAACGACGCATGCGGAGCTCCCATCCCTTGGCTGATGACCTGTCCGTGGCTCTTCTTCGACGGGAAACTTCTCCACTCGACGCTCGCCAGGGCGTCGACGGTGAAGAATCTGCTGGAACTCTGCGAACACCGCATACCCCAGGTGATGAAAGTGGAGACGATGAGGGAGGCCATCCTGGAGGGGCTTTACGTCCAGTGGGCACGGCCGAACCTGATACAGAGCGCTGTCAACGGACGTCCTATCGGAAGTAAGTTGTCGTTCGATTCTCGTTGCTCTTCTGATGAAAGTTGAATTTGTAATTGATAACCTACCTGAATAAGGAGTCAGTTAATGCTGAAATAATGAATGAGCTTACCAGTTTATTAAGCTTCTCCTCCTGACACTACTCCTACTCGTCCACCTTCTCCTCCTCCACCTCCTCCTCCTCCTCCTCCTCCTCCTACTACACTCCTCCTCATTTCCTTCCTACACACCCTCTTCCTCCTTATCATCATCCTCCTACTCCTACTCCTCTACCTACTCCCCCTCTTCTTCAGCCTCCACCCCTTCTTCCCCCTCTTCCTCATTCTCCTCCTAACACTACTCCTGCTCCTCTACCTTCTCCTCCTGTTCCCCCTCCTACTCCTCCTCTGTCGCCATAGGCCATGGCCCTAGGTTAACATCTGTCGTTAACTTTTTAACATCTGCTGTAGGGGAGGATGTGCATCAGGTGATGCCAGCTGGCATGAACTCGCGAGGCGTCTTCCGCGGAGGTCCGTCGATGAGAGGCCGAGGTGAGTCTAACCTTTTCCGAATACCGTTATTAGAAACACTCAAATTCGGCTTGATGAGCTGATTACAGCAGCAAAACCCATTAGAGACACGTTTCCTCATTTCCTAACCCCTCTGAGCTTGATTTGCCTTCGTTTCAATTGCTAAACACAAACCGCTCACGTTACCCCTTGTTGAGTACCAGTTTACCCAACCTCTCCTCTTCAGTGCGATGTTCTCTTCGTCCGCTGCCGATTTTCTCACTTTTAAATGATTCGAACGTATCCTTACCTGATTTTTCCATGCCGCTCATTACTCATCCTTCCTTTGCCTTCCTCTCCTTCCTACGCGCATGATCCGTCAGATCCCTCTTACAAGAGCGAGGAGTACATGAATTATTCCGACGGCTACGGCTGTGCCTGCATTCATGATATTGGAGAAGGTTTCCGCTATGTCAACACACTTTCCTACTATCCCTTCGCACCTAGAATACGTAAGTTCGAAAGTTTCATTCCACCACTTTACCAGTTAGAAGTTGTCAATATCGTTCAATTATTTAAGGGCCTAGGACCTGGCGCCACCTCGCAAACTCGACCCGCAAGCTCAACTTGAAAGCTCAACTCACAAACTCAATCCGAAAATTCAACTCTCATACTCAACCCTCTCACTGAACTCTCAAACTAATCTCACTAACTCAACTTCAAAACTCAACCCACAAACCCATCTCTCAAACTCAACTCACATACTGAACCCTCGAAATCAACATAAAACTCAGCTCTCAAACTCAACCGACAAACTAAGCTGACTAACTGATCTCAAAACTCAAACTTAAAAACTCGACTCACAAACTGAACCCTCGAAATCAACATAAAACTCAACTCGCAAACTCAACTCATACGCTCACCCCACAAACCAAACTCTCAAACTCAACCCAAAAACTGAACTTTCAAACTCAACCTCTATACTCAATCCGCAAACCTAATTCACAAACTCACCTCACTTACTCAACTTTCAAACTCAACTCACTAACTGACTTCACAGGTTCAACTTAAAAACTCGACTCACAAACTAAACTCTCAACCTCTACTCACAAACTCAATCGACAAACTCAACTCTCATACTTAATTTTCAAACTCACCTCACTAACTTGATTTTCAAACTCACCCCACTAACTCAACTCCCAAACACAAACTAAGATTACTGACTGGTCTCAAAACTCAAACTTTAAAACTCGACTCACAAACTGAACCCTCAACCTCAACATATAACTCAACTCTCAAACTCAACCGACAAACTGAACTGACTAGCTCAATCCGAAAATTCAGCTCTCAATCTCAACTTGAAAACTCAACCCACAAACTAATCTCTCAAACTCACCCCACAAACCAAACTCTCAAACTAAACCCACCAACTCAACATTCAAAATGAACTTTCAAATTCAACTCTCGAACTCAACTGACCAACTCTACGGTCAATCTCGGAGTCAATTCACAAACTTAGCAGCGGTTTGACTGTTGAGTTTGAGAGTTGAATTGGTCGATTGATTTTGTGAGATGAGTTTGAGAGTTGAATTTGTGAACTGAGTGTGAGAAACAAGAGAACTGAGTTTGTGAGTTCAGTTGGTGAGATGAGTTTGAGAGTTGAATTTGTGAACTGAATGTGTGAGTTGAATTTGTCATTCGAGTTTGAAAGTTGACTCAGTGAGGTGAGTTTGAGAATTAAGTTTGAGAGTTTAGTTTGCGAGTCGAGTTTTTAAATTGAGCTTGCGAGTTCTGTTAGTGAGTTGAGTTTGAGAGTTAAATTTGTGGATTGTCTTCGTGAGTTGAACTTGGGAGTTGAGTTTGTGGATTGAGTTCAAATGTTGAGCTTGAAAGTTGAGTTTGTGAGTTAGGGTTGGGAGTTTAATTTATGTGTTGAGTTTGGGAGTTGATTTTTATATTGAGTTCGAGGGTTCAGTTTGTGAGTCGAGTTTGAACGTTTGGTTTGTGGGTTGAGTTCAGTTTCCAAGTTGAGTTAGTGAGGTGGGTTTGAGAATTAAGTTGAATTTGAGAGTTCAGTTAGTTAGTTGAGGTTGAGAGTTTGGTTTGTGGGTTGAGTTTGAAAGTGGAATTTTTGTTTTGAGTTCGGGAGTTGAGTTGAAATGTTGAGTTTTATGTTGAGAGTTAGAGGGCTCAATCCGTGAGTCAAGTTTTCAAGTTAGTGAGTTGAGTTAAAGAGTTTAGTTTCTGGGCTGCGTTTTCAAGTTGCGTTTGTGAGTTTGAGAGTTGATATCTAGCTGAGTTTGTCGGTTGAGTATTTGTGTTGAGCTCGAGGGTTGAGTGTCAGACTTGTTTGACAGTCAAGTTTGGGAGTTGAGTTTTTGAGATGAGTATTTGAGGTCAACATTGTGAGCTGAGTTTGTGGGTGGAGTTCGTCTGTTGAGTTTGTGAGTTGAGCGTCGATTTGGCGTTTGTGGGTTGAGTTTAGTCCGGGATGAGTTTGAGTTTTGTCGATATACCGTTAATGTTCGACATCACTGATTTAGTAGGCGCTGTGTAAGATAGGGCAATCAAAGCTCAGCTTGCTCCTCAATCGCTAAAATTAGTACGTCATGTTTTGATTATTTAGCGCCATTCCGCCAATTGATGGCGTTCTATTGTACAATTGTGTATAATTTCGAAGGCATGACGACCGGCGGGCGTTTGGAAATCGCGGGCGTCGTTGTCGGCAACTGGGGACCCAACTGCCGCCTCCATCCGAATCAAAATTTCATGATGGCTCCTCCCCAGGTACGAATTTTCACTTTTCTTTTTTTTACAATCTACCAATGTGGTGACCGGATAATTGGAAATTTCGACGTTTCCAGGTCACATCCGTCGGTGGGATCGGCGGTTACAACGGTATGCGGCCCAACAAAGGCGCCCCGTATCGTAACGGCCCCGTCGCCAGGGCTGGCAAAGGCCGACTAGCGGTTGGAAAAACGGTAATGCGCTGCGAAAATTCACGATTATCGTAGAATTGTGGCCTGGAGTAGGAGCTTCCCTATCAGGAATTTTTTGCGCTCCAACCTCGAGCAAAAGTTGCGGTTTTCCAAATCCCTCATTCGATAAGACGTCCGGATTGGCGCAGGAATGCTCCTGGTCCCACCGCACTTTCAGATATCGTATTTCTCTTTGCAAACTATTTATTCAAGTTTATTACCGTTAATTTGTTTTGCGCAGAGCCAAGGAAAGAAGAAATCCGGCTCCGCTTCTGGCAAAAAAGACGGCGGAAGGAAACATCCTCGCGTTCGTGGATTGACGGCCGTCTCCCCGTACACTGGGTAATCTATAATCTACTCCGATTGTGAATGTGTGACTGATTGTTCGATTGATAATCTAATTAATAACAGTAATTCTTGTTTATCGACGCATGTCAACTGGGAATGGAGTGTGCGGATGAAAATTCTGTCACTTTGCCGAACTTTCTTCTTGTTTAACACCTTCTTCAGGGTTTAAGACGTCATGTTATACGACAAAATATTGTTCGATATGTGGGAAAATCCCGGCCAAGATGAGAGGAAAGGCTGAAAATTGTGATTTTTCACGTATCGATCAATAGTTCGTTGTATTGATTGATGTTTTGTTGTCTTGTTTTGATGTTGTTGTTAATATTGAGCCCCGAGGAAGGTTTTAAATTAACTGCTATGCGACAGAATTTTTATCCACTCATTCCATTCCCAATTAGGCATCGCTGGTCGAATCGATAAAGTTTTTTAATCGTTCAACTGATTTTTTTCGTCCTCCAACAGCAAAAACGTTGGAGCCTCCGAACTGCTCGCCCAAGATTCTGCGCACGAGGAGAAAAAGATGATTTTGACCAATAGCGATAAGAAACTCAAAGAAAAGTAAGTGAAGTTTGAAAATTGTTTGTAGTGCTCGATAATTCGTTGTTTCCAACGCTCAATACGTTCCGGTCATTTTTCAGGATTGCACCGGCCGCTGGCAACGCTCAAATGGTCAACGGTGAGGGCCACGGCGACGATGCAGCTGGGAATGGCGATGCATCGCCTTCTCTCAAGACTGACGGAGACGACATCGATCTGTCGGGCAAGTACCCTGCAGAATCTTTAACAAGTTTTTACAACTACAACAACAGCAATTTAACGAGTTCAAACAGTTTTTACAGCAACAACAACAACAACAGCAATTTAACAATTTTTATGATTACAACAACAAATCAGTAATTTAACGAGTTTAGACCATTTTTACAAATGCAACAACAACAGCAATTCAACGAGTTTTAACACTTTACGACTACAACAACAATTAACAACAAGAGTTATATATTTTAACAACCACAACATCAACGGCAATTCAACAAGATTTATCAGTTTTTACGACTACAACAACAGCAATTTAAAACTACAACAACAACAACAACGGCAATTTAACGAGTTTTAACAACAACAGGACCAATGTTACAGCAATTTAACAACAACTTTTAACAATTTTTATGACTACACCGACAACATCAACAGCAATTTAACAAGTTTTAACAGTTTTTAAAACTACAACAACAACAATTTTACAATTTTTTCAACATTTTTTTTTGTGCAGATCTGATGGCCAGCGCGAAAATCAACGGAGACTGCGCGGCGGCCGAGGTCGTCGAATAGACGCGGCCGCTTTCCCTCCCGCGCCGGCTGCGTCGATCTCAACCGCACAGGCGCAGCTGCGCTCTACCAACCGAACAACAGCCGATGGATTTTCTCCATGTAAACAAAACAGGAGTGCCAATATTTCAGTTTTTCCCCGTTCTGAGAATCGCGAGAATGCGCGATGTGGTGCAACATTGACCGCGTTCGCGATCGACTAAGTCTCCCGATAACTGTGATTACCGTGCGAACAGGTGACGTCACCTTTTTCCGTGGACTAACGCCTAGCTTGTAAGTTTTTCCTTCTTCTCATCTCTTTTTTCGCTTGTAAACGTTAAAAATGGAAGAACGCTTTCTTCCTGTCGAGTGATTGAACCGCCTTTGGGCATTACGGACAATGCCGGCCCCGGTCCGATAGACGACCGGATGGTTTTCGCAGGATTGCCAACCGAAAATGCTGCAGTGAATGCAAAACTTGAAAAGACTGATACGAAAACGGCGAGGGCCGTTTTTATTTTGACTACTCGTAGTCTGTAAGGCACGTTAACCAAAATACCAAGTGTTGAAGAAACAAAGCGACGCGCGATAACTTCCGACCGACGGAGTGAATTTCCCCCGTCGGGCGATTTCGAGCTCAGTTCCTAAGTATCGATTGTGATTTCGATATTTCTGGCGAAAGGGGCGCTTGACGAGATCGATTTTTGAGAATATATATTTTTATATGATGTTTTTCCAATGGAAGAGTCGAAATAAATGAAAGTTTTCTACCTTCGAAGGATGAAACTTCGTTAGAAGAGCTTTTTGATATGTTTCGTACGTATATACGAAAAAGAAACGGTATCTGTTGAAGTTCTGCATTTCGTAGGTGACCGGTCTCATCGGCCCTTGTGATAAGAAGTGCGTTGAACATTTTCCGAAAATCGGTTTCGGGGAGAAATCGTTTCGTTTAAATCTCGTTGCAACATTATGCATTTTTCCGCGATCCTTTCAATTCGAAACGGATTCCTCACCGTTCTACAGAATGTTACAATCGACTAAACCGTGAATGGAATATTTGTTTATTCGCCGAATACGGGAAACAATACGACCGACTAATATGCCCCGGGCACTGCCTACGTTAGGGAGGGTTTTCGAATTTCGAGGGTAATCTGTTAATGTTGGAGGTGATTCGTTTCAAAAAAGGTACGTGATTCACTAACTGCGAGCAATTTGAAATTTCGCAGTTTAAACTGGTTCTTGAAAAGATAAGTCAAGCCAAAAGTGAGTTTCCCTCAATTTTTAAATCAAAGCCCTTTTTGCGGGAAAGTTGAAACTTGTAGGGAAATTTTGTTTGGGTGTTGTGGCAGCACTGTTTCTGCTCGTTCTGATCATCAGACGCTGGACACGGTCGCAGGTTGACACTGGTAAATTGCGTTGATAAATCACCCCAGCATAGGCAGAAATACAATGCTGAAAAATTCGATGCTGCCACAACGACAAAACAAAATATCCCCTTTGATTTTCAATTTTTCCTCTAAAACGGGCGCTTATTACAAGAATTAGGGGAACTTAATTTATCAAAAGTAGGGTAACTCACTTCTTGCATGGCCCTCGAGTCATTACTTTTTCAGATTTACTATTCAGATAATTAAATTGGACAAGAACACAAACCTTGAATGGTTAAAATTGGTACATCAGTTTTGACGCGAAAACCCTCTGGTTTTTTCCTCTAACTTCTGAACCGATTTTGCCTACCTAGGGCGTTCATGAACCAAGAAAGTCGCAACAAATGTTGATTATTTCCGTAAAACTTTTTTAAAAATTCAAAAAATAAAAAATTCGTTAATTTCTTCCGAGTTGAAGATTCTTATAAATCGGTAATTTTGCTGGTTTCTGGGCAATTAAGTAAGCCGATTGACATGAAAGCTACACTTGGAAATTTTGAAAAATTGGAGGAGTCGAGTGAATCTGCGGTGTTCAAGTATCGCTCGCAAATTAGAAAATGGAAAAACGAAAAACGAAATTTCTGCCCTGCACAATGAAAGAAACGATATTCGCCTCCAACAATTTCCTAAGCGTTGAACCTGTTGAAATTTCAGCCGAAACTTTGAAAAAGCGGAATGTTTCCGCCGAAACCGAAAATAGTCGTAACGTTATCCAGGAAATTGACGAGATTTTCTTTCCGTTCACTTTAACAAACGTAAAAATATTAGCGACAAAAAAACCGCGACTCTGTTCAGTTCTGTTGAACTACCGAATGAAAAACGGAAATTTTCCCAATCAGCCGATGATTTGTATCTTCGATCGAATTGTGTCGATCGCAATCCAGACTTTCCCCCTCCCCTGTCGAAGGGTGAAATGGTCGGTGAATTTTTTGCTGAAAAATAATAATAATTATGCACATAATGAAAAATGAGAAAAAAAATGTTCGTGTAAATTGAGGGAAGTTCATGTCGGGAAAGAGTTGTTAATTTGAATTTAGCTCTTCGGTTTTTTCGACATTTTGTATTGTTTATTTCTAAGATGTACTACGCCTAGTGTTTACAAAAAATATTTGAAAATAATGTAATTTTGTCTAATGCCCGCCCGAGGGGACATTTTGCTTGTTGTATCACAATTGCGAGGAACCCGGGCCGCTCAACTTGAATAATACGGAATATTCCCTTCCATACGGATCGTCTTGGTTTTTGTACAGGAGGAAAAAGGACACGAAACAGAAAATTGTTAAAATTTACGCAGTCATTGACGTACGTCGCAATGTTTTTAAAAGTCGACTCCAATCGCCAAAGATCGTATCGCTTTGGCGAAAAAAAAATTGATTTTTCAATTTATTCCCAGAATAGTGAAGAAATTAAATGTCGGACTTTGCGAGGGGAAAAGGCGCCGGATGATTTTCGGATTTTCTCCCTGCCGTCCTCGAGAATTTCAATTTAAAAAATGCAGCGATCGACCGTTATTGAAATTTTTCGAGAAGAAAAAAAATAACTAATTGATTTCAAAGTAAACCCGTAGTAGATAATTGTATCGATAAATTAGCGTTATTGTCCTTATTAGAATGTAATGAAAAATATTGAGAAATGAAATTGAAAAATAATATCGAGTCTGTAATGCTACTAACATACGTGTATACAATTTCAAATCACCGTACACCGCGTACCTTTTTCCGAAAATGTTGATTTATGTGTGTAAAAAAAGACAAAAAAAAATCGAAAAATTAGTTGAAACTTGAATGCAATTTGAAAAAAAATACGGACCTGTCCGTTCTGAATAGAGAATTGATAGGAAATAAGCTAAACTGTTATACTTGCTTTTCTAACTGAATTACCAAGCAGCGGCTACGTTTTAGGAGGTCTGGCAACGTTGCAGGCGGTCTGGCAACGTTGCAGGCGGTCTGGCAACGTTGCAGACGATCTGGCAACGTTGCAGATGATCTGGCAACGTTGCAGATGATCTGGCAACGTTGCAGACGATGCTCGCGCTAAAAAAAAAGAAAAAAAAAGTCGAATTTGAAATAATAAAATCCAGCAGCTGTTCTGTCCGTATATTTGGGGGCGCCGCTGGACGCACGTCCTGTATCACCCGCTGATTTCGCACCTTCGCATGATTCAGTGTTGATAAAAATGTCGTCTTATATTGTAAAAACCCGCTAATAATAAAAACCGTATTTCATAGGTTGGAGAGCTTCCGTCGGTCGCCAATTGAATTGCAACGATGGAAAAAAAATTTGCAAAAATATTGTCCGCGGTTTTTGGCTGAGGGTAGTCTAGTGTCGCTTTTGAAAGGCCGAATGAAAAATGAATTTTATTGTTAACAATGAGTGTCGCGAAAATTCGCCGGAGATCAGTTTTTGAAAAAAAAATGCGTTTTTCCGCCGAAGCGAATATTAAACGCGTTGAATAAGTGTATTTTCTAGGTTAAAATTCGTCTTTATCTTTTCTTTATTTACCCGTATAACACTTTGTACTCGAATGGCCGCCGTTGTTGGACATATTTTGACAATTTCAATAATCACACGATAGGTATATAGTCGAATTGATTTTTTTAAGTGGAAAAACCACTTGTGCACATCATGCACGGGATACTTGAGTGTCGGTACGCAGGTATCGATGCGCGAACAGGCGCCCGGGTTTCGGCAACTCTTTCCCGAACTTCCCGCCCTCTCTGGAAGATGAATATTCTATATATGTTTAACGAAGGAAAAATTAAATTGGATAAAATGTCTGAATGCATTTCTTTTTTAATGTCGAAAGCTGAGCTATTTTTCGCCGTTTGTCTCCGCCGCGAGTTGCGAATTGCGGCTCGAAATTTCGTTTCGAGGGGGCTTGGGATTAAATGTGAACATAAAAAATGGGTTTTCGAATAAAACGTTTTCTTCATTTTTATTGATTTGAAAAACAACCTGTTTTAGGTTAGGGACCTATGTTTTTTTTTTTTTTTTTTTCAATTTCTGAGCTCCATAACCTGTACATTAAACATTGCTGTAGGGTGATATGAACATTAATTTTTTTGTATGAAAACCTATTTTGTTGGAAACTCGAAATTTATTTTGGGGGGATTTTTGTTGCTGTATTCTTTTAAGTGGCAACACTGGCGATTCCCATTGAAATAGACCGTAAAAGTCTGACGTCACTGCGATTTAGTTGGCACTGGACATCACCCGAAATAAGCTGTAGGGCGAACAGAGCTCACGGGGATGCGGAACTTGCGAATTTTGAATAACATTAATAAACATTTAGCTTAATTTTTAATTTTTTACTGACTAGGATTGAACGGGCGAGAATAAGTTGAATTGAGCTACTTGGTGTTATGTGAAGTGATCTTAATCGTGTAAAGTGATTTTGAAATTTGTTTTTTAATTATTTTTATTGGTCAAAAAAAAATTTGAGACGGGCAAATGATTGTTGTAGACGAATTATTCCTGAATCCGTAAAAAAATCAATAAAAATCCGATCATTCCCAAAAAAAATGAATTTCTATGAGAAAAAAATCAAAAAATACGCCTAAACCACCCAATGAAACACAGGTTGTCCCTACTGAGCTTGTATGTCCTACGCGCTTTCGCAAAAATCGGCGACCAGTGACGTCATCAGTTTAACCATTTATTACCATTATTCGTAGAGAACGTCCAGTGTTGCCAGGGCGGGAAATAATTGAGATTTTCCCAAATTTTGCATTCACATCGCCGAATCGAGCCGGAATTTCGCACTCGTCCCCGACGGTAAAATGCTTCCGCTGTCTAATAATCATGTTTTCCTCCTTCGCATTGTTTATGTTCTATATCTTCAGATGTTGAGGATAAAACCCTTTATAGTTGTATCACTCGCCGTAAGAAACAATGGGGAAATTTTTTTTTGGTAATTTTAGCTTTGACGAAACGTCGAAATTGGTGATTGTGTATTTGTACGAACCGAATTGTTCTTTTTTCGCCATTCTATTGTTCGGACGGTGAGGTGCGAAAAAAATTTGGCAACCTCCGTTCTTGTTTCCCAATGTTTCATTTTTTTGGCCAAAAATAAGAGATACTTAGCGAGTAATTTTTTCCGAGGGAATGCTGGATTACGTCTTGCTTTACCTTGAATAGGTGCCTTATATTTCACTTTAAAATAATAATTATTTGTTTTTGAAATATTCAATCAGCCCACTCAGGAATTTCCAAGTTGGTTTTGACCCAAATCGTTAAAAAAAACTGGCGAAATTAGCAAAAAACTCGAATTTTTCGCTCGGGCTTTTTTCCGGCTCTTGCTGACTTCGCAGAATTCGTGTTATCGTTGTTTTCCGAACAAGTTCGACTTGACAACATCTTTTCAAGTTAAAACGTTCTTGACCTGGAAATTTTTTTAAAACTTTTTTCGTCAGCGGAGAGCCAAAGCAGAGAAAACTCGCTCAACATCAATGATCAAAAATTTAAGATGTGTTAAATTTCAAAAATAAGAAAAAATAGAATTAAATTTTAAACAATTGTATCTTTTTGGTAATTCAATGCTTCAATTTAAGATGAAGGGCTTTCTCTGCTTGCCATTTTGTTGTTCTTTCCCTAGAAGTGCCCCATTGTTCTTATTGAAACGTGAGAACGAGTAATATATTCGTTTTTTTTTTTTTTTGAAAAATGAAAAAGGAGAAAAACGGTAGGAAAATATATGTTTTACGGTCGCTAGGGTTTCCAGAGTTCCAACAGGGATAACGCGATTGTACGAATGTTTTCCAATTTTGAAAATAACTTTGACGAATAATCATTTATGGAATTGTTATCTCGAAAAGAAAAATCTAATCAATGAAATACTAATCGCTTCCTTTTGTCGTAGCTGATTCTCTGGTGGTTCTCTGTTTCCTTATTATTTATATTTACAAGTACATAGCCACTATGCATTATAGTTATTAGAATACAAAATACATTTAAAAAAGAAATCATTATACGGAGAATAACCTATGCAAATTTTGAAAAAGTAAATCTCTCAACAAATTATAAACAATATCTTCCTCTTTGTATCGATTTTCGAACAATTATCGTTTCCCTCGTTTAAATCCACAATTTCATAAATATTTGCAAAACCTTTTTGACGCTATGGATTATTGATTTGTCGCCGTGGAGAGAATTTTCAAAAATAAAACAAAGAGGGTTCAGGCACGAAAAGATTGTACCATTTTTGGCAACGTGGACCTTCAATTGAGTTTTGTTCAAATTCGTCTTGTGTATCAGTAAAAGTCAAATATATTATAACCGTTTCTGAAAGTTTCGTTTTTCGTTCTCCCATCTGTAGGTATGGCTAATGTGCATGAATTTTCTCACTCGACTACCCCCTTGACAATTTACAACTTCCTTACAGGAAACTGTATCTTTTCCCTGAGGATACCGGCAAGACAGCCCCCAACCCACCCGACATCACCCCCGACATTTTCATTGTCTAATCGCAGTTTAGCATTTCCGAGCCTGAAAACTGGCCCTCTTGAGTGAAAAGTCCGTAACAAGGGTACAGCATCTGATGGGAAATTTAAAGCCCGACATTTTCTTTTCTATCAAGTTTTTCCCTAAAACCCACACTTTGGCCGTAAACCCAAGAAAACCGTGAAAAAACGCGATTTTGGTCACTTTACTACCCCCCTAATTGACCAGGTTGATCGAAAAACCGTCAAAGTTTGTTTTTTAGTCAATACCTGAAGCAAAAAAAAAACGTCCTAGAAAATCATGAAATCAAATCCATAATTTTTTTGAAATTTTTCCTAGGCCCTGTATTTTTTCATGTTTTTTTGCATTTTTCTCAGTCCTGGAAAGTCGTAGAAAATCGCAAACATTTTCCTGTCGCTTACCTTTCTTAAAGCTACCCAAAAATATGTTTTTTGGAAATTCTGAATTTTTCAAATGGCTCTATAAAATAGTTTTTTGAAATGTCAAAAAGTAGTCTTGAAACCAGTTTTGACCACTAAAACCCAACCAATTTTGACTTACAGGGAGTGAAAATGGTGCAGGAACCTCCGAGGAATCCAACGAGCTCGAAAAATTCAAAATCGGTTCAGTAGAACCCCGACAAAACGTGAGAAAAAAGAAATCGCATCAAGTAATTCGGCCAACTGGTAAAAAAAATATTTTGCTAAACTTTCCGGGGAAAGATCACCTTATTCTGTCTTAAATCCAGCGAGAAACCCAGAAAAAATACTCGAAAAAATCTAAAACCGCGGCATCACCTTCAAAATTGACTTTTTGAGTTTTTTTGATACCTAAGCCAAATTGGACCCTTAAACCTTTTCCGATCGGATACACCGTACAATATGGAAACCATAACTATTGGAACTAGTTTCATCAAAATCGGATCAACGGTTCGATACGAAGACCTGTCCACAAAGTTTTTTCGCACTTTTATGACCGAGCTCTTCCAATTTTATTTGTCGGGAGTCAGTTTGGTAAGCCCCTTGAGTCAAAAATCAACTTCCATGATCTGTCAGCACGGAGAAGTCATAATGATCAGTCGAAAACGTAAAATACCTCATTTTCACTGTGTCAACTTTGGACTATTCTTAGCTTGAGCTGGGTAAAAAATAAAACTCGATTTCTCGATTGATATTTTATTTAACAATGACTGAAATTTCACGGTTCAAAGTCAAGAACAAACCCCAACATTGGGGGGCCTAACCTATAATGCGAACTCGCTTGTACAAACCTACAAAAATACGAGATACCCACCGACTAAATCAATGTCGAGCAATTATGGTAATAGGGCGCAGAATAACATTTTACAAAAGAAGGCATTACAGATACGTCTGTATTATGTTACACTCGATTGTGCGACATGGGGTAAATTTTGTCAATCAAGGATTTGGAGTTGATTGAAACTTTAGACCTTCCAGGTGGGGTATTTGTTGACTTTCCCCACAAAATTACCTATTTGGAAGGAATAAATGGAGAAACCTATTTCTCGCGATTGTAGGTACTTCACGTGCAAAACGCTAACATATACCTAGGTCAACGATAATGATGAGCAATGACCCGAAATCGTAGGAAACTAGGCCCCCCCCCAAAAAAAAACAACAATAAATTTTGCACAGATCGAATGATATGATTGTCAATCCATGCCAGCATTGAAGGAAAACCCCGATTAACATATTAGTCAATGAAAATTCGCCAAGACCGAAGCTATAGGAACAAAAACTAAAATGATGAACAATCAACTTATCTCAGCCTATAAAAATGATAATTGAGCGTAACATTGGAGCTTAGTTAAAGTACAAAAGAAATCCATCAAATTCAAAGATGCAATCCTAACCTAAAAATTATTGCTATTATGCACCCATGGCAGCTTTATCGATTTCCTTAATCGAACGATCCACTGTTCCACATTGTATCCGATTCAAAATGTGTATTTTGGCGTAAGGAACTCGAAATCAATTGGAATTCTCAGGTAGCTCAAGTTTCTGAGATCCAAGAAGGGGGAAATTTTCAATTTTCGATTGGCAACACTGATTTTTGCTTGCGATTCGCGAGAATTCGTAATAAATGATAAGCATAACGTAATAAAATTTATTCGTTTTTTTAATCGTTTTTCATTTAATGAAAAACAGAACTATTGTACTAGCCTCGGTTGCCTCATTTTGCGCATTTTCGCTTGATAAACATCAATTAACAATAAACATCTCAAAGAATGATGATAAAACTATCATCATTCTTTGAGAGGTTTATTCTGTTGTTCTGCCAAGCGAAGAAGAAACGGTTAATCGGGGCTTCCTTGGCCATTGATAAATCCAAGAAACCCCTGATTAACAATTTTCCTGGTAACACAGGCTATCAGTCGTAAGCCAGCCAAGGATGGTAAATCAACGATTTGCAATTATCACAAATGGACCATAAGAGGTTTTAACTCGAACTGTTAATTTTCCGGATCTATCCTCCCTTGCTGTGAAGGCGGACGGCCAATCGGAGAGCAGAACCGAACATTGCACAGTTAGATCTGCACTCTGATTGGCTGTCCAGCTTCAAAGCTCTCACATACCCCATAACCTGCTGAAAGAAGGTTATTTTACTCCAACTCACTTGAAGTAACTTTGTCCCAAGTGAGGAGTGCAGTTTCAAATATCAGATTTTTCCAAAATCAACTTTTTCCATTTTTTTCGACGAGGCTTCATATGGAGAGCATTTTTGAATTTTGGGCGTTCACAACTTCCAAATAATAACATTGTTTCTTAGCCTACTCCTTATTCGGGCATCCTGCGAGAGAATGTTAAAAAAGCTCAAATTAGGTACATCTGGGTGTACTGGGGGCTTCAACAATTTTTACATCACGAGTCGAGTTTCGAGTATTCTATCACTTGTCGTCATCGCCGCTCCTCGGTTGAGATTGTTGAATTTAAGGCACAACCATTGGTGTTTGAATGTCCTCGAAATCGAAGGCCACGAGTCGGCCATCGGCTGAAACCGAAATAATCGATACCGGTTAACGAATGCGATTCGATGGATAAATGACAAAAACCATTAAATTGCTAGTTGGAATCGGAACGTAAAATTGAGTTGGGGGTCCGAGAGAAACGAATAACCTTATCCTCGTATTATTCTTATCCTTATCCTTGTTATCGAGTATCCTTATCCTCGTAATCGTGTATCCTTATCCTTGTAATATTGTGACCTTGAAAAATGATTATAATCGTTTTTCGAGGACACAATTATACAAAAATATAATAAGGATTATGATGATCCATAACGAGGATAAAGGTAAGGATAATACAAGGATACAATACCTAATTATTTTGTCCATTGTAACCCTAGGACTGAAGTTTTTTGTTCAAACTTTGTCAATTTTGACTTCGATTTTTCACCATGAAGGAATGAACTTGGGAAAAAATGTTGAAAACTCCATGAGGATTCAGAATCCGTTGTCTTCCGACTTTTGATTTTCAACAGTTTTCAAAATGAATGCGAAAAAAGCGGAACATGTTGAAAATTTCAACTTTGACTTCGAATATCTTGAAAACGAGAATGGCAACAACGACTTTCAGAAACAAAAAATCTTGGAAATGTATCGAGGAACAAAAATGCAACTTAATATGGTACACAAAAAGTTGAACCCTGAAACGGGAAAAATTCAAAACCAAAAGGTGATTTTTCACCGAAAAGGGTGATTTTGCAAAAACTATATTGAAAAGTTGAAAAATCGAGGATTGTTCCCGATTAGTTAAAAGACCGCATAGCAACATCTTTTCTCCGAATTTTGAGCTCAATCCTGTTCCAATGCGGATAGAAATAATTTGTGAAATTCTATCAAAATTCGCACCAAAAGTTTTGGCGCTCTTTTTGAAAATTCCAAAAGGATAACATTCAGTCACTTACAAAAAGGACTCACAGAGTACGAAGTAATTAATCAGTCAGTCAATCGCAGTGGCCAGGATGACATGGAAGGTAACATTTTGGACACGACTGCTCGCAGCAATGTGGCGTCAAGCCGGGCAGCTGTGGAACACGATAAATAAAAATGTCAAACAAGCGAATGTCATTTAGCAAGAACGATCTACAGCAATATTGAAAAACATTCCCAAAGTTTGACCTTATAATAATTGTTGGTCGACTTGTACCATAGTCGGTCAGCCGCAATGCTCAGCGTTTATCCGAAGATTTTTTTCTCCTATGGTAATTCAAGCGAGAAGCCAGGGAAAAATGCTCAAAAAAATCTAAACCCACGACATCAACTTCAAAAATGAGTTTTGGTGTTTTTTCGAAAATGGACCATACTAATGCCGATTTGGACCCCTTAACCTTTTCTGTGCAAACTGAACTCAGTTCAAACTGACCTCAGTTCAAACTGACCTCAGTTCAAACTGAAGTCAGTTTGAACTGAGGTCAGTTTGAACTGGGGTCAGTTTGAACTGAGGTCAGTTTGCACTGAGGTCAGTTTGCACTGAGGTCAGTTTGAACTGAGGTCAGTTTGAACTGGGGTCAGTTTGAACTGAGGTCAGTTTGAATTGAGGTCGAAACTCCAGCAAAGATGGTATTTTGGTAATCCCCATAAAAACGTTAAAACCAGGATTTTAAAACCAAGATCGCTCAAACCGTGTTATTTTTGTGGCCAGAATATACCCTACAAAAGTGCCAATATATCGGATGTACTGTGAGAAATCGAAATTCCAGATAAAGATAATAATGGGCCTTGGCTAGACAAACATTGCTGTTCAAGAAGTTTGAAAAAACGTTTAGAATTGAGGGAGATATCGTCATTTTTGTAACCGAACGCTGACTATGGGCGTGGTCTAGCCAATGAGAGTCGGGTTTAGACTTCGTTGACCTGTCTTGGCCAATCACGTAGGGCGTTGAATCCATCAGGCCGCGCCCCTTAGGCCCGCCCATCTGTTGGTCCCTCGGCCAAGTATACCTTAATTGAGGCGCCACAGCTGGTTTTTGAGTACTCTAGAGTTAATTCAGAGGATTCCCTATAGGAGGTGCACGTCAGACCGACGGCTCAACCCTCTACCGCCCAGACATCTTGAAGATTTGACAATTTGAGCCGTTCGTGGGCGTGGCCAGCCGTTAATCTCGTCTCCAATTGGGCGGTAGCGGTTTGATACCAAATTGTATAAATAAAATTCGAAGAAATCGAACACTAACCGAGCTGGGGTTCAATGTGCGGCCGCACATACATTTGTACACACGAGTCGACGATTTGGGAAGGCGAGTGAAGCAGTGGGGGCATTTGAAGTACAGGCCTGCGGACAAATTTATCATTAATGCAGACGGTAATTACAAACAATGTTCAATGTTGTCGGTGAGAATTCAATGATGCGAAAGAGCAACTAATTCATTACCGGCGCTTTCGATCAAAAAACATCATTATGAACATTTTTGAAATTTTTTGGAATGCTTCACTCCAACTCGAAACCCAAATTCGTTGATACCAGGATCCATGTTTCGTACGTCACAAAACATTTCAATTTCGAATTTCATTCGCGAAAAAAGTACGAGTTCTCCATTCGGCATTTTCTATAAAACAAAAAAATGACTCACCGTCTTCAGACTGTTCAGCCCAACACTCGCTGCATTTTAAATGGAAAAACTGCCTGCATCCCTCGCAAGAGTAAGTCGATTGATTGGGGCGAATAGCGGTCAGACAGATCGAACATTCGGCAGTTCCGTTGTTGAGCTCGTCGGTAAGTATTTCCTTCTGGGAGGAGCCTGAAAGAGGCATCGAGCAAAGCCAAGGAATAGAACATTCAAAAAATTGAAAAAAGAAACAATTGAAACTGTTTCTTAGACTCTAGCGGGCGGCAGGGCAAGGCCGGGACAGCTTCGGCTATCGAGTGATAGGCCAGAACGGCGGTTTACTGAAATTTTCATCATCGATTTTCAAACAATCGATATTGGATTGAAAGGAATTTTCAAAAAATTGCCGCGAAAATCTCGCTCTGATCAAGAATCGCATCTGTGGATCATCAATCAGCTTTCCCACTAAACCGCGGAGTGATATGCAGTTGGAAGATGAGCTCAAGGTGAAACCGAGATTCTAACACCGACCTCCCCTTGGTCGTTTTTCTATTTTATCGTTTTTCGGTCCCAAAAATAGATAAACGGATCAGGATTCTTGGAGCGATTGAAAGATCCTGATGAGTAGATTCTTTCGGTACCGAAATCTCAAAATCGATATTTTGGGACATTTTGCGCTTTGAGGTATTGACCTTCTCCTAATTAGGCCTCCATGTAGTCTCCAGCTTACCTCGGCTGTGTTTCCTCCTAGTTGGCCGCCTTGAAGGTGACACCGACCGTTGAGGTGGCGGCGGCGACTGTCGATGTGGCGGCGGAGGAGGAGCCCTGCAGCGTTAAAATTGTCATATTTTAACGATTAGTATGAAGAATGTTAAAGTTAATGTCAAAATCAGGTACGAAATTGACGTCAGAGGTCAAGATGACTTGAAAATCGATTTGCATCGCTTTCAAATCTATTTTATAATTGAGATTATATTAATCGATATAATTCACCTGTCATCTAGGTACTCTAAATCGTTACCTATTGACCAAATGTAGGTTATAAACCATCCTAGAACCATAGATCGACCATGGAAGGGTCGAGTAGAGGCGCTAGTGATAGACAGGTCTGGCTAAAAAGTGGAAAATTGAAAAAGTGAAGAGTTCTACAGAAATTTAGCTGCTTCAGTTTCTTTTTTTTTTGACTCGGGGGAAAAAATCTACTGCAACAGTGATGAAGTTACTGAGTAAGCAGGAGGGGTTGTAAAGTGAACCACCATTCCAGGCGATGGCTTATCGAAGTTGCCCCGGGCGTGCCCTGCCGCCCTCAAAGAGGGTCGGAACTATTCACGGCATGTCGCTCTAGAAGTTTGTCAGTGCTGACAAAACTCATAATTGTATGCAAAATGAATCAAGTTCATCGAATAAGCTATGAATAGTAGTCGTGAAAGTGCATCTCGAGGTTGGCGCGATTTTGAATCAAGTACTCGCTAAAGCTGATTTTTCAACATTTTAAAATTAAGGGAAGATCCTAGAATTGTTAAATCGCCGTCGGGGGCGTTCCAAATAAATTTCATTGGGCAGTAATCGTAGAAAATAGGGAAAATTTTCTTCGGCCTGTCTGTAACTGGTGCCTTCACCCTGCACAACCCCATCGCCCGAAAATTGTCCAAAATCTCTTCCAATGATTTTACAATTTTTTTCCATTGAACTACTGAAATAGCTTCTTACCAACGGTGACCCTCTTGCTGCTGAGAGCTTTCGTGATAAGCATACGCTGCGTAAGCTGCTACCAGTGCAACTGCGACGGCCAGTCCGGCTTTGAAAATCATTGGAAACATCGTGCTTATTTCAACTATAAAACTAGGTACAATCAAATAATCTCCAAGACCTTTCGAAATGCCAAACCTGCCAAAAACGCAAAAGCAAAACCCAATCTTCACTCTCCACTGACCACCGCTGCCAATGTTATTTTTCGTTTGTGTGATACACAGACAGCCAGTCAGTGTTGCAATGTCGCGGGGATTTTCCCCTTAATCTGGGAATTTTCTTAAACGTGGAGTAGTAACTGGAAGGGGGATTTTTTAGGGAAAATAGGGAAAATCTGTGAAATTTAACATGAAAAACTTTAAAATTTCGAATTTTTTTTGTTCCGAGAAGAGAGTTGGCAGCTTAACTTTTCACCTCCCCACTCCATCCATACCTCGTTCGTCTCCACGCGCACCAATAATCTTCGAGAGATACCAATAACTCCAAGACACCATAGCAACATTCATTATTTGAAGGAGAATTCGTCAGTTTAGCTCATTTTGAATTGAAAACTAGGCTATTTTTTAGAATGTGCGAATTTTCAAGCCAATCTAGGAATTTTCGTTAGCTTTTTTGGGAAAAAGGTAAAGGCAGGCATCGCAACACTGTAGCCCGTGATAACATCTCAGAAACTGGGAGGTTCGCATGGGAGTGCGTCATTCCGTCTACACTTCAGTGCGTCTAAAAAATAGCTTCCGCCAAAGCGTCTAACATGATAAGCGGGTCACACCGTCTAAGATCGATCACAATCCTCCGTATCGATAGTAGGATAGTGTACCTCAACTTGAGACACTTCTAGAATGGCTACAGAGCTGCCGCCAGGGGCGTAAAATCGTACGCTGTTTTTAAGCTTGCTTAACTGTTGCTGTCACACGCCTCCCCATTGTAGGACCTGTCATTTGTTGACAGTGTACAAAATTCACTTATGTTAGCACTTGGTTAGTGGAATAACCACAGAGTTGTGAATAAATAATTGTTATAACTTATATTTAGATCTATCCGTTTAAATAACATGGTTTTGAAAGTAGTTTACGTGTCACATAAGCAGATATTGTAGCTCTCAGCTATTCATGTAGGACCTAAGGATGCAATCGTCTAGCCGTGGAAGATGACTGTTTCCGTCGAGAAAGATGTAGGAGACATTGGAAGCTAGTGTTTCGGTAAGTCAGTGAACTGTATTTCATTTCAGTAAGATGCCGTTTTCATAACTGAGGCTATGAGCCCAATTTTTGCCCCCTTGGCAAATGTGTTGGCTATGTTGGCCGGTTTGTGTTCGCCAGGTCCACTTTTACCAAACATTTACCAGCTCGTTAAGATTACCAGAGTGTGGGAGGCGGATCATTGCCTTTCGAAGCCTCCTTTCTAATGAGTTTGTCCTTTCATGAGTTTGTCGATAGACCGGGTTAAATCGGCCTGTGATAATGAAGCATCTGTGTTCCTCAGGACCCAACCTCAGTTACAGAAACGGTTTTCTTTTAAGGTCTCACGGGTAGTTCAGTGGCGTCGTCTTGCGTCTCTAGGTACAGGCCACGGCCGGAGGTATGGGCTAGATTTCCATTGGTGGCATGAAACATTCCATAGCCATGCAGATAATCTTTCTCCAATTAAGATAATTTCCAGATACCCTGAGTTCGAGGGATGACATGAATTATAAGACTATGGGCAAAAATGTTTATGCCACCTATGGGAATTAAATCCCACCCTGGGTATAGCCTGCAGCTAGTCAGTCGGGCGAGCCACTAAGCTGCCCCGGAGGTCCAAGCGTAGAGATGTTATTGAATGCTATTGCGTTTCCAAGCGGAATTGAGAATTTTCCTAGTCAGATTGAGAATTGTCCAAACCAAATTCAGAATTTATTTTTCCAGTGTAGGTACCTAACTGCCTTGGAAAATAAATTCCAAATTAGGTTTGGAAAATTCTCAATTTTGTTTGAAATGTTCTCAATGAGGAACATGCATGAAAAAAATAAACTGTTTTTTCGCCATAATATTCCTTGTTAGGCTTCGAAAATGGTGTTATGGTGGATGACGGTTCGGAAAAGAGGTAATTAAAAGAGGAGGGAGGCTTAGTGAAAATCGCAGATTTGAAGTCGAGCGGGAAAATGGCCAGCCTCAAGGTTACACAGTGTGTGTCATCTTCCCGTGAACACCAGTGCAACCTCATCCGAGTTCATGCAGATGCTGTGATAGGACGGCGATAACGGATTTTTTGCCGTTACATTAAGAAACTACGTGCAGTCTTGCCCGCACAGTGACATCATACGGTTAACTGCCACATTCAAAAGGGCACTTTTCGTTAGCGTTTTTCACCAGGAAAAATGTTGTTTTTTCGTTGTAGACCATCACTACATCATTTTTGCATCCTGAACAGCATCATTCTGGCGGAAAAAATGGATTTCGTTTTTCATGCATGTTCCTCATTCGACTTGAAAATCCATACATCTGTAGGTTTATTAACCGAACATAGTTATTATTTATTATAGGTACTATATACCTATATTATAAGATTATATCCGAAATGAAACCCTGGATTGAAGGGAGCAGAAAAAATATGGTTCTTGAGCAATGGGATTGTATTTTGTTTGCACAAGATTGTATTGTAAGCCCTCAGTTATAGTAAACCCTGCCTTGTGCCTAAATTGTTGACTTAATTCACAGAAGATAAGCTGCGAAGTCGCAAAATGAGGAAGCGTCAATGGATGGCAACCTGAAGCGAGATTAACCTCTACGAAGTGGACCTACATACCTACCTACTTCCAACCATTGATGGAAAAGCTAACGTTGAAGTAGTCACAACAGCTTCTGAATTTCCATCGACTCAGCATTTTCCCAAAGGCCTAGCTGGATTATCTGCTCGAGCAGTTTTGAAATATTGGACTCTGAAAATTGATGAGAGGAGAATTGTGATGTGGACATACCTGATTTCGGTTTATTTTTCAATAATCCATTGTAATCGTCCATGATGAAAAATGTTCTAACCTACCTACCCTGAAAACTGTATGGTTTACGTTGCAAAGGGCGTAGAATTCGAATTTGCAATTAAAAAAGATCCTTCCGTCTCCCGTGAACACTTTTTCTCCCAAACGGCTGGAGATAGTTTTCAAAATTTTCAGGAAAAATTACCTTGTTCCAGGAGAGCCCCAATTCTTTAGCCAAGCCAATCGTTCGGTTTTGAGCCCTTCCAAATAATTGTTGAAATCTTGAAAAAATTGTGTTTTTCCAAAATCTTCTCTGACTTGCAAGTAAATTGTTTTATTCGATAGCTCCTTTCATGCTGAATCTAATGGGGCCATTGCCAGATCAGTCGAGCTAAACTTTTTCACAAAATTTGATTTAATAATATTAGACTAGTTTTTAACATAGGCAGGTAGTGAGTGAAAATCAAACAAGCCACGTGAATGATGAACCCCTGTGTAAGAATTTGCAGCGTTTTTCTATGAAACAATTGATTAAACCGGTGATGTTTGGTTCATACATTTCAATAAATTTGTTTCAATTGAACTATTTTTTATTCTCATTCAATTCTTCAATATTACAGCATCACGATAATATCGTTGTATCATCTCTAGGCCAGCTCAAATAAATCTCTTTAATTGAGCCGCTCAGTAGCCAAATGGGATAAGTCCATTTTTTCCGATTTTTGTTTTATTGCGCCAAACGGAAGAAAATGTCATATTCTTCCAGTTGACGAACGGTGCTGGAGTTATGTTTTATTGAGTAATCGAACACAGAATCGAATGGTCGATTTTGTCTATCTTTAATCTTTTACAAAACTACAGCACCAAACTCAAATACTTCGCTCCTGTGAAATTTGAAAAAATGGACTTATCCCACTTGGCTACTGAACGGCTCAATTATTACACTGTTCACCAGTGCATAGGTACCTATCAAATCGGAAACTGTTATTAACACCTACCTACGTAATCTAATTATGTAGAAGAAGAAAAGAACGTTTCTCTGGCTGGAGCGACCCCACTCCTCGAGGAATTTGATCCACCGCACTGCCATCTCTGGGCAGGGCCGTCCAGAGGGGGGGGGGGGGCAGGGGGGGGCAAAATCCCCGGGGCCCGGGGCCCAAGGGGGCCCGGGCCCGCCCGTGGGCCTTTTACGTACTAATATGCAAATTAGAAAAAAATGCTTTTATTGACCGGGGGGGGGGCCCGGTCGAGTCTTTATCCCCGGGGCCCGGCTTGGCTCTGGACGGCCCTGTCTCTGGGAGGTTGCAATTTCGCAGGTAGCTCAGGGTTATTTATTCAATTACTCAAAATGCTCATACTGCCGTGCTTAGGAAGAGTGCAATATCATCAAAAATACGAAATGCAAGAAAAGGCGTTTTTTAACCCTTTTAAGGTTCCCTTTTAATCGTTTTTTAACCATGCCACCTGTTTCTTCACAACCGTTTTTTCACAACGTGCAAAGAGCAGCTGCAATTAAGCTCAGAAAATTTCAATCTTTTCAGTTGTTTACGGCAAAATTCCTTAGCGATTTTGGAGGGAAAACGGCTGTTTCTGGAGAACTTAGTCCTGAAGGGGGTGCGTCGAAAAAATAACTTCCTTTCAGATTCCGACAACAAGGATGGCAGGCTCCGTATGAACTTCCTCTTAACGACGAAGTTCCTATGAACACCCTGAAATGGGTGAAACTGCTATTGTTCACATTACCTAGTAAATTAGTATTTTACATTGCCTCGTGCCCTCTCTGTGATCGCATCCCTCATTGCACAAAAACGACACAATAACTTCTACATTAACATCAACTGCATAAGCGAGCTTTGATTCGAAGATAAAAGGGATGACAGCATGCCACTCGTGGCACGCAATCGTCGGAAGAAGGGGGACTGTCTTCAAAGAAAACTTTAATTGTCTTCAAGTCTATCAAGATTGAAGGCCAAAGAATTGGCCGAAAGCCTTAGAGCGCAAAATACCAGCAAAAGGTACCTAATAGAAGACGTTCTGTTGTTTTCAGAACTAAGGTACCTACCTACCTCTAACAAATTTAGGTAGGTACTTGAAAAAATAGGAGGGTGACCTACCTACCGTACGATTTTTCATGCCATCTGAGCCATGTCATAATTACCTGGGTAGGTAAATCGTGAGAAAACTCAAAATACCTAATAGGTTTATACCAAGACGGGATTTTTCAATTAAACTTAAATTGGGTTTATTAGCAATTTTTTTTTCAAAATGTTCTCGACCACTCGATTAATTAGTGAATTTTCTTGAGGGTTGGTCATTGACCAACCCTCAAGAAATTCACTAATTTATTAGCAAAGACGGGATTTTTCGCTTCAACTTAAATTGAACAGGTAAACCGTTAAAAAACTCAAAATGACTTTGAAAATTCAAAAACCAAAGACAGGATTTTCTAATTAATCCAGTCTCATGCCAAAGCAAAGAAAATCATAAATTGATACCTATCACGCAAATGCACAAATGTGTGGACGTTGACACACATGCGCTCTACGCGGATATATTCTCAACGTCTTGAACAATCTCAAACCGAACGGCGAAGTAAAAAAACTTCCAGCGAATAATCGCATCAATTCAATCGATATATCGATCGATACATGAAATTAGTCACTTTTACAGTGGCCAACAAAGCGTCTACGCGACCGACCGTCGAAAAAATGTCTTCCGAAAAAGCGTCGAAATCACGAGGCGGGTCAGTCCGTCGAGAAATTATTTTAATCGATTAAACAATCGATGTTACATCGCGTTCCTCCGCTGAACAAGTTCAACTCACTATCGATAAAAACGTCACTATCGATTGCTTTAATCTTAGTCGGGCTGACCCGAATGTACTTTTCGACGCAAGAACTGATAAGAATTGTTAGACGCAGTGACTGATAAGAATTGTTAGACGCAGTGACTGATAAGGATTTTTAGACGCTCTGAAGTGTAGACGGAATGATATACACCCGTCAGTTTAGCTCATTTTGAATTGAAAACTAGGCTATTTTTTTAGAATGTGCGAATTTTCAAGCCAATCTAGGAATTTTCTTTAGCTTTTTTGGGAAAAAGGTAAAGGCAGGCATCGCAACACTGTAGCCAATGATAACATCTCAGAAACTGGGAGGTTCGTATATCTGACAGATCTGACAGTCAGAGTCGAGACAGATCTGTCAGAACAGATTCTGTTCTGTCTCGACGCCCCGAATTGAGAATTTTCCAAAATAGAGAGACTTCATTTGGAAACAATCTCAACTGGGTTTGGGAAATTTTCAAGCTGATTTGGAAAATTCTCAATATGGCCTGGTAAAGTGCTATGTAAACAAACGCCTTCATATTTTTAAATGGTTGGGAAACATCGTTCTGCAGGTTGACCGTTTTTTCATCGGCAGACTTTTTCGTCGGGTAGGGGGAAAATAAAAATATATCGTAGTCTTCGACAGTAAATATAATTCTGGCTAAAACTTCGCAATTCGTCAACGCTCGATGAAACAAACCGAAGCGATCTCGATAAAACTTTTTAAATTAAATATTCCGCATTTTGAAAAATCAATAAAATTTCGCTTTGAACGAAATTACAAAAAAAAATTGAGTTATTATCATCGTTGGAGCGTTTCTCTTCATTTTTTGTCACCCTTGGAGCCGCAGCATGAGCTGCCGCCGCCTCCGCCGCCGCTAGCCTTGCACTTGCATCCGCTTCCGCAGTTGCATGAGCTTCCGCAGTTGCATTGGCCACCTGAACAGAAATTATCCGAAAAATTGAACATAACGTTGAGACGAACTATGAAAAATTTTCCAATCAGAATTTCGACGAAACGTCAAATAAAAAATACATAAATAAAATTTATTTATCATTTATTGATAAAATTTATTCCCGTTAATTTTTTCCCGGCTGTTCGAATGAACCAATTTCGGTGTAAAAGGCCTTAAATCTTGGTTTTCCCCAGCACTTACACAATATTTGAACATTGCTGTACCCTCCTACCGAACTTCTGGCACTTATACGTGTCATTGACACGTTATGTCATCAAATAAATGTCAATTTTTTAACGTATTTTTTAGCAGTTAATGACGCAGTGAACCCAGCTCAACAATACCAGTCCACATGTACCTAAAATTGACCCATGAGGACATGTGATAAAAATTAGCCCCAAATGTTTACGACCCGCAATTTGGTAGTGTTCCTCACATTTCAAAACTTCAAAATGACAAAACCTCAAAATGGCAATAAATGTATTTTTTAATGAGGTTTCGGTCATTTTTTCAAGGGTTTTTATCTGTGCCTCTATCCCCGCAAGTTGCGGGCCGCAACAATTATTGCAATCGTCATGCAATCGTCAGGTAATTTCTGAATTTACCATCCTCACATTTCAAGCCCTCAAAATTGGCAGCTGAGTGTTTTTCGATTTTTACTTCCGTATTGACGAAGTAAATTGAAGCATCTAGAATCAAAAACCGGATCGGAGATTCAGAAATTTTTTTTCCTTATACTTACATGTTTTTTTAATTTTCAAAATTTTTTATACTCCGATAACTTATCGTATTTTGATTTTAGGCGTGTTTTAAAATTTGCATCGCATGTTTTTGACATTTTTGATCATTGCTGCCACCAAATCAGTCAAAATCAAATCGCTTTGGTTCAAAAATTGACGAGTTAAAGTATGGAAGTATGTTACCTACGCTGGTTTCGTTGAGAATTTGGTCGATTTCCGACCATTTTATTTTGGTACATTATTTCTGGAAATAATGTGCCCATGTATTTGGTCGGGAAATTTTTTTTTACACATTTCTGGAAATTTTATTGTCATTTTTGCTTCTATCCCCGGAAATGCGAAATATTTTCCGAAAATATCCATACTAATCATGTATTACAATAGATTCTCACCAGCACAGTTGCAGTCGGGTCCGGGCATTTTGTCGGCAGGAACACTGGAGTATCGGCGATTCCTAAGGTCGATAGTCGAATGAGAGGAAGTTAGAGCGCAAGACTCGGGCATTGCGAAGGGGGCGGAGGGAGGGGGACCTGCCACCTCAACAGATTGGTTCAATTTCGAAAGGGGCGACTACGGTACGCGAACTGTTGTATAAAGCTGAAACTGCCAAATGCGATGTCGATTCTGCGAAATTTAATGTTGAATCTGCAAAATTGTGTGTTGAATCTGCAAAATTTGATGCCAAATCTGCAAAATTCGGTGTCGAATCTGCTAATATTGATGTCAATTCTGCGAAATTTTATTATTTCGGTAATTTCTTCGAAAGGAAAAAAACACATTTTGGACTGATGAATCATCAGAATCACACGCCAGTCCGTTTTCCTCCCCATCCCACAGACCACCGATTCCTTGGTAATTTTAACACGCAATAATTCCTAATTGATTTTTCCTGGAAGTAAGGCTCATAATAGTTACAAGCATTGATAATTTTCGCGTATATTTTTATAATTTCAACATTGATGATTTATCCCAAAATAAGGTTCCATTATAGGAACTTTGATACTTTTTGGTAATTTTGACGTGTTATTTGAATTCAAAATGTTTAAACCCGACTTTTCGAATTTCAACTGGATAGAAGGAAAGAATTTTTTGGCCGAAACTCAATTTGCCAAAAATATAGGTCCTAATGTCAGAACAGCTTGCCACAAACAAAATTTGTACGATTTTTCGGGCGAGAATGCTTTTTCCTCAACATACGAAATTTACCAACTTTCACTTATTTTTTCACTATCAGGGAAAATATATCAATCGATTTACTCGAGTTTATCGTCCGTCGTAATTCGCTGAAAGCGTTTTTTTCGGAATTTTATTTTCACTCCTATTATTATCGTTTCCAAAGCGTCTTCGGCACGCGGAGTAGAAAGTTTCCTTATCCTTGTTTTTGTTTACAACGGCAGTTTTGCGAAAAGGCATGGAAAACACTTTGAGAACGAGGTCAGGCCTGAATCGGAAATGCCAGAGAAGGGAAATGCACGATTGTTTGCCGGACAACAACAGCTCCTGAAATGATAATATTAAATATTGATTAAAAAAATGACGAGAAAATGATGAAAATGACGAAATTTTCGTCAAATTTTCTTGCCTTTCTAATTTTTGGTAAAAAAATTTTTTAAATATATTTTTGATTGAAAGAATACTTTGAAAAATTGTATAATATCAAGGAAGTTGATTTTAAAAAAATTAAAATTAAAAAAGTCGTGGGTTTATTTTATTTTATGCGCATATCCTATTAGGATCAATAGATATCCAACTGTTCGTATACTTTCTCCTTATCTTGGCCCCTAATTTTGATTTTTAGTTAGTATTTTTTAGGTTACTTGGTACATTGTTAATTTCTCCAATGTCATCTCATGTTGGTAATTCTTCAAAATGTAATTGGTACTCGAAGATAGTGCTAATCTGTCAAAATCATAATAATAATAATAATAATCATATTATGATTTTGATAGATTAGCAGTCATATTATGACTATCTACAGATACTGGTAATTTTTCAAAATTATACCTCCAGGTGTTAGTAATTTTCAAAATTTTATACCTACAGGTATAGGTAATTTTCTAAAATTTTATGCATAAAAATACTGGTGATTTTTCACAATTTTTCGTAATGTCTACAATCGACTACAGCGTAATTTATTCGAACCCAACTGCTGTGTAATGTTAACGGTTCAAAGAAGATTGAATGCCTTTCTTGAAGAACGAGGCTGTCAAGTGAGCAACGGCTGATGAGAATTCCGTAAATTTCATCACGATAGATCCCGCAGATTTTGTCAGATGTTCTAACGTGAGGTGACAAAAGCTAAATTGTTATCACAACTGATGCTGGATTGAGTGAAGAAAATATGTGATTGAGTGATTCATGAGAAAATATGTGTGAGTTGTTTGAATGAGCTAGCGAAACGCATTTGAACATAAACACCAATAAGAGGATGAGTCAATTTCGTTCCACGGGCGTTTGACTTGAAAATACAACATAAGATGAAAATCAATCATCGCCCAAAAATTTAAAATCGGCTCAGAGGTTGAAAAATTCAGTTTTTTATGGAAATATTGTGTGTTGTCTACGCATCACTTTTTTTAAAATTTAAAACCCATATTTAACGAGACGGGGTTTAAAATTCGTGTTTCCGTGTGTCATAGTGTTTTTTGATGTCAGTGACCGAGCCTCCAAATTTGCCAAAATTATAATACATGCCAATTTAGTTACAAGATTTACGTTCCAATAAGATGGAAGTATTGAGCTTTATTTTTCACGTTGAATTTTGAAAAATGTTCATAATTTGGCATAGCGATTTAATTTCAGATAGCTCCTGAAGAGGCCCGTACGGACGAAAGCGCTCGGGCTCCAATGCTAATTCGTCACCACTCTCACAGAAAAATTCGTCGCCGCTCTCAAAGAAAACTTCACAGAAACACGACCTACCTTGTGTTCAATGATTGTTCTACACGGCTCTAGCTTAGACTGTTTCTGGTATCAGACTTGCAGATAACGGGTAGTGATTACGATAAGCGCATGTTGTTTTGTTGTGATTTCGCATTTTGGTTATTTACCTTCTTCGCTGACTCGTGGTTGAAAACTGTTGGTTGGGGAGGCGATGAGAATTATTTAATTTCGAGTAATTTGTAGTTTTATAGTAAAGAGCTGGCAAAATTATCGTCCAAAACGTCAAATCCTCGTTTGTTTTCCGGTTGTGTTCCGGCAAAACTCTGTCTTCAGTCGAAAGTGAGTTATACAATTCTTTGGAAACACTTTACATCGCATATTAATATTATAAAAGAAGAAAAATTTTCTTCCTTATCTTTTCACTCTTGCACTTTTTATCATTTTTAGTGAGCAATAATCGATTCTTGGGAGCGAAAGTTAATTAGCGAGTTAAGTGAGCGAAAGTTGATTGTAAGTGAACGACTGTCGATTGTAACTGAGTTGTGAGTTAGCAATTGTTTGTGAGCAAAAGTCGATTGTAAGTGATTTAAAATCTATTGTGAGTGACAGTCGATTGTAAGGAAGCATAAGTGAATTTTTATTGAGCGAAAGTCGATAATTAGTGAGCAAAAGTCGATTGTTAGTAATTAAAAATCGATTGTTTGTTAGCAAAAATCGATTGTTGGTGAGCAATAGTCAATTTTAAGTGAGGGACAGTCGATTGTAGGTGAGCGAAATTCAATTGTACTTGGTGCTTTGAGTGATAAGCGGTATTCTCCACTGATAAGATGTGCTCCGTGACAAGACTGCCGCACTTCCTGTTCCAGAATGGTTCGATACGCGCGAGTCAAGGGTCCCAATACGAAATCGTCTTTCAACAAAGCGCTGGAAGACGCATCACCTTGGACGGAACTGAAGCCGAGATCCTTCGAAGGATGTCACTATTCGGCCGAAGAAGCCGGCGCAGGCTCGCAGGAAAAGGCCGAATTCCGACCGAAACCCGCAGCCTCCCAAAATGAGTCGGTTTGGTCGGAAATCGAGCCGGAAACTTCGGCTAAGAAGAAAAGGAAGAGGAATAAAAAAGAATCCGAACCGGCCGACGGGCAAACGAAAGTCAAAGGCCCCGCTATCACCGAAAAGAAAAAGAAGTCCAGACTGGAAAAAGAGTCAGCGGGAATCGACTATAAAAGGCGCAAAGACGGCGAGGACGAAATGTCTTTAAATGTCGACGGCCAGGACATCAAATTGGCCCGATTCGACGGCTATTTGGTGACCGAAGATGACGCCAAACGGCTCGAAGATTTGCGGAATAAGCTCCGAAACGACGGAGAAGACGAAAAGAAGATTTTCGCCCTCGTCAAATTGGAACGTCGCAAAGCCGAGCGGTTCGTCAAAGTCAAAAAGAAAAGCCTCTGCTTCCACTGCCGCAAGGGCGGCCACAATTTGTCCGACTGTCCCGATCTGGGTAAGAAGAACGACCCCGTCGCCCCGGCTTCGGGCGTTTGTTTCAAGTGCGGCTCAACCGAGCACCGGCTGCCGCAGTGCAAGTCGAAATCGACGACGTTACAGTTCGCCACCTGCTTCATCTGCGGCGAGGGCGGACATTTGTCGAGAAACTGTACGAACAATCCCCGCGGCCTGTATCCGGACGGTGGCGGCTGCAAGAGTTGCGGCGACGTCACGCATTACGAAAGGGATTGCCCCGAAGCGGCGGCGAAGAAGAAACGGAAAAGCGGCGAATTCGTTACTGCGAGAACGATCGACGCCAATGACGTGGAAGCGCTCGATTACGACGACGAAGTAGCGACGAAGAAGAAATCGATAAAAATCAATCTGACTCAGAAGAGGCCGAATAAAATAATCAAATTTTGAGCCCCTTAATGGACTATTCATACTAATGATGTTGAACACTGCTATAAGAGTTGTCAATTCGAATACATTGTTTTACACTGTTGACTCCTCTTTACCGCTTAAAATGATTATCGGGCTCAAAAAGAGAGAAAACAAAAACTGTTTCTATTTTTATTTTCACGCATTATAAAATAGATATGAAAAAGCTCACATCGTGCCAAAAAATGACAACATTGAAAACATTTTTTTGTTAAAAACATCGTCTTAAAATTATATCGCTAGAAATTTCAGTGCTTTTTGAACCCGTACCATGTTTTGGTAGGTCGTGAAAAATGAATTCGCCTTGGAGCGGAAAAATCTAAAAAAAAACATCAACAATAGTAGAAGAAAAATGGGGCGCTGCAACAGCTTTGTGTCAAATTAAGAGAAAAAATCCCTAAAAGGAATTTTTAGTAGGGAAACTTTTGCAGTGGCAGGTGATACCTGTCAAAAATGAGAGCAGTGATATCACAAATGGGGTTTTCCCCTCGCCACAATTTTTGTAGCACCCCCATCTTTCCACTACCAATCTGAAAACGAGGGTTCTAATTTTGCAAAAGATCGCTCTACCGAAAGCGGACCTTAGAATTTGAATTGTTGTGGCTAAAATTCGTCGTGAAAACTTTTCGCGGTGTTGACCATTTTTGAGGCCAAGAAAAGGTCCATTTTGGTGAGGACTTCGTCGAGCGAGAGGCGGCCATCTTTATCAGCGTCGGCCAACGTGACCAAAGTCAAGGCCTCTTCGCGCGCGTGTCGAGGGTTCCTTGGGTCTATGTATCTCTGGAAAAATGATTTTTACTGTTAAAAAGGTATGTGTTAAATAGGTACGTGCTGTGAAAATGAGAAAAATTAATTTCACCCCCGTTGAATCAAGGTTAGAGTTTCTAAAGAGGTCGAAACCTTTTAGCTAAGCACTAAGAATGATCTATTGTTCATGAAAAACGTGATTTATTATTCCAAGTATAATCACCAATAGTTCTTTCCTGTCTGCCAGTAAATTATTGTCCTTGTCGATCGCGGAGCGGAATTCGGATCGTCTCTGTTCTTCGCCCTGCGACACCAAAGTTTCGCCGACTCCTCCGCTCACTTGCAGAACGGCGAATTCCTCCTCGGTCAGCATTTCGTCCCCGTCTCGATCTGATATTACAAAAAACGAAAATTCAAAGTGCAAAATGTCAATTTCAAAGTCCATTTTTTCAGCAAAAAAAAAAATTACCGTAAACTGGGGTGACTCTGGTACACTTTTTGAAGGTTTTTTGGTTTTTCGGCGTTCTAATATTTTTTAATAGCCAAATTCTTATTTTTCTTCAGTAGGTATACCTTTCAGGAGTGTTTCTAATTTTGTTAGAATTTTTTCAGATGAAAAGTGAAGGTGCTACGCCATTTTTTGTGTGTACTATTTTCACCCCGTGATTCGGGGTGACTATGGTACACACATTTTTTTCACTGATCAACATACCCACGAGCGACGCTGTAATGTTTTCACCCCGTGTATAAGATTCTCCGACTTTTCAAAAGCATGTTCCACCCGAAAAAGTCGCTAATAGCCCATTTTTTCGGCTCGAATTTCAAAACTAAGATGGAAAAATGAGGCTTTTAGCGGCTGTTCATGGGTTTGAACATCTTTGAACGAGTCATGATAATTTAGGGAATCGGAAAAGAGGTTTTAGTGAAAACAAACGTTTCTTTTCTGAAATTTCAGTCTTGTATTGGTTTAAACCATCACAGATCGCCGTTATTTAAACTCAATTGGTATTGTCGAAACTCGACCATATCATAGGTAGGAGTATCACAGAGGAAAATCTTGGTGCAGGTACCGACCAAAGCTTAGCCCAAGAAAATACCAAACTGGTGGAAAAAAACCAAATCTGGAGATGTCGGGATTTTTCTTCTGAAATCCTTCCACCCAATCAAGCCCCGTTCAAAATATTGTTGAAGCAGTCATCACGATCTCATGTGAATGATTCCGGTAGGGTCTTGCCCCAAGACGTCTTTAGTAGTGTCTGGGCATGGTTTTCACTGAAATTGGAGCAAGAAAACCATCATGTTCTGGGAAACCGCGAACTGACATCATGTACTATAGTCACCCCGTGATTTGCAGTTTATTTGCTCATTACTCAGTAATTATCCACCCAAGAACAAACCTGAACGTTTTTTGGCATGAATAGCTTCACAATGAGTTAGTTGATGCATAAAAAATACTTACACAGCTCGAATGACTCCCAGCATGGGTCGGCTGAGCAACTTTGGCAAGCAACAACACCGGAGCCAGTTTTCACGTCTCATCATTTTTATCAACCAAAAACGGGAAGTTCCATAGAGAACAGATTAGCTGCGTGTGGCCACTAGCCCCATCTATCCTTACTACGGGAAAAATTGGAACGAGTCGTTCCGTCTACTTTTGAGTACGTTAGGTAGGTTCAAAGTTGAAAACCGTGCATGTACCATAGTCACCCCGCGTGTCACATAGTCACCCCGGTTTACGGTACCAGAAAAAATTGTGCAAGAAGTGAACAAATCCGAGTAAAAACGATCGAAAAGTTCTTAAAAATAATTTTGATTAAAGACCAAACGTTTGAAAAATTCGAAATTACAATTATCTATTTAGAAATCCCATTAATTTTTACCTCCAAAGAAACACCAAAAATCTTTAAGGTAATTCCTATCCAAAAAATTTCAAACATTTGAATCCCTCATTTAAAAAACCTAAAAATTAAAAAATCTCAATCAAAATTTTTAAAAAATCTGAAAATTTTAATAAAAAGATATAAAATTTTTGACATTTTTATCAAGGTTTTTGTGTTAGAGAGGTTAGCAAAATGTGACAAAATCCTAAAAACTGATTTTATTACCTAATTTGTCCAGTAGATCGTCGACAAGCGTGAGAATATTGTTCGCCGACGATTCTGGATGCCTGAACGCCAGAAATTCGTCCAGGGTCAAATATTCGGGGTCGCTTTTAGCCGCTTCCGACCAGGACGCCTTGTCTCTGGCGATGCTTTCTGAGGAAAAATCCAAAAATTTGGTACCAAACTAATTTTTCAAGATGAAAAAATTTCTTGAAATTGCCTACAAATTTGGTATTGAGATAGGGGAATGGCAGAAATGCAAGACTTGGGGCGCCAGGTTCGAGTCCTGCCGGAGAGCGGTCGTCTTCGACATTTTTGCGAATATCTACCTTTGAGAGATCGTCCCATGCCGGGATGTTTTTCATTGTGGTTCCGAATGTATTCCTCGTCGACTCCGTGTTTCATGAGGAAGTAATCGTGGTATTCACTCCAACTGACGACGCCTTTGCAGAAAATTGGAAATTTGTCATTTTTTACCGCACATTTAGTTGATAATTTTCTTCTATTTGGTAATTTTTTCAATATGGATTTTTTTCTGTAACATTTTTTTGCTCGCCTCTAATTGTCTCTTTTTCCCCAAATTTTTTCGAGATTTCGATCTTAAATCACTAAAACTGCCATAACTCCCTCGATTATTCCAGAAAACTCAATTTCGAATATACCGTTGGAAAGAGCGTTAAATTTCCAATAAGTGTAAATAGTCAAAAAGATTTCGTGAATTGGTTTAATCGGTCGAAAAGTGATCGGAAAATTGCATTCCGTCAAATCTTGAGATTCGCCCATTTTTCCATCGCCATGGGCCCAATACAGTTCTACTCGTAAAATTTATCCTGTAGGCCTAAAAAATGCGCCAGAATTTCAGCTTTACAAAGGTATAATTGAAATCGCTCGTACCTTAGAATTTAGTGGAGGAAATCCCGTTTAAATAGCGGAAAACAAATTTCCTATGGAAATCGACGTTTTTAATTGGAAATTGACTTTTCTCGTTTGATTTTTGACCAAGTCGCGAATTTTTTTTTAACGCAAGGGTGTTTAGAAATTTAACGCTCTTTCCATCGGTATAGTCGAAATTGAACTTTTTTGAATAATTGAGGCAGTTATGGCCGTTTTAGTGAATTAAGATCGAAATAATGCGAAAAATCTTAACGTTGAAAAAATGGCTTTTAAAAGCGATGTAAAAAATTCCTCGCAAGTACTATATATTAATTTTATATTTTTTAAATGAATACCATTTCGTGGGCTTTTGTCAATGACCATGAACAATCCATAATTTTCCTGGAGCGATTCTTCTATGTGGGATTTCGTCCTCAGGTGAATATAGTTAGCCAACTCTTCCAACTCGAGCAGCTGGTCGCCGGAGACGTCAGCTCTGCGAATTTGAAAAATTGATATAATTCGAAAAATTTCTAAATCTGGTAATAATAATTATCACAATTATTGGTGATAATATTTCAGGCGGAGATGGTGTTTTTTTGATCTTTTTTACAGACTTTCAAATAAGTCTTTTACAAGAAGGCTTTCAAATAATTGTACCTTTTGAAAACAACAGTCAGTAGCTCGATTGGTGGAATCGATTCGTTGAGCTCAGGGTCTCTGAGACTGGCCTTTATTTTCACAGAGGTCCGGAAAATGGTCGGCCTCACAGTCGATCTGCGAAAAATTAAAATAACATAATTCAATGCAATGAAAAAAATTTATGAAATTTTTCAAAAATAATTCATTTTAATATGACAAATTGTCAAAAAAATGTATAATAAATGTTTAAAAATATTTTTTTATTTGTCAAATTGATTTTTTTTTGTTTTTACAATTTATTATTAATTTATTAAGATTAGTTAATTTCGTATAATTTTTATATCTATGTTACGTGAATTGATTGTTTAATTTATTACTATTTCTAATCTTGCAATATGAAATCATACGATTTGCGTGCACGCGATCCGTTAACACATTTTTTGTTTTTGGAATTTAGCTGTACATTGCCAGACAAGTATTTGTGTAGGAAGGTAATAAATATATTCTTAAATTCACTCACCTAAGCGTTGGAAGATGGCCGGCAAGGCCTACAAGTCCAGCGTACAGGATAACGGGTACGAAAATGGCGAAATTTTGCGACATCCGCACATTCGACGCTCAGTGGCTCGGACTGATGTCAGCGAAAATTTATCGACTTTCTTACAAATAAATAAGACCCGAAAAACACCAGCAAATTGGAGAATGTACGACTTGGAACGGTTTTTTTTGTCACCGGCTCCGGGAACTGTTCCAAAATATTCGGTCATCTATTCCCGGAACTGCTACCAAAAATGTTCATGACGGCTGTTTTCCCAGTAAGCTGATCTACCTTTTCACTCTTTATTATATAATTTGTATATCCATCTATTCTATCAAATCTAATTAATTAAATTTTCCTAAAAAAAAATAATAAAATAAAATGAACGGTTTTATGGCAAAATTGTGCAGGGTCTTCACACTTGAGGCAGTTTTCCATGAAAAAGACAGTTCTTCAGTTCATTGGTAACAAATTTGGTTCCACAACTTTTTTTGTGAGACCAACCAAAAGTACAATTTATTCGCTCTGAAGATTTTTGTTGGTTTGTTACTTAGTCTCAGTAAAATGGCCATAAGTCCCGTAAATATTGAAGTAATCACAAAAATGAGGATACCCTTGGAAAGAGCGTTAAATTTCCAATAAGTTCACGATATCAGCAGCTTTTTAACATTATGCTAAAAAACAAAAATTAGGCCAAAGTCGAGAAATCTTCAATCTTTTACAATTCCCATTTTTTCAACGTTTGTTTAGGGCGTTTTTGCTATTTTATCTTAATATTAGAAAGCTGCAAATACCGAAAGTTTGTAGGAAATTTAACCCTCTTTCCAACGGTATCCTTATTTGTGTTATTACTCCAATATTTATGAGGCTTATGGCCATTTCACTGAGACCAAGTCGAAAGCACTAAAAAATATTCAAATTAAAAAAAATGTACTTTTTCTGGGACTCATAAAAAAGTTTGTGGAACAAAAATGATAGCAAATTGGCTGAAGAATCGACCCTTCCAAGGAAGACAATCTCGAAAGTGAACACCCTCCATAAAGAACTGTTACTTTACCGAATAGCAGTGACTGGGGAACGGTGAAACTATTGATTTATTTCCAACCCCTGCCGTCAAAGAAGTCTACGCATGCGCGGGGGCTGAAATGTCATGACAGCTGTTCGGAAATAAATTCCCTCCTAATCTCAATAACTAGCAGGTTAACAGGTGGTGTGTGTATGTAATTGTGTATTGGACATGTACCCTGAAAAGGTTTTTCCTATTTTATTTTTGAAAGGAATTTATCGTAATTTGACTACTTTGGGGCTACACAGGCTTACATGTAATGAAGCTTACATATAAAGCTAGAACTTCAATTTCGAGTGTTTTAAATTCTTTCTACAATGACTTGTCCCATATTTAAATTTTAAAAATCCAAAAATTAAATTCTTGTATTTGTATATTTTTGAGTCGTATAATTTGTAGTTATTGTAATTTTTAATTAATTTGAAATTTTTGTAGTTTTGTATAATTGTAGTATTTGTATATCAATTAATTAATACAAATTGTATCAATTTGTACTGTATCAAGTTTTGTAATTTTGTATTTTTTAATTTGAAAAAAAAACGAGAATTTAAATCTTTGTATTTCTATAATTACCGAGGAGAAGGCAGAATGAAAACAGCGATATTAAAAAATGATAATATTTGGACAGCTAACAATGTTTTAAATTTGTACACATCACAAAACAAATTTCTACTCGAAATGAAATTTATATGCTGAAAGTACGTATTCACCGCATGCTTATTATGGTATTCGATAGAGTTATAAATGGAAAACAATAATCACAATGATAAAATCGAATTAAATTTCGTACCAGAGCCTATCGACGACCACATTCAATTATTGGGACAATTTAGGCAACAATCAACAATAATTTCGTTGCATCTCTTCGATATCGAGTTAACATAATTACCTTCTTCGTAGCCAGTCGTGTTAGTAGAGAGCGCTTTTTTTATAATCGCAAAAAAATTATTTCTGAAGCGTAAAATCAGGGTAGGCCTAAAACAAATTCTCATAAGTTCTAAAGAATCTTGCGATATTCTTCAATATTCAAAGAACTATTGCCAAACACTCTAGGTGGCCAGAAATGGTAACAACCAGGACCGAATCGTTGACGAAAGTATTAGGTAACTATAAAAGTCGTATCTCAGTTCAGAATAGGAATGGCTCGAGGTTCACCAGTTATTATGAAACCCAAAAAAATTCTTTTGGTAGAATCGCCAGAATTTCACCACGGCCTCCAAACTTCTTCTTCTTCCGTCTTCAAGTCGTCCATGTCCGTCCGCTTGACGGAAAAATCGATCGGCATCTCCTGAGATTTTTCTTCGGTTTCGGTTTCTTTCGAGAGCTGGACGTAATGGCTGGGCAGTAGGAAAACCACCTGACCATCCGGCAGACGGGAGGGTATCACCTGAGGGTCGAAAACCGAAAATCAGCCGTGCACACATTTCATCCTTTCCTCGATTTTCAGGCTTTTTCCAAAGTGGGATTAACTGGCAACTTTGTAGCAGTAACAATTCCGAAAACCGCAGAACCGATTATTTAATTTTTTTTCAAAGCCACAACCCCAAGTGGCAGAAACACCGGGAAACAAGATATTCTAGGTGCCCATCTGGATGAAAATAATTGGGAACGCGTAATTTACAAAAATTTTCATCCCAATACCCGTCTTAGTACCAACTTCGTGAACTGCCATGTTGAACAAGAGACAAAATTTGTCTCTATTTTGTCTCAATTTTGTATATATTGTCTCAAAATTGTCTCAAAATTTGTCTACTATTTAATAGTATTATCAATAATAAAACAGAGTACGTTCACTCGCGCATTGTTGGATGACGCTGCTATCTGGCGGCGTCCTCAGAAATCAAGTAACTGATCCTGCCACTGCCACCCTTTGTTCTCACACAGTCCGTCCGCCCGCTTTTTATAAGGACCTCAGATTTTTTTTCCATCCATATATACATTCCAGAGTTCCAGAGTTCCAGAGTTCCAGAGTTCCAGAGTTCCAGAGTTCCAGAGTTCCAGAGTTCCAGAGTTCCAGAGTTCCAGAGTTCCAGAGTTCCAGAGTTCCAGAGTTCCAGAGTTCCAGAGTCCCAGAGTCCCAGAGTCCCAGAGTCCCAGAGTCCCAGAGTCCCAGAGCCCCAGAGTCCCAGAGCCCCAGAGCCCCAGAGCCCCAGAGCCCCAGAGCCCCAGAGCCCCAGAGTCCCAGAGTCCCAGAGTCCCAGAGTCCCAGAGTTTACTGTTGCACAGTTCCACAGCCAAAGGCGGACTAGTGCAGCATTCCGACTACTTAGAACCGACACTCTTCCCCATGATTCTCGTTACTAGCTAGAAAACCAAACGTATGCTGTGTTGTTCCATAATTTTAGATAAATCTGGATATGGTTCCCTATCTGATGATCTTCAAGTTGGTCACCTTGGTCATTTTGGAACAAAGCCAGCTTCCCAGGGTTTCCAAATTACCAAAATACCTAAGTTCGCACTCAATCCTCCCTCGGGCGCTCAGGGCCAAGCACCAAACTGAGTTCAGCGCATTTCTAGAGCCTTTGAATCCAAAATATTCTCGAAACCGCCAATTCTCAGCACAAAATGAAACTTTTGAGACAGCTACCTGCAAAACCGATACGGGGTTGGCACTGGTGGAGGCTGGCGTAGATGTCTCCACGGGAGATTTGGGCTTCGGCTTGGGAAGCGACGTGGGCAACGGCGTCATCTGAGGCCCGACGACGCCAGTGGGCGCTGTATAGCCGGGCGTGCTGGCACATCTGGTCATACAGTCGGCTCTGTTGACGCCGATGCCGTTGCCGACGCCGACTGACGCCGACGCGCTGCGGCAAGGATTGTTGTTCTCGTCGCCCGGCGAACTCGTCGACGAGTCGGGCCGAGGTCCTTCGCCGTCACTGACCAGAAGTTCTTCCAATTGCTCCAACCTGAAGCCAAGTTCGAAATTAAATTCTGGGCAAAATCGCATCGCTCAATCCATCACCGATAGAATCCACGGTCTGCTGACCTTCTCTCCGTTTCAAGGTCGATGGGTTTCAGCGGTTCGACGCCGCATTGCGTGAAGTCGAGTTCGATTTCCGACGCGCAGGATTCAAGATGGCGGACCAGCCGTTGCCTCACGCTCGGGTCGATGGCGACTTTGCCCGTCATCGGGGTGCCCTGCAATTCTGGAGTGTCCAGGAATCGTGTCACCTGTGCAAGCGGTGAGTACATTTTTGACAAGTTTTTGGAATGGAAGACACTTTACCATTGCGCCAAGTTTTGGGAGAAAGAAGAAACTTTGCAGCAGAACTCGATGTCCTGTTCTTCCACAAGTAAGACAATTCGATTTTGACAAAATTTTGCTGAAGACTGCATCAGGTGCGATTCGATTTAATTTAAATTTATATAAATATAAATCTCACTTCTCTGGCGCATTCGATAAATCCGGCCCTGTATTTGTTGACGGCTGCGGAGTTCAGGGATTTTTGCCGCTGCAAATGCCTCACGGTCAATTCCAAAATATCCGCTTTCTCCAATTTCGAGTGTTTCGTGTTCTGCAACGGAAAAATCGCGGTCTTCCAAAAACTGTCGATATTTTTCAAGGAGCGCATTTTGCAAAAACGTTTTCCATTCACCTCCAATTTGGCCGAGTCGAGGATCAAACTCTTCAATACGGCCAGTGATTGATTGATGCGGGCCCTCCTCCTCTTTTCCATCAGGGGTTTGTTCGCCTGAAAAAAAAAAAATATTAACAACTTTTCTTTTTAAATACCTACCTATTATTTTTAGGATTTTTAGCAACAACTCACTCGGCGGTTGGGCGGTTTGAGTTGATGCGATGTGCTTGAATCAGGCGGCGTAGTCTGGGATCCCTTAGCAGTCATGTCCGGGCATCACGGAACAACACCTGTCATCCACCTCCGAATTAACCTGAGGAAATGGCGGAAAATGTTTTTCGAAAAATTGCAAAACCTTCGATTTTTGGAAGAAAAGCCGTGCGAGAAATTCGCTGCATTCAAAGATTCGGATTAGAGTAGCGCGTATTTTGAATTAATTGTAATTAGTTGTAATTGTAATTACTCATTACTGTAATCACTAGTAACCGTAATTACTTGTTGCCCTTTAATGCATGTTTTAACTGGAAAACTTAGTGTTTTGGAACCTGATTGTTGTTAATAAACCTATTATAAATCGATGAGATGCATTTTGAAATGAGAGAGAGAGATTTTGAAACATGAGATTACATTTTGAAACGAGAAAATTTCTCGTTTCAAAATGTAATCTCATGTTTCAAAATCCCTCTCTCTGTATTTAATACAAAAGTGGGTTGATTAGTTAAAGAGTTACTGCTAAAACTAGGAGGTCCGAGCTGCCGAAAGCGCTCAGGTCAATAATAATGACAGATGGTAATTACCACCTCAATTTTAGTCCCCAGGTTCGAATCCTGCCGAAGAGAAAAATTTTTTCTATTGCCCAAACTTATTTTTAAACTTTTTTTTAAATAGTCATTTTTGGACAAGTTTCAGAAAAAAACCAAAATCGCCAATAACTCGAAAAATGTTGTTTTCCGAGGCAAACGGGGGTTACATTTTTCCTGTAACTTATTGTTAAAATAGTTCAAAGGAATATTTTTAAAAAAATTTCAACTTTTTAAATTTTCTTTTAAAGCTCAATATTTTTGAGAGGCAAATTTAGTTATTAAAAAAAAGTATTTTCGAAAGATTTATTTTATTTTATTTTTTATTTATTTATTTTTATTACTCACCCAAGACAAGTGTGTGTGTGCGTGTGTGAGATGTTTTCGAGCGGCTCGGCGGCGGCGGCGGCGCGCCAAGGCGGCGGGACGAGGACAGGACGGGCCGGAGGACGGGACGGGACTCGGCCGAGCGGCGTAGCTGCGCCGCGGGGGCGGTCGGCGGCACGGGGCGGCAAAGGTGCCTTGTTGTGTCCGGGCGATGAGAGGTGGCGGCTGCGAGGGGCGGCCGACTACGCAGGGAAGGCCGGCAGGGCGGCGAGGGGATGCTGCGCCCTCCGCGGCGCGACGAGGGCTGACGGTTGGCCGACTACGCAGGGGAAGTGCCGGGCGGGCGAAGCGTTGGAAACGGCAACGAGAAGGACGGCACGGAGGCGGCGGTGGAGCGCGTGCCAGTAGGGGCGGCGGTGATGAGGAGGCGGACTGCTGTGTAGACTCGGTCCGCCGCACCAACCGTCTCGGCGGGCGCTCGTACCGCCCTTAATTAACGATTATTATTAATAAATAATTAATTCGTCGGAGAAATCGTTATATTTGTCACTATTTTCGCGAAAAATTCCGAACAGGAAATTCGAAATCGAAAATTTTTAATTTGAAAACGGGGGAATTCGTAAAAGTTTCCAAAATTAAAAAACCGCGGATTCATTAGGATCATTATTATTTATTATTAATAAACAATAATAATCGTAAGAAATCTAGGAAAGGAACTATAATCGATTTTTACTATTTAACCCTGGGGCTGGCGCATTTAATTGTTAAAATTCAAAAAGAAAGGAGGTTACTCGAGTTGAATCGCAAAGATTTATCATTCAATACTTCACTATTGCAAAACCGAAGAAAATTTTAATTTTCGAGAACAATTGACAAAAAACTCGAAAAAATCAAACTCAAGCAATTATACTCAAACTAAGGCTCCAAGTGAAACTCGAACTTAAACTCAAACTGATAATAAGCTAAAACTTGTACTTAAACTAAAATTGAAACTGAAATTCAACATGAAAATAAAACTCAAACTGAATCCGATATCCAAACTCAAACTCTAAATGAAACTCAAACTCGAACTGACATTCAAACTCTAACTTATTTTCAGTTTCATTTTGAGTTCAAATTTCAGTTTAAGATCGAGTATTACTTTAAGTTTCAGTTCGAATTGGGTTTCAGTTAGAGTTCAGGTCGAGTATCAGTTTGAGATTGAGTTCGAGCATCAATTCGAGTTTGATTTTACTATCAGTTTAAGTTTCAGTTCGAGTTCGAGTAGGTATCAGTTTGAGTTCAAATTCGAGTATCAGTTGAATTTAAGTGCAAGTATCAGATTGAGTTTTAGTAAAAGCTTGAGTTCAAGTTTGAGTTTGACTTTGAGTCTGAGTATCAGTTTTAAGTTTCAGTTTGAGTTTATTCGAAAATACAATACAAGGCATTTTTTTTTTTTTGATACCCAATGACATTTACACTTTTTATTGTGTTTATTACCCTATTTATTCAGTTACCTATTATTTCATGGGTATGTTGGGTAGCAGAACTATGGATCTGACTACGACTGTTATTTCCGTTCTCGATAACATAACGTTTTTTGCCGCAGGTCAATCATGTTCCATACTAATGTTACCATCGAAATTTGAATTTTTGCAGGACTTTAACTCGAGCGATGCGTTTTTGCACGAGCGGCTTAAATTTTTGATACGATGGGACTAAATTCATCGATAGTGAATTTCTCGGTTTTTATTATTGCGCGTTTATTATTTGGAATGTATTATTATTTAAATGTGTCTACGTAAAATTGAGCTTGGGAAAATTCAAAATCCCAATCCCCATGCAGTCTCAAAATTTTCTATCGAATTCGCCGAAAGAATTTTCCAAATTCGGGGCGCATTTTACAAATTTTGCACCACGCCATTTTTCAAATTCGGGACCAAATTCTCCGCCCGGCTCAGGCCGAGAAGCCGGCCGAGCGGTTGGTGCGGCGGACCGAGTCTATACAGCCGGGCGGAGCAGCAGCTCGGTAGCGGTAGCTCGGTTCAGAGCCGCTCGTTGGTTCCCGAGCGGCGGGCGGGTGATGAGGCGGTGGCGGGACCCGTTGTCGGTCGGCAGCAGCGCGAGAGAGAGCCCGCGGGTGACCTCCGCCTCTTCACCGCCTCTGCCATTCCACTCGCTTTAACCGGTCACATTTGCGGCGGCACGTTCGATTTCCATCGCGCGGGACTCGAATGAAAATTGGCGATTTTTCGAATTCAAAAAAAGGGGAAATTTTTAAACGTTTTTGCAAGAATGTCAAATTTTATAAGATTAATTTTAGTATGGATACGTCCCCGATAAAATTGAAAAAATCGGTATAAAAATGTATATCTGCCAATTTAAACAATCCCAGAAAATACATTTTTATAAATCGTAATAAAAAAACTTTTTAGAAATTTTCAAAAATTATTTTTTTCCGCGAGCAATCCTAAAACTCAACACTCACCTGTCCTACGTGTGCCGCCCGGCTTCGGGTCCTACCATGCGATCCTCCGCAGTTCCGCCACATCCGCTCATCGCCGCCGCCTCCTTGCCGCCACCTCCGCACGCCGCACCCGCCGTCATTAGTGAGCCGCCCCCCCGGCTTCCCGCTTCGGCGTTATATGCCCGGCGCCTCCGGTTTTTTACCGCCCCTCTCCGCCGCCCATCTCTTGGACAAGGACCCGAGGGCGGCTGAAGTGGAGCCGGGCGGAACGGGCGGGAGCTGTAGCTGAAGCTCCGCCGCTTCTTCTCGTTTACCATCTCGCTCGCTGCCGCCTCACCACCGCGTCGATTTCCACCGCGCCGCCGTTTCCGTCTCTGAACTGAGCCGCTCGGATTTCGCCGGTTCAGACGCGCCGTGGCGGCACCGTGGCTTGTAGCCGCTCGAGAAAATTTGTTAAAACTATTTTTTTAGGGTATTTTTTTGGTAATTGGCAGTGTTTGAATAAGTTTTCTGCATTATTTCGTGGATTTTAACCGTTGAGCCCAAATTTTTAAAAAGATAAATTAGAAACAGATTTTTAAAATTCAATTTTTTAATTTTTTTTTTATTTTGACAAGTAAATTAGTACTTTCGGGCAGCTCGCCATTTTTTTGTTTAAAACATAAAGGTTGTATCTCTCCTACCTATTTAAATCATACAAAAATGAAAATCGGATCGGAGGTTAGGAAATTTCGTCCTCCCACAAGGCGGCAGCCTATTCTATAATCTTAAACGTCAATCTACCTCATTTAGGGAATTTTCCCAAAAAATGCTCACCGAAAAAATCGTCTAAACGATGCCTGCGATTCCAACACACGGTACTTCCGATATACTGCAGTTGTCAGCCGTTTTCGTCGCCCTATTCTTCGTCTTGTCAAACAACAATCTCCATTTCTCAACCGAGGAGCATTTCAAAATAAAAATATGCGCTTTTTTTGTTTTTTTTTTCATTTTTACAGACCTGTTTCTTGGAAAAAATGAAGCTGATTATGCTAAATTCCTAGTTAATGTGACCTTCTATGAAAGATCAAAATTTTCCCATCAAAATAAATACCTAAACCTTGAAAGAAAAACCAAAAAACCCAAAAAAATTTTCCAAAAACCACCGCCCGATATTTCTTCCGCCACCCAGCGAGCGGACGTCCGCCACGCGCAATGTGAGCCGCCCGGCCGCCTTGTCGCTCGCATTCACCTCGCCGCCCGCACCGCACCACCGCCCGGCACCCAACGCAGCGCGGCATGTCGATCCCGCCTTCGCGTCCAATCGGCCTCTCCCCTCTCGCTTGCGCGTCTTCAAGAAGCATCCTCCCTCTCTTTCGCCCTATCTCTTGCCACGTAGACCTCACTTCCCACGTCGGCCGTTTCCAGCCTCCGCCGCCTCATCACGCCGCCCCTTCGGTAAACAATAAACCGGGCGGCGAGGAGGGCGGCTGTGGAAGACGCGCCGTCGAAGATGACGGCGGCTGCGACTTGCGGGCGATGCGCTCTCTCGCTCCCTCGCTCTAAATCTCCGCCGCCTTCTCGATCTCCGTCTTTCTCGCACTCTCTATCTCCGACGCTCGCGAATCTCCATGACTCAATATCTCCACCACCTTGCTCACCGTATCTCCGTTGCTCGCTGTATCTCCCTTGCTCAACGTATCTCCGTTGCTCACTGTATCTCCATTGCTCATCGTATCTCAGTTGCTCTCTATATCTCCATTGCTCACTGTATCTCCCTTGCTCACTGTATCTCACTTGCTCACTGTATCTCCTTAGCTCAACGTATCTCCCTTGCTCAACGTATCTCCATTGCTCGCTGTATCTCCCTTGCTCAACGTATCTCCATTGCTCACCGTATCTCCATTGCTCAGCGTATCTCCGTTGCTCACTGTATCTCCATTGCTCAGCGTATCTCCGTTGCTCTCTATATCTCCATTGCTCAACGTATCTCCCTTGCTCTCTGTATCTCGCTTGCTTTATTTATTACTTATATTAATTACCCTCTATTTATTACTTTATTTATACTTTATTTATTATTATCTCCATTGCTCGCTGTACCTCCCTTGCTCTCTGTATCTCCATTTCTCACTATCTATTATATCTATCTATTATATCAGATATAATCGATTCTATTATATCTCGCTATATCTCCATTGCTCGCTGTATCTCTGCTGGTATCTTTATTGACCTCTGCACCTCTCACCTTCTCGATCGTCAAAAATCGACGCCGAAATGACAATCGCTGATGCCTTGCGTTGTTTTCTCCTTTCCTAACAGACGTATATCGCTAATCCAAGTGATGATGGATCACTATCGATTTATAGTATCGATTCCAGCTTCAGAAGTCCATCCCCGAAACCAGAAAGGCTTCTCTAGCCTCCGTCGATTGATTTCTGAATAAAACTAACAATTAATGTCGAAGGTTTCAGCGGATTTTCATATTCTACCCTCCTGGCTTCCTCGCAAATGATGAAAATTTCATTTAATGTCAAGATTTCATCTACGGATAGCGGAAATTCGCACGTTTAAAATCGATTCACTTCGAATTGCATTCCGCCGATCTCTGTCGCACTCCTGAGCTCCTGTTACTCGGCATCTCGCTCAGGCTCGGCTTCGAATACCATGGCCGCATTGAGCGAATACCGCATACCATACGACCACGTGGACGGGGAGGGGGCACCCGCCCCCCACGGTTCTTGAACAGGTGTACAGCCAGGATCGGTGACAATCGGTATTCATGAAGTAATTGGTAAAATAATATAGTATAATATAGGTACTCATATTATGAGTATAGTATTAATATAGTATACAGGATAATATTCTATACTGCCTACCTATCATCATACTTATCTGCCTATCTTTTTAACGCAGCACATCGTTTATTTTTGTTAAATTCACTATTTAATCTATCCCTAATGACCTACAGAATAATTATTGGAATTTGATTATTTTTTATTCTATGATTTTTTTAAATAATTTATTATTTATTATTAACTAGCTGTACCCGGGCGGGTGCCCGTGCAAAAAAATTACAATATCAGTTGTAAAAAATTGATAGCTGTACCCGCCCGTGTCCCCGTGTTGTCACTTTTTTCACTTAATTCACTTTTTTCACGTTTAAAACTCACTTTTTTTACTTTTTTAAAACTTAAAAACTCACTTTTTTTAAATTCACTTAAATTGCCTTTCTTGTTTTTGTTAAGGCAATAAAGTTGTTTCTCATTTCACTTTTTTAAAATTAAAAAAAAATCATTTTATTGAAAATATTTAAACCTTTTTACATATTTTCACATATTTTTTGAAAATATTTGAGCCTTATTTCATATTTTCCACATATTTTTTGCAAATATTTCAACCTTTTTACATAATATGTAAAAATATTATTTTTCACATATTTTATGAAAATGAATGCATATAAATGTCACATATTTGGCATTTTTAAATACCATAAAAATCCGATCCCTAGTTATAACATAACCCCGAATTCTTGGCCTACTTTTTGTAGGTAGGTGGACCATAAGGTGGTACTTGTACGAATTTTTGCCTAGGTGAGCGAAATATATTCAAATTATGCTCGAAAATTTTCTTCAAACCCACTTAGCAAAATAGTTTTTACAAATTTTACAAAAAAAAATCGCAAAAAAGCAATGCCAGAAGGCAAGTGGGCGATACAGAAGGCCGAGAGCAGGGGGGGCTCACTCCCTACGTTCGGCTGTTTGCTGTGCGACAGTTTGGAGCGCTGCAATCGCAGTCTCCGGATACCCCCCACTCATCCCTTCCCATCTCATTCCATTCGTTACGCGATGCCATTTTGATTTAGCGATTTGTCCGTTACCACAGTCCTTCGCGATTTGCATTATTTCATCTCGAATTATTTTTTCATCTTGCAAGTGCTCGGTTGTGCAAGAATTCTTATTAAATTAGTAGATTTCGTACTTATTAAATTCAATGAGGTGCGTGGCAGAAGACTGCGGCACAAATTTCAGCAGCCATCCTCATCTGAAATTGTTTCGTTTTCCACGACTGCCGGAATGCCATCCGAGGTAAGTCACATTTTATACTAACAGTATTATAATTAATAGTATAATAATATAATTGGTATGTTGAGGGAAGCTGAAAGACAGGAGATTGGGAAGGATCTTCATCAGGAAAACTGATTTATTATTCACGCGTAATGTACTTACCTAAACATACCTAACATACCTACTTACTCAAGGAAATTTTCGGTATGACGGTCAATGAAAATAATGTCCTAGTACCTACATTAAGTAAATTATTATATACCTATATCTAATACGATTCTACTTTTTACCGTTTGTGTTGATCAAAAATGGTTGGAGATGGTTAAAAAATAATGGTTGACGGAATTTCAACAACTCCAAATTTGGGTGTCGAATCCATGGCATTTACCTCCCTAATCTTGACACAATACGCTGAGGAAGTGTGACGTCATGCTATGGTGTTACTGGCACATAACAAACGCCAAATCTTAGGTAGGACGAATTTCATTGGTTTAAATACTTGGATTCGGCATTTGTTGTGTGCCAGTGTGCCAAAAACATTTTTCATAAAAAAATAAACTTTTGCTTGCTCTGTTTCAGAAACCATGCGAATCACAGCACGAAAAATGGCAACCCCTATTACAGAAGAACTTGACAATAACATAAAAGTAAGTAGCTGATAGCTAAAAAATTAAATCCGTGAATTTGGTACCTACCTATCTTATTGAATATTTGCTGCAAAATCTACTTTAACAGTTAGAAAAATGGTTTTTACATTTTCGCATCATTATCAATAGAAGCAAAAATATTTTTTACAATTTAACTCTTTCATGGGCGATTAGAATTTTTTTTTCTAAACCCCTGAAAATTCGTAGGGTTAGCGTTTCAATTTCAAGAGTTGTAGAATCAAAATCAACGAAAAAAGTTCTTCGGGCTTTTTTTTTTTGAGATAGGAGTAGATTTTTGAAATTTCTACAAAATATCCCCGGTTTTGTGAAGTAACAGACTAAATTCGAATTTGACGTGGAGTCAATAAATTTATACTTTCCAACAGGTTAGGACGGGTATGGTCAAAGTGAGCGATGGAAAGACAAGACCGACCCCCATGAGACTTCATTTGTCGGTGGAGCTGCTGAAACTGCAAAAAGTGGAAGTTCAACCGCCGAATCAAAACATGCGACCGTCTCCCTACGCTAAGTTTCTGGAATGAACGAAAATCTTTTTGCAAGCTGATTGTTATTTCCTGTGGCTGTGATTTTTGTAATGTAACTTTGCTTTGTAATTTAATAAAATATTTTACTTTCTAGAAATTTTCAAATTTTTATGTGTCATTCCTTCTTTTGATTATTTCAACTTCAGGTTTTCCTGTTTCCCCTAAAAAAAAGGATGTGGGAATTTCCAGTGAAACCTGATGAGAAAAATTGTATCAAAGTCCCTACCCACGGGTTACGGGTAGTAACCTACCCGAGAAAAAAAAAACAAAAAAAAATTTAAAAGGTAAAGAAGAATGATGTATTGGAAAATGCCTCCCAAGAACAGTTTTGAATATTGGCGGAATCGAGATTTTAAATATTGGCGGGATTGCGATTTTCGAAGGTGATCGCAGCGCTCCAACTTGTCGTGTGTGAAACTGCTACATCGCGGAGTGGCCAATCTCTATATATCTGTAATCTCTGGCCGAGAGCTCCTGCCGGACCGTGTGCTCCTGATACCGAAACTCCTCTTTCAGGTTCAAGTCGAGGCCACGAGGTCGCGTGACGTCACTTTTTAGGTCACCCCCTCCCCGCGCTGCGGTACCGCGGCTTCCCCGTTCGAAAATATTTGGATTTTTACGAAATGTTTTTAACTTTATGAAAGTCTTGAACCGACAAAAACAGAAAACTGTCGCCGTGTCCGGGGAAATTCTCAGTTTGCCGGTAAGTTTGAAATTTCATTTTCAACAATTGTTGACGATCGATTTTGGCCGAACGGCTGAACCGATTTTAACGTTCGAAGATACAATTCGACGCAGAATTTTATGCTGTTGAATTTTGATCCGAGTCAAATGTTCCGTAGAATGCGTTGTTTACGAGTAGAACCCAAAAAACTGAAACAAGTGCGAAAAAATTGCGGTTTTTCGGGCACCAAAATGGGAAATTGAAAAATAGACTGGAAAAATATTTATTATTATACATTCCCAACTCGTTAAATGTTATACATCATTGATACGTCGTCGTACCCAAGCAGATCGATTTTGAAAAATAAATGTTTATTAAAAGCACAACAGAAAGGATGGCGAATTCGACAAACCTTATTTACAATTTTTATAAAAAACGGGACAGCTCGTCGATTATTTTTACCCGATTTCGTGACAGGAGAACAAACTGAGCAATAATCTCGAAGGAAGTTACAACGAGGTCGATTCGGGCAAAAGGGCTCAGTTGCCCGGACACCCGCAGCAGCACCGCTGCTTATGCCAGGTCAGATGCGAATTGGCAGACGCCCTGGGCCCCGGCTTGAAAACGATTTTCCCGCCCGGCTGTCGGTCCATCAGGCCGGATATCGTCGTCGACGGGCTCAACGAGTTGCGGCCCGCAGCGTCCAGGATGTCACTTATGAGAGAGGCGGCGTAGTGCAATTGCTTTACGGGTAAAACCTGCAAATCTTGCGCAAATTTTTTCCCCACGGATGGCAACGAATTCAAAAACTCGCGATTCGCTCTCGCGCATTCGTCGACGCTCGCGCACGCCGGGTTGCCGCATTTGTTCGCTATTTCTTTTGTCTCGATCGGCTTTTCTCGGTCGACCAACGCCTTTTCCACCAAAGATTCTCGTTTCCAAGGATTTTCAGGCTCGTGACTCGTAGTCGGTCGAGGAGGTACGACCCAGTTGCCTCTGCCCGAATTGTCGTAAAGCCAGGACGAGTTGTTCTTTGCAGGCGCGCGGGAACGCGTCTTCTTCGCAGGTAAACCCGCAGAGTTTTTGGCCTGTACGCCCGCAGCAGCCTGAAACGGAATGAGGGCATTTCGAGAAATTCGACAACTATCACACGAATAACCGAAGTTGCCCCGGGCGTGCCCTGCCGCCCCTCAAAGGCAGACATTGTCGAAGGAGCAATTATCGAATAGAAATGTCGAATTTCCCCTTACTTTGATCCTTTTCTTGACCTTTTTCGACGTTTTCTTCTGCTTCCCGACCATGGACGACAAATGTTGACTGTCTTCGGCCAATTTGGCCTTCACGAACATCTTCTTATTGACCATTTCCACCGAGAGTACGTCGTTGAGGGATGTCAAAAACGATTCGAGCGTAAGGAAGCCCAAAGTTTTGAAAGGAATGTCCCCGCCGATCATCGCTTTGTAATCGCCTGGAATATAATGTAAAAACATGAATGGAATACAAACATGTAAATATGGAAGTAAAAACTGTAAGCGTAGGAAGTTTTTTTGAGAAATGAATGAAAGAGAAACAAGAATTTGGAGTTTAATTATAAGTGGTCGATTGGGGTATGGGGGAAATTGGCATATGGGACAAGTTGGCACAGGATTAGCAGTGCCAACTTACCCCACTGCTGCGTTTCTATTTGTAAAATTACCAAGACAGGCTGTCTCAAAGGGAAACAATTTATAAAGAATAATTATGGAGAATTGTAATGATATTTGACATTTAGTTTCGTCACTAAAGTCTCACCGTTCAGTTCAGCGCAGGAAATGGCGCAAGGTGACGAGATCAAAAGTGCTCTCAAGTTGCTCACGACTTTTTCACGATCTCCATTACTATCCTGGAACAGATAGTCCACCTAAACTGTCAAAGGGCCAATCTGCTGCTTCAGAAAGAGCAGATCGGCCCTTCTGGCGCTCGGGTGCGGATATTTTGAAAAACGGATTTTCAAGGTTAGGTTTGCATGTCTGCTCAAGAAGAACTACCTCTTTTTGAACTATGCGAATACCTGTTTTGAGGCTGCAGCGCTGTCGTCGGTCTTTGAAGGCGCTCCGGCTTTGGGGGTGGGGGGTTGCTTTTGAGGAGCAACTTGAGCCGTGGTGGGACTAGTCGGTTCGGCCAATTTTCGAGCAGTCTGCACTTTTGGTGGATTGGTGGGAGGATCGCTCTTATGGCTTTTCGATTCAAACGGCGTTCTGTTGCCATTTTCCGGCATTTCATGTCGTCTGGGGTTTTGAAGATTGCGCAGAGCTCCTGCAGCACATGGATCGATCACCTACGATTGTGCAAATTCGTCAGACCTCGCATTTTGGGGGAGGGATTCAGGCAATTCAAAAGATGCCTATTTAGCCGATCTAAAAAACTGGACTATTGGAAGTTTTTTGAAAAATGGCTATTAATAGGTCAACATCGACTACCGAGCCCCCTAGCTCATAGAATCAGACGTTTTTCAGCGTAGCAGGATTTCCCTCTTATGTGCTCTCTTAAACGTGATAATGAAGTTAAAATGAATTAAGTACACTACTATAGGCATCATTTTTTGAAAAAATCCAGCAAATTCAACATGCGTACCTCGAAGCCGAGCTCTTTCAGGGATTTTGGTTCATTCGGTAGAACAAGTACATCTACGGGTCTGGATAACCAATCGCCAAGCACCATCTTTTGGAAAGCTGCCAAGTCGACTGAGGTCGTTCCTCCTCGGCCCGTTACGAACTGATTTGATTTCGTTGAATCGTCAATTTGCTTTTCATCACCGGAACCCGCCGATTCTTCACCGGATTGACTCTCATCCTCCGATGTACTCCAGTCCGAGTCCCTGTCGGAGCAATCGGTGGCGGGTGGTTGGTACTCAACTCCTCTCCACATAATGAACACTTTAACCTGGTGAAACATGGAAAAATCAGACATCACGTTCTCCCCAGCACCCCATCACGTATCCCAGCAGTGAATTAATGCTTGCAAGGCGATATTTGAAAGAACATGCCTCATCAACGTTGGGGTGATGGGTATGTCGAATTGGACTAATGAACGGTGTTTTTTTACTTGAGGTGGCAGCACTGCGAGCCTCCCAGGTCCTTAACTTACTCAAGATAACAGGGCGACGGCGAAGTGGTGAGACCTCGTATACAATACATCTCCATTTTGTTAAGACCGCCACTATTCCTATGGTACCCTATGTAACCACATTGAATTTTCATGACATCTCTAATGTGCACGTGCAGGTACGAAATTGGAGGTACGAGATCTCACCACTTCGCCGTCAAGGGATTCGTTGAGGCAGCATTGGTATCAATACAATTTATGTACAATGGCATTTTTTCAATTATTTCGAAAATCGAACCTTCTGGTGCTACCATACGATCGTACTACAGTTCGTCAAAAACAATAAGTACATAGAAGTCGATGCCTGGCGGCAAAAGAAGAGTAACTTTCATTGTTTTGTTGGCTAAACTGATTCGCCCTTTTCAACAATCGAGGTCTTCGCGTACGTGTTATGTGATTCACTACCGGCTCCGGAAAAATTGCGAAAACGGGGAACTTTCCCCGCTTTTTGTTTTAGTAAGGCGCCTCCAGGTACCGACTGCTACGTATTCTTTTTATCGCAGACAGACTATAACCACTCAATCATGGTTGTGAGTGTAGGTGCCTTGCGCATGCTCAGTGTAGGGTTTTTAAGCGATGTTGCTGTGACGTCAACCAAAACTTGCATTGAGCGTGCGTAAGGTACCTAAGCATTTTCTTACGCTTACGCTTCTCACTGCCACCCACTGCTATCCAGAAATTTAACAAATATGTAATCAGCACCTTAGAATCACCTTAGAATCAGCATTGCCACATGCCAATTTTTTTAATTCTGCTTCTTGCCAAGTCTCTTGCTTAAATGAAAACTTGGTCACTGCAGGTCCAGGGCACTCGATAGAGCTAATAATTTATCTTTACTTACTTGATTACTTTTCATAAAAAATGTTTTTGTCAACAATTATTAAGTACAAAAAATTTATAACTCTGGTCCTCAGATACGAACTTACAAATAATTCAGAAGAACATAGCCTGTGTGGGATTGATGTGTTCAGCAGAAAATTTCAATAGAAGTAATTGTAAAAGAGAAAAAAATTGAATAAATTTTAAGTTTGTTCTATTTCTATTTTTCCGATGCAAAATTAAAAACAATAATTGGCACGGTCACACGTATTCTATTAGGTAGGTATATCACAGCTTTCGTTGTTGTAGATCCAGATCAGATTGTCTCCAATATTGAAATGCATAACTGACCTCTGACTGATCTAAACTCACCTGGGATCCGTCAATCTGCCTTCTCATTGGCCGAGATATGCTGAAATTGAATATTCTTGGCGCCGTTTTCTCCTTCGCTCGCTTGATGGATAGGCAGACGACAACAACTACAACAAGCGATCAGCTGTTGCTGTAGCGTTTCTCCCGCTCTTGTTCTCGGTTGATTCTGATTGTTGCGAACCGCTTTTGCATGTTGAGTTTTCGTTGGATTGTTTTATTTTATCACTCTTTTACACCAACAGCTTTCTCGAACAGCCAACTGGAATTTTATCTAGTGAAATTCAATAATGACCTCAACTCGGTAGCTCGTTGTAGGCAAAATGAAGAAAACCGCTCCCCAACTGGCAGTAGTGAGTCGTGTTTCTGTGCTATTCGTTCCTTTTGATCCTTTTGAGCCCCCCAATGAGGTGATAAATGGCAAGAATGACACTCTGCCAGGATCCGAACCTGGCACCTCCTACTTTAGGCAGACGCCTTGACCCTTCTGCTACAGAGGTGCGCCCAAGTGACAGGAAAGACTCAAAAGACAGGTTGTCCACTTGTTGATCCAGGCTCTCTGTTGCCGAAGGGTTAAGACGTCTGGTAGAGAGAGGTAGGTGCCAGGTTCGAATCCTGCTGGAGAGAGAGAGAGAGGAAATGGCAAGGTTGCCCAGAGGCATTGTGTCTCTTGGATGCATTTTCCTCTAAAGATTAAAAGGGTCCAGGTTCGAATCTTGTCGGAGGTTGAAATTTTTTCCCTTTCACCCTTGATCTTATTTAAGCCTAACTGTTATCAAGTTAATTGGTGCCCGTTCACGATTCAGTCGCTGGTGGTGGGCGTATAGGTCATTCCTAAGCCGGTTTTTGGTATTTTTTTTAAATTATTTTTCAATGTATTGAGTCACCTTGTTCAGTCATAAAATTGCATTTTTTTCGATCTCTCACCCCTAAATCATAAATAAATCGGTAGATCTCGATCCCGGTTAATTTTGTTGTCTTTCCCGGTCTTGCACCCTTCGGTGGGGGTTGTCTATTACTCAGCTGTTCTTATCATTTCAGAGATCGTCCCAGCGCACTCTAACCAGCTTCTTCAGCCTGAACAACTGCAAAACAAGCGCCAAAAACATCAAAACTGAACCCGCCGCCGCTGAGACTTTGCCGGCAGTCGAATCGAAGAAACGTAAACGGGCGGTCAGCCCTCGGAAATCGCCGGCTAAAAATGTCAAAAACTCACCTTCGAAAACGTCCCCTGCGAAGGGAATTGACGATTTTTTCACTCATGTTGACGCTAAGTCGCCGATAAGTCTCGAAAAGGAATCCGTCCTGGTGGACATTAGGAATCGAGAGCTTCGGCGTTCGCCCAGGATCAAGGCGGCCCGAGGATCGCCAGAAAAGGGTGATAAGATAGCTGAAACGTTGGCCAGTCCTAGGAAAATCAAGCAAAAATTTTTCTCTCCGGCAAAGGGCGGGTCGAGCGGAAACGATGTCGTCGATCATTTGGGAGATCTGAATTTGACGAATTTGGACGACGCTTTTTTCGATTTGGACGATACCAACCTTCAACCTGTTAGTTTCGAGTAAGTTTTTTTGCGGTTTTCAGTTATTGAGGTTAGATGGTGTTTTCGAGTTATCCCCGAGGGGCTGTGAGCTGTGTTTTACCAACTGTGCATCATGTATCATGGGAGGTTACTATCATGGGAAGTAAGTAAAGTAAACCGCCGTTCCAGGCTTTGGCTTTTCGCCTGATAAGCGAAGTTGTCCCGGGCGTGCCCTGCCGCCCTCAAGGAGAAGGTCGGAACTGCAGTGCCTGAGTGTAGGCTTCTTACTTCTGTTGGCCATCGTTTCAGGAGAAATGCGGACCTCTGCACTTCACCTATTTTAGCCAATCAGGGTCTGAGGTCTGCACTTGCACCTTTTTCTTGATCTGGACTTCCATTTTTGGTGGAAGGGGAAAGAGCAGACTATGCCTTACTTAAAAAGAAACCGAAGCTTTAACGAAATTTCATATTTACGATGAAACGAGACCATTTCAAGCGTGTGATTACCTCGTCCACGTACGCCCCATATTCTGGTTTTGGGACGCCTTGGTTGTTGACTTAAGTGCACCTGCAATTGTCGATTTTTCTTCCCGCAGGAATTTAAATTTAACGAAATTGAGCCGCTACAAAGTACTGAGAATAATCGATTCGCCATCGAATGACCTCAAAATTGTCGTCAAGAGCTTGGCCAACGAAACGCAGGGCTCGTGCATCGTTAAAAGTCCATGGTAGGAATTTTTGTTCATTTTCCCAAAACTCAAAACGGCGTTTGCCTTGAAAGACTTGAATGTTTTCTACCCACGTTTTGGCTTTTAGGAATTCGTCCATCGTTCGTGAGGGCGACTCTGTGAGCTTGAGAGGATCCAAAACAGACGAGGGTGAGTATCCTATTTTCTTTTTTTTTCTTCGATTAAAAAATGGTTCCATCGCTACTAAAATCTCCAGGTTGGGTGGTCGACTGGACGGGGATGTTGGTTACCAATTCGGACCATCTAATATCGGGCACTGCTATTGTCGGTTCGTTATTCTGTCGGCGGAAAGCGATCCTCTCGGAAATATTCGACGAGCTCGGCGACTTTGAGCCGAAACATCTCGTCATCGGGAGCGTCGTCCATCAGTTGTTGCAGGAGGTCAGTAATTTGGGGGTAGGAATGTCTAAAAAAAATTATCGCTCCGATCGACTCAAAATTCGCACATTTAATCTAAGGCCGGATGCGATTTTCCAGGTTTTGAGGAAGAAATTAAGGAGCCGCGAGGACATTGAAAACCTGTGCGAGGGCATTTTGAAAAATCCGGATTTCGTTTTGGAACTATTCCTCCAGAACATGAATTACGACGAGACTGTACGAACAGTGAAAAGTTACCTTCCCCAGGTGTACAACTTTATCAGCCAATACGTCACATATTCGAAAGCCCAACGTCTGGCGCCGTAAGTCATCGATTTAACTAATTGAAGCCCAGTATCTGGACGCTGCCGTTTTCCAAAAAAATCACCATCCAATTCTTGCAGTAAAGAAGCCGATTGCTGGCAAGGTGAGATAACTAATATAAGGGACATCGAGGAAAACATTTGGTCCCCCTCGCTCGGCATAAAAGGAAAAATAGATGCCACCGTTCAAGTGAAAATCCACAATAAGAGCAAGGTTTGTTGTGAAATAATTAATTAATTTCCACCTCCTTCCACTGTAGCTCCGCTTACTCTCCTACTTCCTCCACCTACTCCTCTACCTCCTTCTCTCCCTCCCCCCTACCATGCTCCTCCCCTTCCTCAAATCCTCCTCCCTCTGTAGCTCCTCCCCTACCTCCTTCTCCTCTCCACATCCCCCCTCCCCTCTCACTCATCCCCCCTCTTACTCCACCTACTCAATCTACCGCTCTTCCCCCCTGTAGCTCGGCTTCCCTCTACCGACTCCTCCTCACCTCCACCTCCTCCCTATGTAGCCTCTCATCCTCCCCTACCCCCTCCCTCTGTTTCTCTCTTGTCCTCCTCCTCCTCCTCCTTCACATCTACCTCTTCCTCCTGCCCCTGCACTGTTACCTCCTCTTCCTCCTACTGCTCCTCGGCTTCCTCTACCTCCTCCTCCCTTTCCGCCTCATCGTCCTACCCTACTCTTACCTCCTCTTGCTCCTCTTCTACCTCATCTTCCTCCTTCATTACCTCCTCCCTGTGTAAACAATCTTCCTCTCTACCTCCACCTCCTCCTCCCTCTGTAGCTCCTCTTCATCCCTCCCCTTCCTCCTCCTCATCCTCATCTACCTCCTCCTCCTGCTCCTATACTTTCATTTTCTCATCCTCCACCTGCTCCTCCGCTTCATCAACCTCCTCCTCCTCTCCTACCTCCTCTTCCTCCTGCTCCACCCCTTCGCCTATTCCTCCTCCTTTCCTCTATACTCTCCTTACTACCTCCTCCTCTACCTCTGCCTCCTCATTCTCTCCCTCTGTTATTCATGTTTTGAAAAGAATAGTCTCAAAATTTGAATTTATCCAGGTTTCTTATCCTATATTCGTGTTCAATACTTCCAGCTGATGCCTCTGGAATTGAAAACCGGGAAGGTATCATTCAGTATTGAACACCGTGGACAGGTTATACTTTACTGTATGCTCCTCAAGGAAATGGGTGAGTTCGTCGATTCAGGTCTCCTGCTGTACCTCAAGTAAGTTTGTTTTGAATTTGAACTTGAATCAAGTGTTGGAGTAAAAACTTAAAAGTAGGTTTTTAAGTTATCTGTTTTTTTTTTTAATTTGACTGATTTGTTGAAAATGGAATAATTCAATTACCTTATTTCAATCATGATCTGAGTTTGAAAAATAGGTATTTCATCATATACCGTCACCCTACATTAGCATTTATTCAGCGTTATTAGAATTGTTAAAGCGCACGACTAAATCGGAAGCCAGCACTCAAGCCAGCAGAAGTATCACTCTGGCGGCAATCGAACCTCGCATACTCCGATTTCCAATCAACTACTGGAATGCAGTGTTGTCCTATATTTTGTACCTCAGGGATAAGGAAACCCTGCAAGAAATCAAGGCTGAAGACGGCGCCAGGGAGATGAGGGATCTTATCCTTCTTAGGAACAGTCTGTCCAGCGGTATCCTAGAGCTGGGCAACCTTCGTCCTTCGGAAAACATTCGCCTCCCAGAACTGCCGCCCGTCATAAATAGGAGGTCCTGCAAGTCGTGCGGCCATCTCATCGCTTGTTCCGCTGCTTTAAAGTGAGAAATTTTCTTTTACATAGAACAACGGGTCGATCAACTTATCGAGCGATTATCTGAATTCCTGTTTTTCCAGACACGACGGCCTTGACACCTTGGACGATAAACACCTTCTGAAAACTCTTGCCCCGGAAGTGACGAGTCATTTGACGGACGCGCATTTGAGTTACATTTTTCACTTTATCGGCCTTCAATCGCTTGAGAACGGCCATTCCAAACATAACATAGCCAACATATGGTCCGAAGATCCGCTGAAGCGGTAAGTACTGAAATTTTCGAAAATAAGGATTCTAGCCTTTCTGGTTTATCAGGAGGCACTCGATCCACCGAAATAGGCCAATTTTGCCACAGGTTGATAATCTCTTCTCTATGCTCAAATGAAATAACCGGCAAGTCCATAGCCTTCCTTATTTTTGGGTAATTATAAGGTTTTCCCGGCCTCCTGTAAAATTTCTGCAAAAATACATACTCGGCTTTGCTTATTGGCTGCCCGTAGATTGGAAAAATTGATAATTTTGTGCTCACTGTAATCGTATGCGTTGATATTATTACTACCATGAGAATTGAACCTACGAACCAAAATTTCCATAGAACATTTAGGTTAGAAATAATTGATTATTTTGCCAGGGAGGAGAACCGCTCCTGCGTCACGGGTCTAGTCGTCGCATCGTCCACCGTGACGTCGAAAGCTCGGTTCGAGACGGTTTTCAAAAAAAGAGACAACTCACCCATCGAAGAGATTTTCGACTTGGGCCAGACAGTTATCGTGAGCTCGACCACTCAGGTTGCCGTTTGTTTCGGTTTCATCGCATCGATCACGCCGCTCAGCGTCACGCTAACGGTGGAAAAGTACGGCGGTTTTTTCAAATTTTCGTCCATCAGAAAAAATCGCGCATCGTGAATTTGAAAAATTGTCGCTTTTCCGGCAGATATTTCAAAACGAACGAAGGCCCTTTCATACTCGACTGTTACGAGTCGGTTTCGGCGAAGAAGATCGCCATAAAGAACCTATCGTTGTTGCTCGATAACTCAAAACGAGCTAAAACTATGCGAGAAATCATCATCGATCTGAAGGTAAGCGTTTTAGTTATTGGGGGACACTAAATGCACTAAATTTTCGGACACGCGACTTCAACTCGATACATAAAAGGATGCCAAAAAGGTTTCTGCTCTGTAAAACCTTTATACCGCGGTGGTATTACCACCATTTTATAATAAACATGCTTGTGATGGGGGAAATCTAAGCCCTAAGCAGTGAATCAACAACAACAACATATAGTTATTTGTATGGGATTCTAACATAGACTTTTATCTAAGAGTTGCGATTCCCGACATACACATCAGCGTATCGTACCCTTTGAATCGGTAACCTCAAAGGGTAGGTAATTTCTTTTTCATTTGTCCTACTGTGTGGCAATGAGCCCATGGAGGGCAAATTTTGGGTGGATTTTCAGACTTTGACATGACTGTTGCCTCGGTTTTTTAGTTTCGGTTTGCCTTGTTTTTGCTTCTACTGGACTGAAGTGATTTCGGACACAATTATGTAAATACTTTTGTGAAAATTTCCTACTTTCGGGTTATAATCTTATCAATTCTTATTTTAACCACTAAAGTATCCTTTGCCTTGTTCGATTCGTCCACGGAGAGCAAAAATTGTGCTTGCGTAACTATAAAAAAATCACGTATTAACCAACTCCCTATGATTTTTTTTGTAATTCGGTGGGAAATTGCTGTTTTTATAAATCTTGGTTTTCAGCTGCCGACATTCGCTCCCAAAGTGAGCAGTAAAATAAAGAAAGTCGGCATGAAAATATTGGAGAAACTCAACAAAGAGCAAGTCAGAGCTTTGCTGCAAGCGGTTTCCGCTGATACGTATATCCTTATTCAGGGTATGCCCGGGACAGGTAATATTTCGTTTACTCTATGATTTTTTACAGCACTGTAATTTCAGTGAAGTGACTTGAAACCCAAAAGCCTTCAGTTTTTGGCAATTGGAGGTTTTTGGTAAAAAAAAGTACAAAAAATTTCAAAAAAAGGTTATGCTTGCGGGAGCAGCCTTCCTTAGCAGAGCAGCAACTGGATGGGGAAGTTAAGCAAAACGTCGACAAGGGCTCGGAGTCAGTTTTTGAGGAACGATCCTTGCAGCCATGGGAAAATCGCCCAGAACCGCTAAAATCGCCCAGAGGGTTCTTCATTCTTAATACAACAACAACAACAAAAAATGTACCAAAACGATAACACGATTGTTAAGAATGTCAGCCTCTCCGGGCGATTTTGGCGGTTCTGGGTGATCTTCCCATACCTTAACCTACTACCTAAGAAAAAACCTGAAAAACTCTTCGCGGGTAACGCGCTGTTCAGGAAAAACAACAACAATGCGAGCCTTGATCGAACTGCTGGTCCTGTTGGGCAACCGGGTGCTCGTATCGAGCTACACTCACTCCGCCATCGACAACATACTCGTCGGACTAGTCGGCAAAGTGAAAATGATGAGATTCGCTCCAACGCATCGAGTCCATCCCAAGCTGAAGGACTTCACGGAACGCGCTCTGGTGGCGAAACTGGGCGACAGCCCTACGCACGAGTTGCTTGAGAAAATGTACAGTTCGCAGGTCGGTTTGAGTTTTTGCCTTTATTATCGTGCGTTTTCAAGCCGCAATTGCCCGAAAATCGTAGCCTCTATATGTACATAACCCGTATAACCTTCATGCCTGCTGGCAACGAGGTACCATTGATATCGGGAATTTTCCATATTACATCAGGAAGTATTCGGCGTTAGCTGCCTGTCGGCTGGCCACCAATGGCTAGCGAGACAAGAGTTCGACGTTTGCCTGGTCGACGAAGCGTCGCAAGTCACTCAGCCGGCTGTTCTCCGTCCACTGTTTCTGGCGAAGAAATTCATCCTCGTCGGCGATCCCAAACAGCTGCCGCCTCTTGTGATGAACAAACAGGCCAAGTAAAGGAATTCCAGATGGTTTAAGGCCGTCAGACCGTTCCCCTCCCCATCCCACAGAACGTCTGTACAGACCGATTCATTGTTAATTTCAAAATGCGAATTCATTGTCGATTTTACGAGCAACAAGGTCCCGTAGATCAATAACAAACATCGATAAAGCAAAAGTGGAAGTACCCTTGCGATCAGCCGATCAGAGAATAGGGTCTGGACAGACGGTCTGTGGGATGGGAGGGGAACGGTCTGACGTCTGATACGGCCTTCACACGTCAGACCATTGATTTCCCTATCTTACAGACGTGAATTTGCAAGTTGAAATTAGGTACCAATGAATCGGTCTGTACAGACGGTCTGTACAGACAGTCTGTGAGATCGGGAAGGGGATGGTCTGATACGGCCTTCACACTTCGGACCGTTCCTTTCCCTATCTTACAGACGTGTTGCAAGTTGAAATTAGCTACCAATGAATCGGTCTGTACAGACCTTCATCGGCCTGTACGGACGGCCTGTGGGATCCGTCTGACGTCTTATATGGCCTTTTCTGTTGAACTGAACTCCATCGCGAATTTCTCATTTTTCGAGCGATTTTCCAGAGAATTCGGCCTGGACGTGAGCCTTTTTCAGCGTCTGGACCGTCCAGCAGTCACCACTCGTCTGACCCGTCAGTACCGGATGAACCGGCCGATAAACGATCTGGCCAACCGAGTTTCGTACGATGGATTGCTCGAGTGCGGATCTGACGCCATAGCCACTGCCACTCTAAACTACGCGGGCGAGGTTGGTAACCGGATAATTTTGAGTTCAAAAATGCTAACCCCCGGTTATGCTACGGAAAGAGCCCCTAGCTTTTTTGGAAAACCAATATAGGGGACTTCTGTCCTCTGGAAAATGAACATATTTTTGGAAAATTTGGTTATTCTGGCAGCATAATATGGCACTATTGCTGGCAATCTTCGCACCCATGGTGTGTGATGAAAATATTTTTGATTAATTCAAATTCTGATACGAATATAATGAATATGGGCCTTAAAATCTCATTTTGAGTTCTTAACTCTCTTAGTGCTTATCTCTGATTCCAGACTACCCGATCTGAAGACTGGATCGTCCGCCCGTTGTCGAAACATATAGACGACTCTATTATCATTGTCAACATGAAGGGTCAAAAAGAATCTTCTAAAACCGCTGAGAACCGATTGGAGGCAGAAGTCGTACTTCAAGTGGCCCAGGAAATGGTGAAAGTAAGGATGCACTGCCAATCCGTACCAAATTTTGTCATTTTTGAAAAAATGTTGGTAGGTAAATCTTTCGTCGGAGATGATGCCAAAAAATATTTGCATTATTCTAGCTAGGTGTACCATCGGGCAACATCGGCGTGATGAGCACGTACAGGGAGCAGGTCGACTTTTTGAAAAAATCCTTCAAAGGGACAGACGTCGAAGTCAACACTGTCGATTTGTACCAAGGGCGCGACAAGGAAGTCATTATTTACGCTGTGTCGTCCGCCTCTTCGCAAAAATCTGAGGTAACTACCTTACTCAGAAAGGCTTGAAATTGAACAGAATACTGTTAACTTGCATCATAATAAAAGCTAGCTGAGCAACGGCCAAAAAACCGCAGAATTTTAGCAATTTTTCCTGTTTTTTGCATAAAACTCATTAAAGAACAGGTTTTTCGATAAAACTCGCTATTACCATTTTGAAAGTGGATAAAATTTGCTATACTTTGAGCTGTAATGGAGCTCTGCAGCTGCAGTATTCCAGGGGATACAGCTCTTGGAAAATTCCCAATTTCTTCCAAAAAAAAAGCAGAATTTTTCTAGCGCTGTATCTCCCGAACTACAGCAGCTACAGAGCTCCATTAAAGCTCAATACGTAGCAAATTTTATCTACTTTCAAAATAATAACAAGTTTTAGCGAAAAACCTTCCATTTAATGAGTTTTATGAAAAATAAATAAAAACCCGGAAAAAGTGCTCAAATTCTGCAGTTTTCGGGCTGCTAGTTCACCCTTTTTTGTTGCGAATCTATAATTGAAGGGTAAGGGGAAGGAACGAGGAATGTCACAAAAAGTACTTTTAGAGAAAAAGCAGGTTTTGTATTTGAAATTCTATGTTTTTTCCCCTTACACCGAATCTTTCGTTGCTTCTCAGGGCGACATTTATACTTTTTTACCCTTGGAGTTTCACTATACGGTTAGTACCTTTGAATTCCTACAAAATGCGCTATTAAGCTTGTTTTTGGGAAAAATGGACATTTCCTGTTCTTTCCCCTTACCCTTCAATTATATTATCTAGTTGATTAACAATGGTGGCTACGCCTGATTTTACATTTTTCGAATTTCTATTCCAGGCGGGTATCCTCTCTAATATGAACCGATTGACTGTAGCGATCACTCGAGCGAAGAAAAAACTCGTCATCGTCTGCAATGTTGCTAGCGTTAAAACCTGCGACAACTTCGCCAAATTATTCGCCAACGTACGTCCTGAAAACATTGTTGACGGGCCGAACGAAATTTCAATTTTGTAAGAATTTTATATTTTTTCACAGATAGGTATTTATCGTTTTTTAAGCGTTGTATGAAGTTTAGAATAAAAGTTTTTAAATTTTTCGCCGATTTCACCCAACAATTTATGAGTACAGTGGAGAAAATGCGAAGAGGCGTTAAAAAAGGAAATTTATTGAACTCAAATTTACAAAATTATCCGAAAATATATACATTACTCCACATCAGAGATACCATCGTCCACTTGTTGGGGTGAGTCTTCAGCTTCGGATTCGTCTTCCTCTTCGACTTCCATGGCCTCGTCTTTCTCCGAGGCTTCGGGCTGATAGACGGGGAAATGTTCCGGATTTGGCGCACCGTATGTCGCTGCAGGTTTGCTCGTTTCGGTTTCCATTTTTTGCTCAGTTTTCGCCTCGGTTTCTGTCGGTTTCGACTTTTTCGGGTCCGGTTTGTTGCCGTAGGTTTGAGGGGTGTCGCCGTAAGTCGGGCGAGGTTTCTCAACGACGGGGTCCTCTTTGGTTTCGGAGATGGGGTCGCCGTATCTTTTTGGAGCAGCGCTGTACACCGACTTCTTCGGCCGCGCCTCTTGCTCGTCATCGTCGTCGGAGTCGCTCCCGGCTCCAGGATGCGACGAGACGAAGTTCTCGGGGGCACGACCCGTTTGCTCTCCGGGCCGGTACCACTCTTTTTTCGACTGATAGTATATCTGCTTCATCGAAGCTACCTTGTCCTGGTAGAACTTGTAGACGAAGCTTGCCATCTCCGTCATGCCGGATATGGTCTCTGGCGGTGTTCCCAGGCCGTGGTCGACTTCACGCATCGTCGGGTACTGCTCCGCCGGGTAGATTTGCAGATGGAGCGGCTTCACAGCCAACTGATCCATGGCCATGCGAAGCTCGAAGCAATTGAAGAACAGTCCGGACCGTCCGAATATGTACAAGCCGAGTCGGGCTCGGGACAGAGCGACGATGAGACGCCTCACGTCCCTCAGATGACCGACAGCCCGGGTTCTCACTAAAGATAGTAGAACGTAGTCGTTCTGTTGTCCTTGGTACTTGTCCACGGTCGTCACTTTGTGCGGCTTGCCGATCAACGGATTCGAAGCGCATCTCGCGTTCACCACGTCCCGAATCAAATGTTTCTGTCCGTTGTACGTCGTCAATATGGTGATCTTGTGGGCCGGGTATCCCAGCAGCCTCATGAACATGAAGACAGCGACGCAATATTCGGCCTCGGCCAAATTCTGGTAGAAGTACGGGCTGGGCTCGGATTCGCCAACGCCGTTAAAGTCTTCGACGTTGATGAATTGGTATTCGTGGCGAAAACCGGCGTTGGCCACTTGGTATTCGCGTTTCTTCACTACGTGCGGCAGGTTGCCCAAGTTCTTGTAGCGCCATTTGTACAAATCGCAGATGCTCGGCCTTGCACGTCCTTGAGCGTCCAAATCCACCGTCGGCACGCCCAAACGGACCAGACGGGTGAAAAGCGACTGCTCCATGTTGGAATACTTCTGAAAGGCCATATTCTTGATGACGGGAGGCAGCTGGTTGTGATCGCCGATCATTATCCACCGTTTCAGACGATTGAACCCGTCCTGGACCGTTTGCACCAACAAGGGTATGAAGGTTTCGATTTCAAGAATCTGCGCTGCTTCTTCCATCAGGATGTTGTCGTACTTAAATCCGATGTCGACCAATTCAGACCGCTTCAGCGCAGCGTGCGTGCACGTCATCGCTATGATTTTCGCCTCCTTAACCAACAGATATTTCGACCTGTCGGGCCCGCTTCGCAGGAGTTCGAAAGCTCTGAATTCTTCGAGTTGAGTGAAGATCTTCTCGATATGTCGGAAGCAGCCGTCGGCTTTGTCCATGTCCTCCTCGTAGGACGTTCCTTTGAAAAGCGGCTGAGGTGCGTCCGCGAAGAAAGACTTGAAGGGAAACTCCTCTCCTATCTTTTCGACAGGAACTGTTTTGCCTTTGCGAGGAGCGGTCGAATCCTTGAACTGCTCCCATTTAGCGTAGACGTGACTCAGGTAAAAGTATCGTGCTGTCTCGCAAGTGTACGCCATGTCACCTTCGACGCCGAGACATTTCTGCAGGCGTTCAACGTCTTCGAGCAGTTCGATTCTCTTGGCCAGTACGTAGTTCACTCGGCCGTAGCGGCTGAAGTCTTTTTCGGTTTCCAAATCGCCTTCGCCGTGCCCGAGACGTAGCAGATGACGATCTTCCACGTCCAGCATGATGATTTTCTCGAAAAGTTGATTCAACGCTTGATTCGAATGTGTCACTATCAGAGTCCTTTGATTTGGAAAATTGTGGTAGATGTTCGATATTATCTGGACGGCGACGTCTGTCTTACCCGTTCCTGGGGGTCCGACGACCATTGTTAATCCCGGCTGCATTCCCGATCGGATCGCTTCTATTTGAGTTGGGGTGAACCAGACGGAATTCCGCTTGAGTACGTTCGACGGGTACGGACCTCGGTTGGGAATGACGTGCGGTTCGACGACTATACTTCGACTGAACGGCTTCGTCTCGTCATGTTTGTGCAAAACGTCCTCGAACGTCAGTTTAAAGGGCGGCACTAGGTTTTTCGGATCGTCGACTTTAACTTTGATTTCGTAGCCGGGGAAACTCGATCGTAAATGGTCCATGTTGAGGAAGGTATCGTTGAAATCCATGGTCGCAATCTCGTTTGGCATACGGGTGTAGTGCGCCGAGCCGGGGTCCCCGTACCCCAGCAGGATGTCGTGCAACCAATCCGGGACGATGCAGTCCGTGTTCATCAGCTCACGTATCGTCTGCAGGACAGCCTTGAAGTTGTTCTCCTTCGGTTTCCGACGCAGGATGACGTTGAAGTTCTCGTAAAAGTCGTCCTCGCCCTCGTTTATCAGTTCCATGTCCAACTTGTACTGGTTGGAATCCAAAATCACGCGAAACGTACGAGTGTCGCCCTCGAGTTCCGGCTTTACGTCAGGTATATCTTCGATTATCTTGCCGGTATTGTCGAGCATACCTTCGATTTCGCATCCGCGCACGTATTTGACTCCGCTCTGTTCCAAGAACGGGAGTCGGAAATTGTACTTCGTACCGATCGGCATTGTCGGCTTGATAGCGACTAGAAAACAGACGTCATGTTTGCGCAAGTTTTCCCACTCGGCTTTGACGTCGGCTTTAACGTTCAAATTGACGGTAACGTCAGCGCGGACTCGGGATGGGACGGCTTCGCCGATATTGGGCTTGGTCACTTCAACGACGACGAAACTCACAATAGGCTGCGCCATTCGGGCCCAACCTCCAAAATAAACGCCGCCTAGTTCGTTTTTCCAAGGGCTCAACCGGCTGATGCCGTCTTCGATGTCCTGTTTGATCTCGTAAGTCGATTCCAAACGGAAAAGGTTGAGATTCCTGAGTAGATAGTCGTGCAACGTGAGGAACTGGAGGTTCAATTTGGGCAATGCCAGGCAGCCCTCGCCGCTGTAATACTCGGACGGCACGATATTCTCATCCCAGATGATATCCTCGGTCGGGTAAAGCGGCGTGTTGTTGATTTCCATCAATTGCGAAATTCGCCTTTCATGCTTGAACGCCAGCAGTTCCAGGAGAAATTTCGTATCCGTCTTGTACCAGTGCTCTTCACTCTCACGGTCTTTCGGCGGGACCAAGTTCAAATGCACCAAAACGCTGCGCAGATTGTCCTGTTCCAGTTTGGAGAAATGTTTCAAGATCGCGTCTCGAGTATCAATACTGGCGACGTTCGCCAGCGCGAAATTCAACATCGATGGAAATTTGGCGAAGATCGCCTTCTGCAGAGAAGTGACGGAATCGTAATGTATACGAGACATCTGCGCGTCGGTAAGGCAGTCGCCGGTGACGTCGTTGATCTCGAACCGAGAATAGAATTTCAATATTTCCATCAACTGGAGGAACAATTTGCCTTCGGATCGTTTCGCCAGATTGGAAAGCTTGCAGCGCAACACCAGCTGGCAGTCGTCGAGGAGAACGTTGAAAAACCGTCTAGTCGGCAGAGAGGCTTCCAAATCGATCAGCAGTTCGAGGAATCGCTCGCAGAACTGCACCTTGGACTCTTCTATGTCACCTTCCAGCGGAATGGCCTCCAAATGGTTCAAGAAGTTGAGCATCAGATTGTAAAGCAGACGCCTTTCCCAATCCGCGTTCTCTTTCCGACTCTCGTTTTCCTTTTTGAGGATTTTATTGAAATTTTTCCTCCACTTGGGCGCGTTGCTGAGTTCGTATTCGCGCCGCAATTGGTGCAAGCAGACCCAGGTGGACAGGGAGAGCAGCCGTTTCACGTGGTCGCGAATGATGTCCACTTCTATGCTGTTGAACGTGTTGGTCAGGAATACCGTGAGGGCGGTCTTCTCCACGAAGCAGGAATTCTGCTCCAGAACTCCGTGGAGCACTTGGTTCAAGAAACCGTCGAGATGAGTGGAATCCTTCTTCACGGCCGTCCAGGCCATGACCCTTTCGCGGAATTTTTCGTTCATCATGACCACGACGGACATCATGTGAGCGTAGGAGCTTTCGCCGGTCACGTAGTTCGGCCAGAGGTAATTCTCCAGGTACTGGCTCACCTCGAGCATCATGATGCGCCTCACGTTGAATTTGGTCCCTTTGATTTCCTGGGTGTAGATCAATTCGACGATCGCCGGATCGAACGGCTTCTGCTTCTTGACCGGGTGAGGGGCCCAGTAATCCTGAGCCAGCTGAGTTATCCGGTCGACTTTGATTTCGTCCAAGGTCGGAACAGCGGCCGTCTTGGCTTTGGTCGGCAGTTGAACGGATGTCGCCATTGTTGGTAAAATTGTTATTTTAGACTAAAACAAGCCGAAACTAACAGTCATCACGAAACGTACACGAGAGTACAAAACCGCTTGCTTACGCTTACCTCCGGCTCGGCAGAACATTTGCTCAAATTCTTCACCAGGAGGAACCATTAAGCATCTTCACTCGCTCTTGATTTTCGGGAAAAGTTCAGATTTTCTTGGAGACTCGACCTAATATCAGAGGGAAATAAATTACCGTAAGTTTTGGACGAAATAAAATGGCAATCAACTCAAATCCGCAGCCGCGATCGCGCAACACAACAATGGAAGTGCAACCTCGTGAATGCGGTTATCCTTATCAACGAGTTGTCTTCTTCTTCTCTTTTTTGTGTCTCATCTAGACGCCATGGCGAACAGTGTTTATTTTAATCATTGTTATTTTTTAATGTTATGTTGTTGTTCTTTATGTTTGTCCTGTGCCTTTTTTTTAATGTTATGTTATTACTGTTCTTTCCATAATTTCTTTCTTTAACGAATCTCTCGCAACGACGAGTAACGAGTTCTCGTTTTCGGTCTTTCGCAAGTATTCACCATGACAGACATAGGTAACTATTCGACATCGTTCCCCTTCAGCTGATCAAATTTCCCGAGGCATTTGTAGGAACGGCTTGAGTTTGAGGGAGTCCAGGAAACAGGAATAAAATATTCAGGACCGTTTTGTACGGAACCGGTATCTCGATCCATTCAAAATGGTCAGTGCTGCGCTCTCAAGGGTAGTGGGAAAAATAGGAAAGCACCAACGTTTTCCTCTTTGGCAAGGAGGTTTGAAAAGCTGAACTACTCTTTCCTAGTACCCCCTGGGCTAGGGGTTGATAAAAGGGTTAGGGGGTCCCAGGGATGAGTATCCAGATTGGAGGTTAATTACCTGCTAACAATAACATTACCACATTGAAGCTTACTCCCCAGCTGAAGAACGCCCAGTGTTGTTCTGGAAGTTCAAATCGATGCTGGGGGCTCGAGGAAAAAGAGTACGCAACAACATTTCGGTTCAAACACAAGAACTTTTTATTCTAACATTACCATTGCAAATTTAGTTCCAATATAAATTGAATATACAAATAGAGGTGAGGTGACTGCCAACCCATTCCCGTTGAATTTCAAAGAAACTAGCGATCGCAGTCAAATAAAGTTTATAGTTCCCTAGAAAGAAAACAATTTTAAACCAATCACAGAAGATAACACGTGACCCTCGGATTCGAGAAAGAAGGATTGGGAGAAAAACGAAATTTCCTTACGTTGAGTTTACCTTAAGCCTAACTACCAAAATTCAATGGATTGTAATTCGTATATACAATGAAGCAACAACAAAAAATTTGAAAAGAAAACAAGTTTGTCAGAATCAAAAACCATAAACTATGCGCTGAATTACAAAAAAGTTAAAAACTAGCAGCGAATTTTTGAATGGTCTCTACCGTGCGCAGTCGTTAATCATGAATCAATGAATAGATTATTGGCTACACAGGACTATAATTAATTCCGAAGAATGAAAATTCCCCCCTCGTACAGGTGGATGTTAGCGGGCGTGATTGAACAAATTCGTCAATTGCACATGAGATCAGGAGAGAGGCGCATGGGAAATGCTTCAAACGAGAGAAAACTATGCTGCCGCACGTAAATAATTGCTAGCGTAAGAATTCTCCTTCGAACATAATAAATTACACGTGTATGACAACATTGCAATTATAGGTACCATTTTATGTACAAATTCATCATCGCGAACTAATAATTCCTTCACTGATAGCTGACTATAAAGAAACAATGATATTTTATAACTAAAGCAGCTCTTAAAGTATACAGGTTATCAAACCCTAACCGAGCGCAAGTAAAGGCGCTCGGTAATTAATATTTATCCGAATAAAAGCAAAACATTCGTACGATAGTCCATTCGTCAAACATTAGAAACGAGGATTTCCTGATTATATCAGTCGCAATTGTACCAACAACATTAGTTAGCGTCCGGAATTTATGTACACACAGAACGAAGATATACATAAATATACACACACTTTATACATAAACATGCGCACAAAAGAGGTTACAATAGTCAGTCAAGAAATTGAACGATTTAAAATCAAACATTACAAAGTACGAGGCCTTGGGCTGAAGAATTAGAGAGTTTTTGCCAACTCCGGGCGACTGCGGAAAGCGGGACGTGAATAATTACTTATCACCGCACTGATAAGGAATTGTGGTTAACCAGAAATTCGAGCTGAAATTTGGGAAAAACTTCGCCTTCTACCCTTGAGCAGGTAACGGAAGCGGCTGTTTTGGTTTCTGAGGGTATACCCACGATAACAAAATAACCTAAACTAAGTTACCCAGAATGTGATAACCTGAAAACGAACTTCTCGCTGATAAGAAGGTCCTCCCTATCCAGAACTGTAATGGCAAACCCTGTCCAGGCGATACAAATATTACATGGACCAATCTTTGTGGTTGTTGTACGTTGGCTTCGGCATCAGTCTTTTTCATTTATTGATCGCTGGCGCCGTGGGGAAGTTTGCAAAACCTCTCTATTACTATACTCATATCAGCCTTTTTCATTCGTTTTCCGAGTTTAGTACATGGTTGCATGCGAAGTAAGCAAACGGTAAAACTGAAAAAGTATCCGTGGCTTGAGGGCGGACGCCAGAAATTCAAGTTGATCAGTCACTTACACAAAATGGAGGACCTGAACTCAGTATTTACTTGATAGGATATTTCCCCAACAGGAGGAAATGCCACCATAGAGGAGGACAAATTAACCTATTTCGGGAGGAGATGAGAAAATATTTTGTTATGACATTTTGACGGGATTATGACCTGTTAGAGACTTACTGAAATGTTTCAAGTGTATTGCTGAGGAAAAAGCCCAGATTTTCTTGTTTGCTCATTTTTTATGTAAATGTTGTCGCTAATTTGCCCGGAACAAGTCCTGGGACTGGCTGCTCGATCAGACCCAGAGAAATTCATTTTTATTATTTGACCAGTTTTATAGCGGGGAAATATTCCACAGAAATGAGATTAAAATAAATGTGTAAATACCAAGAAATTAAATGTAGCCCACCAGCTAAAAATCAGCTCTTTTCAAGATCGGTAGGAGAAATTGGACATGATCGACTGCGCAGTATTTCAAAATACTCCTTAAGGTGGCAACACTGGATATTTCCATTAAATAGCAACAGGAATGTCCAGTGTTGCCATTTGCAATAGTCTCCTTCGAACGTTCATCAATTATTTAAGGCTATATCAGAACAAACGGCTCAACCAACACAGCTGTGAGAGATTCGATTATTGAATCCTTCAGGTCGGCGGTTTGAGCCGTCAGTAGGCATGTCCTCTGAGGGTTGAGCCGATTGTGTGATTCCCAATTGTTCAAAGAAACTAAAACCGATGAATCTATTAAAATCCCTGAACTGATACCTGAAAATCTCCAGTTTCCCCCACCAAGTGAAAATTACCGAGCCGAAGAAATGTAAAAGAACCAGAATTGGGGACAGTTTTTATCAGATTGAGCTCAAAAAACCCACTTTTCGGGCACCAACCATTCTGTGCCGCCTGATATAAATTCATTTAAAATTGCTTCAATTCATTTCAACTCAAATCGCGCGAATTTCAACAAAAAACGTAATAACGCTCCTCTGCGATTCCAACATTTCCTTTGACACGTGAATTGAATTTTTTGGTACCTTAGTGAATTCAATTTTTCTCGACGCCAAAGTAATAAGTTCGAACTCATCAATCAAATCGTAACTTCTAAATGTTTCCAAAACTGTTAAGGAGAGCCGGCGTACGGCAAGCTGGTTTCCCGCTCGCTCGTTTTGCCAGCCGAATATTTACAATGGCTTAAAAGGAATCTCTAGAGATCGAGTAAGTGTCTTATGATATATAGGTAAAACGAATTAGGGATTATTTGCATTACAAGTAGGTAAATTATTTCTTAGTGATTTCTAGTCATCCCTCTCGCTAATCACATTATTAGAACAACACTCACAAAATTCCATCGTTGGCTGAAGGCTCCACGATGGCAACCTTCCTAGGCGGCATCTGAAACATTTAGCAATCGTTAGTTGGAAAGTGTGGACTGCAGGAAAAAGACGCACAAAAAAACAATAGATTGTCAGTCGATCGGTTGTAAGTGGGGAGAAAAATGGAGTTGGATTAAAGCTAGGTCCACATGGCGTACGGTTGACCGGATCCGGTCGGTACGGTCGGCCTCTCATTGGTCGACGGGAAGGTGCACGCGGTGCGGTCGCGGTGGTGAAGGGGGCACGCTCGTCCGTCGACCAATGAGAGGCCGACCGGATCCGGTCAACCGTACGCCATGTGAACAAAGCTTTACACGGTCAGCGGCGAACGATTTGTTGCCAATGTTTCAAGTCGGGAACAAATCTGATCACCTGATAAGATCTTATCAAACGGATAAGCAGGTTGATAAACAATCTTATCAGCCAACAATTGATAACCACAATGCCCACCTGGTTTGGGGGCAGAAAATAGATCAACAACAACAAATTGATTGCTCTAGCTTTTTTAGGCTACTTTTGAGCTCTGAAGCTGTAGAAAATTTTGACTCAAAAGCTCATTTCTCTAAGCGGAGTGAAACTATAAAGGCCAAAAAGTAGATATCGGCAGAGCAACGGCTCGAGTACATGGAGTGTTCATATTTGAGTAAAAATTTCAAAATGGCTGACCTGTTATGCCGTGACATGGTCATGGCCTGTCGGGTAGGGCTGGGCACGCATCGCCCTCCGCCTCTCGCGCCGCTGACCGAGCACCAAGCGGAGCCTCTCCATTTTCCCTCTTGTCGCTCTGTTTTCGTCGCTTTCTGCCACGTGATCGCTAGTTAGAGACGATTCGGAGCTACAACCTGCACCGAAAAACGATAAAAACGTTAATCAATTTATTGCCAACGGTACGAATGTGTTCCACGCTAAGCTAATGCTGTGAAACCCTGACATCACCGCAATCAAGTAGGCGCTGAAATTCAGCCGAGATAAGCCGCAGGGCAAACGAAGCTCACAAGGCTATAAAAACAGTGAATTTTGAATAACATTACCGGCATGATTTGGTTGAATTGAGGGACTCTGTGGTGAGTGATTCTAACATATGTTTTTCTTGTGATTGTAATTGTTCAAAAAACATTTGAGAAGAATTGATGACAAATTTATATACAAAGAATCCAAATCAGCAAGAAACCATCACTAAAAATACATTACAAAGTCGATTATGTTGAACCACCCGACAAACACACAGGATTCCCTATCCCTTGTGAGCATGTTTGCCCTACGCGCTTTTGCAACTTGGAGGCTGTCGGCAATATGTCGACTTATGACGTCATAACTCCTACGGCCTATGTTCATTGAAGTGTTTTGAGTGCTTTCCGTTTCCAAAAGCCTTGAGCTGGTCTGACCAAAGACTGCGACTTGTCCATCACCCAAAATCTCTAATGTTCATTTCACTTACTCGTACTGCTTGAGGCTGTTGTTGCAGTCGAGATTGTGGAAGATGGTGGACTCTGCTTAGCGGGTTCGTGCGTCGCCGCCCGGTATTGGGGCGTGGCGCACAGTAGATCGTTCAAAATGTGAATTATCGTTGATATATCTCGCTTAGGACGGCCAAATCTGTCTTGCAGAGCTGGGTTCAGGGTCCCTAAGACAGAACAAAGGTTGATTATACAAAGTTTCTCCATCGGTTAATAAGTAGTGAGAAAGCTGCGCGAGGAATGCGTCGAATTATGAGAACTTACCAGAAAACGTGCCAGAGTATACGCCTTTACCGTGATGATGCATACTCTCGATTATGGCTCCTTGCCTCCTCTTTAAACTGCTCGCATCCTGCAACGAGAAAACCAATTCAGTTCGACGAGTCCCAGACGAAGCGAAGCTTGATATTCAAGGATTCAAGTATCACCTCAACAATACAAACCCACCTCGGCCAAGTCGCTGCTTTTGGACGTGAAGACTTCAGACGACAGCTGTTTGAGGGTTTGGGTTAAATTACGCGAAGCCTCGACCAACGCCTTTGTATCCAGGACGGGTTTACCGGTCGCAGGACTGGCGGCAGTAGCGTCCGCACTGGTGACCGAGAGGTTGCTCGCACCGCTGGCGCCAGCAGCACCGCCGCAAGAGCAATCGACAATGCCAGCTGTCGATGTCCGAGGATTAGCTCCACCTGAAGACGAAGGGATGGCAGTCGGGTGCCTCAGCGGGGCAGGTGCGGCTACGGCAACTTGCGGCACCGAAAGCGACCCGACCGAAGAAGATGACTTGATCGACGAAGTTGTAGCCACGGATGCACTGCCTCCATTATTGCTGCGCTTCACCGACGAGCCGCTGCTGCTACCGGCCCCGTTCGGAGCGACGCTCGATAATTGGAGCTGAATCAGCATCATGTGGTCCCCAAGGCGCATAGTGAGGTTCAGCGGTGCCTTTCCAGACAGGAAATCGTTCACCTGCAAACGACACAAAAATGAGAAAAACATAAAAAGGCTTTTGAGAACATTTTTTGAACGATTTTCGCAACGCTGGAAAAAGCGAAGAGGTCATCACGACAAAAGCCCCTGGTGTAAGCAGGTTCATTTTTTATTTTGAAGGTTCTTAAGCAATGATATGGGTACTCACTTGAGAATCATTGAGACTTTCAAGAGCTTGCATGACGCTTTGTTCTGGCCTCTGTGCCTGGAAAAAAACGAAATTCTGGATAAGACATCGGACCAAAAAGGGTGAATGGGTGAGGGGTCACAGTTCTGCTGTGAAACACTGTTTAGAGTAGAAAACGATACGAACAAGATGAAAATTATACTTTTTGTGAAGATGCTGGTGATAATTACCAATAAGCCGGTTTCTATGCTAGGAAGCAGCGTGAGACGACTTCCGTTCACAAGCTGATTTTCTTGAAGAGTTCCACCACGGAGTTGCCTGAAACAAAATAAGCGGAGATCAGAGCAGTTTTGATTTTTGTTCTCGATCCTGATTCCCGACAACCAAAAAAGTTTGGCGTTGTATTGTACAAAATACAATGTAGTTTGTAAAATAGTGTTTTCTGCTCTAGGTAAATACAAACAATTTTCAATTCTGCCCCCCCCCCCAGTTTTTGGCATAATAACAACAGCGTTGGATTTAAACGGCCAAAAATGAAATTAAATTTTGGAAAAATGAGGAAGAAAAACTTGAGAGCCTGTTCTCAATCATTTCTTCCCCATTGATTTTGTGTGATGGAGTGTTTTTCAATTCGTTCCAAAATCAATTTTAGCTCATCGTGTTTCAGCACAGAGTGTTTTTTTAGATGTTTGATGCAAGTGGCCTTTCACCAATATCATTCAAAATCACCTTTCAAAATATGATAAATTTTGTTTTAGAAATTCTCGTAGGTAGGTATCTAGGCACCAAAATGGAAGTGTTGTGTGGTATCCACAAACCTTTGTGGACACGTCGATCTGAAACTACAGAAAACACTTGACCTGAAACTTGATCATCTACATGGGCTCGGCACTCGATAGACATTGGACTAACAACAACAGCAACAATAGTCCGAACAGTCTGCTGCTCTTTACTGTGCAAAGTACAATCAACCATCTTTTTGCAGTACACGTGCTTGAATTGCGGGTACGTACCTAATGAATTTATTGATTTTTCGAGGCTGTGACGCTTAGCTAAGTTTTTTCAATAATTCGGCAATATTTTACGGTAAATATGCGTCAATTCATTCGTTTATTAGACTACGGACTGGTAAATTTTGATAACTTCGCAACCGTGTATCGGTCGACTCAACCAGTGAGTTTTGGCAAATTTGTCTTTTTTTACCTACCTTTACTTACCATGTTTTACGTTTTCAAGTGTTTGGTTTCAAGACATTGTTGTTTTAATACGTGCACGTACCGACAGTAGTATGATTCTGCCGTAAATCGTGTCTATCGCCAAAATATCACTGATGATGAAAAATTTATGAGTAACGAGGCCGACGTGGCACTAAAGTTGTGGTGGGACCAGGAAGCCGGAGCTTTCCCATACGACTCATCGTCGTAGGACGCAGGAAAATTATTTTCAGATTAACCTACTCTATTCATTCTATCATTATTATTAGATAGGAGAATATATTCTTAAGGCTATAGCCTTAAATCCTGGAGCCGACAGTTTAAGGAATGGCTCATGAGGAAGGCCGTTGGGATGAAAGCGCTCGGGCTACTCGTAAGAGCAAATAATCGCAAATGCGACCATATCAATAACAAGCTGATTGAACGGCCAAATTTTCCTGAAATTTTACAACTTTTAGCAAGAACGTGCAAGAATTTTCGGGAAAATAATTTTTTTTTTATTTTTTGATGTTGAACAGCAATTTTGTTACGTAGGAGTTAGTAGGTATTTGATTCAGAGTGTACACTAGACGAATAGGACATTTAACGCTGAATCCGAAAATTCCCTCAAAAGTTAACCCAAGTTGTTTTGAACCGATGAAATTTGGGGTTAACTGAAGTAAAGCGTGGTTTTTCTGACAAACGTAGAAAATCGTATCTGGAAAAAATCCACGTATTCTGCAAGGTAACGCCAACAATCCAAGAACGCTTGAATTAAGCAAATTATGGTTGGAACATTTCAAATTAATTCTTCCGAGGAGTGCTGGGTGTTATCCACCCACTAGTGGGGTTCACTGTAATTGATCGAATACGTCCGTGGAAAATTTCCTATGAATAGAATTTCGGGCCTTTTCGAATTTCGCAATATTGCACCGCCTATCAAAAATTCGACCAAGGACTCGGTGGATTTCTCAAGGTTTCCCTCAATTGGAAATCGGTCGAAGGGCCCGATAATTATGACTGAATTATGTTCAAGGGTCGGACGACCGAAATCGCGAGTTCTTCGAGGATTCGATCGATAGGCGGAAAATGAAGTCCCACAAAATTTGGAGCGACCTGATGGGGAAAAGTATCGAAAACAGCCACGGGGATAACATTGAGGTGCAGTGGCGCAAGCAGCTTGAAAGCGACTATTAAACACCGAAAGTCCTTGCCAAAGTATAGGTTAGGTAAAGATCTTTTATTGAAGGGGTTCAGCCGTCTAGGGCAGAAGGTGGAAGCGAGTGAGAAAATATGGAAACTCGAAAAAGCGAGAACAGGGTCGAAGAGGATGGATCGAATTTTCAAAAAGTCGACGACAGCCATGAGAAAGTGAAAATTCGGATAAGGCTGTAGGTACCGATGAAAAGTCGAAGGAAAAAAAGGAACTCGTAGGGATCCAAGTTTTAAAAATAACATCATGCTCATCGTATTTTCCGGGCGATTACCTTTCTCGGTGAAGCAAACAAATCCGCTCCTTGGGCACTTTGAGTCTTTTGGATATGAGTTTTTTCAAGTTTTCGATCGAGTCGTTTTTCGTGACGGACAAATCGAACTGTCCGCCCGTGGTTGGAGTGACCGAAACGATTATGTTCCCACTTTCCGCCGAGCAACCACACCCATTGGAACAAACGCAAGCTGACGGCTCGCTGCTCGAAGCTTCCATAATTCCGGGGTTTTTTCGAATTTCAGTCGGTTCCGAACTGATTCGGAAAAAAGGATCCGATATCGGAGCGCCCCAGGACAACTCGAGAGGTGACCGAGGTGGTGGGTGATACACCAATGCTATTCGTAGCCTCGGATCGCTTCGACCAGCTTAACGACTCGAATTCGGCGAATTATTTTTATTCGACGGGTTTCCTTTCCGAATTTTCAGGACTCTAGGACCGCCGCAACTTCTCGACCGGTCGGTTTGCGAGGAAAATTCGACATATACGCAACTGCACAGCACTGAGGGTTTCACTTTATTGATGAAACTATTCCGGACGGGGTAGATAAATGGCCGATTCGATTCCACCACATCAAAAAGCGTCGCGAACTCGAACACGCCCAAGTAAGTCGCGAGAGAGGACTTTCCGACGGGAAAAAGAGACAATTTCCCGAATTGAGACGGTTTTCGGTCGGAAAAAACGCCAATCCGTACGATTTTTGACGTCCCAATTGATGTTGTAACTCTTGCGAACGAATCGAGAACGACAACCTATTGGTGGAGGAACCGAGGAGGGGCGAGAGGCAACAGCCCGCACGCGCAATAACGCCAACTGCACTGACTCCTGGCCGAGTGGCGCGGTGGTGCAGTGGTGAGCTGTGGAACGGCGAATGGATTTCAACAACGGGAGATAGACGAGGCTACCCCCACCACGAGAAGGGGCAGGTTCAAGGGGCCCAGGATAGGCAGACCCTCAAGCCATAAGTGAAGATGACCTCTTCTTTTCACGGTCGTCGTTTTGAAATATTTAAAATTGAAATTTTCCGACACAATTTCGAACCTGGATTTTCGCTCGGGCCATTATTGAGGTTCGATTGCCGCTACGGTGCAAACTTGGGCTCAAAATGGCGACCATACAGATTTTGGGAAAATTGCTTCCTTCTCCGATCCATGGTCTAGGATTGTCGTCCTTGAAGGGGTCGATTCTTTAGCACATTCGCTACAATTTTTGTTATATAAACTTTTTTGTGAGCTCTACGGAAAGAACACTTTTTTCGCTTCGAATATTGTTTTAGAATTTTTCGACTTTGTCTGCGTAAAATGGCCATAAACCCCTTAAACTCTAGAGTAATTACAATAACTACCCTACCGTTGGAAAGCTCGTTAAATTTCCATTAAACGCACAGTATTTGCAGCTTTTTAACACAAAGTTAAATGAGCAAAAAATGGGTCAAAGTTGAAAATTCACCAATTTCTAAAAAGATTTTCAACGTTTATCTACGACTTGAAAAATGGAAAAATCCTGTTTTTGTTTTTGAAAAAAATCGGCCCAGAATGTCAGCGTTTCAATGGGATTTGTCATTTTTATCTACCTTGGCTTAGTATCGGAGAAATCGACGTTTAAATGCTGAAAACGTGATTTTTTGCTAGTAAGTTGGGTTTTGAGCTTATTTAACTTGATGCTTGTGAGCTTAAGATACCGTAACTTGACAGGAAATTAAACGGGCTTTCCGAAGGTATCCTCATTTTCGTAATTACGTATCTTTTAGGATTTTATGCTCATTTGACCGAAACCAAATCAATTTGACACGAGGAAACTCAAATGCGACTCAAAATTTAAATGTGAAAATAGACTGTTTTTTTTTTTGTTCGAGTTACTCTAATTTATCTCGAAAGCATAAAGGATGAGTCATTCAAATACATCGGTAACGAAATTGGTCAGTTTTTGAAACACTGAACATCAAAATGGTTAAAAAATCAAATCAAGAAAAAAAATACCTAATATTAAAAATAATAGGTATTGAAATTATTAAAAAATATCACTAAAAAAAATAATAACATAAAAAATCTACATTGCTCAAATTTGTAACATTCTTATTGAAATTTGACTTTTTATTTTGAGTATTTGGAGTATACAATGTCTCAAGGCACCTCAGTTTGGAGGATTGCCTAACCAGCCCCTTTGCTCTTTCCCCTCGTCCTGTCGACGTCAACCAACAGCTGACTCCCAGTGTTGCCACCGGTGCAAGCCTGATCCTAAATATTAAATATTTCATTCGCAAATGAACTTACCTAAAACTGTTCTAAAACAACCATACAATTAACCAATCGTGTTGATATTTTTTCTAATGCATTTTGATAGCAACACGATTATGAAACCCTTTAAAAAACTCAACTTACGAAATCAACCCACCAGCAAACTGTCAGGAAGAGTTTAACTCTCGAACTGTACACGCAGACTCAACAAACAAAATCCACCAAAAAACCCAACTCTCGGAATCGAACTTGAAACTCACATTCACCCCACATACTCAACTCTCAAACTTAGGTAATTCTCAATCTCAACTCTCAGACTCAACATACAAAATCAACGCTCAAACTCTACTCTCAAAACCAGTGGCGGCTCCTGCCCTTAAACCCAGGGGGTGCACTTAGGCCATAAGATAATAATATTATCTAGATCTATAATATAGATAATAATATATTATATTATGGAACAATCGCGAAGGGAATATGTTATCATAAACAGTCAGTTGGTCTCAGCCAAATATCAATTTCAACTAAGTAAATGCAAATTAATAGGAAAAGTTAATAGGAAGTTAATAGGAAAGTTTTGCACACTTTCACGTCTCATTATTATAAAATGAACACCAAAAAACGTTCACTAGTGATAACAGAGGAATTTTAAGATGATTACCATCTATCAATTTTCAGAAACCCTATTTTGTGAAAGTTGAAATTGAATTACCCAAGTATTGTCGGTTGCATTTCCGAGTCGTGGAGCGATTTTTAGCTTTTACCTTTAAAAGCTTAAAGCTTAAATTTTAGCTTTTACCAGTAAAAGTCCTTCCAGTGCAGGTGAGTAGCGGCCGGGTTCCCGGATTGCTATTTTCTCCTCCAAAGTAAACTTGTAAAAATTCAACAACTACCTTCACATCACTCATTTTTATTGAACCACAGAAGAAAACACCGCGATTTTTACTAAATCATATCAGTTTTCGAACTGATAAGATAAGATTACCTCGATTAGACCGCATTCGACCGCAGATTCGATCGCATTCGACCGGCTGAGCAGACAGAAAATTTGCACCTGGACGGTACGGTAAGGCATTGGCTGGCTTACTCACACACTTCAAGTAAACACAGTACACTAAAGACCAATCTGGTGTATTACTAGTTCGTGCACGAGCCGCCATCCAGTATAGCGCTAGTCCTATCCGTCAGTGATCCTGAGGCTTTGCCAATGACGTTGTTGTTGTTTTTCAGAGAGGATTAATAGGGAAGAGTTGTGTGGCAGTAATAATGTTATTATTAAGGTAGGTCACTGTTTTTTTCTTTCTCATTTTGGCCAGGGGGTGCACATGCTCCTCTGCTCCTGCCAGGAGCCGCCACTGCTCAAAACCGAACCTAACTCTGAAAACTCACCCCACATACTCAACTCTCAAAATTGATTCTCACACTCAACTCGAAGTTGAGTTTGATCTCAAAATTGAGTTTGATCTCGAAGTTGACTTCGATGTCGAAGTTTAGTTTGAACTCAAAGTTGACTTTGATCTCGAAGTTGACATTGATATCAAAGTTGAGTTTGAACTCGAAGTTGACTTTGATCTCGAAGTTGACTTTGATCTCGACGTTGACTTTGATCTCGAAGTTCAGTCTGAACTCGAAGTTGACTTTGATCTCGAAGTTGACTTTGATCTCGAAGTTGACTTTGAACTCGAAGTTGACTTTGATGTCGAAGTTAACTTTGAGCTCGAAGTTGACTTTGATCTCGAAGTTGAGTTTGAACTCGAAGTTGAGTTTGAAGTCAAAGTTGACTTTGATGTCGAAGTTGAGTTTGAACTCGAAGTTGACTTTGAGCTCGAAGTTGACTTTGATCTCGAAATTGAGTTTGAACTCGAAGTTGAGTTTGAAGTCAAAGTTGACTTTGATGTAAAAGTTGACTTTGATGTCGAAGTTGAGTTTGAACTCGAAGTTGACTTTGATCTCGAAGTTGAGTTTGAACTCGAAGTTGACTTTGATCTCGAAATTGACTTTGATGTCGAAGTTGACTTTGATCTCGAAGTTGACTTTTATCTCGAAGTTGACTTTGATCTCGAAGTTGATGTTGATGTCGAAGTTGACTTTGACCTCGAAGTTGACTTTGAACTCGAAGTTGAGTTTGATCTCGAAGTTGACTTTGATCTCGAAGTTGAGTTTGATCTCGAAGTTGACTTTGAACTCGAAATTTAGATTTATCTCGAAGTTGACTTTGATCTCGAAGTTGAGTTTGAACTCGAAGTTGACTTTGATCCCGAAGTTGAGTTTGAACTCGAAGTTGACTTGAGAAAAAATGCCATGAATCAAATCATTTGGGAAGAAGTTGTGGAACCCCATAATTCGAATTAGAAACTCAAATCAAGGGAATGGAAGTTGTCAGTTCCACGAAAGTTTCGTGGAACTGACAACTTCCATTCCCTCAATTTGAGTTTCTAATTCAAAAAATGCCATATCCGTGCCCCAGATGAATGAGATGAAAGAATATTGAAATTTTGAATCCTCAAAATCAACGCTCGTATCACCTGTGCTAGGCTACAACGCACCCCAAATGCTCGCAGCCGTTTCGATTTTTTTTTTATCAGAATCAGATATCTCATTTTTATGTTCGAAGGCCGCGCCGCACGGAGCAAGAGATAATCGATTAGTAGACATAGCCTTGCAAAAACGTTGGCGCGGAACTATAATCGATTAACTGCCATATTTACAATCGATTTTCTTACGTCGACTGTGATTCCTTTTTGGGACTTCTCGCTTTTTTTTTATTAAAAAATTATCATTGTCGCATTTTTGTTTTGCAATTTCGCCTCACTGAACGTTTGACTGTTATTTTTGATGGAACAGATTTCCTGTTTGGCCCATCGGTACAGTTTCATGGATTGGATGGTGAAGTCTACAAATAAATTCCTGTCCTCCCTGATTCTTGGCAGGATTTCGGAATTTTGAAAATAAAGTAGATGGGTGTTGGTTGTGGTGATAGTTGTGTCGTGGTGGTGAGGGTGGTTGGTGGTGGGTAGTTATATAACAAGATATCATGGATTTAGCTCTTAATTTTACGTTCATACCTATTGATGGAAATATTGTGCGTTATCTGATTGTAATCGATCTTCGTAACCTCTGATTGTAATCGATCTTCCCGATTTTAACGGTGAATCGATCCAGCACCTTCAAATTTTGAAAAAACCAATATTATGGATTATGAAACGGATACAAATTTTTGTGATCCCTGGGTCCAACTCACGGCGCTCCCGATTCCCTGAACGTATTGGTGACAAGTGCCTGGGTGCCTTTTTTACAACCAATCTTACCCTCTATTCCAATGATTACCCATTACTTATTGATTTAAGTCCTGACCTATCTTATTCCTAGATATATTCGAGACCAATGTAATTCAGACGCATCGAAGTTGTCAATTCATGCCTGCCCTAGCTATTAATCGATGTCTCCTCACGATCGAACAATCGATAGTGGCTTCACCATAAATCGATTGCTCGATCGATACCTTCATTCCCCGCAGTGTTTCCATACCAAACATTCCATCGACCCCTCTCTCGGCGATTTCACGACTTCCCTACTTCTCCCAAATGTCAAACATCGTGGTATTCGGTTGAATTTCACCCCGAAAATCCACTTTATTCGCCGGATGAAAATTTTCAAATTCGTTCCCCACTGACGACCAACCGACGAGGTGTTCGACGAAGTGAAAACATCCGTACTTTCATCGCCCAGGTCATCGTAAAGGTAAGCGAGCGAAAATCAATAACGTACTTTTGCCCCAGTCGTACGATTTTCACGTTATTTCCTCGTACTAACCTTAAAAAGGGACAGTACTCTGAGCAAATCGTACGATTTATTTCGATCAACAATCATTACTTGAAGTGTTCTATTTTCCGACAGGGCATGGAATCAGCAGAAAGTCCGCTGGACGTTCTATCGAGGGCAGCCACCATGGTTCAAGACAACATATTACCTCCTTCTTACGGTTAGCAATGTTTTTCTTACGGTTACCATTTATTCGATTCGAGTCGTTAATAGGGACCCCTGTGCCTCCTGTGTGGAGATTATATCAGCAGTCAGCCCATTAGTTGTATGAACAAAACAAGTGAAAATGGCCAGAGAAAGTGGTGTGTCCACTACCACCACCACCGAGTAATCCTTAGTATAGAGCGTGGATATACAGGGTGTTCACGCTTATCTTCCTTTGTAGAGTGAATCTTTCAGCTCATTTGCTACAGTTTTTGTTCTATAAAATTTTCTGTGTGCCCAAGGGAAAGTGGACTTTTTTCGTTTTGAACTTTTTCTTCGTGTTTTCGATTTTGTGTCAGTAAAATGGCCATGAGTCCCTTCAATGTTGAAGTAATTACAAAAATGATTATACCGTTGGAAAGCCCGTTAAATTTCCTATAAGCTTACGGTATTAGGATTTTTTTAACATTGAGTCAAATAAGCAAAAATATGCCGAAAGCCGCAAAAGCTTAAAACATATTATTATTTTTAACGTTTGTTTAGGACTAGAAAAAAAAGGGAAAATCCCGCTCACGTTCTCTCTTTGATGGGGTCATTTTTTAGCTCATTTGCTACAGTTTTTGTTGTATAAAAGTTTCTGTGAGCCCAAAGTAAAGTACACTTTTTCCGTTTTGAAATTTTTTCTTTCGCGTTTTCGACTTTGTGTCAGTAAAATGGCCATAGGTCCCTCAAATGTTGAAGTAATTGCAAAAATGATTATACCGTTGGAAAGCCCGTTAAATATTCCTATTAGCTAACGGTGTTAAATGTTCCTATTAGCTAACGGTATTAGGAATTTTCTAACATTGAGTCAAATAAGCAAAAATTATGCCGAAAGCCGCAAAAGCTCAATTCTTAAAACAAATAATTATTTTTAACGTTTGTTTAGGACTAGAAAAAAAGGGAAAATCCCGCTCACGTTCTCTCTTTGATGGGGTCATTTTTTATCTCATTTGCTACAGTTTTTGTTGTATAAAAGTTTTTGTCCAAACGGACGGCTGTTTTTGATCTTTTAAATTTGCATTTTACGTTTTTTAACGCCTGTTTTTTACTCCTTGCTTCTAAATCCGAACCCCAGAGAGAGCATTTTTGCAAAGTAAATAAAAAACGCGATTGAAATCAAATTTCAAAAAATTGGAATTGCATAATTAGAATAAAAACTCGAATATGACGGAAATGAAACAGTCCATTCTACTATTGAATTCACATCAATAATTGACAATTATTGTGGAATAGGCCATCTATTTTCTCGCATTTTTGAGTTTTTATGCAAATTTTACTAGGAGAAAAGTAGAAAATTTTTCTCCTGTGTTTAAAAAAATAATTTGTACCTACTTATTTAATAAGTAGGTACAAATTATTTCAAAAAATTAATTTAAAAATTTTCTACAATATTTAATATTGAAAACATGTCCCCTTGGGCCTTAGGTTATAATTAACCTATAAAAATTCCAGTTTCTCCCAATCCTGTGGGGGTCAAGGACACCCTGGATAGCTTAGTTCGCCTAAAATAACCACGATTAACCATCGGGTCGCTCAATACCCAGAATTGCTGCTGGGTCAGGGATATTCTTGCAATCCTACGATTCTTGACTTGAAGACATGTCTTCAGGGTCTACATTCTTCATGTGGAATGCGCCCCTTCGGATCTAGATTACAGCCGGAATTCCCAAAACCGGTTTTTACTTCTGTATTTATGAACTACCGAAATGGAAGTATTGTAAAGTCGGTACACTATCGGATTGCAGAGGGGGATGAACATGGGAACTTCGCTTGGAAACGCCAATTTATTGCGTTCAACGCCCACGCCACCTCGACCAATCGCGGCAATGCATTTCCACCCTCTCCACCAGCGATCGGATAGCGTATGGCCGACTGAGGGCCGGTCCGTCAATTTTTGGTTCATTTTTCTTAAGAAATGAACCTTTTTTGAAGCTAGATTTATTAAAGGACGCTTGCATCAACTAATTTCCAAAAACATTTCAGTATGACGGTCAATGAAAGTTTGTAGTGCAAGCGTCCTTGGATAAATCTAGCTTTAAAAGAATTGAAAACGCCCTTGATCGCCCTAAAATCAAAAGTCGAGCTTCAGAAAATTTTTTCAAGACTAGTACAGTTAGTTTAATATCTTTCACCTAAACAGTCTCAAAATATAATCAAATTTTGTCAAAAAATTTATGCATCAAAATATAGAAGTATTGTGTGTTGTTTACGCACACGTCAAAATAAATAGCGTCAAATAACGTCAAAAATAAAGTCAAAATACTGGATTACAGGAGATTTAACAGGCTTTCCAAAGGTGTCTTCATTTTTGTAATTGCTCCAAAATTTGAGGTACTTACGGCCATTTTACTGAAACTAGGTCGAAATCGCGAAAAAATCTACAATGCAAAAAATGGTTTTATCCAGAATTCAAAGTGCTTACAGTACTTATTGGCACTTTTAGTATTTATATTTTATTTTTTTTTCTGGCCACAAAAATGAACCCATTTGAGCGTTCTTGATTTTAAAATCTTTTTTTTACCTTGCGGAATACGTGGATATTTTTTATATTCCGATAACTTTACGTATTTCGATTTTATCTATCCGCTATTCAAGGAAGCTTCAGATACACTTTACCACGGTGGTATTTACATCAAATTACAATCAATTGCAATGTAAAAATCAGATTGCGACAGTAAAAGTGAGACGACGCGTATCTACATTTAGGCGAAAATCAATTTTTTGCTTTACCTGAGGTAAAAATCGGGGTTTTATCGATTAAAGTGCTTCTGGTGACGATATTTTGAACGAAAATAAATTTTAATCGATAAAACGCAGATTTTTACCTGCTTTAAGCAAAAAACAGATTTTGGCCAAAATGAAGATACGCGTTGTCTCACTTTCACCGTCAAGTGGTAATGTGAATCAGAAGCTTCCTTGAACCAATTTCGTCAAACCAGGCTCCAGGTTCATTTTTGACCTAAGCAGCCTCAAAAGCAGTCGAAATACGATAGTTTTTGTCAAAAATTTACGTATCATTTATGTGTACGAAGCATTTTGTGTTATCTATGTACCCCCGGTCAACGCTAGCTAAAAATCCAATATTTCCCCAAACAATAATAATAATTGTTGATAATCCGGCGCGGCATTTTCCATTCACAATGCTACCATTGATGGAAGATTGCAACGAAATGTGTACACGGGCAATTTGCCTTTTCTACATTCATGCGCCGGCCAGGACGAGGATGGCTGCGTCTGTTGGACTGGCTCCAAAACCAGTTCTGCGTCTTCCTGTCCTTCTCTCGCATCCTGCGCCGCCCTATCCTTCTCTCCCTTCCTGCGTCCCGCCCAGGACCAGTTTACTACTACATCCCACCGATCCAGCCGAGTCCTTTTCGAGTTCATTCATAAAACTTCGCCCAGGAATCTTTTGTCCGCTGGATTTTTTCACGTAAAGTCGAATCTTCCGCGTGTTTTTGTCGCGTTTGTTTAGCGCTATTGTCGTCTTTGGCGTCAACGAGCCGTTCCCCGCGCCATGGTGCAATTGTCGGACGCGCCTGTCAAACTGTGGCAACCGTGGATCGAATCAGGTAGGGGCTCCATTGAGATGTGCCTGGGGTATGGGGCCCCCCGGGCTCGTGGAATCCCTGCGTCGGCATTTTGAGCTTTTTTCACCCGCGATTGATTCCAAGAGATTACCTACTGTCTATCTATCCGAAACTTATTGTATAATATACAACTAGCATATTATGCTAACAATATTTTCATTCCAGCTCTTGATCTCTCCTCAGCGTAGGTATGCCCGAATTTGGAAAAACTCGAGGACCCGAATCGACAAATTCACGATGAAAATCCTCTGCATCATTTGTAGTTTTTTGAAAAAAGTTCAAATGCCAGAAAAGTCATGATCTCGAAAACAGTTTTTTTTTCGGGTTTTGGACCCCTTACAATTTTTCGATCGGATTCCGCAGACGATATGCATCAAGCTGGAGCAAAGCACAACTTTTAGGACCAACCGCTCCAAAATCGGATCAGCGGTTCGGTACGAGGTCGTTTCCACAAAATTTTGACTAAGAACCAGGACGTTGCGGCGAACCGCTGATCCGATTTGTTAAAACAAGTCCTAAACGTTGTGGTTTGCTCCAACATGGAACATATTGTCCGAGGAATCCTATCGGAAAAGGTCCAATTTGGCACAAGTATGGTCCATTTTTGTCAAAACACAAAAACTCGATTTTGAAGGTTTGATTTTCTGGGTTTAGAATTTTTTTAGTATTTTTCCCGGGTTTCCCGCTTAATTTACCACAAAATATGGGGGGGGGTTCAGGAAAATTTTGAAAATTTAGTTTTTAAATCGGTTTGGCTCGAATTTCTTGATGCGATTTCTCCTTTTTCGCGTTTTTGCCAATTTGAGGGAGTTCTGCTGAACCGATTTTGAATTTTTTGAGCTTGTTGGATTCCTTGAAGGTTTCTACACCGTTTTCATCTCCTGTAAGTCAAAATTGCTAGGATTTTAGTGGTTGAAAACTGGTTTAAAAACTCATTTTTGGCATTAAAAAAAAATTTTTTTTGACCCTTAAAAAAAGTTTAAAATTCGAAAGAAAATATTTTTGAGTAGGTTCTGGGTAGGTACATGGCACAAAAATTGACAATTTTCTGATCTTCTCCCTGAGAAAAATTCAAAAAATCGATTTCACATGAAAAATCCCAGGAGAAATTGCAAAAAATTTTAGATTTGACTCCGGTTTTTTTTGGCACAAATCTTCAGCTAATTACTGAAAAACGCGAAATTTTGCGTTTTCTCGAGATTTTGGTCAACATGGTCAATTTGAGGGGTAGTGATATGGCGAAAATCGCGTTTTTTCCGCTGTTTACTCGATTAGTATGAGTTTTAGGCAAAAACTTGATGGAAAAGAACTGAAATTGAAAGACGTCAATGATTTCGAAAGGAAAAAATTTTCTCCTTCGCAGATGAAGCCCGACTGTCCAAATGTCGAGAAGACGCAGGCGGGAAATGGCGAGGACCGAAACACCAGCGAAAGGATCCGCCCGAATATTCGTCTCATTTCCCTCGCATCATCGGGTGATTGAAAAATTCGATTTTTTTTGTTGTTCAAAAATCGTTGGACCTCGCCCGAAAAACTGAAATTTTTTCCGAATTTCCCTCAGCGAACCGATCGATTTGTCGACTAGAAAAATTCGAGGCTCTCCGCCTTCGTATCTGCAATCGATCGCCTACCAGAAACAAGCGCGCAACTCTGTCATCTGCACATCGCCGCTGCCCCTTCAAACAACTGGTTCTCGCCCTAACAGATCAGGTTTGTTGTTGTTGTCTTCTTGGCATTAAAAATGGTACATTTTTCGCGTTTCGAGGAGCTCTGAGGGTATAACTAACCTCGAAAAAGTGATTTTTTTATTTTTTACGTTTTTTTCTCCACTTAAGAAACGTCCGGCGGCTCATGCGATCCTATGATCGACGAACACTTCAGAAGGTCCTTGGGCAAGGACTACGTCAGCTCTGCGGACGAGGGCGACACAAGCGATTCGGCAGACAATTCAACCGCAACTTCCCTTTCTGGTAAGAAATTGAGTGCTTTATTCTTGAAGATCCTTAAACTCATCCTAATTTATCAAACAGAGAAGATTTTGGCCCCTTTCTTGTGGGTCGATCATTTGACATGTGGCGGCCTCGAGCAATAAGGAACCCAGTGCTCTGACACCAGTCGGCACTAGTGTGGGTTTCCGTTTCCATCCCAAATTGGAGTATCGTGGTTAGAGTGGGAAATTGATGTTGCGGAAATATTGATATTTCCCCTCGATAATCGATATTTAGCCAACTTACTCAGGAGTCCGCACTCTCCGAGCACCCGATCTGTCCCGTGCGCGGTCCTCCGTACCAAAACTTTTTCCGTGCTGCAAAATTGACAAATTTGATGGCTTTTGGCAGACTGACCTTGACTTTGGAGAGGCTTGACTCAAAACTTTTGTGGGGGAAGGGTTAGCAGAAGCCGAAATAATATTCATTGGAGTTGAAAAACGCCAAAGACTCTGATTCTTGGGAATTTATCGAAACAAAAAATTCCCAAAATTGTTTTTCCCTCTTAAACGAATTCAAAAAGAAGGAGGTTACCCAAGTTGGCTTTTTGTAGGGGTTTTTCTCGTATTAGGTATTATCTTATCAATTTTTCGCCTTCAGTTGACGACCATTTCGCAAAAGCCCTCGGCGACAATTGGCTCGAACTTCAAAGAGAAAACGAGGAGAAGAAGAAAACCGACGGGAACGGGAAGAACGAACGACGGAAGGAATCCTAATAATTATTAATTACCTATAATGAAATAGCAGTATCTATTATGTTAGCGCTGTTTATTTTATGAAAATCTCGCAAATATTGTAACCGCTCGTTGGGATAACCGTCTTCGTCCCCTTCCCTCATACGTACAAAAAAGAGTGCAGAATTCCATGTTTTCTATTAGTGTATTTATTGTAATTCACGTTTACCAGACGGATAAGTTGGTATGTTGCCTAGCTTTATCGGCAGTTTTATTTCGGTAGTTCATTATCGGTTCACTCAATTTCGGTTTTGACGGGGTGTTTTGACAGTTCCTGAGTCAGGTGTTATGATGATGGGACAATTGATAAATTACCCGGGTTCCCTAGACCAATGATAAGGGTATTCATGATTGGAAAGGTAACAATGTGCCAAGGCTTGCGGGAGCGACTTTGAGATGTATAACCTTAAAATAGTCGTTCTTTGAGAGATTTTTTGAAAATCTTTGAATATGCTGGTTTGTTATTGGCCTATACTCAGATGGGGGTTGATTCGAGAAGTATACGCTTCGAACGGTCAAAATTGGTTCATTATTTCAAAAGTTGTTTGTCAAAAACAAAAAAATCCAAGGGGTTTCCACTTAGGTATAGGGAAAAAAGAAATGACGAATTTTACTTCGATGCTCTCCATGTTTCCAAACTTTTTTCCAAAATTCGATCGAAATTTTCGATTTGTTGATATTAGCGAGTAGGGAGATGGTGGACTTGGCAGGAAGGCCGCTGGGACGCACCTGATGGAGATCCAGACGCCTCCGAATTTTTCTAGGTTATGTCTCATACGTCACCCCCGCAAGGCTTAGCGGGACTTAATTTTGGGACACCGTCAGTGGCCGATAGTGTAATGGACCTCGCGTCTACGCAAAGCGGATGTCCACCAATTGGACATTCCGCGAAATAGATCGATATAATTTATTACGTTCAATGATTATAATAGTTCTTAAGATAAAGTTAAGTACCTACGTTTTCATGATCGAACTGTAAGAAGACGATTTCGTAGGATTTTCAACAACCTTCGACTATGGAGCCCGATGAAGACATGCTTTAATTTGATCTTGCCTATTGAAATATAACGATTTTTTTCGCCCAGGAAATCAATTTTCTGTTTTATAGTTTGTTTACGCACCATGGATAGCCGGTCGATTTTTCGGCGATGGGGTAACTGCATAAAATGTTAAGTTCAAAACTGTCAGATCGTTTGGAAATCGGAATGAAAGTTTCGGAATAGAGCCACACTCATCCGATACAGGGGCTCTATTCTGTAAATTGATGGTAATATCGTATCTTGACACCAATGATACCATGACATCGAAATTGTTAATTCTGCTCGACCTAGGTTTTCATTGTTGGTGAAATCAGCCCTTAATTGTTGGTGAGATTGGCCCTAAAGGTTCACTATCACCAATTGTTGAATGAACCGTTTTGACCCAATAAATCGCAATATTGACCCTATAAACCACAATATTGACCCAGAAAACCACAATATTGACCGAACAAACCACAATACTGACCCAACGAACCTCAATATTGACCCAGAAAAACACAATATTGACCCAACAAACCTCAATATTGAATCATGGCCGATTGATGTCCTCCATATTGAGCGATACTGCTGATACCAGTGATAACGTCATCCCCTGTAGTATCGCAACAGTATCAAGCGTCATGGATGTCTTGCGTTCGACTCTGCGGAGATACTTTAGCGATAACGTGGATAAGAGCAATAGATCCTAACCTAATACGAAGAAAATTGACGCAGTTCTCAATCAGTTTGTCATCTATAATCGATAGAATTTACCATTTCGACCTAGGATTTTACCCATTATATTAATCGGCCTCCGAAATGTATTCCATGTGCTGTTTGGCAATTCATCGCCCATGTAAATAGTTCCTGGCATTAAAGTCGTACCTAATTTTATCCTGGGTTTCTCATGTTAAAAACCCTTTTCCCACAATCCCACCTCTCCATGTCGAAGGATACGAATAAGGCCGATTTCTTGAAACAATTTTATTCAATTAACGGTAGATATATATTTAAAATATTTCTTTATAGATTTCAACGATCACGTCATCGAGGTACTCAGCAGCTAATGGCAGCGTTAAAAAATAGGATATTATTGCTATATCTTAAATGAAGGCATTGATGCAGCGTTGCCAAATAAATTATAACCAGTCAAAATATTCGACAGTACGTCGATAACGTTCGACTAGAAAAAACGACTATTTTTGTTAACTATCGTTATTTGCTGGTTAGGAAATATTGGGACGAAGCGAACCACCATAAACGTATCTACCCGGTTATACAAACGCACCAATTTTCCAAAAATATCGATGAAATATTATTTCACTGGTGAACCTGTAGAATTTTTCAACATTTCAATTTTTTTAAAATTTAAAAAATACAAGCGCGACCTATCCATAGTTTATTACGCTTTTCCAGATAAATAATTTGGCTCATTTCCCATTAATTATGGCCTTCCAAATTATTTAAATGAATTCTATCAACAAAAATTTCACAATTTATATCGGTGACCTGAAAAATCACATGGTAGCTGTTGAATGACGTTATCAGCACTATAGCCCACCAGTAGGTACCTAAAGAGTTGTTGAACAATGTTATCCGTACTATCGCCCACCAAGAACATCAAAGGCCCGCACCCCTGACCAAAAAAGTTTTTTTATTCTTAGCTTATTGTATTCTGCAAAAACTCTTGATCCAATGAGGAAGAGCATCATGTTCCCTAACATCTAATGTTAAGGCGGAAGCAATTGAAATCCGTGGAAGACCTACATTAGTGTTAACAGCGTAAATTAGCTACCGGCATCCTGCAACCGACAAACATCTGTACGTAAACCTAAGCCGTAATTATTCGAAATACAATTTGTAAATACTCACGCGACAGGTTCGGGACAACTTTCGCCGCAAAAATAGGATCGCGGGATACAAAATATCAAAGAAACACAAAAATGGGTAAAAACCGATAATCGATTACTGATCCAGCCAATTATAACTATCGATTGTAAACTACTTATCAGCATAGCCGTGAAAACCGATAATCGATCGCGACCGTAAAAACTGATAATCGATTGCTGATTCAGCCAATTATAATTATAGATTGTAAACTACTTATTAGCATGGCCTTATGAAGGTTAAAGAATCAAAACATTGGCGGATTCATCCCGAATTTCGAAATTTATGGAAAACACCTGGTAAACCATTCGAGTTTCAGGTTAGACGTACACTGTTTACATCAAGAGAACAGTGTTGCGCAGTGTTGCCAAGTTGTGCGAAGGATCGTCAATTTAAGATGAAATAGAACATAGCGTACGAACGAGCAGATGAACAGATTAAAAAAAAAAACAATTCCATCAGTAACCTTGTAATGTGACCTTCAAATGTCCAATCTTAAAACTCGAAAATCAGTGGGGAAATCGATTATCGCGACTTCGATGTTTCAATTCTACTCGCAACTGTCGACAGTAAAAAGCTAAAAATACCTTTTCCGCTCCATATTACTGCTCGACCTTTGGTAGGCGTATCTTTTCGGCATATTGAACCGGTGGTAGAAGCTTTTCCTTCGAATCCGTTCGCCGATGTTCTCCTCGGGAGTCAACAGGCAACTGCTGGAGCCGGCGTCCAAATAGCGCTCCGTCAAATCGGAACTCGACCACGTATCGGAATTGTCCGTTTGCGAAAATTGGCTGTTCGCCTCGTCGAAATCGCCCGTCGGCGAGACGTCGACTGCCGAAAATTCGTTCTGGCTGAGCTCCAGTTTCTTCAACGCCCGACTGGCGGTGCCGTTGGTCGGCGGAGTTTCATCGGAGTTTTTTTTTGCCTCCTTCGACGAGTCGGCCATATTGTTTTCCGAGTCGACCGTCGGGGAGATGGACGAGAAAACGCCGCCCTTCTTGAACTTGATGGCCTCTTTGCGTTTGAAAACCTTGTCGCCGGAATCTTCGGGCTTGAGAGATGACGCCCGCACGGATCGTCCGGCGGCGCCGCTTTCGACGTCTATGTCCTCCATGGACACGGCCCTTTTCAGCAGCTTGGACTCGCTGAACGCGTCTTCGACGCCGATGCTGTTCTTCCGTAGCGCCTTGATGGTCCTGTCGACTCGGGATTCTTCCATTTTGTTCTTTCGTATTTTGTTCAAGAAACGCGACTCCTTTTTCGGCTTCTCGGGCTTCTCCTCCGCCGTCTCCTGCTTGGCGGGTTCGTCGCGGTTGCCATCCTTAGAGCGGCTTCCATCGTCGGCAGGGATATTTTCGATTTTCTGTTCCCACGGGTGTTCCTGGTTGTCGAAACGTCTGGAATCGGCTGCCGCTTGATTGCCGCATTCGTCGAAATTGTTCACCCGCTGATCGGCCGCTTGCCTTTCGGCGAGTTCGCTCTCTTCTCGGGCTTTCCACTGTTCTTGGACCCTTCGCCTGTACTCGTGGAGTTCTCTTATTTTGTCGTAAGCGGTGAAGGACCGGCTGTTCAACCGACCGGGTGGCAGAACTCGGTCCCGCTCCAGGCTACGCTTGAAGTCGATATATCTGCCGAAATCGGACCCGTCCTGCGAGGTGGAGGGGGAGGGATAGCGGTACATCCCCTGGGGCTCGACAGGGCTAACATATTCCACCGGATTGGAAAGAGGTTGGGAAAAGAATCGGTGATATCCTAAACCTGAGGGTTCGTCGAAAAATTCGCTATTGCGGAATCGCCTAATCCGATCGGTGTACGGTAACATATTTTCGTTGGGTTGGCAACTCACTTCCGGATTCGGCCCTCGGGGACCAACGGATTCGCTTTTTGACATGTGATAATTGGCCGATCGACCGGGGCCGTCGTTCGGTTGAGTCACTGGGTTGTTGTTCAGGTTGTGCGAAAAGTCGCTCGTTGTTCGCGTTATCCATCTTTTCGGGCCGGGAGCCTTCGGAAGGTTAACTGCGGGGTTGTCAGTCTTCGCCTCGTCGTCTCTCAAGCGATATCTTCGCTGGCTTTTCGTTGTAAATCCTGCAACAGCGATAAGGCGAGCTTATCAGTCTCTTATCTGATAACGATTATAAATTCAGGCCTGTGAGCCCTAGAATCAAGAAGACCGTTTGATGTCTATCGAAATGTAACGATTGATTATTCAATTTAAATCAAATTCACTGCAGAAAAATTCGGGGAACTTGAACAAGCTAAAAATTGCAGTTTGAGCTAAAAAGTAACTTTCGCTTGATTCGTTCGCAGTTTTGGGCCAAAGTTCTAGAGGAACAAAGGCAAATATTCAAATTCCCCTTTCAATTTTAGAAGTTATTACAAAAGAAAGGGCATAAAAACGCTTGTTACCTAAAGGATGTAGTAATTAGTCGTTTGGTTTCTCAACAACCATGGGCACATGCACAGTAACACGAGCTGCAACACACAACAACCATAAAAACAATCAACAACGGAAAACAGTAAAGACATAGATGGTAGGGGAAGTACTGAACGAAGGGTACACGCAATGGAGAACTTACAGATGGTTTATTACTCAGGGGAAATTTACGGATAGTTAATGATGTGGATTCTTCATACCGGTTCCGCATGGGGGACCCCCCCCCCCCATGATCCAAGAGGCATACGCCGTATTCACCATTTTGGGGTTGAACTCCACAAAGATTCTTCAAACTGGTTTGTACGGGGAACCCCCCCATCAATCCTAGAGACATACGCCGTGCTTACCATTGGGGGTTGAGCCCCCTGAAGATTCTTCGCACCGGTTTCGTATCGGGAACCCAACAATGCTCCTGGAGGTATACGCCGTATTCACCATTTTGGGGTTGAACCCCCCAAAGAGTCTTCAAGCTGGTTCCACAAGGGGACCCCCCGCTCCCAATGGTCTTAGAGGCATACGCCTTATTCTCCATTTTCAGGGTTGAACTTCCTCAAAGATTCATCGAGCCGGTTCCGCAAGGGGGGAACTCCCCGCAGATTCTACGTACCGGTTTCACACGGGAAACTGCCTCCCCCCCATAATGGTCATAATGGCACACGCCGTATTCAACATTTTGGGATTGAACCCCCAAAGATTCTCTGTACCAGTTCCGCATGAGAACCCCCCCCCCCCCATGGTCCTCGAGGCATACGGCGTATTCACTACTTTTGGGTTTGAACCCCCCAAAGATTCTCTGTAGGTACCGGTTTCGTACGATAAAATCAGACGTAGGTGGGAAATAATTCGTGATGGTATGATTTCAAAGCACCGATATCTTCTTGGTGATGAAAATTTCAGCGTATCATCGACTATGTGACATTCGCGGAAGAATAGGCCACGGAAGGCTCAAAATCGCTTTAGAAATCGTGGCCCTTCTCACAGGGCGATTGAGCGGGATCATGACTAAGCCGATCTACAAGCCCATCAGAGGGTAAAATGCCAGCGCCATTTTACAAGGATACGTCATCGTTTTGTTCCTGATCAGTTTTATCGAGTCATCAGCTTAAACTAATTCTACGAGTAGGTGTACATGAATGTAACAATGTAACATTGAAACTTCCATCAGGTAGGAACGTTAAGGTTCACACTTTCGAGAAAATACCCAAAGTTTTGTAATTTATGGTATCGGCGAAAATATTTTCATCAAGAAAGATCTCATAGGTATTATTGATTACGATAAAAGGTAACATGCAAACTACAAATGGGATCATGCTGGAGGAGAACGGAAGGTATGGTCGTTGCCGTACGAATCGCACCAGCGCATAGTCAAATTGGGATTTTGGTATATTGTCACCAATGGTTTCAATGGATCAAAAAGTCCTAATCCAGAAGACGGAAGAATACCCGAGTGAAATATCAGGTATCACCAAAATCCGCTTACCAACTGTTTATCCCGGGTAATTACCTTCATGCGCTGTTACCTTTCGTACAGCGATGTGCGCACGATCCCAGAAATGCTTACCTCGTGGAAGCGTAGATGAAGCGCTGTGCATGGTGCCGGATTTCCTCCTCCATGGTATCGGCGGGTCCGTGTCGAACGATTTGGTTTCTATCAGCCTTCTAGAAAACGCAAGGATGTCAACATTTGTACAAAGTTGATATTTACAAAGTCCTGATAGATGATACAAAGGTTAATCAACCTCAAAGTAGATCCAACAGTTCGGGAGAGAAACTGTCAGAGAAAAACAACAAACTTTCTCTACTCAGTTGACATTGAAAATCCATTTTGGTGAAAAATGTTTGGTGACCAATGCTGCCGATGACTCGGTTATGCTGCCCTAAGTCGAATAGTTCTCGAAGAAAAAAAACATCCAGTTGCAGTTCAGAGATTGCCAGTCGAGTTTGAGAGTCGAGTAGGTGAGTTGAGTAATGCAAGTTGAGTTTGAGACTTGAGTGATGAAAGTGAAGTTAGAGAGTTGAGTTTGAAACTGGGGTTTGAGAGTTGAGTTTGAAAGTGGAGTTGGTTTATTGAGTGAAGAAAGTTGAGTTTGAGGGTTAAGTTCGTGAGTCGAGTTTGAGTTTGAAAGTCGAGTTACTGAGTTGAGTTTGAAAGTCGAATTGGTGTGTTGAGTAATGAAAGTTGAGTTTGAGACTTGAGTGCGAGAGTTGAGTTTGTGAGCTGAGTTTGAGAGTCGACTTTGAGTGTTGAGTTTGAATGTCAAGTTAGTGAGTTGAGTTAGAGAGTCGAGTTGGTGTGTTGAGTAATGAAAGTTGGGTTTGTGAGTTGAGTTTGAAAGTCGAATTGGTGTGTTGAGTAATGAAAGTTGGGTTTGTGAGTTGAGTTTGAAAGTCGAATTGGTGTGTTGAGTAATGAAAGTTGAGTTTGAGACTTGAGTGCGAGAGTTGAGTTTGTGAGTTGAGTTTGAGAGTCGACTTTGAGTGTTGAATTTGAATGTCAAGTTAGTGAGTTGAGTTAGAGAGTCAAGTTGGTGTGTTGAGTAATGAAAGTTGGGTTTGTGAGTTGAGTTTGAAAGTCGAATTGGTGTGTTGAGTAATGAAAGTTGAGTTTGAGACTTGAGTGCGAGAGTTGAGTTTGTGAGTTGAGTTTGAGAGTCGACTTTGAGTGTTGGGTTTGAATGTCAAGTTAGTGAGTTGAGTTTGAGAGTCGAATTGGTGTGTTGAGTAATGAAAGTTGAGTTTGAGACTTGAGTGCTAGAGTTGAGTTTGTGAGCTGAGTTTGAGAGTCGACTTTGAGTGTTGAATTTGAATGTCAAGTTAGTGAGTTGAGTTAGAGAGTCAAGTTGGTGTGTTGAGTAATGAAAGTTGGGTTTGTGAGTTGAGTTTGAAAGTCGAATTGGTGTGTTGAGTAATGAAAGTTGAGTTTGAGACTTGAGTGCTAGAGTTGAGTTTGTGAGCTGAGTTTGAGAGTTGACTTTGAGTGTTGAGTTTGAATGTCAAGTTAGTGAGTTGAGTTAGAGAGTCAAGTTGGTGTGTTGAGTAATGAAAGTTGGGTTTGTGAGTTGAGTTTGAAAGTCGAATTGGTGTGTTGAGTAATGAAAGTTGAGTTTGAGACTTGAGTTTGAAAGTTGAGTTTGAGAGTTAAGTTTGTGAGTTGAGTTTGAGTTTGAAAGTCGAGTTACTGAGTTGAGTTTGAAAGTCGAATTGGTGTGTTGAGTAATGAAAGTTGAGTTTGAGACTTGAGTGCGAGAGTTGAGTTTGTGAGTTGAGTTTGAGAGTCGACTTTGAGTGTTGGGTTTGAATGTCAAGTTAGTGAGTTGAGTTAGAGAGTCAAGTTGGTGTGTTGAGTAATGAAAGTTAGGTTTGTGAGTTGAGTTTGAAAGTCGAATTGGTGTGTTGAGTAATGAAAGTTGAGTTTGAGACTTGAGTTTGAGAGTCGACTTAGAGTGTTGGGTTTGAATGTCAAGTTAGTGAGTTGAGTTAGAGAGTCAAGTTGGTGTGTTGAGTAATGAAAGTTGGGTTTGTGAGTTGAGTTTGAGAGTTAAGTTTGTGAGTTGAGTTTGAGAGTCGACTTAGAGTGTTGAGTTAGTAAATCGAGTTTTTGGGTTGAGTTTGAGAGTTCTGTTTGTTAGCAAGGTAGCAGGTTTTTAGTATAAATTTACGCACCTTGAGTGCATGCATCTCCAAGCATATGAGCTTTTGTTTATAACGCTTGTTAACCGTCAAATCAAACCGAACTGCTGGCTAAAAAACAGCTTGTAAACGTAAGTACAGTTACGTTATACATAAACGGGACGCGGTTTGACAACTCTGCAAGTGTTTTGTTTGTGTATCAGTACAATTTTGCCGATAATATGTCAAAATTCGCTCACCTGGGCTCGAACGATGAATTGAATAGGCTCGGAAAAGGTGCCCGACCTTCGTCCAGCCTTTGCGTCAGATTTCTCATCTGCGAAAAGACATAACATATAATTAGAACAGCATAATATGCTGATATTATCATGTCGTACATCATGTTCAGTGGCGAGGTCTCGTAAGGCAACCTGGACAGCAGTAACTTGCCAATCGTTACCCAAGAACGAGAATACCATAATTCATGTCTAATGTTACCAATTCCCTCGGTACTGCTTGGCCTGTTTCTACCTGAGAATTCGCCACTGATCATTGTATAATGAGGAAATCGCTCAAATCGTCAAACAATTTACCCTGGCCAATAATGTAGTGAACAGGTTTTCCGTCGATATCGCCTCGAAATCGCCGTCATCCTCGTCCGACGAAATGCTGTCGGCCGTCTCGGGCTGCGGATGACGTCGCCTCGTACTGTGAAGGCCGAATCCCCGAAGCGGAACGTCTTCGAGGCTCTCGGATGCGGAACTGCAGAAATGTAAGGAAATCGATTGAAGAAAAATTCGTTCTCAGGTCTTCCAGGTGAACACTCATATGTTTAACACAGGGAACCAGCAGAGAAAATTGCTTTGTCGAGTTGTGAATCAAAGGTTTTTTGAATAATCGATAATTTCCACTTTAAGACCAATTCGACAGGCCTGAAATTACCTCATTTTACTGAGCGTCGACTCGCTCGGGGTGACTATGCCGCCACCCTCGACGGCAATGGGGATGATAACCTCTCGCGGGCTCTTCCTTATCGGCTCGGACGCCGTTATCGTCGTCGAAACTGATATGGTGCTCGAGTTTGAATCTTGCCTTCCCAAGCTGAAAAACAGCGAATAAAAATCAGGTAAGTAGGATGTTAGCGCTTTTACATCAAGCTATCGCCAAAAAACAAGATTTAAAAAAAATTGAATTTTTGACAATGGAATACAAGCCGTTCATCAGAAAAAGTTCAGAACTGTGGAAATTTTTAAGCCAATCTGAGAATTTTTGGCTGGGAAACACGTTGAGACAGGCATCGCAACACTGGACCTCACTTGAGTCCGAAATCGTGTCACTTTCCCTGAAATACCCCTCAACTAAATACCTGGATGAGGAAGCTCTAGAAGAAACTGACGTCTTGCGGGACGATATTGGCGGAGGCCGCTCCGGTTGAACCCGCTCAGCCGGTTGGGGCGTTCCTCGAGTCTCTTCCCGGCTTTCGATCTGGATGGGAATGATGACCTCCTTGGGGACGCTGTCACGGCTGCCAACTGACGGCCTGCGGATTTGAAAAGTTCATGAGCGACCGACCAAAAGCGAAATTAGTTACAAATTGAAAAAAAAAAAAACACTTGCAGGGGTCGCGATAATCTTCTTTTGGGCAGAGTGGCGGATTTTTTGTCACCGAGGCCACCCTCAGATATAGCGGAAGATATGACCTGTAAAAATAAGACATTTTCTCAGTGACCCTGACATTGAAAACTCAATTTTATCCAGATAGGGATCGAATTTGGAGTAAGCCGACCCGTGACCACATCCACAATTGCCAACCTTGACGGCTTTTTCCTTCTTCAATCGATCATCTTCCGTCTCCTTGCTATCGACGACAGGAACTTTCTCCGCCACCATGTCAGGTTTTTCTGGGCTCGGTGGAGTCGGAGGCTGGTCCTTGCTCAGTTCGCTCATAACCAGCTGGTTCAGGTTGACAGTCGATGCCAGAACCGAGTCCGGCTTCTGTTCGGACGGCGGCGACTGCGAGGCTGACGAACGCCTCTCGAAAGCAGCCCGAGCATCTGACACCTTCAAGAGACGGATGCGTTACAGACAAATGGAAGGTGGGAAATGTCGGATGTAGAAACCAATTCAAGATGCAGGCAGGAATTACCTTGACGCCAGCAATGAATGGAAGCTTCTTCTGGCCCATTCTATCAGCCGAGGTCGACCTGGAGAAGAGTTCGGCCGTCTCAAGAACGCGCGAGTTCCTCCTTGCAACTTCTGGACGTCCTTTGCTTTCACGAGGCTCAGAGGCTTCTTTCGGCGAGGGTTGCTTCGTCGCCAAATTCTGCTCCTGAGGAGCCTGCACTTTTTCTGCAGGAGGGGTTTGCTCTGCATCGCGTTCCTGCAACATGCAAGATCGGACGGTTGCACTCTGGACGATCTCCAGGTTCTGGGAAGATCTCCAGGTTCTGGGACGATCTCCAGTTTCTGGATCATCTCCAGGTCCTGGACGATCTCCAAGTTCTGGGACGATCTCCAGATTCTGGGCGATCTCCAGGTTCCGGAGGTGAAGATGGTAACTTCAAGGGACCTAGCCTGTCTCACCCCAGGTCGCTTCTACGCCAATCATCTTTCGGTCAAAGATTCCAAGCTTCAGGAGGTTCCTCAGACCGTTCTGAACACCTCACAATACTGTACAGGCCTACTTGACAGAAAACAGCGACACATACCTGAGATACGACTTCGGCCGAGCTCTGCTGAGCAGAAGGCGTCTCCAGACTTGTAGCCGACGGTTTTCTAACGGTTTTCCGTTTTTCCTTTCCTTCCATAACTGGCGATGCGGGCACTGACCCGCGAGACGAAGATTGCGATGATGACGAGCTCTTTTCATCCCGAGGTTTCACGTCCTTCTAAACAGACGATCGAGTTTTGTAACGTTGTAATTGTTATTAACAGATTAGCCAAATAGAATGAAACAATTTCAATCTAATTAACGTAATTCAATGTTTTGTGCACTTGCCAAGTGGAGCTGCGGTATGAACAATAAAATGTAACAGTAAAGTACGCCGTTCCAGGCGTTGGTTTTTCGCCCGATAACCAAAGTTGTCAAGGGCGTGCCCTGCCACCCACAAAAAATTAAAAAAAAGGAAAATTCCTTCCTCAACTGCCCTTGATAATGCACTGATACCAGCTCCACTCCACAAGTACAAAAAGTCGCTCCGACTTCTTATATTTCCCAAAACTTGCTCACTTTCTTCTCTTTCTTCACATTCTTCTCTTTGGCGGTGGCAGGTTTGGCGTCGTCCGAGGGCGTCGTTTCGCTAGCAATCTTCGAATCCTCTTCGGTCGACGAGGGCGGAAACAGGACGGTAGGGCTTTTACTTTCCTCGCTTACGCTGCTCGGCGTACTTTCGATGGGGGATATCTCGGCCGATACTTTGGCCGCCATCGCGAGGACTTTTTCGATTTCTTCGCGCGGCCCCAAATCCGAGTCCGACGCTTTGCTTTTGCTCTTGACCGAACGCCGTCTCGCTTTCTCTTCGTCGGTCTCCTTCCGCCTGGATCTCGACGAGGATCTTTCTCTCTTCCGCTCGGTCGGTTTTTTCGGCTCAACTGTAACCAAGAATTGACGGTGAGCTAGGCTGAAATGTGAAATCGTGAAGACGAAGAATGGTAAGAATCGTACCTTCTTCTGGGACAGGCTTGGATGGAACCGTCGTGAAGGTAGCCGATGGTTGGATGGTCGAGAAACTTCCCAGAGAATGAGAGCGGACAGGCGCAGCAGAAGTCGCTCCTTCCTCCGGCCCCTGGGGGATTTTTCCAATGTAAACTCAAATTCGAAAATCGGCATTTAACAGTGAATTTACATAGAGAAGCACAAATACTTACCGCCGCTTCTTGAGGTTGCGGAGGAGAGGCCAAGGCGAGAAGGAGATCTAATCGATTCGGCTCTTCTTCGGCGAGCTGCTCCGCAAGACGGAAACAGGATACTTTGCCCTCCTCGTCCATCCAGGGGTGCCTGCAGACTGCGGTTATGTCGAACCTCTCCTTGCTATCGACGGTGAGCAGCCCCCGAATCAGGTCCGAAGCAGCTACAGAAAGAATATCGTCAAATTTCGGTTCAAAAGTCAGCAAAATAAAGGGAATTTCCCGAGATAATCCATTACTCACACGAAGGGTTGTTGGGTTCGAAATAATCGCCGGCCGAAATCTGTCGGACGAGTCGTTTGAAATTGGAGCCGTCGAAAGGCATGGCGCCGTAGACCAAAGTGTAGAGCAAGACTCCCAGGGACCTGCGCAAAATCCGTAAAATTACCTTTCTCGGCTCGCATAATTTACAACATGAAACATCAACCTGAAATTGAGGTTGTATCAAACGCATGGCGCAAAACACTAACCAACAGTCAACTTCCGGCCCATAGTACGGAACCCCTTTGACTATTTCGGGAGAGGCGTACAGCGGACTTCCGCAGAACGTGCTCAATAACCGTTCACCGTCGAAAACATTGGTAAGGCCGAAATCGGCTATCTGTAAACAGTAAAAATTTGAGGGATTTTCGTAGAAAAACGAGCCATTTTATTACGTAAAAATTCAAAGGAAATTTCATATTATTCGCTTACTTTAGCATTTCCATGCTCATCGAGTAGAATATTCTCGAGTTTGAGATCGCGATGGCATATGCGATGCTGAAATAAACAATAAACGTGATGAAAAATACGATAAAATCACAAACAACTACGATAAAATTACAAATGAATACGATGAAATTACTAGCAAGTACGATGAAAATACAAACAAATAATATTCATATTAACAATAATCATATTATGATAAAAATACAAACAAATGCAATAAAATTACAAACGATTACGATAAAACTAGAGCAAATACGATAGAATATTCAACTATAAAATATACAAAACGAAATACGATAAAATACAAACAAATACGATGAAATTACAAACAATTATTTTATCGTAAAAAAATTGATATATTTGCTCGATTAAATTTGAGCAAATATGATAAAATATGAATACGACAAAAATTACTATTATGATAATAATTACTATTAAATAATACGATAAAATAGGAATAATAAAAATAAGATAAATTGGGACGAATGGACTGAAAAACCATGGTAAAAACAATAATTTTTAATGCTTTTGTTAGTCGGTAGGTGTCCATGTACGGGCATATTTTTAACATTTTTTTCGGGAACAGATCATTGTAATGGACGGTGGCCACCATGGCTTGGAGACTTGCACATGCGAACAAGAAAGAATATCAAAAGCTCGGCTAAGAAGTCAATGTTTTCAGATTGATTACTATAGCCATAATATACCTTGTGGCAGTAGTAGATGCCCATAGCGATTTGCCTGAATATCCGCCGCGCTTCAGACTCTTCCAGAACTTTGTGCTTGGTAAGGTAATCGAACAGTTCTCCGCCCGATGCGTATTCCATGACGAGCACCATTTTGTCGCGATTTTCAAAAACTGTGTAACAGATATTTGAGAGTCTCAATTCTTTGAAAACATCGCGAGAGACGAACATTTTTTAAGAATTTCACTGACCTTCATAAATGTGAATAATGTACGGATGTTTCATCGAAGACATGATTTGTATTTCTCTTCTAATACGAATCAGATCGGCTTCGGTTTTGATTTTACATTTTTTGATTATTTTTATAGCCACCTAGAGGAGAAAAATGGGAACCATTGATAATGGGAGCGATCGAAACAAAAAATAATAATGAATTGGATTGTTATCGTGATTTGGAAATTTCACCTCTTGACCAGTTTCTTTGTTGACTCCCAATTGTACTTTGCCGTAGGTACCCTGACCGAGCTTGGCAATTATATCAAACCTGATACAGAATAAGATAGGAATTAGTTAATCAAGCTTTACACGTTATGGTTTAATAATTCATTGATAATCCGACTCTAATAACTTGCAGTTTGCCCTTACCTTTGCTTAAGCTTTCGTCTATGGTTATGAAGGGTGACCCCTCCTGTACTTTCGAGGCCACCCATAATATTGTCGATACAATCGGGGACAACCATTTTTCCGAATGTTCAATCTGGAACAGGAATTCGAGGGGAAAACAGTGAGTTGGGACACTGGCCTAGAGCGTCAAACTAACCTCAAAACTCAGACCGCAAAAAAATGAAAAATTAGGCTAACAATTTTTTTATGCCGTTATTCCTGGTACGGGGTATTCTATGTTGCCTTCTCGGACAAGAGCTGAGAGGGCACTGAGTGCTGAGTTCAGCTCAGGGTCCCCTAAAAAATGCGTTTGATGTTCCAGGGGCGAATATTCGGGTTAAAGGTTAAAAATGATGATTGATTCGTATTCTACTTTCAGCAGAGCAACAGCCTAGTCTGACATGCGTCAGAGCCCACGCAACAAATCGTCACGGTAGTGGCAACACTGCGTATCTCATTTTTGGCCGGTTTTGAGTTAAGAACGGTTTTGTTGGAAAAACAGGTGGCGGATCGATTAGTGAAGCTAGTTCTATTGTCAGTTCGATAGGGAGCGCGTAAATCGCGGTTTGGTCAACAGCGGGTATCTCAAATCTTTGTCAAAACACGCTAAGTATCTCTGAACAAGTATGTCCGATGGCTAGTCACTAGACATCTTTAGAGACAACTCGATCAAATTTAACCGCAAGGGCCAACTTGAAAACATGGAAAACCACCGATGCCACTCATGATTTTTACAATAATCAGTTTTTTGCTTTTTGTGAAAAATTGGAAAAAATTAGTTACCCGGTGTTGCCAGAGTGAAGAAAATTTCGACTCGGTCGCTAAAAACGCTGCAATTCTTACACGGGGGTTTATCAAATTTCCAGTACAGAAATGGGATTTTCAAAGATGAAATTTTCGAATTCGGGGCATAATAAGTTGAATACAATTCTTCATTTTCCCCAATTGATTTTCACTCGCGCTTTTAAGCAACAAGCAAGATTGCTGCTGGCCTTCAAATCTCGTGGTGGTACGAAAATAGCTCAAGAATCTTACCCGCCCGAAGCACTTGAAAAACTTGTATGTCGGCACACAGCACACGAAGAACTCAACTCGGGACAAAAGCCATCAACGATGACGTCGTGGGGAACGATTTTGCGAAAACGTAACGTTCGTGCGGAGACATTAAAAAATGTTAACTGGGGTCTAAAGATAGAGACTGTGGCTCAACACTTCCTGCTTTTCCGTGGATATTTTTACACCACGGTCGCCTGCTTCCCCCACTTGGCAGAGCGGAGGTCTCGCGAATTTAATTTCGATCGCGATTTTGATAAAGGGTGTCTCCCATTCGAGTACCGAGTACATCGAACGCGATTTCAGCAGAGAAAAACAAGAGGGCAGCCTCCCGAATAGCTGAAAATTATTTTCTTACTCTTCGACAGTCAGCGCATTGTCATTTTTGCGCAAGCGATTAGCCGAAACAAGACAAAATCCGACGATTATCTAGCGCAGGCATTTGTGATTCGAATGATAGGGAATCGTCATAAATTTGTCGAAAACTGGAATAACTGTGGACTCACCAGCGTTTGTGCAAAAAACAACCACTCCTCGGGTATCAGGCACTATCAAAAATGTTCTTCCGAATCGTTCATAGCGCACGACTGCAATGAAAAACAAGGCAAAAAACTGAATTTATAAAAACAACCGGAAACAGTTGTGAGAAATAAGGAAAACCCCGTTTTATATGTACATAAGTAAAAGTAAGAAATTAACGTTCGGCTGCTGATTGAAAACTACAAAAAAATGACATCATCGGAAGCTGAGATGAGATGACCAATCGGCGACATACGACACTTGATTTGACATGTTGAGCAAAATTTCCCTCCTTTTCCAATCGAAATTTCCCTCCAGCTCGCCCAAGAATGTTTTCCGTTCATTTTCCTTCAACAAGTTGAGAACATTTTTGTTGCAAACTTCGATTTTTTCTAGTTATTCGAGCTGCTAAAATAAAATGGAACAGACGCAGTTTTTTAAAATTTTTTTGGATTCACTTAACACCTAGGTATGTCAAAACGCAAGAAAATAAGATTTGGACTCATTCTTTTTTTGCCATTCCCTAACGTGAAGAAATCTTATTTTTTAAGGTATTTTCACCTATTTCTTGCTCCTTGATATGGGATTTTCAGCCTAGATACCGTGGTAGAATGCGTTAAAAATCCCATAATCCAACCTGCAACAATCATGAACTGCCCGATATATTAGTGCTACTGGTAGACAGAAAAATTCAAAAACAACAGCAAAATTGTATTTTGATTTTTAACAGATAAGCGATACGGCGTGCGCATGTGGGCGTGTGTCTTGAAGGCGCTTCCTTGCGTGTATTCATGTATCAGTGACGTATGTGTTAGTGTGTGTGTGATTGCTGCAGCTTTGCCACTCTTGCGTCACGTTGTAGATTGTTGAGTTGCTAGCTTGTCTATCCAATCTTATCTGTGTTTACTGGCTCAGATTTTCAATACGAACCCTCAATTTCGCAGGGATTGACGTTTCGTTGATTTTATTTACTTGGTTTGTTTGACAGTCGCCAAATCGTTCATCGTGAAGATTTGCGTAAGTATTAAAACGATGCCTGATCAACCTGATGAGTACTTGGGTGTTTGGCTGTCAGCTGCGTTTTGAGTTTGGTTTCAGAAATGGAAACTCAGAGTTTGTATTCAGTTATTGATGGATCTTCTCATTGTGGCTAGAATAAGTCGAAAGAATGAACTAAACTAGCTCATATATACTTAGTTTAGGAGTTACATACGTGAAAAGTGGAAATTGCTGTGGTTTCCAGGATCAAGGTCTAGGGTAGGTAAATAGGTATCGAAGGTACTTAGATTATTGTGTTGTGACGGAACTTGATAAACCAGAGCTGCAGATAAACCGCCTGGGACTTGATAAACCTATAAATAAACTTGATAAACCTATAGGTATAGGCGTGTTTCTACAAATCCTTTCCATTATTTAGCTTCAGGTCGAATATGGCGCCCACTCGTAAGGATCCGTCGACTTCCAGGGGTAGGAAAAAAGACCACGAAGGGATCCTTGACAGTTCAGACGACGAAGGATATCGGAAAAAACGCGACCGCAATAATATGGTGAGTGGGTAATTTTTTTTTAAATTTGCCGCAATCAGTGTTGCCAAGTTTGGGGGTGAAATGTTTTAAGGGGTTTTTACAGAAGTCAGGGGGCTAGGAAAAATGAGGAAAATTCAGATTCATTTTTTGGGGGATTTCGGGGTTTTTTGACGTTGTCTCAGGGGTCTTTGACGTCCGGACCTTGGCAACACTGGGCGCACTGCTCTTCAAATGTCAATGGTATACCAATCTTGAAAAAATGGGAAATTTTGTTAATAACTTGACATGTTTAATCAAAGTACCAAGAGGGGACCAAAACACTAGAAAACCCCTGATTGATGGAAGACATCTCTTAGGAGGACTCAATGCTGGTTTGATGCTGGTTTTTGAATGGATTCTGGAACCCATTTGGAACAGTGCAACCCATTCTGAAACGGTGCTTTTTCAACCCATGAAAAAAATATAATAATAAAAAAATAGAACAAAGAAAACCAAAATTAATCCAATTTATCAGTTTTTTGGCTGGCTCAGAATAGACGTTGCTGAAAAATCTACACTTGAGTACTGCTGTATTTTTTGTAATGAGAAATTCATTCTTTCCGTTTGCAGGCAGTGAAAAGAAGCCGTGTTAAGTCGAGAATGAAAACTCAGGAGACGGTCGAACGAGTTGAACAGCTTAAACGCGAGAACGACCAGCTGGTCGAAAAGATTAACCTCATGAGCAAAGAATTGAGTTTCCTCAAGGAATTGTTCATCGCACAAGCCAGTAAGCGGATTTTTACTAATTTCAGATACAGTTTTCAAAAGGAGATTTGTCAAAAATTGATTTCAGCCTTTCAGCATTAAATAAATTTTATTGTAGTCAATTGCGTTGATTTGCGACTATTTTGTTGTTTTCTTTTTATTGCCTTGTGCCTTTGGCCACATAAGATATTGAATGATTGCGACAATGTTACTTCAAGTACATTGGAGTAACGTCAATAACCTTCTGCCAGCCGTTGACGCTGAACAGCCAATCAGATAGCAGATTTAATCTCGCGTAGTACGATCTGCCCTCTGATTGGCTGTCCAGCTTCAGAACAGGAGGAAAAATCACGAAACCTTCCATTAACTGTTTTCACCTTCCATGATCGTTTGTCTTTGTCGCAAACCGTCTATTTGCATTACTTCTACTAAACCAACGCTCCATCGGAGTAACAAATTTTTTTCGCTGTTTTTCCAGGTTCAACTGGTATCCCGAGCAACGTCGACCTTGATACACTTTTCGCTGACAACGAGCCGATCACGGACACCAGGCCAGATTTTTTCGATCACATCAAATCCGAGAAATAGGCTGGCTTTATCAATTCACTTAATCAACTGATTATCCAAAGACGCACCGACTAACTATTTTCCAGGTGACTTCATGCTGAAAAATCATACGTCACGTTTCCACGCAATCAGTTAGTCGGTGCGTCCTTGGATAATCAGTTGATTAGGTGAATTGATAAAGCGGCCCATAATCTTCTAAAGATTAATTCGATCGTTATCGGCTCGATTGAGCAGATGAATTATTTTACATTGTTGTTAGTAATCAGCAGCCGCGTTAACCTAATAGGCCGTTCTAATCGAGACGTTATGCTGGGTTCGCATGCAACATTTTGCAAATCATGGGAACCCAGATTGGAAAATTGGTGAAAATAGGCTCTTGTACATATATAACAGCACATAAATAACTTGTACACCACCTTGGAATCACTGGTAACAGTGAAAGTTGCTGTTGTTGTGGCTTATCGCTGATAAGTTATCAGATGCTATCAATGGCGATCAACGTTGAATGAAATGCTGTCGACACAGGATTTTTGAAATTGTGACGCTTGTGATTGACGGTTTTCAAGTGACAGTGTAAATTATTTTCGCCTTCCATTCGTCGAAAGTCCACTTTTTTGGCTAGTTGAGCAAATATTTCAAGAGATAGGCGGCTATGGTGAAGCGATACACCAATGGAGCTTTGCTGAACTCTCACCAGCTGATGGTTAGTCGTTTTTTATGTTAACGGCCATGTTCAATACTGTTTTTGTCCCAGGAGTGCCCATGTCCCTTGCGCCTGAGCGGTGTGAGGTTTTCAACGACAACATTTTCTAACCTTACACTGCGCATGTATTGAACACGTACGCTACCGGAACAGGCGCATACAAATATGTAATAGATGGATGTATAATAATCATGTTTTACTTGATAGTATATCAAATGCTTCATTATGCACATAATTTATTGTACGTTCACGCAAAAGTCCGATCGTAGATTTTGTTAGCGAGTTGTCAATCGTGTGATTCCTTCTTTACGATTTTGAAGGCCGCGTCATGAAACTTGCTCTTATCAGTTGTTTAAATACTAACGGACGTTTCTTATCACTGTTTTTTTTTTAATGTAAGTAATTAAAAACTGGAAATTGTATCCTCCATTATAAAACTGTTGAAAAGATTGAGTAAATATTTTTTTCTACATTTTTTATAAGTTTATTGGACGCCCGTCGACTCCCTTTCAATCTGTATATCCTCGAGCGCTTTCGGCGTGTCGGCCCTCATCAGGAATACCCATTTGGGTGCCTTCATCGTAAATTGCTCGAAATTTGTTAGTTTCTTGCACATAGACACCTTTTTCTTGCTTCCGCGTTTGGGCCGAAGAAAATTCAAAAATAGTTTCGCGGTCGAGGGTAAAAATGATTTTGCACAACTCTAACTCCGACAGATGAGGGGGCGATGGCAAAAACATGCTTTTCATCACATATTAAATTATATTTCATATTTTCAAGTCCATATATACTGTACATATTTTCTTTCTTACATACAGGTAAAACTTTTCCATAAACATTTCTTTTTTTAAATTAAAAAGTTGACTTTTGTAAATGATATTTCGAGACGAAAAGCACAATAATTTCGTGTTTCTAAAAGGAAGAATTCTCAAGCGGCGGTCACAGTTGAAGGTTGGCGATTTGTGAAATTCAAAACCAAACAGCCGGTACAACAATTTGATTACTGTAAATTGACAAAATGTGAATGGCCTAAATTCGGAAATCAATTGGAAAATACGACCGCCTAAATTAACCGTTCGAAGGATTTCCTTAGTATCAAGTAGTAGACTCATAAATAGGTACAATCGGTTTGTATTTTTTACGTTTTTCCACATTTTCAATTTTTTTTCAATCATTTTCCACATTTTTGTACGTTTTTCACGGGTTATTCTTAATAGCAATATAAATTCACAATAAAACGCCAGGATGACGCCATTTTATAATCACATTCACTCGAAGCAAGATAATTTTTTTAACGATTTTTTTACACTGTTTTCACACACATTAATTTAATTTACTATTTTGTAATAATAATATTTATGTATATATAAACTTTTTATATGTATATTTCTTGACTTGAATTTTTTTTTAGGTATTTTATTATTTTATTTTAAATAGGTTTCTCGCAATAAATACTTGTTTTTTTGTTCTTAACCTTAATTTACAAAAGAAATTCATTTAAATCTTGTTTTCATACTATTTTACGAAAAACGGTAAAAAACAACGATTGAAAAAGTGATGAATGGGGGGAGGGCGCTAAGGGTTAACGTAAATGAGTCAATTAGGAAGATTTTATATATGTTTCTGACGATATATAATATTATATTATATATAAAACTAGGAAATCACACAATATCTATAGAGTTATAACAAACAACAAAAAAATACTCGTAACAACTCAAAAATTTACAAAAAAAAAAAAAAGTTTGTGCATTATATTTTTTTGTTTTTTTTTTCTTGTTGAAAATTATTTTTGAGCTTAAAACATTGGCGGTAACGTGTTGGTAATAACTTAACGACTAATAAAAACAACCTTTCAACAGGAGAAAAATCGACAAATTTTATATCGGTAATAGATTTTTGAAAACGTACGTTCCATCCGGCGAAATACGTAATTTTTGATTTTTAATTCAACACAATTTTAATAGGTACGCGGTTAGTCGAAAATTTGACAAAAAAATACATCGACAATGCAACTTTTCTTACACAGAGTTGGTAAAATAAATAAAGGAGATAAAAGGAAAAAGCGTCATCATAACTGTGAGGTAACAATGGAGTTTTTTGAAAAAATCGAAAAATTTTCATTATTGCACATCGTAAACTTTTTGGTCGTGTGATGTTGAAAGGTTCGGACGTACGATCGTTTTTGATGCTGACTTTTCTCTCCGTCTAATACGCGGAATTGAGGTTTTTTGAGGCGTTTTTAGCAAAATTTATCGGTGGAAAGGTTGAAATTGCGGCAGCTGGAAACTGGAGGATGGAGATGCCGGGTTCAGTTGACAAAAGTTAAGGAACCAGTCAATCGACTGATAAGTAAGCGCGATAAGTTAACATTGATAAGCGGCGTAACCTTCCGTCGGCAGGTTATGCGTTGTGATGTGAGCGCTTTGAAGCTGAACAACCAATCAGAGAGCGGGTTGGACTTTGCACAATCTTCAGCAGCAGTTTGTTCTGCTGTCAAGCTCCAGGACACAGTGGATTAATAATCACATAACCTTCTATTCGAGGTAGGTAACCTTCTATTAGCCGTTTGATTCATAAACTCCAGCGACAGTTTATCTTTGCGCCAAATCGTCCACCAGACTTGTACGATCCGTGCTGGCATCCGACGCGATCCAGTTCGGTTTTCGAGTCAAATTGACCGGCTTAACTCAACTGGACAGGGGTACATAGCAACATTGCAATGCCAGCGTTCGCCAAATGCGGCAGAAATCAGCAACTCTGCCACCTTCAACGCATTCGATTGGCCCACCTCGATGCGATGCGAACCGCCCCATCTCAAGGGATGGACGGTCCCATCGCTTACATAGTAATGAAGAAACAACAGCCAACTGTTTGGTTTGGGAGATAAAATTGCCAACACAAACCAGTGATGAGCGGAAAACACGATACTTCCGAAATTCTGGGATGTAGAAATATCTGAGAAGATCCGTATTTGGGCTGATTTCGTGGCTGCTGAGCTCATTAACGAGCCTAAATGGAGATTAAAGGCCAAAATTTGATTTAATCACACGGGGAACGATACATTGAAGCGCCATGTGCGACCTGCCACGTTGGGTGGCACTTAGCCAATCAACAACCAGATCACCACTGCTGGACACGCCCACCGACGGCTCAAACTGCTGGAAATCTTCTACAGATTCTATCGTCGATTCTTACGGACCAGGCCTGACCGCCCCGTCGCAAGCACCAAACCGCCCGCTTGGGCGGAGCTTTGCCAAGCGGCACGTCCGTTATGCGGCACACAGCCAATCAGCAACAAGATCTTCATGGCTAGACACGCCCACCGACGGCTCAAACAGCCAGCCCTATAAGACGCCAGGCTGAAAATTCGCGCCTCCTTACGTTTTGCATTTCCTTTTGAGTGAATCAGAGGATAGGTAAACGATTTTTGGACCAGCATTGCCGCTGAGATGGGGCCGCAGGGCTAGAAACCGTAATGAAGCCATAACAATTTTATTTTGGGAAGATTTGTCATCAACGGAGCAATAAGTTGACAAGCCAGATACCGTACCACATGCTAGCAAGATGGCCTGCATCGCCACAATATATGCAATTGGAGGACTCTTGATTGTTCTTGTGATTACCTCCATTGGTCAAGCGAGTCCAAGAATTCGGCCTCGCAGACCGATCAGCTGATAGAGAAGCCGCATTACTTCGTGGGGAGGAGCAAATTTTTGGGAAATATTATGGCTGAGGGGCACGGTTGTGGAAGGATTCGAGACACGTTTGCAGGCATAATAGTAGCCTCAAAAGCAGGTTAGCAGGAACCGTAGTTTTCTCGGAAACGACGGGAAAATATGGAATGAAAGGTTCGATGGGCGATTGCAACTTTTTTTTGTGCAGACAAAATCAATGATGGTTCAGCAGAACGCCATCAAATTATGACTCTCCAAAGATTCAATCAACTATGCCGTTCTGTTCAACGTAAACGAGTCATCGGTCAAATGCATGTTGTCAAATGTCATCGGTCAAACGTGTTGTTTTCTCTGGTCAAACGATAGGAGCTCATGTGGAGACGCTAACAAGCGAAGTTGTCGCAATCATTGGAGAACTATCACTCTATGACGACAGCTACATGTAGCAAAGCGGTCGCAAACCTGTAAGCGGGAGAAGGGATCGGGTGTAATCGGAACTTGTGGGATCTATAGGTCAATTTGGGTATTCAGTTCAGCCACCAGAATCTTCTAAATGCCCAAAACCGTTTAGATTCGAGGACCGAAACCGCGGATTTATGGCCAATCAGTTCAAAAACGCGACAAACGACCATAACATCCTTTGGTAATGAGGGCTCGAATTGAACTCACCATTTGAATTTTACAGAACAATTTTTCACGTCGTCCATTATCAGATTGGAGTTAGCTAGAAAGTGCCGATTTTGATGAATTTTCGGCGAAAAATGGAAACTTTCAAAATCAAAATTGTCAATGAGTGAGAGACAATACAAACCAACAGGTTGAAGTGCCAAAAATGGTAAGTTGAGCACTTGGATAGATTCAGCACGTAAAGACACACCTTTGACCTGATACCCAACTTGTAATTGTAAAATTGGTAATTTTAGTATTTTACATTATCACCTCGTCTTCTCTTATCAAGTTGCGCGTGCCGTCAAGAATATAGATACTGACATTTTTATCTCGCTAAAGCTCTCTAGTTGCTTGAAATATGGAATTTAAAAACAACGGATAGGAAGATTTTGATAAAATAGATCAATTTACGGTATCATTGCTCAAAACTTTAGTTTCCATTTTTTTACACCGCCATCAAAATCGTCCATAAACTAATAACGATAATCAATGGTTAATCAATTAATGGATGGTTATTCGATTGATTAATCAATGGTTAACCAATTGAATAATCAACGGTTAGCCAATTGATTAATCAACAGTTATTCAATTGATTAATCAATGGCAAATTGATTGACCAATTGATCAAGCTTTAGCTGGTTGATCGATTAATGAATTTACTGATATCCTTGGAAGTTCAGCAAAAATCATTCTCGGCCCCACAATTAACCCCAAAGCGCTTATTTGGCCACGGTTTGAAATCAACTGCTCAACGACGAGAAGTCGTTGGAAAAAGCTTTGAAAATTCATCGAAGTGTTCAAACCTAAAATTTACCGATCGGACGTCTCTACGTAAAAACCCCTGTTACGGTTGAATTCTAAGTTTTTCGGAGGATAAATAATCATTGCGGAAAATGAAATTAGAAACTGGATAGATCAGGAAAATCCCCGAATATCTGACAATTGAAAATCGGTTTCATTTTATAAATAGATACATATACTTCGCTAATATAATCTTCTTTTAAAACTTACGCTCTATTAAAAAAAAAAGGTTAAAATTTCAACTTTTTCTGTTTTGGAGAGACTTTTGACTGTTTAAATTGCGCTTTTCCGACTTAGATTGCGCTTTCCCCTGTTTGCGTGTTGATTTTTTTCTTTTTCTTTTTAAATTTTAAAAATTCGACCTACATTTAAAGTAGTTCATATTGGCGGAGGTGCATCCGTTGTATGATGTCTCGACAGTCGTTGAACACACGGCGGATATTTTCCGTGTCGACCGCGCAGGTGAAATGTGGGTAACAGTAGTGCTTGCCGTCGCCGGTTGCCGTGGAAATGCGCTGAAACGAGGCAAAAAAAAAGTTTAAAAAACCAATATTCCAAGTTCCAAATTTTTTCAAAGTCCAATTTTTCAAAGTCCAATTTTTCAAAAAAAAATTTCACAAATTTTTACAAAATTGAGAAAATCAATTTTTGAAGTTCAAAAGTTTGTTTAAAGTTATATTTTTCATTAAAAAAAATTCAGAAATTAATCAAAATTCAAATTTTTTTTAACAGTTTAATTTAAGAAGATCAATTTTTAAAGTTGAAATTTTTTTTTAAAGTTGTATTTTTTAACAGAAAGATTCTAAAAATTTTTAAAATTTCAAAAGTTGTAAAAAAAATTTTTTAAAAGTTATATTTTTTAACAAAAAAAATGTCAGATGTTATTCAAATTTCAAAAAATCTTTAAAAGTTCAATTTAAAAAACAATTTAATAATAAATGCTATTTTCAAAGTTCGAATTCTTTAATTTAATTTTTCAACAAAAAAATTTCAAAATTTTTTCAAATTTTAAAGATTTTTTTTCTTTTAAATCCAATTTTTTTTTTTGCTATCAATTTATGAACTTACCAAAAATTCATCCCTAATAAAATATTTGGCCCGGACGACTTGAGGATCTTCGTTTTGTATGTCCGCCTCGCCAGGCGTCTCGTAATGTGTGAAATCCTGCGCACGGAAAACATGGAATATTCAAGTGGCATGACATGAAAATTTAAAAAAACCCAAATTTCCAAGAAAATGGCGTATGAGAGGCCAACGATTTGAAGATAATTGAGTATCAAAAAAGCGACGATTGGGCTTCAAAAAATGGCTGATTAGTCAAGGAAGCCCTGATTAACTATTTCCAGATGACAATATGCCGAAAAAATGGGTTTGGATAATGGAGAGGCGTCATTGGATAATTTTCCTCAAAAACATAGGTAAATTACGTCTGGAAATAATGCACCTAGACAATCCTCCGGAAACATACCTGGAAATAGTCTTCCAGCCGTGATTTGCCCGCTTTGATTTTCTCCGCTAGCAAGTCCTGCTTGTTGAGGAATAAAATGACGGATATCGTTCTCAACCACCTGAACAACAAGGCATCGGCAAGTTAGATCAAGAAAAACCTCCACTCTCCGGCAGGATCAGAACCGGGCGCCCTCTGCTCTAGGCAGACGCCTTGATCCTAAACAGTTCAATATTGTGAGCAGACTCGCCTGTTGTTCCATATGCTTTTGAAGAGGTCTAATGATTCGCGGAGGCGGTTCTGAGTCGGATCCTCTCGCAGGACCATGTTGTATGATGAACATGCTGTCACGAATATGATGGCAGTTACGTCGTTGAAACATTGGATCCATTTGCGCCTTTCGTCTCGCTGTCCGCCCACGTCGAACATACTGTAATTCCACAAAAAAATTAGGTACCGACTCGAACTTCGGTAACAAGTCAACTTGAGTAACCTCCTCCTTTATTGAATTCTGTCGAAAATGCATAACGATTTGCCTATTCTCTACGAAATTCGCTACACGATAAATAACTTCTCGTAGGATACGATGGCACTTACTGAAAATTGACTTTTTCGACTTGAAATCTGGTTTCAAATATACCAGATGTGAGGACGCGACACCTCAAGATATCCTGCAACAAACCATAATCCGGTATTAACGAAATTTCATCTAATAAGTTCGTTCGAAAAATTTTATTCCTGACAAAAGCCTTCGAAATAAATCAAAAATATCGAGCCACTCATCACCAGCATACCTGCTCGGAAGGTGTGTAGTTGGGCTGTTTGACAACGGAAACTCGATCGAGGAAATATTTGGCGCAGTCGATCAGCTGATATTCGTTCGAACGTTCAAAACACGACTGAACGCCTCGATCCTTCCAGAGGATTTCTGCATGCTCGTAAAACTCCTGCAATTTTTTTGAAAATTCATCAGTCAGGCGTAAAACATTTTGACGATTGTAATCTCTATATTTCAGCCAGAAACTCACGGGCGGATAGTCGAAGTCCGGCTGCGAAGCGACGTCTTGTATGTAGTCAACGCGGTGCTGGTTCTGCGGACGTTCCAGCGATATGGGCGGACTGAGCGTCGACATGGCCCCGGTTATTGTCTGAAATCGGAAATTTTCGAAATTGAATTCTCTGAAAAGTTGAAAACAATAACAACAAGAAATTTTTTTTAAAAATCAAAAAATATTTTTTTTTAATTTTCAAAAACTATTAGTATTTAAACCAGCGTTTGACTATTAAAATCCAAAAAATTTTTACTTACAGGGAGTAAAAAAAGTGTAGAAACCTTCAAGGAATCCAACAAGCTCAAAAAATCAAAATCGGTTCAGTAGAACCCCCACGAATCCAAAAAAACGTGAAATAGAGAATTTCAGGCTTCCAAACAAAGTATTTTGATATATTTTTTCACAATTTGTGCGACTTTATTGGCTGTACCAAGATTAATCCTTAAAAAATAATAGTGCCAAAAAATGGAAGGCTTTTTCAAAATTTTAGTGGAAGAATTTTTGAAATCGTATCAAAATCAGCTGCGTGGCAACGGAACAGGCAAAAAACCAAGGAAAAATCGCCTCGACTAACCTCCTTCTTTTTGAAGTAGGTGAAAAATTATTTAAAATAAATAATTTGATTTTGGTGGTAGCACGCATAGGAGAAAAAAATTGACAGATTTTTGCCGGCTGTGAATTACGCCCAAATTAAACGAAGCCGTTAAAGCAAAACTAAATTAATAAATCAAAAATAAAGTAAATTTTTGGTTCTTAAAACCACCAGTGTTTTTAAAACCACATTTTCACTTTCAAATTTTCCTACCGTAGAATAAAATAATTTTACAAAATTCATCACTACCAACATTAGAAAAATTAGCGGAAAAAACCCATAGGAATCCGATTGTTCTTACCAATATTGCATCTCGTATGTTTTTCTTAATATCTTCGATTTTCTGACGTTTTTCTCTGCGGAAAAAGAAGAAAAAAACAATCGAATTATCGTCTCAATCGTACGGAACAAATTGTCGAACAAAATGTTAGGCTTAGGATTTCCTTCCAGTCCGCAAACATAAATACGCCGGGCGGGTATTTATAAATATAAAATACAAATATACTCGTCTTCCTTAAAAAAAGTTTTTTTCATATCTCCAACTCGCATAAATTTGGAAACACGCCACGATACGACAGTAATTTTAACTCGGGGAGGAGGAGGTACAGAACAGGAGAGGTCAAGATGAGAGGTAGGAACATACGTTCGCCCGATGTGTGCAAATCGTCTTCGATCCGCTCCAGCGGAATTATCATCGGAGGAAATAATTTTCAATAATAAATTACAATAATCGACAGTAGCGTCAATATCAATACCTAATGATGATAATTTCGAAACGATAAATTGAAAAACTTACTCTTCACTAAAACCGTTGACGTGCAATATTTTCATTTGTTTGACTATAGTTGACTTGCCCGATTCGCCGGCCCCTGGAACAAAATTGAAGCAATTAATTTCCAATAGGAAGAATTGACAATTAATAACAAAAGAAACCTATTAGGTTCGTCCGAACGATGACATTATTTCTTCTTTTTACAATCCATGACACAAAAATATGGAAATACTGCTTGTTATCAAGGCACCACCGATTTGGATGGCATTGAAAACAGCAGATGGCAACGGCTAAATTTACATCCGAGAAATTCCTGAAAACCTGACAAAATTGTTAGGTACCAACTTTTCCTCTACAGAATAAAAGCCTGCCTACTGAACTTGAAGTAAAAATTTGAGTTATTGCCATATTTTGACATTACAGACATCCCTGAGCTCGGAAAGAATGTTTTAGGTATTTTTTTAGAAAGCAGAAGATCGACTTCCAGTCTGGTGAAGTTTAAACTTGATAAAGATTAGTCTTAGCAAAGTAGTGAAGGTTTTTTTTTAAACTTCTCCATGCAAGTAAAATCAGATACATATTATCATCATTTTTATTTTACTCTTTTTTTTTTTGATAAATTTTATCATGATGAATTGAAAGACTACTGCCACTTCGACAGCTAGTAGCGTTTGAAATTTATAGCCATACTAGTGATCGCTCAGGGCAGCCAGCGAGGATTGCAACCTTCTACTAGATATCTTATTTATCAGAAAATATTTATTTAACGTACCAACTAATGTGGAAGTATCAGAAAGGCAACTAGGCTCGGGATCGAAAAATTTCAAAAATCGGCTATTTTGAGAACAAAACGTCAAAATCGGTTCATAAGTATCGGAGACGGAGCAGCAGGAATGCGCCGTCATTGATAGATCAATCGTGAAACCCATTAAAACGAAGAAGTGATGAATGCAAACCCAAAATTCTACAAATGGGGTGCTCAAAATTTGGTTTCCTGGCGCCCATACTAGCCAGGCATGAACTCCAAATCGCAAAGGTTAATAATTAGTCGGTTCATTGTTAAGGTGACCGAATAAAATTGTAAAGGCGGCTGGAGCAGCCCTGAACAGCTGACGCCATCGACAGACCACAACGCCTCAACTGGGTCGACTTTTGGTCGGCAAATTTGGAATATCCAAGGTGGTGGTGCAATTCGAGCCAAGAAAGAGTTGGAAAAAATTGATATCAGCTTGTCGGTCAAAATAGCAGCAATTTTGATTGGTAATTATGTTGCTACTCGCCCCACAGTATCAATCGCCATTCAGCCTGGCACAACCGTAAATCAAGGCTCCAACCAAAGTAGGGGAAAAAGGGGGTTTCCACATATCAGTAGAATCATCCGCTCGTAACCTTCCCTCCAGTCAGTGTTACCAATAATCGCGAGCTGATGACGCAATGCTACCGACATTGTTGTCCTCAGCTGTAGCAACGGTGATCACATATTTTGTAGCCATTTTTCTTCGTTTGGATCTGTGACGTCATGCGTGGGCGACAGGGGTGCGTCCCGACGTCACTGATAATGGTTTTGCAGGCAGGGCCTGCATCATGCTCTGGGTCAACTGCAGACATGATTTCCCGGGCAGCATCCTGTTTTGGGACAACTGCAGGCACGGTTTTGCGAGCAAGGCCTTACACCACATCCTGCACAGGGGCAACTTGAGCTACGGTTTTTGAGCAGGGCCACATGCTGCATCCTGCTCTGGTGCAACTGCAGGCATGGTTTTGCGGGCAGTCACATGCTGCATCCTGATTTAGGGCAACTGGAGGCATGGTCGGTGGGTGTTCGTCAAGCAAACGCAGGCCAATCTGGCTCTCAGGGACAGACAGACGAGCCGCAGCAGGTTTCTGGAGCTGGGAATGCTGTCTGTAACAGGCACCACCTCCCACTGGCTCGACACCAGATTCATGACAAATTTACGGTAAACCGTGGTATATCACCACAAATTAAAAAGATTGAGGAAAAAATGGGCTTGTTTCAGGAGCGTGAGTGTAGGCATGAGTAAGTGCTTTGCACATGCACAGTGTAAGGTTTCGAAATGCTTGTAAATGTCGTAGCGGTGTGCTGCCAACCCATTATCTTCGTACACTGAAACTTCACACAAAACTTTAGTTCTAAGTCCAAAATTTTTGGAATACTCACCTAAAAGCAGAAGGCGGTGGGTCGCTCGGTAGACCTGTTTGTCCTTCTGCAATTGTTGGTTGATCTTTTTATTCATTTCTTTGCCACGTTTGCTCTCCTCGTGGTCGGCCCGGGACGCGGCGCTCCCGAAACAGCCCATAATCGTTTGAAACAGTTTGGCGGCTATTTTGGCACACTTACCAAGCGAAAAATGTTATCTAGGTTAGGATTTCTAACCTATACTCGATTCGCAATCGATCAATAATCGATTTCACGTCTATCAGTGCGTAGACTGTGCGCCTCGGTATGTCCGCGATGAGTTTATCGACTAATGCTATCGATTAGAAAATCAGTTGTTCCTCTAGAAACATGCTAAATCGTCAACCTTCAGCGTCGTAATCGCCCCCCATAGCGAACGAGAAGACCCGCAGGTCCACTTTCCACTTCATTCGATTTTTCTTCAAATTAATTCGCAATATTTTTCCTGCGATACTAGCGGATAGAAATCGATTTCACAGCATTTTCCCCAAGGCGGTACGAGTATTGATTTTTCCTCGATTGGCTTTCTTCTAGATCGAATTTCTCGATGGAAGATTCGAATCAAGTGAAAATTGACGAGAAATGCTGACAGTTCATGTTTTCCACGGGCGATTCGGTTTCGTTTGGAAATCGTTCGAGTTGACTATTGAGTGAAATTTGATCCGCCTTATCTCAACGGTTTGTTGGGCGTGGGGAGAAATTTCGTTCAAATTTAATCCAACCTCGACTCAAGCTAGATCGAAATCGTGGAAATCAGATTTAGCGCTGTTATCGAGGCGAAATTTACTCGAAAGCGCCCAAATTTACGACGGATTTATTCCAGAAGGATTCACTGCTTCAGCCTGTTATCAGTCGGATAGGACTTGGCTCGATCGCAGTAGTTTGCGATATGTTTTTACTTCGTAAATTGGATTTCAACGTTCGAAATTGGGTCCCCTGGCTGTAATCACGTCGGGGAGCGATGGAAAAGTTGATTATTTCACACCCAGTGGTTTCGACCGACTGACCTTTTCAGCACAACTGGACGTTTGGTCCGTCTAGGGCGAATTTCACGCAGAACGTCGTCTGCTTTCGATTCGAACGATTATTTAGGGCTGAAAATTGATCTTAACTGTTAGTTTCGCCAGTTTTTCCGAGGTTTCGATGCTTTAGACGGTCCAAGTTGACGTTGGTACGGCCCTTACACTTCACTTCACGTCACTTTCGATTCACTCTCGAGTTTATTACGATAAATTCGCTCTCCTCGAAGTTGAAATTTGGTTTTTTCCAAGCGTGAAACATCCGTTTTGAAAATCGACAGGAAACCGAAGGTCTCTCGCTTCGACCCGAAGACCACTTCGGACTTTTCCGGAAAATCTTCCCCGCCTCGTCGGACGAAGCTGGATTTTCCGAAACAGCACACCTATTTACCGATGTTCACTGAACTTTTTCCTCAAAAAATACAAGTACACCAAAAAATGGAAAAGTGTCCGAAAAGATCGCGCGCGTCTCGAAAAGACGGCGGTCCGAAAAGAAAATTTCGAACCACAGAAATAAATTCGATTTTTTGTTGTTTTTTTACCCCTTTTTCTCTCCCGACTTCACTTTGACTGGTGGGGGGGTGGAGTCTTGCGAGGGGTCCCCGGGCCACTGCCATCTTGGACGGGCGATCCGTACACAGTCGTGAAAATGAGAGGAACACCAGAGCACTCTGTGTTTTCTTACAGAAGTGTCGAAAAAGTTTTTGCCTTCTGAAGGGAAAAGAACAGAAATTGACGATGAAATTCGACGATTGCCTCAGTTCTTGAGTCAGGCAGCTTGAAACCAGGATGGAGATTCGATTCAAGAAATTCACAGTTGGCGAAGGGTTAAGGCGTCTGCCAAGAGAGCAGGTGTCGAAAATCGCTCTTGGTCTAAGCAAGGTAACGAACTTTTTCCTTTCTCTCAAAGAGTGAAGTAGGTACAACTTGTTCTCTGTTGGAAATTCGAGAAATTGTAGCCAATTCAACTGGATGTGCAGCCAAAGTCAACCACAAGGCATTGACGACCAAGATGCTGGATGATCCTTCGGTGACACTGATTCTACCGACCTTAGTATCAGCCTTCGTAGATCCACATCGTGGGGAGAATCGAAGCCATCCATTTTTGAGTGTTTGAGGCACCTATCAAATAACTGTATTGCTTTTGATAGATGAAGGCATTGGGGGGCAAGTAATCATGCCTGCCAAAAAAATATGGAAATATCCATATTTCCCATGGTAGTGGCGAGATTTTCTGTCACAGGTTGCAGAAGCTTATAAGATAAATCCATTCCAATTTCTGTGTGAATCTACAGAAAGTGCACGGAGCAATCCTAGAGCGCGCCGGGATCGCAGTTGTGTACAGAGCTACGGATTCGATTCCAAGGCAAAGGCGGTGCCCACCTTTGGCGAGGAGGTCACGTGAGGGGTTGGCGAGGGGGTGGGTGGTTGGGTGTTACCCCTCGGAGGGGTATGAAATGGAGGGGAAGTTGATACTAGGCCTGGCCGCCTGGGCCTGGCAAAGGCTCAGCTGTTTCGATACATCGCGCTCGGGAACAATTTCGATTTTAACTCGTTTCAGTTTTGCTTAAAACTGAGCAACACTGCAGATATACCAGGCATAAAGTCGGAGGTTAAAAGCTACGATGTCGAGCTGATTATTTCGTAGGAAGAAAAAAGACACTGCATTTGCCAAAAAAACGAAACGCATCGTAATTGGCAATGCTGGAGTATTGGCAACACTGGACACCACCTTCGCCCGCGCTCCAGAAACTCTTCTTTGCCATTTCTCCAATCTGGTTTCTAACCGTGATTCACTGGTTCAAAAATACTCGGGACGGAGGGTCTGAACCAGCAGGCAGTTGCGGAATAGTCCTGATACATAGCTTGAAGCGTTTTGGGCTCGTCAGCAACTAGTCAAGGACTGACTGTCCGAACAGACCCTGATACGAGGATGTTTGGAGCTCAGAAAAATTAATCTGGGGTCAAAATATTGAACTTTGATCCAAGAAATGAGCGATTTCCTGATAGTGTTGCTACTCCAATTAACAGGTTAGAAGACTGAAACTCGAGTGCGAAAACCAAGACTCTTCCAATAAATTTCCACTAGACTTACAAGACCCTAATTAAAATTTTGAATGGAGGTACCTAGTAATGATTATTGTCAAATTTGCCGACCGAAATGCTTGATCGTTGTTGCCTGTCAAATATTGTACTTACACTGGATTGATTTTTACTAGATGGATTGATTTTTACTGGACTAGAATTTTACAGAGTTGGCTCCCCCAGAGGGGCCATCATGGAGGAATTTCAGACCCTTTCATTACCAAGCATGTTACCACCAGCGAGTAACGTGTGGGAACATGTTTTCTGGCCTACTCTTTACTAAATTTATCCAAACTAATTCTATCAACGGCCATCTCGAAAAATACCCACAATGCTTCGGAACTTGGTTACCATGAATGGGAATGCAAATTCAGCAGTAGATGATATCGGACAGGTCAAGTCTTGTTGGCCAAAAACAAAAACAACCGACTTCCACTCACGCTCATCGGTTTTGACAGAAAAAAAAGTCAAACAATTTTAGCAAAATTCTACACAAATGGTTGGCAAAAGAACTGCATGGCCCGCGACTGCCTCAGTGTCAACTTCGAGATCGATGTCAACTTCGAGATCAAAGTCAACTTCGAAATCGATGTCAACTTCAAGATCAAAGTCAACTTCGAGATAAAAGTCAACTTCGAGATCGAAGTCAACTTCGAGTTCAAAGTCAACTTCGAGATCGATGTCAACTTCGAGATCGATGTCAACTTCGAGATCGATGTCAACTTCGAGAACGATGTCAACTTCGAGATCGATGTCAACTTTGAGATCAAACTCAACTTCGAAATCGATGTCAACTTCAAGATCAAAGTCAACTTCGAGATCAAAGTCAACTTCGAAATCGATGTCAACTTCAAGATCAAAGTCAACTTCGAGATAAAAGTCAACTTCGAAATCGATGTCAACTTCAAGATCAAAGTCAACTTCGAGATAAAAGTCAACTTCGAGATCGAAGTCAACTTCGAGTTCAAAGTCAACTTCGAGATCGATGTCAACTTCGAGATCAAACTCAACTTCGAGATCGATGTCAACTTCAAGATCAAAGTCAACTTCGAGATAAAAGTCAACTTCGAGATCGAAGTCAACTTCGAGTTCAAAGTCAACTTCGAGATCGATGTCAACTTCGAGATCGATGTCAACTTCGAGATCAAAGTCAACTTCGAGATCAAACTCAAGTTCAAGATCGATGTCAACTTCGAGTTCAAAGTCAACTTCGAAATCAAAGTTAACTTCGAGATCGATGTCAACTTCGAGTTCAAAGTCAACTTTGAGACCGATGTCAACTTCGAGATCAAAGAAGAACTTGCCGAAAATTTTGTCAAGTTTTTGGTGAAAAAACGAAACTTTGTCAAACACATTTTATATTTTCGATTTAGCCAACTGGGTATGTCTGCAAGTAAACCATAGGTTGAACGCGTTGGATTCTGTTCCTCTATAACTCAAGGCTGTGAGAAGCACTTGATACTCAGTAGCCGTGTATCGCAATACATACATTATGTACTGTGAGACCTGACCGACATGTACCACCTCTTCCCTTAAGGGTGGCCGAGCACGCCCGGGACAACTTCGATTATCAGGCGATAAGCCAACGCCTTGAACGGCGGTTTACTTCATTTACTTTTACTTTTTATGATGTAAGTAAATAAATTTCATCAAATTAAACGTCAAATTTAGGAATAAAGTTTTAGGTAGATACCTAGCTCTTTTCAACCATGCTCATAGTAATAATAATAAATAATATAATCGAGAATAATTTATCAGTAATGAGTTGATAATACACTGTACTTCCATAATCACGTAGTTAGTGTGCTTTACTTTTAACACTTGGTATTTTTAGGTGGTAGCTGTATACAACCCTCCTGCTCGCTTGAATTGGATTATTATTTTTTAACAGTCACAATATACGTAGGTAGGTATCTACCTAATTAAGAAGGGGTAGGTTTTTGCTTTTTGTCATTTCAGATCCACCTCGTAAGTGAGAACCATAGAAACGGCCCAACCCGCAACCGCCGCGCAGCCAATCAGAGACATCGCCGCGGCGGCTGGACCCGCCCCCCGACGGCTCAAACTGCCGGCCGTAGAAGATTCGCCTCTGCCGCGTAGCGGGTTGAGCCGTTCGTGAGATACGGCCTTTAGAAGCTTCATTTCAATTCAGTTTTTCCCAGCCTGCGATCCAAGCTCTTATAACTCCAGGTAGGTACCTATTATACCTTTTATTTGTATGCTAGCTGGTAGGTACGATGTTAAATAATGTAGTTCTATTCAAAAAATAACAGGTCAATCAGATAGTTACATTAACACAGTCGTAGTATATTATTGGTCTGTAAACTACGTAAAATGATAGGTATTGTGAGTAGATATTCGATTTTTTTGTCAAAGAGGATAAAATTGGCTCGATTTTCATTCTGATATCACATTCAGTTCTATAATAAGACGAAAAGCCGTCAAAGTAAAGTAATTGGAAAAGTACGTAGGTTCCTATAGTATACCCCACTATCGCAATTTGTTAATCCAGCAAAATAAATAGTATTTAGGTATAAATTTATTTTACTCGAGAATATAACAGTTCTTGGAGTAAAAAAATGGATAACGCTGAAATGCCATTGTTGCATTGCCAATTAAATTATCTTGTTTAATTAAAAACACGAAAAAAAACTACCTGTAGGTGTGAATGGAGACAAATAAATATTAAAATATTTATGGGAAGTACTTGTACGTCACCTGCTTTGATGGACATCTCTCTCGCCCTATTTTTATGGAAAAATTCCCCAAAAATTCCCATTCCCTGCGTATATGAGTCCCAGTTTTAACGTTAAGTTGGCATTTCATAAAAACGATTTAATTGAGATCGAATTTTCGTATAATAAATTTAACTCGGAAATTCTTTTACCCCAGACCGAAAAATCAATTTTCAATTCCATCTCACCCATCTCAAATAAATGCATCGATTCCCATACGTTCTAAACATCTCCTCTAAAGCAACAACATTCAGTAATAATTATACATTGATTTCAACTATATTATAATCTCCTGTCAAATATATAGATGTGTTTATAAACTTTTCAAACATCAATTCGTATAATAATATTTTCCTATAAAAACGAATTTGACACCGTCGTTGTGAGGTCCGACGAGTTCGACGCGAATTTTATCAATGCCGCATTTTCTCGAATCAATTTTGTTTCTGTATTGTTTCGATGTCGTTTCGAGAATAGTTTTTCATATAGAAATAATGTGAACAATGTATTAAAGTGAACAAATTAACAAATAAAAGATACTGACGTTTGCTGCAGAATAAACAGTGAGCCTGGTATTTTTTTTTTTAATAAAAATCTTTAATAAAATTTCAAGTAACGTTTGAAAATATTTTTATCGATAATAAAATATTTAATAAACAGTTAATTTAGTATCCTTTTAAAAATAAAAATTAATTAAAACATTTAAGTAACGTTTGAAAATATTTTTATCGATAATAAAATATTTAGTATTTTTACGAACTTTTAAGGATATTTAAAATAAATTACGTGAAGTTAAATGCTCGATTATTTACTTACTTATTTTCGCGTGCACGTACCTATTGGGTACGCTGTGTATTCGCGAAAAATAAATAAAATATAAAAATTACGATATTCCTTGGAGTAGTGGATACGCTGAAAATTGATGCATAGGCGCTTGTGGGGTTGAACCGACGCTGAAAATTAATAAATTACATTCGAATTATTTTTACTGAAGACAAAACGTAAAACATTTTGAAACCTTTTCTCCATCAATATTAAATATTAAAAATTCAATGTTCAAATTTCGAATACGCACTTCAAATTTGAGTTTTTTGATTTTCATGATTTGAACGCAAAAGCATTCGTGCCGGATTCCCATTCTTCGAAATCCAATTCGCCGAAGCAATCGGTCCAAAATTGGTCCATCATACGGTGCAGGTGGTTTTGCACGTCGACCAGCCCATGCCCTTCGTCTGGATAGCTCTGAAAAATTTGGAAAAAGTTCATACGAAATCCATACAAGTATTTTCAGTCTTAATTTTGAATTAATTTTTGCTAAAAAAATTTTTTTTTTTTCAGAAAAATTGACATTTTGGGGAATTCATTCAGGGAAATTCGGCATTTGTTATTAAGAGGGAAATTCACAAACTTGGAATTTCAAAAAACTCACCAAATGCTTGAAGATTAGATCCGCCTGCACCAAGGCGCGCACCATGAGCATGGCGTGCTGATAGTGCACTTCAAAATCGTACGTCGAGTCCAAAAGTAAAAATTTCTTGTCCTTCAGGTTGCCGACTTTTTTTGTTATATCCGCATCTTCGTAACCTGAGGAAAGTTAGTTTCGAACATATTCAAATTGAGAATAATTCTCAAATTATTTTCCAAGTCGAATTTAAAATTTTCCTTGCCAAATTGAGAATTTTTCTATTTAAATTGACAATTTTCTAATACAAATTACTAACTTTCCAAATAGAATTTAGACGTTTCAAAACAAAATTGAGAGTTATCCAAATTTAATTCAATTCAATTCAATTCAATTCAATTCAATTCAATTCAATTCAATTCAATTCAATTCAATTCAATTCAATTCAATTCAATTCAATTCAATTCAATTCAATTCAATTCAATTCAATTCAATTCAATTCAATTCAATTCAATTCAATTCAATTCAATTCAATTCAATTCAATTCAATTCAATTCAATTCAATTCAATTCAATTCAATTCAATTCAATTCAATTCAATTCAATTCAATTCAATTCAATTCAATTCAATTCAATTCAATTCAATTCAATTCAATTCAATTCAATTCAATTCAATTCAATTCAATTCAATTCAATTCAATTCAATTCAATTCAATTCAATTCAATTCAATTCAATTCAATTCAATTCAATTCAATTCAATTCAATTCAATTCAATTCAATTCAATTCAATTCAATTCAATTCAATTCAATTCAATTCAATTCAATTCAATTCAATTCAATTCAATTCAATTCAATTCAATTCAATTCAATTCAATTCAATTCAATTCAATTCAATTCAATTCAATTCAATTCAATTCAATTCAATTCAATTCAATTCAATTCAATTCAATTCAATTCAATTCAATTCAATTCAATTCAATTCAATTCAATTCAATTCAATTCAATTCAATTCAATTCAATTCAATTCAATTCAATTCAATTCAATTCAATTCAATTCAATTCAATTCAATTCAATTCAATTCAATTCAATTCAATTCAATTCAATTCAATTCAATTCAATTCAATTCAATTCAATTCAATTCAATTCAATTCAATTCAATTCAATTCAATTCAATTCAATTCAATTCAATTCAATTCAATTCAATTCAATTCAATTCAATTCAATTCAATTCAATTCAATTCAATTCAATTCAATTCAATTCAATTCAATTCAATTCAATTCAATTCAATTCAATTCAATTCAATTCAATTCAATTCAATTCAATTCAATTCAATTCAATTCAATTCAATTCAATTCAATTCAATTCAATTCAATTCAATTCAATTCAATTCAATTCAATTCAATTCAATTCAATTCAATTCAATTCAATTCAATTCAATTCAATTCAATTCAATTCAATTCAATTCAATTCAATTCAATTCAATTCAATTCAATTCAATTCAATTCAATTCAATTCAATTCAATTCAATTCAATTCAATTCAATTCAATTCAATTCAATTCAATTCAATTCAATTCAATTCAATTCAATTCAATTCAATTCAATTCAATTCAATTCAATTCAATTCAATTCAATTCAATTCAATTCAATTCAATTCAATTCAATTCAATTCAATTCAATTCAATTCAATTCAATTCAATTCAATTCAATTCAATTCAATTCAATTCAATTCAATTCAATTCAATTCAATTCAATTCAATTCAATTCAATTCAATTCAATTCAATTCAATTCAATTCAATTCAATTCAATTCAATTCAATTCAATTCAATTCAATTCAATTCAATTCAATTCAATTCAATTCAATTCAATTCAATTCAATTCAATTCAATTCAATTCAATTCAATTCAATTCAATTCAATTCAATTCAATTCAATTCAATTCAATTCAATTCAATTCAATTCAATTCAATTCAATTCAATTCAATTCAATTCAATTCAATTCAATTCAATTCAATTCAATTCAATTCAATTCAATTCAATTCAATTCAATTCAATTCAATTCAATTCAATTCAATTCAATTCAATTCAATTCAATTCAATTCAATTCAATTCAATTCAATTCAATTCAATTCAATTCAATTCAATTCAATTCAATTCAATTCAATTCAATTCAATTCAATTCAATTAATTTAGTTAATCAAATTGGGAATAATATTATTTTCCCTCGAACTGAGTAGTAGAATAATTCTTTCTTATAATACTTATAAAATACTCATGATACTCTTATTACACTTTTAATACTTTTTCTTCAAGTCGGTTATGAAATTTTTTAATTCGATTCGAAAATTTCTGAATTCTATTAATTTAAAATAACTCAATTTAATTCGAAAAATTATTAATTCTATTAGAAATTTCTCAATTTGACTTTGAAAAATTCTCAATTTGATTTTGAAGAAATTCTTAATTTTCTTGTAATATTCTCAATTCGACTAAAAAATGCTATGTTCCCGTGAAATTTGTTGAAAGTTTTCATCTTTCGAAAATTGCGGATTGGTATACCTCGGTAGTTGTCGGTGATATTTGCAGTATGAAGCCACCGTTCCGTCCACACGGAATCTTTAAAAATAAGAAAATACGAACTCAATTTGATTAACGAGAAAAGCGTAGTAGAAATTAGGAAATCATTTTTGCTCGTACACTTTTTCTCAGAATCTACGGTCATTTAAAAAAATGTAATTTCTCAGGTGGAATTGCCTGTATTCCTATCAATTTTCATTAAATAAATTTCGTCCTTGAATTTACTACCTATCTAATATTTAAAAGCACAAATATTTTTTCGAGGCTTAAAAATTGATTATATAAATTATTTAAAAAATGTAAATAAACCCCTCGTTCTATCTCGCTTAATATTATCTACTTTGAATAGGAGTTTTGTATTTTGTTGTATTTTTTATTCCAACTGAAAAAATGCCATTTTTAGACAGCCTCCCAGCGCGGAGCCTGACACGGTTATGCAAGACCCGCATAACAGATAAGTCTTGAAGGTATGGTAGCTCTGGGAAATTACAAAAATCGCCATATCTCCCTCAATTCTCAACCTTTTTTCAAATTTCTTGAACTGGAATGTTTATCTTAGTAATACCTATCACCCTGTTTAACCGGAATTCTAATTACTCACAGTAATTCCGATATATCAGCACTTTCGCTGTATTCTATTTGATTTTTTCCTGGCCACAAAAATTAACCGATTTGAGCGTTTTTGGTCTCAAAATCTCTACTTTACCATGCAGAATACGAGGTCATTTTTTATATTCCGATAACTCGTAGTATTTCGATTTCAGGCAAGTTTTAAGATTTGCATAGCGAGTTTATTGACACCCTTTATCTACTCAGTTTCTTTATCAACTTTTTCTATTATCAACTTACTGTAATGCGGCCAGCTGAAAATGCCATTGATGGAAATTCCACATTGGAACATTTCCGTGTCCAAAGACAATATCATTGCTGCCATATAACCTCCGAATCCTTCTCCGTAAACCGCTATCCGTTTCGTATCGATGAATTTCAAGTTGTCTTTCAAATATCTGAAAATTAGAAAGTTGCTTCAGCCTCGAAATACATCGACGCCTTAGAGGCCAAAGGGCCAATCTGCTTCATAATGAGCTATCTTTTGTCGCAGGTTGGCCCTTTTTCGAATAATTGCCAAAAAATCGCATACTCGACGACGCTTATTAGTCGTAAAGCCGCTTTGCTCCCGACGTCGTCGCCAGCATCGATTTCCGCAATGATGTAGTTATGCTTAGATGCCAAGTACGATGAATAATCGACGGACCAAATGTGCGACACTGAAGGTTCGCCTGGTGTTCCGGACCTGTAGGCAATCACCACCAAAAATTTTTTTTTGTAAAAAAAGTTCTTTGTGCCCTAATTTGGTAGATATATGGTATTCATACTTTTTGTGTTTTTGTAGTTTTTTGAAATATTTTGTGTTTTGTGGTTTTTGTAATGTTTTGAATTTTGTAGGTTTTTGTAATTTTTCTAGTTTTTTTTTTTTTTTACTATTTTGTGTTATTGAAGTTTTTGTGTAGTTATACCTTTTTTTGTTGTTTTTATGTTTTTGGAATTTTTTCGTGGTTTTTGTAGTTTTTTGTGTTTTTGAAAGTTTTTTGTTTCTATTTATGAAATTTTTTTTGTGTTTTTTTGTAGTTTGTTTGTGTTTTTGGAATTTTATGTGATTTTTGTTTTTTTTTTTTGCGTTTTTGTAATTGTAGGCAGTTTTGTATTTTTTGGCATTTTTACTGTTTTTTTAGTTTTTTAAAATTTCTTCTGTTTGAAGCTATTGTAATATTTTTTGTTGTAATATATTGGCGCTTACACTTTGAGAACGAGCGGGAAAATCATATCTTCGTACTCGCGGAGGCCGGGCGGCAGTTGGAGTTTGACTTGAGCGTGACCTCCATCCTCCAGCTCCACCTTGGGTAATCAAACGATCGAAATTCAATTCTCACCTTAATACGCAGGATATTCACATTGTCTTCATTGAAGAGCACTTCTGGTTTCATACTTTTTTTTGAGAACAAGGGAAATCATTTTTTGCATCGAAGGTTTTCTCATGTTTTCGAGTTAGTTTCAGTAGAATGGCCATAAGTCAATCAAATTGTAAAGCAAAAACAAAAATAAGAACACCGTTGGAAAGCTCGTTAAATTTCCTGTAACCTTACGATATTTGGAGTTTTTTAACATTAAATTAAATAAGCCAAAATATGGGCCAAAGTTGAAAATTGCCGAATTTTCTAAAATTACAATTTTTCAACGTGCTTCAGATACGAGAGATGGATGGAAAAATATATAAAACATCCAGAGACTAAATCAAGCAGCAATTTCACTTACGGGGAACAATTTGATTTGAGGTATGGCGTAGCTGTTGTACTTTTGCCGAAGTGCCGCATTGCTATCCAAAGTGCGGATTTTCGTATCGTTACTCGTATCGAATACGTGTACTGAAGGCACGTCTGGACCTGGGAATGAATATTTAATAGTCATATTATTGAAATTTTCTTTTGAAGATTGTTAGGCACTTTTTCATTGGTCGCTCGAGAAAAACTCTTTTAAAAACTTGAGTAACCTCCCGCCAAAACTGGGATGCCGCCAATAATTTCATTTACCAGCGAAATTTGGTGGTATTACATTATTTAATAATGTAACGATGAATACTCACCTAAACATTCGATCATGTAGTATCTCTTATTGGGAGAAAACGTCGTTTTCGTGTAGAGGCAGTCGGTCGATTTGACAGGGTAGCTGGACGGATTGCCGTCAACCGATGTGTTGGACATGCTGTAACGAGAAATTCAATAAAATTTCCAATATTTTATTTATTTCCAAATGAAAATTTCTTGTGAATTCACTTCAACCCCGACAGAATATAATATTACCGCGGATAAAAGGGATCAAACTGAATAAAAGGATAATAAAATAATATTTAATATTTAGGAATAGAAGAAGAATAAAATAATATTTATTATTCAGGTAAATCGATTTTCAAATTTACTCACACGGCAACATCTGAGACGGTACTGTTACCGTACAATGTCGGACAGGTGACGCAGGTTTCGAACTGCGTCAGATTGATATCGTCGCCGACGCAATACAAATGCCTTTGCGTCGGCTTGTGTTCGGGCGATGCTTCGTAGTATCTGAATTGGGAGAAAATTGACAATTTCATCTTTGTAGAAATTAGTTGCAAGGTCAATAAGTTCAAATTACTCAATTGGATTGACGATTTTTAAAAAATTAACAAAAAACTTTACTCATTTATGAAACTGGTTTTTAAAAATAATTTTTTTGAGAATTTTTTTGAAATTTTTTTTAATAGTTTAGATTTTATTTTAAATTGTTAATACACCCGTATGAACAACTTGCAAATTTTTTTCCACAATACTCACATCCAGCCCTGGGTATCCTTGAAGAGGCTTTTGTACAAGGACGGCACTCCGGCGAACAGCTCGCTCAGCTCCCGGGTGATCGGCTCCTTCAGCCTGGGCCTGAGGTCAGCAGGCTTGCCATCCACACGGATCACAGCTTCCTAAACAGTATAGAGTATACGCATCTCATTACCATTGCAATGCTAATGCTGTAGCTATCACTATCAACAGTAGAACACTATCACTACAACTATCACTATCAATAACAATACCTCTATCACTATCACTAACAATACCGCTATCACCGTCACTATCACTATCACCATCATTATCACTAACAATATTTCTATCACTATCAGTTTCACTATCTCTATCACTCACTATCACTATTACTCACAATCACTATTACTCACTATCACTATGACTCACTTTCACCATCACCATCACTATCTTTGTCAGTATCTCTATCACTATCACTATCAGTCTACTATCACCATCACCATCACCACCAATATGAATATTACTAACAATATTTCTACCACTATCACTGTCACTATCGCTGTCACTATCACTATCACTATCACTGTCCCTATCACTGCCACTATCACTGTCACTATCACTATCACTATCACCGTCACTATCACCGTCACTATCACCGTCACTATCACCGTCCTTTCACCGTCACTATCACAGTCGCTATCCCTGTCACTATCGCTGTCACTGTCACTATCACTGTCACTATCACCGTCACTATCACCGTCCTTTCACCGTCGCTATCACTGTCGCTACCACTGTCACTGTCACTGTCACTATCATTGTCACTGTCACTGTCACTATCATTGTCACTGTCACTATCACTGTCACTGTCTTTGTCACTATCACTGTCACTGTCACAGTCACTATCACTGTCACTATCACTGTCACTGTCACTGTCACTATCACTATCACTGTCACTATCACTGTCACTATCACTGTCACTATCACTGTCACTATCACTGTCACTATCACTGTCACTATCACTGTCACTATCACTGTCACTATCACTGTCACTATCACTGTCACTATCACTGTCACTATCACTGTCACTATCACTGTCACTATCACTGTCACTATCACTGTCACTATCACTGTCACTATCACTGTCACTATCACTGTCACTATCACTGTCACTATCACTGTCACTATCACTGTCACTATCACTGTCACTATCACTGTCACTATCACTGTCACTATCACTGTCACTATCACTGTCACTATCACTGTCACTATCACTATCACTGTCACTATCACTGTCACTATCACTGTCACTATCACTGTCACTATCACTGTCACTATCACTGTCACTATCACTGTCACTATCACTGTCACTATCACTATTGCTGCCACTATCACTGTCACTATCACTGTCACTATCACTGTCACTGTCACTATCACTGTCTTTATCACTGTCACTATCACTATCACTGTCACTATCAATGTCACTATCACTGTCACTATCACTGTCACTATCACTGTCACTATCACTGTCACTATCACTGTCACTATCACTATCCCTATCCCTATCACTATCACTATCACCATCAAGAAGTGAACCTTTGAGACCCAGTTTTTTAAAAATCCATAATTTCGATTTCTGTTTCAATAGACCACACTATACTAACCACACTGCATTCGATGAAGGCGCCTGGCGCCACGTTGCACAAACTGTACGCAGTCACATTTTGACGCCGATTCACCCAGACGGTGACCAGTTCGTCGTCGTCAGTCCATCTTACGCCGGCTAAGTACGAATTGCTGAAAGCAGAAATTATTTTGAATCAAAAACCGTTGAAATCGCTCGAAGCAGTGTAAATTAAATTGATTGAAATTACTCAAATATTCTATTAGGTTACTTTAAACAATTTCAAATTTAAAAAAAATGTTATAGGTTTAACATTAAATTTAATAAATTTAATGAAATAATTTAATAAAATTCATTTTATTTATTTAATACAAATCATATTACAAAATAATTCGTAGAATAAGATTATAATTATACATAATTATTCAAGTGAAAAACGAAAAGGTCAAAATCATTTTGGATTTTGTGTTTAATAAAAAAGATTTTTTGGGGTACTTACTCGTTGGCGAGCTGTTTGGGCTTGGGCACGAGCGTTTTATTGTAGCCATCTTGGAGTGAAACAACCCACAGGGAAACGGTCGGGTTTGGTGTTCCTGGCTGAAAATGTTGAATTGTTCACAAGAATCATAAGATGATGGGATTTCACAAAATGTGTTAAATAAATATGCAATTAATAATAGAATAAAAAAATAAAAATTTTGAAAATGCAAAAATTATTTTTTTAATTTTGGGGGTGGGTTTCTTCATTTTTTGGCACTTACAATTTTGAAAACCAAGGTACTCACTCTTGGGTAGGGCACTTGAATGCTTTTCGGGTACGGATCCTGGTCGCCGTATTTGGTAAACGGCACGCGGCCGACGTCCGTATCGTTGAAAACGGCGAACGCCAAAAAATTGCCGTCCGTCGAAAACCAAAACGCTTCGTCGCTCTTGATGATTTCACCTTAAAATTCGAAAAATCTAGAGTCAAAAAATGCAGGAAACTTTCGATAAAAATTTTATTTTTTAGTTGTGGTTGAGAAAACTAGGGATATTATACGAGGTGAATAATTACTTTGATATATCCAGTCTGGGTACCCATTGTAAACCCAGTCAGCATCGCTGACGCTCAGTTTGACTGCCTGCCTCTCTTTGCCCGAACCGCAGTAGAATAAATGGTTCCTCGACACGAATGCGTATGCTGAACCCACTGGACCAAATCTGCGAAAAAACGTGAATAAATATTAAATTTAAATTTTAAATATTAAATTCGGGTTCTACACTCTTTGAAATGTAAACATACAAATTTTCAGGGGCTGTTAAAAAAAATTTCCTGACCGATTACAAAGGTTAATTCCTTAAAAATGACCAAAAATCATTTTCGAAAATCCTCACCTCAGTGTTTGCAGATATGGAGCTGAGCTTTGGGCTTCAATATACTTCTCGGACACAGGATACCTTACCCTAAAAATAAAATTTGATTTTAATTTAAAAAAAATACAAGTCTACTATACATAATTTACCCCTCATATAAATTGACCTTATATAACCCTGAATAAAATAATCGACAATAACCTAGAATCCTTGATACTGGATGAAAAATTATTCATTTTAATTAAAATTAATTTTAATAGAATTTAATTGATTTAAAAAATGCGACAAAACTCTGTAATAAAACAAGTTTATCAAAAATTCTACTCCGTTGGCTGCAATACTTTTAAAAACTTCTGTTCTCACTCAATAAAAAATCATAATGAACAAAACTCATATTTAGTTTTTTTAAATATACAAAGATGGTCTTACTTGGAGGACAACTCATAAATATGGTAAGTCGCTTCTTTAGTGTACTTGTAAACCTGGAATTGAGAGTAGGAAGGTGAAAATTTATGGATTACCAAAAATATTCTCCAATTTTTCACGCCTTGAGAGAAATTGATACTTACTTGTTTTATATTGGATATAAAAATGACGAATTTCGAATCCGCGGAGAGTAAAAAATCTTGAGCGTTGAGCTGCCTCTGCAAAAATGAAAATTCCCTTTTTTTCTCCAATTTATCGAATAAAATATTTATTAACTGACGGAAAGGGAATTGTGACTTGCATTTGTGCCCTATTATGTTATTTTTTATCATTATAATATTTCAATAAAAATAAACTCAATTAATTAAATGTAGAATAAATTTAAGGAAAAAGTATTTCTTTTTTAACTATTACTTCATTTACAGGCTGATGGAAAGGAAATGGTGTTGTATACACCTATATTATTTGGTTTTTTATTACTTTTATATTATTTTATATTTAGCAAAAATAACAGTAAATTTTGTAAACTTACGAATGGAGAACTGTTGATAATTTCAGCGAGAGAGTCCGTTTCTGGATTGTAGACGGTGATTCCTCCGAGCTTGTTTCTGAACACAATTTGATTATCTGAAAGAAGAAAATTTCGAAAATAGATAAATTCAACATTTTAGACATTAGGACCTGGGGGAAGAACCACTTTTTCTGTACTTGAAACAATTTTCTATACATTTAAAAAGAACCTTCACGGAATCCAAGTGCTCAGAAAATTCAAAATCGGTTCAGTAGAAATCGGCTATAGCGAAAATAAAAGAAATCGCCACCAAACAATTCGAGCCAGACAGATTAAAATAAAAAACGAAAAACTTCCATAAAAATATATAAAATTGAAATTTTTCTGTCAGTAAATAGTTTTTTTCTTAAATTTTCTAGCATTAATCTTGGTTAATAAAGAGAAAGCCAATTTTTTTTACATAAATGATATAAACAGCTAAAACACATTTTTATTGAGCTGTAAAACTCGAAGAAAGTTCCACAAGAATTTTACTTTTTTTTTTAATTTCACTCTTTACATTTTCAGGCTCACCTGGCGTCCAAGTTGCGTTATTACGCCAACGCCAATTGGCGCTTTGCGGTATCCGCGTTTTCGTGACTCTCGGCTCACGATCGCCCGGCGTCAGGACTAACGTCGAGATGAGTATCAACGACAGGACGACGCAGATGACGAGCAGGGCGATCAGCACTCCCGGCCAGTTGCGCTCTGTGTCCGACGCCGAGACCAGCTCCTGTAGAAAAAAATATCGAGTTTTATATACATAAAACTGTTATACATAACAGAAATTTTTTTAAATTTTTAAAATTTTGAAATTTAAACTTAAATTTTGCAATTTTTAATTATTTTTATTTTTAATTTCAATTTTAAATTTTAATTTTTTTGAAATTTATAAATAAAATCATAGGTAAATATATAGCATAATATGTTACATAATATAATTTATATATAACATTATTATTTATAATATGTAACATATAATGTTATACATTTACCTATGATTTTATTTGAAAATGTCCAATTTATCTAAATTTTATTGTCAAAATTCCAATTTATCCACATTATATTTTGAAAATTAAAATTTATCCACATTTCGTTTTGAAAATCCCAATTTATCCACATTTTATTACCAGTTGCCAACCGATTTACAAATTGGATTTTTGCAAATTGGGCAGTTTTACTCCTGAAATGCGGATACAAGACGATTTTTTAGGTTAAAAAAATTTTGAATTGATATCTTGGAAATCGTCATGTCACAGATGAGTAGTCGGCAGGACCCCGTGTGGCAGTTAGGTAAAAAACGGCTGTTAAGAGGTTCGAGTGGCAGATGTGAACAAAGAAGCAAAAGCATGGGTGGCAGTTGGCTAAATACCCGCTGGTTGAGGTTGGGGTGGCAGTTGACAACGACAGAGGAAAATCCTGGGTGGCAGTTGGCTAAAAACCTGCTGGTTGAGGTTGGGGTGGCAGTTGACAACAACAGAGGGAAATCCTGGGTGGCTGTTGGGTGAAAAACCGCTAATAGGAGTTCGGGTGGCAGTTGCCTACAACAATGCAAAACCTCGGGTGGCAGTTGGGTAATAAACGGCTGTTAAGGGGTTCAAGTGGCAGTTGTCAACAAAAGAGCCAAATCCTGGGTGGCAGTTGGGTAAAAACAGGCGGTAGGGGTTCGGGTGGCAGTTGCCAAAAATGAAGCAGTACCCTGGGTTTCAATTGACTGAAAACAGCTAATAGGGGTTCGGGTGGCAGTTGTCACCGTCAGAGTAAGACTCTGGGTGGCACTTGGGTAAAAACAGTTGGTTGGGGTTTGGGTAGCAGTTGCTAACAGCAGAAAAAAATTCTGGGTGGCAGTTGGGTGAAAATCGGCTGGTAAAGGTTCGGATGGCAGTTGTTTATAACAGCGCAGGACCCGGGTGGCAGTTGGGTACAAACACGCAGGTGGAGGTTTGGGTGGCAGTTTTCAACAACTGGGCAGGACCCGGGTGGCATTTGGGTGAAAACGGTCTGTAAGGGGTTCGAGTGGCATAATTTCGGATTTTTTTTTAAATCATCAAATAACTGTACGTATAATCCAGCAAAACTTCGTCAAGCCCTTACTTCAAGGTAAGCCTGATAAGCTTCCAATGAAGTCGCATTATCGCGCCTAACCTTCCCTTTCTGCTGCGTATTGTTCGTTGAAATCATTTCGAGAAAAAATATCGATAAAATAAATTTCAAAAACAAAACATTACGACTATTTTACGAATATTATATCATGAATTAACACGTTCGAACTGATGCGACGTCTAGTCGGTCGATGGCTTACAAGTGCAGTCGTATAATGATTATGTAATGCAAATTAAATTATTCTTTCAAACTACGGATATTTATGAATAATTCAATATGTTTATAACGACCACACTCACGCATCTGGGCTTTTTTGAAAAACGATAATTTTTTTACATAATTAAAATTTACTACAAAATTCATGACCTATTACGGGTGCGTTAATATGGAGGAGTTATAATAATTAACTACATCATTTTTTGAAATAAATAAGTCATTAGCTATATAGTAAATAGATTTAAATAAATTATTATAATTATAAGGAAAATTATGGGTTGATGTAAATTTTTTTTGAAATTAAAACGTACGATAAATGTATGGGTATTTTACTGTTTTTTGGGTGCATAAAAATGGGGGGGGGGGGTTAATAAATACCTCCTTTGCCGCTTTATCTTCTCCCATCGCTGAAGTTGAATTCAAACCCCCTTAGAAGGGATTCGGTGCATCGGAAATTTTCCACAAAATCGGTTCAACGGCTTACGTTCATTTACGCGTATCGAAACGGAAACGTATGAGTATTAAAGAGTAGAAAAATATTAACCCGTTTTCAGTTGTAAATGCAATATTTCCTCTTTTTGGTTTAAATGCTTTTCGAAATGCAGTTGAGCTTTGAATAGAAGTCTAACATTTGAGTGAGTGGAGATCGATGGTTCGAACCGAGCGGAAGATTGAACTTAGAAATCGAAGTTTTTTTGTGTTTTCGCTATCGACCGCGTGTTTCCAGTGCTCGAAGCGAGTGTTGCGACGTGTTTAGAAATACTACGGATCCGTATTTTGAGTATTAATGGAAAACAAAATGTGTTAATGGGCATGTGATACGGAGGGGGCGTCTACTCCTACTGAACTAATAGGGGTGAGTTTGGGGTAGTAGACGGGGGTTGTTTTGATCGTCAGGCCGGGCAACTTAGGGGATGCGAAATTCCCCGATTATTGATATAAGTCGAAGTGGCAATTTTCGAGCGATAGATTTATTTTATGTAATCAAATTTATTTTCATTTTATTGTACTAATGAATTTTCTGCGCTGTAAACACGATAAAAAATGTAACGGATTTTTCGTTATTATTAGTTTTATTCTAATACAAAATTCGGAAAAAATGCGTTTTTATTTTTTTGACTTTTCTTGAGAAATTATTATTAATTCATAATACTCATCTGAAATTGAAAAAAAGGAATATTTTTATGTGGAATGGCCTGTATTCCTCTCATTTCTATAGTAACTAAATTTTGTCCAAAAATAATAATTTACGACCAATCAAATAATTCAAACCACAAATAGTTGTCTCGGGGCTTAAAATTTGGATGGATTATTACTAGGGATCGGATTTTTATGTATTTAAAAATGCCAAATATGTGACATATATATGTATTAATTTTCATAAAATATGTGGAAAATATGTAAAAAGGTTGAAATATTTGCAAAAAATATGTAAAAAGGTTTAAATATTTTCAAAAAATATGTGGAAAATATGTAAAAAGGTTTAAATATTTTCAAAAAATATGTGGAAAATATGTAAAAAGGTTTAAATATTTTCAAAAAAATGTTTAAGCCCAAATGAACAACAAGATTTTGTTAAATTATTTCCAGAAATAATGTACCTATGTAATCGGTCGGGTTTTTTTTCATCGTCCCCTGAAAATTTTTCCTTTACGTTTCAGAGTGTCTAGATGAAAATCTGCATTAATTTTTTCCCGTACGCCGTACGCCGTCTGAAGCAAAACGCATGAAAAAAGTTGTCCAATTAAAAAAAAAAAAAAAAAATTTAGCAAAATTTGCTAAATTTTTTTTTAAATTTAATTCATTCTAGTTGTGAATCTCGGGAAAACTACCCAAAATTAGCAAATATGTGTTTTTGTGAACCAAATATTTGAAAAATATGGATTTATAGTGGAATATGTCAAAATATGTGAAATGAAAGTGGGCTTAAACGGTTCAGAAAATGTCAATATGAACACGCCTACTTGAAAAACATCAGTACATTGCCTAGAAAAAAATATGTGAACACATACGGATCCGATCCCTAATTATTACCTACCCAGGTACGACGATGCAGCGGAATAAACCCCTCGTTCTTTCTATCGTTAAATAAGATATTTTGGATTGAGGGATCGTATATTGTTGTATTTTTATTGTAGATAAAAATAATGCCATTTTTAGACACTATTTCGAGCTTAACTAAGGGAGAGCGGCGCCTGACGCGGTTATGCACGACCCGCATAACAGATATGTCTTGAAGGTATGGTAGCTCTCATAAATTGCAAAAATGGCCATATCTCCCTCAATTCTCAACCTTTTTTCAAATTTCTTGAACTGGGATGTTGATCTCAGTAACACCTATCACCCTGTTTAATCGGAATTTGAATAACTCAAATGACTTCTAAAATATTAGCATTTTTAGGGCCGTTTTATCAATTCACTTAATCAACTGATTATCCAAGGACGCACCGACTAAATATTTTCCAGGTGACTTCATGCTGAAAAATCATACGTCACGTTTCCACGGAATCAGTTAGTCGGTGCGTCCTTGGATAATCAGTTGATTAGGTGAATTGATAAAGCGGCCCTAAGTGTTTTCTGTTTTATTTTTTCCCGGCCACAAAAATCAACCGATTTGAGCGTTCTTGGTCTCAAAACCCAAGTTGGTTTTACCTCGCGGAATACGTGGATATTTCTTATGTTCCGATAACTTGGCGTATTTTTATTTTAGGCGAGTTTTAAAATTTGCAGAGTTAGTTTTTTTCATATTTTTGACCTAAAAGCAGTCAAAATATGGTCAAATTGTATCAAAAATGTACGTGTAAAAATATGGAAGTATTGTGTGTTATCTACGCACCACTGGTTAGACATTATTTTGAGCTTCCTCAAGATAGAGAAGGTAGTGCTTTAGTGAGGCGCCTAATGCGGTTATGCACGACCCGCATAACAGATAAGTCTTGAAGGTTAAGCCCTGTTAAATTGCAAAAATGGCCATAGCTCCCTCAATTCTCAACCTTTTTTCAAATTTCTTGGACTGAAATGTTTGTCTCGGCAAGATCTAACACCCTGTTTAATCGGAATTTGAATAACTCACATTACTTCCGGTATATTTGCATTTTTAGCGTTTTATTTCCCGCTATGGCCGAAGGAATGAAATGATTCGAAGATCATTTTAATCTTTCATCGGTTTTCCGCAATTTCTAAAACATTCACGCGAGAGGATCCATAATTTCCGTCCCGATCCCGAACCCTTTCGATTTCCCCGGGAAAATTTCCCTCCCGGGCGGGGAAACTATCCCGCGCCCAGCTGGCCCAGTGTTGGCGCTATCGATCGGCGTCTTCGCCCCCTTCCATCCGTCCTATCTCAATCCCATGCCTCAACTCGGATGACGTAAAGACGCAACGGCCGGGAAAAGTCGCACCCCCGCGCATCCCTCGAATGGGAAAACTGAGGGATGCGAATTGCCGCCCGAACGGTGAATTTCCTGCCGAATTTCCGGCATCGAATTACCTTGACACGCGAAGGAGCCCGACCGGCTAATAAAGGCAGTATATCCACCAACTGACAAGTATCAGGCTACAAATTGTACGGAATGTTAAGAAAATCGTACGAAGACCAGTTGATTCGAAATATACGGGGGGTGTTCACACGATTGTCTTCCTTGAATAAATAGAGAGAAAGTAACACTTTTTGCTTTAAAGATTGTTTCGTGTTTTCGACTATGACTCAGTGAAATGGCCGTAGGTCCCTTGAATTTTGGAGTAATTACAAATGTGAGGGTACCGTTGGAAAGCTAACATTTTGATCCTATTTGTCCTGAAAGGTGCGCCGGATATTTTCAAATTTTTTCTCATCTTTGTCCCAGTTTTTCACCTTAAAGTCAAAAAGCTGCAAATACCGCGAAAGTATAGGAAATTTAACGGGCTTTTTAACGGTATCCTCATTTTTGTAATTACCCCACAAATCGAGAAACTTATGGTCATTTTACTGAGTCAAAGTCGAAAATTAGAATGGATTCGTACTCCTAATAAAATTTCTCAATTTTGAAGAATCATTTGTTCATCTAGGTATATTATGTACGAGTAGATGACTACTCAATTAGGTTGAGGAGATACATAAAAAAACGTCACTTACCTCCATGTGGTCACTTTTGTCCTTTATCGGCGCTCCGCCGTGACCACCCGTCGATACAGTATTCATGTTTCAAATAGCCTTAAATTCGACGTTAAAATATGAGACCTTTTTTGTGCCCAGTTGGAAAATAATTTCAAAGTGAACCCCTCATTATGTTTACACGAATCGTAAAAATTGCGAGCCATTTTTCAGAAGAGAATTTTCATCATATATGATTTTATATGTATAATATATCATTTATATATTATATCATTCAATTGATAAAATTTAGAAATGATAGGGGACTTCATTTCGAAAATATTTTAGCCAATAGAAATTGACTTAAGAATATGATTCAAATTACTGGGATGGATCAACTCGAAAATCAAATTATTGTAATTTGACAAATGTTTCCTTTACTGGCATGCAAAAATGAAGGACGAAATATTAAATAATTTCAGGCGTGCAAGCGAAGAATAATTTGTTCTCCTTTTGAGAGAAAATAAAGTTCTTCCAAACCATGCCATCCGATAAGCTGAAGAAATATCAGGTTGATGAGCAGCCTACTCCGTTGAGGGGCTAATCCATAAAGGAGTAGTGTATTCTGTTAAAAAGTAAACTAAATCCACGAAAACGTTAAGGAGTATCAAATTTTTCCGTTCCACATATTTTTACGAGCAATACACCCAATTTTTTACATGAATCTTCAATTTCAAAAAAAAAAAAAAAAAAGGGAGAACATTTTACGAATTTTTTGCGCCATTTTTCCTCGCACTGAATTCTTCATTTTTCCCTTTCGCTCTTTTATCTCCATTTTCCCTCAATTGAGATCCACTCTGTGTAATTTCTACCCTACCGAGACTGTGGTTTAATTACTTTTTCATAAGACTCGACGACTTCTGCGGCCTGGGCTTCCCTGGAGTGGAAAGCTTCTTCCTCTGCCGCTTTAATTGAGATGGCTTTTCGACGAGTTTTCCCTCGGGAAATGGGAAACGATAGGAAAATCTCGGGAAAGTCGTTCCCGTGGAAACATTTTCCCAATAAGTAACTAATCGAGAGAATGGATAGGAAAAAAATGTTTAGGCGAACCGCCGAGTTTTTCAACTCGGCTTTTCTTAATTTTCCACTTTCCGCCCCTTTAAAATTTGTTTTTTCCGGCTATCTCTCGCTTTGGAGGCCGCCAAACGCCGAATCAGTTTGTTTTCTTTGACTCTTGTGGTTTTGAAGGCAAACAAGAGAGAGAGGAGGCATTAAAAAAAAAAATCTGAACAAACTACGCGTGGTAGGTTAAAAAATACAGTCTTCGTCGCGGGGGAAAGGTAAAACATGCTGCGGACATTGATCGAACAGTGAGAAAATAATCGCGACCAATTCGTATTTCATGGAACAACTTTAACTAACATCCATTTGGCTAATTCGATAAAGAGTAGTATAATCCAGTAAGAAGTAGCGTAATCCGATAGGGTGCCGTTGAGAAGTTGAGTACTCCGTTGGGGAGTAGCCTACTCCGTCGGGGAGTAGCCTACTCCGTTGGGGAGTAGCCTACTCCGTTGGGGAGTAGCCTACTCCGTCGGGGAGTAGCCTACTCCGTCGGGGAGTGACCTACTCCGTGGGGAGTAGCCTACTCCGTTGCGGAGAAGCCAACTTTGTTGGGGAGTGGCCTACTCCGTTGGGGAGTAGCCTACTCCGTTGGAGAGTAGCCTACTCCGTCGGGGACTAGCCTACTCCGTCGGGGAGTAGCCTACTCCGTCGGGGAGTAGCCTACTCCGTTGGGGAGTGACCTACTCCGTTGGGGAGTGAACTACTTCGTTGGGGAGTAGCCTACTCCGTTGCGGAGGAGCCTACTTTGTTGGGGAGTGGCCTACTCAGTTGGGGAGCAGCCTACACCGTTGGGGAGTAGCCTACTCCGTTGGGGAGGGACCTACTCCGTTGGGGAGCGGCCTACTCCGTTGGGGAGTGACCTACTCCTTTGGAAAGTAGGTTACTCCGTTGGGGAGCAGCCTACACCGTTGGGGAGTAGATTACTCCGTTGGGGAGGGACCTACTCCGTTGGGGAGTGACCTACTCCTTTGGAAAGTAGGTTACTCCGTTGGGGAGCAGCCTACACCGTTGGGGAGTAGGTTACTCCGTTGGGGAGCAGCCTACACCGTTGGGGAGTAGATTACTCCGTTGAGGAGTAGCCCATTCCTTTGGGGAGTAGCCTTATCCGTTAAGGAGTTACCTAATCCGTTAAGTTGTAGCCTAATCCGTAAGGAGCATCACCGTCGTAAACCTCTCTTTTCACCCCATCGGTTTGGCTGCTCTGGAGGAGCATTGTCCATACAGTAGCTCAATCCATATCTTTGATCAACTTTTTTCAAAACAATTCGAATTTCGAAATATCCGTCAAGCAATGGAAGTATTGTGCGTTATGAGCTGGCTTCGGTTGGGGCCTCGTTTTTCCTTGACACCAGATAAATAACATACATACTTCGTCTAGACTTTCAGACGAGTTTCCGTCGCGTTGAGAAAATGATGCTCAATTATAAATTACCAAGTACAATATTCTTGCAGCTATTTTCGCTGGAGATAAAACTGCCCATGGGCCCAATTATAAGGACGACGTTGTCCGATGCTTGGAAAATGCAGCCTTCCTTCGAAACTCTAGTTTCTTCGTTGAAAAAATGCCCTGTTTTCTCGCTGAAAAACTTCAAAACAAGTTCCGCGAGGTGAAAAAATCGTCGGAGAAAAGCTAGACAAAAAATTCCCCCTCCCATCCCCTGAATGTTTTAACGGTGTCATTTAACGAACCGCGAAAACTTGGCAGCCCCTTGACCTGCAGTCTCTTAAAATAGCCGAGTTCTTCGTACAAAGAAAAACGTCTAGAAAACCCCCTGTTCTTTGAGTTATGATGGATTTTCAGAAGAATAATGTTCATCAGAAGACTGAAATATTAATTAATAAAATAAAACATTATGACTTAGTATGATTAAAATTTCTGATCGATGAATAATAATATAATAAGGAATAATGCACTAATAAGGAATATTAATATAGGAATATTATTGCTCTCAATAAATGTATGTCCCATAAGGTGGGTGGCCAATCCTCTTTGGGACTATCCTTCTTACTAAATATAAAAAACTCGCAAAACGCTAGAAAAGCCGATTTTCCAGGACTCGCGTGAAATTTAGAAGCGCGGAAAACGTTCGAACTTTCCCGGGGCGAAAAGGTTAACCGTTTCCCTCGGTAAGTTTCCCTCGGCGTATACGGTGCTAGGAAACTCGTTAAGGCAACCTTGGCCGTACATTTAGGAAAAGTTCTCCACCTTAGGAAATGGTAAGGTCGGTGGAAATGGAAGGTTGATTTATTCGCACTAATGCCGCTCCTGTATCGGCCAAAATCTTCAATTTCCCTCGGAACGAGTCGCGCTTTTATGGGGGTGAAAAAATTAACATTTACCAACTTAGTTTTCCAGCTTTTGAAAGGTTAAGTTATGGTGGGAGTGGAAGTTCTGTTATGAAATAGCATTTTTTAAAGCAAATTATTGCCAAAAATGCAGCACAAAAAAAGCTAACAGATAGCTTATAAGTTACTATCGTTACTTTAAGTTACTTATAAGTTACTATAAGTTACTTTCGTTATAAAGAACAAGACAAAGTCAATTTATTCATTCATAAGTGAATTTAAGGACATATCTAGAGTTAATTTATGTGATATATGAAAATTACAAGAGTCGATTTATGAGACGTGCCAAGCGTCAATTTATTATAAGAGTTCTCTGAAATCTATACTTTTTTTACTCATTTTTATTTTATTTTTGACATAGCCAAAAATGGCCATATCTCCCTCAATTCTCAACCTTTTTTCAAATTTTTTGAACTGAAATGTTTGCCTCGTCAAGACTTAACACCCTGTTCAATCGGAATTTGAATAACTCACGTTACTTTCGGTATATTTGCAGTTTTATTGTTTTCTATTTTATTTTTTTCCGGCCACAAAAATGGACCGATTTGAGCGTTCTTGGTCTCAAAATCTTCGTTTTACCTTGCAGAATATGTGGATATTTTTTATAATCCGAAAATGCGGCGTTTTTTTTATTTTGGGTGAATTTTAAAATTTCCATAGTGAGTTTTTTTATATTTTTGACCTAAAAACCCTCAAAAGCAGTCAAAATATGATCAATTTTTTCAAAAATGTACGTATCAACATATGGAAGTTTTGTGTGTTATCCACGCACAGCTGGTTATTTTTTTTTCAAAATTTTAAATTTCGTCTTGCGGAATCCTTGAAGTTTCTCGCTGGATCAGCAATAGCTGAAATGTATATTGTCTACTTATGTATTTCTTAACTCTGGTTTTCTTTCTGACAATTCAACATACTTGTATCGTCATAATTGTTTCTCTATAATGTAATTATAAAAAAAAAATAATTTCTAAAAGGAGCATCGTTCTAAGGCTTTTTTACATAATTTCCAAGTCGAATTGAGAATTTTCCAAAACAAATTAAGGATATTTTCCTTGAATTGAAAAATTCTCAATTTGGTATGGAAAATTCTCAATTTGTTCTTAATAAAAGTGTATTACTGTGTATATTACAGCAATTTGAAAATAATGTTTGCTATATTAATATTTATAATGAGTGCCTATAATGTTAATAATATGTATCATGTGCATATGTTCAGTGCTTCTACTCAAGCTCGTGTTTCGGTGCACTACGAATGAATTGTGGCGAATAAAAATGTGTATTTTTCACCATCGCATTTTTGCCGAATATATTCCGGAATTATTGAAAAATGGTTTTTCAACCGATACAATCAGACCCTTAAAATATGGTTAAATATTTTCTAACCCGTTGTAAGCATGAGTAAAATAGATTCAATGCTTATTCAAACGAAGCGAAGATGCAATTTGTTCAAATAGCGAAAAATGACAAACACATGCAGTTTTCAAGCCATTCTTTATTACATGTAAAAATTCCATATTACATCCATGGTTCGTTTGACATGAAAAATTGTGATTTCTCGGAAAGCTGTAACAGGTAAAAAGCGTTAAAGCTACGCAACATCAAAAGCTCTGGACCGATTGCTTGAAAAAAATTAAAAAATCAAAATTTTCGGCTTTTGAGCCAGAAACATTTGCAGTTTTTGGAAAAAAATTCGTACATGATTTTGTTTTCAGTTGCTAAATCAATAGGGAAAGACTGAAAAGGTAAAAACTTCACGAAATTTACCGTTTTGACAATTTATTTCAATTGTCAACTCCTCCAAAACCTCATATTAATTTTTTTTTGTTTTGTTGCCAGGGGATGAACGACGAAAGTTCAGAATATTTTTTAAACTGCCACCTCTAAAAAAAAATTACATTTTCCCAAGTGTAAAATCTTCAAAAAAGTCTCATTATGAAAAAATTAATTATATTTTTTTTCCAGAATCGTGAATTTTTTTAATTTTAAAAATGAAATTTGTCTTTTTTTATTCTCCTATAAACACGAATAAGCACACAAAAGCCCAATAGCCACATGTACCAAAAAAGCGATGTTCTAAAATAAAAAACGATAATTTAAAAAATTCGAAATTTCCACCGAGCAAAGCTTAATGACTGCCATCATCGTCATAAAACATTAACATTTCGAGTTGATGCATCCCAAAGTCGTCATTTTCGTCAAATGTGTGAAACATCTACGAAAATCATGAAAATTTCTGTTCGGAAAGTACCTCTTGATTTGCGTTCAAATAATTTTTGTCGTGATTGTAATGTTATAATAAAAAATAAAAATTGTGCGCCTCGTGTTTTCGTTGATGTGTGAAATTCGCTTTTATTGGTTCTGCATAAAACTACGAAATATGGCCGCGGTTTGTACGTTTACGAATTTGAGCTTAATTGGCATTTATTCGAGGAAACAGCGACAATACTGAATTTGGGTAAATTATTTTTTGTACAACACATTCGTTTACACCCGTATATTTACAGCAGTACTTGATTAATTCGGTAATTTTGCAATAATTGAGAATTTTATAAGTGAGTTTATTTCGATTTTATTAGAAGATTTTATTTATATTTGGCACGTTCGATTATAGTTTATATTAGCAGAAAAGCTTAAAGAAGTTTAGATATTATTTTTAGGTAAGTAAGAATTTAGTTTATTTTTTTTTTACTTTTACTAAATTCGAAGGAGATATTTTGATTTATTCGCGTAAAAAAATATATTTTATGAGTGTATCGAGTGCGTAAAATAGGTAAGCAGTGTAGCGTGTGAGAAGCGGGCAATTCTCGTATGATAATTTTCGAAAAATGAAAGAAGAGGGGGGAAAAAGGCCAAAAAATGTGAAGGAAAAGAGAAGGATGTAGAGAAAATCGAGTGAGAGCGTGAGTGTGCTGGCTTGACGGCCGTGCGCGCGTGACTGGACCCAGCATCAAATCCAGCAGGTCGTGCAGGGGGTGATGACGGCATTGCGCAAACCGTGGCAACGGTGACGAGCAACGGTGACGGGTCACCGTGAAGGGTAGCTGTTACCGCGGCAACGAACGATAGGCCGGCTATCGACAGATATCGTTATGGGCCTCTACGGTCGCCAATGATAACGAAGGGGCGCAAACAATCTACGATAGAAGCGATAATATCGCTATATTATATATCGGCTATATTATAGCCTATGGATAAATAATATTCATAATAATATATATTTTTATATATTTTTTATATGTTTTTCATATTTTTTTATTTATTTTTTATATATTTTTGTATTCTGCAAGGTAAAGCGAAGATTTGAAGACCAAGAACGCTCAAATCGGTTGATTTTGGTGGCCGAAAAAAAAGTGAAAACACTAAAAATGCAAATATATCGGAGGTACTTTGGGTTATTCAAATTCCGATTAAACAGGGCGTTAGGTCTTGCTGAGACGAACATTTCAGTCCAAGAAATTTGAAAAAAGGTTGAGAATTGAGGGAGATATGGCCATTTTTGCAATTTATGAGAGCTACCATACCTTCAAGACATATCTGTTATGCAGGTCGTGCATAAGCATGTCAGGCGCCGAACTGAGGGATTCACTACACTAAAATTGGTAAAAATACTCAATAGGTATCATTGATGAATTACGAACAAATATTTAATTACCAAAAAAACAGTACAATCTAAAAATAATTTTAAAGAACCATGCCTCGGCTAAAAAATAATATCGTCACTTAAGTTACAACACCGCCTAACTCAATTTTTGGCGAAAATTAGTTGGACACACCATTCGATAGATTTTTCAATAGCCGATATCATGGTAAAACTGCCAAGGAGATTGAACCAACCAGTGAAGAAGGAGATGGAGAAGAGACAGCACCGCTCAATGTATTTCCATATTGAAATAGGTAATTAGTTTTTTGTACCTCCTGAAAACTTGGAAAAATTGAGTTAGGTGGTGTTAGAACTTAAGTGACGATATCCTAATAAATTACAAAAGAAACAAAAGAAAAACATACTCCAAGATGGATAAATTACAAAAAAGCCATCTAAGCACTTAGAGACATCGATAAATTAGAAAAAGTTGCCAAAGCCTGACAAAGAATTAACTATTGATTAATTGCAAAAAATGGTAATAAATGCTCCAAAATATTTAAAAAAATGTAATTTTTAAAAAATAATCCAAAATTGGGGTATTAATAAAAACCCACGTCCTGGCCAAACAAATAACATTGACAAATAACGAAAAATAATGATAATTAATAATGCAGCACCAGAGAACCAAAGTTGTCCCGGGCGTGCCCTGCCGCCTGTACAGGGAGGGTCGGGACGAGTCAGGAAATGTCGCTAAGAAAAAACGTCTCCCTAATAAATTTAAATTTTGAAAAAAATTCAATTTTAACATTGAGAATGAATGGAGAATGTCGTACGTCTGATAAGAACATGTAATTTTATATTTTTCATGCCGTTTTCAAATTTTCGTTGTATTTTGAATGAGAGAATTATCTAATTCAGAAGGTAAATATCTGAATTTTACTTCTTATCAATGAAATCCATCTTTCTCGAAACAAAATTCTATGAAATTTTGAAATTTGGGCTCGAAGAATTTTTTTCACTTTTCGAAGTTGGGAGCGGTTATTTTGGCACAGGTACTCTGTAACCGTTACATGATTTCGGCGTAGACAGGGGGTGGGACCGGGAGGCTGGCAAGTTGCCATGGCAATATCCACCTCATAAATCCCCCCATCCCCTCGGGCAGGGGGTATCGCTGGGTGGAGCTGAGCCGGGTGCCCTCCACAATGACACCCTCTTCTGGGGAGGAGGTACTCGACCAGAGGGTGTCGTCAAGGAGTGGGGCCCGCGACCTACCCCTGAATTCAGTGCGGACCCGTGAGGGAATTTCCCCCCTAAGGAAATCCCCGAAATATTTCCCGTTAATTTGAACTTTTTCCCTAATTTAGCTAGCATGGAAAAATCTCAAAGCTATTAAAATATCGAATTTTTTTAAAAATGTTCGATAAATGTTTCATTTTTTTTGTAAACTCTTGAAATATATTCAATTATTTTGATCTTTTCCCTTCTTTAGCATGCAAGGAAAAATCTCAAAGCCAATTAAAACCTTTAGAAAATTTTTTTTATATATTTTGTATTTTAAGAAATAAACTTTGAGTTGAGTTGGACCTCGAAGTAAACTTTGATATCGAAGTTGAGTTTGAACTCGAAGTTGACTTTTAACTCGAAGTTGAGTTTGAACTCGAAGTTGACTTTGATCTCGAAGTTGAGTTGGATCTCGAAGTTGAGTTTGATCTCGAAGTTGGATTTGATCTCAAAGTTGGATTTGATCTCAAAGTTGAATTTGATCTCGAAATTGATTTTGATCTCGAAGTTGACTTTGATCTCGAAGTTGAGTTTGATCTCGAAATTGAGTTTGAACTCGAAGTTGACTTTTAACTCGAAGTTGAGTTTGATCTCGAAGTTGACTTTGATCTCGAAGTTGAGTTTGATCTCGAAGTTGAGTTTGATCTCGAAGTTGGATTTGATCTCAAAGTTGAATTTGATCTCGAAATTGATTTTGATCTCGAAGTTGACTTTGATCTCGAAGTTGAGTTTGAACTCGAAGTTGATTTTGATCTTGGAATTGACATTGATCTCGAAGTTGACTTTGATCTCGAAGTTGACTTTGATATCGAAGTTGACTTTGAATTCGAAGTTGACTATGATTTCAAAGTTTACTTTGATCTCGAAGTTGAGTTTGATCTCGAAGTTGATTTTGATCTCGAAGTTGAATTTGATCGAAGTTTGCTGATATTGTCACGGCACTGAACTGATTGCGATAGCAGGTAGTTGCAGAAATTAGCAGCAATCACCCTCAAGCGATTTTTCGGTTCTATCGATTTTTACTTCCATATTTACAGAGTAAATGGAAGTATTGTGATCGTCCTAAAATCGAGAATCGGAACGGAGCTTCAGAAAAAACTTTTTCTTATACACATTTACTCAGAATCACTTCCTGAACAAGTGTCTGTGTGTCCGTGTGTCCGTTAGTCCGTTAGTCCGTTAGTCCGTTAGTCCGTTAGTCCGTCTGTGGTCATTTACAAAAATGGCCATAACTCGCTCATTTCTCAACCTTTTTTCAAATTTCTTGAACTGAAATGTTTGTCTCGGCAAGACCTAACACCCTGTTTAATCGGAATTTGGATAACGCACAGTACTTCCGAGATATTTGCATTTTTAGTTGACTTTGATCTATTTTATTTTTTTCCGGCCGCAAAAATGAACCGATTTGAGCGTTCTTGGTCTCAAAATCTTCGTTTTACCTTGCAGAATATGTGGATATTTTTTACATTCCGAAAATGTAGCGTTTTTTCATTTTGGGCGAATTTTAAAATTTTAATACTGAATTTGAATTTGATCGAAGTTTGCTGATATTGTCACGGCACTGAACTGATTGCGATAGAAGGTTGTTGCAGAAGGACTGGATTAGCAGCAATCACCTTCAAGCGATTTTTCGGTTCTATCGATTTTTGAAAAAAATTATCGACCTCACCAATCGGGCTCGATCGGGCTTGAAAAGACGAATCCAACGGTATGAGAATCTCAATTTGGCCAAAAATTGAGCTAGCACCTGTAGCTTCTTAAGCGAAATTAGAATTTTTCCCTAATTTAGCTAGGAACGGAAAATCTCAAAGTTATTAAAAACTCTCATAACTAAAAATTTTTCTATCAATCCTTGATTTTTCTCGGAAAATTGGCGGGTAGAGTATTCACTCTTCATAAAAAAATGCCAAGTCAAAATGCCAAGCAAGCATAATATTATCTTCATGCAGTACTTACCCCGATTTCTCGCCGCAAAACTGAACTTCCTCAGGTCTTGCATTGACGATAATACTCGCGATAGTATTTGAATCGAACACAGGACAAACGCTTGAAACATTTTCACTCTTTCATCAACAATAATTCAATTTCGTTTTTTTCTATTTTTGTCTATTTTCTTAGAATTTTTAATTTTTTCTAAGAACTGCCAAAATTCGAACGCGTCCGTTTCCCGATAGCAGCCGATATGACGCGAACAAAAAGAAGATGAAAACGAAGGAAATCTTCGGCCGAAAAGGTAGCAAAACCAGAAGGAAACGTGAGCCTAACCTGCTCGGGAACCGGACCGCAACGAACGACGCTGGGATGGAGAGCGCAGGCCTTTCACTTCTGCCTCTGCCCTCGCAAATGGGACGGACCTGCCTTATTTACTAAAATGGCCATATCTCCCTCAAATCTTAACCTTTTTTCAAATTTCTTGGACTGGAATGTTCCTCTAGAGAACGTCCAACATCCCGTTTGACCAGAAATTAGATTACTCACAGTACTTCCGAGATATTGTCACTATTATTACTTACATAGTTACAAATTAAAATTTAAGTACTGTAATCGTCCTTGAATCGGAACGGAGCTTCAGAAAAAACTTTTACTTATACACAATTACACAGAATCACTTCCCGAACAAGTGTCTGTGTGTCCGTGCGTCCGTCTGTCCGTCTGTCCGTCTGTGGTCATTTACAAAAATGGCAATAACTCCCTCATTTCTCAACCTTTTTTCAAATTTCTTGAACTGAAATGTTTGTCTCGGCAAGACCTAACACCCTGTTTAATCGGAATTTGGATAACGCACAGTACTTCCGATATATTTGCATTTTTAGTGTTTTCTATTTTATTTTTTTTCGGTCACAAAAATGAACCGATTTGAGCGTTCTTGGTCTCAAAATCTTCGTTTTACATTGCAGAATATGTGGATATTTTTTATATTCCAAAAATGTAGCAAATTGTTTTTTGCGAATTTTAAAATTTGCATAGTGAATTTTTTGATATTTTCGACCTAAACACCCTTAAAAACAGTCAAAATATGATCAATTTTTTTCAAATAAGTACGTTTCAAAATATGGAAGTATTGTGTGTTATCTATGCACCACTGGTGTTCAGGGTAACTTTACTAGGTATTTTGAATTTAGTAGGGTAAAAAGTAAATTTACGTGAAGCAACGTATTTCTTTCGCGTCTATCCTCTCCCCATTTTCACTCAAGCTCATCAATCACTATGTTGAAGATGATGAAAAATGGACTCAGGCTGTCTCCCGTTGGAAACATTTTCCGGATTTTTTTTTTACCACTGCTTATCCAATTGCATAACCAAGTCGAGGGATAGGCGGAAAATCGATTTCCCCCTATCTTATCCCCTCATTTTTACCGCCCGTCCAATTTGAATTAATTCCACCTCCGACTGTCTCCCAATTATGAAAACAGCGCTCAACTCCTGCCAGGGCTGCCGAATTCGGGAAAGTTCCCCTCGCGATGGGGAAATTTAATACATTTACGCGCAACATGTATTTTAAATAAAATTACACATTAATGTATTTTGGTTAGGTTATTTTCTCTCGTAAGTAAAATCGAAATATTAATGGATTTTATGAAATATTAATGGAAATAATGAAAGGGATTTTATGAAATATTCATATGATACTCATATAATATTCGTATAAAACTAATATAATATGATATTGTATATATAGTAATATATATATAAATATAATATAGTATATTATAGTATATGAATTTTTCATAAAATCCCTTTCATCATAAAGTTTAGATTTTATAATGAAATACTTATATAATTAAATAAATAATAAAAAAATGAAAAATTAAAAAATAAAAATAAAAATAAAAAATAAAAAAATAAAAATACAAACGTAAAAAATGAAAAAATAAAAAAAATAAAAATAAAAAATAAAAAAAATTAAAAAATTAAAAATTAAAAAATATAAAAAAATAAAAAAAAATTAAAAAGTAAAAAAATAAAAAAAATAAATATATGAAAAAATAAAAAAGTAAAAAATAAATAAATAAATAAATGAAAAAATAAAAAAATAAAAAATGAAAAAATAAAAAAATGAAAAAATGAAAAAATGAAAAAATGAACAAATAAAAAAATGAAAAAATGAAAATGAACAAATGAATGATAAAAAATGATAAGGATGATATGATATGTGTCGTATGATGCGCAAAAATTATTAAATGACCCAAAGGGCACCAGAATGACAATATGGTGTCCAATCTGACCACAAAATGATATTTGGGTGTTCTATAAGACAACAAAATGACTTTATGGCGTCCTATGGAATACCAAAAGACAATATGGTGTCCTAGGAAACCCAAACGTCATTGAATGTTCTATAAGGCTCCGAAATGGCAGTATGGTGTCACATGGGACGACAAAATAATAATATGGTGGCCTACGGGACATTAAATTTCTGATGGGAAACCAAAATCATTAAGTTTTACATGGACCCTTACCCATTCATTTGAGATTTGTTGATTAGGGCATGAGACATGGAGTCTACTTTTAAAGAATAAAAAAGAAGCAATTAAAGCAATTAAAAATAGAGCATTGTCTAAATTTTAGATTCCAAAATAGCCAAACTACGTCAACCTGGCAAAATGTTAACAGCTCGTTATAGAAGCATAGTAAGGAATATTTCTTACCTCTTGCAGCTTGGAATGGAAAAATGTTCGAGGTAAATTTTCAGGAAAATACACCAAATTATAATTGATATAATTTTGCTATGGTCGAACGCCATTATATTAGTAAGTATATTAGCACAACAAACAATTTTACCCTGGTTTAACACTTTATCCATAAATAATAATAATTACCTTAGTCCGTCCAAGTAGCAGATCGTCCATGGACGTCTCCGGTGCCACTTTGGGGTCGACCTTCGTGACCGGTGGCTCTTCCATTTTTAATAATTAATGAAAAAGTTAAAAAATCATAAAAATAAGTTTTAAAAAAATTGCGAAAAAAATTATAACCAATAGAAAAAGAACGCTCTAGGTTTTTTTTGCTAATTGAATGAGGTTTCTTCCAACTCAACTTTTTTAGATAACAAAAAACTAATTTTCTTACTATTTTTATTTGTATTATAGAAAATCTACTGGTCCGCTAGGTACTGACTGATCACCAATTTTTTAAAATCTTTCAACACGTTGAACTGAAAGTTTCAATAATTTTCAAATAGCCCTTGAATCATTCCAAGAATTTGGTTCATGTACATGTTTTATAGATACGACTAATTCAGACCTGATTTTGATGAAAATTTATTTTTTGAAATTTCCCATACTGTAAATAATATCAAATTTTGCAAGTTTTTCCTTAAATTATGGCTGAAATGGAGAGTCCACAAAAACACTGAAAAATTTTGCAAAAAAATAACAAAACAAGTAATATAAGTTGGCTGATCCCATAAATTTTAGCATTGAACACCTGAATATTTTCGAAATTTCCAAAAAACACCAAAACTAAATTATTTTATGAATTACTATAATTTATTATTTATAGAAATAAGTTATTTACGCTAAATTTCACAACTTTTGTTTGAAACCTTAGTGATTCGAAATATGTTCTATCGATGCCTAATAGTGAGCTATTATTTTGGAATTATCAAAATTTCCAAATATTTAATAACGGATTATCTCAATTCGATAAACTACTCCACCCGTCTTTTGAAAATTTTCTCGTAATCAAATCAATCGAACTCTACAGACTAGAAAAAATTTTGAGCATTCTAAACTCGGAATTTTTCAATTTGAAAAATTATTTTTGATAAAAATCAATTGACTCTAAATTCAGCTGATTTCCGCCTGCTTTTTCAAATTGCGTTTTGGAGTTTCGATTTTTTGAAGCTCATCTTCACAAACGTTTATTCCAAAATTAGGTATCAGTTAAAATCGATATTTACCCTAATTTATTTTTAACCTCTTATAATTTATTTTCGATTGATTTCATTCTATAATCTACCTCCAATTCCTAATTACGTTTGTTCGACAATTTATTATCTATATAACGACAGTAATCACACTGAGATCAACTAGGTATTATCACTCAATTTGGTCGAAAAGGGAGCAGACGAATTTTAAATGCATGGATTCCTATATGGTCGTTTACACTCACTAAATTTTGAGCTCTAGATTCTATGATTTAGAATCATAATTTGAATACCTACTCCTAACATGAAAACATCGATGTTCAATAACAAATTTTAATTTTTTTTCAAATTATAGACTAGTTACGACATTTGACATTTTTCAATTTTATCACAACTTCCAAATACACAAAGGAATTTATTAATACGCGATCGAAATTGCAAAAATAAATTAATCGACAAGAAAATTTGAATTTACGTCAATTTAAAATGTACAGTTTGAGTACGACAACCGCCTTCGTAATTTATTTCTGTTAGAATTGAAGAATAATAACGAAAATCAATTTAAACAATTGCAACGGAAAACAACAACAAAAATCGTAAAAAACTGCATGAGCCGGTCACGTGACTTGTGGCGGCGGTACTGAAGCGGCGGAATGGGCGGCCGCGGAACGACTGGCGGAACGGGCGGCGGTGGTGCGGGCGGCGGAAAGGGCGGCTGTGATTGAGATCAGCCGCCGGGGAGGGGAAACAATCGATGTATCGATTTTCCACTATCGATAGATTCGATCGGAGCGGGGAGGGGGAATTTTAAATTTGAAATTTCGATCCGCGATAACTCATCAACGGTCGCATTCGGTTCGGAAAATCTATAAGTTAACTTATATTAATGTAATTAATTTTTATTATTATCTCCTTAATTAAGGAGATTTCGCTAAAGCTGACGTATCAATATTGAATAAAATGAGAATAATAAATGAGCTGAAGAGGTGTTTTTTTACGAAATTATTTTACAAATTATTCCGACCTTATAGGAACTTATAGGTAAAAAAATAGTGGAATATTTTTAGAACAAATGGAAGAAATATACATTAGGTTTATCAGACGTTTTGTAATATATTGGACAAATTGGATTTTGGAGTACTAAACAAATCATGAAAAATATAAAACCAGTGGTGCGTAGATAACACACAATACTTCCATATTTTGAAACGTAAAATTGTGACACAATTTGATCATATTTTGACTGCTTTTGAAAGTGTTTAGGCCAAAAATATCGAAAAATTCACTATTAAAATTTTAAAATTCGCCCAAAATGAAAAAACGCTACATTTTCGGAATGTAAAAAATATCCACATATTCTGCAAGGTAAAACGAAGATTTTGAGACCAAGAACGCTCAAATCGGTTCATTTTTGTGGCCGGAAAAAAATAAAATAGAAAACACTAAAAATGCAAATATATCGGAAGTACTGTGCGTTATCCAAATTCCGATTAAACAGGGTGTTAGGTCTTGCCGAGACAAACATTTCAGTTCAAGAAATTTGAAAAAAGGTTAAGAAATGAGGGAGTTATGGCCATTTTTGTAAATGACCACAGACGGACAGACGGACACACGGACAGACGGACAGACGGACAGACGGACACACGGACACACAGACAATTGTTCAGGAAGTGATTCTGAGTAAATGTGTATAAGAAAAAGTTTTTTCTGAAGCTCCGTTCCGATTCTCGATTTTAGGACGATCACAATACTTCCATTTACTCTGTAAATATGGAAGTAAAAATATCAAAAATATGAAAAAACTCACTATGGAAATTTTAAAATTCACCCGAAATAAAAAAACGCCGCATTTTCGGATTATAAAAAATATCCACATGTTCTGCAAGGTAAAACAAAGATTTTAATACCAAGAACGCTCAAATCGGTTCATTTTTGTGGCCGAAAAAAAATAAAATAGGAAATGTATCGAAGAATGCAAATATATCGGAGGTACTTTGAGTTATTCGGATTCCGATTAAACAGGGCGTTAGGTCTTGCCAAGACGAACATTTCAGTTCAAGAAATTTGAAAAAAGGTTGAGAATTGAGGGAGATAAGGCAATTTTTGCAATTTACCGGAGCTACCATACCTTCAAGACTTATATGTTATGCGGGTCGTGCATAGACGGACTCACCGACATAAATTACAATTATTGTAATTAGTACGAAAAAATTTTTTTTTACTTCCATATTTACAGAGTATAATACTCTGTAAATATGGAAGTAAAAAAAATTTTTTTCGTACTAATACACTAAAATTTAAGTTTTAAATTTACAAATAATATAAATTTTATAAATAAGGATAAATACAAATTGCAATACAAACAACAAATTATTTACAAAAAATGATTAATTTTATCGCATTCAACCAGCATCGGACTATCCAAAGAAATTGTTGACAATCGATTCTCGCCGGCCTTGTCGGGGGTGAGGTCCAGTTTGGGGGTTAATGGGGGGTGGGGGTGGCTAATAGAGAATGGGCGTGGCAGGCTGGCCACAGACGTAACAGATGTACTTTCCTGTCAATATTGTATCGAATGTAATATTGTCAACCCTTTTCCAATAGGGAATTCACCCCCGGTACAAAATACAGGAAGCAATATACGGACAGGAGGAATCGGAAATCTATCCCCTGACAGACAAGTCGGATCGACTGGTAAATGATATAAATCGTAAAATAATGAAAGAAGGCATTTCCGTATCGATTAAAAATCACGATTTATTGACAACTAAAATTTGATAAACAAAAATCAAACTCAGCTTGTAAACGAAGTTCACGAAACCAAACCCCCGATTAACCCATGAACAACTTTTTCCATCAATTCTCAAACTTAACTCAAAAACTCGATTTTTAAACTCAACTCGAAAATTCAACCCTCAAACTCAACTCACCAACTGAACCCACAACCTCAAATTACAAACTAAATTCACAAACCCAAACTCAACCCACAAACTCAACTCTCGAACTTAACTCACAAAATCAAACTCAACTTCTGAAATCAATCAAAAATTCAACAGCCATAAGCCTTACTCAACTCGCAAACTCAACTTTCTGACTCAACCCACAATCTGAAAAAAAATCTCAACTTACAAACTAAATTCACAAACCCAAACTCAACCCACAAACTCAATTTTTCAAAAAAAGGCTCGCGAACTCGATTTTGTAAGTAACTGAGGTTTCAAGTTGAGTTTGATGGTTGTGAGTTGAGTTTGTAAGTTTAGTTTGTAAGTTGAGTCTGAGAGTCGAGTTCGAAAGTTGGGTTTGTAAGTCAGAAGACGGACGAATCCGCGAAGCATTCGCACTGCGATGAAACCGTTTGTCATCGGTTTGACTATTAAGACTGTTGAGTACTGAGACAGGTAACTGTTAAGATCGGTACGCTAACTCAACTCTCTGACTCAACCCACAACCTCAACTCTTGAACACGACTGTCAAACTCAACTGCCAAGCTCAACTTACTAACGCAACTGGAGAACTCAATTTTGTAAGTAACTGAGCTTGAAAGTTTAGTTTGTGAGTTTGGTTTGACAGTTTAGTCTGAGAGTCGAGTTTGTAAGTTCAGTTTGTGAGTTTAGTTTGTAAGTCTGAGATTCGAGTCGGGTTTGTCAGTCGGAAGACGGACGAATCCGCGAAGCGTGCGCATTGCGATGAAACAAATCCGTTTGTCGTCGGTTTGACTATTGAGACTGTTGAGTATCGAGACAAGTAACTGTTAAGATCGGTACACTAACTCAACTCTCAGACTGACAAGTTGAGTTTGGAAGTCAAGTTGGTGAGTTGAGTGATGAAAGCTGAGTTTGTTAGTTGAGTTTGATAGTTGTGTTTGTGGGTTGAGTTTGAGAGTTCAGTTTGTGGGTTGAGTATGACTGTTGAGTTTTTGAGTTGATTTCAGAAGTTAAGTTTGTAAGTTGAGTTTGGAATTTGAGTTTCTGGGTTGAGTATGACTGTTGAGTTTTCGAGTTGATTTCAGAAGTTGAGTTTGTGGGTTGATTGATTGAGTTGAGTTTATAAGTTTAGTTTGAGAGTTGAGCTCGTAAGTTGAGGTTGAGAGTTGTGTTTGTAAGTTCAGTTTGAGAGTTGAGTATACCAGTCTCAACAGTGACCTGTCTCAATACTCAACAGTCTTACTAGTCAAACCGATAACATGTTCCATCGCGGTGCGAACGCTTCGCGGATTCGTCCGTCTTCCGTTTTTCGGACGCGGATACTCCGCCTGCCGGTCAGACGGACGCGGATAACGAGCCGAATAATCCGTAATTAAAATTCGCTCGCCTCAAATTCCAGCTGGATATTGAACTCGGCCGGATGATTGGCTTATTGTTCCGTACTTTCATATTACGAGGTGTTTAACCGTGCACGACTTTCACGGATATTTTCATTCAGTTACCAGTGCACGAATCAGGTGGATAAACGCATTTTAATGATATATTATTCAACAACAATAATTAGTTCAATTTATTTACTCGAAATAATTTTGTTAATAGTTTATATTGTATTTCTACGATGGGTAGTTGTATTTATTTACTCGAAATAATTTTGAGCTAATAAAACTCAAAGTAAGAAATTCCTCTGAAATTAATCAAAACCACTCAACACTTGTTTTTCATGCTCAATATATGTAAATTTATCAGATGGATTATCGTGCAAGATTTTGTCAAAATTTAGGTAACTATCATGGGTAATTTGGAAAAGTGATTTTGGTTTTATACAAATTGATCGAGCATTGAATATCATGATGGAAACATCTATCAGCAGAACACCTCAACCTCTAACCCGATTTTAGCGTACAAAATAACATACAATTTTGGAACAAACGCGAAGAAATATAAGCAAACCAGCTGAGTCCATTTTCGAAATATAATTTATAAATTGCAAAATTCTGAAAAACTTACCTCATGCCGAATCGCCGTATCCCTCCGTATACTTCGGTCGATCTGGACGTTCGTTTGCATTTCAAAAAAATCTACCGGCCAATTTTATATTCAAAAATTGTATAAAACCGCTTTAAACCCCTATCAAATTAATATTTACGCTAAAATTAATATTGCCCCGGCTGATTTAACATTTCACGCTCGTGAATAACACGAAAAACTCTATAAAGTATCGAATTCTTATTTTCACGTTGCTCCGCTCCTTTTTTTGAACGGAAAACCCCAGAATGACGCGAAGTTGAACGCGAACTGACTGGAGGATAAGCAAAAGCTTAAGAAGGGGCTTTCTGGGGTGAGAAGTCCTTTTCCGTGTCCTTTCAAAGCTCAACAGGCTCCTTGGCGTCTTTAAACGATCACCGCCCCGAAATATCCCCGCGGGCGAGGGAATTTTCCCTCGAGGAGGGACATCTCCCGTGCGACGAGTTGTGGAATCGGGTAAACACGGTGTTGTTTTCTATGGGGGTATAAAAATTGTTATGCCTCTCCGCTTGTGAATTGTTTTGTTCTTGATAAAATTGCTGATTTTTTCAGTAGAAAAATTCCGGCTTGTAAAAATTGACCACCATTTCCCTCACTAGAGAAATCGTTTTTCCCAAAGAATAGTAAACCTCATCATTGATGATTATTCATGTTATCTTGATAGGTGCAAAAAATGCGCCATATTTTTTTGCAGGCATCCAAATGTATCACGGCACTAATAAACCAATTTTTAATTCCCAATTTACAATCGGGCGTTTGGCCGCAATCGCCATACGCGCGCAACGGCGGAATCGAAACCCCGCCGCTAAATAGCAACGCGAGGAACCGGCTTGCGGAACAAGGCATCGCGCCGCTTAGCAGTTCCGCCCAGAAGGGCGCCCTCGCCGCAATTCCTATCTCTCGATCGAGCGGCACTCGTAATCGTTCACATTTCGAGCACGTATTCACCCTCTCCGCACACTATCTCCGTCAACGCCGCACACTACCGTCTGCCACCACTCTTCGTCTCTCTCGCTCCTGCAGGCCAGACGGCGCCAGCTTTTGATGAAGTGCCGCTCCTTTCAAAGAGGAATTCGTGACGAGTAGAATTTTCCCTCAGTAAGGGCGTTTTCCCTCCGGCGGGGATATTGATGCGAATATTGTCCCGTTTTATCAAAAATAGTGATTTGAGAGCATTCTTAATAAGTGAAAAAAATCGTCAAAAAACCGAAAAATACCTGTTTTGAAATATTGAATTGAATTTGAATTATTATAATTGAAGTTTTGGTTTGAATTTCAAATAAATTATTTAATTAAATTAAAAATCAGATTCCTAGAATTAAAATTCACTCGTATTCAATAAATGCCAAATTCATATTCATAAATTTGATTTACTTATTTAGTTTATTAAACTTCATGGTTCTTCGGTGAAACTTTTAGAATATTTTCAACCTGCCGAGTTCGGCTTGAAATTTTTTTATTTCGGCCGTATTTTCTAACCCATTTAAAAAACCTCCGACCTTTTTCGCTGACCTAGACGTTTATAGCTTGATTTTCATCCTTGGCTCCGTCCCAAAGGATTGTCTTCGATGTAAGAGATTTTTTTGAAGTGGCCATCGACAGCCAGTGCCAAGGGGTCGACCAGGTCGAACTAGAGGGCGCGAGGTTTGTCAATATGATGAAAATTGATGCGAACGATTTTTTAGTTGTAAAATAAAGTTTTCAGACAAAAAGGGATATTACAAAATCGAAATGACTAATTTCTTGATTTTTGATAGGTATGAAAAATTTTAGAAACAAATTTGAGAAATCTGGTATTAAATTGAAGAAAATTCAAATCTGATTTGACGAATCCAGTGGAAACCCAGTTTTGGCCGAAGAGGCCGATGTCGGCGAAAGCGCAAGGAGATATCGATGAGAACCATTAGACTCGGATGTCTCGAGTAGGACGAGCATCGAGACGAGCAGTGGGACGAGTAGTAGGACGAGCAGTGGGACGAGTAGTAGGACGAGCAGTGGGACGAGTAGTAGGACGAGCAGTGGGACGAGTAGTAGGACGAGCAGTGGGACGAGCAGTGGGACGAGCAGTGGGACGAGCAGTGGGACGAGTAGTAGGACGAGCAGTGGGACGAGCAGTGGGACGAGCAGTAGGACGAGCAGTGGGACGAGTATTAGGAGGAGTAGAGGGGCGAGTAGTAGGACGAGCAATGGGACGAGTAGTAGGACGAGCAGTGGGACGAGGAGTAGGACGAGCAGTAGGACGAGCAGTGGGACGAGTATTAGGAGGAGTAGAGGGGCGAGTAGTATGACGAGCAGTGGGACGAGTAGTAGGACGAGCAATGGGACGAGCAGTAGGACGAGCGGTGGAACAAGTAGTGGGACGAGTAGCAGGATGAGTATTGGGGCAAGCAGTGGGACGAGTATGATTAACGTTAATGTCATAATAATCAATATAATAATGTCGGTTTATTCAAAAAAATAAACGCAAAGCGAAATCGCCTAAAATATTTACAAATTTACAAAGTCTACCGTAATAATTTACAAGTCCATTTCTGAGTTCGAGCTCGGGTAGAAAAATGACCCAAACTCAAAAATTGATGTCCAACGAGTGAAATTAGCAATTCGAAAAACGTTCCTATAAATTCTCATTCGGTCCCGTGGTTGGAGAGTTTGTGAGTTTTCAAATTGGACAATTGGTTGAAATCGCGGCCGCACAAATCGCACATGAACGGCTTCTCTTGGTGAGTCAATTGGTGGCCTTCGAGATCGGCCATGCGGTCGAATTTGGTGCCGCACGTGACGCAGGCGAAGACGCGCGTCTCTCCGTGGAACGTGATCCTGTGGACGCGCAGCTGTTCCGAATTGTTGAAGGCCTTGCTGCAGGTGCCGCACGTGATCGAGTCCTCGTCGATATGGTTGACGTAGTGGTCGCTCAGGTCGCCCGCGTTGTGGAAACGTTTGCCGCACTTGCGGCAGTCGTAGGGCCTGGTGAGCACGTGGCGGTGGCAGTGGGACACGACGTAGTTGTAATTGGACGAGCGCACGTGGCAGAGCGGGCAGTAGAAGTACGTGTCCAGCATGGGCTGGCGGTTGACGCCGTTGCGCTTAGCGTTCGGGTGACTGTGCGTCCTGACGTGGGCCTTGAGCCGGATCTCGTTGGGAGCGTTGTAGTCGCAGAACATGCATTGCAGATTGCCCTCGTGCGTGCGCATGTGGTTGGCGAAATTCTCCATCCGGAGATACGCCTTGGGGCACTGGTGGCACTTGTACCGCTCTGTGGGATGCGACTGCCTCTTGTGGGACACGTACTCGTGCACGGTGCCGCAGTCGGCGTAGCAGTCGACGCACTTGATCCGCTGGGGGGGCGGCCCTTTGGAGCAGGCGCAGACGAAGCCGCACTTCTGGCAGTAGGGCCGCTGGCGGGGCGGCTGGGGCTTGGACCGGGCGGGCCGCAGGGGCTGGCTCCGCACTATCAGGCCGGAGATGTCGTCTTCCGAATCGGACGACGCCGACTGTTTTCTCCGCACGTGTCCCTGAATGTGGGACAGCACCTGGGGGACACATGAATAGAATGAATAGGAACGAGTGGCATGAGTGGAAGGAGTGGGAGGAATGGAATGAGTGGGAGGAATGGAATGAGTGGCATGAGTGTGAGGAATGGAATGAGTGGGTGGAGTGGAATGAGTGGATGGAGTGGAATGAGTGGGTGGAGTGGAATGAGTGGGTGGAGTGGCATGAGTGGGAGGAATGGAATGAGTGGATGGAGTGGAATGAGGGGGTGGAATGGAATGAGTGGATGGAGTGGAATACCTGGGTGGAAGGAGTGGAATGAGTGGGTGGAGTGGAATGAGTGGAAGGAGTAGAATGAATGGAAGGAGTGGCATGAGTGTGAGGAATGGAATGAGTGGATTGAGTGGATGGAGTGGAATTAGTAGAAGGAATGGAATGAGAGGAAGGAATGGAATGAGTGGAAGGAATGGAATGAGTGGGAGGAATGGAATGAGTGGAAGGAATAGATTGAGTGGAAGGAATAGATTGAGTGGATGGAATGGAATGAGTGGATGGAATGGAATGAGGGGGTGGAATGGAATGAGTGGATGGAGTGAAATGAGTGGAAGGAATGGAATGAGTGGAAGGAATGGAATGAGTGGGAGGAATGGAATGAGTGGAAGGAATGGATTGAGTGGAAGGAATAGATTGAGTGGATGGAATGGAATGAGTGGATGGAATGGAATGAGGGGGTGGAATGGAATGAGTGGATGGAGTGAAATGAGTGGAAGGAATGGAATGAGTGGAAGGAATGGAATGAGTGGAAGGAATGGAATGAGTGGAAGGAATGGAATGAGTGGAAGGAATGGAATGAGTGGAAGGAATGGAATGAGTGGAAGGAATGGAATGAGTGGATGGAATGGAATGAGGGGGTGGAATGGAATGAGTGGAAGGAATAGATTGAGTGGAAGGAATAGATTGAGTGGATGGAATGGAATGAGTGGCATGAGTGGAAGGAATGGAATGAGTGGAGGAAATGGAATGAGTGGAAGGAATGGAATGAGTGGAGGAAATGGAATGAGTGGAGGGAATGGAATAAGTGGAAGAAATGGAATGAGTGGAAGGAATGGAATGAGTGGAAGGAATGGAATGAGTGGATGGAGTGGAATGAGTGGAAGGAATGGAATGCGTGGATGGAGAGGAATGAGGGGAATGAGTGGAAGGAATGAATGGAACCAACGGGATGAATAGCGTAAAAAGAACATACTGAACCATAATTATTCGCCAATATCACCTTGCGTAATGAAGTCGACGAGAAAGTGCATATCGTACAGTGATGCGTATCTCCCCGACCGAACGCACCATCCAGACGTTCGAGGTGGCAGTCGTCGCAGCTGCGCACGAGTTCAACGTAGTCGAGACAGTGGGCCGAGTGGCGGAGCATTGAAAATTGTCTACCGACCGCTTCTGCAGAAAACAAAAACGCCAAACGGTGATATATAATATTTTCTAGACGTGTTTGAGCCTTAAAATAAAAGAACACATTTTTGGGCCATATTCACCGCAATACCCCTCATCGTCATTTTGGCTTCTTTTCAGGTGAGCCGGAAAACCAGTTTTAGATGATTTTTTGTTCTCCTATAGCACGTAAATTATATTTTATGGATTAATTATGTTCCTCACATTCCCGAGTATCATGCTGAACGTATTTTCTCCCCAAAAGTGAATTACCCTGAAAATTGGTGACAATGTGGTGCATAACATAAACATGGTTATGTATTCTTATGTATGATGTATGGTGATGTATTCTTATGGTGATAACATAAACCCGATTAGCGCTCTCTGTGAGTTTTTTTGCTGAAATACCTAGCTAGATCGATCCGGAATGAGTGCGCGCTACTGATGGTGTATGAAACTCATTTTTGCCAAAAATGACGTATTGCGGTGTCGCCGACGATATGCAACCGTGCAGTAGTCGATTTTCGGCGACAATTCAATGTTTTAAGCAGATTTCGCTAAGTAAATTCCAAGGAAAGCATTTCACGGATAAACTGCATTACGATCGACTGTAAAAAGCGCGAGAAAATCGGCACAAAATCATCGGTAATAATGGCAATTCGCAACTAACGGAAATGGCATTTCATGCAGCTCCAAGGCCGTTCGACGGTGTGCTCCTTTATGTGCTGCAGCATCCTGTAATGATTGCTCGACTGCGCCGAGCAGAATGTGCAGGTTAAAACTACATTTTCCTGCTCGGGATCTGAAAAAAAAGAACAGAAATAGAACATTTTCCTGTTATGTATCAGATGAAGTACGCAAATTTACAAACAATCGTTTACTTTCTAACGGCAGAATGTCCGAATTCGAGTCGGAGACGGAGTCCGATTCCGAGCCGTCGTACGAGTCCGAGTCGGAGTCCGGTTCCGCTTTGATGAGGACTCGAGGCAAGTCGCCATTGGGTTCGTCTCCTGCCAATGGCGGTTCCGGATCCGGGAGAGCCGACGCCATCGTATTCATCCGGATGGCTGCAAATATCGGCGAATTAGCGAGTCGCTCATTTCCCAAATCACTTTCGGAAAAATTGAGTTAGGTGTACCAAAAACTTGACTTTTCAGATAGACTTGCGTTTCCTGGAGGATTGAAGAATTAAACTTTATTCCCACTGCCCCATCATATCGATTGCACTGATCAGCGCTGGCCTGATGCGTATGTCGAATGCGACTGACATCGGAACCAGTACAATCGATAATATGAGATTTTTTGATAATCTCAAGTCGTACCATGCGGCCCTATAAAACACTAGGGCTCGAATCTATAGGAAACCACTTGATGGCGGCAGAGCACGCCCGGGACAACTTCGGTTACCGAGCAAAAGCCTTGGACGGCATTCACTTGAGGAGGAATCCCAGAATTCACCTAGTAATCAACAACAACAACAACAAAAAGTCATCTGTCGAAAAGGGGGTGCGAATATAGAATTTAATTTGGACCCACTCGATTATGGATCTTCTGACAATTATCGACCTTTTAAAAAATGGTTCTATCTAAAAACGGTTCCCTGGAGGAATGTTCCAAGTCCTGGAAGAGGTTTTGACCAACAAATTTGAAACCTAGAAACCTAACCCAAATACGGAAAAACAACGAGGGGGCCAATATTTGCACTCGCTCTTCCACCAATGTTTGTACGACGACTGCGTTGACAACTTCCTCTCGAATTTGTTTACACGTATTCCCACCTCGAGCGCTTTCGGCCGGCTGGCCATCTTCAGGAGATAGAAGAGGGTTGAGTGCCGCAGGTGGCCCGCTGTCGTTCCCAGCCCTTCTTTGAAACAAAGCTCGCATAAGTAGCAGTCATGTGATTGCAGATGATGTTGGAAACCTGGGTAGCCACGTAGGGAGGGGGAGTGATGTGGGCCCCAATCTCCAGCCAAGCGTTGAAACGACAGAAATTCGAACTTGTCTTGGAGGATGCAGCAGAGGTACGAAGTCGAAAATGTCGACCTCTTCAAGGAACCCTCAGTGCACTTTTTTAAACTAACTAAAAATACCCCCAATTGTGCAATTATTACTCACCAATTATCTAATTCATTCAGCGGAACTCATTCGTTCTTAACGATGAACGATTTTTTACTCAGCTATTTCGAACGAGACGAATTTCCATTGTTGAACGTGAAGAATCAGCATTCAGATTTTCACTAGAAATAAAGAAAATTTGATAAGTGAGAACACGTTTCAGAGAAATCTGCTGCAAATTTTAGGCAAAAAACTAGAAAAATCAAAATTCGCCCCTCTCTGATCTTGGACGACAACAAAATCAAGTAAACATGGCAAACACGAGGAGGTTTTTTTGTTGTTGTGAAGAAGTTATATGTCGGACATAAAATTTGATTTCTTGAACCTACCAGTTTGCTAAAATTTCAAATCGGAAAGCTACAAAAAAAAGTATATAGAAATGAGAATTCATAAATAAAAAAATTCTACTCAAAATAAAACTCTCATTTTCTAATAGAACGGAATTAAAATTGTTTCACTTCCAAGTCCGAAGTGCTTAGAGAAAAATTCTAGTCTAGGCAACACTGCATATCGAAAATTTCAAGTGGTCTCGAGGGTTTCATATCGATTGTTCGATTTTGGTGAGTTTCTCAATCTAGAATTTCTGTATCATTGAACTTATTTCATTTTGAAGATTTTCGTTTAATTTGTGTTGTCATATTTTCTTGAATTAACTAGTTTTATTATTTGACGACGGCGGGTTTTTTACCGGACAATAATGTCAACAGTGAGCAGGTAAAACAAATCAGGCAGGAGGAGGAAATTCCAAGTAATAATAGAATTGTGAATAATAAGAATAGAGAATATTGGAATTTCTACCGTTCATGAACATGCGCATAAACTGAAATCCTGCGGAATACCAGAAATTCTATCGAATTACAGGAATCGCAGGAATCGATTCTAAACTCTCAACTATCGATATAGATGAAGAACTCCCAATATCGCGCATCTGTTTTGCACCCTTAGAAAAATCTCGCTTCCTACGGTCATTTAAATGAATTTATTGTGAATTTCTACTTTTTTGTTAGCATTATTAGCCTTAAACTTCCGTGGCCGGTCCGTTCGCCGAAACGATAATCGTGAAAATGTCGTGAAAACAGAATTTCCTCTCGGGAACGAACCTCTTCAAAGTTTCACTTTCCTAACCCCCTGCGCACCGTCAGCCATTGTCTGTTGTCGGGTATTTCAATCATTTTGACGGGAAAATAATTCCGAAATCGGATCGGTTCTGCCGAATTTGGCGAGAATGAAGCACTGTGCGTGGTCCTGTGTGCGGATCCGCGTTCTGGCCATTCGGACCGAGTGAACGGGCGTCTCGCAGTTCCGAGTTCGAGTGCTTTTATCAGCACCTTGTTCGTCAGCAGCCGTTCGAAGAATTGATTTATTTCATGTTCCGATAATCGTCTCAACTTGAGTGGCTCGGTCGCATGTCGGCGAGAATGTTCGCGAAAAGGCCCAACCGAAGTTCGAATGAGGACTCGAAGATTGAGTCACAGGTGAGTGACGTGAGCTTGATAAATTGAGTAACCTGTCATGAGATAATTTCGAACGCCTCCACGCAGGATTGCAGGTATTCTTCATTTCTGGAGGTTTCCTTTCGTTGTGGACGAATTATTAGGTATTGCATTTTGTGGTAATCGATAAGTGGTTGTGGGGTAGGATCTGCAAGGGTAAGTTGGGGCTGGAGATACTACGTTCAGCTTTTGGATTTGAAAACGTCCTTGTACCCTGGAAACGCTGTTATGGTAAATCCAGAGGGGCCTCTGGCTTCTTTTTCAGAATCTTAATTCCCTTTTTCAAATGGCTGAAGTGCTTCTACGGGGCTCTTATGCTCTGGGCAGTCTTGGTGGAGTGAGTCCTTCATTACCTCAATCCATATGTCGGGGTATGCTCGTGACGTATCTATCGTCAGGCAATCGTCAGGCATCTATGCCGATGTTCTTGAAGAGTTTGGTATCTGCGGTCTGGGTGTGTCCGGTTTGTGACCCCACAGCTTCATATCGAGTCGACCTCGTCAAGTCTTCCGTCCTGGAGAATTTAGTGGACTCCGCAGATGCCCAGATGAGGATGAACATTCCACGGATTCCTTCCAGGCCTTTGAGTTGATCCTGAGGCCTACTTGGCTAGCAGCCAGTTGAGAGTCCGGGTCTCCTTGCTTCTGCTGAAGCTCCTCAAGAGGATGGGGCTTCTCGGGGCATCCAGCGAACTTCCAAACAACTTCGAGCCATGTGTCTTTTGAGAATGCTGAAGACGAAGGAAGCTCAGTTCTAACTAACACGTCATGAGAAACGTCAGGTTGAAGCTCCTGAGCTCCTCATCATCAGAGATCTTCCAATAGATTCTGAGTCAATGCCTCACGATCTCTGATCGAATTTCATGTTCCTACACTTGCGTTCTTTGGCAGTTTCCTGTTTCCGAAAACATAGCCCGCCGATAGACTGGCTAGTTTACCTGGACGCCACTGAAATCTTTCTCATGACGTAGCTCTAAAACGTCGAGATGACCGATCATTGTAAAACTTCACGCTCTAGCAACATATCCAGAGATAATCCATGGATTGACTTGGGAACATGGACATACTCAGGATCTATACCAAAGATATCTCGAAATTCAACGTTGCTGCAAAGATATCCGCACCGATGGCTAGAACTTGGTTGAACCAGTGCCGAAACCGTGCAGAAATCATGATGGCGATTTCATGAACCGAAATGTGTCTCGCCAGGGCTGGTAATAAAAACCAACGACCTTTCCAAAAAAAGTGCTCGAAAAGCTCTAAACTATAGTTTTTGTTGTATTGAGCTGTTTTAGGCAGTGATAGAGAGGGGTCTCTTCAAGGCTTAGAAGGTGTTTAAAACAATTTCAAATTGTGTTTTTCAATGATTGGAACAGTGTTTTTATTGTTTTAAACAAGTGTTTGCCAACCCCGGCACTCGTTTTTGCGTGGAACGCTGCGGGCGTCATCCCAAAACCTAATTCGCGATATCTGGCTCTACCAGAGCAATTTTGAGCTGAAAACTGGAATATATGGGCATTGAAAGGTGCTCAATCAAAAAATAAGGTCAAGAGTGTGCTCTCAAGCAGCGAGTACTCAGCATCCAACCTATTGCCCATACTTAGATCAGGCAATGCCCCCAACTTCTGTCAACTCGTGAGGTTAGCCAAATGGTTAATCTAGTATGGTTAAACTCTTGATTATAAACAAAAACTAATGATTATAAACATAACTCTTGTTTATAAACATTGATTATAGGCTTTATTGTTGTATCATCCAGTTGTTCAGCTGTTGTGTATCTATTGATTACTAACAACATCTAATGGGGCTGATGACTATTGATTGTACTATGAACAACTATTGATTATAAGCAACCGTTTCTAATGAGACGTTCAAATTCGGTGACATTTGCCCTCAGCTAACTCTACGGAAATTCGTGCGTATCCCGCTCATTGATGATGACGATGATGAAATGATGAATTTCATCTCTATTTCAGGTTTCCGAAGGTGTGGTCTGAAACAGATCAGCGCTTTTACTATGGAACGTGAGTATTGAAATTATTCATACCACATAGGTTATTATCTCTACAAATTACAATTATTCATATCGTTCAATCTACTGCTAAATTTTGCTGGGTCGCTGAATTTTAGACGTCCCGAACAGACCCTTTATAATGCACATAAAGAAAAAAAAACTTTTTTCGGCCGTAAACGATAATTATTTAAAAAATTTAACCGTCTAGTACAAGGTGCGATCCCGGGACCCCTTGCTCCGCTAGCGAATGTCTTTACCTCTAGACTACCAGGCGACCATCTGTCGAATTATTATTTTCCTTAGAATTTGAATTGGAGGCTCAGTGTTGGGTTTTCTGCCATCTCAACTTTCCATGTTGCCACAATAATTTAGCATAAAACCAGTCCAAATCGGCTGGGTGTCCCAAAACCTTTGGTGGTGATGACAAACATGTTTCGAATCATGGGAATACCTTGCGATATTAAGTTGCATTTACAAATCGCAATTCCAAACGTTTGCAGAACCTTTGGGCGGTTGGGCTGAAGATCGAATCTGCTACGTTTGCGGGTCGTCATGCGCTCCTACGCATACGCTACGCTCGACGCCTGGCGCACGCGCGGACGATCCTTATTTTCCGTTTCTGGACAGTCACGAGCCTCCGATCGGCTGTCGGCGAATCAACGATCCTCTCCCTTACGTCCGAGCGTGCTACCTCTGCTACACGCTGCTAACTCAGGTTATTTTACGATTTTTTTATTTCTCAAATTTTACGTGTGTTCAGCGAATGTTGAAGAGAAATGTCGTCATTTTGGAGCTTTTCCTGGTACTATAGATGGAGTTGGCAAAAAAATTTTTTTTAAAACTGTAACTTAGCTTTTTATTATCCTCCTAGGAAAGACAGGTACATATTGTGGACACTGCTGGTAATATTTGTTTTTTTTTTATTGTTATGGAACACCTTTTATTTTCATGACGTCAAATTTTGCTTTTATTGTAGCAATGGGAAAGGTATCAGAAAGACAATACGCCCCACAGTCGGCGCCTCTACTGGTTGAAACGTGTCGACAACGGGCCCTACGCCGGCGCGGAAATGGCGTCGACTGAATACGCCAATGACGTACTTGGTATTACGCCTACACCTGTCTATCCTACAAGGTAATAGAACTTTTCTCCGAATTGTGTTCAATGCGAATCCTTTGTAGCAGGTTTATTTTACAATGTTTCATAGAAGAATCTTAAGGTGAGATATTTCGTCGAATAAACTGTTGATAAAACGATAACATTAGGCGACCCCGACAGGAAATCGACTGTACTGTGTTGAATGCTGAAAAAATCAAAAAACCTACATACTGGCGCAGAATGTCAATTTTTTTCGGATCAAAGGGTTACCGAAGGTTATCGACGTTTTATCGTAGCTATTGGGGTCCTGTGTCAATAGGTCGTGGGCTGATCTCTGGCCGCGTTTATAGGAAGATGTTTTCAGGATTGATTGTGTACCCTCTGTTATTTAAGGTATTTCGATTTGGCTGAAGCGATGGATAAAATGTCTCGTGATTAGTTGCACGTGCATGTGGTCAAAAAGATCGACGATTTTTTTTAATATTATGGGACTTTACCATTTTCAGGCAAATTATTAGTATCAAAACAACTTGGTTATAAATTGATTTGTTTCGATTGATATTCTCACGTTTTAATTTATTTTAATATATTTTGAGGTATTTTAATTTATAAAATTTATCATCGCTTTTTCAGGGATGGAGGGTTGACAAGTTTGGATGACGGAGGCCCTGGCGGGGCCGGCGGCAGCCTCGGCGGCGGCCCCAGCGGCGCTCCGCCCGGCGGCACTTCGGTCCTCGATCTCCGCCAGAGTCCGCTGCCATCGGCCCCCAATGGCGGCAGTTCCCATTCCAATCCAGGTACGAATGCCATGAATGAATAGAATGAATATAGCTAACAAAGAATAAAACTAGTAAAACCAGTGGTGCGTAGATAACACACAATACTTCCATATTTTGAAACGTGAAATTGTGACACAATTTGATCATATTTTGACTGCTTTTAAGGGTGTTTAGGCCAAAAATATTGAAAAATTCACTGTTAAAATTTTAAAATTCGCCCAAAATAAGAATACACTACATTATTGGAATCCAAAAAATATCCACATATTCTGCAAGGTAAAACAAAGATTTTAAGACCAAGAACGCTCAAATCGGTTTATTTTTGTGGCCGGAAAAAAATAAAATAGAAAACACTAAAAATGCAAATATATCGGAAGTACTGTGCGTTATCCAAATTCCGATTAAACAGGGTGTTAGGTCTTGCCGAGACAAACATTTCAGTTCAAGAAATTTGAAAAAAGGTTGAGAAATGAGGGAGTTATGGCCATTTTTGTAAATTACCACAGACGGACAGACGGACAGACAGACAGACGGACACACGGACAGACGGACACACAGACACTTGTTCAGGAAGTGATTCTGAGTAAATGTGTATAAGAAAAAGTTTTTTCTGAAGCTCCGTTCCGATTCTCGATTTTAGGACGATCACAATACTTCCATTTACTCTGTAAATATGGAAGTAAAAAAATTAGTATGGATAAATTTAAAAAAATCCCTACTAGTCAGCTTGACTAGTCAGCTTGAGTAACCAATTTGTAGTTGGCGTCGGTTGAAATAGTGAATCAAAATAATGAAAAAATGAATGAAGTGTGTAAAAGAATAATTAATAATAAATATTATGTATTAATAAATAATTAATATTATGTAATTATAAATTAATGGTGGTGTTTTGGTTAATTTTGGGAATTTATGTTGTTTTATAGGGAGTTACGCGAGCAGTACGGGGACAACTGGTACGGACATTTTGGACCTGTCAATGCCGGACAAAAACTCGAACACTCAGGTTTGCATTTGGGGTTAAGTTGAACCGAAAATATCGCTATTCGTACATAGTCATTAATTGCTTTGTCGAACCAATTTCAGGTCTGTTACGTCTGTGGCGAAGAATATCGACGAGGAAGCTTGACGCATATCGGTATGTATTACTGTGTACTGATAACGTTATCATTCGGGGGCTCGTGGGTCTTGCTAGAAAACAAGTAGAACATTTCTTCTAGTTCAATAACGTAAGAAATGATTTGAAAAAATATTTTTGTGAATAAAAGACGCGACTTTTGAGCCTCCTTTTCGATTTTTCTCTGAAACTGTCCCCAAGAAATACGGACTATTTTTTGAGGCGTTGAGGATCAAAAGCCGATAACTCAAAAATTTCAGAAATTGATCTTTTAGCATTTTTTACGATTTCAGATAGGTATACCACAGAAAACTCAGGATCAAAAACGGAAAGGAACCACGAGAAATCTGGCTTCGAAAAGTCGTGTTGTTCAAATAACCTATCTGAACTTTTGAAAAATGCAAAAAAATCGATTTCTGAAATTTTGGAGTTATTCGCTTTTGATACTCATTTTTCGTTTTTCTACAAACTCAAATTTCTCCGTTGTAGGTGCTCGACCGATGCCGAACCAGCCGTTCTTTCCGTCGCTCATGCTGCACAGCCGTCCGCCGAGAAGTCGACCTATGGATTCAGCGGGCCGCGTTTTGGCATGCCAGGCTTGCATACAGCACCTGATCCATCAATGGCAGGCTAGTACCAACTTTTAAACCCAGGATTTCCCTAAAAATCTTAAATCCAGGCTCCTCATCTCTTGTTTTTTTTTTTTTTTTTTTTTTTTTAGGGTTTTTATAAAAAAAATTTATCCTTGCAGGTGTATCAAGCGCAGGGCGTTGGCCATTCAGAGCGGAATTACACGCTGAGAAAGCGAGCGACGCCGTCGAACGATTCGTTCGTCTGTTATATCTGCGCGTTGGAGTATCCGCCCTCGTCTGCCCGAGTTACCTACGCTGGTGAGATAAAAATCCGATCATGATTTCGATAGTTTTGATAAGTACCAATTTTTTTACCCACAATTCAACCTTCAGGTCCTAACCCGGAAGGAGGGACGTATTATCCGTTCATCACCCGACTCGAGAAACCTTCCAGGGCCAAACCCATCTCGCCGACAAATCAAGTTGAGGTTAGAATCCGCTCTTATATAATTTTCATTTATTTAAATAATTTTTGCAACAAAAAAATGAAATTGCGTTTTTTCTAAATTTTTTATCATGATTTTTCTGATCATTTCCCTTGCAGGTTTGTTCCATATGCTTCAAATCGATACCTCAAAAACACCAAGGGTACACAGGGCTGCCAACCACGGTTCATCACCCGCCGCCCCCGCCTCAGCCACCCCCCGCCCCTGCAGTCTCCGCCCCCGTCGCGTCTTCCGCCTCTTCGGCTCACGTTAACAACAAATCGCCTGATATTCGATTTCGGCCGTACGAAATGTCCAAACCGTCAACACCGAAGCAGGTAATTTTTTCGGAATTGGTAAAAATGGGTAAAAAATGTATTTTTTTCTGGAATTGATAAAAATGGGTAAAAAATGTATTTTTTTTTAAATAGGTAAAAATGGGGAAAAAATGTAATTTTTTCAAAATTGGGAAAAAAGGGTAAAAAATGTAGTTTTTTCAAAATGGGTAAAAATGTAATTTTTTCAAAAATTGGTAAAAATGAGTAAAAAATGTATTTTTTTCAAAATTGGTAAAAATGGGTAAAAAATGTAATTTTTTCCAAAATGGGTAAAAAATGTAATTTTTTCAAAATGGGTAAAAATATAATTTTTTCAAAATTGGTAAATGGGGATGTGTTGCGTTTTTTCAGGTAGTCCGTAATTTTTTTGGGGTTGAAAATGGGGTTTGGAAGACAATAAATTTGATTTATTGCCCTTGAATCAGTGATATTAATTATTGTTGGTTAAATATCAATCTGCTGCTATGCCCTATCAAATTTTCATCAGTTCTTCCGCAATATTGCTCTTAACTTGTTCATTGTCAAATTTCGGGTTGCAAATTTGATGATTTTTGAAAACATTCAACCCGATCAGCTTGACCAACATTTTTGAAAAATAAGTGTAAATTTTTCCGCAGTCGAATTTTTTATTCAATAATTTTATTATTATTAATATTTTCTCTTGAATTTTTTCTTCGTCAAATTTTGGGTTGTTAATTTGATGATTACTGAAAGCTTTCAACCCGATCAGCTTTTTTGAAACATGAAAATGTTTGAAAAATAAATGGAAATTTATTCGCAATCAAATTTTTTAATTTCATTTATTAATATTTTCTCTTAAATTTTTTCATTGTCAAATTTTGGGTTGCAAATTTGATGATTTTTGAAAACATTCAACATTGACCAACATTTTTGAAAAAGTTAATGTCAATTTCGATTCCAGACGCCTCCGCCCCCGGTAACGCCTACCAAAGAAGACGTCAGGGACAACGGCCCGCTTGTCGTCCCGCCCCAACCCCCTATGGGCGCTGGTCCGCTCGGCCCCGCCCCCGGACCGCTCGGCGGCACGCCCGGACCGCTCGGACCACCGCCCGCCTACACCTGCCCTTCGTGCCTACAGATAACCTCGAGATCGGACACCGAATGGGTACCCACTGCTCCTGAAGGTGAGGGTTTTTGCTCATAACTTAAAATGGTTACATTTTCGGTGCCATGTGTGGCATGTCAAATTAAAGCTTATGAAATACTCAACGATTTTGATTAAACTGATTCTAGTGAAAATTGAAGACAACTTTTTACGATTATTTTCCATTGAGCGTATGTTGAATTTTTTACCTCAGCCTCGAGAGCTGCAATTTTATAAATAAGATTTTTTTATCATTCTTATGATAATGTTAAGCAATAATATCGATTTTTAAAGTTTTCGATTTACAACTCCTCCAAAATTTGTTCTTATTCGATTTTCAGGCATAAATTCGCACGCTATGCACTTCCCCTGTCTTCGGCATTTGTTGGCGACAGCCGAAGCCGTCGACTCGACAGGTCGGATTCTCATCTGTTCGAAATGCCTGTCGAAGCTCGCCGGCCAGTGGGACTTGATGGAAGCCGATAGAATACCACTCGAATCCCGAAGGTAACGACTATTGACTAAATTTATGCGAAAAAATTCCTTTTTTTTTTGTGGAAAATTGTTATTTAAAAAAATTTTTTTAGGTATGAGTTACCACAAGCTTGCGCAAACGGGACGGGGCCCCCGGCTCCGGCAGGTTCCTCAATTTACTGTTACCTATGCGGTCTTCATTCGGACCTGACGCTGGCCCGCGTCCTCTACTCGACTCCTCAGGTGACATAATTTTCAAATTTTATTTTTGCAAAATATTTTTTGTAATACCATGTTTCACTTTGAAAATTGGCTCATTCAGGGGAGGAATGCACCTTACTTTCCGGCATTATTGCGACACCAAAGTGCCTCGAACACGGAACAGCTTCGGGAAGACGGCTCCGCTCTTGTCTGCACGTTCTGCTACCACAGCGTACTTGCGCAGTGGCGCCGCGCAGGTTAGTGTCGGCAAAAAGAGATATTTTCATTTATTGGCGTAAAAACAAACGAAAACATATTTTTAAATTAATTAAAATACTAAAAATAACAAATTAATTAATAAATAACAATAAATTGACTAATTAGAATTAATAACATTTTTTAAAACATTAAGCATTAAAAGCATAAGCATTAAAAACCTTTTTTTAAATTCATCAATATACTAAAAATAACCTATTAATAAATACATAACAATAAATCAACTAATACGCATTAATAAAAAATAAATTAGCTAATAGCAAACATATACCTAATAAGATGCTATAATACAAATAATTTATAACAAATTAAAATTTTCATTTTCTCCAGTAGGTATATGATAATTTAAGTTTGTATGGTGCCTACCTTGAAATTTACCCGTTGACTTTTTCTATCCCAATTTCAGCCAACTCGAATATCAATCCCGAGAGCAGGACTTACAATTGGCACGACTATATTTGTTTCGTATGTGGCATCACGACGTACAGAAGGCGTGTCAGAGCTTTGCCCGTCAAGGAATTCCCTTTTCTCAGGTAAATTACAGAAAAGTCGCGGTGTCGGAATTTTTCCCGTAAATTTCAATAATAGATAAGCTCAATTTCTTCGAATTATTACCATTCCAGATACCACCGAGCACCTGAGAGGTCGTTGTTAGTCGAAAATGGAGAACTGGCCGTCGTCTGTTTGGACTGTTACGAGACGCTTCGGTCGCAAAGTTTAGATTACGAAAGGTGAAATTCAAATTTTTGTATTTGAAATGCAGAATATTCCATACTTTCACAACCAAAATGCTTTTACTTAAATTCAGAATCCCTCAAGCGCCTGTATTATTTAATTAGTTATTTATTTAGTGTTATGTATTCACGAAAATGGCCATAGCTCCCCCAAATCTCAACTTTTTTTCGAATTTCTTGAACTGGAACGTTCGTCTCAACAAGACCTATCACCCTGTTTAACCGGAATTCGAATAACTCGTAGTGCTTCCGATATATTAACACTTTTAGTGTTCATCTATTTTATTTTTTCCTGGCCACAAAAATAAACCGATTTGAGCGTTCTTGGTCTTAAAATCTTCGTTTTACCTTGCAGAATACGAGGATATTTTTCAAAACCCGATAATTAGACGTATTTTGATTTCAAATTGGATTTTAAAATTCGCGTCGAGAGTTTTTCTTTATTTTTGATCTTAAACAACTTCAAAATGCAATCGAATCGTGTCTAAAATTTACGTATCGAATTATGGAAGTATTGTATGTTATCTACGCACCGCTGGTTCTCCTCAGGTGGGGCCTTCCTCCGGAAAAAAGGCAGTACAACTGGATCCCTCAACCTCCTCCGCCCGAAGACTCGCCCGACGTTTTAGTTGCCCGCTTACCTTCGGGGCATCGCTTCGAAAATACCATTGTCAGTTTATAGCTTTTGTAAAAAATTTAATAATATTTGTGTCGAATGTTCGCTGAAAATTCCTTCGTTTTTTCAGGTATCCGCATCGTTACCTAACCGGACGTCGAATTCGGCGAAAAAATCGACGTCTTCCAGTTCGCATAGTGGCAAACCGTCAGCTGACAAACGTCAGTCGCTAGCTCAAGCCAAATCGACGCCCGAACAAGGTGAAAAAATTGGAAATATTTATCGATCGTGTACCTAAACACAAAAAAATTAGAAATTTAGAAGAAAAAAAATTTCTTTTTAAAATTACAGAAATATTGAACTTTTTTATTGTTTATTATTGTGTATTTGTATAACTCACTTTTCCAAACTTTAAGATGATTTTATGGTGAAATTTATCTCTGGATCTTCCGGCAGGCGGTTCGAAAAGCAAAGGTTCCTCGTCCCAAAATCGTCACATCCCCATGCCGCATCAGCCGCATCCCGCGTCGCATCAGCAGCATCCGGCTCCGCACCAGGCACCCCATCAGCCGCACCAGGCGCCGCACCAACCGCAAGGGCGGAGTTTTGCGGCGTTTTTGCGGAACCTCGCCTCCAAACAATCGACTCCTGGTATGCAAACTATCGTTGAAATTTCTCCAAAATCTTGCTCGTTCTTTGTGGTCGTAAAAAATTAGACTCCACTCATGTTTGGTGTTTCCAAAGCTGGGGATATCCTATGCTACTTTTGGTACATTATCTCCAGAAATTTTGCTCCGATTTTCGCTTTTTGAATATTTGCTCCCGTTCGGCAGGAAATTCCGCCATCTTCTAGAAAAGCCATTCATTTTTTCCCACCCAAGGTTCTCCTCTTTGAAACAGTCGATTCTTTGGCTCATTTGCTGCAATTTTCGTTCCATAAAATTTCGTGTGAGTCCAAGAGAAAAACAACTTTTTTCGCTTCGAAGATTTTTCGTGTTTTGGACTTCGCCTCAGAAAAACGGCCATAAGTCTCTCTAATTTTAGAGTAATTACAGAAATGAGGATACCGTTGGAAAGGCTGTTAAATTTCCTATGAAATCCCGGTGTTCGCAGCCCTCTAGCTTTGGGTTAAAAAAGCAAAAAATTGGCCCAAAGTTAGAAAATGGTCAGTTTTTTAAAAATTTCCGTTTTTCAACGTTTGTTTTGGACTTGGAAAAAATTAAAAAACTCCGCTCACGCGGGAAAAACTGGCCCAGAATGTCAGCTTTCCAAATGTTTAGTCATTTTTGGATTTCCCGCGATTATTAGAGGCGAAATCGACGTTTGAGGGCAAAAAAAGTTGTTTTTTATCTCTGCGATCCAGTTTTTGGGCGATCTACGTACTTATTTTCAATTTTTTTTATTTTTCAAATTTGCGCCAGAAGCAGAGGACGGAAGAACAGTTTCGCCCAAGAATAGAGGACCGCCCCCGCCTCTTGTCAGGGCGCCTTCGCCGACCAACAACAAACTCCACGAAAAGGTTAGCGATGAAACGTACCGATTATATATATGAAATTGTAACTTAACTATGTAATTTTTTTATTTATCATTTTTCGTTTTTCCAGGAACCGACCGGGCGAAGTGGATTTCAGCCGTACAGACCGCCGACGGACGCGAGGGTGCCGCCGATCGGCATGCCGCATTTAGATTACCTCATGTACCACCCCCACCATCAAATTTACCCATTACCTCATCCCCCTCCATATAGGTAATTCTGGTTGAATCTGAATTTGTCAAAATACGCATCAAATAATACTAAAATTTTCAAAAATCACAATAAAAAAATTAGCTGTTTTCCTATTTTATATTACATTTCTTCGTTATTAATTATGTTATTTTGCTTCGCGAATTTCAGGCATGACGAAGCCCTGTACATGGAAATGGCCAGGTATCCGTTGCAATACCATACGGCTGCGGCAGCTGGCATGTACCCGCTTTTACCCCCTCCTCTCCTCCTGGGTCCATCGGCTATTCACGAACGGATGAAAATGGTATGAAAAAATAGTTCTGATTTTGAATTTTATTTGAAAAATATCTTCATTAGGCGTTTTTTATTACGTGCCTATATTTTTTCTATTTTTCCCTCAATTTTTACATTAATCCAAAAATCAATAAATAAATATATTTTTCTACCTCACCCCTGAAAATTATTTTTTCTTTCACGTTTCAAAGGTTCTAGAACACAAATGAAGGGTAAGGGGAAAGAACAGGAAATGTCCATTTTTCCCAAAAACAAGCTTAATAGCGCATTTTGTAGGAATTCAAAGGTACTAACCGTATAGTGAAACTTCAAGGGGAAAAAAGTATAAATGTCGCCCTGAGAAGCAACGAAAGATTCGGTGTAAGGGGAAAAAACATAGAATTTAAAATACAAAACCTGCTTTTTCTCTAAAAGTACTTTTTGTGACATTCCTCGTTCCTTCCCCTTACCCTTCAAATATGCAATAAAATGTTTTTGCCCGTACGCCGGCAGGCGCAAAACGCATAGAAGGAGTGATCTGATCCGATTTCATAAAAAAAAACGAAAATTTAGCAAATTTATCCTTAATGTGCACCTCGGGTAAGAGAATCCGCTAAATTTACTCTAAAGTTTCAAAAACGTCCAAATGTCAAAAAATTCATAATTTCAAAAACAGTTTTTTTGGGACCCCTTAACCTTTTCCGATCGGATTGCCCGGGCAATGTGCATCAAGTAGGAGCAAACCACAACTTTTACGACCAACCGCCTCAAAATCGGATCAGTGGTTCAATACGATGTCGTGGCCACAAAATTTGGTCAAAATTTTGTGGCCCCGACATCGTATCGAACCACTGATCCGATTTTGATGAAACTAGTCCTAAAAGTTATGGTTTGCTCCTACTTGGTGCATATTGTCCGGGCAATCCGATCGGAAAAGGTTAAGGGGTCCAATTTGGCATAGTTTATGGCAAGGTTATGCAGGTTTAGGTTTTTTGAGTATTTTTCCCCCATTTCTCGCTTGATTTACCGTTGGTTAGGGGTTTTTTTCCGAAAATTTTGTTTTTTGATCGGTTTGGCTCGAACTTTTTTGACGCGATTTCTCCTTCCTCCAAATTGCCCCAGTGGCCTGCGAGATGCGATCGAATAACCGGCCCTATGACCTAATTAATGAGAAATATGTTTTCATTTATTGTAAACCCAATACTTTTGCAGGAAGAAGAGCAAAGAGTGCGAGAAGCTGAACGGAGGGAGAAAAACAAAAGATCGCCCCGAGCCTCTCCCTCGCATTCGCACGAGCCGAGTACGTTGATGGAAAAAATGATGAAAAAATCCTTGTTTCAATTTATCACTTACAACTTGACAATTCATATTAAATTATTCACTCGCAGGCAAGAAAAGTACAGTCGTTCAGCCCAAGTTCGTCCGTCCGTTCGAAGATGGGCCGCCGCCTCCGAAACGGAAAAGTCCGCCGAGCGGCGGCAACGAAGTTCCTGGTCCGCCTCTTTTCAATTTAGAAATGTCAATAAGCGAACAGTTCCTAGCATCGACCACGTCCAATTACACCAAAGCACATACCAAACCCGCGGAGAATGTAAGTGCAGTGTTGCCAGGCTGAGGGAAATTTCCCCGGTCTGAGGCAATTTAGGGAATTTGTGGAAAAACATTTAGGCGTAATAATATGATCATTATAGATGTATTAATAATGTTATATTATAACGTATATTCTATTAAAAAAAAATCTATAAATTATATAAAAATTTAGAAAAAATAATTTTAAAAAAGTTCAACTTTTTACGTTTTTGTTTTTATTCACATTTTTTGTTTTATTTCTTGTTTTCGTTTATTTTGTTTTTGTCTTTATTATGAATAAATTGATTGTTTTATTGTCTGACCCTCCGAAAATTTTAAAAAAGTATGTTTTGGAGAAAAATGTAGATATAATATATACAGATTTTGATAAATTGTATATAATTAATTCAGTTAAAAGCCTTCGGATGGATTTTAAGCATTATTGTACCTGAGGAAGGCCTTGGGGTCGAAAGCGCTGCTCGTAATATGAGTATATCAACTCAACCAAGGTTACGGAGATGGAAAATCAGCCAAAACCGGAACATATTCTCAAAATGTCTACCGCAGAATCGTTTCGTACGTTAGTAATCGCTCGATTGTACCATCCGCAATTTCCAGGTGATAAGCACGTTAGATTTGGCGGCCAAGGACCTTTCAAAGGACATCTTCACGCTTTCCGACGAGGAAGAAACAGGTCCTGACCTCGACCCGCTCATACTTTCAGGACCTCCCGCTCCGCTGAGCCTGCCGCCCGAAAAAGACTCGGCGCTCCGATATTTTGGTCTAGTCACCAAAGTCTGCGCCGCCGGTAAATTGAATTTTCAAAAATAATCATCCTCTGCCGCACAATAGTTATCCTGTACAACGATAATGATTTTTAGTTGTCTTTTGGACTACAACAAGCTTTACGGAATGGCCGATTTTGTTTTTCAGAGCTGGAGCTCAACAAGTTGCTCCGCTGCACGAATTTGCCGAAATTGCAGAAAGTCGAAGAGCCCGTGAAGGACGAAGGGGAATCGCGGGTCGACCTGCCGTTGCCATCCGTAGCGCCAGGATTGCCGATCGAGCCGCTCGACGGCAAAAACGATTTCTTCGCTACCCTCGGCCTTTCGGTCATCCCTTCGAGGACTAAAGTCAGAGGTGAATATATATATACATTTTTCCCTTTTCTTGAGGGCAGGTTCTCTCCTTGGGGGCGGCAGGGCACGCCCGGGGCAGCTTCGGACGCCTGGGACGGCGGTTTACTCGAGGCTGGTAGCAAATCCCAGAATTCTCCCACTGATCACAAACAACAACAACAAGGCATATACAGGGTGTTAACCTGAGGAACATGCCACCGGCAGGGGATCGATTCTACAACTTATTTCCAACTAAAATTATTCTATGACATTTTTTTTACTCGCTTCTGAATGCCACTTTTCTGACTTTTAAGATTTTTTCCGTGAATTCGATCTTATCTCACTAAAACGGCCGTAACATCCGGAATATATCAAGAAAATCCAATTTTGACTATACCGCTGGAAAGGGCGATCATTTTCCATTTGATCACCAGTCTCTTTGCGAATGGTTAAAAATATTTTTGCATTGAGAGGCAAATTTTCCCAAATAACGTCGATATTCATAAAAAAATCCACGTTTTTTCGTATTCAAGCGGGATTTTCTCCACCAAATTTTGGTGTAAGAGCAATTTCGACTATACCGTTGGAAAGCTGAAATCTTGGCGCATTTTTTAGGTCTACAGGCTAAATTTAACCGGCACAGTTGTATTAAGCGCTCGGAGTTGAAAAAAGCAACGATTTTCGAGATTTGACCGAATTCACTTTTCCGGCCAATTTTTGACCGATCAAGCCATCTCAAAAAATTGGTTTGGTACTGTAGGGTGATTGGAAAATTATCGCTCTTTCCAACGGTATGGTAAAAATTGAATTTTCTTGATAAATTCCGGATGTTATGGCCGTTTTAGTGAGTTAAGATCGAATTCATGGAAAAAATCTTAAAATCAGAAAAGCGGCATTTAGAAGCGAGTAAGAAAAAAATGTTACAGAATAATTTTTGTTGGAAATTAGTTGTAGAATCGATCCCCTGCCGGTGGCATGTTCCTCAGGTTAACACCAAATGGAGTGGGCGGAATTATGGAATTTGATTCGGACCCCCAGCATCGCCTGTGGTTTATTGTACAATGTCGCTCAAAATTTTTGAATAACAAATTTTACTCGACTCCTTCTACTCGTTTTTCAGAGAGGGAGGCGATCTGGAACGAAGTCTTGAGCGAGCGAAGGCGGCGCGACCGGGCGACGAGGACTCAGGAATATCTGGAGGCGGCACAGCGAGCGGCTCAAGAGCTCATCGTCCAGGACGCGACCGGATACAAGGATCCTTGCGCATGCGCAGAGCAAAGGAGGCGCACAGTTACCGAATGGCCCGGCGTCGAAGCGATCGCTGCCGCCTACCTGCAGTACAGCTCAGGTATTTTTGAGTTCGAAAAAACATTTTAACAACCCCCCCCCCTCAAACTTTCACCTTTCAGATGGTCCAAGGCACGAAAAAATGTCCAAAACGCACAAAGCTAGAGAGGGTGGTCAGATTTTGAAAAAAAGCGCATGTAGCAAAACCCGCTGAATTCACGTACTCGAATAATTTTACATTTATTGTCAAAAAAGTCATGATTTTAAGAACATTTTTTATTTTTCCCCCTTCCAATTTTTTAATCTTTAAAAATTTCACATCTAATTTCAAAAAAGTCATGATTTTAAGAACAGTTTTTATTTCTGTTTTTGACCCATTCAAATTTTTTGACCTTAGTCACCATTTCAAAAACCGTTTTTTACATTTTCGACCCCTTCCAATTTTTTGATCGGACTCCCCAGACAATATGCATCAATTTGGCGAAAAACACAACTTTTACGACCAACCGCTGATCCGATTTTGACGGAACTAGTCCTAAAAGTTGCGGTTTGCTCCAACTCGATGCATATCGTCCGGGGAATTGGATCAGAAAAGGTTAACGGATCCAATTCGGCATGAGTCTGTCCCATTTTTGTTAAAACGCAAAAACTCAATTTTGAAGGTGATGCCGCGGGTTGAGAATTTTTCGAGTATTTTTCCCGGGTTTCTCGCTCGAATTACCATAGGATCCAGTGTGTTTTCAAGAATTTTTTTCAAAAATCAGTCTGGCTTGAAATTTTTATTGCAATTTCTTCTTTATTCACATTTTTGCCAGTTTGAGGGGGTTCTACTTGGCCGATTTTGAATTTTTTGAGCTCGTTGGATTCCTTGAAGGTTTCTGCACCTTTTTCATCCCCTATGCGACCAAATTGGTTGGATTTTAGTGGTCAAAAACTGGTGTGAAGACTAATTTTTGACATTTCAAAAAAACTATTTTTAGGCCCTCTAAAAAAATTCTAAATTAAAAAAAAAAAATGTTTTTGAGTAGCTTTTGTATAATTTTTTAAGAGGAAAAATTTTCCATTTTCTCCGACTCTCCAGGAACAAGAAAATGGAATTCTTAAAAAATTCAAACCAATTCCTCATGGAAGTCCAACGTCAACGAAAAATTTCAAAAAAATCATGGATCTGACTTCGGGGTTTTTCGGCATGGATCTTTGGGTATTGACTAAAAAACATGAAATTCCCTTTTTTTGAGATGTTGGTCAACATAGTCAACCTGAGGGGTAGTAGTATGGCTAAAATCTTGTTGTTTCCCGGTTTTCTTGTTTTTACAGCCGAAGTATAGGTTTTAGGCAAAAAAATGATAGAGAAGAAAATGTCGGGCGTTAAATTTCCTATCAGATGCTCCCCTGCTGAACGCTTGTAGTGGAATTTTTGCACTAACTATTCCGCTTTTCGGCTCGCGACTGCGTATCGGCCAGAAAAATATATGTCGCTAATCAGCAGCGTTCTCGATTTTTATCCACTCGACAATCCTTCGCGTTGATTTTGTAGTGGAGAATTTTTCCAAATAACCCCTGGCTATTGTTCCAGAACGCGAAAAAGAGCGGTCCGTACTCAAATCGACGTTGGCCGACTACGAGAAGAGAATGGCCAGAGAGAAATCGACCGTCGAACAGCTGGAGAAGCAGTTGGCTGCACTGCGGAAGAGCAAAGCCGCGTTGGACAGAGAGCGCGAATCGCTGCAAGAGGACGCGTCGAAATTGAAAAATTTAGCTCAAGCATTGCTGAACGTGAATACTTGAGCCAGCGCTGGTTTGTTTTAGTATCGATTATTTCTAACGTACCGATGTATCGTTTATGAAAAATCGATTTTTTTATATGAACTGTAAAATTTCTGATCAGTTTTTACTAGAAATTTCTGTTTGCGGTAACAGATATTTTTTTGATTGGCAATTTTTCTGATTGGAGCAACAATAATCTATTTTTCGAACGCTACATCGGTGTATTATCGGTTATTATTATTAATGTATCGATTCTTCTGTCAGCCCTGTGCCAAAGATCAATTTATTCGAACTATCGAAAAGTTACCCAATCAAGCCCACACTGTTGAATTGGGGCTGAGGACGGCTGCCGATTGTATATAATTTTTAAATAGGTACATTTCTGTAAATATTACCTTTTTCAAGTGCTTCCGTTCGTTTTTTTAATTCAAATAAATTTCAATTCAACGGAATAATTCCTCAATTTGATTCTTGGACCATTTTTATGACCTTATTTGTATATACTAGTATACATGTATCATCTTCCTATTAGAGTGTGATATGTAATAACTATACGTGTGACCGTGTGGTAGAATTTGTCCGTGTAACATTTTCGTTGTTCGAAATTCTCCACGGGTTTTCCGATCGGGATTTCAGCGTTTTTTATGGGGTTGGACGCTGAAAAAATTATTGTCTCGTGTTTTCAATTATTTTCTAAATAGCGATTTATAACATTTGTATTGTTGCAATATTTTCAGCGTCCGATCTCTAAATCGAATTGAAATTGATCTGAAAATCCTGTTTTTTTTTGGCAATGAGTTGTAATAAAATCCATAATATTCGCCAAATTTATCCTAACGATGAATATTCGAATGAAAAATATTTAGGACGTCAATTATTTCCAATATTCCGACTAACGCGACCTCCAATTTAGTTTGTAAATAATTATTTATTTGATTTTCTTTCCTTTTTCTTGCAATGTTCCAAATATGTGTTCCAGACCTACTTCTACCCTGTACATTTCCTATTGTTTCGGCTATTTATTTAGAATCTGTGTCAGAAGAAGTTGCAATTTACCGTGAAACGTTTTTTAAATTAAATAAAAAAAAAACTGTTGTTCGAAACGTGAAAGTTTTTATTTTTAAATCCCATGGTGTCGGCGAACGGCTCGAAAGTAATGGGGCGGCCGCTGTGGGCCTGAAATATTCGAAAGTTGAATCCGCCGGCTGCGGCCGTCAGAGGCGTCTCTGATTGGCTAACTTCCGCTCCCCTCCTCTCTCACCAGGCCTGCCAGGGCGGCTGAGTGCCGCTCGACTGGCTGACAACCGCAAGGCTCGTACATGACGTCAGCGGTTGCGCTCGTGACGCGGGGAAAGAGCAAGAAATCCATTCGTTTACAACATTTTATTGTGGGCAGTTTTATAACACAACAGTTCAGTGCAAAAAGCTATCTAAATATATTGTTTCTTTGGTGACAATATGGCCGCTCTATCACATACAGCTAAAAATAAGCGTTCCTCCTAATTGTTAACATTGAATTCCTATCGCGAAATCAAAATTGACAAAAAAAAATCAAAATAGCAGAATCCAAAACTCTAGCGATGGGCTCTTTGAAGACAATTTTTTTCTTAATTTTTGGAATTTCATCAAAAAATTACGCACGGTTGCTTACTTTCATGATGACCAATTTAAATTGCACGTTTTTTGAGAGTTGGTACAAGTCAAGGGCGACCCAAAGAGCCCATTAGGAAATGATCCGGGTGACATCACAAATTCGGCGGGATATGGTCTCGGAGGTAGCACATATTGCACGATAAAGTTAATTGCGAACGAGTTATTGTCAGAAATCGTTGTTCTAAATTGATACAGCTAATGGCAAGATTCGGGGAAGATATCCGATAAATGCTATGAAGTGATGAAAAAATAAATTCAATCAAAACGGCGCAAAAAAGTTAGCTATGCTGAAAAAATTGGTAGTTGAGCTCCTGCGGTTGGGCTGTTTTCTAAAATTGGTGAATTTTTGAGCTCCTCTCCATCCCTAAACCGTCGTCCGTGGATTCGGATGCCATGGTTGATTCCAAGGAGGCAATAGACCAGGATTGTGCCATTCTGCTGCTCTGTTTGTTCCAGAACTCGATTGATACCAGTTTTCATCGAATTTCAACTTTTTAGCCAACAGCTGCAAACTCTTGGTTGATTCTGTTCTCCTGATCATTCTGAACCTTTTTAACTTGTTCAACTTTCTATCATCGTTATCCTGAGTTGAGAGCTCTTGTGCAATTCTGCTACCCTATTTGTCCCAGAGATCAATAATTGATACCAGTTTTCATCATTTCGAATTTTCATCAAACATCCGCAAGCTCTTGCTCGATTCTTGTGTCCTGTTCATTCAGTCTTCTAGATGGTTAACATTTCTATCATTCCAACAACCAGAGTTTAGAGCAGTTTAACCAGAGTTGAGAGCTCCTTTATGATTCTGCTCTCCTATTTGTTTTAGAGCTCAGTTTATACCAGTTTTCATCAAATTTCAACTTTTAAGACAACAACTGCTAACTCTTGGTTGGTTCTGTTCTCCTGACTTTTTTAACTTGTTTAGCTTTCTATTATTGTTATCCAGAGTTGAGAGCTCCTGTACGATTCTGCTACCCTATACGTTCCAGAGCTCAATTGACACAAATTTTCATCGAATTTCAACTTTTTATCAAACATCTTCAAACTCTTGCTCGATTCTGTTCTCCTGATCATTCTGAACCTTTTTAACTTGTTCTGAACCTTTTTAACTTGTTCTGAACCTTTTTAACTTGTTCAACTTTCTATCATCGTTATCTTGAGTTGAGAGCTCCTGTGCAATTCTGCTACCCTATTTGTCCCAGAGATGAATCGATACCATTGATCTGCAAGCTCTTGCTCGATTCTGGTGTCCTGTTCATTCAGTCTTCCAGATGGTTCACATTTTTATTATTCCAACAAGGTTGTTTAACCAGAGTTGAGGGTTCCTGTATGATTCTGCTCTCCTATTTGTTTTAGAGCTCAATTTATACCAGTTTTCATCAAATTTCGACTTTTAAGACAACAACTGTTCCAGAGCTTGATTGACACAAATTTTCATCGAATTTCAACTTTTTAGCCAACAGCTGCAAACTCTTGCTTGATTCTGTTCTCCTGATAATGCTGAAGTTTTACTTGTTCAACTTTCTGGTATTGTTAGCCAGAATTGAGAGCTCCTGGACGATTCTGCTCTCCTATTAGTTCCGGAGAAGAATCGATACAGTTTTCATTCAATTTCGAATTTTTATGAACATCTGCAAACTCTTGCTCGATTCTGGTGTCCTGCTTATTCAGTCGGGTTGAAATTTCATTACATCAACATGATTATTAAAACAGAGATCACCTGAAGCTCCTGTGCGATTCTGCTACTTTGTTCCAGAGCTCGATTGACACAAATTTTCATCAAATTTCCACTTTTTAGCCAACAGCTGCAAACTCTGGCTTGATTCTGCTCTCCTGATCATTCTGAACCTTTTTAACTTGTTCAACTTTCTATCATCGTTATCCTGAGTTGAGAGCTCCTGTGCGATTCTGCTACCCTATTTGTCCCAGAGATAGTTGAACCCAATGAATTGAGAATTGATACCAGTTTGCATCCAATTTCGAATTTTTATCAAACATCTGCAAGCTCTTGCTCAATTCTGGTGTCCTGTTCATTCAGTCTTCTAGATGGAATGATTATTCCAACAAGGCTGTTTAACCAGAGTTGAGGGCTCCTGTATGATTCTGCTCTCCTATTTGTTTTAGAGCTCAATTTATACCAGTTTTCATCGAATTTCAACTTTTTAGCCAACAGCTGCTAACTCTTGTTCAATTCTGTTCTCCTGATCATGCTGAAGTTTAACTTGTTCAACTTTCTGGTATTGTTAGCCAGAATTGAGAGCTCCTGTACGATTCTGCTCTCCTGTTAGTTCCACAGCTGAATTGATAGTTTTCATTCAATTTCGAATTTTTATTGAACATCTGCAAACTCTTGCTCAGTTCTGTTCTCCTGTTCATTCTGATGTTCTGTTGGCTCAACTTTCTATTATTTTGATGGTGATTTAGCCAGAGTTGAGAGCTCCTCAGCTAACCTATTTGTTACAGAGCTCAATCAGTACGAATATCGATCAAATTTCCACTTTTTACCCAACATCTGCAAGCTCTTGCTCTGTCCTGGTGTCCTGTTCATTCTGGAGTTCTAATGGCTCAACTTTCCATCAATCTTCGGTTGTTTAGCCAGAGTTGAGAGCTCTTGCGCTATTCTGCTACCCTGATTGTTCCAGAGCTCAAAACGCACCAGTTTTCATCAAATTTCTAGTTTTTCAGCCAACAACTGCTAACTCTTGCTAAATTCCGTTGCCCGAGATGACCAGGTAACGATGAACACAAGCTCAATCAGTCTAAACTCACGTATTCTGTAGACAATAATGAAGCATTAGACACTGGGCTCCTAGACGATTTTTGGATCTTTTTCAGCTCACTTGAAATCTATTTAATAAGGTGCAGATTGGAGGTTTTGAGCCGATCGATTGTGGCAGAAAGTATAAGAAACCTGATGACTACCACACTTATCCCGAGGGAGATCGATATCACTACCAGTGCGAACCTATACTGCAAGGTGGCACCAGGCGGTGCTAGAAAACCGAACGAAGGAAATGAGCCGGAGCAATCGAAAGCACCGAAATAAGGCCGTATCTCTGGAAGAATCTGGTGACGGATGGAAGAAATCGCGGGACGGCTGGCGGTCCTTATGACGTCATGTACTTGCTCGCCGCCATCGCGGCACCGAGTGCAGCGTCGTTGCTTTCGTACACGATGGGCAGCTGGAAAATGTTTTTCACTTCTTCCTGCAAAAAAACAAAACCGTCCGTCATGACCTGATTTGCGACAAACTTCGCAAATAACAAGAACAAGTTCTGATAATACCTAATAACAAGTTCTTCAGATCATACCTAATAACCTGATAATACCCAATAACAAGAAAAAGTTCTCCTGATACCTGTAGAATATGGTTTTTCGAAATGGCCGATCCCGTTCCCAAAATGCGCGATATGTTGTTCTCCAATAGAAGTTCCCTGGGCATGAGCCTGTGTAGATTTTCTATAATTCCGGTGCAGGCCGATTTGAACGCTTGGCCCAAACTCAAATTGCCCAAAGTGATGTTGGTGACTGAGGCTCGGGCTTTCGGATCGTAACGTTCCCCAATCAACGTCGGAGTGACCTGGAATGTTTCGAGTTAATTTTTTCCAGAAAAAATAATTTAAATCGGTTCCTCGGGTTCAAACCGAGAAAAATTTTCAACCGTTTCTACGCTGGTTTCACCTTGAGATCGGACGTTTCGCATTTGCCGGCCAGTTCTATGCATTTGTCCCACAACGTGCTCTGCGGGATGTTGTGTCCCAAATCGAGCATCCAGTGCTGAAGCATCGTGATGAACGTGGCCAGCGCGTTGCCGCCGTTCAAGGTCGAAGCGACTACCAGATGGTTATCTTCGGACAAAATCGATCGAGGATTGATTTCCAAAATAGCCCTCAAGACAGGAACGAGAACGAGATTCAAAATTGAAACAACCAGAGAACAGCGGACAAGTGAAGACTCACCTTCGAAGAAAGGCCAGTCTTCTATCAACGTTTCGGTGCCTTCGGGGCGATGGATCGAAGACGTTGGCGGCAAAACGAACGCCAATTGCGCCGATGTCGAAATATTGAGGACCGCATCGTCCGGGTGATGGAGGACTGACAGTACGGAGCATTGCAGGTCACCCAGCGCCGCCATGACCGGGACATTGGCTGGAATGCCTGTTGAGGAAAATCTGGATTACTCGACAATTCCGAAGCGGGGAGCATCGAGACGGATTTTGCTTCACTTGCCGTTCCAAGTATCCGAGAGGAGGCCGGCTTTTGTGCCCGAAGAGACGATCTGCGGGAGAAAGATCATCGGGAAGTCGGCCGCTTCGAGCAGATCCCTTTCCCAGTCCTTGGCCTCGGGGTTGTAGTATCTGCGGGCAATGAGGCCATCGAATTTCAGTTTGAGGCCGGATTCCATAACGTCAGGGTGTAAAAAGATCGGATAACCAACCCCCAGCCGGAAGCATTCTGGACGCTCATGATCGGCCTGTCAATGTTGCAGAGCATGGCCACGGTGAAATCCTGGATTGTACCAGCGCAGTTGTACTTCTCGAGTTTCTCGACGCGGTTTCGGTGGAACCAGAATATCGTGGCTGTCCCTGGAAGAAACGACAGCGAGCGTCAGCATCAAATCGTCCAGAACTTTGATAGGCGTCATTCCTGCGTCGCGTACCGAATCCAGACGCCAGAGTAGATCCGTTGGACGGTTTGGGCAGCGTCGACAGAAAATCGGGATCGCATCTCGAATCTTGCCAGGTGTAGAGCGAACTGACGGCCCCGGCGTCGATTTCCAGCCGGTTCGAGTCGTCGGAACGGATCCACGGAGCGTCGTCTTCATATTGCCAGAACATGACTCCGTGCATCTGGCCGCAGACACCTGGAAGACCATGGTTTTGGAAATTCCCCGTAATGCTGGATTCGGTTGGCAACGAATGGCGTTGAGTTGCTCCTCAATTTTCGGCAATAAAGCACGAATTCCTGGCCTGGCACATAGCGGACCAACCACGACCAAAGTCAACGGCAGAAATATAAATTGAAATTTTAATTGAAACTATTACCAATATTTTCATGCGCTAGAATGGAAAACGAATGAAACAACAAGAGAGACAGAAATGCGTAGTTGTTGCGCTGTTATCTAATGTTATAATCTTCCTCTTCTTCTTTGTCTCAAAATCAATGTTCATCGAAATGAATTTTTTTAGTTTTTTGCGATCGATCCAATGCGACAGCAATCTTATCAGACAATCAAATTCGTTCTTGCCCATTAATCCAATGCCCATCGACATTCGCTGCCAACAATTGGAATCCAGCCATATTACAATACATATGTTAAAGGAAATGCCAACATTAAACTGACCAATCATGCCAACTTGCTTCGTCAAATTGCGGGGAAGACGCGATACGCATGCGTGCAGGGCTGAGAGAATTTTCGGCGCGTTCTGCTTGTGCCCTTCGTATCCGAGTTCGCTCGGAACGTTCGCCTGTGAAACAAGTTATAGGCAATTTATCAATTTCAAAATTTGCTCCCACATTAGGGATAAAACTGACAGTTTATTCGAATTTGTTTGAATTTTTTAATCAATACAGAATAAGTAGGTGTCAATGAATTGTACCAATAAACCAATAATAATGTGATTTGGAAAAAATGTTCATATGAGTAACATAATTCCAAAAATTTCATCCAGAGCAGTCGAATAATTTTGGAATGAAAGGAAACCCACCTACATGTCTTCATTATTATACAACATTGGTCTAAAATCGTTGAAATCTTGAAAAACTGATTTTCAAAGAAAAATTTTGATTGACGTTTTCATGCTGAACTGAGCGAGGCCACCGTCGATTTGATCGTTTTTGCCCTTCGGAAGTTTGAGTTTCAGTTCGAATTTCGGTTGAGTTCGAGTGTCAGTTTGAGTTTGACGTTGAGTTTCAGTTTGAGATTGAGTTTCAGTTTGAGTTCCAGTTTCAGTTCAAGTTTGAGTTTCACTTTGAGATTCGGGTTGAATTTGTTTTTCAGTTTGAGTTTTAGTCAACTTCGAGTTTGAGTTTACGTTCGAGTTTGAGTTTCAGCGTCAGTTCGAGTTCCACTTTGAGATTGAGTTTCAGTTTGAGTTCAAGTTTCAGTTTGAGTTTCACTTTGAGATTCAGTTGGAATTTGTTTTTCAGTTTGAGTTTTAGCTTAAGTTTGAATTTCAGTTTGAATTTGATTTTCAGCTAAAGTTTCAGTTTGAAATTGAGTTTGACTTTAAGTTTGATTTTGACTTTGAGTGTCAGGTCCAGTAAGAGTTAGATTTTGAGGTTGAGTTTGAGTCTCAGTTTGAATTTCAGTTGATGTTTCGGTTCGAGTTTGAGTTCAAATTTGAGTGTCACTTTCAGTTTCAGATTGAGTTTCAGCGTCAGTTTGAGTTTCACTTAGAGATTGAGTTGGAATTTGATTTTTAAGTTCGAGTTCCAGTTTGAGTTTGATTTTCAGTTTGACTTTGAGTGTCAGGTTCAGCTAGAGTTTCAGTTGAGTTAGAATTTAAGGTTCAGTTTGAGATTCGGGTTGAGTTCCATTTCGAGTTCAAGTTTGAGTTTGAGTATCAGTTGGAACTTCAGTTGGAGTTTGAGTTCTACATTAAGTTTGGGTTTCACTTCGACTTGAGTTGTAGGACAACTGTTACTAAATTTAATGGTACTTATATTATTTTGTAGTATTTTCGGTTGTTTCGATTTCAACAAAGCGTGTTCCATGTGGTTGTTTTATAATTTCCCATCTGCTGTCATAAAAATGCAATAAATGATGTCCTGTTTTTTTAATAAGGTGTCTTTTTGGTTTGTAATAATGAGTGTAAACCGAAATTGATTTTTCACACCTGGGTATCTTTGGTCTGACTGGCGACAACTTTGTTCAATTCCGGATCGAGAAGGCAGACTTTGACAGAGGTCGTGCCAATGTCAATGCCGAGCACCAGCCGCCCATTTTCCGCCTGAAACATCGCCCGCTCACTTGAAATGGTTTTTGGAAAAATTTTCTAATTTCAATGAGAAAAAAAGTGTCGTGCATCGTAAATATTCACAATTTTTTACCCAAGTCGTCGGGGAAAAACTTACCATTTTTTATCCGGACAGGTGCCTCAAAGCTGAAGATAGGAAAACTCTGGAATAAATGCAGATCCCGAATAATTTAGAATAGATAATTTAGAAAAAATAATACCAGCAATTGTCAGACAGCCGAATAAAAAGGTACTTACAAATTTGGCGTAAATTCACCTGTGTTACTACCATTCACCAATGTTTAACTACTTATTGTACTTCTTACCACTATATTACTTACCTACCATGCCTAATTTTTAATTACCATACGTAATAAATGAAATTTACGGACCAATAATTTTTTTTTAAATTCAGACCAATAATTTTGGGGCTTATCAAAAATTCGAGAAACTCGCTCCGATAAACGTAAAATTCCCAAAAACCAAAAACGTCAGTGCCTACCAACCCTTTGTCTGGGCCGGAAAAATTCACTTCAATACTCTGAAAGATCAGAAATTGAATCTTCAAATTTAGATTGCCCAAGAGCATAAAAATACCTGGGTAAATCTGATTTTACTCGGAAATTGGCTAAATTCCAATCGAGATATCAAAAGCGGTCACGAAATTTCTATTCAGCAGTTTCTCCTGAGAACCAATCCAAAAATTGAACCAAAATCTTAAGCATTTTTCTTTTCAATTTTTACCATTTATCAGTTTCTAAAAATATTCAAATTTATTCAAAAGCAAGTATCTCAACTATATTATGCCCACTGAAAATAAAATTTTCTCTTATTTGATCTTGCGTTAAATACAGTTGAACTACTATTTTGGAATGGAAACGTTTAATTAAGTAGGTACTACAGTTAAACGCTGTAATGCTGTTATACTATTGGTTTAAAATATACCTGCCTACTTACATAATATTTCATTTTGCAGAAAAAAATTAGGTATAATTAACTAGTCGATATTATTTTTCAAATAAAGACACCTAAAAACGTCCACTATCCAACAATCAATAGGTATTGTACTTATCTGACGCAATATTAATAAAATACGCCTGCCTACCTTGCAAATCCCGGCGAAACTGATTGTTGTCAATTGACCACAACTGGGAACATCCTATTTGTACGAAAGGAGTCCACACACACAGCGGCAGGCGGTTACGTGATCCGCTACTCAAAGTGGGTTTTCAATTTTTCATAAATCGCCGAGGATAAATGAAATCCGGAGGATATGGACTGAATGATGATAAGGATAACGACGTAACGACCCCGCACACACGTAACCGTTGACGACGCACACGAAAATTCACGTTTCACGCGAAGATTTATGTCCGGCAGAGAAAATCGTTAGACAATACGTTACACGATAAGAACGTTCGTGTCATTTGTGTTTACAAACTTTTTCTGCTTGAAGTTTACTCGTGCGCTTATATTTCGCAATTTTCGAGTTAGTTTTCACCTACCGAATGATAAGGCAAGCGGGCGTACGGAAATTAGACGAGAAATTGTTTGTAAGTTCATTCTTAAGATTGAGCGTCATTCAGAAAGTGTGTATTTTTCAAAGACGTAAAATCGCCCATCTGGGCGGTTTAACACCTGAGAGAAGTTAGCCACGGTCAACTGCGTGTTTCTTTTCTAAATTTTCGGACTTAGAACACATTTTCGGAACACATTTATGGCAATTTTAAAATTGTGCCACCAGTCGTACAGCTCGTTGCTAACTGTTCCTTCACACATTCCTTATACAGATCAGGTGACCTGGATGCTCGCTGCGCTCGCATCTCCAAGACAGAAAAACATCCCTCATCAATCGAATTCGACATACTCATCAGTCAAACGCTAATCAAGCAAGATATTTTATAGCCTACCTTCTCATCCGGGATGGTGTTGGATACACCAAGGTGTTTAATCCTAAGGCGTACAATGTAATTGGTGGCACAATTCTTGTACAGCCAGAAATGTGTTCCAAGACGTCCCAATAATCCCAAGAGTCCAATAGTCCCTAAGAGACCAATAATTGGTCTAATTATTAGTTAAACTAATTATTAGTTAGAAAAGAAACACGCCGTTGACCGTTGCTGAACCGTTGCTAACTTCACTAAGCTTGAATCATCGTAAAATCGCCTATCTCAGGAAAAAGTCAATTTTTATGGGGATGTGTGTAGTTTTTTGTTTTCCCTTCGCTAAGCGTTCATTCTCGAATGCAAAGCTTGTTATGATTTTTTTATGTTCATAAATTCCGTAATTCGCTTGTGTCGTCTTCTCGAAGTGCGAGTTACACAATCGTGTTGCTGTCTTGACGTGATCGATTGTGAACAGTAACACTTGTGGTCCACCAGCAGTTATGAGTGTATTTCGACGGTGTAGAATCAATACTGCCCAATTCGTTTGCCATGCAATCTATGGACGCGTGATTTGCCAAGTTGCCACCAATCGAAGTTTTGAGAAGTAGGCAACCCAGACGCCCCCAAAAGACACGATGCTTTGAATTTGGCAGTATTGCAGTTTCATCGTCGATTTATTATAATAAATACATAAATACAATAAATACATAATTATGTGTCCGTCGGTTTGGTGGCTAGTCTCCTTGAGGGCGGCAGGGCACGCCCGGGACAACTTCGGTTATCGGCGGCAACGCCTCGAACGGCGGTTACTTTACTTGTTTTTATCCAAGAGACGAACTGAATTCAAACGTTTAAATATTTCTGTATCCGATGTACCTAACCGTGAACAACTCATTACAGCAGATCGCTGGTTTTCCCGAAATTTGGTGATCCCCAGAATGCTGTCCAGTATCATCGAGAAGATCAATAACGTTCAAGACGGCATTTCGTCCAGGTAGAGGTTTGATAATAACCTTATGGTCGTGTTTTATCGATGAATTTGCAGCAAATGAATTTCGATAATTGCATTCCAGCTTCAAGGGTCTCGCAGTCGGGCAACCTCTGCCCAAGGAAAAGCCAGAGTCGACAGTTGGTTCCGCCGTTCTCAGCCGTTATGAAAACTCGTGGATGGTAAATTCGAAAATCTCTTCCTACGTCAATGCATTGCTCAATAAACCGTTGTTAGGGTGTAAATTGATTTACCAATAACGTTATTTAATAAAAAATAACCTTTTTTACAGGATTTGACAAACGCTGCTGAATACAATGCTAACCTAGCGCGCGTACGTACGATCTTCATAATTTTCATGTTTATGGTTAATTGTCTTCTTAAAAATTCAATTTGAGGCTTAAGATTTTACGAACGACAATTGCCTATAGGATATCGGACGAACCATATCGATTTTTCACAATTCGATACGAAGGAAACGTCAAATTTGGAGCTCGTTCAAGTCCGAATGCCAATCGCTGGATGACGTCATTGTGTCAACCGAATCCGTCGTCAACATGATCGGTGAGAACTGGAAAAATTTCATTTTTCCTTTCCCCAAGTTTACCGAATTTTCATTCTACAGAATCGAATTTCTCTCGTTTCGCAGGTAAATTGAGAATGGACATAGCAGGAATAGAAGAGGACTTGATACGATTGGAGAATTTAATCGAATGCGAAGAGTTTTATAAGAAACGAGACCTCGAGAAGATGAAATTGAACCTGTACCGAGAGCAGAAACTGGAAAATTTGGACAATTTTAGAGGTAAACTTTGTTCGCTGGTTAATTCTTCAGTTCCGAGCTGACATCAATGGCTCAATGGGAAGAAAATTGCTACGTTTTGGAGTTGCGGAGAATGAAAAAAGGGTCGGAGGGGGGGTGGTCAAAAACTGGTTCAGGGGCCCGATTCTCGTGTCGAACCGCCATCATCGGTATTGTATTGATACGGAATCGCCATTGTTATTCGAGACATAGTACAGCACGTATAGCACTGGACCAAGGACAGTACCTTGTGGTACACCCGCTCTGATATTTTCAAGTTTTGAGTTCTTCAACAGTCTACAACTGAATTTTGGACCATTCAAATCGCTTACTTGGCCCTCACTTTTTCAGCTTCACTGTCGATGAAGCATACGGAGAAAATGAAACGTAAAGAGGAGCAAGAATCGTACGTGAAGCAAGTGAAGACCGAAGTGCTCGAAGAACGATTCAAACAGGACATGGAAAATTTCAAGTCCTTCGGTGTTCTACCTGGTAGGTAAACGATTTTTTCACCATTTTTGATTCTGTTTATCCAACAAAAAAATATCGCTATCAAAATTACGCAAAATCGGCTAAGGTATGAGGCGACTAACTTTTACTCAATTTTTTTGTAACAACTACTGATCTAAGTTGGACTTATTCTCCAGAATCGAACCAACGTCAAGAGCGTGCGATGACGTCAAGCCTTGACGATATCGTCCTCGAACAAGATACCGACTCCCTGGCCAAGTATCTGGACGATTCCTGATCCGAAATCCCGCCCGATTTCGGGCCCCATTAATACAAATCTTCCATTCTGTGCAATTTTCGGAGTAATAAAATTCGAATTGTTTACTAGATGCGTTTAATTTGTTATAATCCAATTGTTGTTAAGATTTTTTCATGCGTAGGAAATAGTATTGTAGAGAATTTTAGTTTTTCAATTTCATCATCCTTCAGGTCACAATGATGTGGACAGTTTTTTGAGCTGGTTGAGCATTTTGCTGTGAGATTTGTCGCCGAAAAGGACACTCAGCAGCGCCACTCCGTAACCGGTAGCTCTTTCTCCCTAGAAATGTTTTTAGAAAATGCAAAAATTTAAATTTTTTGGAGGTAATTTTTTTAAAGAAAAAAAATTGAGGAAAATATCAAATTTATAGATTTGAGGAGCTGCTTGTTCTAGGAGCTAGAGGAAAGGCATGTGCAGGTGGTATGGGCGGTGAATTGTTTGGAATTTTTGTTGTTGTTGTTGTTGTTGTTGTTGTTGAGGGCAGGGGAGAGGAAGCAACGAAAGGTCTTAAACCTAAACTGCACAAGGCACCAAGACGAAGCTCGTGGAACGGGTAAATTTAGCTAGATGATATGTTTATGCTTACGGAGTGTACAGGAGACGCCATGTCAACATGGATCCAAGTACCGCTGAAATCGAAGCCGAGATGAGCAAGAATAAAAAGACCTGCGCATGAACTTTGTGCGTTGGAGCGGTCCTGAAAAGAAATAGGTTAAATTGATTACAATAAATTGCAAATTTCGGATCAGAAACGATTGAAACGAAAAACGAAGCCAAAATGAAGCGGTTTCAAAGGTTGGTACTTACGCCAACTGAATTTTTCATGTCTGCCACTGCTGAATTGAATTCGGAAAAATGCAATTCCGGCGCGTACGGTATGGGAAATAGAAGATCGCCTGAGAGACGGGATGACGAGACCGCAGCGCTCTCCCAGTCGGCGTTGTTGGTCAATACGGCGCCGTGATATTTACCTGTGGCAATCCCCTAGAGAGAGATTTGAAACATGGAAAAAATTAGGTATTCATCATTGTTCGATGGAATCAATTTCGAAACATCCCAACCGACGACTGCATTGCGATCACGAACCTGAGCTCCAGTCAGTGTTGCCATATCTAAGATGACGTCAGCTTTCAGGTCGCGGCTGGCGTAGACGACACCATCGGCCAGCACCAAACGTCCTTCGGCGTCTGTATTGTTTATTTCCACAGTCCTTGAAAGGATAAATTGAAATAGAGAGCTCAATTATCGCAAATACCGAGGGGAATAGAAGAGCACAAGAAGCATACGTACTTCCCGGAGTACAACGTTTCAATGTCGTCCGGCCTCGTCGCATTTGGACCGACTGCGTTCTCAGCGAGGCAGAAGACGGCGCTAAGCTCGCATGACATTCCTGGAAAGAATTGAACCCTCTTAGCACTCGTATAATGTCAAAACCAACCTTAACCACAAAAACTAATCCCGAGACAAACCCACCGAAGAGTTTACACCGAATTCTCAAAAATCAGCATCTATTACCTACTTACTGTGGTACACCAAGGCTACCTAGGGTATAAGGGATAACCCCCCATATGTGAGATCCATCCATGTGGGGTCCATCATATACTGGTCCATAAATTTTGGGGTGCAAAAACCCAATTGACAACCTTTTATGATCGTGCTCCACCTACAAAGATTCGTACTGAAACCGCAGAGTTGACATGGTCACAGCGTATGCGCATCACAGGCACAACATCATGGTACGTATCGAGTTAAAGTTGCTAAAAGTCCGAAAATACAAAAAGAAGAAATTTCGAAAATTTGGTGCATTCAGCGTCCGAAAATCCCCTAGTATCGGGACACTAATTCCTCTCACAACTTACCTAGTTCAGCAGCGACGTACATGGCACCCAAGATGGCCGCCGCTCCTCCACAATCGCGTTTCATGCCCGGCATGGTAGTTTTGGTCTTCAACGAGAGGCCGCCGGTGTCGTAGACGATTCCTTTGCCGACCCAGGCGATCGACGGGCCGGACGGATTGTTGGGGACGTACCTGGATTTACAATTCTTCCAATTAGAGATAAGGTAACTTACTATATTCATAGTTTCGCATATCTGTACTTGTTTGGAGGCATTTCGTCGTTCCGACACTACTTGAGGGCGGCAGGGCACGCCCGGGACTACTTCGGCTATGGGGCGAAAAGCCAACGCCACGAACGTCGGTTTGCTTACTTTGGCGACTGGCTTTTGTCGCGGGAAGGTAAACGAGAGTTGAGATCGTAATAAAATTCCAAACCATAACCTTGATCTACTTACCTCAGTACAACAAGCGCGGGAGGCACCGATGCAGCTCTGCCAACACTGTAAATGCCATTCAGGCCTTTTTCTTTCAGCTGTTCGCCCCGGATAACAGTCAACTGAAGGTTCCGTTCCTTGCTGACGGCTTCGATTTCCTGAAAAGTCGAAATTTGGTAACGATTATTCGTAAAGGCAATTCCTCGATGGGAGAACTCGAATAAACGGGTATTTCCAAATGGTCGCACCTTGACGAAACGATCGACGTTCATTTCGTTGCATGGCGTATCGACGATGCGCGCAGTGGTGCGCACCGCCGCGCCGATCGAATTGAGCGCGTCGTAATCGATCGTAGACTCGCTATCGCCATCGACCAGGATGAATTCGACGGAAATCGTCACTTCCGCTTGTTTACCTGAAAATAGGTCAATTGAAGAAGCGAATTCGACAGCAATAACAGTTAGGAAGTTTAGCCATCAATACAAAAAAAAAAATGCTGGGAAAGTTCCTAAATCACCTCCAGTCTTCTTCGAATAAGCGGGATAGCTTCGGGCGATGGCGCTGGCTGAAGCGAGGACATCAGCAAAAGGACAGACGACCTGCAATGCAGAACATGTAAGTACCTAAAGGATACGAGAAGTCCAAGAACTTTCGAGGGGTTCGTTACTGACTTGGTGGCGCTTTCTAGCACTCGAAAATCTTCGTACTTGGCCAAAATTCGAGCTTAGCAAATCAAAAACTTCAAATCGCTCCATATGACGACTTTCCAACCATAGAATCAATAATCTTGACGTACCACGATGGTTTCGCTGGATCCGGATGACGTCCCGCGGACGATTTGGCTAAGAGCGTGCGGCCTCGCTGGGCAGTTATGCCTGGAGCACTTGTTAGGCAGGGATGCCAATGTCGCCAAATTGATATACAGCGAGACGCAATCGGCAGTTGCCGGATGAACTGATGCTAGCGCACTTTTGAAATTCTAGGAAGCGAAAGAAATTCAAACTGTACGATTCGTATCGATAATATAAAAATTCGAGCGTTGTCCCTGGCATAGAAACAATTTTAAAGCACCTCTTCCGTGACGCGCGGGGACAATTTGTGTTCCACATCTTTAAAATTGATCTTGTGCAGGTGTGCCAACTGTCCGACGATTATGATTGGCTCCTTCTGGGGATCAGTGCGAGGCGAGTCCTTGCGGAAGACCACTCGAGTCAAATCGGCGGCTTGGCTGTTCTCCATTCTACCTGCGCCGTCACGATAACATGAATTTTTTTTTCAAACACTTCCCGTGCCACCATTTTTTCAATCTTCGTTTGGGGCTTAAGGGTCACAAAATTCCACAGTGACGTTTGCATGGTGGAAAAGATTTCGGAAAAACGCAATTTTTTCATAAGTTTTGTTGAAAAGCCATAACATTAACTTAAACTGAAACTCAAACTTGAACTCAAACAAAATACTCAAACTTGAACTGAAACTCAAACGTAAACTTATTACAAACTGTGACTCAAACTTGAATTCAAACTGAAACTAAACTTGAGTTTCAGTTCAAGTTTCATTTTGAGTTAAAGTTTTAGTTTGAGTTCAAGTTTGAGTAAACTTGAACTAAAACTGTAGCTCAAACTTATTTCAACTTATTTCACTTTAAACTGAAACTCAAATTCAACTCCAACGTAAACTCAAACTTGACCTCAAAATCGAAAACAAGCTCAAACTCAAACTTTAACTCAAGATGAAACTCGAATTGATATTTAGACTGGGTTTGAGGTTTTGTTTAGTTCAAGTTTGAGTAAGCGTGAACTAAAATTCGAACTTAAACTGAAACTCAGCCTGGAACTGAAAGTCAAACTGAAACTCGAACTCAAACATTTTAGAGTTTGAGTTACAGGTTGAGTTTACGTTCGAGTTTCAGTTTGAGTTTGACTTCGAATTTCAGTTTGAGTTTGACTTCGACTTTCAGTTCGAGTTTGAAATTCAGTTATAGTTTAACTTCGAGTTCGAGTTCGAACGTCAGTTTCAGTTTGACTTCGAATTTCAGATTGAGTTAGAACGTCAGTTTGAGTTTGACTTCGACTTTCTGATCGACTTTGAACGTCATTTTGAGTTCAACTTCGAGTTTCAGATCGAGTTTGAACGTCAGTTTCAGTTTGACTTCGAGTTTCAGATCGATTTTGAACTTCAGTTTGAGTTTAACTTCGAATTTCAGATCGAGTTTGAACGTCTGTTTCAGTTTGACTTCGAGTTTCAGATCGAGTTTGAACGTCAGTTTCAGTTTGACTTCGACTTTCTGATCGAGTTTGAACCTCAGGTTGAGTTTAACTTCGAGTTTTCGATCGATTTTGAACGTCAGTTTGAGTTTGACTTCAAGTTTCAGATCGATTTTGATCGTCAGTTTGAGTTTAACTTCGACTTTCAGATCAATTTTGAACTTCAGGTTGAGTTTGACTTCGACTTTCAGATCGATTTTGAACTTCAGTTTGAGTTTAACTTCGACTTTCAGATCAATTTTGAACTTCAGGTTGAGTTTAACTTCGACTTTCAGATCGATTTAGAACTTCAGGTTGAGTTTGACTTCGACTTTCAGTTTGAGGGTGACTTCGACTTACAGTTCGAGTTTGAACTTCAGTTTGAGTCTAACTTCGACTCTCAGTTCGGGTTTGACTTCGAATTTCTGTTTGAGTTTGACTTCGACTTTCAGTTCGAGTTTGAACTTCAATTTGAGTTTGACTTCGAATTTCAGTTTGAGTTTGACTTCGGTTTGACTCGAGTTTGAGGGTGAGTTTTACTTCGGGGTCGAGTTCCAGTTTGAGGTGTAGTTTTAGTTTGAGTTTCGGTAAGTATGAGGTTCACTGTTAGCTCCAGATTGAGTTTCAGTTTACATGTCACTTCTCGTTTGAAATAAGTTTTGAGCTCAAGTTAATGAGTTTCAGTATGAGTTTACGTCCGAGTTTTGGTTCCAGTTCCAGATGCAGTTTGACTTGAGGTTTGAGAAGTATGAAATAAGTTTGAGTTTCTGTTTGACTGTGAATTGAAGTGTGATCACTTATAACGGTTTGAGTTACTGTTTGGCACAGATGAGGTAGGTAATTGAGTTAAATAATCTCATTCCACACATTACCACCACATAACCACCAACTTGGGTAAACCACAAGAGACGCGATAATCCCTCTCGAAGGTATACTTATTTGCTGCAGATAGCGGTATTTACTATCTTTAGGAAATGGTTTGCTCAAGGGAACTAAAAGCGTGAATTGTCTTGCGTGAATTTACACCGATACAATTTTGTTCACATTGGATTTTTAACAATTTGGCTGGAAAATGAAAAATGCGATGAATTATAAGAATAGAAATAGGTAAAAACGCTTACCTGCAACCCAACGAAGGGACTTCTCCGGAATTTACGAGCTATCAACCTACTTACGACTCGCACTCGACACGCGCAGCCGAAACGCCAAATACAGGAAAAAGATGTTGAAAAAAGACAGAACATACGATCGTACAGCGAGAAGAAGGAGACAGACTGCGAAGAGCCGAGCGGACAGCACTACCACTGTATAGTGACGTTTCGATACTTCCGATATTTACTGATATCGATACTTTTATTCGATACTTCCGATATTTATATCGGGTACTGGAGAATCGATATTATCGTGATATCAGTAAAGACTAAAGAGTATCGAAACGATATCGATGAATAATTTTTGCCAAGAAATAAAAAACATAGTTACTTAAATAAATCCTATAAAGGCAATTAAGTTCTTAAAATTCAATAAACGTTTTACTTTCACTTGTTACTTCCATATTTACATAGTAAATGGAAGTATCGGAATCGTCCTAAAATCGAGAATCGGAACGGAGCTTCAGAAAAAACTTTTTCTTAAACACATTTACTCAGAATCACTTCCTGAACAAGTGTCTGTGTGTCCGTCTGTGGTCATTTACAAAAATGGCCATAACTCCCTCATTTCTCAACCTTTTTTCAAATTTCTTGAACTGAAATGTTTGTCTCGGCAAGACCTAACACCCTGTTTAATCGGAATTTGTATAACGCACAGTACTTCCGATATATTTGCATTTTTAGTGTTTTCTATTTAATTTTTCTCCGGCTACAAAAATGAACCGATTTGAGCGTTCTTGGTCTTAAAATCTCCGAAAGTGTGGTTTTTTTTCATTTTGGGCGAATTTCAAAATTTTAATACCTAGTGAATTTTTCGATATTTTTGGCCTAAACACCCTTAAAAGCAGTCAAAATATGATTAAATTGTGTCACGATTTTACGTTTCAAAATATGGAAGTATTGTGTGTTATCTACGCACCACTGGTTTTTACCCAATATCTACTCTGTATAGGCTAGGAAATATCGATTGATACTCGCGATATCGAATACTTTCATTCGATATAATATCGATATCAGTACCGATCTCTTAATTCTGTTTCGATACCATTTATCGGGTAAATGGAAGTATCGAAACGTCACTACCACTGTACCACTGATTAACGTACAGATTACGATCTACAGAAGAGCGAAGACGCCGCAACGGTGCCAGCAGCTGTTTTGTGTCGTTTATCGTTCACATTCTTTCATGTTTCGATATGGTGCCCACTGTTGCCAATCGGTCAAGCGAAATTTCCCTCGGATGAAATTCGCAGTATCTTACCATGGATTACCATGGTGTCACCATGGATCACAGATGGCTCAACTGTCGACTCTAAACGCTCCTACCACGAAAATCTGGAATGGCCAGCCTGTTTCGAATAAATTGAAAATTAATTATTTTCCATCATAAACCAAAAACATTCCATTTAATTTTCATACAAGAAAAAATGATGAATCTCGATTTTACTGACGATAAATTTATGCTGCTGGCAGCCGCACCACTTTTGATCCTCTTCCTTTCTCCTTCACTCCGACGATGATGAGGGAGGCAGATGACGCGTACGATCATCTCCTTTACCTAGGGCCTCTTAGGGAATTTCGCTCGGGGTCACAATGACAGTTGGCAGTTGCCACTTGGATTGGTGATGGTGATAAGCTTGAGGATCACTGGTGTTTCTGGTGCTGAATGAGGAGCTCATCAGGCCATTGGTGACTGGGACCTTGAAACGTAGGTACTACGTAAGCCATACGTATCTTATCATTTAAATTATTCACTTCGTGTTTTCCATTTATTTCAGCTCTAATGTAGGTACCTATTGATAACAGGTTGGTACCTAAGTCAGAATTAAGTTAGGTTTGGCAATGTTAGCGTTCCTATTTGATGCAAGGTGCCTATGCTTATGTGGGAAGCCACCAAAGCTGATGGTCAGCCAAGTAAGTTGTGGTTAGGTACTTTTTTAGCGTATCTTACAGGTTAGGCAATCCTTCCCATGGAAATTTGTATTCAGGATCCCTGATTCCCCAAGTTTTCGAGGTTGCTGATCTGTTTTGAGGCCGTTTGGATTTATGGTTCGATGGTATTGAGGTTAGGATTAGGTCAACATCTTTTTTCCTTTTCAGCTGATGAAGGAGGCCATGTTGGATTTGAGTTTTGAGCCGCCATCTTGAATAATTATGCCGAGTTATAGGTTAGATTTGAAAAATCTGGTGCTAGTGCATTGGATACTGGGAGGATCTTCAGATGATCGGAACTTTCGGTTCCTTATCATGTAGAATAACCGAAGCTGCCCAACCGATTCCTATTATCTACAGTGCCGCTTTATTATCTGTCGATTATCCAAAAATCATGGACTACACGCTAGGCCACTAATTTCGTGGTGATTTCGGCTGGATGTGCATAATAAGTGCATATCCTGCTGCGTTTCCTAGAAATTAGTGTCCAAGAGGTTGGTCAATGATTTTCGGATAATCTACATTGATATGTCAAGCCCTCTGCTTGCTTGCCTCTCCCTGGAAAAACTATCCCTTATTTCTCCAATTTGGCATACCCATCAGGCCAACGATGATCACCATTTTTTTATCATACTCGTGCAATCCAAAATGTTATCGCTTGTTTCGATTATCTTGATAATCGAACTAGTCCTACTTCTTTTGCAGTAAGCCAGGATGCTGGTCGATCTTCCTTTGGTGATGACAAATGGCCTTTTCAAGAACCTTGACGAGCTCAACGAGGTGAACATTTCTGATCAGTTGCGTCTCATGTTGAGATGAAAGCGTCGCTACAATATAAACCATGTTATATTTTATCCCATGCAGGACCAGATAACAGCTTTCCTGAGATACCTGGTCAACTTTGAAGCGGAGAAATTCCAGGCGTCAATCCCATCGGTTCCATCATGGTGGGGCGACGAGGTCTTGTACCCCCAGGGCTTTCACCTTGGGCGAATCCCGATTCCATACACAAGGCGTAAACTTGTAAGTGAATGGATACTTCGACATTTGCCTTATTCTGCTGCTGCTCTTGAGCCAATAATTCGCTAATATTGGGCTATTATTTCAGGACAAACTTCGTAGCATTGTGAAAAATTGCTACGCCTCTCACAACTGCGAAGATCTGCTGGAATTATCGGCTAAACTGGCCAAGTTGCACGTCCTCGAGTATCAAGTTATACGAAATGCTGACAATTCTGTTACAATTAGCCAGAAGGACTCTAATTCGCCCATGGTCGTCATACCTGCTTCGAATTTGGTAATTCCGGAGAGAGACAATTATCGGTGAAGAGACAAAGACGAGATTTTAGGCCCATTCTTTCATTTTTGAAATTGCAGGATTACGATTACCGAGCGAGCGATCCCAAGTTTGGTAACGTGCGGGAAGTGACGATTTGCCCGGTCAAAAAAGTAAGTCCTAGTCACTCGTGATCGAAAAAATGACCAAATTCATGAGAAAATTTTTCGTTTGATAATTCAACTGATTGAATCCATTTTTCCAGGCGAAAGTAGACCTGAGCCCTGTGACTATTGAGCTCACTGATTCTGATGATGTAAGTAAACCGGTAAAGTTGATGTTTACAATTTTCAGTATTCTCTTGGAGTTTGAAGGATTCCTGAATTCTTTTCCAGGACGATTGTACCGTCGTCATCGCCGATTCGTCTTCCGATGATGTGAGTAGTCGATTTCCTTTTTGGATCACTTTCGATTGATTGTACTGATAACTGCTATCAGGGCAGTCCACCAGCATGACCCTCTACCCATACCCGCAAATAAGTGAATTTGGGATGTTTCAGGAGGTACAAATCGTGTCGTACACGCCGCCAATCAAGAGACTCAAACCCATTAGCCCTAAGAAAAGTGAGTTCTCCAATAATGACTCCAAATTCTAACCTCCATGGCATTCAGCTGTTACCTCTTTTAACCATTGCCATGATCGAATTCGTTGGAATCATGAGCTGAGTTATCTTTTTCTCAGGGTTGCACAGTTTGAATTGCCCGCTCCGCCAAAAATCTCAGCCTGTAGTCACCGGTTCGAGCCGCCATTTCGTCAATCCGCGCTTCGTCCAGGACCGCTCCGTCAGTCAAGTTATAAATCGGGCTCTCGAACGCGACAAAGTTGTCAATTTGGTCAAACCTCCCGTCATCACTGTCGACTTGCTCAAATCCAAGGCTGTGCCGAATCCCCGAGCCTCCGAGGTACGCAAACCTGGCGTTCGCGAAATTCTGGCCGGCAATGTGGCGTATTACCACAATCCGAGCAAAAAACTGCCAGGTCCGTTAAAAAACGAACCTCCTCTAAACCCAAGAAGACGTCTACTTAGTTTTACTCGTCGATTTAAACCGAAGGTGAGTTCTTCGCTAGTTTACTGAAATTCTAGTTCCAAACTGGGGCGATAGTTGATTTTAGTTAAGCTCTGGTTATGGTTAATGCCAATTTCCCTCATCTGATTTTAAGCGTCTGCAGTGACTGAGCTGTACGTCAAGGAATTTTTGTTTACAGTTGTACAGGTTATGAAAGAAGTTTTGTTCAGTATTAATGTCGTTCTCCAGCATTGCAGCAATATTCCATCTCTTATGAGCGGCTAATTTTTCAGGAATTCGTAGACTTGACCTTTGATGAAGAGGAGCCGATCAAAATAGAAGGGGAAACCCTGCAAGAGGTAAGTGTACACGGTGTCATTAATGACATTACTCCGATAGTATAAGTACGACTATATTTGTAGCCAACCTCTGCACTGTTCAGAATCGATCCGATTCATAACAGGTTCTCCATAATCGCTTTATAGTTAACAAGCTTTGGCCTGTGAGTAGGTTGCCTTCCCTGTATTTTGGGACGATGCCCTGTGTTTTCCTGTATTTTGGGACAATACCCTGTATTCCCCTGTATTTTGGGACAATGCCCTGTACTTTGGGTCAATGCCCTGTATTTCCCATGTATTTTGGGACAATGCCCGGTATTTACATACCATCTTCCCTCTTTTGCAGCTTCCTCAAAACGACGTCCTTGCCGTGCTCAACCTTGCACCGAGCGGTGCGCCTCCTAAAATAGAACCTCGACCAGTCGAACGGCGATTATTGAAACAGCCGAATTTGTCGAAAAAACTCAGGTAAGAGAAATTCGAGTGCTGCTCTGAATCAAAGAACAAGCTCTCAATCCTGGAGTGAATCTGCTATTTTCGTTTTCAGGGTTAACATGCAGAAAATAGAAATCTGTCAAGTCAACCGATTGGTCTCGTTGGGCCTGTTGCCGAAAAACTGTCTATATTCTGCTGTTGAATCGCAAAAACAGTTGGAAAATATCGAACGTTTCACCAGGACAGGTTGGTTTTTATTTGTTATTTATTGCGATTTGTTCGAATTGTATTACTCCCTGAAGTTGAGGGGCTCTCCACCAGTAAAGTAGGATTCGCTGATTATATTCAATGATTTGTTATCAACGTTTTGAGGCGGGAACGGATCTAATTTGCTGATAAGTTGTTGGTGAATGTCGTCGATAGATGTTACGCTGAACTATGGATTGGGTTCTGTTTGGACATTGTCGCATTTTAGGAGAAGATGAGGGATATCCTGGATGATTAGATCTTATCAATTTGATAAGATCTTATCAGATTTGTCAAGGCGCCCTTACACTATCAGATTGCTGGTCGTGGGGCTAAGACAATTCAATGCTTCAATTGGGAAGATTACTCAATAAAAAACTCAAATAAATTTCATCGGCGTTCAAAACCACATTTCCATGGTCATCTTCGCTCGCCTCAAAACGTCGGCAACAAATCATTCGCCCGTGTGAATCCGGCTCAAGATTTCACCTATGTTGTTATCGGTTGGCCCTCGGCGGCATCGCAGTGTTGCACATGAGGGATTATCTGACAGCTACGGCTAATGTTGGTATCCAGGGGTTTTTCAAGCTCTCCAAACTCGACTTTTGGGTCGAAACTGCTAAATGTCAAGTCACGTCGTACCTAGTGGTTTTAATGCCTGGAAAGCGGTGGGGTTTCTTTGGGCCCCAGGTGGGAAGCGGTGGGGTCCCTTCGGACCCCAGGTGAAAAGCGGTGCCCTGAGTCGAATTGTGCGTTTTCCAGATCTGACGTTTCACGTGGACTTGAGCGACACTGCATCTGTAGCGCGTACGATTCGCAAATGTTCCGTACCGCTCGTTCGACTGAATTCTGCCGCCGTTAGGAAGTGGCGGAAGCCGCTCAATCCTTTGTAAACATTCCCTTCCCTTCCCTTCCTCCCAGTTTCCCCGTTCGTAGGGGTAAATGTGCCAATATCTCATTTTCCAAAGTCAGCAGAAAAAACTTCCATTTGTGTCTTCTGTTTCATCAAATTAACGCAATCGATGACGGACGCTCAAACCGTTTTTCTCTAGATTGTCTTTATTTTAATATATAAATTATTGTGTTCCATTTGTTAAGCGCATTGAGGTTGTTATTTATGCTGGCGAAAATCCAAGTGTTTGGAAACTTCGTTGAAGAACCAAAGATCCGAACAAACGCCATGTGCCATCTGTGTCGTTGTACAAAATCAAATTTGATTTGTTTTTCTTCCTCAAGTGAATCCGACGTTTTGGAAAATGTTCCTCGTCCTTCCCACTCCTAAAATGTGAGGTAAGTATGCCGTTTCGTATCCGTAAAATTGAAATCAGTACCCAAATTGAGCGAAATGATTTTTACTACCTAATTTTCCTTACCGATTACCCGCAGTTGGCCCTCCTATCTGATTTTAATTGATTTCGGTATACCTACACTCCTTTTCCGTAAAATTACCGCTTTGCCGTTATTTCATACACCCTCTCCTTGACGGCGGCATGGCACGCCCGGGGATACTTCGGTATCCGGGCGATAAGCCAACGTCTGGAACGGCGGTTAACTTAACTCACTTTTTATCACCAATTTGAATTTCCATCTAAATTGTATAGCTTATTTTATTTTTATCTGAAGTAGCGAATATCTATTTCTACAGCCCCCATCTTATTTATATGTATTATGCCTACTTTCTTATATGAGTTACCTTCCAAAGATATAGTTAATTTGCCAACACTTTGATTAATTAGTAACCATTTCCACCTGAAACACCGTTGTGTTCATTGTAAATATTAGAATAAATACCTAGTTTTTTATTGTACAGTACCATTTATTTATATGGTAATTCCCGTCGAATCAGGGATTGTTCGATGTTCCTTGAATAGTTTCGCTCAAAAAGACCTATTATTAGTACCTATCGTGTAAATTATTGTTACTTTTTATACCTACAAATTTCTTTATTGACGCTGCAATAATTTTTATATCTTTTCTATACGCCAAATTGTATTTGGATTAAATCTGTTTTCTGGTATTTTCTTGCCACGGGTTGACGATCATTGGGAAATATCCTTTTACCCCATTCATAAGTTATACTGAAGGCAGGGGGGCTCGCTAAAAATAAATTGAGACGCCTCCATAAACCATAGACGCACTGACGCCTCTTTTCCTGCTGACGAGTAAAAATAAACATTTCTCGTATTCGAAACAGTATCGATTTCCTTGTTTCAAACTAAAATCGATGCAATAGTAAGTAGGTACCTTGCCACAATGTGTCCGTTTTGCTGGAGTACCTGTCAAAAGCCTACGGCCTCAACCCCCCACCCCCACCCCACCCTACCTCCACAGAAAAAAAATCGTATTCGAAAAAACCTATTGATATAAGCTGTTTTTACGATGTGAATCGGGTTGGGGCTTACAAATAATGTTCGACAGTTGACCAAAACGTTGGGTAAATAGCCCAGGCTGTGTATAGGTAGGCGCCTAGTTTATTTATTCATTTTTTAGTAATAATATACCTTTTGGTACATTATTTCCAGGAATACTACACCCTCTCAAACGTTTACCTCTTATGTTTCGTAGGGTCTAGTATACAAATTTGCAATTGAAAAAATGTCCGTCCGCCGTCAGCAGCAGACGCACAAAAAAAATTGCCCGATTCCTTGAAGTTGATTTCTGCAAAATTCGAACTCGGGTCGCATACTCGTGTCATGTTTCAGACCGATAACACTGCGTAACAAAAAAATTTTTTCGGAAAATCGTCCAGAGTTTTCCACCGGAATTAGACTAATGGTGATGCTCTGAGTTCGAAAATGCCCGTTGTTTGTTTCAATCAGGTCAGGTTTGTTCGCTACAGACATATCGGATATACAGACAAGCTTGATGCTGCTCATATTGGATTTTTCAATTTTGGAGTAAAGAAAATATGACTTCGTCATTTGGACACAGAAACACATCAGAAGCAACCATTTATATATGAATACTTGGCTATATCCTTCAAGAAAACCAGGATTGAACTCAAAACCCTTAAATTAACATACGAGGGGGGACCCAAAAGTAACGGGAATCGAGCTGGAGGGGAAAGACTGCTGTGAGTGGTTCGTTGGCAAGTGAGGGGTTTAAAAGGGACACATTTCACGAGCCAGTGTGCAAAGTTGGGTCGCTGTGAGTTGAACGGTTCGTCTGTTAGATCTTTTTTAGTGAAACAACTTTTTCCGTTTCGGCGAAAACGTGTGATGCCGTGGAGCAACGCGCGGCCGTAAAATTTTGTTTTCTGTTAAGGAAAACGCCAGCTGAAACTCTCGAAATGCTAAAAACTGCTTATGGGGATGCTGCATTAAGCAAAACACGAGTCTACGAGTGGTTTCAGTGTTTTAAAAATGGGCAAATGACGATTGAAGACCAACCTCGTTCTGGCCGCCCTTCAATGTCAAGAACTGATGGCAACGTTGAGAAAATCAACTCATTGACCATTTATGTTGATGTTGATTGATGTAGAATCAACTCATTGATGATAGAAAAAAAGGGCGGATTTGTGGTAGTCAGGGGATTGGTTCTTCCACCATGACAATGCCCCCGCACACACTGCCCTGTCTGTGAAGCAGTTTCTTACAAAAAATGGCATGACACCGATTGTTCACCCCCCTATTCACCCGATTTTGCCCCCTGCGACTATTTTTTGTTCCCCAGTCCCAAAAGGGACTGGAAAGGAAAACGAATTACGACTGTGGAAGAGGTAAAACAAAAATCGCTGGATGGCCTCAATCTCATTCCATTAAATGAATTTGAACAATATTTTTAAAGGTGGAAAACCCGATTGGACAAGTGCGTTGCAGTCAGTGGTAATTACTTTGAAGGTGATCAACATTTGGTGTAAAAATATTGAAAAATAAAAAAGTTATGACAGAATTCCCGTTACTTTTGAGTCCCCCCTCGTATGCATAGCTCGTCAGGTAGCTATGGCTGTATCTCAAAAAGTTGACCTGATAGAGCAAAACCAAGGTGATATTTGGAATCAGGACACCAAAATGAGTCTAAAAATGCTGAGAAACCACGGACGATTTTTTGGCTGTTACCCAGTGTAATCGTTAGCATTCTTGAAATAAAAGCGCAATTTGCACGTAAACGTCCATGAGGTCTTCCATCGATGTTCACGTTCGCTGGTCCACGTATGCATCGATACGTTACCATTCGATGGGCTCGTCAGTGGTAAGTTGAGGCCTCCCAGTTAAAATTCCCCTACCCCCCACTCCCGCCACTCCCACTTCCCCTCATTCCGGTGGGAGGGAACTTTTCTGTCTTTTTCGAAGGTTTATGAATATTTGAGTCGCGGTCTGCGGTGCTAACGTCACTTTCCGACTCGGGTTTTCAGCCGAATACGATTCAGTTTGTTTCCTCAATGTTGGGTGACCTTAAAATCGCTGAAAAACGTAAAAAGTGACTCGTCTCTATCCGATTTCGAGTCCGGTCGATGTGGTCATGTTTTTAAAATCGCTGTCCACGATTAAACGCCGCGATTCGACCGTTTTTGACGTTTGGAAATCCTTTTCCGATTCCCTCTCCTAAATTCAGGCTATTTTAAGTGCAGTGAAGTGACAGAAACTGTACGAAAATGTGACCGCAACATTTTCAAATTGGCGAAAAAATCTGTACATAATTATAGTGAGTATAAAGCGCTGTTTTGGGCCCAGATTTTATTGGGGGATGCATTTGTTTGGTAATAAAAAAATTGAAAACTCAAAAATAGGGTGGTGTCCTGCTAATTGCTGGAATCGAACGCAATTTAGAACGTTGCTCATGAATTTAGGCGGGTCGGATCTACCTAGTAGGTACCTAGAGCCTTCCCGGTAGGTCCTAAATAGGTACCTACCAGATAGGTACCTAGGTAGGTACCCGGTAGGTCCTAAGTAGGTACCTACCAGGTAGGTACCTATGTAGGTACCAGATATGTACCTAGGTAGGTACCCGGTAGGTCCTAAGTTCCTAGGTACCTACCAGGTAGGTACCTAGGTAGGTACCTCCTTAGGACCTATTTGGTGTATGTACCTACCTAGGACCGTCTTTGTAGGTACTTATCTAGGACCTATTTAGCAGGTACCTACTTAGGACATATCTAGTTGGTACGTACCTAGGACCTATCTAGTAGGTACCTACCTAGGAACTATTCAGTAGGTATCTACCTGGGATTTATCTGGTAGGTACCTACCTGGGATCTATCTGGTAGGTACTTACTTAGGACCTATCTGGTAGGTGCTTACCTAGGACCTATCTGGTAATTACCTACCCAGGACCTCTCTAGTAGGTACCTAGGACCTATCTGGTTGGTACCTACCAACGACGTTCCTGGTAGGTACCCAACCAATGACCGTTCTGGTAGGTACCTTACCTTCCTACGAAGGACCTGCTTGGTAGGTACCTCACTAGTACCGATACCAGGTACGTACCTACCATAAGCATATCAAGGCTAATTTCCAGCTTTGCAACAATTTTTGAGAACCACTCGCATTCTTAAATCAAGCCCGGAATAATCAAGAAAATGTCAATTTTAAAAATTGGCAAAATTTGATTAACTGTGATTCTTTTCTAGGGATAAAATAAAATTTTTTTAGAAATTACGTGAAAAGTATTTTTTAATCAATTTAGCGGCCAAAATTTAGTCCTTATGGGTGATTCCACTAAAAGTGGCGAAATTGGGGTCAGCAAATTCCGTTTTACCAATGATAAAATTTTGCATGTTTTTCGACGAGAAATTGTTCATTTGCCTGCTATTAATGAAAACTATATACCAGCAGTGTAGTTTCATCACCCAGAGAGAGTTTACAGACATGATTAGGTAAATATCAGTGGTCCAGGGGAATGACAAAATTGAGATACTTAAAAAAATCTATTTAAACCTCAAATTAAACGCTGCTAAGTAGATTAGTGACATGGGTACATTATTTGTCTGGGTATCTCAGAAAATAAAGTTCAAATAATTGGAGTAGGTACGTCGGTTCATCATCATATCATTTGAGGAGTAATGGTCAATGGTGAATTCGATGATGCCAAAATGGTACGTTCTCACACTGATGAATAAATATGTGTAAAAAGAAAACCAATGGTGCGTAGATAACACACAATACTTCCATATTTTGAAACATAAAATTGAGACACAATTTGATCATATTTTGACTGTTTTTAGGGGTGTTTAGGTCAAAAACTCAAAAAATTCACTATTCAAATTTTAAAATTCTCCCAAAATAAGACTACGCCACAATATTGGAATATAAAAAATATCCACATATTCTGCTAGGTAAAACAAAGATTTTAAGACCAAGAACGCTCAAATCGGTTCATTTTTGTGGCCGGAAAAAAATAAAATAGAAAACACTATAAATTCAAATATATCGGAAGTACTGTGCGTTATCCAAATTTCGATTAAACAGGGTGTTAGGTCTTGCCGAGACGAACATTTCAGTTCAAGAAATTTGAAAAAAGGTTGAGAATTGAGGGAGCAGCGCCCTAGCTGACAAACCTCCATCCAGAACATGCAGGGGAATGACGGCCAGGGGAATGACAAATCGCGGTTTTTCCCATTTCTTCCCTCCTCCTTTCAGTACCTAAATTTTGAAAAAAATACGCTGGAAGGTGCACCACCAGACCTAAAGAATAGTGGCAGAAGGAAAAATTTACTACTTCAATTTGATAAGATATTGAATACAGGGGAATGACGCATAATAAAAATACTCACCATAAATGAGGTTGTTTTTCGCCTCTCGATGGCTTCTCAACAAACACTAGTGTTATCTGGCAGGTCAGGCACGTTCTACAGTTCCAGAGCTACTAACTGCCGTTTTCAAAATTACCGAAACTGTTATAGTTTCCCATTTATGGGGGTGACAAGTTTTTACAGGGGAATGACGCAAAAAGGTGGGGACACGCTGTTCTTTGCTTCTAACATTGAAGCCTATGCATTTAAAATTATGAGAACAGAGGAGCTAATACGAGACTATATACTGAGTGCATTCGTTTTAGCAGATTCTGAAAATCTCGATCCGAATAACCAGGGTTGGTTGAAGAAGTAGCGTACCTAGGGGTGGGGACATGCCAGGGGAATGACATTTCGACTATATTTATATATTTTTCTCCACTTGCTAATAATATTTTTGGACAGTTTACACGTGCGGAGCATGGGGACCAACGATCTAATCACAACGCTTTTTGTTCCATCGCAATACTACGAATAGTTTTCAAGATATGAAGAAAAGACACGATTTCGCCACTTTTAGTGGAATCACCCTCATCTGCCATCCAGCCATAGTATGGTTGGTAGAACTTGTGGGGGGCGGCTGGGGGCATCGCCCCTCCATGTTGTGGCCGTTCAATATTGATTTTGCCCACCCTATCCTTTACGATGCTTCAGTCTCCAGCCAGGGTTCACACACTGACCTTAGCATAAATTGCATCGTGAAATTGTTTTTCGCTTATAAGTGTGAAGGAAATTCGTATTTTTACCACCACCCGCTTCCGAGCGTTAGGTTTGTTTATAGGAGAGAAACTCGCCATATCAAATAGAATCTACTTATTAAGTGAGTTTCGGAAAATGTCAAAATTGCAACATTTTTATGGTCTCGACAGATTTTAGCCAATTTTTTTCAATTAGTTTTTTTCGTTTTTTTAGATTGTTTCTTTTTCGTGTTTGATTTTCCAACTTTCGTTTTGACAATGGTGTTATCGTGTGGAACGACCGTGCTCGATTTTCGATAAATCTTGAAATCCAAAAGATTCGAGAGAAGGGGCTCGAAATTTCATATTTTAGCACTCGGGTCATGGGAAGCCAAAAATTTTGGTGAAGAAAAAACAACTTTTATTTGCTTCATTTCCCGATTCAAGCCGAAACAATAGAGGTCAACCTGTGAAGTATGAAGTTCCGGGATTGAACCAGCGTTCGGGTCAGTGGGGGGAAATGGGTAGGCAGTTCCCATGGGACGTGATGTTTTTTTTTGACCGGAGAAAATGCACCTATCATTAGATAGACATAATATGAAGATTTCATTTGATACACGATCTCTCTGTCACAAAGAAGTGTAATGAGTCGTAGATGATGGGTATAAACTTGAATGGTATTTTTCAACTGTGTGCGTTTTAAAATCTAAAAATCCAATTTTAACGACTTAGCGATTTTTATTGGGCTCGAAAAAAATTGAGTAATATACCAAAGCTCAGATCAGTTAGCACATTAAATTTTTATTTCAGACTAAACATGATTTGTTTTAAATCGAAATTTAACGTGCCATGGATACTTTTTAAATGTAATGTGCGTATACAACGCGCAAGGGTGGTGCGCACACAGCACGCGCAGTATTTTTGAATTATTTCATTATTATATTATTTCATTATATTCAGTATTATATTATTTCATGTTAACAACTAATTTGAGATACACTTACCGTACGACTGGCACGCTATGCATGGATAGCCTATCCTGCCCCTTATATTTTCGTGTTTCCTTCGCGTTGGTACGTGTTTAAACTTTTCCGACCATTTTCCGATTTCTACTGATACTATGGTTATTATAGATGATAATAATTAATTTTACCTCCATTTTTACCTCTAATAATTTTTACGTGCGTACAATTCACTGAAATTAATGTTCTGCAATAATTGAGAAAAAATATGGACACACCTTTCGTTTTTCTGACCTTTTATGACTTGGTTGTTCCTTAGCACTGACCTATTCAAAATGTTAATATTTAGGTACCTGCTCAAATATTGAAGAATTTTTCAAAATAGATCTAATAGTGTTAGAGAAAATTAAAAATTTCAAAACAAACCCAAAACCTGTAGTTTGGTTAATTGGCGCGTAGGTATTATGGACACCTCAATTAGGGTAATATGGACGGAGCGAATTTCCCGCCAAAAATCAACCCCATCTTGGGAAAAAACTGACTTTTCATGCGCGGAATTTCGTTCAAAATTTTATAGGAATTATTGAGCGAATGATGGATCGCAGAAATACGCTAACCTCTCACGCTCAGGAGGCTGATCAGCATTGGTAGGTCAGATAAGTGAGCCAACTGGTATCAGCAGTCGAAAGAGTTCAGCCGACTTCATCAGCGAGACATGGGGTCGAATTGTTCTTCTAGCCACAAGGACGATGACGACAGTTCGAGAAAGTCGCAAGAGTAAGTCGAAAATTTCGTTCGATTATTTTACGATTTGTAATAAATATAATAAATAATACACCTCTCGTACAAATTTTTCCCGTTGAAATTCAAATTAATGCGAAAGGGCGCTTTCGGCCGTATGGCTCACTGCTCCGGAGGAGGGCCGTACTTTCGAAAGCGCCAGAGTCGAAAAAACCTTCCGGAGGTTACTCAATACCGTTTTTGTTCTTCAGGTCGCCCAGCTATCAGCCGACGAACACGGAATTGGGCAAATCTGAGCCGGCCAATCACAGCGAAGCGTCGCGGAGCATCAAAACGAGCGTCTCCGTCGCTAAGGCCGCGGAACTCGAATTAGCCCAAGCGAAAACGTCCGTGTCGGGTGAGTACGATTTTTGACAGATCGTCGGTTCTTGTTGCGAGACGAATTTTGAAAATTCTTCGTGACGATTTTCAGATTCGGTCGAAACCCCATCGCCGGCACATCGGCCCAAGCCGGCGCCAGAACCCGTGCCAAGAGTCAACGTAGAGCTGCCGCAGATAAAAGATGCCAAAATTGTTATCTACATTTGCGCCGCCGATTCCCAAGGTATCGAATATCGGTGCTAGTTAGTTGCCTGAAAATATTGTTATTAAATTTCACTCGGATATTTTCGAGGTGAATGGATTCATTTGTAATGATTTTATCGCATTTGACACGGAGTGCGCGACAACCTGTATATAAAGTGTTACTTATGATTATCCTCCTCAAAGAATGCAATTATTTAGCTGATTTGCTGAAATTTATGTTCTACAAAAGTTTTTGCGAACCCAAGGACTACTGCTTGTGTTTTGCTCTGGAGATTTCTTTTGTGTTTTCGACTTAGTTTCAGTAAAACAGCTATAAATCCATTAAATTTTAGAGTAATCACAAAAATAAGGCCGGCATTGGAAAGCCCGTTAAATTTCCTATAAACTTACGCTATTTGCAGTTTTCTAACGCCAGATTAAATAAGCGAAAAATTGGGCCAAAGTCGAGAATTGCTCGGAAATGTTTTAAAAATTGAGCAGTCCTCGACTTTGGCCTACTTTTCCGCTCATTTAACTTGATGTTAAATACCTGCAAATGCCTTAAGATTATAGGAAATTTAACGAGCTTTCTCATGGCATCCTCATTTATGTAATTACTTCAAAATTTGGATGACTTAGGAGCGTTTTACTGAAACTTAAGTCAAAAACACGAAGGAAATCTTAGAAGCGAAAAAACTTTACTTTACCTTGGGCTCACAAAAAATTTAATAGGACAAAAATTGTAGCAAATGAGGTGAAGAATCGACCCCTTCAAGAAAGTAAGTGAAAACCCTGTATATCTCCAAAATTTATAGATACGATCGTTTTGCACGATTTGTCTTCGCTCCGAAAAATTGTTACGCCTCTGAAAAGCTAACTACTACCTATTACCGCCTTAGATTGCCGCATCGAAAAGAGCCTGGTGCATAATGAGGTCTACCCGAATTTGAGGGAAAAATGTCGGCGGAAAGGATTCGAGTTGCACATCGTCGACTTGCATTGGAGCATTCAGGATCAGAGTGCGGAACCGGCGGATCTGTGTCTCCAAGAAATTACTAGTCAGTAAAAAAACTGATTTTTCGACATTTTCCGTTATTTACGTATTTGCTCCATAGGTTGTCTCACATTACAAAATAAAGTTTTTTTTTCGTGTCGTCAGAAAAAAATTTGAATTATTTCAGGGCAAAGCGACAACTCGTATTTGATTCCGCTCGTATTTTTGAATTCGTACCTCGGCACTCCACTGCTGCCGAAAACGCTGGAAAACGCCGACTTCCAAACCGTAACATCGGAAGAGCGGTCCGGCCTCCTGTTGAAATGGTAAATCATAAAACGATAGTAATTATTATTTGTGTCTTTAATGGTGTGTGCGAATTTTATTCTGCCTGAAAGTGATATGAGTTGCTTTACTAATTTTCCAGTATTCGGACCGGTTCCTTGGGTTGTTACTTGATCAAGCGAATTGCTAATTTCCAGGTACAGACTTGACTCATCGGCTCAGCCTCCCTGTTATACGTTACAACCGCCGGTCACGCACATACCCGACCTGAAGGTAAATTGAATGATTTTACACTCCATTAATTTTAAGTCGTTAATCATTCTCGTAATTTCCCGTTTTTCGTTGTAGAGCTCAGATAAATCTGTAAGGGACCGAGCGTTGACGCAATGGCGTAAAGAAGTCGACTCGATACTCTCCGTAATGTTGACAGCGTTCTCGCAAGAATTGCGAGACACGTATCTGTCCACCGTTGTGGAGCAAGTAAGATTTTACGCTTAATTTAATTGTTATTAAATATTTTTAATTATATTTTAGATATCGTGTGTATTTAGATATTTATCGTGTTTTCAAGCCTCAACCTAACCACCCATGTAGAATGAACAAACCCTTTTCCAATTTTTTCTTCCATCACTTGGCAATTGTTATTGTTTGCGAGGTTTTCGGCCATTTTCTAAGATGTAAATCGAACGAACGTGACAGCCAATCAGAACCGCGGCCCCCATGGGTGGACACGCCCACCGACGGCTCAAACCGCCTGCCGGGAGGATTCAATCATTGAATCTTTCGGGCCAGGACCTCTCGTGGGTTGAGCCATTTGCTTTGTTCGTATCTTGAGAAATGATAGGAAGACTGCGATTTCTGCCAACATGCATCTATCCTAGGCCAACACTAAATTTCCAATTCGTTCAATTTTAATTCTAGGAAGTGCAACATACGGTACTGATGAGCCAAGAATTGGCAAAACGCTGCATTTGGGTCAGCCGAGGCGGAAAAACTCAGGAAACTTCCAATTCGCCAGGGGATCTTGAACTGCAAAGGCGACTGCAACTATTGCAAAAAGCTCTAAAGGTTTATTATGTTATTATATTATATTATTTATTTATTTATTATATTATTTATTTATTAATTTATTATTTGTTAGTTATTATGCACCTATTTAAATGTAAATGTACTATTTTTCATTTCTTAGGCTGAATTGAGCGAAAATCATATCATTCACGTAGTTCCGGCTGCTGCTAGCGACCACGCTGATCAGCCGGAATATTTGAACCAGGTGTGTAACTCTATTGGCAGAAATGATAATATGTGTGAATGGTAATCAAGAGGTATGATGGTTTTCAATGGTCAAATATTGTTGCGAAATCGGATTTTTATTTTGCTCGAATTATCTTCATTCAGGTAGTATCGTCGGTTTTGAAACAACTGGACGCCATTTTGGACAACATATTCGAAGACCATGAGCACAAGGTAATTCGGTGGATTTTACAAAATTTCGAATTCGATTCATAATGATTACTAAGTAATCAAGTCTCGATCAGGGCCTCACTATTTTCAATTGTACACTTTTCATCTTAATTTAGCTTTTTCGGTTGAATGAAAGCTTATGGTAACATTTTCCCAATACTTTCTAGCTTGATCAGCTTCGAATGAGTTCTGATCTGGACCTGAAAATTCTGCAAGAGGCCTCCACGCATGCGCGGGCTGCACTTAGAAACTCGCAAAGCCCCGTCAGTCGGCTCGTACCTCTTGAAAAAGCTATCAGGTAAGTTATAAATTTCAAAATACTTACCAACGACTCGAGGAAAAAATTGCGAAATTAAAAAAATTTCTTTAGAGAACGTTTTTTGAATTTGATTAACGTATACAATGTCCATTCATTTTCACAGCGAAGACAGCGACGGTGTTATCGTACTGCATGGGCCGAAAGGCTGCGGCAAAACCACTACGCTGTCGAAACTTGTTGAATGCCAATTTTGCGCTGATTACAAGGTAAGTGCCCGTAATGATGGATCTGGAATTCTACCTTAAAGTGTTAATATAAAATATAAAAATCCAAAAATATCCAAATATATGGAAAAATATGGATTTTACCAATTTTGAAGATTTTTGTTCTCTATTTTGACGATTCAGAGAAACATCAGCCAAACCAACGGAATTTTCCCTGCCAAGTGAGGCCAACCGCACCTCAATAGGTGCAATAGCCGATTTTTGGCTTGACGTTTTAACTCGAATTAGCAAAACGCAGAATGTTTCGTTTTTCCATTGAAATGTGCTATCTGTTTTCTCCTCTTCCTCCTCATTGTGCTCCTCCTCCACTTCCTCCTCCTCTTCCTCGTCCTCCACCTCACACCTCCCTGTCCACTACCTCCTCCTGCACCTCAAACGCCCATCCCTCAAACCACCTCCTCTACATCCTCCTTCTCTTCCTCCCCATCCTACCCCTCATCTTCCTCATCCTCCACCTTAAACGTCCTCCCCTCCCCCTCAAACCACCTCCTCCACACCCCCGTCCTACCCCTCATCTTCCAGCTCAAACGTCCTCTTCTCAAACCTTTTTCTCTTTCTCCCTGGTCTACTCTTCGTCCCCCTCAAACCTCCTCTCCTCCTCCTCAAACGTCCTCCCAATCAAACCACCTCGTCCTCCTCCTCCTCCTCCTCAAACCTCCTCCTCCTCCTCATCCTCTTCCTTGTCCTCTTAGTACTCCTCATCCTCCTCCCGCCCATCGTTCTCCTTCCCTCCTACTCCTCCTCCTCCTCCTCCTCCCCCTCCTTTTACTCTCCCCTCTCTTCCCTTCCTTTCTCCTCCACTCCTCCTCCTCTTCCTTCTCCCCCTCCTTCTCACCCTTCTTAATCTTTGGCGTCTTCCAAGTTTTCTTCATCGGCTGTTCCTACGTCCGCTTTTCAATATGCAATGTACCCTATTTTCAGGTGGTTATCCGTCTAGTCGGACTGACAGCAGCATCGTCGACATTGGTGGGTTTGCTGAGCAGCGTCACGGAACAGTTAAACCCTTCGAAATCTCCTCGACCTTATGTAAGAAAATTCATAATTTTGTATTCATTTTTTTATTCATTCAATTTTTTCACTTTTTTAAATTCTATATCTATTTGAAAAACGAGCTGACTATCGATGGTTTTTCAGAATCTCGAAGCTTATGTGCCAATTTTCATGGATTGTCTGACGGAGGCGGCGAAAAAGCAAAAGATCATCGTTATTTTGGACGCTGTCGATCAGGTATTGAGAATTCTCTCGCGATTTTATTCCTTCAAGTTCGATTCGTTGTAATAAGCGATAAAATCATTTCCAGTTTTCATCGTTGGGCGAAACCGGTTTCGGTTGGGTGCCCTGCCACCTGCCGGCCAATGCCAAACTTCTCCTCAGCTGCACTGACGGGCAATGCCTCCAAAATCTCAAGAACCAACTCAACGGGACCAATGCCAAATTTATACCGGTAAATTTGTGTTAATTTAAATTTGGATTAATTTTTTTGCGATTTCAACTGTTCGAAGTAGGTGAAAAATTGGCCGATTCTTTCGTTCCAGGTGACCGATTTATCCGAGAATGAAATCGAAGCGATTTTACTCCACAATATTCTCGAATACAACCATTCGGTCATTCCAAACGCAAAAGACTGCTTTAGAAACTCAGTAGAATCTCCTCCGTTGCCGTTGTACATAAAAGTAAGCGATGCGTCGCTCCGATAAACGTAGCAGCCTTGAAAACGTCTCAAATCTTAATTTGAAATCAAAATCCCAAAATTTCAGGCTGGCGAAAAATTTCCGTTTAAAAATTAATTTTCAGATTTTGAAAAAAATATTTTTCAGGTAGTGGCTTGGCAGTCGACATGGAGCAACGAGTACAATTTGAATTTAGAACTGAAATCCGATGTCAAACAGCAGATTAACACGATGGTCGATCAGCTGGAGAGCATTTTCGGCAAAGAACAGGTAACAGGATTTGAAAATCGGTCGATTTCAGTTCGTCGACAAAAAGTTCGTTTTTCGTCAGCGGCCAAATTCGATTTCCAGATGGGGAAAATCATGAGTCTGCTCTGCTCGGCCAAATTTGGGCTCCAGGACTCGGAAATTTTGGACCTCCTGACGTGCGAGCCGATTTTTCACACTTCAACCACATATCGTAAACACTTGATACCAATTTGACTTTTTTCGACTTTTGAAAAATGTCGACTTTTAGGTGAACGTGTAATTTGTAATATTTTCCAGTTCCTTGGGCTGGCGCCTGTTTATTCTTGAGCAAATTCATGCACCATTTCGGTCCATATTTGCAAACCGGGGATGCGAAATCCGTTAAAATTCGCGACTCGACCGTTTTAGAGGTACCGGCTTTTTGATTTAAAATATAATTTTTTTTATGGATAATTTTTAATTTTTTTTTGCTCTTAACCTAATTTTTATTCTTTTTCTAGATTGTTTCTCAGAGGTATGGCAAAAAAATGCCTTGGGGTACAAACACGCTGAAAAAATATTTCTCGGTGAGTTGACTTCTATACCTACTTGTTTACAGCTTTTACTGTCAGCCCTCCGATTTTATGGAGCGTTCACTGTATGATGAGGGGTGGGAGTGATGAGTATAAGGGGGGGGGGGTGATGAGTATGATGAGGGGTCAGGAGTGATATGCATGATGAGGGGTATAATTGGTAATGATAAGTGTGACAAGGGGTAAGATGAGGGGTATAAGTTATAATTAGGGTGATGAGGGGTATGATCAATAAGTTTTACCTATGATGAGGGGCGGGAGTGATGAGTATGAGGGGGTATGAGTAATAGGTATGATGAGGAGTGGGAATCATATGCATGATGAGGGTTTTGAGTGATAGGTATGATGTAGATTGGAATTGTTTAGTATGATGAGGGGTGGGAGTGATAAGTATGAGGGGGTGTATGAGTGATAAGTATGATGAGGGATACGAGTGATGAGTATGATGAGGGGTATGAGTTATAACAAGTGTGATGAGGAGTATGAGTGATGAATACCTATGATGAGGTGTATGAGTAATAGGTATGATGAGGGGTGGGAGCGATATGCATGATGAGGGGTATAAGTGGTAATGATAAGTGTGACGAGGGGTATGAGTGATGGGTATGATGTAGGGGGGATTGATAACTATGTTGGGGGGGGATGAGTGATGGATATGATGAGGGGCAAGAGTGATTAGTATGACGCGGTGTTTAGGAGTGATAGGTAATTATCATGATAAGGAGGTGGAGTGATGTTAAATGTGCGGGGTAATAGTGATAAGGAGTAAAATCAAGTGTATGATGAGGGGCAAGAGTGATTGATACCATTCTGGCTCCTCGTAATTATCGAAATAAATCCCAAATTTATTTCCAAAAACGATTCGCAGGGTAACATGTGGAAAGAAGCGCCGGCCGAAGTAAAAGCCCGTTTAGTGGACCAAGCTGACAAATGGGGCGAATCGTAAGTCGACAGAATTTACCCGAAAATGGAGAAAAAAATAAATTTATTCACGATGTATATTTATTTCTTTGGGTTTTCTTCGCAGATTTAATACGAGAAAGTTCGCCGAACTTCCGTACCAGATGAACAGAGCGGACAACACTGCGCTCAATCTCACACTTAACCATGAATGGATACTGAATAAATTGTGTGCCACCGACGCTTCACAAGTAATACAAAAACTTATTAATAAAAAATAAAATAAAAAATGAATGATTATTTTTTTAATGGAAATGAAAAATAAATGGTTAGTTTTTATGAAAACTGGTCTATTAATTTTTTTTAAATAAACTTTTCAACTAACTACTATTTTTTTTCTGGAAAAAATTAAATAATTTCTAATTTTTACATTTATTTATTTAATTGTACGATTAATTATGATATTAATGCCAAACCATTACACAATACATCCATTTCTGCCTTATCGAATTTATAGGTGATCGAGGACACTTTTATGGAAAATCCATCCGATGACATTGTTTGGTTGAGAGGATTTCTGACCGATAATGCGGACTCATTGACGTACGATGGCCGTCAGCTGTACTCGCAAGTAAGTACCTTTTTTTCTAGCTCGTTGGTGGTGAGTAAAAACAATTTCTGGTACCTATTGTATTCGTATTTTCGACAGGTTTACCGGTACGTGAAACAATTCAATACGACAACGCTATCGAACGTGTGGAAGCGGATATCCTACGATCCTCCGATCACGTCGCTGCTTGAAGCCGACTGTAACGAAAAAGGTATTACCCCCTACTGATTGAATCGAAAGAGATAAAATATAAATAAAATACAAATAAATCCGCCAGGAATCGAACCCTGCGCCCTCTGCGCTCGCCTTAGATTATTATTATTTTATTATTTAATACGCTATTACCTATAGGACTGTTAGTTCGATGGTTATAATTTTGCGAAATATAAAATTATCCTTTTTTTTACCGATTGTTTTATCAAATCAGATGAACAAGGACCAAACAAACCTGAAGGTTTCGACATTGTCCGACGGCTGCCGAAGACAAACTGTTACGTCGTCTCGGTCAATACGAGTTTGGGTGAAATTTCTGTCTGGGACGTCGTCAAGTGAGTTGCTTCAATTGCTGTATGACTGTTAAAAAATAGTGGTAAAAAACGGAAGGCTCCCTCGACATCCCAGTGAGAGAATTTTGGAAATTGGATCAAAATCGGTAGCTTGAGAGCCAAAACCAGTGCAAAGGAGACCGTTTCGCTTGGTTCTGAGGTCATTTTTCGAAAAAACAGAATCCACTCCTAACTCGATTTGGCAGAAAATTAATGTAGACAGTTTCAGAATCCATCAATTTCATGTTTACGCCATTTGTCAGGTGCCAACGTGTTCGACGGCTCACCGGCCTATCGCAACCATCTTCGATCGAGATGGTCGACGATTGCAAATGCGTCGTACTTTGCAACCGCGAGCTCTACACTTACGATTTGGACCAGGGCGTTCTACTCACCAAACTCAAAGGTAACGAGAAATCAAGGTACAAGACAAAATTGAAGTCAAAACTTGAAGAAAAATCAAAACTTTTCTCAAAATTTTTTTTCAAGGCGTGATGAATCAGAAAATGCCGTTTTTCGGCCTTCACGATCCGAAGCATTTAGTGGCGCTGTCGAGGAATCGGATGTACGTGAATCTCATGAATTTGGATACAGGCGATTGCGTGACTACGTTCAAAGCGGGCGAAGATCGATTTTTGAACTCGCTGCTCGTCTCTTCTGATGGAAAGTAATAATTGAAGAATTTATCACCTAAAAATGCAATTCAATCGACTTTTAAAAATCGGGGAAATGAAATTTTTCGAGAATTTTCAAGCCTCGTAAAACAAAAGATTTTAAAAATCCTCAAATAAAATTTTGAAAAAATTAAAAAAATCTTAGAATTTTTAGTTGTGATATGCCAGATGCGAATTTCCGGATTCCAGGACGCTGGTATGCGGCGACGAAACTCAAAAACCCTTCCCGCTCCTTGTCTGGAATTTGGCGTCGAGGAAATTGCTGTACGATTTGCGCATACCGCAGCACGAATTTATATCGAGGCTTTCGGCGATCATGCCTCAAGGGAATTACGTTTGCTGCGTGGCCAAGGTTGGTGGGAATTCGTTGGTGGTTTTGGCGATGGTGTTAGCGGTGGTAATCGTGGTGGCGGTGGTGATGATGATGGTGATTTTGGTGACATCAGCAGTCAAGAGGGGAGAGATATGGTGATATTGCTGACAATCATGGTAATTCATTGTCAGGAATGGTGTCATCATGGAGGAACGAAGATCAAGGGGGGTTATATTCAGTGTTACCAACGTGTTCATAATCATGTTGATGGGAAAACTGGTGGTTTTGGGGCGATTACTGTAATTTTGGCGATGGTGGTAGCTGTCGAAATGGTGGTAGCTATTCTCATGATAAATGCTGTGGTTGGTTGCATAGGAGGTCCACAATGTTGCAATTGAGCCATAGATTATGGGACCAATGCTCATGATGGTCTCATATCTTGGCTTATTGATCATGATAAGTGCGATGGTGGGCGGTGGTGATGATAATGGTGATATTGCTGGCGATCATGGTAATTCATAGTAGGGATGGATTGGAATCGGCAAAGATCAAGATCATGGTGTTGATAATCGTGATAATCCTTGGTTGTGTCAATCATGATCATGGTGGTCATATTCAGTGATACCAACATGTTCATAATCATGTCAATGGCGTCATAGGAGGTCCACAATGTCCCAATCGAGCCATAGATTATGGGACCAATGCTCATGATGGCCCTATATCTGGGCTCGTTGATCATGATAAGTGCAATGGCGGGGGGGATTTCGGTGGCATCAGCGGGTGGTTGGGTAGATAATGATGATACTCCCGGCAATCATGGTAATTCATAATCGTGGATGGTGTGATTTTAAAGCAGCAAAGATCATGGTGTTGAAGGTATGATAATCCTAGGTTGTGGTCATCGTGCTGATTGTGATCATGGTGGTTATATTCAGTGTTACCAACATACTCAATCATGTTGATGGGAAAAGTGGTGTTTTTGGGACCATTACTGCGATTTTGGCGATGGTGGTAGCTGTGGTGCCTGCATGATCATGGTGTTGATGGTGGTTTTGGCGTCAAGATGTGGGTCCACTGTGACGTTCAATTGTGACGTTTGGTGATGCCATATTATTGTGACGATCGTAATATTACAACGATAGCGACACTGATTACATTTTTGTATTTCGTTCTCTCAAATTCAGGAAGTGGTCGACAACACGCCAAATTACATAGTCGTCTACGACCTCCAGTCGGGGACGTTGTTCAAAAAATGGAAACCGGCCGTGAGCACGACGTCGTTGGAGATTTCGCACGCCGAGTCCTGCCTGGTCAGCGGGCACCAGTCGTCGAAAATCCTTTCATGGTCACTTGGCACCGGTGAGTGGAAAAATGAGAAAATTCACTATTCCTATGTTGAAACTAGATAAAATCCTATTTTGAAACAATGCAATCCACTAAAGGGCCGGTTTTACCAACATTTTGATCCTCTCTCGATTAGCGATCTAAAAAAATGTACGATATATTATCGTATTCTCAAGTTATCTCAGCAACGGCTGAAACGATGTTGTTCTTGTAAAGCTTATTATTCCTCAGTTTGTTGTAGAATTGATAATGATTCAAATTAATGGGAATTTAAGGCGATAGTTGAACAATAGTTTGAAAATTTGAGATTGAAAATTTTATTATATCAGCTTATGGCGCACTTCTTTGGCTCTCAAAAGATTGTATGCCGTTTGTCAACTCCACATCGGTTGTGTAAATTTTTCCTTATCAGCAATTTCGCGCAATTGAAAATTCCTGAAAATCTTGATCAATTAGAAAGTTTAGGTACGGATTATTCTTATCAATCAGCACTAAAGTGCACTAAAAAAAAGAAAAATGGCAGTCATGACAATATTTTTACAGGCAATTGCAGGTACTCACTTTCGGGTCATTCGGCGCCGGTGGATTTCCTACGGTTGAGCCCGAACGGAAAAATGTGCCTGTCCATGAACAAGGAGGGCCGGGACCGGTCCATACGGATATGGGACATAGCCAAAGGTACGTTGTTGTTGTTGTTGCTGTTTCTACCCATTCTGCAACAATTATTTTCAAGCAACACGTCTCAGACGTAGATACCCCAAAAAACTGCTGGCCATCTGTTTTCAATCCTTTTCCAAAAATACAAATACACGTATTACAGTTTATTCCGTACTTTGCAGGCTCCTTGGTCGCCGTATTTACGCCCGATTCTCCAGTATTATCGTGCGACCTGACCGACAATTGGGTCGTACTTTCAACAAAAGGCAACCCCAATTTAATATGTTTAGAAATCCGAGGACCCGAATTCCCGTCGGTGCAAGGTACGTACTCTTGATAAATTGAAACAGTTTTTACGTCATTATCCATAAATTGGATGCGTAAAAATGTTTCGAATTGAAGTTCTCAAGATTTATTTTCACACATTCTTAAAGTTGTGAATAATCACACTAGATTAAACAATTTATTTATCCGATCATACGGTCGATTTATTACTTGAAATTTCAAGGCTACGAACAATACGGATCGGCTGGAGAAAGTTGACACTGAACAGTTGCCACTGACAACCTGCAACCTGCTGCCAAAGTTCTACCTTAGTTCTTTACATCAGAATACGTACAAAGAGAAGTGGAATTTCTTCTTCGAAGTTACCCCCCTCCCCGCCCCCTTCCGTGGAACAAATCAATTACCAAAGTGTTTTTCTAATCAATTGTTTGCTCGGATTGTTGATATTTTTATCATTGGTTTGATTGTAATTACTTGAAATCAATAAAGAGCTGGTCTCTTGTTTTTTCTTTCCTAACGTCGACGGTTCTTATTCGCGTCCGGGATTGACCGCTAACTCAACAAATGAGTTGTTCGGACATTTTTCTTGAGGGTCTCATTCGACCATTTTCGGGAGACTCACCATGCCAACGCACAAAATCACAAACTCAACCCTCAAACTGAACTTACAAACTCAGCTTCAAAAATCACCTCACAAAATCAGCCCACTCAGTCAACCCACCAGCTCAACTTACTACCTACCTCAGTCTTGAAACTTACCTCAAAAACTCAACTCTGAAACGCAACCCATAAACTCAACTGTCAATCTCATCCTTCATACTCAACTTCGAAAATCAACTGACAAAATCGGCCCAAAGAGTCAACCCACGAGCTCAACTTACAACCTCAACCTCGGAACTTAACGTTCAAACTCAACTATCAAACCCGACTTTCAAACTAAACTCAACTTATGAAGTTTGAGAGTTGAGTTTGAAGGGTGATCTAGTCAGTTAAGTTTGTGAGTTGATTTTAAGAGTTGAGACAGGAAGCTGAGTTGAAGTCAAGTTTGAGAGATGAGTATGAAATTTAAGTTATAGAGTTGAGTTTAAAAGTTGAATTCGAGAGTTGAGTTTGAAAGTTGAATTTGAAAGTTGAGTTTGAGAGTCGAGTTTGAAAGTTGAGTTTGGAAGTTGAGATTGTAGGTTGAGTTTGAGAGTCGAGTTTGAAAGTCGAGTTTGAAAGTTGAGTTTGAGAGTCGAGTTTGAAAGTTGAGTTTGAGAGTCGAGTTTGAAAGTTGAGTTTGAAGGTGTAGTTTAAGAGTTGAGTTTGTGAGATGAGTTTGAAAGTTGATTTTGAGAGTTGAGTTTGAAAGTTGAGTTGGAGGGTTTAGTTTGAATGTTGATTTTGAGAGTTGAGTTGGAGTGTTGAGTTTGTGAGATGAGCTTGAAAGTTGATTTTGAGAGTCGAGTTTGAAAGTTGAGTTTGAGAGTTGAGCTTGAAAGTTGATTTTGAGAGTCGAGTTTGAAAGTTGAGTTGGAGTGTTGAGTTTGTGAGATGAGCTTGAAAGTTGATTTTGAGAGTCGAGTTTGAAAGTTGAGTTGAGGTGTTGAGTTTGTGAGATGAGCTTGAAAGTTGATTTTGAGAGTCGAGTTTGAAAGTTGAGTTGGAGGGTTTAGTTTGAAGGTTGAGGTTGAGAGTTGAGTTTGAATGTTGATTTTGAGAGTTGAGGTTGAGAGTTGAGTTGGAGTGTTGAGTTTGTGAGATGAGCTTGAAAGTTGATTTTGAGAGTCGAGTTTGAAAGTTGAGTTTGAGTGTTGAGTTTGTGAGATGAGTTTGAAAGTTGATTTTGAGAGTTGAGTTTGAAGGTTGAGTTTGAGAGTTGAGTTTGAATGTTGATTTTGAGAGTTGAGTTTGAATGTTGATTTTGAGAGTCGAGTTTGAAAGTTGAGTTGGAGTGTTGAGTTTGTGAGATGAGTTTGAAAGTTGATTTTGAGAGTCGAGTTTGAAAGTTGAGTTTGAGTGTTGAGTTTGTGAGATGAGTTTGAAAGTTGATTTTGAGAGTTGAGTTTGAAGGTTGAGTTGGAGGGTTTAGTTTGAATGTTGATTTTGAGAGTTGAGTTGGAGTGTTGAGTTTGTGAGATGAGCTTGAAAGTTGATTTTGAGAGTCGAGTTTGAAAGTTGAGTTTGAGAGTTGAGCTTGAAAGTTGATTTTGAGAGTCGAGTTTGAAAGTTGAGTTGGAGTGTTGAGTTTGTGAGATGAGCTTGAAAGTTGATTTTGAGAGTCGAGTTTGAAAGTTGAGTTGGAGTGTTGAGTTTGTGAGATGAGCTTGAAAGTTGATTTTGAGAGTCGAGTTTGAAAGTTGAGTTTGAGTGTTGAGTTTGTGAGATGAGTTTGAAAGTTGATTTTGAGAGTTGAGTTTGAAGGTTGAGTTTGAGAGTTGAGTTTGAATGTTGATTTTGAGAGTTGAGTTTGAATGTTGATTTTGAGAGTCGAGTTTGAAAGTTGAGTTTGAGTGTTGAGTTTGTGAGATGAGTTTGAAAGTTGATTTTGAGAGTCGAGTTTGAAAGTTGAGTTTGAGTGTTGAGTTTGTGAGATGAGTTTGAAAGTTGATTTTGAGAGTTGAGTTTGAAGGTTGAGTTTGAGAGTTGAGTTTGAATGTTGATTTTGAGAGTTGAGTTTGAATGTTGATTTTGAGAGTCGAGTTTGAAAGTTGAGTTTGAGTGTTGAGTTTGTGAGATGAGTTTGAAAGTTGATTTTCAGAGTTGAGTTTGAAGGTTGAGTTTGAGAGTTGAGTTTGAATGTTGATTTTGAGAGTTGAGTTTGAAGGTTGAGTTTGAGAGTTGAGTTTGAATGTTGATTTTGAGAGTTGAGTTTGAAGGTTGAGTTTGAAAGTTGAGTTGGAGTGTTGAGTTTGTGAGATGAGCTTGAAAGTTGATTTTGAGAGTCGAGTTTGAAAGTTGAGTTTGAGAGTTGAGTTTGGAAGTTGATCTTGTGAGTTGATTTCAAGAGTTGAGATAGGAAGTTGAGTTGAAGTTAAGTTTGATTTTGAAAGTTGACTCTAGTTTGATGGTTGGGTTTAAGAGATGAGTCTGAAAGTTAAGTTTGAAGGTTGTGAGTATGGGAGTTGAGTCAAGTTCGTTGGTTGAGTTTGAGCGCTGTTTCGGAGAGTTGCGTTTGCGGGTTGAGTTTGTAAGTTCAGTTTGCGAGTTGGGTTGAGTTTGTGAGTCGATTTCGCAAGTTGAGTCCTGCTCGTTGAAAAATAATGAAGTTGTAAAATCTCATGAACCTGTTGATGATTCGGGAGCTGATGAGTGTGTAGATCAGTATTGATTCGAACTGATCGATTCTGCGTTTTCAAGCGCCTCAGTCAGAAATTCGATTTCGCCCAGGGAAATATCGATTTTGTGGGGATTTCGAACAAAAACAGCAGTTTTCGCGTAACGTTTAATCCATCGAATATCCAATTTTACATCCAACATCGACACTTTTTCAAGTTAGGTCGCGAGGAAATGTTACAAGTGATAACGTCGACATGAAGTTTTGGGACCTTGTCAGTTATCCATAAAATTTGGCCTCGGGGAGGCGAGTATTTTGATAAATTTTTTCAATATACGATAATTTTGAAAATCAATAACATCGTTAATTCCCAATAAATTCCGTTTATGGTAAATAATTTCCTGTTATAACAATTTTCAATAATTATGGCTTAGTAGGATAGCCGATTTTTATAGAAAAGAGATATGCCAATTGCTCACTTTACGTCACATTATTACGTACATTAGTGTAAATACTCCATTTGGATAAAAATTAAATAAAACGCATCGTTTTTCGAATTTGGCGCAACGGTAAAAGAAGCGATAATTTCGTTTGCTCGAGCGCTTTCGGCGGTACGGGCCTCCTCGGGTGTGTGAATTTCGAGGTTTAGAAATAGGGAGTAGACAGGAGGTCATGTGATAACAGTTGATAGCGATGCTTGCCGGGGGTGGCCCGCCTCCGAGGGTGACTAAGGCAACAAATGAGTCGTTAACTATAACGAGCCGGTAAATGTTTGGTGAATTTGGCCCAGGTAGGCCGATAATCTTAACCAACGGACCACCTGCATGTATTTGGCTTACCGGCGGGCCACCTGCGGCATTCATTGTCATCGATCCTTCTTTTTTTCGAATTTCAAAAACCGACAAATTCAATTTTGCTCTTAAGCGTAAGGTTCGAGCAAACGATTTTTTTACGACTTCACATTTGGTAAAACTGTAATACTGAAATGCTGTAAACAAATATCGTCGCAGCAAGCGAAAATTGTACTTTCACTGTACACATTTCAGCATTTTACTTCCTTTTTCATGGTTTTCGTGTAAACATCGTAATTCTATTATTAGTTTAACATCGAGAAAAGTCAACATTCACAAATATAGTATAGTTTCATGTATACATAATATGTTTTTACAGAATTCCAACATATTGAGCTTTTGTAGCGTGCGTTTCTACAATATTTAGTTATATACATTGCTGTTTATCGTGTTATGTACTGTTGTCATGAGCCATTCACCAAAACTTGACCATTTATCAAAATTTTACGGTCCTAGTTTCGATGATCGGTCTTTCGACCGTAAAAATCGGTTTATAGTTTGTTGTTTGTTGAACCATAATTTTTATTTTCAAATTGCCCATAACTGATCAAGATTCGGTAAATCGTTCACAACTTCTAAGATGAATTATTCGTGATTTCATTAATTACCATGAATTTATTATATTTCTGTTAAGAGGAGTTTCGATAAAAACAAAAAGAAAACTGTTCGCCTTATGGGTACATTATTTTGGTATAGGTATTTCGAATAATGTCATGATCTACCAATTCGAGAACATATTCAATTGCTCATTTTGAGGTCGAAAGTTATTAGGTACCTACCTGGTACCTTACATTTGACTTTGTAGAAATTAACCATCCGCAAATGAGGTCTTCCCATCATCAAACCAAATTTCCAAGCGAAAAAAATCGAAAATTTTCAAACCGTCAAATTTTCGGAAATTGGAGCTGTTTTTTAACTTCGAACCCTTAAAGCATTTTTCAACTGCCAAATATTTTTACAATTTTTTCAAATTTTAAGATTTGGGGCAATTTTTGAATTAATTTTAAATTATAAAAACCAAAGCATGTTTTATAATAAAAACATTGATCATGTTTGTAGTGTTGAAAATTGCACATTTTTAAATCGTTAAAAATTGGAGCATTTTTGAATCGTTAAATATTGGCCCAATTTTAAACGTTCAATAATTTGAGCGTTTTTCAAACTTCAAAAAATTGGATCATTTCTACGCTTTTAAATTACATCAATCCGATCAATTTAAAATTGAGTGAATTTTTAGATCAACAAAAAATGAGGTTTTTTTGCACTGTCATGAAATTGGAGCATTTTACACTTCAAAAATTGGATCCGGATTGCCCAAAAATTGTTAAGCCTATTTTAACGGTTTGAAAAGCTTAATTTTTTAGAATCTCATTTCGTTTATAAATTAAAATTTAAAAAAAAATAGTTTTGCGGGTTAGCGTTTTCGAGAGTTAAAAAATTCGATCTATTTTTGCAGTCATTAACTCAGTAAAAAAATTTTCATCCAGAAACTAGATAATATAGCATGAGAAACCAGTGTTGGAAATTTGAATTTTTTTATAAGACTCCTTTTTATCTAAGTTGCGATGAAATTTTTTAATTACATTTTCGTGATATGGTGTATTTTTTCCGTAAAGCTCTACCTTTCATTGCAATACTAGCAATTCCATTTTAAATTTTCAGTAGAAAAATCAACACTTTCAAATATAAAAACAGCGAATAACACAATTTGTAGGAAACAAATGCGTTTGAGTCGACTACAAAAATTTAAATGCCATTGAAATGGATTGGTGTGAACGTGGATATATCGACTTTTTATTCAATTAATTCTGAAATTTCTCTCCGAAATCCGATACATTATAGTTTCATCTATATAAATGTATTCATATTAAAAGCTGCATTTTCGAGTAATCTCAAACTTGCGTACGATCCTCCGCTAGATTTCGAAGAATTTTTTTATCCCAAGCGTTTCTTAGGTACGAGCGGATTTTTTTTTTTTGCCTAAAATTTCTATTTTTCTTTGCTACCTATGGAAAATTTGCCTGAAATTCGTCGTCCGGCCAGGAATCGGCCTGCAATCACAAATATTCACCACCGTGTGGTCTTAGTCTCGTTAAGATTATAATTTATAATAAACCTTTCGTAATTTATTAATAATTATATCATATTATATTTGGAAAAAGTATATTCCGATAAGTGGCGGCTGAGATAAATAAATGCTGAGCGTAATATCGAAATTTGCTACTGATCCTATTTTTCTGTTAAATTTTCGCGACTATTTACGTCCTTTGTTTTCAAGGGATTCGCTATTTTCCTTTCTCCTAAATTCTGTTAAATGAATTTCCATCCGGATAGACAATTTATCGTTTCGTGCAACATCGAACTGTTCCAGTGACTATAGTGTTTTAACTGTAAAAACGTTTTTGTAATTTTCCCAACGGCGGAGGTAAAAATTCGCTCTCTACGTTCTGTCGAAATTTTGAATTCCAATTTACCCGGAGCCGGCTCCTTCTTCTTCTTCTTGCGTATGCTTTGCCAATGCCAACAGGATCATCGTCAGTTCTTTCTTGTTGATCTTTCCGTCTTGATTGTAGTCGACGCCGCGCAGTATGGTCTCCTCGAATTCGGCCAAATCTTGGGCGTCGTAATCCTGGAAAAAATCAGAGAAATCAGTGGTGCTTAGATAACACACGATACTTCCATATTTTGATACGTACATTTCTGACGCGATTATATTACGTTTTGACTGCCTTTGAGGGTGTTAAGGTCAAAAATATTGAAAAAAAAAACTCACTACGCGAATTTAAAACTCGGCTGATATAAGAAAGTGGTCCCTATCTCGTCCCTAGGACGCTCCCTCGGACGCTGCCTATCGCTCCTTCGGACGCTGCCTATCGCTCCCTCGGACGCTGCCTATCGCTCCCTCTTACCGGTCTCTATCGCTCCCTCGGACGCTGCCTATCACTCCCTCGGACGCTGCCTATTGCTCCCTTGGACGCTGCCTATCGCTCCTTTGGACGCTGCCTATCGCTCCCTCTTACCGGTCTCTATCGCTCCCTCGGACGGTCTCCATCGCTCCCTCTGACGGTCTCTATCGCTCCCTCGGAAACTGCCTATCGCTCCCTCTTACCGGTCTCTAACGATCCCTCGGACGTTCTCTATCGCTCCCTCGGGCGGTCTCTATCGCTCCCTTGGACGCTACCTATCGCTCCCTCGGAAACTGCCTATCGCTCCCTCTTACCGGTCTCTATCGCTCCCTTGGACGCTACCTATCCCTCCCTCGGACGCTGCCTTCGCCTACTAGATTGATTGCAGCATAACGACGACACTTAGAAACGTATAAAAAGCAGAACGTATACATACTGTACGTGTACAGTAGATCGTGTGCAACACAATTTCAATTATAACAATCGATATTTTTGTTGCAATTATTGTCGTTCTGCTTTTTATACGTATTGCTTTGTCGATGTTATGCAGCACCCTCAATAAAATTTTAATAATTTATTATTATTCACTAAAATTTGTTTAAATTATAGGAAAAATCGAATACCTTTTTGACGAGTTCGAGCAAATCTTTCAGGAAGCCGCGGAGCTCTTCGTTTTCAATCGTCCCGTTATTGTCCTTAAAAAATAGAAATAATTCGTATTAAAAGGCATGTGACAAAGCATTTTTTTTTAGTTTTATTAGTATTTTTTTGTTTATTTTTTTGTGCATTCTCAAAAATTTACTCAAGAAATACAGCTACAGCCTAGATCGGGGTTGTACGGCTGTTTTACAATTTTATCAAGCTTTCGTACTAAGTGATTGATATTACTCTTATTAGCTATAATTTTAAAAAACACATTTTTACTTACTCGATCATAGAGGGAGAAAACCTTTTCGATGTCGTCCTTCGTCAGTTTTGTGGCTCCCTATAAATAATCTACATTAACTTACGCATGACTTCCACCGTAGGATAAATAACCCAATTTATTCCGTAAATACTATAATTAGCAGGAATGAAGAGGCGTGCAATAGTATAATGCAACAGAGAAGAGACACAGAAGTCATATGCGAAGAAGAGTGTGTGGTTTAAAGGATATTTGTAATTAATATTAGGTTTATCCTCTATTTAGTTAATGCAAATTAGAAATTTCCATCAGTTTGTACATTTTGAGCACTAACAGATCAATAGTTGAATGTCCGAATTATGAAAAATGTTTTAAAAATTGCCCCCCCATTTCGAATCTAGTTTAAGGTGTGTGCATTAAAATTTTTTTTATCATCGCGTACTATGGGTTGGCTATGGATGGACCTAATTTTTGACTGTTTTTGAGATTTATTGACCAATTGACTTTCGACCATTATTTCCATAAATAAGTAAAATTCAAATCTTTTGATGATATTTAGTAAACTATGGAAAAATTCAAATTATTTAATTTATTGAATTTTTGCAATCAATTGATTCCGCCGCAATCATCGAACAACCACGGCATTTTGGCATGGTTTTTGGTTATTTGCCAGTAGCTCCTTCACATTGAGTTTTTCGGCCTTTTAAACTATATAAACATTTGCAGGAAATTTAATTTCCTACAAAATTGTTTCCATGAGTTTTTTTTGTAGGCGCGATAGTTTCGGAGCTACGGACCGGCAAAAAAGAGATGAAATTCGAAAAATTGTGAGTTGTTGACCTTCTCTCTACTTCGCACGGCAAAAACTCTGCGAAAACATTATCTCACCGAAAATTGTGTAGAGTGAATTTTGTAGAACATTTATTCAGCTATCTAGCCATTTTTTTCAAATTTTGGTGGGACTAACAATTCAAAGCGGGGGTGAGTTTAAAGAGAGAAAGAAACGTTTTAGGTACTGAGTGGGGAGACCCTTTTTGCTACAGCTGTCGACCATGCAAAATTAATCATGTTCATTCATGTGTTTTTGTGAATGATGATGACAGGTGTTGAATTCCTATATTCATGGATGACAAATCCGACCAAATAAGCGACAATCCCTTCGACTACTTACTTCAGTCGTCAGTTCCTATTATTTGTGATTTTTGATGTGTCGGTGTGAATTATTGAGAATTTTGTCGTGCAAACAGACACAAACAGAGGTGCAGCATGGAAACAGAAAAATAGAGAGAATAGAGATAGAGATATATAATTGACAGTAGTACAGGCGGTGGTAGAGAAATTGGGGTGAAATTTCAGCTGAAAGAAGAATTTCGGGGGCGAGTCCATAACAAGGGTACACCAAGTGATAGGAAATGGGTAATGTGCGTATTGAAATAGTTACACCAGTCACAACGTTAAGAAGAGTGTCGAATTTCGAAAATAGTAAGGATAGTGGAAATATTTTGGTAGGTATGCGTCGTTTTTTTGAATTAACATTTTTTCGTCGATGCCGGGTCTAAAATCATTATTTTAACATTTCTCCAAAATTTTAACATCTTGGTTTCCTTAACATGCTGTGGGTGTATCAATAAATAGAGTTAGGTTCCATTATCGGATTATAATCACGTCAAGATGTTGAAATTTTGATGAATTTAACAGTCGAAAACATTTCTGGTGCAACTGGCCCTAAAAATGTTAACAATCATTAAGGCCATAGAAAAATATTCGAATGCTTGCTAAAAAAATTATCCATTATTTTCACGAACCTTGAAGACTTGGCGGGTTAAGAAATTCTCCTTGACTGGCAGTAATCTGAGTGAGAAAAATGAAAAAAAAAATAAATTCATTGGTATTAACGATAGATTAACTACATTAACTATATATAAACGGTCAAAAATATTAGCATCTGTTTCTCGTACTTGGCCATTTCTGAAAGTTGCAGTCTGCCATCCTTATTCGCGTCGAACACTTGGAGCTGTGAAACAGAAAAATATTTTGTTACATTAATTTATTCGAATAAATAATTTCGAAGCTTGAGGTGTTCGACAATTAAGCCATTTTGGCGATTTTACCATTGTATCTGTATATTCGATGAGCTTGTCTTCAGAGACGTCGTTGATTTTCGCCTCCTTCAGCAGGTCTCGCAAGAAATTCTGCCAAAATTGGTACGGTAAATTATCAAATTTGATTCGTTTCAGTGATTGAAATTTCCCCTTAAAACGCAAAAATCGAGGAAACCCCAAGCCAACAGGGAAAAAGGAAATTTAATAGGAAAAATAAAGGAATATAATGAAGGAAATTTAAAGGAATATAATAAAAGAAATTTAAAGGAATATAATTAAGGAAATTTAAAGGAATATAATTAACACAATTAAAATGGAAAAACGGACATTTAATTTAAAAAATCTCAAATTAAATTTTTGATAAATTTTCACATTGGACATTGGGCGTTTACCATAGCCAATTAGCATTTATTATAGCCCATTTTAGTTTCATTGAAAATTCGGGTTAATTTGTCTAGTAAATCAAATTCGAGCAATTCTCATTATTACTATTTAAAAAAATAATAAATCCAGTTTTACGTGGCATAAATTGCATTTTATTACCTTGAGCTCGTCCGCCTCGATGTAGCCGCTCCCGTCCGAGTCGTATTCGCGCCAGATCTATAAACCAATAATCAGTCAGGTTTAACTTGGCGGTGGAATAATAACAGTTCTTTTCTGACCACGCCCTTGCAAAAGCAAAACGGAGCAACCTTTGATGCCTTGAAAGATAAAGCTAGACGGGCATGCCTTTTCCACAATTGCTGCAGAAACTAACCTTCGAATCATATTCGAAGAGAGCATTATAAAATTCTTAATTCAGCATACGAATAGAGCAGAAACCTTTGAAAAAGTTACGTCAAAAAAAGGAAGATTTAATATGAGCTATCAAACTAAATTGTATAGTATTTTGTAAAGAAATTACAGAATAAAATGAGCTAATTAAAAAAAACGTTACACTCTAACATTTAAGATAGAATTAATTTTATCCCATAGGTACTACATGATAATAACATAATATGTTATATATTATAAGAGCCAATGCTGGGAGCTACGTTCTCGAGAAGTCCTTCCGTTCAAGCTTCCGTCAGGCCCGGGGAGTCAGAGAGCCTGAGAGTCTCAGAGTCAGAGAGTCTCGGAGTCGGAGATGCTCGGAGTCGGAGAGTCTCGGAGTCGGAGAGTCTCGGAGTCGGAGAGTCTCGGAGTCGGAGAATCTCAGAGACGGAGAGTCTCAGAGTCAGAGAGTCTCAGAGTCGGAGAGTCTCAGAGTCGGAGAGTCTCAGAGTCGGAGAGTCTCAGAGTCGGAGAGTCTCAGAGTCGGAGAGTCTCAGAGTCGGAGAGTCTCAGAGTCGGAGAGTCTCAGAGTCGGAGAGTCTCAGAGTCGGAGAGTCTCAGAGTCGGAGAGTCGGAGAGTCTCAGAGTCGGAGAGTCGGAGAGTCTCAGAGTCAGGGAGTCTCAGAGTCAGGGAGTCTCAGAGTCAGGGAGTCTCAGAGTCAGGGAGTCTCAGAGTGAGGGAGTCTCAGAGTCAGGGAGTCTCAGAGTCAGGGAGTCAGAGTCAGAGTCAGAGAGTCAGAGTCAGAGAGTCAGAGTCAGAGAGTCAGAGTCAGAGAGTCAGAGTCAGAGTCAGAGAGTCATAGTCAGAGAGTCAAGCGAAAAATGCTGGGATTCGGATAATTTTACCATGGCGCACTTCGGTTAAAACTGACGTTTCGCCGGATAAACGGAGAAAAACACTCGGTCGGACAGTGAGCGGTCGTTCGTGTACCAGGTGCGTGCTGTGCGTAGCGTCTAATTTCCCTCCGTTTATTTCCCAACCGTCTGTTTAACCTTTTGGGAAAATATTTCCAGGGGAAAAGGGAAATGGCGAGTTCGCGTGCTCAAAGTTGTTAACGGCTTATATCAGTGTGTTTTCCAGACGACGTGACACCGGGAGTAATTACAGAAAAACGGGTCAGCGGGTCAATTATAATTTTATGCGAACTGAAAAAAATGTTCGTGCTGGAAAAAAATTGAAAGCGAAAGCCTCCTAGAATTGAAATGGAAGTAGAAGAAATTTCAAAACCAGACCAAATTACGCGTTAGGTTCGGAAATTGCAATAGGTACGAATAATAATTCATGATGAATAATTTATAAACAAAAAATATAAATATATATTTTTTGATTAAAATTAATTAATTATGTCGTCCATGTAAAAATGTTACCTTCATGAATTCAACGCTCGACTCCAGCGGATTATCGAATCTGAACAGTAGCAGGAAATTTTCTTCCATCGGTAGCAGCTGGGCTAACTGTTATTCGAAACGAAACAGATAAATAAACAAATCGCGTGCAACAAATATACGAATGTCTCGCAGAAAAACAGTTTAAGATAGACAAACCGAAGCACCTTCTAAAAATTATCGAATTTTCTCATTTATTTATAGAATTGAACGAGAAGTACCTCTCGAATGTCGATTTTGCCGTCGTTGTTGTCGTCATAGGCTTCGAGGAAGCAGGCCTTAAGTTCTTCCAACATAGCGTCCGACACAGCCTGAGATGAATACAAATTTAATTTTGTATTCAACAAAATCTTCAAATTTTTTAAAAATTTAAAATGTAAAAATTGAATGTAAAAAAATGTAAAATTTGTTCCATCATTCATACATTTAATGATGATACGATAGAATTATAATGTATCTTGATTTTTTAAACTGATTTAGAGAGTCATTAGCCAAATTTTAGGAGCGGTTAAATTCGCCAGGAAATGCACCTTCGACCTATCATGTACTATCAATCTATTTCCATCCTATGCTCGTTATATTCAACTCGGCTTTAAGCAGGCAGGGCTTTACATGAAGCCCCATTATCCCTCACTCGACCTTGGTTCATCCCTTTGAATAACAATGAACCTCGTCGAAATCACTTTTATCCTGTTTCTATTTTTGAAAATTCACGAGAAAATGGCTCAATATTACCGATGATAAAAATTTGAGTAACAAATTTCGCTAATTTGTCAAAATAGGTACTTGGAACAATTTTCCTGTCTAAACCGTGTTTTATTGGAATATGGACCCCAAGTCATGTAATGTAGAAAATTCGTTTACTATTTTTGGAACACTATTAAAACGTCCGCATTTCCCTGGAGAGGCCCGATCGGGCGAAAGCACTTGGGAAAATTAGGACCTTTTCTACCTTCGAACTCGAAAATTTTCTTCTATTTTATCGCATGTACCATTTAATTATATTCCTGCAGTCTTCCAACGCTTAAGACAAACATTGTGGTAGCAGAACGTGGTTTGTAGACATTTAGTTTCATCAATAGGTTTACCACGAATTTTAGTGAAAAAAAATGCGCTACGTTCAATTTATCTATAAATTTAATACTTTTTCATTGTTTGCCAATTTTTTCATACCTCAGGGCCGACGTTTTCTGGGTTCGCCGAAGAGACGAACTCGCGCAAAAATCCGTCAAGTTCGGTACCCTCAATGTACCCGTTGCCTAAAAATAAAAAATTACGATCATTCCATGCAAATAATTAAATTACCTATTTGAAAAAATTGAAAAAAAAATAAAAAAAATTTTTTTAATTTTTTTCAGTCAAATTTATTATAAGCTTCACCATCTTTGTCGTAGTGGCCCCAAACTTCCATGAACTGGTGGGCTGAAAGTTTTTTGAGTTCCCTCGACTCTGGATCGCGATACTGGCGCATGAAATTCGTCGCTTTTTCGATGTTCAATTTTTTCGCCGCCCGCTCCGCGTCCGACGTGCAGGAATCGATGCTCATCTTGGGGTTTTTTACCTGTAACATTGCAATTGAAAAATGTATTGGTGCGTGGATATTTTTTTTGTTCCAATAACTTGGGGTAGGCATTAGTTTAGGCGAGTTTTAAAATTTAAATAGTGAGTTTTTTATATTTTTGACGCAAACACCCTCAAAAGCATTCAAAATATGATCAAATTTTGTCACACTTTTACGTTTGAAAATATGGAAGTATTATTTTTTATCTACGTACCGCTAGTTTCAATAAAAATGAGAAAAAAAAATTTTAGAAAAAGTTATTAAAAAGAAATTATAAAATTAGAATTCTAATTTTATTAGAAAAAATTTGAATAAGAAAATAAAACTATAAAATGACATGTTAGAAAAAAAATTAGAATTAATTTTAGATTTTAAAAAAATAATAATAAAACTATAAAATGACATGTTCATTATTTGAATTGACTCAATAAATCGTCGAGTTCGTGCTTTTCACAATTGGGCGCTTGTTTCATCGTACATATTCCATTTTACGATTGATTCATAATTGAAACCACCCCCGCTCTGCGAGTCCATTCAATTTCCCGAGTCCGACACGCGATCGCAACATAATGGGAGTTCCGACTCGAAATAAACGTCGAGTCCCCATAAGCCGAGTCGGATTTTATGGGATTTCCCATCGCCAAATCGGTCGCCATCTGTCGAATTGAATGCGATACTTAAACCGGAGTTTTTACGATTGGACCGTGGACCGTATCGAGGGGGTTAGGGGCTTTCTTGCTCGAAATATACCGATCGACTCGTGTATTTGAACTTTTTATCGCAATTTTCGAAATTCAGGATCAAAACGGTAAATTAGAAAAATTGTGTAACACAATTTGTGTCGTGCCTGATATTTTGAAAACATTGAAAAATTTGAAAAAATTTGAAAAAACCAGGCCTGGAGGCAGATAGGAAAGAAAATTCCAAAAAACGCAATATTCTATCGATTTTTTCGTGTATTTACCTACTTCGACATTTTAGACCAGAATTAACGTGAAGACAACTGGTTAATAAAATACGAATACCAGAGCCGCTCCTGTAGTTTTGAACATTACGATAATGAAAACTGTTTTTTAAATTTTACCAGTGAGGCTTAAAATAACTGATGACTTAAAAATAATTCCATACTTTGGCCCCTAAAAGCCTGGACCAAATTCTTCACATTCAAAAAAATTCTGCACTTTCTAAAATCCAACTGAATCCAGCTGCTCAACGTTTCCTGAATGAAATGAAAGTAACAACGTATTTTTGCAGTATTTCAAATCAAATGAAACATTTTTCTTGCAGGTCAGAGAAAAGTTTTTGAGAACACATTTTTTTCAAAATTTCTACAATTTTTCCAGAGGTGTTAAATCTGACCGATTGGCTTGGCTAAAGAATTGAGGCTGTTCCGGAGCAATGTTGATTTTCCCTGAAAATTTCGAAAAAAAATTGCCGACCATTTGGGAGAAAAAGTGTTTACGGCGGACGGCGTACGGGGGACGGCGTCTGGGGAACGGCGTACAGGGACGAAGTACGGGGGACGGCGGATAGCGTACAAGGGACGGCGGGCAGCGGACTGCGTACAAGGGACGGCGGATAGCGTACAAGGGACGGCGGATAGCGTACAAGGGATGGCGGGCAGCGGACTGCGTGCAGGGAACAGCGGATAACGTATGGGGAGAGCGGGCAGTGGACGGCGTATAGAGGACGGCGGGCAGCGGACGGCGTACAGGGGACGGCGAATAACGTACAGGGGACGGCGGGCAGCGGACTGCGTACGGGGGACGGCGGATGGCGTATGGGGGACGGCGGGCAGGTGACGGCGTACAGGGGACGGCGAATAACGTACAGGGGACGGCGGGCAGCGGACGGACGGATTCTACGCCCCTTGAAACGTTAACCATGACAATTTCAGGGTAGGTTAGAAATTTGTTTCTTGGCAGTTTACAATGGTTTATTAATAAACCAAATAATAAACCAAAATGAAGTCAATGTGTCAATCTTTTAATAGATAAAAATCTCCTTCAATATCTACAAATAAAAGAAGGAATGGGGCACAAAGCTTTGAGAACCGCTGATCTAGGCCAATGTGGAATAGTCGGTTTCCTACAAAAAACCGACACCCCTGTCGCATGATTTTATAGCTGTGAAAAAGCAATTTTTCAACCTCAGGATATTGCACAGGGGATCATTGGGGTACAAAAAAGACCCATAAATTGATTCTCGGCCGAAATTGATTGCGTCGCTGAAAAGGTGGCCCGCACAAGATTGGCCATCTATCAGACGGAGAGGGAGCGACGGGATAGAGCGAGAGGGGCAGTGATTGGTCCCTTGAGGTCATGTGCCGACAGAAGGCAATTTGTCTCTCAATGAGAAACCTTTCGAATTTCCTGCCGGGACCGAGACCATTACTACTCATTCATTCCGTGTTTTATTCATGTTTCGCTGCCAAGAAATGGACCGAAGCGACAAAAAACTATAAGTGCTGAAATATTGTCTGTTCTGATTTCGGAGCATTTTTCCCCAGTCGAATTGGAATTTTTAGAATCAAAAACCGTTTTCCAAGCCGGTTTAAAAACGTGCAAAGAAAAATTGATTTACAGGGCCGCTGGTTATTCTCTTGTTTCTTCTTGATTTACTCCTTCTCTCCTCTATATTTTTAGTACCATTTTAATTGGATACGATTTAATTTTGATTTTGGTTTATTATTTTATGTAAAAATTTAAAACCTCCCGCAGTTGAAAAAACGAATATATCAAATCGTATCGCTCATTAAATCGTTGACGTTCATAATTAAATTTTGTCATAATGATAATATCATATTATGTCAAATAATCGCCACCTTTGGACGAGTTTTTTTTCGGCGTCAACCCAATGACATCATTAGGGCCGACCACTTTGCATAACCACACCCCCACCCCACTCGACCACCACCCCCACTCATCCCCCACCCCCGGTTTTGACTTCCGTTTCCTTCGCTCGAGATGCAAGGGAGGCTCTTCACTTCAAAGTGACACTTCTTTTCAAGTTTCCTCTTCCAGGGCTAAAACGTCGAGAGAATCCGGATGGCCATTGTTCTGGGGAACGTCGAAAAAGATGACGTCGCTTTTTCCTTAGAAAGTCGACCTTCCAATGAACGTTGATGAGGGAAAAGCGAAGGAAAGCCGCCTTAAACAGCGACGATGGCTTTAAGTCGAGGGGATATAAGAAATTGACAGTAGACGAGCTCAGTGAAAAAATCGGCATTTTATATACAAAATTAAATTTGCTCATTAAAAAAAATTCTTCGCCCAAAGTATTTTTTTACATAAATGATTGAAGTTTTTCTGTACAATTTTTACTAACCCGGAATCTAAGGACATAATTCTTTTAGAGTTCGAAAAATCCGATTTTCCCAAAAAATCTCTCGGTGTCATTAAAACCTTGCATTTACTGTATTTAAGCATTTGGAAACGTGAAGCACGTATACCCCTGACAGTGTTGCCAAGGTTAATTGTTTCAAGTCCCCGTAAAAACCTCTAAAACATAAAACTTCAAAAACCCCCCTCTGGCGTAAAAAACCTCCAAATTTTGGGAGAAAACCCCCAACTTGGAAACACTGCCCCCTGATCGTGAAAGTACGAGGGAGTGCGGCACTGCGTCTACGCGGCAGTGCGTCGAAAAAATGTTTTCCGCCCGGGCTGACCCAAATGCCCTTCTCGTCGCAAGGTCTAATAAGACTTTTTCGACGCTGTGCCAAGGGGCGAATTTTCGACGCTGTGCCGAGAGGCGAATTTTCGACGCTTTGCCGCGGACTATTTTTTCAACGCACGGCCGCGTAGACGCAGTGCTACAAACCCAAACCACTCGATCAAACAGGGTAACAAAGGGATACTCAAATACGACCTATCATTGCCGCCATTCATCTAACAAAAGAATCGATGTACAACTGTCGATCAATCGAGCCCTTGACTTGGACAAGTTCAAGTTCGGCCAACCGGTCGATTGGCCTACGCTAACGTTTTACTCGGAAAATTGTTGAAATATTCACCGGGAAAAGCGATCCAACCCCGTGGTGCCTCTTTGGCCTGGCTAAAATTCCAAATTCGGCCTCATTTTGAGTGGTATTACATTTCGAAATTTTCAGATTCCTATCATTTCGCCGTTTGATGCAATAAATTGAGGTGTTGTCATGGAAATGGTGTTAGGTAAGTCACAAAATCCTAATTTTACAAGAGAGCCAAAAAAACTATTTTTCACTTCTTTCAGGTCTTGATATCAAAATATCGTGATCATGATAATTTATTATACTGATGTCATCTCATACCATTAAATTATTAAATTATCTTGATATTATGATTATATTATTATCATGTTATCTTGATATGATATTGCCATCAAGATATCGTGGTATCATGATATTGTCATCAAGATATATCGGGATATCAGATAATGTCATTAAGATATCTTGATATCGTGATATCGACATCAAGATATTTTCCTCATTTTCCTCAAGACATATTCCTCGATATTATGATTATGTTATCTTGATAACATGATTCCGCCATCAACATATCTTGGTATTATTATATCATCATCCATATATCTTGATATGATATCCATCAAGAAATCGTGATATCACGATTTTGTCATTAAGATATCTTGATACCTATCATGATATCGGCATCAAGATGTCTTGGTATCATAAAATCGTGATCAAGATATATTGATGTCATCACATCTTGATACAATATTATCCTGAAATTACGTTTCGTTATATCATCATTATCTCATTACCATGTTACGATCATCGGTCCAAATACATTATTTATTTGTCGATTATCGATAATAGAATTCGAGATGCTCCTTTCAAATCGAGAGCCGCTCACCTTTCCTTAAGGAGCCCTTCGAGAGCCCTTAGCGAATCCCCCCCCCCCCCCCGAACACCTTTTGAAAAATTCACGGGGGCGCAAAACTCGCGAAAAAACCTCCGACGCGAATGTGATAAAGAAAACACGTTCTTCTGTTTCTTCTATCTCGGGCAAGAAAAGGAAATACAACGATCCGAGGAAATAAAGCGAAGGGAAAGGTTTTAGGGCTCGGATAGGAGAGCCTTAAGGGCCGGGCTAGCTGATGTATATTTGATAAGGTATTAGGCCATCCCTTCGCTCCAGGGATGGCCCTTTTTCCCATTCGCTTTACCCTCGCTCGTATGATAACCTTTTCCCGCTCGTTTCACTTCTTTTTCACAAGTTCCCCATCCCGGAATCGAATCAGCATAATTTGAAAACTCGATACGACCGCATTAACCCTGCATGTGGACGGAATATGGGGCAGGAACGTTTTCGGATTTCACCATACTCGAGAGCGGAAAATGAAAAATAAATCTTTCAATTTCGACCGGATTTTGCATAATCTTCTTGGAAGAATTGATCGTTTATCGGGTTCGTGATAGGGTTCGTGATAAGGATCAGGACGAGGTTTGGGATCAGGATGACGATGAGGGGGAAGATCCGAATCGAGATGAGGATGCGGATCAGGGGCAGGATGACGATTGGGATGAAGATAAGGGTCAGGATCCGTATGAAGATCTGGCTGTGGACAAGGTCCAGGAAGAGGCTGAGGATCAGGATGAGGGCCTGGATGAGACTCAAGATCAGGATGCGGCTGAGGTGGAGGAAGAGGGCCAGATGACAAAGAGGAAGAAGGTCAAGATCAGGATGAATATGAGCATGCGGATGAACATTAGGTTATGAATGAGGATAAGGACCAAGATGAGGATTGGGACCAAGGTAACGATCAAGATCGGGAAGAAAATCAGAAGATAATCAGAAGAAAATCAGAAGATAATCAGGATGAGGATGCGGATGAGATTCACTTGAAGATGAAGTTGAGGGTCAGAGGATCAGGATGAAGATCCAGGCCTGGAGAAGGACCAGGAAGAGGTTGAAGATCAGGCTGAGGACGAGGGTCAGGATGAGGACCTGGATGAGACTCAAGATGGAGGTGTGTTTGAGGATGAAGACAAGGGTCAGGATCCGTATGAAGATCTGGCTGTGGACAAGGTCCAGGAAGAGGCTGAGGATCAGGATGAGGATGTCGTTGTAGATCAGAATCAGGATTAGAACGAGAATTAGGGTTGAATGAGAGTCCGGTTCAATCTGGTTAAAGAAGAAAACCAATATCAGGATGAGCGTCACGATCGGGATAAAAATGAGGAAGAAGATCAGGAACAGGACGAGCACGCAGATGAGAATGAGGATCAGGATGAGGGCCTGGATGACAACGAGGAAGAAGGTCAAGATCAGGAAGAGGATGAGGCGCAGGATGCGTGAGCGGATGAGGTTGAGGACGGGAATTAGGATAAGGCTCAGAATAAGGATCAAAATCAGGATGAGGATGCGGATGAAAATCACTCGAGGATGAAGATCCGGGTCTTGACAAGGACCAGGAAGAGGTTGAAGATCAGGCTGAGGATAAGGGTCAGGATAAGGGTCAGAGTCGGGATCAGGACCAGTATGAAAATTAGGAAGGTTTCAGGATCAGGGTCAGGGATGAGGATAAAGAAAGGATCAATATGAGGAACTGGATCAGGATAAGAATCAGGATCAAAATGATGGCCAAGTAGAAAATCGAAATCAGGATGCGGATGTGAATGAGGATCAGACGCAGGAAGGCAATGCAGGAGAGGATAGGGGCCCAGATGAGGATCAGGATTAGGACCAGGATGACGTTGTTAATTTCGAAAGTAAACAGTAATTAGATTTTGAAAGGAAATAGGAGTGCTAGTTCTGGCGGAGGAGTCGACTGTTTCAAAACCGCTTTTTGAAATTCAATTTTTTGAATTAAAAGTAGGCATATATACTACTTGAATGAAAAAAAAAAAGAAAGTTCTTCACGATCTGAATCAAAAATAAATAGTTTACGTAAAAAAAAATTAAAAAAATAGGCATATGAATTTAGTTCTAATTTGTTGATCGAATTGAACAGAAGAGAATTTTACCTATTGCAATAATTTTGAAAATTGTCAGAAAAATCGTCCTACCTTACCACCTACTAGTTTCTAACTGTTATTGACGACTGTTTTATTGGTTTCGCATATTTAAACAACCGGAATAATTTTCATCAAATTCGGAGTTTTTCTTTCACCTGGATTTTATTGCCTTTATATATAGAATTCAACAAAATTGCCAAGAGAGTACATCGCATTTTTCTGAGTATAATTCTTCTCGATGAAAGCGGGAACGTCGTCGGGACCTTTGACGCCCCAGGCGTCAATAACGTCAAAAGCTAACAATATGAAAGCCGTCTGTTTGAACATTGCCGTCGAAACGGCCGAAAAATGCGAGGAAATCGAAGTGAAAATCGACGAGGAATTCAAGGTGAATTATTGTGAGTGATATATTAGTTATTACTCATTACTTTTTATTATCATTTGCCAATTAAGGCCCGATCCCACTATCCGGCTCGAAGACGTCCGGCTCAGGAACCTGTTCCGTGCCGGAACAGTTCGAGACGGAACAGTCAGTGGCGCCCCTGGTGGAGCCGGAGGCAACTGCAAGGCCGTCCGGCTCGGGAAGGATAATCCTGTCATTTGATTGGCTGAGCGACCCCACCGTGACGGACGTCAAGAAATTCAGAAATCTGAATTTTTCGCCCCCGTGCCGTACGTTTGTAGCAGTGATTGAAACCTTCAACGGACTCATTATCTCCCTTGTTTACATACTCCTTATCTCTTGTGCCATCGCTGAAACATTGTTGATTTTTCATTCTGAGCACCTACTCCGACTGAAAAATGACGGAAGTGAATGTTTTGATGAATTCTATGTTTTTATTGTCGGTCAGTTAACGGCATCAGTTGAACGCACTCGTGGACCTACATCGCGGAATTATTGTTACTACATAAGGTTTGTACCAACAAACCAATTGCAGTTAACTTCTGTCCAATTTGTTAAGCGACGATTCTGTCTTCTCGAATTAAGCTCTGATTCTGTTTTCTCTTAAATTTCCCGCCTGCAGAGTTGGACAGTAAATGAGGAAATCGAAATAATATACCCAGTGCAGGCCCGGCCAGCCCTTTGGAACGTGGCCTCCCGGGAGTATGAGCAGGCCCCTCTGAAGGCGCTAATGTGGGCTGAGGTAGACAAGGCGGTTGGGAAGTCAGGTGAGTGAAAATTACTAAAGATTGGCAGTTTCTTGACCACTCGTTTTTAAGCTCTCGTCAAATATTGGCCGACGTTTATGGGTCTGTTCGGAGAAGCAGTCCCGTACTGTCCAGGACTTTTCGATACTGACAACAAACAAATCCGAGCCATATTCGATGAATTTGTTGGGCGTTAGAAACTAGTCCGGGACTGCCCAGGACTGGCTCGTCCGAACAGGCCTTATGGAAATGTATTTAAGTTTATATGGCTTGTTTTCGGTCCCAGGATGGAAATCGAAGTGGACGAGCATGAGGGATGCCTTTTCTCGGTCGCACCGATGAGACCCAAAAAAAAATACAAGCACTATGGTTTTGATGACGTTTCTACTTCCATCGATGAAGCAGGCTGAAAGCATCACATCGTGCCCTGCTGTAAGTAAGCCATACCGCTGAACATTGAATGCCGCTTTATCAATCGTTGGTTATCTGAACAAGCAATGACTATCATTGGTAATAATTGATTTTCCGGCAATCAAATATTGATAAAGTGGATATAACCTAGGTTTTTTTGCTAATACCGGTAGATAGTAATCAGTTGGTAAACTGGCAGATGGTAAACTCTAATTCCATTTGTTACAGATGAACTTGGAATCTCAGGCCACTTCATCGCTTCAGTCCCAACCGCTTCGTGCCAAGAAATTGCGAACTTGCTTGAGAATATGTTTCATTGCTTTTATTATAGCTGTCCCTCCAGAACAAAGAGCCGGAAGAATTTCCAGGTTGCTCGTCCATTTGTTTGGTGAAGAAATTTGAAATAAATTTTCATTAAAAACACTGTCTTCTTTGATAATTTTGTCAAAAAAATTGTTGCGCATTTTTTTTTACCTACCTAGGTAGTAGTAGAGATGGGCGTATTTGTTAATACAATACGAATATTCGTTAAGATCCCAAACTTGCGGATACGAATACGATTTTATTCGTACTCGAATTTACGAATACAAATATATGTGTACTTACAGAAAAACATACGGATAAAATCGTATTCGAAAATTTTCGCTGCGAGAAAGACGGTATTTGGGTTCAAAATTCAGGAATTCTTCGATATCTGAGAGGGAAGTAGGTACTGGAAAACCCACGAATTCACCTGCCAAATTTGTGAATAATTTTTTATTCGGAGAAAGATTTACGAATAAATTTTTGTTCGCTGAAAAATTTACGAATTAATCAAATATGGCCGAATCAGTAAATTTGTACTGTTTTTACTCTTTTTAAGTACTTACTTACGTACTAGTACTGCTTTACTTTTCAAGTTTTACTGTTTTATAGAATCTGGTTTTAAACAATGAATAAACCTTATTGAATGTAAGTAAACAATTCATTTTTTATTGAGCTGATCGATTATCAAACGACGTTAGCCGGCCAAGGCACTTGCATAGTTGTGTTAAATATGGTCTTGAATTTGTCGCGAGTTACAGCTGAAACAAAACAGGTAAAGTATCAACGTGCTGCTAGAACACAGAAATGGTTGTATGAGCCACTTCTATGGGCTCACATGACGCAGTTAAGAATACACCCGGCTCCTAATGATCACTCATTCGTACACTAGGTCGAGAAAGCCTGTAAATAAAAATATACTAAGCTCCATGTACCAAATTACGAGTACTATGTTTCTGCACCTGCTGATTGAGTGTGATGTCCACTACCTTGTCGTCCTATGCGCGGAATCCCGGGGGCAGTGCCATTTTCTCTCCAAAGCCCTGGGTTTCCTTCGGCATCATCAGCGTATCCTAAAATTGAACATGATGCATTTATAGAGGTCTAGTTTCTAGCATTACCTATCCGTTATATACAGCGGTGTAATGTATGCTAACCAGCAGGCGTGTACATACCTAGTTGACAATACAATAAAATTATAATAATTTTATAAATTATAAAATAATAATTTTACAGTAATTACGTAGGTACCTTAATACTTTATTTATAAATATTAAATAATCATATTAAATATTAATATTTATAACTACAATATTTAGGTACTAAATTCTAGTAATACCTATAAAAATATTCATATAAATAGTTATACATTTATGTATAATATTATAAGGGCATATATATTGAAGAATATTAATATTTTATAATTAAATATTTTACTAATTTATTGCACAATATTATTTGCAGCAATAAATTAAAACCCGAATAATAGAAAACGTACCTAGAGGGAACCAACGTCCGATATCACCAACTTTTCTATCTCCAGAATAAGCTACATAAGTAAATAAATAAACACACGGAGCACCTACCTATTTAATTATTACATACGTACCTACTTACCTCGAATTTGGAGACGATGGAGAATGCAGGATAAAATCACAATTGACCAGGGACTGTCAAATTACTGAATATATATGGTATATATATTTTTTTTAAATATTTATATCAAACTGAAGACGTGACAACTTCAACATGGAGTCCCGACAACTTCCCTCACCCTCACACGACCCCACCACACCCACACACCGTCTTTCCGTGTCAGGTTATCAATGCACGTTCCACAAAAAACCTCAAGGGTCGCTGCGGTCGGCCCAGTCACGCTTGTCACTGTTCCGGCATGCCGGATCGACGGACGGCTCGGAGCCGGATAGTGGGATCGGGCCTTTAGAGCGAAAATATAACATGAGTAGTTACATAGTAACGTTTTTTCCAACCTCCAACCTGTTTTTTTCTTTATTTGGTTGTTAATGAATATGATGACGTAAAAATAAACAATATTGCACATTTTTAAAATGTTTTCAAGCAGAATGTTTATATTTTTATGTTCATGTTGTGTATAATTTTATATTATATTGTTTTTGATTTATGAAGTATTTTTGCGTATTTTTTATTTTTTTTCGATTTTGATGTTTTATTATTTTTTGAGATTTTTTCTATTTTTAAGGATTTTTAGAGGTTGAAAAAAGTTTTGACTAGTTTTGGCTCAGTTAGCTACGTACTAACGTACAATTTATAATATTTTGAAAAATAATTTCCTATACCATCTGAAGATGCTATTACAGAAAATTATCAGTACAGCGCACTCATTCATTTTCTTCTAAGCAGCACAAAAAATTTACTTTCTCCATGCTTAAAAAATGGCTCGCCATTTATAAACTGATAAACGTTGGCTTAGATTTTGAAACGACGCGAGATCCGCAGGCAGACGGAAATTTTGGAAAATGCTGACAAAAGGAGACGTGACAATCTACTGAGAGACAATCGCGTTTTCAGCACAAAACTCGCAAACACCGCGAGGTATTGACATAATGATAAAAACATTAAATTATCGGTTGATCAATTTAATAAAATTTCCAACCTAACTTTGCTGGGAAATTTTAGGAAAAATGTACCTATGACTGAGAATCAAAAATTTATTTTTAGCCGATCAATTTAATTCGCAATTTGGAATTTCCCAAGTTTTTTCGAATTTTCAGGCTGACCTTATTGCAGACGCGCACTGATGCGATACTGGACGTCAAAAACGAAGTGCTGGACCGTCTGGGGAAAGAAAAAAGCGCTAAATACAAACAGCTTTTGAAAAATTTTATGATTCAGTCGTTGTATTCGCTTATGGAGCCCAAAGTTATGGTACTGGAGCAATTTTTTTTCAATATATTTTTTAATAATAATTTCTTATCGGCCATTTTAATTATATGTTCAGATTTTTATTGCGTAAAAAATAGTATCTCAGGAATTGCACTAGAAATCCAATTTCAAACTATGATAATCAGTATTAATCGATTTCGAAATATTCCTCGTTCCAGGTGTTTTGCATCCAATCGGAGAGAGGTTTGGTGTCGTCATGTTTCGCCGAAGTGAAACGCACGTACGAATCCGCTACCGGCAGAACGGTACAATTGGAGCTGGGGAAAAATCCGCTGAAAAATTCCGTCATCGGCGGTAGAAAAATTTTTTACCGAATTTTTTTTCAGATTTAATTCTTAAAAAATTTACGATTTAAATTTCTATAAGTTTACCCTAACTTTAATAGCTCTCGTGTTTTGAGCGGTTTCTCTATTATTGCATGATATTAAAATATGGAAATAATACATATGAATATTACTAGGTGCATGCAACGAAATATTGCATGCTGCATTGTTACTAAAATCTTAAATTCAGTCTTAGGTATCTAAGAAAAAAATATTATAAACGAATAATTATTACAAAGTATCTAGAAATAGGCAGCACCGAGTAATCTTCATATTTATTATTTCCAATTTTAATATTAAGAAATAATAGAGAAATCGCTCAAAACACGAGCCCTATTGAAGTTGGAGTAAATTTTTAGGAACTGAAATCAAAAATTTTTAGAAAATCAAATCGGGTTAATTAATTATTGATTTTTACGTCAGTTAGGTTTTTCCCTAAATTTTTGTCATTAACCAAATTGTTTTGGAATAATCTAGGAATATAATTGAATACCTACCTACTCCATCTAATTTTGTTATAAAATTACATTTTGTTCTTCGAAAATTGTTTGTTGTAATCGTTCAAAAATTTGCAAATTAGGGTGTGCAATCTGGATACTAAATATCTAGATATATAAATAAGATATTAATAAGTCATAAATAAGATATAAATAGGATATAAATAAGATGAAATTTTCAGAAATAAATTGTAATCTCTCAAAGTTAACCGAAAAATCGCAGTTTATTTTTCACCAAAATTTTTGACACAAACTATTATTTTAAGAATAAAAAATTTAGATAAAAAATCATATATAAAATAAAATATAAATATAATATAAAATAATAAATTAGCTTCAAAAAGATCAAAAGGAATGTTGATAGAAAAAATAATTTTTATTATTTTAATTATATACCTATTTTATAACTTATTATTGATTTATTTTTCTTATTATACATATACCTTTACCTTTAAGTTTTTTTTTGTTTTTAAATGATTGCGGTGTTTTAGAATTTGCCAAAAAAATGACATTTTTTTCGGAAATTTTCCGAAATTCAGCCAATTTTTTCCGAATTTGCAGGTTTAGTCGTGTCGACAATCAGTGGCCGGGCATCTGTCGACTGCAGACTCACATCCCGGCTCGAACACGTCATATCGCGGGTAAAAAAATGTCTATATAACTTGGTACGTTTTTTGTAGATAATGTTTTTTCCCTCGAACAATACGTTAAAAGTTCCGATACGCGGGAAGTAATTAATTACGTTAACCTCCAACACTGCAACAACCAAAACTCAATAATTGTAAACATATTTTGTTGTACAGGCGATGCCGGAAATTACAACGGCACTTTTCGGAACTGCCACTTCCGCAGGAACATCGTCTCACCGTTGAAGGCTTTTTTTATTTTTTGTTTCATTAATAAATAATATTTTTTATTTTTTAATAAAGATTCAATTGTTTAGAAATTGTTTAATGAATAAATTATTCATTTATTAAATTATTTAATTTATTATTTAAATAAATTCAAATAATTTATCATTTATTTATTTATTATTTATTAAATTATTATTTATTATTATATTATTTAATAAATTATATTGTCAATTTCGACAAATGAAAACACCTCTGTCCAAATGAAAATAATAATGAAATATTATTAATCCATTAGGTATAATAATTAAAGATGATGATTGTGTATGCTGGTAGGAAAAATAACCTTTACGTATCAATTATAAAAATTATATTGTAAGCTAAAAATACTATTTTACTAAATATACTATTGTAATATTTTATAAGCGATTATAAAATAAAATATTGGCCAAATATAATAAATAAGGCGATAAACTCTATACTTTATTCTCGAAACTGCGAATTTAGGTTTAAACTTCGGGCAAAACAATTTATCTTCGTGTCCGGAAAATTCGAAAAAAAGGAAAAATTTGAAACAAATTGGAAAATAAATCTAATTTTAAAAAAACTATTGCGCAAGCGATATTCATCGGTTTTTGAATTTTCAAAAATATTCGTTTTCCGAAAATTCAGTTGAAACTGCTTCTGAAAAAACCTAAAAAATTAAAAATTTATACGTTTTGAAAAACATTTCTAGATTTTTTCGTTGAAGATGAACGTTTTTTGGAATTTACATTCTTTTTACGACTCATGGCTCACGAAAAAATCGGACCAGCGGTTTTGCCGTAGTTTCAAATGTAAATTTAAAAATGTAAAATTTAAGTTTTAAATGTAAAATTTAATTTAGGGGAGTGATGCAGAACAAAATAGATTGAGAAAAACAACAATCGTACATTTAGTCGAAATCCGAACGAACTTGGCCGAATTGCCACTTCATTGCTCGTGGATGTGGCAATTGCAGTCGGTCAGCTGTGAGCGATGCACTCAGCCGAATAGCCACTTTGAGATGCGGTAACTCGGCGGAATGGCCACTTTGTGAAGTGGCTATTGAGGTCTTCTCTCAGGCGTGCCACTTAGCAACATGACATGTAACTTTCATCTGGCGTGTAAGCGTCACGACTTTCCTTATCTCGATTTTCAGGTCAATCGTAGACGGTTGAAAAGAACCAGCTATATCTCATGAACTTATGAACCGGTTTTGACGTTTTTGGTCACAAAATTCATATTTTTTCAGAATTATGCTCTATATTTCATAGCCGTTTGCAACATATTTTCATTCTTTTATTCGACTTATATTTTTAAAAATTTGATTTTCTCACCCTTCATCTCGGAACGAAAAAGTTGGGAATATTATGCTCGTAAAAACCTAACGGCAAAAAAAATTGTCAAAATACTTCACCATTCGTGAATCGAGGAAATTCGGATTTTTCAAAATCGATCGAAAAAATTTTTTATTAATTTAAAAATTCGATCAATTTTCCGAATTTGGGTAAAATCGGCTCGAGCCGCCGGTTGCCGTATGCGGCGCCGGGACCCGAACGCGGCCGAGGCCGCACGGATCAATAAGTTCGCGAGGTTCCCACCGCCGCTTTCCGCCGCATCCCGCCTTCCAGTTCCGAATTGCGGAACCGCGGCGGTCCCCTTTTTATTCCGCCCCGGAGAAGCGCAATAGGTTCGATAATCCGCCTACCGGGTCAAACGGCGGTGGTCCGCAATCCGAGACGAAACTGGAAACTGCATCCGCGATATTCAGATGAAATTCAAATATTGGCCAAAATTGGTGAATTTTCAAAAATTTGACTAGGTACCACGCTCGAGCGGGGTTTCCCGAAAAATGTACGTTATGTAAAAAATTGACTAGAAACAATAAAAAAAAATAGGGTGGGTCAATCAATTTCAGTTTATTCAACAAATATCTAGTATTCTCCAAAATTTGGAGGATTTATTTAACAAATTTCTTGGAAAAGTAGACTATGGATTTCCGTGTCAACGTATCCGTGGAAAATGTTATCCGGAGAATAGCGGATATTCGACGAATAAACTGAATTGACTAACCCACCCTTAGACCGGTACATCGACAAAATTTATCTAAAAAACGTTGTAGGTTTATTAAAAAAGTTAGTTAAAAAAGTAGGTACATAATGCAGCGGGTTTATTCGGTATTAATGTTGTTCAGGCGCGAGTATGCATTTCACCTTCACGACCGGACGGCATTGCGGGCTATGTATAAGCAATCATCATTTTCCGCAATAGGCGCTCTGATGAATTTCATGGGCAATTTTTTCATTCGATTACCTACTCAATTTAACTAGGTATTTGTATAGGTAATTTAATTTGACTATTGAATTTTTCAACTTAACTATAAACGATTAATTTTACTATTGAGTGATAACCACGCTCCCGAGCACCGAAGATCAACCCCCTCCCAACCACCTCCTCAATCTGGGTATAACTTCGAGTTTTCGATCGAGTTTGTACGTCAGTTTGAGTTTGATTTCGACTTTCAGATCGATTTTGATCATCAGTTTGAGTTTGACTTGAAGTTTTAGTTTGAGTTTGAACGTCACCATGAGTTTGACTTCGACTTCCAGATCGAGTTTGAACGTCAGTTTGTGTTTAACTTCGACTTACACATCGATTTTGATCGTCAGTTTGAGTTTGACTTCGAGTCTCAGATCGAGTTTGAACGTCAGTTTCAGTTTAACTTCGACTTTCACATCGATTTTGATAGTCGGTTTGAGTTTGACTTCGAGTTTCAGATCGATTTTGATCGTCAGTTTCAGTTTGACATCAAGTTTCAGATCGAGTTTGAACTTCAGTTTGTGTTTAACTTCGACTTTCAGATCGATTTTAAACGTCAGTTTCAGTTTAACTTCGACTTTCACATCGATTTTGATAGTCGGTTTGAGTTTGACATCAAGTTTCAGATCGATTTTGAACGTCAGGTTGAGTTTGACTTCGACTTTCAGATGGAGTTTGAACGTCAGTTTGAGTTTATTTTCGACTTTTACATCGATTTTGATCGTCCGTTTCAGTTTGACATCGAGTTTCAGATCGAGTTTGAACGTCAGTTTGTGTTTAACTTCGAGTTTCAGATCAATTTGGAACGTCAGTTTCAGTTTAACTTCGACTTTCACATCGATTTTGATAGTCGGTTTGAGTTTGACATCAAGTTTCAGATCGATTTTGAACGTCAGGTTGAGTTTGACTTCGACTTTCAGATCGAGTTTGAACGTCAGTTTGAGTTTATTTTCGACTTTTACATCGATTTTGATCGTCAGTTTCAGTTTGACATCGAGTTTCAGATCGAGTTTGAACGTCAGTTTGTGTTTAACTTCGAGTTTCAGATCGAGTTTGAACGTCAGTTTGAGTTTTTTCGACTTTTACATCAATTTTGTTAGTCGGTTTGAGTTTAACTTCGACTTTCAGATCGATTTTAAACGTCAGTTTCAGTTTAACTTCGACTTTCACATCGATTTTGATAGTCGGTTTGATTTTGACATCAAGTTTCAGATCGATTTTGAACTTCAGGTTGAGTTTAACTTCGAGTTTTCGATCGAGTTTGAACGTCAGTTTAAGTTTGATTCGTCTTTCAGATCGAGTTTGAACGTCAGGTTGAGTTTGACTTCGACTTTCAGATCGAGTTTGAACGTCAGTTTGAGTTTGTTTTCGACTTTTACATCGATTTTGATCGTCAGTTTCAGTTTGACATCAAGTTTCAGATCGAGTTTGAACGTCAGTTTGAGTTTTTTCGACTTTTACATCAATTTTGTTAGTCGGTTTGAGTTTGACTTCGACTTTCAGATCGAGTTTGAACGTCAGTTTGAGGTTATTTTCTACTTTTACATCGATTTTGATAGTCGGTTTGAGTTTGACTTCGACTTTCTGATCGATTTCGATCGTCAGTTTGAATTTGACTTCGAGTTTCAGATCGAGTTTGAACGTCAGTTTGAGTTTTTTCGACTTTTACATCGATTTTGTTAGTCGGTTTGAGTTTGACTTCGAGTTTCAGATCGATTTTGAACGTCAGTTTCAGTTTACCTCCGACTTTTACATCGATTTTGTTAGTCGGTTTGAGTTTGACTTCGAGTTTTAGATCGATTTTGATCGTCAGTTTCAGTTTGACATCAAGTTTCAGATCGAGTTTGAACGTCAGTTTGAGTTTATTTTCAACTTTTACATCGATTTTGATAGTCGGTTTGAGTTTGACTTCGACTTTCTGATCGATTTCGATCGTCAGTTTGAATTTGACTTCGAGTTTCAGATCTATTTTTAACTTCAGTTCGAGTTTCATGTTCAGTTTCAGATCGAGTTTGATTATCACCGTTTCACCAAGTTTATGTTTTTTTAGTAAATATGATTTTTGAGGTTTCTGGATTCCTCGGATGTCCTTGCATATTTTCCAACTCCTGAATTTCAAAACCCTGGGGGGTCATAAACTGGTTTGAAGGCCAATTTTGGATAAAAAAAAAACTTTGTTTTCTGACCCCTTGAAAAACATATATGGTACCTACCAACTAAATTCCAAAGAAAAAATTAAATTTAACGTTGTACCGGTCGTTCACCAACTCGTTTGAAACAATACATTGTAGTTCAATACGTTGTAGTATTCAGCAATTTTCATATAAGGAGAAAAATTACAACCTTTTTCCAAATAAATTCAGGTGAAAATAATATCTTGGAATTTTGGACGGGAATTAATTTCAATTAATTTTGTCCATGATCGTTGATTGAATAAAATGGTATTTTTACTGCTTCGTTTCTTTTAGCGATTATCCAAAAGGATGATAATTTATATAAAGCAATTCAATACTGTTCATTTATGTTTATTTGAAGATATTGGGGGAAAAACTATAAATAAACCCCTTTACCCAGTTCCTCGATTCTAATTTCATAAATCTCCGAACCCGCGTACACTAATTCTTTTGATGTTTGTACCGTTTGTTTTCTGTTTATTCCCGTCGGGCAAACAAACGTCCGGAACAGTAGGACATAAATACATTTTCACCTCGGCGACTTCAAATGGAATTTGTTTGCGGGGAGAAGAAAGAATTCACGGATAAACAAAGTTGAAAGAAGAACACAATTTTTCCCGGGCGTGACTCTTTTCGGGGGAGTAAGGGCCACATGGATAATCGCAGTAACGTAATTTAGGGTATATAAGTAGGTACGTAAAAATTAAAAAAGTAAGTATATAACGTATAATATATTATAAGTGAGAAATAATTAAAAAAAATAATGCGTAGAGTAATTTAAGGTATATAAGTACGTAAACAATTAAAAATTTCTAAAATTGCGAAATTAGTTGATATTAACTCGCTGAAATTACTAAACTGCAATTTTTTGTTACTTATTTTCAGTATTAGGACCAGACAGTTGAGCAGGTCAGTTATCTATAATAAATTAAGTGAATTTGACAAAACGTGCTCTTGAAATTCATAAATGTGGCGCCAAAAGTAGAAAATACTATTGAATAATGAAGCAAAACTGTCAAAAATGATGAAACATTAAGAAAATAAAGTTAAAAAGAAAAGAAGTTATAAAAAATCACTATACCAAAATTACTAAATATTTCCCTACTAAAAAATCAAAATTATTACCAACCTATAATAAATTTAGTAATTTTAGTAGGTACCTGGGTACGCTGTAATAACTAAAATCGCGGAAAAGTATTTTTTCGCTTATTATCATAAAGAGAACCTTAAAAAAATGTTCAAGTACGTTCTAATAGTGAAATGAATTCAATTAAATTCAGTACCTACCCATGGTATTTTAGTAAATGAGTAAAACAGCCCTTAAAACTCATAAATGCGGAAACCAAAAGCGGAAAATTAAATATTAAAAATTTTACTAATTGATTGAAACATTAAAACATATATATTAACAATTACAATCTAGACACCTACTTGTTGAAACTGATGTCTTCAGCCGGCGACAAGCCTGAGAATTCGGCGATTGAGTTTTTCACGTTTTTTTGACAAAATCCCGCAATTTCCCGAACAATTTCGGATTATCGCTTTAAAAATAATCGGAATCGGATTGGAGCGAAAATTCAGACGGATTCGAGTTTCCCTGATATGACACCGACAAAGGCTGTCCGAACACTGAATGAAGCGACCGAGGCGGAATCGGAGGTGGCAATCGATTCAATGTGAGGCGGAATTTGTCATGAGGTGTGTGCGTTTAGTAGGGAGTTAAGGAGGCGGAAATGCCGGAAAAACTGGGGGAATTTTCCCCGCCGGAGGGGATAATTGGCCGGAGGAGGGAAAACCGCGTTGCGTACAGGCAACGCTCGATTTTTTGAATAGGTATACTATAAATATATTGCTGAAACAAAAAACCGAATTTATTTCAATAGGTACCTGCCCATACAAAAAGTCTTGACTTACTTAACACTTTGAGAGTTGAGTTGGTGAGTTGAGTTTGAAAGTTGAGTATGAGAGTCGAGTTTGAAAATTGAGTTTGAAAGTTGAGTTTGAGAGTTGAGTTTGAAAGTCGTGTTTCCAAGTTCACTTTTTGAGTTGAGTTTGGAAGTCGAATTTGTGAGTTGAGTTTGCGAGTTGAGCTTCAAAGTCGAGTTTGTGAGTTGAGTTTGGAAGTTGAGTTAGCAAGTTGAGTTTCAGCGTTGAGTTTCAAAGTTGAGTTTGTGAGTTGAGTTTGAAAGTCGAGTTTGTGAGTTTATTTTGTGAGTTGAGTTTGAAAGTTAAGTTTGAAAGTTGAGTTTGTGAGTTGAGTTGAGTTTGAAAGTTAAGTTCGAAAAATATGTTTGAAAGTTGAGTTTCAAAGTTCAGTTTGTGAGTTGAGATTGAAAGTCGAGTTTGTGAGTTGAGTTTGAAAGTTAAGTTTAAAAGTTGAGTTTCAGCGTCGAGTTTGAAAGTAGAGTTGGTGAGTTGAGTTTGAAAGTTGAGTTTCATAGTTCAGTTTGTGAGTTGAGATTCAATGTCGAGTTTGTGAGTTGAGTTTGAAAGTTAAGTTTGATAGTTGAGTTTCAGCGTTGAGTTTTAAAGTTCAGTTTGGGAGTTGAGTTGGTGAGTTGAGTTTGAAAGTTATGTTTGCAAGTTGAGTTTCAGCGTTGAGTTCGAAAGTTGAGTTTGAGAGTCGAGATTGATAGTTGAGTTCGAAAATCGAGTTTGTGAGTTGAGTTTCTGAGATGAGCTCGAAAGTTGAGTTTGCGGGTTGGGTTTGAGAGTTGAGTTTCCATGTCAGGTTTGTTGGATGGGTTTGAGTTTGTAGGTTGAGTTTGAACGTCGAATTGGTAAGTTGAGTTTGAGATTCATGTTTGAGAGTTGAGTTTGGTTGTTTAGTTTGAGAGCTAATTATGTAGGTTGAGTTCGAAGGGTTGAGTTTTATTGTTGAATTTCAGAGTTAAATTGTTGGTTCGAGTATGAGAGTTGAGTTTGTAGGCTGAGTTTGTAATTTGAGTTTTCATGCCGGATTTTGTTTTTCACTTCCTGTGGTCCAGACTGACGTTAAGTTATCTGGGAGGCCGAGGGAATCAAATACGCATTTTTCCATTCATTTTATTAAAATCAAAACTTACACATTATCTCATATCCTTCTAATAGAGTTCTCATCGCTATAACATTTTCTTCCTTCAATTTGCCTTTACGTTACCATTTATTACTTTAACCATTTCCTTTACAAATCGCAGCGACATATATTAATGTTTTACAAAAAGAAAATAAAATGAAAAAAGCTTTAAGCATAATATAAATATATTATTCAACAAATAAATGGTAAAAATAGATGGAATGCAAAAAATAAAATTTAAACGAAACAAATTGGATGGAAACGTTCAGTTGTGACGATCGATTTATTTATTCGTTTTTTTCATTTTTCTCCCGATAAATTTGAATTTAGCTCGAGGATGAAACAAAATGCGAGAATAAATAAACAGACATGAGATTTAGGGGGTTCTTGATGTGCAAACATATAGGTACCTAAATGATTATGTACAAAATGGCCAACATTGGTGGGTGTATCTTTCAAAACGTCAAGATTTAACTAAGTCAAAAAACCCATTTTTTTACGTTAACTGGATTGCGTTGATTTTTTAAAGACGATTTTCAGCAGTAAAAACCTAAAAAATTCTGTTAGGTTCTTATAGCTGAAAATCGATTAATCGCAACTGCTTAGACGATGTGAACAATCGATTTTACAGGTTCTGAATTCATTCGATATTATTGACATTGTGAAATTCGACGTTTGGGAAAGCGAAATTTACGATAAGTTCGGATTGGCGAGGAATGATAACATGAGAACTTGCTCCAATTTCCAGCGCTTTCGACCACACGGCCCTCCTCAGGAGCAGAGTCGAATTTAACCCGATCTCAACTCCTGAGGAGGGCCGCGCGGACGAAAGCGCTGGAAGAATATTGGACATTACTCACCATTACCACCCCTCGCCATTTCATTTGACAATATGAAACTTTGGTGGATGGCGAATTAAAAAAACACAGGAAGACAAAATAACCAGACAAAAACGGACACAGACGTGAAATGTACATAAATTGTCAAGGTCATAAAAAAATATTTTTTATATTATAACTAGAATTTTTTTAGCAAATTTGTTGTAAATGCAATGCAGTTGTCGCGTTAAATGTCAACGTGCGAACTTTTTTTCGTTTTTGATTTTTTTTTAACTTTTTTTGGTCCTTTTACAAAGGTGATTTTTACGAACAATACACTAAGGATTAAGATTTTTACAACTGACTAATCAATCGGGAGCAATAGGGGATAACCAAAGTTGAATTCTGTCCGGGTGGTAGAAAAGCGTTAACAAAAATGCGTTCGATACAAGAGAAAAGCGGTTATTGGCTGTGTCGGTTGGTTTCCTCTGTCGGTCGAAAGCGTCTGAATGATTTCTTGCGAAATTTCTGCAATCAGTAAACAGACAAGCTTACTCTCCATTTCCGGGCAGGATGTCTTCGAGTAACAAATTTATTTGAGCCATCGGCAAAACGTCAGAAAAAAACTTTGAAATCTCGTTAAATTTTTTCACTATTTGCCATAAAAACGGAGGTTGCAATGAAAACAGCAGTTGTTATAACAACAGTGGTAGCCATGACCACAGTGGTTGTTATGACAACAGCGGTTGCTATGACAACAACAGCTGCTATAACAACAACAGTTACTATGACATCAACAATTGTCAAAACAACGGCAATTGCCATGACAACGTCGGTTGCCGTTACAACTACAGTTGCCATGACAACGTCAATTGCTCTAACAACATTAGTTGACATAACAACGGTAGTTGCTATAACATTAATTGCCATAAAAACGGCAATTACCATAACAACGTCTGTTGCCCTGACAACGTCAGTTGACATGCCAACAACAGTTGCTATGGTAACATTGTTGACATGACAACAGCAGTTGCTATAACAACATCGGTTGCCATGACAACGTCAGTTGCCATGACAACAAAGGTTGCTACGACAACAACAGTCCTATGACAACAACAATTGCCATAAACAACAGTTACCATGGCAACAACGGTTGCCATGACAACAACAGTTACTATGACAACGTCGATTGCTATTACAACTACAATTGCTATGAGCATTGCTATGACAATTGCTACAGCAGTTGTCATGAAAACGGCAGTTGCAATAACAACATCAATTGCCAAAACAACGGCAGTTGCCATGACAGTATCAGTTGCCATGACCAAGTCAGTTGCCATGACAACAACTGTTGATATGGTAACAATTGTTGCCATGATGGTTGCCACAACCGCGGTAGTTATGATTGATTCTGCACATTTTGCAGTGTGGAGAAAATTTCCATCCGTAGAACACCTTTAACACTCCCTCAACACCGTTAAAACCTCTAAAAACACCGTTGAAAGCTCTCAAACGGTTCAAGAGGGAAATTTGACATTTTGGTACGGAATTCCACGAACCTTCGAGGTGGATCATTTAGAGCCCCAGTCGTCATGATGCCAGGATTATCCTGGATTGATTCTCCTCTAAGGCAGCGATTCTTGTTGTATTTCGATTTTCTCCACTTGCATGTCCGGGTTCATAGCCGTCGCTTCTTGTATAGCCTCGGCTAGAGCCTGCGAACGATGGCCGACAGTAAGAACGGTGCTGATCTGTTATCAATTAGCGATAATTTACCTATTCCCACCAAAATACTTACCCTGTCATGGTCAATAGGATCGCCGTCGCTCTGTATGGTGATTTTCTGTTCTACGCGAGTCTCGACGACGCCATCTTTTTCCGTTTTGTACTGCAAACAAAACCAATTATGAGTGGCCCAAGAAAAAATTATAAAAAACAACCAAAAAATTTATTTTTTAAAACGGTATGCCCTTCTTACAGTGACAGTTTCTACGGTTCGCGTTTTGCTCGTGATGGTCTGCGAAGAGACGATTTCACCGGACAGCGTAAACGAATTTTCTCCGACGGGAAGGACGACGGCTTGTGCGGTTTCGACGAACGGAACGTCCGTCGTTGACGTCAATTGGCCCTCGTTCGAAATTGGGTTGGTCACTAAAATTGGCTCGGTTTCAACTATCGGCTCCTACGAACAAAAAGCCGGCAAAAATGTTGAAAATTGGTATAATAATAATGAAATTAATAGCGAATAAAATGAATAAAAAAGATTCAAAAAGTCAATAAATGGCTATAAGGGTGAGATGTCCCGATCGAGGGATTTCAGCATGGCACAAGTTTTTCTCAAAATTTGGTTCAAGGCCCCGGATAAAAAAGTTATTAAATTATTGCACCGCCCACCTTGGCTCTTTTTTTGTTGTGTTTTCGTTTCCATTTCGCCGCGGCTAATGATACGAGAAATTCTTTGAACGTTGACAGTTTTCCCATTTTTAGAGCTGAATTTCTAATTTTTTTAATGTAAATGGGAATAACAACGATTATAAATCGCAATCGGGATACGCGATTGACCCGAATTTCAATCCGGACGTCGAATAAAGACTGAGGATTACAACCGATCCAGCGATACGTATCTTTCTTGTTGAGATAAGACGCAGTCCAACGGACCCAGGAACTGATAAGAGGACTGGTTACAGGGTTCAAGTGCACGTGACCAATTGTTCGAAATAATTACGGAAAATGAGAAAAAATTTATAACTGGAGAAATTCAATCCAAAACGAAACCAGACAGTGCTTCAATTTTTTTGGCACGTTGAATTTTGTAATTCATGATATTTGGGACTTGGTACAATTTAAAACAGAGGATAAGAGACTATCGGCTTTCCTTTAGCTTCATACCTTCGCTACTGGAGACGGAAAATGGAAAAATATTTTGAGAATATATAAAATTAGGTAAAATTCAGCTACACTCATTTCCACAAATTTCAAGCCCGCGAAACCAAATTTTGCAATTTGCCCAATTTGAATTTCCTTAACTCACCTGGTACGAGATGGCGCCAGTCGTGTAATACGTTCCGCGATCGTCGTCGATCGGCGTTCCCGAGTCGTCGGACGACGTCGAACTGATCGAACTGCGCCTTTCGATCTATGCAGGTCACGACAAAATGCACATGCGAAGATGCAATGCAAAATGCGGGCAAATCATTAATGAGACTATGAGAAAAATCGTCATGCGAGTTAATCAACTCGGTATGATAAGGATTTGTAAAATAACGGAAAATGAACGATATCACCGTTCGGTGAAACCGCTCCATAAATTTAGGTCGAATGCTGATAAAAGCGAATGTAAACAAATTTTCTAAAATGAATTGAGCAAGAGGTAAAAATGGGGTTAACTGCGATGACCTTTGTATGAAAATGACCATTAGGAATTATACAAATAACACGCTAAAACAATCTAGAAAAATTTTACAAAAAAATTTGGTCGTAAACAAATTGCAAAATGGACGACCGGCGTACATGCACGTAACAGGTTCCAACTCAATTCAATGGTTCAATGAAACGCACTCATTCCGCAACACTACTACAATTGAAGATTTTATTCAGAAGAGTCACGAATTCGTACGTTTTAGATAAATTCATTCCAATTGGTTACCTGAGGGTCGGCGGAGACGATGGTCGATGTGGCGCGTACCTCCTGCGTCACGACGCGCTTCTCCTGACGCGTACCCGTCTGCGTGGTCGTCCTAGCGACGGTTTTCTCCTCCACCTGATTTCCCCCGGTGATTAAAAAAATTAAGTAAATAAAATAACAACTAAAAGGAAACCAAAAAAAGAAACAGTTCCGCCACTCGACGTACCTGGCTGGTTTTGGCGTTGGTGCCCAAATCCTCGTGAGTCGTGGCCGTCCTCGTTGTGACAGCTGTCGCCGTTACGTACGGATCCAGACCCTCTAAAGACTCAGCCTGTAGTCACAGAAGCCATTCGATGTGACAGCCAAGGCAAACACACGAAAACACTACATCAATCTAACACTACTAGACGTCAAATTCAAAATTGGTGATTAATCGGCAACGCTAACTTACCGTATTGGTCTGCGTGTTCACCGTGAAGTCGCCGGTGGAGAGGTTTTCGACCTTTTCCTCGATATTGTGCGTCACGTTGCCCTTGTTTTTCACCACGGACTGTTTGGTGGTCGTCTTGACGATTTTCGGCCCTCCGATGGTCACGGTTTCGCCGATGCTGCCAAGGCTGCGGTCCTGGTCGGACAGGGAAGCGTGGGCGACGCCGAATGACGTCATCGTGGATTCCAGCGAACGATCGGCCTCGTACATGGGCGAGCCCGTCTCGGCGGCGAGGAACATGGCGGACGGGTCCTCGGTGATGACGGCGGACGGCATTTTGGCGCTCGACTTGGGCGAGTCGCCGATCACAGACGGCGAGCCGGACACCGTCGTCGAGAATTTGGGCGATTCGGCGATCCTGGAAGCGTCCGATCCAGAAGTGGCTCCGGATTTCTGGTCTTTGCCCGAATGCGGCTTGAACGTGAAGAAGCTTCGTTTTTCTTTGGTCTTTTCCGGCGACCCGACGTCTCCCTTCTTTTCGGCGACGGGAATCTTGCTCTTCCCCTTATCAGGGCTTGGCCCTTTGCTCTTATCGGCACCTCCAGCTTTGCCGGAGATTTCGCCCTGACCTTTGCTCTTATCGTCCTTCTTCTCGGGCGAGGACTTTGGACGGCGTTCGAATGAGGCGAAGATACCTCCGCCTCCTTTCTTCTTATCTTTCTTGTCCCCATCTTGGGTCTTTTCGCCGTCTTGGCCCTTTCCGCCATCTTGGGTCTTGTCGCCGTCTTGGCCCTTCCCTCCATCTTGAGTCCTTCCGCCATCTTGAGCCTTCCCGCCTTCTTGGATCCTGGCACCATCTTGGATCCTACCAACAGCACCTTCCGCATCAGCTGCCTTATCTTTGCTCGTTTTACCGGAGACTTCTTTGCCGAGAGCTCGCTCTTCAGCCTTCCGCTGGCTGACCTCTGGGTCTTTCTTCACTTTTGCCTTGCCGATGCCTTCGAATCCGAAAAGTCCTTTCTTGGCACTCTTATCGGCCTTCTTATCAGCAGAAGTGGTCGAAGTGATCGACACGTCGCCGGCCTTTTCGCCAGATTTGTCGAGCGACGATGACAAATCGGATTTCTCGTCCTTTCGCGATTTTCCCGCCTTCAATTTCAGGGAAAACAGGCCGGTATCTTTTGACTTCTTGCCCTTGCCTCCCTTATCGCTCTTATCAGATTTGCTCTTGCTCAAATCCGAAGCCAGACTTTCATCGTCTTTTTCAGATGACGAGTCCGAAGATGACGAAGAGGTGGAGTCACGTCGCTTCTTCCCATCCTCGCTCTTCTTGTTTTTGTCGGACTTTTTAGCCGATTTCTCCTTATCGTCGGTTGACTTGGCGTCCTTCTTCTTGAAAAAGCTGCCCATTAGTCCACCGCCGTGTTTTGTAGATTTTTCATCCTCGCCCGCCTTCGACGAACTTAGTTCAGACGATCCGAACGATTTAGTCAAATTGGGATCCGTTTGCTCGCTAGACCGGCTGTCGTCCAGAGTAGACGAATCTTGAAGTCCATCCAGACGTCCTCGGTTGATGTTCTCTCCGTGTTGTAACTCTTGAGAAATGAACACCGACTGAGATCCCCCAGTACCTGAATTTCCAGTTTCCGAAACTCCAGAAATCGACTCGGGTCGACCAGACTTGGATCCGGCGGTCGATTTTTTCTCCAAATCGCTCGGTTTCGTCGGGCTGTAGTTAAAAGCGATGCCGATCTGTTTAGTCGGAGATTTTCCACCATCTTCCAGTTCATCTTCGCTTTTGCTGCCTCGTTTCTCGTAGCTGAAGCCTCCCAATTTTTTCAGGGCTTTCTTCTTCTTTTCTTCTTCCGTTCCTTCGTAGACGTATTCCTTCGTCACGCCCAAAGATTCCAGTTTATCGTCCTTCCCCGCTTTCTCGGTTGATTTCCCTCTTTCTCCCTCTTTCGCTTGTTCTTTTCCCGTTTTCCCCTTTTCGGGAGATTTCGCCTTGTCCTTGGACGATGATTTTTTGTCTTTTTTCTCTTTCCCGATCTTGAACACGTTCATCCGGTTCATGTCCGTCTCAGCTTCCTTACCGGACTCTCTGCCCGACTCTTTGCCCGCCTCCTGATGTTTGTCACGGTCGCCATCTTTACTCGCCGAACTGTCCGAACGTTTTGGGCTTTTCGAAAAAATGCTGAAACCTCCTCCGGACGTGGTCTATGCGTTCAAAGTAGGAATGCAGCATGCAGCATCAAGCATGAACATGAAAAAGAAAAATAACGCCGAAAATGAACAAAAAAAAATGTTTCTCAAAAACATTCCACCAGCTAGCTAGTATGTTGGAATATTTACGCTAAATACACTCTAAACTACAACAAAATATGCGCACAAATGTTGACCAAGCGTCAAAAAACTAGCGGAATTTTATACAGATTGGGAAAACCACAAAATGCCGACTAACTTACCTCAGAAGCCCGAAATGAAGATTATCTCGAGTCTTTACAGAATATTTTGTGTTCTATGATGAGTATGTGTAGGAACCTAGTGTTTATTTTTTGCCAAAATTACGCCAATATTTAGATAAAGAAGACAATTTTAGAGTTTCAGTAAGCGCAACCTGGAAATTCGAATTTTGAGGAATTTTCAACATTTTGGAGTGGAGAGTGGAATATTTTGTAAATCACGTTAGCTCAACGGGTGGCGTAGAAACATAGAAAAAGAGAGTTTTGGATTATATTCCGACTAATGTACCTTTGATTTTGACTTCTTATCGGACAGGCTCGATTTATCGGGCGATTTCGATTCACGATCGGTCGGATGTTCTCGGTTCTCCTTCTCTTCGTCAGATTCGTTCGGCAGGCCGCTGCAGAAGAATGATTCAGCAATAAAATTGATTTTAGATATGTTTTCAGCTGATTATCAGTTTTGGGTGATTTGCTCACTTGGTTTTCTCGTCGATTTTCGACTCTTTTTTGGCCTTGCGACCGAAACCGTCGGTCGGGAGTACTGCGACACCACCTGGCGGTTTCTGTAGGAAACAGAACAACAGGGAATATTGAAAAGGACAAACGCGCAGATTGTCTAGTACCTCAAAAGGCCGTTTATCAGACGAATGGCTCAACCCGCAACCGCAAAATGGAGCGACGTGGCTCTCATGGCCGTCTCGAATGATTCGACGATCAAATCTTTTCAGCCAGCGGTTTCAGCCGTTAGTGGCGGTCTGAGTGCCGCTCAACAGGGCGGCTCCTTGGGCAGTTGGGGGTTGAGCCTTCCGTGAGATTCTGACCAAGGAAAACTGGCATAAAAATGATACATGTCGAAGCAAACTGCGAACACGAAAATACTGAACGAGACAGGGGAATGATACAACAGATGTAAGGGGGAAGAAATTAAGCACCACACATGCACAAAGGTCTGACAACATAAACACGCTTCACTTAAATATAGGTAAAAACACTGGGGACAATGGTGGGTAGGGGAAACTAACGAAAGAGGCAGCGAACAGACATTTGAATAAAAACTCAAAAAATGAGAGAAGAGAAATAGTCTATTCCACAATTAAGGTATAATTGTAGACAGGTTTCGGTTATTACACCATCATCAGTACTTAACAATGACAATTTCTTTCAGAGGAAGGTCTCGATAATCTTCTGGGGTAAACTCTACAACCTCTCGTACGCGTATGCCGCAATTACAATTTCAGTACATCTCACGTGACCAAAAAATATTTTGCAAGCAGTGCATCGTGAAAATTTTAAACTTCAAAGGCGAAAATTCGGCAGATTTTGAGGAAATTCGGAGAAAACCGAAATGCATCACTACCTGGAAAATTAGCTAAAAGCTTAGAAACAACCAAAATTTCAATCTTCGAGGTGAACTCGACTTTTGCATTACTCTCTACCTACAGCTTAAAATTTAGCCAGCAAAACAGGAGGAAACTGTAGAAAATTCGATACAAAATACGATGCACTTGAAGCGGGAATCAATCACCAGCAAGACGAAATACTCGGTCGAAAAATTACGAAATGAATCGAAAAAACAAAAAAAAAGAATAGGAAAACGCACACAGTAGAATTTCTCAGATTCGGATTTTTGATAAATTTGCAAACCTCGTGCGTACTGAATTCACCCTCTTCGCTGGAAATCGACGTGCACGAGCCGTCCTGTATGTACATGTACATTCGTGCAACGTGTGCGTTAGAAAAATTCTCAAAAAATTACGTAAATGGAAAAACAAACGGGGCGAACCGAAGATGAAGTCTTCAATGATAGGGGGATGGGATCGTACGACTGGTTAGAATGCAATTTTCTGGCTCGATAAAAAATTGTTACGTTACTCGGTTATGCAATATACATCATGAATGGTTTTAATAGGCTAACTAATGAAGTCATGGCAAGGTACGGAGAAAACGGAATGACGATCTCGCCGAAAATCAGAATTTTTAATTGAACGACGTGAAACTCAAAAAAAAGAAAAGCCGAAAAATGGTTAAGGTGTTAAAATGTTACCAATTGTGTTTTTCTCAGAAATTTACCTTGTCCTTTTTGGCTGGCGACGAATCGAGCCCGGGTACCCGCGATGGCGGATATGGCATCGTATGACGTTTGTTTCCCTGCTCGCGATTGGCCGCGTCGTTGTTTTGCTGGTGCAAAGCTGATGAAAGAATGTGAAAAAAATTAATTTAAGAATAATAATTTTTTAAATTTAAAAACCTAGTGTTTTGAATTTAAAAAAATTGCCTTAAAAATAGTTTTTTTAAATTTAAAAATATTAGGTTGTTGTTGCAACAAAGAAAATTGAACCGTTTTTTGGGGAAATTAAACTTGAAATTAACCAATTAATTCAGTTAAAATTATCCATTCTCATAACCAGATAATTTATTTTTATTCATTTATTCAATTTATCTATATTTGTTTGGTAGATGGTGGAATTGGAAATATTGAACAGAACATCCGATCAAAAAAAAAACATCGGTTTCTAGAATCAATGACGTCACAAAAGCCCCCATTACCGCAAAACGTCACAAAAACGTCACGATAATTTCCATCGGTCGAGGTAATACCTAAATCGAGATCTTCCAACGAATAAGTGGGCGAATTGTCGTCGAGGCCACCTTCAATAATGATGAATTACTGAACATTAATGATAAGTACTGACGTAATTAACAGAACTATAACATTGAATGATAGATCACGATCACGGTAAATTAATAAGAGCGCATTGACTAATGGACAAAATTGTGACCAAATAATCAACAAAAAATTAATAATTAGACCCAATTTGTAATCCAAATACTCAAAAAACCACTAGGGGGTCCATACTTGCACCTCTGCTAAAAAAATGAAAGATTTATGAAAAACCATTGAAAAATTACTTTAAAAATTATCGTATACGTAACAATTAAAATTAATACCTATGTATTACAAAATTGCTAACAAATTTTTGGATAATCAATATGAGCACTGACTTACGATAGGTAAGTACAAAATATTCATATCGATACCTTAAAGCACGAAAGGCACTTGTCCAAAAAGCTGATTTTTGGCGAAACGCAAAATCCAGTGATACCAATATCTCAAAATCAAAAAAATGGAAATGCGCCCTCTGTGCATTTAGGAATTGATATATCGTCAACTTACGATCGAGACTTCGAGTAACGGGGATTTTACGAGATGAGAGCGTCCTCTCGAAAGACGGCTGTTCTCGGTCGATGGGAATTTGCTTGGTTTGATACTGCGTCCTGCGGGAATAGCGGAAATTCGACGATAGTATGCCCGGCTTGACAGTGGCGTCGGGCGACGTTAAACTGTGAAGAAGAACCATTGAGGAAATCGAGCGACAGAAAATTGAGCGAAATTCGAACGATTAATGGGAAATTTGTAAATTTTCCCGCCATTTTCCACTCGCTTTGACTTACCGGAAAAATGTGTGATGCTCGACGGAAACTCGCCAGAGTTTTTTGGCAGCGCGGTGACTCGGTAGTTTGAACCTGTGAGGTAAGAAACCAATTTTGTAGACTTACATTTATTTGTTCTTTGGATTCAGACGTTTCGGTACGTTTTGAAAACGGTGAGACGTACTTTGGTGGGAGGAAGTGAGGAAATTCATAATTTTCGTACTCACCCGATCGTTTGTTCGTACTGCTCGTATTCCCCGGGCCGTATTTTCACGTAGAAATAATTCCGCTTGTAGGCGATTTTGAGGATTTTCGGCCACGCGAATCGGTTGATTCTCAGCCTGGGGAATGCGGAAAGAAATACCGTCATAAGAATCAGATCAAAAAATGACAATTTCAAAAACAATTCCAAAATTTAAAAAAACTATAATTGTTTTTATCAAGTTTTTATTAAATAAAAGAGTTAAAAATTAAATATAATAAAAAATTAAAATAAAAATTAAATTTTAAGAATTTTTTTCGAAAAATTGTTTATTAAAGTACGAGTGGTTTTTAGGTAAATTTTCAAAAATCAACCACCGCATTGAATATTTGAAAATTTTCAAAAATAGACCACCCAAGTCAGAACGTCGAATTCTGGCATTTCAAGCCAATTTAAGAACTAACTATTTTGGGAATAATTTTTTTTTTAATTTATTTTTGAACAACGAAAAATTGTAAATTTATCGTTCGACTGCTTACTTGTCATTGTAGACGAGAAGTCCCGTCGAGCATACTCCGATCGTGATGTTGACACCTTCGGAATCCTTGGCCGGATGCAAATCCACGCCGTACATGGCCAATTTTTTGGCATTCTCCAAATAGTGCAGCTCCGCCTCCGATGGAGTTTGGCCCCTGAGCAAAAAAAAAAGACAAAAAACAAAGGAAAAAAATTAGAAAAAGTTCAAATTTAAATAATTACGTTGGATCGAGTAGGTATCCGATTTAACGCATAAGAAAATACAAGATTTAAAAAATAAAACGAAAAATAAATAAAAACTGGGCAAAATGTACGATGTTTCAAAAACTCACTTGTGAATTTTATGCAGTTCCATAACTTTAGCTTCAAGTTCCGGCGTCTGGTTCGGTGAGAAACGAAAGTCCTGTAACATAAGAACAATTGTTTATTAGTTCGTTTATTTAATAAAAACAATTAGACACTATAATAAAATTTATTGTAATATATTTAATATTTATTTTGATATTTAATATCAAAAATTCACCTTGAGGTAAGACGGGTCGGTGTACTCGTCCGAATTGAAGTCGCCCAATTCGGATTGCACCAAATAAGAGCCGAGCATCGCGTGCGTAGCGAACGAACATGCCAACCTAGAAATGAAATTTAGTTTTTTTTTTTACTCCAACCTTCAGGTGGAATTTACAATTTTGGAGGAAATTCAAGAACTAAATTTAAAATAAATGAAAATAAATTTTTTTCAAGGCTCACTTTTCAGACAGGATGTCATTTCGGACTTGCAAGCACAGCTGGTACCTGAAAGAGTAGAAAATACCAAATCAAACGTAGGTAACAGTTACCTATCAGTTACTGATGAACAATTTGCTGAAAAATTTTATTTTTCATCGACAAAAAATATTTTTTCAATTTTTATACGACTAGAAAAAGTAGAAAAAGGGCAACTTGCCTGGTGATGTCTTCCTGGAGCTGCGTCGGGTCCGGGGGGTAGAATTTCACTTCGAAACTGAGCTTCCATGGCTCAGCTGAAACGGAAAATTGAATTATAATTTGTTATAATTATCCTAAAATTTGCCACTAGTCATCAAAACCTCATTCAGAGATGAACATCGTCAAAATCCTCATCAGAGTAAATGAAAAACAGAATATGAGCAAGGCGCAAAATTAGAACGAAACTCAAAATTATCGATGACAGACCTTTGAAGAATTTCGAAACTCTTTTGTCAAGTTCGAGCCAATTTCTCGGATCGCCCTTTTCTTCGTAGATGAGACCGAAATAGTCGCGCTCGACGAGATTCAAATGTTCGCAGACTTTGTTGAACAGCTCCTCGCCCTTGGCCTTTCGCTGTTCGAAAAGGAGATAATATAGGTACCCTTTATTAAAAATAATAAAATAGGTACCTACCTTTTCAAAATTGAATTTCTAATTACCCAACATTTTCAAAATCAAATTTCTAGGTACCCTGCATTTTCAAAATTGAATTTCTAGGTACCCTGCATTTTCAAAATTGAATTTCTAGGTACCCTACATTTTCAAAATTGAATTTCTAGGTACCCTACATCTTCAGATTAGAATTTCTAGGTACCCTACATCTTCAGATTAGAATTTCTAGGTACCCTACATTTTCAAAATATAAATTTCCAATTTTTTGTGCTCGAATTCGAATTGTTTTCCCTTCGTGACTCATGCTCATCGAAGGAAAATACGAAAATCGTATACACCGGATGAGATTTCGATCTAGAATTGGTAAAACCGGTGGCCCCTTGTAAAAAATGGCTGTCATGCAACCGTTTGAGACACGCACCAACCATCACGTCAAGTATTGATCCGAAAATGACGCTTTTGAGCTGGAGAGAGAGGCAACTTTGAGGGAAAATATAAAATATCGAGAAAAAAGAAACAACACAGGAGGTAAACGAATTTGAAAAACTTCCAGCATGCTCGAGAAAATTCAAATTTCAAACAATGATGAAAAACTGGTATTTGTACCAAAAGACAGACTTTTTCGGCCGTAAACGATAATAGTTATCTTTTTTTTTTGTACAAATACCAGTTTTTTAACATTTTTTGAAATTTGAATTTTTCGATCATGCTGAAAGTCTTTCAAATTTATTTACCTGCATAATTATTATGCAAAAATTTTGTCGAAAATGATGATTAAGCAGTAGATTAAGCACTCCGCAAGCTAGTGTCTTAACCAGTAGACTACCAGGCGACCGTCTGCCGAATTATTATTTTCCCGAGGGTTCGAATTTTGGACATCATCTGACGGCTCATTATTTTTGGAGATTTCAGTACACCTCAACGTAATTATTCCTGTAAATTAATACTTATTTCGCCATTTTTACGGTTTAATTTTCCCAACGGTATCCAGAATTGGTACTCACGTCAATATTGAGCTCGTACGTTTCACCGTCCAACAGGAACACTTGAACGGCGGCCATCTTGAATTTCGGTTCAGTCTCGGATTCGGTTCGATCTGATCGCTCTTAGGATTCCATAGCTGACAGCTCCGAGAGTCTGGAATATAAAGAAAAATTTCAATACAACAAAATGTAGCGTCATTTTGACTTTTTCTGAAGATGCTGAAGGCAGTGCCTGACCTAGGCCAATGGGGAGCGAATTAAGTCATCCATTAAAGGGGATCGAGTCCTTTCATTTTCTAATCTCCTATGCCATTGAATCTGACATGGAGTGATCCTGATAACAAATATTCTCCTCTCCCGATAGCTTGTGATAAATTATGTACTACGCATAAATGATGCTGGTACGCGGCAAAAAATACATGAGGTTCTCCAAAAAAAATGATATGGAGGGATTTCGTTTTCAAAAAGCCTGATACAATACAGTTTTTTTTTTGTTTTTTTTTTGTAAATTCGCTGGGAAATCTCGTTTTTCAAGGACTCGCGAATCCCACGGCGTCTATTCTCAAGTGATGATTCACATGAGTGTTAGTGTAAGTGTAATGACTTCCTCTCGTTGAACACGAGCCTGAGAAATGGCTGGAAACGGACGAGGGACCAGGGGAAATGTCATTTTGAACATTCGTAAGCGAGCTATTCTGCCGTCCTTAGTTAAAACGTCCTATCTCATTTTTTTCGCTTTTTGAGTTAAGGACGTGGTTGTATAGATTTTGACATGACGCGTCTGATGGGCCAGGTTAGAAAGTCCTATCTTCATTGGAAAGGACTGAAAAATGGCTTTGTCCTATCTCACTTTTGTCAATTTCCGCCTCCATCCAAGAACAGAAAGTCCTAACTTGGTAGTCCTAGGCTAAAAAGTCCTAAGTAGCAGAAAGTTAGGACACTTTGACCTTGTATAAGTGAAAAAAATCAGTAACTTGTGCTAGAATAAATCGTCCTAAGTCAAATAAAGGAGGTCTCAAATAAAGGAGTTAGGACTTTCTGGCCTAGTGAGTAGCAAAGCTGTGTCTGTCATGGATGTGGGCAAGATATTCATCTTCGAATACTGAGTTCCAAAAACTACTACTACTAGGTTAAAAAGTCCTATCCTAGGTATAAAAACCAATGTCGAACGTGGCCTAAGGCACACGACAAGAAAACGAACAACAACAACAAAGTCTTATCTTCGACTTCTTGCACTTCAATTGATAATTTCTACCTGTTGGTTTAATATTGAGGTTTGTTGACAACTGACAAAGTTGGGGGGTGATGTCAAGGAGCTATCGTGAAAATTCCAAATAGCTAGGGTTAAAAACGTGGACGGTGCAAATAATCTCACTTAACCGCGTTTTTCTCGAAACGCAAAAAACTGAGATAGGACGTTTTAACTTAGGACGGCAGTATTGTTGACAAGTGAGTTCAGCAGCTTGAATCCTGAAAATTGGAGAAAAATCTGATTTTCAATTTTGATACAAAAAAATCCATGGGATCATCGCCTCGATAAATTTTGATCAATTTCTTTGAAAAAATCGACAGAATCTGCAAAATTTCAAAATCAAAAATTTTAGAGAAGGCGAACAAATTTTCCATTGCTGGCTGCGCAAATGGAGATGACTTTGCATACAAACACCAATGAGATTTGATGGTTTCAACCTCGACCAATCAAATTAACGAATTGTCCCGACCCGGCGACCAGCTTTTGGATAGTGAAAGAGCGCCAGAAAAAACCATTTTCTTGACTCGAGGAGATGCGCAAGAAGTTGTTTTACCAGTACAACTCAAAATATCATTTTTCCAAAAATTCAACTTACGAGGTTTTGGTGGTTCACTGTCTTTTTTGTGTGTTTTGGAGGTTGTTTTTCAAATGTGTCACTTGGGGCAGGGGGTGCCAGGTTCGAACCCTGCCGGAGAGGAAATTTTCGGTCACAATTTGCGGTTTTGGTCGGTATGCGCCGAGCAAATACCACTGAAGTTCCGACATTTTCTCAAGAACACCATGGTTTTTTCAATTCGATAGTCTTAATTTCGAATTTCGGAAAAATCTGTTACAAGTACGTGATATTTGGAATATTCAAGCTCGCGAGTCCTATTTTCGCCAGAACACGTCATCCGCTAGTGTGCGTTTACATAGCGAGATTTACACAGGAATCAACTGATAAGGGGCCGAGCCGATAAAAAACATTATCGGATTTGACACTCTTGAAAAAAAACAAACAACAATCTTTACATTTCGCAACTTTTCATGGGCAGGGGCGATTGAAGTTTTGAACAGTTGAAGGTTCATACGTAGAGCTTCGATACATGAAAATATCGATTTGTTCATTTTTGAGGTTTTCTTGAGTTATGAAAGTATGAATTTATTACAGTGGGCACGTGATTGTGATTTTATTATGTGTCGTCACCATCTAAAAACAATAAAATTGAAACGAAATAAAATTAAAAATATATCTGTTTTGGCTCAAACGGCTTGTAGAGGTCAAAAATGTAGGAAATGTTGAAACTCACAGCATGAAATAACGATAATTATTTAATATACCATTCTCATGAGTTTAAAATAGGTTTATGTGATCCTTCGCACAGGATGCGCCTAAATTAATTTGGCACATTTTACTGGTAATATCTAAAAACAAACAATACAAGATCAAGAACGCTCAAATCTGTTCATTTTTGAGGACAGGAAAAAATTAAAAACACTAAAAGTGCCAATATTTTGGAAGTACCAAGAATAATCGAAGTTTCGACCAAACAGGGTGAATGTTCTTGCCCGGACGAACACTTCAGTCCAAAAATTTGAAAAAGGTTGAGAACTGAGGGAGGTATGACCTTTTATGTTGTGACGGACACAAAGAGACTTCTTCAGAAAAACTCAGTAAACGACAATGGGTACCTAAACGTTTTTGCTGAGCTCAGTTCAGATCTTCAGTTTTAGGACAGAAGTCGAAGAAAAAGAAAATCGAAAAATATTTTCAAAAATCATTGCGCCGGTCAGCGAGGCTGAGGTAATGACACTCGCCCGAGCCCTTACCCCTTTTATGGGGTACGCCTCGTTCTACGGGTCCACAATTACCGTGGCCACCGGCCTCAAAAGATCTCTTATCGAAAAAAAACCGGTCGAGAAGACACAAGGAGAGGAAACGGAGAGGAGTGAAAATGAGTTCGTTTGTGTGTGCCTAACCTGAATAACGTCACCTTCGATCGACATGGTTGCTACCTGTTTGTTGGAAGATTTCAGTATTAACGATCCAGATATCTAAATACAGTTTCGAGATAAAGAAGCAGCGCGCGTAAATCGTAGCGTGAAAATTTTTCGAATAAAACTCAAAACGTACGCGAATGAAAAAAACGTCGTCGATTCGAGGGGTTTTTGCTCGACGATTCTGCTGGCGGGAATCGAACCTCACACCTCCGGTATATCGGAATCAAATCAACGAGCGAAGATTGAAAAGCCAATTTGGGAGGTTGAACGGAATTCAGAAGTTGCGAGGTTCGATTGCCAGAGCAGTTTTCCGACTTCCTCTCCAATTTCAATTTCGTTTTATTTGAGGACGTAGCTCATATCCACGTACTTGAGAACGAATGTGGATGACATTTTCAACAACTTAACATTTTTCGACATTTTTCTTCTTCGCTGTCAGTTTTCGCACTTTTTAACCGACTTAAAAAAACATGGAGGTTACTCAAATTGACTCGCCGCTTTGACAACCTTGGATGTGCCTGTAGGGAATGGAAAAATGTCCAAAAAATGTTCCAAAAATCGGCAATTGCCACATCGGCCGCAAATTGTTTTGAAAAAAAAATCCCTCCATTTCCCGCAATGACCACGAAACGGGAAAAACGAAGATGGGAAAGCATAAAGGGAATTAGCCAGGCGGAACTACCGTTAGCGACCTGTCAACCGTTGTCATTCGCTGTCAAGCGTGGGAGGGAACCGAAGCCCGACTTTCCTTACCATTGAAATGAATTGATTTTGAAAACATAACAAGGTTGTCCCAAGATTTTACTAGTGATTATCAGGCATTTTGATAATTTCTCAATCGGCTACCTGCATAAGAGAAACACGTAGAACGTACGGTTCATTTTTGTAAAAACGCAAAAAGTCAATTTTGAAGGAGATGCCGTAGGTTTAGAATTTTTTTAGTATTTTCCCCGAGTTTCCCGCTTGATTAACTATATAATGGGGCGGCTTTCCCGAGAAATATAGAATTTTTTTTTTGTCTAAATCAGTTAACCTCGAATTTCTCGAGCGATTTTCTCTATTTCGCGTTTTTGCCAATTAAAGGGAGTTCTACAGAACAGATTTTGAATTTCTTAAGCTTGTTGAATTCCTTGAAGTTTTACACTTGTTTCAACCCCAGCAAGTCGAAATAGATATCGTTTTATTGGTCAAAAACTGGTGAGAAGTTCAATTTTTGACATTTCAAAAAACTAATTTTTAGAACCTTTGAAAAAAATTGTAAAACAAAAAATAAAAACATTTTTGGGTAGCTTTCGAATCGGTACATGACATGAACAATTGACGATTCCAGAACGAATTTACTACTCTCCAGGACCGAGAAAAATGCAACGAACCAATTTCGTATGAAAAATACAAGGAAAATTTTTGAAAAAATTGAGGATTTGACCTCGGGGTTTCTTGGCACGAATCTTTAGGTATTGACTAAAAATACGTGGAACTTGACGTTTTTCGAGATTTTGGTCGACATGGTCAATGTGAGGGGTAGGGATACGGCCAAAATCGCGTTTTTCACAGTTTTCTCGGTTTTACGCCCAGAGTTCGGGTTTTAGGCAAAAACTTGATAGAGAAGAAAATGTCGGGCGTTAAATTTCCTATCAGATACGTTCCCTGCTAAATCCTTATTACGTATTATTAACACGAGTGGGTCCGCATTTTGGCTCACGACTGCGAACCGGCGAATTTGGCTATGAGATAGTGGAGGTTTTGCGTAATAGCCCCTGGAATCGGGCAGACAGAAAATCAGTACGAGGGTGTATGGTGGGTGGGGTAGAAATGATCAAATTTTCGATCGCGTGATTCCGATGGATTTTCTCAATTTCTATACAAATTTCGACTTCTCCTCGTTTTCATGATTTCTCAAGTGAGGCAAAATTAGTCGAGCTCAAAAATGAGCGCTTTCGATCGCTCGGCCCTCCTTAATGAGGGAAAAATGGAGAAAAAGTGATGTCGTGAAGTGATGATCGGAGGAAGACGAAAATGCCCTTAGGTATCGTTTCGAATATTTTCACCTATCCGACGCGTGATACCGAACGAAAATAAACGCAGGAATGGCCGGAATGTTCCATCTCGTCAACAATGATGTCACATTGATGAGATTCGGCCATTGTCATCGGCCAGAAAGGCCTGACTAAATGGGTCAGTTGGAAGGAGGGCCGCGTGCATAGGCCAATTGACTGGATGTCACATAACTCGGCGTCGAGGAAGGCCGAGCAATTGCGTGAAATTGGGCCCAATAAGAAAGATGAGTCTCGTTTATGAGAGGATCGAGATTTGAAATCCTTATCCATCGCTAAGGGAAGATCCGACGGAAAAGAGAAAATTCGTAGCGAGAAGATGGAAAATATCACGATACTTCCAATTTTCACTTATAAAACCCCAAAATAAACTGAGTATCCCTTGATTGTATGAATTCCCAGGTGATTTGTTCAAATTCTTCTCATAAACATTTTACTCAAGAATCACTTCCTGAACGAGTGTTCGCGTGCCGGTCTGAGAGCATGTACAAAAACGACCATAACTCCTTCAATTTTCACTTTTTTTCGAAATTTCTTGAAGTGGAATGTTCGTCCCGGAAAGACCTATCACCCTGTTAAACTAACTTCATACAACTCACAGTACATACGAAATAAGCACTTCCAATGTTTCCCATTTTATTTTTTCCGGGCCGCAGAAATGAACCATTTTGGGCGTTCTTGGGCTTGAAATCTTATTCTTACCTAGCAGAAAATGTGGATATTACGTATTCCGGTAACATGACGGATCTTGATTTTAGGCAGATTTCAAAATTTGTACGGTGCATTTTTTGACATTTTTGACCTTGATGCATCCTAGTATTTGAAACAGTATCGATTTGATTCAAAAACTCGCGTACCATTACAATGGAAGACTGTTTTTTGACATTTTTCACACTAGCAGTCGAATTCAGTCAAAATAGTATCAACTTGGTAAGTGTGGAAATCGCTAATTTTAGCGATTGCCCTAAAATAGTTCAGGTAGGATAATCAAGCCAATGGATAATCAATATGATAATAATCAAGCCAACCAATTTGTTTTAGCCAAAACCATATAAATGATAACTTGGAACCGTCAACGCTTGTTCTGTCAAAATCATATTGACTAGCTGCCAATTTAAATTCATGCACCTGGCTAACAGAACATAGATGATTATTTGCCTTCGTGTTTCAGTCATATCGAAAACATCTTTCACTGATCCTTCATCAACAGATGGTCATTTCTGTTGTCATCCTTATCAAGCACTAACAAGCAACACAACGCGACACGTTATTCCATATTGTAATTTCACACATTTCACTTTGCCGATTTATTTCGATGTTATCCTGTTCATTGGCAAGCACAAAGATGAGCATGCAATAGCAAAAATTCAATATTAGAACACTCTCGATAGTTTACCTGGAAAGACGACGAATTCCGTTGATGAACGAAGCCTGTTCTGTCAACTGTGGAAGGCCAATCTGAAAAATCACTCACGTTTAGATAACTAGGCACACTAAACTTCCTTTTCACTGGAATAAACCTCGAATTTGACTAAATATGAACACCCTTACGAATACAGACTAAACATCATCCGAAATTGACCAATGGATAGTAAACAACTTTTGACATAACCAAACACAAACTAGGGTCGAGCTATCGGGTCGAGAAATAACGCGGAAAACGTAGCCAGTCGGCGGGAATTTGGCAAAAACTACGAAAACTCACCGATCTAAATAAACTTTTCCGCGAAAAACACGAAATTCCTGTCGAAATTTTAGGGAAGACTGAGAAGAAGGCGGAGTTGAATCGAAAAAATATAGGCGTGCCGTTTAGGTCATAAGGGAAGCGATGCATCGACAAGGAATCAATCGATTGTGATACTTTCGATATTCGTAGAAATTTGCTCGATACTATAAGCATTGACAACTCGAAAGTTTATTGGACAATATGAAATTCATTGGATTCAATATCGGCGTACCAAAGTTAATTTTTTCTGCGCTAATGATCTGGCGTCGTCGAATCGTCTAAAAAAACGTCCTATACTCATGACTTTTGGATTTCAGTGCCCCCTGGGGACTCTAATTTATGCCCCTTCCCAAAGAGGCCAACACTGGTGAAAGTGCTTGAGTAGATGAAGCTCATTTTCATGTACCAAGCAATGTCAAGTTCCATGTTCAACCTACAACCTGATCGGTAGTCCATCAGGTGAACAGTTTGATCTTGGCAGAATCTTCATTTTCAAAAGTTGCATAAGTACTAGGTATACTTACCCAATTCCTCGTCGTGGTTTTATTCAACTATTTCATGGAAATAAAGTCCTCTTGAAATTTAACATTGATGAATTTTGTTTTTAGTTTTCGATACACCGAAATAGCGGTAAATCGATTGCCGACGGCGTTGGGTATGACGTGAAAGTGGGAGGTGCCCGAGGAAAGAGCCCCAACCCGAGGCGGAGGCAGACGGAGACGAATCGAGGACTCAGATCGCTGTATCGTTCCGCCGAAAAAAATAGTCCCACATAAAATATCGAATATAATATTTCGACGCGAATTAAAAGAAGTAGGGTAGCAAAAAGTTGTCTGGAAAGGGCAATAAATTAATTGTAGCCAGCGGACATTAGTCTGCAGATCCTTCAAGTAGCGTACATACAATTAATGAAGGGACGGAGTACAAGGTATTTGTGTACGTGAGCTCATAAGGCGGCATTCCAACAAGTTGAACGAATGCGCACGTAACGGCTGGGAGGCCGAAAGTGCGGAAAAGGCACGACTTTCCTTATTTCCAAAATCAAGATTCATAAGGCATAGACATTTTGTAAAGGTACCTGATAGACCTCAAATGAGAAAATTTTAAATAAATTAATACACAATGCAATAATTACGTGCCCCATAACCTGTTAATTTTCCGAGGCTTTCTGTTTTTTTGCTGTGATTTTGGTAGATTGACGTGGGGCGACTCTTGATTCTTTGAAAAGAAATGTGACTGTTGTAAACTCTCTAATCTGTTTTTTTTTTTTTTGGTCAAATTTAAAAAATGAGTTGCTCATAAATAATTATTGTAAATCCGAACATGGAGTTGTGAAATATAGAATTTCCCACTACCCAGAAGGTGTGTCCATATGGCTGAAAGGATCTGAAAGGATAATTAAAGATAATTAAAGATAATTAAAGGATAATTAAAGAAAAGCGCTTGCATTTGGCCCACGTAGAGTAGAAAGACGAACGAGTTGTGGCATTGAAAAATAATTTTGCGTCTATCATTGGAAATGTCTTCAACACAAAACTTATAACCTCCTCGGGTTTACAATGCTCAATTACTGTCACTCTTGCATCCGTACCATGTTTTGATTTCGTGCGTCTGCGTCTCGCATCGCGTCTTCAAGTCAGTGTTTTCGTTTTCATAAGTCAAACCAAGTTTATTGAAATTTGTATTTCTCTCCAACTATTTGCTAAGTACTTATCGTTTCAGGTACCTGAGTAATTAAATTTGTAAGGCATTCGCGTTACTTACTACGATGGCTCAGTCCGTTGAGGTCGTCGAAGAGGACGCAGCAGATTTGCAGTTTCCTAAAGGTAACTTGAACCTGTTTTTTACTGATCTCGTTGAAAAATTATGTTTAAACGGCCTCCAACGTTTTAAACTCACTCCACGATGGTTGATTTCGTCGATAGAATTCGAAAACGCCGAAACTCTGCTGATCTCCGAAGTCCACATGCTCCTTTCGCATAGAAAGGCTCAAAACGAAAGCGCCGAAGAGGAACAGGAGTTTTCCGAGGTTTTCCACAAAACGTTCACCTATACTGAACGGTTTCGGAAGTTCAAAAATAAAGAGACCATCGCTTCTATTCGGAGGTAACTTTCAAATTTCGATGTTTTCAAAATCTCATTTCCTCGGGTGTCAAGAAGATGTTTGTAGCATAAACGCTTCTCTATGTAACACACCTAATATATTTTCATCTTCCGTAGCCTTTTAACGCAGAAGAAATTGCATAAATTCGAACTAGCGGCGCTGGCGAATCTCTGTCCAGAGATGCCCGAAGAAGCGAAAGCGCTCATACCCAGGTAAATGCTCGACTTTTTGTTTTCGAAATGTCCGAAAAAGCTGCTCTGAAGTAACGAATCACCTGTTGTTTTCTATTGTTTCAGTTTGGAAGGAAGATTCGAAGACGAAGAATTGCGGCAGATACTGGACGATATTCAGACTAAACGCAGCTTGCAATATTAGTTTTTCGTGTCCGATTTTTATTGTTTTTACTCCTTGTATATAAAAACAGTTTTTCATTCGTAATTCCATTTTAGAAAATAAAGAATATTCCATTTTTCTCGTATCTCACTACAAACTCAAGCGTTTGGTGACATCTCCCAACCGATCGGTCCACCTGCGTCTACCAAATCCCGCAAAATGTTGGGAAACAGACGTATTTTGAAATTTCTTGAAATTTCACATTTTTGGAACTGGAACGTAAGCTGGAACCGTTCCAACTGAAACTGGAACGGTTACACTTGGCTGTCCCAACGTCGATAACATTTCTGTTTATAGAGACATTTTCCGATTCATCGAAAAGTGCAAAATTTGCATTTAATGCAAATCTAAACTCAAAATTCCCGCATACTTGAATTTCTCAATCGAAAATCACCTCCTAGAGAATCATTGACGTATTCATTCAGAAGACATCTGTGTCTCACAGTGCAGAAAATCCACATATTGGAAGACAGCACTTCCAAAACAACAACCACACTCACAGCTCTTGATTCTCGTTGGCAACACAGGAAACACACACACACTTTCACTCCATTCCGAAATACAAAACAAACAGTATCTCGACGATGAAACTGCAATACTGCCCAATTCAAAGCATCGTGTTTTTTGGGGGCGTCTGGGTTGCCTACTTCTCAAAACTCGGATTGGTGGCAACTTGGCAAATCACGCGTCCATAGATTGCATGGCAAACGAATTGGGCAGTATTGATTCTACACCGTCGATCTATTTAGGTATTCCCTATTCAATAATTTTCTTTTACTGTATTCGTTGGCCGATTTCGAAGAATGAGCTTACGTTAATCGGTGAGAATGAGTATAAATTACGTAATTATAAGTACAGAGTAAGTAAACGTAATATCAAAATTGGTAGGTCTGAACCTACTTCCATGAAATCTTCTGATTTCTTACCCCATTTATGGTTCTTCCTATGCAGGTGCCCAACTTGAGTTTTTTATTTAAATTCTATCTGCTAAACCTCACGTCCGAACATCTTTTTTGAGAATGTAGAATAGCTGTGATCGTATCAAGGTACCTACTCAATTAGGTATTTACGTAATAATAGGTACCAGGCCAACGCTGATCCTGAATGTTTAATCATACTAGGGCCATGCATTGAACCTTCCTGCGCACATATAGTGGCTTTGTAATCTATCTCAAACCAGCCAATGGGAGTGCCTCGGTTCTTTGGAGATGCCACCTCGACCAATCACTGGCTGAGCAATGCCCACCTCTATTTTAATCTCACTTTCCAGCTGTTTCGCCCAGCCCAGGACTGGCTCTAGAATCCTTGCCTGATGTGTCAATCCAGTAATCCATCGGGAGTTCTTTAAATTCTTGCTGTGATGGAGTTCCCGGATGCATCTGGTTTGACGCCATCGCCTTCGCCCGACGGCTTATCCGGAGACGAATTGTCCGATTCGTCTCCTTTGCCGTCCAATTTCATCAATGCTGAGAATTACATAACGATAAAAGAGGTAGATATAAGTTTCCAATCTATTTCCAGCATAGAAGAAATAGAAGGAAGGTCCATTCTGTAGGAAGCCGTTTGAGGACGTGACTTGTGGCGGTCTCTAGCGGTAAACAAATGGAACTTATTAGTACTGAGTAATCCGTTAGAGGTCACTAGTGTTGTTTTCCACTGCTAGCTGGAGCTCCTAGCGTGGTGGCTCAGGTGCTAGCGTGCCGGCCTCTCATGCGAGAGGCACCAGGTTCAATTCTGCATCAGAGGAAAATAATTTTTGCCTTGCTGATGATTTGAAACGCTATCTATTGGTTGGTGAGTCCAACAATTTCCTAACAGTAGCTTCGTTAGTCCCAAGCTAGATAGCTCTGCTGGAGAGAATGGTTGCTTGCTTTTTGTCGGTTGAGTGGACCTTTCTTCTACTGCTTCCATACATAGCTTCTTCGAATCAGATCATATTGCCACTTAACAATGGTTATTGACGTTTCCAGGGTTGCCAATCTGCGTTCACCATTGAAGAACTGTCTGAAGCTATAGCTCGTTGTAAGAAACTGGTCCTCGAAAGCGAGCAATGTTCCGAGGAGAGGAAATGGTTTGTCAGAAGGCTCATCGAACTCCGTCATAGGTTGGTACCCATTCTTGGTGGCCAGTCAAACTGTTGGTCATGGCCTCGAAAGGTACACTGGTGTCATTAGTCGGGGCGGCTCATTAAACAACTAAAATTTCAACATTGAGCCAGGCATTGATTGTCGAGGGTTGAGTGTCCAAGTGTTGAGTGTCAAGGATGAGCCAGGCATTGAGTGTCAAGGGTTGATTGTCAAAGTGTCAAGGTTGGGCCAGGCATGGATTGTCTAGGGTTGAGTGTCAAGGATGAGCCAGGCATTAAGTGTCAAGGTTGGGCCAGACATTGATTGTCAAGGGTTGAGTGTCAAAGTGTCGAGTGTCAAAGGTTAAGTGTCAAGGTTGAGCCAGGCAATCACTTGACCGTAGAAGGCGGTGAAAGAGGTAGCCCGTTGTAGAGAGAATAGTTACTACGGTAATTATCTAACTGACGAAATATCGTATTGATACAACTACAAATTGTTCAGATTGGAGCAAACCAAGGAAAACGCCAGCTCGAAATCCTCACCCGAAATCGAAGAGTCGTTCGTTCGCCTCGGTCACAATCTCAAAATTCAGTCGCCTCCCGTCCCGTCAACGAAAAAGGTTTACTGCGATTTTTGCTGCGGTTCGATATGGAATGTAGTCCAGTCCTTCTATCGTTGCATTGGTTTGTCGATTTATTTGTAAACCTAATCATTCCTTTTGATAAAAAAATATTTTTTTGCCATTTTTTCTGCTCCTTCTTTGAACAAAAAAAATCGCATTATTTTTTCAGATTGCCGTTACAAATGCCACGAAAAATGCGCCCGGCTTTTCCACAGGATTTGTCCCATTTTAACATTGTCGGAAAACCCTCGGTACGAAGATCGCATTTGCCCCGAAGAAGGCCTGGATAAGCAGGGCTACCGTTGCGCTGAATGCCAGACCCGCATCTCTTTCAGTATGTTGGCAAAATTATTGTTGTACTAACTTGTATCTGCGGACAGGAATTTATTTAATTGAGAAATATTGCTAGAAACTCAATACGATTAAGTTATTCTCTGTTCTAAATCGCCTCTGCCTTTTCCAGCCATTTCCAAAGGTTACCTGGGAAATCCTTTCTCTTCTGGTGAGTGTTTTGCCCCATTTTGTGAAACTATTAATGATGTCACTATTTATGAAGATCGATGTCATTTTTTTAATGAAAATTCATGTCATAATCGATGAAAGTCGATGCCATTATTGATGGAAATTGATGCACCTATTGATTTTTGATGTGATTATTGGTGATGAGAATTGGTATCTTTAGCGATACAAATCGACGTCAACTGTTCCAGGAGCGTAAGTGTAGGCGTTTGTAGGTGCATTGCGCATGCGCAGTATGGGGTTTTTTGTACTGTTTGTAAGCGACACAATCCATGCTCCTTGAACAATCCCTTCAATTTGCAATACAATTCGTTTTCTCTTCCCGTTACAGCAAATAGCTCTTTGGAGGCTCGAAAATGCGATTACACCGGCAAATATTACTGTCAAAATTGCCACTGGGGCACCCTGAGTTACGTGCCGGCTCGTATCGTGCACAATTGGGAATTCGAGCCGCAGCCCGTCTGCAGAGCTGCTTATCAGCTTATCAAAATGTCCCGCTCTCGGCCGATCATCCAGCTCGATAGTAAACTCTATTCGCTCATCGACGACCTGGCTACTATCAAGGTAGATTTCTGAGATTTTTGAGCTCGAGCGCTTTCGCCCGTGGGGCCCTCTTCAGGAGCACCGAGAGGCTCGTCAGAAATTGCTCCTGGAGAGGGCCGTACGGCCGAAAGCGCTCGAGCTCAATTCCTGCCATTGCGGCACACAAAAACAACAGTTTTCGCTTTCTGACAGAAAATGCGAGAAGAGCTGATGCGGATGAAATGCTACATCGCGACTTGCAGACTGTCGCAGGAGACGGGCCTCTTCAAAGAGCTCGAATGGGGTAAAAATCTGATTCACAACAAGGAATATCTGAGCCTGGACGATTTGCTCAGCATAAAGAACGGGACTCTCATCGCCAAAATCGAAGCTATCCACAACCGGCTTCAAACTCATATCAAAGAAACGTGCGAGGTTAGTTCACTTTAATTCGACTTTAAATCTTCGAAAAACTGAAGTAGATTGGCGCGGGTGGGAAGATGGACCCTTAATTTAATATGGACCCCCTACTATGAGTAAGTTGGCACAACCACGCGTGTACTGAAGGTCCACGACTCCGGTCCAGAGTAGGGAAAACTGATTCCCACTTCAGGTAATCGGAATTTTCATTTCGTAATTTCAGGTCTGCAAAGGTCGCGCCTTCATATGTCTGAAATGCCCCTCACCCGAGCCGATCTTCCCGTTCGACTTGAACATCTACGTGTGTCCGCAGTGTCAGAATGTCCAGCATAAGCATTGCTGGCTAAAGCAGAACGATTGCCCCAAATGCGTCCGACGTTTGAAAGCTCAGGCTGAAGCCAATTGTTGAAATGTCAATTTACCAATTAGGGAGTGGATTTTAACACAGATCGCTGCTCAACCATGGTTGTTTTATCGGGGTTTGCTAGGTAAAAAAATGCATTACCTATTTATTAATTTGTTATTATTGAAATACTAAAATTGAAATTCAATCTTCCAAAATTCCAGGAATTTTACGCATCGTGGCAATCGTAAGTATGTGATTTGCTCCTAATATGAGCGAAATTGTATTTTCATATCCGAAATTTGTTATTAAATTGTTATCCAAATTTTGTGTTGTCGTTCCTCAGGAAGTTACCCGGTAGAAAACAGTGGAGAAACCTCAAAAAATACAAAATCGGTTCCGTAGGATTCTCTCAAATTGGCAAAAACGTGAAAAAGGAGCAATCGCATCAAGAAATTCGAGCTTTACCGATTTAAAAACAAAATTTCCTCGAAAAAAACCCCTATCCTATGGTAAATAAAGCGAGAAATCCGGGAAAAATACTTGAAAAATTCTAAACCCACGACATTACCTTCAAAATTGAGTGTTTGTGTTTTTTTCAAAAATGGACCATACCATGCTGACTCCTTAATCTTTTCCGATCGGAAGGTTGCATAAGTACATTATTTATGGAAGTAATGTACCAAAATCTTGTAGGTCAAGTTCAGTTTGCGCTTTAAACATTTTTCGGAAATATTTTAACCTTTTTACATATTTACCATTACTCTACAGTTCTTCTTGTCTTGCGACCCAACCGTCAGCCTTACGGAGGCAAACTGCTTCCACTGCAACTCTGGGGCCATGTCCTCAAAACTAGCATTCCATCTCCGAAAGGTAGATCATTGAGAGAAACCACCCCCTCCTCCATACGAGCATCATTTCAAAAAACTCAGTGCCGAGCACAGAAGCAAAAATGAGCAGGTTTTCACAAATAAGGTTTACACGAATAACGGGGTAAAAAATTTGTTTTGTAAAATAGAATGCTTCGACAAAAAACATGATATCAGCATATTTAGCCAAAAGTGTCCTCGATCGCAGGCAACAGCTCGCCTTCGGTAGTTACCGAAAATCCAGGCACTTCCGGCTCGACGAGTTTCATCTGGAGCTTCTCGTGCTGGATGTTCGACCTGTCCAGGCTCATCTGGACGACAACTCGGTCGAAAGCGTGGAAGACGATGTCTCCCGCGCTCTGCGTGTGATCGTCGCTGTTGTAGACGAACGGGCTCGGCTTCTTCTTGTCTTTCGACGTCAGGATGACGGTGCCTTCGAGGCCGAATTTGGGAATCAGAATCTGGAGGGCGTTCTTCTTGACGAAGAGAATGTAACCCTCTTCAAGTTCGGTCTTGTCGCGGAAGAAGAGGTGCGTGTGGAGAGCGACGGAGGCGCGGCTCGCGTACTGCGCCATGCGCTTCCGATAGTTGAGATTATTGCAGAGCTCTTCGATCTTGCGCTTGTCCAGCAATTCTGGATATGTGGAGTCGGCGCCGATGCAAGCGGCGAGCTGACGGTGGACGATGACGTCGGAATATCGTCGAATGGGAGACGTGAAGTGAGTGTATGTCGGCATGGCCAGCCCGTAATGGAAGTATAGCAGCTTCTGCAGCATGCCGGTGCTGAAGTACAACGCCTGCTGCATGCACCTGGTCGTCAGAATTCTGAGCATCGTATTGAAATAAGGATCCGCGGGTTTCACGGCATTGTCCAGACTCAAAGACAGAGCCTTTCCCGAAGAACAGTCGATCTGGAAACCTTGGTGTTCGGCCGCTTTGATGAGCGGCTCAAAGTTCGTCGGCGGAGGTTCCGGATGCCGTCTCAGGAGCGCGCACTCCGGGAATTCCTCGAGGATCTTCTCGGCGACGGAGACGTTGGCGAGCAGCATGAATTCTTCGACCATTGAATTGGTTTCAAGCATTTGTTTCGCGACTACTTCAAGCGGTTTGTGCGTAATTGGGTCGATACGGAACCGAATTTCAGGCGACGCCAGAGACAAAGCGCCGTTGTCGATACGTTTCTGTTTGAGAATCTTAGCCAACCGGTTGAGACTTCTGAGCGACTCGGCCAGAGGACTCCGGTCGTTCGCGTCGTTGATTTTCTCCTGCGCTTGCGCGTAAGTCATCGCGGCGGCGGATTTTATGACAGATTTATGGTACTTGGTCGATACTATCTCGGCTCCGGGAGTGATTTCCCAGACGCAGGAAAAAGCGAGACGTTCCTCCCCTCCTTGGAGCGAGCAAAGCTTCGAACTGAGCAGATCGGGGATCATGTCGATCCTTTGATCCGTCAGGTAGACCGTGGTGGCCCGATGGGCGGCTTCCTTGTCGATCGCGGTGCCCGGCCTGATGAAATGGCTGACGTCCGCTATGTGGACGCCCGCTTCGTAGTTGCCGTTGGGCAATTCGAAGCAATGCAGGGCGTCATCTATGTCGGTGCATCCCGGCGGATCTACCGAACAGATAATCGTATTTCTCAGGTCGACTCTTTTGGCGAGCTCCTCGTCGCTGATGACCCAATCGTTGCTGGGCAGGTCGGCTAGCACGGCCTCCGAGAACTTGTAGCAGGGAATGTCGTGCTCCAGAAGGAGAACTTCGTTTTCAGTGTCCTGATCGCCGATCTTGCCAAGAGCTCTGACGAAATGACCCTGAGGGTATCGCGAGCCGACGGGCCAACCGTCGATGGCGACGACGATCCGCTGATTTGCAAGCCGTTCGCTTTGCCTCGTCTCGATCCTGATTTTAGGAATGTGACGTTTCGAAGGGACGAACAGGTGCCGAGTATGGCCAGCGATCGGAGACACCTGGAGGATGCCGCAGAACTGCAAGTGCTTCCTGTTGACGATGGCTACGACGCGGCCGGTCGCCTGTTTGGCGGCGCTGTTGTCTTCGACGACCTCGTCCGCATCTTCCGACAGCACGACCAAATTCGACGGCGCCTTCCATTCGCTTTCGGGTAGAATCTCAATGACCACGGTGTCTCCGTCGATCGCCCTGTTCAAGCTGGCTTTCCCCTGCAGCAGGACGTCCCTGTCGTCCAGCTTGACAGTCGCTTCGAGGCAATTGTCGCGCGATGCGTAGAACGGCCCTTTGAAGAGCTTGCCGGCCTTCAGGCCAGCCTGTACTGCCGACGGTGCCAGGTGGGGCTTGAAAACTTGAGTCTGGTCCTCGTCCTTGAGTTGGCTCCAACGTTTGCTGCACAGGCGTTCGCACAAAGTCGGGCTGTCGGTGCCTTCAGCGTAATCGGCGAAAGACATGGCGGTCAGTCCCATTTCGACGGCTTTCCTTCGGTTTTCGCCGTCGTCCGTCAGCAGCACCGACTTGATGGTCGGCAGGTGGTTCTGGTACCACAATGCGGCGACGCGGATTGCTCGGTCGTTCCGGTCGTTCGACGATTCGCCGACGTTGCGTTCGACGTACGTCTCGTGGCGGTGCTCGTTGACGAAAACGTAGCACTTGCGACTCGAATCGGTGACGATAGCGTGAAGCCTCTTGTACGCCGCTGAACTCCTGTGCTTCACTTCTTCGAGGACCGTCATCAGGATGACTATGTTTGTCAAATGGGGATCCTCGAGGGCGTCTATCTGATCCAGGACGGCGTTCGTGTCCAGGAAGATGTAATGGTCGAATTTGACGGCGTCCGATTTGGACTTGGGCTCAGCGTCTAACACTTTTTCGGAATTTTTCGCCTTGCAAACGCCGCAAACCTGCGAGCCGCACCAGATGTCCTCGCGCAAGTAATGCTCGCGAACAATTTTCAAAATCCCGCTCCGCTTGTGGTTGCGGTAGTATGTCTTTTGTTTCAACATGATCTGTAGAAAGCTTCAGTCGGGTGAGTAGATGTTAAAACTTCCGCTAAACTCTCATATCTACATGAATTTACGAGAGTAACTCGAAAGAAACGCTAAGTCACTTACCCCAAATTCGAAACTGATCTGAGAAAACAACACAACCGAGTCAACAAGAGCAAGTGAGTGCAAAACGCGTGAATGCGATAAGATTCCAGTGATAGCATACTTCCATGGAAGAAGAAGCCATACTTCTCTTCTTCTCTGGGCCTTTAGGTTATGGAAGACATATCTTGTCGGTTCTTACATTGGATGCAGTGTTGCAAACTCGTCGAGTTGCTTTCGGTCTGTCGAGAACCGAAAAAACCTCTGAATCCGACTAAAAACCTCTGATTTTCAAAAAGTTTTGTTCTTAACTCCAACAAAAAAAAAAAGAATATAAAATGATCAAAGTCAGCTTCGAGATCAAATTCAACTTCGAGATCAAAGTCAACTTCGAGATCAAAGTCAACTTCGAGATCAAATTCAACTTCGAGATCAAATTCAACTTCAAGATAAAGTCAATTTGGAGATCAAACTCAACTTCGAGATCAAAGTCAACTTCGAGATCAAATCCAACTTTGAGATCAAAGTCAACTTCGAGATCAAACTCAACTTCGAGATCAAAGTCAACTTCGAGATCAAATTCAACTTCGAGATCAAATCCAACTTAGAGATCAAAGTCAACTTCGAGATCAAACTCAACTTCGAGATCAAAGTCAACTTCGAGATCAAATTCAACTTCGAGATCAAATTCAACTTCAAGATAAAGTCAATTTGGAGATCAAACTCAACTTCGAGATCAAATCCAACTTTGAGATCAAAGTCAACTTCGAGATCAAACTCAACTTCGAGATCAAATTTAACTTCAAGATCAAACTCAACTTCGAGATCAAATACAACTTCGAGATCAAATTCAACTTCGAGATCAAACTCAAGTTCGAGATCAAAGTCAATTTCGAGATCAAAGTCCTTGATGAAGTCAAGATGAACTTGACTTTTATCTCGAAGTTGAATTTGATCTCGAAGTTGACTTTGATCTCGAAGTTGAGTTTGATCTAAAATTTGACTTTGATCTCGAAGTTGAATTTGAACTAAAACTTGTCTTTGATCTCGAAGTTGAATTTGAACTAAAACTTGTCTTTGATCTTGAAGTTGAATTTGATCTCGAAGTAGAATTTGATCTAAAATTTGACTTTGATCTTGAAGTTGACTTTGAGCTCGAAGTTGAGTTTGATCCCGAAGTTGACTTTGATCTCGAAGTTGAGTTTGATCTCGAAGTTGAATTTGATCTAAAATTTGACTTTGATCTCGAAGTTGAATTTGAACTAAAACTTGTCTTTGATCTTGAAGTTGAATTTGATCTCGAAGTAGAATTTGATCTAAAATTTGACTTTGATCTCGAAGTTGACTTTGATCTCGAAGTTGAATTTGATCTAAAACTTGACTTTGATCTCGAAGTTGAATTTGATCTCGAAGTTGAATTTGATCTCGAAGATGAATTTGATCTCGAATTTGACTTTGATCTTGAAGTTGACTTTGAACTCGAAGTTGAGTTTGATCTCGAAATTGACTTTGATCTTGAAGTTGACTTTGAACTCGAAGTTGAGTTTGATCTCGAAGTTGACTTTGATCTTGAAGTTGACTTTGAACTCGAAGTTGAGTTTGATCTCGAATTTGAATTTGATCTTGAAGTTGACTTTGAACTCGAAGTTGAGTTTGATCTCGAAGTTCAATTCGATCTCAAATTTGACTTTGATGTTGAAGTTGATCTCGATGTTGAGTTTGATCTCGAAATTGACTTTGATCTCGCAGTTGAATTTGATCTGAATTTGACCTGTTTGAATGGAAAATTCGAAGAAAGACATTTTTTCATTAACGCATTATAATATTTCTGGATCGAACAGATCGTAAATTTACAAGCAGTAAACTTTCACAAAGTTGGTAAACACAAATGGACATAATTATGGGTTTTCCTAGAAAAATTAGGATTTATAAAAAAATCGAGAGGACAAATTTAAATATTGAAGAAAAATCTAGAATTAATTGTCTGAATTTCGTACAGAGTGCGAAAACCTACGAATATACCAAATTAATTAATTAAATTAATCCGTTAATTAATTATTAACAATTTCCCAAGATTTTTCAACTAGAGAATTACACTTTGGGAATCGCTGTATTCAATACAGAATTGAATAGGTACAGAATAGCATCGTTCTCGAAGATGTACAAAAATCAAGGTTCTGTAACAAATTTTCATCGTAGGTATTCAAATAGGTACATAACAGTCATGCGTATTACACGTCATAAAGCAAATTAGGCATCATGATTCTATCGGTCAATTTCATTTTTAACTTAAATCGGTTAAAATGAAATTATTCGATATTAAAAAATCAAATTTTACCAATTCAAATTTTTCGAATTCTTCCACATTTTTACAGTTTTTTTTTTGGATTTTTCGCTATTCACTTTTTTTCAATATTTCCCAATTCGGCTAGGAAAACCGATAAAATGTCCCTTAAAATAGAAAATTCTCCTAAACGAAAATGTCACTCGAAATGCATGGGACAAATTCCTATTTGATATTCCTGAGTAGCGGGTGCTCCACGAAATATCCGCCCTGGCTGATAAACTCCGCTCCCAATTTGATGACGGGCAGGTCGCGCGATACGACGCCGCCCTCCAGGAGTTCCTCTATGGTCCGCAGGATCCTGGGCCGCCGCTCGTTGCAGATGGCCACCGCCATGGCGACTTCCTGATCGCAGAACCGTATGCCGGAGCAGAAGGAGCGCGACGAGCGGGCAAGGACGGCCGTCATGGCGAGAACGTCGATCATCAGGTCGCTTATGCGGATCATGTCGACCTGCTTGAGCGGCGTTTCCGACCCGTAGCGCGTCAGGATCGTCTGAACCGCGTACTTCATCCTGAGCACCGTGTGCTCCAGAAGTTCCGCCGAAGAGTTCAACGACGGGTGCAGCTCCTCGTACAGTTTCAGATCGAGTTTCGGCCGGTCCCTCGACTGGCGCACGCTGTCGACGATCCGTCCCAAAACGAATCCCGGAAAATCCAACGGGTTCCTGGCCATTTTGACTTCCTTGGCCAATTCCCACGCGGCGTGCTGTACGCCGTGCATGGCCACGAAAAGGCGGAGCAGCGTGTGCGTTTTCGACGCCAGGACCGCGCCGCGTATTTCGTCGAGCAATTCGGCCCGGCCGAGCTCGAAACTTTTGCCGCCGAGGATTTCGTTGCAATTTCGGACGGCGTCGATCGCGGATTCGTAGCAGATCGCCTGCAGGGCCGCGGATTCCAGCGATAAATCCACGTCGTACTGGTCAGCCATGCCGGCGTACCAGTACAGCGTACTTTCTAAAATGTAAATGTCCATGCCAATTTTGGCCATTTTCTGCTGTACGAGTTCGGTTTGGGCGAGCGGCACGACGGCTTGCCGTCTTGTCTTGACGACGCCGTGCGCCTCGTTGAAGGATTTCTTCATCGCGTTGAGGAGGGCCGTCGTGATGAAGAATCTGTCGTGCACGATACAAGTCTTTGCCACTTCGAGGCCGTCGTCGATCTTGCCGATCATATTCTCCTCCGGCACGGGCGTCCTGTCGAAACGAACGCGGCCGATGCCGCAACCGCCGAGCGCGTAGGGCGACTGTGCCGCCCACGATATGCCGCCCGACGAACGGTCGACGACGAACGCGCACACTTCGCGGTACTTCCTGCCGTGCGAGGCCGGCGACGAGGCGACGACGACGAACACGTCGGCGTCCTTACCGTTCGTCACCCACTCTTTAGTACCGTCGATCCTGTAGGTGCCGGCCGCCTCGTCGAACTCCGCGTTCGTCTCGAGCGCCGACGGGTCCGAGCCGGTGGCGGATTCCGACATGGCGAACGCCGCTTTCAGCTCGCCGCTCTTCAGCTTGCCCAGGTATTTCGACTTGAGGTGCTCGTCGCCGAACGCGGACACGATCCGCACGACCAACGATTGCGTGTCCAGGACGAGGGCCGTCGGCAGATCGAGGTCGAGCATCTCGCAGATCTTCATACGCTCGGACTCGTTGCACGACTCGACCGGGCAGAGCGGCACGTTCGATCGGTACAGCGACTCGACGCGAGCGGCGACCGATTGCGGCACGACGGCCGGATGCTCGACGGCCGAATTATCGATGGCCGGATGCTCGACGGCCGAATGCTTGACGGCCAGATGCTCGACGGCGTATTGCCGCAGCTCGTCAAGATCGACGACCTCCGGATAAACGAGGAATTCCTGATCGAACCTGCCAAGCAGAACGTTCTTCAAGAACGGGCTCTTCGCGATTTTCACCGCCGGCCCCAATTCGCTCTTCTGCTTGTCCGCAAAAGGCGCCGCTTCCGAGCCGGCGGACGAGTAGCGCCGGTGTAAGCGTTTGCGCAGGTGGCGTAGGGCGGCGTTCCGCAATTGGCAGCAGCGCGACACCAGCATCGTAATTAACGTTAAATTATTATTTAAAAAATATAAATTGGTATAAATTACGATAATAACTGTCGACAACACCTGTACGTCCAACTGGCACTAAAACGCGGAAAAGTCATCATTTCGCGATTGACAATTCCGTAAACGCCTATTTTACGCCTACAATGGCGTAATTTTCATTTTTTATGGCGAAAAGTTCGAAAATACGAAGACCACGGTTTTGACGTGACCGGCGACAACTGATAAAAGTTAAAGTGACACCAAACGAAAAGGAAGGTTTTGATAAGAGATTGTAGCAAAGTAGATAGAATGAATTGGATTTGTTCGAAGTATTGCGAGTAAATTTAATTGGAAATGACCCGAAAAAACGTGTAAAAAATCAAGATGTCCAAAAAAATAAGTTGAAAAATTTGTTTTCCGAAAAAATCAAGTAGTAAATGTTGTCAAAAAAGTCTGCAATCTGGAGATGCTGGGTTCGATTCTCAGACGGGCGGAATTTCCGTGCCAGATTTCCAACTTGAACTTTCAATTAATTTATCCAAGACCATCTGTCTCAAAAACGTAATTTTCGAGCGATTTTCAAAACTTTTACTTCGAAATAGAAAAATCTGCTTTTTGCTTTCGAAAATTGATTTTTCAGCTTATTTGCCACAATTTTTGTTCAACAAAATTCTTTGCTGTCTCAAGTGAAACCGAACTTTCTTCGCTTCGAAGTTAATTTTAGTGTTTTTTGACTTTGTCCCAGTAAAATGGCCATATCTCCCTTCAGTTTTGGAGTAATTACAAAAACGAGCCTAACACTGGAAAGGCCGTTAAATTTCCTATAATTTCACGGTATTTGCAGCTTTCTAAAATTACCTCAAAGAAGCAAAAATCGGGCCGAATCCGAAAATTGCTCAATTTTTTGAAAATTGCACTTTTTTCAAAGTGCGTTTAGGACGATAAAAAATTCGAAGAATCCCGCGCCCCTTACGGGAAAATCTGGCCCAAAATGATAGCTTTCCGACGGTATAGTCATTTTTTGTTTACCTCGCTGATTGATGGAGAAATCGACGTTAATTTGTAGAAAAACGTAGTTTCTCGTTGAAATTTCCGTTTTGCGGCCAATGTCTCAAGACTTGACATTATGTGACACCTCAAGTAAACCAGCGGACCGATTTTCGGCTAATTTTCAAAAAGGTTAAATAACGAATCGTTTAAATGCAAGACAGTTTAATATTTTTACATTAAACGATACTCGACCATTAGAAATGTAGTACGAATAGAATATATTCAGTCAAAAATAATACAATTTTACAAGGTATATAACAAGACTCAATTCGTAAAAAAAATCAAGAACATGAGTACAAATTCGCTCTTAGTGCACGCTCGTTTAAAAATTGTAAAGATAAAAAAAACCAATAAAACGAAAAGAAACGTATTTTAGGAACAATAATTTTTGAAAGGTGGTTCACAAAATAAAACGGGCCGTCGATAAATTGATGCGAATAAATATACATATACTTCGCGCGAATGCTGATTCGATGAATTTTGCGAAGCTCGGGAGTTAATGTACCTCATTGTAGGTAATGTAAAAAAGTTTCAATTTCCAAAAAAAAATTTAAAAATGTTTTGAATATGCAATAGACAGAAATACGGCTCGAGCGGTCAAAATCGGTTCAGTAGTGTTCCTAACGCAATTTTTTGAAAAAGCATTTTTTCTTTTTTTTTTTCAAATTGCGTTCAAGCAACTGATTTTGACTATTCAACCCTGTTTCTATCCTTAATCAATTTTCGACATATTTATCGATTGAGAAAAAACAGTTTAAATAAAATACCTACTTTCAAAAATTGATTTTCTTAGGTTACATTATTTCTGATCCCGAACCCTCTCGACAGCAATAATCTTATCAGCATTCGACACGTTGACATCAGTAGAATCGACAGACAAGTTGCGATAATTTTGGCATTTTTTACTGACAGTGATAACGTTTAATGACATTCATCAGTCGCACATAATATTACACCTAGTAAATTTCGGGTTTAATTAAAATTAAAAAACAAACTGCAAATGCTGACCTAATGGCACCGAAAATCTGACGATGGGGCTGTTCCTGAATGGTAACGAAAATATAGGTTATGTGACCAGTGGATGGAGTATGGATATTATTGAAATTTTATCGAAAATCATCAACGGATAACTATGGCAAGCACGGAATGACAAATTGGCACGATTGTTTTATCATACGGGGTGTTCACACTTGGGTTTTCATCCGAGGGATAATTCTTTAGCCCATTTACTACAATTTTAGTCCTAAACGTTTTTTGTAAGACGGAGAAAAAATTTTTTTCACTTCAAATATTTTTTTCTTAGACTTTGTCGCAGTAAAATGGCCATAAGTCCCTCGAATTTTGAAGAAATTACAAAAACGAGGATACCGCTGGAAAGGGCGTTAAATTTCCCACAATCTTAAGGTACTTGCAGATTTCTAACATCGAGTTAAAAGAGCGAAAAATTGAGACAAAATGCGCTCAATTTTTGAAACTACCATTGGGCGTCATTTTGAGACTACGATGGGCGTCGAAGACGAGAATCAAATGGAAAAGTGTGGACACCCTGTAAACCTTTTTACCAATTTTAGCACGATCTGAAAATCCCACATTGGTGGAGGAGGTACAGAAATGTTTCAAAATCTAACATAACCCCCAGTATCTTTGTATCGTTCGAAATGAAATCGAGCGATAAATCCAGTTTTTGTTATAGGGACAATCCAAAAATAAGGCTCCACTGGTTAAGGCTATCCTGAAGACTAAAAATCGCGTCAATAATTAAAAAAAATCTCTTGGGTGGGTAATGTAAATCGAGCAATTTTTCTCGGGAATTCAAAAAATAAGTAATAACAATTTGGCCAGTTCATCAATGGTACGCTAAATCGTTCAACTAGCGCGACTATAATTTTTCCTCCTTAGTACGTACGGAAAAAGGCGTTGCAATGCGAAAGTGACCTAGAAAATAGCTCAGCTGCTAGAAAGTCCGACCGAAAACAAAAATCTTGCTAAAAGCGCGCAAATTACACTTTCTTATCCGATAAACTTAATTTCTAGTTTCTCTCGCAAACACACGCAAACTAAGCGATCGTCCCTCGGGTGAAATTCAAGTACCTGTCGAATAGAAACTGAAAATGGGAAAAATCGAGGATGAAAACAATCGATAGATTTCCACATCGATTATATCAAAATTCGGTGAAATTTATTCGCCACCAACTGACAAACCTCGAAAATGGGTAGTCAGAAATGAGAAGTTCCATATCGATTTTTATTTGATTTCATTATCGATTCGATTAATCGATTTGTTGCGATTTCGAATTTTCTGGTCGATAACTTGTGATTTGATCGGCAAATCAATCAATTATTCAATTTTTTCAATTATCGCTCAATAATTGAACTCAAGGGCAATCGAAGCCGCAAAATATGAAAATTTTAATCAGTATAAATCGATTTCGGATGACAATATGAATCAATCGAATTCCGATTGAGAAGAATCGCTTGACTAATCGATTTTGCAAAGATCATAGATTCTCGATTGAATACTGCAAAAATGTATCCATTCATTTATTAAATATTGCTCATTGATTTTCTGCTTTCCGCTCAACGGCCGATGAATTTAGTTCAATCAACGAATCGAATTAATCGATTTTTAATTTTAAGCAAAATGATCGATTAGCTTAATGATTTTTCAAACAATTTACCCCAATATGGAGAAATCGAAATTAGATCACCCACCTGACTAATCGATTCTGAATAAATATTTATTCAATCGATTTTTGGCCAAATGCAATATTTTCATTCATCGATAAAGCCCAAATTAAAATCGATTTTCGGCAGATGCTTAGCAGACGTTTTGCAACAAAAACCAAAAATCATACGAATCCATTTCGATTGGAAACTATCGATGTTTTCTATCGCTCGATTATTCAATCGCAAGTTATGTCGCGCTAATTTGGCAACGTTTCGAAGGCCGAAAGCCGTAAAATTGCAATCAGGTACTTTTATTTCGAATTTTCCGCAACAGGGGACGACCCAGCTTAGCTATCATTCGAATATTGAACCGTAGAATTGCGAAATTCACTAAATTAGAGACGATACGTGTACAATGAAAGTTTTCCAATTCAGTTACGCGCAGCTGGGAGACGTGAAATCCCTCCCGCACAATATCCGAAAGCCTAGTAGAAAAAGAACATCCAAAGTAGTCAATATCCAATTTTCAAAAACCTACGTACGTACATCTCCTTTAAAAAATACACGAACTCTACGCTATGTATTTATACAAATTTCACGTACATAGCGAACTAGGAGTAAATTTTTAGCCTACGTCAATAGTATTTTGATGTAAAATTCTTCCGTAATATTCCTTCGACATCCCTCGGGTAAAAGACTAGCATTCACATTACTACACGAGCAGGGAGATTCAAAAAGTCGTCGCTTCGGCTGGTTAAAGAAAAAACTATACCGGCCGGTCGACAGCCTGAGAAGGCGACTACCTGGAAGATTTCGGGCGACTATTTTTCATCGGGCTCTTTCCCCTTTGATTGATCGGTTGGAATTTGAACTATATACCGCCTGTTATTGAGGTTTTTGAGCAGGAAATAACAAATTTCGAAGATTCAGTTTTTTTGGCAATAGAAAAAGATACCTAGAGGAAGTATAGAAACATTGCTAAACACTGACAAACTTCCAGATTTTCAGCCTTATCAGCTTCCAAGATAAACAAAATAGGAAAATGGCAAGTTTGGCTATAATTTTTTTGAAGAGCTTTTTTTGTGAGCGGCGAATACATTTATTTCGCAAGAGAAGGTGACTCCTTTTTAAAATTACACAAAATTCGCGAATCTGAGGACGTTTCGACCGTCTAAAGACATGTCAACCGTCTAAGGACTTTTGACCGTCTAAGGACTTTTTAAACGTCTAAGGACGTTTCAACCATCTGAAGACATGTCAACCCTCTAAGGACGTTTCGACCGCCTAAAGACGTTTCAACCGTCTAAGGACGTTTCGACCGTCTAAGGACGTTTCAACCGTCTAAGGACGTTTCAACCGTCTAAGGACGTTTCGACCATCTGAAGACATGTCAACCGTCTAAGGACGTTTCGACCGTCTAAAGACATGTCAACCGTCTAAGGACTTTCGACCGTCTAAGGACGTTTCAACCGTCTAAGGACGTTTCGACCGTCTAAGGACGTTTCAACCGTCTAAAGACATGTCAACCGTCTAAGGACGTTTCAACCGTCTAAGGACGTTTCGACCGTCTAAGGACGTTTTGACCGTCTAAGGACGTTTTGACTGTCTAAGGACGTTTCGGCCATCTGAAGACATGTCAACCGTCTAAGGACGTTTCGACCGTCTAAGGACGTTTTGACTGTCTAAGGACGTTTCAACCGTCTGAAGACATGTCAACCGTCTAAGGACGTTTCGACCGTCTAAGGACGTTTCAACCGTCTGAAGACATGTCAACCGTCTAAGGACGTTTCAACCGTCTAAGGACGTTTCGACCGCCTAAAGACGTTTTGACCATCTAAGGACGTTTCAACCGTCTAAGGACGTTCGACCGCCTAAGGACGTGTCACCCTTCTAAGGACACTGGGGTTGAGAATTCATTTTTGTGAAGACCTTCAAGTCTTGGAAGCTGAAATAGCGTAAAGTTAAATTTTTACCAAATTTCGTCAAATTGGATGCAGCACTTGAAAGATTTCCAAGATAATTCCAAAAAACCGAGGCATTTTTGTAAATTCCTAAATACACGATCGAAGGATCTCCAAAACTAACAAGGGCTGATCGAATTCGCGTTCAACGCGCTTAAATACACCGAGCGTAAACATTCTTCCAGATAAAAGCCTTGTTCGACCGGCCGATCAAACGAGGAAAACGAGGCCAATTCACGAATCACACATATCCTTCACACGAATTTCAACCTTTTTCGACGACAAACGGTGGCACACAAAGTTAAATTTTGAGCACAGAAACGGGGATGACGGGAAGGGGGGACTGCGCCCTGCGTTACGTATACTTAGGATTCCTATCGAACAGGTAAGGGAAGTTCGACACTATTTACACAATATATCACGGGGAACTGTCCAGTTCCCAAAACGTCTTCGCGTGTCACTCGTATAAAATTTGGGTGCATCCGCAGTCCGTTGCGAGTTTTTTCAATATGAAAAAAAATCACCTGTAAAGTTCGATTGGAACTCGGTTGGCAGATCGGGCCGAAGCGTAGGAGCGTTTTCGAAAGAAGAATAATGCGCTAATCCATTGCCTGAGTTGGTTAAAAGCTGGAAGTTCAGGCATGGAGAAATCCGGAGACGTCGGTTGCAAGATTGTTGTTATTGCGGGTGAAGTGGACACGTATACTGCATCATTCGCTAAACGGCCGATCACCTCGTGGAACATGGTAATGTTTTGAGTCAAGATGGTCTTTCCTCCGACAGTCTCATGCATAGGTTGACGCCAAGGACACCTCACATCGCAAGCTTAGACGCTACCGTCCACAGTGTATTGGAAATATTGGAGTTGGCAGCATCACCATTGGACATGAATTTGGTGAAAGTTGGTAATTTTAGAGGTTCCGGTACAAGCTGTTTTTGGTTGGCTCGGTTCTGGATCTATTGCCCATGCCTGAAGCGAGAGATAGGCGATTCAATGCCCTGGGTGGTCTCTTCAGGTTGTTTGGGTTTGCAGGCCTGACAAGTTCTTCAACATTATGGATTGCTGGCTGCTGAATGAATGTTTCAGCGTTCGATACCTTCAAGATGCCAGAAATACGCGTTGGGAGGAACGCCCTGCGACCGGCATCGTGAGACGTCCAACCTCTGGAGTTCTGAGGCATTCTGCAGGTACATCACTGGGGGTACTTGAAGCCTCCGGATTCCTCAGGCACATCGCTCCCTGATCCATGAGGCACCTTTTTTCTCAAGCTTGGCACAAGTTGCCTCTGGGTCAAGAGGCAGCCTCGGGGGTCTTCAGGCGTCGCTTCTAAACCCAGCAGGTACAGAGCTCTGGATTCTTCAGAGGCCTGAACTCTGGAGTATTTTGCACCTCTCAAACATTCGTGACATCTACCTTAGGAACTGTAAAGGCACCTCCAGCCTGTAAATTCTTCAGGCATCTAAAACCTTTGGGAACTTGGCCTCTGAATGATCCGAGCGCTGCTCCTTCAATATTTAGACGACTTGGGACCGTCCCAGAACTTGACCTTTACAGTCATGAAACATCCTCGGGAGTCCTGAGGCGCAGAATCCAGAGGCCTCGATACCAACCCTGAGGTGATTGACGATGCAACAGAAAAATGATCTCCCGCACTAACGTGTCCACCTCATCTTCAAGTTCCATTTCAAAAAAAGTAAAGAACATCTTGTTGGTTTCACGCTCCGATTGCTCATTGGCGCGAACGCCAACCGAGTTCTATGACCCGCCGTTTCCTATCTGAGCCGCCATTTTGATTGGACAAGGAGTATTTTTTACATTAGAGATTATATACAAAAAACGGCGTCAAGACGGGCGAGACCAAAATCGGACTCTACCTTTGCACAGCGTTGATAACGTCTTTGAGAACGTTCTGGAGGTCGTCGAGCAGTTTCGTGTGGTCGGCTTGGTTCTTCGTTCCCGCCGAGCGGAACAGGCGCCCTTGCGATTCCAACCGGTTCAGCAGTTCCATGAGGTGGAATCGCGTCTGCGGCGGGGCGACCGTGTTCACGTAGCTGAGGCAAGCGGAATGGAAGAGGCCTACCTTGTCGGACAGCTGGAGCCAGTTGGCCGACGTTACGGACGATGCTGACCTCAGCGTGCCGATCGACGATTCCAGAGCCTGCGAGATCTCGATGACGTTCGTCAGGCCTCCTGGTGTCGCGTAGATCGCGGGAGCTTTCGCCACGACGGGTCGGACTGACGGCTTTGTGGGAACAGCCGGTTTTTCTTCGGGCGGCCATTTTCTCTCCTTGACCATTTCCGGAGGGCTCTCGCCTTCCCACAGCTTCTTCAAGCTGCTTATACTTCCGGTACTTCGCCGTTTGTCTTCATCGTCTTCGTCATCTGCCGGCTTCACTTCGACTTTCCTCAATTTCGACTTCATATCGACGATGTCCTCGACTACCTTATTGCTCTGCTCCGGTTTGCTCAATTTCCTCAGGTTCGACTTGAAATCGTGATTATTCTCATCTTTGTTACAGTCGTTTGATATTTTATTATCGTTCTTGTTGTTCTCGATTTTGGCCTCTTTTTCGTTCTTATCGGCGATCCGCTGTTCACCGTTGGGTTTCGGGTCGCCGTTGTTGCCGATCTTCAGTTCCATCATCTCTTTCATCATCACAGGCAATGCAGTCTTCAAGAGTTCCTCGGGGCTGCTCTCCGTCTGCTGCTGAGGGGGGCTCGGAGGCCGATCCTTAGGCCGGGAACCTGCGCATAAGAAACCAGTGCATGAATTTAGGATCTTTTTCGATCTGGAATCGTATTTTAAGAGTCTCGAGGTTTGCGTGTTCGACAAAGAACTCACCTCGCCTCGTCGGTTCGGATTTCGCGCTGCTGCAAGAATCCGTCGACGGCTCGCGTTTACGGAGGCTCACCCCAAAGCGGTAGGTGGGCGCTTCTTGGAGCTCCTCGGGCGGCGGGGGCGGGGGGAACTCCAGGTCGGCCAGGCTCGGCTGCGCGCCACGGCCTCGCGTCGCTCTCGGCGAATTGGGCTGGTGGTGATGCTGGAAGCCGCCGGACGAATTGCTCCTGATCATCTGGCCTGGAGTCTGAGCCTGAGATGACAAACGATGGTGATCAACGAGGGATAAAACAAAGGGCGAAGGGAGGCTCTTGGAGGAGAACTGCGCGAACGCCACCTCCCCGCTACCTGGCGGGCCGCCGCAATGACAAAAGAATATTGCACAATTTTTCAGGGTTCCTCGAGGGAAGCGGAGGTTTTCTGAGGGAGACATTCTCAAGAGCAGGGATACCAAGAAACGCGAGTGATAAGTTTCCTATGAACGTGAAACCCAATAATCCTGGTACAACAATTCACCTTGTTACGAGGAGATCTTTGCGAAGGAGGCGTTTCCGAGCCGACGCCGCTACTGCTGTTACCAGACGTGTTGCTGTTGCCCGACGTGTTGTTATCAGTAGGAATGTTATTCTGTCGAAGCGACTCGAGATAAGCGCCGATCCTGGCCCCTTTTGGCAATGTTCCATACCGGTTGATCGCTTTTCGCACGTTTTGCACTTCGAGCGCTGCCACCTGGATCGCCTGAAATTTTATGAGCAAATTACAGTGATGGACTATCTCCGAGCATTTTGAAATAGGAATTGTTGTTAACGTTGTTGTTGTTCTTGTTGTCATGGATGCATCTTTTAAGGCAGTAGTTGCTGTAACTGTGATTGTTGTTTTTGTTGTACTGGTGCGGCTGTTGTTTTTGTTTTGTTTGCTGTTGCTGCAGGACGATTTATCTCGAGCAAAGTTTACCTTAGGGGGCGGGTCCTGTTTGCTGTTCTTCTTAAATCCTTCGCCCGGATAAGAGTGGGCACCCGAGTCGTCCGTGTCGGGCGTCATCTGATCTTCGCTGTCAGTCTTTTGCCCGAGACTCTGAAGCTCTTTGGTTATACCTGAAAGCAACGATTTTGATGACGGTAATGTTAATTGTTATGAAAAGATGTGGGAGGAACATATTTTTGCATTTTCGGCTTCTAAGTTAACTCTCTGACTTGAAGTTTTTGAAGTTTCCCAAGGATAAATTGTCAAGTATCCTGAATTTTCGACCCGAGAAGTAAGAATAACTATTTTTAGACAATTTCAGGCATTAAATTTCAAGTTTCTCTCCAAAGTTGAGCACCTACGGCATCCGCCTTTCGTGAAAATCATTTCAAACATGATTATGTATTGATTACTTCTGCAATCATGCGAGTCAATGATTAAACGCCTTATTCGATCCGACATTCCACGTATAATGCATTAGCGTGCAATTCATGAGTGAAACTCCACCATGAACGACCAACGACAAACTTTTTTCAAATCGTTCGAAAAATCGAGTAATGGTAAATAAAGACGTAAACAAAAAAAAAATTCACTGTCAAAATCCATGTATCTGAAGGAACGGCTTCGAGGACACTAACGGCAACAGAAGACAACAATAAAGACATATTTCTGAATTTTGAACAACTGTCGGAAATATGCCATATTCTACTACGATAATCTCCAGAGCAAAGTTGGGAACTTGTAAAGGATCGCTCTTTCAGTCAGGATCAAGAAACGAAAATCCTTCACCAGGCAAACCTTCCGACGCGAACTGTCACCACGAACAAACCGTTACAAAGCCGTTCCACAGATCGATGTGCGATTAATCGTATGTTACTGGTTGCCACACAAACATAAGATGCACTCATGCTCATGTGGTGTTACCTTGGAATATGAGATCAATACCATTTAAGGCGGACTGCGTCTCGTCCTGGTTGGGATCGCCGCCCTGATCCTGATCCGCGTAGGTCGAATCTCTGAACGAGCTGCACGAAGATAACAAACTGAAACCAAGAAACGTACAGGTTAGGTGCTGGACTGGAGTAGAATTACGACAACATCAACCAGCAATCCCACAATTCGTCATTTGGCATTTTTTGCAAAAATGATTTTTCACGAGTTTTGCAAAAATGATTTTTCACAATTTTTTGCAAAACTGATTTTTTACGATTTTTTCAAAAATGACTTTTACCATTTTTTGCAAAAATGATTTTTTACAATTTTTTCAAAAATGATTTTCCACAACATTTTGGAAAAAAATCGTAAAAAATCATTTTTGCAAAAAATCGTAAAAAATCATTTTTGCGAAAAATCGTGAAAAATCATTTTTGCAAAAAATTACTTTTTACGATTTTTTCAAAAATGATTTTTCTAAATGTTTTGCAAAAATGATTTTTTACGATTTTTTCAAAAATGATTTTTCAAAATTTTTTGCAAAAATGATTTTTTACGATTTTTTCAAAAATGATTTTTCAAAATTTTTTGCAAAAATGATTTTTTACGATTTTTTCAAAAATGATTCTTTACGATTTTTTGCAAAAATGATTTTTTACGATTTTTTGCAAAAATGAGTTATTGGTATCACTGGATTGGTTTTTACTCAGGGAACCTGATGGTACCACTGGTTTGCGTAAATTCGGGGAAAAAAGCTGCCAAAAACCGTTTCGAGCAACACTGCTCAACCTTTCTTAGGCCTGAAAAAGCGGTTATCAGCAGCTCTTTTTTTATATTGTTATCCTACTTTTTTACATTCAAGAAAAAAATGGCGGCTCAAGCCAGGTTTTTTCAAATTTTGGACTAGTAGGAAACCCTGGTTCTTGTAGGAAACCCCTCAATTTGAATGTGGAGCAGTGTTATCGGCTGTTAATGATCTTAAATCAATGATGATCCGTAGTATTTCACCTTGTCCGCTTTGGCGGTGCCGGGGCAGTCTTTCCTTTGCGGTTGGTTGTCCTCCTCAGCTGGACCAGATTGTTGTTCTTCTGGTTGCTGCCGGGCGTGACGCTGAACGTTGACAGCTTGCTGAGCGGAGGACTGTCGGCTGAAAGGAGACGAACGGAAAATCAGAAGTTTTCACAGACTAAGGACGATCAGCGAACTGGACATATCAGGATACTCACTTTTAGCCGTCGCCTGGTCCGACATGAGAACCATGCTGTGGATATTGCCGGTACTTCCGCTGTGCGGCTTCTTGTACGGCAGTTGAGGCGTTGTGCTTCCCTGAAGCTGCTTTTCCACCTCTGGAAAGAAGAAATGGTACGATGCAATGGCAGAAAGAACAGAATGCGTCAATTTGGGTCAGAAAGCTGTTAGTGCGAACTACGGTAACGTTTCCCTCGAGATGAACATTTTCTCAAACGGTCATTATTCTAAATTAGGGCAGCTTTATATAGTACCTAACATAGTTAAATTATTATTTTCGAACTTTATTCCTCAGCTCGCTGTCGCAATGTAGTTAATTTCCAAGCTTTTAGGGCGCTCAATTTGTTAAAGGAGAAATAGGATTTGAAAATGCACTCAAAACAACAACTATTGTCAGAAAAATAGAGTTCTAGGGCACCATCCCAATGGTAACGAGTAAGTAGCGGAATAATGTTACGCTGAAATGGGAAAAACTACTCTTACCTAACACCGGCTTCTCGATTCTAGGGAAAACAAAATCGGACCAAATTACAAAATGAATCATATCAACGGAAACAATATATCGGTTATAATCGGAGCCGGATAATTCGAGTTGGCACACCTTTGCTTACTATGCTCAACCATACATAACGTACAACACATAACATAATTTTAAGAAAATACAATGAAAAAGAAAATTCTGCTCGGAAGACTCTACTCATGCCTAATATAATTCTGAAAGTTTCATTTCGATTGGTCAAGTAGTTTTGACATTTATAGGAAACATACTTCAGTTTGACTTTAATTTTGAGTTTGAGTTTCAGTTTAAGTTTGATTTTTAGTTCGAGAGTCAGTTCAAATTCCAATCCAAGTTTGAGTTTCCATTTAAATTCAAATTTCAGTTTGAGTTTGATTTTCAGCATCAGTTTGAGTACCAGTTCTAGTTTGACTATGAGTTTGAGTTTCAAATTAAATTTCAGTTTCAGTTCGGATTTCAGTTTGAGTTCGGTTTTTAGTTCTTGTTTCAATTTCAGTTTCAGTTTGAGTTTCAGCAATCGGATTGAGTTTAAATTCGATTGTCAGTTTATGTTCAAGTTTCAGTTTGAGTTTCAGTTCGAATTGAAAGTCAGTTTGCTTTTCAGTATCAGTTGGAAATTCTAACTTCAGTTTCAGTTTGAGTTTGATTCTGATTTTCAGTTTGAGTTCGGGTTACAGATTGAATTTGAGTTTGAGTTTCAGTTGAGTTTTGGTTTGGTTTTCAGATCGAGTTTGAGTATTAGGTTCACTTTGAGAGTGAGTTCCAGTTCAAATATGACTTTGAGTTTCAGTTTCAGTTTGACCTTGGGTGTGAGTTTCGATTTGAATTTCAGTTTAACCTTGATTTCAGTTCAGAATGAGTTTTCAGGTCAGTTTCACTTTGGGCTTCAGATTGAGTTTTAGTTTCAATTTGATTTTCACTATGAGTTCGAGGGTCAGTATGAGTTTGACATTGAGTTTCAGTACCAGTTGAAAATTCAACTTCTTAGTTCAATCTTCAGTTTGAGTTTAGATTTTTAGTTCGCATTTGAGTTGGATTTTCTCTCAAATTTCGACTTGGGGTATCAGTTCGAATTTCAGTTTCAAATTGAGTTCGAGTTTCTGATTGAGTTTCAGTTTCTATTTGACTTAGGATTTGAGTTTCAATTTGAATTTCAGTTTGAGTTTGAGTTTCACTATAAATGTGAGTTTGACTTGGAATTTGACTTTGAGTTTCAGTTTTAATTTAGAGTTTGACTGAGTTTCAGTAGCTACCAGTTTAACAGTTTCAGTTTGAACTCCCGTTTGAGTATGGTTTTTAGTTTGATCATCTCTCTGAGTTTAACTACTTATCAGTTCGAATTACAGGCGCAGATTGAGTTTGAGTTTCAGATTATTGGACATTTCAAAAAAACGATCGGGTGTGCCAACTTCAAAGTGTTAGTACAACTTAGCTTGTGCGTTTTGGAGTACTCAAAAGTTTGTTCCCAGCAAAAAAAGCTATTGAACCCGAAATCCTAGGCGAAATCTATATAAAAAAGATGGAGTCTGGTAAACTGAAAATTGTTGTGAGTTTTTGCACCAATTGTGACATATCGATGGTTTCAAAGCCGCATGTCGTATCACGTTTTCACCAACTTTTCAGGAGAGCCCAAAAACTGATTCGTGACCATGGTGGTGATGAAATATTGTATTTTTTTCGTATTTGAGCGTAATTCATGAAGTTTCAAAACTTATGATACATAGATGATTTATGAGATATCGATAAACCACTGGTTTCAACGCTGCAAAATTAAAAACTCGATTGATTGCAAAAATTTCGAATTTTCGGTGATACAACAAGTGGCTTCGAAACCGTTGATGTACCAAAAATTCCAATTTTTTCCGTCCAAATTACAGTTTATCTGACTCCAAGATACAATCTCTGAACTATTTGAAATAGTTTGATGCTAAGAGCCCCAATTGCTTGCTTAGGTTTTCGGGTTCAATAAAGTCGATTGCTGGTAGATTGGGGATGAACGTGGAAACGTCGCTAGGAAACCCCAATCAAATTCATTGGGTTCAACGCCGACGCCACCTCGACCAATCAAAGCAATGCATTTCCTCACCCCTCCTCCAGCAATCGAATAGTGTATGACCTAGGTCGAACAAACACTATTGCTGGTGGAGGGGGTAAGAAAATGCATAGCAGTGATTGGTCGAGGTGGCGTCGGCGTCGAACCCAATAAATTTGATCGGGGTTTCCAAGCCACGTTTTCATGTTCATCCCCCCTCCAACGGCCATCAATCGGATTGTGTGTGGCCGTCTTAACTTTTTTGGCTAGGACTCCAGTCTGCGGGCAGATGTAGATCCACAACAACAACAACAACAACTTTTTTGCCGGGAACGAACCTCAAAACTAACAAAAAAATGTCAAACAACCCAGTGAAGTGAGGAGAATTAGATGACTCACCTTCGATTATGTTAGATTCCTGAAACATGTTCTCCAGGGCGTGATGTATTTCCTGGAAGGTCGGCCGGTCGCTCGGCTCCCACTGCCAGCATTGGCGCATGAGGTCGTAAATCTTCGGCGGACAACCGGGCGGACATTCCATGCGGTAGTTTTTCTCCAGCATGTGGTAGACTTCGGTCAGGTCGACACCCGGGTACGGCGACATGCCGTACGTCGCTATCTCCCAGAGGAGAATGCCAAACGCCCACACGTCCGACTGAACGAAAGTCAAGCATTTTTGAATTACCAATTATAAATACGTTTATTGGAAAATTGCGACAGCTATAGTAAGGGGAAAAGAAAAAAGAGAATTTACCTTTGTCGAAAATTTATTATAAGCTAAGCCTTCAGGAGCGGTCCACTTGATAGGAAATTTAGCGCCTGCGTGAGCGGTGTAAGTGTCGTCCCTCATGAGACGTGCGAGGCCGAAATCAGCAACCTGGAAATGAAATTATGCTGATAACGAGCGAATGATTGTCTATTGAGTAAGTTCAAAATCAGTTTTTTCTTTGGTCTCTGAAAATCTGCGTTTTTTTCGAAAGGTTTATTTTGATAGGTTTTTTTTCGGCAATTGACTGAACTTGAGCGGAATGTCACACTCAAAATTCCAAGAAACATGTATTTGTATGTATCTATTATTGAAAAAAATGGCGACATACCTTGACTAGGTGGTTATCGCCGACGAGGCAATTCCTCGCTGCCAGGTCTCGATGGATGAAGCATCGCGACTCTAAGTAGCTCATGCCGGAGGCGATTTGCGTCGCCATGTACATCAAAACGACGGCATTGATCTGATCTTTGTTGCCCAATCTAAGGTAATCCAGGAGGTTACCTTTGCTCATGAATTCCGTTATTATGTAAAACGGCGGCTCTCTAGTGCACACGCCTGAAGAGAAAAAGGTAAATTAATATAATGATAGATGAAAATGTTAATTGATCAAAGTTCAGGAAAAAATGATACTTGCCCAATAACTGTACGAGGTTGGGGTGTTTCATTTCTTTCATAATGGATGCCTCCTCGAGGAAGTCTTTGAGCGCCATAGTATCTTCCTGTTGTACAAATGTAAAGATATAAATATCAGCAAAAATTTGAAATGTATCGCTATACCAAAGAAAAATAACGCTCCTAATGGGACGATAAATCATCAAAAATAAAAAGTCGACATCATTTTTGCGTTTGTCGAAAAAATTAACAAAATGAAAATCACAAACACGGGTTAAAAATTGAGTTTTTCGGTACAAAAAAGTAGGTACCTACCTATTTTAATTAAAAATTCCAAGTTTTTGTTAAGACATCCGAAAATCCGATTTTTTCGAACTCAATTTCAAACTTTTTGGATTTTTTGAACGAAAAATTAGATTAAACGCCAAAAATAAAGATTTTCCAAACATTTAAAAAAAATATTTTTTCAAAATTCGTTCAAAATAGTTTTGGAAAAGTTTAAGTTATTGGTCAATAGGGAAAATTACCTTCAGAGTCTTAACAGCAACAGTCTTATTGTATCTTTTCCACACGGCTTCGTAGACGTCGCCGTATTGACCGCCGCCCAATTTATGCCTCATGACGATATCCGTTCGATTTATCTCCCATTCGTCGGGTTCTGTAGAAAAATTAGAAAATGTTAAATTAGATATTTTATCATTCAACATTTTCACATCATTTGACGAAGTAGTTAAATTCAAATTTACCGGGGCTTAAGGCAAAAACGGTGGGTTTGTTGTGTTTGGGCGCGGGGTAGAGAAGTTGGGTGATGAGACCATCGGAATGAAGCGAATGATGGTGCACCAGCTCGGCCAACGTGTTAAATTTACTTTCAGTCGTGACGTAAACCTGGAAAGTAGAAATAGGAAAATAATGCTGCAACATTTATACGAAATGTACCAAAATTGGTAAATGTTTCAATCCGAAGAATTTTTCAAATAAATTTAAAATTGAAAAAAAGGTGCCTACTCGATGCTATTCTGTTAATTTTATTATTTCTAGATTTTTTAATGAATTTTCTCGGGATTGATAAAATAAGCCGTGGAATCTGAATAATGCGCATCTTCTCCATCCTTATTCTCACGAGTCCAGGGCCAGTCAAGGACAATGGGCAATGACTACCGCGAATACCAGGGCGATTTTCTTATCCCGGTATCATCGGAGAAGAAAGAAATTTACGGCCGGTAATTGAATATAACGGAGTCAAATTGGCTAGTTTTCTCACTGCGAAAGCGATCGGTGCAGTTTCTATTGTTGCCGTCCCCTTACTATGAGAACAGGCAGTTAAATACGTCAGCATCCGAGGGCCCCCGGTTTTACGAGATATCCTCCCAATTATTAGCTAGGTACCCAAACTTGAGAGATGCTACGGCGTCGTTAATTGAGGAAGAGCGTTGGGTCTTCAGGTATTAAAAGGAAATTCCTTACCCACCATTGCCTCAATTACTTCCTGTATCCTGATGGAATGATAATTTCCAAATGAGAACAACCCCAAACCGCCGGAGATACCGTCGAACGAGCGGAGGCGCACCATAAAGGCTATACCAGGCGTTGGACGTAGCCCCCCAACAGCCCAGAGACCTGCAGCTCACCCAAAGGGCCGAGGAGCCACCAAGCGTAGCAAAGGATGCTCCTGAAGATGCCACTATCCCCAAACAGGATGCTCCTGAAGATGCCACTGTCCCCAAACAGGATGCTCCTGAAGATGCCACTGTCTCAATATAGGATGCTCCTAAAGATGCCACTGTCCCCATACAGGATGCTACTGAAGATGGCACTGTCCCAAAACAGGAAGCTCCTGAAGATGCCACTGTCCTAAAACAGGAAGCTCCTGAAGATGCCACTGTCCCCATACAGGATGCTACTGAAGATGGCACTGTCTCAATATAGGATGCTCCTAAAGATGCCACTGTCCCAAAACAGGAAGCTCCTGAAGATGCCACTGTCCCAAAACAGGAAGCTCCTGAAGATGCCACTGTCCCAAAACAGGATGCTCCTGAAGATGCCACTCTCCCCATATAGGAAGCTCCTGAAGATGCCACTGTCCCCAAACAGGATGCTCCTGAAGATGCCACTGTCCCCATACAGGATGCTACTGAAGATGGCACTGTCTCAATATAGGATGCTCCTAAAGATGCCACTGTCCCAAAACAGGAAGCTCCTGAAGATGCCACTGTCCCAAAACAGGATGCTCCTGAAGATGCCACTGTCCCCATACAGGATGCTACTGATGATGGCACTGTCTCAATATAGGATGCTCCTAAAGATGCCACTGTCCCAAAACAGGAAGCTCCTGAAGATGCCACTGTCCCAAAACAGGATGCTCCTGAAGATGCCACTGTCCCCATACAGGATGCTACTGATGATGGCACTGTCTCAATATAGGATGCTCCTAAAGATGCCACTGTCCCAAAACAGGAAGCTCCTGAAGATGCCACTGTCCCCATACAGGATGCTACTGAAGATGGCACCGACTCTATATAGGATGCTTCTGAAGATGGCACTGTCACTCTTAATAGGATGCTCCTGAGGAACACGCAAATCAGCGCCTGGAATCCAGCCGCCCTCCGAGCCGCCTCAGCAGCCCTCGAGAAGCGATTGGAAAAGCAGCTTCAAGAATCCCCGAGAACTACCAGTCGTTCAAGTTTGCTCAGCTAACATAAACAGTGCTCCCAAACCAGGGAGCATGTTCAAAGGTCTCAGGACACCAACCGGGCATCGCTCAAGAAGCCCTGCTCAGCTGGTATCCTGGCACTTCAGGAGGTAACATCGCCTCAGGGTCCCAAAACATGAAGCTTTCTGGCCCATCTATCTACCAAAGACTGAACCCAAGCTGCTTTCGAGGTTTCTCCAGGCCAAGCATCGCCTCAAAAAGTGATTCTGGGCCACAAGTGATCTCTTGCCGAGAAAGCCCACCACGAATCAATGCGTAAGCGACAAATACTTTACTCAGCTGACACTTACCTTGCCTTCGGGATCCTCGTTGATCCGGTAATGGTAGACGCGTCCTTCGTAACGCAACGATATGCTCCTCTGGCCCGGGCTGCTCTCGGACTCGCGGACGAGGAAACTGCCGTTGATGCCGGAGGAGAGGAGATACTCGGCGGCGTTGCGCGATATCGGCCCATGGTACCACGAATGTTTCTCCAGCGAGTTGACCGGCGTCACGTAATTTGACGGCACCCAGCCGACCTGGCCTGACGTCGAATGGGCTTCGCACCATTCGCCGGATTTGTTATAACTTAGTATCCGAACTTGTTCACCTGCAACAGACGAAAGCGAAGAGGCATTAAATGCTTGCTTATGATGCTGGCTCACCAGAAACAGGCGTAATGGAAAGTTGACAGTTGGTATGTTTGATCGCATAGATTTATCTGTTTAGATCAAAACTGCGTCCTGAGGCCCTGAAAGTCCGCGCTGACCTTGGTCCGATGGGGAGTGCTCCAATCATCCCTAATTGGTCCTATTCGACATACGCATCAGGCCAGAACTGATCAAGCTGATTTTTTTGAGTTCTATATTTCACTCCCAAAATTTAGCCTCTGGCGATTAGACATTGATGAAAATTGGGGCCGAAGCAATATAAAGCCACGAACCCCCCCCCCCCCCCGAATTTTTACAATCGAATAACGGTTCTTGAGGTTTGGTCTCGGACCGTCAAATTTGGTATTTAAATCTTGGTCAGGGTCGCTAAAATCGATTAGTAAAAGTAAAGTTAACCGCGGTTCCAGGCGTTGGCTTTGCGCCCAATAACCGAAGTTGTCCCGGGCGTGCACTGCCGCCCTTAAGAGGGTCGGAACTAGTCAGGATATAACTCAAGTCGGTACCAATCGTGGTACACGGTTAGAAAATCAATAATTCAAGTTCAGAGCAATTTTCCTCGATTTTCCAGTCGCTATGAGAGATTCTCCACGTAGAGGGCAGACGGGCGCCCCGGATAAAGGTCACGCCCCAGCCGTGTCGCATCGGATTCGTTTCAGGGGACTTGACCCCGTCACCGGGTGCTGGTAAATTGGACCCCCGTCTCCATAGTGCCCGTAGACGTTGATGCTTTTAGAGGCTGTACCATTTGAAAAGAACGACTGAGCAGGTGATGCGCCCGCGGTAACGAAATCTCTCGACGCGTTAGCTAAAAGGGTTTAATTTTTTTATTGAATTGCGAAATTGCCAACGGACGATTGAGGGGAAGTCATCGAAAATACAGATGGGTTAATTTCGGGTAACTGATTTTTGACTAGATAACCTTATGGCTAGGCAAACTAAACAGAATATTGACCAAAACCGAGGAAATAGGCATATTGTTTTTTTCAACCAAGTAATATACATCGTACAAGAAAATGCGTGCTCAAAAGGGGCGATTTGGAGTCATAAATACTGAAGTAGCATTATCAAAAGTTTTGTCGAATACGAATTTTCGGTTTCGCACCCCAAAATCGCCTGGAGTCACCACAATATTGTAAAAAAATTAAAATCTTAGGACTTTACTAAACTGCTTATATCTCTAAAACGATTCTCATTTGAGGAAAAGGTATGATTAGCATTGTTGACAGTTCAAGCGCAACCGCAGCTTCGTGGCTCAAATAGCCCTTGAATTATGGCTGGTCGAAAAATGGCAATTTTCCCCAAAAGTTGCACTTTTAAGTTAAGCTTGTTTTTCGAGTTGAATTCCAATATTGTAAAAATGTAAAAAAATTCGTCACACATGCCATCTTCAACAATGCTGATCATACCTTTTTTTTTTTTTTTTTATATATATTTTTTTTTTCTTTTTCCAAAAAAAAACTCAACATTTATTGCAAAGATGCTGATCATACCTTCTCCTCAAATAAGAATAGTTTTAGGGAAATGAGCAGATGAGTAAAAAAGTCCGAAAATTTTGAGGTTTTTGCGAATTTTGTCGTGACGCCGCGCGATTTCGAGGTGGCAAACCGAAAATTCGAACTCAGCACCCTAAAAAATACAATTTTTTCTCCTCCTATTTGCTGGACTAATATACGATTTCACTTTTTTGGTATGCTGATGAGGGCGTAGCATGTCCCTACCTACAGAAAGTTTTAATTGACGAAACCACACTAGGACGAATTACGTCAGAATACTGTTCCTCGACGGCATAACCCAATTACGGGGGTCTTATCAATAAAACGAAAGTGGATTATCGTCAGAAATGGAAGTCAAATGGGTTCAAGCTTCTGGAGCGTTGCGCAACATTCATACGGCGCCCACTTCCGTATTGTGGACATTTTTCAACGAGAAGCGCGAGGCGTTAGAAAGTTGAAATAAAACCCGGCTCAAGTATCTTTATCGTATTTGAAATCACTGGCTCTCACTTCCGCACGTTGAGCGAGAAATTAGGCTCCAAGAATTTGCTTGGAAAAATTCAAGATTTGAAAAAAATTAAGAAAATAGCTACACGAAGTAATGCGAAGAATATGCCAGGAAATAATAAATAATCCGGAAATTAGTAAGAAAAATAAATCAATATCAAGCACAGAGTGTCTACCTCTTTGATGGTCAAAAATGAATCAAAATATTCTACTTGAAGTCATTTTCAACAAGTCCTTCTCTCATATTTATTCGTAGTCGGCTAGAAACCCATGTTTTTGCCGTTTTCTTGTTTTCGACCTTTACTCACCAAAATCGCTGTAGCTCCTTCAATTTTTGGGTAAACTCAAATTCAAGCATATCGTTGGAAAGCTCGTGAATTCTACTGTTAGAAAAGTGAAAAAAAACTTGCCCAAAAGATTAGCTTTTTTACGGTATGTCATTTTTCTGTTCCCCCATTTTTCAGGTGAAAAAAATCACGCTTAAATGCCAACAACATTTTTGCTGAAAATTAAATTTCCTACAAACTTTAAAATGTGCTTTTCTTGTGAAAATATTTACGAGCTTTCCAACGGTGCCCTCAGATTGAAGTTAGCTCAAAAATTGTAGAAGTTACAGCCATTTTAGTGAATAAATGTCAAAAACGCAAAAATGCCAAAAACATGGTTTTCTAACAGTCCAGGAATAAATGTGTGGGAGTAAAGTTTGTTGGAAATGCCTGATAGAAAATCTCCCTTCATTCTTTGACCATTTTTTGACCCCTTGAATACCCAGAATCACCATTTCTGAACTTGAGCCATTTTTGGGTGGTTTGGAGATTTCAAACAACAGTCTTATCACAATAGCAGCCAAAATATCATAAATTTTACACAAAGATTTACGAATCAAATTGTGGAAGTACTGCGTGTTACCTGAGCATCACGTATTTGAATTAGGGATGGTAAAATTACCCATTTTTTAAGGGCACGGTGATTTTCTTCCGGCCAATCAGAATGGCATGATATCAAATTACCTTTTCGACCATATCGAATCGCAGGGGTATCCTCTAATATGCAGATACCCAGTAAATCAGAAGCTCCTCTGTTCCTTATGAATTATTCATTTTCCTGCTGAATATTGCATTATTACTAGGTCCTCTCTGCCCTGGCATATTGCGAATCCAATACAATTCGAAACAAATGTTGAAAATCATCGATTTGCAACCAAAAAATGATTCTGAGCAAAAAAGTTCTAAATAGTTCGTTTATAGATATCAAATTTTTTCCGCCTTGTGGCCAAAATAATTTAAAAAAAAGCTTAGGAGTCATAGGTTCGGCACTGTCCCAGAAACAGCGGCAATTTGAATAATTGCCATAAAATACCTAAATTTGGGTAATCCCTTCAGCGAGCATGCTGATTATGGGCCCTGAGAGCTAATAAAAATTGCCACAACTTTTTCGAACGGATTTTTCACTTTTTGCGTTTGATGTCAATTTCTTCAACGATTTTTTGAGCAATTTTTGGAATTTTTGGCCCGCAAGTAAGCCTTTACTTATGTACCAACGGTCCTCATGAAAATCTCAACTGTTTGAAAGCTTCCTTGGATATCGGATTGATAAATTTTGTCAATGAACCGGCCCTTGAACGTATTGTGCTGTTTTCTCTGACAAATTGTCAGCATAGGTAGGTATTTGAATGCACAATACCGAACCCAAATTTGGGTGATCACTTCAGGGTGAGAAATACTGATCAATTGTTCAGCAAAGTCTGAACTGATGATCAGAGCAAATAAAAAAACACTTTTTCGAACGAATTTCCCCCCCAAATTCTGCGTTTGATGGGGTGATGAGCCTTTTTTCGATTTTTAACATTTTTCGCCATTAAAGCTACCTGCTTGGGAACGGTTTCAATAAAAAATGATCGTCCTCGACACGAAAAACACTAGAGAACAAGAGAGAAGTATAACGTTGGTAATTACGAGGGGAAAATAGACAAAAGCAGGAAACAACTAGGCGATACCGGCGTCGCATTTTGTTCGTGTGTCGTCGACTCATCGCCCATTGTCATTAACCTCGGCCATTCTCAACTTGACTCATTCATCGTCACGTCCTTCACGAATTGTGTTGTAACATCCTTCGCGTTTTTCGCCGTTTACACCCTTGCAAGGAAATTGCGCTAGGACGAAGTAGCCGAGATGAAAATTCGAAAATTTTGCGAAATCGGAATTATTTGCTTTGTCGGCTTCAATTCAGAATATGGCAAGGAAATGCAAGCAGACATTTCACCGGTTAAATCCAATCATGAAATCCGAGTACCAAGCGGGTTTTATGTTACAAAGCAAACTTAGAAACGGTTCAAAGAACGTGTTATTGGATTGCACGGGTAAGGCATCTTGAAATCTTTTCGGAAGACCTGCAAGAGCTAAATCTAGCACTGGAAATTGTCCGGAGTAGAATAACACTGTCAGCGGATGATCAGCAAGCGATGGCTCCTATGGCAAGAACTGGCGATTTTGAAAAATAGCCCGATTAAGAAATTCGAGCCAAACCGATTTAAAAACAAAATTTTCAAAATTTTTTGGTAAAAAAGCTTCTCTTCTATGGTAATTCAAGCGAGAAACCCGGGGAAAATACTCGAAAAATTCTAAACCCACCGTATCACCTTCAAAATTGAGTTTTTGTGTTTTTTTCGAAAATGGACCATATTGTCGCTCACCAAGTCGAACCTGCACTTTTATCGAAAATGAGTTTTTGGTATCACACCTAAGTGATCTTATTGAAAAATAAACATTTTCCAATGAGATGAATGCAAAAATCGTAAAATGCCTAGAAAATAATAAAAAATAAGGTTACACCTTTCCAAGTCTGGTCAAAATTGAAAGAATCAGTTTTTTTGCTCTCCTGAAAAGTTGAGTTTTTGTAGATAGGCGGTTCGACTTGGTGAGCGACGGTATACTGATGCCGATTTGGACCCCTTAACCTTTTCCGATCGGATTGCCTGGAAAATATGCTTCAAGTTGTAGCAAACCACAACTTTCAAGACTAGTTGCGTCAAAATCGGATCAGTAGTTCGATACAAAGTGGCTGGACGAAATTTTGGTCTACTTCGTATCGAACCGCTGATCCAATTTTGGCGCGGTTGGTCCTAAAAGTTGTGGTTTGCTCGAACTTGAGGCATATAGTCAGGAAAATCCGATCAAAAAATGTTAAAGGGTCGAAAACTCAAAAAAACTGCTTTTGAGATGATGATTTTTTTGACATTTGAGCGTTTTGGAGTACTTGAGAGTGAATTGAGCGGATTCTCTTACCCGAGGTGCACATCAAAAATAAATTTGCTAAACGCCCGTTTTTTTTTTTTTTTTTTTTTTTTTTGAACCGGACCACTCCTTCTATGCGTTTCGCTGCTATCGGCGGTCGGACAAGAAAATTTTATTGCAGATTTGTGTTCTAGAACCTCTGAAACGTGTAAAAACATCTTTCAGGGGGTGTTGTAGAAAAATTTTGCTCGACCGATTACATAGGTACACTATTTCTGGAAATAATGTACCAAAACATGTTACCCCACCTCTTCTGCTCTTATTACCAAATTTTATCCAGCTTAAATAACAGTTCCGATGATGTGTATTTTTCTCTCGGTCGTCAGGAATACTTGTGTGGTCTGCGGGCATGGCAGGATGCTGCTCTCCGGCCGAGGTAATGCTTTCCCTCCAAATGGGGCCCCATTACCGGGCATTTTCCCATTTACGTCGGGAGAAAGTCATAGCTCATATTTTTCTCTAAAGGGACCTAGAAATCATCGATTCTGCTCAGATGTCTCTTTTTCCTAAGACTAATCTTCGGACACCCGTGACTGGCGGGCGGAATCGATTTTTTCTCAGCGCAGCGATGAGACCGCAGTTTTTGGAAATGGCGGAAAGTTACAATTCAACCCATTGGCCGAAAAGGTGATTTGAAATTGTGGAACAAAATTTAAAAGCTCGAGTGAGAAAGCTCAAATTCGTATTCCGGACGTGTGTCCTTGACCTCAAGCGCGAAAATAGTGAATTGATTTTTCCCATATAACTTTCAAATTAATGATAACGTTTAAATAATGTCTACAAAATTTTAAAATTTAAAAAAAAATTCGAAATTGAAAAATTTGAAAAAACCTGGAAAATAAAGACATATCTATCTAAACTACAGGGGTTTTGAAAAAAAAGTAATTGGGTAAAGTCTTGGAAATTCGAAAAATGTATGAACATGCAGTTGAAAGAATCCAATAATAAGAGAACATTTTGTTCGATATTTTTAATGATAAGAAACTTATAAATAGGATTTTCTCTTAAAAATTGTTTTTTTTTTATATAAAAACATTAATAAGTGGAGAAGGACTCTGTTACCTATATGACTAATGAACAATTTTCCAACTAGCTGACTGGTAGTTAAATTTACGCATAAGGTAACGTATTATTGACCAGATGCCTGCAAGAAGGTTCTCACCGAAATGCACAAGTGCATATGTGCGGTTGGGCTACCCCTCGTGTTTACCAGCGGCGGCACATCTGTTCCGACGAATAAAAAGGTCAACGCCTTCGAACCGCTTACATGCACCCCAACTGCGTTTTGGTTAATAAAAACTGCTAAGAAGCCGCTTTCTAAAGAGATTTTTCTTTGTGAAAAAATACGAGGACGGGAGAAACTTAAAATTAACTGTTACGAGATCAGATAAAACACGTGTTTCTTGTGTTTCTGGTGGGCCGAAAAGACAGCAGCGATGGTAGTAAGATGACAACAACAGATGATACAAAAGGATACATAATAAATGTTCAGGGGACAACCATTCTACGTAGCAAAACGAGTAAAAGAAATTTTACTAAAAAAGGCGACATTAAAAAGACGCCTAAGAACTAAAAAATAGAAATTCTTTTAAAAAATATTTAAAAATCAACTACCATAACAGTTACTACTTTTGGGGTTTTCGCTGTTGTATTCTCAAAGGAAATTAAATTTCAAGCAACTTTTGTTCGGAGCAATTTTTTGATCCGACCCCTCCCTATGGCTGAAAACGGAGTTTAAATTTATCAAGTATTGCAGAATCTGAACGGCTGATGGAAACCCCATGAAGTTACACATCAAAATTTTTGTCTCGGCAGTGCCCAACCAGGAAAATTGTCGAGAGCTTATCATTTCGAACGTGGTGGCCACGAGAGCGATTTGAAAATTTCAAATCGACACCACGCCCAAGGCGTTGACATAAATTCACTTTGGGAGGTTTTCCGGTATTCTCTGGACCAAGACGAACATTTTCGTTACCATGGGATTTTTTCATGCCCACCGTCCGACCTGTGTTTTAACGTTCGCGAATTTTTAACGATTTTTCTATTTTTCCCCCCACTTATCGTACATTTCAATATTGTACCCTCACAGAACATTCAATTTTAAGAAATTTTGTACGGAAAGATTTAGCGATCTGACCGGGTCGGTTACTTGACTTATTACCTGATTTTGAGATTCACTTGTGCGAGAGTCGGCAAGTGACGGACGTGGTCGGACAATTACAGAGTTTCAAGCTTCCGATCATTTTCGGAGCGAGTTTTACGATACCTACTGGGTTTATTTTAGCCACAGGCCCAACTACCTGGGTTTTCGACATTCTTCGGTCATTACGTCAGAACCATGACGAAATAGTTTCGACTTCCGTCGGAATGGAACGCCATTCGAGCACAAAGTTATACCACGATAGAGAATTATTGATGATAATTTGGTTGAAATAGGTACTAGTTGTTCAAAAATTTTCATTTCTTAAGAGCATTGGGAAGAACCTGCGGTGCGTTGATAACACGCTTCCACATTTTTGGACATGAAATTTTGAACCAAATTGATTATGTTTTGAACAGTTCGGAGGGTAAAAATATCAAAAATGCCGAAAACTAAAATAGCAAATGCAAAAACCCGCCTAAAATCAAAACACCTACCTATTTATCAAGGGAAAACCAAGATTTCAAGACCAAACTCAAATTGGTTCATTGTTGTGCCTGGATAAAAATGAAATAGAAAACACCAAAGGGCCAATATCTCGGAGTGTATAATCAAAATGTCTACTGTTCAGGGTGATAGTACGGGAGCCGAACCTGAAAAAACAAGACTCATTTTAGTAAAGTGTGTTGATGAACTTTTTGTTTGAACCGCTAATCCGATTTTACTTTTTCGACTTTAACGCTCAGTGGGGTAAATATGGGTGAACAATCGTACATTTTTGGCGTAAGTAGGCAACAATTCGTCCCGAAAAATCGCTAGATGGATACATTCAGATTTTTGGATTCGCCCCAATAATTTTTCCTCGCTCTGTTACAATTTATGGCCGTGGAAATGAACGTGGGCCAGAAATTGTTCAAGTCGGGCGTGTCATCGGAGGAAAGATCCATCACAGCTTGTTATGTTATGTTGTTGAATCTTTCGCTCATATTGCGTCTTTGTGGGCCGACGTGAGTTCCGTTCGAGGAACACGAGGATCGTTGGAGCGTGACCTGGTTACGCAGATCGGGTTCCGACTCAGCCTTGCAAACCGTGACGACGCGGATGATCTTTCATTCACGGACTGTATTTTCAATCTATTCCGCAGTCGAATTTCGAATTGGGATAAATCATGAAAATCGGATAACCCGGTCGACAGAGTAGCCGATTTCGGTCATATTCGAAGTTTACCTCAGCAATGGCTCTGGTTCGCATTTACAAAAATTACAGGGGATCGTACCTACTTGAGATTTCCTTAAAGACGTCGATTTTTTAGCTCATTCGCTACAATTTTTGTTCTACAAAATTTTTTGTGGGCCCAAGAAAAAGTTCACTTTTTTCTCTTCGAAGATTTTTTCGTGTTTTCGACTTTGTCTCAGCAAAATGGCCAAACGGCCCTTAAATTTCAGAGTAATCGCAAAAATGAGGATATCGTTAAAAAGCTGGCATTCTAGGTCAGTTTTTCCCTACTACTCGTGAATGAACGTTGAAAAAACGTATTTCAAAAATTGAACATTCCTCAACTTCAGCCCAATTTTCTGACTATTTAACTTGATGTTAAAAAACCGCGAATACCATACGATTATAGGAAATTTAACGGCCTTCCAACGGTACCCTCGTTTTTGGATTAATTTGAAATTTAAGCAACTTATGGCCATTTTACTGAGGCCAAGTCTAAAACATGAAAAAATCTTCAACCCAAAAAAGTGTATTTTTTCTTCGGTCTCCAGATTTCTTGATTGGGGTTCCCCTTTTTTCAAGATTCGGTGGCTTTGAACCAATTCCGCTGAACCGATTTTGAACGTTTATAGCTCAATAAATCCCTAGTGCGCACATTTTTCACCTCCAATCGTCCAAAAACTGGCCAAAAACTTGATTGAAGACGAATCCATTAGGTACATAACCAAGTTTTTTATCATTAAAAAATTCTAAAATTTCAAAAAAACATTTTTTGGGAAACTTTTAGGTAGGCAAGTTAGAAAAATTAATTGGAAATTTTTTGCCACTCTCCCAGACGGAAGGAACTGGGAAAAACTGATGCGCATAAAAATCCCAATAATACCCTCAAACATTTTTGAAATTATCGCACTTCCGGTACATTTTTCCAGAAATAATGTACTACCTATGTAATTTTTATCTTAATTCGTTGCCCAATTTCTGCAGCTCATTATTTTTCTTTCTGCGAAAACAACTGATTTTGGATCCTGTACGCGACATTATTCGCTCAGAGCGGAAACAAAGATCAATTGTTTGACTAAATGGTTTTCTCGAAAAGCGGGCAGGAAATTGAAAACCTGGGCATTCGCCATGGAACCGAGGACAATTGACCCCGATGCCAACTCCGATTTCTCTACGTCATTGAAACACAGGGGGGGGGGGGTGTTGATGAAAAGAACCAATCGTCGAGAAGGCCGTAACGCGGAAAGTCTTTTTTCAACTAGTCCTCCCATTATCGATGGAGTCAGCAGCGCTGATAAAACATTGCCCAACCCATAGGTAAACTAAAGGTTAATTTCCGGGGAAATTAATTTTCAGGTTGAATGAGTGACGCAAAATCAAAATACCAGGTTATTGTATTCTTCGATTTTGTTTTTGAAATTTAAATACATTTCAAATTGGTTTAAAAAAATTCAAATGAAATAAGCGCCACGATCGAAACAGCATCGTCCGATTTTCACGGCGGATGTTCCAAATTCACCATGATAATGTCGATGATTATGATATTGAAATGAAGAACTTAAGTGGCGCGGGATCAATTGAGGCACAACAGTCGAAAGTAAGGGGTTATAAAGAGAGAACCGGAAATAACCAATAAGATCGAATGAACTCCGAATGAGAAGAGCGGTGTCGAATCGAGGGAATTTTCAGAACCTGATTTCTAATCTTCATTTAGAGAGGAGTTCAATATTTGAAGGACCCACGAAACGGAATAAACGGGTTGAACTTTGTTTAAAAATTGATTCTCTCAGCAGTTAATATTCAACGCAGTTCTATTTCACGATTTTGAAAGCAATTATTATGGTTTAAACGTTTCATCATGAGCATAGCCTCAGAACGGCAACGAACTACACGTACGAGCACTCCTAAACGGCGCAGACCAACACGTACGAGCGGTCCCGAACGGCGCAGACCTACACGTACGAGCAGTCCTCAACTGCGTCGACCTGCACGTACGAGCGGTCCTAAACGGCGTAGACCTACACGTACGAGCGGTCCTGAACGGCGGGGACCTACACGCACGAGCGGTCGTGAACGGCGCAGACCAACACGTACGAGCGGTCCCAAACGGCGCAGACCTACACGCACGAGCAGTCCTCAACTGCGTCGACCTGCACGTACGAGCGGTCCTAAACGGCGGAGACCTACACGTACGAGCGGTCCTGAACCGCGTGAAACTACACGTACGAGCGGTCCCAAACGGCGCAGACCTACACGTACGAGCGGTCCTAAACGGCGGAGACCTACACGCACGAGCGGTCCTGAACGGCGGGGACCTACACGCACGAGCGGTCCCAAACGGCGTCGACCTACACGTACGCGCGGTCCCAAACAGCGTAAACCTACACGTACGAGCGGTCCTGAACGATCCTATCTACACGTACGGTCCCGGTTTAGCGCTTTTTTCAGTTTTTTGCGTATAACTCGTAAACTATGCATCCTACAGAAAATGGCTGGATATACAAAATTAAACAACATAAAATTCTGCGTCGAATGATGACCTCAAACGCTAAATTCGGTTCAGGCGTTCGGCCGATTTTGATTGCCAAAGATTGACATTGTTTCTGAAATCGGCTCAGAGACAGGGCCGCTCGTGTCGTCTTCAATAATGGAATTCAAGTTATCAGGGTATTGGGTAGCAAGACAATGGCAATGTAGACAAATTTAACCGGCAAGGTAAACCACTTGTTTCTGCATTTCTAGGCTTTATAAAAGTTTTACAAATAAATCGGTACCTTTCTTCAAAGTCAACTGGTTCTCGCCAGCTGCTTGAAAATCGTAGAGCGCGACGAACAGCTGAGGATCGTCATCCTCTTGGACTAGAAGGTTTTCCTTGGACGTCCATCGCGACGCCGAAGGATCGAGACCGCCGCTGGACGGCTCTGGAAGATCTGGGATGTGCGGCAAAGGACGGCTGGCCAGCAGAGCTTCTGTAACAAAAATGGAGAAAAATCGTTGTAGCAGGATACGAAAATAGCATAATGAAAGATGAGGCGCGAGAAAAATTTCCGTATCTGCTCCTATTTTTAACCTTTTTTCAAATTTCTAGGACGAAGCGTTTTGGCAAGACCTGTATAGTCAACATTTGGTTACACACAGTACTTCCGAGACATTGACCATTTAGTGTTTTCGATTTTATCTTCTTTTGGCCCCAAAAAATGAACTGATTTGAGCGTTCTTGATCAAAAATCTTGGTTCAAGGTACATGGATTTTTTCATTCCGGTAACATGACGATGAATTCGCAGTGTTTTTTGGGCATTTTGGGACCCTACGGCCTCGAAAATAGTGTGAATATAAAAACGTTCATTCAACAATGTACGAAACAGGATGTGGATGTATTCATCACTGGTTTCGATTTGAAATTTATCGCCTCACAACTTCTTCCCAAAGAAATTGATGAATAACTAACTTATAAAATATCATGTGCATATTGTATTTTCTCAAATGAATCAGAAAGACGTCGATACTGTTGATCACTAGGAAATTGTCGAAGTCGGATTAGGCGAATACCTCTCAAACGGGCACATGGAAGAAAGAAGGTAGAAGTCACTTCGAATTGATTAGCTAATTTGGTCGAGAGCCAAGGGATTAAATGGAGAGCCATCACGCTAATTAAGGGCTGTAATCGAGATCCTGCGGCTTTTTTCGGTAGGAGTATCACTCACAACTATGTGACAGATGGTGACAGAATGATGAAGTAGTACAGATGATCGTAATTCGTTTTTTAGCGTTTTTTACTTCCATATTTACAGAGTAAATGGAAGTATTGTGATCGTCCTAAAATCGAGAATCGGAACGGAGCTTCAGAAAAAACTTTTTCTTATACACATTTACTCAGAATCACTTCCTGAACAAGTGTCTGTGTGTCCGTGTGTCCGTGTGTCCGTCTGTCCGTCTGTCCGTGTGTCCGTCTGTCCGTCTGTCCGTCTGTGGTCATTTACAAATATGGCCATAACTCCCTCATTTCTCAACCTTTTTTCAAATTTCTTGAACTGAAATGTTTGTCTCGGCAAGACCTAACTCCCTGTTTAATCGGAATTTGGATAACGCACAGTACTTCCGAGATATTTGCATTTTTAGTGTTTTCTATTTTATTTTTTTCCGGCCGCAAAAATGAACCGATTTGAGCGTTCTTGGTCTCAAAATCTTCGTTTTACCATGCAGAATATGTGGATATTTTTTACATTCCGAAAATGTGGCGTTTTTTCATTTTGGGCGAATTTTGAAATTTTAATACTGAATTTTTTGATATTTTTGACCTAAACACTTTCAAAAGCAGTCAAAATATGATCAAATTGTGTCACAATTTTACGTTTCAAAATATGGAAGTATTGTGTGTTATCTACGCACCACTGGTTTAAAAATACCAACACTTAAATATTAGATTTATTTTTCCCCTCGACTTGAGCCTAGAGAGCAAGCATTGAAGCAAATGCGGGCTGAGGACCAACGGAACTTGGAAATTAACGCCCTCCATCAGAAGCCGGTCTTTGAAAAAGCCATTTCAGCTGACCGGCCGCCAGGATGGACCGTTGGACGGAGTGGCCTTCAAAATCAAGTTCAAAATCGTCTAACATGTGGAACCGAGGTTGATTCTATATTAAAGTGGATGTTACTCGAATCATTTTGTGGAAAATTTGCGATTCGATAGCTTCGCTGCCCAGGGTGGACTGCGAGGTAGAATTTCCAAGTTCTGATTCACAATCGTTATCTCCCGCCGTCAGCAGTTTTGGGAGCAGACGGTTTCTGAGGCGGTGCGAGATGAACGATATTATCAGATAAGTCTTATGACAGACATTTTCAGGCTGAGCTGTCAATATTTCGTCAGTTTTCAAATTCAGGCGTTGATAATTTAATCATCTTTCCTCAATAAAGGATGTCAATACTTCTTCGATGGTCAAAAATGAGGGAACATGTTCCGCTAGTCATTTCCAACAAATCTCACTAGCCATTTCTCACTAGCCAAATCTCACTAGCCAAATCTCACTAGACATTTTTCGTAGTCAGCTAAAGAACCCGGTCTTAGGTATTTTTGTGTTTTCGATTTCAACTCACTAACATGGCTGTGGCTCCTTCAATTATCGAGTTACCTCAAATCTGGGTAAATGGTTGGAAAACTCGTGAATTTTCCAATAGAAAAAGTAGCATATTTGACTTTATTGCATACTTAATTTTTTTGGCAGTGCAATACGGAACAAATTAGGCCACAAATGAAACTGGCAAACCAATTTTCAAGCGGATATTTACCAAGATTTTTTCCATATGCAACTCGAAGGTTCGCATTTTTGAAAATGGTCCACACAAACTGCACTATCGGGGCACCGAATTCGAAAACACCGCCATCGAGAGTGAATCTCGAGCAAAAGTTCAGCGCTTTCACGGGTTAACGATTGGGACGAGGAAGGACGAAATTTACGAGGGACGAAACCAATAAAAGTGCGGATACTGCCGCCGGGCCAGAACCGAGCGAGGATTTAATAAGGCACACACAACAATCCGAAATCGAAGGAAGGCGCCCCGTGGATTCTACAGTCGAGATGATCAAGCAAAACCTGAAGGAGCAGAAGTCGCGCCACTAAATAATAGGACTGCACTTTCCCCTCAGCTTCGAGAAAATGACACGTTTCGAAGACGAGAAGGGAATCCATCATTTTCGACATCGAACGACTGAATTGACAGCTGAAAATCGCGAGGCTTCAATCTGCGTCTTGGTACGAAAATATCGCCAAATACGAAAGATTTTTTTTTACTTCTATACTTACGTATGTTATGTTCCATCTTGGGTCTCCTGTTGTGAGGGACAACGTGAGAGTCATTGATAGATAATGAGGATGAAAGTATAGTTTTGATCTTTAAAAGCGAGCGAATGGCTGTGGGGAGCGCCAGGGAGGCAGGCTGGGAGATGAACGACCGAGCGGCAGAGGAACGTCGGCGCCATGAGGATTCCAATTTAAACGAGCGACCAAAGGGGTGTGACAAAAGAAGAGTACCAGGGAGGCAGACTGTGATACGAAAGACTGAGTGGCTAGGGCAAGCGCCAGTGATATTCATATCACCCGAGCCTATCGGTCGTTCGCGCCATAGCCTGCCTCCCTGACGCTCCTGAGCATCATGAGTAATGACATTTTAAAGGGTAACAGATTCTCTGAGGAGCGTCAGGGAGGCAGGCTATGGCGCGAACGACCGATAGGCTCGGGTAACCATCACAGCGTCAGGGATACGTAGGAGTCAGGAATATTCCATTTCAGCGAGCGACCGAGAGTGTGACGAATGAGTGGCAGGGAGCAACGCTTTGGTACGAACGACTGAGAGGGTAAAGCCAGCGCCAGGGAGAGGGACAGGGTGTTATTAGTATGGGCATTATGACGAACGAACGAGACGCTTTGGGGAGCAGGCCATTGAAGGAACGACCTAGAGAGGGAAACGGCGGCTTCTAAGTACTGCACTTTCAGCGAGCGACCTAGAGGTTGTGAAGAATGGGGACACCAGGGAGTCAGGATATGGCGCGAACGACTCAACGTGTCGTGCCTGCGCCAGGGAAGTCTACACCTAGACACCATAACCATATCAGTGAAAATATATCACTGTTAACGATGTGGGCTATTTCCCTGATGGACTAACGCTTTAACGAATCAAAGGTGGGACTATATGAGAAGAGAGCGGACGGCCCTCTCGAGAACTAGGCCTGAAGCGTAGACGCTCCTGCAACCTAGCGGCGACTCCCGATACTACGGCCTCCAGTGCTAATACCGGGAGTCGCCGGTACAAAATAAATGAGATTTTTTCCATCCCTGTTTTTTTTTTGTACATTGATCCTTCTTCGCACGTTTTTGCCTATTTTTAGCGTTTGTTTTGCATATTTTCAATTCGGCCACATTTAACAGGACGGACCAAAAAACGGCGAGTAAAAATTGTGGCAGATTCCATCTCTAGTTCATCTAGGTCGAGCGGATCGAAAACCGCAATATCTGACCGCAGATGTTTTATATTATGGAGGGGTGGCATCTGAATTTTACATAGCCCAACGGCGTTTTCCCTGATTTCCTCCAGATATCCCGGGGCGGGATTCGACGAGTCCGTTTTCGGGTAGCTCAGAAAAGTCAACGTCAGAGCGAAGGTGGGATAAACATCGGGGAATATTGGTATGCAAGAGACGTCCGGGCGCGCTTAAAAATTTATGAAGGCACCTGTTTCTAGGATGCATATTAGAATGCGGATAAATCCAGAAATCGAATATTTCAAAACAGCAGTGAAATGAACGAGATCGATTGCAGCTGTAAAAGTTTAAGTGTTTTTTTTTTAAAGAGTTTTTCCTTTTTTTATGAACACGATGAATTTAGCATTAACTTCTTTTACGTGCACTAGGTACCTAACTATTTTTTAGGCGCTCGAAACGTCAAATATTCGGTTAAATTAAATAAATTTGATAGAAATTATAACTTAAAATATAGAAAACAGTTTATTGGCAATTAGTCTAACATTTTCATACAAAATGAATTATATTTGCCTCCTATGAATTATAAGAGGACAGCGACAATTTTCTCGATCTTAGCGTAAAACTGGCGGGGGGAAATTGGCAAGGCATGCGCAGTAGCGATGCGCACGTAACCTTTGGCCCAAGGCAGACCGTTAACTAACCGGATCCCGTAATACCGACAGGATTACCATGCAACCTCGTTAATGAATCAGCTTCTGACCTGGTATGGCTGGAGAGTAATATTGTTGAGAATACGCGATATTCCCATCCTTCGGAGGACGGCGGAGAAATTGTTCGGAGAAAACAATGGACGAGAAAGTGGCCCGTGGTGATATGGTGATTTATACGCCAGGCCCAAAATTAAACGAACGCATTAGGGGTCCGGAGACGATTTATTGGAATAAAATTCAAATAGTTAAACTCCATCCTGGCATATTGCATGGTATAATCAAGATCAAATAGCCCTTCATTCCATAGGGTTAATCCAAGATTAACCAAAAATGTTGCTAATTTTTTAGATATTGAAGTTCAAGGCCCGTCTTTTCGTATCCAGACACCTCAACTACGCAAATTGGCAGATGTCCATAATTCATTTTAAATGTTCCTTACATTGCGCAAGGCACCTGGAAGAAGCCCACAGTCTTGCCGAGATAAGAGCACCTGTAGTTGTTTTTGCAGTTCACATCATTTTAAGCACATAAATTTTATGCTCATTCACATACATTTTATGCTTGGAGGGCCGAAGGTGCCAGGTCCGAATCCTGCCGGAGAGTGAAACTTTTGCCATTGCGCAATCGCGTATAAAAGACACGTCGATAACTGAATGGTTTCACTGCGATAGTCAAGTTGAATCTAGCGCACTGCCAAATTCCAAAGCCGCTCTGAATAATTAACCAGCTTTCCGGCGCTTTGTTTACACAATCCCTTTTAGTGGGGGCTTAAGTGCTCCGAGTTGGTTAAAAGCAAAACTGACGGGAGTTCAGAAAGGTGGAATTCGTTCGACAATTAATTTCTTGGTACACGGGAAATTCGAAGTGATTCCATTTCTCCGAGGCATGTCGCCCTTAGGCCAGTGAGAAAGAAAGTTAAAAAGTTCGTAACTCAATCTACCTATACCAAAATGTTTGATGAATATTTTCATATTTTTTATTTTCTGTCGGATCCCGACTCTGAACCAGGTACAGGTCTTGAGAGTTACCCTCAAACAGATCCTGGCCCTAAACCAGATTCTGATCCTGAACCAAATCCCGGTCCTGAACCACATCCTGATCCTGAACCAGGTTCTAAATCTGAATCAAATCCTGAACCAAGCATTGATTCTTCATCCTGAAGGCCTGATCCTGGCCCTAAACCAGACCCTAAGCCAGAAAGAGCTCCTGATCCTGAACCAGACACTGATTGCTCAACAGGAAAAAGTTCCTGGCCTCCGACCATATCCTGATACTGAACCAAATCCTGATACTGAACCAAATCCCGATCCTAAACCAGATCCTGAACCTGAACAAGATCCTGATCCTGAACCAGACACTGATTCCTCATCCTGATCCGGATTTTGACCCAGAATCAGTCCCCGGTTTTGATCCAGTTCCTTACCCTGATAATGTTCCTGATCTTTAATTCAACTTCATCCTGACCCTGATGATCTAGAGGAGGAATCCCTTATCAGTAGGACAAAACTCTGTGTTGTCAACAACAAGATCAAAATTTCATCTTGTTATTGAATGAAACTTGAGTTATTTAATAACTCTCTATCTCTCACTAGTTAACATCGTAAATGAATTTAACTCGCCCTAATAAAACTTGAATTTGGAGTTTAACACTTGAATTGACGATGTTACAATTAATTTTGCGATGGTGCCAACACCTCCTGTGATTGTGCTTCATTGATTTTGATGGAAGACGTGCCCGGCTGCTCCCTATGCCAGTTGCCGCCACTGATCCGACCTTGGAGATTGTATTCAAAATGGCACGTTTCCTTCTCGAGGGGAATCACGCTTTTCTGGCCTGCCAGTCGATTGTGTTCCTCTCGGATAGCAGTGATGCGGCGCACGTATGGCGAAGCGCTAGTGTGACGTAGTGGTGCGATGTAGTCAAGAGCGGTGTAGTAGTGCGGAGTTTGTCGGAGATGCAAAGGCGCTAAGTATCTTCTGATTGGTCTTATGTTCACCAAGGCCAGAGCCAACGGACCTCATCGCATCCTGGATACAATTGCCTGGAATTACCTTGCCTACCATTCTATCAGATTGTACTGAATATAGATTGCATTCGAACGAGATTGTACCCGATATGGAAAACGTGCGGTTTCTGGTGAAATGCACGCGGTCACATCGTATATTTCGTAACTGCGCGGGACCACTACGTACCTAATACAGGTAGATGCCCCACGGGAATTCATATCAATTACCAGCTGACCCCTACCTGTATCGAATGAACTCCTCAGAGGATTGCTTCGAAGAAAGCAGGCAAATTATGTCACGTAACGTTTCGAATGAACGTGAAACGTTTTTATAGGTACCTAACACATTACCTGCTTCGGGTTCGTACAAAAATAATGATTCGTCAGCTGAGCCTCTTCAATGTCCGAACGACAGCTGATTACCAGCAGCAACCTAATTAGGTTGTTACACAACAACATTAATGTTGTTATCACTGCTTGTGATAAGGGATTTATCACTGCTTGTGATAAGGGTTTAGTCAGTGCTTGTGATTAGGGATTTATCACTGCTTTTGATGGGAGGTTTATCACTGCTTGTGATAAGGGAATAATCCCTGCTTGCGATAAGGGACCATCCGTTGTTTTCTGATAAGGGACTAATCACTGCCGGTGATGAGGGAGTAATCACTGCTTGTGATGCGAGAGTAATCATTGCTTGTAATAAATGACTAATCACGGCTTGTGATAAGGGATTAATCGCTGCTTGTTATAAAGGGACTAATCATTGCTGGTGATAAGGGAGTAATCACTGCCTGCGATAAGGGACCATCCGTTGTTTTCTGATAAGGGACTAATCACTGCTGGTGATAATGGAGTAATCACTGCTTGTGATGCGAGAGTAATCATTGCTTTTAATAAATGACTAATCACTGCTTGTGATAAGGGATTAATCGCTGCTTGTTATAAAGGGACTAATCATTGCTAGTGATAAGGGAGTAATCACTGCTTGCGACAAGGGACTAATCACTGCTTGTGATAAAGGCTAATGAATGAATCGCGTAGAGCGATAATAGTGACCTATTTAATTCGTTCTTACAGAGAAAGGACCTTATATACCATTTCGCGGTCTCCCGAAGCAGTCACGTTGGCTTTGGAAGAATATATTAATACTCCTTTTCTATTTTCGAGCTCAAAAAAAAATCAAAATCAAAGTAATTTTGAAAAATTATCTTCAAAAATTGAAAATTGTACTGACTTTTCTCTCAGCTTGACCATTACCAACTGTCAATGCGGCGATCAACTTTCGTACATCCAGGCAACGGGGAAAATGAATTCGAGCGGAGAAGATAACCGCAATCAGAATCCACAGCAGATAGGACAGACACAAAGCGGATTCAACTCCAGTCAAGAACTCGAACAATGCGACCGAGGGAAAAAGTCGACGGCGGAGAGCAAGTAAGAAAAAAAGGAAATCCGCGCGAGAAGAAAGTTAATGGATTATATGAACCTCTTGAACTTTCTAGGTTCTCAGCTTTTTCTCCGACGGAGATGCAGATAAACATTAACAGGACTGGCTATCACACGTAGGGATAAGAAGAAATCCCTATTGGCTCGTGAGGCATGCGGCCAAGGAATTTCACACTTTTCCCATAGTTATCTGTGAATTACTGTACTTAAATGTCCATAAAATAATGTATGCTTACCAACATAGTTCAATAAACACGTGAAAAATCTTAAATCATTAGGAAAGTAGGTATCTTTCAGGTTAAAAAGGCCTGAGAGGTCCTTAAAATAGTCTTTGAGGACTCAAGAAAACCTCTTGAAGAACCTTGGGAGGACCTAAAAAACGATTGGAATCTCTCTAAAATGGCGTCTTTTGAAACATCTGAATGAACTGAGATGGACTAACAGGGGACGATGATTCTGACCCTTAAACAGATCCTGATCCTCAAACAGGTCCTGATCCTTGAACAGATCCTGCTCCTGAACAAGATCCGGATTCTGATTTTGAGCCAGACACTATTTCTGATCCTTGTTCATGATGAGAATCCTGAACCTGATGATGATTCCGATCCTGATTTAGATCATGATCCTTACCCGGGTTCAGATCCAGGCTCGGAAACTGACCCTCATTTTGATCCTGATCCTTACCCTCATTTTGACCCAGATGATGGCCCTGAGCCCTCCGGATTTCTGAATAAGACACCGATTCTGGTCCTTACACTCATCCTGGTCCTGACCCTGATGATGAACCCGATCCTGATTTTGATTCTGATCTTTACCCAGATTTGGATCCTGACCCAGAAACTGGCTTTAATTTGATCCTGACCCTGATATTGATCCAGATTTTTACCCTGACTCGGTCCTGATGATTGACCGGAGCCTACACCTCACATTCACTGACCCTGATCCTGTCCCTTATACTCATCTTGATCCTGATCCTGATCGAGACAGATTCCTCATCCTGATTCTGACTTTATCCCAGAAACTGACCCTCATTTCGGCCCTGACGCTAATTTTGATCTTTTTCCTTACCTCGAAATTGATTTAATCAACCTTCATCAGCCACACGACCCCCTGACATAACGAAAGATCAAAATATCAGGAATCAATGGTCCTATGAGGGTATTGAAACATCTAAGACGGCTTAAAAAGTCATCTACTACCCTGAAAAGTATTCTGACGGCTTTAGAACCTAAGAAGAAGTTCTCAAAAGCCCTAAACAAAAACACAGGCCTTCAAAAGATATTCCACGGCCTGAATCGACAAAAGTGAACGTCTCATCCTTCGCGTCTCGACCGAGTGCCAATATTCACGGTATTGATCCATCGTCGAGGCTATCAATGAACTTGCACGTCCACCGTGGCAGATAAGCGTATCTAACGCGTTATCTTGAAAGGTCTTCGTCAGTATCTTGCGGAAAGTGCGACTGATAGGCAACCGTAGCGGGCGAATAAGGCCAATCATGGCTAACCCAAAAAGCGATATGACTTCTGGATTGAATGGCATTTTGAAGACGTTTGATTTTTTCCACAAAAAAAAAAATAAATAAAATAAATAAATAAAACTAAAACGGAAAAATGAAACTTCTCCACCACGAAATTGACCAAGTACACTATTCTGGAGAGATAAGGCCTAAGAAAAACACTAGCAAAATTCCATTTTAAGTTTACCGACGCTTTATTAAAAAAAATGTTCGCACAAATCTAACGACCGATTTCAAGTTCGGAGCAGCAGAAAACTGCAGACTAACGAAGGATCTATATATTCCGAGTGAAGGTGGTTATTAAAACATCAAGAAACAAGCTCGGCTTTGACGTTGGAATCCGAAATGGTGGGGGCAGGGGCTAGGACCACCGTTAACCAGCTAATGATCTGGTTTTCTAGGACAGCCCGCGTGGGGATATCAGCTTTTCGATGCATGAAAAACTGACATGATCCACGCAAAAGTTCATGTTTTCCGTGGATTTCCTTATAAGGTGTTTACAGGCCGTGTCACGTCCGTTAGTTCTTGCCTCATGACGCCTACGAGAGATTCCTCCTACATGAATTGAAGTTCGCGCCGATTTTCGCAAGGTATTAAAAAACCAATGTTTTTTACAGCAGTTTTTCTGACAGATATACGACGCAGTTGGTCTTCACGCATAATTTTCATCGACAGCAATGAAAAGGACCTCGTCAGTTTTACGCACAAAAACATTCACGATTGAGTTTTTATGGTTTTAATCGACACATAGTTTTACACGAGGCATTCCGCCGATTACGAGATATTTTGCAAGACCGAGGATGGTATTTTATTAATCAGTTCAAATCAAATCTTAATTCAATCGCTTCATCGGCCAAAATGAATTTTTGTTCTCCCGTTGTTTAAAACACTATTGAGGTACCGTAAGTCGCAGCGACTCGTAACTGTCGGCTCAATAAAAATCCTCATACCTGGCAATCCTATAAAAACGTTGAGAAATAAGCCTGCTAAGAAAAAACCTGCTAAGCACCAACACGCAACATTACCTCCCTATAATCTCCTGACAGGCGGGGCTTTCTTTTCAAGTCCCCCCTTTGAAAACTATGCGATCCGTGAAAGCTAGTATGCAACTTGCATCGCTTTCACATCCTTTTATATGCATTTAAAAAAATTCAAAGACATATCAAAGTAGAAATTGTAGCGGCGAGATTTTCCTTCAATTTTGCTACTTTCGAGGCTTTGAGGATTAAAAATGTCAAAAAAACGTGGTAGGTATGTAAGTTTCAAACCCCGCTAGAAGTAGAAATTACTTCGAATTTCGGTTATGATGTAAAGTTGAACCTCACTCTGATCATAGAAGAATTCAAAAGTCACGGTGGGAAAGTCGTGCCGTGCACACCAAGTTGCTACGAGGAAATAGTGATTCATGTTCGCTTCTGTTCGCGCATTGTTTTGCATGAAACGAACGGGCGAGGGCTTTAAACTTTAATTATGCATGAGCGTTGGCCTGCATATCGTGTCGAGTCAGGTTGTAAACGTCTTTACGATTGCGTAAGTTCACGAGTGCAGCAAGACGAATGTGATATTTGCAAACATTTCCCCGAACTTTAAGAAACACTTGAAATCAGTGAGAGACGAGACCTCCTGATGATGTCTCCACCATAATTTGTAAAATTGCTATAGAGTATTTCTTGTCTATCATTTTTTGGAGTTTTTATTCAAATTATGGGATTCCACAATTTCTCCGCGAGAGTCCAATTAGTATCTCTTCACCATAAAACTGAGCGCTTTCGCCCTCGAGGTCTTCGGACAGTGCTCATAAACCGAGATGTCGGGGAAAATCCACGTTTTTCCGCATTCAAACTTCGATTTCCCCTCTAATCAGCACGGTAAATCCAAAAATGATTATACCGTTGGAAAGCTGACATTCTGGGCCAGTTTTTCCCTGAAGGTGCGTGGGGGTTTTCCATGTTTTTCCAAAAATAAATAAACGTTGAAAAAAATGGGAATTTTTAAAAATTGAGCAATTTTTGACTTTGGCTCATTTGTTTGCAAGTTTCACTCAATGTGAGAAAGTTCCAAATACCGCAGGTTTATAGGAAATTTAACGGGCTTTCCAACGGTATCCTCGTTTTTGTAAATTACCTAAAATTAGTAGGACTTATGGACATTTTACTGAAAAAAAGTTGAAAATACGACAAAAATCTTCAAACGGAAAAAAGTGTACTTTCCCCAGGGCTCACAAAAAACTTTACAGAGGGCAAATTGTAGCGAATGAGCCAATAAATCGACCTTTCAATCGAAGACAAGTTTATGTGAGAATAATCTATATAAAGTGCCTCAGGTGGCCGGCTGGCTGCTACAACTCGCGTTGGACAGTGGTCGTTTAAATACTGGAAAATTAGGGCGGGCCAGAGACGAAAATTAAAGGTGTAGTAGCCGAAAACGTAGTACCTATTTTGGGAAAATCAATTTTGAAAAATAAATCCTCTTTTTGCCCCTTTTTACGCACATAATGGGGGCCACGTCGCCGTCGCATCTCAAATAACTACAGAAAATGAGCTACAACGTTATCTTGAGCTGGAAAATGTAAGTTAAAGCATTACCGGGGGACTTGACCGACTTTGTGGAACCTGTACGATTCGAAATAATTCCGAAGGAAACGGCCGATTACACAACTAGGAAGCTTTCACTCGCTCGGAGTTCAGGCGAACCAAAAAAGATGATGAAGTTATAAGGAAAAGTATTGTCTCGGGAAAAATGAGGCAAAATATGTAACAAAACGTTATATCACGTTCGTTATCTAAATAAACTTCGGACCGTTGAATAATCTCGACACATTATTGCATTATATTAGTTAATAGGATGAGAAATAAACTCCGGGTCTGGATTGTCGTTTACGATTGGACTGTTAAATAACGTTTCAACATTCGCATATTTCTGTATGTTTCTTAATTATTTTGAAAAACGTTAACACCTTGGAACACTTTTCTCTGAAAATATTAAAAGTTGAAGCGATGAAACTAAAATGCTACCTACGTCGATTTGTCTAATTGATTTTTTCCATTAAGCCTCCGATCCGATTTGCAATTTTTGGACGACTACAACAACGCAGAATAAAATAATAACCGCCAAAGGAGCGAAATTCGCTATTATAATTCGAATAAATGATTTCTCCGCCGATTTTCGAATTATTTCCTGAAAATTCCCGTCTTTCAATGAAAAATTCACCGTTGAACGTTCGTTTTGCCTCGCATTTTCATCTGTTTTCCAAGCTACGTCTGCTGAAAGAAATCAAAAAAGGAGGAAAAAGGGAAAGTGTTTAAATAATGCACCCCAGCTCTCATAGGCCTGTCTGCAGCTCGTCTGCAGCTTTCCTCGAAAATTGTTATCTCGAAAGATTTTCCTTCTCTTCGTTTCGAAGCAGTTTTATTCCCTCGTATTATTCATCCCTGAACACATTCTCAAGCTATTTGAGCTCTGATTTGGATTTAGACATCAAAATTTTTATTATTAGATCCTCCAGCCTTTTGTTGGATTATTGCCTGCCTATAATTCACATGGGGCCAGCAATACCTAAAATAAAAACCAATATTAAATATTAAATTAATTATGAATAACCAAAAACAAGTTTTGTGTTGGGCTTCGGTGATTTTTGATTTCGATAGGAAAATAAACTGCTCATTTCTCCGGAATATGGAACTAGAGTTTAATAAATTGTCGGTTAAATTACTGTCCTACAGAAAAAATCACGAAAAAATACTAAAATTATTAACACATAAACGTGATTCTTTAAAAAATGTAGTAAGCGCAAAAAATTAAATTTAAAGCTTTTTGGTCCTGATTTGTACATTTGGTCTGAAAATATATAATCGTACGTAGGTACCTAATTATTGAATTAATCGAGTCAAAATTGAACCAATTCTGAATTATCACATCAAAACGTCGTCCTTTCAATTATAGATTGAAGATCTAGCTCGAATTCAAAAATTAAACATGTGAATCGGACTTCTTTTCGAACTACGAATCTCATTAAAAATTTTAATTTAAAATATCAGGGAAAATCGTACAGTCATATTGTTTGAGGAAGTCTACAAACAAATCCAATTTTTATAAACCAATCATCGCACCTTTTATTTATTTTATTTTTCAAGCCAAGTTGACACGGCTGAGTTTCTTATCAAATGGCAATGACTCATTCGGTGCGACGCGTTTATCTTCTGTGTGTTTATCCATGCCCTTTTACAGACAGTCGACTAGTTCTTGCAACTCTGCACCTTCGCTCCCATTCCGTCACGGCTCGAGTCCATACAGAAAAGGTTCGATCTGTTTTAGGACTTGAGCTGAATCCGCACGATAATTGAATCGGTACCCAGATGACACGAAAATCGGCTATATTCTAAAATAATGAGTAAAAAAAAAGCATTTTTTTAAACGTCAAAAATTAGTCTTTAACCCAGATTTCAACCACTAAAATCCAACCAATTTTGACTAACAGAGAGTGAAAACTGTGTAAAAACCTTCAAGGAATCTAACAAGCTCAAAAAATCCGAAATCGGTTCAGTAGAACTCACTCAAATTGGTAAAAAGTAAGTTCAAACTCAAACTTAGACTTGAACTTAGCACAAAGAAACTCAAACGAAAACTCGGATTCAAACTAAACTGAAACTCAAACAATCGAATTCAAACTAACCTCAAACTGAAACTTAAACGCTAACTTGAACTAAATCTCAAATTAAACTGAAACGCTAAATCAAACGTAAACTGAAACTGTGACTCAAACTCAAATGGCAACTCAAACTGAAACTGAAATGAAACTCGAACTCAAACCGAAAGTCAAACTTGAACTCAAACTGAAAGTCAAATTTGAACTCAAATTCAAACTAAACTGAAACTCTAACTCAAACGTAAAGTGAAACTGAAATTAAAACAGAATTAAACTCAAACTTGAACTAAAACTCAAATTAAACTGAAACACTAACTCGAACGTAAACTGAAAGTCAAACTTGAACTAAAATTCAAACTGAAGATGAAGCACTAACTCAAGCGTAAACTGTAACTGGATCTCAAACTGTGACTCAAACTCAAACTGACAGTCAAACGTCAAATCAAAGTGAAACTGCAATTCAAAATTAAAATCAAACGTAGACTCGAACTAAAACTGAAACATGTTGAAGCTCCAGTTCAAACTGAAATATGTTGAAGTTGAAGAGTTCTACTCAAACTGAAACAAGATTGAGTTAGGATTCAAGTTTGAGTGTGAGTATTGATCTAAGTTTGAGGTTCAGTATGAGTTTCAAGTTCAGTTCCATTTGCAGTTTGAGTTTATGTTTGCAGTTTGAGTGTTCGAGAATTTCAGTTTGAGCTTCAGTTCGAGTTTGAGTTCCAGTTTGACTTTGATCTTGAAAATGTGCTTCAGTATGGCTCTGGCATTGGATTTCACTTTCAGTTCGAGTTTGAAATTGAATTGTGATTCTGAGTAAGTGTTCGAGTTTGGCTTTGAATTTCAGTTTCACTTTCAGTTGGAGTTTGAAATGGTGTTTGATCATGAATATGACAAATGGGACACATTGTGTTAGAGTTTAACTTTGACTTCGAGTTGAACTTGAGTGTATGTGTTTAGGTTTGGTCACGAGAATGTGATTGATTTACTTTGACTTTCGCCGGGGTTTCGGGATTGGATGTTGGGTATGTGTTTGAGTTAAACTCTGACTTTGGATTTCACTTTCAGTTCGAGTTTGAAATGGCGTTTGATCATGAATATGTGTTTGAGTTCAACTTTGACTTCGAGTTGAACTTGAGTGTAGGTGTTTAGGTTTGGTCACGAGTATGTGATTGAGTTTTACATTGACTCTGAGGTTGAAATGGATTTGATCATGAGTATGTTTTTGAGTTAAACTTCGACTTCGAGTTTGAGTTTAACTTTGACATGGGAATGGAGATTGAGTTTAACTTCGAGTTTGATCTTAAGTATGTGTTCTAGTTTGACTCTGACTTTGAGTTTTATTTTCAATTTGAGTTTGAAATGGAATTGACCTCGAGTATGTGTTTGAGTTAAATTTGACTTCGAGTTTGAAATGGAGTTTGGATCTTGAGCATACGTTCGAGTTCATCTTTGACTTTGAGTTTCACCTTGAGTTTGAGTTTAACTTTGAGTTTGAACTTGAGTAGTGTCTTGAGTATGTGATTGAGTTTTGCATTGACTTTGAGGTTGAAATTTGGATTGGATGTTGGGTATATGTTTGAGTTTAACTTCGTCTTGGAAATGGAGATTGAGTTCAATTTCAAGTTTGATCTTGAGTATGTACTTTGAGTTTGAGTTTACTTTCGATTCAAGCTTGATCTTGAATATGTGTTTGAGTTTAACGTTGACTTTGAGTTTGAACTAGAGTAGGTATATGTGTTTGAGTTTGGTCTCGAGTATGTGACTGAGTTTTACATTGACTTTGAGGTTGAAATGGATTTGATCTTGAGTATGTGTTCTAGTTTTACTCTGACTTTGAGTTTCACTTTCAAATTGAGTTTGAAATGGAATTGACCTCGAGTATGTGTTTCAGTTAAATTTGACTTCGAGTTTGAAATGGAGTTTGATCTTGAGCATACGTTCGAGTTCATCTTTGACTTTGAGTTTCACCTTGAGTTTGAGTTTAACTTTGAGTTTGAACTTGAGTAGTGTTTTCGATTTCGTCTTGAGTATGGGATTGAGTTTTACATTGACTTTGAGGTTGAAATTTGGATTGGATGTTGGGTATATGTTTGAGTTTAACTTCGTCTTGGAAATGGAGATTGAGTTCAATTTCAAGTTTGATCTTGAGTATGTGTTTGAGTTTAGCTTTGACTTGGAGTTTGAGTTTAACTTTGACATTGAAATGGAGATTGGGTTCAACTTCGAGTTTGATCTTAGTATGGGTTTTAGTTTTACTCTGACTTTTAGTTTCACTTTCAGTTCGAGTTTGAAATTTAATTGATCTCGAGTATGTGTTTGAGTTCAGCTCTGAGTTTGAGTTTAACTTTGAGTTGAGCTCAACTTCGAGTTTGATCTTGAGTATATGTGTTTGAGTTAGGTCTCGAGTATTTGATTAATTTTTACTCTGACTCTGAGATTGATCTTGAGTAGGTATGTGTTTGAGTTTGGGTCTGACTTTGAGTTTAACTTTGAGTTTGAACTTGAGTAGTGTTTCGTCTTGAGTATGTGATTGAGTTTTACAATGACTTTGAGGTTGAAATTGGGATTGGACGTTGGGTATATGTTTGAGTTTAACTTCGTCTTGGAAATGGAGATTGAGTTCAATTTCGAGTTTGATCTTGAGTATGTCTTGGGTCTAAGCTTAACTTCGAGTTTAACTATGACTCAAGCTTGATCTTGAGTATGTGTTCGCTTTTGAGTTTCAAACACCTTGACTATGTTTGTTATTTTGAGTTTGAGTTTTAGTTTGGGTTTAAGCTCGAGTGTCCGTTAGAATTTACGGTATAGTGTACGATTGAGTTACAGCTCGAGTTCAAGTTTGAGATATCTGTGGGAGTTTGAGTTCACTCGATGGAGTTCCTATTTGAGTTTACGTGTGAGTTTAAGTTACTGGTTTTGAATATAGCAGATTTCTGAGCCATCTGATCAACGTTGCACCGTTTTCAAGAATGAATCCGATGAAACAGCGAGAAGAGAATTTGAGAAATCGGCCCTTGTTGTGAATGTTGGTACACCTGATCAGCCGAATATGCCGAGGTTGGGAACCCGATAAAGGCAGATGTCTGCACTGCTTTACAGGAGCGATCTAAAAATAAATTCAAATAGATCGTTCCCCCTTTGTCACGGGGATAGAGGGGACAAGGATGGCCCCAGGAAATCAAGTCGTAAACCTTCCCATCCGGTCCGACTTTGGTGACTCATACGCACGTGTTTGTGTATTATTTCAAAAAAAGCGCAATTTCTCCGTAGAGAGAAAAAAATTGACGCGAGTTATACGACTGAAATATCGACTTTTTCCCTTCGACCTCGGACTGTAGCCAGAACATCAAAGGGGGCCCTGACCTGCCGTCAAGGAAGCGACACATCCCATATGCCGGATGGTGAAAAATACGAAAGGGGAAAATAGACTTGCTTTCTGAAGGGCCCTCGTCATTTTACAACATGCGAGAATGTAACAGAAATTTAACAGGATTCAACGGAATTTAACAAACTACCTCAGTACGTGAGTAAATTGTGTATTTTCGCACCTCAGGAGGTCAAAAATATGTAAATAATTGAAGAGTTTTCCTCCAAAACTGCATTCATCCACTTTCGAGTTTTTTTCGATTTCGATTTCGGTTTCGTTTTTTCGATTTTTGATTTCGTTTCATAGCAGCTTTGGTACCAATTTGGCATGATAAGCAATCGAAAATCGAAAAAACGGAATCGAAATCGAAAAAACTCGAAAGTGGATGAATGCAGTTTTTGGAGGAAAACTCTTCAATTAGGGTTCAGGTACTCAATGATATAACAAAAATTTTAATCACCCCATCCTACGACTAAGCAGGCGAGGAACCTGGGAAAAATACACAAAACCTTCTAAACCCACGGCATCACCTTCAAAATTGGATTTTTCGCACCCCTTAACCTTTTCCGATCGGATTCCTCGGACAATATGGCTCAAGTTGAAGTAAACCACAACTGTTGAGACTAGTTTCGTCAAAATCGGGTTAGCGGTTCAATACGAAATGGCTGATCCGATTTTGACGCGGCCGGTCCAAGAAGCTGTGGTTTGCTCCATAATGTCAGAGGAACCCGATCAAAAAATGTTAAGGTGCCGAAAACGTCAATATTTCTGGAAATGCGAAAAATCGTAAAAATTCGATTATTACCGTACTTGCATTATTATTACGGCATAGAGCAAGCGAGGAATAACTTAGTTCCCGTCATACGTATCGTCTAATTGTTCAGGTAATGGCAAAAAGGGTTCTGACGTAAAACGGCAACAACCAGGACGGTAATTGGGTTTCGCTAATGGAATCACCACGTCCCGGCTAACGGTGCAGTTGAGCTCGAATAATAATCCGATAAAGGAGGGTTATACGGCAAATCCTTTCTTATTTAGGCCGAGGGAAAAATTTAATTTATTTTATGATTTTTTATTCATCGCGAAACGGAAAAGGACGGATTAAAATGCGAGGAATTTCTGCAAAATCCAATTTCCAAGTTTTTATCAAAAAATACCAAGAACCCTGAAATCGGCGCCCCGACAATGATATGTTGGGTCAAACCAAAACAAACCCATTTGACCAATTACTCAGATTCCCGATCATGTCAGATGAAGAGGAGTAAAGAGGGAACTGCGAATCCTCGTCGTTTTCTCATCTCACGTTATCCTCGTTTTCTTTCGTTTTTATTTTGTTCTTTCTACATTATTGTTTTCTATATTGACCCCTATTTTTTGTCATGTTTTTTCGGCCCATTATTCGCAATAAAAATTTTAAACCTTGAAAAACAAAACTCAGATTTGAATTTAATTTAATGGGATTTTCACAATCTAGATGATGTACCGGTACCAATGACATGAGAGGCGTATCCTTTTTACTGGTTGAAGGTCCGTCTCACTCGGGGTGGACGAACTTCTCTAGCCCTGGCCCCGGAGAAGGGACAGGTTTATAATTACAGACGTGAACATCGAAACAGGTTCGAAATACAGAGCAGTATACAGGCTCGTACGGAGTAGTTTGACAGATTCGTTAAACCTTAATTAGTTAGTTCTGGATTGCATTTTGATCGGGGGGAACCCCATATCGGTGGAACTCCAGGCAAAATAAGGTTACATCAGCCTGAAGATAAATATTAGTCAAGCGTAGATTGTCATGAAAATATGTTGCTCGAAGAAACAGGAGCGTTTCTCAAAAAAGAGAGGGATAGTAAAAAAAAGCAAAAACACAAAAATCTAAAACTAATCTGAAATCTGAAAAATACGAAGAATATCGAAAAAAAAATCTGGAATTTTGAGCGAATTTTTAAACGTCGCCTCAACGTCCAAGTTTTTCGTCAGTACAACCGTCAAACAAGGCGCCCGAAAAGGGACATAATATGGTGAAATTCCAGGTGATAAATACACTCGAATAAGGCATTGAATGAGACACTAATTGATAATAAAATGAGGCAGTGAATCGAGAAACAGAAAGAGGCATTAATGAATCATTGAATAAGGCATTAATAATAGTTAAATGAGGTAGTTAAATTAATTAAGTTGAATCGAGGCATTGGATGGGGCATCAATGAATCATTGAATGATAATTAAATGAGGCATTAATTGAGACGTTGAACCGTGGCATTCGTCATCATTTAATGATCATTATGCCTCATCTAATAATCATTCATGCCTTAGCCAATGCCTCGAATAATTAATAATTAATGCTTCATTCAATGATTCATTAATGCCTTAATTGTTAAGCATTGGATGAGGCTCTGAATGAGACATAGAATAAGGCGCTGAGTCGAGGCATTACTGATCATCAAACGAGGAATTCACTGAGGCATTACTGATCATCAAACGAGGAATTCACTGAGGCATTAATGATCATTAAATGAGGCATTAATGATCATTAAATGAGGCATTGGATGAGGAGTTTAATCGAGGCATTGATGAATCAAATGAAGTATTAATGAATTGTTGACTGAATCGAGAACGTTGAACAAGCTAAGTTGAATCTAGGCATTCAATGGAGCATCAATGAATAATCAAAACGAGGCGTGGAATGAGGCATTGATCATTCATCAAATCGAGGCATTGAATTAAGAATTCTCGGTATCGTCTAACAAGGCGCCCGAACAGGGACCAAGTTGCCATCGAAATGTACGTACAACGGATAACGTATTTTAGCAGCGATATCAGCGAGTCGTCAGATCCAGATCAGAGTAACAAAATACCAGAATTTTCAACCCCCTATCCTATAATAATTTTTTTTCATAATTCCTCAGAGGCATTAATCATTCTCATTACACACGGAAATATCCGCATACGATCGCGTCATCTCCAGAACGTTTACCTGAATGCTTCGTATAGCAATTGCCGGAGCCCGAGTCGACGGAGCATTTCTTCTTCTTGCGGAAGCCCCTGGCGCACATCATGTTGGCGGTGTTGGTAGGACTGCCGTGTAAATATAGACACTGCACATGTGTTGTACACGGAACGGAGGGATCGGCTCGTTTGAACGAAAACGTCCGACGACGAACGTCGCGACTCTGAAAGGAACCCGTCGCGATCGACTGCGGCCACTGGAATGTCTCACTGTTGTACAGTTAGACGCCCCTCTCCAATTGTGGGGACCCGACGCCTCCCACTTCACGTCCAGATGGTTTTTTTACTCCCTCCGATTCCGATCCTCTTGGACGGCGGTGAAGAAATGCAGGCCAGTTCCGACCGAGTGCAGCTACGGCCGCACGATCGACGCCTTTCCTCAAAATCGGGTGCATTCTGGAGGCCCCAGGGTTACGAAGGGTGCTACCGAGTCAGCCAGCATACAGGGGGTCCGACCATTTAGCTCATTTGCTACAATTTTCGTTCCATGACATTTTTTGTGGGCCTAAAGAAAAGCACATATTTTCCACTTCAAAGATTTTTTCGCGTTTTCAACTTCGTTTCAGTAAAATGGCCATAAGTCCTTGAAATGTTGGAGTAACCACAAAAATGAGGATACCGTTGGAAAGCCCGTTAAATTTCCAATAACCTTACGATATTTGCAGCTTTCTAACATTAAGTTAAATAAGCGGGAAATTAGGCCAAAGTCGAGAATTGCTCAATTTTTGAAAATTACCATTTTTACAACGTGCTTTTAGGTCGAGAAATAGATTCACAACCCCAAGTACAATTCATGGTCTAAACACCTATCTAATGCAATTGCAGTTCACGTACGTCGGCATAGGAGTGAAGTTGTCATCTGTATCTAATCCCGATAACACTGAATAGCCATTTAATCAGTTTTCCAATGATAAGGTCGAATTCACGATTATTTTTGGATATCAAGGTCAAATTCGAGTTTGAATGCGGAAAATCGCGAGACTACCTTCCTCATAAACTGTATTTTCAAAAGCGTTGAGGTTGCAATTTTGGCCAATTTAGCGGGTAAGTTTACCAATGAGTGTAAACTATACAAAAATGCAAGTACTTACAGAACGCAGTTATTTCTTTGGCATAACACCGATATAACGGTCTCATATATGAGATAATGCTCGAGAATTGCGGCTTGTTTGCATCATTCTTATAAATACAGGCCCCTCACAAGGCAATAGGACGAGGATGACCCTGTGGGTGGCGAGACCTTTGCCTGTCCGCACATGTTTGGGTTAAACGACCCCTTCGTGGTTTCCTCTCTTCTCCGTCCCCCATTAGGCAATTCAATTCCCGGAACGTTCAAGTTTCGACATGCACCGACCTGCGCGTCCTTTATTTTCCTCCCACGGTACAAAAAGAAAGTATTGCTACCAAATTAACTTCGTTTACCAAAACACCCATCGTTCCGACTCGGAAAAAGCTAAAAAACCGCAAAAATATCTCCAATACCCAGAGAAATTAATCTTTCGGCCCGGGTAAAGCGGAAGTGGTATTGCTGGACTTTCGTAAAAACGATGATTCACGACAAATCCAAATACGGGAAATGAGAAACTCCGTAGGCGACGACCGGGAAAGATTCCACCAGACAGGCAGACAGACGAGGCCGAATCGGCGTGGGGCGGGCGACGCAATTAATTCAACGTTATACTTAACGCGGTCATCTAACGGAGACCGAGCGATTACCTACACGGAATGAGGAATCGGAATGAATATGCATTGATGAGGAAAAAAATCGAGATAATCAACCCGGTATTGAAGGGGGTAGTTCACCATGAATTATGTTGAAATAGGTACCTAAATAGATGTGGACCACAAACCAACACACAAAATAACAACTGCACAACACACTGTTCACCATAAAACTGGGAACATCAGGTTGAGTCAAGGCATCGAATCCAGACAATAGGTGAGGCAATAATGAATCGCTAAATGGAGGAATGAATCGAGGCATCGAATCATCGAATGTGATACTGAATTCATGCATTTAACGACTCATTAACGAATCATCGAATGAGGTATTGAATTCATTGAATGAGGAATTAAATGAGGCATTGCACCCAGACAATGGATGAGGCAATAATTGATCACTGAAAGTGGCAATAATGAATCACTGAATGAGGCAATGAATTCAGGCATTGAATGAGGCATTGATGAATCATTGAATGAAGAATTGGACGAGGCATAAATTAATCATTAAATAAGGCAACAAATCGAGAAATTCTATGAGGCTATGAGGGGCATTGTATTGAGGCATTGAATCGAAGTATTGAATCAGTCATTAATTGTTGAATTAATGAATGGGGCATTGAAGAAGATAAGAATCGAAGTCCCGAGTGGGGTATTAATTAATAGTCATTCATTAATGAATTACTGAATGAGGTATAAACGATGCATTGAATCAAGCATTGGATGCGACATCGAAAAATTATTCGACCAAGGCAATGAGTCATAAATGAATGACTGATTGTTGCATAGAATGATGCATTGAATTTGGGCATTGGAGGCATTAATGAATCATTTAATGAGACATTAATTAATCCTCGAATGAGGCATTGAATCCAGACATTGGACGAGGCAATCATGAATCATTAAACGAGGCAATCAATAAGGCAATCTATGAGGCATTGCATGATGAACTGACTTGAGTTGAGCCTACTGTTTTCGTCATCGACTCAATTGATTGAATCATCATTCATTGAATCATGAACTGACTTGAGTTGAGCCTACTGTTTTCGTCATCGACTCAATTGATTGAATCATCATTCATTGAATCATCTATGTCTCTATCTCTATAAGTCTGAGCTTAACTGTACTCACGTGCACAGGTGAAAACGATTTTTCAAGACCCACCTGGAAAGAATAAGGAAAATTAGCAAAATAAAAGCGGTAAAATTGAAAAAACCAATTGGAATAAAAAATTCACAAAGCCAATCATAAAAGTGGTTCAGGAGCAAAGTAGTTAGTCTCCATGGGACTGCTAGGGCAGGGATAAGATAGGTCCAAAAAATTGAACCAAACGTCCAAATAATCAAACTAACCGAGTATTTTCAACTATGATGTGAAACCTTACGCGAAATCAGAAGTTGGAAAAAAGACGAATTGACAGGTTTTTCTGGCGGAAATTCAACAATAATCGCGCATGATCTACTCGAAAAATTTTCTCGACGATTTTTCAAAAACATCCGGGACGTGAAGAAAGTTGAATGGTAAAATCGAGCCAAACATGCGGCCTCCGATTGAAATATTCTTTGCCAAGTTCTAGGGCCCCGGTCTATTTCAAGCTGTTGTCAGTCGGACGAAACAGTTGGGATGTATCATTGTGGCGAACACATAATAGTTGGCAGGGAGTGAACATGAGGTTCGGAACGTAAACGTTTATGTGCACACGAGTCCATAATAACGACTTAAGAATAAAACATACCGAAGAGAAATATTGCAAAGTACAATTTGAAATAATAATAAGATTTGACTTTAAATTGTAAAAGTTAACATTAAAATTAAAAATTACCCGCCATCTTCAGTGAGTTTTATGAACCGTATAAATATTATTTTTTTATTTTTACTTTCAACAATGTCACGTGATGTAGCCAGGAAGTCAGTTTATTCGTCGAATAAACATTATTCTCTGAATAAGCAATTTCTTGAAAATGTAGACAATGAATTTCCTTGTCAATGTATCCGTAGAAAATTATATTCGAAGAATAGGAGATATACGACGAATAAACTGAATATAAATCCACCCTTATTGGAAATTACTAAACGCCGAGGGAAAGTAGCATAAGCCATAAAAGAGGCATCTCACGTAATTTGGATCCAAACTGTTGACAGTTATTGGGATAATTGTTTTACCGAAAGTTTCAAAGCTTTTTGTCGCTAAATGTTCCGAACGGGTTAATTCGATTCAGTTTAAAGTGAGATCAACAGTGATTACGTAGGGTTAAGGAGTTTACTGCTAAGGAGTTTACTTCCTTATCAGAATGTTCTTAAAATTTGAAAGTGAAGATAAGAACAATTCTGCTATTTTGTATCGAATCCGTTCAAGCCTTTCGAGAGAAGCCTCAAAGTTGATGACTACTAAGGCCAGCGCTCCATGCATGTGTTACTGGAATAGTCTATTCGTAGAATATCAGGGGCAAAGTTTTACTAACTTCGACCTGAATTGAGTATGACATACCATAATAACCATACTTTCATCTTATTACAATATACCTACCATAATAACCATAATACCATAATAACCATACTTTCATCTTATTACAATATACTCATAAGATGAAAGTATGGTCTGACTACTGCTGGCTTAAAATCGATAGCCTATCGATATTCGTTCGATTTATCGATAGTCCAGGCTATCGATAGACAATCGAAACCAGAAAATCCTCCAAAAAATCCTAGGTAGCGACTTGGCTAAGGAATTGGGCCCGTCCAATATTCTGTTGAAGTAAAACTATCGATAATTATGATCGACAACTATCGACGATAGTATCGGAACTATCGATATTAATCCAGCACTAATCTGAACCATTTTAATACCTTCCGGCTCAAAATTATTACGTACCTAATTTTTGGAGGGTACCAAGCTATGGTAGTAATCTTATAATTAAAAGATTGATTTGAAGAACTTGTGGTGCCTAAATAACACACAATACTACCGTATTTTTGCATGTAAATGTTTTAAACAAATTTATTATACTTTGTAGAGGCTTGAGGTTCAAAAATTTCAAAAAACACGCTACTCAAAGTTTAAAAGCCTCTTAAAATCAAAATAAGTCTAGTTACCGGAACAAAAACAATATTCCCGTATTCTGCAAGGTAGAAAAAAGATTCTAAGTCCAAGGGAGCTCAAATTGGATCATTTTTGTGGACAAAATAAATTGGTAATAACTAAAAGTGCTCATAGATTAAAGGTACTGTGAGCTATCTGAATTCCTAATAAACAGAATGATGGGTCTTGCCGAGAAGAACATTATAGTACAAGAAATATGAAAAAAACGTTAAGATTTTGACGGAGGTACGGCGATTTTTGAAAAAGCTCAAAACGTAACAACGGTTTGAAATTTCTCTGAAAAATATGAGTCAAAACATGAAAGTACTGCGTGTTATCTGTTCGTAACTGCTTGACTTGGGTATAAACAGGATATTTTACTGACCACAGCATAACAATTTTTCCCATTTCCGGTTCACGACTCAGTTAATAAGAGTCCTGTTAGATCATGTCCTCAGACCAACCTTAGTGTAAGGCCATCGTTGGAAACTCTGCTCGCTGTAAACAATCGACTGACGGATCAAGGACGCAATCGAGTTTAGTCTATTAGAGTCGATTGTTCCCTCTCCATGGACACGCTGATGAGATCTCCCCCATTGGGTGAAATCTCAATTGGCGAGAACGTGAAACAACAGGTCGCCCTAATCGGTGGCTATTCACAGAATAGTAATTTTGGCCAAGAAGAATTGGAACCTTAAATTTCAAAAGAAAGATTTGTTGACGTGAGCGACAAAACTGCCTCCAACGTCATCCTCCATTGAAACAATAAATTGAACAAGTAATTGAAAAAATAAATCATGAAACGAAAGGAAAGACGAAGAAATAAATCGGGGGCTATTCACTACTTAGTAAAGCCGATAAATCCTAATTATTATCTTGAGGATTTCGGTTTTAAGTCAGCATTAAAGACCGTATAATGCGGACTGCGTTCGTCACCACAGTTACCTGCATGCCGGAACAATCCTTAGCAACTTCCAATCAATTTCAGTTGGCATTACAGCCGTTTTAGTCACTTTTGCTGAGGGATTTCCGGTCAATTTTGCGGCAAACGCGGTTCCTTATCACGGAAGGCCTGGATCTACATCTGGTGCGTCCTCAACGCCTCGACCCAAGCGCTCCTGGTGGCCCTTTTCGCTAACCAGGCGCGTCCTCGATCCAGGTAACTCAATTTATCAAGTATATTCTTACTAAGAACTTCTTAGTAAATATTTCGATCATTGGAAGTCGGAATTGATTTAACTGTTCACAGTATAGCGAAGGTTCGGCCAAAATTCCACGGTTAAATGAGGGGACTTTACTATGACGTTTTGAGCTCTCATCATCAGGATCCAAACATTATAAAAACTAAGTAATACGTAAAGTAATACAAGAAATCAGGAGCAAAAAAATATTTTTCCAAAGTTCTTGGAAATCAACACGGAACCAAGAGCAAAACGGAGAAGCAAGATGATCGGATTAGCAGGAAAGCCACTAGGAGCGCTTGGTTCGCGGACACACCAGATGGAGATCCAGATGCCTCTCCTTATCACTAACGTCTTAATATTAAATATTAGAAATTTAAACATTAGAAATTTTCTAAGCGCAAGTTTACTACAACGGCTGTAATGCCAACCAAAATAAGTACTAATTACCAAAAAAATCAATTATTGATTGAAAGTTGCTAAGAACTGTTCCGGCAAACGCCGTTCGTGTGATAATGTGTAATTTTATCAGAAGATTTCTCTGTGCATTTACATTATGATAAAAGACCAAAACACTGCAAAGGAACCGATAAATTAAATTCCTTCTGTTTTCAGTTTTTTCAGTCTTTCAAGATCCACCAGCTCACAATTTTTCAACTCACAAAAAACTACGGATTTTCGGCGGACGGCAAACTCGGTCGGAAGGCAGATCGCTGATTAGCTCCCTACGAATCGCTGTCGGTAAATGAGGCAAACTTGCGATTATCGCCTTGAGATAAGCGAACCGGAGTTGGCCATTCATCGTCTTCAGATCACCGCTAGATCGCCAAGGAGAAGGTTCGCTCTAACGTTCCTCATCGTCCGTGACAAAGACGGATCTGTTTCTCTTTCGTGATTATGGCCATCGGGCGCATGCGCAGTCGAGATAAAACTTAACGTTCATTAGATCCGAACAATTAGGGATCTTGTGCCTCGTTTCGAAAGTCAACCGGCCGTGCCAAAAGTGGGGTTGGGGCGCATATAGCGCACTTATGTCTACCATAGTGGACGCCAGTAAAAGCAAAGAACGCTAATCCGATAAAGCTGAGAAATTTACGACCCTGATAAGACCTTTTCTATTGAATCTGTTTCAAAAAGTTACCGCACCTGAGCCTCATGAAACTCAAATCTCTTCAAGTCCGCTGTTACTTTGAGTCGGTAGGTATCGCTAAGATTTCATTGTATTTGATGCATGGAAAAATTGCTAGAATCGCCTAAAAGGTGCGGTATGAACCCCTCGTGTGCAGGGGATGGCGCCTGAGGAAGGCCGTGGGGCCGAAAGCGCCCAGGAAAGAAATAAGGACCAGTGATATCAACATGGACGATATTGAAGGACCATTGGCGACTACGTTTGATAGACGTGCGGTGCGGTGTTTCATCATACACCCGGAAAATATAATATATTATGGAGATAGACATATACCTAATGTAGATTCAAAACCAAACAAAAACGTTTGCAAAAGTGTCGCAATGGATTTTAAAGAAACCCGTTCTGACAATCCGAACAATCTGCAGCCCAATTCATCGCACTGCTCTTTGAAATGTTTCATTGAATCGGCTTCAAGGTGAATTCACTCGAGATTTTCCCCGACCATTCGCTCGTGATATTCAGCTGGAACGGCATTCACTTTCGGCTCGCCTAGGCCTAGTTCTTTTCAAAGTAGCTCTTTCTGAGATGACACTTCAAAATTGTGAAACGTATGCAAATCTTGACCAACTCGCTCGCTTATGGGACTTGAGGCAACAAAATGACGATGCGAACCTTCATGCGAATCTGAGATTAGATTTTGGGAAAATTTCGAAATGAATCGCGGATGAAATTTTTCGTCAAGAATAAAAAATTCATTCCGGATTTGTCGAAACCTACAATCTCTTGAATCGGTTTCGATAGCTTTTTCTCCCCGAGCTAATGGCCGTGCCGTATCCAATAACAATTCGTGATTCCAATTGAGTTGGCATCCCTATACAAGATCACCTTTCAATATCGAAACGTTTCCTTATGCTAAACACAGCCTAGCCTATGCGTGACCGTTGATCATCGACCGGTTCTCAACAGAAACTCGTCATAATCACACAGTTTGGTCTTCTTTCTAGAACAGGCGACGATGAAATGGGTAATTTCCCATTTTGGGTAACGACCGAACCGATTCAGATTGGAAAGCTCCGGTTCAATGGAAATTGAGATGAGCTCAATTTTGAGTTATTTGCCTGCATTCCTAATGGGAAAAGTTGAGCTTTTGACGGTTTAAATAATTAAACATTGAATTAAATTGAATAATCAAACAGTTTTTAACGGATACAATAATTAGATATTAAATCAAAATCGGCGTGCTGTTTGGCATATACCTAAGGTGACCAGACGTCCCGCGTTGGGCGGGACAGTCCCGATTTTGAGGGTTGTGTCCCGGTATCCCCACGATCTCGTAGGGGACGGCCAAATGACCCGCTTCAAGGGAAAAGCATGCTTTGGGAAGGCATCCTCTGAAAAATTAGGTACCTAACAACCAATGTAAGTACGAGGTACCTACTCGATGACCGTTAGATCCAGTGTTGAAAACTCGTCGCCTTGCTTTCCCTCTTTCGAGCACCAAAAAAACCTCTGAATTCGACTAAAAACCTTTGACTTTCAAAAAGTTGTGTTCTTAACTCCAACATTAAAAAATGCGAACATAAAATGATCAAAGTCAACTTCGAGATCAAAGTCAACTTTGAGATCAACATCAACTTCGAGTTCAAATTCAACTTCAAGATCAACGTCAACTTTGAGATCAAAATCAACTTAGAGATCAAACTCAACTTCGAGTTCTAAATCAACTTCGAGAACAAACTCAACTTTGAGATCATCGTCAACTTTGAGATCAAACACAACTTCGAGATCAAAGTCAACTTCGAGATCAAACTCAACTTTGAGATCATCGTCAACTTTGAGATCAAACACAACTTCGAGATCAAAGTCAACTTCGTGATCAAACTCAACTTCGAGATCAAAGCCCAACTTCGAGATCAACATCAACTTCGAGTTCAAATTCAACTTCGAGTTCAACGTCAACTTCGAGATCAAAGCCAACTTCGAGATCAACATCAACTTCGAGTTCAAATTCAACTTCGAGTTCAACGTCAACTTTGAGATCAAAATCAACTTAGAGATCAAACTCAACTTCGAGTTCTAAATCAACTTCGTGAACAAACTCAACTTTGAGATCATCGTCAACTTTGAGATCAAACACAACTTCGAGATCAAACTCAACTTTGAGATCATCGTCAACTTTGAGATCAAACACAACTTCGAGATCAAAGTCAACTTCGTGATCAAACTCAACTTCGAGATCAACATTAAAGCCAACTTCGAGATCAACATCAACTTCGAGTTCAAATTCAACTTTGAGATCAAACTCCACCAACTGATCGGGAATAGGGCCACTAAAATAAACTCTTCTACCTCCTTGCCGACGTTTCGGTAAATTTATTACCTTCTTCAGGGCTCGGACGTTACTAAAAAACTAAAGTCATGGAGACCGTATTACTCCACCTGTCATATCCTATGACTAGAAACCATTCAGTCAAACACAAACCTTCCTAAACCTATATAAACTATCTATTGGTTTATTGAAAAAATTGTTGTTGAGTTTTTTAAAATAGCTTTATTTTTGTATTTTTGAACGACACGCACACATATTATATATTTTTTTAGAAGCCGTGATAGTTTATATAGGTTTAGGAAGGTTTGTGTTTGACTGAATGGTTTCTAGTCATAGGATATGACAGGTGGAGTAATACGGTCTCCATGACTTTAGTTTTTTAGTAACGTCCGAGCCCTGAAGAAGGTAATAAATTTACCGAAACGTCGGCAAGGAGGTAGAAGAGTTTATTTTAGTGGCCCTATTCCCGATCAGTTGGTGGAGTTACTACGACGCTGGGTCGATCCTTAGATATCTACAGTTTGAGATCAAAGTCAATAATTATTTTGGTGTGGTTCCTACCTGTTCCGTGTCTTTTTTTTTATTGATTCGTTATAATTTAATACACTTGATATTCATTTTATACCAACTTTGATATAATATATTATACCTACCAATTATATATCGACGGTGTAGAATCAATACTGCCCAATTCGTTTGCCATGCAATCTATGGACGCGTGATTTGCCAAGTTGCCACCAATCCAAGTTTTGAGATGTAGGCAACCCAGATGCCCCCAAAAGACACGATGCTTTGAATTGGGCAGTATTGCAGTTACATCGTCGATATACCTATACCTTGGCGTCCCGCTTTTGAAATTTGGATACTGGTTACCTATCCCAATAACGCCGGACAAATGCGCGTAACATGCACGCCGCGTTAGGACGCGTTCTGTGTGGCCTAGGACTATCACACGCGAAGAGAACGCGCGTAACAGGAACAACTAACGCAGCGTTATAACGCGTTCTACGTGGCTTAACCCCAATAACGCCAAAAGAACGCACGTAACAAAAACGCCGCGTTAGACCGTGGACTAGGGACTATCCGAACAAGACCGAATGAACGCATGATGCCCTTTTATAACTCGTTTAGTGTGTTTTGGCGTTATATTTGAAAATTGCGGAAATAGATATCGAAATTTATTTCAAAATTATTCAGTTCGGAAACTCTGTATAAAGAGTTAGCTCAATGGCATGATGTTTCAATATAATTTACATTGACATCAGTTTTATTTTTCCGTAAAACGTTTAAATCGAAAGATAGGCTTTATATTCCATCAATAGTTCGAATAGATTTGTCTAAAAGTCGATCATCATCGACAAAAGACCAGCTGAGTAAGGAGTTCCAAATAATTAAACGGGTAACTCAATTCATCGGTTTCTTGGGACATGTTCGATCTGGAGGCCATTCGTCTTCTGAATACCGCCTATTTCCTGCCTTCATTGTCCCAATGCGGGCCTAGGAACGTATTCATTTGGCCGGCCAACCGTCCTACGCCGTATTCATTGACAAGATCGGCCTTTCCTTTGGACCACCCGGCATTCATTGAATCGGGACAACCCTGGGCAACCAAAATCTGTATCTTTTTCAAAATTGATTCCAAGTTATTTCAAAATTACCAAGGTGGGTTTTGTCTATTTCAAAATTTTTAAAATTACGCTTTCATATTACAAACCTGTATGGAAATATTGCAGTTAAAAATTTTACGTACCACAATGCGTAAGTTAGAAAAATCCTGCCTATTTGATTTATGGAGCCAAAACCTGTTCCTTTTCTAGAACTACGCAATATTTGAACTGTCCAAAATCCTAGGAATGCCCAAACTAATGGATAATTCTAGATATCAACCTATTCGGCCTAGAATTTGAACTGAAATACGACTTCCTTCTACTGGCATTAATAGCAGTTTAGGTCTCACGACTCTAGTTAACTTTATGGTCGAATACATCCAACCAGGTCGTAAACGTTATTGAGCTCCACCTTTGATTGCGTAAAGTTCACAGTCCTATTCTAGGGGTTGCTGTGGATCATTAGAACATTAAAAAATGTTATTGGAAAGAAAAAAATCCAAACAATTCAACCGTGAGTTGATAAATGAGACCTGCTGTACCCAACTTATTAGAAATTTCATGGTTTTTGTCAAACAGGATTGTCAAAAACAATGAGTAGGCAAGTACTAGGCAAGAAAAGGAAGATAAATATTTTTGTTTACATTTTATAATTATTGAATGTTGAGATGTTTATATTTATGGTTTTTTTGCCTAGGTAATTTCTACCTTCTAAATTTAGCACTGGGTAGCAAAAAACAAATAAAAAATAAACAATCATTTGCAAACTACCATTTTTTGCCTTGTTTTGTAATGTTTTGAAAATGTTTTTACACTCTTAATTTTTTACTTTTTTGTAGAAATTTCAACTTTTTTAATTGTCTGGAATTTTAAAATTTTTATTTCAAGATTTTTTAAATTCTAATTTTTTCTAATTCTTATGAGCTCAGGAGCTTTCAAATTTTCATGTTTCATTTTCATGCATCACTCAAAATAAGGTGAATCTAGTCATACCTACAATTCGTATAATAATTATTCGAATAATTCGTAGAATAGAATTTTTTCAAAGTTTACACTTTATGGAACAGGCACTAATAGTATTCTGGGTTCGTATCTAGTGCGAATTTCTGGCGCTCAATTGTGGCAAGTGGCCAATTATTCTAATGAGTCATCAAGACACTTCCACCGGGACGAGCCACGCCTCATTGCGGTCTAGTTTCTTGAATTACCCCTCAGTATGGACATCCGAAAAGAAGTAAAAATAGGTACTCTAAAAATAAAGTTCGAGCGTAAAATTGAGGCAATTTCGGTCAAGAAAAGGGACGAAAAGATATGTTTTAGAAATAGGCATTTTTAGCTTCCTGTAGCTCAAGAACAGATGAAGATAAAAAAGATCCGAAAAATATTTCTTATAGGAAATCTAATCAGCTTTCTTTTTGCTAGGAATGAATTTTTCCGTAGAACGCACCGTTTTGACGTTATAGGCAAAAAAACAAAAATAATCTTAATTTTGGCGGCTTTTGGGTATTTTCATGGCTATGTAAGAATTCAAAACGCCAGAGTTGGTAGTCGTTCGGTAGGCTTTCTCAATTTTCGATCAGGATTGTATCCCGTTCCCAAATTGCACCGGGGCCCCTTGGGGGGAAGGAGCAATTTATCTTCTCCGACATCTGAAATCCCTGACCGAGGATACGGGGTAGTCACGCAGGAATTCCTCGTTCGAAAAGCCAAGGCCGAAAGTTGGTCGGCGGATCGAATGTAAAAACATGATTCTCCCAAGCCTACGACGGACATGGAATTGGCGTAATTCGGACGAAATTCCAAAAACTGCTTGACGGTATAATAACGAATCAAAATCGACAAAATTTCAAAACAGAAAAAACTACACCTAGGTACCCGATTAATGTTGTGTTTACGTTGCCAACTCATTATAGCCGCACAGACGTGTCATAACGTCTAAACGTCCATAACTGGTTTTTAATAACACGTTTCGGACAATCGGCCAGGGATAACGAAAAGATTAATTCGTCCCGATAGTCTGCACTTAGTTGGCAGGCCATGTTGAAATTTTGTAAGCACGCAGAGAAGTTTCTGTCCACGCCCATCGTGTACACGTGTCGGGACCGGCTCGACGCACGTGAGGTTTCCACGTGTGGGGCGATCACGTCTACGACCGTTGCAACTAACGATGTCGGTGAGAAATGCGATTGAATTGAAAAGTTGACAATATTCATCACGTACCCACATGAAGAGAGAACTTTTTAAGAAAAATATGAAAATTTGAATTTCCATAGGTTTTCAAAGTTTTTTTATTTTGAGGTTTTTGAACGACTTTGAAGGTCTGTTTAGAGGTATTTTTGAAGAGTTAAATTTTTTTTTAATTTTTTCAAGACTTTTTTGGACGTTTTTTTTAACGGAGTTTCAAGGAGTGTTTGATGATAAGAACGCAACCAACGGAAACTCCCTAACGAGTCGGTCAATTTAACGAGTCAACTTTTTTTGGAGGTTTTTCGAGTAGCTATTTGAAGAAATTTGAAGGCTTTTTTGAAGTTTTTTTTTCTTTGAAAAATAAGGGTTAGAGGCTTTTTTGAAGGTTTTTTCAAGGCCAGTTTTGAGGATGTTTTCTTTCAAGGGTCCGATCCCTAAAATCTTTAAATCCTTACAACTGGTAACGTTCAGAGGAAAATGAAAATAGTAATACAAATACCTGAAGAAAATAATATTCTCTACAACTTTTTTTATTACGAATTTTTGGCTAAGATCGATAGTTTAGACGATACAGCGGACACTTGGTACCTAAAACGTGGGATAGAACGTTTTTCCAAAAATTGTCACTCTTGACAGGGTATATCTCTGAAACGGTTGGAGTTAGGGAAGTAAAGCACGGAATAAAATTTGTAGGAAATTTATCAGACTTTAATTTTGAGTGGAATCACTTTCTCGGTCCGACCTTTCTTTTTCGAGTTATGAGCGAAAAACTGAAAAACGGGACCTTCAACCCCTCCCCGCTCAGAAGTCACCTCCTTTAGCAGCTCCTCACGTCATTGACTTTACTAATTCAAGTTAAGTTGAGTTGATTCAACCAAAGTTATGTTGCATAGTTGGTAGTTCAAGTCCACTCGATAGAAACCTATATTGATCGAACTTCCAAATTCAGACGTTGCCTAACGAGTACCGAAAATGGTCGTTAAAAAACCGCCTAATAACGGAGCGCGGAAAAAACTATAAATATGCAAAGCGTTATTCTAGTTCGGCGGAGCCGGATAAGGGATTTTTTATACGTAGATCGAAAACAAAGCTCGTCCAAGGCGAGCGGGCGAAAGTCCATGAATTATGAAGGGAAAAACTTTGACTTTGTGAGGTCGGATTATGCGACAGTAACAGGAGTGTGGTAGAACTTGGCCACAATGGAATGCCGACCAATTCATACCGAAAGCGGTACGGACAATGAAAGTTCGCCCAAGTCGAAATACCAGGGCGAAAAGTTGAAAACGGCCGAAATTCAGCGAGCCGGGTTGATGAATGGGCGAATTTCGGTTCACCAGATCGGTTTCTGCAACCTAAAAACCGCTAAACGTTCATAATATTTTGAAATTTTGAAGCTATAAATTTCAAAATATGATGAACGTATGATCATTCGAATTGTCTTCAACTCTATCCCATAGGCAGAGCCCTAAAATTGTAGGGAGGAAATACCGAAATTATTGGAAGGAAATGGAGAAATTCTGCGAAAAAATTCTCGAACGAATTCTTGAGAATACCGACAATTTCGAAGGAAGTTCTGGAGAACTCCAACCAGTCTGGAGAGAAAAATGCAGAAATATGAAAATTGGAAGGATTCTGGAGAAAAATTCAAAAATTGTGGATAGAAGCCCGAGAGGATTACTGATATTTATGGGGGAAACCTGAGAATTTTTGGAGAGAAAACTCCGACAACGCTGGAAGAGAATTCTGGAGAAAGCTCTGGAGGATGCTGAAGAGAACTCTGGGGGGTCCAGGAAAGAATTCCAGAGGATTCTAGAAAAAACCCCTGTAGGACTCTGGAGAGAAGTCTGGAGGAATCTGGGGAGCATTCAGGAGGATTCTGGAGAGAACGCTGGAGGGTTCAAGAGAGAATTTTTAGAGGATTTTGGAGAGAATTCTGGAGGATTCTGAACGAAAGTGGGGAGGATCCTGATGACAACCCTGGAGGATTCTGGAGAAAACCTTGGAGGAATCTAGGGATTATTAGGGAGAACTCTAGACACAACGCTGGAGGATTCTGTAGAGAATTCTTGAAGATTCTGGAGAGAATTTTGAAGGACTCGAGAGAGAATTCTGGAGGTTTCTGGAGAGAATTCTGGAGGTGTCTGGAGAGAATTCTGGAGGTTTCTTGGTTTATTGAGAGTTCTGGAGGGAATCCGGGAGGATTCTGGAGAGAATTCTTGAGGGCTCTGGAGAATTCAGGAGAAATGTTCAGAAATTGTGTAGATAACTCTGAGAAGAGTTATATTTCTGGAGAATTCAAGAAATAATACTGAATCCTCTGGAGACGATCAAAAGTTTTTGGAGAGAAAAAGTCCAAAATCTCTAGATTTTAATGAGAGGGTGCCTGCAGCTCCAAGCTAAAAATCCCCCTGTTGGACGGTACTGTTCCAAGATACACCGATCGGCCGCGACGGGAAAAGCGGAACGAGGTGATGAGCCGATGAGAGATACGCGGCCGAAGAGATTGACCGCGTATCTGTGGACGCCCGGGGCCGTTGTTTGGAACTCGTGTCCGATTCGTTCGGGCCGATTATATCGTCCAACGGAGAGCGATCGTTTACTCAACCGGCGATAGAACAATGTCCGCCATTAGTCAATAAGATAAAAGAGCCGATTTTTGCGCAGGAAGAGGAAGGAAGATGATATTTCGTATTTTATCCGGATCGAACTTGAAGCAATTCAGCTTTTTATCAATTAGGCTTGAAAAAATTATTTTTTTAAATATTGCACGTCGATTGGCAAGAACAAGGAGGAGAGCGCTTTCGACCGTACGGGCCTCAAGAGCATTGTCTTCCTTGAAGGGGCAGATTCTTTGGCTAATTTGCAACAATTTCTGTTCTATTAACATGTTTGTGAGCCCCAAGAAATGCATTTTTTGTTTGAGAGATTTTTTCGACTTATTAGTTTCTTTAAATAAGCCATAAATCCCTTAAATATTGGAGTAATTACAAAAATAAGGGTACCGTTGGAAAGAGCGTTAAATTTCCCATAATCTTATGATATTTTCAGCTTACTAACATTAAGTTAAGTACGCCAAAAATTGGGCCCAAGTTGAGAATATCTAATTTTTTTAATTATAATTTTTTCAACGTGCGTTTAGGGCAAGAAATAAATAGAAAAATTCCGCGCACATTCCGGGAAATACTGGCCCGGAATGACAGTTTTCCAAAGGTATAGTCATTTTTGAATTTAGCTTGCTTATCAAAGGAGAAAACGGCGTCAGAATGCAATCACATCTAGAATACCAGGGAAGGGAAGTTACATTTTAAATTTACAGTGAACGGTTTCATGAGTTTTTTTTATAGTGGTGAGAATCTTGTGTTTCGGATTACGAAAATCGATAAACCTCAAACCCCTGAGCTGAGCAGCCATACAGGAGCAGTCAGCTGTATCCTTCGGAACGGAAGTAATCTGATATAAGGCGATGCCCCCAGGTAATGGCCCTTCGGTGGAAGATTTATTTATATCACCCAATAAGGGCCCGGTGGATTCAATTTAATAACCGCAGTCAATATACAGCGTTCCAAATTTGTGCAATATTAAATTCCTCCTTGGAGATCAGGAGCAGACAAGAATATTCGTATTTATTATAAATTATTAGATAATTACGCAAGTTAAATCATAAATTGAATTCTTCGGTCTTCCTTAAAGGGGTGTCTTCTTTAACTCATTTGCTACGATTCCTCTTCCATAAACTCTTTTGTGAGCCAGAGAAAACGTACGATTTTTTTTGCTTTTACGAAATGTCGACTTTGTTTCAGTAAAATGACCATAACTCCCTCAAATTTTGAAGCAATTACAAAAATGACAATATCGTTAGAAAAGGCGTAAAATTTCGAGTAATCTCAAGTTAATTGCAGATTTATAACATCAAGTCAAGTAAGCAGAAAACAGGGCCAAAGTCGAGGATAGCTAAATTTTTTAAAATTGCAGTTTCTTCAACGTGCGGTTAGAATAGAAAAAAAAAGAAAACTCCCGCGCACGTAACGGGAAAAACTGGCTTAGAATTTCAGCTTTCCAACGGTATAGTCATTTTTTGATTTACCTTGCCTGCTAGACGAGACATCCAAGTTTGAATGGAGGAAAAGTTGGATTTCCGCGAAAATCCTCCTAGCTCAACACTCCCTTCTCTTTGGAAATTGAAAATAATCGTACAGCGATCGAATATTCCGCATAAAATTGTCGGATTGCGCAGGAAAAAAACGAGATTAATGATTTTCGGGAGGGAGCCCGGCCAAAGTTGAGCTGGCAGACTCGATTTCGGACAGGGTCCCCCAACTTCCTCTTTGCAGACCTGACCAAGGTGACGGTCGAAAATAACACCGACCGAACAGGAAGAGAAAATATTCGGGAGATGAATAGCAAAAGAGGGACGACTCTATTGAGGCTTTTCATAGTCACGAATTAGATAATATAGTTATAAAATTCGAAAAAATTAGTACACATGAAAAACATTGAATAGAATTAAGAATTAATATAGGTAGAAAAAGTAATACATAAAAATTTAAAACATACAATGAGGAAAATTGACTCTAAACTCTCAAATTTCATTTTCATAAAAGAATTACGTATATTTTTCCCCGAGCTTGTTCTGCAAGTTTTGTAATACAACTATTCGAATTCGGTCTCTCGAGTTCGTGTTACTCTGTCGGACAACTGATCTTTTTTCTCCTTACAATCGCAACCGCGGGAAAAAGTATCTAATCTGAAACGGACGAATTCGCTGCGTCAGCTTATCGTTACAGCTGCACTCAGCAGCGTCTGCTCCGATACTCCATTCAGACTCCGGTTATCGCTTGTATACAATGCTTTATCCTCGTCTTCCATGCCGGGTTTACACGAGTCCATTTCGCAATCCTATTGACTGATTTCTATCTTGCCTTCTTTTAAAAATATTTTTTTCTCTCAAAAACTCATACTTCTTTCAACTCAGCCGTGATCCAAAATGATTTTAGCATTCATGACCCAAAAAACCACCCTAGCATCTTCTGCTATTGACCAAGTTGTTATTGACCTACAAGACGACCATGTTCATAAAAACTCCAAAAAACTATATTTTTACAAATTTGGGCGTGAAAATGAGCTGAAAATTCCAAGAGATCAAACTCGCCAAAATCGGTTGAATAGAACGGCCAAAATGACCAAAAACCTACTCGAGATTTATTTGAATCAGTTACCAATCAGAGGAAATGTTAAACCATCTTATCTATTACTGGGTATATTCCTGAATAAAAATTGGAGAAAAAATTAAAGAAGTAAAGTTTTTGACAACTTTTTACGGCGCTTTGCTCACGACGGAAATTTCTTTGAAATAATTCCTCGCATCAACAATTGTTTAAAGCACAACTGCAATTTACCAATCATTTGTTCAATTAAGTTATCTTTTGAAGGAAAAAAATGAAAATAAATAATTTCTCGTGTGGGTAACTATTTTTTCCGCAAACTACTCAACAACCGTCTTCAAAACTCAAAAAATCGTCTTTTACCTCGGTATTTTACCTACATTACATCGGACCTTTGGAAAGAAAGTACAGGAAAGACCCTCCACGCGAAACTGATTGATTGATGAATGATTTCAATGAATCGAGAGAGGCCGTTCGATTTAATCGTACAGGCACGACTGGAACTTCTTTGTTCGGATAGCGAGTCAACGAAGACCGATAGGCGAATAACAAATGGCCCACGAACGTAAATAGATTGGATGAAAAATAACAATATGCCTCGCGTTTATCTGGTCACGTCTTTCGGCCACCGGGCGCCTATTTGCATCGAAATAAGGCGATACGGAAACGATACGGGACGGAAAAGTGGCAAAATGAATCAGAATACGTAATACGACTTATTGGATTGTTATTATTGTTGTTGTAATGACATATATTATGATACATATTATGTAATGACATGAGTTGGACATATATTATGATACATATTATGTATCATAATATATGTATTAAACATGCCTATGAGTATTATGTATTAAACATACCTATGAGATTTTCTTTTAATACATTATTTCCAGAAATGATGTACCAATAGGATGTAATCATTCTGGAAAGTGTTTCCTTACAAAACTCCTCAAACTTTTATCCTATACGTTATCCTAGAACACAAATCTGCGATAAAAATATGCCCGACCGCCGTCAGCAGCAAAATGCATTAAAAAAATCAGCATGCACATTTCTCTCACATTCGTCAGCAGCTACACATTTCTTGAAGTGCACCGTCTAAATTCGCAAGTACTAAAAAATGAAATCTCAAAAAAAAACATCAAAACAGTTTTGTGACGTTTTTTAACCCATAGAATTCCGCGTCAAAATCAAATCAAGGACGAAGTGGCGGCAATTTAGGCCAAAAATGTTGACACGCCACTTCAAATTGGACGAATTTAGGCTTAAAATTCGTGATTTGCTCCAACTCGATGCGTACGGCAATCTGATTGGAAAAGGTCAAGAGGCGTAAATCGGCATTGGTATGGTCCATGTTTGTAAAAACGCAAAAAGTCAATTTTGAAGGTGATGCCTCGAATTAAACATTTTTGGACTACGTTTCCCGGATTTCTTGCTCGATTTACCATAGAAAAGGGTGTTTTCCGGTCAAAATATTGAGAAAATGTACCCGGAAAAATAATGTACCCATAACACTAATCTCCTCAGGGTGGGTTCATCGATTTAGTTTTTTCGTCGAATATCGATTATTCTCCGAATAGAATTTCCCATGGATACGTTGACACGGGAATTCAACACTTCCAAGAAACAAATTATTCGATGAATAAACCCGAGTTGATGAACCCACCCTTAGAATTTTCTATTTGTGCAATAACTCACGAGTGGTACAAGATGATCTGCTCATCGATCGAAACTCACCTGCAACAATAAATGATAAAAATGTTAATTTTAAGAGGCGGAGATTAGAATAGGAAAATACAGGGGGATGCAAAATTAAGAAAAATATGTTAAGCGCAAAATATCATCAATTTCTGGTTATTATAATCAATTTCTAGTTACTAAAAATTAAATTATGGCGATATAATTACTAAAAATAAAATTATTATTATATTATATGATTATTATTCATTACAAGAAGATAAAAAAGGATACAAAATTAGAAAAAATATGTTAAACACAAAACATCATTAATTTCTCGTTATCATCATCAATTCCTTCTCGTACATACTAGAAATTAAATTATTGCGATGTAATTAAGGCAGCAATCATTTACTGATTTTTAGTTCTATGGGCTGCTATTTCTTTCCTGGCTAGCTAATGGGCAATCGAGGATGTCTCTCAAGTCGCAAAAACAAAACGCAATAACAACTGTCAAGGAAACGGCAGCGAGACAGCTACTATTGAGTCTGTCGGTTTGTTTCAAATGTGGGCCCATCACTCGCCTTAACAAGCTGTCCACGTCAGTAGTTTTTATTCGGTTCAAGGCTACAAGGCCGTACATAGACTGGAAAATAGAGATCAGCAAAACCTCCAAGTATACATAGGGTATGTATAATATACACTATATTATAGTACCAATAGTACCTACATACATAAAGGGTGATCGGTGGTCTTGAGGAGATGCAATTATTGTGGACACATTCCGAAGAATTAATTAATAATTCTTAAATTATTTTTGAAAGCTCACAAAATGCAAAAGTTGTTGGAAAATTGTAGGATGAAAAATTCCACAGTTATCAAAACAATTGAAGGATGAAAAATTTCAAAAATGTTTTGAAAAATCGAGATAAAAAATATTAATTTCGAGATCGTTTAGGAATTTAGAGATTTAAAGATGAAACATTCCAAAATTGTTCAAAAATTCAACGCGAAAAATTTCAATTTTTTTAAAGAAAATTTTCGATAAAGGTAACATGAAAATTTTACAATTTTTAAAACATGATATTTTAGAGTTGAAGCATTAGAAGGCGAAAATAATAATATTTAAGAATGTCAGGATGAAACATTTCAAAGTTGAGAAAATCACCCAATGACGAAAAATTACCAATTCCTAAAAATTCAACATGACAAATCTCGTTAGTTCGCGTTCAAAATCACACATACTTCACAACTTCATAATGAATGAAAATGTGTAAGAACATGCGTAATTACATTTTATACTGAGGAAAGGAAAATTGTCATCTGCACACACCTGATATCTTGATAAATCTCGAAATGTTTAAAAGCTTTGAAGATGGAAACGTGGACAATAAAAAATTGGAAGATTACAAGAATTGGAATAGTACAATTTTCAAAATTAAACTGACATTACTCACAGTACTTCCGTTATATTAGCACTTTTAGCGCAGTGTCAAAAAATTTTCGTATCAAAATATGGAAGAATTTTGTATCATAAACCCACCACTCTCCGGTTCACTCCCCACCCAACCATATTCCTATACTTGGATCGAATTCGGCCCAGGGGCTACCCACCAGTTTTGGCAAGTTTTTTTCAACGCCCTATCCAAAAGTGATGAATCAGTACCAGGTGGTCGGGCATTGTATGCGGATCGGCCGGCCGGCGTACGCCTCCATAAGAAGTCGAGGAGCCGATGCCGATGGGGGCGTACTCAGTGGGCCCATTCATTGATCGGCCGGGCATTATTGGTTCAATAGGGAAGGACGTAGGGTTTGATTTTTTTCGAAAAACCCGACTTAAGTCGAACTTTTGAAATTTAACATTGTGGAAGGTTATACGGAAATTTCAAAAGAGTTTTTGGACATTTTAGCCTTTTTTATACTTTAGGCATTTTCGACGTTTTTTAGACGTTTCTTTTATTCAGGCATTTTCGAATTGTTAGGAAAAAACACAAAAAAAGGTAATCCAGCAATTTTTAAAAATTTAAGAAATCAGTGCTGCGACGAGGGAGATAGTGGTACCCCATTATACTCTCATTTTCTTTATTCGTCGAAGCGCTTTCGCCCCGCTGGGCCTCCTCAGGGATAGGCATTTTACATTATGAGCTCATGAAACTTTTTAATCAAAATTTAATGTGCACGCAAAAAAAATCAAATTTTCTAAACAATATTTGTTAGCTCTGGTAAATAATAATTTATTTTTTCGAAAAGTTCACTTTTAAAATTGTTTCTCAAGTCAATCGAACCGAGAAAAATCCTATTCTTGCAAAAGAAATTGGCAGAACTCAAAAATAGCCATTTCCGCCAACGTTGAGCCTGAGATGACGTAGTTTTGAAACCAGCACGGTGACGTATAAACAAACCTACTTATATTTGAAACATTCGACGAGGTGGGGTAGTTTAGTCAGCGGGACCGATTTGCGACTGCCGCGGGAGCATTTGAAAAATTTGTTATGACTCAAGTCTATTTTCAACTTTGTATTGGCACAGACGCCTGGCCGTGTGGGTTTATTCAATGGCCGGAGGTGTAAACCCGAAGGGCCCCGGGCACAATTTGAAAAGCCGAAAACAGACAAAAACAAGTACATAAGTGTTGAAATGTTAAAGAAGCTGAGAATCGCGATTATACCTCCCTGAATTGACATAAACCGGATTTTTTCCGAGTTTTTTATTTTCATTTATTTATTTACTCAGGTATTTATTTTTTGTTTTGATTGGTCGTCAGCTGTCATCTCGAAAATTCAGGTCATCAAAAATGGCAGGCATCAATGTTGAAGAAATTAAAAAAATTGACAATACCGCGAAAATTCGCCGTTTTCGAATCGGAAATAAAACGGCATGAAATTTCGGCCTATTATTAAATCAGCGGGGAAGGTTAAGTGACGGGAGTCCAGTCTAAATTTAATGGCCGCCATTCTGGTGGCCGTCCAAGTGGCAAGGACGTCAGAGCGCACCGAATCGGCCGAAACTAAATTTACGCGATTTTGAGGCTTGATTTGAGATTATTCATAAGATTATTGTCGAAACTGTCTTCTTTAAGAAACTTGAGTTTTGGACAATTCCAATTTGCAATGATACATTGAATTTATGTTTTCAAAATTTATTTGAAATTTTGAAAAAATCAGGTCTTGACTTAGACCTCTTTTGACTTTTTTCCAGTGGTGCGTAGATAACACGCAATACTCCCATATTTTTGACTACTTGGGAGGCTGTGTGGATCAAAGTAATATGTTGTTATTTGCATGGAGTAAACATTTATTATGAAGTTCTGATTCGATTTTCAATTTTAGGAGGATTACAGTAGGTACTTCAATATACTTCGTAAATGTGGAAGCGAAAATTAGCAATTTTAATTTTTTCACCAATACAGCAATTTTATTCATCGAATTAAAACGCTCGTAGGGTGGGGAATTAGTTTGAAAAAAAATTTTATCCCGTCGGAATCCCGGGATCATTGAAATTCCAGCCGCCAAGTCGGACGTGATGATACTCGATTAGTCTCGGGCAACCCTGAATTATAGTTAATCGTGGTTTATGATTCGACGGGCACGATCCCCGAAAACGAGTCAAGTTGGGCAACACGATACCTATGCCTTGGAATTTCTGAAACCGCCGCGAGAAAGGCCATCACAAATCACTCTATCGTGCGTTGAATGTAAAAAATCGGTAATAACTTTAAAGGGATATTGAAAACATTTATTTTTCGGCGAAATTAGGCGTACCTACTCTCGATTGATACTATGTATCATGAAAAATTGTCTTCCATTCTGTGTAAATTTTGGAAATTTATTAAAATTTCCCTTGATGCAAGCAGTTTGTTTTCATACAGCATCGTCAGTCAATTAGGGGGTTGTAGATGGCGTGTAGGAGTCAGTTTTTCGCTCATAACTCAAAAAGGAAAGGTCGGACCGAGAAAGTTACCAGAATCAAAATAAAAGATTGACAAATTTTCTACAAACTCAACATAATGCACTTTTTTCTTTACTCTAACCGTTTCAGAGATATAAGCAGAGGGAAAAGTCTGAAGAGAGTGAGTAAGGTCAAGTTTTTCAGTTTTTTGCTTATAACTCAAAAAGAGGAGGTCAAAACGAGAAAGTAACCCGATAATAAAATAAGAAAGACTAATAAAAGACATAATAAAAGAAAGACTAATTTCCTACAAATTATAGTCGATGCACTTTTTTCCCAACTCTAACCGTTTCAGAGATATAAGCTGAGGAAAAGTCTGGGAGAGGGAGGAAGGTCGTTTTTGAGTTTTTCGCTCATAACTTGAAAAGGGGAAGTCGGACCGAGAAAGTGGCCTGAAGCAAAATTAAAGATGGATAAATTTCCTACAAATTCAATCCAATGCAATTTTTTCCTAAATCCGACCCTTTCGAAGATAAACGCTGTCAAGCGAGACGATTTTTAACAAAATTGAACCCCACGTTTTCAGCGCCAAGTTTGTTGTATTGCATTGTCTACTGATCTTCTTTAGCTAGATTTTTTTATTCAATTGTTCAAAACGAGACTTTTTTTATAAGAACCATTTTAAAAAATTGAGAAAATATTTTTTGAGTTATTTTTATTTCAATTTTGAAATAAAACATTTGGACTTTCACAGCTTTTCCACTGTAGCCTCCAATTGTAAATACTTCGATTAAGGAACCTATGAATGATGATTATTATCATTATTATTCAAAATTAACCTCGAAAAAAGTCAAAACGTGAAATTACGTCGAATTACACGCTCCATAGTTTACATTTTATTTAACACCTTATTGGCATTAGTCAGGTGCATACGCTTCACGAGGTCCGGCCTCATGGGCCGTAAAGGAGAAATTAAATCGTAAAATTCCGACCTTAATTGCTTGACTTTGGCTTTCACCCGATTCCTCCGTATCCTCTTTTGAAACCTGTCTAAAACGAGCTCTTTAATGCGTGCGATCAGAATTTTTTCCCCGATTTTAATTCCCGAATAAAATGGACAAAAAGCCGTGGTGCACAGACGATATACCACATTACGGTGTTTTGATACGGCGATACACCATAAAATGGAATATTATGCCGTAAAACCGCCAAATTAGGGTCACTTTTCAACTTCAACTAGATTTTCTCCTCTTCCCAATTTTTTTTTTTGAGCTAGAAATCATGCACCTTGAATTGTTTATGACTTATAGCCATTTTTATCGTCTGACCCTTATTACCCCCAGATCGTGTGATTAGGGTCAGTGGTGTTTTTAGCAGATAACGCCATTTTAAACAGCTCTAGGGATATAAGGGCCATAGTTTATTTCAAAAAGATGATCAAGGTAATTAACAAAAAAAAATTTTTGATAGTAGCAATTTGCTACCTACCAAGGGGTGAAGAACAAAATTTTAAAAAGGAAATAGGTACATTTAAGTTTTGATAAAACTCTAATCGCCTATTAATAATCAATAAACATTGATCTACCTCCGCACAATAAAAGTCTCTAGAGCCCAACCCTAAACCTGATCTGATTGAAAGACTCAACAATAGTTCACTGTTACGATCCGAATTCCAGCTGATAAGGCTATGAGTCATTGTTGTGCTCCGCCAGGTAATCAGGTATACGTAGACACAACATTCCGACGGTACAGGTATTCAATTATCAGTATTTACGACCGATTTGAGACTAAGACGGTTTGAAAATGGCACACAATACAAAGACCTAGGCACTTTTGAAATATTTTATTCGAAATCTGAATAAATGCAAATAATTGAAGATTTTTCGGATAATTGCGTTATTGAAGAATTGTTGGACATTGAATTATTGAACAATAATTGAATAGATTATGCAATGGGCGAGGATGCATAATTTATTGAAATAGGCATATGCCAGCTCAGCGACACATGACAGGATAGCTGTAACCATCCGTATTATTCTTCAAAAATGGTTTCGAAGGTGGAAAAGAAATGGGAAACGATGAGTAATTTCATGATCAGAAAACCCATTTCAAAGTCGTTCCAAGAGCATGGACCAAAGTACAAGAAAAAGAGATACCAGCTAGCAAATAACACAGGGTTGATTCAGGCGATTGAAATCAACCAAAGGAGACAGGGTACATCGGTCCTGCATTGACCAAACATTTGTCAATACGTCACTTGATGAAAACCGTCGAAAAATTGGAAAACCAGACGTTCTACCACTAAAAAGCGGAATGGACTATTCAGAAGTGGAGGAAAGTTGGGGTGAACCCGAAATTTTCGAGGATCGATACCTAGACCAAAACTAAAACGACCCAAGTACACCTGATACGCGCCAATCGCTGATTCCAGGGAACGAATGACCGTCGACTAACCGAAAATGGTAATACCTAATTGAGGTGAGTAATGAATATTTTCAGAAAAAGTTTGAGCCAAAACTTCAAGAATTTTCTCCAGTAAATTTAACAGCATCACCGGCAGAACGATAGGGCAAACCGTGGCAGAGTTATCGGCATTTTTCAAATTCAAATTTCACCTGCAAGCTCAAAAAGACTACACTCGTCCCACTGATAAGCGACGGCGGCGTTGTCGGGCGCAGGCATAGCGGCCAGCGAACGGCGTCGTTGCCGATTGGCGACACTGACGGACACTCGCGATACGCACGCGCTCCAATCGCATCGAAGGCACCGACTGGCCGTTCGGACGGGTAAAGTCGGGATCCGAACGGCCAGAGGAGCGTCTCCCACTCGGGCCCGCCGAGGTCGGGGTGACGGCCTATCCCAGGCCTCAGCTGCTGTCAGGCCGAGAGTCGGTCGGATACTTATTTACAATATTATTCAAAAATTGCAAATAAACTATTATTGTTTCATAATTGCTGGGGGGCATTGACCGAAAAATGAAAATCGCACCCGGAGGTTCGGATACAAATGTTTTCAATGCAAATAACTTACTCTTCGGATAGATGGATTTTAAAACATAAAAATAAACAAATAATTTAAAAAAATAGGTACTCAGACTCTCTCTCAAGGAAAATGTCTGTGCGTCCGTGCGCTCTGGGCCATTAAAACCGTAATATATTCCACAATTTTAAACCTTTTTCCAAATTTCTGTCACTAAAATGTTTAGCTGAGCAAGACCTCCTATTCGGTTAAACCAGAATTTCTATAACGCACAGTACTTCGCCAGTTACGCTAACAGTTTTTTTTTCTGGCTACACAAATAAATTTTTCCCGCATTATATTTGTTCCGATTTCAAAAATTCGTTCACTGAAAAGCCATTTGATACCAATTTTGTTTTTTACTTTTTAGTTCATTATTCAGTAATAAACCATTTACCTATACCGCCCAAGAAAAAATTGTTCTGACCTGTACCCTGAAATGTTGAAGTTTACTCAGGATTAATATTTTTGTCGCTACGCCAAATAATGTGATAACAATTTTCGAAGGCAAAAGATCGAACCAGAATGGTCAATAAATCATGGTTTCGGTTAAAAAAATTAGTATTCTTTATAGGTACACTGGATTTAAGTGGTCGCCATTAATGTCAGTAATTTGTGCTTTTATAGCAAATTATCTTTAGTTTGATAGCAGTTAAGGGAAAGCTATGAAGGAGCAGAACAAGAGGGCAACATTGCCTGAAAAAAAAACGAGCAAAAAAAGCGATGAAAAAATGCGGGAAAAGTACACGAGATCCTCCCTACAGTTTAAGTATTGATAAAACTGGTAACTGGTCCCAATGCGCCGGTAAGCAGACAAAAGAACCGGTTTGGCTTGTTTCAGTCTTCCCTGCCAACAATAGCAAACCGAGCTGGAAAGGGGTCGCTATGCCAGACGATGATAACAGGTATTTACACAATAAATTATTGTGAGTTTCATGACAGTTCAAACATGCCTGGGATACATTCTAATTTTCTTTTTAATGCAATGCTTTTTTCTTCGAAGAGAATTTCGAGTGGAAATTTGAACGTTTTTATTGAAACGTGTTGACATAACTACTTATATGAACAATATTATTATTAATACTAATTGATTAATATTAATTTCTGGAATTACGACAGAATTCCATCAAAGGCAGAAAGATTTTAGCAAAATTTATAGATGAAGATTTTTCAAATTAAGAATATTTTAATTATTTTATTTTTTTTTCTTTCTAGAATGTCTAAAGATTTTTAAATAGGAACAATTCCTCGCAATAAGCAGAGAAATATTTGGAACCTTGAAATTTTATAACACAAAATAAACCTCACCTAGTAAGCTAAATCTCTCTGATCAAAGAGAAATCGACTGGAACTATCCGATTCCACTACACGCGGATTGAATGCCGCATTATTCAGTGCTGATAGACACTGAAGTGGCAAAGGAGAACTACTCTGAATTTATGCATTATTCATAGCGAAGAGGCGCCATTCAACGGGTGTTTAGCTATCGGAATCGTACAACCAACTCGACTGGCTCTTGAGATGTGAAATCCCAAGTCACTCCCTGAGACACGCAAAGAGGAAATAATTAAAAAGGGAACGAAACAAAATTACGATTTGTGGCTAAGCGCCTCACGCAATGCGTCTAGACGCAGGTTGGTATTCGCTAACGGCAGAGGGAGGGAATTGATGTTTGAATAGCGAATAATTCCTTTTTTTTGGCGAGAAGATGCGAAACTTTTTTTATTCTTTGATTCGCCAAAAATGCACATGGGAGCGTCATTGTGAACAATTCGTATCTAATATTGAAGGATTTTATGCAACATCAAAAAATTTTCCGAGTCAGGGAGGCGCTGCAGTGCGAACGACCATGGTATTCAAGGGAGCGTCAGGTAGAGGGGAGTGGGCGTCATTCGTCACGAAATCATAGTGAGCGACCAAGAGGCTGTGAGGAGCGTCAGGGAGGCGCTGCACTGAGAACGACCATGGCATTCGAGGGAGCGTCAGGGAGAGGGGAGGAGGCGTCATTCGTCAAAGAATCATAGTGAGCGACCAAGAGGCTGTGAGGAGCGTGAGGGAGGCGCTGCACTGCGAACGACCATGGCATTTGACGGAGCGTCAGGGAGAGGGGAGGAGGCGTCATTCATCAAAGAATCATAGTGAGCGACCAAGAGGCTGTGAGGAGCGTCACGGAGGCGCTGAGGTGCGAACGACCATGGCATTTGACGGAGCGTCAGGGAGAGGGGAGGAGGCGTCATTCGTCAAAGAATCATAGTGAGCGACCAAGAGGCTGTGAGGAGCGTCACGGAGGCGCTGAGGTGCGAACGACCATGGCATTTGACGGAGCGTCAGGTAGAGGGGAGTAGGCGTCATTCGTAAGAATTGATACTTTAGCGAAGAGGCTGTGAGGAGCGTCGGGGAGTCATTCTGCGGTAGACATCAGATTTCACGTTTTCTGTGATTCCGGATGAGCATGTCCGAACATGGGCCAATGTGTCAATCAGCAAAAATTAAAATCAATTTATTTTCGATTAAATTACCAACAAAATCTTTTCAGCGAAAGCCCATATTCTTATCTAACCTTAGTATTCGCTTATTAAGTTGTTCAGGTGTCGAAGGGAAGAAAGCCCGTCCCAAACTTCCGACATGAGTTGATTTATTGGTTAAGGTTTCTCGAAGGAGAGCGAATATCGATCGTTTGGCTAGTGCCCAATAAGCCCTTCCCTAGGCTCGGGCTAGAACAATAGTTTACACTAGACCGAAATACCCTTCCAGTTCCAGCCTTCCTGGGTTCCTGGTGCTATTTTTACTCGACCTCGTTTCTCGGATATTTGGGAATATTTATCCTCTCTTTCGATTCAGGTCGACGATATCGCCTTTAGGAAGCGGTTATTAGTAGCACAATAACGATCTATTACGGAAGATTCACCGTTATCTGAACTTTATTAGAATCGATCGTGTACCATCTCGGGTGGTTGAACAGTTTTTTTTTTTTGGTTGGCAAAAATAACATTTTCATAAATTATACGAAGGAAAGGGAGTGCGTCATTCCGTCTACACTTCAGTGCGTCTAAAAAATAGCTTCCGCCAAAGCGTCTAACATGATAAGCGGGTCACACCGTCTAAGATCGATCACAATCCTCCGTATCGATAGTAGGATAGTGTACCTCAACTTGAGACACTTCTAGAATGGCCACAGAGCTGCCGCCAGGGGCGTAAAATCGTACGCTGTTTTTAAGCTTGCTTAACTGTTGCTGTCACACGCCTCCCCATTGTAGGACCTGTCATTTGTTGACAGTGTACAAAATTCACTTATGTTAGCACTTGGTTAGTGGAATAACCACAGAGTTGTGAATAAATAATTCTTATAACTTATATTTAGATCTATCCGTTTAAATAACATGGTTTTGAAAGTAGTTTACGTGTCACATAAGCAGATATTGTAGCTCTCAGCTATTCATGTAGGACCTAAGGATGCAATCGTCTAGCCGTGGAAGATGACTGTTTCCGTCGAGAAAGATGTAGGAGACATTGGAAGCTAGTGTTTCGGTAAGTCAGTGAACTGTATTTCATTTCAGTAAGATGCCGTTTTCATAACTGAGGCTATGAGCCCAATTTTTGCCCCCTTGGCAAATGTGTTGGCTATGTTGGCCGGTTTGTGTTCGCCAGGTCCACTTTTACCAAACATTTACCAGCTCGTTAAGATTACCAGAGTGTGGGAGGCGGATCATTGCCTTTCGAAGCCTCCTTTCTAATGAGTTTGTCCTTTCATGAGTTTGTCGATAGACCGGGTTAAATCGGCCTGTGATAATGAAGCATCTGTGTTCCTCAGGACCCAACCTCAGTTACAGAAACGGTTTTCTTTTAAGGTCTCACGGGTAGTTCAGTGGCGTCGTCTTGCGTCTCTAGGTACAGGCCACGGCCGGAGGTATGGGCTAGATTTCCATTGGTGGCATGAAACATTCCATAGCCATGCAGATAATCTTTCTCCAATTAAGATAATTTCCAGATACCCTGAGTACGAGGGATGACATGAATTATAAGACTATGGGCAAAAATGTTTATGCCACCTATGGGAATTAAATCCCACCCTGGGTATAGCCTGCAGCTAGTCAGTCGGGCGAGCCACTAAGCTGCCCCGGAGGTCCAAGCGTAGAGATGTTATTGAATGCTATTGCGTTTCCAAGCGGAATTGAGAATTTTCCTAGTCAGATTGAGAATTGTCCAAACCAAATTCAGAATTTATTTTTCCAGTGTAGGTACCTAACTGCCTTGGAAAATAAATTCCTAATTAGGTTTGGAAAATTCTCAATTTTGTTTGAAATGTTCTCAATGAGGAACATGCATGAAAAAAAATGAACTGTTTTTTCGCCATAATATTCCTTGTTAGGCTTCGAAAATGGTGTTATGGTGGATGACGGTTCGGAAAAGAGGTAATTAAAAGAGGAGGGAGGCTTAGTGAAAATCGCAGATTTGAAGTCGAGCGGGAAAATGGCCAGCCTCAAGGTTACACAGTGTGTGTCATCTTCCAGTGAACACCAGTGCAACCTCATCCGAGTTCATGCGTGTATGCTGTGATAGGACGGCGATAACGGATTTTTTGCCGTTACATTAAGAAACTACGTGCAGTCTTCAACTACGTCATACGGTTAACTGCCACATTCAAAAGGGCACTTTTCGTTAGCGTTTTTCACCAGGAAAAATGTTGTTTTTTCGTTGTAGACCATCACTACATCATTTTCGCATCCTGAACAGCATCATTCTGGCGGAAAAAATGGATTTCGTTTTTCATGCATGTTCCTCATTCGACTTGAAAATCCATACATCTGTAGGTTTATTAACCGAACATAGTTATTATTTATTATAGGTACTATATACCTATATTATAAGATTATATCCGAAATGAAACCCTGGATTGAAGGGAGCAGAAAAAATATGGTTCTTGAGCAATGGGATTGTATTTTGTTTGCACAAGATTGTATTGTAAGCCCTCAGTTATAGTAAACCCTGCCTTGTGCCTAAATTGTTGACTTAATTCACAGGAGATAAGCTGCGAAGTCGCAAAATGAGGAAGCGTCAATGGATGGCAACCTGAAGCGAGATTAACCACTACGAAGTGGACCTACATACCTGGGTGATTCCAAGATTACTGTCCATTTTCAGAGGTCAGATTTTGAAAAAATTTAGGTTGTTGAAGTGGGTTCTGCCGCTGTTAATATTACTTAGGGGACTCCTCCAAAGATGTTTCACGTATCCAGCAGAATTAGAATCAACCTTTTCCATGAAATTTTACAATTTAAAATTTCTAAGCGTTACGGTAATGACATTTGTGTCACGGTAATGACATTTGCACTGTTATAATAATGACACATAAGTAATGGTAATGACCAACCATTTGCATTTTGACCATAAATCCATACACGACAGTCCGAATACCATATTGTATTAACACTGCATAATAATTATATTAATGAGGGTTAATGCGAATACTGTTAATGTTCAAATAGAATTTATTTGCGTATAAACAGGCAACCTTCTAAGCAGTACTCAGTAAAAAACGTTTTTCCAATAAATATAAATTCACAGCTATAACCAGTCATGTTTACTCGCTGAATAGGCACTTGTGAAGAATACGTTCAGTTTTTAAGCTGATAAAGATATTAATAAACGTAAAATGTATCACTGACTCATTCCAGAGTAGTAACTTCTAGTAAAAAGGGTTAACAGCCAACGATATAAAAATAAGTCGTACTTGACAAAATAAGACTACAATATCACACAGACTAAACTGTATCACTTTCAATTACGGTATATATACCTATTGAAATTACACCTAGTATTCTCGGACGCATGCCACCAAGGTTGGGTCGTTCTTCCTTTGCTCGTCTCGCCCTCTTCCTATCTTCATCGTTTCTATATTTTTTGGGTTTCGCCATCTTTAACCTAGCAGGGAATACAAATATGGGTCAGACATTCAAGAAAAGTATCTCCTACCAAAAAAAAGTGAAATAGAACCCGAATTCAATGATCTTTTTCCATAGTTGAATGACAGTCGGAATATACAGTTCAGTAGTTTTGTTTTCAATTATTGGCGTACCTGAGGCACCCACATTAGTAGAAGCACTCGCTTCTCTATTCTTTTAAGGACCGGTTTCTTAACAAAATTTATCAATCCGATATCCAAAGAAGCTTCAGATAAAATTCACCACGATGGTGTTTATATCAAATTTGAATGTAAAAATCTCATTGGAAATGTTTATATTCAGGACCGGTTTATCAATTCATTTACAGCTAGATTTATCCAAAGACGCTTGTACTACATTTTACCTAGGACATATTTACATTGATCGTCATACTGGAGATTTCTAGGAAATTAGTTAATGCAAGCGTCCTTGGATAAATCTAGCTTTAAATAAATTGATAAAATTATTCCCTAAAATTGAATGGAAAAATTTTGTCAATAAACCAGGCCTTGAAGAACGCACAACACGCATTTTGATATGTATCACTATCACTTACTAAGTGTAGGTACCTATTTTGTAATTCACTTTTTTTGTTTTTTTTACAACCCTGGTTGAATGGAAGAGTGGTCGACTGCGACCAAATTCTGCCAGGTTAAATAAAAGGTTAATCAATCAATCAATCAACAATGATTATATGTAATCAGCACGAAAATTCGCAGATTACCAATCATTTGTTGTCATTACCATGACAGTTTGTCATTACCATTACGAAAGGTTTTTGGGGGATTCCGTAATGGTAATGACAAGATATTGGTAACGGAGTTGACATTTTAGACTTTGAGCGGCCATTAATCCTCAACAAGTGAAAATTCATGAAAAACCTGGGGTGTATTTTGTAGGGCCTAATAGTAGAATTCAAAACATGGAATTAAAAAATTTTTGAGTTGACATGCATTACCGCAGCAAAAGGTTACGGTAATTACAAAAAAATTTGTTCTTACCCGTTTCACTAAGTTCCTCCATGTAGGCCCAACAGCAACTGACAGCTGGAGCTCCATTCCATTTTTTGACGCCATCTGCAGTGTTGCCTGCACCCAATCGTCAAAAAAAAATTCCGAAATTTCACCAATGGGCCCAAGTTTTACCACTTTGCGAAACGGCGATGGGAATGACTTTTATTCGTGGGACACACGTTTTTTACCACATTTCATGCAAAATATTTTATAAAACGTCAAGGAAGTCCTTGATAACCCTTGAAGTGTGGTCACAACACCTCAGTCAACAAAAAAATTCTAAAAATACCTCCTAGGTAATTTCAGGAGAGCTGTGAATGAACATGAAAAATCAGTACCTACTCACTGGGACAGTAACGGTAATGACATTTTAGCACTTCAAACTTGAAAATCTCGCCGAGAAAGGTTAAATTTAAGCGTTTTTTAATTTATTCCTTAAAGAACTAAGTTAGTTGAACGTATTGCAAAAAAAAATATCAGCTATAAACAAAAAACAGAAGCAGCATCCTCATCGGACGCGAAAATGGACAGTAATCTTGGAATCACCCACCTACCTATTTCCAACCATTGATGGAAAAGCTAACGTTGAAGTAGTCACAACAGCTTCTGAATTTCCATCGACTCAGCATTTTCCCAAAGGCCTAGCTGGATTATCTGCTCGAGCAGTTTTGAAATATTGGACTCTGAAAATTGATGAGAGGAGAATTGTGATGTGGACATACCTGATTTCGGTTTATTTTTCAATAATAATCCATTGTAATCGTCCATGATGAAAAATGTTCTAACCTACCTACCCTGAAAACTGTATGGTTTACGTTGCAAAGGGCGTAGAATTCGAATTTGCAATTAAAAAAGATCCTTCCGTCTCCCGTGAACACTTTTTCTCCCAAACGGCTGGAGATAGTTTTCAAAATTTTCAGGAAAAATTACCTTGTTCCAGGAGAGCCCCAATTCTTTAGCCAAGCCAATCGTTCGGTTTTGAGCCCTTCCAAATAATTGTTGAAATCTTGAAAAAATTGTGTTTTTCCAAAATCTTCTCTGACTTGCAAGTAAATTGTTTTATTCGATAGCTCCTTTCATGCTGAATCTAATGGGGCCATTGCCAGATCAGTCGAGCTAAACTTTTTCACAAAATTTGATTTAATAATATTAGACTAGTTTTTAACATAGGCAGGTAGTGAGTGAAAATCAAACAAGCCACGTGAATGATGAACCCCTGTGTAAGAATTTGCAGCGTTTTTCTATGAAACAATTGATTAAACCGGTGATGTTTGGTTCATACATTTCAATAAATTTGTTTCAATTGAACTATTTTTTATTCTCATTCAATTCTTCAATATTACAGCATCACGATAATATCGTTGTATCATCTCTAGGCCAGCTCAAATAAATCTCTTTAATTGAGCCGCTCAGTAGCCAAATGGGATAAGTCCATTTTTTCCGATTTTTGTTTTATTGCGCCAAACGGAAGAAAATGTCATATTCTTCCAGTTGACGAACGGTGCTGGAGTTATGTTTTATTGAGTAATCGAACACAGAATCGAATGGTCGATTTTGTCTATCTTTAATCTTTTACAAAACTACAGCACCAAACTCAAATACTTCGCTCCTGTGAAATTTGAAAAAATGGACTTATCCCACTTGGCTACTGAACGGCTCAATTATTACACTGTTCACCAGTGCATAGGTACCTATCAAATCGGAAACTGTTATTAACACCTACCTACGTAATCTAATTATGTAGAAGAAGAAAAGAACGTTTCTCTGACTGGTCGCTGGAGCGACCCCACTCCTTGAGGAATTTGATCCACCGCACTGCCATCTCTGGGAGGTTGCAATTTCGCAGGTAGCTCAGGGTTATTTATTCAATTACTCAAAATGCTCATACTGCCGTGCTTAGGAAGAGTGCAATATCATCAAAAATACGAAATGCAAGAAAAGGCGTTTTTTAACCCTTTTAAGGTTCCCTTTTAATCGTTTTTTAACCATGCCACCTGTTTCTTCACAACCGTTTTTTCACAACGTGCAAAGAGCAGCTGCAATTAAGCTCAGAAAATTTCAATCTTTTCAGTTGTTTACGGCAAAATTCCTTAGCGATTTTGGAGGGAAAACGGCTGTTTCTGGAGAACTTAGTCCTGAAGGGGGTGCGTCGAAAAAATAACTTCCTTTCAGATTCCGACAACAGGGATGGCAGGCTCCGTATGAACTTCCTCTTAACGACGAAGTTCCTATGAACACCCTGAAATGGGTGAAACTGCTATTGTTCACATTACCTAGTAAATTAGTATTTTACATTGCCTCGTGCCCTCTCTGTGATTGCATCCCTCATTGCACAAAAACGACCCAATAACTCCTACATTAACAGCAACTGCATAAGCGAGCTTTGATTCGAAGATAAAAGGGACGACAGCATGCCACTCGTGGCACGCAATCGTCGGAAGAAGGGGGACTGTCTTCAAAGAAAACTTAGATTGTCTTCAAGTCTATCAAGATTGAAGGCCAAAGAATTGGCCGAAAGCCTTGGAGCGCAAAATACCAGCAATAGGTACCTAATAGAAGACGTTCTGTTGTTTTCAGAACTAAGGTACCTACCTACCTCTAACAAATTTAGGTAGGTACTTACTTGAAAAAATAGGAGGGTGACCTACCTACCGTATGATTTTTCATGCCATCTGAGCCATATCATAAGTACCTGGGTAGGTGAATCGCGAGAAAACTCAAAATAATAGGTTTATACCAAAGACGGGATTTTTCAATTAAACTTAAATTGGGTTTATTAGCAAATTTTTTTTCAAAATGTTCTCGACCACTCGATTAATTAGTGAATTTATTAGCAAAGACGGGATTTTTCGCTTCAACTTAAATTGGGCAGGTATACCGTGAGAAAACTTGAAATGACTTTGAAAATTCAAAAACCAAAGACAGGATTTTCCAATCAATCCAGTCTCATGCCAAAGCAAAGAAATACCATAAATTGATACCTATCACGCAAATGCACCAATGTGTGGACGTTGACACACATGCGCTCTACGCGGATATATTCTCAACATCTTGAACAATCTCAAACCGAACGGCGAAGTAAAAAAACTTCCAGCGAATAATCGCATCCATTCAATCGATATATCGATCGATACATGAAATTAGTCACTTTTACACCCGCCAACACAGCGTCTACGCGACCGACCGTCGAAAAAATGTCTTCCGAAAAAGCGTCGAAATCACGAGGCGGGTCAGTCCGTCGAGAAATTATTTTAATCGATTAAAAAATCGATGTTACATCGCGTTCCTCCGCTGAACAAGTTCAACTCACTATCGATAAAAACGTCACTATCGATTGCTTTAATCTTAGTCGGACTGACCCGAATGTACTTTTCGACGCAAGAACTGATAAGAATTGTTAGACGCAGTGACTGATAAGAATTGTTAGACGCAGTGACTGATAAGGATTTTTAGACGCTCTGAAGTGTAGACGGAATGATATACACCCGAAGGAAAGATGGATAAAACCTACCTAGATTTGGAAAATGGTAAAAACGAAAACAGTTTTTTGAAAAAAAAAAATTGGGGTTATGCATTCACAGTGTTTACGCTGCTGAAACACCAAGTTATTGCATTACTTTACTAAATAAATAAAATAAAAAAACCCTCCCCAAGCAGACCAAAAAAATAAACTTGAAAAACCAAGAAGGTGACACTGGGCCAAGATTTACTTGAAATACGAGCAACACCAATGGAAAAATTTATCGCACTGCCGCTGGGATGCAGGCCACCGTCCAACAGATAATACATAGGTACGACGTATTCGGTGAAAGTAAAAAAACCTTGAGGTCCTTGGAATTAACGAATATCCTCATATCCTCGTCCTGATCCTAGCGATCAATCTTGACCCCAGAATGGTGAATGGGGTCCACTTATGGCCCAAACTATCGTTACTTAACCGATCCAGTGAATAATGGCTCCCATAATACCCGAGGTACATTGCGCCTGTTAAGGTAAAATTCTATAAAAATAAGTAGGCTCGTTAAATTTCCAATTCTCTAGCAAAACAATCAAGTTTTTTAGTAATGCACTTGAAAAAAATCAAAAATATAAACCTAAGATCAGGAGAAATTCACCATGGAATTTTTTGGTTTTGAAAATTGGTGGTTCGATCGAGGCAAGAGCTCGAATATATAGGGGGAGGGGGGGGAGCTAAAATTGAGAAAAAGTCCTTCAGAATTATTAACTTTTTTCAAATTTATTTCCCGGTCACTAAGATTATGTTGAACACGATAAGACCCTCAAATTCCTCAGTTAATAAGAATTATATTCATAAAAATTTCCTTTTCACGAACCCCTTGCCAACATTAACAACGACTTGTTAACTTCTTTCCCCGCTATCATTCCACGCCTCTCTCTCCCTCAATCAGGATATTTGTGTTGTGAAGGTTATCGATCCACTCGGAGCCCCGTCGGCTTCCGAATAAGAAAAGGGCGGTCTTGATGGAAGGGAAGTTCCTATCCTGTATTTCCTAACCGAGCCTTGAAGCCCTTTAACCTAAAATCAGTACATATTTTTTCGGAGGGCGAATTATTTTCACATGTTTCAATCTACGCCAGTCAAAGAAACTGATAAGAAGAACGTGTTTCATAGTTTTATGTGAAATTGCCCTTGTGGAAAATTTTTTATGCCCAAAAAACCACAATTTTGTGGCTCTTTTTCCAGTTTTTTGCAAATAACTTGTGAACAACGCATCGTACAGAAAATAGCTGCTCAATTCCGTTTAATCTATATAAAATTCTGCGTCAAATGACCCCCTCGAACGCTAAAATCGGTTTAGCCGTTTAGTCGCTATCAAACGCCAAAGATTGGCTAATTTTCCCAAATTGCCACAAAAACAAGCTACGCTCACGTTTAACTGCCTTTATTTCAAAAACGGCGCGCCGAATCAAAAAACGTCAGATAAACAAAGTTGTAAAAAATTGAATTTTATGGAAATACGTTACCTAGGTACCCATAAACAACCCCTGAGAATTTAGTTTTGTCCCGGAATTAATCCAATCTCAATTCCCTAATTTGACTCGACTAAAACGCGAACATCCCAAAGCGCAGTGGACGACATGGCAATTACACTGAATGATAATACGACAGTTATTTACAAATGCTTTAGTCAGACCACCGCTTAGTGAAAACGTTAACACAAGTTAAACCGTCGTGACAGATGTTTCGCCAGAGACGTTGCATAGCATGTTAACGAGATGTCGTGACGTCTGATTCAAAAGCAAAGCGTCGCATTCGAAGGCACTTTGAAAAGCAATTGGCAAAAGACATACACATCAGACGGGCAACATGAGGACGTGTCTTATAGGGCTCACTTTAGAATAGCAGGCACTCGCAAAAAGGGGGCCCTGCTCCATCAACGAGATCATACGCCGTGAATTTTGCCGGGGAGCAATTCAAAAGGGCGTCTGAAGCAGACAAAAGGGCGACCGTAAAATGCATCCCTTCTGATTGCAGAAGGCGGGGATGCTTAGAAAAGAATTGGAGAAACAACGCAATTGGCAAAGGAAAATGCCGAGTTTACTTGCGATTGCAAGGGGAGGCCAAATTTGAAGGCATGGGTAAAAAAAGAGATCAATCAATTCACTGTGGACGGTCCATTTTGACGAGGCCGGCCAAAATTGAAGTCAAAATCAAAGTCAAGATCAGGGTCAGAATCAAAGTTAAAGTTCAAGTGCGAGTCGATGTGGAAGTCAAAATCAAACACAAAATCTGAATCAAAACCAAGAATAATATCGAACTGAAAGTCGAAATCAAGATCAGAACCAAAGTCAAAATCAAAGGTTAAGTTCATGTCAAAGTCAAGATCAGGATCCGAATCAAAGTTAGAATTGGAGCCCAAGATCAAGTCAAAATCAAAATCAAAGTCAGAGCCAAAATCAAAAGCAAAATATGAATAGAAACCGAGATCAATATTAAAGGCAAAGTCCTAGTCGAAATCAAGATCAATGATCGAAGTCAAAATCAAAGATGAAGTCAATTTAAAATCAAAATAAAAATCAGGATCAAGATCAAAATCAAAGTTTCAGCTGAAGTCAAGGTCGGAGTCAATGTCAAAATCAGAGTTAAAGTCAACGTCAAAAACAAGATCGAAGTCAAAATCAATGTCATAGTTCAAAATAAACAAGGTCAAAATCAAAATCAGGATCAGCAAAAAAACATTTCGAACATAAAGTCGAGGCCAAGATCAAAGTCAAAGTTGAACTAATGGAATAAGTCAAAATGGAAGTCGAACCAAATCAGAATCAAAACCAAGATCAAACTCAGAGCCAAAACCAAAGTTGAAAGCCAAGTCAAAGTCAAAATCAAAATTGAAGTCAATGTCATCATTGAAGTGAAGTCAAAGTTTAAGTGAGAGTCAAAATCGAGATTAAAGTAAAAATCCAAGTTCAACTCAAAGTCCAAGTTGAAGTTTGAGAAAAAATTTCAAAGATTGAAGTCGAAGTCAACTACTTAAAATCAAATCAAACAAAAGTAGGAAACCATCCAGCACGCGAGTGGACTTTTTTGAGCAAATTCTTTCATCATTTTGAAAGCATTTTTCCTACGATTCCAATTGAACAAGAGATAATCATCACACCCGATAAGCAGGACAAAGGATGAATGCGAATCGACTGGCAACTTCTCTTCCGGGTTTCGAATGCGAGACTGGAAAATTGGATTTGCCTTTATTTGGAAGGTAGTACTCGTCTGCTGGGGAATTTCGATTGCCCTAACAACATAATCGATCTGTTTCGATGAATATCTAACATACGAGTCTGAAGGAAACCAGTGGTGCGTAGTTAACACACAATACTTCCATATTTTGAAAGGTAAAATGCGACACAACATGATCATATTTTGACTGCTTTTAAAGGTGTTTAGGTCAAAAATATAAAAATAAAAATAAGCCAAGTTATCGGAAATATTCACTTATTCTGCAAGGTAAAACAAAGATTTTCAGACCAAGAACGCTGAAATCGGTTCAATTCTGTAGCCGGAAAAAATAAAATAGAAAAAACTAAAAATCCAAATATATTGGTAGTAGGTACAGTGAGCTATTCAAATTCCGATTAAACAGGCTGTTAGGTCTTGCCAAGACAAACATTTCAGTCCAAGAAATTTGAAAAAAGGTTGAGATTTGAGGGAGCTATGGCCATTTTTACTTCCATATTTACAGAGTAAATGGAAGTATTGTGATCGTCCTAAAATCGAGGATCGGAACGGAGCTTCAGAAAAAACTTTTTCTTATACACATTTACTCAGAATCACTTCCTGAACAAGTGTCTGTGTGTCCGTTACGTCCGTTACGTCCGTTACGTCCGTTACGTCCGTTACGTCCGTCTGTCCGTCTGTCCGTCTGTCCGTCTGTGGTCATTTACAAAAATGGCCATAACTCCCTCATTTCTCAACCTTTTTTCAAATTTCTTGAACTGAAATGTTTGTCTCGGCAAGACCTAACACCCTGTTTAATCGGAATTTGGATAACGCACAGTACTTCCGATATATTTGCATTTTTAGTGTTTTCATTTTTATTTTTTTCCGGCCGCAAAAATGAACCGATTTGAGCGTTCTTGGTCTTAAAATCTTTGTTTTACCTTGCAGAATATGTGGATATTTTTTACATTCCGAAAATGTGGCGTTTTTTTATTTTGGGCGAATTTTAAAATTTTAATAGTGAATTTTTCGATATTTTTGGCCTAAACACCCTTAAAAGCAGTCAAAATATGATCAAATTGTGTCACAATTTTACGTTCAAAATATGGAAGTATTGTGTGTTATCTACGCACCACTGGTTGTAAATGACCACAGACGGACAGACGGGCACACGGACACACGTTCCTGCCCCTCTCCAAGGGGGTGAGTAGCCTTGTATCACGTGAGTAGCCTTGTAAGGGCTGCGAGACTAGAGCGACACGTCCTGACCCGTTCTGACTTTCCCCTTGGGGCAGCGGGGCACGCCCGGGACAACTTCGGGAATCACGGGGCACTAAAACGTTCACAAGTTGGACGGCTTTATTCGATAACAGTCCGAGTCTAACCGTTAAATCCGATTTAGATGGATGAAATGAATAAGATCAATTTACGACCGCGAATCGCGACTTTTTCGAATTTTTTCTCTCGCGGACCCACGAAAATAATCAATTTCAACCCTCATTTACGTAGGAAGCTGATGAAATTACTTACAATTTGCACTGGACACTGGAATTTTCAACAGCGCGACGAGCGGAGGTCTTGACTCGTGAAGCACTCGCGGGCGACTGACCGAATTTTGCTAGTGCGCCCTATCCCTAAACGCTAGAAGCAGGAACGGACACGGCGGGCAGAAACGGGCAGGAATCAACTTGAATGCAAGCGAGCGTTCCGAGAAAAAGCGCGCGGGCACGAAAGCCCGGGCGAAGCGACGGAGCGCTATCCTGAGAGGAAGGGAGCGCGGGCCCGGAAGCCCGGGCGGGCAAGACCGTAGGGAGCGCGAGCCTGAGAGCGCAACGCCGATAGAGCGAGATCCGAGAGCAGAGAGAGGGAGGGCTATACGAGCACTGTGCGAAAGCGAGAGAGGAAACGCTGCCCTTTTGCCGCGCACTGCCCCACGTATAATTTTTTAAATAAATTATAATCAAATTTTCAAATTATAATCGAATTTTGAGCAATTCATGAAGGTAGGAACTGGACATGTTGATCCACCTTGAGCATAGCAGTGTGATAAGTAAATTCAAAATCATATTTTGACTGCTTTTAAGGGTGCTTAAGTAAAAGACATCAAAAAATTCACTATTCAAATTTTAAAATTCTCCCAAAATAAAAGTATTAAAATACCCACACATTCTGCAAGGTAAAACTAAGATTTTGAGACCAAGAACGCTCATATCGGCTCATTTTTGTGGCCGACAAAAAAATAAAATAGAAAACACTAAAAATGCGAATATATCGGGTGTACTGTGAGTTATTCAGATTCCGATTAAACATGCTGTTATGTCTTGTTAGGTACAAACATTTCAGTCCATGAAATTTGAAAAAAGGTTGAGATTTAGATAGAATCGGTTCGTCGCTTTTGAGGATTAAAATATTTCTCTCCGATGAGGGATATAAAAATGAAGTTGATAAATTCCAAATTTAAAGCTGCACTTTCCAAAGAACATTTTTCAGAGTTGGAATTCTAACACAAGATAGACAACGGGAATTTTTGGAAAAAAGTGTTTGCAAACAGCGCGGATTTCGAAAAAAGCGGTAATTCAATACAATTACAAATTTTAAATATTTTAGTTTTCTATCGCAGAATAAGACAATTTTCAGAAAATTTCGAAAAAAAATTTTTTCAAATATTTTTTCAGAACATTTTGAAAAAAGTGGTAATTCAATACAATTACAAATTGGAAATATTTTAGTCTTCTATCGTAGAATGAGACGATTTTCAGCAAATGCGTCACGCGTTACGCAATATTACGCAGGCTACTACGCATAGCCGAATGCTTGAGGGAGAAACGTAGTTGCAGTAACGATTTGAATCGATACGTAGATTATGGACGGGGGAGAGATCAATGGGGCAAGTATCTTGGGCAGTATCGGTTCAAGCCATACAATGGAAAACACATGATACGAACTAATAGCATCATGCTGTTCAGGATCAAAGAGTTTTATTTTTGCCAAGTAAAATTGGGAACGAAAATTGAAAAAGGAAATTTTGTTGACGTTAGCACCGAACTCCCTTCGACGGCAGCATCTATCGAAACAATAAATTGAACAAGAAACTCGATCAATCGTAAAACGAAATGAAAAACTAATTAATAAATTCAGGATGGTGTATAGATTTTTTTAAAGCTTGAAATAAGAAAAATGCCAAAAAAACAGATCTAAATTTTGCCATTTTTGTTGAAAGAAATATAAAAATTCTATACTTAAAATGCATCTGGCCAAATAAAAATGTAAGCACCCCCAAAAACATTTTTGTTTGAACCTGTTTTTGTTCTTCCCAATACGAATTGGCGGTATAATAAAACGATCCTCCGAAAATTTACTTTGTTTTCAATGGTCGGCTTGAACAATCGGCTTAGCTCATACTCACATAAATTCTGGACATTTTAATAAAATAAGTTAATAAGTTAGCATAAGATGCAAATTTAGCCCGATAGTCTAAGTTATACACAACCCGCAGTGTTGAAGTGTGAGGAGTATAATCCAGGTATACCTGACCCGCAATACCGGACAGATATTGACGTTTGCCTGCCTTCAAAATGACGGCTGACCGTCACAATGATAACATGACTCATCGAGAGATGAAGGATGGAAATTTGAAGAATGGAAATTGTATTGTAAGGATACATTCCCTCCGAACCTCCGGTACGAATTTTATCGCTGAGGACAACCGTCGAGATTCCAACGAATTAACACGTTTCCCGCATTAAAACGTCAATTTCTGAGGTAATTAGAAAGGTGAATTCAAAAATAACTATACCGTTGGAAAGCTGACATTCTGAGCCACGTTTTCCTGGAACGTGCGCGGGATTTTTCCATTTATTCATCGCCCTGAACGCACTTTGAAAAACTGGTAATTTTCAAGAATCAAGCAATTCCCGACTTTGGCCCAATTTTCCGCTTACTTAACTCAATGTTAGAAAGCTGCAGGTAAGATGAACTTATAGGAAATTTAACGCTCTTTTCAACGGTATCCTCATTTTTGTAGTTACTCTAGAAATTGAGGGACTTATGACCGTTTTATTGAAACACGGAAAAATTCTTGAAAGCGAAAAGAATGTACTTTCCCTTGGGCTCACAAAAAATGTCATAGAACCGAAATTGCATAAAATGAGCTGAAGAACCTTTATGGAAGACGATCTTTGGTGGCTGTGTCGGTAAAAATGTATCAGAAATATTCGAATTACTTCGAAAAAAAATATTTTCTGCAATTTCTTCGCTGTTTTATACTGAAAATTAAAAAAGGGGTGTGGGTGGATGAGGAATGTGTGAACCGAACATGCAATCAGGGCTAAAGGAACTACGAACATCTGCCACCGGTGGCGGAAAAGAATGCGATCGCTTCAACGACCGGTCAAGGACGCGAGGGAGACAGGAGATATTCGCATGTGCCAGAGCCCACGGGTTGTTCTAAAACTGTACTTGACTTTTCTCAGTAAATGGTTTTTTCAAGCCATCACAGGACATCTTTGAGAGCATCTTAGGGAATGAAGAGGCATTAAAATTTTGAGGGAAACATCTCAAGGTTTCGAGTCGTCAGTTTTGTAGGGTGTAAAAAATCAACCTGAAATGCGGAGTAGCATTTTGAGTCGGTTTATGGTGTCCGGGGAAATTCTTAGAATTTCGATCGAGTGGAGGAGCATTTGAATGCGTAAAGAATGTAAGAAGATGCGTAAGAAGGTTTAAAAAACGTCATCTTGGAATGTGGAAGAGCATCCTGAAATGTATCGCAGGATGAAGTCCATCTTAGGTAGGAGAGCATCTTAGGATTGAAGGATTAGATTGAAGGAATATAATATATGGTTGATTCCCAAATAACTGTCAATTTTCAATTTGGAAAAAAATTAAAATTTCACCTCTTTGAAAAATCTTGAAAAAATTCCTGCATGCTCCCAGGACCTTCCTAAGATTGAGAAAAATCATGAAAAAGATCGGAATCACAATCTTCGAGTTTTTAATTGAATTTGAAAATTTAGAATCCACGGAGGGTTACACCATTGGCGTATATTTCTTTAGGATTTTGTACTTCCTAGTCGTAATCCTGGCTGTTTTTACTATCAGCCCTACTTAGAAAAAATTTCTGATTTCTAATTTAAAAATTTCCTAAAACATGTTAATGTTTTCATACGAATGAAGCACCTGCGATGCCTAAAGGAATTCACAGAAAAAACATTGTCAATAACTGAAACATTTTCAACGCAATATTTCCAGTGAAGTTTGGCCCGATGTTTCTTATTTAAGCAGGGATAAGATCTATTAGAGAAAAGGATAATGGGGGAGTGCAAAAAACCTCCTGATTGCCCTGTTGGATCGATCCTGAGGACTAACGGCCGCCCGGATTTTGGTAGGAGGCTAACAATTAATCCACGAGTCCTGCGGAAGAAGTTTCGCGACTTGTTAACAACTTTTCGACCCTTTTCTCCTTTTGCTCCGACGAATTTTCTCCCTTCAACGTAAAAACCAAATAGTTTTCGAGTAAAAACCAAATATTTGAAGTTTTTTAAAAACGCAAATTAAACGACTTGCTAAAATTAATAACATACAAACGTAATTAAATTACGGTTTAATAGCGTATAAACATGATGACGAAATTTCTACTTTTTCAAGTTCTACACTCTGGGCAAAAAAAATCAAGAAGGAAGAAGATTTAATCGAACGCTGAAAATAAAACTTGAATCCATTGAGTTAAAGTCAAAATCAAACTCAAAGTTAAACTCAAACTGAAAGTTCAAACTCAAATTCAAACACATACTCAAGATCGAATTCAAACTGAAAGTCACTTCAAACTTGAAGTCAAAGTAAAACTCAAACTCATACTCGAGATGAAACTCAAAATCAACGTTAAACTCAAACTCATACTCAAGATCAAACTCAAAGTTAAACTCATACTCGAGATTAAACACAAATTTTAAAATCAAACTCGAACACAAACTCAAAATCAAACGCAAAATCATGATCAAACTCGAAGTCGAACTGAAAGTGAAACTCTAAGTTCAAACTCAAGTTCAAACACATGCTCAAGATCAAATTCATACTCGAGATTAAACTCAACGTTCAAACTTGGACTCGAACACATACTCAAAATCATGATCAAACTCGAAGTCGAACTCACACTGAAAGTGAAACGCAATGACTAAGTCGAACCCCAAAACATACTCATGATCAAAGTCAAACTCAAACTCGAAATCAAAAATAGTATGACTTCAGTTTCAGTTTGAATTTCAGTTCGAGTTTGACATTCAGTTTGAGATTGTTCTTAGGTATGCGTTTGTGTTTCAGTTTGAGTTTCATTTTCAGTTTGCGTTTGAGGACGTGTTTGAGTTTCAGTTTGAGTATGCGTTTGAGTTTGTATTTCAGTTCGAGTTTGAGCTTCAGTCAGAGTTTGATCTTGAGTGTAAGTTTGAGTTTGATATTGAGTTTCACTTCCAGTGTGAGTTTGATTTTGAGTATGTGTTCGAGTTTCAGGTTAAACTTCGACTTTGATCTTGAGTATGTGTTTGAGTTAGACTTTGAGTTTCACCTTCAGTTGATCTTCAGTATGTGTTTGAGTTCGACTCTAATTTCAAGTTTCACTTTCAAGTTGAGTTTGACATTAAATATGACCTTGAGTAGGTGTTTGATTTTGACTGAAACTAGTCAAGGTGTTTTAGTTTCAGTTCGAGTCTGAGTTTCAGTTCGAGCTGGATTTTGAATTTCAGTTTGAGTTTGACCTTGAGTATGTGTTTCGACTTCTTCTTTGAGTACCACTTTCAGTTTGAGTTTTAGTCTGAGTTTGAATTTAACTTTGACTTTGATCTTGAGTGTTTTCAAGTTTAACTTTGTCTTTGATTGTAAGTATGTGTTAGAGATTGACATAGATTTTGAGTTTCACTTTCAATTGGAGTTTAATCTTGAGAATGTGTCTGAGGTTAACTTTGAATTTGATCTCGAGTATGCGTTTGAGTTTGACACTGACTTTGAGTTTCTTTCTCAGCCTGAGTTCGACCTTGAGTATGTGTTTGAGTTTCAGTTTAGTTCCACGTCGGATTTGAGTTTCAGTTTGAATTTGATTTCGAGTAAAATGCAAGGTTTAGAGCTGAAGGTCAGGTCAGCATCAACGTCTTGAACTTTCAACGTCAAAAATTACGCCAAAAATAGAAACATTTTTAGCTCGAGGCTGATGAACCTGTAATAAGTCGATAGGTTAACCTTGAGCCTTAACTGTGGGAAATTTCTCGCCATTCCTCGCTCTGCCTCTATCCGTGTGAATCTGCTAGAACGAAACAATGCATTCGTTAATTGAACCGTTGATCCGATTTCATGAGCCATTTATCTCGCGGTATTTCAGACTCACGTTCGGGCCGAGGAATTTCGAAAACTCACGAGGTTAGTTATCAATTCCTTCTGCAAAGTAAACGTAACGATCGATGTACGATTAAACAAAATGAAGAGTTCAAGAACCATAATTAAATTATGTTTTTTTTTATTAAAATTTTTAATAAAAAAATATTGGAAATTATTTAATTTTTTAAATTTTTTAGGTATTAATTCCATGATTCTCATTATTTGTCATATATGACAATAAATTTATTTATTTATTACCAATTCTATCACTTTTTACAAGGTAATTCACTATTTTATAGGTAACCATATGATTTTATTAGACTGCCGATTTATTATTAGTTCAAATTAGGTAATATTGACTTTGACCCGCCAAAAAAATTTGTAATTATTTCCATGCGAACCTAGTCGATATTATTTAGAGAATTTAATTCGAGGAAAAATTGACGTGTAAGCGCCAGGGAATTTGAGGATGACATTTTTTTATGTCTGACTTTCCTCAAGTGTGAAAAAATTGAATATGAATATGAAAAATCGAATAAAATGTTATCGAACCGATCACAACTGGGGGAATGGGGTGAGTCAAAGGAAAATTCGAAGAAATCCGAGAAGGCCAAATGTTGGCCGGCCACAAAAACCAGCTAACGACGTCTGGGGAACGTCCTTCGCTCAAGGCTTCCTCAAGTCAAGGACGATCTTGAGCTCCGAAAGGGTTCAGGTTACAGTTCGAGATAGACTAGATAATTGAAGTATCGAAAATGTTATTTGAAGGATCCTCGTCAAGACGCATTAATGAAATTCAGCCGTGTATCTTTCCTAGCCCGAGATTTTGTTGGTTGGTAAGATCAACTTGGTGCATATTGTCCGGGCAATCCGATCGGAAAAGGTTAAGGGGTCCAATTTGGCAAAATTGGGGTATATTTTTGAAAAAACGCAAAAACTCAATTTTGAAGGTGATGCCGTGGGTTTAGAATTTTTTGAGTATTTTTCCCAGCTTTCCCGCTTGATTTACCATAGGAAAGGGGTTTTTTTCCGAAAAGTTTTGAAAATTTTGTATTTTGGCTCGAAATTTCTTGACGCGATTTCTCCTTTTTCGCGTTTTTGGCAATTTGAGGGAGTTCTACTGAACCGATTTTGAATTTTTCGAGCTCGTTGGATTCCTTGAAGGTTTTTACACATTTTTCACTACCCATAAGTCAAAATTAGTTGGGTTTTGGTGATCAAAAACTGGTTTGACGACTAATAACATCAGGTAGAGTGGTGGTCGCAGATTTCAGATAGCATGTGGCATTTTTCAAGTTTTGAGCGACTTCTAGCGGATTTTTGGAAAAACTAAGCAGTTCAGCGCACGGAGCGCAAGATTTTGCATAAAAATATGTTTCGAACTCACTTTCGCCAAAATGTTGGATAGCACATGTTAGAAATTAAGCGACGATATATATATATATAGGTCAATATTAGACCCCTTTGTGTGCATATATATAGTTGTGTGGTGTATATATATATTTGAAAATATACATTGTTGAAAAAATATTTTTAACTGCATTAATTTTTTTTTATGTTTTGGAAAAAGTTGAATAAGGGGTACGTACGGTGCTGAAAACAGTACAATGAAAATTCTTGCGGTTTTTGCAAATCCGCTCAGCAGTCGGTCGGTTTTTGCTATAGAAAGGGCGGCTCAACCGAAACAGCCGAGCTGGAAGAGCCGGTAAGGTCCATTAGAGAATCTTTCCGGCTCATCGGACGAAAGCAGACCCAATAGAAAATCCGTGAGGAACAACAAGATCACAGGAAAGCATAACGACCAATTACACTGGAACTGGTGTCGATTTATTAGAAGAGACTCGCCCCAAGAAAGGTGAACTTTTCCTAGAGAACCGACCAGGAAGGTAAATAAAATGAACCTTTTTCAAAGATTTTTCAGTGAGACAGACCCTTAGGAATATAACTCCTAAAAATATACGAATATAAACAAAAAAATTAATTTTCTATGAGTTCAAAGAAGTGAGGGTAGTTGTTTTAATAGTCAGCTAACCTCACTTTGAGTGCGACTGATTTATTTACATTACGAAAGTATTAATTTAACTTCATAAATTATCATATAATTTCCTGTCAAAATCAAAAAAACTAAATTGTCAAAATTTTTGCCAAAATCAAAAAAACTAAAAAATATCATAATAATATCAAAATCTGGGAGTAGGTACCTACTCCGTCCTACTACTGTGACTGCCTGCGAGCCAATGGCTATGAGCAATATCCTCCTGCTCCGATACCAATATAGAATTCGAGAATACACAAGTTTTGAACAAAAGGGCCGACAATAGAACGGAAAGAGGCCTCCTTGAAAAGACAAAAGGGAGAAGGAGATTGTTAGCAGTTCCTGCGATACCGTCGGAATAATAAATCGTTTGTACTCAACTTCCTCCCCGGACACATAAGTCCGTGATGGGTAGGTACTTGAATAATACGTACGTCATTCTGTAACGGGAGGAAGAAGAGAAAATAAAATATTTTTAGAAAAAAACGAGATTTTTAGAATACTATACGTAGTACCTATTTTTAGAAAAAAAATATTTTTTTAGAAAAAAAGGATTTTCGTAATTTTTACTTCCATATTTACAGAGTAAATGGAAGTATTGTGATCGTCCTAAAATCGAGAATTGGAACGGAGCTTCAGAAAAAACTTTTTCTTATACACATTTACTCAGAATCACTTCCTGAACAAGTGTCTGTGTGTCCGTGTGTCCGTCTGTCCGTGTGTCCGTCTGTCCGTGTGTCCGTCTGTCCGTCTGTCCGTCTGTGGTCATTTACAAAAGTGGCCATAACTCCCTCATTTCTCAACCTTTTTTCAAATTTCTTGAACTGAAATGTTTGTCTTGGCAAGACCTAACACCCTGTTGAATCGGAATTTGGATAACGCACAGTACTTCCGAGATATTTGCATTTTTAGTGTTTTCTATTTTATTTTTTTCCGGCCGCAAAAATGAACCGATTTGAGCGTTCTTGGTCTTAAAATCTTTGTTTTACCTTGCAGAATATGTGGATATTTTTTACATTCCGAAAATGTAGCGGTTTTTCATTTTGGGCGAATTTTAAAATTTTAATACTGAATTTTTTGATATTTCTGACCTAAACACTTTCAAAAGCAGTCAAAATATGATCAAATTGTGCCACAATTTATGTTTCAAAATATGGAAGTATTGTGTGTTATCTACGCACCACTGGTTTAGGAATGAAAAACGGTGGAAAATTAGACACAGAAGTCCCATGGAAAATGAATTAAAAATAATTTACGATTAATTTACGTTTTTATAGAAGATTTGAGAATAATGCACTACATTTTTGGAACGTAGAGGTGAATAATTCACCAATTTATTATTTATTAACAAATTGCACTAATTAACCCTCCAATAATGTGAGTCATAAAAGAACGGCAATTTATCTGCGCTTAATGACAGGACATAGAAGACACGCGATGTCACATTAGAAGTTGGGCTGGCAAAGTTTCGAAAGTTGTTACGAAAGCGCGACTTCCACCGACGACATACAACCGGCAGGGGGAGGAAATCCGATAAGTCAACCTGCGTAATATTAGCAACATCGAGGGGAAATATGGGCTTTTCTATTGAGCTTCGGCCCCATTGCTTTCGGTATCTACCACGTGTTGAAAGGGGAGGCCGAAAAAGGACAAATCGATTGAGTGTAGGCCTCGTACAGGCGGGAATCGGCCAAAAACGAATTTTTTTAATAATTGAAATTAGGGATACGAAGAATACGAGGAGATTGTAGGGGTTAAACTAGAACGAGCCGCACTATATCATCAGCTTAGGGGGTACCAAGTGAACAACCAGCTAATTAAGGGAGGAAAAATGAAGAAACGAAACGATGGGGCAACAGCCACAAACGCACAGAAAACCGCTACAATCAGCGATTTGGGCAATTTTCTCAGAAAACAAGACACAATTTTTTGTAATGACACACTATTTGTATACTCCCACCACCCCCAACATATTGCAATTGGTATTTGATACGAAAAACAAATTATTAGAAAGTGAAAACTCTAAGATAATAATTTATTACAAAGTGAAAATTCGTCGAGACATCAGTCATTTTTCGAAAATCGCGCAGTAATTTTCTCGTGACAAGGAGTGTTGACCTTTCGTGAACCGCTTTCCACTCCAACGTCACGCTCGGGTTCGGGACAATGACACTGACATTGCGAACGATACCTTCGTCACGGGCTCATCGATTTTCACAACTTTGCTTTCCCCGTGAATTCAAGGATTGGAATGGAGCGAAATTGACGAGAAATAAGTTCAACCTTTCACTTCCCTCGGACGTGAACGAGAAAAAATTTGAAAATTCGCTGGAAAATGCTTTTGCGTGGATGAAGCTAGTTGAGAATTGGCCCGCGAAACTATTCCACTCTTGGATAATACACCGGCCGGAGGATGAGGAGGAGGAGGAGGAGGAGAGGGTGGAGGAGAGGAGGGGAAGGACAGGAAGGGTAGAAGGAGAAGAGGGGAAGGGGCGAGATTAAGGAGATTAAGGGGAGGGTGAAAGGCCTCTCCCAGGGGAGAGGGTTGATGAGGTTGAGGACGAGGATGAGAAGGTGGATGGAGTGGATGAGGAGAAGGAGGTTGAGGAGGATAAGGCGGTGGAGGAGGATAAGGAGCAGAAGGAGGAGGCGGTGGGGAGGATGAGGAGTGAGAGAGGAGGAGGCAGGGGGAAGGGAGGATGAGGAGAAGAGGTGGATGATGGTGAGGAGCAGAAGGAGAAGGCGGTGGGAGAGGATGAGGAGTAGAGGAGAAGTCAGGGGGAGGATGAGGAGAAGAGGTGGATGATGAGGGAAAGTGAGAAGAGGAGTGGCAGGAGGATGCTGTGGGAGGCGTGAGAATGAGGGGACGGGGAAAGAGAAGAAGAGGGGGTTAACGAGGTGAGGGAGAGAAGGAGCAGGATGGGGGGTGGGAGTGCCGCAGTTGAGGAGGAGGATGAGAAGGTGGATGGGGTGGATGAAACAAGGAGGTTGAGGAGGAGCTGGCGGAGGAGGATGAGGAGTGGAAGGAGGAGGCGGTATGGGAGGATGAGGAGGAGAAGAGACGCATGATGATGAGGGGGAGAAAGAGGAGGAGTGGAAGAAGGATGATGGGGGAGGTTGAGGTTGGGGACGAGGATGAGAAGGTGGATGGGGTGGATGAGGAGAAGAAGGTTGAGGAGGAGACGGTGAACGAGGATGAGGAGCAGGAGGAGGTGGTGGTGGGGTAGGATGAGGAGTGTGAGGAGGGGGCAGTGGGGAGGGGGGTGTGGAGGAGCCAGTGGGGGAGGGGTGGATGAGGGAGATGATGAGGGGGATGATGAGGTGGATGAGGAGAAGAGGTGGATGATGCATCATGATGAGGGTAGTGACAGCAGGATGCTGGGGGAGGCGTGAGAATGAGGGGACGTGGCAGGAGAAGAAGAGGGGGTGAGTGTGGTGAGGAAGGTAGAGCGGAGGAGGAGTGGGTTAAGGAGGGTGAGGATGATGAGGAAGTGGAGGAGGAGGAGGCGTTTGAGTAAGGAGAGGATGAGTTGGTGGAGGGTGAGGGGGACTCAAATTTTCCTAGAATACACTACTCTTTGGACGAAAAATGAAATTTTCGAATCACTCGAAAATCCGGTTATAATAGAGAATCTAACCGAAGAGACCTCGCCGGCAGAAAGTGGCGGCACTAGGCGGAATAGGAGTCTCGCCCCCATTGACGATGCCACTTGTGAGATGAATGAAGTCGAATGGCAGAACTTGTCGCCGTGGAGGGGAAGTTTGGTTTAGGAGCCTTTTGTCAAGAAGCGCGATCAATTCATGAGGAGCCCGACCGGCTCAGACCTCCGCTCGTATTCTCTTTTTGCCAGCTGGCTCCTGCAAACTTCCACCGCACAGGGCAAAAAGATCGAGGTCGATAGTTCAAGTTTTTTCCCCTGGTTGTTGAACAACGAGCAACTAAAGTCTCACATGGGATTATGCCAGAAAAGTCGGAAGAAAGAATAAAGAGAGATTATCCAACAATGTTCCAACAAAATCGCGGGGGATAGGCTGTTCGGGTGAATTTTTCAAAATTCCTGCTCCAATATGGAATATACGATCAGGAAGGGGGTTAATAGCGTGGGGTGAAAAATTCGGATTCAAGTCACTTACTATCATTTTTCCTCGTCCCAGACATCCCTGAGCCCAAACAAATGTTCTCAAGACCGTGCTAAACCCGTTCGTGTAACACGTTCAACATTGAATTAACACTCAGTTATTCTTCAGGTGTAAAGTGTTATTTTACCCAGCACGCTCGAGGTTAAGAAATGGTATGCAATCGGGGAGATGGCATGTCATAAGTTTTCCACCATCTCCAAACCAAAGTTCTTACGATCCGATCGATTATCATTCGAAAAATAATAGCCGGCCAACCGAAACACGAAGTCGCCCAAGAATGTCAGAATGTTACACGGCACTGAACACGCCGGGCCGAATGGAATGTGGAAATCATCGAAGCTTGAAGGCTCGTCCTCGAACTCACAGCTGTTACCTACCTGTCCATGACTAACTACAGCAGAAGATGTAACAGGTAATGGGCAATGGCCAGTTACGAAGGCGGACGCCGATTTTGGCGGGTTGGATTCCCAAAGTATTCGCTAGCTGACGCCTTTCGCAGGAAAATACAAGAACGCTTTTATTCGAGAATTTTTTCAATTAGCTGTTTTGTAGATCCGAAACGATGATTTCTCGAGTCCTACATTCCAAAAACTGAAAATTGAGGATTTTCAGATCTACTTCAAAAGAGAAGCCCTCTTTGTTCAACAACAAAAACCTCATAGGCAGGGTATCGAAATTAGCTGTGGCAACCGACACTGTGCCAAGGAATTTCCGAGCGACGACAGCCCGTGAATCTTTTGAACCGTTGGACGGTTTTAGTTCCAGACTAATAAATATCACCTACCCCGTCGGATCTGGAGCACCGCCCAGGGCAGCTGGGCGTCCATTGTCTACTGGATTGTCTGTACACATCTATCCGCGACCTGAACCGATCCGAGGACAACCGAATCAAAAAATTTTACATAGAAGAAACACCAAAGGTGCCCATTTTATGCATTGTATTACTATCACTTCCGGCCGAAAATATTTCTTTGGTGCAGTTACCTCCTTTTTTGGTAAACTTTTTGAAGAAGAGTTTTTTCAGAATTGCTAACCTCACCATGGTACGAGTACAATTTCCTCTCGAGGCTCTCCTATTCTTAAGAAGATTGTTCTCCGAGGGGCTTTAGCGGGGTCATCAATTTTTCAACAAGACGCATTTCACTTCAATAACCGACGTCACAGAAAGGCGACCCTCGACTATGAAAATCTTATTAGGGTCCAGGGCTTCTTGCCGGACGTCAGTCAGTTGGGGAAATTTTCCACTTTTATTTCGCCAGTTGGAAAAGGTAAGAAAGTCGGCCGCCATTGCGTCGAAAAGGGGTAAGACGGGTGAAGAAAAAGAATACGTCCGGAAAGAGAAACGGTTTTTGGTCGCAAAAGCATGAAAAACTAACAAAGAAGGAACATTTTTTAGACAAATTAGAAAAGTTTCGACTCTCGTTAAATGCTTGACAAATTTCGTCTCCTTGAACATCGGAATTTTTTCTGAAATCCAATTTGAAAAAAAATTATTGAGGGACGAATAGAAGAAACACATGATCACCGTCGTTATCGCTATATTTACACCGACGCAAGACGATGATAGAAGTAGCTGCGGCCTCATTTACCCAATTTGGTTTAATCAACAGAATAGCTCCAATGTCAGAGGTCAACATCTGACCCACTGAAATTGTGGCTAGGAGGATCCAAATCATGCACCAAGGACCAACAATTCATAAAAAACCTAAAATAGATATTTTTCAGGAACCTATAATTTTTGGCAGGACAATAAAAATTATTAGAATGAAAAACACTGAAGATATCGCGAAGTACTGTAAAATGGATTGACAAGCGCTACTGTGTGAGTAAAGACAAAAAATTGCAAAACTGGCACATCAAAATCATGTTGAAGTAAAAATGAATTTTCCCCCCAGAGGAACCTATGATTAATTTCATACTTAAGACATATTTAAGGTAAGCAAAATTTTGAGAGGTTTTAACGAAGGTATCAACCCAACGATTAGGCATTTTAAAAGATATTCGAAAATAATAATCCTCGTCCGAAGGATTAAATTTGGAAGCTTTTTTCACTGACTTAATTTTACCTCTGACACCTACGTCAACCTGAATGCAAAAAATGATAGAAAGATGTATTTTGTGATGAAAAGATGTAATAAAAATATGTAGGAAATTTTAAATAAAAAGATTATGTAGTCTGTGATGTAACGTGTTATAATATAAATGTGTAATAAGACGCTCGATGTAATGTGCAATAAAAGATGTAAAATGAAAACAATTAATGTGTAACAGTGAAAGATGCATCATTGAAATGTCAGGTTCCCAGAAGGAGGCGACTGCACCCCTACGAGTGCAGTCGATTATCAAGAAAGCAGGCGGATCAATCGATCTGTCGACGAGTCAACTGCACTTTTCTCTTTCTCCGGACAAGTGAGGGAATTCCTTGATCCGATAAATCGGAAAGGAAAAAACCGCAATGTAGGTAGGCAGGATGGAAGCAAGGCCAACGAGATATCCAGATGGTGCCTCAAAGGATTGCAATTATACCGACCGCTCATGGCTGGAAAACCCAGCTGAAGCTGCCATAATACTGTATCGTATAGCAGGTACAATAGATTTTTAGGAATCCAAATAAGTATTTCAAAATGCATATTTGAGTTACTTACAGCAAGCGAAATCTGAGACTGCAACACGATTGTGAAATAACAAGAAAAAACTTGAGAAAAGCACTGCATGCGTTGTCACAAAAAAATTAAAAACCTCGGAACCAGTAAAATTGAAGAAATGCGAACTCGAAAAGGAACTTCTCCTTCTAGGTATATATTCGAGGATATAGGTGGTAGATAAATTGATTCAAATAAAAATCCGAGTGGCGCAGGTGGTTATCAGGTATCCGGCCAACTGGTGCTGGATTTTATAGTTGGAAAAATTCCCACCCAATACCTGGCTTAGCTAGCACAGAGTACAGTGTCTTGTATCTAATTTTACCGATAATCTACCAACGGAAAATCCAATGACGTACCTGAATGTTCCGTGAATACGTTCAACCCCTGTCGTCCATCCTTCGGGATCCTCGGTTTGTTCCTCGTAGATCTGACAGTCAACGAACCAGCTGCTATGCTACGATCCTTCGTCTGCTGTGCCCCCATAGTCGGAGCATGAACATTCCCCGATCCCCGGCGCACAGCAGTTTCGATACCGATCACTCACAATTTGAGAGAAAAAAAAACAACAATTCTATTGACAGGGGAAAAACAACTCCCTAACCACACCGCGCCCGAGTGCCGACGAACACACGAAACCGGTACGAATTTTGGTACTTGTACCCACTTCTGGCAATTGCTGACTAGAATTACGAAATTATACCGATAGTAGACGAGAAACCGGACCGCGACGCGACACAAAACATCGTAAACGAATCCCGTTGCCAAACCAACCCTTTAGGAAATGGATTCGCCGAAGCACTGGTCCACCATCGCTAGGGGCACGACGCCATATTTAACAACTTGACGTCGATTATTTAGTTCGAGGGAACGGCACGAGAGAGCGCGAGCTGGCGGTGCGGGCGAATCGCGGGCAGATAGCGCCACCGGCCGGATCAGTTGTGCCATCAAAGAGTTACGATAAACAAGCGGCCGGACTCGCGATACAATTTGATTCGGCATCAATAAAATGTATCCAAATTCCAAAGTAATTCTCTCATGGCTCTTCTCAATGACATGCTCAAGATCACACCCTCCTAAGTTATGAAAAATGGATTTCTCGCAAAACCATGGCATAAATTGAAAAATAATTTTTATGCTCTACACGCTGGTGGGACGGGGATAGCGCTACTTCCCGCCTCGTGATAAAGTTATCTACGTTTTGTTTATTTTATTCCTCCGTGTGCTTGCGCCTTGATTGTGTTTCAATCTCGTTGATTTCTTTATTCGTTTCTTGGCTCGTCGTTGAGTTATTTTATACCCAATTATTATTCACTACCTGCTCGTTTCTCCGTAAGAAACGATGGCTGAGAAAGTCGAGGATTTAAATCTGCCGCTGAGCGTGATCACGCGCATAGTCAAAGATTCGCTTCCCAACGGTACGAACGTTTCGAAAGAGGCACGAACGGCTCTGGCCAGGGCAGCGTCGGTTTTCATTTTGTACATCACGTCGACGGCGAACGACATAGCGACGAAAAGCAGTCGGAAAACCATCAATACCAACGACGTCCTCAAGGCTCTAGAAGAAACCGAATTCGACGAATTCATGGAGCCGCTGTCGGCCTCGATCACAGGTGAAAATGGATCATCTTTTTCTCAATTTTTTGTTGAAAAGTTTTCAAACTTGAATTTTTGCCCTAGCATAACCCATATCTGACCTGAGACAGACGTTCGGTTAAAGAAATTTCGCCGTTCCAGGCGTTGTTGAAGTTGCCCCGGGCGTGCCCTGCCGCCCTCAAGGAGAGCGTCTGATATTGGCCCGCAGAATTTTTCCGCTTCGGTCTTCAGGATGCTTTTTGAATTTTACAGAATTCCGTAAGAACGCTCAGGAGAAGAAGAACCGGCTGTCGACGGGCAAGAAATCGTTGGAGAACGGCGACGGCAAAGCCGACACTTCCAGCAAGTCGGTCGAAGAAATCGAAGACGACGATGAGGAAGAGGAGGAAAACGCGTGAAATCGGCACTAAAAACATCGGTACTTTAAAACTAAATTATTTTGTACGTGTAAATTATAACGATAAGCGTTAGGTTATTCTGTTTTACCAAAATAAGCACACTCGATTAGCCCGACTACTTTCGAGTTTGAGGCGAGGATCGAAAGCGTAATAAAACTTTTTTCTACAGTTTCTTACCCTGCCGAAATGTTGAGTGCCGCTCCATGTCACCAATACATTACATTGGTGTCCAAAAGGTGTACATCAGCTCAATTTGTGAGTTGGAGAATCAGTTTATTTCGAGACTTACAAGATTCAATAGAAAATCCAGAAGACAATTAATCGCTTAAATTGGAATATAAAGTCAATCCTCGAATTGATTTTTGAAAAAGTTCCGTGAGTATTTTCGGTTTCACACGCGTGCCGGCTTATGAAATACAATTCAACCGATGCAGGAAATAAATTAATAGTAAAACCACAAATTTCCAAAGCACACAATCAATCTCGAATTTAGAATTAATTTTAAGCGTTAAACGTATTTTGTGCGATATATTAAGGACACTCGTATACAATGTTTATATTCGACCCGGTACGAGAAAATCGTTAACCCGGAGTCGTGCGCAGATCGATGAAAAACAAGTGCATTGAAGACTTCGGAACATAATAGGTATTTTATATAATTTCAATCAGGTATGGAAAACTTCGAAGTGGCGGATAAAAAATCACTCGGGTCATTTTTTTACTCCAGTATCAACCTCCATGGAGGAAATCGGATAAAAAATGGGATTTTTATTATTGTAGTAACCCGAAGTTTCTGACATCCCCCAGTCACGAAAGGACGTTTCACTACAATAGTCTGTATATCTTGAAGATATTATCTTCATTTTTTTGCTTTTTGTTTAGTTAAAAACTTATGATTTAATAGATTCCAGAAAAAATATTTAAAAAATGAAAATTTCTGCGATTTTTTGGTTTATTGCCTATAACGCGAAAACTACACGTCCTACGAAAAAAATCATCTATTGCAAAAAAAGCTGATGAAATTTTCTATAAGACCCATTTTTCGGATCTTATTTATCTCCACCAGTTCGTGACTTGTGGGATTTTGAAAAATGCATGTTTTTTTTTTTCTGACCAATGTCGGCCTCAAGTTTTTAGGATGTGAGTATTTTAGGAACTTGTATCACCTTTCTTTTTGCAAATAATATTTTTTTTTTTGTGGGGCGCACTGTTTTCAGGCAAAAAACCATAAACGTTTGAAATTTTGAGTTTTTATGACCCTCTTTCGCTTTAGCTCTGGGATTCCTGCTCATCTCCTACCTTATAAAATAACTGAGGGTAGGAAAGTTTTGGCATGTCCGCACACCTGTTTTGTTGACTAGAGCGAAAACCGACGGCTATACGTGAATTGGTAACTTGTTTTGACTCAAAACGAATGGGTTAACTTTGAAAACGTATCGAAGTATCAACATAGGATGACCGATATTTTCTTGTCGATTTCCCCGCGGCAAATCGGACAAATCGATAGGTTAGAACTGCAGATCTGGCAGCAGCAGAGGTGACCGCAAGGCACGAAAGCGACTTGACACTGGAATCGAAGAACGTCAATTAGGTTGGTTAACAATTCTCGTCACCAATGATCTGGCATCTTACCTTGTGATAACGCGTGAGCATGAAAATTGCATAAAAACATACCTGATCGTTCATGCACACGACGCATTCATTCTCGCAATCTGAGGGAGCCGACGGACTTGGAGACGGATCTTCCGGGGCTGAAGGGGCGACTGAGGCATTGAGGAAAGTTCGAATCGCCTTGCAGATGAGGTGACTCTCGTCAGAACTGACTCCGATCTGAAACAATAATTGCGTCGCTGTAAAACACGCTCATGCATAAAACGCCGAAGTTTAAATAAAAATTTTTTTTTGTTGCCTCAAGTCAAGATTTATGACTGCAACCGGGCCTGACATGACGAAGGCGCTTTTCTGAAAAGATTATACTGATGTGCCTGCAAGGGTTACAAATAGTCTAGGGCTGGGCGGCGGATTCGAACCCTCGAGTCTTCTTCTGTGGACCAATAACAGAGAGCGCCTTAGACCTGGCCCTCTAGAACACCTGAATAACACTACACACACCTGAGAACACTTTTGCCAAGGATGGATACGAAAATAACTATAAGAGCTGAGAGCGTTTACTCTGCTGGTCAACCCCCCTCTTCATCATTAATCTAAAAAATCCGCACGAACTGTTTTGAGGTTATCTCAACGTTGCGCCCGCTCAGCGTTCCCATTATTTTTTGGCACGACGTCATCGTAACTTACCTCTTCGAAAAATGAGGGCCTGGCTTCGTACAGGTCCAAGCCGAGCAACAGCGGCAGATGCTTGTGCACACCGTGGAGAACCATTTGCTCGACCAGTTGGATGTTGAGGACCGTCTGGCTTTCGAGCAGTTTCTGGTACTGTATCACCCAGTAATCTTCTTGTTCGTCCTCCAGCCTGTGCCGTTCCATCTTTTTCAGCCTCGACAACAGCTGGTTCTTCCTGTCGTCTTGCTGGCGCAGCACGGAGACCAGCAGCGAGGACAGTTGTACCCTTTTTTCGGCCAGATCGTTCTGGAGCAGAATACATTTTTGTACAGTCCCAGACTGTAGCAAAGACTAACAATCTGTTTGGTGAACCTTTTTCGGAAACTGTTTTTCTCTTCTGATATTTTTCGACAAGAAGAACAACACACGACAACAAGATAAACTCACCTCGGTTTGCTCCATATTGAATTTCCGCTTCTTCAATTCGAACCTGGTCAGTTCTGCCAACTGCTTTTCGATAATTTTCAATTGAGCTTTCAGTTTGGCAGACTCGAGATCATTTTGCTCCAGTAATTTCGCCACGGCCGCTTCCTGAGCCCGTTCGTCGTCGCTCAGCTGGGAGACGACGGAATTCTGGTCTCTGCTTCGGTCCGACAGCAACTCGGACAACTGTCTGTCCCATTCCTGCTCCCTGTAAACATACTCTTGGTTAATATGCCGATTAAATGCATTAAGTGAGGCAGAATGTCATCGAACTGGTCCAGACCCACTTTGATTTGGTCAGCAGACGGGACCGACTTGAATATTGCCTGAGTTCGGTAAAATAGTATTTGATTTCAAGGCTAAATGCCCCCAGTTTGGTCCTAAAAGCGTCCACCAGGTGGCGTCACGAGATGAGCGATTTTAAACGATATCTCAGCAGCAGCTGAACCGATTTCGGTCTTGTACAGTTTATTATTTCCGATTCCGGCGTAGAATTAATAAGAATTGGAGGTGATCGAATTTCGGGGCATCGCTTTTTCTCTCAAAGAACGCATGTCGTTCGCCCGACCCAAATCAATTGAGTGGATTCGTTCTTATCAGTGATTTTCCTCAAACACAAGACCGACAAGTACTCACTTTGACAATGATTCTTGAATGGCTCGCGCTTTCGCTCCTTCGTATTCGGCAGCTTTGGCGGTTTCCATTTCGAGCATTCTTTCCATTTCGGCTGAAAACGCAAGTTACTATTTTACTATCGTTATCCCGGCTATTTTTCCCAATTTGATACGAGAATCGCTCTAACTAATTTCTCAAGGATGAATGATTTTGAAAATTATTCCGCACTACCTAGGACATCTTTTTTCCTCAGTTCCGAACAGAGATTCTCGTGGAAAAGCGTTTCTTCGGCTATTCTGTCGAGCTCTTGCTGCTGAATCAATCGCCACGGTTCTCTTTCCGATTTTCCCATTTCCAACATTCGGCTGATTACGCTATCGGCGCCATCTTCGACTGGAAAAGACGCACTTTTTTACTGTCAACTGACTCGATTTAAGAAATTAGTTCGAAATATTCAAACGATTTAGCGTTACGATGATACGATTCTCGTAAACTTACTTTTCTTAAGCGTGTCGATCAGTTTGTTCCTTTCTGTGTCTTTTTTACTTTGAAATTTCAAAACTTCTTGAGCAATTTTCATTTGTTGAAGTTTCAATCCTTCCATCAACTTGAACATCGGTTTCAGATACGATTACAATTCCACGTTAAGTTACAACAAAACTACAATGCGAAAATTCTCGAGAATATTTGCAAAGCGGCGAACAAAGCCAAAAAAATATTTACCTTGTCTTTTTCCTCTTTCATCGTATTGTGAACTTTCATTTCGTTCTCTTTCTGGTTTGCAATTTCATTTTCTAAAGCTAAACATTCCAATTTTTTCTCCCCCTGTGAATCCGACATAAGCCGATTAGCTAGATTGAATTTATTCGATAGCAAATTAAATAACTCAATTTTACATAAATCAACGACGTAAGACAGTAAGCGTGGAAGTGTCAACTATAGGACGGAGTAGCGAACGAAAAACACTTAGCCGATGCTCAATAATATTAGCGGCGAAAAACAAAACGTGCCTTCTTTTTCTCGAACTCCAGTATTTTTTCCTAAAATTTACAGAAAATAAACACGATAAGTATTCACAGCTGACAGCAATGAGAATTACACAGATATGATTAAAGTGAGGGATGTGAACTGAAAAATGACGATTCCAAAACAAAATCTCAAGCGATGAATTTCATGCTGGAAAATTGAAAAGTATCGCTACTCGTTAAAAGCTGACTTTTAATGCGACGGTATCCGAAAGCTTCAAACGACAAAGTCTAGAAAAAATAGCAAGTGCTTACTGTGTCCTTGTTTTTATTTAGAAGCGTAATTATTCACCTGTAAGCGCTGGTCTCTACTAGACAAATATTGCAAATTCCTCTCATTGGCGCGAGTGGCGCTCTCTTGAGGTTTGGAGTAGTTAGCGACGCCGTTGTACTCGATTCCGATTTCTGAAAATTGACAAGGAAAGAATGAGAGCCGAGCCCCAAACGGGCAACCAAAGGGATACCATTTCTCACTATAACCCATGGGTTTGTAATGGAATTATGATTTGCTGGAATAAGGAATTATGGCCATCTGAAAATTGGTCAAAATGCCGGCAGCAAACATCCTTAGTTCAAGGTCGAAAATGCGAGAGACTCAAATTCAATTGCTACTTCAAGCATTTGTAGATGGAGTGCCGCAGACACTTGCTGGGATTAGCCAGCTGGATGGACATCGGGTGACTTCTGGAATGAGTGCTCTTATTCTTGCATCTCCAAGGCAATCCAACAATCTCCTGGTGATCGCTAGATCCGTCGTTACCCTCTAGTTAGCCACAGATTACAACCCAACGCCAAAATGATGGTAAACTGGAATGATGCAACCTAGGGCTCTGGTCAATGTTTTCCCAAAATTCACTCGTCTAACCTTCCTTTTGTTCAAAACCCTTTTCTCAACGCTCTGGCACTTCAGCAGCAGTTCGATTCGCACTGCTGAACAGATAGACCAGAATCCTTCTCCATACGCCTGATCCAGCAGGTCATCAGGAATGGGATGCTCCAATTCTTGCATCTCCAAGGCAATCCAAGAAGCTCTTGGCGATCGTTAGATCCTCTGTTAGACGCAGATATCAGCCCAGTGCCAAAATTATGCCAAACTGGTAAGGTGCGATCTTGGGGCTCTGGTCAGTGATTTGCCAAAATTTGCTTGCCTGACCTTCCATTTTATTTAAGAAAACCTCTCCTTAGGCTCTGCAAGGCAGCTCGATTCTCACAACTGAGCAGACATTCTAGAATCCTTAGCCAGATATTTGCCTCAGACATCACCAATCAGTGGACTTCTGGACTGGCTGGATAAGCCTATTCTGGCATCTCCTAGGCCATCCAAGAATCTCCTGGTGATAGCTAGATCCGTCGTTAAATTCCTGTTGGCCTCTGATAAGATCCAATCTTGATAAACAGCCCTGCCAGTGCCCGCAGACCATCATTCATCGCACTCTCAGTAACCTCTACAACTCGAATTGAACCAATTTTGATAATCTGACAATTTACTTTAAAAATCTCAAGGAAAAAACTCACGTGCTGCAAGAAACGTCAAGACGGCGGCCGTCCCTTCGAGGACGATATCGTTCGGCGGGTGCGTGTACCGTCCCACGTCCAAGGCGAGATGGGACAGCCGGGGGCAGAGGCTGAGAGTGTCTGGCAGACTGCAGAGCGCCGGGTTACCCTGCAGGTAGAGTTCTTCGAGATTCTCCATGGACCCGACATTGGCCGGCAGTTTTTTGAGCCGGTTGAACGGAGCGCTCAGGATTCGGAGCCACTTGAGGTCTGTGATCGTTTCGGGGAAGGCCTTGATCAAATTGGTGTTCAGGTAGAGCTCCTGCAAGATACGGACATTAAATGATCAATCATGATGTGGAAAAGCAGAGGTGAATCAGTAGGTATTTAAGCATATCAAGCGATTCGTGGATAAAAATAAAGATATTTCGATTATGAGTCGTCTTATCAAGCTGCCGATAGCGGCATAATTTTTTGATTTTGCCCTGCCGATAATTTTCTGACGCTACCGATCCGAAAATCGTTCGACTTACTTGAAGATTCGTCAAGCACGAAATGGTATCAGGCAGACTGGTGAAACTGTTTGAACTGAGGTCCAAGACGGTTATAAGGCTTAAATCAGTCAAATCTCCTCCACCGCTCAACGACGTCAGTGAATTATGCTGAAAACAGGTAAAATCAGGTAAAAATTCAAATTTCCAGCCAATACTCAGCAAATTATTCATGCAGCGTTGCCAAATCGTCGGTGAAAGAATATCTCGCGTCAGACTCCACTAGACAGAGTGAAGGTTGGAAGACATTATTTCTGGACTTGAGGCAGTTGTTGCAAACCCTGTTTTCGCAATAAAAATATGTTCAATTTTCCAATTGGAAAATGAATTTTTTATCATTTAAAATTATCGATCTTACGTGCAAAATCAACGACTCCTTCCTCAAAACTTTACAGACCGCATAGACGCCTTTCGGTATTGCCTTCAGGTCGCAGTTCGACAGATCGAACGAAGGGTCCGGATCCTCTTTCGCCTGAAACGGGAGACGGGGCAAGTTTCAAAACATTGCCCCAATTTGGCGACTCAGATTACCGATGGGTGCGCTGCGGTCGCCTTTCAATGGCGGCTATTGGTTGGACAGTCTCTCATCCATTTACTAATATGGCCATAACTCCCTCAACTCTCAACCTTTTTTCAAATTTCTTGAACTGAAATGTTTGTCTCGGCAAGACCTAACACCCTGTTTAATCGGAATTTGAATTACTCACAGTACTTCCGACATAATTGCATTTTTAGTGTTTTCTATTTCATTTTTTCTCGGCCGCAAAAATGGACCGATTTGACCGTTCTTGGTCTCAAAATCTTCGTTTTACCTTGCAGAATATGTGGATATTTTTTATATTCCAAAAATTGAGCGATTTTTTTTGTTGCGAATTTTAAAATTTGCATTGTGAGCTTTTTGATATTTTTGACCTAAACACCCTTGAAAACAGTCAAAATATGATCAAATTTTGTCAATATGTACGTTTCGAAATATGGAAGCATTGTGTGTTATCTACGCACCACTGGTTGTAAATGACCACAGACGGGCACACAGACACTTGCCGGGAAGTGATTCTGAGTAAATATGTATAAGTGAAAGTTTTTTATGAAGCTTCGTTCCGATTTTCGATTTTAGGACGATTCCAATACTTCCATTTACTCCGTAAATATGGAAGTAAAAATTTCGTAGGAAACCTGCGATTAACATTTTGATCAATAGATAGAGAAATAGATAGATGATTTTATTTGCCTCAAAAGCAGTCAAAACAATTCAATTGTGTCAGAAATGTAGGTAGGTACCTACGTATCAAAATATGGAAGTATTGTGTATTATCTACGCACCACTGGTTTTATACTCATGTATGATTAGTCTAATGAATGGCCCCATGCGAGAAAATTGAAAATTTTCGTCACCAACATAAACAAAACCAGCTTGATGACATGATCTGAGACCTGTATCCTACTTAGACTTGTTATAACAATGTTTTAGTATAAGTCAGTGGGCCTATTTCATTTTTCTTTCGTGTTAACAATACCAATATCCATACTGAAAAGTACAGAATCACTCGAGCTAGAACATTCAGGAGTTATCAAAGAAAATTCATCAAAAAACTGGTCAATGGCTATGCTTTCCAAGGGACTGGAGCCGGGGTTGTCCAACCAATACTAGTTCCGCCGCTCAGCCGCTAGAGCGCTCATCGTTAATCTGAGTCGCCAATAGAGCGTGGAAATATGGTGGCATTTCTTAAAATAGCGACACGACATGCAATTAGGGTCGACTGTCGCGTTTATTAGTGGCTATTTCGGTTTATAATTTATCCTGCCGAACTCTGGCTGACTCACTATGGTGAAATTGGGCCGACCCGAAATAACCAGCATTATTTTGCTAGAAACGCAAAAAACTGTACCTAGATAAAAATGCAAAAAAATGGGTAGTCAAAACACAGAATTGATTTCAACCTCTCAAAACAGTTGGTCAAATTGATGCGATTGAAGAGGCACATTATGTCGAAAGGGCTCAAGCGCCAATCGAATTATCAAGACAGTTTTGGGTTTTCATGCAGCCTCTGCTCCCAAATCAATCAATCAATTTTTCAAACAATCGGATATCCTAAAATTTCACGGTATTCAAGGTAATAATGGTAATCTACCTTGTAAAAAGAAATGTAAGCAGGTATTTATTGGTCGTACGAGGACAGTGCCAGGAGCATTGGAATTTTGAAGCACCTCAAATTTCCTCATCAAACTCGAGAATATGAATAAATATTAATTAATTATTAATAAAATTGAAATTCTAAAATTGAAATTATTTATAACAATTTCCTCCGTTCACCCTCTACAACCAGCGATTAGTTTTCGAATTGGCGCGATTGATACGCGAATTGAGGCGCGAAATTGATACGATCAAAAAGGCATCGTTAACGCTACAGTCAAAAAATTATCAAGCGCATTGGGTTCTTCGCTTGCTGCCTCTACTACCGATTCAATCTATTTTTTCAGTAAGTCGGTTATCGTGAAATATTAAACTGGTAAGATGAAATTGAGTGATGAAATATATAAGCCGGTGTACTTAGTATTTAATGAAAAAATTCCTGAAAATTCTGAAGAAATTAAGAAATGCACCTTGATCTAAGTCAAGTTATAGGACAGCGTACCTTCCGGCCAGTACAAAACTATGTATTCCATTATGAAAGAATATCGTGTTTGGTAATTATAAGTAATTTAACCAAACGAATTTCTTAAGATTGCAAGGATAAGCGAAAAATGTTGCTGATCGCATTTCCTGCCAGGGTCTTCCTTTTCTTTATCTTTCGTGCTGTAGACAGAGGATGAACAAACAGGCTCCTTGTCAGGTCCTTTCAGACAGGCTTGTCTTTTGTTGAGATTATTATTGCTATCTCTTTCCCTCCCATTCGTCAACTCTGTTTGGCAGTCCCCTGTCCTTAGGGTGAGGTACAGGCTACCTGCAAACCGCTACACTGGGGGTACGAATTTGTACCCACTCCAGTTCAGTATTCGTCAGTCCAGAGAAAACAACGCAGTTGTTCTTAGCCGTTGCTATGCAATTATGACGTGTTTAAATTCAGTGGAACAACTTCGCTGCAGACGCGTGACGCGGTCAAATTTGGCCTCATTTTTTGTTTTCTCTGTTGTTGAACGAGTCCAGCACAATACGATTTTTTAAGAAGTGCAATTTTTAGCGAATTTTACCGTGAAAAGACATGGCCATCAGTTCAGAGCAGCAAGGTAAGCGATTATAATTTAATCAGCCGTTCAATGAAGTAGAGAGGTTTGTCAATTTTGGATTATTTTCGTACCTAACTTGGCACTTGGATTTGAACGTACATACCTACTCAGATTCTCAATTTCAAAAAATACTCGATTTCCAGGATAGACGTTTTTGGGAGTACTAGGACCTCTTGCACTAAACTCAAAAGGGTTTCGTAGTTTTTGTGCAATTCCAAAAGCCGTGCATCTCGAAAGTCAACTCTTTTATTAGTCATGCGATGAGGTAGAGACGCCTTACTAAATAAAGTTTGTGCTCGAGCCTGGCTTTGAAGTCAATCCCTTTTTGATTTCTCCTGAAGAATGACATGTCTTGAAGCTATCATGCTGGCCACTCCGTTACTTCGACTTTATTTTCACTCGGATTTACTTGGCTCGTATTGCCGTCTACTAGGGCTTTTCTGACTGCCGTTCCTCCCATGTAAAAATCGTAATCAAACTGGTGATAACGCTACGCTAGTGGGTTTGGTTGTGTTCCTATCGCGTCACAGCTCCAACAGCGGTAGCTACTACTCTGGAACCGTTCCAAGAAGCTGTTCCAAAATTTAATTTTCTCGGCTCAGTTTCGAGTTTGTTTCCAGCAAATAAGTTTGAGTTTGAAACCAAAAACCTAGGAAAAGAGGCTTAGGGCCGGTTTTTCAATTTGTTAGAGCTAGATTTATCCAAGGACGCTTGGATTAACTAATTTCCTAGAAATTTTCAGTATGACTTTCAATGAAAATTATATTTTATACTTATTATGTCCTAGTGCAAGCGTCCTTGGATGAATCTAGCTGTTGATGAACTGATAAGCCGGACCTTAGTTTCTCAATAAATATGCACAATAACAATTTTAGTAACTTCACGATGGCATAATTTTCTTGTACAAACCGTGCTCTAGTTTCAACAGGCTTTATTCTGACACCAGACTCGCCAAAGGGCCAATCGGCTCGTTTCTCAATTGCAGATTGGCCTTTCTATTTTTTGCCACTTCGAATCCCAAACGGCTCCAAAGATTACGTTCCTTTTAACAGTGACGGCGGAACAGTGACGTGCGTGCGGGTCGAGAAAACTTGACACGCTTCGATATGCTTGGAATCGATCGGTTATGATCGATTTCTATAGATCGAACAGACTGTTGACGCATGCGCAGCAGCCGAATATCATGTTCGAACATTTTTCACTCACCTTTGAACTACTGTGTGACCGAGAAGCGGGGGAGGGGGGCTCCAAACCGATGGCACTGGCTTAGATTAAAACTTGAGTTTGAAAATCACTTTCTGAATTGAAGATTCTTCATAATCTTCTCGTCTTATCCTGGATATCAAAACTTGAGCGGACGAAGGGCCAATCTGCACGTTTTCCATCTGCAGATTGGCCCTTTGACCGCTCAGGTGCCTGCATGAATTGGAATTGATCATGAAAGGTTGGGGATGATAAAATGGATGGAGAAAATCAGCCAAAAGTTGATAAAGGTGTAAATGAACGGGAGATCTCGGACGATAGAATCTACAAAAGATAGGATTTTTCTGGTAGGGACCGAGTAAAATCTCCAATAGTTTATATCCGTTTCTTGCTTGCAGGCGAGTCGGCGATTCCAAAAAAGGACAACAATGTCAAGAAAAAGAAGAAAAAATACGAATGCCACTACTGCTCATTCACGACAAAATACAGGGTCAGCATCTCCAGCCACATCAAGATGTTGCATTTGAAGCACTTCCCGTGCAAGGACTGCAAATTTGAGACCAAAGTCTGGAAATTTTATCTGGAACACGTCAACGTTAAGCACAGGTTAGCGATTTTGCGAAAACTCCTCGCTCCTGCAAATATTGGTGTTTTCGAGAGGTGCGGGAGTGGCGTTGCTAGGTAATATCATTAATACCTAACTTTGGAAATTTGTGGAATAGAAATATTGTAATTTTTTTTCTGTCTATGCTCTGGGGGGAGGGTAGTTGATTTGCAGAAAACAACAAACGGTTTTCGTGATGTTTCGATGTCATTTTCTTAATTTTAGACCTTAAAGTTTGGGGCAAAGCGTTGATTTATTTGTTTGTTTTCCAGGAAAAAGCCACCGTTCGCTTGCCTGAAATGCGACGTCGTTCTCGACTCGTTTCACAAAGTGAGCAATCACAATTGGAACAAACATTTGGCGTCCCGGCGGCGCGTCTGCAAGCACTGCGGCTTCAGAACTGCCAGCGCCAGCCAATTGAGGAATCACCTGAAGTCGCACACGGGCGAAAAGCCGTTCCAATGTTCGCATTGCGATTTTCGATCAGCACGCGCAGACACGGTCAAGACGCACGAAATGCGCCATACGGGCGAGAAACCTTACGCTTGCAAACTTTGCAGCTACCGTTCGAACCAGAAAGGTCACCTGGCCGTCCACTCGCTCGTACACACGGATATCCGCCCCTTCAAATGTCCCGATTGCGACTATCGTGCCAGAGAAATCGGCAAACTCAAAATCCACAGGACGTTGCACACGGGCGAGAAACGGTTCGAATGCCAGCAATGCGAATACCGCACTTCGCACCGAGCATCTCTCAATACTCACGTTCTACGCCACTCCGACAAGGAAGCGTTGAAAAAATTCAAATGCGACCAGTGCGACTTCAGGGCGCCGACCAAGGACAAAGTGGCCATTCACAATTTGATACATACGGGCGAACGGCCCATGAAATGTGACATTTGCGATTTCCGCTGCAACCAAATGAGCAACTTGCGATCCCACATGACCAAGCACACCGAAAATAGGCCGTTTTCTTGCGACGTTTGCGACATGAAATTCAAAAGCATGGCCCATGTGGGCAGCCACAAACGTACCGTTCACGTTTTAAAGCCTCAGTTCCAATGCGACCAATGCGAATACAAAGCCAAGACCAAGTGCGGGTTGAAGCATCATGCGCTCATCCATTCGGAAGAGCGAGCGCACGAGTGCCCCGTCTGCCAGCGAGGTTTCAAGCAGAAGGGCGAAATGAAACGCCACCTTCGCCTCCATTCCGACTTCAAGCCCGTCGCATGCCAACGTTGCGACATGAAGTTCAGAACTAATTCGTCGTTACGCTGTCACATGATGACCCATACGGGCGAGAAGCCGCACGCCTGCACCGAATGTTCGTTCCGCTGTACGCAGAGAGGCACGCTGGTAAACCACATCAATGCCGTACACATGAAATTGAACCGTTTCGAATGCGTGTTGTGCGAATACGTGGCGAAAACCCAGGATACGCTGGCCGAACATATTTCCGACCATACGGGCGTCAAGCCGTTCGACTGTTCGCTGTGCACGATGAAGTTCGCCACGAAGAGAGGCGTCAGGAGCCACGTCAGGTCCAACCACACCAATCTACCTGAGCAATTCTACTTCCAATGCGACGTATGCCTGAGCTCCTTCCGCTTGCCGACTCAGCTGGCCGCTCACAAGGAAAAATGTCGCGAAACAGAGCTGCCGTTTTTATGCGGCGATTGCCAAAAACGCTTCAAAACCGAGAGAAGTTTACGCATACACTTGTCGAAGTGTCGAAACAAAATACGCTTGGTGTGCCGGTTCTGCAAGAAGATGTTCAAACTCCAAAACACCTACGAGAGACATCTGAAATGCCACGGGGACAAATTCGTTTGCGGAGTGTGCGATCACGAGGCCGACTCGCAGACTTCCCTCCGGTCGCACTTCGCGTCTGTGCACTCTTCGAAAAAACGCAAAAACGAAGTCGACGCCTCGGAAGGCGGCAAAGTCGAGCCGTCCGCGATCGTACAACTGGAGTATGGATCAGCCGAAGACGAGCTAACGACTGAGAATTCGGATTCCGACGATGAACGATCTGATTCTAACCTCAAAAGATCGGATTCCAACCTCAAACGGTCTAATCCTAACCTCAAACAATCAAATTCTGACCTCAAGCGATCGGATACTAACCTCAAACAATCGAGTTCTAACCTCAAACGATCGGATCATAAACTCCAACGATCGAATTCTCACAGAACAGTACATAACCCGAAACGAAACATCAAAAAACAATCGGATCATAAACTTCAACGATCGGCTTCCAACCCCAAACGATTGGCATCCAATCCCAAACAATCGGATTCTGAAGATGACGTCGAATTTGTAACGATTTCCGACGGCATCAAAATGCGACGCGTCCCGAATCTGAATATTTTCGATCGTATACCTCGAATTGTGATCAAACGCGAGCCGATTTGCGATCTTGACAAACCGGCGCTCGCTGAGCGCAAATCGTGCAAACAGGATTCGGAAAATTCCGATCGGAATTTTCGCGGAACCAAAAAAATCAAAATTGAACCTCCCACCGATGAGCCTTGCGATCGGGCACCTTTGACCGAGCATTCGAATTCTAACCACAATCGAATCGAAAGTGAGGATTTCAAATTCGTGTCGATTTCCGAAGCCATCAAATTGAGGCACGCTCGGGGTTCGAATATTTCCAGTCGCATACCACGAATTTCCATCAAACCGGATCCCGAAGTTAAGAGTGAACCTGAATAGACGTTATTGTTCGATCTCCAATAATTTTCCCGTTGGAATTTCCCATCCGAATTTTTATGATTGGCTGAAAAATGACGATGATTTGTATTTTTAACGCAAGAATTTTATGTCTCTGGTTACCTTCAAAATTCATTTCTCATTTTATTGGTTATAGCTCATTATTTGACTTTTCTAGTACTTGGAATAAATTCAAATTCTTGTTACTTGCGCCAAAAAAAGCGTAATAAGTACTTGGTGTTACCTGATGGTTCTGAAATTTTGAAATAAAAAATGTCTGTTTGTTTTTGTAAGCGTTTGTAATATATACCTTCGTGCTGGCCGGTACATTAGTCTTAAGTAATAAAGTAACATTAAAATTTGCTAATTGTCAAGTAATTCAGTCGGAGTGAAATAATTAATGAAAATGTTCAATAATTTGATCAGGATGATTGCGCGGGGGATTCAGGCAGAACAGTAGCGTGACGACCTGCAGACCCCGAGGACTCATTCCATTGCTAGGCACCAATTTCATTCAAATATACAGCAGAGTAATATCTACTTCTGAAAAATTCTAAAACTTCACAATAAAAACAAAATTAGTATGGATTGGGAAAACCTCTAACGAAACTCAGTTGAGTTTGTGAGCCAAGCTGTAAGTTCAGTTTGTGAGTTGAGTTTGATTTGAAAATGGTTTGTGAATTGAGTTTGAAAGTTTTGTTGACTTAAATCTCGAAGTTGACATTAAACTCGAAGTTGACTTTGATCTCCAAGTTGACTTTGATCTCAAAGTTAACTTAGATCTCGAAGTTGATTTTGAACTCGAAGTGACTTTGAACTCGAAGTTGAATTTGATCTCAAAGTTGAGTTTGAACTCGAAGTTGATTTTGAACTCGAAGTTAAGTATGGACTCGAAGTTGACTTTGATCTCCAAGTTGACTTTGAAATCGAAAATAATTTTGATCTCGAAGTTGACTTTAATCTCGAAGTTGAATTTGATCTCAAAGTTGAGTTTGATCTCAAAGTTGAGTTTGATCTCGAAGTTGACTTTGATCACGAAGTTCATTTTTATCTCGAAGTTGACTTTGAACTCGAAGTGGCTTTGATCTCGAAATTGACTCTGATCTCGAAGTTGACTTTGATCTCGAAGTTGACTTTGATCTCGAAGTTGACTTTGATCTCGAAATTGACTTTGATCTCGAAGTTGACTTTGATCTCGAAGTTGACTTTGATCTCGAAGTTGACTTTGATCTCGAAATTGACTTTGATCTCGAAGTTGAATTTGATCTCAAAGTTTAATTTGATCTCGAAGTTGACTTTGATCTCGAAGTTCATTTTGATCTCGAAGTTGAATTTGATCTCGTACTCTGATCATTTTATATTCGTATTTTCAATGTTGGAGTTGAGAACACAACTTTTCAGAGGTTTCAGAGGGTTAACAATTAGTCAGAGGTTTTCAGACAAAGTCAGGGGTTTTTTCGGTGCTCGACAGAGGGAAAACAAGGCGACGAGTTGGCAACACTGGTTGAGTTTGTGTGTCGGAGAAAGCGAACGCGGTAAGCTGATGAAGAAGAAGCGAGACGGACTTTGAACAAGCGAGGCAGTTGTTGGAGCGATTTCATGGAAAGATTATCTTCGAGTTTGGAAATCCGACAGGTTCGTAAGTTGAGTTTTTAGATTGATGTTGAAAGTAGGGCTGTGTCGGTACAGATATTTTCATGGAACGGTTCCAATGGTGACAGTGACACGAAAGTCGCCGTTCCAAATTACCGGTACAGTTCCATTACCGGTACAGCAACAGCTCATCATTGTAACTCCTCCCTTCCCCCCGTATCCACGTTGATTCATGTCGCGTTTGTAGGGCTTTGAAGGGCCGATTTCACCAACAGATTACTGATTTACAATCTAGGCTGAAATCGTTGGTGAAATTGGACCTCAACACTGCAATTCGTTGCAGCACAGACTCGTGATAGAAAATGATTGAAGCCAATATCAAGAAAGACAAAAATATAATTATTTCTCTGCACTTTGGTAGTTGTCGCTACGGTCATAACCGTGGCGACAGTAGTTAAGGTAAACCAGTGGTGCGTAGATAACACACAATACTTCCATATTTTGAAACGTTAAATTGTGACACAATTTTATCATATTTTGACTGCTTTTAAGGGTGTTTAGGTCAAAAATCTCAAATTCAGTATTCAAATTTAAAAATTCGCCCAAAATATAAGTACGCCACATTATCGGAATATAAAAAATATCCACATATTCTGCAAAGTAGAACAAAAATTTTAAGACCAAGAACGATCAAATCGGTTCATTTTTGTGGTCGGAAAAAATAAAATGGAAAACACTAAAAATGCAAATATATCGAAAGTACTGTGAGTTATTCAAATTCCGACTTAACAGGGCGTTGGATCTTGCCGAGACGAACATTTCAGTTCAAGAAATTCGAAAAAAGGTTGAGAATAGAGGGAGCTATGGTCATTTTTGTAAATGACCACGGACGGACGCACAGACACTTGTTCAGGAAGTGATTCTGAGTAAATGTACATAAGAAAAGGTTTTTTCAGAAGCTCCGTTCCGATTCTCGATTTTAGGATGATTACAATACTTCCATTTACTCTGTAAATATGGAAGTGAAAATAAGCGGAGAAGAGGTTGGTAGGTAGTAAAGCAAGTTTAGATCCCAAAAGTTTCTTTAAAGTTAATCTTTATCAAAAATCTTCTCATTCTGGTTCAAAAAAATAAGCATGCTAGCTTTTTTTGAACTCAGAGAGCTCCGCCTTTCGGACAAAATCAGTCCCGCCTTGGAAAACAATTGTTCACAAGGCACCGACGTCGCAACAACACAGAGTCGTTCCTCAGCTACTTGGGCGAGGAGTGGGTAAATTTGGCGATTATTGTACCACCATCGGATTGGATCTGCCGATAATTCGATGATGTCATCGTCCAGGAATCTTTGAAGTTCGATTATTGCGCGGCTCTCGGGAGTTTCTGCAACAATTACATTTTTCAAAAGGTTTAGTTACCTATCAAAATTTCCTTAGGTAGGGGACGCGGGAAACGCGTGTTAGCTGTGCTTAATGGACTACCTACATCGTAAAACGTGATCCATTAACGTAATGATTTATAATACTAATAATATAAAAATTATATTATTTGTTTAATAATGATTAGTGGGGCTAGGATTTAAATAAGTGATAAAAATCCTCAAATATGTGCATCCAATATGATGTAGGTTATCATTTTTCCGAAAGGTATCCAGTTATTTTGGTACATTATTTCCAATAATGTACCTATGTAATCGGTCTAAAAAAATTTTTTACAACACCCCCTGAAAATTTCTGAAAAAAATCTTTCCATTATCTTCAACCCTGACAAACATGTAAATACATAAATATCCTAGCCCTAATGATTAGAAGGTATTGTAAGCATTACTACTCACTTTTGATTAATCCAGATTTTTCACTCTTCCGTTTCATGAAAGCTGCGAAAACGGAAATCTTATCGGTGTTGGGTTTCTCATTTTCAATGGGAGTTTTGAAATCGTCGTGTTCGGGTTGGGTCGATACCATCTTCTCCATAATTAGAGCTTTAACCGTAGCTTGAGCTTTGGCAGCTGCTTTTGGGTCCGTAAAACCGTCTAGTTTGTAACGTGGATCCAGGAAGGTACACGTAGATAAAGTGCCACTGCTCTCAATATGACCGAACCTTTCTTCTTTCTTGATTTCTTCCAGCAGGACATCAATTACGGAAACAACAGACGAAAGATCTGGTCGTTTTCGGAGCTCTAGCAGCAACTCCATAAGGCCATTAATCATTATTATAACGCTTGACGCAGGAGGATATTTCTGCTTGGACAGCATTTGTATCATCTCTTCAATAGGTTTCAAAACTACGCAAAGTGACCGACAAACCGTCCATTCTATGGACGAAAGTACTGGCAAGTCGCTAGTGATCAGAGCAATAGCCATTTTTATGGGGGTTTCCAGCTCAACGAACCGTCTGACCATGTAATAGGCTGAATTCCACCGAGTTGGCATGGAATTGATTAATTTCTTTGGAGGCGAAATGCCTTCTCTTGATTGACATTCAGTCAATTTGTTCCAAGATTTTGTCGAGCTCTTGAAGTGGTTCACAATTCGTTTAATTTTTGTGAGGACATCTTCCACTGGATCGAGGCCTTTTTCGACAATTAAATTAATTTTGTGAGCTGCACACCCCATATACTTCATTTTCGCCATTTTCAGCGCCCCTGTAATGTTTGCAGCGTTGTCCGATACTGCGAACAGGACTTTAGAAGAGACCCCCCACTCGTCCGTAATGTTAGAGATCGTCGTAGCCAGATTTTGGCTTGTGTGGTCATCTTTGATGCATTTGCAATCGAGTAGTGCGTTAATGAATTTACCTTCAAGAACGAAATGTGCAGTCACAGCAATATACGAATCATTATTTCGCGAGGTCCAGCAGTCCGTCGTAATGCACAATTTTGAAACATGCGAGAGCATATTCTTCAATTTCAGTTTTATTTCTTCGTATTTAGAGGGAATCGACGTAGACGAAATTTTCTTGCGGGAGGGTAGGGTGTAGGCAGGATTCAAGGCTTGAACGAATTTTTGAAACCCTTCGTCCTCTACCACAGAAAATGGCTGGTAGTCCCTAGTGAACAACTGAAGCAAAGCTCCATCGATATTTTTCTTCGTGGCTGTAGTCAGTTTCTTAGTCGCGAAGTCATCGATTTTCGATTGTGTAACTGAAAGAGCAACTTTGGAAGATGATGCAGAAGCGGACGCTGGAAATGACTCCCGAGGATGGGAAATCGGGGACGGAGTTGGGGATGGTTCCCGACGGATTGGGGAACGAGAAGAATCACGAGGGATGGGAGGATCATCAGAAGATTCTTCATCTCTGACCCTGGATCGGACCCCTTCGGACTGAGTGGATGGTCGAATGCGTACTGTTGGATGTTTCCGATTCATGTGTTTTCTGAGATTTGATGTTGACGATTTGTAGCTGACCAAACACTTACAGATGAAGCACTTGGCTTGGGTATTATCGATTTGGTCAAAATGTTCCCACATACAACTCTTTTTCGCTCGGGCACAAAATTTCGATATATTTGATGAATCCATCGCGAATTACGACCCGGTTGTCGATCCATGGAAGTGAGGATGAGCGGAGCGGTTAGGATGTGTGGAGAGGGATTACAAACAGTGCTGATCTTCCGCAGGGTTCAAACTCCAAAAAACAGAGATGGCGTGAGGTAGCAAAGCCCCGAGGCGGGGAGAAGGGTAAAATTGGACAAAGAGACATCGACCTCAGACAATCGATTACCAATGGTTTAACTACCACTCATGTCCATGATCGTCTAGGAACCTACTTACATTTTATTCACTTAAAAAGAAAAAACTTGTTGGGTCATTAGTGAGTAGGTATATGACAAATAATTTTAGCTCTCCTCAGAATCTATGCAAGAAGGCAAGTAGAGTTTTCGGGCTCTAATCACCTGCCTACCTACTTCTTTTTTTGGCCACTCAATATAGTTTTGATTAAAATTCATATGTTTTTATAACTTAGCGATGTTAATTTATGAAGGAAGTATCATTCGATTTCCCTTGGAGAGACATAAACCTAGAAGTAGGTACCTACCCTTGATAGGAAGGTGCCTCTTACCTATGCGTTTCATACGTAAGTACCAACAATCGATGATGATGGTGGCAGGGATTCTGTTGTGACAGCTGTCAGATCGAAATCTGGAATTGATCGATTGATGCCTTCACTGTCTGTACTCTGACGCAGAGCGGAATAGAAAAATCGATTACCTTCCCGGTACGTGTAACTGGAACCGTACCGATAAGGCTGTACCGATAGCGACAGATCCCTTCCCGGTACATGTCACTGGAACTGTACCGATAAGGCCGGACGTTACCTTCCCGGTTTTTGGAACTGGAACTAGTGGAACTGTACCGATAGAGACAGGTTGTCGGTACGTTACCTTCCCGGTGTTTGGAACTGGAACTGTACCGGTAAGGGCTGGGTTGTTGTCACCGCTTGGAACCGTGACATCCTGAGACTAGGTTCCACAGTCCCGGTACAGATGTACCGACACAGCCCTAGTTGAAAGTTTAGTTTGAGAGTTTGGATTGAGGGTTGAGTTTGAAAGTTTAGTTTGTGAGTTGAGTTTGAAAGTTCAGTTTGAGAGTTGAATTTGAAAGTTTAGTTTGAAGGTTCAGTTTGAGAGTTGAGTTTGATACTTTAGTTTTCGAGTTGAGTTTGAAAGTTTAGTTTGAGAGTTGAGTTTGTGGGTTGAGGTTTGTGGGTTGTGAGCTGAATTCGAAAGTTTATTTTGTGAGCTTAGTTTCAAGATTGATTTTGAAAGTTTAGTTTGTGAGTTGAGTTTGAATGTTTAGTTTGAAATTTCCGCATGAGTGTTGGTTTGAGAGTTGAGTTTGAAAGTTCAGTTTTAGAATTGAGTTTGTAGGTCGGTTATGTTGGAGAATCTTCAGGTCGCGGGAAGCTGAAGAAGGAGAAGCGAGACCGCGACGGAGGCGGACTTTGAACAAGGGAGGCAGTGCCGTTTTTGGAGCGATTTAGGTAGAAAGGTCGAGCGTTTCTGTCTTCATTTCTGAAAAAGGTACTTACGCTTTCTCCGATTGGTTTGTAAGTTGAGTTTGCAAATTGATTTTGAATGTTTAGTTTGAGAGATGTGTTTGTGAATGTTTAGTTTGAGAGTGGAGGTTGAGAGCTGAGTTGTTAAGGTGGGTGTAGAGTTGAGTTTGTAAATTGGGTTGAGTTCGATGGTTTGGTTTGTTGGTTGATGGTTTTAGTTGAATTCGAGGGTCAAGAGAGTTAAGTGGGTGGGCTGAGTTTGAGAGTTGAGTTGGTTTATGATCTTAATTGTGTTCATTAATGTACTTAATTGGAATTTCCTATTTTAAGCTTGTGACTGTAATCGTATTGATGATTTTGATTGTGATTACGTACTCGTAGCAGAAATTCTCGATTAAAAATAGACTTTTCGCTCGCATGAAAATTTCGTTAATATTTCAAAAAGGTTATATTCCTATTGCGTGAGATTTATGGGTGATTCTCAAACTACGGGCAATAATCAAGTCCGGGCATGGTTTATGGCTACCAAAGCGTGTTATCCCAAACTTCTTTGTCTCAAATCAAAGAAGAGACTCTCATCTTGAAGAAACAATTGTTGAATTAGGTCAAATTACAATAATTATGTGCATTTTAGGCATGCTAAGTGACAAAATGTAATTACCGTGGCTGTCCCAAAATTCGATTTTGGATTTCAAAGTTGTCCTTTGGCATTCTAATGCCAATGTTCAGGGAGGAGAAAAAAATTTTGTTCAAGTAGATGAGTGGAATGATCAGAAATCATGAGAAAGTCTCCAATTAACCAAATCTGGGAGTGTAGAGGGGTCAACAATGTTTGTCCCAAAAAAAGAAGTAATTACCGTGCAAAATAATCAAATGGGATATTTTGACACGGAAAGTGGGATATTACAAACCCATCTTGTAACTTGTGTAAGGTGGCAACCCTGCTTGAGCTCACGATACCTGCTCCAGACCGGCTTCTTTCAGTTTAGAAGATACAGCCCACATCAAAGGTTCTCAGTCAGGCGAGTGACTTTTCTCTTGTAATTACCATGGCATGTTATAACTTCCACAATTTTCAAAATATTACTTCTTCTCTTTTATTATGTTGAAGAGCTTGAACAGCTGTTTAGAGCGTGTATTTATAATTTATTCTAGGATTAATTAGAATCTAGTTATTTCATTTGAAAGTTGCAAATGTAATTCACGTGCTCAGAAATGTGTAATTCATGTGGAATAAATATATATAATAATAAATATATAATAAACCTAGGTACTGTCAATCGCAACCTCGATTTTCGAGGTCCCAATTTCAAGGCTGCTCAATTGCTACCTTAAAATTGGAACCTCGAAAATCGTGGTTGCGATTGACAGTACCTAGATTTCTGTGCTCGTCTCCATACCATGCGAGTTTTATGGTAACGGAATGTTTGTTTTTTCGAAATTGACCAATGAAATGTGCAAAGGAAGTGCTGGCGCATCGAGCGGCCCTTAAGCATAGGAAGTGTTGTGAATACGGGCCTGAGTGTAATCAACAAGGAGCTACGAGTAATCACCATGTCAGTATTGGTAATTACCGTGTGCCCAAAATTCGAAATTTTGAAATTTTGAGCTTAAAAATGGAGTTTGATTTGTGTCAGGTGCATTTTCTCAACCTTAGATGGGTTAAAAATCGCCACAAATTTTTGTGACGTCCTTAGACAAGATGCATTTTTGAAAACTTTGCCCACTGAAAATGGCCCGTAGTTTGAGAATCACCCTTATGGCGTTTCTAGTTGTTCGAGGAGCTCAAACTCAATTTTCTTTCTCAAATAGTTTCCGAACTGATATCCCACCATGTTCATGCGTCAAAGAATAAGCTCCCCGTCCCTCTATTATTTAGGACAATTAGGTATAACTCGTGTGTATAAAAAAAAAAAATCATCGGATATTTCGAATTTACAGATCGGGAAAACTGGACCTGCGTGTCTGTCTGGCGGCTCCTCCTGAGGGAAGTCCGCCCGGTGCGCGCCGCGCGTACAAACCCGCCCGTCACCGCCGGACGCGTCAGTTCGACACCGGGCACTAATGTGGACGGACAGGCTCGCACACAGGCTCTCCAAGTTCTGGCGCGATCGTCGGCACAGACGTAAGTCGTCGGATAATTATGTTTCGCAATTGTAATTTTGGCCTGCCCGACTGAAATCGGTACCAGAAAAGGTTAATCCACGAAAAAAGCTGGGGAGATTGTGAAGAGAATTACCTATTCGAGATAGAAGATAATATTTCATATTATAATATGAAATAATGTTATAATTCTGTCAAGTCAGCAAATTACCTATTCCCTATTCCATATTACCTATATTCCATATTACCTGCATCCCATATTACCTATTCCATATTTCATATATCCCATATTACCACCTATTACCTATTCCATAATATGGAAAATTACCATGGTAGGTAATTTTGAATGGTATGAATAGGTAATGTGGAATATAGTTGATATGAAATAGGTATATGGATAATAATATTATCTATATATTCCATATACCTATTTCATATCAACTATATTCCACATTACCTATTCATACCATTCCAAATTACCTAGTCATAATGTTATGGAATAATTCTGTCGAATCAGCATCATTATTCGCCCTAAACATTTTCATTAAATTTATCATCACGCTATGCTATAGGTACTATCCATTCTAAAAACTATTCCCTCTGAAACTGTGCTGGTCACATGATGACCGTTGATCTCAGGCTAGAATAAAAATTCAAATTAAAGAAATTCCAAATATTAAAAAAATAAATAAAATTAATATTTATATTAATGGTCGATCGGAATGGAGGTTCATACAAAACTTTTACTAGTACACTTTTACTCACAATCACTATGTACCTGTACAAGTGTGGGTGTGCCCGTCTAAGGTAATTTACAAAAATTGCCATAGCTCCCTCAATCTTAACCTTTTTCCAAATTTCTTGAACTGGGATGTTTGTCTCAGTAAGATTTATCTCACTTTTTAATCGGAATTCAAATGGCTCACAGTACTTCCGAGGACACCCGAGGCGATAATTTCACTCGCTAGCCTTTTTTGATCAAACATCTGCCCACTGCTGGTCGATCAGAATTAGACATAGCAAACCGGTGAGATTCGCTCGACACAATAGGTATAAATTATTCGCAATAATTCCCCGAAACCCGTCCCTTGTACTTAACCAGAAATGCGAATTTTACCCCATCAAGGGCGAACTCGAGTGCCAAACAATGCTGAATATTATTCAAACATTGTAACAAGATAAGTGCCCGGTTCGTGAATCAATTTCGCACGACCTAGTCGCGCTATTGGATAACCTTAAAAAATGTCGCTATCTTTGTTGGCTGTAGATAAGATAAAGAACGCGTCCTAGCCCCGAAATTGTGAAATACCCAGGCTAGCTCAAGTGGGTGTGGCAACGTGTAATTTTTGCAAATTACTATCGGTCAATTATCTAGATTATTCACTATATCTGCGAAATTTTTGGTTTTTTAACCCCTTCCCCCTCCCCCCTCCCCCCATAGAAAGCTATTCACTTTTGCGAGCACCACGTTTCTTTCAGTACACTGGCCGTACGGCAACAAAATATACGCGGTTTTCTCTCAGTTATTTCTAATAATCAACCTTGCTAGTTTTACAATATGGAATTCAACCTGCCAAGGCGCTCTATGGTTAAAACCGCAGGTATGCCGTAATTTTAAAATGAACAAAAAATTTCTCTCATAATCCGTAGGTTGTAATGCAAGTATAGTGATCTAGTTTAAAATCCTACCTACAACGCACCGTGGTAAATGCCATAATATTTTCTCCATGAGCTGGTTTACAATCAATTACCTGGTTTTTCAAAAATCGAAGGTTCACGATCGATTAACGAGTCTTTTGAAAATCATAGGTTCACTATTGGTTAACGAGTCGTTCGAAATTCAGTGGCTGACAAAAGGTTTGACCAGGTTTTCAAAAATTGGAGGTTCACTGACGATTAACGTGTTTTACAAAAATAGGAGGTTCACAATTGATTATCGATTCTTTAAAAAATTTCAGGTTCACGACCGAATAATGAGTCTGAAGCCCGAGATTCGCGGTTGATTGATGAGTTCAAAAAATCGAAGGTTCACGATCGATTAACGAGTCTAACAATCGATTAGCGAGTCTAACAATCGATTAACGAGTCTAACAATCGATTAACGAGTCTAACAATTGGAAGGTCACTATCGATTAACGAGTACTTTGAAAATCGGAGGTTCACTGTTGATTAACGAGTTGTCCAGGAATCGGCTGACAAAAGGTTTTCCCAGGATTTGATTTCCCAGGTTTTCAGAAGTCGGAGGTCCACCAACAATTAACATGTTTTTCAAAAATCTGAAATTCACAATCGATGGTAGATTCTTTCGAAAATTGGAGGTCGAAATCGATTAGCCTATATCGGAGGTTCACCAACGAGTTTTTCAAAAATGGAGACCTCAATAATGATTATTGTCAGTGATCAATTTTTGATGATCGATTCTTTCAAAAATTGAAGGTCGGACGTCGATTAAATTTCAAAGTTTATCCCCGCTCCCTATTTGACGAAGTTGTGCTGTACACAACATGTTGCAACAAGATCAACAACAGGAAATAGCCGGTCGGATGATAAAACAAATGGAGTTTTGTTTAATAAAGTTGATATCGAGGGAAAACGCGGATAAGTGTCGGACCGAATCGACTCGGCGATCCGACTTTATTCCCGAACTGCGGAATTCATATTTTATTTTAGCACCATCCGCCATCGGGGACATTACTTTTTATAGGTTTCCCGGTTTATACGCCTTTTCCGCCGTTTACTAATAACGTCACCGCTTATCTAATGTCTTCGCGTCAGCTCTTGAAGATTTAGGTTTACGGTCCTCCAGTTTATCCCCGACCTCGCTCTGCAATTGCTGTCGGACGTTGAAATATAGTCGACTCTTCAACTTCTATGCCGACGGGTTATTGTTGCCAAAGATTAATGACGAATAGGGCGAGTTTTAGTCGGAAGCAAGAAACGAGCCTATCCCGTTGGATTGGAATCGGGTAAGAGAGTCGCTTCTCAAGTTGAAGGCGAAAACATCAATTTTCTTGGCTCCTTGGAAGCAGTAAATTGAATGGTGAATTTATGTACCTTATACGTCGAATTTTTTTCGAACGTAGATAGGTAATGTCGCGAAATCAAAAACGAGCGGTAGGCGGCCATGTTGTGACGTCTCATTCAGCCGGCCAATCACCTCATAGTGCAAAGGGTGTGGTTACCTCGAGATAGCAAACGCTTCATGGCCTCCTTGATCAACCAATAACCGATATTGATAGCGTGGCTTTCCTACAACCACGAGCTTTGCGGGCAATCCCAAAACCAGCTGGTAGTCCATAGACATTTTTGCTGATTTTTTCATGGCCATTGCTTGCCATACCCTATAAACCCGTGTAACATTTCTGAATGGCAATTTTCAAAATTGAAAACCAACCTAAATCCCTAACTACACTCTTATTCCCAGGATTTCCCTCTAATCCTGTGGGGTGGTCAAAAATTCCTTGCCCCGCCCTTGAATTTCCATTGTGGGGGGAAAAGACACCTCTTCCCCGCAGTCCGACTCGGGGCTGGTCGCTCATGTGCCTCCCTTCCTGACGTCCCTCCTGATCTCTCGGTCTGTTGCAGAAGCTCAATACGTTTCAAACAATTGAGTGCCTCCCAGATGCAAATCGAAGCCTCGCGGTCGTTCGTCCAGGTGACTCACTCACAAACGTTCCTCAGGATTTTCAGTCGGTCGCACTGGGAACATCAATGGCTTACTTTTCAGAGTCCAATCCAGGCCCATCGATCGTTCACCAAGATGTCATAGGATCCGCCGAACTTCACGGTCGGTCGCTTGAACAACCAAACCTCAGCAATGGCCTACTTCCCTGACGCTTACCCAAGCCTCAGGGTCGTTCGCCCATGTGCCTCCCTCCCTGACGATCGCCCATACGCCTCACTCCCTGACGCTCCTCAGAACTTCCTCGGTCGTTCGCCCAAACATTCAAAGTTAGCAATGGTCTACTTCCCTGACGCTTACCCAAGCCTCAGGGTCGTTCGTCCATGTGCCTCCCTCCCTGACGTTCCTCAGAACTTCTCTGTCGTTCGGACAAACACTCAAGGTCATCGATGGTCTACTTCCCTGACGCCCTTGAATTTCCGATGTGGGGGAAAAGACACCTCTTCCCCACAGTCCGACTCGGGGCTGGTCGCTCATGTGCCTCACGGTCGCTCGCTCGCCCATATGCTTCCCTCCCTGACGTCCCTCAGAACTTCTCGGTCGCTCGTCCATGTGTCTCCCTCCCTGACGTAACTCAGAACTTCTCGGTCGTTCGCCCACATGTTCAAAGTCATCAATGGCCTACTTCCCTGACGCTTACCCAAGCCTCAGGGTCGTTCGCCCATGTGCCTCCCTCCCTGACGATCGCCCATACGCCTCACTCCCTGACGCTCCTCAGAACTTCTGGGTCGTTCGCTCAAACATTCAAAGCTAGCAATGGTCTACTTCCCTGACGCCCTTGAATTTCCGATGTGGGGGAAAAGACACCTCTTCCCCACAGTCCGACTCGGGGCTGGTCGCTCATGTGCCTCACGATCGCTCGCTCGCCCATATGCTTCATTCCCTGACGTTCCTCAGAACTTCCTCGGTCGTTCGCCCAAACATTCAGTCATCAATGGCTTGCTTTCCTGACGCTTACCTAAGCCTCAGGGTCGTTCGCCCATATGCCTACCTCCTTAACGTACCTCAGAACTTCTGGGTCGTTCGCCCAAACATTCAAAGTCCTCATTGGCCTACTTTCCTATCGTTCGCCCATACGCCTCCCTCACTGACGAACATCCACTGAACATAGCAATATGTTTTTTGGACTCGGCTGCGAGAAAAATGTAAAATACCATCGAAAACGCGCCATCGAAATTCCGATGCCTTCAATTAACTCACGAGGTCCGAAAGTGGAATCGCGAGTTACCTAATTATTTTGACTCGGGTGGAATCGGATTTCCAAGCGTGTCTCGTACGTTGAATAGTCGGTAAGGTTTATTCGTGACCGACTACGTCGCGGTATTGAATGCTAATCAACTTACGTTACATTTCCTGAGCCCGACAGCTTCCCAATACTCCCCACTCTAAACTCGCTCTTGTATTCCAACACGTAGACGTCAACAGTGGCCGCATCTGGGTAAACATCACGAGCCGTTCTCACTCGAGCGGCCCTGAACTTGCGAGCGAGCCAAATCCTCGAGCTATCAGTGAAATACCTCTAGAAGTGGCTTACGGGAAAAGTGGAAATTTTGAATTTCGAACTCGAATCCCCACCCCCCAGTTATTACTTGCAGAAAATCGTGTGGATAATATGTGGCCGCTCCTGCCCTCGAACCCTTCTGGTGCAATGAGACCATATTGTGGAACAATCGCGAACAATCAACTAAATGCGAATGAACAGGAGAGGAGAATAAACGATCGATGGAAGCGAATCCAAAACGAATCAAAATTCGAATTTAGAACTGATAAGATTAGATAATCCTACCGCGATATTCCTACCTGTTTGTTGGACATAGGTCGAGCATTCTGACTGGCTCGCTAATACTTCAAAAAAAAAAAAAAAAAAAAAAAACACTGCCACTAACACCGTAGTCTATCGTGCATCCAACAAAAATGCACCATTTTCTGCGGCAAGCCTCACATCAGTGTTGCCAAGGTGCGGACGTCAGAACCCCTGGGACAACGTCGAATAACCCCCAAATATCTCCAAATGAGATAAACAAATCCCCGAAAAGTTAAGGAGGAATTATAAATAAACTATTTCACATAAAATAGGACCTAGCTCCATGTACAATTTTAAATTGTACCTAAAACTATAAACTATTTAATACAAATTCTTTCCGACTTCCTATCATTCAATTTGTACCTACATTCAATCAAACTTTTATACGGACCTATAAACTTGACGAATTATTTTGACAAGCTCCCAAAGTCAAAACATCAATATAAGTAAGGTATGTACCCACAAGTACATCCCAATTCCCGAACGTCCTTTATTTGAGTACCTATCTTTCAAACCAAATTGCTGTCCAGTGGCAGTCTTAGCTGGCATTTATCTTCTGTAATTTTTCTATTTTTTTAGTTTTTTCCCCAGTCCTTACAGTGACCCAGTAAATAAAAAATCAAATTTGCGGAGAAAACTCCCAACTTGGCAACACTGCCTCACGTCCTCCCTCTTCGCCCTCGCCACTCTCTCTTCTTTCTCCTACCCCCACCCCCTCCTGGTCCCAAGGCTTTGCCTGACGATTTTGTTGTTGTTTTTCAGAGACGATCAATGGTAAAGAGTTGAGAATATTGTGACAGTAATAAATTTATTGTTATGTAGGTAGGTTTTTTTCTTTCTAATTTTCGCCAAGGGAAGCGTATGCTCCTGCCAGTAGCCGACCCTGGTGTAGATAACCGTAATATGCTGTAACGGTTTCAAAAATCAAAAACAGGTTGAAGACCACGTTATTTTTCTCAAAAAATCGATTTGCCGAATTTGAAAAATTTCTAAAACCCCATACCTGACTCTTAGTGCAAGAGACATTTTCGTGATTCTCTGCTGTGCGCCTTATTTCGCTTATGATTTATGACGAGCGGTCTAGTTAACGTTAACCTGCTGGCACCGCCGTTATCAAAACAAAGGGGGAGAAACAACGCACTTGCTCGCCCATATCGGGCCGACACGGCTAAAATAGTTCGCTACTATCGTACAGCGATAACGGGCCGACAGAGAAATCGTCGGATCTGAATGGGAACGATTCTACGCGCAAACGGAGCGCAATGCCAGAATTTTGTAGCAAAATTGGGGATTGAGGATTGGGGAAGGGTCGAAATTTTGATGGCTTATTATTCATTAATTAATTCTGATGATATACCGTAGATTTTTGTTACATTATTTCCAGGAAATTTTTTCTACAACACCCCCTTGTATTGTAGAATTTCGTCCAGCCACTTCGTCTTGAACTACTGATCCGATTTTGACGAAACTTGTCCTGAAAATTTTGGTTTGCTCCAACTTGAGGCATATCGTTCGGGCAATCCGATCGGAAAAGGTTAAGAGGTCCGAATCGGCATTAGTATGTTCCATTTTCGAAAAAACACAAAAACTCAATTTTGAAGGTGATGTCGTGGGTTTAGAATTTTTTGAGTATTTTTCCCGGGGTTTTCGCTTAAATTACCATAGGATAGGGGGTTTTCCCCGAACAATTTTGTTTTTTAATCGGATTGGCTTGAATTTCTTAATGCGGTTTCTCCTTTTTCACGTTTTTGCCGGTTTGAGGGAGTCCTACTGAACCGATTTTGAATTTCTTGAACTTGTTGGATTCCTTGAAGGTTTCTACACCGTTTTCACTCCCTGTAAGTCAAAATTTGTTGGATTTCAGTGTTTGAAAACTGATTTAAAGACTAATTTTTGCCGTTAAAAAAATATATTTTTTTGATACTTTAAAAAAATTTTAAAATTCCAAAAAAAAATATTTTTGAGTAGGTTTTGGGGTAGGTACATGACACATTTTATGCATTTATTCAGATTTTCATATCATATCAGCAGAGATCGAGCAAGTAGCTTCTAAATTTTACCTATACCTACTGCCATCCTTTGTATGCTATGTAATTCTACAGAAATCCAACGTGTCGCAATATAATATACTGACTGTAGTTTGAGGCTAAAATAATTGGGTCGCATTCAGACGAGGGTTCGTTATGAGGATGTTACTACTTGCCATTTTAAATAGGATCCAGCCTAGGGAGCAGACTCACCTGGTCGTTGATAGCCAATTTATTACTTTTACTGAAATTTCACCCAGAAGGTATCAAGTTTTTGCTACCATTAATTTTCCATTGTATTTCAGGTAATTCATAATGAAATTGATAAAAAGCTCGTAGAAATTATGGAAATCATAATTTGATTGGACTTGGACCAAAAAATGACACAAAAAAACAATTTTTCGTTCTTATTATTTTTCCTCATATTTTCACTATTTTCAAAAAATTACATTCCTCGTTTTCCCCTCTTTCTTCATTTACATAAAATGTTTAATAAGAAAGATGAAGAAAAAAGTCATTAGTGAGCCTATCTACCATCTCTGCCTGATGGTTAAAAACGAAGATAGTTACTTTTGTAACCTTCGATTTGCTGGGATATCAGAAGAATTCGATTCCATTCTTCGGCGAAGGATTGTGATGATTCCATCACCGCGAGGTTCAATCGGAGATGAGAACAAAGCGAACCAATCAGCGTACAGGTGCGCTTAAAGAGCAATGTTGATTAGCAGTAGGCATTATAGAGAAGAGACCAACACTAGCAGCCTAACAAAGTGTTTCATCAGTAGGTGAATTCAACACAGAAAACACATTGATTCCTTAGCGTAACCATTTGCACAGGAGCACTCACAGTACTTCCAGATTTTCCAAAAATAAAATTTTCGATCCAATCCAATATATTAGGCTTTTTTACTCAGAATAGAGATAGATAGATGACCAGCCCATCGAAAACATTGTTTCTCAGATAGATGCAAAAAAAATCTCGTAAAACTTTTCTCGTCGATTTCATTAGTGGTTACAACAAGGAGACATTCTAGAAAATAAACTCGACTGGAAGACATAAAGCGGATATCGGTATTAGGAAAGTTTCTATAGCCGAGGAAATATTCGAGCTCGAAACTAATAACAAGGTATTGTTTCCTGCTCCACTTAAGTTGTCATCATTATAATGTATTGTAGTTCGGAGGAAGGCGAAAAAACTGAGGGAGTGCGTGGGAGGTTTGTCTCGAAAGTCGGAGTTTTCTCGAAAAATGGAAGATAATATCAGGGGCAGAATGTAAGAACCCTTAAACGACTCGCCTACCCCCGGGCTGTTTGTGTCTCGAACTTGATTTTCCTGTAGGGAATGTCTGATATCCAGTCGTTATTATTCTTCGCGCATTCCAATGTTGCCCTCTCTTTAATAACCGCGGTATTCATGGTCTGGTTCAACGGTGTAGGGCGAAACTACCTTGGAGATGGCGATTGTGCCAGTCGGTCTGGTAGGATGGAGCCGTTGAACCGTGGTGGACGGGTGTAAGTGACGATAAAATGTGCTGAGAAATGGAGGGTGAGAAAGAGAGGGGGAACGGAAGGATGGAGGGGTGAGAGAGGGCGGGAGGAATGGAGGGAGAGCTGAGGAAGGAGCGACGGGGGTGAGTGGGAGTAGTGGTGGGCGAGGGGAGTGAGCGAGTGATGGTGGGTGAGCGGTGGGAGGGGGCAAAGGAGGGAGAGTGATCAAGGGTGAGCAAAGGGAGGGAGTGATGGTGAACGGTGGGAGGGGATGAAGGAGGATGAGTGATCAAGGGTGAGCAAGCGGAGGGAGTGATGGAGGGTGAGCAGAGCGAGTGATGAAGGGTTAGCGGAGGGAGTGATGAACGACAAGCAGAGGGAGTAATGGTGGTGGAGGGTGAATGGAGGGAGGGAGAGTAATGGTGGGTGAGTGGAGAAAGGGAGTGATGCAAGGTGAGCAGAAGGGGTGATGGTGGTTGAGCGGTGGAGGGGGCGAACGAGGGAGAGTGATCAAGGATGAGCGGAGGGAGTAATGACGATGGTGGGCGTACGGAGGGAAGGAGTGATGGACGGTGAGCAGAGGGAGTGGTGGTGATGGAGGGTGTGCAGATGGAGTGATGGTGGATGGAGGGGTGAGAGAGGGTGGGAGGAATGGAGGGAGAGCTGAGGAAGGAGCGACGGGGGTGAGTGGGAGTAGTGGTGGGCGAGGGGAGTGAGCGAGTGATGGTGGGTGAGCGGTGGGAGGGGGCAAAGGAGGGAGAGTGATCAAGGGTGAGCAAAGGGAGGGAGTGATGGTGAACGGTGGGAGGGGATGAAGGAGGATGAGTGATCAAGGGTGAGCAGAGGGAGTTTGGCGATGGAGGGCGAGGGGAGGGAGGGAGTGATGAAGAGTGAGCAGAGGGTGTGATAGTGGGCGTAAGGAGGGAAGGAGTGATCGACGGTGAGCAGAGGGTGTGATGGTGGGTGAGCGGTGGGAGGGGGCGAAGGAGTGAGAGTGATCAAGGGTGAGCAAAGGGAGGGAGTGATGGTGAACGGTGGGAGGGGATGAAGGAGGATGAGTGATCAAGGGTGAGCGGAGGGAGTTATGGAGGTTTAGCAGAGAGAGGGAGAGTAATGATGGGTGAGCGGAGAGAGGGTGTGATGGACTACCAGCAGAGGAATGATGGTGGTGAAGGGAGGGAGAGTAATGGTGGGTGAGCAGAGGAAGGGAGTGATGCAGGGTGAGCAGATGGAGTGATGGTGGGTGTGCGGTGGGAGGGGGTCGAAGGAGGGAGAGTGATCAATGGTGAGCAAGTGGAGGGAGTGATGGAGGATGAGTAGTGGGAGGGAGTGATGGAGGGTGAGCAGAGGGAGGGAGCGATGGAGAGCCATTGGAGGGGGATTCATGGAGGGTGAGTGGAGGGAGAGAGAGTGAACGGAGGGAGAACTACGGACGGAATTTGGTACCAATTTCGTACGGCTTTTAGCCCAACTTCGAATGAAACAGGACCTCAGCAAAAAATCGAAAAACCGTCGGGACAACCGAAGTTCCTCTATGGCCTCTATCTAATTTGGTAATTTATAGTCGTGCTTCCCAAGGGATGACGATCAATATCGCGTACTTTGGCTGAGAGGGAAAATAAATAAGCAAGTGGGTCAGCGGATGTTTATCTCTTCGCTATCGTGGATGATGGCGAAGGCAAAGATCTTATTGCAGAGCCTTTTTGCCGATAGCTTTCGGGTTATACGACGAATGCTACGGTCCTTTGGAGGATTGTAACAATATTCTCGAAAAAGCTTCCGGTCATTGGGAAAAATGCCCTATTCGCAACAAAAATTTCGTCGGTACGATTTTTTTTACCGAGTATATAAAATTTTCGGCTGCGTTTTGATAGTTAATAGGTAGGCGTTATATACACGCGCGTATCAGGCGTCTGAATGGTTGGTAATAGAAGCCGACCGGTACGGGTTTTGGTGGCGTCGTTTCAGGCTGCAGAACAATGGGCGCAAATTGGATTATCCGCTCGGATCCGAGCGTTGATCGCATGAGACCGCCGATGTTGTCGCTAGAGATGGCGAACATATTTTAGGAACATGGCCGTCTTTATGAATCCCAGTAGTTGAATGTGGAATTTTCAACCATATCAACACGAATATGAATTTCATATTTACAAAATAAAATTTTGTAGTTTCTTGTCCTCTCATATTTTTACTTCGATTCTCCAGATTTCGATCTAAGCTTCGGAATAGAAATGAAAATTCGTAATTTTTCAAAACCTCTTTCCCCCAGGTGTTTTGATTCTTTTGCTCTTTTTGTCTCACTCCAATCGATGTGGATTCTATTAAAATAATCAATTTTGATTATTTTCTCGAGAAACAACCTCCAATATCTTATTCAATAGGTGGCCGTATTAGAAATTCTTCCGATTTCTCTTCGGCCAGGGATGCGACCCACTGACATCAAAGGGCGATACAGCTCATCGATAATTTTGAAGTGAATCCGATCATTATCCTCACCCACTGATTGGATCACGTCATTGAACGCTCCACCAGCCGTTTCCCTGCCCAGAGATGAAACCTACGCAAAGCGACAAACGAACAAGCCAATTAACACGGGATTTGAACAAGCGGATGGCACCGGGCTTATCCCCTGTTAACGAATTATTTCGTTTTCAACGAAATCCTCTCGTTTTTTTGAGCAAATGGGATCAAATTCGTTGGCCAAGTACCATTGACTTTAAAAGTGTTGAGTGGATGATGTTTCATAGATGATTTTTCATGCCTTTTCTCTTCTGACGATGACTACAATCGATGCAGCAAGGCGATCTGGGCGAGCAATATCTGTCAAATGTGTTTACCAGGTCGAACTGAATGGGAAGAACCGTATCTCGATGTTCATTTTTGTTTTCCCCCCATTCTGAGGCGCTGAAAAGCGCCGTTGACATTTTGTGGCCCTGAAAAGTGCCGTTGAAATGATGTGGCCTTGAAAAGTGCCGTTGGCAGTTGACCGATGAAACAGTTACGATAATACATCAAATGCATGAGTTAAACGCATTCCACGGGAGACTGGTTTAGCATTTTTGAGGAGTTAGGCCAACGTGGCCCCAGAGTTGTGGTGGAAGCTGGAAGCCAGAGCATTCCCATAAAGGATAATCAAGTTAATCTGGTGCGCGTATTCCGAATTCGCGCATTCGACGTTACCAGGAAAATGTCTAGATCGAAATGAGCTCAAACCCATTTTCCGATTGGTGAGAGAAAATTAATCAGATTTTCTCATCAATTGAAGTGTTTGAATCAGAAGTACCTACGCCGACGGAGTTAATGCACCGCTGGCCCGATCCGTATCAGAAAATGGCTCTATTAAACTTTTATTGAAGGCCAATCGAAGAGATTGAAAGATTCAATCGCCGCGTAATTGATTTTCTTATTGCAACCGTCTCGACCTCAATTTTATGTTCACCTTAATTACGGAGAAACCACTCGAGGGAAAAAGGGGAGGAACGTCGAGAAAAGCTTGAAAGTTCGGCCAGGGCGAGCCACTCGAGAGGGAATTAAAAGCAAGCACTTGGATTCAGATTGAGGATCAACCCCTGGGAAGGGGGGGGGGGTGACAAAGATGAGGTTGGGGTGGTAAAGACCTCGGGATTTTCGATCATTCAAATCTTCGAGTTTTTTTGCTAAATCAACTGTCTATAGAAAACTATATTCTCCTCCATAAACCATATAAATATGGTATAGATACAATATACCGTATAGATACGGGTCGGAATTTTCGTTGAACCGAAAATGCGCTTGAATTGTCACAAATTTAGTACCTATTCTTTAACATTGCTTATCGTTAAAGCCCTGATATACAAATAGTTTTAGAAATATGAGTAAATTGCTAAAAAAAAACTTTGAGGGTTTTTGCGATTTATGTCGTGACGCCGCGCGATTTTGAGGTGGCAAACCGAAAATTCGAAATTAGCACCCCAAAAGAACCATAAATAACCCCTTTTTATATGGTCTAGAGCAGGAGCAAGAACACCAACAATGCCGGTCCTCGGCGGTGGCCTCTGCGGGATACTTGAGAACTACGTCAGTACCTTGGCACTTCGTAAGATCGCGCCACACGTCAATCCTCACAGAACTTCTAGTTCTTCCATGATTTTACCTACCATTCATGTACTGACCATCAGAAGATGCTGCTGTGCGAGGAAAGCATTGCATTCCTTCATGTCTGAGCTCGTGTTTGATCTGATACCTAATGAATTTTTTCGATGGTATGGGTCTTGTAAGTCTTTCGTTCGCCAGTGTTGCCTTTTGGGGGTCATGATGCAATTTGGGACTTTTGGTTCAGTGGTCACAAAGTCGGCAATTCGATTTTTTGAGATTCTGGAAGCCCTGAGTATTCAAGCTGCCAATGGTCGGACATACCAAGAGAGAAGGTCGCCAGACCCGCCGTAGGCGTCATTCTGCACGTGTGCTTTCTGCTCTCCAGGCTTGAGTTAAGGTTATGTTTGCTTTTTCGAACTGAAAAGTAGTTCCTCTAACTGAAATCTCGAGGAATTCGGCCCTTCATTCACCTCAATTCTGGGACATCGGCGTGCGCCTGGACATGGCCGATTGGGATTTTCGGCTATGCAACATTCTTGCGAAAATTATTGCGAACGTTTTGGTACGAACTCGCCAAAAATCGCCGCGTACCGGAACATAATTGATATACGTCCCGCCTCCGAAAATCCCAATTCACCCCGAACTCCAGCAGCTAATACGGCAGTCATCAATCATCAATGGTCGAACAAGTGGGTCACTACGGCTCGAGTTTTGAACGGATTGTCTATTCGAAAATAAAACCGTCCTCCCGCGGAACACGGTAGTTGAACGCGGGCCAATCTCCGCGTATTGAGTGCAAAATGGAATGAAAAAGAGCATTATTTACGCTGCTCGACCTTTTGAAAATTTATCGCCAGGATTACCATGCACAACAATGAGAGTTTTTCGGGATGCAATATTTTCCCATGGGAGCGTATTCGACTAGTCTGGAACTTGTTTGTCGTCAGCGCATGTTTGCCCTGCGATGTTGATGGTATGCAAATTTGAAGGAGGTCCAGCGAGGATTTTGACGTCGATTTTCAACGGTAGATTTTCTATCGGTTCTAAGGATTGATGGGCAGTGATTAAGTACCTGTTCGATGAATGCACCTTGCATGAATGCACCTGCGACAATCTTCGAAAATCACTAAAATCTTATGATTGATGCTAAAATCCTAGTCTCTGAGCCTGAAGTCGGCCTAGCTGGCTACACGTTCTCGGTACGACCGTCAGCTGAGACCTGGCCATGTCTTGCGAGACCTAAAATGTTAATTCCTTTGGTACTACGGAAGATTGCGCCACGCGTCAATCCTCACAGAACTTCCTATGGACCTTCCTTCCAGTTCCTCCTTGTTTCTACCTATGTCAATTTGAAATTGCTCTTTTTACAGCAAATAGAATTTTCTCTCGAGCCCAATTTTTGACTTCTGGTAGAGGTTTTGCCCATTTTCTGAGAGATTTGAGAAAAGGCTCTTCAATTGAGAAGGTGGACCTCAAAAAAAGGCCTCCAAAAACGTTATCGGATTTTTCAACTGAAGAATAGTGGCTATGAGTTCAATTCTTATTGAGAATGATTTTTGCTGAGACGCCAATTATTGGGGGGACTTTTTTGAAAATATTTCCATCGCTGTCGTTAGACGGAGAATATCGCCATGTCGAGCAAATATTTGAAAGTTAATTGGCTCACGTCGAAATGTTTCCGACTCTCAAAGCTTCGGGTGATTGGTTTCTTTCGAAGAAACGCTTCATCAAGAGATGGCGCTCGAGTTCAGGTGAATTCCGCAGTCTCTTTGATGTCGGACATAAAACACAGCATAATATGATGAATATCAGTAGCTAGCTAGTTCTGATTCCATCTGCGATTCCGGGTTTGCTTGCTGGATCTGTTCCCCGGAATCGTACGGTAGCATGGAGAACAAAATATCGATGTTGACGTCGGACATGTCAGTGAAACATCTAACCAAAAACATCGATAAAAATCGATATTTAACATCGAAATTTCGAATCTATTGTAAACTCGTTTAAATGAGAGGGGAGGTTCAACATCGATAGTGAAACATCGAACAGCGGGGCCAAAACATCGATAGTATCGCACATCGATGGTCATCCCTACCGTACCGTATTGATCGGGAGTGCGGCACTGCGTCTACGCGTCAGTGCGTCGAAAAATGTATTTTCCCTAAATTTGGGTACATTTAATGTACTTTTCGAAGCAAGGTGTGGTACGAATTTTTCGACGCTGTGCCGGGAGGTGAATTTTTTGACGCTTTGCCGTGAACTTTTTTTTCGACCGTACTGTTCGCGGCCGAAATCGGAATTTCCATTCGATTCGCTCGGATTTACCTATTTTGCGCATTGGCAGTTTGAACGAAATCAACGCCAACAGTTTTGCAATAAGGTTGAAATTCAATTACCTACATAAGTTCAATTCGAGCGAGACAGTTGAAAAGAGCAATGTTCTTAGTGCACAAGTTCAGATCAAAGGGTTCGAACCTGAGCTCGGTAAAACCAACGGAGAGTCTGAATTCTCGCGATCTCTTTCCTGAAACCCAATCACTTAGAGGCCGCTTTGAAGGTCGGAAAACGTGAGCCAATTAATTTTCTAATATCGGCCCGAGCGAACTCGTTAACAACTGATAACACCGAAAGGCAATCGTGACGCGAATTAAATCCTAAATACAAGGATGACGCCAAAGTTATACTAATTACTCCGACAGCTTGTATAATTTAAATCTTCGAGGCTGGCAGAGGCATAAAATTGTGCTAGATTGAATGCTTTCTATAAATTGTTACCTAGATCGTATCTTGAGGAAGAGTGTCTGTTTGAAGGATAGTCGGAACGTATGCCGCCAGAGGCCGTCTCAGGTGGGAGCTGTTGAACTCGTCTTCTTCTTCCTTTTTTCTTGCCTTGGCAATTTAGCCACGTCAGGCACTGCGGTGTTTTTAAATCTTGATGTTAGTTTTCTCGATGAATTTGAACATTTCCTCAAGGTTTGACGACTTTAGCGAAAATCACATTGTGATGGCTTCTTGGAAGTCATTGACTTGGAGGGTGCAAAATATGGTCGACCTCCGGGTATTTATGGTAATGCAGTGGTCCACGTCAGCTTCTGTGTGTCAGCTAGGTGTTTTCCTTTCGTGTTCAAATGTAGGTGTGTGGCCGTGTCCGAGGATTCGGCGGTCGATTGCAGCAGTTTTTTGGTAGTGGATAGTTTTGAACCATTGGTTGATGTTTGGCTATCTGATTTGCAGATCTGTATTCCATTTCCCGTAGCTTACCGTTAGGTGATTGATGGCTTCTTCGTTGAGGTTGTCAGCTCTGTTGTTGTTGTTTTCTTTTTTTATTGCCTTGCGCCTTAGGCCACGTACGACATTGGATGTAATTTTAATTTTGACAAAATGTTAGATCTTTATGTCTAACAGGGACAGAGTTTCTGATATATTGAGTGGTGATATTCGAAGAAATAGTTGGAGTTCCAATAACGTCACTGGTGTGTTTAGCGTAAATACATCATGTTTTGCAAAAATTGGATGCAGCATAGTTTCGGTATGGTGGCATCTCTGCAGCATATGCTGCATGTCCTGTTCCTCGTCCATGCGGTTGTCAGCTCTTCGTTCGACAATCTGTTTGGCGTCACGGTAGTTCAATCTTCGTCTGGCGGCCGTGGCGGGCTTCTTCTTCTCTTTTTGATGTCTTGGCCTTGCCCGTGGCGGGCAGATTTTGTTGGCTGCGTCGAGGCCCTTGAGGTGTCCTGGGATCCACTGAAACTTGATAGTTTTGGGTAAGTTTTGGCAACAGAGATGTACTGAATGAATAATCTGTTGTGTAACAAATTCAGGGTTGTTGCCAATCATTGATTTTTCGCAGGTTTGATTTTGAATCAGAAAATTATGGCGGTTTTGTGGTTGTTTGTTGTTGTCGAACTCTGCAACAGCAGACTCAAGGTCAGGCCCATTTCTCCAACCTCGGATTAAAGTTAATCCGGACATGGTTACATATGTTTGGTCATGGTTACCAAGAGCAACCAATACAATACACAACAGTGCATAATAGTTTACAAAGTTTGCCATACAGTTTACAATAGTTACAACTGTTTACAATAGTTTACAATACAGTTCAATACACTGCAGTAGGTAGTTTTGCGGTTTAAATTACAAAATACGTACAATTGTAACTTCAAGATTTCAGTTACGATCGCTCGTGATTTTAATCATTCAACCGCACTTGAGCCGCTCAAAGTCGAGAAAACTCGATAATACGTTAGGCGAAATTGGTCAGGACAACGGGGCGTCTAATACATCAAACGGTAGGAACCCTTTAATAAATAACCGTTCCCTTTCGCCAGACTCCGGTGTTATCTCCTTGAACTTTAGCTTTAGAGCCGCGGTTAATCCGAAGGCTTTTTCTACATTTCCGCCCTCGATTTTCCCATTTAGGGCTTTTATTCTTCACTTCAAAGAAGCCTTTAAGGCCTATTCTTCAGGGGAATTCCCTTTTTTCGAAATTCTCATCCCCCTAGCGAGAAAAGCCCTTTTCCGATTCACCAGCCCGGAAAAGTCTGCAGTCGGTGCATGTGTGCATTTTACGGTTGCACTGCCAACGAGCGAATTATTCCCGACGAACTACGGCTTCCTGGTCCCACCACAATTCTGGGGCCACGATTTTTTTCCATTTTATTTGACCTATCCGTGTTTTTATCCACGATAATTTCATTCAAAGATCTGGTTTATTTTTGAATTTTATTAATAATATTTTTATAAATAATTTGAAAATGCATTTATTTAAGAGCCGTGTTTTTATCTACGATAATTTTATTCTGATATCTGGCTCATTTTTACACGTTATTATAATAAATTTTTATTCTAATGTTTTATCATTTAATTTTCTTGAAAAATAATTTGAAATAATATGCTATCATAAATTATTATTGAACTTGAGATCGTTGAGATCTTGTTTGATTTACAATTCTTCACTATACTTAATACTGTACCTACTTCCCTATAAAATACGTCACTTTACGTCATCATAGTTAAAGTTAACTGTATTTGAGTGAACTTTACTATAGGTAATTTATCATTCACCAAAACTCCAGTAAAACGCAAAGCCACAGAATACATGAAAGACATTACATGTCATACATTTATGCAAGTTGTATGAATAGGTATTTTTTTTTCGAAAATTTGATCATTTTCCAAGGATTAGGGATTAGGCAATTAGGGAATTCTCTGTTTGGCTTGGAAAATTCTCAATTCGATATCAAAAATTACCAATTTGTTATGAAAAATTCTGAATGGGTACGATTTGAAAAATTATCAGTTCGGTTCGGAAAAATCTCAATTTGGTATAAAAAATATAAATTCGGTATTGAAAATTCTCGATTTGTTTTGAAAAATTCTCAATTTGGTATGGAAAATTCTCAATTTTATTTCGGAAATTCTCGATTGAATTTGAAAAATTCTCAAATCGCCTCGGCAGATTCTCAATTCGGGTTGATGGAATACTCATTTCGGTTTGAAAAGTTCTCAATTCGGTTTTAAAAATTCTTGGAAAATTGGTTTGAAGAACTGTCTTGGAAAATTCAAGCCTTTCTCCTTGTTTGATCGATTCTTCGAACCCTCGATGTCTAGAAGTTATGCAGAATAGTAGATAGCAATCATGGCAGGCTCAATCAGACGAAAAATGTCATAATTTTCATAGGAGTGATCCTAAAAGCAAAAAATTCGCATTGGAAGAAAATAATATCAATAAATATTGCGATAAGGGGACAAAATTGAGCTTGGTTTTTTATTTTTAATTTCTTGTAGTCCTCAGATATTATTTTTTATGGAAAATCGATTTTTTTTTCGATCACAGTACCTAATTATTGCAATATTGATCGGCATGATCTGCCTTTAGACGCGTAAAATACACAATGCATAACTCACCTTTGAGGCCTCATGTTCGAGATCAGCCTTGCTAATTGATCCTCGGCTCGGGACGATATTGCCGTGGCGCACATCGACCGATGGCAATTAACCAAAACTAATTTACTTCCATTCTAATACAGGAATCCCATTTGTAGGCCAATACATGTAGTCAGAGGATATTGGCGGGCTCGGGAAGCGCGAATGTAATATAGATTGTGTATTAAACCGAAATAAATTCGGAAAATGTTGATTGAATTGAAAATTGGCTGAATTTCGGATAATGTTCTCGAATGACTTGAAAGCTACAGCGGAATAACGATGTTAGGTGATTTTTTTTTTCAAAAATTGAAATTATATTTAATTTGATTGATGAGTGCCCGTTTGCCTTCGAATGTCTTCGAAAAATCGTAGTTTTTTTGATTTTTGAGTTTAAGGTTTGTTTTCGGGGAAATACTGAAAATCGTCGTTTTCGGAATAGGTACGTTGGGTTTTTGACTCAAATTCTTCGTCTTGATCTGTAAATAAGCTTAAAAATCCGATCGGACTTGTCAAAAATTCAGGGTAGCCAGGGGAGCTGTTGCAAGGAATCAACTGCCCGAGATTGGGTTATTGGGTTCGTTTTTTTGGGTTTTTCGGTATTGTAGCCTTATAGGAAATTCAATTTTGAGCAACTTTTATGCGGTACAATTTTTTGATCCGACGCTTCCTTATGGCTGAAAATCAAATTTAAATTTTTTGAAAGTATTTCTTTTAAGTATTACAGAGTCTTAACGGTTAATCGGAAACCTATGAACCTGCACCTTAAAATTTTTGTCTCGGCCTTAACAATCCAGGAAAACTGTGTCTGACTTTTCTAGTTTTCCGAGCATTCCTCGCGCCAATTTTCGAATTTCCCAAAATTCAGTCTTCCGGATCGATCCAATCACCAGTTGACTGTCAAGGTCGCCGGCTCTTATCCGCCGAATAGATACATACGAGTTCGACCGTCGGCCAGTGGCCCACTTGAGAGCCATTTAGAAAGACGGACGGCAGATTGAACAAAAGCAACACTGCCACCCGCCACCCGCCCTCCCCCACCCCACGGGGTTTATAGGCTTAACGGTTTTGAATGACGACTTCCTCGCCAAGGCTCCGCTGTCATCAACTGGGGTCAACAGCTGAGGTCCCTGTCTTGCAAGTCGTAACGTCTCCGTTGACTGCCGTTCCCGCCGGTTTCTTTGACTTGGTACATTTGTACGATCGAATGAAAAAAACGTCGAAAACATAAACGAAAACGCGAAATTTCTAACATGTGCTATCCAACATTTTGGCGAAAATGAGTTCGACGCATATTTTCATGCAAAATCTCGCGCTCCGTGCGCTGAACTACTTAGTTTTTCCAAAAATCCGCTAGAAGTCGCTCGAAACCTAAAAAAAACGCCACATGTGCTATCTGAAATCTGCGACCACCTGCCTAGAACCACCTGATGTTATTAGTCGTCAAACCAGTTTTCAATCACTAAAACCCAACCAATTTTGACTTACAGGTAGTGAAAAATGTGTAAAAACCTTCAAGGGATCCAACGAGCTCGAAAAATTCAAAATCGGTTCAGTAGAACCTCCTTAAATCGGCAAAAACGCAAAAAAGGAGAAATCGTGGTAAGAATTCTCAAGCCAAACCGATTAAAAAACCAATTTTTCAAACATTTCGGAAAAAAGTCCTCTATCCTATGGTAAATCAAGCGAGGAACCCGGGAAAAATACCCAAAAAATTTTAAACCCTAGGCATCACCTTCAAAATTGAGTTTTTGCGTTTTTTCAAAAAATACCCTAACTATGCCAAATTGGACCCCTTAACCTTTTCCGATCGGATTGCCCGGACAATATGCACCAAGTTGGAGCAAACCACAAATTTTAGGACTAGTTTCATCAAAATCGGATCAGTGGTTCGATACGATGTCGTGGCGACAAAATCCGGTTTTCAATTTTCTGACTATTACAATAGTTCAATTTACTCGGTAAATACGAAAGTGAAAATACTTGACAAAGGAAAATGTTATGAAGACCTATACAAGCATAAATCGGACTTGAAAGGCTTTAAAAGCTTGAAAACACCAATATTCCTGCAAAAAACTTTCGAATGGCCTAAAAACACTTTGTTGCATTCAAAAAAGTTTTATTTGCATAAATAAAAATTATTAGTAATTAAAAAATTTAACTTTTTCAGGAGGCTAATTTTTAAAATTCGTTTTCTCAAGATACTGGATGGTGAAAATGCAAGTGATGATTAACAGTTGAATAAAAAATCACAGGCACAATGCTTCCATATTTTGGATAGGAAAATATTGAAGCAAATTCTAGGTTTTTTATATTATTTTGAACAATTCAGTCGGTAGTACGGGCGAAAAAAATCTGAAAATACTTCCATTTCCTCTCTGGACCTGAAAATTGAAGAAAAAATAGGGAAATCCTCCGCACTCGAGTGCTAGCCGATTTTCCGCGAATTCGGGAAAATTGTTTTTCCATCATTCACCCGCTGACAACGGTCTGGTGCCCTTTTCGATTTACACCTGAGGGAAGATTTACCGGTCGGTCACTTCCAGTTCGTTCGATTCAGAAGAAAATTAATGGTTTTTCCCCCAAGGGGAGGAAATCTGGTTGAATGGCTGCCATTTAGAAACCCCTACGGTTTCCCTAAACCGTCCGAAGAACTTGAAGATCCCCTTTTACCGAAGGAGTTCCTTTTTTTGCTCTCTGCTTGTTATTTTCTGTTTTTGTAGATGATTGGAAATAGTTTTCATGTCAATAGAACTTCTGGTACAAGATAATGCACTATAACATAATATGTTATTAATATTTTTTATTACTAATGTTATTACTATTACTAATTTTACTACTTATTACTATTACTATTATTATCACTATTACTTATTAGGTACTCATTAATCATTACTAATTACTCATTACTTATTACCTACTTGTTACTTATTACTTACTTACTTATTACTTATTATATATTACTATAACTATTACTTATTACTATTACTATTATTACTATTCGTATTACTAATAATATTATTAGTAAAAATATTTTTTTGTCTAACTGAAAAAAAGAAAAATGCCTAAACCCGATGAATTGATGATGCCAGATCCTGTGCGCCGAAAAATGCTAATTTAACTCTGAAAAGGTCAAAAACGCGATTTTCCTTTTACATTGGGATTTTACACACAATTAGGATTTTCATTTTTTTCCCACAAATTTGGGTGTAACAATTCTTAAAATTCAAATATTTTCAAAATTTGAGCGTAATTGCCTACATACAATTATTCAGAATCTTCGCTTGATCACCAATTAGGTACAGCATCAATAATTGAATAAATTCAATAAATTATTTCATAATTTTATCAATAATTCAATAAATTATTTCATAATTTTATCAATAATTCAATAAACCTTTTCATAATTTTATCAATAATTCAATAAATTATTTCATAATTTTATCAATAATTCAATAAATTATTTATTGAGCCATCAAATTACTAGCAAAAATGTCATATTTTTAATTTTTTATAATATCATGTTTTTAATTTTTTATAATTTAATTTTTATGATTTCATATTTTTAATTTTTTATAATTTATAATTTAATTTTTATCAATAATTTATCAATTTTTAATAATTTTATCAATAATCCTCATTATCAATATTTTTATTTGTTTCAAAATGATTTGTTCACTTGGGTAGATACCAACCTACTTTATATATCGACGGTGTAGAATCAATACTGCCCAATTCGTTTGCCATGCAATATATGGACGCGTGATTTGCCAAGTTGCCACCAATCCAAGTTTTGAGAAGTAGGCAACCCAGACGCCCCCAAAAAACACGATGCTTTGAATTGGGCAGTATTGCAGTTTCATCGTCGATATATTTATTTTTTTCCTTCAATAATGTATACCAATTAATTTTGTTTTTATTTCTAACGTTCATTTGACCGTCAGACCATCATTTCTCTGTTTTTTTTTTTTACACAAAACGTACCTAACTTCCACGTACCTACTCACAATCATTGTGAGTTGAATTACCATTATGGTTGAACTATTTTTTCGAAAATAGCTATCTCAAAAATTGTTTTTGCTCAAGTATGAATTAATGAAAAAGACAATCTGCGCATTGAGGCTCGAAAATACGAGTATCCCGAGATTTTCATTTCCCGTTTTCTATTTAAATCCTGCGCATAAGTTCAGTTGAAACGCAGATTATTTTGAAACCAGAAGCAAACCAAGGCTCGACTTTGGCCTTCGAGAAAGTCAAAACCCGGCCTATCAAAACGCAGAAGGTTCAGACGGCATTATGAATTCCACCACCTTGGCATTCAAAAACGATTTAAGTTTTATCTAGAATTTTTTTACAGTTTTTTGTCATATTTTAATAACTAACGCGTGTAGTCGAATTTTTCTTGGGAGGAAATATCAACTTTTTTCTCGATGCTGGTATTATTCAGTCTGAAGGCAATGTATCGGTTATAAAACATTATCGTCGCTTAATTTCTAACATGCGCTATCCAACATTTTGGCGAAAATGAGTTCGATACATATTTTTATGTAAAATCTCGCTCTCCGTGCGCTGAACTACTTAGTTTCTCCAAAAATCCGCTAGAAGTCGCTCAAAACCTAAAAAAACACATGTGCAATCTAAAATCTGCGACCCCTAAAAAAATGCTCACTAAAAAAAATAAAATAAAAATAAAAATGCGCTGAAATGTGCTATCTACCTGAAGTTATTAGTCGTCAAACCAGTTTTCAATCACCAAAAGCCAACTAATTTTGACTTATAGGTAGTGAAAAATGTATAAAAACCTTCAAGGAATCCAACAAGCTCAAAAAAATTCAAAATCGGTTCAGTAGAACTCCCTCAAATTGCCAAAATCGCGAAAAAGGAGAAATCGTGGTAAGAATTCTCAAACCAAACCAATTAAAAAACAAAATTGTCTAACATTTTCGGAAAAAACCGTCTATCCTATGGTAAATCAATCGAGGAAAAAATACTCAAAAAATTCTAAACCTACGACATCTCCTTCAAAATTGAGTTTTTACGTTTTTTTTTTCTCAAAAATATACCCTAACTATGCCAAATTGGACCCCTCAACCTTTTCCGATCGGATTGCCCGGACAATATGCACCAAGTTAGAGCAAACCACAACTTTGAAGACTAGTTTCATCAAAATCGGATCAGTGGTTGGTCCTAAAAGTTGTGGTTTGCTCTACCATTGACCATTACCTGGTTCCCTTAACTATCAAGTATTTTTCTAAATTTTGATTTTTTTCTATTTCATACATTATTAAATTTGTGCTTATTCAGTTCTCTCTACCCATGATATTTCCAAAATTGATTTCACGGGTAGCTCGTCTATGTGTTTCCATGTTGGTAAACAGAAGGGGGGTCTCTCAATTTTCGTACTTCCCGGCGCCCTACATTTGGCACTGGCTCCACAATAATTTGGCTCATCTCTCAGGTGGCGGCTATTTTGATCATATTACGAAACTCTTGAATCACGTGATGCGCAGAATCGAAAGGAGCTAAGTTCGAAATTTAGGTACCTAACATTCCCCTGAGAAAGTTTTTAACGATTTTTTCGGATTTAAGTATTGCTGAATCGACAAAAGTGAAAAAAAGTGGATAAATATGATGATAAAAACGATATTAATTAAAAACCCTTATTTCAGCGTTTTTGATAGTAAAGTGTAGGTAAATAACCTTAAAAAAAAAAAAATTAAAAAATCATCCAAAAATTAAAATTATATTTTATTCCTAAAAAAAATATGAGCGCCCGTTCAAAAAATATACAAAAGAAAAAATATTCCTCCTCAAAAACCGATAGAGTATTATAAAAGAAAAAAAACTTGGAAATTAAATAATAATTGAACTAAAATTGGATCTAAATGAAATTCTAAGCATTTCAGGCTTGGTTCCGAAAATAAATTAAATTTAAATGAATAAAGAGATGGATTAAAAAAACTCATTTTTATTGATAAAGAATAATAATTATTACTGCTAAATAGCCTCTTAAAAAAAATTTTTTTGCACAAAAAATAATTGATTATTTTGAGCATTTATTTGCGTCATGCTGATTGTAGGGAGCGAGGAAAATTGATAGCATTGAATTCGACAATTTCAATCAAATATTCTAGGAACAAGAAACCTTATTTCAATCTTTTTAATATTTAAGTGCCTATAACTAACCAAAAAAAATTTGAATAAATCTCCGGAAAATAAAAATTATATTTTATTCCTAAATAAATATATGTATTCAAAAAATAAACCCAAAAAATAAAAGATTACCTTCTCAAAAACCAATAAAGTATTAAAAAATCAAAAAAAAAAAGGTAAAGTTAAAAGTAATTAAAAATAAATGCTAATTAAAACAAAATTCAAAACATTATTCTCAAGCTTGGCTTCAAACATAATTTAATTTAAATAAATAAACAAATAAATAAATTGAAAGAGGTCGATAAATTCATTTTATTGTTAAACAATAATTAATTACTGCTGAGTAGCCTCTTTAAAAAAAAAGATTTTCACTCAAAACCAAAACAGTTGATTTTTTCAGCATTTATTCACGTCATCGATAGCCTTGAGTTCGACAATTTCGATTCCCAATTTTGATCACTTGACATTCAAACGGCTCAATAGCTTCGGCGCCATTTGTATTGGCCAAGTGGTTAACTGCGCCTTCGGTTAATTAAACCGCCATCGTGATAAGGCCGGTTATTGAAGTTGGCAATTGAAGACATTTGCGCCACGAGGGGTAAATAAATCGTCGTTCGAAAAAATGGTTAATTACGAAAATTGTTAATGACGAAAAAGTGGAATTGTAGATTACGAAAACTGAAGAACTTTAAATGAACTGTAAAAACAAACTTTCAGAACAAAATAAATCGACATGACATTCGAAAAAATCGTTAATTACAAAAAATGAAAATTGTAAATTGCAAAAACTGTAGAATCCAAACTTTAAATGAACTTTAAAAACAAAGTTTAAGACAAAATTGCAAAAAAGGCTACGAAAACTGTTCGAAAATGGAAATTACAAAAGTTATGAAACTATATTGGAAATAGGAGTGTACCTTTAGAGAAATATCATGGTAGTGTACGTAGGGACACTTTTTTTTCATTGTTCAATTTACCCATTGGAATTATTGGAAAACCAATTTCACTATCAACATTCTACCATTTTCGTGATTTTCGAGCGATTGTACAGCTCTGGCGATTTTTTTTCTGAACCTTCGAACCGATTTTGAATTTTGAGATTACAATACTTCGGGTTAGGTACTCTGTAAATATGGGAGTAAAATTGCGTTCACTGCGGTTGGTAAATTTTCAATGCCGTGAAAATAAACACTCGAGTACAGTATTAATTCTTCAAACAATCTCGAGGAATTTGTTTGAATGACATTGTTGACACGACGTTGATAAAACATTACTCTCTGATTGCTCCGAGATTTCCTCCTGCGATGTCCAGATTTTACCTTCTTTCCCAGAGATTCGGTTACCGACGTATTTTCGCTGAATATCGAAAAAAATATTTTTTGGGCTTTGTAAATTTATTGTAGACGATTTTTGTTTTATTACGAGAAAACCTGAAATAGTGAAAGTATTGATAATCATAATTAACTGGTTTATTATTCCGAAATAACATTTTATATTTTTGTTTCAGGTGAGTAACCTACTGCAAACTAAAAACATCGATCTGATCTTTCTGTATCTGTAAGTAAATTATCCACACACCCCACAAATGTAAGGCTCATCGTAAATTTCCCACATTTTCGGGCTGGAAATGAAAATTTAATATGCCTACTTAATAAATACCTAATAAATCTTATTTTTAATTTATTAATATTAAATAAAACATAATAGATATATTTTATAATATATTAATAATTAGTTGAAAAATTAATAATAATTAATTATAGTATTATTATAATATATTAATAATTAGTTAAAAAATTAAGAATAATTATTCTTATAATAATAAGTTAGGTACTAGTGCAAGTAAAGCCAAATTTTCTAGTGGTTGTGGTCTACTTAGATTACAATTTTCATTAAATATTGAAAATAAACCGAGGAATTCGTTAAATTTATTAATATTGGGTATTAGAAGGCTCAAATTTTCAACTCCTCGAAATTTTTTACATCAAATTTTCAAAATGCTTACGTACTAGCGTTAGAACAGTCAAATTTCGAGTCGTTGTCTACTTAAATTAAGATAAATTATGGAAATTAATTGGGTTTGTTAAATCCAATAGTATTGATTTTATAATATAATAAAAAATATATAATATTAAGCATATAAGATTATTAATAAACATATAATATTATTATATGTTTCGAATTTAGTTCATTAAAATTTTCTTCATCAAATTGCCAAAATCGGTACTCTAGTGCAAGTGAAGCCAAATTTTCGAGTGGTTGTGGTCTACTTAGATTGCAATCTTAATAAAATATGGAAAATAAATCGAGGAATTCGTTAAATTCATTAATATTGGGTACTAGATGGCTCGAATTTTCAACTCTTCAAAAATTTTTTACATCAAATTTTCAAAATTTGCTTCCAGCAGCTTAATTCACAGTCGAAGCTCGACGGAAGCGCATTTCGAAAACGCCCGTTTGCAGCTGTTGGTAATTGAGGGCATGGGAGAGGCCATTTCCATACAAACAGTACAACAACGGGGGATATGTGACACAGTCAGATAGTCCGTATCTCTTACCTAAAGATACGTTTCGCTTCAGTCGATGAACCCGCCCATTGTACGGCGGTTTACAAGCAAGTTGATAACGCGATAGCTGATAAGGCACGATGAATTATTACGGCCAAGGCTTCGCTCGGCAGGCCCTCATTTTCTAATCGGGAGTATTCGGCCGATTTGTACCGCCGGTGCATCGATTTTGTGTACCAATATTTCGAGAAGTTGACGAATTTCTTCCTTTAGGTGCCTTTTACTGGAATTTCCGCCGAAAAAATTTTGAGACAAATTTATACGGGAATCGACAATTTTTTGGTTGAAACCAGGCCCACAATGAAACGAAACGCCGTCAACCGCATTTTTCTATCTCAACTCGTTCCCAAGATACGATTTTTTAATTTTTTTTCAAAAAAACCACGTTTTGTTTCCAAAAACCCCGAATTTCTCCGGTTCAAAACAACTTTGCTCAACTTTTGAGGACATTTTTGGATTCAGCGTTAAATTTTCCATAAGTTTAGGGTAAATTCATGGTCAAAAACCATTCCCTATGTACCGCGATTGCGGTTCAAAGATAAGAAACACGGCCGTTTTGAACAAGGCTCACCGGTACTAATTTTTGACGTTTGAACCGCAATTGCGGTACATAGGAGGTAATTTTCGACCGTGAATGTCCACCAGGCTTATAGGAAATTTAACGCTGAATCCAAAAATGTCCTCATACGTTGAAAAAAGTTGTTTGAAATTTGAGAAAAATGAGATTTAATAAAACAGCCTGTTTTTTTCGAAGAAAAACATTGAAAAATTGCAATTTTCAAACTGGTTGTGGTAGGACATTGCGGTTGGCTGCATTTTTTCCATTTTTGGTCTAGTTTTTTTACAAGCTTAAACCCCCTCAGTTCGGATAGAAAAATATTTTTCTATCTAGATTATTCCATTTTCCTTCAAGAAATTGTTTTTTTGAACCGCAATTGCGGTAAGTAGGGATTGATTTTTGACCATGAATGTCCTCGAGGTTTATGGAAAATTCAACGCTGAATCCAAAAATGCCCTCAAAAGTTAAAAACAGTTGTTTTAAACCAGAGAAAAATGAAATTTTATAAAACCTGTTTTTTTTTTTTAAGAAAAAACTTTAAAAAATCGTATCTTGGAAACGGGTTGAGACAGAAAAATGCGGTTAACGGCGGTTTTTTCCATTTTTGGTCTAGTTTCACCCATTTTCTTACAACAAGTTTAGGACCCCCTCCCCCCCTCAGTTCGGATAGAAAAATATTTTGGAACAATCTCCATTTTCCTTATAGAAATTGTTTTTTGACGTTTGAACCGCAATTGCGGCACATAGCAGTTGATTTTTGACCATGAATGTCCACTAAACTTATAGAAAATTTAACGCTAAATCCAAAAATGTCTTCAAAAGTTAAAAAAAGTTGTTAAAAACTGGAGAAAAATGGAATTTTAGAAAACCTTTTTTTTAAGAAAAAACTTTAAAAAATCGTAACTTGGAAACGGGTTGAGTCAGAAATTTCGGTTAACGGCGGTTTTTTTCATTTTTGGTCTAGTTTTACCCATTTTCTTACAAGTTTAGGACCCTCCCCCCCTCAGTTCGGATAGAAAACTATTTTTCTATCTAGATTGTTCTATTTTCCTTCTGAAAATTTATTTTCATTTTTAACGTTTGAACCGCAATTGCGGTACTTCGGAGTTGATTTTTGACCATGAATGTCCTCAAGGTTTATAGAAAATTCAACGCTGAATCCAAAAATGTAGTCAAAAAGTGAAAAAGGTGGTTTTGAACCTGAGAAATTTGAGTTTTTATTATAAAAAATCTGGAAAAACTTTGAAAAATCGTAACTTGGAAACGGGTTGAGACAGAAAAATGCGGTTAACGGCGTTTTTTTCCATTTTCGGTCTAGATTTTATTTTTACGGTCTTTTCAAGTCTCTATTTTGTCGATAAATGTCTCCCTTCGGTATTGTCACTAGTAAAACTCGTCTAGTTTCGTCGACGAATTTCCGGGGCGACCAAAATCTTCCCCGTTCGCACCTCTGCTCCCCCCTCTCCCACTCTACTTTTCTATTTCTGAATCTGCCCGCGGTGGCAGAGTTTGATGGTTGGGAAGGGTCGATGAGCCAGAATGGCCTTACTGCAATGGCTAGATATAGAAAGCCGCTGGTGTTCAGTGAACACCTCGAATATGTTAGACGATAAATATGGTAACGATGCACCAAAAGCTCCTCTTATAACAGGAAATTCAAACCTGATTCCAATTATACCAATGACTTGGTGTCTAAACGTACAGAAAGTATGCATTTTTGCTTAAAAACGCTAAAAAAAGTTTTTTTCTCAAGAAAAAGGATGATTTTTGGCAATTTTTACATTCTAGAGTAAAAATTAAAAACACTAAAAATTATTTTTGAACAGATTCTAGCATAAAGCTCATTTCAGGGTCGAATGGGACCTACCGAAAAATTTTACCTAATAAGGAACCTGCTTCAAGTTATTATCTCAAAAAAGTTTCTTGCCGTTTTCGTCCCTTCGAAATTTTTTTATCGGATTCCCCAAAAAACATGCATCGAGTTGAAGCAAAATACAAATTTTAGCGTAAACCGCCTCAAAATCGGATCAGCGGTTCATTAGGAAGTGACATGTTCATTGGCTGAAAACTTTGACGGTTTCACTTCCGACCGAACCGCTGAACCGATTTTGATGAAACTAGTCCTAAAATTTGTGGTTTGCTCCAACTTGATGCATATTGTCCGGGGAATCCGATCGGAAAATGTTAAGTGGTCCGAATCGCAATTAGTAGGGTTCATTTTCGAAAAAACTCATTTTTGAAGGCGATGTCGTGGTTTTAGAATTTTTCGAGTATTTTCCCCAAGTTTCTCGCTTGATTTACCACTGGAAATGGTCTTTTTTTTTCGGAAAATATTCAAAAATTTGTTTTTAAATTGGTTTGGCTTCAATTTTCTTGATGCGACTTCTCCTTTTTTCACGTTTTTGCCGATTTGACGGAGTTCTACTGAACCGATTTTGGATTTTTTGAGCTCGTTGGATTCCTTGAAGGTTTTTACACATTTTTCACTCCCTATAAGTCAAAATTATTTAGGTTTTAGTGATCGAAAATAAAGGCAAACTTTTGACGTTTCAAAGAACTGCTTTAGACCCTCCAAAAAAATTCTAGAATTAAAACAAAAATTCTTTTGGTTAGCTTTTGATTTGGTACAAAACACGAAGAATCCGTGATTTTCTGCGACTCTCTAGGACCGAAAAAATGGAAAAACCCGACTTTTTGTAAAAAATCCAAGGCCTTGGCAAATTTTGAAAAAAGATTATTTTGACTTCTGTTTTTTGGCACAATTCTTCAGGTATTGATAAAAAAAATGAAATTTTACGTCTTTTCAGAATTTAGATCAGTATGGTCAATTTGAGGGGTAGTGATACGGCCAAAATCGCGTTTTTCGCAGTTTTCTCGTTTTTACGGCCGAAGTATGAGTTTTAGAGAAAAACTGGATTGAAAAGAAAATTTCGGGCGTTAAATTTCCTATTAGATGAACCCCATGCAAAACCCGTATTCGTCCGATTGACTTTCAAGACGGCGAGTTTGACATTCAGACAATGGACGTTGTGTAGGACGGAATTGAGTAGAGAGAAATTTATTTCGAGGTTGAGGCGTGTATTGATTGAATTTTTGATCGCTTATTACGATGGAATTTCTCTATTTTTTTCACAAATTTCGATTCCTACCAATCCATAATATTACAGTAGTATTGATCAAATTTTCGATAGCTCGATTCCGATGAAATTTCTCAATTCTTTCACAAATTTCGATCCCTACAAATTAATATACCTACATGTATTACCTATTTGTACTTTATTTTCGGCGATACAAGAAAATTATGCCGAGTCGCTTATCCACTTTTATTTATATTACAATTATTTATTTTTAATTGATTTATTAATTTTTAATTATTTATATTAACAAATTTATTTATATTTTATTATATTATTACAATATTTATACTATTTATATTTATTTATTTTTTATTTTTATTTATTTAAATATTTATACAATATTTATTACTATATTATTGTTACTATACTATTACTAGGCATATTATTTTATTTATATTTGTGCTATATTGTTTATTTATGTTATTACTGCTAAATTTTATTTTTCTTCTCCGCTCACTTCTCACTCAATTTCATAAAAAAAGGTGAGGTTCCTATGGAATGTCGGTATTGATCAAATTTTCGATAGCTCGATTCCGATGAAATTTCTCAATTCTTATGCAAATTTCGATCCCTACAAATCAATATACCTACTTGTATTACCTATTTGTACTTTATTTTCGGCGATACAAGATAATAATGCCGAGTCGCTTATCAACTTTATCAATGCTAAATTTAATTCTTCTCCTCCGCTCTCTTTTTTCTCAATTAAAAAAATAAAAGGCGAGATAAGGGAAGTGCGGACGGCGGCTCGGCCGGCGGACGGTCGATCACGCCCGGGCCGGCCGCATTCTCGGCGAGAGCGTCTCGGCCCATTAGTCCGAAGAAGTCGGCCCGGCCCCGCGATCCGATCTGGCAGTGGGACGGAGTTGAGGAGCGGAGCCGCTTCAGTCGACCGAAGGCGATCGCGCGGCGTGGGTGTGTGTCGCTCGTGGCCTCGATTGCCGTTTTTTGGTTTTTTCAATAACGAATAATTTTGAAAAAAAAAAATAGACTTGGTATTTTTTTCGACGATTTATTGCCAGTTCGCGTAGCAGGGAATCGCGTAGGAAATATATCGATGTGATCCAGTGCGTGCGCGGATCGATCACCGTATCGTACGAAGGTCACCTTATCCGCCGGATATGACTCAGTCGCGAAGATACGGCGTCTGCCACCTACCGCCTTTCCTCGTCACGACCGGTAAGTTGCCCTTATCAGTACGGTAAGGGTGATAAGAGATTTGACCCGGTTACCATGGCGATTGGCAAGCGGATTTTTCCGATTCGATTCGAAATTTAAAACGCCCAGAAAGGTCTAAAAACCTAATTTCATGGCTAAAACGGTCTAAAAATTGTTTTTTTTAGCGACGTTTCGATCAAGATTGACACTTGAACCGCAATGGTGGGGGTATGAATTGCATTTTTATCGTTGAAATGTTTTTGAAGGCATAAAAACCCCTTTTTCAGGCCGATTAGAGCAATTTATAGCTTTCATAGCTGTAATTTCTTGCTCAAAACCGTGTAGTCGATATAAAAAAAAGCCTAAAAACCCATTTTTAGGACTGAAACAGCACAAGAAGAGTTTTTCACGCAATGTTTCGGTTACTGGTTGTAGTTTTTAGTCTAAAAACATCATATTCGATATTAAAATAGCCATAAAACCTCATTTTTAGGATTAAAACTGCACAAAAAGAGTTTTATACGCAATTTTTCGGTTACTGGTTGTAGTTTTTAGTCTAAAAACATATCTTCGATATTAAAATAGCCATAAAACCTCATTTTTAGGACTAAAACTGCACAAAAAACGTTTTTTACGCAATTTTAGGCAATTTTTCGGTTACTGGTTGTAGTTTTTAGCCTAAAAACATCATAGTCGATATAAAAATAGCCTAAAAACCCCATTCCTAGGACTAAAACACCACAAAACGAGTTTTTTACGCAATTTCTGGCAATTTTTCGGTTACTAGTTGTGTTTTTCAGCCTAAAAACATTATAATCAATATAAAAATACCATAAAACCTCATTTTTAGGACTAAAACAGCACAAAAAGCGTTTTTTACGCTTTTTTTGGTTATTGGTTGTAGTTTTTAGCCTAAAAACATCATTGCCTATATTAAAATAGCCATAAAACCTCATTTTTAGGACAAAAACAGCACAAGAAGAGTTTTTACGCAATTTTTCGGTTACTGGTTGTAGTTTTTAGCCTAAAAACATCATTGTCTATATTAAAATAGCCATAAAACCTCATTTTTAGGACTGAAACAGCACAAAAAGAGTTTTTTAGCTCAATTTTTGGAAATTTTTCGGTTACGAGTTGTATTTTTCAGCCTAAAAACATTATAGACAACATTATAAACCGCTTATGGCAATTGTTCTCTTTCTTCGTGTAATTTTTAGGCTTAAAAACCTGTTTTTGTTGTAAAAATAGCCTAAGCGCCCATTTTTAGGAGTAAAACAGTCTTTAATAAGATTTCTTGGAGGCTTATGGCAATTTTTTAGTCCACAGCTACAGTTTTTAGCCTAAAATCCTCCAAGAAGATAAGAGAGTAGCCTAAAACCCTAATTTTATTATTAAAACAGCCATTGGAGTTTTTTAGGCGCTATTTCGCTTCATTGCTCTAGATTTTAGCCCAAAAGCCTTTGTTTTTAGTAAAAGTAGCCTAAAAACCTATTTTTTGGGCTAAAGCTGCTCATATCAGTAGTTTTAGCCTAAAAATCCCTTGTAGTGGATACCGGAAGACCTGAAAAATGTCTGAAAACTTATTTTCAAGGCACACAAATGATCGCAAAAATGTCAAAATCCCCTCGAATTTTTTCCGCCTCTGAAAAATCCCCCCGAAAAAAAAATTCGAGAATCGGCTAGAAAGCGCAACGTTGCGCCACCGCTAAACCGCCGGGACCTAAACAAATTTCAACCGCCGGCTCTCCCGTCGAAAGCGGCGGAGAGGAGAAAATGGCGGAGGAAATGGGAGCCGATCGTGACTGCACGCTCAGCTGGAAAGTGATCCATTGTCTCGCGGAGGGCCGCCAATCTCGGCGGACCATCCGTCTTACCGTGGCAAAGGTGAGCCGCCGGTTTTTCCCCGAGAAGAAATCGCCGGGTAACGCGCGGTACTTCCAAAATCCCAAAAGGGCGGTCGTCGATTAAAAAAAAAAAATTGGAAAATCCGTTTTTCCCCAAAATCCGTTTCTTCGAAAGTGAGTACGATTTTTTGTTTCGATCCGAACGAATTAGTTTTCCGAAAATTGAAATCGGGGCGTGAAAATTCGATAAAACTTTGTACCACCCGATAGTAGGACGTCACAAATGACGCACTTGTCAATGAGAATTTCCTACCGACGTACACACACGTGCGCGCATGAATGACTTGCAAACAGTCGATTATTCGATCGTAACTACGCAACAGTTCAATGAATCTGACGAGGAAAATGGGTACATCGACTATTACGATGTCGCCGAAGACAATCGCAATATCACGACAATGCCCTACCTTCCATTGTTCGGTGTGTTGGCAATTCCTCATTATCCTTATCAACGTCCTTTCGCGAATTTGTCAAATTCGGATTGTTTCAATCGTGCTATCTACTCAAATATTAGATTGGCCGAATTTCCGCCAATTTCCGAATATTAATTATCAATTAATTAATTTTAATAATTAATAATTTTGATTATTAATTATAATCAATAATTATAATTAATAATTATAATAATGATTATAATTAATAATTATTAATAATTAATAATTTTTATTAATAATTATAATTAATTATTATAATTAATAATTATAATTAATACTTATGATTAATAATTATGATTAATAATTATAATTAGTAATTATAATTAATAATTATAATTAATCATTATTAGTAATTATAATTAATGATTATAATTAATAATTATTAACAATTATAATAATGAATATAATTAATTATTATAATTAATGATTATAATTATTTATTGTAATTAATAATTATCGAGGGTAATACCTATAATATTATATTATAATCTTCAATATATCTCTAATACCTATTCTTGTCTTTAATTATATAATTCCATTCTGTACTAAGGTATAGGACGATCTTATTCACGGGCTATTCATTACCGCCATTCAAGGTTATCGGGCTGCATGTACCATAAATAATGAACCCCCGGGGGGGGGGGTCGATAGAAAAAAAGCCGCTCCTTCTTTCGGCGTCCGTCAACTTTTCGAAAAGCTATTCATACGAGATGAACATTTCAATGGCTCCCCCCCTTCGACATGAAGTCCGAGTTTTTGTTCCCCGGCTTCCCGTTCCCGCCAGTCACGAAAATGAATCATCGGCTCGTTCAAAACTTGAGTTCCTCATTCTGGAAAAAATCCATTGTCGCCGTATTCTTTTGTGGGCCGAGAAGATTCGTCTCGGGATTCCCGCTTTTTACGCATCATCTCCACTCGTTTGTGGGTGCAGTCGGTATAGAATTTTTTTTTTTTTTTGGTTGTTATAAGACTTATGTAAAATTTGCTTGTTGCGCTTTCGGATTTTGCATTTTAGTCTCGAGTTTGTGAAAATTGATTTCGGGCAGGAAGGGCGCAATATTTTCGAAAAAACCATCTGTCAGTTTTTTCTGTGTTGGCCCACCTGTGGCAAAAGCTGGGGCGTATTTTTTCAAATCATTTTTCACCTGTACTCTCTTCACTTTGAACTTTTCGATCAAATTACCGTTTTTTTGCTTCCATATTTGGTTGATTCCTAAACGACTGTCAATTTCTTGAACCACATCTAAAAAATTATGTTGAAAAAATGCCAAGAAAAAATCTAAGAAATATAACAATTTTCAAAATTTCAGCCTTTTATGAAAAAATATCTTTAAGAACCTTAAAAATATCCAAAAACATAACAGTTTTTAATATTTCAGCCTTTGCTGAAAAATATCTAAAAAATATCTCTAAAAAAACCTAAAAAATATCCAAAAACGTATCAATTTTCAAAATTGCAACCTTTTATAAAAAAATATCTTTAAAAAACTAACAATATCCAAAAACATAACCGATTTCAATATTTCAGCCTTTGCTGAAAAATGTCTTTAAAAAAATACCAAAAAATATCGAAAAACAACAATTTTCAACATTTCAACCTTTGCTGAAAAATATCTTTAAAAACCTAAAAAAGATCCAAAAAAATAGCAGTTTTCAATACTCCAGCCTTTGCTGAAAAATATACAAAAAATATCTTGAAAAAAAAAACCTAAAAAATATCCAAAAACGCATCGATTTTCAAAATTTCAGCCTTTGCTGAAAATATCTGAAAAAAAAACCTAAAAAATGTCCAAAAACATAGCAGTTTTCAATATTTCAGCCCTTGCTGAAAAATATACAAAAAATATCTTTAAAAAAAAAATAAAAAATATCCAAAAACGTAACATTTTTCAAAATTTTAGCCTGTGCTGGAAAAAACGGAAAAAAACCTAAATTATGCCCAAAAACATAACAATTTTCAAAATTTCAGCATTTGCTGAAAAATAACTTTGAAAAAAAAACCTAAAAAATGTCCAAAACTAAACAATTTTCAAAATTTCAGCGTTTGCTGAAAAATATCTTTAAAAAAACCTAAAAATTGTCCAAATACATAACTATTTTCAAAATTTCAGCCTTCGCTGAAAAATATCTTAAAAAAAACCCTAAAAAATGTCCAAAAGTATAACAATTTTCAAAATTTCAGCCTTTGCTGTTCATGATTTAACTATAGGCCTTAAAATCAGTTAAAAATTAGGTACAATGAAATATGGAAGTACTTAGTGTTATCTAGCGCGTTTACACGGGGCGGTCGACTCTTCTGAGTTGCCCCACGTGTGTCCATAACAACGCGTGTATCTGGGTCGTTCACCGCGTCGAAAGAAAACATCTTTTGTCCGACATTTCTTCACATGGAGCAGGTGAAACTTGTACAGGAAAAATTCCAGTCGGGACTCGAAATGTGACGATTCGTCGAAAGAATTCTGTACAGCTTCTTTGTGGCTCGGCTTTTTGTGGATTTCCAAAGAAATGCCATTGAAAGAAACCGTTTTTTCGATTGGTTACCGTCGTTCGCAGGACATGTGTTAACACGATTTTGATTTCCGAGAATTTTTCGTACTGCCAGATAGTACAGAGGCTTGCTTGAGTAGGTGACACACAATACTTCCGTATTTTGACAGGTACAGAACAAGCTTTTATTGATTTTGGCCCACAACTTTAAATAAGGATGCATTCTGTTCATCACTGTTTTTCCCAAAAAAAAACCCACTATTATAAATGATAATTTTTCGAAGTTTCGGTCGCTTCCATTTTTTTCTCATAGTTGAAGTTCCGGCAGTTTCCAGTTCTGTTGCACGTGTCGGTTCGTTGAGCTGAGGGCGTGAAACTCCGTTTATAGGCGGACATTAGCTATTTTTAAACGCTAAACACATGTTCAGCTCGTTCTAATCCGTGTAACCTACCGGGGGGTCCGCCGAAAAATTGCACTTTTTTTACTGAAATAAATGTACGAAATTGCACTTTCAACTTCTTATAGGAGAAGGGACGTTTTAAGATTAAAATATTAGGTATATAAAAAGTCTTATCTTGGTATAAAAAGGAAATTTTATAAGAAATCCTCGAAAATTAGTCTAAGCGTCTTAATAGATAGGCCACAACTGGAAAATTCTGCTTTTTGGAAAAATTAGTAAATTTTACCCTGTTAACATGGAAGTAATAACTCATTTTGGCGATTGCAAAGCTTTATAACTGAAAAATACCAAAACATCGAAAAATAACTCATTTTCTGGAATTGCCACCCTCGGGAATATCCTTGGCGGGACATTTAGAGCAGGACATCCAGCGCAGGACCTCTTTCAGGACATTCAGGATCGTCGACAGGTCATAATAGATAGGCCACAACTGGAAAATTCTGCTTTTTGGGAACATTAGTAAATTTTACCCTGTTAACATGGAAGTAATGACTCATTTTGGCGATTGCCAAGCTTTATAACTGAAAAATACAACGAAAAATGCCGAAACATTGAAAAATAACTCATTTTCTGGAATTGCCACCCTCGGGAATATCCTTGGCAGGACATTTAGCGTAGGACATCCAGCGGAGGACCTCTTTCAGGACATTCAGGACCTTCTTTATCGCGGTCCGGGGCCGATTTCCGCGGCGGACCGGTCCACAAAGAAAATTCCCTCACAATAGACACTCGATAAGCTTTTGTACGAGGGACGTGCGGCATTAGGTCCTTTCGCCCTTGAAGTTTCCGCGCGGTAACAGCTGAGCCGGGCGGGAGCTAAGCCGCCCGGGCGGACGTGACTTCACTTGTTGATACGAGTACGTGCTCTTGGAAGTTTCCGCCGAACTCGCGCCAACGACTTACGGCATTTCCAAAGTGAATATAGAATATAGGTGGAGCCACTGTCGGTGCGGTGCTGTTAGTTCAGTAGCGGCCGCCAGGCTCGCATGGGCGTCAAAAGCCTGCGTCATAGAAGATGGTAATGCTCGACGGTGGCGCGCCTAGCGGCCGATGGCGCATGATCGTCCAGCTGTCTCCTGTGTGTTCCTAATGGGGGCCCCTGGCTTGTCCAACAAAAACTATTTTTGTCTCGAAAACTGTTGGGTTATCGGCATTTTCTCACATAATCTCATTTATTCTCGATTAAATTTTGTATCGATTGGTGGCTGCCGGAAAATTATCGGTTGATCCGTTCAAAAGCTATGGTGGATTGAAACGGTAGTGTTGTTGATTTTTCTCGATTCGGCTCGGCATCGATTGACCTTGAAGTGAAACTTGCCTAGGTAGTTACCTTACAGTGTTGCCAAGTTGGGGGTTTTCTCCCCAACTTTGTGGGTTTTCTCTCCGCCAGAGGGGGATTTTGGGGGTTTTTGTGGAAGTTGTGCTAGGTGTAACGTCGATTTTAAGACCAAGAACGCTAAAATCGGTTCATTTTTCGTGCCTAAAAGGGAGACTAGTTCGAAACTATTGAAAACTATATTCTAAAAAATATAACAAACATAACGCTTCATAACCTCACCCTGCTGACATCTTGAGCCCACTCTTGCGGCATCTAGTGAAATCTAATAAGTAGGTAACGTAACATCGACATACGCCCTTTTTTTTTGTTTTAACGACCAAAGTTACGCGTACCCCGTATTTGCAAAAAAATTAAAAATTGACTCGAATTGTTTATAATGTTTTGGCTATTTAATTTCAAATTATTAAAATATTGGTCTTCAAAAAAAATTTCTGATTTTTGAAATTCATTTTTGGTAGCTTAAAAAACATTCAAAATATGCCTATATAACGCTTACCTGTAACAATGTTTTGCACTTTTTCAAAATGCAATCATGCTCGGCATGTTTTATGCAGTTTCGTCGACCGGTTCGGCCTTGGCATTGACTTCGGCTACCTACCGATGCCGCTCGACTGTCACTTTAACGACCTGTTTAAAATGATCGATCCGCCGACCTTGAGCTTGTCGGAATGGGTTAGGTTATAAAATATAATTTCGATATAAAATGAAATCAAATTAGAATTCCCACCCTTAAATTTTGGTTAAAATTTTGGCAGAGGATTACAGGCCTATAGTTAGGTATTTAGGTGAAACAGGAAATTAAAAATTTTAAAATCAAACAAAATCTTTCAAAATTAATCAAAATTTTTTTAAGGATCTTTCCATCCCAAAATTTTTTTCAATTTTGAAAAATAGGCGCCCAATTTAATTTAAACGCTCGCTTTAAATAAGATTATCGGACTTACAGATCTAAGCCTCAATGGATCTAAGTGCTTTCCTATGTCAGTGAAATCTGCCTAATGTCAAATCGCCTCGTTAGCGAAACGATCGGAGAAAGTTGGCGAACTTGTTCCGGCCGACTATCGAAAGGCCTAATAAATCTATCGATTTTATAATACCCGGCGAATAATAATCGGACCGGCTCGATTATCGTTATTAGCGTGAGTTACGCGCGTTTTCACATTTTACGCAATTTTTTCCCATCCGGGCCGTACGAATTGGACCACTCGGTTTTTTAGTAGATCAGTCAAATCTGGGCGGTTATTTTTGACAAGTTTTTTTTTTTACGCAATGAATTTGAACGTACACTGAGGTAGGCAGGTACGTAGTCCGAAATTTCGAGGTAATAAATTTCCCCACTTTTCCAAAGGGTCGTCTGAAAATTTTTGCCCGGGGCAGTTTTTCCCGTTTATCTCCCCCTAGGACTTTTGCTGGAGGATTGCCGATTTTTTCCAAGGTTCAACTGCCTAAATACAAATAAAAAATATTTTTTCCGAATTTTCAAAATTTTTTTAGAAGCTACGAACGATTATTTTTGTGGATTCGAAAAACCAGGTTTGAAAGCACCTTTTGGCTCAAAAACTCAATTAATTTGAACGTTTAAGGGGTCAAAAATGTTCAGCAGACTCTGACGAATCCAACGAGCTCCCAAAAATTCAAATTCGATAACGGGAACCCTCCGAAAATTGCAAAAAACCAAAAAAGAGGAAATCCCGATCGAATTTTTAGCGCCCCCGAACGGCCTGGAAAAAGTTTATCGGAAAATTCGCCTATCCTACGGTAAATGACGCGAAAAAAACGTAAAAAATACTCGAAAAATTCCGAAATGATTTCTTCGCGATCAAAACCTTAACTTTTCATTTTCTTTACTCAAACAAAGTCTATTGAACGCCAGAAAATCATAATATACTACTTATTATGCTATCTCACCCACCTACCCATACCCATTTTCACTCATCGAGCCCAGCTCAACAACCCAAAAATCGGCAAAATTCGGTGATAATGCTCGCTTCAGCTATACATTTTGGAATATTAAATTTTTTATATCAAAATATTGATTTCAAGGTATTCCCTACAAAATCGTCTAACGCATTTAATATTTAAAAAAAATTAATTTCCATAACCTTCGACAAAATCGGACGAAAATTAGAACCTTTAATTAGAACCCGAGTCAACAGTTGAACTTGGAACGGAATAGGAGTTTAATTTTAACGCAGACGAGCGTCGGGCGAATTCCACCGTGCGGATCTAACTAAAAACGAGGTGTTGCGCTAATTTTAAATCAAACATTTAGCTCGAAAGTCGTAAATTTTCCCTTCAAGAGCTGTCAACATTTTTGTTGATATTGTCGAATCAGAACTCTCTGATTGCGTATGTACGCTAGTATTTATTTAGTTTCGCGTTCGCTGGAATTTTCCTGTCGTATTTTTCTTCTTTTTTTGGTTTGTAGGCCAGAGAATTGCGCCAGTTCGGGCGAAAACTTGTTTTCCGGACTCAGAAACGTATCGATAATATAATCGATAATTTCGACGTTATATTATAACAATGACATTAACATTTGAATAATCGATAATATCTATTATCGTATCGATAATATAATCGATAATATCTATTATCGTATCGATAATATAATCGATAATATCTATTATCGTATCGATAATATAATTGATAATATCGATGTTATGTTATAACAATGACGTTAACATTTGAATTTTTTCCGATATCGTTATTTACTCATTTCTCCGTTGCGTACTGCGTATCGGGGTGAAAATCGGAAAGGGAAGTCGTGTCGGTTGAACACACTACTCAAATTAAGGCGTCGCCCCGATCTGACCTTGAAAAGGCTGACCTTCCGTGCCGGCCCTTTCGTGATTGCATTTAATTGGCCATCGACCCGCGGAGATACGACGCCGGTGAGACGCCGCTGATGAATAGTAGGTAACCATAGCCATGCACCATAATTATCCAAATGTTTACCTCCGAAGACTTCGGTCCTTCTTACTCGGGCTCGTTAGTTCAACGATTGCCGATAGGTGCGCGATTGCGGCTCGGCTTATCGACAAATTCATTAATGAGCGACGTGGCATGAATGAATCACGTGAATTCCGGCATGCGTTCACTTTGAGCTGCTTTTTGTAAAAATTTCAACATATCGATAAAATCATTCTGAATTTTTTCATTTGGGTAGTGGGGTTGTGGTTGCGGTGGCGTTGTTCGTTTGTGGCGTTTTTTGAAATATTGATAACTCAATTATCTTAATTGCTCTATTATCGATAGTATAATATCGATATTTATCGATAATAGAACATCGATATTTATCGATAGTAGAACATCGATATTTGTCGATAGTATAATATCGATTTCACTGGGACAACAAATAAAAGCGGCCAAATTATTCTCTAATATAGATAACTCAATTATTGTAATTGAGCAATATCAATAGTATAATATCGATTTACTGGTATGACCAATTGATGTACAATAGTGAATCGCACGTGGCGGGTTCGGTACCGTGATCGATAATTGGTAGTTCAGTACTTGGATCAAAAAGCCGAGAGAGTTCGAGCATTAATGGTCGAGCAGACCTAGTAAGAAGGTCGCCACATCACTCCCCCTCCTAGAAAAAATTGAATTTAAGAGGCCGATTATGGTTGGCTTGTTGAGGTCATGTTGAGACAGGGATGCCGTATCGATTATCGGAAGCAAAATATCGATGCATAAATATCGAGGGGGAAATATCGATAGCGATTATATCGATATCCCATCCCTAATCTGGTGTCGAATGATTCTCCATTTTTTAGGAACCCCTCCCCCCCGTACGGCGTCCTCCCCACTCCTCAGCCAACGCCACCTCAATCAGTCCACCGCTTGGCGACTAGCAATATTTCCAAAAGCATCCGTTCTTTCTGACTGTCCCAATACATCTCCGAAGTATTTTTGTCTTTTTTCGAATTTGCCACCCTAAAAAAATGGTACCTTGTCATCTCCCAAACGCATAGGCGAACATGCGCATCTAGCGGTCGCTTTGGTACCAAACATTTCTATGGATAACTCGGTGGATGGCGCATCTCAGAAGCCTCGGGCAATTTGACTCAAGGGTTCGGACGGGATAACGGTCGTTAAATAATGTGTCTGTCGGTCGGATATCCCATGTAATGATGTCCCATTAAGAAACTCACGAAGGGCAGCCTTTCTCTGTGCCCTTATTAGGGGCTTCTATTTTCGGCATTTCAGTACATACCCTGGGATGAAAGATATTTTTTCTCAATTTTTCCCAATACCAACCGCACCGTACTTTATCTCAAATACGTATATTGAATTTTATGAAAATTTTTGTATCGAGGAAAATTTCGGCTTTCCCCGGATCTTTTCAAAACAGGCTTCTGATGGCCTATAGATCTTATGGCTTCAAATTGAACAAAATTCCATTTTTTTCAATGTCATTATTAGTCATGTATGACTGTTCCCACCGCCCATTTTTAGGCTGAATTTTTGTGAACAACTGCTCGTCGCTTAAATGCTTTTCTCCCGTCGTTCCTCAATCCAGAAATCGACCCTTTCCTTATTAGGTTTTTGAGCGTGTCACAATTTTAAGGGCCACTTTGCCATAATTCGATTGCCGGATGACGCCGTCAGTCTTGGGTTTCCTCCACCCTAAAAAACGAGTCACTCTTGTCTTATTTAGTGAGTCATTTATTCGTGGATGACAACTAACGCGATTAGGGAACAAGTGCTTTTGACTTATTCGAACATTTCCTCCGAGATATGTCAGTAACCTGTCCGATTAACGAGTTTCGATAGAATATTCGAATCAAGCCGGTACGTCAGCTGCCGACAGATATCGGGCGTAAAATGAATAATGACAGATAGCAATATTGAGAAGATCTCGATCTTTGACAAGTTCAGTGATGGAGCTCGTAATTCGAATCCTCCAATAAAGAAGATAAAACGAGGATCGAATTTATTACCAATTGGTGGAGATAAATTTACGAGTGCGAAACCTCAACGATTCTGCGAATTAGGAAATTCCCGCTCAATCGGCAATCAAAGTTCAAAGATGAGAATGTTAATAGCATGCCAGACGAGACAATTATACAAATTCCCTCCTGGAAGTTGAAAATTCCCCTCGGTTCTCTCAACAACTTTGAATTTTGAGAGATTTTCATTGATTGCTTTTAAACAAAGAGCGACGACTTCCTAATTATTGCAATTTGAGGATTTTCGGATGAAAATAATTGTTTTAGAACTAAAGATTCCAACAGGTGGCTTGGTGCGTTTTTCTTCTGCGGAACGAACGACCGAGAGGCTTGACCAAGCTTCAGGGAGGCTGCGGAACGAACGACCGAGAGTCGCGGGCAAGTGCCCGGGAGGCAGGCTGCGGTGAGAACGACCGACAGTTGGGGGCAAGCGTTAGGGAGGCAGGCTGCTGTGAGAACGACCGAGAGTTGCGGGCAAGTGTCCGGGAGGCAGGCTGCGGTGCGAACGACAGAGAGTTGCGGGCAAGTGTCTGGGAGGCAGGCTGCGGTGCGAACGACAGAGAGTTGCGGGCAAGTGTCCGGGAGGCAGGCTGCGGTGCGAACGGCCAAGAGTTTTGGGCGAGTGTCCGGGAGGCAGGCTGCTGTCCGAACGACCAAGAGTTGCGGGCAAGTGTCCGGGAGGCAGGCTGTGTGGTGAACGACCGAATGGCGCGGGCAAGCGGCACGGAGGCAGGCTGTGGGGTAAACCACCTAGAGGCGCGGGCAAGTGTCCGGGAGGCAGGCTGCGGTGCGAACGACCGAGAGTTGCGGGCAAGTATCCGGTGGGAAATACTGGGGTATCATATGAAAAAAGAGCGGATGCTCCTCTCGAGAACGTAGGCTTGAGGCGACACGTCAGCTGATCGACTCCCGCGCTAGTACCGCGAGTTGCCGCTAGGCTGCGGGAGATGTATGCGCTTATCCCCTCTACCTCTCCCTACTCCCATAAGCAACACTGATCATTTCGAGAGATGTTTTAGAAAAATTCCCTTTCGTCTTCCTGTCTCCGAAAATGCCCCAAATCCCCCATAGTTTTCACTTCTTCCGGCAAAATTGTCTATCAACATCATTTAAATCGCGGTCAGAACAGGTCGAGAGATGGTCAAGTGCAAAAAACGGATTACCTGCAAATATCAAAGACTTGCGTTCGCTAACGAAATCGCCGGCACAACTCGATCCGATCCCGGGCTAATCGCAATAATAACAGACCTCCGTCGATGAAAAAATCGGCGCCGGCGCCAAGCCAGCCTGCGAAAATTGGGCCCGCGGCTAAGTCGGTCATGGAAGACACGAGATGTTTCGCCAATCGACGAAACGATCGGGTTTTTGCTCAGAGCTAAGACATTAGAAAGTTGTTTAAAAAACATTCCATTTTGCAACCGGAGATATCTGCTATTATATCGTTTGAGCGTAATCAGCATCGATCCATTTCTTCGATCGGCAAAAAATGAATAACTGCAGTTGCAGTTAGTATCTTACCTATTGTGTTTGTGCTGCCGGAATAGGTAGGTATGCCCAAGAAATTGTACCAGAATTTCCGGAATTTTCGCTTTACGCCAACGCGCGTTTTTGTCGTTGATCAATTCCAGAAAAGATTTTCTAATCTTCCTAATTTCAATTCCTCGGCTGAGAATCGAATGTTTTGAGTCACTCGTCGGCCTCAAGGCCACAACATGAACCGAACTGACGGTTTTATCTCGACGGATGCGATCTGGCGCCTTCCGCGAAAGGAAAACAAAAAAATAAGAGGGGAAAAAACTCGTTACGACATTCGACTTGTGAGCGATTAGAGTCCTTATATTTACAAACACGTAATTTATTGAATGTCCTTGGCCAATGATAGGTAAGTGCCGTATTTGTTGACACCTCACGTCCCGATGCATTATGCAGAGTCGATTGCAGTCTACTCGAATGCAATTGAACCGACGTCGTTAATCAAGCAGTTTCGAACAGGTTTCGTATACTGCAATAATCTACCTACTCCAGAGACCAAATTGTTTCTTGGGGATAGCCCAAAAATTGGGATTTTGCTCTCATAGTCGAGAAATAAAATCAAACATTCGCTGAAAATTCAGCAATAAAAACAACATGAAGAAATCAACTATGGATATGAAATGAGAAAATTATAAAGGAATGAGCAATTTTAAATGACATTTGAAATGAAATACGAAATGACATTTGAAGTGAAATTTGAGATGACATTGTAAATGACATTTGAAATGAGAGTTAAAATGAAATATGGGATGACATTCAAAATGAAATGAATTGTGAAATGACATTCGAGATGAAATTTGAAATGAAAATGACATTTGAAGTGAAATTTGAGATGTCATTGTAAATGACAGTTGAAATGAAATTGGAAATGACTTTTGTAATGAGAGTTGAAATGAAATATGGTATGACATTCAAAATGAAATGAAATGTGAAATTTGAAATGAAATATGGAATGACATTTGAAATGAAATTCGAGATTACATTCGAAACGTAAAATAAAATGACGTTTGAGAGAAAATTTGAAATAAAATATGAATTGATTTTGAGATGAAATTTGAAATTACATTCGAAATGAAAAATAAAATGACATTTGGGAGAAAATTCGAAATGAAATGTAAAATGACGTTTGGGTGAAATCGAAATGATATTTGTCATGAATTGTGAAGTGACATTCGAAATGAGATTTGAAATGAAACGTTGGATGACATTTGAAATGGAAAATGAAATGTCATTTGAGATGAAATTTGAAAAGAAATGCGATATGAAATTTGATATGAAGTTTTAAACGAATTATGGAATGACTTTTGAGATGAAATATGAAATGACATTTGACATGAAATAAGATAGGGAATTTGAAATGTACTGTGGAATGGAAATGAAGAAGAATATGATATGGAATATTACATGGAATATAAAATGACATTTGAAATTGAATATGAAATGATTGAAAAAAAAATATAATAATACAAAGGCTAGGGTATACGCTAGAATTTCGCACCCCATTTTTCTGGTTGTCCAAAAAGCAGCCTAAATTTTGGTTAAAAATCCCACCCTTTTTCACTAGACATCTTTCGAAAAAATTGACAATTTTATTCATTTAGAAAGACTTGCTCCAGTCTATCGTCTTTGTAAGCTGTAAAAACCCGTAAAAAAGTGTTTCCAGCGCGATGATGCAAGTCGTAAAAAAGTATTGCCATCCCGGTCTTGACGGTTGATATTAAGAGCTTTAATTTACTCGCCGACGGTACCTTTTATTAAGGACGCTTTATTTGATGGGAATTCGTCGCGAGAAATACAAAGGAGGTCGTGAGACAGTGAAAATTAAGGTGAAAGAGACAAGCGTTCTAATGAGAGAGAATGTCTCCCCCGTGTACAATTCTGAGGAAACCAGCGCTCTGCGTGAAACGAAAAAAAGTAGGTATTTTTTTAGGAGATGCAAGTTCGGGCTGAATTTAAAATCTTACCAATTTACAGGTTCTTATTTTGTGCAAAAACAAAAAATTGACGGACGAAATTTTTCTCTTTTAATCAAAAAGTACAATGAATGCCAACCACGGTCCCCAGTACCGAAGATCTCCCGAGCAAAGCGCCAACTTCAATAAACTGCTCCAGTAAAAAAAAATTTTTTTAATTACTTAGGTAAGTTTTCTTTATACAAATATTGGTTAAAAACAGTTATAATAACGGCACCACCATTTTAAGCATACACTTTCGGGGCGCTTCTCCAACAGCTCTAACCCTTTTTGCCTCTCCACAGTCGACATCCGAATCCCGACAGACCAACGACGTCTATCAAGTCGACCCGGCGGACAGATTTTACGACATTCTCCTTTTACACGGCTCGGCCGATGCTTCTCTCTCTTTTTCATCCCCTGCCCCCCTCTCCGTTTCTGCCGCTAACACAACACAAATGACTCGAACTCAATGACCCTCCAACCTCCTTCCCGAATAACAACCGATAGATTGTCAGATCTCGTACGGAAAGGGTTGTCGACCTCATTGTCGAAAGTGGAAGAGATTGGCAGCACTGAAACATGAGCCCGCCGATGTAGTTCCGCATTGGCCGCTTGGCTCGTTGGTCATCTTGTCGGAGAAACTCGGCAAACTACATTGTGAACCTAAACATGTTTTGGTGAACGACATGTTTGTCGCTTCTCAACATATTTCATACCTAAATACTGCCGTGCTTATCAAGAGTGCTGTAACTCTTGACGGTAATAAACCATTGGTAGGGTCAAAGCTCACCAGAAACAGTTGTTTTCCCTTCAAAATCGTATGGTCGATTCTCAGAAAAAGGGCAATTTTCAGCGTCAGTGATTTCCGAAAATCCACATGCTTCAAACTACATTTTTTGCGGTATTCACTCGTTCCCCTGGCAAACAAACAGTTTAAGCGGATTTTGAGAGGTCGAACTCTATTTTGGAGCCGGAAATGCGAAATTTCAATTTTCATACTGCCACGGGACTGACAATGCTAAGGGTTAGAGTGAAAATTCTTGGTTAAGATGCATGAATTTAATGAAAGTATGACCTAATGAAAGAACATGAAAGATTATAGAAAATATAAATTTCAAGTTAACAGTCTTAGTTAGAGTAGGAAAGGTAGCAATTGCACGAAATAGCTCAGGTGCAGCCAAAAAAGTTACAGCCACAATTTACTTTCAATTTTTTCCAAGATTCCTGAAACCACAAAGAATTTGATCAACTCATGCCCATAAATAAGGTTGGTACGTCTTTTACCAACCTTTTTACCAATTATTTTTATGGCCAGTCTATCGGATCGATCATACTTCCACGGGACTGAGAGCAATAGCTGCATGGTACTGACATTTTGCAATTCAAACCTCTCCACCACCGACTTAATGAATCATTATATGATTATACCATATTATGGTAATAAATGAAACATGCTTTTAGAAGGAAAAGGCCCTGCGACAACATAAAATAAAAGCAAAATTTTTCATGCCAATATTTTTTTTCCAAGAGTTTTTGCCGCACATTTATCAGTCACAGCTGCCACAACAACTTTACCGCGCAAAACTTCCCAGTGTTGTTTGATTAGCGCGGGGGATATTTTATGCATTGATCCATGGTACTAACTGATTTGTCCGATTCAAAGTTTCAGTATAGTACCTACTTGGAGACCTTTGAAAATAACAGGTGGAGGTACATTATACAAGATTTAAGGCTCTTGGTTCCTACTTTTTCTAAAAAAAAATTTAGAACGTCACACACTCAGAAATGATTTTGATTCACCCATGGTACTGACAGTTCCGATGTTGGGCTTAAAAAATAAAATTTATCATTGCTTCTAGAAGAAAGTAATGTGCATACCTAATAGCAGGGGTAGATATTTGTGTGAGAGAAAAAAAATTGGTTTCACTGTCATAGGGCGGCTAGAACTGGGGGCGATTTTATCAAAATAGCCCTTTTTCTGAGAATTACTCAACTCTAATCATTCAACTCTGTCCTCAACGCAACATAGCGGTTTCCATGCGCTATAAAATCCATGTACGCTGTTTTGATGGAGTTTCGCTGTTATTCAAATGCGCTTCGGCAAAAACTTCGTTATTATCTTTCCAAATTGTCGAGCCATGTGTTTCCAGATAGGCCATACATATTGATCGGAAGCTCGGACAATCCCGCGGTCGGGGGAAGATAGCGGGAAAGGATAAAGCGCCATAAGAGTGGCGACATTAGGGATGATAAGATATGCTCCAATATGCTCCCACCCCTTTCCCTGCCTATGCCTGATTTTCCCCCATGCTGACTCTTCAGTCTGTCTCGGTATTCAAGTCCGGACGTTCTACTTCACCCTCGGTGACTAGAACCGAATTTTCAGACAAAGTGTAAATTCGAATAATATTGTTTGTCGGAAAAATCCCTCGATGACGGACCCCGGTCCGCAAGTCATGAGTGAGTACCTATTTATCTGAGGAGTTGAAGGACCTTTGCAAAATCTCAAATGAAAAAAACGAGCAACAACTAACTTTTTTACCGGCTGGCAATAATATTTTCAAGCATAGTCATTTTCTTCGAATAAAATATTCCCTCGGAACATTTTCATTTTTTCAACCGCATGGAGTTGCTATCGTCCATTTATGAATATGCCACATTGCTGTAGAGCCCTAAAGGGTTTACGGTCTTTTTATCGCCGTGAAAACTTTTATTCAGCGCATGAAAAAGAATGAAGCTCGTGAGATAGTAATGGCAGGATGTCTTCAGCTTTTATGACGTCTTCGACAATTTTATGGCCTCTTAAGAACTTTGAGTAAAACACTACGCCTATTGTGTGTTCCCATGTAACGCGTAGAATGGCATGAAACATAGTTATGGAGGTCTTTCGCATCGCACAGCAGTATCTCTCAATATCCTGTATCGATGCACGCGAATGAGAATATCCAGAATTAATATAGCGAAACGCAAATTCATATCGATATATCGTACCGATTCAGAAATCGAAATACCTTTCAATATTCAATATCGATGCATCGAAATGATATATCGATGCCCAGTATCATTGACGATAATATCGATAAACACAAGAAAACATTTCACTATTTTACCCATAAACCGAAACAAGAATATCGATACATCAAAATTACATATCGATACACTGTATCGATCAATCGAATCGAACGTCGATGTATCCAAGAACATGGGGTATCGATATCATGTATCTATGTCATAAATGCAATAAATTGTGACTCCGCGTAAAATGGTCTTGTTGAAAAAAATACTGGAGTAAAATCCCTTCTGTGTGCCATCTGAGGCAAATTACAAAATCGATCAGTAGAGCGATGCACAAATATCGATGAAATGTATCGATTTATTTAAATAAATTCAATAGATTCATGTGAATAAAATGCATCATACGATTCATATCGATACCACGTGAATCGATATTGAATGTCGATACAGCAAAATAAAAATATCGATTACCGGTACCCTTAACAAGAGTATTGATCTACTATATCGATAATTCAAAAGAAACTGGTCTCTATATTTAATTGAGCGATCAAAACCAAATATTGATCCTGGAATTAAAAGAAACACATCGATATACACTCTATCGATAAATCGAATCGAAATGTCAGTATATCGAAACACATAAATGGTATCGATATCATAAATCGATGTCACTTATGCAACGAACTCGGACTGTTGAGGAAATAAATTTGCGAAATGCAAAATCAATCGATGTAGTGAAACACTGATATCGATATATCTTGTCAATTCAAAATTAAAATGCCTCTCGATATTTCGATGCATCGAAATGATAATATCGAAACCCGTTGTCAATTAAAATAATATCGATTCGTCTAAATCGATATTTTATTGATAGGAAAAATAATAAATATCGATAAATCAATAGAAACATGTTTTTGTATTGTAACAATAAATCAAATCAAACCGTCGATGAATTGTAACAAACATTTTATATCACATATGCAATGAGTAGTTGAAGAGTTTTCCTCCAAAACTGCATTCATCCACTTTCGAGTTTTGTCGATATCGATTTCGGTTTTTGATTTTTCGATTTCGATTCTTAGCAGTTTTGGTACCTATAAGCAATCGAAAATCGAAAAAACGAAATCGATATCGACAAAACTTGAGAGTGGATGAAAGCAGTTATGGAGGAAAACTCTTCAGTTACTTTGAGTGAAATAAAACTGTTTGAGAAAAACGCTTCGGTAAAATGTGTTATTCGGCAAAATGCTATATCAATCGAGTTTGCTTCGTACGGAAAGTTTTGCAAATCGACGTTCGGCACTCGCTCGGCAGTTCGTGGAACGTTATTGTTATTCTATTGAGAACTCCTTCCATTCAACAGCCAGCACAGCTTATCAATGGGGTCGGGGAAGTCACTACGTTACTACACACCACTACCATCCGGCGGGAGTGGGATAGATATAATTCAATTACATAAGCACATGATGAACAGGAGAAATCAAATTTTTTGTTTTGTTTGCGCGTGGTTCTGCCTGGAAGCTACTGGAAAAATTGTCGCTTTTTCGATTTCTGATTAGGATTTTCGTTTTTGGAGATTTAGCGGAAATTGACAGTTTTGTGGAAGTTGAAATGGAAGATCGAAATTTTCCTTATGTCAACGATCGGGATGTCTGTTTTTGGGTTTGAATTTTCGGAGTTTTGTGGAATGTATGAATTTTTTGATCCTGAGTTACTAACCGTTATATAATGAATTTTGAGAGTTTTTCTAAAAAATCGATCCCAAATACCTCAAACTGTAGGAAATTTAAATGTCAACTAATCATACGAATTGTTCATGATTTTTTTGCCATTAATGATTCTTGCCATGTCCTGAAGACTTTATCCGCCGTTTTTATCCGACTCCTTCGTCGGGTTCTCAATTTCTTCGTCGACGGTCCGTTTGGGATTGCAGACACGCACCGTTCTAATTGGAAGATAGTTAACGAATTACCTGGCCGACACCGAGTCCCTTGGGTTTTCTATTTTAATTCGATAAAACGACCCTTCCTCGCCCGTATTATCTTGTACTAGTAATTGTGACCAGTGTTTGGGCCTCCGGGCAAGTGAGACCTTATAAGTGCAAAATTGGATTTTTTTGTTGCTAATTTTTTCAATTTTATGTTTGTTTTTGTTGAAAACGTTTTATGTTTAATAGTGTTGTATAAGAAAAGTGAGCGGATCTGTTGATTGACTTCGTTCTTGTTGTATCTTGTATGTAGGCCAATCATAACTTAGGTACATCCAAAATGGAACAAAATACTGTAAACTCGCTTGTTTGATATGTTGCTAGGGTTCACCTGGATAGTATAAATCTAGATTTACAACCCTTAAAACATGTTCATGCCAAGTTGCGGCCGAAAAACCGCGAAATTTTAGCACTTATTCCGGTTTTATGCAAAAAAGTAGTTGAAGGACCGGGTTTATGATAAAACTCGTGAATACCTTTTTGAAAGTACATAAAATTTGCTACAGTTTGAGATGTACTGGAGCTTCGTAGCTAAAGTCGTTCAGGAGTTACAGCTCTGAGAAAATTGCAATTTTTTCAAAAAAGCCGAATTTTCGAGTTTTGGCTGCATCAGTGCTAACGAATTTCTCGGGCATCGATTATGGAAATATCCACTTTCGAGAGTTTCGGCTTTCGTACTCTTATCATTCGTAGAATCGCGACCCTGTCCTCATTTTAACTATTGTCAATGGCCTAGCGCCGCTTCGCCCTACGGCTAACAATATTTCATAGGGAGAACTCGAATTCTTCGAAAACGACTTGGCCTATTGCCAAGGTGATTGACCGGTGCCGAAAGTTAGTCATTTGATGAGCTCGAAATTGGAACCTGACATGCTGACTTAGCAGTCCCGCCTACGTGAAATATTTTCAACAGTATTAGTTAATTTTTGAGTATTTACGAACAATTCCGAACTGCCACCCTATTTCCGTTTTTTCATCCAACTGCCACCCGGGGGTTATTGTTGGTGCCACCCTACGAGAGAGCGTACGAGTCCTCTGCCTTCCAAACCTAAACGGTGTTGTAATAGAATCTGAAAAAAATCTATTAATCTAGATTTGAAAAAATAATAAATTTTTTTATAAATACCTGAATAAAATTGATTAATCTGAGTTAAACTAATAAAAAATAAAATTTATTAATCTAGATTTAAAATTATTATAAATAAATAACGTGCCTTAAAAAATACTAAAAATTGGTATATGAACTTCATTTTTCGGCTTCAGCTGAGAGCTCTAGGTTAGAAACCGACCTTTGTTCAAAACGGAATAGTGGAGATTGAATTCCGGATTAACGAGCTCTTAACCGTGAGATGATAAATGTTAGAAACGCCAGTCGAACTCGGTTTACGACCAAGGTCCCCCGCTTATATGGGAATGGTTTACCGGTTGAAAGTCCAAGCTCATTTCCGCGAATGTCCCTCAAGTCCATGACAATGAAACTTGGTAATTTAATCTTTTCATACGACACGTAGGGTCGACCTTTTGAACTTTGATGTGGACGATGAATAATTTCTCTTCCTCAGCCATAGGTATACCTGAGCTATTTATTGTTAATCCTCCGAGGAGCCTGGTTTTGCCTTTAGTTTATTCGGAGTTAAGATTTGGATAATGTAGAGGATAAGGGTATGGGTGTATGGATACCTCTTTTGTTTTTATACCCCTAACCTCATAATAATGTGGTTTTACCTGTTCTCTTTGTACTAGCTATTCAAATATTTACCATTCATTTCATAATATGATGTATTATTCAAAATTATTATATCATTTTATATTATATTATTCAAAAATTTACTCAAATATGGAAGAATTTAGATCTAAGATCAACTGGTGAGTCAGCACGCATGAGTGTTCATATTACCTTCAGCCCCATCTTGGAAATTAACTGACTTTTTATGTACGAAATTCCACTAAATTATGAATCTACCTAGCTTTAGAAAAACGTCAATTCATGCGCATTAAGTGTACGATGCAATATTCTAACAAAAACAGTTTCAAGTTGGCCGTAAATTCTTTCGAATTTACCCTGAAAAAATCGATCAAAATACATTATTCAAATTTTGAAAAAGAATCGATTAAAACATTATTCAATGCCTCTAAAGAGGAAACTAAGATAGCTGACCATGACCATGCCCTCAGAATGGTCAAATAGTGGATTTCACAAATTGCCCTCCTGTCTGGGCCCCACATTACTAGTCTATGTACCCCCCTTGCTATATATTTTCACTTCTTCAAATTGTTAAAATCTCCCATTATCCCCTTATTACACAAAAATTTGAAAATCGGTTAATTGGTTAGAGAAAATTGTATTTAACATTTTATCATCCTCTTCCATGTAAAGCTTAAAGTTCTGTTCATTGTGTTCCAGGTGAGTGTACCAAAATATCAAAATTGCATCGGCAATGTTCAGTAAGTCATACGACAACATAATAGGCCATTAACGAATTGGAAGATTTTTCTCCATGTCCTGCCCCTTGTGCATGCAGTTATCTAAATTTTAAACTTCGTAAACCTTTAACGTAATTTTTCTTTAGGTGATACGAGTTAGGGTGGTATATTACATGCATGACTGAGTAGGGGCATTCGGACATAATGAACAATTATCTCGGTGGAATGATGTGGAAAAATCACAACGCAAATTGCAACACTCATCGTGACTCTCTTGGATCAAATGTAATTATTCTGACAACCTGTCACATCGAATAATCGTCTGGAGTAAGTGGTAAATTACTGGATAGCCGGCGTCTCAGGTGGTTTCTTTATGTAAAATAAAAACAAATAAAAAAATCCAAATACCACGCCGAGGAAGGACAAGGCTGTTGGAACGTACACGCCTACAAGACGCGGCGCAGACAAGTGGCGCCACTCGCAGAATGAGCAGCCAAGATGAGATTTCTCAGATAGGTAGCTGGTTTTCTCAAATAGAGGGAGAAGGGATGCGAGAACGAGGCGTCGGAGAAAGAGGGAAACAAAGCGGAGAGGGCAGAGTCCAGAGAAGCGGGATGGGGGGGGGGGGCTGACGTGGCCAAGTTGGAGTCGATTCGTGCCAACTCGTTTACTGAGAAATTCGTTCCGTTTTTATGAATCCGTCGGCCTCGATGACACCTGGGGAATGAGGAATCCGCCGATGACGGCTGCGCCATCGAAATCCCCGCTCGCATGTGTTCGAACGTTTCGGAAATGCCCCCCCTCGGCTTAGGCATCGATGAAAATATGTTTTGCGTAGAAAACATGAATTTTCTCCGAAACGTGTCCAAGGAAAACATCGATGTTATCTCAAATATTTTCATAAGTACTTAAAAAATTGATGTTCCCAGAAACACGTTTCGAAAAATCCAACACCGATGCCAGGTGGACGTCGACTAAAAACGTAGATGTTTTTAAACATTCGATTGTTTCCGAAAATTCTATGCATGAAAAAAGAATGAATTACTTCAGCCTAGTTGAGTCGATTGGAATTATTGAAAGTTTGGTGAAAATCAATACCATCGATAAACCATCCAAGGATTAATAAGCGGACTAACAGATGTAAACAAAAGATTAGCATAATCATAATCGAAATCGAAGTCGAACTCATAATCGAAATAGAAGTCAAACTCATGATAGAAATTGAAGTCAAACTCATCGAAATCGAAGTCAAACTCATAATCGAAATCGAAGTCGAACTCATAATCGAAATAGAAGTCAAACTCATGATAGAAATTGAAGTCAAACTCATCGAAATCGAAGTCAAACTCATAATCGAAATCGAAGTCGAACTCATAATCGAAATCGAAGTCAAACTCATGATCGAAATCGAAGTCAAACTCATAATCGAAATCGAAGTCAAACTCGCAATTAAACAGCATCTTAAACTCAAAATCGAAATCGAAGTCAAACTCACAATGAAACAGCAACTTAAACTCATAATCGAAATCGAAGTCGAACTCGTAATCGAAATCGAAGTCAAACTCATGACCGAAGTCGAAGTCAAACTCATAATCGAAATCGAAGTCAAACTCATGATCGAAATCGAAGTCAAACTCGCAATGAAACAGCATCTTAAACTCATAATCGAAATCGAAGTCAAACTCACAATGAAACAGCAACTTAAACTCATAATCGAAATCGAAGTCGAACTCGTAATCGAAATCGAAGTCAAACTCGCAATGAAACAGCATCTTAAACTCATAATCGAAATCGAAGTCAAACTCACAATGAAACAGCAACTTAAACTCATAATCGAAATCGAAGTCGAACTCGTAATTGAAATCGAAGTCAAACTCATGATCGAAGTCGAAGTCAAACTCATAATCGAAATCGAAGTCAAACTCATGATCGAAATCGAAGTCAAACTCATAATCGAAATCGAAGTCAAACTCGCAATGAAACAGCATCTTAAACTCATAATCGAAATCGAAGTCAAACTCACAATGAAACAGCAACTTAAACTCATAATCGAAATCGAAGTCGAACTCATAATCGAAATCGAAGTCAAACTCATGATCGAAATCGAAGTCAAACTCATAATCGAAATCGAAGTCAAACTCGCAATTAAACAGCATCTTAAACTCAAAATCGAAATCGAAGTCAAACTCACAATGAAACAGCAACTTAAACTCATAATCGAAATCGAAGTCGAACTCGTAATCGAAATCGAAGTCAAACTCATGACCGAAGTCGAAGTCAAACTCATAATCGAAATCGAAGTCAAACTCATGATCGAAATCGAAGTCAAACTCGCAATGAAACAGCATCTTAAACTCATAATCGAAATCGAAGTCAAACTCACAATGAAACAGCAACTTAAACTCATAATCGAAATCGAAGTCGAACTCGTAATCGAAATCGAAGTCAAACTCATGATCGAAGTCGAAGTCAAACTCATAATCGAAATCGAAGTCAAACTCATAATCGAAATCGAAGTCAAACTCATAATTGAAATCGAAGTCAAACTCACAATGAAACAGCAATTTAAACTCATAATCGAAATCGAAGTCGAACTCGTAATCGAAATCGAAGTCAAACTCATGATCGAAGTCGAAGTCAAACTCATAATCGAAATCGAAGTCAAACTCATAATCGAAATCGAAGTCAAACTCATGATCGAAATCGAAGTCAAACTCATAATCGAAATCGAAGTCAAACTCGCAATGAAACAGCATCTTAAACTCATAATCGAAATCGAAGTCAAACTCACAATGAAACAGCAACTTAAACTCATAATCGAAATCGAAGTCGAACTCGTAATTGAAATCGAAGTCAAACTCATGATCGAAGTCGAAGTCAAACTCATAATCGAAATCGAAGTCAAACTCATGATCGAAATCGAAGTCAAACTCATAATCGAAATCGAAGTCAAACTCGCAATGAAACAGCATCTTAAACTCATAATCGAAATCGAAGTCAAACTCACAATGAAACAGCAACTTAAACTCATAATCGAAATCGAAGTCGAACTCATAATCGAAATCGAAGTCAAACTCATAATCGAAATCGAAGTCAAACTCATAATCGAAATCGAAGTCAAACTCGCAATGAAACAGCATCTTAAACTCATAATCGAAATCGAAGTCAAACTCACAATGAAACAGCAATTTAAACTCATAATCGAAATCGAAGTCGAACTCGTAATCGAAATCGAAGTCAAACTCATGATCGAAGTCGAAGTCAAACTCATAATCGAAATCGAAGTCAAACTCATAATCGAAATCGAAGTCAAACTCATAATCGAAATCGAAGTCAAACTCAGGATAGAAATTGAAGTCAAACTTATAATCGAAATCGAAGTCAAACTCACAATGAAACAGAAACTCAAACTCAAAATCGAAATGAAAGTCAAACTCACAATGAAACAGAAACTCAAACTCATAATCGAAATCGAAGTCAAACTCAGGATAGAAGTTGAAGTCAAACTCATAATCGAAATCGAAGTCAAACTCAAAATGAAACAGAAACTCAAACTCAAAATCGAAATCGAAGTCAAACTCATAATCGAATTCGAAGTCAAACTCAGTGTGAATTTGACTTCGATTTCGCCCGTGAGTTTGACTTCGATTTCGATCATGAGTTTGACTTCGATTTCGATTATGAGTTCAAGTTGCTGTTTCATTGCGAGTTTGACTTCGATTTCGATTATGAGTTTGACTTCGATTTCGATTATGAGTTTGACTTTGATTTCGATTATGAGTTTAAGTTGCTGTTTCATTGCGAGTTTGACTTCGATTTCGATTATGAGTTTGACTTCGATTTCGATTATGAGTTTAAGATGCTGTTCCATTGTGAGTTTGACTTCGATTTCGATTGTGAGTTTGACTTCGATTTCGATTATGAGTTTAAGTTGCTGTTTCATTGCGAGTTTGACTTCGATTTCGATTATGAGTTCGACTTCAATTTCTATCATGAGTTTGACTTCGATTTCGATTATGAGTTTGACTTCGATTTCGATTATGAGTTTGACTTCGATTTCGATTATGAGTTTAAGATGCTGTTCCATTGTGAGTTTGACTTCGATTTCGATTATGAATTTGACTTCGATTTCGATTATGAGTTTGACTTCGATTTCGATTATGAGTTTGATTCGATTTCGATTATGAGTTGGACTTCGATTTCAATTATGAGTTTGACTTCGATTTCGATTGTGAGTTTGAGATTCTGTTTCATTGTGAGTTTGACTTCCATTTCGATTATGAGTTTGAATTTATTAATCAAAACATCGATAGTTAGATAAATACCGATTGTATTGTTAACATCGATGGAGGGCATTGATGTTTTGGATATAATATAGGAAACGTTGATGTTCCCCCGTAGAATATGTTTCAATGGTACAAATATGGATCAGATTGGAAACCCTTTTTCGTGCATGTCAATATTGACATCTAGAAGGCACATCGAATTAATATATTTTTTCGATTGTGACAGTATTTGTTCCAAAAGTTAATTTGCAAATGACTGGATTTTATCCTTTCGAAATTATTTACACCGATGTCCTCGCTTTGGAAATGTCATTTCTCCCAGATTTGGGTCACTGAGTATCGGCCCATCTCTTTGGCCTACGGACTTGGCCAATAAGTGAAATGGCCCGTCCTTTCCTGTTCGGTCTAGTCGGCAGTTAAACTCCGGCTACTTAACCGATGTGCTCCATGACCGCTGGGTTCCGTTTTATTGCAACTTCGCATGAAACCATTAGGCAAATTGTCAAGTTGGAAGCCGCAATGTCGTGTATTCGATGTCGAACATCTCTAAAAGCTGCTGTTCTTTAACTGGGAATAGACACGAATTTAGACCCCGAGGTAATCGAGTTGTTCCTGTTCTTCTCGGCTCCTATTATTCGCTGGATGGAATTGTTCCAAGGATTTCGAGCTGAAAGCGTTTGCTTAATTGAACAGCGCCCCTTGCAGTCCTGGGAGTCCGATTAAGAAAATTGAATTTCTGAATTCCACCTTTCTGTTGTACATAATTGCTTTGACTTCTGCTGTTGACCCTCGCGAGGTGCGTTAGGTACCTTTCGTGTTCGCATTTCTCGAAACTCGTAGAATAATTAGAACTGGCTTATCAGCTTATTTTCACTGGAATTAATACTATAGCGAATGGAAAGCGGCTCTTCCTCACTGATCATGCTGTCGTTTGCTATCTTGAACTCAATTTTATCCTGAGCTCTTCCGCTTCTTGTTATTCGAAGTTTATTTTTATGTATTCGTTTCCAGAGGATTCATTTTTATGCAAAATTAGAGATAGTGTATTTTTTAGCTTTTTACTATTAGTGGGGAATAAAGCTCGTACCCTCCTTTCTGTGGCTGCTGACGCCTCCAATTTTCATGGCGCCTACTCCACTCACGCTCCTCCTAGCCTCTCGGTCACTCGGATCGCAACCTGCCTCCCTGACGCTCCCGATGCTCATGGCGCCTACTCCACTGACGCTCCTCCGAGCCTCTCGGTCACTCGGATCGCAACTTGCCTCTCTCACGCTCCCAATGCTCAAAGCGCCTACTTCACTGACGCTCCTCCAAACGCTCTTCGGTCACTCGGATCGCAACCTGCCTCCCTGACGCTCCCGATGCTCAAACGCCTACTCCACTCACGCTCCTCCGAGCCTCTCGGTCACTCGGATCGCAACCTGCCTCCCTGACGCTCCCGATGCTCATGGCGCCTACTCCACTGACGCTCCTCCGAGCCTCTCGGTCACTCGGATCGCAACCTGCCTCCCTGACGCTCCCGATGCTCAAACGCCTACTCCACTCACGCTCATCTGAGCCTCTCGGTCACTCGGATCGCAACTTGCCTCTCTCACGCTCCCAATGCTCAAAGCGCCTACTTCACTGACGCTCCTCCAAACGCTCTTCGGTCACTCGGATCGCAACCTGCCTCCCTGACGCTCCCGATGCTCATGGCGCCTACCCTACTCACGCTCCTCCGAGCCCCTCGGTAATTCGCCCTCCAGCCTGCCTCCATGACGCTCCGAATACTCATGGCGCCTACTCCACTCACCCTCCTCTGAGTCACTCAGTCGTTCTCACCACAGCCTGCCTCCTTCACGCTCCCGATGCTCAAAGCGCCTACTCCACTGACGCTCCTCCGAGCCTCTCGGTCGCTCGGATCGCAACCTGCCTCTCTCACGCTTCCAATGCTCAAAGCGCCTACTTCACTGACGCTCCTCCAAACTTCTCGGTCACTCGGATCGCAACTTGCCTCTCACACTCCCGATACTCATGGCGCCTACTCCACTGACGCTCCTCCAAACTTCTCGGTCACTCGGATCACAACCTGCCTCCCTGACGCTCTCAACGCTCATGGCGCCTACTCCACTCACGCTCCTTAGAAGTTCTCGGGCGCTCCTCACAGCCTCTTGGCCGCTCGATAAAATTTACATTTCTGAAAAATGTGTCCGGATAGCCATCTTCAATATTTTTGAAAAACTCCCCATCACAAATTGTGGTAGGAAGCGGTTCATGATTTTTGAGCCCAAATTTAGGTTATGAAAAATCAGTTTCATTCTCAAATTAGTCTAGTCTAGAGCTACACAAAAAAAAAAATAATAATAATAATAATAATGATAAGTCCACGTAGGATAATATCTCGTATTTTCCTGAGAGTATATTTTCCCTCTTCCTCCTCCTTGGACGTTTTATAGCTTCGCTTCCATCTTTGCTTAAGGATCTCGAAAGTTAGATGATGCACAGTGTTTCCCCAAGTCGCCCTAATAGGTCTTACATAAAATTGCTTTTAACCCTCCCTCACTGAGTTCGTCACGGTGTCTATTCAGCGGCTTCCGATTGGCGGCCAACTTTTTCCTTTGGCACTCGACCTCCTAAAAAATGTAGGCGACAAATTACGTCGGAAACTCGACTTTGAAATTTATCTTCGAAGTTTTTTCAAAAAACATGGGGGCAGATAGAAAACCTGAGCGAATTATTTCAAGAAATGATTAGCTGAAATGTTGAAACTCAGGTAGTTATTTAGTGAAATGTCGAAATTCCGGCCCGTTTTAAATTTAGCCCGCCAATCTGGCAAGTTGCCTGCAACAGTTGCAACTCTGCCATCAGTTGAAGTGCGGGGCCGATCGAAAAAATTCCCACGTGGCTGCAAATGCAATTTAAATTTCGTACCCAACTGCATTTCTTGACAGTAGTGCAATGAAGACGAAATAACCTATCTCGATACCAGAAATCTCGTTGGCACCGCTTCAAAACCGCAGGGCCGAGTGACCATTTTGAAAAGTTGGTCCTCGTCCAAATTATTTGCCATCTTAAACAGCCAAGAAAAAACTATCCCAAGTTGGCCGTTTTCAAGGTCCGCCCTTGATAATAAATAGTAGGTACATAATTTTCCACCGCAGAAGCAACATTTTCCGAAGAGAATTTCCGAGAAAAAAAAACCTTTCCGAACGATTCCTATTGTCATGAAAATGATACCCGAGAACGCCAATAAATGCTGCCACCGTATCTAGGCATCGTCGTGCTATCAGATGTGATATTGTGTCGGAAAGAAACTCCCGAGAAAGCAAACATGACGATCATGATGGATGAATAGGATGTATGAATCCATGGAGTGGTGGCATTTGGCATCGCTTATTGACACAGGGCTCGACCTCTTTCGGTAATGGCGTCCATTTACAACGAAATCTGAATCAACAGTGTTACATTAGTGGCGGCGGTCTTGATGACCGGCCCGAGCGGCCCGTTCCCAAAGTTCCGGATATCCGGATATATCTATAAAACGGCGTTGAAAAATTCGTTTTTTTTCGAATTTTCGGAGTTCAGAGCAATGAGAATGTTAAGGGTGTTGGGAATACGACCGAACTCGGAAGAAATGGTCAACTTTTATTTTCAATTACTAGTTAATTCCTGGTTATTTGTAATTGAAACCCCGGAATTGGGCGGGATTTCATGAAATTGTAATAATTTTAATTGAAATTACACAGGTAGCTCGAAAATATTGTATAATGTCCCAATCACCATTACTTTTCAAGCAAGTAACTGCGAATCCAATCACTTTGCACTAAATGCAATTGAATTACATTTATAATCACTTTCAATTGCATTCATTTACAAAGTTGTAATACATTGTAACAAACTGCAATACATTTTTAATTTCTTTTGAATTAATTCCATTTACAATAAATTACTACTTGTAATTAAATTGCATTTACAATTCACATGCACATTTCATTTGCTATTGCTCGTGAATGAATCACAATTACTTGCGTTTGAATGACAATTTACTCGTGATTGAATTTCATTCACTTTTAATTGCCGTGTAATTGAGCTATAAAATTTGTAGTAATTATTGCTTTTTTATTTGTATTGTTTATTACAATATTATTTATTGAATATCAAATTTTGTTGGAAATGTTTCCCAACTTTTTTATACTATGGGAAAAAAGGGTTTGTAATATTGTAATTTGTAATAATTGTTTCAATGATTGAAATTACAATTATTGTAATTTGCCGGCCTGAATGACAATAATTAGGTACTTCTTTAGTACTATAGTAATTGCAATTACGATTATATGTATAACATTACAATTACTTTTTATAGAGAAGTAATAACTACTTATCACAATTATTGTGATAAGTTCGATTCCTTTTTATAGGCTAGTAATCGCAGTAATTACGATTACTTGCTTTTCATAGACAAGTAATAGCTATAATTACATTTCCTTTTTATAGGCAGCTTATTGCAATAATTACAATTACGATTTATAGCCAAGTAATAGGAATAATTACAATCACTTTCTATAGGCAAGTAATAGCAATAATTACAATCACTTTCTGTTGGCAAGTAATAGCAATAATTACAATCACTTTCTGTAGGCAAGTAATTGAATTATTTACAGTTAATTTTTATTTCCTGTTAAGTAAATTCAATAATTCCGGAATCCGGATGCTTGAGAATCCAGATTCAGTCTTGAGTAAACAGAAGGACATGTTTGCCCATTCTGAGACGGATTGGTCGAGAATGGGGGCCTTCCTTGTACACATGAGATTTCCTGTCGGGGTTGGGGTTAATCCCATGTAGACCCGAATTTGGATCGAGATCCGAGTAACCGGTGTCAAAAATGGCACGTAATGCATAGAGCGAGATTTCTAGCAACTGATGACGACGGAATGGAATTATTCTAGAATGGCTTCAGTGTTTATCAAAATTTCAATTTTGAAAAATCTCAAAATTCGATATTTTCATATTTGCTTTATTTTAAGAAGCGAAGTTAAAAAAATTAAATTCAATTCAAGTCTATAGGTATAAATGAAATTGAATTTCGATTAAGACATTTACCATGTCATTTATCATTAAGACAGACCATTACCAGACATTTACTCGTACCATTAAGACATTTAACCTACTATACCAATTTTTCGGTATTAAAAATGACAAAAAAATTTGAATCAAAAGGAATTGAATTTTGATTAACACATTCACCATTAAGGCAGGCATTCATAATTAAGACACTAACCTTTTAACTTCCTTTTCTCGAAGGAACTGTAGAAAATCGAAATTAAATTCAGTGTCGAAGCTATTTTTCAATAGGCAGCAATTTTCATATACCTGTAACTGATATATTTGAAACATCCGTGCGTAAGCGCTCCGTCGGAACAAATTTTCATCTCACAATCAAGGCCATGCCTGATACGTCTTGAATTGGAATCGCTCCGAATAAATTGGCGACGGAGGCTCATCAGAAATTCAAGCCTACCTTCAATCAAAGCAGCTTTGTACCCTTCGGGTTTTGTATTCGAAACGAACCCAACCAGCCCTCATGTATTCGACAGTAATTTTTCACTGATCGACCCCGGCATTGCAGGGTTTTATGCATGTTGAAACAGCCGGTTTTCATATCCTTTTTGATTTATGGCGAAATCTTCTCGCCCTTCGCCGTATTCTCATTTCGAACTTTCCCTCTATTTTCTACGCTCGTTTCGCATTCTCTTGAAGTTTGGAGTGACTGTAATAAATCTGTATGGAAGCTTCCTACTGTATTCTGGAACTGAATTCATACGGTGCCCATATCATGTTCGTATATCATGTTCTGTTCGTAAATCATGTCCATAATATGTCGTATATTTTACATATAGGACAGTTCGGAATAATTCTACATCAGAACGCTATTAGAACATATTAGAATAATATATAGAACATATTAGAATAATAGAATAGTTCTAGCAGTACCGGAATTTAGTATAGCCTCCAAAAACGAAAACCGGAATGGTAGAATACCCTACCGCACTTTCTTTCGGTCGTGCGGGTTTGCATACAACAGAACTGGCAGGAGCACCTTTAAATTGTTGGCTATCCTGATTCCTATATTGATAAATATCTATAAAATAACCATCCTTTTATTTGAATCAATCAATGTACATAGGTATTTACAGTCGGTGTCTTCATAATAGCTGACTATAACCATAAGAAGGCATTGGATTTAATATTCATTATTTTTTCAATTTATATTGGCATGTATCAAACAACAAATTATAAAGGTAAATATTGTTGTTATTTTTACGACAGCAGTAATCAGTTATTCAATGAATAAGATTCCTATTTCTCTGGGACAAAAAACCCTTTCCAAACCCAATTATAATTTGGCTAAGATTACCGAAACGTTTATTTTTAGCCACAGGAAAAGGCTTATCGGCATTTTTCCAATCTGCACTATAGCTGAGTGATAAAATAATCTAAATATAGTCTTTGATAGGCGAACAATTTGACTGAGATGAGATAAATTACTCTCACGATTCGTGTGAGCTGGAGTCGATTTTTCCGAATGGATTTTCAAAAAAGATAAACTTGAGACCGCAAAAAATTTTTGGGATCGACGATTTTTTAAATCGTTATATTTTATTTTTTATTAATTGATTTACTATATATCTATAATTTTTTAGGATTGTTGGATGACAATTGACTACAATAGTCGATTGCATTGTTCAATTTGCCGCCCCTGAAGCACCAGCGCGCAATATGAGCTCGGAAATCCAGTCCGATTCCTTTGAAATATTGATTTCCCGATGTATTGTTTCTATAAATATGGAAAACCCCGTGTTCCTCGGATCGAGTGCTTTTTTGCGTGTCCAATCCGCTAATTCCTCCTCTGAGCTTTTACGGATTTTTCCTATTCCCCGCTCTCTCTCGAATCCATAAATTAATCCCCAATTGTAAACCGATTGCTGGAGCTGCGTAAATATTTTTGCACGGGGCGTAAAAACGGCGTTTGCATACATTTTTACACGGCTGTTTATATTTCGTCGGGGCCTTGAAAGCGTTTTAAAGCTATTCCCAGATCGGCAACCTGTAAAACTGATTACTCGACGCTTTCCAGGCGTCTGTACGAAGTTTCGAGTCTGATAAAACACAAAGTTGAAGTCCTGCGCTTCTGAAGATTTTCGGATAATCCGAGCCCCGGTATTTGCCAAAGGGATGGAACCCTTTTCTCATCGCACAAAAGCATACCAGGTGAAGCCGGGAGGGGGGAGGATTCCTGATGGTAAAACTTATTACCTTCCTTCTTCCATTCGCCTGCTTCGTAAATATTGTCCAAAAATTTATATCAGGTTGGAGTTCGGAGACATTTTTTTCCCACTTGTTCCACTGGGTACCACTTTCTGAAAAAATTATTGTCTCCCCGTATGTTTGCCAAAACCATTATAATATTCTGTACGAGTTGATACTATTAATTCTCTCAGAGGTCACCAGATGTGAGGTAGCATGTGAGAGTAGTACAGTGAGAAAAATGAGTATAAGATTGATGAACGTAGTGTTTTTTAGGGCGAAGAGAGAGCGTCTGGAAGATGGGCGTCATGAGTGTTGGTCGTTATGCGAGTGACCGAGGATCGTCAGGGATGCCGGGGTGAACGACCAAGGGGCGCGGGCAATTGTCAGGGAGGCAGGCTGTGGGGTGAACGACCGTGAGGCGCGGTCAAGCGTCAGGGAGGCAGGCTGTGGGGTGAACGACCGTGAGGCGCGGGCAAGCGTCAGGGAGGAAGTCTGTGGGGTGAACGACCTAGAGGCGCGGGCAAGTGCCCGGGAGGGAGTCTGTGGGGGTGAACGACCGAGAGGAGAGGGCAAGCGTCAGGGAGGCAGGCTGTGGGGTGAACGACCGTGAGGCGCGGGCAATTGTCAGGGAGGCAGGCTGTGGGGTAAACGACCGAGAGGCGGGGGCAAGTGCCCGGGAGGGAGTCTGTGGGGGTGAACGACCAAGAGGCGCGGGCAAGCGTCAGGGAGGCAGGCTGTGGGGTGAACGACCGAGAGGCGCGGGCAAGTGCCCGGGAGGGAGTCTGTGGGGGTGAACGACCAAGAGGCGCGGGCAATCGTCAGGGAGGCAGGCTGTGGGGTAATCGACCGAGAGGCGAGAGCAAGCGTCAGGGAGGCCATTCATTAAAAAATTAGTGAAACAACAAACGTTCCAATTGTTCTTGAAACGTATATTTTTTCAAATTCGATGCGTGATTTACCTATTTGTTGATTTAAAAATGCAAAAAAGACTATTAGCAGCGCAATAATAGTATAAAATTATAAATGAATTGAAATTTAATAAAAAGGCCAAATCACTCAATAAATAGCCAGAAAGTTCATTTATAAAGTTTATTAAATAAAATATCGCTATACCTACTCACAACAAGAATAGACTGGAACCTACTACTAGCTCCCTACATAACGGAAATCTGCCAAAACTTGGGTTGTTTTATTTCTTGGCCTGGAGGACGAATAAATAGGTCATGTTTCTGCTTCCTTCTGAAATGTGCATAAACTGCACCCGCGGGTGGGATATTGCTTCCACCATACAAATGGAAGGCCCTACGTTAAGGCCGAGGTCAGATGGCCGCATTCGCAAGATGAAACGACTCCCCGTCACGAAACGGACGATATCCTATCGATATTCCCCAAGTTCCTGTGACGTCAGTTGGAAAAAGTAATCCATATATCTTGGATGGGGTCCCATTTGTATGCCGCCTTCGCCCCGCGAAAGTCTTCGGCCGGCTGATGATCCGATTCAAGATCGGATTTATCCTCGAGGCCGATTTTTGCGAACCTTTTTCCATAAGAATCCTTATCATCGATGAGTTTGGCGCGATAAACTTTCCCCATAGGCTTACTTCTTGGAATATAAAACACAAAAGCTTCGTTTCGGTTTTGATCGTGAATTTTTACAATGGAGCTGCGTTAAAAAAAATGTAATCCATCGCTAATCTCATGCTCGTTTATTTTCAGATGGGAATTCGGAAAATCACACTGAAGCAATCATGGTAAACGGCGACAGGAAGTTGGAGAACCACGCGCGGTCAAAAGGTACGCTGAGTTTTTTTTTTCAAAATCGGAATTATAATAAAACCTAAAATAATTCGGAAAAAAATAACCTAAAAAATATGTAACTATAATTTAAAAAAAATTAGATCTAATAAAAATGAACATTTATAGGTAATTAAAACAAATTAAAAGAATCGAGTAATCTTGTTGATTAGGACTTACAAAGTTGAAATTGACGTTCACCCCAGTCAAGTGCTAGAGAGGTTCAGGCTTTTACTTAAAAATTTTATCTAAAACAATCTTCTTAAAAAAATGGATGAATATTTTTTTAAATTGTCATTTAGCAATGAAGTTACTGTCGATTATCTTTTAGAAATTTTCGCACATTATAATATTGTATTAAGGGTAATCCTTCTATTCCAGATCTCACCGAAGAGCGAGTCGCCGCTTTTCTCAATGACAATCCCGAATTTCTCGAGCGCTATGTCATGGAAGAGCTGGAAATCGAGCAGCTCGAAAGGTGGATAATACGGCGGACGCAGAGGGACAAAAAACGAGCAGGTACCTATTTATTTTGTTGAGGATATCAGCTGATCTGGTTAAATGGACGAAAAATCGACAAGTCAAACCCAAAGGTCAAAAAAGAGACAGTCATACGTGATTTTTAGTAATTACCTACCTCTTATAATTAAAATTAGAACCCCAATGAAAATTATTAATAGTATAAACCTCTGACGAGAGATGCTGGGATACTATCGGGAGTCTTAATCGAATTTTCATTTTTACTTTTCCCTGCAAAATATTTTCACTCCTGGTTGAGTAAAGCGAACTTCTCTCCTTTCCGCTCCGTGTAACGCAAAACCAACTTCGCTGTGAAATCTGGTAAAGGAACAACCCAAGGGAGAAACTTTTCATTTCCCCGTCTTATTAATACATCAACTAATTCCTTTCTTGGTCAACTTTTTCCCCTTCTCCGCTATTCTTGAATTTCGAAGTTAATTATTAAAATGAGGAAATTATTTTTCATGTCTACCTCCGAATGCGATTTGAGGGTTTTCAAATTTTTCCACCAGGTAGGTTTGTTTGGTTTTGTGTGATTTTCCAGCCGTTTGATAGAATTTCTATTTTATGCATGCTAGTTACCTAAATACTCGACTTTTTAAATCGCGATTAAACTGTTTATTTGCTGGGATGGCTAAGCTGGAAAATAGTACCCTGTCAAAAACCGCGTCAACCTTTTTTTTTACCTTATTTAACACATTTTGGCTCACTTTTGGCTGCCTCCTAAACGCTCCTTCAAGCCAAAGTCGAAAAAGTAAAAAAAAAAATTTTTTTCATCTTTTCTTATCTTAGGGCTGAATTCACAAATACCTACCTCACAATTACAACTGGTGACTCAAAAAAGTGGTAATCCCAAACAAAATAACGCCCATTAAAATATATAAAAATACTACAAACTTGCAGATTACAATGCGCATCAAATTTGCATGACTGCCTCTCTCAGTACCTGTAGTTATTTTTATTATAGTCGTTTCGAAAAATGTAGTCGTAGTGGGCATGTAACGTTAAATCTTATCATTCATAATTATAATTAATTAGTTCTTCCTCGATTTCGCCTTATGATTTTTCCCTCGACAGCTCCGTATGACTTCAACGATGATTTTTTGAAGAATTGAATGTTCCAGGTTCAGCCGGGAGAAAAACGAGCCTTTCGCGGTGGAAGGTGAGTCGAGAAATATGTTCCTTACAAAAAAACAGTATCAAAACTTGGCTGAAACTTCCTGTAAATGGAAAATCTTCGAGCTGACGGAGACTCGCGTTTCAGTCCGTTGAGGCAAACTTGCCAAAGCCTCATCGCAAATCCGGCTTTTTATGCTTTCGTTTGTCGGTGAATAACAGAAAAACACTTTTATCTTTGATCTCTAGTAACTCTTGAAAAAAGAAATTATAATCAAGAAAACATGTTTTTTCTTGTGTGTAGATTTTCTCAAAATATTTTAGACGATGAAATGCAGAACTAAATTCAGGGCACAACTGCGGTCATCCAGTCGAAAAAAGGCTTCAGTTTCTGCAAATCTAAACTTGGTTAATTTTTTAATTTTTTATTTTTTTGGGGGATGTTTTATCTGGAAAGTATTTACCGAAGTTGTCTCATGGTGAATTTTAATGGTTCACTTTTTCAAAAATACGTTTCGAAAAATGCCTGGTACCGATTTCGAGGAATTTTTACAGTTCTGCGTCCACGCCGACAAAAGGCAAATGCTGCAGGACTTGACGCAGTCGTTACAGCAAAGGCCGTCTGTCGTCAACGTTCTGTCCGAATTGGCCAGCTGCATATCGTCGGCGGTGTCGGCGGACGGCTATCGACTCTATCTGCCCGACAACGACGACGACAATCATCTTTGTCTATACCTCGGCTACGAGTCGAAGTAAGTTGACGGAAATCGGCATGAAGACAATGGCGGAAATGTTCTCAAGTTGTGAACCATGAATTACGGAATTACTATTAATAAATATTAAAATGTATAACTAATAACTTAGTTATTAATTTATTAGTAACAGTTATTTATAGTTTACGAAAATTAGCATGAAAAAACAACAAAAATACTCTCAATTCATGAACCATGAATTACAGAATTAATATCAATGAATATCATTATAATTTATAACTAATAACTTTGTAATTAATTTATTAGTGAATAGTATAATAGTTATTTATAGTTTTATGACTTTTCGGGATATAACTGCCCCCTGGGCTGCAATAGTAGCTTCACTGCCTTCAATACTTCGGAGTGTTGCGGGCGCTGCCTATGCCGTTTAGTCGGGATTTCCAGTCAGTGATATTTCCAGTCACACTATTTAACCCCTTAAAATTAAAAAAAAGTTGTTTTATTTAACAAAGATAACTTTTCAAACCATTTTCAATTTTTATTTTTTTTTATTTTATTTAATTTTAATTTATTTATGTCATTTAATATTTGATTTTAATTTTAATCGTTTGTAATGATAATAGGCTCTAAAATTCATAAAACATTCTAGATTTTTTTCTAAGAAAAATTGTCAATTGAAAAATGTTGAAAAAATAGGGAGGAAATGTCATTTACCAACCCTGACGGAGGGTTTGTTATGTACCAATAAATGAAAAATGGAATAGATAATTTTGAAAGCAAATATTTTGTATTTTAGACCTTTGTTTTCATAATTTAGGAAAATAGTTCAATCTTGAAAATTTGAGTTTAACCGTAGGGTACTGAAAATAGGTAGGTACCTAAGTATACAATTACGCAACCAAAAAAATTGCCATCCACTTTTTTTTAAATATGGGGTCAAATAGAGAAAAGGGGCGTTTTATGGGCACCGCTGGTAATCATATTACCATATTATGGCCAACTTGATTTTCTCCCTGGTGACCTCGGGCCCAGACAAATGGGACATTTGTGAACTACACTATTTGACTATACTTTCCTTAGTTTCCTCATTAATGGGGTGGAATATTGTTTTTATGGTCTATTCTCTTCCATACTTTTAAATTTTAAGCGCATGAAAGACTTTTTTTTCTGTAAATTGCGTTATTTCGGTGAAAGCGTTAAAAACTTACCAAATTCTGCAAGCTCGTTTTCCTCAACCGAAGTGAAAACTTGACTGATTCCACTTTACTTACATTTTCCCCCATCTACGCTGTCAAGGCCGGAGGTTCCTTCGAGCAATTAGATCCCTATCAATACGTCAAAATATTTCCACTGTATCATCGTGTTTTCCTTGTTAAAACGCCCATTCCATCAGTAATAATTATTGATTTATTTATTCATAATTTATAAACATGGCGCCATTGGTGTTACAGCGATTGCCAGAGGCTCGGAAAGGCGTTATTACCTTGTTTGGTGGCCAAAACCAAAGAACCAATGCGGCTGTCCAAAGGGGATCCCAATTTTCCGGCAAAAGTAAGTTATGTGCGTATTGAATTCCGTTTTTCCTAGCAGTAAACAAAGCCATAAACATGGTAACTTATTCTATTCGCATTTCTCGGTCCAAAATTATTAAATAATTTTGGTAATTGTTTTTGGTATTGTAATTTTGTAATTTTGGTATTGTTATTGACGCATACCTATAATGACAAACTTCAAATTTTGTCTCAAAATTTTTTCAATTTTTAAAATTTTTTTTCAGGGCTCCGGAGACATAGCTCACCTCCTGCTGGAGCCTCTCGTCCAACCTGACGGCCAGCTAGTCGCCGTTTTAGAAATGTGGCGACTCTCCTCGGGGCCGGGGCCGTTTCACGAAGAAGACGAAGAAATCGCTACCTCGTACATAGTCTGGGGCGGTATAGCCCTCCACTACGCCAAACTCTACATGTCCATGTCCAAGCAGAGGAAACTGTCCGATTTTCTACTTGCCGTCGTCAAGTAAGTAATTATTGTAACTTCTAAGTTGGAAACTTTTAATCGAAGTACCTACTATAATTCCGGGATCTCCAAAAATGCCTAAAAATAAAATTTGAGGTTTTGAATTACTCATGGTAAAATTCTGGAAATAATGTACCAAAATGTCTGCGCCCCATAGCACTTCGGAGGCCAAATAATCGTTCTCAAGCTTAAAAACTCATACCGCGTGAAAATCCAGCAAAAACACGGCGGAAATAAATTAAACGAAATTCGCTTCGTTGTCGGAACGCCTCAATACCGAAATCTGTCCATGGGTGTTGCAACGTTCGAAGGAATCCCCAGGGTGAGATTGCATAATGCAAAAGAGGGTAGAACTGATTTGCACTTTGTAATTACCCCTCGCCGACGTCATTGACTTGCGCTAACTGCTACACCGCTCGACTCTCCAGCGCCTTTGTTGAATAGTGAATGACGTACGATTGAGCTCCGCTGATTGCCGAGAGACATCCGAGACCGCGGCAATTTGCTTTATGCCCGCCCCCCTGATTGCCTGGCAGGACTTCGACACGTTTTACGTCTTTCCGCCCCTGGACTTACCCTGCCGTTATTGAACATTCCGCAACGAGGGTTGAGTGAGAAGGAATTTTGGAAAATGCAGGTTGCGTTTTTTCTAAAGGTTCTCATTGACTATTTAGATCGGCTGTTTAAGCTCAAACGCTTGTGAAATCCATTGAATTGAACGCTGACTCCACCTCAACCAATCACAGCAATCTCTTCTTGGTAATCTACCCGTTCATGATTCTTGTCGTCAATGATCAGGGGGAAGGGTTAAGCTGAATACTTGGTCTTCTCCTCGTCGTTTCTCAAAGCGAGCGAAATCTATTTCAACAATCTCATCAACAGCTGAACCGATTTTGGCGTTGGAGTGCAAACTATTCCCCAATTCAATAATAGAAATTAGGTTTGGAAAGAACTTGATACAACACTCAAAAACAGATCATCTGCAACATTGCCAGATCACCTGAAACTATGCCAAACCGTTTGAACGTTACCATACCGTCTGCAACAATGTCAGACTGTCTGCTATGCTTCCAGACAGTCAGCAACGTTGCCAGATCATCTGCGACGTTGCTATATTGGCTGCAATGTTGCCAGATCGTCTGCAACGTTGCCAGATCTTCTGCAAGGTTTCCGGATCGTCTGCAACGTTGCCAGATCGTCTGGAAGGTTGCCGGATCGTCTGCAAGGTTGCCAGATCGTCTGCAAGGTTGCCAGATCGTCTGCAACGTTGCCAGATCGTCTGCAACGTTGCCAGATCGTCTGGAAGGTTGCTGGATCGTCTGCAACGTTGCCAGATCGTCTGGAAGGTTGCCGGATCGTCTGCAAGGTTGCCAGATCGTCTGTAACGTTGCCAGACCGTCTGCAATGTTACTAGATTGTCTGCTATGTTGCCAGACCGTACTGCAACGTTGCCAAGACGTCCTGCAACGTTGCCAGATCGTCTGCAATCTTGCCAGATTGTCTGCAATCTTGCCAGATTGTCTGCAACGTTGCCAGACAGTCTGCAACGTTGCCAGATTGTCTGCTGGTATTTCAGTTAGAAAAGAAAAGCAAATATCGCATATTGTCAGGTTTTCAGATTTCCATTACTTTCCTTTACCTTAGGTTTCTGGGTAAAATCAGAGTCACGCATTATTTTTAGAGATTTTCTTTTTAAAGAGTATGACATATTTAAATAATCTTATTTGTACTATTAAATTATATCCTATCAGAGTATTTTTCATTCAAAACACGAACAGATGCATGACGATCTTGGTGGAATAATTCGTCCCTAAAATTGATAAGAATGATTACACTTACTGAAGAACTGTCTTGAATGCCCCAAACACGCATTTTCAAAGTCGAGGCGACGGCAGATAAAAAATTTTTCCATTCTTAGAAAAAATGACGGTCAGACAGCTTTCTCTACCGAGCAATCTCAGCTTCTGACTTTCTGGAGTTATCGACAGAAAGTCGTCGGTTTGCTCAATTAACGCATTAATGACGTAGGCCTTGGCAAAGTTTTCGGGTTGATATTTTGTCTCCAAAAAATGGAATCACATTCAAACAAGTATACAGATTAAAGCTTAAGAGTTCTAGCCAGTCTGGAAGACTTGAGTAGTCGATCCCGATTTTCTTCCGTTTCTAAACTACTTTTTTGGTTCATATCACGATGAGATCTTGCTCAATGGGAATTTCGAAAAGATTTTGTTCGCCGTCGACTTGAAAGTGGCGCTGAACGCTCGGGATATCGACGGCTTGAGATCTTCGAGAAGGTCCTGCCAGTTGGCGTTGAGGAAAGTGTTCAAATTTTTGCCTGAAAAATAATCACTTTCTGTTACGATCGAAGTAGCGATAATGGCAGTTTAAAACGGTTAAATATATTACCTAATTGAAAACCGAAAAACAAACAATGCGTTGCTAATAATAAAAATTTTGGCAATTTGACCTACATTTTAGAAACGGGAAAAAATTTGGTGCAAATAACTTACTGAAAGTCTCTTGGCTAGGATCGTTCCGCTTGAAATTAAGATGCAGACGGCTCGTATTGATGATAATATCCGTTTTCGTCACTTCCAAATATTCCTGGCCATCTTTCATGGTTCGTTTCATGTTGAAGATTATGCTTCCCTTGAAATTATCTGAGGAAATAAATTTTAATAATACGGATAAAATTGTATCATAAATTCATCGAATAGATACATTTTTTCCAAACCTACTTTTTTTTGTGAATTATAAAAATAAATTTGTAAATTTTTCGTAAATGGTAATAAAATGAATTTGTAAAATTGTTTCCCCCACCTAATATCAGGGTACTTTTGCCGACACCGTTGATGGGGATGAGTAGGATCCTTCCTTTGGATGTGTAGTCGCCTTCCAACCTTAGCGGCGTCGTCGTGTGGTAGTCCAGCACAAATTTGTTTTTCTTCATATCCGGGCTAAAAAAAGGTTTACAAATTATTTCGAGCACTTATACATTTATTATTATTGAATAATAATAATAATTAATAATTTTATTATAATTTATTATTGACAAATTTTTGAATTTTTTGTTGGGGTATTTAAACCTCTGAGCGAAAAAAAACCTAGAAATTATTCCGACAATTTTTATAAAATTTGTAACACATTTAATATGTTACACCAATATTGTGTTAGTACAAAATCAAAATATTCTATAAAAAAAGCTTTTAGCTACGGCTGTTTTTTACGATTTCGGGAGAATATGACGTTTTTCCACTTACACCGCACGGTCGATCACAACGTTCGCCATTCCGAACATTTTGAGATTTTTGAAACTCAATTTCAAATTCACTGCCGACGAGCCTTGCTCGATGCTGAGAGCATCGATTACCATGGGATCCATAGGTTCAATATCGAGCTCTTTGTTTCCTGGAAGGAAATTTTCATTTAGTAAAAACTGCGCATATAGGTAAAATAAATTAAAATAAAATTTTAATAATGAGCTGAAAATTTTATATGTACCTCAGAAATTATACCCTAAGAACGAACTGCTATAATTTAATATTTAAATAATTTGAAGGAAAACATGTCCACGAATTCGCGAAAAATGGTATAAACTATTAATTTTAGCAGTAAAGTTGTAATAAACAAAGGTGAAGAGAATTTAATTTACTTCAGGAATATGTATCCTTATTATTTTATCCAATATGGATATTTATCCAATGCCAATCGGTAGTTCTAAGGATTTTTTTCTCTTGGTCCACGAATGTTTTCTTTGTCCAAGAATGAGGAACATGCATGAAAAACGAAATCCATTTTTTCCGCCAGAATGGTGCTGTTTAGGATGCGAAAATGATGTAGTGATGATCTTAAACGGAAAAACGACATTTTTCCTGGTGAAAAACGCTAATGAAAAGTGCCCTTTTGAACGTGGCGGGTAGCATTGTGACGTCACTGTGCGGGCGAGACTGCACGTAAAGTAACGGCAAAAGGCGAATGGCGCAGTGGCATCATATCAAGAAAAAGAAGAAGAAGAAGACGTCATACGGCCTTGTTTGTTTTGATTATTTGGATTTTTCGTGATTTCGTCGTTTCATCGGGAGAAAGTCGTGATGAGTGCTCATAAAAGAAGGATCAATGTGTTGTTGGACGGTTTCCAAAAAGCCACGGCTGAGAACATTCCATTCGTCGATTTTGAAGCCCTACAAGAGTTTTATGAAAAGCACCCAGACGCCTCGCACTCGTATATTGTTGCCGCGCGACGTTAAACCAAAGTTTCCTCGTGCTTTCGGGCTTTGACGGCACGATCACCATTTTCTCCGGGTCTTTATTTCTGCACCCCCGCATGAAGCAATAATTGCTTTAATTATTTCTCCATTCCATATTGTCGAGTACTGAGTTCATCAACAAAGGTAAACAAACATCGCCCCGTCCTATCACTACACAACACGCATGAACTCGGAGGAGGTTGCACTGGTGTTCACGAGAAGATGCGTAACCTTGCGGCTGGTCATTTCCCCGCTCGACTTCAAATCTGCAAATTTCACTGAGCCTCCCTCCTCTTTTAATTACCACTTTTCCGAACCGTCATCCACCATAACACCACTTTCGAAGCCTAAGAAGGAATATTATGGCGAAAAAACAGTTTATTTTTTTTCATGCATGTTCCTCATTGTCCACGAATGTTAAATTATTACAACCGGCAACAGCTAGGGGATTAATGAGAATTTTAATAAGTATTCCCGAAGGAAATTAAATTCTCTACAACTTTTTCCATTACGATTTTTGGGCTAAGATCAATAGTTGAGGCTGTACAGCCCACTTGGCGAGTAAAACGTGGCACGTTTTTCTAGATCCGTCACCTTAAACTACTAATATCTCTGAAAGGGTTGAAGTTAAGAAAGAAATGCATGGAATAAAACTTGTAGCAAATTAATTTGACGTTCGTTTTGTATGGGGTCATTTTTTCGGTCCGACTTCTCCTTTTCAAGTTATGAGCGAAAAACCGGGCCTTTCTTCCTTTCACCACAGTTTTGCTCAGCTGGGAAACGGAGGGACTTTCTCTTTTTTACGTTAGGTTCGTGAGGAATTTTGGTATGTATGTATCCATGTGTGAATGTATGCATTGTTAGTATGTATGTCTGTTTACACCCCTGAACAAACTCCCGAAGACGATATTTAGATTTTTTCCAACGCACTCTTCAACCCCTTTTGACTATTATCTCGTTTGCGTAAAAAAATTACCACGTCAATTAGGCTAATCTAGTCTCGGAAGTTTGGTGAAATTACCCAATCCGTCGGTTAAGGTGGTCACATCATGTGGACTAGGAACTGACCCCATGTGCGGAAACGCGGAGGATTCTGAGTTAACTCGATGCGCTAACAAGGCGCTCGTAACTCGATTACGTATCTGCCTACATGTTAACGCTCAATGTTTTTGAGCTTGTCAAAATTTAAAAAAATCAATGACAAACTTTTGAAAATTATAAAAAGTAATTTGTCGCAACACGGGTTTAAATGGATAGCTTGGTTTATTTTACATTATTTATTCGATTATTTTTCGTTTTCTTATATACATTTTTTGTGTTTAGCGGTTGTGTATTGCGCAATTTAATTTTTTCATTAGGGGAAAAGAAGAAACTATAGAAAACCAGATCATTATATTTTACGATTATTTGTCATTTATTATATTAATTGAAAATATTATGAAAATATGAAAGATAAAAACAGCAAATATGAAATTCCATATTAAAATAAATTTATGATGAAATTAATTATGTAAATTAATTAATAATAAATATTAATGATAATAAATAAATTAATTATAGATAATAAATGATAAATTAATATAATGATAATAAAATAAATTAATTATGAAAACAGTGTGTAGGTTTTATTTTGATTTTTGTTACCCTAAGTGCCTACCCCCTACCCTAAGTGCCTACATCCTATTTGTATGAATTCAATCGCTCATTTTTATCGCGTCCTTCCAAGATCTAATAGGCAATGAACTCATTCGACACACGGACGCTTTATGTAAGGACGGCAGTCGCTCATGCGCATTGGCGGCATATTAATTCAACTAACGGATCTCGTTGTTTAACCTTTCGAAATTATCGTCGTAGGCTCGACAATTTTGCAAATCGTTTGTGAAATATTTGTCTTTAAATATTATGTTATGGAAGAGCCTATTCAGAGAGAGAGAGAGAAGGTGCTAAATTTCTATTCCTCCCTGAAAAAGTTGGTTTAACTGTTAAAAAAATTTTCGTGCTCAAAACATATACTTTACTTAATTATTTACGAAAAGGAATAGTAGGTTTTTTAACAGAAGAAAAATCAAATAAACATAGATAGAAAATATTTTTAAAAACACGAAAAACCTAATTCCTATTAATAAAAAATTTACCTGCCAATTTTTGAACGAGAAATAATTAAAAATAATTATGTGCCACATTTTACGCTACTAAAAACCTTGATTTTTGGATTTACACAATTTTAGCGGTTGATAGCTTGGCAATAGTTGACAGTTCATACGATAAAAACAATTAGCACTTTCTCAGCAAGAAAATATTTTTTCCATGATTTTATTTGTTTTTTAAAAGAAAATAGGTTTTTATTTCTTGGTAAAATATCCTTTTAAAAGGAAACATTTTTCCCAGGTAAGAAGGGTTTTCCTAGGTAGCTTGAATCAATGCATATCCGATTTTTAGTTCAATCAAAAAATACTTGACTGGTACTTACCATCTTTCAACGATTTTGCTGCCGCTGTGATGGCTCCTTTCAGGCAATCATTAGCTTTGGCATCCGTCCATTTACAAGTCTTCCATGATGAAGCTGCAAAAAATCGAATATGCTTAATCTCCTTATTCAAAAATCTATTCTTTGCTTTTCTGGAATTTCAAAATTTCTTCAGAAAAATGAATTTTATTGCTCTGAGCCGAGTGCAGGTTTTTGTATTCGAGTGGGTACCTACTTTTTGCAAATCCATTTGTAAGGACAATTTTTTCCTATCTAAAAACATGGGTTGGTAAATTATAGGAAAATCTTATCTGGATTTTCGAAGTTTGATTTCAAGTAGGTAGTGTTTACGTTTCTGAAAAAAATCCGTTTTCGGTTGGAATCGTTTGAAGCCAAATTTCGGACGTTTGTTTTCTCAAGTCAATACTCTAATTCGTTTGGATACCAAATATTTGCTCGCGTATTCTAGTGATTCGGCTATTTATCGTTTTCTACCTGGAACCTCAGATGACCTATTTTTCACCTGCTTTTAACAGCCGACTTGAAAATGTCTACTCATTAGGACCTATTAATTTTTTAAAACAAATATTCAATATTTTTACCGTAGTAAAAGTACCTACAATAAAATAATTTTTTCCGAAGGTTTTTTTTTTATTTTCTGGTAATTGAACGAATTGTTTTTATGTCCAAAATCCCCAATACCTGCGTAAGAAAGCGCAATTTTACAAAAAAAAAACATGAAAAAAATCAGAAAATAATTGATGTTCATTTTTAAAATTAATAATTGCCAGGTATAACTACTGATTATTCGAAAACCGATGCCACTACTAGATTCAATAAAATAAAATCCTTGGAATGAAAAAAAAAATTTTGGCAAAAACTTTTTTTGAGAAATGTTTTCTAAAAGTGAAAATTATTTATTTCGTGAAAGTATGAGGCATGTTAAAAAGTTGGTTTTACGTTCGGGAAAGCAAATTGTGGCATATATTAAGAATCAATAATAAAATAACCTATAGTTGTAATGCAATACCACAAATTCCTCTTACCAGAAAATCCTATCATGGCATTGAAAAGAGAAATTACAATTCTAAAAATCGGGATCGAATTTTTGAAACAAGAACAACTTGAGTGTAAAATTTGATCGGAATTCTGATCGGATCAAGAATCAAGCATCGATAGATAAAAGGGACTTACGGAAGTCGACGCCATAAACGGCACAACAGGTGACGGCGAGTGTCAGAAAAAAAGTAATGGACTTCATGATTTCCGTCTGACCCCCAGGAGAGTAAAACCGCGTTTGAATCTGAGTCCTTGGCCTGAGGGGATTTTATGTCTTTCCTTTGGAAGGGGTCCTTCCATTTGAAGTCAGAGGGGGAGCATCTAAGTAGGCTGACCTGCAAGGCACTGGTGCGTTGTGGGTCGTATTTCACCCCTCGACAGGTTGATTCGAGTCAATTTTCAAAATACCGACAATTTCATTCAATTTTATTTAGCTTGATGCTACTTAAAAAAAAAACTACTATGATGCTACTTTTTTTTGAAAAAGTTTACGTTGTTGAGCAAATTGTTGAGTAAATTTCAGGGATTTTCATACATGGTTTCAACAAGAGATTTGTAACGCTCACTTGAAGTCGACCCCCCGCTCGTTTGAGGCAAACGCTCGTTCATATGGGGTAATACCCGCTCGTTTGTAGCCAACGCTCGTTCATATGGGGTAATACGCGCTCACGCTCACTTGAAGTCGCCCCCCCGCTCACGCTTATTTGAAGCCGCCCCCCACCCGCTCACGCTCACTTGAAGTCGACCCCCCGCTCGTTTGAGGCGAACGCTCGTTCATATGGGGTAATACCCGCTTGTTTGTAGCCAACGCTCGCTCATATGGGGTAACTCCCGCTCGTTTGAGGCCAACGCTCCTTCACATGGGGTAACTCCCGCTCGTTTGAGGCCAACGCTCGTTCACATGAGGTGTACACGCTCATTTGAGGCCAACGCTCGCTCATATGGAGTAACTACCGCTCATTTGTGGCCAACGCTCTTTCGTATGGGGTAATGCCCGCTCATTTGAGGTTAACCCTTTCTCACTCAGGACTCAATTGCTCGTTTTTGACGCCAACTCCCTAGTATAATATTCGACGATAAAAAAATATCAAATAAACCCCCATACCTACTGATTTGTTTTAATTCTTGCGCCAAATGAGCTCCTGGGTTTAGATTTTCCATTTTTAACACGTACCTACCTACGTCCCCCCCTAAAATGCCCTTTCAAAATTCGATGGTAGCACATTGGAATCAGTATCGATCCTAAAGAAATTACCTATTATGTGCGTAATTGATCAGTACCCGATGGGCTTTTTCTGTTCGTCTGATGTGCCGATTCTGCTCCAAGGGCCGAAGACGATGGTCGAATATGAACTTTCGTTTTACACGCGTACGTGCTGATCGGCAAAACGTGCGAGCAGGACAAAATGCTGGCGACCTTTCGCAAGGTGAAAATCATGAATGAGCAAACCGCTTGAATGACGTTCGTCGTGTACGCGGTACGTTTTATGCGTTCACCTTCGACTGTACGTGATTTTCGATGATCGATTCCGTTGAATTTTCTACCGATTGAATTTTAAAACATTATTACTCGAGCAATTTTTTATTTCTAGGCATATTATTAGCTTCAAATTTTTCTAATTTCGAAGATTATTAAAAAATAATTTTAAAAATTATTCAAAATCTATAAAACTATTTTGGTAACTCTTCTCAACTGATATAATTACATTAAAATTAAATTAATTAAATTTTAATTAAATTATTATCTAAAAATTAAATTATTTAAATTAATTAATTTAATTTAATTAATACATTTGAGAAACTCGCCTCAAAAAGTACCTAATAAGAACAGAAAGAAATGTGAATTTATCTGCTGTGTCGTTATTTGCAGGTAAAATTCGATTCGTATTTCGTTCCGTTGGGTCCGAGTAATTTTCGCATTACCCGAGCATACGAGCCAAAACGAGTTTGGCCAGTCGATCGTGACCCAAGCGGTCAAAAGAATGCAGGATCATCGGGTGTTTGCGAATTTATTGAATCGTAAAACCGATTGAAGTCCGGTCTTGCGGTTTAATTGGAACAGGATGGTTTCGGTTCAAGTTTTTCCCCTTCGCGTTGTTTTGCACCTTTTTTCATCAATTACGAATCCTCCGATTGCAAGGTTAACTTTGAAGGTTGATCGAAAAGGCTTGAAACGTAGTTGATGAAGTGGCATTTCATCATTATTTCAATTGTTTTTTAATTTCATTATTTTTATCGAAAAATTAATCATTATTTTCCTCAGTATTTTGAACTTTCCTCAGTATTTAGACATTAAAATGATCATGGTTAATAATTTTATCTTTTGTGAACTTATTTTAACCTTGTTTTTCATTTTTGATGTTCACAAGAGTAAAGAATGAAGAATAGGTTAATGGGACAAGGGCAGAATTGGAAGCATCGCTCTGTCATCCAGATAAGCATCGGATAGCATCTTGCGACTGATATCTGCAGTCTGAATAGTAGACGATATTTTTGAATATTATTGAAGCCATCAGATAATTACTAGCATTGCCTGTACTCAGCGATTGGAAAAGTTGAATCGGGTTTCCTCAGCTGTGAAGGCTTTTGAAAAATTGAAAAGTCCAATTTTTGCCCAAAAAGTTTGAACAAAATCGCTATTTTAGAAGAATTACCATTTTAAAAGGTAACGATCTTACCAGAAGAAGATTCATGGAAGATTTTACCAAGAATAATCGAAAAACACACAAGCAGACAGGGCTGAATACGTTTTTCGGATTCAGAAATGTATAAAATGACAAAAAAATAAATTCGAAATTTTGACCTGATTTTTACAGGTATTTTTTACTGGAGTAAGAAGAAAGAATTCAAAAAGTATAAAAAGACAGTTTTAGCCTATCGTTTCCTCCATAACATCCATTAACATGGTGGCAAAATGAAACGAAAAACACCTGGGCCGAAAAGCAACATTACCTCGAATAATCGATGGTACGTGAGACGGCAAAAATGATCATGCGCAGGAGGAAAAGATTATCACAGGGAACCTATCATTAATTTGCTAATCGAAATTTCCAAGGTGACCGCTCAACATGGAGGAACATCCTCATGGGATAAACTGCTTTCTAACTGAAATTTTGATAATCTCATTTCTTCCACCTTGAACCCCAAAAATGGAATATCAATAACTATAATTAAGTTAATAAATTAATGTATACTAGTATTAATTAATATAAATAAATTTAGAAGTTATTCGTAGGCATCTGATTTAAAATGTATTAAATAAAATTAATTGATATGAAAATGTTGAAAAATTTGATGAAATTGAACAATTTCTTAAAGTAGGGAAATATAAATTTGATAGGTTATCGTGGTTTTTATAAGTTAACTGGTTATTTTTAATTTAGACAGTAACAATGTCAAAAACGTCAAAAAAATTAAAAAATGTTCTTATTGGGTAATATAATAAATAATGAGAAAATTGTTGACTTTTTTGACATTCTCAACTTGAAACTTAACTTAAAAAGTAAAATTTTTTTGACATAACATAATATTATTATGTTTACCAATAAGAACATTTTTTACTTTTTTGACGTTTTTGACATTTTTAACTTTTTGAATTGAAAATAACCAGGTAACTTATAAAGAACCACGATAACCTATCAAATATATATTTTTCTACTTTTATAAATTCTTCAATTTTATCAAATTTTATACAGATCTCTGTACAATTTACCGAACTCCGATTTTTCTTCCTCCGGTTAATCGTCTCTATTTTGAGACACACCGGTCATTGGAAGGCCAAGTGGCCCACTAATCGGAGTTCATCGGGTTCACCGAATAATTGCCTTCCATTTGCCATCCCCGATTTTCGACAATAATAATTAGGTAAAAAAACTATTAAATTATGTAATTTTTGGAAATTCTATTTTTCAAAGGAGGGTGCAATTTTCAATTTTTCGGTCCCTAGAAAAAAAAGGAGTTGGTCCTTGAACTAGAAAATTTCCGTGTGCCTGGTCACGTAGGCCATCCGATGTCTGGACGACTTTTCGCTTTTTAACGATGTTCCAAAAGTCGCTCCTGTCACATCCGAGGAGCGATGTCCCTTTTCACTGGGGGCCATTCACATTTGCCGGTTTCCTTGAAATTCCTCTTTGAACAATTAAAAAAAAAAATAAAAACAAATTTTCTTAGTTGTCAAAGTGAAATTGATCAAATATTGGCCGACTTCAAGCGGATATGAACTCATGAACCGATTTTGACGTTCTTGATCTCCAATTAAATTTTTTACAACGCCTTTAAATTCGATTCAATAATTCGAAAAAAACTCGCCAAAATCAATTCTGGTTCACTAAATCCAAAATTCGTCATAATCAATTCACTGAATTCTAAAACACTAAAATTCGCTAATTCAAAATTCAGGTGAAATTGGTGGGTTCATCAATTCAGTTTATCCATCGAATATCCAAAATTTGGATTTTAATGGAGAATTTAATGTTCTCCAAATTAAATTTTCCATTTATAAGTTGACAAAGAAATTCGTCGTCTACATTTCCAAGAAACCACTTATTCGGAGAATAATGTTATTTTGAGTTTAGGGGTGCGTTTTGAATTCGAAACCCTTCGAAAACCAGGGGTAAAAATTTACTTAGGAATAGGTGGATAGGCAACCCCATAAAATTCATTTTTTAGACACTCATTTTGACAAAATTCGGGTTAACGTTGAGAAAAAATCGCTGGAATATGGATGATTTGCTATTAACCGTTTTCTCGCCCAAGTGTGAAGGAAGTTAGTTTTTTTTCGGATATTCGGACTATCTCGTCCATATGTGAAGCAACCTCGAATGGCTCCTAAAATAGTTTTTAACTATCCACGACCATCCAAAAGTGGAGTTCGCCTTATTTGAATAATTTTCCTTCCACTCGAATGAGTCCCGTAATAGGCTGTGATATATTGTGTGACCGATCGACTTTCACATCGACTACAACTAACGCGGGGTGGCGTAACTTTTTTTGCCGAACATGGAAATTTTAACATTGGCTCAATTTCGAACAAAACAAAACTCGCGTTCAAAATGTCTCAATACGGACTTTGGTTTTAGGGTTGACTAGAATTGACCTCTCTACACTCTACTCGGAAATTCCAACAATTTATTTTAACATTCCATTTAATTGTTTGAGTTATTGTGTCATTTTTTTAGTTTTTATTCTAATTTTTATTTTTTTGACCGTTTTTGGTACTCACCTATTAATGTATTACATAAATTTTCAAAAAAATGCAATTTTTCTTTATTCGATTTTATACGTTACCTATACGAATTATTTTTTGGAAATTTTTGTTTCACCCAATTTTTTTTTATTTTTGCGCAGGTCGATATTCCAAGACATGGTCTCGATGGACACGCTCGTCACCAAAATCATGAATTTCGCCCAGCGGCTCGTCGACGCCGACAGGGCGTCGTTGTTCCTTTTGGATTCGAAAAACAAAGAACTTTACGCGCGGATATTCGACGTCGGCGGCAACGAGTCCGAAGTCGACAGCGACAGCGGCAACAAATCCCAGCCCGACAAAGAAATCCGGTGAGTAAAGATTGACAAGATTTTTTTTTTTTTGAGACGGGGGTATTTTTTTTTTGCTGCAGAAATTCCAAAATCTTGAAGAAAATCTTTCGCAAAAATGTAAAAAATCCAAAATTCGCGCCAAGGTTCTAAAATCTCGCATTTAAATTGACGAACAATTTATCTCTCCTAATTTCGGTGAATTATTTTTCAAATGATAGATAGGTACATTGTAATAGGCTGGGAAAGTCGCCCATTTTCACAACCATTTCAGTTTTTTTCCAATTTTCAAAAATTCCTAATAGAATAGAAATATTTCAATTTTTCGAGTATTTCAAAAATATTTTCATTCTTCAAGTATTTCAGATTTTTAATAATTATAAAAAATTGATGCTTCAACTATTTCAAAAAGTATTTTTTAATTTCTCAAACATTAAATAAATAATTCAATTTTTCAAAAATTAAAAAAATTCAACTGTTCAAATATTTTAATTTTACAAGTATTTCATAAAGAATTCAATTTTCCAAATATTTCCTAAAATATTTCAATTTTTCAAATATTTTGAAAATATTTTAATTGTTCTAATATTTTGAAAATATTTCAATTTTTCAAATATTTTGAAAATATTCTAATTTTTCAAATATTTTAACTTTTTCAAATATTTTAAATTTTCAAATATTTTGAAAATATTTTAATTTTTCAAATATTTTGAAAATATTCTAATTTTTCAAATATTTTAATTTTTATTGGGCACTGGCGGGTTGGGCTTAGGCTTGTTTTGAAATAGTTGAAGCATTACATTTTTTGAAATATTAAAAAAAAAAGAGAAATATTTGAAGAATAAAAATATTTTTCATAAACAATTCAATTTTCCAAATATTTGAAAAAAATCAATTTTAAAAATTTTTGAAAATATTTTTATTTTTATCGGACGCTGGCTGGCCAAATTTCGAATTTGTGAATTACCTATGACAATTACGTGGATTTCAGATTAATATTTATTTGTATGACATCCATTATTTAGAATGTTTATAAACCTTTATCGTGTTTTTTATTCCACCCTTCTCTCCTCGCTTGCTTTGGTGGCTGAAACTGCTGCATTTGGGGCTTGAATGTGTTCAGTCTCCTTCGGTCATGTGACAACAGTTGAAAGTTACAGTTTAACATTATCATCGTGTCATGTTAGAAATAACAAGGTGTTGTGTGGCCATGTTGAGGGTCCTTACTAACTTTTCGAAAAAGGCGTGGAGACGGTGGCGTCTGTGGCTCGAGCCGGCCGTATTTTCGATCCGTCGATAATTCCGTACGGAATCCCGGCATTTTCAAAATTTTCTCTCAAGGTGGAAAGCCCACTAGAAAACTACCCATTTCGGAAAGGCCCCTTCAGATGTATCTTGATTTACAGGGGTGCGGGACAATGCTCCTTCTCCAGGACGCAGGACATCGTCAAATCTCCTCCACCAAAGGATATCAAGTATATCTGATTCCATAGTTTGAATTTCGATTTTCTTTTCTCTTTCGATCGTTCACCTCTTCATCAGATACTTATCGCTTTTCTTCCCATTTGCGCCTTCTCACGTCACACAGAAAACCATCGCAACGCTTTTTTACTCACCCGAATCGTAGAGAGGACGAATAGCTAACATTTTTTTGTAGATAATGGCTGATGTGGAATAGATTTTGCTACTAAAACTAGTAGTGTGCTTTTGGGGGTGCCGCAGTCACCACAAACATCTGTGTGCAAAATTATCCCTACAAGCGGGGAAGAAGGGGATAAAAGCGGGAAACTTTTTTAAGACAGTAGAAGGTTTTTATATTCTCTTCTCGTCTTACTCGTTGATTATGACACAAAAATCACAATCAACTTCTAAGAAAAAAATAAAAATCCTACTACTCTCAAAAAGTTTTCCTCTTTTTCCCCTTTGTAGGGATACTTTCCCACACAGCTGTTGCGGTGACTGGCGCGGTACCCTCACAGTCACACTACTCCCAAGGCAAAGACGGATCTAACATTAATTACTTCCCCCAGTGGTACCAACCTCCCTAAAAAATTACCTTATTCGATTCCTAGATCAGGCAGATTCCTAGAGCGGGAAAAAAATGAAAGGCTTTTACAAAAATCAATTTTTTGTAAATTATAGAATATTGCAGATATTTATGTAGGTATCCCTGGTTTTGACGTATTATTTCTTCATAATACACGAGCATACCGACTGCCTCACCTTGCAGGTAGCCTAGTGGTTAGAGAGTCAGACTCAAACATCAATGCTCCCCTGGGTTGTGGGTTTTGAAACCAACAAAGGCGGCATAAACATTTTTACACCACTTGAGTGGGAACTTTTACACCAAATCATAGTGGGAAATGGCAAAAAAATCGCTCTCCGGCAGGATTCGAACCTGGCACCTCCTGCTCCAGCAGACCCTCTAGCTTCAGAGAGCCTGGACCCCCCGGACAGTCTGGGAGGTGCACTCAAACGATGTATTTCCCTTTTAGGAACACCCTTGCCGTTTCGTATGTTTGCTTGTACCCATATAACATGGGTTTACTGTTGGAGAAGGGTCAAGGCCTCTGCCTATCGAGGTGCCAGGTTCGTGTCCTGCCGGAGAGCGAAATTTCTCGCTATCTCTGATCTCATTTTTGCTCAACAGCACTGAAGGGGGGTCATAAGGAAGAAGACGAAACGATTATAGAACAATTATAGTCAATTGTGTGCAAACCGTTCTCAAAAACCTAACAAATTGCGAATAACATCGCTAAATTTCGCTAACGAATTCACCATCCGCCTTTTCCTGCCATTTCGCCGGTTTGTCTGTGAATGCCCGCCGTTCCGAAAACATTACCAATTCGACTTATTCGTGATTTTCAAGTTTCAGCGTCGGCAAGGGGATCGCAGGTCAGGTGGCCAGGACCGGCGAGGTGCTCAATATCGTCGACGCCTATTCGGATCCGCGGTTCAACCGTACGGTCGACCAGCTGACGGGTTACCATACCAAGACCATCCTCTGCATGCCCATCTTCATCAGAGGTGTCGTCATTGGAGTCATGCAGATGGTCAATAAGCACAACGGACCGTTCAACAAGGTTTGTTGGCTTTTTAATATACGAGTGTCCCGAAATATTGGCTGAAAATGGGACAAAACGCCACCAAACGCATTTTTCTATCTCAAATTGTCACCAAGATACGACTTTTCGAAGGTTTTTTCAGAAAACCCACGCCTTAGTGCATAAAAACCCACATTTCTCCGTTTCGGAACCACTTTTTTCATCTTTTGAGGGCATTTTTGGATTCAGCGTAAAATTTCCTATACGCCTAGTGTGGACTTGTAATCAAAAACTAACTTCTAAACACAGCAATTGCAGTTCAAACTTCAAAAATTGGTGAAAATGGGTGAAACTAGTCGGAGATAGGATGAAGCGCCACCAAACACATTTTTCAATCTCAAATCGTGACCAAGATACGACTTTTCGAAGGTTTTTTTCAGAAAACCCACGCCTTAGTACATAAAAACCCACATTTCTCCGTTTCGGAACCACTTTTTTCAGCTTTTGAGGGCATTTTTGGATTCAGCGTGAAATTTCCTATACGCCTAGTGTACACTTGTAATGAAAAATTAACTTCTAAACACAGCAATTGCAGTTCAAACTTCAAAAATTGAAAATGAATTATTTTTTTTCTATTTCAAATTGTAGCCAAGATACGACTTTTCATAGGTTTTTTCAGAAAACCCACGCCTTAGTGCATAAAAACACACATTTCTCCGTTTTGGAACCACTTTTTTCATCTTTTGAGGGCATTTTTGGATTCAGCGTAAAATTTCCTATACGCCTAGTGTGGACTTGCTATCAAAAACTAACTTCTAAGCACAACAATTGCAGTTCGACCATCAAAAATTGAAAAAATATATTTTCTGAAGACGCTCGTACGTTGAACTGGTTTTTATCCCTCCTCTTCAGATATGAGCGTGTAAAAAATCTTCGGCACGATTTTTTCACACAGTCCTAGTGTATTTTTTCGCTTATTTTTAGTGGATTTTTTCGCTTTAACCTGCCGAAATCACTCAATAAAATAGCCTCCTGACGAATCTCACTATTGGGATTTCTCCGCTCATCGAATCCATCTCGATAGATGATTAAAATGCCAGACAGGAACTCTCACGCCCATAAACAGATGCGAAAAGGACGCCACGCCAAAAGACGCCTTAATGGCGCTCCATTCGAGAAGTATAATATTCGCGACGTCTAATTTACCGTTGATGATCTCAGCTCGAATGGGGGCACGGACACCCTGGAAGTTTGCCAGGATAAGATCGGAAGCTTCATTTAAAAAAAAAAAATAAAAAAAATCAAATTTTTTTCGTGCACTTAGAAGAGTAACGATCAAACTTGAATTTGATAAAATTTTGAATATTGTTTTCGAATGGGATTGCATCATAGATGAAGGAGAGAGGTGAACTATGAAATTTCTCCAAACTTTCTCTCCCTTGGTCAACGAACTAGGTTACAAATGCGATTTCTGAACTTCTCATAGAACGAAGTCCGGAACGATAATTTTTGATTAGGTAGTCGTTTACGCAATTCGGTTATTCAGCGGAGCTACTGGCAAAAGAAAGGCGTTCACCAAACTAGTGTTGATTTTCCTAAACAAAACCCAAAAATTTGAAAAGTCTAAAAAATCTAGAATAATTGAAAAAAAAATTTCTATTTTTATAACGATTGGATCTCCCACTATATAGGTACGTCCTGTATCAATGAGATGGTATAATTATGTAGCTCAATAATATAATATTTTTTGATCTTAATGACACGCTAATCATTTGTTCTATTTCGAAATCAGGTGACTCCAGACAGAGATAGGAATGTTGCATCATTCGCAATTATCTGTGAACCAATTTATGCGTCCGTATTTTCAAATGATAAGCTAATTGTTGCCAAAAATGTTTAGCATAATCAATGCCTAGTATCGATACACAAAACGAAATATCAATATGCACCATCAATATATTGAAATAGAAACACTATATCGACATTTGCTATCGATATATCGAATCATAATAGTTACATTCAGTATCGATGTATCAAACCGAAATAACAATATGTAAATGTGTAATCGAACTGAAATATTGAAAAGTAGGTAGTATCGTATCAATATACAGAACAGAAATTTTGAACAGAAAATCGAAATACATTTTGGTTCATCGATACATAAAAATCTATTTGTAGTGTCGATTTATCATGCCAAAAATATTGAGTTAATTTATCGACATTCAGGAACTGAAATATCGATATACTGCATCGATGTCCCAAATCTGAAAATTGGATATATTGCATCGATATAAAAACTGAATTATCGATTTACTACACCAATATTTCAAAATTATCGACATTGAATAAAAATCTATTATAAAATACATCGATATTGTATCGTATTGTATTGAATTGTAATCTGAGATAATAGTATTGTATCAATATCCATACACTGGAGTAGTATCAATGTTCCGAAATCGAAATATCAATATATTGCATCGATATTCCAAAATTGAAATATTGATATAATACAACGATATTTTGAAATTGAAATATCGACATAGGTATTGCATCGATATTCCAAAATTAAAATATCGATATATTGCACCCAAAATATGCCAAAATCAAAACATCGATATATACTTATATTATACCTAATGCGCATTTTATTGATTTCAATGCCGATTTTTTTACAGGAAGACGAGGAGGCGTTCGAAACCTTCGCCGTGTACTGCGGGCTGGCCCTGCACCACGCGAAACTCTACGACAAGATCCGCCGTTCCGAGCAGAAGTACCGAGTGGCGCTGGAAGTTCTCGGTTACCACAATTCGTGCACGGAGACCGAGGTCGAGAAGACGAAATTGGCGCTGACCAGCGAAAAATTGGGACCCCTTGACGAGTGAGTTACGAAGCGGCAGTTCGGGAAAGGGAGACAACAACAACAACAACAAAAAACAACAAAAAACAACAACAAAGAAACAACAGCAACAACAAAGAAACAACAAACCGACAACAAACGTCAACAAACAAACACAAACCGACAACAAACGTCAACAAACAAACACAAACCAACAACAAAATAACAACAAACCGACAACAAACATCAAACAAACACAAACCAACAACAAACAACAGACTGCAACAAAACAACAAACAGACAGCAAAGAAACAACAAACCTAAAAAACAGCAAGCTAACAAACATCAAGAAAACAGTAAGCAAACAAACAACGAACAGCAACCCAACAAACAACAAGTAAACAAAAAACAAGCGAACAAAAACCAAGCAAACGAGCAACAATCAAACAAAGAGCAAATAACAATTAATTACGAATCTCAAAGAAAATCTCTCCTAGCGATAAGTGAACCATGTTCTTTTTCAACAACTTCTTAAACTAATGGTAAATTTTTGGTTTAATGTGTAATTGTTATTCCATGGGGTAAATCCCCATTTGAGCATTCTAAAAGCCTGAAATTGATAGTTAGGAAGCGGTAGTTCAGGAAAGGGAGAACAAACAAACACAAATAAACAACAAACAAACAGCAAATCAGCAATCGGGATTCCTTGACGTGTGAGTTATGAAGCGGCAGTCCGAGAAAGGGAGACAAAAACAAACAAACAACCAAACAACAACAAACGAAAAAACAAACAACAAAAGGCAACCAGACAAGCGAACAACGGCTAATCACGAATCTGAAAGAAAATCTCTCCTAGCGACGTGTGAACTATGTTCTTTTTTAACAACTTCTGAAACTAATGGTAATTTTTTGTTTATTATGTAATTGTTATGCCATGGGGTAAATTTTCATTTGATAGGTAGTTAGTTTTAGGGTTATCCAACATTGAAATCGCTCTACATGCCTCAGCTCTCCTTTCCTAAGCTACCGATACAATTGAAGTAATTAGGTACATTCCCTCGCATTACATGGCGTCAGATCGACGGTAAATAATCGATTAATGGTTTGGGAAAAAGGGAAAAACTTTGTCTGCCTGTTGCAGTTTTCACTTCAACGTGTTCCAGTTGGACGACGACTCGAAGGTGCGCCAGGCGGTGCTCATGTTCCGCGACCTGTTCGGGCTCGCGCGGTTCGATCGCGATTCGCTCGTCAGGTTCATTCTAACGGTGAAAAAGAATTACCGCCGGGTCCCTTATCACAATTGGTCGCACGGCTTTTCGGTCGCCAATTCCATGTACTCCATCATCAAACATTCCAACGGCACCTTCAGTTCCAACGAGGTAAAAAAAATTTTCGAAGAATTCAACCGCTTATCAGGGGAGTGGAAGTAGCTGTGTAAATGAGGCGTTGAGGATCAAAAGCGGACGACTCCGAATTTTCAGAAATTGATTTTTTTTTTTGCATTTTTCACAAGTTCAGATAAGTAATTATGTACCACAGAAACCTCAGGATCAAAATCACAAAAAATCTGGCTTCAAAAAGTCTTGTTGTTCAAATAATTACCTATCTGAACTTGTGAAAACTGCAAAAAAATCAATTTCCGAAATTTTGGAGTCATCCGCTTTTGATCGTTCAAAAAATGAAAATCGGTTTGGACGGTTTTTGGGCTACCTTTGAAATTTTGATGATTACATTTTCATCTGCTCGTGGATAAAGTGTGAACTTAAGGAGATATCAAGGTTAGCATAGAAGGCATTGGGTCACGAGGTACCTACGGAAGTTACCGGCCGAATGAAAAAATGTGTCACCCGCAAACCGATCAGAGTTCACCTCACGGCGGCACCGACGTCATCGAGAATCTTTTGGCGACATATTACGTCGGCATTACGAATGTCTTATACGAATCATTAATGATCTTGTGAAAGCGAATCGATTCAGTCTTCGATGCCAAAAAAATTTAGGCATATTTGAGGCGCAAGGTGGAAAAAGGGTCGAAGTGATATTTTTGCAGTTTTGAACTCCTCTATGCATCGAAAGCATGCTGACAAACTTTCAGATCGATATCTCGAAAACTCAACAAAATATCGATGTTTTACTGCCCAAAATGCCTGATTTTTGTATTATTACCTTTTTCTCTCGTGGTTACCTTCATGTGATTTATATTTCATTAAATATAATACGTTTAAAATATAAATAATATTTTTTAAATATTAATTAATATTGATATTTTTAACTTCTCAATACTTAATTTAGATTCAAACTTCAAGTAGGAAGAATATCGATCAATTTTTAAAAATTTAAAATATATAATTTATTATTTTATATCTTTAAAAAACGAATAAAAACAGTTAATACCTTGAAAGTATGTCGAATCACGCAATTTCAGCTGAGAAAAGTCGTCAGGTAGAAAAAGGGCCTTCATTTTGATTTTTGCAAACCCGATTTTCGAGTTCATATTGACCGTAAATATTATATTTTGGTATCATTTCCTAGAAAGAATCACCTGAATAAAAGCGTGCACCCATTCCATTAGAAAATACAATTAAAATGGCAATCAAATAAAATTTTGGAGGGCCATATCTCAAAACGCAAATTTTGCACCTCTTTTTCCACCTGGCGCCTCAATTCGCCCTTTGTTAGAGTTATTTTGGAATGATTAGTACTCCATTAAATCGTAAGGGTTTTCCCAAAAATTTGAATTTTGGCAAGAGGTTTGACACGCGGGTGATAGGTTAATTAGAACTCATTTGCGCAGTTGAGTATAACATAGATGATAATAACGCTCGATAAGGCGACTGGCTCTTAATAATGGTTTACCAGTAAAAATAACAGTTCCAAAATCACCAACAACATTTTTTTTGTATTGCCTACTCGAAATTGATATCGAATTCCCCCGATTGTCTGCTTCTAGTGTCTGGCCCTGTACGTTGCTGCGCTTTGCCACGATCTCGACCACCGAGGCAAGAACAACAAGTTCATGCTTGAAACGGAATCGCCTCTGGCCGCCATTTACAGCACCTCGACCATGGAGCACCACCATTTCAACCAGACGGTCACCATTCTGCAACAAGTAATCATTTGCAGTATACGAACAGCCCTTACAAATAATTTTGGAAAACTTTCTCGATTTGGGCTGGAATCGAGCCCGCAAACGTCATTCACTCCAACCAGGCGGAGTATTAGCCTCAAGCAGCTGCCATTGGCCTTTTTGGGACAGGCCCGAACACCCCCCCCCCTCACTAAAATTCTACGACGCCAAACAATTGCCTGGACTTGCCCAGAACTGGCGCAACGAATCAATGATTTGTACTCAACTCAAATTACCCATTGCAGCACGGGCACAACATCTTCAGCCAATTGACGAACAGCGAGTACAAACAGGTGCTCGGCTGCGTGAAGCATTGCATCCTGGCGACAGATCTGGCCAGGTTCTTCCCTTACAAATCGCGGCTCCAGCTGATCGTCCAGAACAACACTTTCTCCTGGGGAAATCCTGAACACAGGTGAACAAATCTGCACTTATCTCATCTACATTTAGAAGGCGGTGAAGATATTCGTAGGTTTACAGCCGACACGTCAGCTTGTAGCGGAGCCATAGCATCGTTCGTTCCCAACATATTTCAATATTGCTGAAGTATCTACCCTGCAGAGAACGACTGCTGCTGACTCTTGGCTACAAGTTGAATATTGTTGCTTCAAAATGCCCAAGTAGCCTTTAGACTAATTTTGTATTAGTCAATAAGCCATGGTGTTGGATTTTTTCAGAAATCTTCTCCAAGCAATTGCGATGACTGCCAGCGACCTGTCGGCGAGTGCGAAGCCTTGGGAGCTGCAAGCGAAGACGGCCGAAGTGATTTTCCAAGAGTTTTACGAACAGGTGAGAAAATTCTTGATAAAAATAATTGAATTTTTGTGCCAAACACATCGATTATCAATCATTTTGATTACAGATCGAATCAATTTTTAAATATATTGATTATCGATTGTATTGGTTAGGTATCAATCATATTAATTTTTGATAATATCAATTACCTATCGACTATCGATCATATCGACTATCGATGATATCGACTATCGATCATATTGATTATAATCGATAATTATTGACCATATCGATTATTGACCACATCGATTATTGATCATATCGATTATCGACCATATCGATTATCGATTATTGACCATATCGATTATTGACCACATCGATTATTGATCATATCGATTATCGACCATATCGATTATTGATCATATCGATTATCGACCATATCGATTATCGACCATATCGATTATTGATCATATCGATTATCGATCATCGACCATATCGATTATCGACCATATCGATTATAATCGATAATTATCGATCATCTCGATTATCGATCATCTCGATTATCGATCATATCGACTATCGATGATATCGACTATCGATGATATCGACTATCGATCATATTGATTATAATCGATACTTATTGATTATATCGATTATCGACCATATCGATTATCGACCATATCGATTATCGATCATATCGATTATCGATCATATCGATTATTGACCATATCGATTATCGATCATATCGATTATCGACCATATCGATTATCGATCATATCGATTATCGACCATATCGATTATCGACCATATCGATTATTGATCATATCGATTATCGACCATATCGATTATCGATCATATCAATTATCGATTATCGACCATATCGATTATCGATCATCGACCATATCGATTATAATCGATAATTATCGACTATCGGCCATATCGACTATCGATGATATCGACTATCGACCATATCGACTATCGATGATATCGACTATCGATCATATCGATTATCGATCATATCGATTATCGATCATATCGATTATCGATCATATCGATTACTCGTTGATCGTATCGATTATTGATCGGTATTGAATATAATATTATGTATCAATCTTTCGGATCATCGATTTTGTTCAGGGAGACGCTGAACGAGCAGCTGGAATCACGCCGATCGCTATGATGGACAGGAATCAACCTGAACAACAGGCGGCCTCTCAGGTCAGTTTGGACATTGGAATGACACATTTATCCATAAATAATCTATAACCTTAATTTTACCCCAAAATTCCGTTATCGTTCTGGCGGTTGCTATGATTCGATCTGATTGTTCCAGGTCGGCTTCCTGACGGGCATATGCGTACCTTGCTACAGCCTACTGTCAGATCTGATCCCCGAGACCAAACCGCTTTTGGACACGTGCAAGTCGAATTTGGAACGCTGGAAACAGAAGAACCAATTGGTGGTGGCGTCGAGGCAGGACCAAAACTCCGAAAAGAGCGAGTAGCGAATTTTTCGGCTAAAAATCTTCTCCGTTGAGGGAATTTTTTTGAAACTTCTTCGTCTGTGATAATAACTGTACCTATTTTTACTGTACCTACCTAATTTATACTTGGTCGCCTTCGTCGTCGTGTTCGGCCTCCCACTGTTTCCTAATTTAGTTTTGATGATTACCTTAAGCCAGTATTATCATATCAAATTTCGTGGGAGCTTATTTATGCGAAGAAATTATATTTCGAGGATATCGTAAGCAATTTTTTGTGGAACCGTTCTATATTTATTCAGTACAATGTCTCTTTCCATGTATTTCGTTTTATTTCTACCCGGCCCATCCTCAATTTTTACCGTCCAGAATTGACGACGGCCATCAGGATTTCGTGGTGTGAGAATCTGAAAACTACGGAAAAGGTAAAATGTCAAAAGGTAAAAGTATAGATGGAGCGAATCGAACCAAGCCGCATCTCAAAAATGCTGTCAGCCTAAATTCACTACAGTCAGGGCGGGACGGGCCTACCAATTAGTTATATTGGTAGAAATATAACTAATTTTAGCAATAAGTATATCATAACGAATAATAACAGCATCAGGCAACTTCGGTATGAAAAACCATCAAAACACCCAAAACTGGTACTAAAATATTGAAAATAACGGGAACAAATTCGTTTCTCATTCCGACAGTTTAACTATCCCAAAAAATGAACTACCTACTGTGAAGCCACTCCTCAATCCAACCAAAATTTTCGCTTTGTGCAAACTTGAAACTGAAAAACTACTCAAAACAAAACTAAAATTCCACAAAACTCAGACTTGATTTTAAACTCAAATGAAGTAAACTGAAGTAGGAAAAAATGAAGTAGGAACTGAAACTAAAACTCTAATCCAAACTTAATTTTCAAACTCAAGATAAAACTGAAGCCTAAACTGAACGTTGAACTAAAATCAGAACTCAAATTGAAACTAAAACTGAAGCTTAAACTGAAACTGAAACTAAAAATTTTACCTGAAACTCAAGCTAAAACTGAAAAGGAACCTCAAACTAATACTGGAACTAATAACTGAATCTACAATTGAATCTCAAACTGAAACTGAAATAGAAACATAAACTCAGACTAAAAGTTTAAACTCAAACTATTACCGAACCTTATACTGAAACTGAGTTAGAACTTCATTTTGAGTTTGACTTCAAGTTTCAGTTCGAGTTTGAACTTCAGTTTGAGTTTGACTTCGACTTTCAGTTCGAGTTTGAACGTCAGTTTGATTTTGACTTCGAGTTTTAGTTCGAGTTTGAACTTCAGTTTGAGTTTGACTTCGAGTTTCAGTTCGAGTTTGAACTTAAGTTTGAGTATGACCTCGAGTTTGAACTTCAGTTTGAGTATGACTTCGCGTTTCAGTTCGAGTTTGAACGTCAGTTTGAGTTTGACTTCGACTTTCAGTTTGACTTTGAACGTCAGTTTGAGTTTGACTTCGACTTTCAGTTCGAGTTTGAACGTCAGTTTGAGTTTGACTTCGACTTTCAGTTTGACTTTGAACGTCAGTTTGAGTTTGACTTCGACTTTCAGTTCGAGTTTGAACGTCAGTTTGAGTTTGACTTCGATTTTGAGTTTGACTTTGAACGTCAGTTTGACTTTCAGTTCAGTTCGAGTTTGAACGTCAGTTTGAGTTTGACTTCGACTTTCAGTTTGACTTTGAACGTCAGTTTGAGTTTGACTTCGACTTTCAGTTCGAGTTTGAACGTCAGTTTGAGTTTGACTTCAAGTTTCAGTTCGAGTTTGAACGTCAGTTTGAGTTTGACTTCGACTTTCAGTTCGAGTTTGAACGTCAGTTTGAGTTTGACTTCGACTTTCAGTTTGACTTTGAACGTCAGTTTGAGTTTGACTTCGACTTTCAGTTCGAGTTTGAACGTCAGTTTGAGTTTGACTTCGACTTTCAGTTTGACTTTGAACGTCAGTTTGAGTTTGACTTCGACTTTCAGTTCGAGTTTGAACGTCAGTTTGAGTTTGACTTCGACTTTCAGTTTGACTTTGAACGTCAGTTTGAGTTTGACTTCGAGTTTCAGTTTGAGTTTGACTTCGACTTTCAGTTTGACTTTGAACGTCAGTTTGAGTTTGACTTCGAGTTTCAGTTCGAGTTTGAACTTCAGTTTGAGTTTGAGTTCGAGTTTGAACGTCAGTTTAAGTTTGACTTCAAGTTTCAGTTGAGTTTGATCCTATGTTTATGTTCACTTTGACGCACCTGCATCAATGTTTGTTATCCATAGAACCTCGCTTCTCGGACCAATTTTCAATGAATTTGCATGTCGAAATTACCAAAGTGTGACAACATGGGAAGTTGAGTCACCAGAAAAACCAACACTGAGCCTCCAATTCAAACCCACGGGAAAAATAATAGTTCGACAGACCTATTATGGCCTGGTAGTCTAGCGGTTAAGACATCCGCTTGCGGAGCAAGGGGTCCCCGGATTGCAACTTCATCATTTTCGGCTGAAAGAAAGATTCCCGGCCGAAGAAGTCTTTCTTTCGGTACAGAATTATCGGTCTGTCCAGACGGTCTGCGGGATGGGGAGGAGAACGGTCTGACGTCCGTTACGGTCTTAAACGGTCTCATCAACGTGAGTAATTTACAGGTGCTTGTCAATATTTTGGACCGTCGCCCGCTGGCGCCTGCACATTCCATCCCGATGACTGAGCAACCTTGGGATTTGTTGGCCCATGCCATGGAATAAGCGATGAGTGGGGAGGGATGAAAATCTCACGGTTATTCGATTCGTTCAGTTATTTTTGACATTGGCGGCCAGAACGGGCCAAGACCGAGCCGCGATATTTCGGAACCCCGCGAATTCGTGGCGATCCGACGGTCCCTATACGGCGGTCGCTTTTCCATTTTCACACCCTTCGGATCCGCCGGGAAATTTTTTTTTGTTTTGTGCGAAATTATCGTGCATAAAAGAGACGCAGCATGAGACAAAGAGGTGGGTGGCATTGATGCGATGATTGCGAAACGAGAAACGCTAAAAACGCGGACTTATTTACTCACAAATTACTAAAAATTAGAAGATTAAGATTAATAAAGAAGATTATTATTAACCTCCTAGAATATCCACTAGAATCCTCTAATCAATAGGTTTCTTTATAGAATGATTTTGTTTCAATTTTACTTGACCAAAATACATTTGACTCTTTAAATTAAAGTTTTTACTGATTTTACCATCACTACCAACCAGGAATGGAATCGAATTTTGGAGGTTTTTAATGTTTCTAACAAAAACCGGGTCATTCTCATTCAGATGACAGAGGAACGACATTTGAAGGGTTTTCCTCCAAAACTGCATTCATCAACATTCGAGTTTTGTCGATATCGATTTCGTTTTTCCAATTTTCGATTGCTTATAGGTACCAAAACTGGTATGAATCGAAATCGAAAATGGAAAAACGAAATCGATATCGACAAAACTCGAAAGTGGATGAATGCAGTTTTGAAGGAAAACTCTTCATTTATCTCATGATTAAAGTACATTGGGTAGGGTACTGGTCTAAGCAACTTACGACAACTGATGCACGACATACGACTCAAATTTTGATGGTTTTCGAAAAACGTGCCTCGAATTCAACCAGAGTTCGACTCGTTTCAACAACAGTGGATATGATTGGGGCCCCCAATTTGGGGGGACGTTTTTGTGAATTTTGGGCTGTAAACTGTGGGCATCGTTATGGAGATCGGTCGAACACGCCATAATTGCTACGACATATTTCCACAGAAGTTCCTGGCGACTGCGGATGGCCCGAGATGCAAGTTACAGGACGGGGCCGGGCCACGATAACTTGGAACCGACCGCAACACGAAGGAGCATCGCCCATAATTGCGTACAAGGTCGAGGTCGCCTACGAAACGAGGCCTAGCAGATGGATCCAGGCAAGGAATTGGCGACAAAAGTATTTTTTTTTGGATTTTTCGAAAAGTAAAGTTGCCGGCGCAACATTCAAAAGCTACATGGGCATATTTGATATCTGCGCAGACTGTTGCCGGGAGGGAGGGTGCGTTTTGCTGGAGCGGACGATGAAGGAATTAGTGATCATTTTCCTGCAGCAGCCACGTTTCATGGTACAGCAATTATGCAGTCGATAAATGATGCAGGGATGTCATCAACCCGAATTCATATTACAGCAAGAAATCAGTTCAAGCATGAGAAATCTTACATTGAAGGCCTGATTTCCGCAGTTTTCAAATTTTCGCTTTCTAATTTCCTCAAAATTGCCATAATAGTGGTCGAGAGAAATATTTATAAAGTGTTCACTCGTCCACTGGGATGACCCTAATATCCGACGGCATTGTCAGGTACCAAAAAGGATGGGTCATCCAGAGCGCCTAAGCTCAGTCGACGACGTTCTCAGCCGCCTTCTGTTCTTGTACATTCGGACCGCCCGTTTCGTCATGGGGAGCGCAAATTTGTTTTTTCTTAGGATTGTTCCATGCATCGATTATGGTCTGCCACGGAAAAAGTGGTCTGCGCATGCGCACGACCGTTATGAACTGTCAACGCGCACTTTTATCATCATTCTCCGCTTGGAGAGACTCAAGTGATGCGAGGCACATCTCTTACAGAGAAACCGAAGTCCCCTCCCTGAACTCACACACGTAACTCTCCAGAGGCTGATGCCTCGTCTTCTGGTCTAACGCATAAACACACAAAAATAAGGATGTCAATCTCCCACAGCCTCTTAAGAACGCCCCAATCGTTCACAGGCATGGCAGTCTCCCAAGGAGTCCATTGCGCTGCGTCTGCATTTTCGACGCTTTGGCGGAAGACATTTTTTCCACGCACTGCCACGTAGACGCAGTGCCGCACTCCCTTCCACAGCCAAATTCTAACCAATCTGTCAATCAGGTTGAGCTTCCAATACACACGAATCGAGCTGAATTCAAAGTTTGATCAAATTCGTTAACTGGTTTCGATCAAATTTTTGCAATTCAGCTGGTCATTACGATATGATGATAACAGCCTCCTGGGACAAGTAATAGCATCTCGGTCGCTCCCTTACACACAGAGCCTGGTGCTCTCACGGTTTTTCGCTCTCGCTCTATCCAACTAGGGTTGTCTCTGAAACATTTCTTCAGGACCGATACATGACAACCTCGTAGGTAAAGATCCCACAGCGTGGACGACCAGTTACGTACGGCGATCACACAGAACAGGCTTCTTGGATGGCTAAATCTTCAGTTCGAATCAACCAGTACTGCACCTAACTATTGATGTTTTGCGCAGCTTGGGATATGCCCGACATCACGTCTGGAAGCAAGCGGTCTGGAGGAAGGTGGACTTTGGATCAGAGTAAGCGCTGCCAACATTCACGGTTACGGTCCCCCTACTCAGTCCGGCTATTTGATTATGAGACCCGACCCTGCGCCGCCGAAGATTCTCACGCCGCTCTCGTGCGAGACTGTCGATGACGAAACTCTCAGACTATGCGCTCAAGTAAGCGAGTCAATTTTTCTCAAATAATGTTGCTTCTTTCTGCGTGTCCAATTGCATGAAACACAAAAAACATGAGTGTCCCCAGACCGTAAGTACACGGATTCGTAGAAGTGATAAGCCAAGGCGGATTCTCTGATACCATCGTCTGGAATTGCAGATCTGCCTATGCTATCGACCAGCATGAATCCATCAGAAGTTCTGGGCATGCCTGATACTTCATCGCCTTCCGTCGCTTCATGCTGTATTGCACTCCAGGAAATCAAAATGGCACAATTTGTTACAGATCTCAGGCTATCCTGTCCCCACGGTCGTCTGGTCCCGAGGCCAAGATACCATCGAAGATTTGGGGCGAATCGTCATCGAACGCGAAGACGATGTTTACAGTCTTACGATAGGCGAAGCGACGACTGACGATAACGGCCTGTACTGTCTCGAAGCGATGAATTCAGAGGGACGCGTCACCAGCTATTGCTTCGTGAGCGTTTCCAAAAAACCCACTCTGAGCGGAGTGGACGAATCGATTTACAGGTTAGTCATTACAGGTTATAAGTTGGCAACTGACAAACTGCGGGAACTATTGCATTTCAAGGGACTTCACAGGTTATCAGCTGTGTGGGATCTGGGAGATAGACCATTGATTCATGTTTTCTACGAGACCAACCAAGAAGTCCTGAGGAATGGCAGGGAGGGAGTCATCCAGGAGAATGACTGTGAAGCATGGGCAAGCCTCAGGCATCTAGGTTGTTCAAGCTACCACCAAGAAGTTCTGGGGAACGCCAGGGTGGAGGCATCTGGACGAACGACCTCAAGGCTTGGGTATCCTCAGGAAAGCAGGCCTTTGCTGGATTGCGATTGCTCAAGCGACTGATCGAGAAGTTCCTTGGAACGTCAGGGAGGGAGACATCTGGGCGAACGACCTTGAGGTTTGGGTAGCACCAGGGAGTAGGCCTTCTCTGGATTGCGATTGTTCAAGCGACCCAACGAGAAGTTCTGGGCTACGTCAGGGTGGACAGCATCTGGAGGAACAACCGTGAAACTTGGGTAAGCCTCAGGGAAGGAGGCCTTAGCTGAATTGTGGTTGTTCAAGCTACCACCAAGAAGTTCTGGGGAACGCCAGGGTGGAGGCATCTGGACGAACAACCTCAAGGCTTGGGTATCCTCAGGAAAGCAGGCCTTTGCTGGATTGTGATTGCTCAAGCGACTGATCGAGAAGTTCCTTGGAACGTCAGGGAGGGAGACATCTGGGCGAACGACCTTGAGGTTTGGGTAGCACCAGGGAGTAGGCCTTCTGTGGATTGCGATTGTTCAAGCGACCCAACGAGAAGTTCTGGGCTACGTCAGGGTGGAAGGCATCAGGAGGAACAACTGAGAAGCTTGGGTAAGCTTCAGAAAAGTAGTCTTAAGCGGGATTGTGGTTGTTCAAGCAACAACCAAGAAGTTCTGGGGAACGCTTGGGTGGCAGGCATCTGGACGAATGACCGTGAGGCTTGGGTGTCCTTGGGGAAGGAGGCCTCGGCTGGATTGTGATTGTTCAAGCAATTGAAAATAACTGTGGAACATTAGGAGGGCTGCAATCAAGCGATCCTTTCTATCAAGGATTTCTTCGTTCAAGCTCAGCGGCCCAGGATACTAGGAAACAATAGCAATCGTTGAATGTCTCAGGCTTTGGCAGGTGTACTGTGGATAATTTGCTGGCTTGGACCCAAAGCTTCAGACTTGGACCTTGAAGCTTACAGGCTTGAAGCTTTGAGGACTGCCTTTGGCTGGATTGGATGACGATTGGCTTGAGTGACGATGAGAGGCAGGCAGACTACGTTTTTAGTCAAACCAAGGTTGCTCTGCTCTGTCAGCAGACTGAATCCAAAAACCGGAGTTTGAGCGCTTTTGAGAGATGGGTCAAACATAGAAGAGGAAGAAAATTCAATTTGAGTCGACAATCTAGAGAGCGGCAGATGAAATTTACTCATCTTCATTTATCAATTGATTTTTCAGACGACCGACCGAAGCGGAGAAAGCCCCCGTATTCGTACTGGGACTGAAAGATAGAAGCGTAGATGTTAACGTAAGCGTTCTGATGGGTTGCCAGGTTACGGGGTATCCGTTGCCGTTCGTTAAATGGCTGAAAGACGACGAGCTTCTTGAAGAATCAGGTGAGCCGTTTTAGTGAAGGAACTTCTCTCATAATTGTGACGGCTCCAGATGCCAGAAGTGTCGACTATACCGGCTTCAGTGCTTGGTAACGTTTTTTCAAAAACTGGAAAAATTCTAAAGACATTTTTATAGTGACATTAGGAAAGAGACATTTTCAGCCATCTAAATTAGGATTTTAATTTTCTTAAAATTGACAATCGATTTTTTCCCCATCAGAAAACATTACGATTATCAACGACGGCGAATTCCACAGCATCGAAATCGACTGCGTCGGCACGGAAGACGCCGGCCAGTACAAATGCGTCGCTCGAAATCCGATGGGCACGGCAGAAGCCGTCAGCAATTTGGAAGTTTTCGTTCCCAAAGAACCGCCACTGTTTTCGTACCATTTGGAAGACAGCAAGGAAGGCATCGTCGGCACGACTGTGCGGCTGGTGGCTGTCGTCAAATGCGACTGCGAACTGATCCGTCCTACAATTATTTGGTTAGTTTGCCATTATTAAATTTATTTTAGATCCTGATTTATTAGAGCAGTTTTAGTTAGAGCAGTTTTAACTCATCTTCAGTCGTCCATCACAGTTAGACAGGAGCATCTGACAAATACTAACCCACAATGCACGGCTGCAAGAATTGAGCATACCTTGCTCGTTGAAGGCGTTACAAAAAATCCATCCTATTTAGGTTGCAGCGTTAAAATGATTACTGAAAATTGGCATTTCATTGATCATCATTAAATCCAGTAAATTAAATTTAGCGCGTTAAGGTATTTCCCATCCCAATCATCTTCAATGTGGGCCACCGTTTGAAAATTACAGTTGAAAAATTAAAAAATAAATTTCATTTTCAGGACCAAAGATGGCGACGAATTAAGGCAGAGGATGGACCACGTTATGACACACTCGATCGACGGTACGGTCGAACTAACGTTAGCTCATCTGACGCAAGCTGACGCCGGCGTATACTCGTGTACGGCGGTATGCCCGGGCGGCTCTGCTGTCTCCACGTGTAAACTTCTCGTCAAGGAAGCAGAAATTCCGAAAACCGCACCGAGCCCCAAAATTTCCCCGTGAGTCGACCTCTCAACATTTTTTTTTTTTTTTAGGGCAGAATTTGAAAAAAGAGAGTTACCAAGAGTCGTATTTTTTAAGCGGTTAAATTATGAATTAAATTCAAATTTTGGTTTTTATTGAGCGTAAAACTAGATATTTTAATCGGATAAAAAAATTTAGAAATAATTTTTTATTTTACCGGTAATAGGTATTCTCAAAAACCGATGTTCGTCACTCGCCCATGCTGTACCGACGCCTTGGAAGGAGAAGACGTCAGATTTTTGGTCCAAGTTGTCGGCGATCCTACGCCGAAACTGATTTGGCACCGGGATAACCTCAAGGTAAGTCAACAACGGGGTAAAACAAAATTTGTTGTGTAAAACAAAAGACTCGGGTTTTCGACAAGACTGAGGTTTCTCCCGGAATGGACACCCAGAAAATCCATTCGACGGCCCAATGGTCGGATTTGAGTTTATACAGGGCATTGAGTTCGGATGACAGAAAGTGGAGAGGCGCCATTGTTCCAACATACAAAGGTAACATCATTCTTCACCGGGGGGATATCGAATGTACAGGCGTTAGGGCTATCAATGGCTCCCACCTGTGGCGGCTGAGTTGCTATGGTTTCATTCAATCCGCCGTCCTTTTTTCGAAATTTACGAAGCAACCATCGACAGTTTTGTTCATCAGCACTTTCAGCAGTGGTAAAACCGCTGAAAACCAGTTATTGACTACAATAACTGTTATTGACCTATTGCACACAATTTGAAAATTATCCCAAATTCATCTCACGTACCTAGGAGAAAGCAATGACCGATAAGGAAATATAATCTGGAAAAAATCCACTCGGTAACCATCGGTTGATTGAGACGTAAAAACAGTTGTAAAAGTTCCTCGCACAATAGTCAATTCATGGTTATCGGGGAATAGAACAAATTTTACTATCGGCAATGTAGGCGGGTAACCTTTTGGGAAGTACCGACTTCTTCTCTGCGTTGGTACTGAGTGGCAGGCGCTTTCGAAAGGACGACATCATTGTTAATTTTGAGTGTTGAGATGCATAACGCTCGGTTAACTATAGCTAAGGCCCATTACCGCTCGGTTTACAGACTTTAAGGTGCGTTAAGGTTTACAGTAACTGAGAAGCGTTACCGCTTGGTTAACTACAACTAAGGTTCGTTACCACTCGGTTAACTTTAACTAAGGTCTGTTACTGCTCGGTTTACAGACTTTAAGTTGCGTTACCGCTCGGTTTACAGTAACTTAGAAGCGTTACCGCTTGGTTAACTATAACTAAGGTCTGTTACCGCTCGGTTTACAGTAACTGAGAAGCGTTACCGCTTGGTTAACTATAACTAAGGTCTGTTACCGCTCGGTTTACAGACTTTAAGTTGCGTTACCGCTCGGTTTACAGTAACTTAGAAGCATTACCGCTAGTTTAACTATAACCAAGGTCCGTTACCGCTAGGTTAACTATAACTAAGGTCTGTTACCGCTCGGTTTACAGTAACTGAGAAGCGTTACCGCTTGGTTAACTATAACTAAGGTCCGTTACCACTCGGTTTGCAGTAACTAAGAAGCGTTACCGCTTGGTTAACTATAACTAAGATCTGTTACCTCTCGGTTTACAGACTTTAAGGTACGTTAACGCTCGATTTGCAGTAACTGAGAAGCATTACCGCTAGTTTAACTATAACTAAGGTCCGTTACCGCTTGGTTAACTATAACTAAGGTCAGTTACCGCTCGGTTTACAGTAATTTAGAAGCATTACCGCTCGGTTAACTATAAATAAGGCCCGTTACCACTGGTTTTGCAGTAACTAAGGTCCGTTACCGCTTGGTTAACTATAACTAAGGTCTGTTACCGCTAGGTTCCACAGACTTTAAGGAGCGCTAACGCTCGGTTTACAGTAACTACAAAAACGTTGTTTCGTGTTAATACGTGTTAAAAAAACTTGTTTTTTTTTAATGCCTTACGAATACACGATGAAACATTGCACAGAGGTATTGCGCATCTCTCAGTCAGTATAATGCGAAATGAGTGGATCGCTGGTGATTTTATGGGTTGATCCGTCAAAAAGAATTAAAACCTAAAGGTTCTAGACAACTATCGGGCGGACAAACGACCGAAAAACCACGTATTTTTTTACATCACCAAAGGAATGCTCTATCGTGCAATCATGGCCGGTCGGAGATTGGTCATGTAATTATTGAGTTTGATAGCGAATTCTTCGGATGAGTACACGATTTACGATAGACCTAATGAGAACGCGCATGTTGATCTGAATGTATCATCTTTCGAATATTCGAAAATAGCCGGATTTTAACGCTGGAGGAAAACTGACTCACGGCCGGGGAATGAATGACCTACAAAGGCAACGTCCAGGGAACGCGTCACACTTTTTACTTTTCACCGACCACACGTCACTCTAACTCCGTTTTCATGCAACGGCGGCGAGAACCTGACATCGGTATCTATCGCTTTAACGGAAAAACCATCCACCGACGAATTTTCGTGGAAAATTGTTAAAATTCCCAACGGGTCGGAGTCATATCGCTGCCGATGGTTTCATTGAAGGGAATGACACTTGAGTACCAGCGGTGCGTAGATAACACACAATACTTCTATATTTAGATACGTAAATTTTCGAACCAAAGCAATTTGAGTTTGACTACTTGGGGGGGGGGGGGGGCTACAACTATCAAACACACTAGATTTCAAGACGTTCATTTTTGCGGCTTGGGATAAATACAATAGAAAACACTAAAAATACTAAAACACGACGTCGTCTCATTATTTTCACTGATACCTCCAGCGCTTTCGCCTTAATCGACCTCCTAATCCAAGTGGAAATAGAGGCAAGTATTGAGAAAAGAGCGGAACAATAACTGAAATCGCTCGGTGGAATCGTTATAAATAAGAAAAAACCAAATACAGGCCAATAAATTTGAGTTTTTCAAAGTCAATCATGTTTGGAATATCCTCAAAATGGTGGGGAAATTTCGTTCTGAACCTCTCAAAATGGTTTCGAAAATTTTCAATTAGATTGAGTCGATTTTCAATGTGATTAATAACGTTCTCAAATTTGTTGGAAAAATCTCTAATTTATTGGAAAAATTCTCATAATGGTACGGAAAAATTGTAAATTGACTGGAAAAATTCTCTATTTGATTTGGACAATATTTTCACATTATTGGAAAAATTTTCACACATATTGGAAAAATTCTTTAATTAGTTCCAAAAATCTTCAAATTAATTGAGAAAATTTTCAAGTTTGTTGGGGAAAATTCTCACATTTTTTGGAAAAATTCTCAATTTGATTTGGAAAATATTTTTAAATCGATTGGGAAAATTCTCAAACTCATTAAAATGCTCGAATTTGTTGGGAAATTTTCAATTTTTTGGACAATATTTCAAAGGTGATTGGGAAAACTCTCAAATTTAGTGGGAAAACTCTCAAAGTAGAATGGAAAATTCCCTAACTAGTTAGTAAAATTCTCAATGTGTTTTGGACAATATTTTCAAATTGAATGGAGAAAATTTTCGAATTTATAGAGAAAATTCTCCAACTAATTTGGAAAAGTTGGTTCGAAAAATTCCCAAATTAGTTGGAAAAATTCTCAAATCGATTAGGACAATATTTTCAAATTGAATGGGTAAAATTCTCGAATTCAATGGGGAAAATTCTCGAATTTAATGGGGAAATTCTTCGAATAATTTGGAAAATTCTTAATTCGACTTGAAAATGCTATATTTACTACTATTTGTTTATACCTCGGAAACACTTTATTCATCCCCGGTACGGGGAATCCGAAAAAATAGTAGCGGAGGACCCCTCGCCCCCACTCGCACGTCATCACCACCCCCCTCGCACCCCTGGCCCTCCCTCGCCCGTTGGCGCGCTCCAGCCTACGGTCCAGTCCTCACTCGATCTCGGATCTGTGTGGGAGTGCGCGATCCCTTGGCAGTCAGCGCCACCTGTCACGAGCCAGCCCTTTAACCAACACAGTGTTACCGGTACCGTTATTTTATTATATCCAATCAGTTGATTATAGAAGAAATTAAAAATTTTTGCAATATTTTTTTTTTGGTGAGAAAACCGTGAGAATTCTTGGCATTGCTTGGTATGCAATTCACATTCAATAGATTAGGTAGTACGAAAAAATTTCGAATTTTTTTGAGAAAAAGTTCTCAGTTGAGAAATTATTAAGAAATTGAGAAAATTGTTAATTAAGAAAAAATTCTCAATTACCTAGCATTTTCCAGGAATGGGTTTACCAGGGTTGATAACTCAAAGACACGGGATACTTTTATTGTTCCTCCAGATTGTCTCTTTTATAGATAGGAGGTTGAAATTTTCGAAAATTTTGGAAGTTGAAATTTTCGAAAAGTGACACGAACAAATTTGGCATGGGATAAAGAGCCCATATTTAACTTGAAAGGATCGTCAAATAGCATTCAAATAAAAATCGTTTCAAGATTTAGGACTGGAAAAAATAGCTATCAGACGACAAAAAGCACACCAACTTATATTCTCATTTAAATGGTTTGGTATATCAAAAACGATGCCTCGCTTGCCAAACATCAAAATAAATTCGGAACAAATTTGGAAATGAAACAAAATTAATGGCACCAATCAAAAACCAAAAATTAAGCATTTAATGCTTAAAATTGAAGCATTCAATGGCTCGAGCCATCGAAGAAAGAGCAATAAACAGCCTATCTTGCCCATTAAATAGATAAGTGCAAGCGTGAAATTGCATCGGGTAAATATCGATAGAGGTGCCGATAACGATAACACATAACGTCCCTTTATTTACCACTTGATATTTTCATTGATATCTCGATCGCGATCTAATAAAAGGTTAAAAATACCAGCTTAGAGGTACCTTAACATTGTTTTTATCGGCCTAGAGTCAGAGCTTCCCCAGAAATAAATAAAAACAATAAAATAAAGAAATAAATAACATAAATTTCATAAACAAGTATTTAACTTTGACAAAAATAAATATTCCTAATTTTTTTTTCAAATAATATTTGAAAAGCCATATTATGGCTTTTGTTAGGGGCAAGTGACTCGAGTATTTAAAACAATTTGGAAAAAAAAATCAATAAAAAATGGGAAATATAGGAAAAATTAATAAATCACAAATAGGAAAATAATAAATGCAAAAAGTATTGACAAAGTCGGGCTAATTTGAAACAAAAATATTTCTACACATTGAAAATCCGATTAAATTGGCAAGTTTTCCTGATAAGTACAGTTACCTACTATTTTCTAGTCCAATTTCCTGTGTACTATTTTTTTCTCGGTAGGACACTAAAATGTAGGTACTACTTTACATTTTACTTTACTTTTTACTTTAAAAAGTGTACTACCTAAGGACGTAAAAAGATTGCGGAAATTCAGTCGTTGAACGTTGGACAACCTGTCTGTCTAATCGCTATCTCCCTATATTTTGGCCAAATTTTGTGGACAGGATATCGTACCGAATCGCTGATCCGATTTTGGTCTGGGGAATCCGCTCGAAAATTTCAAGGGGACGAAAATAAAAAATGTTTTTGTAATTAAGACTTTTTTGGCATTCGAACGTTTTTGAGTGCTTTAAAGTGAATTTAGCGGATTCTCGTACCAGAGGTACAAAACTAGAATAAATTTGCTAAATTTTCGTTTTCTTTTTTGAAATCAGACAACTCCTTCTATACGTTTTGCTGCGTTTGGCGGACGGGAATAATTTTTTATTGCAGATTTGAGTTCTAGAACCTCTGAAACGTGAAAGAAAAAATTTTCACAAAAACATTTTTCCCGACCGATTACATAGGTACATTAATTCTGAAAATATAGCCTATCTAAAGTTGAAAAAATGTACTTTTTTTTTTTGAAAAACAAATTACGGTCACCGTAATTATAAGGCTCAATTTTTGTGGCCAAGTCGTGAAAAAAATGAGTAACCTGCACGGGAATTCGGCACAACTGATCTCGGCTCGAGATTGTAATTGATCTGTTCGGGTTGAATAAAAAACGACGTTCTCAAGAACGAGATCCAACAGCTGCGGGCCTTTCCAGATTCGCCATGTATGGATCTGTTTTGCCCGAGATGTATAGGACGATTACGGGCGGCCTCGAAGGTCGAAATTAATATGAAGAATTAGTCACGGGCATTGAATGGAAAGTTAAACTCGGCTATTTCGTGACTTTACGTCACTGATCGGCCTAATGGTTGATAGTGTTATCGTGCCGGTCGTGTGTACATCCCGAAATCCCGGATTGGTTTATGCGAACGCACCTTTTGCCACTTGACTGACGGTCACGAACCGCTGATAGAACTGAGTCAAAATACAACCGTAGATAACACACAATACGACGGTAATTTGAAACGTGAAAGTGTGACACGATTTGATCATATTTTGACTGCTTTTGAGGGTTTTTAGGTCAAAAATATCAAAAAACTCACTATGCAAATTTTAAAATTCGTCCAAAATAAAAAACCGCCACATTTTCGGATTATAAAAAATATCCACATATTCTGCAAGGTAAAACGAAGATTTCAAGACCAAGAACGCTCAAATCGGATCATTTTTGTGGCCGGAAAAAAATAAAATAGAAAACACCAAAAATGCGAATATATCGGAAGTACTGTGAGTTATTCAAATTCCGATTAAACAGGGTGTTAGGTCTTGCCAAAACAAACATTTCAGTTCAAGAAATTTGAAAAAAGGTTGAGAATTGAGGGAGCTATGGCCATTTTTGTAAATGATATTTTTGTGAGTGATTCTGAGTAAATGTGTAATAAATAAAAGTTTTTTCTTAATACTTCCATTGAGTCAGTAAATATGCAAGTTATAATAATTGGTAAAAAAGTTAAAACGTAGGCATATCAAACCGAAAATTATGTCCACGATCGATGGATCTAATTACTTGGAATTTTCAGCCAGTCACAGAATTGGCTTTTTGAAAAAATCAGCATTTAGCATTTGACCTTTTTTTAGGGGTAGAGTATATTGTTTTTTTTTTTCAGGGAATAAAGTAGGTCTTGTATTCTGGAAAGGTACCTAATGTTGAAAATTGTAAATTCCTATCATAAATAAAGTGGTTATTGAATTGGTAACAATCGTTACACGTTTTTCGGTAGATTGCTGATTAAATAGGATGAGAATACAAGAACAAGTACATTAACCCTAAAATCATGTTCATGATCGATTGAACAAAGGTATCCAGGTACTTGGGATTCTTAGCCAGTCACAGAATTGACTTTTCTCCCAAAAATTCCAGAAAAAAAAATCCAAAACTACGAAATAAGTGAACGTTTTGGGAGTGGACCACAGAATGCGGAAGACATCAGCCTTCGCTCTTAACCCAAGTCGGGACTGAGATAACGAGAAGAAGAAAAACCCGTTGTCATAATTCACATTCATGATACCCGACAATGGGACAAGTTACCATATCAATGGGTCCGTTACTGTCGAAGGCGCATCCCACACCGAAATTTATCGATGAAATTAGCGTATAATGTAAAAAACCCTCGCAGATTTCTTCGCAATTTCGTTTTCGACCCACCACCTAATTAGAGAGACTATGCAGTCTTTCAGTAAGGCCGTTAACTTCCAGCTCACCGGCTGGCATTGAATGAGTAAAAATAGCAACAAAAAAAATTGAATAAAATTGGAATAAATAAATTTTAAAATAAACATTTTAGTTTGAAATTTGAAAGAAAGGTTAAGAATTGAGGGAGCTATGGCTATTTTTGTAAATGACCATAGACGTATACAATTTTTTTTAAATCCTGCTAGTTACATTTTTTATTGTAGCCCCGCCGATAATAATCCTAAAAAAAGAAAAAATTATGACATCATAGGAACGAGGAATTTTTCAAATCGGATCAAAATTGGCTGAATGAGTAGAAAAAACAAATAAAACACAAATAAATTTTGATTAAAAAATTTTTGTTTTGTTTTTGACGTAGACGTATTCCACTGAAAATGCGTCACGGCGGGGAATGGCGCAATACAAAATACTAGGAATGGCCCGTGAATAGATAAATGGTATTCGGCGCACGTTCGATACGCATCCTGAAGTACTTTGTTCGAAGCTCCGCTGATAAAATGGCCGATACGCATCCAGGATTCCACGCTTCCAATCCTGGAGTGCAGGTGCCTCATTGATCGGCGCCAATCAAGGCCGGGGCGACGGGAAATTTAATCCGAGATTGGAACACTGGCCGACTATGGTATCGAATTATATGAATATTAATCCGAAATAGAGGCGATAATTGGTGTTGTTCATAAGAGTATCGCATGCCTCATCTCGCTGGAGACGAGACTAAAAACTCGTAAAATAAAGACACCCAAAAAAAAAAATTTCAAAAACCTCGCCACAGCAAGAGGAAACAAGAATTGAAAAAAAATTGTCTCAAGATTCGTCAATTATTCGCCAATGCACTAATTGCTTTAAAACAATCATACCCGAAGCGAAAACTGCCAATTTTATGGCTGTTTTGAAATTTCTTTCAAACTATGGAAAAAATACGTCAAAATTGGATTTAAAATTAATTTCAAACAAATTTTTAATTAATTTTTAATATTTTTTTTTAAATTTTGATTTAATCAGAACCAAACTCGAACAGTCAAAAGTTCAGTACAAACGTCTAGTTGTCGTCTAGGCAGTTCTCAGACCACCAATGAAATGTCGCCCTTATCTGCGGCAACGACAGGTCCATTAAGCGAACGATACGAACGATTAACTTGATTTAAAGCGACGCGTCGTCGAGCACTCCGATGTTTGGTATGTTCGATAATTATAACGAACACGAAGTTCTTGCCGAGTATTAATTTTTTACAACATGGTACAACATTAAGGGGGTAAAATACTTTTATCGGTTCAGATCGCAGTGTTCATAACCACGCTCTGCTACCACGTGAGATTGGTTAAAAACATGTTTTTCCTTCAAATCAATAAAAAGCATTTCCAAGTCGATTGGAGACTTTCCCAAATCATTTTGACAAATTTCCAAATCAAATTAAGAATTCCCTAGACCGAATTGAGAATTTTTCAAACTGAATTGAGAATTTTTCAAACCGAATCGAGATTTTTTCGAACTAAATTGCCTTGGCGAGTATTAATTTTTTACCATGAAAGGTTGTTAAATGATTTTGTCGGTTCGGTTCGCAATGTTATATTCATAACCACGTTCTGCTACCACTTGAATTTGTTATAAAACTTGTTTTCATTTACATCAATAAAGAGCATTTCCAAGTCGAATGGAGAATTTCATAAGCACTTAGGAAATTTTCCAAATCAAATTGAGAATATTCCAGACCAAATTGACAATTTTCCAAACCGAACTGAGAATTTCCCAAGGCAATTTTTCAGTTTGAAAAATTCTCAATCCGGCTGGAAAAATTCGCAATTTGCTCTGAAATATTCACAATTTGATTCGGAAAATTCTCAACTTGACTTGGACATGCAATAATTTCCGTCTCGTTTAAAACTGAATTGAGAAATGTTTTGAAAATATTGAAGTGGTTTTTTCGAAGCTTGGGAATAAAAACGATCTGTTGATGAATAAGTAAATTTGTATCACTGTGACACAGTTTTGAAAAATATAAATTTAAAAAATCTCCCATACTTGTGTAAAAAGTTTCAGTAAAACAGTAAGTAACTCTAAGAATGTCAACCAAAAAAAGTTTGCCAAAAAAATCGATTATTCAAATTATTAATCTTCATTAGCTACCCAAGCATCAATCCAAAATTATGGTAGGTTTTAAAAATTCGCTCGTTCTCAAATTGTTATCTTCTCCACTGAGGAGGATCACTGTTTTGAGCATCGTAGGAAGAACGGATCATCCACTCGGGATATTGTCCAGCACTCAACAGTCGAGGATATTGTACAGCAAGGGCACTTGAAAACGAAGCCTCTTGTTGATCTTTCGTATATGGAACGAAGACGTCAGTCAACAAAGTGCTCTGCTATATGTATGATAATGAGCTCGACTCAAGTATAGTGCGAGGGGGGCGTTTCAAAACGGCTATATATGGAGCAAAGACGCCAGGGCGCGCTGCGGGGGAGGCCGAACGGGTAAACATGAGCGAACGATAAATTTCCCACCGATAAATTCGGAGAGGCCTCTGGTAAACTTCACGAAGGAAATGTTTGTGTACAAATAGCCGGAAGATAGAAAATTTGGTCCTGTTTCGCCGACAATATTAGACGCTAAGGCTCCGCTGAACATGAAACTCATGTTCGATGCATCAAGAAAATGTCTACAATTCAATGTTATTCAATGTTCGTGTCCAAGGATATTATGATCATTGAAATGAAGGAGGCACATTGAATTCCAAATTTTGGAGCAGAGAATGTTTTTCTAGACTGCTCCATGGAAAGTATCGATAGTTGTCGTACACATGCAAGATATAGTTTCCATATCGATACAAGATAATGACGGTTTCATATCGACAGTTAACACATGCATGCTGAGTATTGATGGTTTACAGACAGATGAAAGATTCATAATTGTTCGTACAAGATATCGATACGAGATATTGATGGATGCATATCGATGCAAGATACAGACAGTTTCGACAGTTTAATGTCTTGCAAGATATTGATAGTTTACAAATCCATGCAAGGTATCGATAGTTTTCATATCGATGCAAAGTATCGATAGTTTTATATCGATGCAAAGTATCGATAATTTTATATCGATGCAAAGTATCGATAGTTTTCATTTCGGTGGAAGGTATCGATAGTTTTTATTTCGGTGGAAGGTATCGATATTTTTCATATCGATGCAAAGTATCGATAGTTTTTATATCGATGCAAGATATTGATAGTTCACATTCGCGACATCTAAAATGGAGATTATTATTGGGCCAAGCGGAAAATATGCTGAAAAAATCAATGAAAAGTAAAAAAAGCATCAAAGAAATAGGACTGACCATAAAAAGAAAATAGACCTATGTTACCTTCGGTGTTAAAATACCTACTTATTCAACTTAGTACTGCATTTTGTTGAACGATTTTTGCTCTCGTTTCACGGAAATCCTGAAAGACGTTTGAATCTTTTATCCTTTTGTTACTTCAAGGATTCGCTCATCGCAGTATCGTTAGCTTTGGAAATGAGCGGTTCAAAGCTTTAATCGACCTCCAAGATACTGATAGTTTACAAATCCAGGCAAAATATCGATGGTGTTCATATAGATGCAAGGTACCGATATTTCACATATCGAGGCAAGGTATCGATATTTCACATATTGAAGCAAGGTATCGATATTTCACATATCGATGTAAGGAATCGATATTTCACATATCGAGGCAAGGTATCGATATTTCACATATTGATGTAAGGAATCGATATTTCACATATCGAAGCAAGGTATCGATATTTCACATATCGAGGCAAGGTATCGATATTTCACATATCTATTGATGCAAAGTATCGATATTTCACATATCGATTTAAAAATCTATATTTCACATGTGGATGCAATATATCGATATTTCACATATCTATTGATGCAAAGTATCGATATTTCACATATCGATTTAAAAATCGATATTTCACATGTGGATGCAATATATCGATATTTCACATATTGATGCGAGATATCAGTAGTTTACTTACCAATGCAAAATATTGATAGTTCACTATTGATTTAAGATATAGGTATCAAAGAAAAGTAAAAGAATGAAAAGCAACAAAGAGATAGAACTGACCAAAACAAAAAAATGCCCTCTGGGTTAAAAATGATATGTTACCTTGGGTGTTAAAATGCCTACTTATAAAGCTAAGGACTGCATTTTGTCGAACTATTTTCGCTTTATTTTCACGGAAATCCTGAAAGACGTTTGAATCCTTCATCCTTTTGTTTGTTCAAGGATTCGTTTTATCACAGTATCGTTAGCATTGGAAATGAGGGGTCCAAAGCTCAAATCGACCTCCAAAATATTGATAGTTTACAAACCCAGGCGAGCTACCGATAGGGTTTATATCGATTCAAGGTATCGACAGTTTCCATACCGATGCAAGGTATCGATATTTCATATATTGATGCGAGGTATCTGTGATTTACTTATCGATGCAAAATATCGATAGTTCTCATATCGATGCAAGATATCGATAGTAATATGATTCAAGGTATATCAAGAAAAACTAGTTCAAGATATATAAAGAAAAGTAAAAAAATTAAAAGCAACAAAGAGGTAAAACTGACCAAGACAAGATACCCTCTGGGTTAAAAATTACATAATACATCACATTATGATAATTTGGCGTTAAAATAACTACTTTTCGACTGCATTTTGTCGAACTATTTTCGCTTTATTTTCACGGAAATCCTGAAAGACGTTTGAATCCTTCATCCTTTTGTTTGTTCAAGGATTCGTTTTATCACAGTATCGTTAGCATTGGAAATGAGGGGTCCAAAGCTCAAATCGACCTCCACCCACTGTTCCGAGGCGTTTTGATAAATGTTATTAACAAAGCTGGCTGGTCGTATTGGCATTGGGAGATCCAGCGAGGGAGGGCTGGTTTAGTTCTGAATATGGGGAGAAAGTTTCAACTCCTGGCTACCTTCCCCTTCCCGGCGTTGAGGAGTACGCCGTAGAGGTCAGTATACCTAGCGCCTGATCTTGGACTTGGACTCGCATTCGGACGCCCTTCGGCCACACAATGGGAGTGGGGGAGGACGAAAATTATAGTTCAAGAGCAAACACCTGGTAATCGGCACTGAGGGGATTTCGGCATTCCGAGGCGGGGGTGAATCGGGGGTTAATACCTAAACCCCTTCCCACGCAGGTTTGTTATCTGGCGCCAAAGAAAGTCAATCGGCGACGTGGAACTACCTAATACGCATGGATATTCATCCTCACGTCAATCAGGGCGAGGAGATTGTGATGGAGATATATTCATCGAACATCCTCAGAAAATTGTTTCGTCCTTATTTGCACACAATAGAAATCTATATACCTACACGAGAATGTACACAGACGTAAATTATGGGGATATTATGGTTCGAATATAAACTTACCAGTAATTTATATAATAACCTATAATTTTTTTAAAACCTATAAATTTGGCGAAGTTTTCAATTAAAATTTTCGAAAATTATTTTCAAGGTATCTTTTTAAACAACACTTTACAAATCTTATATATCATCGTGATATGAATTTTTGTTCTAGGTTGATTACTATCGGGATAAGGAGCAGTTCGTCATCGAAACCGATGGAAGCAGCTATTTGTTGGAAATCAAACGGTGCAAATTGGAGTTTTCGGGACACTACCTGCTAGAAGCGACCAATACACATGGCAGCGCCAAGGCGCGGTTCTCACTTCAAGTTTTTGCCAAAGGTAAGGACCGCCGCCGATTTTGACACTGCGGTTCCCCTCGATCCGAATTTTTCGGCCTCAATTCCACATTTTTCGACAACCCCTTTCTCAACGATTCTCCCAGAATAAACGCCGGCGACAAATCGTGGTAATTATTTGTGTGAGGCCTACAAAAAGGAGACGAGACGGCCTTGCCATGGTTGAATCGTGGAAGCCTTCGCCCATCTAAGGACAAACTGCTCGCTGACTCATGCCTACCTCTCAACTGATTCGCCCCTTCTACATCACGCACTGTCAAAACGATGTCAACTTTACGCGTGAATAGCACTGATCTTGAACAGAACGGCTGGCGCATGTGTGGCAATCGAGAAAAAAATTGCAAAAAAAAACGAAAAAAAATTTTTTAACTAATAAAAAATAAATATAACTAATCGATGAAAAGGGGGCCTGATATAGCTCTCAGTACTGTAGGGTTCTTCAAGTCCTACAACACAACCGTCTACCCTACGGAGATGGAATGCATCCGATGCATCGTGTCTTTTGAGAGCGTCTGGGATGGCTACATGTCAAATTTCGGATTGATGGCAACTTGGCACGTCCATGTCAAAGGGAGAGGGTACCGGGTAGTGTTGACTCTTCTACACCGACATATTGACACAAGATATCGATAATTTTTGTATTGACGTAAGGTATCGATAGTTGTGTATCGATGTAAGATATCGAGAGTTATCATACCCTCATACGGTATCGATTGGTTATATATCGATGCAAGGTATCGATTGTTATATATCGATGCGATGTATCGATAGTTTCAGTATTGATGCAAGGTATCGATATTTTCCATACTGACATGAAGACATCAATAGTTTATACACCCGAATCCAAAATTTTCTTGGTCGATATTCCTCAAGTCTTGACAACTGCCCTAAAATTGTGCCCGAAAAATCAACAATTTTCCAAAAATGAGATGAGCTTGGAACTGTGAAGTGAAATTTACTGCATACGCTTCATAACGTCTGGTCAAGTGATGACCCACCAAAAATCGCGATATGCAAAATCATTCTTATGCATGCCTACCCACCAATTTTGAATTTTTTCGTTGTTCCAGATGAAAGGAAGAATCATCTGATTTTGGAACCTGGACAAGTGAGAGAAGCGTGAGTTCCAAATTTCTTTATCAATTACACAAAAAAAATTGTGTTTTTTTTTAAATGCTGCCTCTATTGATTTTTTTTAATGCAATTTTTGATGCAATACATTTTTTGCGTCCGTAGAGTGGTCGACACTCTGCCGATCGTAACTCGGCCGTTGGTGGACGCCCAGGCTACCGCAGGTTCAGTCGTCGTACTCGAGTGCCAGTTCAAGGGTCATCCGGAGCCTGACTTCGTCTGGTTCAAAGACAACAAAGTAAATCACAAATTTCCATACTTTTTTCAAGGCTTTGGATTTTTTTCGGAAAATCTTCCCTACTAAAGTTGAGGAACCGCTTTGCCGCAGGTTTTCAAAGGTGGCGACCGCTCAGTTGCCGGCCAGACAGCCGCATTGACGCTGAGCAATTTGACGAAGAAGGAGCAAGGCCTTTACAGAGCAGAAGCCTGGAACTCGCTGGGCAAAGCGTCCACGTCCGCATATCTCACAATCATTGGTAAGCCTGATGGGTCTACCGGTCTTCTAAATAAGAAAACGGCAATTTCGCTGTTTCGCAACAATTCGGAGTTTAGCGGCAATTTGAAAAAATCCAACGAGGAATAAATGCTTTTCCGAATCGGTAGAAAATTGTACCAAATTACTATGAAAATACCTTTCTTCTCTTTTGCAGATGAAGATAATTCGCCACATCCTGCAGTCTCGCCGCTCGTGACAAGTAAGCATTTTTATCGAGGCTTTATTGCCTATTGCCAAAGCAGATCCTCCCTTTCACTCCATAATATTTTTTAACGCGTAGTTTTGTTGGAAATACGATTGAAATTATTTCTGATTTTTAGGGTCCTTATTGGAGATCAGCCGATGCCCTCGCGGCAAACGATCGTCAGCTCCGCGTTTCATCTCTAAACCGCACAGCAGAGTTGTCTTGCGGGGTGACAAAGTTCGATTCATCTGCTCGGCAGGCGGCTACCCCCTCCCATCAGCCACTTGGTACGGTTTTCCAGTATTTCCAGGATTTTCTTCCTGCTTTGACGATTGAAAAACCTCTTATTAGCTACCCGCACTTGCACCCTTCTAACGATACTTTGAGGAAGTTGACTGAGAAAAAAAAATTGAGAAATTTTTTAAAAATCGCCTCTACACGAATGTTCAACAGGTACAAAGACGGGAAGTTGATCGCCTTCGGAAAGTACATCATCTCAGAAGAAGAGGACGTCCACGCCCTCGAGTTCAAGAACGCCGTTGACGCCGACGCTGGCAAGTACACAGTCGTCCTGGAGAACCACAAGGGCCGCGTAGAGGCATCTGCCACCCTCCAGGTCATCAGTAAGTCCGTTCGAACACAAGTGTTATGATCACAACACCGCAACTTGGGGCTGCTGCGTTCAATAACGCAGAACGATAATTGTTTTACTAGAAAATTTTCCGCGCGAAAGACAAATTCGTTGGTGGCGCTTTATATCCGGCAGAACAGTCTTCTGCAACACCCCATTGCGTGTTCATTTCAAATGAATCCAGCATCAATGAGATGCTGATTGCAGCAAGGTTACAAGGGTCAGGAATCTTCTTAGCTCAAGAATCTCAGCTAAAGACGATTAGATTCGCGATTTGGAGCCCCAATTCTAAAAGATCCCAAAAGCGTTCTTCTTTTGGTGCGAGACGACAACCGAGCATTGCTCAGGAACATTTTGAAAACTTTCAAGAGTTTATACAAACTTTCAGGAATTTGCTTGGGCGTGCAAGAACGTCCATACGCATGGAATACAGTTCCAAAACATGCCAGAACAGTCAAGAACAAGCAAGAATATGGATGAACGTTCAAGGCAGTGAAAGAAAGTTCAAGAACATGCCAGAACGTTCAAGAACCTTCTAGAATATGCATCAGCGTTCAATGACTTGCAAGACTATTGAAGAGTGTTCGAGAACAATCAAGAACATTCCAGAATACGAAAGAACGTTCAAGGACTTGCAAGAATATTGAAGAGCGTTCCAGAGCATGCAAGAACCTTCCAGAACATGCAAGAACGTCCAAGGACGAGGAAGAGAGATCAAGAACATGCAAGAGCTGCCAAGAGCATGCAGCAACGTTCAAAGACCAGCAAGAATAGTCAAGAACGTTTTTGAACAAAGCTCGGTTGTTGTCCTCGTACCTTCAGAACCACATTCTATCTAATAAAATGGATTCTGGCTTGAATATTGCAAACTTATGTCTGAGCGCCACCAGGGTTTTCATAGGTACCAACTAGGACGATTCGCGTATGGATTTTCTTTCCGCCAGACAGCTCTACATCACAAAACGTCAAACACGAATTAAACAATAGAAATTGATTTTTTTAAAAGGAGAAACTGGGTGTCTATTGGTAGAGATGGGTTCACAGGCCGCGTAGCTGTGAAAAATGGCAAGTGCCTCCGAAAATTTGGTTGGTCAACATCGTTTTGCACTTGCATGAGTTGTTTGGCCACAACTGTTGCATTTTCTAGAAATGTTGGCGTAGGTAACACTTGCAAAAGTTGGTTTTTGAAACGGAGTAGCGTTTTTGTGTTTTGTGCATTTTTGAATTCCACCAAGTGATGCTGCTGTAAGCTTAACTCCTATAAACCACCGTAGAACTCATTTAAGACACGATATGCCTGCTCAGCCTTTTTTGAAATTTGATACACTCATCCAAGTAGAGGATTCCTTTAATCTCCTTCTTGTTTGTCTTTCTTCTCTTCTGCTTATTCGTCTTCTTTCTTTTCTTCTTCTGTGATTGTCTTGTACTCCTGTCTTCTCTTCTTCATCTTCTTGCTTCGACTGCACCTCAGATTTGCGATGCGTGTTGGAATTATATTGCGTGTGAGTGTGGTAATGTAGCCTTTGTCGAGGGAACGTCCGTTTCCGACAAACCAAAAACATTTATCAGGATATCGACTTGATTTTCAGATTGCACAATCTTCCGCTCATCAACGGCGTCAGGATTATGAATCCTCATCACTTTTTTTGCCACTTCGGAATAGGCGACAAAACCTCTTTACTACTTGAGTTTGTCCAGGAATTGGGAACCTCTTCACTATTTGTGATTGAGGGATGATTAGACGATTGAACTCTGACGATTTTGAGACCAGGGACGACTTGATTCGAGCACCAAGCGATCTACATCGAGGAAGCATTCAGATTGACCCAGGTTATGGTTGCGTGATGTCAAGAAAGGTTCAGCCTTTACTCATGTTCGACAGATAGATAGCTGCTAGTAAGTGTTCCCGCTCTACAAGGATAACAACGGCCCCGAGATAGATCCTTGGTTGATGCCCATTTTTTCGCAGAGAGAATCCTCGTTCATCAAGGCAGGATGGCAATCCTCCGCGTCATCAGGAGAGCTTCCGTATGAACCTTCTTGAAAAATGGGGTTTCTGGGTAATGGGGCGTTATTCGCTCCACCGTTAGAGACCGCCATCTCGTTTTTCACAGGTGCTTTCGCTGAAACCGGACATGCCTGGATTTGATGTTTCCCACACAACGTACAATGTCGTTCCAATTTTTGCCTACCCAACAAACATGGTCGGAACACAATTTTTCACGCCCTATCGTCAATCTCATCACTCTGACACACTTTGAAAACAACATGTCCAGATCCGTGCCGGCTCTCATTACCAACCTAAACCAGTTTTTTGTTCTTGTTATATTCCAGACCACCGGAAGGAGTGTAAGATGGTAAGTGACTATTATCCGATGCGAAGATACCGGGAACCCCGCGATAAAAAGATCGATCGCTCTGATGATTTTCAGCCGAACAGCCAACAGCAACCGGTCCAGGAGTGCCGAGCGACAGAGGGCTCAACGTTCACGCTCTCCTGTCACGTCGGCTCCCAGTCCTCCGCAACGTGGTACAAGTGAGTCATCCTCAATTTTTTTTTTTTTTGTTAATTTCGAGTTAAAAAATTGTGTTTTATTCTGAATCGAAACTATGGGTTCATCGATACGCGTAGCAATCGGGAATACTCCCCTTCAGGCCCTGTGAGACTCAGAATTAGGGGGAAAGGCAGCCACCCGATAATTGTGGTGGGATCAGGCAACTGCCTCAAGAAAGAGAGCTAGTCACATCACGGCTCAGAGTATTTGGGTTTTTTATCAAAAACTGCCGTTCAGCGAGAAGCCAAATTCTGTCAAAATTGAAGACATCCACGTCCTTTTTTCCTTCAAAATCCAATACCGCCCTGGGGTGTAGAGAATGGGCCCAGTACAGATTAATTTCATTTTCGAGCGGATCACGTGTGCGCAATATTTTCGTCGTTGAACTTCCGGTATACGATTTTTTAAAACATTTTTTGCATCCTTTGTATTGTCCAGAGGCGTATGCGTGGCACCAGCGTTGGCGCGGGTCAGACTTATTGGAGTTGATCTGGAGAAACTGAAGGGTTACAAATACAATAAGTACCGCAGGGGTGATTTTTGATTTGGGTTCTGATCGAAAGGCTGTGCAACATGCAAATTTTTTAGGGCCAGTTGTTTGAATGATGCGGTAAAATTTTCAATTCGGAACGACGGTCGTTTAATGATGGCCGATTCTCCCAACGGAAGGGATGCAAATCAAGGCAGAGAAACAAGTTTTTCAAAAATATCTTCACAAGTCTCTAGAAGAAAGCTAAAACCTTAAAACTGTCTCTGCAAGAATAGATTCCTGAATCTGAAACACAGTCTGAAGTTGAACTAAAATCAACCTCTGATTTCAGAGAACTGTCTCAAAATGTCAAATATCTGTTTCATAGTCGCAAATTTTCACAGCTGGCCCCGGTTTTATTAATTTTCGAATATTGAGGTTTTGTTAACAAAAATTTTGTTGTCACATACTCCTTAACACTGGATATCGCAATAAAACGATCTGGTTCATCAGTTGCTTCTTGAATTTGTCTTTATTCCACCGCTCTTTCGGACTGCCTCGACGGCCCCTGTTCTAAGAAGTATTGACATCCATTGCTGCGACTGACTCTGGAAAACTATGGAATTGCAATGGCCGTTTTGTACCTTAGTGCTGAACTCAAGTCCCGCATTCACGATTATGACAAAATTTGCTTCTGAATAGCGCAGACATGAACGGTGTACCATTGACTCGCATTTGGCCGAGCCGCTTATTAATTTGTGGCTCAAAACTAGCGATGGTTTCATGGAAGGTTTCCCTTCTCTTGTTGCCCCTGAAGCCTAGGTACGAAACGGCTGTTGTGTACAAAGTACGTAGCTGGCTTTAGAACAAGGGCCCCTGTACATTGATCGGTTTTCCTCTCTTCGATATTTCTCTTGGGTAAGTTTGGTGTGAAATGTTTGCTGTTCAAATGCGCGATTTCCAACTTTTCACTTCTGAGTTTGCGACTTTAATATGCTTGCGATGTTAGCTTGATTTCCACGCATCCCCATGAAGAAATGAGGCTTATGAATGGCTTGGTAGCTAACCGATAGAGGGCATTCAAGAACTTCTAGAGACCTAATCGGATAAGGAGTTGGGCCCTGGATAATCTATGAGGTGGCGAAAAGCACGAGTTTGGACCCCTTCAGCTAAAATCGGGGTCCGCTGATGACTGGAGCGTTTAACCAATGCAATCTCATCTGTGCAAAGTTAGGGAATCGAGGGAATCTTCGCTTTCAAGGGGCTGAAGGATCTGATGTCAGCTTGCACCAAGCATTGCTCAAAAAGATTCTTGAATATTCTTGAACGATCTTGATGAATGCTGATTGGGTCCTGCCACCGTTACCCTAAAATGTTTTGGAACACATGCTCGAACGTTCACGAACAGCATTCTAGCACAATTTTCTCAAGTTACCATCGCTCAAGCACCATTTCAGGAAAGCTTCCTAGACGAGATGAGAGGAAATGACCAAAGCATTCACTATAGACGACCCAGCCAACCTCCCCATGGCGCCTCCCAGGTATGGCAGCAAGCAGGACGTAATCCACATATACCCTGTACCCAGGGCCCCTAGATCACCGAAGAGCAGGATTTCTGGGATTGACCAACGCCTTTATTGAAATCCAGGACCCAACTCTACTTTTCCCAAGCCGATTTGATGCGACTACCACGCCATTAAAACCCCATAATTTGCATTATAGGAACAGTTTGACTAAAGCGTGCTGTGATTTTTGGCGTTTGATTTGCGTGTAATTTACTGTGCCCATATGGCTTAGCTGGGAGGTTGTACAGCACAAAGAAAACCCCGATGCTGGAGCAGGATGCTCTTGCAAATTCAAAAGATCCTCAACATAAACTTCTCAAGGTGAAGGGACGCCAGCCAACCATCGTTCAATAACATGCGAGAAGGTTCAAAAGCATTGAAGAGCGTTTGAGAACATTGAAGAGCGTTCAAGAGCATTGAAGAGCGTTCAAGATTACTGAAGAGCGTTTGAGAGCATTGAAGAGCGTTAAAGATTACTGAAGAGCGTTTGAGAGCATTGAAGAACGTTCAAGAGCACTTCAAGAGCATTCAATTCAATTTTAGATGCCTCTTATCCATATGGTTGGTGTATTAATGGCTTAATCATTGCAGGGACGGTGAACCCGTCGCGCTTGACGATCGGGTGAAAAGCTGGGAAGAAGGCGGCCTCGCACGACTCGAGTTGGACGCCCTGACACCCAAGGACAGCGGACTGTACTCCTGCCAGCTGGCCAAGGAATGGGGTTTGGTCCAGGGTCTGGCCAGACTTTCCGTCATGGCGCTGGCCAGTGAAGAGATCAAGCCTCCGATATTCACCAAAGGCTTGCCCAGAGAGATACGAGCCAAAGAAGGGAACCCTTGTTCCATACAAGCGACCATATCTGGTAAGCGAGCATCCAGAATGAAAATCCAGCTCCAAAATAGGAATACTTTAGTGCGAGCAAGAAATCCGTGTTTCCTACTGCGGTGTCACTTGTGTCTTCACCCGTTTTGACACTGTTCCCATCGATTCCCACGACAGACCCTCTCGAATTCTTCCGCTTCTTCTCCAGGATTTTCAACGTTTTCCAAGCTAATTTTTTACACTTAACAGGAGAAGAGCCTTTGAACGTCGTTTGGACGAGAGGCGACAACGAAGAAATCCCAGATTGCGAAGACATGTCCCATCTGGATCTCGGCAACGGCGACATAGCTCTCCGAATAACCGACTCGTTTATGGAGGATGCCGGCCTGTACACCTGTACGGTGTACAACAAACACGGCATGGCGCAGAGTCACACTCGTCTTATTGTTGTTGGTACGTTTGTCTTTTGGAATCCAGAATAATTCTGGATCACCAAAATTATTTTGGTGGTACTTTTGGCAATCATTGATTTATCGAAAAAACGACTCGCGTTTCAGAAGACGGTGATGACGATGGTGGCGTGCCGGCCAAAATCCTCGTAGGACCTCAGGATTGTATAGCTCTTCGATCGGGGAAAGCTGTTTTTACAGCCACGTATTCAGGCTGTCCCCAACCTACCCTTCTTTGGTCGAAAATGGTGAGCTCCGTTAAAAATTGAGTATTTTTCACTACTGTAGGGTTCTTTCAACACAACCGTCTACCTTGTGGAGGCGAAATGATTTTGCATTTTAGAAGAGCAAGGCCGACGTGGCCAAAGAATTGTGGTGGGACCAGGAACTTGGAGCTTCCCCATTCCGCTCATCCGGAATTCGGACCGGTTCCTTGGGTTGCATACGATTACAACCTAGTATTGATTTTTAACGTTAAAAAAATTTAAAAACCGAAGTTTTTGTTATAAAATATCTAGAAATGTCTAGTTCGAGTGGAAATGCATAAAAACTATTTTTAGCTCCTTAGTGTGTCATAGCCTCCTTTGTACAGACGCCTCCCGATGAGGCTGGAATGCGACCCCGGCCTTAATTGATACAATCAACGGGGTTTCATTATTGGCCCTCAGACGAGCTGATCGATTTCATTCGTTCAAGTGCCTCGGCTATATGATACCCATATGATCCAGGTGTTCTCTGCGCTTGCGTATGAATTTAGACTAGTAAGAAAATGAGAGTTTTGTGGGAAAAAAAAATAAAATCGCCAGGTTACGTTGATTTAACCGCAAAAAAGAATAATTTTGATAAGTGCTGCGTGTTTTTTAAAAAGATAATTTTATTGTTGACGTTATCAATTTCGATTTAAAGGGGGTAGAGTTGGTGTGCAACGATCAAGTAAAAATAACGACGGATCGCGATCGAGGAGTCACATCTCTCGAACTGAATCCGGTCCAAGCGGATGACAGTGGAAAATACGTGCTCACCGTATACAACCATTTGGCCACCGACTACCATTTCGCATCTCTATCAGTCGAAGGTAAAGCGCTGAATATAATAAAATAGTAGAAAATCCTTAGGACGAAGGGTTTTGTTAGTTGGATATATATGAACTGGTGTTGTGATAATGAGGGGATGTCATTTGCAAACGTCAAAATCGGTCCAGCATTTCTGAAGGTCGAGCAGATGGAATGCGGCCGTCATCGTCAGATCTTAAATTGAGGGAAGGAAATTCGAGTTATGAAGTTTCTGTCCTGATCATTAGAAAAATCGTTACAGCGGTTTTTGAAGACGTCAAACTCCAAAATGAGGTCGAAATGCTTAAATTCCAACACACATCTATTCCCCGTTGTATAATTTAAAAAAAAAGATTAATTTAGCAGAATCTGCTAAATCTGATATCTGATAACACAATAACTCCTGTCACTAGGCGTCCCGGACCCACCAGCTAACCCGCCGGTGGTTGAAGCGAGAGGTGACCAAGTGCACGTAGCGTGGAACAGTCCGCATTATGACGGAGGTTCGATGCTCACCGGGTACAAAATTGAAATGTCCGAAACGCCTGACCAATGGACAACTGTTGCCGACAAGTAAGTAACTCGGTGAATTGTGAAAGTTCAATTTTTATAAGTGATAAATTTTTTTTGGCATTTGTTTTTTTGTTCGGTCAATCTGCCGTCAAACCGAGTACCTACCGTAATCGCGGAGGAGAGAGAGTTCGTATACAGTGTGACTAATCCTCTGTTTGTTGTACGTTATGTCATCATCCTGGCGTCATGTTGTCTCAGGTGTCACAGTTTGTCCCACATGGTCGGCAGTCTAGAACGCGGGAAGACGTATACGTTTCGTGTCAGGTGCCAAAACGTGCATGGTTATAGTGACCCGAGCCGCCCATCAGTACCGGTATTTATTCGCAGTGAGTATTAAAAAACTACATTTCAAGCTCTATAGCCAAAGGTTGCAGAAATTCCAGAAAATTAGAAGAATTTTCCATTATTAGAATACCTAAGAGATTTTTTCAACGCTGTAGATACCCATTTTCCAAAACTAGGTATTTTTAGGCGTTTGGCTGCAAAAACAATTCATTTTTAGGCTCTAAATATCTTTAATTTGAGACCAAAAACAGGCCAAAATCTTTGATTTGAGACCAAAAACTTTAAAATGCTAATCGATCCAAAACTACACATTTTGAGGCGTTTGGTTGCACAATCAACTTATATTCAGACTCAAAAAATCTTTAATTTGAAACCAAAATCTTCAATTTGAGACCAAAATCTTTAATATGAGAACAAAAAATTTAAAATGCTAATAGATCCAAAACATTTCGAGGCGTTTGGTTGCATAAACAACTCATTTTTAGACTCTAAAAACCTTTAGTTTGAGACCGAAGTCTTTAATTTGATGCCAAAAAATTTAAAATGCCAATCTATCCAAAACTATGCATTTTTAGGCGTTTGGTTGCACAATAAATTTATTTTTAGACTCCAAGAATCTCCAATTTGGGACCAAAACTTTTAGCCAGCTCAAAATCTCAGGTACAGCACCAAAAAAAAAAAAAAAAAAAAAAAAAAATTGTTAAATGCAATCATTGTGAACTTATAAATTTGAAATAGAATTTGTCGTAAATTCGACTGAGAAAAGGGAAGTTGACATGTTTACCTACCATGTACCTAATTTTTATCATAAAATGAATTTTCGTAATGGTCGATTTGGCCTACAGGGATGGATAGGAACAGCATCAAGCACGGGCCTGTCAAGTTCGAGGATGGCACCTGCCTCCAGGAACGGTACGAAAGGCTAGAAGAACTGGGAAAAGGGCGATACGGAGTCGTCCACCGTATCAGGGATACGATCACCGGCGAGGAATACGCCGCCAAAACGGTGCGCTGCATTAAGAAACAGGACCGGGACAAAGTGGCGCAGGAATTGGACATCATGAATTCGCTGAGGCATCCGAAACTTCTCCAATTGGTGGCAGCCTACGAGAATCCAAGAGATGTCACATTGGTGTTGGAATAGTAGGTTCATACCTAAATCGTTCATTCTGTCTTCTTGACCTATGTACTTGAGAAAGAAACGAGGTTAATTGATGTGAAACTGAAACTCAAACTTGAATTTATACTCGGATTGAAACTCAAACGTAAGCTATAAATCAAACTGAAACCCAAACTTTTACTCAAACTGAACCTCAAACTCGAACTTTAAGTCAAGCTGGAACCCAAACTCAAACTTATACTCAAACGCACACTTAAACTCAAACCCGAACTCTAACTGAAACTGGAACTAATCTCAAACTCAAATTGAAACTCGAACATAAACCCAAACTTTAACTCGAACTTGAACTCAAACTGAGATTCAAATTGAAAATCAAACGCAAGTTCAAACTGGAATACAAACTTGATTGGAAATAAGTCAAACAATAACCTAGTTTGATGCTCAAATTTGTGAAACAAGTTTCAGTTTGAGTTTCAGTTCCAGTTTGAGTTGACGTTTCACTTCAAGTTTGAGTTTCAGTTTGCTTTAGAGTTACAGTTTGAGTTCGATTTTCTGTTCCAGCTTCAGTTCGAGTGAGTTTGGGCAGGGCCGTCCAGAGCCAAGCCGGGCCCCGGGGATAAAGACTCGACCGGGCCCCCCCCCCGGTCAATAAAAGCATTTTTTCTAATTTGCATATTAGTACGTAAAAGGCCCACGGGCGGGCCCGGGCCCCCTTGGGCCCCGGGCCCCGGGGATTTTGCCCCCCCTGCCCCCCCCTCTGGACGGCCCTGAGTTTGGGTTTGAGATCTTGAGTTTTAGTTAACGTTTCAGTTTGAGTCCAAGCTTAAGTTTGATTTTTAGTTCCAGTTTGAGTTTCAGTTTACGTTTGAGTGAGAGTTTTCGTTTGGTCTTGAGTTTACGTTCGAGTTTCAGTCTGCGTTTAAGTTCAAGTTGGAGTTTCAGATTGATTGCAGGCTTGAGCAAGCGTTTGAGTTTGATTTTCAGTTCCAGTTTTAGTTTGAGTTTATGTTAGAGTAAGAGTTTTCGTTTGAGTTTACAGTTGATCTTGAGTTTGAGTTTATGTTCAGTCTGCGTTGTGAATTTGAGTTTCAGTTTCAGTTCGAGTTCAACTTTGAGTTCAAGTTTACGTATGAGGGAGAGTTTTGGTTTGGGTTTAAGTTTGAGTTCAAATTGAGTTTGAAGTTGAGTTTGATTGTCAGCTTGAGTAAGCGTTTCAGTTCAAGTGAGATTCATAGTTTGAGTTTACGTTTCAGTTCAAGGTACATTTGAATTTAAGTTTCAGTTTCAGTTGGAGTTCACCTTTGAGTTCAAGTTTACGTTTGAGGGGGAGTTTTGGTTTGGGTTCAAGTTTGAGTTTACGTTTGAACTTGAGTTTGAGATTAAATTTGAGTGTACATTATAAGTTCGAGTTTCAGTTTGAGTTCAAGTTGGAATTAGCGTTACGGTACGTTCGAGCTCCAGTTTCAGTTTGAGTGTATGTCAGACTTTCACTTTGGGTTTACGTTTGAGTTTGAGTATACGTTTGAGTCGTCAGGAGTTTTTGAATCCTTATACCTCAAAGACTGACTCCACCGCTCGATACACCTCATTACTTTGATCCTGCTTCTTTTAAATCCTGACGACCTCAAGCCTGTTTTTATGCGATAAATTTTTTCAATCTCACTGTATTATCTACTCTTTCTGCAGCATATCGGGTGGCGAACTGTTCGAGCGAGTGGTCGCCGATGATTTCACGCTAACAGAAAGAGACGTTATCCTATTCGTTAGGCAGATCTGCGAAGGCGTCGCTTATATGCACTCACAGTCAGTCGTCCACTTGGATCTTAAGGTTGGTTTATCGCCCAAACCCAAAAATCACTACGCTTCAAAAAAAAAATTGAATTCCGAAATAAAAGCCGCTTTTCGAACTCGCGTTTCAGCCGGAGAACATCATGTGCACAACGAGAAATTCGCACGACATCAAGCTCATAGATTTCGGGCTGGCCCAGAAACTGAACGAAGACACGCCCGTTCGCGTACTGTTCGGCACCCCAGAATTCATCGCTCCGGAAATCATCAATTATGAACCGATCGGAACGCTGACGGACATGTGGTCCGTCGGTGTCATCTGCTACGTTCTGTAAGTATACAGAAGGCCGCATTCGATGGACGGCTCAACCAACAGAGGGACGGCAAGCAGGATTCGAATGTTGAATCCGGCGGGCGGAGCCGTAGAAAGGCGGGTCGAAAAGTGGCGATAGAGGCTGATTGGCTGAGAGCAGCACGTTCCTGTTCTCATCGCAATGGGCCCGCCGGGCGGGCTGAGTGCCGCACGAAAGGCGGCTCCAAGAGACGTTCGGGGGTTGCGTACCGAGCCGTTCGACTTATTCCCAGTTTCATAGTCGATTATCTAGACTATTTCAGATAAGGTTTACGGTCCAGCGCCTATGATGAGCGACAGTCTCTCGTTCAATCACCTCAATCCAATCTCTCATTGATTGGAAACATTGCAACGCCCCAAGAATTCGTGGATCATTTTGATCAAAAGACGATTATTGCTTTTGGCAACGCACGATTTATGACGTAGGAAGTAGCTGATCTAATGCAGCTTTTGGCATTTCGAAATAACCCATCATAACTCAGTCTATGCTCATAAATATAAACAATTCTGTTGTTTGCAGACTATCCGGCCTCTCCCCGTTCATGGGGGATAATGACGCAGAAACATTCGCAAACATCACAAGGGCCGATTTCGATTTCAACGACGAAGCTTTCGACTCGATATCGCATACTGCCAAAGTCTTCATTTCCGAACTTCTTGTGAAGAGGAAAGAGTAAGATTCATATTTTCAGAACGTTCCATAAACCTCAAATTCTGCCCGTTTTCAATTAACGAAATTTTATGTTATGCGTGCGTCGAACAAGGCCACAATGACTAATTCCAAAATCGACGATTTTTCGCTGGGCTTTCCACAGAAAACGACTTACAGCTGAAGAGTGTTTGGCTCATCGGTGGATGTGTCAAGAAGACACAGAGATGAACAGGGTCGCTCTCTGCACGGACAAACTCAAGAAATTCATCATCCGAAGGAAATGGCAGGTAAGAGTTACTGAGAGAGCTGAGGTGTGACACCACTTGACTGCCCCTATTGCGAAACTCAATTTTTCAAAATCGGCTTCAAAATTTGTTTCTAACGTCAAATTTTTCCAGAAAACCGGCAACGCCATTCGCGCACTTGGACGGATGGCCAATCTTTCAGCGGCGTCAAGACGTGGATCCCAAAGTCCGCAGTTGACGACTCGATCGTCGAGCCAGGACTCGTCGAAAAGCCGAGGCCGCCAGTGCAGCGAGCGAAGCGATTCCGGCTTCAGCGACTGCTCGACGACCGGCTCCCTGACCAACCAAACCTCGCATTCGCTTACTGACAAGAAATTCTCCATATCCGAAGAAACGGAGCTTCCAACGAGTAAAGTTCTCAACTTCGACAAAACAGCGGACCAAAAATTCTCTCTGATTGAGGAGGCCGAGCTGCCGACGGATAAAGTTCAGAACTCCGACAAAACGATAGACAAAAAATTCTCCGTACCTGAAGAAACGGAATTGCCCGCAATTCAGAGCTTCAATAAATCATCAGGTATGTTCGCAAGTGACCTTGTGCTTATGGATTGAAGTGTGAGTGCGCGTATATGGGTATCCAGGGTTTTGGGGGAGGATTCAGAAGACCATGGAGCTACTCTAACTTTTGCAGCAACTCATTTTTCGTCATCAGGTTAGAGTTTTTTAAAATCCACAGGAGATGCTTCAGCTTAGGGGTCTGTTGGAAAGAACGGATTGTTCTGGAAATGGGACAACTCTCCTATGGAACTGGTCTGACTAGGGTGAGTTAGGTCGTGTCCTACAGAGGGGAATGGGGAGTCTTAGTTCGCATCATGGTGTGGAGTGTTCAGGAGTGCGCAAGCCCAAATCCATTGACGAATTAAAGGGGAAATCAGGCGAGCTTTTGCGATTTTGAGGAGCAAGACCGACGTGGAGACAGAGTTGCGGTGGAAACAGGAAGCTGGAGCTTTCCTGCACTGGAATTTGCATACGAATGGGGGTGTGCGTTTGTTTGATGTTCAGTATTCGTGAGATATCATTGGAAAATGACCATTGACTGCCTCATGACCATTTGAAGAGTTTTTTTTCAAAACTGCATATATCCACTTTCGAGTTTTGTCTGTATCGATTTCGTTTTTCGATTTCGATTCATAGCAGTTTTAGTACCTATAAGCAATCGAAAATCGAAAAAACGAAATCGATATCGACAAAACTCGAAAGTGGATATATGCAGTTTTGAAGGAAAACTCTTCATTTAGTAACACGTTTATGACATTAGGATTCAGTCAGTGTGTGTGTCAATCTTTGTCGCCCAACGTAAATTTTGCTACAGATGACCATAAATCAACTTGGAACCAATGAGTTGATACTTAGCTAACTTTTCTGTACTTTCTCTTTTTCAGTGGACGGCAGATTAAACATGACAAAGATAGTCGAAATGCCTCCGCCGAACCCGACATTCAAAGTGGGAAAAGTGTCAAGATCGGCCAATGGAAACATACAGAAAGCGTTTGCATTCTGGAACCGCTAGTTTAAATAATCGATTAACTTGATCCTCGATATATGATCAATGGATGGGAAGCTAGTTGAGTGCGGGAAAAACGTGGAGGAATAAAAAATTTCAAAATTCAAAATTTCAATAATTTAAATTCATAAAACTTTTTTTGCAACCCCCAGATGCTTTGGTACCTTCATACTTGATCGCTTTTCTAGACCGTACACTATGGGTAGAAATGCCTCATTAATAAAATTGAAGGTTATTAGGGCAACTGTTTTACCTCCACCCTGAATGAAAAACAAAATTGAAAAAGTAATCATTTTCCCGATTTTGACACAATTTTGACCTTAAGATAATTTTTATATCTTCGCGAAAAAAAATCCACTCACCCATTCCGCATTCTTTACTTTCTATTTCGTAAACTATTACTAAAATGAAATGTTCAAAATTCGCGGCCAAAGCAATGAGTCACGTGATAGTCGTAGCCTCTACCAATAAAATTACCTAACGAGTAATTATGCAAGTTAGAGTTTAAGCCTGATTGAAGTTGAATTAGCAAAGAATTCTAGAATTATAGTAGATAGATTTGTCTACATTCCATGAACACTTGGAACTTGTAATTTTCTATACGGCACCTTGTCGGTTTTGATGTGTTTTTAGCGAAAATTTTGTGCAAAGCAATTTTTAACGAAAATACCAAACAGTAGAATGCGAAACAGAGAGACATAAATGATCGACTCTGAAAAGGATACCAGAGTAAGTAAATTAATTTTAATAGATAACTTCTTCCAGTAAAGTTACAGTGTTTTTTAGTTTGGGAGACTTGGAAATATTCCTTTTGAAAGATTATCTAGTTTTACCAATTTTTCTAATTTTTTAAACGAGCGAATAAGTACCTGTTTATAGGTTAGTTTGTAATCAAAGATTAAGAGGACCGCTGGCAGGTGGGCCAATTCAATAAGACCCACGGTTTTTAAATTCATAAAAAATTTGTAACCTCTTCACCTATCAAGTTTTTCATTATTTCATACAACTCGGCGAAAAACTTGTAAGGATATGCATAAAAATATTATCGTATTCTTAGTATGACGTATTTCCGTGTCGAAGTCAAGTTCCGATTCGAATTTTTTTAGTAAACGTTTAAAATTGTGAATTACTTTAGTTACGATCGAAAAACTCACGGAGGTTCAGCTTTATGGACGAATCTTTTAGTACGGTAAATATCGATGCACATTTAGCCCATTGTACAAGATTGATGATACTTTTTAACGATACGTAATACTTGGGATAGGAGGCTAGTACAGCTGTCGAAACAATATTTGCAATTTTCACCCGTGAATTTATTCATCATCTATACTAGTGGTTTTCTATTTCAAAAATTTTCTATAATGTGCATGTTATTATTGTAAGTCGATAACATTAATTGTTTATAATTACTGTTGTATTTTGAAAATAAAATTTATTTTGAAAATATTCTCGGGGATTCTTTTACCAACAAAGCAAAGAATCTGATGGAAATGGGATAGGATTGAATTCTGAAAGAAGACTGTGAGTCCGTGTGTGTGGGACAGAGTCAATATAAGAAGGAAGGTTGGATACTTGTAGGACCGAGTTGATACGCAAGGAAGGTTGGATACTTTTGGGACCGAGTTGATACGCAAGGAAGGTTGGATACGTTTGGGACCGAGTTAATACGCAAGGAAGGTTGGATACGTGTGGGACCAAGTTGGTATGCAAGGCAGGTTGGATACGTGTGGGATCAAGTTGGTACGCAAGGCAGGTTGGATACATGTGGGACCGAGTTAATACGCAAGGAAGGTTGGATACGTGTGGGACCGAGTTGATACGTAAGGCTGGTTGGATACGTGTGGGATCAAGTTGGTATGCAAGGCAGGTTGGATACGTGTGGGACTGAGTTGATACGCAAGGAAGGTTGGATACGTGTGGGACCGAGTTGGTAGGCAAGGCAGGTTGGATACGTGTGGGACCAAGTTGGTATGCAAGGCAGGTTGGATACGTGTGGGATCAAGTTGGTACGCAAGGCAGGTTGGATACATGTGGGACCGAGTTAATACGCAAGGAAGGTTGGATACGTGTGGGACCGAGTTGATACGTAAGGCAGGTTGGATACGTGTGGGACCAAGTTGGTACGCAAGGAAGGTTGGATACGTGTGGGACCGAGTTGATACGCAAGGCAGGTTGGATACGTGTGGGACCAAGTTGATACGCAAGGCAGGTTGGATACGTGTGGGACCGAGTTGATACGCAAGGCAGGTTGGATACGTGTGGGACCGAGTTGGTAGGCAAGGCAGGTTGGATACGTGTGGGACCGAGTTGATACGCAAGGAAGGTTGGATACGTGTGGGATCAAGTTGGTACGCAAGGCAGGTTGGATACGTGTGGGACTGAGTTGATACGCAAGGAAGGTTGGATACGTGTGGGACCGAGTTGGTAGGCAAGGCAGGTTGGATACGTGTGGGACCAAGTTGGTATGCAAGGCAGGTTGGATACGTGTGGGATCAAGTTGGTACGCAAGGCAGGTTGGATACATGTGGGACCGAGTTAATACGCAAGGAAGGTTGGATACGTGTGGGACCGAGTTGATACGTAAGGCTGGTTGGATACGTGTGGGATCAAGTTGGTATGCAAGGCAGGTTGGATACGTGTGGGACCAAGTTGGTACGCAAGGCAGGTTGGATACGTCTGGGACCGAGTTGATACGCAAGGCAGGTTGGATACGTGTGGGACCGAGTTGGTAGGCAAGGCAGGTTGGATACGTGTGGGACCGAGTTGATACGCAAGGAAGGTTGGATACGTGTGGGATCAAGTTGGTACGCAAGGCAGGTTGGATACGTGTGGGATCAAGTTGGTATGCAAGGCAGGTTGGATACGTGTGGGATCAAGTTGGTACGCAAGAAAGGTTGGATACATGTTGGACCGAGTTGATACGCAAGGAAGGTTGGATACTTGTGGGACTGAATTGATAGGCTAGGCGAGCCGAGTAACAAACAGAACATGTAAACAAAGTAAAACATGTTTCAACGGGGATGATTCAAATAAACCACGGCGGGTTGAGGGACCGAGTCGTGGAAGTACTCCCACTCAACCGGATAGAGTAGAACATCGCCCACAGGAATACCTAGCGGGAATCTTGAATATTACACAGTCAAGCCTTTATTGTTTCATATCAAATGAACGTGATTAGATACCGACAAGGTATGGAAAAATATAGCGGGCAAATAGAACGCAATGAATTTTATCACAATGCGAAATGCACTCAAGCAATTGGTCTCCTCCTAGGCTAATGAACGTTGAAAATAGTTAACTTTATCATAGTAAAGGTGATTCGGTGATTCAGTCTGAGACCATGGTCAGAGCACAGGCTGTGAAGCGTACCTCGTCCGGATCTTTTTTCATGATGTCAGTCATTACCTTGGCAGCATCCTGAAACGAAACGTACCACGTAGTGTTTACTGGTGCTTAAGTATTTTTCAAGGCTTGCGTAGCTTTTTATTCGCTTACCTCTACGAGCTTTTCGGGGGTTGTAGGCCCGTGATTGATGGGAAACGCTTTTCTTCCGTCTGAAACATCAGAAATTTAAAATTATGGAGCAGAACGATAGCTGGAGAAGAAATCAAAATAAAACTCAATCCCGACTCATAGGTAATTCACTGGAAAGTTATCAAGCCTTTCTTGCACAACGACTCGGTCCACATACGAGAACAGCCTAGCACATTATCGAATCGGTCCCACAAATCAAACCTGCCTCACATAACGACTCGGTTCTCAGTATCAAACCCGTCTTGCATATCAACTCGGTCCCGCATATCAAACCAGATTTGAATAATGACTCGGCCCAACATATCAACTCGGTCCCACGTATAAAAACTGTCTTTGCATATCAACTCGGTCCTGAAAATCAAACCTGCCTTCGAATATTGGACCGAGTCGGATATCGCCCTAACCACTAGAACAATCATTAATCTCACTTACCCAGTTCGTATAGGTCGCCATCTTTATGGACGAATGCGACAAAATGGTGAATGATTTTCTCTTCGTCTCCAGGAACCTAGAAATCAATTATGCAAATGTTAAAATTCAAGCACCAAAATCCTTTAAAGTAGAATCAAGTATTTTTGCCAAATTGAAAATTCTAGATATGAAATTTAATTTGAAAATAAATTAAATGAAACTTAATTAAATTAAAATTAAATTTAAAGAATAATTTTATTTAAAAATTTAAATTTAAATTTAATTGGAAAACTCCATAAATTCTACATTCCAAATTCTACATACCCCCGTTTGTCCCTCCATGGCGATGTTATTGTGAGTTTCAGCGACGTCGGCATTCTTCTGGAGCTCGGCCCCGCGATCTTCCGGGCTAGAATCTTTGGTACTGTCCAGGAACGTTTTCAGCATGCCATCCTTCAACGAGATTCTAGCGTCGAGGATAGAACACGGAGATGAAAAATCCGAAAATCGACGGAAAAACGGCGAGAAAAAACTCGGAAAACTCACGTGTCCAAATTGTTAGCGATGCTGTGTATGAGGGCGATCGTTCCGCAGGCGTTGTGGATATATTGTTTCAAGAAGTAGACATCCTTCGATATCTTTTGACCGGATTCTTTCAACTTGGCCTCCTCTTCTTCTTTGAGTTTTTCGTACTGCAAAATCGGGAAGTTGCAATATTACGAAAGAACTTATCTACTCGTCTTTTGCTCTACTGATTACATTTTTTTTAAAATATAAATAGAAACTAGTATTTTTATTTTCTTCATCCCGAGATAACAAGAATTCAGTTTTTTATAGAACCTTCAATATTTTTATTGCGTTTTGAAGCAGTTTAGGTTTGTAAAAAGTAATCTGTGTTTGCATCCGTTTATTCCAAACCCAAGTCCTTGCATAACTGAAAATCTTATTAGCAGAACCGATACACGATCGGCTTGCTCTAATAGGATCACTAGTGGATGACCTTTATCGGGTTCTATCGCCAACCCAACTTTAACATTTTTATAGCATTTTTTATCTCGGGGCGACTTCCGCCCAGGAAGTATCTTGGTCAGTTTTTTAAATTGAAAATTCACGTCAAGCAACGAAGCAGAAAATAGGTAAGCAGCTTGATTAGATCGGAAAATGACTCACTTTCTCCGACGTGGGGAATAAAAGAATGAGAGCGACGGCCGGGCGAGGAATGAGACCGAGCATCTCGCTATCCAGGCTCAACACGTCGACGACGTTCCATTTTTCGGAGACGCCGAAATTCCACAGCACCTGGAGCAAAACAGACGGATGCCATTATACTGATTTTTTATTTATATTAACGCAATTTATAAGAGATTTATAGGATATTTTCCAATTTAATCGTCGGTTTAAGCCAATCGGACTTGGCATCGCGATCTGACGTCAGCATTGGTCTCAGCTACAGGGCAAACCAAAGGTGCTCTTACCTTGCTCATAACCTGGGAACAGAAATACAAATCGGTCAGCCTCATAGGTAAATTCTACGTCCAAATAGTGCACGAAATAATCAGATAAATTGAGAAACTCGCTACCCATTCACTGTTTGATAGCTTGTTGAATTTATAGGATTCAATGTCAACGACACCTGGACCAATCATGAATTTGATCCATAATCGTCAACATGGTTTATTTGTATGTAGTCGCACACATAATTAGTCAAAATACCTCAGGATTCGACTCCAGGGGTGTCCACGACGACATTTTGCTGATCAGATATGAGAAACTGGTGATGGGTAACTTGAGCTATAACAAAACAAGAATAACACGAAAATCATTTCAAAAGCATAAAATGGATGAGAATCTCGAAAGACTTTTTCCGCGGGGAGATCAAAATTCGACTGAAAACCCTCTTAACTACCCTGAATACCGCACATAACTTAACAGTATGCCTACTAGACACGCACAAACACACCATTTTTCGAACGATTCAAAAGTCCTCGACCAAGTTACGAAAATTGTCACATAATTTCCAATTTTTTTTCAAAAATTTCTTTACATGGAATGTTTGTTTAGTCAAGACCTGAGGAACTAAGAAAGCACACAGTAGGTACTTCCAAGACAGGAATCTTTCCAATTTTTCCCCCGTTTTTCTATTTCATAATTTACTGGCTCAAAAGTTTGAAAAAACTGTTCGACTATTCAAACTTTAGCGGTGATTTTGATTGCCTCAAAAAGATAACAAAATCAATATTTTGGGACAAGTACCGAATGAGGTGGAGATATTTACAGTTTTTCCAAGCGCTTTCAGCGATTAGGCCTCTCCAGGGACCTTCTTTCTAAATAGAACCATATCAGGGTGACTAAGATCTTAAGGCAGGAGGTGGAATTTTCTCATTGGATCCTCAATCAGCAGTTTTACTATTTCAAACGAATCTTCAGGAGAGGTTTTTGGTTCTCCTGAAGTTACCAACTTTCAAAAATACTAATACGGCCTTTCGAAGCTTGTTTCCGATTCAAACAACATCATCCGTCCTCGTAACCTGAAAAAATTGGAGAAATATTTTCCAACAACTGATTTTTCCACAGGCTAAGTATGTCCGCATTTGTTGCTAGAATCCAGTATAGTCTCGCCGTCGATATCCATTGGAGTTGTAAACGAAAACGCATAGATGGATAAAGTAGCGAACCTTAGAACGAGCCAAAGTGCCAATCTTGCAGATTGATGATATCCGAAGCCTATCCGGTATTGATTAAGCTGTCTACGTCGAATTTTTCACAATCTCAAATCCAAACACAACCAATACATGAGAATCATAAATCAATAATAATTATTCGAATAATCGGACAGAGGAAAGGCGATCATCGACGACACCATGGCAATGAATAAACGCGACACCGGGATTTTCCCGGAACAAAGGCAATAATCAATGAATTGACGGGGTTTTCTGAGAAAACTTTTCTCATAAATGGAAATTAATAGCGCACTACTGCAAGGTGGAGCAATTGTGAAAACCTGTGGAAGAAGCAGTGATAATATAATACAATAATAATAAATACCATAAGTTATCAAATTACTTACTTGCTTACGGGGAACTAGAGCCGGCCGAATGTAGTGTGATGCAGGGATGCGGTGTTGCCGATGTTGCGTCGAGTCTCGAATGACGGAAACATGAATCACGCGTCTAGTGATGGGCGATACCTATCGATATGAGTATGGTATCGAATATCTTCTTTCGATACCAAGTACATTTGGTATCGAATATTTTGCTTCGATACTAGTATCGGTATCGAGTATTTTTCCCGACTTCAGAAAAAATACTCAAATGGATAGTCTCAAAATTACCTGCCTACTTTATTTATACTAACTAATAAAATTTACAAAAGGGACCGGCTTTCGCCAGCTATGGTTGACAAATTGACATTCCTGCGTGGAGTAGGGAAGCAGTTCTGGGACTTGACAGTGTGAATGACACCGTTGATGTCGTTTTCCTCCCCATCTCCATCACCACTTCTTCGACATTCGTTTGATCTTATAGGTAAATAACTTTTACACATAGAAATGACCTGTTAACCTTGTTGAAAAGTAATATAACGTAAAATAAATAACGTCAGGGCTTAATAGTGTTATTTAATCTGTTATTTCTATTCTATTACCATTTTATTCGGTGTGTGAAATGAAAAAGTACTCATATGATTCGATACTCTTCAGTATCGAATATTTTCTTTCGATATCTGAGTAGTATCGAATATTTGTTTCGATACTAGTATCGAGTACTGGTATCGAATATTTTGTGGTATCGCCCATCACTACACGCGTCTGCCGTTTCGTTTGGCAACCCTAAAATCGGAATCCCTAGCAACTGGAAAATAATACTCACGACAGCACATGGTACTGTATGTAGCGCTGACATAATCTCGTCGTCCCATTAAGAACCCCGACCACGAATCCAAGTTATTTCGAATTTTATTGGTTTGGAATTGGATTCGGCATTCATTATCTGCCAGTGAGAGTATCCGCTTTTTACTGCAACCTACTTCCCCAGCGTATGTGTCGGAATAATGATCCAATCATGATCATGTTGTCTACTCCTAGGTGTAGGTAATTATCGATCGCGACGCCATATGCTCCTAGGCATCACGCTTTAACTCTTTGGCGTCTGCGGTTCCCTCCTCACACTCTCTCGCATACCAGCGCTTGAACTGTTCAGACGTGGACTCTGATCTCGTAATGGAAGGTACGTAATGAATATTAAGCATTAGTTCGATGCATTTTTGATTTATGGATGATTGATGATCAAATGAAGATTCCATGGTTGCTCTTCCCACCTCGTACATAGGCGATTCGGATAATAGGTAATATTTGCCGTGCAGTTTTATATTATCAAACTTCAATAGCGGCTTGCGGAAGTTTTAACTCAAACTCACAATCAATCTTGAAGTCAAACTCACAATGAAACAGAAACTCAAATTCATACTCAAACACGAAGTCAAACTCACAATGACTAGGTATGAGTTTGAGTTTCTGCTTCATTGTGAGATTGACTTCAAATTTGATTATTGCGGATGAACAACAGCTGGTGCTAAGTGCACGAAAGTTCACTCGAAGTTGACTTTGATCTCGAAGTTGAGTTTGAACTCGAACTTGACTTTGATCTCGAAGTTGAATTTGATCTCGAAGTTGACTTTGATCTCGAAGTTGACTTTGATCTCGAAGTTGAATTTGAACTCGAACTTGATTTTGATCTCGAAGTTGAATTTGATCTCGAAGTTAAGTTAGAACAAGAACTTGACTTTGATCTCGAAGTTGAATTTGATCTCGAAGTCGACTTTGATCTCGAAGTTGACTTTGATCTCGAAGTTTAGTTTGAACTCGAACTTGACTTCGATCTCAAAGTTGAATTTGATCTCGAAGTTGACTTTGATCTCAAAGTTGACTTTGATCTCGAAGTCGACTTTGATCTCGAAGTTGAATTTGATCTCGAAGTTGACTTTGATCTTGAAGTTGACTTTGATCTCGATGATGAGTTTGAAGTCGAAGTTGACTTCGAAGTCGAAGTTGACTTTGATCTCGAAGTTGACTTTGATCTTGAAGTCGAATTTGATCTCGAAGTTGAGTTTGAACTCGAAGTTGACTTTGATCTCGAAGTTGACTTTGAACTCGAACTTGACTTTGATCTCGAAGTTGACTTTGATCTCGAAGTTGACTTTGATCTCGAAGTTGACTTTGATCTTGAAGTTGAATTTGATCTCGAAGTTGAGTTTGAACTCGAAGTTGACTTTGATCTCGAAGTTGAGTTTGAACTCGAAGTTGACTTTGATCTCGAAGTTGACTTTGAACTCGAAGTTGACTTTGATCTCGAAGTTGACTTTGATCTCGAAGTTGACTTTGATCTCGAAGTTGAATTTGATCTCGAAGTTGAATTTGATCTTGAAGTTGAGTTTGAACTCGAAGTTGACTTTGATCTCGAAGTTGAATTTGAACTCGAACTTGTATTTGATCTCGAAGTTGAATTTGAACTCGAACTTGACTTTGATCTCGAAGTTGAATTTGATCTCGAAGTTGACTTTGATCTCGATGTTGAGTTTGAAGTCGAAGTTGACTTTGATCTCGAAGTTGAGTTTGAACTCGAACTTGACTTCGATCTCGAAGTTGAGTTTGAACTCGAACTTGACTTTGATCTCGAAGTTGACTTTGATCTCGAAGTTGACTTTGATCTCGAAGTATAGTGTGAACTCGAAGTTGACTTGGATCAGTGTTGTTAGGTATCGATATTACCTATAAATTATAGTCTAACATGGATTATGGTGGATGATAACTAACAATATATGATAATCAGATAGATAATTAAATTGTATTGTAAATTTTACAAAATAAAAGTCGCTAAAAAAATGCGAATTGCTGTTCAACATGGTCATAGGGCATCAGATGGGAAACCGCTCGTTACCTTACCTATTATCACCTCGCGCCTCACGCTTCGTTCTGTAGTACAGAATCTGTACATTGTACCTGTTTATACCGGTTTTGCTACCGTAAGGGGTTCTACTTTTGTCGTGCAGCCAATTGCGATTATAATTTCTTTCTTTCGAATAAAATGTCTTGGAAATCGAGTCCGCTGTCGTTTAAAATCTTGAAAGAATGCGACGTCTCCAAGGCGAGGACATCTCTTCTGGCACTGCCTCATCACACCGTTGAAACGCCTGTGTTTATGCCGGTCGGCACTAAGGTAACGTTTTTCGATGTATCAAACTATAACTGCTGGGCTGAATACTCCAAAAAAATGATCTCGTGCCTCAATATGCACTGTTCAAAATATTGGTTGGATGTTGGTGACCAAAAAGAGACGAAATAAACTTGGCGATTTTACAGGGCTCACTGAAAGGATTGCTCCCCGATCAGCTGGAGGCGATGGACTGTCAAATCATGCTGGGGAACACCTACCATCTTGGCACGAATCCGGTAAGTATCTCTGCCCTTATTGCGGTTAACAATCCCTGCCAGGTGAAACTGTGAAAAATGGATTTTTAAAATTTTTTCCTGAGGAATATGTTTTGGCGTATGGTTCCCGCTTCAATTGTCAGAATTAAATTATTTCAAGGGTCCTGAACTTTTGGAAAAAGCTGGCGGCCTACACAAATTCATTGGCTGGGAAAGAGCATTGCTCACTGACTCGGGCGGCTTTCAGATGGTTTCCCTGCTGAAATTCGCCGAAATCGTCGAAGAAGGAGTTACATTTGAATCTCCGTACGACAGCAGTGAGTCCCCAGGATCAGCAGTCGTCTCCTTTTTTGTAGAATCCAACAATCCGCTAAGTTATTTCTCAAAAAACTAGTAATTATAATTTCTCTTTGGGCATGTTATTCTCACGTTTGACGCCAGTTGCACCAAATCAGGGCATAAACAACCAGAGGGTGATTAGCGTACATCCTGGATCGAATTTCTGGTCTTGCGTTCCAGAAGAAGGCCAAACGGCCGAAAGCGCTAGGATAGCACAGGTTGCTAGGTCTGCTATAGAAACTAATAACACATTTCCTGCAGGTAAAAAGATTACGCTGACGCCGGAAGAGTCCATAAGAATCCAGAATGCAATCGGTGCCGACATAGCCATGCAATTGGACGACGTCGTTCCTGTCCTGACGACTGGGCCAAGAGTCGAAGAGGCCATGAACAGGTAACTGAGTTGTCGATAGATTCGTAGGTAGCTGCACCATTTACAACGAGGCTGATGTTGAATTTTGACGTTTCAGAACAGTCCGCTGGCTCGACCGATGTCTGGCTGCCCACAAACGACCCGACGATCAGAACATTTTCCCCATCGTTCAAGGTATGTTATCTGCTCGTGCTCATGATAAAAAGCGATTCAATTCAGTTTTTCACTCATCTACTCAACTCTCTATTATAAGGTGGCCTCAACGAAGATCTGAGGACGCAATGCGTTGAGCACCTGACCAAAAGGGAAGTCAACGGGTTCGCTGTCGGAGGACTCAGGTTGGCGCATGATGAACGATGTTTTACTATTTTTTATTAAACTCTTATTTGATTGGTTCTTCTTATCTATTTGATTTCTGCTCCGCAGCGGAGGAGAAGCGAAAGACGATTTTTGGAGAGTCGTCAACCACTGCTCGGATCGGTTGCCAACTGATAAGCCTCGCTATTGCATGGGCGTCGGCTTTGCGGCCGATTTGGTCGTCTGCGTCGCCCTTGGGATCGACATGTTCGACTGTGTCTATCCGACGAGGACGGCTGTAAGTTACATTTCAAGGACAAAGCCAAAAAACATCTCAGAACCACAAAAAAATAAGAAATCGCTTAAATCACGCCAAAACTATCAAATCAGACGATATGACCATGGATTCCCACGGACGCCATCTTTGAATTTTCAGCGCTTCGGTTGCGGTCTTGTCGACACGGGGCAGATTAACCTAAAACACAAGAAATACGCATTCGATTTCACACCGATCCAGGACGACTGCGGTTGTTCAACCTGCAAACGCTACACGAAGGCCTACCTGCACACGATTGTCACCCAAGAAACAGTCGCCTGCCATCTGATAACAGTGCACAACATTTTTTATCAGGTCCGCACCCCATTTCTTGAATTTTCCTTAATTTGATACGAAACCACTACATTGATAAGAGGCGACTGAGGTATCAGATAAAGATTAATCCATATGATAAAGATATAGGAAGCAGTGATAAGGATATGATATGTTACGAGGATGAGATAAAAATATGTGCGATAACGATATGAGATAAAGACATGAAGTTAATGACATACGAGGATCGTAGGATAAAGATATAAGATATGAGATGATGATATAAGATATGCGATGAAAACGTTTGGTGCAATAAATTGTAACCTCTAAATTTTAAGAAACTCATTGAAAATTTTATTTCAGTTGAGACTGATGAGAAACATGAGGGAAGCTATCAAAGAACAACGGTTTCCCGAGTTCGTGAAAGATTTCATGGCGAAAATGTTCGCCAGCTCCGAAGTGCCCAAATGGATAAGAGACGCTCTTCGCGCGGTGAATATACCATTGGAAGATACGCAGAGCCCGGAATAGGTACTGGATTTACGTACAAGTGTCGGAAACGTACTTATAAATCGTAGTCGGAAAAACGGAAACCTCGCATTTAACCGCTTGCATCTGATGTACAGCGAAAACTCCGTTTAACGGATCTACAGGGATTTTAAATATCATGTCGGAGTCTGATATTTCAAATCGGAAATTTTTACATAACGAGACCAGGAAAGAGGCTTTTCCGAGCTCCGTTTTTGGGTTTTCTGCTATATCCTGATCACGTTTTTTGTAAAAATATTATGTTCTCCGGATTTGAAGTTGGTATTATTATTCCAAGTCCAAAACTACGGAGAAATAAAATTTCGCGTTTCATTTTTCATGTTCTCGCGTACCATCTCAAAAATGAGTACATTTTGGGAGAATTTCATATTTTTGCGTAAAAATATAAAATTCTTCTAAAACTATTTTTGAGATGAAAATCGAAAAATGAGACAACATTATTTCATGTTACATTGAACTTTCTTACTGGTGAAATTTCTTACGACATGCCAAAGCTTGAAAAGTTTTTTAGTCATAACTAGAACATATTTTTCTTCCCTCTTGTATTTCTTATTTTAAAATTGTTCAGGGTAAAAAACTAGTCTTTTTTCTGGAACATCGATTTATTCCAATAAGCTGTTAGCCCCCGAGTCTGAAATGAACAAGGTCTCCTTGGTTGGCTTCCCAATGAACGACACAACTCAAAAATCCGACGACAAATAATACGGAAAAAAGAAATAATGTACCAATCGACGACTACATGAAATCGTCGGAATCGTTGCCATCTTTGTTGGAGGTCATCATTTCAGGCTTCATAAGAGTCGTGTAGCTCCTGTTGGACAAATCGAGAAAAATTTTGAATTAAAAAAATTTTGAATCGCTTTCGGAGGATTTTTCTACAAGAATCCACTGTTACCGAAGGAAGCCTTATAATACCCGATAAAACGATCAGTAGCTACGGGAGGACCGAGATGATGATTGGGACTGAAACGATGTCTCCCGGGACCGGGGTGATACGAGGGACAGACTTGATTGACTTGACGACCTACTCGCTGGACCGGGTTGATGGCTTTTTAGCGCGATTGAGTTGATACGGGGGACCGAGTTGATGACCAGTTTGGTTTTTTAGTGAGTTTGGGTTGATGGTTTTTTAGAGGGATCAGCAAGTCGGCTCTCTAGCGCGATGGAATTGATACAAGGGACCGACTTGATGACTTTCTAGCAGGATCAGCTTGATGGTTATTTAGCGCGATGGAGTTGATACCGGGGACCTACATGACGATCGACTTGATGACTTTCACTGTTCGGAACTAAATTTGTTTTGGCAATTGCAATCACCTCAATTCGGCTTCTTCTTTCCGCCGTTTCTCCTCTTCCTTTTGTTTGGCCTGAAGTTCGCGCAAGATTCGCTTCTTGTCGTCGCGCTCTCTCGCGTCTCTCGCTTCTCTTTCGGCTCGGAAATCGAGATTCTCCTCTTTTTTCGTCTTGTTCAACCGGTTGACGATTTCGTTGATGCGTTTTGCCACTCGGATCTTGTAAACCTGGAATTGGTTTTCCAGATTTGATTAGAAAAATCGAGGATTAAGCGAATCGGCGATTAGCGATACTTGGATTTTTTGTTACTCCTACCCAGGAGAAATACGTACCTCTTTTTCTTTGAAAAAAGCCACCTGCCCGGGTTCCATACCGTCGGTTTTCTTCAGGTTAGACCACATCGTGTAGACGACTTCGACGTCGTTCATCTTGTTGCCGGTTATGCTATTCGCTTTGACCAATTGGGCCGCGTCTTCGAGCACGTCCGCCGGTATGTCCTCGATGGTTTGACCCTGAATTATTTTGTGTCGATTTTCAAGTAGTTTTTATCAGGGGCGGAAATTATGTATTACATTCCAAAACGCTATGTACCAAAATTTCTATAAATATAAGAATACGAAAAAGTACATTTATTTGAAAAATTACCCTCGCTCACCTCTTTGAGTCGTAGGTAGACATGAGCGGATGACACTTTGTCCACATGGAACCACACATCCTCGGGCCATCCCCATTTGATCAGTTCTTCATCTGAAACAGCAATTTTTGATGTAGAAAATATTGAGTTTTTTTAGGAGAAAAAAAGAAAATATTTGCACAATTTTACAGCGCAAAATACTTTTTCCTCAACCCGAAATATCTCAGTTTATTTCTTTGGGCAGTAAAATATAAATTGGAAAAAACTGAAAATTCTGAAAGGTTTGAGAGCGATGGGAATTCAAGGATTACGTGTCAGACAAACAATCAATTTGAAAAAAAAGGAAGTTTAACGTTTTTTCGCAAATGAACACACGGACTTTTCTCTGGACGACCGATCCTATTTTAATTTTTCTTAGCTCATTCCCAAATGAAAAACCAAACAAAATATTACCATCTTAAGATGTCACAAATCTTTATTTTTGTTATGATCAATGGCTTGTTTTTGGGGGTTGCAAGCCCCATTTTTGAGGGCCTTGTCTGTTCCAAATCTTCAACGCTCTAAAAATACCTAATCGTATCGTCGTTAAAAAAGATAGGTTACCGTGCTAACATGACAAATCTTACTTTCATACTTGTCGAACCCCATGAACAGAGTGACCGGTGGAGAGACAACTGCAAGGAGAAAAAGGTTAATAATGAGCGTCAATTTATTATTAAAATCCAATAAAATAAGAAGAGCTTCAATCGCCGATAGTCGCTTTCCTTCACACAACACAAAATTTGTAATTGTATTTAATACAATTACGAAGGTTTGCGAGAGAGCATCAGACAGACGACGACGTTTTCTCATTATTGCTCTATCCACGTCCCTAGCGCTTTCGCCGACATCGGCCTCTCCGAAAGATCCCGGAAACTAGGAAAATAATTGAAAGTTGACAAATGTTCGCATTTTTCACAATTTCACATTGCCACAAATTTGTAAAAAATCACAAATGGCCAATTGAGAAAATGAGGTTTTAAAGCAGTCATTTCGCCAGATGGGGCCTTGATTTCAGGGGGTGACAGCTGTCCTCATGACCATCCGAATTGACACGTTGTATTTTCTACCCAAAATAATTTATTTTTCGAGCCAAGCCTTTTTTACTATTTTAAGCCCCTACAATCCCAAAAAACATGAAAAATCCCAGAACCGAGCCTTTGATGTGGAAGGAACGGCGTCGGGAAAAATATTTTTCATGAAGTATCATTAACTTACCATTGCTCGTAAAGAAGTAAACCATGTTGTCTAGCTTATGATCATGCAGGAGGCTCGGGTGGGTAACGTGCCGTTGACTCGGTAGTTGACGGTGCCGTGGTGTTTTTTGCCGGAATACTCATACAAACAGCAGCCGACCGAAGGGAAAGGGAAATATTTTCCAAGCTGTTCGAACTAGAAATATCGCTGTGCATACAAGGGATTTGACGAATTTTTAGTTTTGCTTGATAAAAAAAATGATAAAAACGCTGAAAGCTGAGTGCTGCCAGGTGGGGCAGTTGAACGTCTGTAAATTAACGTAGTACGGGGTGAAATTATCGTATTTTGAAAACGCAGGGGAAACAAGGGAGGCCCTCCAAAAAGTTGTCAAAAAATTGCCAAGCGAATGTTTCTCTAGTTTTTTAAATTTTATTTATTTATCTTTTAAAGCGCAAGGCCTTCATTGTATTTAACCTTGGCTCAACTCAACCGCAAGATATTACCGTATTTCTTCTCCCATGACTTCCCTCGAAGTATCCTTGTTGTTGTCCTGCTAGAAGCCGTGTCAGACAGACTGTTCGATTCGCCCTCGCGATCAAAGTTCATCCCCCCCATATGCAATGGATTTATCACATTTTTTCGATTCCATAGTCGCTTGTAACCTTTTTCCACTATTGAGACAATTAATTTTGAAAATCTGGAATTATTTGCCTTCGTCGTTTCTACGAATATTCCTCCCACCCCAAAGATTTATTCTTCGGAATGAAAATAGACGCTGGGAGCAAACAAATTTTATCAAGTACGAACAAGAACATACAGAGATTATTACAAAATAATGTATAAAAAATTCATCGGTTCCGTTCGTAGGCGACAAACTGAACCAAAATTGGACATCTAATTGGTAACGTTAAAGAGCTTTGATTTTCAAATTGCACTATGAATTGTCACACGATAATATCATGAATTTCGATTAAATCGCAAACATCGCATAAATATATTGAAATTGGACTAGGGATGTAAAATCAGAAATCTAATACGTAGTACTTGTTGGTCGGTTCGGCTGTGGTGTGAAGCGCTTCGCTCAAGTACTGCCGTATGCTTACGGGCAGTTTGATCCCTTCGAGTGCACTGTCGAGACCGGATTTGCCTAAATTGGATATGATCACAGCGCGGCATCGGTCCTGAAGACTCACGAAATCCCTTTTCAGACCACCGAGACGCATTTCCGTTTTGGCCGCCGTACTCGACACGATCGGATACAAGTTTTCCCTCACCTGAAATTCGGAGAAAAGTCGGTTTTTGAAATGGAACGTCAAGACAGGAACATGAAAAAAAATTTGCATTGCGTTTCCGTCTATGGATTTTCCCCTATGGAACTCACCTTATGGAGATCCTTGAAAGCGACGCCGAGGGGTTTGCCGTCTTTGTAGAACGTCAATGTTCCGGCGACTCCGTCAAACAAGACGCCGACTGTCGTTGGTTCGTTCTCTTTGAACGGTTTGGTGTAGTAGGCCCATTTGCCGGCGTGGAATACGAGTCCTTTATGCGACAGGCCCCAGCCATGTTCGTCCTCGCCGATAAGGTTGACGAAGGCCTCCGCGTGTAGGCGCGCCTTTTTCGTAGCGACGCCGAACATCATGCTCGTCCCGAAGATACGCTGGTTCATGCTCAGTTCCCAATAGTATCTGAAAATAGGCGGACTGTGTTCATAAAAGGATTCCACAAGAAGACATCCCCCGTGGGATGCCTCAAAAATGCGTTTGGTGAAATTGGACCCGAGCGGGACGCTAAATGACACACCAAGTGGGCACCCAACAACAACAACAACAAGAAGTAAATCCTGGGGTGACGCCAAGTGTGAAGCCGGGTGCAACACCAATTGGTGTGATATAATGGGTGACACTATGCCGCTACGTCTCGTGCGACGAAAAGTGTGGCACCAAGCAGTCACCCAAGTGCGACAGCAAGACGTACATCGTCTGACGCCAAGTGTGAAACCGGGTGTAAGACCAATTCGTGTGATGTATAAGTGACACTATGCCTTAACATCTGCGACACCAAGTGGAGTGCGATGAACAGAGCGACACCAAGTGGAGTGCGTCAAAAGTGTGACACCAAGCTGTAACCCCCGTGAGATGAAAAATGCAACACAGATTGGTGCGATATAATGGATGACTCTAAAGTCGGCCATACACTATCCGATTGCTGGTGGAGGGGGTATGAAAACGCATTGCTGTGACTGGCCGAGGTGGCGTTGGCGTTGAACCAAATGAATTTTATTGGCGTTTCCAAGCCACGTTCCCATGTTCATCGCCTGTCAAACGGCCAGCAATCCGATAGTTTCGGCCTTTACATGCGTGACGAAGTGAGACACCAATTGCAACACCAAGAAGTAACTACTTTTGTATCACCCAGTGTTGTGCCACCAAGAGACAGCATGTTTGACTTCGAGTGGTATAGCAAGCTGTAACACCTAGTGTGACGCCAAATGGGACACCCAGTGTACGCCGGGGTGTGACAGCAAGAAGTAGCGCCTTGTAGCATGAGGCAGCACCATGTGATACGCCATGGTGACTCCTAATGAAGCACCATGTGTGAAACCAAATGAGACACCAAGCAGTGACTACCAGCGTGACACCATGTGAAGCTTCAAGCGGGATACCAAGCCATAACATCTAATGTGACACCGAATGGGTCACCATTTGAGACCATGTTTCCCGAAGATGGCCTCGTCTCGAAGAGTATCAATTTGAAAAATTCCGTTCATTTTATCGATAAATGAAGTCATACATCATGAAGTATACATCCACGGGCTTTTTTCGGTTCTCACCTCCCATTGTTGAGTATTCGCGTTCCACGGACCGCAGCCGTACCTGACGACCAGTTAGGATGAAAGTGCGCACAGAGAAGACCGCGGTCGTACAGTCTGACTTCTCGACTCCGGTCGTGTCGGTTCCACGTCCAAAAATCGTCGCACCCGTACCGCAAAGGGGAGCCTCCCATTCTCAAAGCTGGCCGATCGATTTGTTCGTTCAATTTTGACGTCTTATGTTGTAGGCCTAGGCAATCCGAACGACGAACCGATAAATGTTAATGTTGCGATAGTGATAAATCAGTAAAAGCGGAGAAAACGATGGGAACAGAAACAATAAACTAATTTCAAAATAAAATATTTTAAAAATATTTGAAGAAAAAATATTTTTGATTGGTCGTTCCATATTAGTAACGTATATTCGTCTATTTCTCAATCAATCAATCTCTCTCTTTGGTGGAATATTATTTTCTTAATCTCGAGTTATTTTCGCTTAGTGAATAATTTCCGACCAGCATTTTTGGCTCTATTCCAGAGATTATTACAAATATTAAGTTTGTATATCAACAGAAACAGACTGATGCATGACAATTCTTCGCTATCGAATTAGGTTTATCAGCCTCTCGTAAACAAAGGTTGCTCGACAAATTCCAGGGATAGGGATAATCGCGATTGAGCCCCCCTCTCCCACCCTTCCATGTAAAGTGTGACTATAAAGATTTAAAAATAAATGGTATGAAAAAATAAATAAGTATGCACGCATAGGATACTAGAGCATATTTCTCAAGCCTTGGCTCCATATTGAATATAATTTACCCTATAACAAAATTTGTTGAAAAGAAAAAAAAATCAAAACCTTGCAAAAATACCTGATGCACTGTAGTTTCGATGAGGAGCTCATGACAGATTCTGAAATTATGTTCTACTAAACGTCAACTCAGCTGTGTCTCCACCGGCTAACGAGGCGACGTTCAATATTCCACCCCCTTCGTTCCATCAGTCATGTGCAGATATCGATCCGTTGTCCTAAGGGGTTGCGTAGGGGATGAATCCCCATCCACATCTAGTTGGCAGTGGTGCAATGTTGCCAACGTTTTGAGGAAAATTTTGTGCGTTCGAATTTTTCGAATTAAAAAATTCTCTCAAAAACGACAGCTAAACTGGGAATTTCTATGGACCAGAAAAATTATTTTAAAGGATAATCCAATCTACTCAGGTCTGGATAAGCTGATTAGCGAAACTCGTATTTCAGATCCAGAAACATCCGTGTATTCAAATTATTTTAAGTATTTCGAATTCACCGAAATTTCGACGAATATCGAAACAATAACGACTTTTGAACTTTTGGTGAAAAATCGCCTTGGTCTGATCGGTCGTGGTGGCGTCGCTGTGAAACCCGATGATTTGGCTCTTTGCTTTGCGAATGGATTAGTATTGACACCCACTGACACCAAAACCAACATTTGAATCAAAACCTAGATAGAAGAACAAAAATCTAATAAAACGACATACTTACCAATATTTCATGAAATAACTAGGAGGTGTCCTATGAGACTGGAGCCGAAGTCCGTGTTTTCCAATTCTATAAATATTTTATACCTAGGCGCGATGGGGATAAGTTCGTTTGTTTCGGTTTCTGTTCTAAATTTGGTCTGCAATAAATGAGCGAAAAGTCTCTGTATAGCCGGTGATCATAACCACCAGATAAAGTTGTGAAGGTTCAGGTGCAGCCCAGCACAGTGTCACCCCACCCTCAAAACCGCAATAAAAACCGAATTTATATTGTTCGTAAAAATCCTTACCTATTCCTTGGGACCAGCAACGACCGAAACGTTCACTAACTCAATCCATAATGTAAAAACACAAACTTAACCCAACTCACAAACTCCACTCACTTACTCAACTTTTAAACACAACTCTCAAACTGTACTACCAATCTCAACTCTTAAAATCAACTCTCAAACTCAACTATCAAACTCAACTCTCAAACCCATCTCTCGAACTTAACTACCAATCCCAACTCTCGAACTCAACTCACAAACGTAACTTCCAAACTAAACTCTCAAGCTCAACAATAATCTCGACTCTCAAACATCGACTCCCAATTTATACTCACAAACTCAACTATCGAACTGAACTTACTAACTCGACTCTCAAACTTAACAGTCAAACCCAACACACGAACTCAATTCTCAAACTTAACTACCAATCTCACCTCTTAAAATCAAATCTCAAACTTAACTGCTCAACTGTCAGTCTCAATTCACCAATTCAACACTCAATCTCAACCAACTCTCAAACTCAACTCACCAACCCCAACTATCAATCTCAACAATCTCAACTTCTAAACTCAACTCTCAAACCCAAACGACAAACTACGTTTGATTTTGAAAGTTGAGTTTGTGAGTTTGGTTCGAATTTGAAGTTCGAAAGTTGAGTTTGAGAATTGAGACTGACAGTTCATTATGAGAGTTGAGTTCGACAGTTGAGTTTGATAGTCGAGGTAGAGAGTTGAGAATAATAATTTGAATTTGAAAATTAAGTTTGTGAGTTGAGTTCGGGTGTTGAGTTTGAGAGATGAGGTTGAGTGTTGAGTTTGAGAATTGAGAGTTGAGTAAGAGACTTGTGTTCAAACGTTGAGATTAATTGTTGAGATTGATAGTTGAGTTTGAGACTTGAGTTCATGTGTTGGGTTTGACTGTTTAGTTTGAGTCCAGTTAGTAAGTTGAAATTGAGAGTCGAGATTGATAGTCGAGTTTGAGTGTTAAATGTAATAGTTGAGCTTGAGAGTTTAGTTTGAAAGTTGCGTTTGAAAGTTTAGTTTGAGGGTTGAGTTTGATAGTTGAGTTCGAGAGTTGGGATTGGTGGTTGAGTTTGACTGTTTCGATTATGAGTTTGAGTTTCGGTTTCATTCTGAGTTTGACTTCGATTTCGATTATGAGTTTGAGTTTCGGTTTCATTGTAAGTTCGACTTCGATTTCGATTATGAGTTTGAGTTTCTGTTTCATTGTAAGTTTGACTTCGGTTTCGATTACGAGTTTGAGAGTTGAGATTAATAGTGGAGTTTGCGAGTTAAGATGGGCATTTGTGTCAAAGAGTTGAGAATGAATGTTGAGTTTGATAATGGCGTTTGTAGGTTGAGTTCGGGAGTTGATTTTGTGAGTTGAGTTTGCAAGTCGTGTTTGTCAGTTGAGTTTGAGAGTTGAGTTTGGATAAGATTTCACATTCATGTAGGTACACCAATTTGAACTTTATTTTTGAACCAATTGATTAAGTTTTTGTATTATCTGATTTTATAAGCTCTAGGTACCAAAGCGATTTGTTTGCCATCTCTTAATCGGGCGGCGTTGTGACGGATATTTTTTTAACGTATTTTACCATTTTGGTCTGTTCTATTTCTCATTGTGTTTGTTCCGTTCAAATCGTCATCGTTTGAGGTGGATCCGAAAATCTGGATTCAGATCCCGAAAACTCAGTGATACCCTGCTTCAGATTTTTCCTCATCATTCTATTTTTTCTTCTTTTCTCTTATTTAATTTTCGGGGTCGGTATTTCCGGCATAGTTTGCATATTTATTTATTCGCTTCGTTTTGGTGGAGTTGTATTACTGGTGGATTGTATTACTGGTAGAACGGGCGTCATAACTCAGCTGCAACAAATATTTTTCATTCTATGGGGGTTTGTAATAACCTGTAAGTAATGAATTCTGTGTAAATCCCTTCAAGTAATGAAATTCTGTATAAAAACCTGTCTTGCAACAAAATTCTGACCAAAATACGTTTAAACTGTCGGTAATGGTCTTTGGCTTGAAATAAAAAAGGAACAATAAACTAAACGTCCATTTAAATGGAAATAAACGGTTTTTTTGGCCTCCTGAAAAGTTTTCGAAAATACACTATGACTGTCGATATAATATATCGAAATTTAACAAGTACTTCGACATCCTAGTGACATAATATTATTAATATTATGCCACTAGGATGTCGAAGTACCTACTTGTTAAATTTCCCTCTAGGAATGTTTGATGTATGTTATGTCGTTGGTTCCCAATCGGTGATTTTCGTATTTCTGCCAAAATTCGCAATTCTGAATACTTTTTTGTTTTTATTTTGTTCTTTTTACGTTATTTTTTTTTATTGACCTACATTTTTTTGCCCATTTTTTGAGACAAAATTTTTTTGTTTGTTAATTTAAAAAAAACTTTTGACGCCTTTCCGGTGGTTTGGGTCTTTTGAAATCCTCCTTTTGGAATTATCGACGTTCGCCAATGGAAAATGGTCGCTCTCGTTACCTCCATTCCCTGTATCGTTGCCCCTCTCTGTTTAGCGATCCCCATCTCCGCCGAGCAAGATGGCGGTTAGCCGCAAACAAGGCGTCACGACTTATGACTTGGGGAGTGCGCTGGAGGCCCGGCCTCCCCTTTTGACAAATTGTTTACCCTATGAGGAAAGCCCTCCCCACGTAACATTAGCGTAAATCCGAAGGGGAGTCCGTGGAGGGCTCCTTGAATATGCAGCTTATCGATTCCGAGGGGGGACCCCTGGAATTAAATACAAAGACTACCTACTGCGAGTATAACGACTGACTTTGGACAACAATATGAAGTATGGGATGAAACTTTAACACACATTTGGGGACCTGATAATCTGCAATGCTCGGAATTAGAACTTCCAAGAGATAAACTGAATCTTTTCCTCTTATGACTTCACTTTGACTGAAGCCAAATAAAGCAACAAACCGAGAGTGAAGAGGCAACATGACTTTTGACTCATTTTCGAACGTTGTCTCATTTTTCGGCCGTATTGAGTTAAGAGTGGTTCATCTAGATTCAAATTTTCTCGCCGAATCGATTAGTGAGGTCAGGTTGGACAAAATAACGGAGTATTGTGTGAAAAATCGAGTTCATAAAAAGTCCTTATTATATGAGGCGGTGGAGTCTATATTCATTTTTGGCCAAATCGATTTGGCAGTGGATTCTGATGCATGTTCCCGCGCTCCTTCGAAAAATGACATCAGAATCCACTTCTAAATCGATTTATCCAAAAATGAATGTACCTAGAGAGTTTTGGAATCCGCCAAGTATTTAACACCGTCAGAAAACGTTTGGTTTGTACTGAAAATTTAGGAAAAATGGGTTAGGTCATGTTGCCACTTCACCCTCGAAATTATATCCCTAGGTACTGAATTTTTATGCCCCTAGGGGCTATAGGGATATTTGAAAATAACTCTTTTTATGATACTACCTCTCGTTCTGGGTCGCTATATTCAATTACGTTTCGGTATCACTGTTGCCGTGCAAATTCCTATGACGAATTGGGTAAATATTCGACGGCGACACTGCCTTATCAGACCCCCTTGTTCTGTAAGCTGATAAGACAATACCGCCATCAAATATTCACCCGATTCGCCATTGTTTTTTGCAACAGTGATACTGAAACGTTACAGGGCCCAGAACAAGAGGTATCATGAAATTATTTTCAAAATATCCCTACAGCCCCTAGGGGTATAACAATTTGTTGCTTTATTTAGCCTCAGTTATAAAGTCGTCAGATGAAAAGACCCTATTTATCTCGCCAAAGTTCTAAATTCGAGTATTGCAGATTATCAGTTAACATAACCTGATTTCTTGTAGGGGTAGGTCAAGGACTGATACTTTCATTATGAAAATAATTTATATTTTTGGGCGATGGCACGAAAAACCTTCTAACATATTTCCCTTTAAGTATCTAAAAATGCATTTCCTCCCATGGAACTCGTTATTTTACACGTAAAGATATTACGAAAATAATCATTCAACAGCTGATTGACAATCTCACGAGCACTTGTTCTGGCCCCAGCAATTCTCCGATGCAGCAATAAAATAATGTACCAAACATATTGATTTTTCAACGAAAAACCATAAAATATTATTGGTTTAGACGTTCCTAGCAGTTTTCACCTTCTCAGTTGGCTCCTTAATCAGTACATAATTAACATTTCGACGATGAAACTGCAATACTGCCCAATTCAAAGCATCGTGTCTTTTGAGGGCGTCTGGGTTGCCTACTTCTCAAAACTTGGATTGGTGGCAACTTGGCAAATCACGCGTCCATAGATTGCATGGCAAACGAATTGGGCAGTATTGATTCTACACCGTCGATTTTTTACAAATTAAATTCGAAGATCCAGAAGATCGTGCTAGCCTTACTTAAATGAATACTATGAAAATATATGTTTTTTGACTTATATACAGACCTCAGACTCCAAAATTCACATGTTAGGTTGAGGATGGGCCCCCGGGAAGAGCCACTTCAGTTAATCGGATAAAACTTTGGAAAAATTGGAATTTTTTTGAAAATTTCATGAAATCGTCCGATTATTGTTTCGAAAGGACCGGCCCGAATGAGCAATAAGTGAAAGCCCCAGTTTCTTGGTCCCACAACAACTGCGGCACTTTCAAAAAATTACCAAATTTAAATCTTCGATTTCCAAGCCTTGAATCTCCCTAATAAGTGAATAGGTACGGGTAAACGTAGAAGGACGGCGACAGTTCTGCGTAGGAGGGAAGGTGAGTCCTCGAATGTTTCTTCAGGTGATCCTTCCGGCCGAAGGATTTCCCGCATTCGGTACAACTGAACGGGCGTACGCCCGAATGTATCCGTTTATGGCGAGTCAATTCTTCGTTCCGGGTGAAACTTTTACCGCACCCGTCCGCCTCGCATCTGAACGGTCGCTCACCTGTAAAGCCGCCACCGATAAATAAAAAATATTAGGAGTTGGGGAAATTTGCGAAAAACTCAAAGGGCCATTCTCCCAGAAAGGGCCAGTTCAGACCCGGTGATTTCAGAAAAAAAGAACTTCAAATTTGGTTCTGCCAAAAATCAATGCCAAAATCAATTCCTACACCATATTGATAACATTTTAGCGGAAGGGATTTTAGGGGGTGCTTTAATCGTTTTTTATTAATAAATCAAGAAGTGTCATCGGCAGGTGAAAGAAACCACTGGCAGAGGGAAGACAAAAATCTTGTGACAAGCGCATTTTACTATCCTGCTCACATTATAAGCCTCCGAAAAATCCTTGGACCCATTTTAATTGATCTTTCGATGCATGCAATTAAAAAAACTCGGTCGATTGGTACTTCCCGCAGTTCAGTGGTCATCTGTGCTCATGGAAAGTTGGCAACCTAGGGGTCGTGACAGGCAGGTTACTGGACATTTTGATGTTTGGAATTGAATTCCTATATTTTCTAGCCACAATTTTAAATTTTTAGCGATTGCCTATGGTAGAGCGAGTTTGATAGCATATGGAGAATTTTTTTCCCAGCCCCTAACCATAATTGGGAAGTCGGTAGTAGCTTGTACCACGGTTTGGCCCTTCCTGGGAAAATGACCCCAAAATGGTCTCACTAAAACTGCAATAAATCCTGAACGGTTGAAGCTACCGCCGTGGCGATGGTCTCATTTGATTCAGCATTGAAAAATCTATCGAAAATGGGTACCTCACATAACAATGTTGCAAATTTCCTTAAAAACACGGATTTTTTTCCACTTCAACAGCTGTTTTACTGGCCTTGAAATTAAGGTAGGGTTCTGTCGAGACGTTAAGACCAACTAGATACGGAACCTGATTTTTGGTGAAAATTTCAAAAATTCACGACAACTCCTTTCCCTTGAAAAACCCCGGACTGCGTACGGCCTACGACGGACGGCGTACGGCCTACTACAGACGGCGTACGGCCTACGACGGACGGCGTACGGCCTACGACGGACGGCGTACGGCCTACGACAGACGGCGTACGGCCTACGACAGACGGCGTACGGCCTACGACGGACAGCGTACGACGGCACGACAAAATATTTGTACTGCAGATTCGGATTCTACACCCCTTGAAACGTGAACCAACAAATTTTCAGGGGGTGTTAAATTTTTTTTTGTGACCTATTACAATGGTTCATTTCTTAAGAAAAATGAACCGAAAAATTATTTGCTGTTTTCGTTGTTTTATTGTTGTCTTGGGCGAGGGCAAGAGAACGATGACGTCTCGGCATCATTGGAGCTCGAGCGCTTTCGACCGTACGGGCCTCTTTAAGTGATGTTTCCTGTTGCTCATCGGAGATCGAAGAGATTCCGAAGGCATTCTATCTTCCTATTATTGGCTTGCCGCGGGTGGCTTGCGGCCGTTTCCGGCCAGGATAAAGGCTCAATTATTTGAAGAGTATCATTCTTTTTCCCTCGCTTCGGAGAATAGAGTTGTTTGTTGCTTCTTTTGTGTCTAATATTTTTTAAATATTTTATTTTCAACCGACCTCAAAAAGTCGGAGGTTAGTTGAGTAGGCTTGTCCTAAGGATTTTTTGTCGCTTTTTCGGTTGGTTTATTCCGCTCTCGCGCAGCCCATTTGATCCGATTTGAAGTAGGTATTCTTTCACTGAAAAGTTGAGGAAGTCTGCCATTTGGTACCTACCTTATATTTTTTCCATTTTCTAAGGATAAATGTTGGTGGCGCTACCTGTAGTAGAAATGTTGTAAAAATTTCGAAGAATCAATTTTTTCGTTTTTTGGAAATTCTTCGTTTTGCTGGTTGTTTTTCATTGTGAAACACTGTTTCCCAACTTTGTTTTGGTGGGTGCCGTGTACATTTTTTTCGAAAATTCCCGATTCCGAAAGTGATGTCGTGGGTTTGCTATTTTTCGACTGTTTTTCCCCAGATTCCTCGCTCGAATAGGTAGATTTTCCGGAATTTTTCATATCCTATTTCTGGATCGAATAACGTGTATGGGCCCTACCTGTATGTATCCGGACGTGTCCTTTAAGCTGGCCGTTGTTGCTGAAGGCGACGTCGCAATGCGGACATCGGAAACGTTTCGGCCGAAGTTTGTGACACGAATTCGAACGATTGTGCGCACTGAAAATCGCGGGGTCCTTGGCGGCCCAGGATGTCCAATAGGCTTCCAGGGCGTCCGTCCACTCCAGGGGCGGCACTCGCCATCCTTTCATGTCCGATTTCATGGCAGTTATCTCTTCCCCCTGAAACAAAATTTAATTTTAATTTTAATGAAAAAAAAGGAAACCACTTACCTACTTAACAGAAAAAATGGCAATTTTCCAGGACTCCCCTGGGCGGAGAAAAAATTCAAACCAGTGGTGCGTAGATAACACACAATACTTCCATATTTTGAAACGTAAAATTGTGACACAATTTGATCATATTTTGACTGCTTTTGAAAGTGTTTAGGTCAAAAATATCAAAAAATTCAGTATTAAAATTTTAAAATTCGCCCAAAATGAAAAAACGCCACATTTTCGGAATATAAAAAATATCCACATATTCTGCAAGGTAAAACGAAGATTTTGAGACCAAGAACGCTCAAATCGGTCCATTTTTGCGGCCGGAAAAAAATAAAATAGAAAACACTAAAAATGCAAATATCTCGGAAGTACTGTGCGTTATCCAAATTCCGATTAAACAGGGTGTTAGGTCTTGCTGAGACAAACATTTCAGTTCAAGAAATTTGAAAAAATGTTGAGAAATGAGGGAGTTATGGCCATTTTTGTAAATGACCACAGACGGACAGACGGACAGACGGACAGACGGACAGACGGACAGACGGACACACGGACAGACGGACACACGGACACACGGACACACAGACACTTGTTCAGGAAGTGATTCTGAGTAAATGTGTATAAGAAAAAGTTTTTTCTGAAGCTCCGTTCCGATTCTCGATTTTAGGACGATCACAATACTTCCATTTACTCTGTAAATATGGAAGTAAAAACAACTCCCCATAGAAAATCAAAAATCTTCGTAAATTTCCAAGAAGATTGCGGATTTGGATCAGTGTTTTTTTTTGCATGAATCATTACCTGGGTATTGACTCAAAAACAGTGGTGCGTAGATAACACACAATACTTCCAAATTTTGAATCGTAAAAATCGCTGGAAAAAAACACATTAAAAATGCAAATATTTTGGAAGTACTGCGAGTTATTCAAATTCCGATTAAACAGGGTGTTAGGTCTTGCCGAGACAAACATTTCAGTTCAAGAAATTTGAGAAAAGGTTGAAAATTGAGGGAGCTATGGCCATTTTTGTAAATGACCACAGACGGACAGACTGTTCGGGAAGTGATTCTGAGTAAATGTGTATGAGTAGAAGTTTTTTCTGAAGCTCCGTTCCGACTCTCGATTTTAGGATGATTAAAATACTTCCATTTACTCTGCGAATATGGAAGTAAAAATGAAAAAATTTTTGAGAGAGCTTCAAGTAGTCTAAAACATGAAAGCGACTGACTCAGAAGGAAGGAACATATTTTTCCTTTATTTCAACGTTCTGGGATCTGTTCTCCGATTATCTTCGCTCCATCGTTACTTTAAAATTTGGGGGGTACCTTTTCTGATTTTTCTTCGACTTTTGCGGTCGACGGCGCCGTGGAGTCCCAAGGGCGGAAAAGACGAGACGCGTTCTCACCGGTTGCTGTGGAAACCGTAGGATCCATGTGGGAGTGTTGGACGCCGAAGTTTGACTGGCAGAGTTCATGAATCCCAGAAGATAACTCACTACTGGTGGTGAAACTGATGCGAATAAAAGAACAACAGAAAAGGGCAGGGTTTGCGTCGAAGGGCGGTTTCCCTTGCCTGCCCTTGGGGTAGGGGAAGGCCAGAAGATCTTGGGCGATGGTGGCTGACATTCAGATGTTCCTGGCTCTGGGATCCCCCCATTCACTGCACCCCAGTTGCCCTATCCGATTCGTGTTCGGACGATTGTGGTTTAAGTATTGTTAGGTCATTTATCTTCGGTCGGTTTAGGTATAACCCGTTTTGATAGAAGTACCTTCCTTCCTACTTGCTTACCCTAATAGCATAAGATTTGAGGTCTATAGCATTAACACCTAGAACGATTTGCAAATTTAGTGAAGGGTTTTATAAAAGCTTTATAAGCTTTTTAAAAAAAGCTAAAAGCTAAAAGAGCTTTTCCTCGGTCATCTTCTCCGCAATGTAGCTCGATGAACGGCAGCATTGTCCATAATCAGCACGGCGTCGCGTGTATGATCTTATTCTTCTAAATTTACCATTATCCTGAATTTGAAATGGAAAATTTCAGAAATTGGTTTGGAAATTTTTCAAATTGGTTCGGAAAATTCTGAAATTGGCGTGGAAATTTCGGAAATTGGTTTGGAAATTTCTGAAATCGGCGTGAAAAATTCGGAATTCGACGTGGAAAAGCTATATAGAAGAAATTTTTAACAAAAAAAATTAAACCGACTAAAAAAGCATACAAAACTAAAAAGCTAAAAATGAAAATGCAAATGGAAAAAAAATATTTTGACAGACATTTTCGAAACAAGGACATTTTATACCGTTTGTAGGACCTTTTCTACTGTATAGCTCAGTACCAAGGACAACTCTTCACTTCAACATCCAACTTTGGAGTCGGTGCCTTAATTGATTTTAGTGTATAATGTGCAGATGCAAGGAAGGCAACGACTTCCAACCCATGGCGTTACCTTTAAAATCGGAAATTTTTGGAAAAAATGTGCCCAAATACCACCTAAACAAAGTCGAAAAAGTTCGAAATAGGGTTAGACAATTATAGAAAAGGTGTCAGCGGCAAAATTTCGAATTTTTAAAAATTGACTTTTATGTTTTCAGATTTATGTCAAATTTCTGTTCTAAGTGCCACCAATATTAATCCTGAAAAAATGGAAACCGAAATCAAGAAATTGCTGCACTCCTAGAGGTCGTAAAAATAGTTTCACAAAATTGAAAACCCCTATCGCCTTTCCTATGGTACGTTAGGCAGAAAACTGGGAAAATTACTCAAATAGGTATTGAAGTTTTCACCAAAAATTAAAATAAATTTGTAGCACGTTTGAAGTGTGACTTGGGCCCAGAATTGTGTGGAACTAGAAAGCCTGATCCTCCCCCTCGAATGCCTCCGGAATTCGGACCGGTTCCTTGGGTTGCATATAACTTGGAGGTAGTGAACTTTCTCGAGCTAGCTCTAGAGGGATCGGTGATCATCAACTTTCGTTCTTGTGGTAAAGGCTCCAAGTTCAAACGGTTTTGAGACTAGGTATGGCTATGACGCGAATTGATGCCCCGTCTTCAGTACCGTCCGTAAATCTCTCAAAATCGGATCAGCGGTTCGGCCTGATGCGCTCCCCCGTAACACCAGTTTGCTCCGGCTGACTGAAGGCACTTCAAATTTTTTATTGCAATGGCCTCTCTCATCCTCCCCAGATTTATGGTAGACGCAATGTTAAATAGTCATTTTATTTTCTCCGCATTAGAAAAAACTCCACAAAAACTGCTGAAGTGACAAAAAAAACACCATCGCCTCTGAATGCATCGGTGTTTATTGTGTCATCCCATTAATTCAAAAGGACCACCTACCTACACCTTTTCGGAAAAAATTCATTCTCCATTTTCGACGGAGCGGTCAATGAAAACCGTGGAAATATTAGCCATAAATAATAGCGAGTAGGAGTGGTCATCATCGGCTGTTAGCGAATTTATGGATTTCCCCTTCAGAAAACCGTCAATGAAGAAAGTGGCCGAGGGTAAAAGTGAAAAAATTCATTGTTACCGTATCAACCCCAAGCCTTCGAAGAGCTGGAAAGTCTCGCATTTTGCCTGGCCCAAAGTAGCCATATTATGAAAGCCATACGGCCTATAATAGGGGAAAGATCTGTCAAAAACCACTCATTAGTGTTGTGCCGAAGTGTTCCTTTCGTCTCCCCTCTGCGGTCGGTTCTTGGGGCCGTCGGTATCTCAGGAGCGAAGGACCTCTTTTGTCAGGAGGATCATTCAATTTTGAAAAGGTGTCGCAGAGATTAAGAATTACCTAGATCTCCGGCCCAGGGATGGCATTGTATCCTATCCGGCGAGAGGTCATGCCTCACCCTACTCTTTATGCTTCGATCTTTTCGAGTCAGGGCTTTTACCGTCCGATTTCACGGAGTCACTTCCCTTTCAGCTTTCGAGGGCTTCTATGAAAGAGTCATAATCGTGAATTTATGTCTGGTGCGTACAGAGGCAGGACGTAACCTTCAGTTTGTGGTTAAGCGAACAGCAATTTCATAGAACGTTCATGCATAGAGCTGCTGAGATATTTTGGGTCGGTTTACCAATATTTTTTCGATTCCTGGCTATGCCTCGATCATAAAATATTGATAAACGAGCTTAGAATATTTTATATTTATTATGTCTATCTTATGGTCCTCTCACCAGGGGCAGCTCCTTCTCTTAAACCCAGGGGTTGCACCCCATACCATGGAAAAAATGCAAAGGGAATATCAGATACTAAATTGAAGACAATCCTCTCTTTTCATCCAAATATCAATTCAAACTAAGTGCAAATGAGATAGGTCACCGTTTCGTCTTCAAATCACTGTCAGTAGCAGAGAGATGTTTTCTTCCATAGTCAGTTTCGAAATATTCACATAAGTTCACTTGAGACGGCCTTCTGTTGATTTCATTGTTTGGATATTGTACGGAAAAAATCACTAATGAACCATTAATTAGCAATAAATAACTGCCAAAAACGCTGCCGAGAAATCGGAGTGTAAGTTAGCAAATCCCACTATCTATAATATATTATAACGAAAACAATTTCAAGCAAGCAAGAAAAACAACATTTCAGTAGGCTAGAGGCGGGATATGAACTGATAAGGTGATAGGATTGATCCATTTCTAGGGTTGCATAGCGTTGTAAGCATTCTGATGGCTCACTATCACTTCAGAACAAACGCTTTCTTTACGATGGACTACTAACGTATTCGTTAGCCGAATTTGACCTTGCATTTCGGTCCTCCCTCACCACGCCCCCGTCTTCTTGGCCCTTTCCATTCCTTCCTTTTTCCGAGGCTTCGTTCCAATGACGATTTTGTTTTTCCGACAGAATTGACGGAGAAGTGTGAGAATAGTGTGATAGTGATACATTTTTTATTGAGTGAAATCGATTTCGACCTCCATTTTTGAGATGATATGGAAGCTATACCTATCCTAGGACCCTTCCTGCTATATAGCTCAGTACCAAGGTAAACTCCTTACTTGAACATTTTACTTTGAAGTCGGTGCCTTCATTTCATCCGTAGCTTACCTACACTATGAAATTAATGTTTCAATTCAAAAGTTGAATGTTCAAGTGAGGAGTTGTCCTTGGTACTGAGCTATTCAGCAGAAAGTGTCCTAGAATTATTCTAGGTATACCTAGGTATAGTTCCCCTACCTTTTCAAAATCGGGTTTTTGTTTTATTTGCATTATTATTTTTTACTTTTGCTAAATTTTTCCATTTATTAATTTTTAGTTGTGTTGGGCTATAAAAAACAAGGCGTCAGATGCATAATTCAAAAAAAGACGTACAAGTCAACTTGAGTAACCTCCTCCTTTTTGGAGCCGGTAAAAAAACCCTTTCATGGGTTCTTACGAGCCCAAGGAAGTCGAAATCGGTGCCTGATCATAGATTTTCGAACGTCGGTGCCAGGGGCCAATTCCACCAATAATTATTGTAAAATTATTGTTCCAACAATTCATTGGATGGAATTCATATGATGGAAACCTGCGGATTTATTTTGATATTCGGTAATTTCGGCGTAAACCATGGAAACGAATTCATCACTGCGTTCATCCCCAATTAGTCAGAGGTGCTAGAGTCGGATGAATACCTGCGCGACGGATTTCACGGGGGACCTGCCCGTCTCCCTAAGGGCCTCCCTTAAAGGGCTCCCCCGGTAAGTGCTCTCCTTTCACGTCTTAAAACGGACCTTCGGCTCCGACTGATCGGACGTCCCCGATGATCAATGAGGCAGATGGGCTTGAGACGAATCAATCATTCTCTGAAAAGAAGGCCAACAATCGTTTCCCGAAAGCAGGAAAAATATCGCCCGCCTATAAGAATGGCCTGAAATTGTCGACAAAAGAGACGACCTCGGAGGCATTATGCAATTTGTTCTGATCCATCAATACCCCCGACGGACAATCGCGAAAGAGGGTTGATCCATGGTCTATTCAGTCAGTCACAACACGACACTCGAGACTTTTCGACATTACGGCGCGCCAGTATTCCAATCCAACTAATTTCTGCCGCTGATTTTTCGGGATAATTTTTATCTGAGAAATCCGAATTTGCAAGGAAATAACGCTAATAATTCGTCTAAAACTCACTTACGTTGAAAGACCCGACGAACACAAGGGATTTCCCTACACTACTGAGCTTGGGTGCCCTACGCGCTTTTGCAACTTGTTGGCGGTTAGTGTTGATTGTCAATCAATATCTCAAAAACCGTCAAATTTCATGTTTTTTCAGTTAATACTTAAAGTTTCATGTCAAAAAAACCCGACGTCAAATCCATTATTTTTTTGAAATTTTCCCCAGGCCAGACCAAGGTTTTAGGTTCATGAGAAATTGTTCTTGCAATTCTCTCAGTCCTGAAAATTCGTAAAAAATTGACAATTTTTTGTAATATGTAACTGCCCAAAACCTACACAAAAATATTTTTATCGGGTTAAAAAAAATATTTTTTTGATTTGTCAAAAATTAGTCTTTACACCAGTTTTCCACCACTAAAATCCAACCGATTTTGACTTTTAGGGAGTGAAAACGGTGTAAAAACCTTCAATTAATCCAACGAGCTCAAAAAATTCCAACTCCGTTCAGTACAGTCCCCTCAAATTGGCAAAAACGTAAAAAATAAGAAAATTGCATCAAGAAATTCGAGCCAGACTAATTTTAAAGAACACTTTCCTAAAAATTTCCGGCAAAAACACCCTATCATAATAATATTATGTATAATTATTATGTATAATAATATATTATATACGATATATCATGTTCAATATATTATAATATATTGTCTAAATTTGGCATAAGTATGGTACATTTTTGTAAAAACACAAAAGTCATTTTTGGAGGCGATGCCGATGCGATGATACCATATTGTGACCATATTATGGTAATCGAGCGCGGAACCCGAAAAAATACTCAAAAAATAATTGTAAACCCACGGCATCGCCTCCAAAAATGACTTTTGTGTTTTTACAAAAATGTACCATACTTATGCCAAATTTAGACAATATATTATAATATATTGAATATGATATATCGTATATATCATATGGTGAATATGATATTATCATGCACCAAGTGTATCATATCACCACTTTTCGTTCTAGTTTCAACAAAATCCGATTTCAGGCTCAATACGAAGTCCAGTCCACAAAATTTTGACCAAATTTAGTGGACAGGACTCCGCTGATCCGATTTTTGATGCGGTTGGTCCTAAAGTTGTGGTTTGCCCCAACTTAATGCATATTCTCTGGGGAATTCGATCGAAAAATTTCAAGGGGCCGAAAAACAAAAAAACTAAAAATACTGAGGTTGTGTGCCCTACACGCTTCTGCAGCTTGGCGGCGGTTGGCCTCTGCAACTGTGACGTCGTCACTTTTACGGTCTATAATAATTGCAACGTTAAAGTGACTTGAGATTTTGAGACTGATCAACAACCGAATTCGTAAAGAAATTTCGAGAATTGAGTCAGATCGGCCGCTGCAATGTCGTTAGTCAACCGCTAACCGCAAGATGGGGGTAGTTGAGAAAGGGGAGTTGCGAAGGGGCAGATTCCCTTTTGAAAAGGGCCGTCTCCCTTTTTTGCCACTTGACTTCCTCCGCGTTGTATTATTTATTTCTACTTCTGCCCAGAATGGAGGGGCCGTGGGCAGAAAAGGGCTCGCAACCGAGGCAGCTGAGGGCTCGTCCATGTGCCATCTGCTGACCTCGGCATCCATTTAGAATGTATTCGCACTTGACTGGGCATGCAAACCTATCGTGCGACCGTGAGCTCATGTGGAAATCGGCTCGATGACTGCCTCCTACCACGAGCCATCGAAGCCCCCGGCTCGTAAATACGCCCACAGGATAAATCAACTTTTGACGGTTTTAAGGAGGCTCTAAGGAGGTTATGTTAGGGTGCAATTATTGTCAGTATCGGAACAAGTTCGGCCAAAATTGAAAGTGGGGATGTTTTTGGTACATTTCTTCCAGAGGCGAGTTCTCATAGGGCAACCAGTGCCTTGACAATCGTTACTCAAAAAAAGTGGAAATCGGCAAAATGTGGACAACGACCCTTTTAACAATCACCGATTCATGTACGAAAATGGCCATAGCTCCCTCAATGAGGAACATGCATGAAAAACGAAACCCATTTTTTCCGCCAGAATGATGCTGTTTAGGATGCGAAAATGATGTAGTGATGGTCTACAACGAAAAAACAACATTTTTCCGGGTGAAAAACGCTAATGAAAAGTGCCCTTTTGAATGTGGTGGTTAACCGTATGACGTCACTGTGCCGACGTGACTGCACGTAGTTTCTTAAAGTCACGGCAAAAAATCCGTTATCACCGTCTTATCACCGCACTTTTCCGAACCGTCATCCACCATAACACCATTTTCGAAGCCTAACAAGGAATATTATGGCGAAAAAACAGTTTATTTTTTTTCATGCATGTTCCTCATTCTCAACTTTTTTAAATTCCTTTACTTAACCTCTGTCTCGGTTACTCCCATCGACCTGTTTTAACACTCAGTACTTCCTAAATATTAGCACTTTCCTTGTTTTCTACTTGATTTTTTCTCGGCGTCTCAAATGGACCGATTTGAGCGTTCTTGGTCCTAAATATCCTCGTTTCTCATACGCTTCCTGGGCGTATTTTGATTTTTGTCGTTTTCAACAGTTTTGACCATTGCAGCCTCCAAATTAGTTAAAATCAAATCAATCAAGTGGCATAACCGGGTGACTCACTTTTTCCAATTTTCCAGGAGAGGCCAAAAACGTATTGTAAAAATCATGAGTGACCTAATAACAAGTTTCCCAGGTTTCCAAGTTGGGCATACGGTTAAATTTGATCGAGTTGGCTCTAAAGACGTCTAGAGACTTGCCATCGGGCGTGTGGTTGCACTGAGATAGCACGTTTTGACGATAATTTGAGATACCCACTGTTGACCGAATTGCGATTTTTCCATACAAAAGCGTTTTCAACTCAAAACCGTCAGAAAATGAGTTAGCTGGTGTTGCCACTAACGTGACGAAATGGGCGTTCGGTCTCGAGCAAAACTCGAATTTCGATCGGTGCCGTAGGAGTTGGAAATATTGTCGTCAGAAGTGAGAAAAGGGCGGTTTTGCCGTTTGTTGGCCGAATTGTGCGATCCGCCCGTGAAAGACATGAGTCAAGTGTCGCTATCAATGGCCACAAAGGCGGCCGACGTCAGCTTTACAAACTCGAATTTCGGCTTCGCCGTTTCTAATGCGTGCTTACCGTTCCCTTTGAAGTAGCGTCTTTTCGATGAACCCTGTCCTCCGCAAAGGACAAAAGTGCCACAATTGAGGTTGACAGGCGCTGAAAATCCATTTCAAGGTGCCGCCAGGTAAGCGTTGACGTCTCAAGCGTCCGACACACGTGTGTCCCCTGAAGACCCAGTGTGTTGTGTTTGACTCCAAGATAAATACACACAAATTCAACGGCGGAAATCTTCAGCAGATCTGCAACACTTCTTCACGCACAATCGAAATTGGTCCGAAAAAGTTAATACAAGTGTTGTAATCGTCCCAAAAATCGGATCGGTTCTTCGGGAAGATTTTTCACTCACACACGTCTCAGAACACACATACACAAACACACACGCACATAATTGGTATCATTCCTGAACAAGTGTCCGTCCATCTGTCGTCATAGTGCGTAGATAACACACTATACTTCCGTATTTTGATAGGTTAATTGTTGACACAATTTTATTGCAATATAATAAATAATATAACATAGGTATCTATGACATAAATAATATAATGTATCAAAATATTATTTTCACCACTTTTTAGGGTGTTTAGGTCAATAATATCAAAAAACTCGCTTGAAACTGCTTAAAAATCAAAAAATACGTCATGTAATACCGGAATATAAAACTTGTCCGCTTACCTGCAAGGTAAAACGAAGATTTACTAACTCAAACCGATAGGTACTCTAATGCCCAAACTCAATCCGAACCTCAATCTAAACTGATGAACTCAACTGATACAGGTACACAAACGGGAACTCAAACTAGAGCTTAAACTCAAACAGAAGCTATAGCTCAAAATCACATTCATACTGATCCTAGTCAAAAAGAAACTCAAAACAAATCTAAAGCTCAAACTCAAGGTAAAAATATAACTCCAACTGATACTGACACAAACTCATACTCAAACTGATAGGTAAGTACTGAATCGCAAACTCATACTCGTAATATGTACTCAAACTAGAACTCAAACTAGAACTCAATTGAAAGGTCGAAAGGTAAACTGAATCAAAAACTGGAAATCAAACTGAAACCAAAATCAACTCAACCTGAAATTCGAGCTCAAACTGCAACTAAAACTCAAACTGATAAGTACCTACTGATACACAAACTCAAACTGATAAGTACCGACTGATACACAAACTCAAACTCATAGGTTTGTACTCAAACTGACGCTCAAACTCAAACTAAAACTCACCCTGATACTCAAAGTAAATGGTCGAGTGGAAGGTACCTAAACTAGAACACAAACTGAAATCAAACTCAACGTGATGCTGATACTCGAGCCCAAAGTAAAACACAAACTGCCAATAAGGCTCGAACTGGAATTCAAGCTGATACTGATTCACAAACTCAAACTCGAACTGAAAATCGAACTCAAACTGACATCGATACACGATTCAAACTGATACTCACACTCGAATGAAAGCTAAACTAAAGCTTCAAAGTTTGAAGCGATTCAAACTGGAACTAAACGATCGAACTCAAACTGAAAGGTCGAATGAAAGGTAAACTGAATCTCAAACTGAAACTCGAACTTAAACTAAAGCTCCTACTGAAACTGAAACATACACTGAAACTCAAACTGATACTGATACTCAATCTAAAAGGTCGAGAGAAATGCTAATTCAAACTAAAACCCGAACTCAAACTGACGTGTGCTAAAACTGAAACTTAAACTCGAACTGAAAATCAAACCCAAACTGGATCTTCGAATTTCAGCATCAGTTTCAGTTTTGAGTTTCACCCTTCTTTCGGCCTTCGAGTTTGATTTTGAGTCTCAGTTTCAGTTCGACTTCGACCATCAGTATCATTTCGAGTTTCAGTTTGGCTATTAGAATCAGTTTGAGTTTGTGTATCAACATCAGTTTGAGTTTGAGCTTGTCTATCAGTAATCTTCAGTTTGAGTTCGAGATTTGATTTCAGGTTGAGGTTCAGTTTGAGTTTGAGCCTGTGTATCAGTTTCCGTTTGAATTTGAATTTCAGTATAAGTTTGAGTTAAGAGTATAAGTTTTAGTTTGACCTTTTTTCAGCATGGAACATGACCTAGCTGGCAAAAAAACGGTACATAGGTACAGTAGGTATCGAAAAACCGATCCAAGTCGACTGTTGTCAAATCAAATTTCTCAAGTCTACCTTTTCATAGCATGAGTAGTTTGAGCATTTTATGTTGAAAAGTTCTCTTCATTGAGATTATTCGATACCAAAAACCAATTTAGGAACGTTCCAAAAATCACCCGAGAATCGTACAATCTGTCGACATTAGGCAACACTGTCGACTCGACACGGCCTTATTCTCGGGGGATGTTTCGGCCCGTTGTAGGGAAATTTACTTCTGTTTAGGGAATTTTCCAGCGATCACGAAAAAACTGATATGAGTCTGGCAACACTGTGCACGCTCAGATTTTCGCTGTTCACCTAGTGATGGGCGATACCACAAAATATTCGATACCAGTACTCGATACTAGTATCGAAACAAATATTCGATACTACTCAGATATCGAAAGAAAATATTCGATACTGAAGAGTATCGAATCATATGAGTACTTTTTCATTTCACACACCGAATAAAATGGTAATAAAATAGAAATAACAGATTAAATAACACTATTAAGCCCTGACGTTATTTATTTTACGTTATATTACTTTTCAACAAGGTTAACAGGTCATTTCTATGTGTAAAAGTTATTTACCTATAAGATCAAACGAATGTCGAAGAAGTGGTGATGGAGATGGGGAGGAAAACGACATCAACGGTGTCATTCACACTGTCAAGTCCCAGAACTGCTTCCCTACTCCACGCAGGAATGTCAATTTGTCAACCATAGCTGGCGAAAGTCGGTCCCTTTTGTAAATTTTATTAGTTAGTATAAATAAAGTAGGCAGGTGATTTTGAGACTATCCATTTGAGTATTTTTTCTGAAGTCGGGAAAAATACTCGATACCTATACTAGTATCGAAGCAAAATATTCGATACCAAATGTACTTGGTATCGAAAGAAGATATTCGATACCATACTCATATCGATAGGTATCGCCCATCACTATGTTCACCTCCATCGAATTCCGGTACCCGCGTTCTTGTTGGATGTTGTTCGCTTCGATTTTCTGGATGATTTGAATTTTTGGAAAAGTTGTACCTTCTTACTTCGCTCGTATAGCTGAGTAAAACAGTTTCGCGTGGTTTGCTAGTTCAAAATAACTGACTGACTGACTCCTAGGGATTCGACCAACGCCGGTCTAACCGATCGCCGGCCATGGCGGATGTCAAATCGTTCTTCCACCAGTGGTGCGTCAAAAAAGGCGTAGAACCGACGTTCGAAACTCGGCCCACAGGTGAGGATAACAGTAATAATTGTTGGCGATTGTCGTTCATCAATTTTACCGATTTTTACTCCGAAATAACATCGTTGGTTTGAGAGGTTATGTCGTCCGGCTCCATGGTGGGTTTTCGTCTCGGTGGAATTTTCGAATTTTGTAAATTTTGCCGTTTCCAGGGCCTAAACATCGGCAGAGGTTCCTGTGCGAAGTCCGAGTGACCGGTCACCCGTACGTGGGTGCCGGAAATTCGACGACCAAGAAGGACGCCCAGTTCAACGCGGCCAGGGATTTCGTCCAATACCTCGTCAGGCAGGGCATCGTGTCGCCCGGTGACGTTCCGCAGGATGTAAGCATAGATTTCATTATTTTGCACCAAAATTCTGGGTGAAGGTGAATGATAAGTATGTACCTACTGTCAGCACGGTAGGATCACGAACAAATTCGATTTTTTTAATTATGCTTCATCTCTGGCGCTCGAAAATGACCTACGAAATCGATGAATTTGGTGATGGTTTTTGGAATAGGTACCAATTAATTAATGACGAGGACCTAATTATTTAAAATTAAGTAGGTACATTCTCTAGATTTTAATGTATTGATAAGGAATCCCATCAACCCCCAACGACCCATGACGATGCCATGGCAGGCATAGAAGATTTGATGATTGAATTTTTTGGCCGGCGCCAGCTGCTTGAGCCGTCAGTGGGCGTGTTCAACCGCGACGATCGCGTCTCTGATTGGCTGGTGCCGTACGTTCCAGCACAACGGGCCTGCTAAGGCCGAGTGCCGCTCTACAGGGAGCCTCCGCCGTGGCGGCACGGGCTGATGAAATGCTGCAGAGGCGGGCCCTTGCCCTTGCCCTGCGCTGACTCGGCTTACCCTTGACTCGCACGGAATGTTTTGCAGGTAGCCGCTTCTGTGATACCCCAGTCGAGCGATGGCGGCGGTCCGCCGCAGTTGGGAAGCACCGGCATTTTCCGCCCGGTTTTCTCCGCCGGTCAAACTCCGGATGCGATGGGTGCCGCTTACACTGGCGTCAACCGCGGCGGCGAAGAGCGGCCACAGACATACCTGGACATCATGGCTGACAAGAAATCCGTCGAAGAGGTTAGCATTTTATTTATTTTTCCCTAATTTTTTATAATTTGTATTTTATTTTTTATTTTTATGATTTGATTATTAATGAGATTAAGTGGGAAATGGTAAAAAATTCCCTCTTTGGCAGGATTCGAACCTACACCTCACGGTTTCTTGGCAGACGCTTCCACTTTGGTCACGGGGGCTTGGGGGGCCAGTACTTGATCAGAGAAAGGAACTTTTTTTTTGGAGGAGGATTGAGGGTGAGAGTTGAGACACGACGTACTCTCGAAATTTGTAATTGCTCGGGTACCTTCGGCCGTTCGGCCATCTTCAGGAGCATCATTTTCGTGGGGTCTAAGTTGGAACACCTCCCCGAAGGCAATCAGAGCGGCACGCAGTCCAGCTCGTCGTTGTTGGCAATTTGGCCTCGGGCCATTTACGCGGCTATGCCAAGCGGCATGCCGGTCGAAATTTAAGATACGTTCGCCCGTCGCAGGGGTCGTCATGGTTTTGGAATGATATTGGGAAACGGTGCTTTTTCCAAGTTTTTTCGATTTTTGTATGCTAGAGAAGCACTCGGGCCCAGAATGAATCGCAGTCTGCCTCATAGCAGCAATACAAAATTTCAACCGACTTCAAAAAGGGGTTTCTCCAATTAAATTGTCGTTAGTTTTTTATTTCATTTTTTAAACTATTTATATATTTGATTTCTGAAACATTCGCACCAATTCTCGTAATCTGTCTCGATCAGGCTGAAGATGTGGACGTAAACGCGGCCATTCACGGCAACTGGACCGTGGAAAATGCCAAGTCGAAGCTTCACCAGTACCTTCAGGTCAATAAGCTCAGCTGCGATTACAAGTACCACGCAGTCGGTCCCGACCACAACAGGTAATGGGCCCGGAAGCTGGTAGGAAGTTTCGAACGGATCTTGGGGGATATCTGATAATAGATTCTATCGTTAGGTTAGGTTTTGAAACCAAATTTTTGATTTTTTCCCTTTTCCCAAGCATTGCTTTGAGTGTTGAGTTGAACGTGAAATTGCGCACGGTAAATCGGTGAGGGAATGACGTTATAGCCTCGAAGAAGTCGGCTTTTTCGAGAAATTTGTGTATCACTGAGTCTACATGGTAGAGGGGATCGATTGGAAGAGAATAAGCCTCAAATGATCAAAATCGATCAAGTATTTCAATAGTTCTTCAAGGAAAAGAAACGGCTTTTTCCTTGAATAACCTTTGAAATACTGAACCGATTTTGATCATTTGAGGCTCATTCTCTTCCCTGGAGTTGAGACTGAGGCAAAAACCGAGCATTTCTACGATTTTCATTAAGTTTCTCGAAAAAACCGCCTACTTCGACGCCACTTCCCACCGCCTTGATTGAAATTTGTGTTCGGAAAAATGCCACGTTTTCATTGGTATTTTTCCGAATACGTGAACCGAAGCTTGGAAAGGATCATCGCCAACTAAGAAGGAAACTTGAGTCAACTGATCGCCTTCCGAGTGGCGGTCGGTTGGTGCGATTCTGACGGCAAAGGGGAAATTTTGGCCAATCTTAATCGAAATTGGTCGATTCTAGATGCAGCGACAAAATCTGCAGTTGGTGATGGTCCTTTCGCAGCTGTTCCGAGTTTTTCCACCCGAAGCTGCCCGGAGGTGGAAGATGTGCTGGTAAGGCATTTTTCGTCGTCCTATAACAAAATTTGGTGTCCTAATTAGGTTAAAGTTTATAAGTAATCACTATCCATTTCGAGTGTTAGGTAGGTTGTGTTACCTTGGAGGGACAACACTCAGGTTAGTGCTGTTTGAGCATCAATTTTTTATGGTTTATGTTGTCGGATGGTATCAGGAGAGGTTATGACGTTAGCGATTACCTATTCATTGATTTCGTTGCATTTTCAGAGGTTTCACGGCCGAACTTCACGTTCCAGTCCCGAAACTTGGGCGAAGTAAGTCCTCATCTTACGTTTTATCTCTCTTGATTAGTTTCTTTTGCTCCTATCTCCGTTTCGTACTTCACCCATCATCTTTCACTTTATCTCTTATTTATCCCTTCGATTCACAGCCATCTCCGGCCGAGAGACGGGCTCAAACAAGCAAACGGCTTCAAAAAGTTGCGCGTTGAGCATCGTCCGCCAAATGTACCATTTGGGCGTCATCGAAGCGTTTTCTGGCACTCTGAAGAAAAAACAGTCCGAACAGATACCGGCGTACGAAGTGGCCATTTCTCCGGAGCTACAACAGCGCATTATTAACGTTTTGACTTCTTTGAACATCCAACCTCCGCCGATTGTAAGTTTTGGGCAAGGCAGATTTGTGTACTAAGCTTGATTTGTGTTAATTTGAGAACAAAATAGTCAAATCGGACTGGTATTTCGACAGTTCCTAGAGATCGTTTTTCGAAGTAATTTATTCACATTTTGCCGTCAAATTCCATCTATCTTTACCTGCTATGGGTAATTAAATCCATAAATCGCTTCATCTCTGTTGGCAATTTTCTCGATATCATCCAAAAATAGCAAGAACCAATATTTGGACATCAAACAATTTCTGTGGCAGACTGGGCCAGGCACAGCTGAGGAGCCCGTGTCCATCCTCAACACGCAAATCATCGAAGAGTTCAAGGCTCAGAAGCAAACGCCCGCTGGAGTCGTCTCCTGGTCGCCGCCGCTCCAAAATTGGAACGCCTGGACCGGCTGTAATATTGACGAAGGGCCTTTAGCCACCGTAAGTATCACTATCTTGTCTTACTTTCCTCATCATCCTCCTCCTTTTAGTACTCACGTCATCTTCCTCATCATCGGCATCTTCCTCATGGTTCCTCCGCATAATATTCATCATCCTCTTCGTCATCATCATCATCATTCTCCTCCTCCTACTCATCATCATCATCCTCCTCCTCCTCCTCCTCATTTTCCCCTAATCACCCTCCTCCTCCTCCTCATCATCATTATCATCATCCTCCCCTTTACCATTATCCTCATCCTCTTCATCATCATTCTACTCATCATCGTCCTCCTCCTCCTGATCATCATACTACTCCTCGTCATCATCATCATCATCATCATCATCTTCCTCCTTATCATACTCCTCATTATCATGCCCCTCATCATCATCCTCATCCTTTCCATCATTCTCATCCTCCTCCACCTACTCATCATCATCATCCTCTTCTTAGTCCTCATCGTCATCTTCATCATCATCCTCCTCATCACCCTCCTCCTCGTCCTCCTCCTGATCCTCTTCATCATACTCCTCATCCTCTTCATCATAACTCTACTCATCATTGTCCTCCTCCTCCTCCTGATCATCATACTACTCCTTGTCATCATTATCCTCCTCGTCATCATGCCGCTCATCATCAGCTTCCTCATCCTCTTCATCATTCTCATCCTCCTCCTCCCCCTACTCATCGTCATCTTCCTCATCATTGGGTAATGATGGTTCGTCCGCACAATACTCATCATCATCTTCCTCCTCGTCACCATCCTCCCCCTACTCATCGTCATCTTCCTCATCATCGGGTAATGATGGTTCCTCCACTTAATACTCCTTATCATCCTCATCATCCTCCTCCTCCTACTTACCATCCCCATTATCACCCTTTCGCTCATAATACTCCTCCTCATCATAATGCTCCTCATCATCATACTCCTCCTCCTCTTCATCACCCTCTTTCTCCCACTCATCATTTTCCTCCTCCCTTCCCTCATATCCCCCTCTTCCTCCTCATCCTGGTTTCCTAAATGCAAATCTCACTCGGTTTCTCCTCTCAGGCCACATTGGATCAAATCAGCGAGGATCTTTGCTCGGGACATAGGGAAAGGCTGCAGGGCAATACGGACCTGCAGAATATGCTCAAAGAGCGCGAGACCTTGCCCGTTTTTTCGATGAAGTCCGCCATCATGGAAGCGATTAACGAAAATTCCGTCATCATCATTCGAGGGAACACCGGCTGCGGTAAAACTACCCAGGTAAACCATTTCACTTTGCGGTATTTTTGGGGATTCAATTCCTTTTTTTTGTTCAGGAAAATTATGGAAAATTGCAAATTTTTTAGATGTACTTATCGAGGGCTATCGTAATAGATTTTTCTCAAAATTCTCACGTTTGTTAGAATTATATGAAATAGTTTGCAAAATTTTCCTGATTTTTCCCTTCTGTCGCCAGGTTTGCCAATTCATTTTGGACGACTACGTCCAATCCGGACAGGGAGCGTATTGCAACATCGTGGTGACGCAGCCTCGGCGAATTTCGGCAATTTCTGTCGCCGATCGCGTGGCCCAGGAACGAGCGGACGAACTCGGCCAGAGCGTAGGCTATTCCGTGCGGTTCGAGTCCTGCCTACCCCGGCCTTACGGTGGCATCATGTTCTGCACTATTGGTAAGTCACTGATTTTTGGTGAATTGGCAAAGGTTATACCTGTCGGTCGTCTGTCAATGACTTTTTACCCTCGAAACAATTCCCGTTGTAGCGTATTTCGCCGATTTTCCTCTAAACCAATTTGGTAGAATTATTGATGTTCTTCGCGTGTCTGCTGATTAATTTCGATCAAATTTTCAAAGGCGTTCTCCTCCGGAAGCTGGAAAACGGCCTGCGCGGCGTTTCGCACGTCATCATCGACGAAATCCACGAGCGCGACGTCAACACGGATTTCCTTCTCGTCGTCGTCCGCGACATGGTCCACAACTATCCCGACCTCCGTGTCATCCTCATGTCTGCCACGATCGATACGACCCTTTTCGCCAATTATTTCAACAACTGCCCCGTCCTTGAAGTTCCCGGCCGAGCTTTTCCCGTTCAAGGTAGGTCGATTTTTTATTTATTGGGAGAACAAATTAGGCAGCGTATTCTGAAGGCACCGGCACTCCTGATGAGAATTTTGAAAATTGAATTTTTACTAGGATGGAGGACTTTGAAAATTAAATTTTGAGAACTCGAGAGAACTGAAGGACTTCGTAAATAAAATTTCAATATTTTCATAAAACCAAAAACTTTGAATATTATATTTAAAAAAAATTTTTTTGAGAAATTAATTTTGGCGCTATATTTTGATGCTTCAATACTCCCGATGAGGATTTTGAAAATCGAACATCAGCCTGGGAATATCGCCTTTTTCCATAGCCGAGCCGTTGTATATCTTTTCAGCGTACTTTTTGGAGGACATCGTCGAAATGCTGAACTTCGTACCTCCGCCGGACACGCGAAAGAGCAAGAACAAAGATAAGGACGAGGAGGGCCTCGGAGGGGAAGATGATGAAAATCTGAACCTAAAAGTCGACAACAACTATAGTCCGGCCACGAGAGCCGCGATGGCCAAAATGAGCGAAAAGGACGTCAGTTTCGAATTGATCGAGGTATTTTTCGAAATTCGTAATTTTCTTGTGCTTGAAAACTCGTGGTCTTCTGAATTATTTTCAAAAAATATTCGAATAAACCTATTTTTTGCGGCTTATAATTCGAGTTACTGGCTTTCATAGGCGTTGTTGAAATACTGCAAAAATTCCGGAGTCCCGGGGGCTGTGCTCGTCTTTTTGCCCGGGTGGAACGTCATTTTCGCACTTATGCGCCACCTGCAGAACCACCCGGTTTTCAGTAAGTGGTTTTGAATTTATCAATAATGGCAAAAAAACTGCGATTTTTGTTGTTTTTCAGTTTTTGAGAAAAATTGGCCATCTTTGACGATCGATTGCGGGTAAACGGCTGAACCAATTTTAACTTTTGAGGGTATCATTAGACTTGGAATTTCACGCTCTTCAATTTTGGATTGAGCAAAATTTTGTGTAGGATGCGTTGTCTACGAGTTATACGTGTAAAACCGAAACAAGTTCCAAAAAATTGCGGTTTTTTGGGCGCTGCAGATTTAGAATCAGGAGAATCTCACTGATAACCATACTGATAACTATTTCTACGACATATCAGGTGGTCCAGGCTACAGGATTCTCCCTCTGCATTCCCAAATTCCTCGGGAAGATCAGCGAAGAGTGTTCCAGCCTGTGCCGGATAACGTTACCAAGGTGAATGGGATATTCTTCTTTTTCTATTTTATTTCGCTTCCTCTCTAGAAATAACATTCTTAACTAAAATAACATTCTTGCAGATCATTCTGTCGACGAACATTGCTGAAACGTCGATCACTATAAACGACGTCGTCTTCGTTATCGACGTCTGCAAGGCGAAAATCAAACTTTTCACGTCGCACAACAATATGACGAATTATGCGACTGTCTGGTGTTCGAGGACGAATGTCGAGCAAAGGAAAGGGCGAGCCGGCCGTGTCCGACCTGGATTCGCTTTCCACCTGCTCAGCAAGGTAACGGAAAAATTTGAAAAATTTATTTTCTATTTTTGAATCTCTCAAGAGTTTCAGTGTTTTTTGGTTGGTTTTATTGTGACGGGTTTCCTTGTTCAGGCGAGATTCGCCAAACTCGAAGAGCACATGACGCCAGAAATGTTCCGGACTCCTCTCCACCAATTGGCTCTGTCGATAAAGTTGCTACGCCTCGGGAATATCGGCCATTTCCTCAGCAAAGCGCTCGAGCCGCCGCCGATCGATGCGGTCATTGAAGCAGAAGTACTTCTTAGAGGTGAGTGCATCTCCTGACCTACCACAAACCAGGAACTTGCGAATGGGGCAACTTGGCATACCATGGGGCAACTTGGCAATTGGTAAGCCAGTGGGCACAGGTTTTGGGACGATCTGGTGGGACCCTTGGGGGCTGGTTGGCACACCACTGGGATCAGTTGGCATACTTTTGGGGCTAGTTGGCATACCAACTCCTTTTGGGGTCAATTGGCACTTTTTGGGGTTAGTTCGATCAGATGGGACATTTTCTGGGGCTAGTTTGCTAGCACATCTAAGCAGTTGGCATACTTATGGGGCTAGTTGGCATACCCTGAGTTGGGCTAGTGTGCACAATATTGGGGCTAGTTGCCGTACTCTAACTGGGTTAGTTGTCACACTTTTGGGGCTGGTTGGCATTGCTTTGAAGTTTCTTGGCGTGAATTCAGTTTCGTTGGCGTACCGCATTTGGTTGGTTTCTGCATGGATGGGGTCATTAGGCACAGGCCATGGGACTTGTTAAAGCACCGCATGGGGCTACTTGGCATACCTCTGCCGTTTGTCTGTGTAACACTTGTTACCATTGGCATACGTTTTGGGGTCAGTTGGTACGGAGAATATTCGTCACGGAAATCGTGGCAATTCTTCTTCAATGAGCCGCATTGACGTTATTTCATCTTCGCAGAAATGAGATGTTTGGACAGAGGCGACGAACTGACTCCGTTGGGACGAATTCTCGCCAAATTGCCGATCGAGCCTCGTCTCGGCAAAATGATGATTCTCGGCCTCATCTTCAGAGTCGGAGACGGACTTGCGACGATCGCGGCAAACAGTTCGACGATGCCGGAAGTTTTTATCGCAGGTAAATGACTCTAATTTTATATCCTTATTTATGTGGACCGAAATTTCAATCTCAATCCTCAATTCTTTCAATAATCAGTCTCTCAAATGCTCCAGATTACATTCCGCTGAATTTCAAGCAGTTCCAAAATGATGTGACTCCGAGATTTGATCGCCGTATCCGGTCGAGTCTCCCGGTGAGATTCCCGGAGAAAGCGAGTCGATGATTCGTTAAAAACTTTGATCTTATCTGATTGGAAACTGTTTTTTCCTACTGGTCTCCAACTGAATGAACCATTTTATCCAAAAACGACTCCACCCTCAGCCCACTGAATATTTTTTTGCTCGGGAAACCCATTATTGTTCTACTTTTGCGAAGTTTTGACCAAAATTAAAATATTTTTCGAAAGAGACTATTTCTCATTGTTACCATCCTGACGAATTTTCTGTTTTCATCGCAGACCGAAGATTGACCGGACTCCAGCGGTCGTTTTCCGGTTCCCGGTGCTCGGACCACATCGCCATGTTGAACGTCTTCACGCAGTGGGCCAGCGCCTCGAACCGGGGCCCCGAAGCCGAGGAATATTTCTGCGAGTCGAAACAAGTGTCGGGACCGACGCTCAAAGTGACGGCCGACTCGAAGGTGGGTACCGAATTGTCGGGTGCATAACCTCAAATCCTAAAAATACCAAAAAACCTAAAAACATATTTTTTGACATTTTGTTTTTTGAATTTTTTTAGTTTTTAAATTTCTAATTTTTTTGTTTTATAGGTATTTTTGAAAGTTGGAAATTTTTTTAGGCATCATAACTTTTCCGTGAAAATCTAATTTTTTATGTATTAGCTTTCAAATGTTCAATTTTTTTCAATTCTGAAATCATGGGCATTCGATTTTGTATTGTTAGTATTTTTTGGTTGTTTTATCGTATTTTTTTGTTTCTAAATTTTCTTTCCTTGTAATTATCAGCTATTTACTATTTATTAAATTTTGTTATCAAGCCGGTATTTTATTATCTTGCATTTTTCTTGGGCCACTGCTCATTGTTTTCACTTCGCTTTCAGTCGCAACTGCGAGAGCTGCTCATGTCGTGCGGCTTCAGCGAAGAAACCATGCTGCCCATGTTCTACAATTTCAACGGCGAAGACGCCAATTTGGACATGATCGTCGCCCTCCTTTGCATGGGTTTCTATCCCAACGTGTGTTTCCACAAAGAGAAACGAAAGGTCAGTCGCTGATTGATGAAATTACCGCTAATCGTCGAAATTCGCCTCTCTTCCTTAGAATGGGAGGTTACCCGATTTTTTTAAATTTGTTTTTTTGCCCAAAATTTAGTTATTTTACAAATTTTTGATCCAGAAAATCTGCATGTTTGAATCTCCTTAATTAGGCCCTCAATCCTCAAATTTCCATGTTGGGATTCCCGTTTCAGGTGTTGACGACGGAGTCCAAACCGGCTTTGATACACAAAACGTCCGTCAACTGCACCAAATTCGAGACGAATTTCCAATCTCCTTTCTTCGTTTTCGGTGAAAAGGTCAGCTATTAATTTATATAATGTATTTACATAATTATTGGTAATGTTTTGGATTGAATTTCTAATTTTTTTAATATTTGAAAATATTTAAGACTTGAACATTTTTTATTTATGGTTCCAGATCCGCACAAGAGCCGTCTCCTGCAAGCAAACAACTATGGTAACTCCCATTCACCTTTTGCTGTTCGGGTCGAGGAAAGTTGAATTGGTCGACGGCTCAGTTCGACTTGATAACTGGTTAGTTTTGACTTATCGGATACCCTCGATGACCTATCTTGAAAATCCTCATAATCTGCCCCGAGCAGCTCCTCGCGTCTGATCTAGAAGCTCCTCGCGGCTAATCTTGTGCCTCCTCAAGACCGATCTTTCTCATGACCCCAAAGAACCCTCGGCCTGCTCCTCTTTAGTTATCCCGTGGCTCCTCACGACCCCCTGATAGCTCCTCACGACCTATCTTGCTGTTCCCTCAAGGCCTATCTTGAAGCTCCACACGGCCCATTCTAAGGCTCCTCACGACCTATTCTAAATTTCCTCTCTGCCTGTCCTGTGGCTACTCACGGCCTGGTCTGATCTGTTTCAAAGCCCATCGTCCAGTTCCTCACGACCTGTCCCAATTCTCTCTGGAGCCCATTATGCTGCTCTTTACGGGCTTTTTCGTGGCTCCTCTTGACCCATCTTGAAGCTCCTCAAACCCAATTTTCAGCTCCTCAACATCCGTCTTATAGCTCCTCACGACCCATCTTGCAGCTCCTCACGACCTGTCCCAAATCTCTGTGGAGCCCGTTATGCTACTCTTTACGGGCTGTTTCGTGGCTCTACTTGGCCCATCTTGAAGCTCCTTAAACCCATTTTCAGCTCCTCAAGGTACATCTTATAGCTCCTCACGACCCATCTTGCAGCACCTCACGACCTGTCCCAAATCTCTGTGGAGCCCATTATGCTTCTCTTTACGGGCTGTTTCGTGGCTCCTCTTGACCCATCTTGAAGCTCCTCAAACCCAATTTTCAGCTCCTCAACATCCGTCTTATAGCTCCTCACGACCCATCCTTTAGCTCCTCACGACCTGTCCCAAATCTCTGTGGAGCCCGTTATGCTACTCTTTACGGGCTGTTTCGTGGCTCTACTTGGCCCATCTTGAAGCTCCTTAAACCCATTTTCAGCTCCTCAAGGTACATCTTATAGCTCCTCACGACCCATCTTGCAGCACCTCACGACCTGTCCCAAATCTCTGTGGAGCCCATTATGCTTCTCTTTACGGGCTGTTTCGTGGCTCCTCTTGACCCATCTTGAAGCTCCTCAAACCCAATTTTCAGCTCCTCAACATCCGTCTTATAGCTCCTCACGACCCATCCTTTAGCTCCTCACGACCCATCCTGCAGCTCCTCACGACCTGTCCCAAATCTCTCTGGAGCCCATTATGCTACTCTTCACGACCTTCTCGTGGCTCCTCACGACCCATCTTGTAGCTCCTCACGACCCATCTTGTAGCTCCTCACGCCTCATCTTGTAGTTCCTCACGTCTCACCCTTTTGCTCCTCCCGACCAGTCTTGTGGCTCCTCACGACCAGTCTTGTGGCTCCTCACGACTTTCCCTGAATTTTTTGAAAGTTCATCCTATAGCTTTTTACGAATCGTCTCATGGCTCCTCACGACTCATCCGTTCTTTGCGGGCCAATCAATTCAAATTTCCCCTCTTTCCCCAGGGTCAACCTGAAGATGGACCCCGCCCAGGCGGCGACCATAGTCAGCCTCCGTCCGGCGCTCGAGAGCCTCGTCGTCCGCATCAGCCAGGACCCGGAGACGTTGCTCTCCTTATCGGAACAGGACAAGGAAATCGTCGATGTTATCGGCGAACTGTCGTCGATGAACGCGGGCCGATACAATTTGAACCAATACGACATGTTAGTATGACAATTTCTTAATGTTTTTTCCAAGTTTGAAAAAAATTTCCTTTTTCTTTATTTTTTTTTTTTGTAAATAACAAAATGAATATTTTCTGCGCTTGAACATTATTATTATTATTGCATACGCATTTCTTCTAAATCTATAAAACGTAATAATTTAAAAAAGCCTTAAAGTATACACGGTGTAAAACAATTTAACATTGTGATTATTTTTTTTTTTTAATTCTTACTTAAATGATGAGTGAGAAATAAGTCGGCTTTCAATCACTATTCTTGGCAATCCGGGTGCGGTTTAAAAATTATAGTAGATACGCAAATTTCGTTTTAAAAAGTTTTCAAAAACAAAGAAATAGATTGTTAAAAATTTAAGAAATTTAATGAAATTAAATTCCACCCCCATTTTTTTTCAATTTTCAGGGTCAGGAAGAAGAGGGGATACGACGCCGCTTTCCAGCCTGGGGACGGCGAAGAGGCTGCTGCGCCGCTCCGTCCTAAGATGGGCCGCGGAGGTAAGCATTTATTTTATTTTAAGGATTTCTTGGATTGGTTTATGAAGCATTCATACAATTTAGAGGTCTTTAGCCTTAGAAAAAAATCGATTAAAAATAATCGATTAATTGACAAATTAATTGATTATTTTGATTAATCGACTAATCATTTGATTATTTTGATTAATCGATACCCATCCCTATTAGTTAAAGTAGTCAACGTTTGCCGGTTCAAAATTGAAAACCCCCTAAATTTAAAATTCGTCAGCTGGCCTCAGCGGCGGTTACGGCGGCCGGGGAGGAGGCGCCTGGAACAATGGAGGAGGCGGCGGTTACGGAGGAGGCGGGTACGGAGGTGGACGTGGATTCCGTGGCGGCTACGGAGGAGGCGGTCGAGGGTATCGCGGAGGCGGCGGTGGTTACGGCGGAGGCGGCTACGGTGGAGGAGGCGGCTACGGCGGAGGAGGCGGCTACGGCGGAGGAGGCGGCTACGGCGGAGGAGGCGGCTACGGTGGAGGACGGGGACGTGGAGGTTTCCGCGGGCGCGGCGGCGGCGGTTGGAACAGCAACGGCGGCATGAAGAGTGAAGACTACTAAATTGACTTACTTCCCTTATCCTATTTATTTTCATCGACGTTTCAAAAATGTTTTTAGTATTCTGACGTTCGCGAGCCGCTTTCGAGGCTACAATTATTAGTGTAGTATTATTATAACTACTTTTTGCAAATTTAAAAATAATTTAGAGGACATTCGTCGCCGGAAAATTGCACTTTATCGCCCACATGTTTATTTTGTAGGTTAAAATATTGGAAAAATATTCTTCGGCAAACACGTGCATTTATTCTTTTCATCTGTATATCTTTATGTATAATTTTTATTTAGAATAAAGTGAAACTCTTTAATTTTTCATTTTTACGTTGTTACACTGTCTATGTGAGGATCCATGTTAATAATAAATAACAACATAGGCATTTTTCCGTTCATTTTCCTCCGATTTTTCGAAATACCTAATTTTCAGCATTTAACAAAACGTGGCAGACTACATTTTTGGGTTTGCCAGCCATCTAATATAGTTTATTTGAACTTACCGGAAGTTCGAGTCGCTATTACCTCGAAATTAGGATTGAGTCCCCCTAGGGGCCAGGGGAGGGAATCTGATTGGAATCAACCGGTGTAATCTTCTTAGGAGAGGAGAATCTATAAGAAATTGAAAGAACGAGCTGGAAAGAAAGAGTGGACGTCGAATTTCTTTATTCCGCTTGTTAAAATATGAAGACTATAAGTTATAGTCGATGATTACAAATCGTAATTGGAATTACACTGAGTCCCTGCTCATTATTACTTGCCGAAAATTGTAGTTGAGACATGAAGTTACAATTTACGAGATCAAAGTCAACTTTGAGACCAAACTCGACTTTGAGATCAAACTCAACTTCGAGATCAAACTCAACTTTGAGATCAAACTCAACTTCGAGATCAAACTCAACTTCGAGATCAAAGTCAACTTTGAGACCAAACTCAACTTTGAGATCAAAGTCAACCTTGAGATCAAACTCAACTTCGAGATCAAAGTCAACTTTGAGATCAAACTCAACTTCGAGATCAAACTCAACTTTGAGATCAAACTCAACTTCGAGATCAAACTCAACTTCGAGATCAAAGTCAACTTCGAGATCAAACTCAACTTCGAGATCAAAGTCAACTTCGAGATCAAAATCAAGGGGGGGGGGGTATAGCTTGGGTCAACGGACGCAGGTCGTACGAGGGTGAACTTGGCATTGGCACGAAAGTGACGCAATACCAGACGCGCATGACTTTTGATCCTTCAAGGATCAGGATAATATGCCGCACTTTTGCGCCCTTGAAGGGGAATTGGATTTTTTACATTAGGAGCGAGGGAAAATTCTCCGCTGCGCAATTCTCGAAACGAGGAAGTCGAAATGGGAGAAACAGGCGGCTCAAAACGGTCCGCCGATTATGTAGCAATGACAGAATTCCGACATTGTCGAAGAAAAGCTCTGGAAATCGAGTCGATCCTTGAAAAACGAGGCAAATAATAAGCGACAGCTGGAAATGACTTGGCGAATAATGCGGCGCATTAAGCGCTAAGCATTGGAAAAAAATGCTCGAATCAAGTCCGGATAATCGCCGAGCGAGTCGAAATGGTCACCTGATGAAGGCTATGACGTCAGCGAGCCTAATGACTGGATCAGCCAGATGATCCCGAGGGAGCGCGAATGATTCCTCCCCGAAAAAAAGTCGATTCGGGATGAATCGGCCGATTTCTCGCCTTTTTTCCTGCATTCCGAACGTGCGTTGAATTTTTTCGGAAAAATTTCAACCATTCGAGAAAAAAAAGTCCGAAAAAACTGAAAACGCCGTCGAAATGGGTAAAAAATTTGAACGTCGGCTTCGGCACCCTGGAAAAACAAACATTTATGGTTTTTTCCGCGGCGCCTGACCTTTCTTCTGTAATGCCAGTGGAACGTCGATAACACAGGAAGTTTTCATTTTTGTAGCGAAGTTTTGACGAAATTCTTTATTTGGGCCGATTCCGAGGCTGCCCGGCCCGATAACATAATTCGAGGTAGGTAACCTTCCCGAAATTGAGCGGGAGGAAGACAGGAGGTAATGACGTTACTCGCATAAAATTTAATTCTCCGCTACCTTGATTATTATACATTGTTCGATTGAGTACCTACGTAGGTACCTACGCGTTTTTTGATGAAGCTTTGAAAGGTGATCGTAAATAGCCCGTTTTTAGCCGATTCGACATAAATAATCAAACTTTAACGATCCATTGTGGCTGAACCGATAATAGTAACAGCGTCACAGGTGTTACCCAGAGGGCAAGAACGCAAACATTAATCAATGTTTGGATATTATGTCAGGACATTGTCCGACCACCGAACCGGGGGAACATATGAAAAGAGGACTTGTCGGCGAAAGCGCTCGGGATGATAATGACGAAACCACGTCATATCTCAGCGTTCCTTGACTTTAGCATAATGTTTTGCAATTTTAACTCAAAGTTATGAAACTGCAAATACCTCAATTTTATAGGAAATTTAACGCTCTTTCCAACGGTATCCTCGTTTTTGTGATAACCCTTATTTTCAAGGGACTTATGGTCATTTTCCTGAGACAAGGTCGAAAACGCCAAAAAAAATTCAAACCAAAAAAATTGTACTTTTTCTTGGGCTCACGAAAAAAATCATTGAACAAAAATTGTAGCAAATGAGCTGAAGAATCTACCCTTTTAACGCGCAGCCTGTAGATATAATTTTTTGAACCGGAACAAAAATTGGTTGAAAATATTAGAATGTTTAATAATTGAGCATTCCTTGACTTTAGCATAATGTTTTGCAATTTTAACTCAAAATTATGAAACTGCAAATACCTCAATTTTATAGGAAATTTAACGCTCTTTCCAACGGTATCCTCGTTTTTGTGATTACCCTTACGTTTGGGGGACTTATGACCATTTTACTGAGACAAGGTCGAAAACGCCAAAAAAAATTCAAACCCAAAAAATTGTACTTTTTCTTGGGCTCACAAAAAAAATCATTGAACAAAAATTGTAGCAAATGAGCTGAAGAATCTACCCTTTTAACACGCAGCCTGTAGATATAATTTTTTGAACCGGAACAAAAATTGGTTGAAAATATTAGAATGTTTAATAATTGAGCATTCCTTGACTTTAGCATAATGTTTTGCAATTTTAACATTGAGTTAGGAAACTGAAACTACCCTAATTTTATGGGAAATTTAACGCTCTTTCCAACGGTATCCTCGTTTTTGTGATTGCTCTTACTTTTGGGGGACTTATGGTCATTTTACTGAGACAAGGTCGAAAACACAAAAAATAACTTCAAACCAAAAAAATTGTACTTTTTCTTGGGCTCTCAAAAAAAATCATTGGACAAAAATTGTAGCGAATTAGCTGAAGAATCGACCCTTTAACACGCACCCTGTAGATACAATTTTTTGAATTTAAAAAAACTAAATATTGTTGATAATATGATAATGTTTAATAATTGAGCATACCTTGAGTTTAGCATAATGATTTGCTATTTAAACTCCAAGTTAGGAGGCTGCAAATACCCTAATTTTATGGGAAATTTAACGCTCTTTCCAACGGTATCCTCGTTTTTGTGATTGCTCTTACTTTTGGGGGACTTATGGTCATTTTACTGAGACAAGGTCGAAAACGCGAAAAAACTTCAAACCAATAAAAGTGTACTTTTTCTTGGGCTCACAAAAAAAAAATCATAGAACAAAAATTGTAGCGAATGAGCTGTAGAATCTACCCTTTTATGGAAGACGATCTCAAGTGTATACACCGTGATAATAATCGATGTAAAAGGTTTTTCGTTGAAAACAACCTACAACAAGGGTGTCTGAGGTTGCCTAAATTTTGGGTCTAACCCTAAAATCCCATGCTTAAAGATCGCATGCTGCCAACTTTACCATATTCCTCATGCTGAAGCCCAAGACAGAAGCCGCTGCCGATCTTCTTACGTAAGAAGTCGTCCGGTTAATTATACGATTCGTTTCCAAGGGCACTTAAGATATTTTACGTTACAGGAGCGAAGCAGAAGGTCGATCAAGCGATGGCGATTTTCCTTTTTCTCTCCACTCATTCGAGTTCGTAATAATTGGAGATTTTTTACGAGATGGGCACCTTCTGCTATTACAGTTTTTTAATAATGTCGATGCAGAAGCACGAAACGCTTCCAGATTCGATGGCGCTATTATTCAATTTGAAGACGTTACGCGAGTTACATCACTGGGAAAACGAAATGCGAGTCGTCGGCGATTTAATTAACTGTGTGTTTTTGATTTTCGAAGGTTAACTGTGAAGTCGAGTGTTGCAATCGTCTGAAAAGTGAACTACAAGTGAAACTCCTATAACCTCGATAAGGTCTCATTTCATGATGAAAATCCGCACTAAAAGTCGCGCAATTTGAGCCACGATAAGAAATTCTTGTGGATAAACACATCTCAAAATGTGCCAGACATAATACCCAGACGTCAATAAGTCGATTTTTAGCAAAAAACCAACGTTTTGGCATTTTAATTCGATTTTCCCAACTTAAGATTGGTAAAATCCGATTATAAAAGCGAAATTTTACTAGTTTTTTTTTGTCCTCATTTTCCAAGTATTGCTCGGCAGACGAAATTCGGATATGGTATAGAAAAATTCACGAGATGTCCTACGGTACCTTCAGACTTGAAATTACTCAAAAATCGAATGAGCTGCAGCAAAACATTTTTCTCTTTTATTTAACAATCTCTCGACATAACAAGCACAATTGTATCAAGCGCACGAAGTTGAGAAAAGCGACGATTTTTGAGATTTACCAAATTCAGTACGCCGACGAATTTTTAACCAAATGAACCATCTCAAGCATTTTTTTTTATACTGTACCTATTGTGATGGGAAAATCATTACTCTTTCCATCTGTATAGTCAAAATTGAATTTTCTTGATAAATTCAGGATGTTATGGGTGTTTTAGTGAATTAAGATCGAATTCACCGAAAAAATCTTAAAAGCCAAAAAAGTGGCATGTAGAAGCGAGTTAAAAAAATGTTATGGAATGATTTTTGTTGGAAATAGGTTGTAGAATCGATGGCATATTTCTCAAGTTAACACCTGGTAAATAAACCGGATGTCTGCAAAGTGAAAGTCAAAAGTCGTTGGAAAAATGGCTCGTTTTCCGTCAAGTACTGACCATTGGGATTTGATCCTTATCAGCTACCGCACGATCCAGAGCTGATAAATGGCCTTCATCGAAGGTCAACTGCCAGTTCAACGTTCACATGGTGCTTATCATGCCTCGGATAAGGAAACTTTTGACTGAGGTACTTGAACAAAGAAAGTACTAAAGAATTCCTAAGAACAAGGAAAATCGAGAATTTGGATGAAGCTGAAATTGATAAGAAAATCATGCTTAATCAGTGTTTTTGTGTACAAAGTCCAAAGACTACGGACAACAAGATGAAACAACAACTAAGACATTTTGGTCCAACTTTTTCCGACATAAAATTCCAATTTGGGAGTTGCCGAATTTTTATTTTTCGATTCGGCACGCGTATAATTTGTGGCCCAATAATCAGCGTCGAACCGGCCGTCGGGCTGGACATTTTTTATTCTGGAAATAAATTGGCCACCAATTCAGTATCAAGGTTACGCCAAAAACCGGATCCGACGCTGACCCTCCCAGATCGGGCAAAACGACAACTCCGGATTCCGTCTTGTACCCCAGGGTATAGAAGGTGCCATTATCGCGAGGATAAATTCACAGGACCCAGGAAGGTGATTAGACGAGTGACGTGATCGAGCTTGATTGGGCCCGAAGTCTTCGGAACTTCAAGTCCCTCCTCGATTACTGGAATTACGATCATCTGATTTTCTGAGGAAAAACTGGGGGGCTTCGACCTGGACGGGATGGAACGTTCGAGAACCTCGGATTTTTTACGTAACAGCCGCGAATTAACGGCCGCAATAAACTGGCAATTGCCGGGATGTGCAATTATACACGGTGCACTAGCCGGGCTGCGATCCTCTCGGTGCTGAAGCTTCGTGCCGAAACCAGGAATTGCAATTTAAACGGGTTGAATTGTAATCGGCAGGTTTCGTATTGATTTTTCGTATCCGATTACCTATTTTTGAATTGAACGATGCGTGGCATTAGACAGACGGGTGGCATCGGAGCTTCAAAAATTCGAAGTATGGCCTTCTCAAAAATTTTGAGAAGAAAAAATCCGAGAGATGAAGAAGAAACAAGAAAGCAATTATTCAATATCTGATTTTTTCGACAGTAATATAGTGAAATTTGAACAGCGTGGAAGGGGAATAAAATATTAGAAGATACGCTGCCATCCGGATAACAGTTATGTCTAAAAAGTGCCTACCCGATCAGCCGTAGGAAAAAAGGCTCGTTTTCTGTCAAGTACTGACCATTGAGACAGTGTTGCCAAGGTGCAGACGTCAAAATTCCCTGAGACAGCGTCAAAAAAACCTCGAATCCCCCAATGTGAAAAAATCCCCAAAAGTTGAGGACGAATGAACTATTTCACAAAAAAAAGGACCTAACTTTATTTTATGCATCTACAATTTTAAATTTTACATAAAACTATAAACTCTTTAATGCTCATTCCTTCTATCTATCAACCAATTTATCCTTAAAATCAAATTAACCTTTTATGAACCATAAGGACGTGACAAAATCAACATTTTTAACATGACAAATTATTTCGACAAGTGTAACTCGCAAAGTCAGACATCAGACAAAACATCAATACAAAACAGGTATGTAGGAACCCAATTCCTTAATGACCTATATTTGAGTACCTAACTTTCAAACCAAATAGCTGGAATTTATCTGCTGTGCTTGGCTGTTATTTCTTCATTTTTCAAGTCCCACTCCCCCTGACTTCTGTGGAAACCCCCAAGAAAAACCCCCAAAACATTTGGCCTTCAAAATCCACCTAGGGCATTACAAAAACCCCAAATTCGGGGGGGAAACCCCTAACTTGGCAACACTGCATTTAGAGAAGACACTACTGATAAGGAGTAACTGATAAATGGCGCGTCGGAGGTCAACTGGCAGTTCAAAGTTTACATGGTCGTTATCATACCTAACTTTGATAAGGAAATGCTGTTAATGATGTAGATGGCGACACTATCGGGGTCAGATTAATTTACAAATACAGATACAAAAGGGTTCAGCATGTTTTGAATGTATAAGTGATAAAAACCTTCGATCGACATTTTTAATCGATTCGTATTTTTAAATGGGGTAAAAATGCCGGTATAACTGTTTTTAGACTTGTTATCCAGTATCGCGCTTGAGAGGACTTTTTAGGAAATCAATGCATTCTCAGAATTTTGATCGCTTAATTAGGACCGTTTCCGTATTATAGTAAGTACAGGAGTGTTTTTGGTTTGTGCAAAATTACTCATTTCGACGAATCTACTCGAGCGATTTGGGTCGGGCAAACGGCATACTCTCTTCTGAGGACCAGAGAAGTGCGCTATAAGATAATATCATGCAATTTTCAATTTGGTGAAATTTCAAAAAAAAATTCAATTTTTGTTTGAAAAAAATTTTTTTTGGTACTTCAATTCTCATCAATTCAAAGTCGAAATGGGGAATAATAAGCGTTACAAGACCAAAATCGGTTCAGCCGTTGCTGAGATATCGTGAGAATAAATTTGAGAAACACTTTTGTCACCAAACCGGGGACATTTGATCGATTCTCGGTACAGGATTTCGGTCTACACTGTGATTAACCGGAACCGAATAACTCACATTACTTCCTGTTCATTGGCTTTGTTTGGATTTTCAATTTTAGGGCAATTACAATACTTACATAAATATGGTAAGAAGATAATTGCAAGCAAAATGTACAACAATCTTTCGAGACTAATTAAGAGATTGTTTCACAATGATTAACTGAGTTGATTATTCGATAAATATTTTACGATTAAATTACTTCCTGCTCGTTGGAGTGAAATTATAAGCTGATATATAATTAACTATTATTAACAGGAAGTCTCCTCAAAACCGAAGGGCATTTCCGGGTCTTCGGGAATGTCCGATGCGCCATAATTATCGAAAATGCGCCATTCACAATAAAATCAGCTAGCTGTACTTATCGGGCTGTTTGAATGCCTATCAAGCTCGTAATGGGCATTTCACAGGTGCGTCCTTGGCTCGTAATATACGTCTGACATCTGTGAATGGCAATCGGTCTCAGCATCCTGAATTTTTTTTTTCAAGTGCGCATGACAAAGTATCAATCCGAAAATCCAGTCGAGTCTTCACGTCCTTGCCCCTTGTTGCACTGACCTGACCCAAATTCCGTGGATGTCTTCAGGTGTCCTTACCCTACATTGGGTTACTCGCTTGACGAAGGGTAGTGCCGATAAAAAATACATATTTTACCGTTTGCTAGAATTTTGATTTTTTTTTTCAATTTTTATAGTTAGTAGTTCTCAACTTTGGTAGGTAATTTTCGTTTCATTTTTATTTTTAATAACAACTTATTTTATATTTTTCGTCTATTCGTTCACGTTATAAGGCAGCTGTCTATTCTTGTTTTTTATTTTTAAATTTGAATTCATTTTTTAAATAACTTTTTAATTTAATTTTTAAATCATTTTTATATTTTATTATTTTGTGTTTATTCGTTCACGTTATTAGATATTTATCCTTGTTTTTATTTATTTAATTTAAATTATTTATTTTAATCAATTTTTTAATTTAATTTTTAATTTCAAATTTATTTGCATTTCTTATTACAACCTATTATATATTTTTCGTCTATTCCTTCACGTTATTAGGCAGGTATTTATTCTTGTTTTTTTTTATTTTTATTTTTTAAATAACAAATAATTTTTAAATAATAAATTTAATTTAATTTAATTTTTAAATCATTTTTATCTTTAATATTTTATTGTTTTGTGTCTATTCGTACACGTTATTAGATAGGTAATTGTTCTTTTTTTTTAATTTAATTTTTTTTTTAAATTTTAATTTTAATTTCAAATTTATTTTTATTTTTTATCACAACCTATTATCTATTTTTCGTCTATTCCTTCACGTTATTATGTATTTATTCTTGTTTTTTTCTTTTTTTAAATTTTTTTAAATTTTGAATTTAAATTCATCTTTTTTTTTATTACAACTTATTTTTATATTTTTCGTCTATTGGTTCACGTTATTAGGTATTAATTCTTGTTTTTTTCCGAACACCAACCAATGGTACTCAGATGACACACGATACTTCCATATTTCGATGCGCAAAATTCGGGACCGGATAAATAAATTTTAGTTGGAAAATGAGCAAAATATTGATTCCGAGTTCTCTGAGCCCAAAAATTAGGCCAAAGTGCCCAAATGTTGTATTTTGGCTATTTGGATTTACAGTTAAACATTTATTTTCGTTAAATCTTGATGTCCCAGGAATAAGTTTCTCAAAAAAGTAGTTTTCGAGGTTTACCACCCTCCAGTTAACAGTTGGCAATGGCATAATTCTGTTTCTCGCCCATCAATTCGCGGATTGTCACATTTCACAGCAAAATTTGTCATTAAATGACATTAAATTTTAATGACCAATTGGTATGGCATGCGTACTGAGATGTGTAGGGCGGATCCTGCTCACGTGTCCATCATGCACCCAATGACCGCCAAGTGGACACACCCACCGACTCGAACAGCCGGTTAGCCGGACAGGTTTTTTCTAACCGACTTTATCACTAACCAATCACTATGATTATGTATTATCGCCCGTTTATTTTTCCTACTTCCACGTTCCTCGGCGGATGAGGAGTCGATGAAAACTATCGGCTACTGTAATCGGATGTTGGATATTTGAGCGAAATTATTATTAACCGACACTGAAAGTTCGAAATATTTTCAAAAAATTCGGAATATCTAAAAAAAAATCTAAAAAGCCCTTGAATATTTTTTCAAACATAAGAACCTACAAAGGTATTTTTCATGATATTGTCCATGAAATGTCCAAGGATCTTCCAAAACGCCGAAAATGTGTTTCAATAGCGATAGAAGAAGGAATGGAAAATTCTCAATTTGATTTGGAAAATTTTCAATTCAGTTTGTTAATTTTTTTATTTTATGTTTGGTGTTGACAACAACAACAACATAATCGCATGTCCTATTGATAATAAAAAGCCTGGAACATTCCTAGGTTCCCAGTTGAATTGAGTTCTCATTCCTCCTCCTGCTCCGAATAATAATCGAATTAATAGAATTAATCAAGCATTCGTAACATGGTGCCAGGTGTTCGTGCTTAATCTGTGAAGGATCGTCGAGTTGAGATAAGCTATTTTTCAATCGGTCGTTCGTCTTATCTCGCTATCGCCCTACAGCTTCGCTTGAGATGAGTTCCCTTAGCTCACTTGTCCCGTCTAAAATGACAACTGAAGGAAATGCCATCGAAAATTGGAATTTCTTCAAAGACGAGTGGCAGAATTATGTCATCGCGTCCGGGCTAGATAAGAAAGATGAGGGCGTTCGTGTTGCGACGTTGAAATGTCTCCTCGGCCGTGAAACTTCGCAGATTTTGAAGAACCTTAAGCTGACTGATCAGCAATTGGGTCAAGCAACTGAAATCATCTCTGCCCTCGACGGTTTCTTTCTTCCTGCGGTCAACGTCATCTATGAGAGGTACGTTTTTGGCTCAGCTGCACAGAATGAGTCAGAGAAAATTGACCAATACGTAGCCAGACTTCGTCATCTGTCTTCTACGTGTGAGTACAAAGCAATGGAAGATGAAATGATAAGGGACCGTCTGGTGCTTGGCATTAGAGATGAAGAGACCAAAAAGCAGCTATTGAGTGATCCTAAGCTAACTCTAACTAGCGCCATTCGCACCTGCCGAGTTAATGAGCTTGCAAGTGCTCAAATGAAAACAATAATTCATTCTCCAGGTGTGTCTGAGCAGGTAAGCAAAGTCACCAGTCGAAACCGACAGCGTACTCGCCCGAAAAATAGCGAACGCCGCTCGCCTAAACAGGTTCGGTGTAAGTACTGTGGCTCGTATCACAAACATGATCGCCGATCATGTCCTGCTCATGGACAGCAATGTCGCCGGTGCAAGAAATACGATCACTTCGAGGCCGTCTGTGAAACAGCTAGCAGTCAAGGCCGCAAATCGTCGAAATTTCATCGACCAGTGAAGCAGCTTGAAGAGGAGGATGACACTGGAAGCGAAGCAAGTGACAGGTCGTACCTGTCCTCCGACATGTTTAAAATAGAGGCTCTGAACACTGTCAACGGCAAAGCTAAGCGAAAATGGGTCGCCAAATTGGACTTCTTCTGCGAGGACCAGGTGAAATCAATCGAGTGCCAGCTCGACAGCGGCGCAACCATAAACGTTGTAGATATAAGCGTACTTCGGAAAGCGTTCGGGAAGAGAGCCAAGGTCAAGCCAAGCGATACGACGATCAGGTGTTTCGGCGGAACCACAATCAAGCCCATCGGAGAAACAACCATCGCAGTCGCCAGTAAGCAAGCCTCATGCGACCTCATTTTCCAGGTTGTCAGCAACTCGAGTAAAGGCAGTGAAATTCCGCTAATTTCTGCCGAAAGCTGCGAGAAACTTGGTCTTGTCAAGCTCACACAGGATGTCAAGCTTGTGAGAGTTGACGACAGCGCTGAGGACATAATGAGGAAGTACAAGCACGTGTTTACAGGTGTTGGCTGTCTCGAAGGCGAGATCTCACTAAGCGTGGACCCAAGCGTCGAGCCTGTCAAGCAAAAACCGAGGCGCATCCCTGTTCCGCTACGGGATGAAGTCAAACAGAAGCTGGACGAGATGGTGAAGCACCAGATCATCGCAAAGGAAACCGGTCCAACAGACTGGACAAGCAACCTAGTAATCGTGAAGACACCAAAGAAGCTTCGACTGTGCCTGGATCCCCTATACCTCAACCAAGCTCTCCGTCGTACCGAGTACGAGATTCCGACAATCGAGAGCGTCCTTCCAGAGCTGAACGGTGCCAGATACTTCTCGGTAGTCGATACCAAGGATGGCTTCTGGAACATCAAGCTTGATGAGAAAAGTTCGAAGCTGACAACATTCTGGACGCCCTTCGGACGTTATCGATTTTTGCGTCTGCCGTTTGGACTCAACGTCTCGACAGACATCTACCAATGTCGGCTGCATGAGGTATTCGCCGGAATCAAGGACACCATCGTCATACAAGATGACATTCTGGTGATTGGTCGTGGCAAGAACGACGAAGAAGCATCGCGGAACCACGATCGAGTCCTGGAAGAACTTCTCGAGCGGGCAAAACAAGCGAACCTGAAATTCAATAAGGAAAAGGTCAAGCTGAAGCAGCGATCAGTTCGCTACATGGGCCATATCATCACCTCAGAAGGCCTGAAAGCTGATCCGTCCATCAAAGAAGCGATCAAGCAGATGAAGTACCCGATGGACGTCACCGAGGTGAAAAGCTTTATTGGTATGGCCACATATTTATCCAAATTCGTGCCGCATCTCACTGCCCTCTGCGAACCGCTCCGTATCCTCACAAAAAAGGATCAGGAATGGGTTTTCGGCGAGGAGCAAAAGCGAGCTGTCGACAGGGTGAAAGCAGTGATCTCCGAGTCTCCTGTTCTGGCATACTTCGATCCTAAGAAGCCAATCGTACTCCAGTCGGATGCATCATGCAAGGGATTGGGAGCAGTAATCATGCAAAATGGACGCCCAGTGGCATATGCATCTCGGAGCTTGCGAGACAGTGAACGGAACTTTGCTCAGATCGAAAAGGAATGTCTCAGCATCCTGTTTGCCTGTGAGAGATTCTCGCAATTCATCGTTGGCTGCGGCAAAATCACCGCCTTCACTGATCATCGGCCGCTGGAAACGATCTTCAAGAAGTCGATCCTGAAAGCACCTACAAGACTCCAACGTATGATGATGCGCCTGCAGCGATACAACTTGGATGTCAAATTCATCAGCGGATCGAAAATGCACCTTGCTGACGCCTTGTCCCGAATGCAGCTCTCCGACTCTATGCAGGAATCACGGTTGGACGAAGTATACGCCGCAGATGACATCTACGAGGAGCTCGAGTCGATCCAGATCCCTGATAATCTAAACATCTCGCAAGTCAGTTTGTCGAGAGTTCGCCAGGAAACTGCAACCGACGACACGTTGCCTCTGCTTGCCTCTGTCATCAAGGAAGGTTGGCCAGCGACGAAGGACAGATTGCCTGCATCTCTCTGCGAATTCTGGGACTACAAGCACGAGCTAATCGTGCAGAACGGCATCGTATTCAAGGGCGATAAAATAGTTGTTCCTCGAGCGCTCAGGAGCGAGTTCATCAAGAAAATCCACCTATGCCATCTTGGTCAATCAGCATCGATACGCAGGGCTCGTGATACACTCTATTGGCCATCGATGACCGCCCAGATAAAGGACACCATCAGGAGCTGCTCAACGTGCCAAGAACTTGCCCCCAGTCAGGCAAAAACGCCGATGAAGTCTCACGAGATTCCAAGCCTCCCGTGGGAAAGAGTTTCCATGGACACGTTTGAATTTGAGAAGAAGCAGTTCATCGTACTGGTAGACTCATACTCCGACTACTTCGAAATTGGGAAATTGCCAAATATTACAGCACAAGCGCTGATAAAATTCTGCAAGAAGCAGTTTGGACGCCATGGAATCCCCCAAGTCTTGGTGAGCGACAATGCACCGCAGATGATTGGCAGCGAATTCAGACATTTCGCCAAGGAATGGGAATTTCTCCACTCAACATCGTCGCCCCACCACAGCCGTGGAAATGGGAAAGCGGAGTCGGCAGTAAAAATCGCTAAGACTATGATGAAGAAATGCAAAAAAGATAAAAGCGATTTTGACGCAGCACTCCTGGAATGGCGTAATACTCCCACCGAAGGAATGAGCTCCAGCCCTGTGCAAAGACTGATGTCTCGAAGAACAAGGACGAGGATCCCGACGTCAGACAAGCTCCTGATACCTGAAGTTGTGCCAGAGGTTCAAGACATGATCACCAACAAGAGACGCCGCTCCAAGTACCATTATGACAAAACGGCGAAGCCTCTACCACGGCTCGAGATTGGCCAGAACGTCCTTGTGAGGTCCACTGACAGGAAAACCTGGACTCGTGGTGAGATTGAATCAGCTCAAGGACATGGTGCGTCGTACAACGTAAATGTCGATGGGAAAACGTTCAGACGAGACCGAACTTGGTTAAAACCAGACCAGTCTCCACCACGACTTCCTCGCACCTCTGTCAAAGTGCAGCAGGCTTCACCTTCACCCAACAGGGAACGCCTCAGCCCAGCAAGAGCAGCTGAAACGACCAGAGGACGCTGCAGCAATGCGACGCAGACATCGCCTAAGGCATCAACATCGCCACCGAAAAGCAAGGGAAGTTCAACCCCCAAGGAAAGCTCGAACACGCCAACAGTCCCAGGCACCTCAAAACCAAGGCCTTCAAGCAGTGCTCCAAAAGAGAGGCCGGCAGTGAGCAAATATGGACGAAAATTGGTGCAGACTCGCAAACTGGTTTACAAGGACTAATAGCATGAACTCTGCAACGAATTAACCTATTAATTAACTATTATGAATTGTTCCTATTAATCTGAGTCATCCAAATTAACTAATTAGCATATGTATTGTAAATTTAAAAAAAAAAAAAAAAGGAATTGTTTGGTGTTGACAACAACAACAACATAATCGCATGTCCTATTGATAATAAAAAGCCTGGAACATTCCTAGGTTCCCAGTTGAATTGAGTTCTCATTCCTCCTCCTGCTCCGAATAATAATCGAATTAATAGAATTAATCAAGCATTCGTAACATTTTATTTAGAAAATTTTTTTAATTCGATTCGGACAATTTTCGATTTGATCGAGAGGATTTTCGAATAGATTAATTTTCAATTTAACTCGGAAAATTTCCGAGCATTTAATGCTGCACTTATGCATGATCGACTCGGTCGAGAATTTCGCGCTCCAAAACATGGAAGTACCGCGTGTTATCCGCCCAATTTCAGTTCTCCCGTAACGTGAAATGCCTTAAAAAGTGTGTAAATCCCCCGACTTCCCCGACCGATAGCACGTATGAAGGACGAGCGCGGAACGTGCGGACGATCGCCGAATCGTCCTCTACGTCCGTGTGATACCGATCCCGCCGCCCGGTGATGACCAAGTGCCCTTGTCCCAGATCCCCTGCCTCCGATCAGGATAATCAGCGGCCCGCGAAGAGGGCGCACTTCCTTAAAACCTTGCCGCCCGCCGGCTCGCGCGTACGATCAGCCAACTGAAGCGGTCGCTAGTTAACGATGCGTTTGAACTCGGCCCATATCATGTTGTGCTGATGATAACAAGCCTGGGAAAATGTTGCATTTTTGGCTTTTTTAAACACGTTTTTTCAAAATTCACTCTAAATAATGATGAAATATCTGAAAAAAAATTGGATATAATTAAATGTATTCAAAAACTTTTCAGATATTAAAATATTTTTCAACTTTTTAGATATTAAAATATTTTTAGATAAAAAATAACAACATACCATAATAATACAATAATAACAACATAACATGATTATATTATGTTGGATTTTTAACGTTTTTAAATATCATGCACTTTTTTGAAATTTTTTATCAAAAAATATTTTAATATCTAAAGAGTTGAAAAACTTTTTTAATATCTGAAAGGTTTATGAATACATTATACTTGTAACATATTGGATTTTGAACAATTTAACATACAATATACTTTTTTGAAATTTTTCGTAAATGTGAATATATTGAGCATTACGAAATATGATACCTATTACATTTTTCAAATTTTCGTAAAAATACCTTCGAATTTTTGAAATCTGAAGGAAATGTGGAATATACGAGTATTATATTAGAATAGGTATATTATATTCCACATTTCCTTCAAATTTTCAAAAAAGTCGAAGGTAATTTTTTTTTAAATTTGAAAAATGTAATAGGTACCATATTTTTTAATGCTCAATATATTCCCCATTTATGAAAAATTCAAAAAGTACACGATATTAGAAAACGTTAAAATATCCAACATACCTAGGTATATAAAGAAATTTTCAATATTTCAACATTATTTAGCGAGAATTAAAAAAAAAGGTATTTCAACAATTGAAAAATGCAACATATTTTCCAGACTTATCATCAGCACAACATAATATGTTTTCGGATACCTGAAAAACGTATTTTGGCATTTTTCGAATAAATATCGTGGTTTTCTTGAACATTTTTCAAATTTTTTCAGTTTTCCAAGAAAAATTTGGAGTTTTTTAATATCTTGAATTTTTCGAACTTTTTTTAATGTTTTGCTTTTTTAGAATATCTTGACTTTTTTTAAATACCTATCTCGGATTTTTGGGAATTTTTTTATTATTTCGGATATTTTAAAAACGTATTTTGGAATTTTTCGAATAAATATCGTGGATTTTCTTTAACGTTTTTCAAATTTTTTCAGTTTTCCAAAAATTATTTTTGAGTTTTTTAAATATCTCAGATTTTTTGGACGTTTTTTAATGTTTTGGTTTTTTAGAATATCTTGAATTTTTTGAATATCTCGGATTTTTGGGATTTTTTTATTATTTCAGATTACTGAAAAACGTATTTTGGATTTTTTCAAATAAATAAACGTTTTCTTTAACGTTTTTCAAATTTTTTCAGTTTTCCAAAAATATTTTGGAGTTTTTCAAATATCTCAGATTTTTTGGGCTTTTAAAATGGGCTCGTATTGGTGAATTTTCGGAATACCTCGGTTCTTTTGTAATTGTCCAACTTTTTTTTAATTGGCGCTTGGATTTTCTCGGAAATTATCTCGGTCTGATTTCAAGCAAAATGGGTATTCTGGAATTTTTCAATTTTTTTTTTATCAATGTTTTATGCAGGCATTTTCATATACGATTAACTTGGATTTATTGGGCAGAAAGCTTTCAGCATAAATCTATATTAAATAAAAGTGGTTTTACACCTTAACCTTTGATCATGTATTTGGTACAAGTTTAATTTAAAAAGTTAAGTTAAACTACTTCAATTACTTACTTACTAGTCAAGTAATTACAAGGGTAATTACTAGTTTAATTTAAAAATATCTAGTATCACCGTGGTTTTGGAGGGAAAATAGTAAATTTTTTGGCTGTTTCCCCTATCTATAGGAGGAACAAAAGCTCAATGTCCATAGAGAACCCGCGTCACCACTTTTTTCGCTCCGATTTTTTCCTACTTTGAAAAAAAAATCGTTTCCGTCAAAATCGGTGAATATTTCACGAATTCGAAGTAGAGCGGTAAATAGTAGGCGATCACCTTGGCGCTGGCCCGCGACGCTTTTCGACTTCCGCCCTCTTCTAGTCTACAATTGATTGAAAATTGCGCTTGCGCCCTAGAAACAGGCGGAAGGAAAGAAATCGAAAGGAAGACATGACCGTGAAACTTTGAGCTTGAAAGCTCCAGAGCGAAACCGGCCCGAGTATCGACAGGCGGTATGAACCAAGCACTCAAAAAAGTCCAAAATCCGCCTAAAATTAAACGTAAAAAAAATTGAACAAAATTGAACATTTTTACCGGAACATGAAAAATATCGACGGATTCTGCGAGGTAAAATATTTCAAGGTCAAGAAGAAACCTGTGGTGCGTAGATAACACACATTACTTTCATATTTTGAAACGTAAAATTGTGACACAATTCGATCGTATTTTGATTGCTTTTGAGGGTGTTTAGGAAAAAAAATATCAAAAAACTGAGTATGCGAATTTTAAAATTCGCCCAAAATAAAAATACGCCGCATTATCGGAATATAGAAAATATCCCCGTATTCTGCAGGGTAAAATATTTCAAGACCAAGAACGCTAAAATCGGTTCATTTTTGTGGACGGAAAAAAAATAAAGTAGGAAACACTAAAAATGAGAATATATCGGAAGTACTGTGAGTGATTCGAATTCCGATTAAAAAGGGTGTTAAGTCTTGCCGAGACGAACATTTTAGTTCAAGAAATTTGGAAAAAGGTTGGGGGGAACATGCATGAAAAACGAAATCCATTTTTCCCGCCAGAATGATGTTGTTTTGGATGCGAAAATGATGTAGTGATGGTCTGCAACGAAAAAACAACATTTTTCCTGGTGAAAAACGCTAATGAAAAGGGCGCTTTCGAATGTGGCGGGTGAGCCGTATGACGTCACTGCGCGGACGTGACAGTAGTTTCGCGGACGTAGTTTCTTAACGTTAGACCATCACTACATCATTTTCGCATCCTAAACAGCGTCATTCTGGCGGAAAAAATGGATTTCGTTTTTCATGCATGTTCCTCATTATGTTTTCGAAGGCAAGGAAAGTCGTGGCTCGCACCATGGAATAACTATAGTTCTTCCATGCTCGCACGTTGTCGAACCCGATCGGAGGTCGCGCGTCCGCGTCCGCGTCGGAAAGGAAAGGCCTAGAAGCGCTGAGGCTGTCGAGAAGCTTTGACGCGCAGGTTAATTAGCGTCGGACGCTAATCAGACGCGGAAAATCATCGGCTCGCTATCAGCCGGCTGACAATGTGGTGGATCTGCACTCGGCATCGTCCGTCCCTGACTGTGAATGACGATCGGCGAACAATCGAACGAAAAAGACAAAAGACGTTCTGAACTGCGCGAAATACAAAAGGAGTCGAAAAGTAAAAACGAATAAGAGGAAATCAGTTGGGACGATCTCGTACGCAGAAAAATGGCGGCTCGCATTCCTCGCGTTGTGTACCTACGATAAACGTGTAAAAAATACCCAGGTATTGCGTCGTCGAGCTGAGTAACGGGTCGGTAATTACCGTTTTTCAATAAATCTTCCCAATAAATGAAAAAAATTGGGAAATCAAAGAATTTTTGCAATTTAAAGACGAGATTCAATACAAAAGATATCAAGCCCCAATGCCCCGCAAACCCATGAGGAAATTGGATAAAAAACAACAACAACAACAACAACAAAAGATATCAAAGATGAATTTAACTTGAAGAGATATCTACGATGAGGTTCTGAGTAAATAAGTGAAGTTTTCCTGAACCACCTATCCGATTTTTGAATACAAGACGAATGCAATTTCTACTCTGCGATCAGGTATAGAATTCTGCAGGTCAAAAGGTTCATGCAACTTGAGAGACTCGACTTCCCCATAAGGCGCAACTGGTCGACATTTCCCCGCAGGATGACGTCAGTTTAGGGGATTCCCCGTTCGTTCGAATGTGTCTCTGAGGTCGGACTATCGAACACCTTTCCTCCGGTGTTCACCTACATTCCCAAACGAGCCCGAGATTCGAATTCCCAATCCCAGATTTCCCCAAACAATCGGCCGATGAATGGTTAAATTCCGAGGAAACATTGTAAACGTTTCCCGCTTCGATTACCTATTTCTGCTGGTGGTTTTCCGCGATTCAGAACGCCGATTTCCCGCCACGCGATTCGCAAAATATTGCGGCGATTTTATCTGTCAATATCGGATCGTATGCCTATTATCGGACAGTTTTGAACCGCATTGGACCATATTCAGACATGGCCAATATCTATCGGTCAATAACGTGCAATATCCGACCGTTTTTCGGATTAGTCTCCTTTTTTCATTGGGACAATTTCACCCTCAAAATTGTCCAAATGACTTTCGAATACTTCCGATACCTATATTAAATATTTCAAAGTTTTCTATTTCATTTTTCCTCGCGTCACAAAAATTAACCGATTTGAGATTTCTCGGGTTTAAAATCTCAGTTTTACCCTGCAGAATACGTCAATTCTTTCTCCGCCCCGATATCTGACGTACTTCGATTTTAAGCGAGTTTTTTTATATTTTTAACCTAAAGCGCATCAAAAGGTTCGAATTATAAATAATTATAAAAAACGTTCGTATCAAAATATGGAAATATTGCGTGTTATCAGTGGTGTTAGCAGTGGTTTTGATATAAAAACAATATTTAATATGATAAATTATTAATAAAATTGATCGTATGATTTTGGGGAGGAACAATGCGCTAAAATATCGCTGAAAAGGGGCCTGAAACGTGCTATGAGTAAAGGCCCGATCCCACTATCCGGCTCCGAGCCGTCCGTCGATCCGGCATGCCGGAACAGTGACAAGCGTGACTGGGCCGACCGCAGCGACCCTTGAGGTTTTTTGTGGAACGTGCATTGATAACCTGACACGGAAAGACGGTGTGTGGGTGTGGTGGGGTCGTGTGAGGGTGAGGGAAGTTGTCGGGACTCCATGTTGAAATTGTCACGTCTTCAGTTTGATATAAATATTAAAAAAAAATATATAATATATATTATATACCATATATATTCAGTAATTTGACAGTCCCTGGTCAATTGTGATTTTATCCTGCATTCTCCATCGTCTCCAAATTCGAGGTAAGTACGTATGTAATAATTAAATAGGTAGGTGCTCCGTGAGTTTATTTATTTACTTATGTAGCTTATTCTGGAGATAGAAAAGTTGGTGATATCGGACGTTGGTTCCCTCTAGGTACGTTTTCTATTATTCGGGTTTTAATTTATTGCTGCAAATAATTTTATACAATAAATTAGTAAAATATTTAATTATAAAATATTAATATTCTTCAATATATATATATGCCCTTATAATATTATACATAAATGTATAACTATTTATATGAATATTTTTATAGGTATTACTAGAATTTAGTATCTAAATATTGTAGTTATAAATATTAATATTTAATATGATTATTCAATATTTATAAATAAAGTATTAAGGTACCTACGTAATTACTGTAAAATTATTATTTTATAATTTATAAAATTATTATAATTTTATTGTATTGTCAACTATGTACACGCCTGCTGGTTAGCATACATTACACCGCTGTATATAACGGATAGGTAATGCTAGAAACTCGACCTCTATAAATGCATCATGTTCAATTTTAGGATACGCTGATGATGCCGAAGGAAACCCAGGGCTTTGGAGAGAAAATGGCACTGCCCCCGGGATTCCGCGCATAGGACGACAAGGTAGTGGACATCACACTCAATCAGCAGGTGCAGAAACATAGTACTCGTAATTTGGTACATGGAGCTTATATTTTTATTCACAGGCTTTCTCGACCTAGTGTACGAATGAGTGATCATTAGGAGCCGGGTGTATAGGTCTTAACTGCGTCATGTGAGCCCATAGAAGTGGCTCATATAACCATTTCTGTGTTCTAGCAGCACGTTGATACTTTACCTGTTTTGTTTCAGCTGTAACTCGCGACAAATTCAAGACCATATTTAACACAACTATGCAAGTGCCTTGGCCGGCTAACGTCGTTTGATAATAGATCAGCTCAATAAAAAATAAATTGTTTACTTACATTCAATAAGGTTTATTCATTGTTTAAAACCAGATTCTATAAAACAGTAAAACTTAAAAAGTAAAGCAGTACTAGTACGTAAGTAAGTACTTAAAAAGAGTAAAAACAGTACAAATTTACTGATTCGGCCATATTTGATTAATTCGTAAATTTTTCAGCGAACAAAAATTTATTCGTAAATCTTTCTCCGAATAAAAAATTATTCACAAATTTGGCTGGTGAATTCGTGGGTTTTCCAGTACCTACTTCCCTCTCAGATATCGAAGAATTCCTGAATTTTGAACCCAAATACCGTCTTTCTCGCAGCGAAAATTTACGAATACGATTTTATCCGTATGTTTTTCTGTAAGTACACATATATTTGTATTCGTAAATTCGAGTACGAATAAAATCGTATTCGTATCCGCAAGTTTGGGTTCTTAACGAATATTCGTATTGTATTAACGAATACGCCCATCTCTACTACTACCTAGGTAGGTAAAAAAAAATGCGCAACAATTTTTTTGACAAAATTATCAAAGAAGACAGTGTTTTTAATGAAAATTTATTTCAAATTTCTTCACCAAACAAATGGACAAACAACCTGGAAATTCTTCCGGCTCTTTGTTCTGGAGGGACAGCTATAATAAAAGCAATGAAACATATTCTCAAGCAAGTTCGCAATTTCTTGGCACGAAGCGGTTGGGACTGAAGCGATGAAGTGGCCTGAGATTCCAAGTTCATCTGTAACAAATGGAAAAAGAGTTTACCATCTGCCAGTTTACCAACTGATTACCATCTACCGGTATTAGCAAAAAAAACCTAGGTTATATCCACTTTATCAATATTTGATTGCCGGAAAATCAATTATTACCAATGATAGTCATTGCTTGTTCAGATAACCAACGATTGATAAAGCGGCATTCAATGTTCAGCGGTATGGCTTACTTACAGCAGGACACGATGTGATGCTTTCAGCCTGCTTCATCGATGGAAGTAGAAACGTCATCAAAACCATAGTGCTTGTATTTTTTTTTGGGTCTCATCGGTGCGACCGAGAAAAGGCATCCCTCATGCTCGTCCACTTCGATTTCCATCCTGGGACCGAAAACAAGCCATATAAACTTAAATACATTTCCATAAGGCCTGTTCGGACGAGCCAGTCCTGGGCAGTCCCGGACTAGTTTCTAACGCCCAACAAATTCATCGAATCATATGGCTCGGATTTGTTTGTTGTCAGTATCGAAAAGTCCTGGACAGTACGGGACTGCTTCTCCGAATAGACCCATAAACGTCGGCCAATATTTGACGAGAGTTTAAAAACGAGTGGTCAAGAAACTGCCAATCTTTAGTAATTTTCACTCACCTGACTTCCCAACCGCCTTGTCTACCTCAGCCCACATTAGCGCCTTCAGAGGGGCCTGCTCATACTCCCGGGAGGCCACGTTCCAAAGGGCTGGCCGGGCCTGCACTGCGTATATTATTTCGATTTCCTCATTTACTGTCCAACTCTGCAGGCGGGAAATTTAAGAGAAGACAGAATCGTCGCTTAACAAATTGGACAGAAGTTGATTTGTTGGTACAAACCTTATGTAGTAACAATAATTCCGCGATGAAGGTACACGAGTGCGTTCAACTGATGCCGTTAACTGACCGACAATAAAAACAGAGAATTCATCAAAACATTCACTTACCGTCATTTTTCAGTCGGAGTAGGTGCTCAGAATGAAAAATCAACAATGTTTCAGCGATGGCACAAGAGATAAGGAGTATGTAAACAAGGGAGATAATGAGTCCGTTGAAGGTTTCAATCACTGCTACAATCGTACGGCACGGGGGCGAAAAATTCAAATTTCTGAATTTCTTGACGTCCGTCACGGTGGGGTCGCTCAGCCAATCAAATGACAGGATTATCCTTCCCGAGCCGGACGGCCTTGCAGTTGCCTCCGGCTCCACCAGGAGCGCCACTGACTGTTCCGTCTCGAACTGTTCCGGCACGGAACAGGTTCCTGAGCCGGACGTCTTCGAGCCGGATAGTGGGATCGGGCCTTAACAGGGGATCAGAACTTGACAGGAGGTTCGCAGACTCCTGTTCAGACCGGGCAAGACTTCACTAACATGACGGTTTTGGGGAGGAACAATGCGCTAAAATATCGCTGAAAAGGGGCCTGAAACGTGCCATGAGTAACAGGAAATCAGAACTTGACAGGAGGTTCGCGTACCCCTGGACAGACCGGGCGAGACTTCGCCGCAGAACTGGGCAAGACTTCACTAATATGACGGTTTCAGGGAGGGCAGATGCTCTAAAATTGTGCTAAAAAGGGGCCTGAAACGTGCAATGAGTAACAGGGCATTAGAACTCGACAGGAGGTTCGCGTACCCCTGGACAGACCGGGAGAGGCTTCAGTACAGGACCAAGTGGAGGATGGGCCGCAAGAACGGGCGAGACTTGTTCATGAGACTGGGCCAAGACTTCGGAAAATATCGCAGTTAGGCGGCGGAAACTATCGCCCGGTTTAACCGGGTTTCGAATTGCCCACAGGACCTCCGGCATATTTGCACTATGGTGTTTTCTATTTTATTTTTCCTGGCCACAAAAATTGACCGATTTGAGCGTTTTTGGTCTTAAAATCTTTTCTTGCCTTGCGGACTACGTGGATATTTTTCAAATTCCTAGCACTTGACGTTTTTCGATTTTAGGCGAGTTTTAAAATTTGCATAGTGAGTTTTTTGATATTTTTGGCCTAAACCCCCTTAGTAGTCAAAATATGGAAGTATTATGTGTTATCTGCTCACCACTGGTTTTTGCCATCTGCAAAAACTCACTATTGTCTTGTTGGAATAAGGTCTTCACAAAGCATAATAACTATATAACTACAACGGGGTTACCTGTTGTTGATGATTGATTTCGTCATATTTTTCCATAAACATTTTTACATCGTATGGACGTACTACGTGCTATCGACGCTCCACTTTTTTTTGTAAAAGTAACCAATATCCTGTTCCACAGAGTTTTTACGTACTTTTTTCGATTTTTACTTCCATATTTACAGAGTAAATGGAAGTATTGTGATCGTCCTAAAATCGAGGATCGGAACGGAGCTTCAGAAAAAACTTTTTCTTATACACATTTACTCAGAATCACTTCCTGAACAAGTGTCTGTGTGTCCGTTACGTCCGTCTGTCCGTCTGTGGTCATTTACAAAAATGGCCATAACTCTCTCATTTCTCAACCTTTTTTCAAATTTCTTGGACTGAAATGTTTGTCTCGGCAAGACCTAACACCCTGTTTAATCGGAATTTGGATAACGCACAGTACTTCCGATATATTTGCATTTTTAGTGTTTTCATTTTTATTTTTTTCCGGCCGCAAAAATGAACCGATTTGAGCGTTCTTGGTCTTAAAATCTTTGTTTTACCTTGCAGAATATGTGGATATTTTTTACATTCCGAAAATGTGGCGTTTTTTCATTTTGGGCGAATTTTAATAGTGAATTTTTCGATATTTTTGCCCTAAACACCCTTAAAAGCAGTCAAAATATGATCAAATTGTGTCACAATTTTACGTTCAAAATATGGAAGTATTGTGTGTTATCTACGCACCACTGGTTTTCGTTTATGTATCCAAGTCATGGCGGCATGGACTGTTTATGTTGTGGCTTGGGGCCGCCCTCGAATGACGTCTGTGGACGGACTCGGGAACTGGTTCCACAGTGACTTGTCCCGAGATACCGGTCCAATGGTTCAGGGTGATAATTACGGCAGATTTCAGACCCGAGGGCTTTACCCGCGGTCACCATTGACGTAGGTAGTCGACTGCGCAATACCTGGATTTTTTATTCGTCGAAATTTGGCCTTATTTCCGAAACGTTGAATGGAGGATGGAAAAAATGTGTTTTCCTCGAAATCCGTCGCACTGAGAAATTAAAATAATTTTTTTCATTTTTCACTTTCGCATTCCAACGTAAAATGAGGTAATCAAAATAAAAATGTATTGGTAGAATCATTCATTCTTTATCATCTTTCCCTGCCAAATTCACATCTTGAATTCTCACACTAGTATGTGACTCACAGTATGACATAATGTAAATAATATTAACAAAAAACGTCAAAATTCCCAAAAATGCAACACGTTGCTTGAAGTATTGTCGGGTAATTGGACATAATTATCAACAATCATCTGAGTTAGTACTATTATACATGCTAGATGAATTATACTTAATACAGTTTATAAAACTTTATTTACAGGTATGTACCTGCCTACGTAAGTTTCCATCATCAAATTTCCACTTTTTTTCATTTTTCTTTCTCGATTCATTTACGAATTCATAAGAATATTGACTTCTTTTTATCACGAGCAGGCCTTGATGGTACCTGCCATTAACCTCGGAATTCTTATTCAAAATGTTTCTGAACTCGCGGATGCCATTAAAATGCGACGAACCAAAACGGACCGTTTCGGTCGACGGGTTCAATAATCATCGCCAATAAAGACGATATTGTTTCGCTATCGCGTCCGAAATAAGAGTAATGGCTGAGGAAAACCGCCGAATGATTCACGCAAGATATTCAAGCCAAGTATTTCAAGAATGGTTAACCGATGGAAGAATGTCGAGGAAGTTTCCTCGTCATCGTCAATGGAGAAAACAATCGTACGAACAGACACGAATGCGACGAGAGTTTCTTTTAATTCAATTTTATCCGTTGATTAACAATTGAACGGAATAATTCGATAAATTATTGATGGGAAAAATAATAATTCAAGATGTGATCGGAACCATTTTTTCGAAACAGACTTATTCTATAAATTTTTAGAAACCGAAAAATAGAAAATTCGATGAAACTCATTTCAATAGACCAAACTGACTAAGATTTATTAATTCATTTAAATCAAAACATCTCAAGTCTCAAACTCAACCTACAAACTTAGTAAGAATCACAAACTAAACTCACAAACCCAACCAACAAACTAAACTCACACACTGGACTCACAAACACAAAATCGACCTGCAAACTTAAATTAGAAATTCAACTCGCAAAACCCAACTCACAAAATCAACTTTCGAACTCAACCCACGAACTCAAGTAACAAACGGAACTGACAAACTCATGTCTCAAACTCAACCCACAAAATCAACTTTTTAACTCCATTGGAGTCACTCACGAAGCTCATAAACTCAACGCAAGTAAGTTTAGTTTGTGGGATGAGTTTGAGAGTTGAGTCTGAGAGATGAGTTTCTGTAAGTTGAGTTTAAGAAATAAATTTTGTGGGTTGAGTTTGGAAGATGAGTTTGTGAAATAAGTTTTTGGGTCAAAATTGTGAGTTGAATGTATGTTGAGTTTGAGAGTTGAGTCAATGGGTTAAGTGTGTGAGTTGAGTTTGAGGGATGAGTTTGTTTGTTGAGATTGCGAATTGAGTTTGAGAGTTGAGGTTGAAAGATCAGCTTGAGAGATGCGTTTGTTGTAAGTTGAGTTTAGGAAATTTTGTGGGTTGAATTTCAAAGTTGGGTTTGTGAATTAAGTTTAAGGGTCAAGTTTGTGAGTTGAGTTTGTGTTTCGAGTTTGAGAGTTGAGCATGAGAGTTGAGTTTGAGAGATTAGTTTGTATGTCGAGATTGTGGGTTGAGTTTGAGAGTTGAGGTTGAAAGATCAGCTTGAGAGAGATGAGTTTGTAAGTTGAGTTTAAGAAATGAATTTTGTAGGTTGAGTTTGTGAGTTGAATTGGAGAGTTGAGTTTGTGGGATGATTTTGAGAGATGAGTTGGTCAGTTGAGTTGGAGAGTTGTGTGTGTAGAGTTTGTGTGTTGAGTTTGTAGATTGAGTTTTTTTGGTCAAGCTCGTGAGTTTGGCGGGGTCGTAGTTGGGTTTTAAAACTTGAGAATTCCGGTCAGAAAATTTGATAATTACGTACGTATATTATCCAAGAAAGAAATTGCGAGGCGAATAACTGAAGCAATAAACATTTTAGCGCCTGTTAGTAGGTAACTACCTATCGTGCGAAAACACGAGCGGCGAAGGATAACAAATGATAATGCAGTACAACAATCTCGTCGTGAACCATTGAGACCTTTGAAAGACTCACGTAGACACCGCGACCAGTTCAAGTCGGACATCCTTTGTCTCTTCCGCCGTTAATCGGCGATTATCAACCTGTGAGATCAGCGCACGACCCGGCGAGGAAGTGTTCGTGAGCGTCGGTGTAGAAAATCGGCCCTCCGTCGATGACATGAATGTGTTGAAAATCTATCCGAAAATCGGGTGTTTTTTCAGCCATAAAGCGGCCAAAATAAAATTTCGATACGATATTCACGTATATTATCGATATTCTCGATATTCACGTATATTATCGATATTCTCGATATATTCTCGTATATTATCGATATTCTCGATATATTCACGTATATTATCGATATTCTCAATATATTATCGATATTCTTGATATATTCACGTAGGTATATTATCGATATTCTCGATATATTATCGATATTCTCGTATATTATCGATATTCTCGATATATTATCTATATTCTCAATATATTATCGATATTCTCGATATATTATCTATATTCACGTATATTATCGATATTCTCAATATATTATCGATATATTCACGTATATTATCGATATTCTCGATATATTATCGATATTCTCGATATATTCTCGATATTCTCAATATATTCCCGATATATTCTCGATATTCTCAATATATTATCGATATTCTCGATATATTCTCGTATGTTATCGATATTCTCGATATATTATCTATATTCACGTATATTATCGATATTCTCAATATATTATTGATATTCTTGATATATTCTCGATATTCTCAATATATTATCGATATTCTCGATATATTATCGATATTCTCGATATATTCTCGTATATTATCGATATATTATCTATATTCACGTATATTATCGATATTCTCAATATATTATTGATATTCTTGATATATTATCGATATTCTCGATATATTCTCGTATATTATCGATATTCTCGATATATTATCATATATTATCGATATTCTCGATATATTCACGTATATTATCGATATATTCACGTATATTATCGATATTCTCGATATATTCACGTATATTATCAATATTCTCGATATATTCACGTATATTATCGATATTCTCGATACATTCACGTATATTGCCGATATTATCGATATATTCACGTATATTATCGATATATTCACGTATATTATCGCTATTCTCGATATATTAACGATTTTTTAGGGCTTTTCCTCACTTTTTGAACATTCCGCTTTGAGGCGGGGCTTTCGTTAATTTTAGGGCACATATTTACACTGTGCTGAAGCGAAGGTTCGGCAAAAAAACGTTCAAGCAAAAATCGTCAAAAAAATTGCTATCGAAAATAGGTTACGTAGTTACAAATTTTTAAGAGAATTTTCTATTTCTCCTTTTTACGTACATATTTACTAAGTGAATGGCAGTATTAAATACAACTTGTAGTATACAAATTGTATATACAAATTTTAATAAATAATGTATACAAATTTTGTAGTATTCCAAAAAGTGACTATCTGAGCTTCAGAAAAAAATTGTTTACGTAGGTATAGGCTTTTACTCAGAATCGCTTCCTGAACATCTGTATTTCCTAATTTACAAAAATCCCCGAAGCTCCTTCAATATTAAACCTTTTTTCAAAATTCTTGAACTGGGATGTTTGTCTCAGTAAGAATTATCACCATGTTCATGTCAACCGGAATTTGAATAACTGAAAGTACTTCCGGTATATTGGCACTTTTAGTGTTTTCCATTCCATTTTTCCTGGCCACAAAAATGGACCGTTTTGAGCGTACCTACTAGCGATGGTCGAACAACCGAAACCGGATTACCACTACCTAGAGGACTTTTAAGTAGTAAAAAATACGATTCGATAAATTCGGGTTTTTCTCCTTCCAATTATGGTATTTCGTCGCTATTTCTTATGGAATGTCTTAATGGGTTCGGAATGACGTCTATCAGGTGCAACCGGCAGGTGGGAATCGTTGGATTATTATGAGATAACTCCACTGATAAAAGTGCAAGTGGTGGCCGCCCTGTGATGTATGGGGTGAGAGCCTTACGTTGTACCCGTGGGTGGATGGAAGCGTATTAATGACGTCACGCCTCGCGGCCACTCCCGCGGCCACTCAGGATTTTCCCCACTTTTCCCTCCGGTGTCTTTCGGATCCTGGGGCGTTCGAAGTGTCACCGTGATAAATGGCTGTCCCCCAGAAGTTAACAGTCGGTATTTCCATGTCCCGGTTAGTTGAAGTCATGGAACAAGTCATTTGTTTAGGAGAATACATTATTTTTATTTGAATAAAACGTGTTTTCCTCTCTAATTTTCCTATCAGTTCCTACCTACCTCTATTTGGGGTGCGATCGTGATGAAAACTAATATGCTTGCCGAAGCTTTGACTGAGACATAAAAAATGAAACAACTAACGAAGAAGAAGAAGAAGCGAATAATCACCGCTGTGATGACAGTCTCGCTATCTGTACTTTTGATGTTGTACTACAGTTTGGTTCTCATTACTCCCAGTAAGAAGCGCCACTGTGCCCAAAATTCGCGAGCTTTCTGTGTCCTTTCTGTGTCCTCGGATTTGAGTTGACTCAAAAATTGAAGGAGCTACACACATTTTAGCGAATTAAGGTTGAAAACATGCCCAATAGAGGGTTTTATAGCGGACTCCGAAAAAATGTCTGGGAGAGAGATTTGTTGGAAATGACTTGCAGAACAGTTACCTTCTTTTTTTACCATTACAGAGGTAGACACGCTGTATTGGTATAAGGCGGTCTGATTTTTGGAATACCTGCCTCTACAACCGAAATGCTGGGACGCCATAAGGTTCAAATCAGTTCCAAATCCTGTCACCATCGAGGAAATTCTTACATTTTCCACTATCGTCAATCGTTGGCTCGAAATTTTCAAGTTCCCGAAATTCGGCTTGTCCTTCTGTTACGTAACGCGGAACATATTAGCCGTTTTCGACAACTGAAGCAATTACCTTCCCAGACGGTAGTACGGGCGATTTTTTCGTCTCATCAGCCGTCGATCCAAGTCCAAGTTGAAGGATCCAATGCCTCGGCTCGCACTTCCTGCACGAGGGGCTCCTCTCACTCCGGCCGAAGGTCCTTCGTCCTTGGGCGGTGTCGAGTCGTGGAAAAGCATCGCCGTCCAGCCCGAGATCCTGGTTATTAGTCGCCCTATTCCTCCCGACGGGTGGTCGATTCACACGAAGAAAGCGAAAATACGGGCGATAGATGTCGACGATCCGTCCTCTGAACCTCAAAATCGGTTTCGACATTTCAAATGAACCGATTTTCCCGAAAATACGGGTTAATTCACCCTCGTGGTAAACAATTTTCGTGTGAAAACCGACCGAAAACTGAGCAAAATGCCAACAATCGCACTTTATTGTGTGTAGGGTCGATTCTTCAGCTCTTTTTCTACAATTTTTGTTCAATAAACTTTTTTGTGAGCGCCAGAATAATTAACCTTTTTTCCCTTTGAAATTTTTTCTCCGACTTAGTCCCAGTAAAATAGCCTTAAGTCGCTCAAATATTGGAGCAATCACAAAAATAAGGACACCGTTGAAAAGAGCGTTAAATTTACAATAAACTTACAGTATTTGCAGATACCTAAAATTGAGTCATGAGAGCAAAACATCATGCCAAAGTCGAGAAATGCATTTTTTAAAAATGATCATATTTTCAACCAGTATTCCGGTTTATTTCGTCGATTCAGAAGATCGTACCTACAAGGTGTGTTGAAAGGGTCGATTTTTTAGCTCATTTTCTACAATTTTTGTTCAATAAACTTTTTTGTGAGGGCCAGAATAAGTAACCTTTTTTTCCCTTTAAAGTTTTTTCGACTTAGTCCCAGTAAAATAGTCGTAAGTCACTCAAATATTGGAGTAATCACAAAAATAAGGTCACCGTTAAAAAGAGCGTTAAATTTCCAATAATCTTACAGTATTTTCAGATGCCTAAAATTGAATTACGATAGCAAAACATTATGCCGAAATCGAGAAATGATCAGATTTTAAAAATTACTATTTTCTCAACCAATATTTACTTAGATTATTTTTCAGTTCAGAAATTAAACATATAGGGTGTTAATTGATTCTTCAGTTCATTTTCTACCATTTTTGTTCAATAAACAATTCGGTGAGCCCCGAGAAAAAGTATACTTGTTTGCTTTGAAGTATTTTTCATGCTTACGACTTACTTCCAATAAAACGACCTTAAATTAGTCAAATATTCGAGTAATCGCCAAAATGAGGATACCGTTGGAAAGAGCGTTAAATTTCCAATTATCTTCCCGTATTTGCAGGTACCTAAAATTGAGTTGCAATGACAAAAATCAGGCTAAAATCAAAGAATGCTCAATTTTTAAAAATTACCATTTTTTCGACGGTGGTTTACGACTAGAAAGAATGGAAAACTCCCGCGCACGTTCCGGTATAAACTGGCCCAAAACGTCGGCTTTCCAACGGTATAGTCATTTTTTAATTTATCCCGCTTTTTAGACGAGAAATCGACGTATGAATGGAGAATTTAAGGTTTTTAAGCTTTAATAAGTCTCAAAATGTCCCTCACGCTCGAAAATAGCTCTAATTTCCGAATAAAGTGCGTACTTCTAAACGAAAATTGGACATTTTCGAAATTTGGTACCGCATCGTGTGAATCCCGCCTACGACTGCCACAGAGGACGAAGGTGGGCGCGTCCGTCGAACGGGTGACCCTCGCAGAGCGAAATACCTATCAGGATCAGGAGCGGTCCACGCCCGGCAAGGTCTGAGGGTTGTCCGTTTTCGTATCTATCTGCCGAGACGCCGGATGACGTCAAAATCTTCGATTCCGAAGGCCCTGAGCGCGATTGAAATTTCCGAGAAATAAATCACACCTGCGATGACGTTGCTAATGATTTTAGAACTCCCGATCCAGTTGTTATTAGCCTAAAATAATAAGTCAAGGGGTTAACCTTCCAGTCATCCCTTATGCTATCTTATCAGTCGTCTCAGGAAAGTAAAGTTGGCTGAATAGGGTACAGCAGTATCTGACTGGGGTACAACCCATCAGCACATTATTTGCCACAGGACTGCTCCAGGACCAAGGAAAAATTGATCAAAAAATAAAATCAACTCAAAAAAGACCCATGAGAACTAAAAAATAAAATAAAAAACTCAAAAAGTCCTCAAAAAAATGTTCAAAAATTTCCGTCAAATATTTTTTAACAATTTTTATTTTCTGCTTCTTCGGTTGATTTTCCGCTTTTTTTAAAGTCAGTTTTATTTTTCGCTAGTTTTTCATTTATCACTTTTTGGTTCTGTAAGGAAAAATGTAACAATCGAAAAAAAGCGACAGACAATAATAAACTAGCTATCAACTGCAAAAAGTAGAATTTTCAACAGTAAAAAACTATTTCCACCTCCAGGTAATCCTACAATGAAAAAATAGAGCCACCTACCTAATTTCAGTAAAAAATATCCAAATAAAATTATCCTAATTAGATGTATTTAATTTTAAAACTTTCCTCGTATCCGGCTTACGTAACGGCCCTATCTGTTCCAAATGAAAATTCAAATTCGAACCCTCAAGGACGGGAGTCATTGAACCTTGAGGTTATACAAGATCTCGTCATGATTCATCCCACCTGTAGAAAAAAAAACTAGGATAATAGCCAGTTGTGAGTCTATTAATGACTATACCTATAGTAGGTATCCATGAAGTTCAAAGGAAGGATCGAAACCTCGCGAATCGCTAATCGACCGAAAAACCGGCAATTAAGTCCCCGGCTTCCTATTGGCTCAGATTCCTATTTTGAGCTAACCTTAATGCTTAATAACTTCTTGTTTGATGGGAAAAAGATCTATAGTTATCGGGCCGATCGGTTAAACGATCGTGTATCGTGATCCAGTGTCAAGTTCAAGATAAGATCGCACGTTCACACGGACGACTGATCCGTTTCAAAACGGCAGTGCAGGGCGATTTTTTTTTTAATTTATAGGATTTTATCGATATTTTCGCTTGGTCGCATCGATAGTTTAATTGTGGTTGGAAATCGATGTGTTATATCGATCATTCTTTTTCGAATATTAATCGATATTTTTTCCGTAGACAACTTCAGACCAAATATCGATTATGCTGATATTATTGTTTCGATATATCGATACTTATCAAGAACACATCGTGATGTCGATTATTATTTCAATATTTGTGTTTTGATAGATTGATGCAAGAAGCAAACTACTTGTTCAAATACACTATTTACACAGCATTGATGTTGATATTTGGTATTATTATATTGGGAATTTCGCTTTTAAATCGATATAGGTAATCTGAAAGCTAGTAATCGATGGTATATTTCATCAATTATTCGTTTCGATAGATCGATATCCTTCTACATTCAAAAGTAGACTAAATATTGATCATCATATTCATTTGAACGAAGGATCGATGTTTTGATAAATCGATATTAATGACAATTTACTATTACATTATAGTATAAGTTATCGAAACTGTCATAATATGATATTATCGGTAATTTTGCTGCAAAATCGATGCATTAAATCGATATTTTTCTACAGACTTTATCTCGATGATTGATATGAGCAATATATTGATGGATTGATACTAAAGACAATTTATTCTATTCAAAATAGCACATCGATATTATCCTCGATGTATCGATTCATTGCATCAATAATTTAGTAGTACTTAGGAATCGATACATTACATCGAATATTCGTTTCTTGAAATTCGTTCATCGAAAGATAGTAATCGATGCAATACATAAATTTTTTCGTTTCGATAAATCGATAGTTTTCCACACTCAAAAACAGACTCAATCTCGGTCATCATATTGAACAATACATCGATACTAAAGACAATTTATTTTATTCAAAATTTCACATCGATATTTTCTTTGATAAATCGGTTCATTGCATCAAAAATATAGTAGTAGGTACTGAGGAATCGAAACATTACATCGAATATTCGTTTCTCGAATTATAGTAATGATGCATAATATCGATTTTTTGTTTCGATAAATCGATATTTTTCTACACTTGAGCACAGACTCAATCTCGGTTATCATATTGATATGAACAATACATCGATACTTAAGACATTTTGTTTCAATCAAAATAGCACATCTATATTTTCTTTGATAGATCGGTTCATTGCATCAATGATATACACTACATCGAATATTAGTTTATCGAATTATAGTAACGATGCATTACATCGATTTTTTGTTTCGATAAATTGCTATTTTTCTACACTCAAGCACAGACTCAATCTCTTGGTCATCATATCGATATGATCAATACATCGATGGATTGGTACATCGATGCTAAAGACAATTTATTCTATTCGAAATAGCACATCGATATTTTCTTCGATATATCGATTAATTGAATCAATAATTTAGTAGTACTGAGGAATCGATACATTACATCAAATATTCGTTTCGATTTATCGATATTTCTCCTCAGGAAGACAAGAAATCGAGGGTTAAGTGGCAACATGACCTAATTCATTTTTCCTGAATTTTTTTTTTTTGTGTTAAATATAATGGGAAGGACTTTTAATGGATTTTTCACACAATCCTCCGTTATTTTGTCCAACCTGAGCTCACCAATCGACTCGGCGCGAAAATTTGAATGTACCTAGAACCACTCTTAACTCAATACGGCCAAAAAATGAGTTGGTTCATGTAGAATTTAGAAAAAAAAACACCACAGTGCCCGACGTGGCTAAAGTGCCAGGGCAATAAAAGAAGAAGAAGAAGGTTCATGTAGCTCTGAAATTACTGAAAAATTGTATTAAATTATTAATATTTTTATAATTATTAAATATTTTCAGTATTTAATACCAACTGAACACTATGTTTGCCACTAAATGCAACAAGTCACCCACGCGCCAGTGGCAGATGTTAATAAATCGGTAATCCTAGAAACCGGTAGCTTTACAATGTATAATACCGGTATGTTGATATACTATTATATGGGTACAAGATATTATAATATAATTTATAAGTAATCGCCACTGCCATTCGTGTGACAGGCCCATCTGTGAATGCTTGGAGGTCAACGGTGGGCCTGATCAGGCGGGCCTGTTGATTGGACAAGAAGCAGTAACACCTGCACGGTGTCCTTGGCGACTGGTACACACCCACAACTAGAACTATTGGCTACTTTGCAATTCATACTTTGTACAAGACGTGTATTTAAAATAGAAGACCGGAACAGGGGAATATTTTGCGAAATTAACATTCCCACCAGAATTATCCAGTAACCTGATTTTGTGGTCGGCCTTCAAATGAGCATTTACCTACTCATTTTGGGTTCAATTACAGCAATAAATGCACATAAAATAAATATAAATTAATAGCGAAACAGTTTACACCGCCAGGTAGAAATTAATCAATTAAATAATAATGTCTGTAATAAATTTATTAAAAACATATTATTTTTTCGTTTTCAGTGGCGTTTCTAAGGAGGGAGGTGGGGATTTAAAGGAGAAATTTGTGATCTTCCTTAATTTACCAAATTAATTATTTGTTAATGAAATATTTATTATTTTTAATTTATTTATTTTTATTTTAACTTTTTTCTAGGTTATGTGTCTATTAATGCAAGAAAACGAGCTGAAGAAACCCAGTTGTGCATAGATAACGCATATTACGCCATGTTTTTAAACGTAAAAATGTCGCACAATTTGATCATATGCTTTTGAGGGTGTTTCAGTAAAAAATTTAAAAAATCTCACTATGCAAATTTTAAAACTCGCCTCAAAAAACAATACGCCAAGATATTGGAGCATGAAAAATATTTACGTATTCCGCAAGGTAAAACAAAGATTTTAAGACCAAGAACGCTCAAATCGGTTCATTTTTGTGGCCGGAAAAAAAGTAAGTAATCACCAAAAATGCCAATATATCGGAAGTACTTTGAGTTATTCAAATTACAATTAAACAGGGTGTTAGGTCTTGCCGAGACAAACATTTCAGTTCAAGAAATTTGAAAAAAGGTTGAGAATTGAGGAAGGTATGGTCATTGTTGTAAATGACCACAGACGGACACACGGACAAACAGACAGACGGAAACACGGACTCGCAGACACTTGATCGGGAAGTGATTCTGAGTAAATTTGTATAAGTAAAAGTGTTTTCTGAAGCTCGATTTTAGGACGATTCCAGTACTTCCATTTACTCTGTAAATATGGAAGTAAAAAACTCTGCATCACAAAATCCCATATTTCTTCTCTTTAAAACGACGTTTTTCAACTTTTGAGGACATTTTCGGATTCAGCGTTAAATTTCCTATAAGCATTGAGTACCTACATTCATATCCACACAGAGAACTTGGCAACTCCTAAGCACCGAAACTGCCGTTCAAACATCGAAAACCGAGAAAAAAGTTTCTGGAAAATCTCGAAAGCTAACTGCATTTTCAAAAACGGTTCTAGGAGTCGCCGAATTTGGGGAAAACTTGCCCATTCAATCAGCATTCTGGTGATATGGTCGATTTTGGGATTCTCTTACGATTTCATGGGGAAAATCAACTTTGAATGCGGCCAAAATGTCGGTACCTATTAAAATAAGTCAACAACTTGCGTTTTCGCAATTTCTCGTATTTTTCCTTCATTTTTTTCATGGAAGTCAAAAATTTCCGTTAATTTTCCTTCATTTTGTTTCGTGGAAGTGAAAAATTCTCGTTTTCGTGGTTTCTCTTCTTTTTCCTTCATTCTTTTCATGGAAGTGAACAATTTTCACTTGACATGTTTAATATGGCCTCGAAATATGGAAGTACCACAATTTCGAATCGTCTCACTTCTGCGTGGCGATGTGAGTCACGGAAAGCGAATCGTGTGAAGTACCTTCGGCCCGACAGACCGACAGACCAGATCGGGGGGAAGCCCCGGTTTAGACAGGTGAAGGCAGGTCAGTTATCCCTGACGCACGGCGGCCCCTAATCGCCAGACAAGTTTGTTTACCTTCTGTCGACGTGTGTTTTCTTTTACCTGGGGTTCGTCCGGTTTTTTCAGTTCAGAGAAGACACGGTCGAGTTAACGATCGGGGAAAACTGTAACCGGTGACCTAACATTTGAATCATTAATTATCGACTATATCGACTAGGAGGTATACGTTAACGTTATATGGGACCACTCATCCGAAAAAACCTAGGGAAACCCGAATAGCAGTGCAATGACAGCGCAAATGACCTTTTAAGTACAAAAGTGAAAGTAAACATTGAATAAGCAGATGAACTGTAAACTGAAGTGTAAAGGGAACGTGAGAAGATTGAAAATCAAATAGATGAAAGTAAAGGATAAAAAAGAAAAAAGTGTCATCTATAATCAAGGAGTATAAACAAAAGTGAAAGGTGAAAGTAAAAGTGAACCGTGAAAGTCACGAGTGAATGTGAAAATGGAAGTGGAGGGCGAAAGTAAAGAGTGAAAGTGAAGAGCGGAGGTCAAGGGTAAACGTCAACAGTGAAAGTCATGTATGAAAGTGCAGGGTAAAAGCGAAGATTGAAAGTGAAGAGTGAAAGTACGGATTAAAGGTGAAAGTGAAGAGTGGTAGTGAACAGTGAAAGTCAAGCAGCAAAGTGCAGGGCAAAAGCAGCAGTGTGAAGATTGAAAGTGAAGAGTGAATGTACAGATTAAAGGTGAAAGCGAATAGTGAAGGTGAAAAGCGAGAATGATGAGTGAAAGTGAAGCGTAAAGGTGACGGGTGACGCGATGAGTGAAAGTGAAGAGTGAAAGTGAAGGGTGACGTGATGAGTGAAAGTGAAGCGTGAAGTGATGAGTGAAAGTGAAGAGTAAAGGCGACGAGCTAGAGTGCTGAGTGACAGTGAAGATGAAGAGTGGAAGTAAATAGTGAAAGTAAAGAGTGAAAGGGAAGAGTGTCTAAGTAAGGAATGAAAGTAAAGGGCAAAAGTGAAGAGTAAAAGTAAAAAGTGAATGTAAATAGTACAATTAACGGGTACAAGTAAAGAGTGAAAGTGAATGTAAAGGGCAAAGTAAAAGTAATCATTAAAAGAGTAAGGGTGGAGGTAGAAGGAGAGAGTACAAGTAAAGAGTGCGAGTAAAGATAGTAAGTAGACAGTGAAAGAAATTAGCTGAAGCAACGAGTGAATGTAATGAGCGAACGTAAAGAGTGAAAGTAAAAAGTGAAAGTAAAGTTCCTTGCTTAATTTACCATCGGATAGGAGGTTTTTTCCGAAAATTTTGTTTTTTTTTATCGGTTTGGCTCAAAATTTTCTGATTTTTCCTTTTTTGCGTTTTTGCCGATTTGAGGAGGTTCTACTGAACCGATTTTGAATTTTTTGAGCTCGTTGGATTCCTCGAAGGTTTTTACACATTTTTCACTACGTATAAGTCAAAATTAGTTGGGTTTTGGCGATTGAAAACTGGTTTGACGACTTCATCGGGTGGTTCTAGGTAGATAGCAGTGGTGGTCGCAGATTTCAGATAGCGCACGTGGCGTTTTTTAGGTTTTGAGCGACTTCTAGCGGATTTTCGGAAAAACTAAATAGTTCAGAGAGTTTGCATAAAAATATGCATCGAACTCATTTTCGCCGAAATGTTGGATAGCGCATGTTAGAAATTGAGCGACGTAACACTATAATTAGGTACTTACAACTAGCGTATTGACAAGTAGTGTAAATATTGTCAAGTATACACAGGATAGGGCATCTCGGCGTTGACAATTACCCGGAACGCGGCGGGAAGTTCCCCGGGGCGAAGTCCCTCTCCGGGCGCCAAGTCGGGGGGTCGGTGCTGTGGCTGGGGGAGGTGGGGCCGGCGAGGGCGAGTCTACTTAAATAGTTGCAAGGGGCGGCATTGGCTCACAAGCTCTCCAGCAGTCGACCAGTCCTGTCCAGTGAGCCTGTAGGCGTCTCAGTCAGACCGGACCACGGTGGTACTCGAGGAAGGGAAAAAAAATCGCTACGAAAAATTTTCGTTTTTCGCTTCACGTTCCTTCGACAGATCGGAAGATTTTAGACGAAAGCGTTTTTTCCCCTGCGACCTACGAATTTTTTCGGACACCCCCTTTTTTTGGAAATTTTTTTGGCTCGATTTCCCCGAACGGGTTAAGTCTAGGAGGGATTGAAGTGCTGGAGTTCGCAACTTTTGCCCTTTACAAATTCAAACGCGAGGAAGAAGAAAGAAAACGCGTCAAGATGATGGCCGTTGCAGCTGCACAGAAGAACAGGGAGATGTTCGCCATCAAGAAATCTTACAGCATCGAGGTACGTGGAATTTTATTCTCTGCGAAAATACCATGCCAATATGTTCAAATTTTGAAATTCGACTCATTCCTCAATTTAGGAAGGTAAAATTTTGGTAATTTTTTGAAAAACATCCAATATCCTATTGGAAAATTGACAAAAATCTTAATTCTTCGCTTAATTAAGTAAAACTTGAAGAACTAACATTATTTTTTGAATTAGAAAATTTTTTTCTCAATTTTTACTGGCATTTTTCTGGGAGTTGTTTAATTTTTTAGTTATTAATATAAAGATTTAATCTATTACGACCTGTATTGAATTTTCGCTTCTCAAAAAATCAACTCTGGAATTTTTGATGTTCTTAGCATGAACTAGACATAAAAAATTGAAGAACTTGGTAGATCGAGGTGTTTTTGGAATTTTCTACGAGCAAATCATTTTGCTACCTGATAATTCAAATTGGGAAACATTTCGAAGAAAATTGTTTGATGGATTGATGCTTCAAGATACGAAAATTCTTCGAAACCCGAGTGTAAAATTTAAATCTTGACTTGGAAGTGCAATTAACATTTGTTTAACGACGAATTAAAAACTCCGTTACCTACCAACGGAATTTGTCGTCAACTCTCTTAACGGCTAATTAAAAACTCCCGTCAATTTTTTTATTATATTTTTCCAACAACATTGTCATAAAAAATTCTTTAAAATTTAAAATCTGAGCTTCTAGTCTCTATTTAATTAACAAAACATATTTCCGGATTTAATTAACATTTCCGGATATTTCAAAGACAAAAAAACTCAAATGACAAAAAAATAAACGATTTTTTGAAATTAAATTAAAAAAACAAACATTATTTAGATTGGGAAATTTGGTATCGATTTAGTTTTTTAAAATTGCTTTATTTGAAAAAATATATTTCCGGATATTTCAGCAACGAAAATTAACCATTAATATGGTTAATGGTCAATATATAAAATAATGAATATAAGGTCAATAAAACCCTCTCTCTGCCCCATATTAATAATTTTCTATTAAGTAGATGGGTACCCTAAATATATTTTCCCACTTATTCGATACATAAAATATTTATAAAATACATACCTATTATGAAACGTTCAAAAGGGCGATCACGTGGCGGAGATAAAGGGAAAAACGGCGCCGTATCTCGAGATACGTGCGGGCCGAGTTTTTCTGCCGCCGAGATTTACGCGAATCCGAAGTCCTTGAGCGGATCGTAACCGCCCGCCGATCCGAGCCACGATACGGACGCTAATTCGGGCGCGGATCGGCCGTTTAGGCTAAGCTTTCCCAGGAATTCCGCCCGTTAGACTAGATTTATCTAGGAATATTGTTATGCGCGGTATTCCGGGCTGGATATGATTTTTTTAGCGATTTCCCTGGAATTTTTGAGTTTTCAAATTTTGAGGCATATTGAACGCAAAATTGCGAAATTTCCACATTTTACTTTTCGTTCGATTTTTCCGCGATTTTCAACTCATCTTCGGCTAGTTTACCCCTTTTTTTGTGTCCGACAATAACAAACAAGGTCCGACCGATCGACTTATTAGCGCATAGTCAGGTGTCCGATTGCCACATACCCGGTCGAGGATCCGACCCTTCGAAGGTCGTCTCTTGTGTCTTCCCGATAGCAAGAGAATCGAGCTAAGGTCGGGCCGATCGGATCTCGACTCTCAGCTGACCTACTCGCTCGGTCAGCTGACTTGACCCACTCGGACAGCTGAATCCGTGCCCTCGGCCGCTCGGACTCGTTCCGAGTTCGCCGCCTCCGAGCGCCGCTTCCCGCCGATAAGATCGGGCCGCACGGATCCCGCCGGTCTGCACGGACAATAATTGTCCGTAAATCAATTATTGATTTAATAAGCAAAAAAACAAATTGAAATTATCGGAAAGTATTAAAACGTAGTTATCGAAATTTGACTAGAACTCATGGAATCGCGATTTAACTGTTTTTTTGGTCCAAAATTACCTTTTTTACATTCCAAAGAATTGTTTTTTAAATTTTTTATTGGAAAATGAACGTTTTTCATATTGTTTTTTGATAATTTTCCCATGGATGCATTATTATACATTTATCGGGTTTTTATTGCCGGCATAGGGACAAAACTCTAGCCCAATTTAATTTTCTGTTTTTTTAATATCCAAAATGAAATAAATTGGTTCTACTTTAAACAAATTTTTCAAACGCTCATTTAGCAGGCAGGTACCTAACCTATAAAATAATTTTATGATTTTTAAAGTGCAAAAGAAGAATACCTACTTAATTTTCAAAAATGTTTCAAAAAAGTCGATTTTTTATCATTTTTATAAGTATTTCAATAAAAAAAAATATTTCTATTGATACCTTTTAATACATAGGTAATACCTAATCATACCTATCCATAATAAGTTTTCATAAAATTATGAACAATTAACAATTTTGTTGAAGAGGTTTCAAGAATGTTGATATTTTTATAATTTTTAAAGGTAATTCAAAAAAATGTTTTTTTTTTGATTTTCGGAAATTTCTGTAAGAGTTTTTAGTTTTCACGGTCATGTTGGGAAATGTGTTTTTCTTTATATTTAGAGTTTAATTTAGGGTTTTTAACGTTTACGAATTATTTTTATAGATCATCAAAAAATTTTTTTAGAAAATTCAAATTTTTTAATTTTTTGCCTCTACAAAAAAAGTGCAATATTATGACATAAGTGCATGAAATCCGATAAAATCGACCACTTACGGCACCAATTAAACATGAGATGACCAGTTGCGTAAGTCGTGAGCGGACGTTTTACAAGACTTGTAATAATTGACTTAGTCAATTATTGCGGTGGATTATACATTATTCAATAGTTGGCATTGGCCTTGAAAAAATGGCAGCTCCACTTTCCCACTTAGTTTTGTTCGAATTTCGGATTTTGGTTGAGAAAAAATTTTAATATAAGATCAATAAAACCAGAGAAACTCAAAACATTTAATTTAAAAAAAAATCACTTTTTACCTATTCATAAAAAAAGTTAGATACCTGAAAAAAATTTAAAAAAATAAAAAATTAAAATCAAATTTCAAAATTTGTACATAATTTGAGAAAATTTATCAGACCAAAAATCCGTTATTTTTTCATTTTTCCCAAAAATATTCGTCTACTCGCCATTATTCGGGTTTAACTCGACGAGTCGACTGTTAATCGAGATAAAGGGCTCATTTGCATGCTTTCCGCTACGAAAATTACCAACTTAACTTCGAACTGCCAGTGCAAGAGATTTTCAGAAGAATAAACCGAAGCTTTCGAAGGATAATTTAATATTCCGACTCGACTGTCTAAGCTGTTGTTTATTTCAGTCATATTTTGATAAATGAGTTCATAGATAACGCACAGTGCTTCCATGTTTCAATTGCATTTGATTTGAACCATTGAATATTTATACATTTTAGAACAACTGGAAAAAAAATCTGCAACAAATAATGTCAACTAAACGTTTGTTTTTCAATTTTATGTATTTTTTAAATTTTTTCGAGTTTTTCGAAAGTTTCTTCAAAATTTTCCGTTTACGGATCATTCGATTTTTTATTTTTTGCCACAATCGTCCAAACCGTTTGAATTTCCTCTCGTCCCAAAATCTTCATCAGACAATTAGATTTTTCTTAAATTTATTGAAAATTCCCAAAATCTTCATCATCCCAACAAATCTCAAAATCTTCTTAAGACCACTCAGAGCGCACTTACATGTACGAGCGCACTTACATGCACAAGCGCGCCTACATGTACGAGCGCGCCTACATGTACAAGCGCACCTACATGTACGAGCGCGCCTATATGTACGAGCGCGCCTACATGTACGAGCGCACCTACATGTACGAGCGCACCTACATGTACGAGCGGACCTACATGAACGAGCGCGCCTACATGTACGAGCGGACTTATATGCACAAGCGGACCTACATGTATGAGCGCACTGACATGTACGAGCGCACTTACATGTACGAGCGGACCTACATGCACAAGCGAACCTACATGTATTAGCGCACCTACATGTACGAGCGCACTGACATGCACAACCTCTGATACATGTGGTAAACAGTGTTGCTTACCGCTCGAGCCGTCTCTAGATTTTTCTTAAATTTTTAAGAAAAAAAATTTTTTTTTTTAAAAACGACAATTTTTTTGTGAAGTTTAGATAAATAAAACATTTATAATAGGTAAGTTTCAAGAAAATATTATAAATCAGAGAATATATTATTTCTGTCGGGAAAACGTCTTCGGTTTTAATTATTGAACCTAAGACATTAACCGTTTACGGATCATTTTATTTTTGATTTTTTGCCACAATCAGCCAAAACGTTCGAATTTCCTCTCTTCATCAGACTACAAATCCAACTCGCTGAGGGAAGACAATTTTCCCACAACAATGAGCTGACACGGCCAGACGCGCGTTCTGATTTTGACGTAGTGCCTGCCCACCCGCGGCAATCACAATCGTCCATCTCTGGCCTGATTGACACATAATCGAGCCCTACATACGTGTAGATGATAATACGTTAAATCTGTCTCGGTTTTTATTTTTCCCCGTTACTTATAAACGGAATGCCTCTCGAACCCGGAAATTCGATGTTACATTTTTTTCTGTATTGGATATCAACGATACATTTTTCAAATACCGTCTCACGCAGGAAGGAAAAATGGAAAAATTTATAAATTATAAAAAAATTTGAAATAATAGTAGGTATGAGATTAACAACATTATACCAAACCAAGATCAAAAAGGTCAAAATTAAGGCAGTAAGAATACATTTTTTACCTCAACATAAAAATATAAAAAAACTCATTCATTTGGCCTTAAAAAAATCAACAGTTAGCATTTTTGTTCGTGTCAAAAAAATTCTTTTGTCATCCGAATAGAGGAAATAGATATTTTCACGTCCATGGATATTTTTTTAATTTTAAATATTTACCTATTTTAATAATAAAACATTTTGTTATTGAAATGAGGAATATTTAATTTAAAATAATATTTTTCAATTTAGTAGTTACACGCAGTCACCTGATTTTGACATCTAACCCTCGAATATTTGCTATTTTGCCGTAGGTATACCTACTTTGAAAAGTATGCCCGGCTTACATGCAATAAGCTGCTGAGCTCAGCTAAACGATGATGCCCAGGTGTGTAGCAAAATATCCGCCCTCCATCGCCCGAAGGGTAAAACGTTACCGTCTTATGAGACTCGGGGGAAAACGTCTGAAATGCCCTCCATAAAAAATCGATAAGGTCGAACCATAAAAACATAGTAGTGAGGCGGAAAAATGCAAAAAAATCGTAGTGCAGAAAAAAATTGCAGCAAAAAAAAGGTGAAGAAATGCAGACTGCAGAATTTTTATTTTGCAAAACTCTACCAAAATTAGGTACCTTCTACGTACCCATGTATTGAATAACTTCTATTTGTATTAATGCATCAATATCGACTTTGATCTTTTTAAAAACTCTTTTACTCTCCTTTTTTCATTAAAAAAAAATCACTTGACACTCTAAAAATAAAAAAATTTCATTTAAAAAACACTTTTTACTCTAAAAATGAAAAATGTTATTTAAAAAAATCACTTTTTACTCTAAAAACAAAAAAAATCATTTAAAAAAATTACTTTTTACTCTAAAAATGAAAAAATTGTAATTAAAAAGATCACTTTTTACTCTAAAAAAAGTTCATTTAGAACAATTACTTTTCACTTCAAGAATGAAAAAATTTTATTTAAAAAAATCACTTTTTACTCTAAAAATAAAAACAATTCATTAAAAATTCACTTTTTACTCCAAAAATGAAAAAAATTCATTTGAAAAAATCACTTTTCACTCTAAAAATGAAAAAAAAACACTTTTTATTTTGGAAAAAATCACTTTTTACTTTAGAAGTAGAAAAATCTTTTCACTTTGAAAATTAGGGTTTTGGTTCAATATTTTGAGGGTTTTTTCAAATTTGTAGTCAGCGAGACTATGAAAACGCACTTTTTACTTCATAAGCGAAAAAAAACACTTTTCTCTTTAAAAAATCACTTTTAATTCATAAAGTGAAAAACAAAAAAAAAACTTTTAATTTCAAATTTTTAGGGTTTTAGTTCGATATTTTGCGGTGAATTTTTTTCTTCGAATTTCTCGTCAGTAAGAATATAGTGCGGCCTACTCCAGCCAGCATTATGACGATTTGTCGATGGAAGGATATAAAAAAAATACCGTATATAAAAAGGGGTAGGTCGGGGAAAGAAACGCGGCCATGATTCATGGACGGCTTAGTACGAAAGGCGGTATTATACGGCGATCACTATAACGGCAGAGGGGAAAGAGCCTTAACTCTGGAAGGGCCCGAGGCACTCCGGAGATTTAACCCTTATCCGGCCCAGGACGAGGCCGAATTGAGAGGCTTTCCGATGTGTTTGATCGTCGACGGATATAATTAAGCGAGTCAAACCCTCGGGGCTAGAAGGGGATTGGGGCTTGGAAATGAGGCGAAAAATAGGCAGGCGATTCTATGAAAATATGGGGAAAATTAAAAAAATATTGAAAAAATAAAAATGGGAAAATGAAATTATGGGAAAATAGAAATAACTACCAAAACAACGATTCGGGAAAAACATAAAAATTCGAAAAAATTAAGAATATAGGGAAAATATCTGAAGTAAAAATCTGAAATGAAAAATATAAAATATAGGTAATAATATAGGGGCGTTCGTATAGGGGTTCGGTTAGGACAAGGTCCCCGATTGGACAGTAAACAAACTAATTGCAGTCCTTGGGGGTGTCGAAGTGATTTTCGGCCATTTCCTGTTAACTTCCGAGACGGAATATTAATCGGTCGAGAAAAATAACGTTAACCTCGATCGCGTAATTGTCGATAATTGCTCTCTGCGCGTACGGAAGAATCGCCTTCGTGCATCCGAAAATCGCCGATCGATATCAGCCGAGGAGGCCAATTACCGTCGATTTTCATCCTAATGAGAACCTGCGAGGACTTGATCTTGAACGAGAAAAAAAGCCGTCCATAGGCTAAGGTCAATCGATGGATACTTCGGAATCCGAAGAAAAAATCCAAGGATTCCTTGTTTCCTCTCGAAGCGAAAGATTTATGTTCTTCAAAGATGACCATTATGGAGAATCGAATGAAAGACATCAACATGTGACTTGAAGTTCGAGCTAAAAAAAAATTTTTTTCAAGTTCATACTCAGTTTTTTTTTTTTTTTTTTTAAGCTAAGAAGGCAAGAATCAGATTGTGCGCACTTTGTAAGATCGTAGCAAGGAAAACACTTTCCTTATGGTTACAAGGAACATGTTAAGGACAAACTCCCCATAAAAAATAGGCTACCAAATTAAAAATAATTGCCCTTTTTATCAAATTTTTAGCAGACCTGAGAGAAATTTTTGAGAAAATTATTCGAGAAAAATATTTATAAAAATCTTAAAAATGACAATAGTAGGCACCAGCTCGAAAAATAATATATTAATCAATTAAAATAAACCTACTATACTACTACATATAGTTAATTGAAATTTAAGAATTTTTCAGGATTTTTTTTACAATTAAAATTTAAGTTCCTTTTTTTAATTCCCAATTTTTATTTTTTTCTAGAATGGCTATCCAGCAAGGAGGAGGTCGCTGGTTGACGACGCAAGGTTCGAGACGATCGTCGTCAAACAGACCAAACAGACGGTCCTCGAAGAAGCAAGGAACCGGTCCAACGGTATGTCAAAATGCTATTTTTCATTTTTACGGATAGCATGGAGTTTTTTTAGTGTTTCATAAAAACTTCTCATGATTAATATCTATGGACGATTTTTTTAAAATTCAAAATAGTTTGCACGCATTTTTGCGAGTGTTGCACGTGTGTTTTTGACGTTTTTATTTTTTTTCCCCCCAATAGATGTCAACATCAGCAACAACGTCGTTCATCAACTGAAAACAGGTGAACAGGATTTTCATTTTTTACAGCGAGGTACATTGGTGGAGGGGACAATTTGAATTTAAAATACAACTCGCATTAAGTTAAAAAAACATAAAGTAAATTTATCAAAATTTACATATTGCGTTAAAAACCGTTTAAACTAAAAAAAATATTTTCGTGAATTTTAGTTTGTATTTATTTTTCTCCGAACAGACGATCTCAAGAAAATCAAGGACGCCAAGGACTCCCACGATGTCAAGCCAGGTAACTTGAAATTTCATACGCAAAATTTCCAAAAATTTTGACATTTTTCCGAAGCCAGGAGAAATTTTTTATTTTAATTGGCATGGTTTTGATTTTTTATGCACAATTGCTCGTTTTTGTTGTTTGACGCACGGTTTTTTTCCATTGATCAGTCGAAATCGACATGGAAGACAAGGAGAACGTGTGCGAGAGGGCCCCGCCAACAAAACCCAAAGGTGAGTTTGCTAAGGGGAATAAAATATAGGGGCCGATAAAAAAAACTCAAAAAATTGACATACATTGACCAAAACATCGAAGTTGTCATCGGTAAATCGATCTATTGATATTTTCACGAGGCATTCTAATCACCTGAGTTGGTATCGAAAATTGAAGAGATATCGATATTTTCACTCGATCAAATATCAAATATTGTTATCGATAGTTTAATCAAGTTAATCGATATTCTTTACTCTCATCGATTTTTTCCACTTTCAACATAAACATCGAAAATTTGGCTGAATTATCGATACTTTTACTTCGATTAGAAATCGATCATTAAATTCATTTCAATATTTCTCGATATATTGAAATATCGAAGTTCGGTATTGATGATTTCATCGAGATAATAGATATTTTCACTCTCATCGGAAAGCTGTTTTGCCAGAACATTTATTTCGATGTTAATTCGATATTTATCGATCATTGAAATCAATATCGATGATTTCACCCTATTGGCATATCGAAGTTTGGTATCGATTATTTAATCGATTTAATCAACATCTTTTGTACTTCCATTGGAAAAATCTTGCAAAACATGTGATAATTATCACATCGATTATAATCGATATTATATTTTTCATTTCTGATATACCTAATTATCGAAAATTCGGCCCAGCTAATCGATATTTTCACTTCCATAAAAAAAAAAAGTTGTTTTCTCGTAAAATCAAAACCTCCCTAACGTTTTGGCCAACATGTTCACGAAAAGGATCAGATTTTGAACTGCTGGCGTTCGAAGATAGAAAGATCTGGAGGGGGATGGCAATTTCCTGATCTTCCATTGTCGCCGACCAAATGGTCGAGCGACGAAGAGGGAGAGGCGTTCGAGTGCATGTCGGACAGAGAAGGAACCCCTCACACCAGCTACACTTAGCCGAGTTGAGTCCTGAGTCAAAAGATGATTGGGACTTTACTTCGGCCCAAGGGATGGCCCATTATCCCGCCCTCGGCCCATTACGTCAATCTGCCCTTGAATGCGAAATAAAATGTCCTCCTTTTTCTACTTTTTTCGAGCATTTTTTTCTCTAGCTCGATCCCGTGGATGAATTTCGATTCGATTTGAAAAATACCTATATAGCTCAGAATAGGTATAAAAATAAGATTTTTTTTAGAGTTTTTGTTTAATTTTTTACAATTCTGTCCCCAAGAAGGCGATAATTTTTCACCGATGATTTTCATTTTCTCAAACAGACCACGGTCTGACCGAAGAGGAGATCATCCTCAGCAACGCGGCTAGCGAGTCGAAGGAAGCGGAACAAGCCCTGCAACGAGCGGCTGTTGTGCTCAAACTGAAGGACGGCATCGGCTCGCTGGCCAGGATCCTCAAAACTATCGAGGTGAGGACCGACAGTGTCATTAATACCATTTACTCAATATACCACCATTTTTATGGCCAAAAATTGATTTTCTCGATTTTCCAAATTTCCAAAAATTTTAACTTTTCAAAATTTTTAATTTTTTAAAATTTTAAATTTTTTCAAAATTTTCAGTTTTTCAAAAATTTTAATTTTTTTAAAATTTTTAATTTTTTAAAATTTTCAGTTTTTAAAAAATTTTAATTTTCCGAAATTTTCAATTTTTCAAAATTTTTATTTTTTTAAATGTTCAACTATCAAAATTTTCAATTTTTCAAAATTTTCAAATTTTTTTGTAATTTTTTTTCAAATTATTAACCTTTTTTCAGTTTTTTTTTAAGCAATCAAAATTTCAAATGAATAAACATATTTTTGTAAAATTAAAAATCAACCTACCGAAATGCCAAAGATTTTTCAAAATTTCGAAAATTTCCGTTCCAGAACTTCAAGGGGACGGTCGCCCATTTGGAGTCACGCCCGTCGAAATCCTTCGGATCTCAGTTCGACGTACTTGTCAAAGTTGACATGTCCCGTCAGAATCTCCTTCTCCTCATCAAATCCCTTCGCCAGAGCTCCGCCCTCGGGGGCGTGACTCTTCTCCAGGAAAACGTCATCGACGTCAAGGGTGAGAGCAATTGAAATTTCCAATTAAAAATTTGTAAAATTTGAATTTTCAAAATTTGTTAAATTAGAATTTTCAAATTTGTAAAATTTGAATTTTCAAAATTTGTAAAATAATCGTAAAATATCTTTTTTTTTAATTTTATCGAAATTGTATGATTATCACAGGACCGTGGTTCCCTCGCCATGCCAGGGAATTGGACAACTGCAACCACCTTATGACCAAATACGAGCCCGAATTGGACATGAACCATCCCGGATTTGCGGACAAGGTCTACCGCGAGAGGAGGAAGACGATCGCCAACATCGCTTTCGACTACAGATAGTGAGTAATTTATAATAATACTTAATAGGAATACCGAAATAGGGAAAAATTCGGGAGAAAATTCGACGGCCAGCGTTCGAGCCCTGGCCGACCATTACCGCAATGCACGTCTGTTTTGCGGGTTTGACGATGGAAAATCCGACGAAACGGGTGTTTTAACCATTTTAAGAACTAATCAATATGAAATAACGCCTACGTAGGTAATGGTTCCAGGAGTAGGTACCATAATCCTAGATAAGTATATTCCCGATGAAAAATTAAAAAATTTATTTTTCATTCCAGCGGCGACCCGATCCCGCAAATCGAATACACGAAAGACGAGATCTCAACGTGGACAGCCGTGTTCAACACTGTCCTCGAACTGATGCCGAAACACTTCTGCCGCGAATACCAGGCCGTCTTCGCCAAACTGCAGTCCGAAGGGATTTTCCGGCCCGACAAAATCCCTCAATTGGGGGAAATGTCGGCTTTCCTTAACAAATGCACGGGCTTCACGCTCAGGCCCGCCGCCGGCCTTTTGACGGCTCGCGATTTCCTCGCCAGCCTGGCCTTCAGGGTGTTCCAGAGTACGCAGTACGTCAGGCACACCACGACGCCCTTCCATACGCCAGAACCGTAAGTATTATGGATGTTTTTTTTATGGCCGTTTTACGAGCTTACCGGGGGAGTGAAAAACCCCGATTTTGATATTCCATCCAACCCAACTGCCAACCAACCAATCACTCAACCATCCAATATCCCATTTTACCATTAACCAACCCAATCGCCAAGAGAGATTCAGGAGTACAGCCAAAATTTGTAAAAAATGCCCTAATTTGACATTTTTTGGTAAAGTTGCTAAATTTCAACCCTCCCGTATCCCCCGCAGGGATCAATTTTGAACTGTTGCGTGTAAAATGCAACTTCATAAGTGACAACCTGACTTTTTCACTCGCTTTGACCTTCGAAAAGTTAGCACCTTAGCGGGACTTCTTCGCAGAAGCGTCAGTTATGATAGGCAAGACTCGCTGGAACTGTTAATTGTATTCGAGTAGCGAAACGAAGTGACGACTTTGACAGGCCTTTAGAGGGCCGAGGGGTGGGGGAGGGTAATCGAATTGCCGACTCACATCGGCAGTAGGTGCTAGGTGATGTCCTCTCTTTATAACCCATCACCCCTCCCCCCCCGTCGCCCTCGACTAAAATGGAACTTTAGATAATAACCAACTTGTTCAATGGAGTGCCGTGTAATCGAGTTATTTTACCGAGTCTACTTATCCCCTGACGTCAGAGCGTAATCGAGTCTCTATCGGAGATCCATTTCCGGCAATTTTTCACCCTCGGAAAAATTTCCTCATCAAGGTTTTTTCCTTGCAGGGATAGTTTTTCCTAATGGGAAAACGTGGGATGTGCAATCGTGTTTCGCACGGTAGGTCGAAGGGAGGAGGGCCGACAGGAAAACAGTGAGACCATAGATGTGAGGCACTAGAGTGAGGCAATATCAGTTGATAATATTGATGGAAGTGTGCATCATGAATACCCTGGAACATTCTTCGGTGTCGCAGCACTTCAGTGCTGGCATACGCAATTGACATTTCTGGTGCGGACACCAAAGGAGTCATCTCTAGAAACGTCTACAATCAATTGGTAGCCTAAAGGTGCCTAAAGAATTTTCAGATATAAGCCCGAATCCCAGCGTTATATAGGGCTTCAACCCAAGTTGTGTCCGGTACGTGTTCAGGTGGTTGCAGCTCATGGAATGCCCAAGAACATTCTCGATCTCTGAGCGATCCGCATTCTTCGAATTTGGAGCGAAAAAGTGCTTTAGGCACCATTCTGTCGGGGGTCACCAGCTGCAGGTGTCAGGGTCACTATTTGTGAGGTAGAACGTGAGAGCCATTCATGAGATAAGAGGGATGAACTTAAATTTTGACATTTGGGAGCAACCGGGGGGCTCTAGGAGCGTCAGGGAGGCTCTGGGAGCGTCAGGAAGGCTCTGGGAGCGTCAGGGTGGCAGGTTGTGGAATGAACGACCGAGAGGCTCAGGAAAGCATCAGGGAAGTGAGAATCCTGCGTAACCGTATTTTGGCGAGCGAGAGAAACTGAGAGAAGTGCGTTCCAGATGAATGGCTCAGCCTGCTACTGCCAACCATCTTGTCTGAGCGCTGTTGTGCTGGAGCGTGCGGAACCTGGCCAATCAGAAAAGCGATCGCCATGGCTGGAACTGGTCCATTGATGGCTCGAATCGCCCGCCGAAAAGGATTCGTTTGTTGAATGCTTCAGGCCTGACGTGACCCTTTGGGCCTTGCTGAGCCATGCTTGCAGCTTTGTCTGTTACAGCCTTCAGGAAGGCAGGCCTCGGAGCATCCGACCGGGAGGCTCAGGGAAGCGTCAGGGATGAGGGACGTCATGGTCATTCCGGATGAAATAGATTGGTCATTCATTAAACCGGGTGAAATAGATAACTAGATCCAACCGAGGGTGATCCTTTGTACATTTCCGTCGGCTTTGGTTTCACTCAGCACTTCATACCTTGCCGTACTTGATGACCATGCTTCAAAAATCAGCCTTTCATTTCGTATTTTTCCGTTCCAGCGACTGCATCCACGAGCTGCTCGGTCACATGCCGCTTCTTGCCGACCCGAGTTTCGCCCAGTTCTCGCAAGAAATCGGCCTCGCCTCCCTGGGAGCGTCGGACGACGAAATCGAAAAACTCTCGACCGTCTACTGGTTCACGGTGGAATTCGGCCTCTGCAAAGAGAACGGCCAGACCAAAGCGTACGGGGCCGGACTGCTCAGCTCGTACGGCGAACTCCTCCACGCCATCTCGGACAAGCCCGAGCACAGGGCGTTCGAGCCCAGCTCGACGGCCGTCCAGCCCTACCAGGATCAGGAGTACCAACCCATCTACTACGTGGCCGAGTCCTTCGAAGACGCCAAGGACAAGTTCCGCCGATGGGTGTCCACGATGAAACGTCCGTTCGAAGTGCGCTACGACCCGCACACGCAGACTGTCCAGATCCTCGACTCGGTCGACGGGCTCGACAATCTCGTCAACACGCTCAACATGGAAATGCAACACCTGACGACGGCGCTTAACAAACTCAAAGCCGGTGGACTTCAATAGGGAGGTACTTGGCTCGGGTTGCACATCTAGGCTTTTACTTCTTACCAAAACACTACCCTATCTCTTTCCTATAGATCCTACATCATCTATTAGATAGACACCTCTATCCTGTATATAAGGTCCACCGTGCTGAACTCAATTTTGAATGAGAGTCGATTCAGGGGATTCCTCTAGGTTCCTACCTACGCCCCTACCTGTTCGAAGATAAGATATATAGTTACCACGCCTGAATAACCCAGTTCATTACTCAGTAGGTGATCCTAAATTCTTATTCTGTACACCTAGGTATAGTGGATTAGGCATTATACCTATTTATTGGTACACCATCTCCAACCTCTCGAATCGGCTTAGACCTAATGTGTTCTCGTAAGATTTCTGTTCTACTAATCGACCAGTATTATGTGTGAAATACCTTTCTAGCCTAATTTAATTATTGGCTCTCACTGGAAACATTTAGGCACAAAAACTTTTCCTATTATAAATGAAACTCTAAAAAAAAATATAAACTTCTCGAGAAGAAAAAAAAAAAGAAGAAAAATATAGAGTTCCTTGTATTAAGAAAATTCAAATTTTAAATTTATTCTTTTGTCAAAATGTAAATTGTATCATTTATATGTGTAAATTATATTTATAGTATTCTAGTACGACAGAAAATTTAGAGTTAGCATAACGCGTTTTACTATCCTACTCGTATTTATGTGGATGCTTGTGCTCGTAAGTCCTTAGGCGTCATTTTTCCTTGCTCTTTAAGCCATTCGCTGTGAGATTTCTCTATGAAAAATAATTATATATTGCAAAGCAAAATGAAATACGGCCCTTTTATCTTGTCAAGCCCTACTTCCTACCGTGCAATCGATTGGACAGTGTTGAATTTGAATTGGACGTTGAAATTTCAATTTTCCATCACTCAAGCGGCCAAAACTCACGAAAAATGCAAAGTCGACTTGCGGGGGATGTGTTTCCGACACAATGTGAAACACGAAGTGAAACTAGCAGGTGAAACGAAAAGTGAATGTATGGGATGAAAGGAAAAGAGAAAGTCGAAGTAAAAGTAAAGTTGCTAGTGGACCAGAAGGTAAAGTAGAACTACAGTTGCAAGTGAAACATAAGCTGAATTGAGACTTGAATGTGAAACTAGCAGATGAAACGAAAAATAAGAGTTAAATATGAAAGGATAAGAGAAAGTTGGAGTAAACTGGAACTAAAAGTGAAACTGAAGCTGTAAGTAAAACTGGAATTGCAAGTGAAAATGAAGTTGAAAGTAAAACCAAAGTTGCAAGTGAAACTGAAGTTTAATAGAAACTTGAATGTGAAACATGAAGCGAAACGAAAAGGAAAAGTCAACTTCGAGTTAAACTCAACTTCGAGATCAAAGTCAACTTCATGTTCAAACTCAACTTCGAGATCAAAGTCATCTTCGAGTTCAAAGTCAACTTTGAGATCAAAGTCAACTTTGAGATCAAAGTCAAATTTGAGTTGAAAGTCAACTTCGAGTTAAACTCAACTTCGAGATCAAAGTCACCTTCGAGTTCAAAGTCAACTTTGAGATCAAAGTTAACTTCATGTTCAAACTCAACTTCGAGATGAAAGTCACCTTCGAGTTCAAAGTCAACTTTGAGATCAAAGTCAACTTTGAGATCAAAGTCAACTTTGAGTTGAAAGTCAACTTCGAGTTAAACTCAACTTCGAGATGAAAGTCACCTTCGAGTTCAAAGTCAACTTCGAGATCAAACTCAACTTCGAGATCAAAGTCAACTATGAGTTGAAAGTCAACTTCGAGTTAAACTCAACTTCGAGATCAATGTCAACTTTGAGATCAAAGTCAACTTTGAGTTGAAAGTTAACTTCATGTTCAAACTCAACTTCGAGTTCAAAGTCACCTTCGAGTTCAAAGTCAATTTCGTGATCAAAGTCAACTTCGAGTTCCAAGTCAACTTCGAGATGAAAGTCAACTTCGAGATCAAAGTTAACTTCATGTTCAAATTCAACTTCGAGATCAAAGTCAACTTCGTGATCAAACTCAACTTTGAGATCAAACTCAACTTGGAGATCAATGTCAACTTCGAGATCAATGTCAACTTTGAGATCAAAGTCAACTTCGAGATCAATTTCAACTTCGAGTTCAAAGTAAATTTCGTGATCAAAGTCAACTTCAAGTTCCACGTCAACTTCGAATTCAAACTCAATTTCGAGATCAATGTCAACTTGGACTTTACAAGTTTGTAGTTCCTAGTCCACACACTAGATAGTGCGGCCACCCGCCACCAGGCTCACTATCAATTATCAGCTTATCACAGCAAAACTTGCCGAAGATGCACGCAGGAAAAGTTTACTAACAGATCAGATGGACATTTTACAGAATTTTAGAATAATCTGCCGCTCAAATCGAGTACACATAAAAACAAGTATGGTGAATTACAAGGACAATACTGTCAAGTCTGTGGATTGAAAGAAGCGGACTGTTTTCGTCGATCGTAATTATAACTGTAGATTATTCTACCTGTTAGACTGAAAAGTCAACCGCTCAGGTTCAGGTACGAAATTCAGCTCGATTTTTCTGTGAAGTGTACAATTTGAAGGTTGAGAGCTTGTTCTCAGACCTGTGAGAAGTCGTAGTTCTGTGACAATTGTATCAGTAGATAGCAACACGATTGCGGAGCTCGAGAGTCAATGTGGGAGAACTTCAAAAAGTCGGTAGACTAGAGAACGAAATTCCGGTCTTTCGACCACGGAATCTTTGGCAGGGACGAGTAGTTGTCTTCGGGATGTGGGATTGGGAGTCGGGTGTCTCGAGCTAGCTCAAGGGGGGTCATTGCAGGGGTCTGGCTTGACCGAAGTTGTCCCGGGCGTTCCCTGCCGCCCTCAAGGAGAGGGTCGGAACTATTCAGGACATGTCGCTCTAGTCTCACAGCACTTATGTACTGTAACACACGGCTACTCATTGCCTCACCTCCTTGAGTGGAGAGGGACTGGATCCAACGCGTTGAACCTATTAGGTTAGAGTACGTTCAGAGTTCGTTGAACAAGCCCATCTTGGTTAGCCGGAGATTGTCAGCTCATGACGAGGATTTTTTTGGCTTGACTGTGGAGCTGGCCGTGAAGATTGAACTGAAGACCCCAAAGTTTGTGCCCTCGCAAACACAGAAAGTCACACGCCTTAGCCACCCCGGCTCCCGAATTTCTTACTGTAGAGTTTCTGTGAATAAATCGATTCGTTGCTATTCCAGGTCGATCGAATCCTTCAAACATGAACGGCCTGAGCTTCGTCAAAAGCCGATCGGCTTCGACGATCGTCGTGCCCATATCGACGCGAGGCATCGGCATCCACTCGCAGGTTCTGTTCTGCCGAGCCTTCGCCACAGTCGACGTCGATCTTCCGTGCTCGGTCTTCTCCGTCTACCGCGTCAGCCTTTTCCAGCTGCACTACCGCGTCACCAAAGTGCGCGAGTCCAAGCCGCTCTTCTACGACGACCATTTCTGCAGCACGCCGCTCGGCAGTCGATTTTCCGACGTCGTTTCCAAAAACGACAGAAACTTCACGACAATGGCGAGGCTCATATCGGCGGTTGGCAATTTCGTTCTGGACGGCGTCGAGTACACGCCCAGATTTCCGGTTTTGAACGACTCCAAATTTCCCGATCCGACGAACTTGACGGCTTCGAATTTGAGAGATGCCGTCGTCGCTTTGAGCGACCGCAAAACTCAGCACGAGGTGCGGAAATATTTCTACGACCACAACCCCCTACCGTGCGCCCGGTAAGCAAATTCTCCTTTTTCCACAAAATATTCGAAGAAAATGCCATACTCGTTTCCCAGCAATCTAAAACATGGTAGCAGAACTTGCTACACCAAAGCCTGTAGACGAGTAATGTTCCATCGAAATGGTTCTACCTTACTTTTGAATTTTCCAAAATTGCAGTTTCTTCCTAATTCGCCTTGTCGCAGGTGGAACGAAGAGAGCGACCCTGATTTTCCTCTGTTATTAAACGCGGACGATTTCATGCCAGCTGACTACGACGAAGATCACCTCCTCAACGACATCGCCAGATTTGACACTCTTCTTTCCGGAGTTACGACGCCCTCCATCGATATTGTCAGGCAAGTACCGACTGTGTGGGTTACAACATCTCAGGTCTGCCACACACTATCTGATTGCTGGTGGAGGGGGTAAGAAAACGCATTGCTGCGATTGGTCGAGGTGGCGTAGGCGTTGAACCCGATGATCTTTATTGGCGTTTCCAAGCCACGTCCATCCCTCCTCCGACAGCCAGCAATCGGATAGCGTGTGGCCGACTTTAAATTTTACAAGACCTGCGCAAAAATAGTTCTCGCGCCTTCCATTGGAGAAATAGAAAATTCCCGAACTTTTTCAGGTACGAAGGTGACGGCGACTGCTCGATTTTGCTGAGCAACAGACCGTCGCAGCTCCGCATCGGAGAAATCCCTTTGGAAGGTGGACGACCCGCATACGAAAAGACTTCGCTGCAGGGAAACATTTCGACTTTCTGGAGCCCCCGACCGCTGACGCAGGAACAACTGTACAATGGCTCTTTATATCTCGTCGGTGAACTGCCAGAACCGAAATCGTTCGACATGAACTACGCTCTACGCGCACCGACCGTGCAAATGCTGTCGGCTTCGGTCAATCTACGCACAATAATCAACAAAGGCTGTTTGTGATAATGCAAAAATCGATGCTTGACTGTCTTGGAAAGACGATGAAAGTGAGCTTCAGTTTAGTTTACAGGCCTGACATTCTGAGGTTATGGACGATTTTTGTGCTTTCGTGATAGGGGATCTGGTGCCTTGAGTAGATTTTGATAAGATGATGCCATCCGAAGCCGGCAGAGCTGTACTACAGTTACGGCGACTCTTTTGGGCCTGCCGTCGTTCATCTGATAGAGCCTTTAAAGCAGTCTTTTTTGCTCCTGTAGTTTGATGCGAATTTATGCGTATTTTTCTATTCCTCTCCGTTTACACCGTCCGAATACCCGTTAAATAGGTAGGTTCGTTGTGAGAAACGTTCTTTTTCACTTACTGAAAATGGCTCAACCAATTCTATCAACGCAAAACGGTTTCGAAGAAAGAGTAAACCGGCAAGGACGTCATTTATCGGAAATCATCTTGCTCCTTATATTTCCACATTTATGCTTCGATTTTTCCTACAACTTGAACTTACAACTTCAGAAGCCATTCGAGCTGCGCCTTTGAGAAACCGAAAAAATTCCCAGAGATTTCAGGTGGATAAGATCGCATTCAAATGAAAGACGTGTATTTGCACGATTACAATAGTAAAACTGAACGTGTATTGTACGCTAGAGCTAAGTACGAAATTGATCCTTAGTACTCAGATAAATTCATATTGTATCGAATTCGACGACCACGGGTAACAATTCAACACCGATTATTTCCTACCCATTAACACGTAAAAAAGGATAAATAACCATCTGCATGGATACCAGCTCGACTACTGACATCGAACGACGAGAAAATCAATTTAAAAAAGGATCTTTCTTTTTGTAAATCTAAACATTTATTGAAAACTGAAAATGAGCAAATACATTTTTTTGGACAGAATATTTTTTACACCTGGTGCGAAGCTGGAAATTATTTTGTGCAATTCGAATTTATTGCATTTTATAAAATTAAGTAACTCCTTGTTTATAGTACAAATCCGCACTCGACCAGAGGAAAATTCTTGTTCTTTTAAAATCACGGTGCGAAGTCATTGAAGATAGAAATACTTGGAAAATGTATGGAACGGAGTATTCAACGATTAAAGTATGAAATGGCATTATAGCAAAAAAGGGGCCGACTTTAAGTGCGTTCAACTGCGTTTCATATTTTACCAAACAATCCCCATTTTAGGGGTAATTTTTGAAAAAAAAATAGAAAAACTTTCTTAGAATATAATGGCGGAAAATTTATAAAAATTCCCCATCGAATTAAAATTTTAACAAATAAAAACACATAGAAATAATTTCTAAAAACTCCCATCAGGGGGAAAAATGTAACAAAAATTGTTGCTCAAAGGTAGTCGAGGCAAAGGATGCGAGGGGAAGGTTTTTAGGTTAGATTTGAATTTTCTTTCTAGTTAGAATGGGTCGCTGAACAAAATGAAATCCTGATTTTGAGCCGCTTTACAATCTTCATCCTCTAAATAACCAATAACGTAGTATAAGAAATACTTTTTTGGGGAAAACTAATTTTTGGTCTACTAGCTAGTTTTTGCGAATAAGTCGCGTTGTAGAATCGTTTGAAAAAATATTGAGTTGAGAACATGATGTCAGCACAAGATCGAGCACCAAGTATAGGTTGAGGGCCGCTTTTTTAATTCAACCAACAGATTATCCAAGGACGCACCGATAAAGTCATCTAGGCTTTATTAACAAACAACAATATTCCATCATGAAGTCACTTGGAAAATAAATACCGAGGGGCCCTTTATCAATTTACGGCGCAAAATCCTATTCAATAAACAACAAGAGGTTTCGAGTCGCTATAGTATCGCAGTAAAGTTCACTTCTTCGATGTTTTGGTTGGCCAACAACACGAATAACAAAAAACTCAACACGATTGCACAATGTATGATAGAGCAGATGCGGCACAAGGTGTAAGCAACACTGTTTACCACATGTATCAGAGGTCCCGCATACATAGGCCAAAGATAGCAAGTGATAGCACGAGATTAGCCGATTTGAGAAAAATAGTCACAACCGATTTCGGCCGAATGGCTGAACCGGTTTTAATGTTAACGGTGATCATTCGATGCAGAATTTCATGTTATAAAAAAGTGTATAGGCAGCAATTTGTGTAGAATGCGTTCTTTACGAGTTATACGCCAAAAACGAAAACAACACTGTACATCTACCCCTGATCAGCACGGGACCGCTCGTGCATGTAGGTCCGCTCGTACATGTAGGTCCGCTTGTACATGTAGGAGCGCTCATACATGTAGGCGCGCACATACAAGTAGGTGCGCTCGTACATGTAGGCGCGCACATACAAGTAGGTGCGCTCGTACATGTAGGCGCGCACATACAAGTAGGCGCGCTCATACATGTAGGTCCGCTCGTACATGTAGGGGCGCTCGAACATGTAGGTCCTAGCCGTTCAGGACCGCTCGTACTTGCGATTGATAAGGTTGATACTTCGATAACGTATCATAACACCTCTCAACATGTTGCCCCATCAACTTTCCTCCCATTCGATTGTCCTGCAATACTATAGCGTTACTGCTGCGATACTACTTTGACCTCGACATTATTTTTACAGAATAAGCACCCAGGGCTTCCTAGTCTTATCAGCTGTTGATAGAGACAGCGAAAAGAGCGAATATCAGTTTTTGGAAATTCATTTTATGCAGTGTAACTTCTCATGGGTACGAATCAAGCAACGAAAACAGCGAATCCAACAAAGGCAAAGCTAAAATTGACGGGAGGACCGTTACAATTATGAAAGAATTTTCCTAACACTAAAAATTAAGCTGGAAGCATTTCAACCCCATTTTAAACAGTTCTAATCTCAATATCACACTATTCTTTCAAAAATTTCGACCACCAGCCCAATTATTATCCCATTCAACGAAATTTGGTTCCAGGGAACATTGATGAGGTTAGCAAAATATATGTGGTTTGGAAAATATTCCTACCGATAGATCATCGATTTTTCCTGTTATCGGCTCAAATAGAAAATGTAGGTTTGAACGATTCTCTCAAAAATATAGTTCGTAAGGCACTAGCACGGCTCCGTATTGAAATAAGACGCCGTACTTCAATACGGGTACGTGCTAGTGAAATAGGAACTGCTCTGAGTCCGTATGACACTAGCACAGCCTGCGAGAATCGGTGGAGATAATAAGAAACGCCCGATGGACACCGGATACGGAAAAGAGCTAGCGCTGAACTCTCTAGAGATTGTACGATTGTCTCTAGAGATTGTTCGACGATAGCACAGTACCGTAAAACCGTGTCCATCGAGCACGGTAATAAGACAATGTCGTCCGATGTACACCGTATTCCGGTGTATCATCGTATCGATGCCCGATCGACGGGCGTCCTAAGGGCGTATAAGGGCTTGTGCTGGTGTAATAGGAACTCTACGTCTGCCGCAGGGCATTTCATGTCTCTTCAGTCGAGTAGCTAGTGACCAGATGGACGATCGACGGCGCTCAGAACGGAGCGACGAGCGGATGTCAGAGAACCGTCGCCGCGCTTTGCACCGCGCATGCGCCGATCGACATGCGGTAGGTCAGCATTTCCGTGATACCGTGCAGGTGGACGAAAGCGGCGGCTATGACGAGCACATGGAAAATTTGGTGGCTCTGGAACTAAAATTTCAACGTCGGGATGAGATCACTTCGTAGATGGCACGGGATGCTTCTAATTCGCTACATCCCATGCGGAGTGAAAGCAGGAAGAAGTTCTGGCCAAAAATGACAAAAAATTGTTCCCCATGCGAAGTTTCAGGACATATCGAGCAGCTGGATTCAGGCTTCAGGGAGGAAGGATGAGGAATGTCAAAAATAAAATGTTTTCTGCGCAGGAGAACAGGGCATGTCAAGCGGCGCAGCTAGTTTTGGTCGATCCGGGGTCGCTTCACCAAGGATTGATGGATTGATGGAATCGCCAAGATTCTTGATGAGGAATGTCAAAAATAACAAAAAATGTTTCCCACGCAAAGTATCGTGACACGTCAAGCAGTGCACTTACCCAAATATCGAATCTACCGGGGAAGAAGCACTCGGGAACTCTGAACGCGTAAAGAGCCGCTCCGAGAAGGTAGAGGAAGCCCATGAGGATGAGCCAATCTAGGGAAGCGTAGGTTATCGCGTTGACCCAGCCTTCCTCGATGACGTAGTGGACGGCGGGCACAACACCGCTCAAACCGAAGATGGCGAAAATCCCTGCAAAGGAAACACACGATGAATGAAGGCGCCGGAAATCCAAGCAGGGCTCTCAGGAATGAGCCTCCCTCAGGTGTGCGGACATTTTCAAGAGGATCCTCCTGAGAACGTTCCAATTTCAGGTTGAGAAAGGAAGTTGTGCAAGGAATTACCTGCTCGCCAAGGCCGGAATCGGCTCTCGCTGAATTTGTCCCAGAGCGAAACGACGATCGAAGCTATGCCGAGAATGATGACGAACGATAGATAGACCATCATACGGCGCACTTTGCAGTAGAACGAGTAGTACAGCCATGGAACGAACGAGCCAGTGATCTGAATTGCTATGCCGCAGTAATCCAATCTGTAAAAAAAAGGGTTGGAGAATCTCATTGATCTGCAACAACAGCAATAATCTCAACTATTCTACAGCAACAACAATAGTTTCAAATTTGAAACAACAACAATGTTGGAGGCGTTTTGAGGGTGAGAGTGATGGCACGACGTACTCTCACCCTCAAAACGCCTCGAACACACTGAAAACGACACAATCGGCAAACAACAACAATATTTAACTTTTTTACAACAAAAACAACAGCAACACCAGTTTTGATTCTTCTACAGCAACAAAAATAATTTCAACTTTGATACAACAACAACAACATTTGACTTTTTACGAAAAACAACAACAGCAACAACAATTTCAAGTCTACTACAACAACAACAATAATTTCAACTTTTCTACAACAAAAATAATCATTTCAACTTTGGGAGAACAACAGCAATAATGTGAAAAAATTTAGCTAATCATTGTAGCTAGCCGAACAACGAATTTCAACTTTTGAACAACAAATTCAACTCTTCCACCACCACCACAACAACAGCAGCAGGAATGTCAACTGTTCTACAACACTAACGACAATGATTTCAACTTTTCTACAACAACAACTTGTTAAGGATGGCGGTCAATCACGATCAAAAAGCCAAAACTCACTTGCTGAACAGCTTGCCGACGAATTCCGAATGGCAGTAAACAGTGTGAAACGTGAACGAGAATCCCAGGCAGATGATGGCGCCAATGAAATACGTGCCCAGGGCCAATTTGTCCGGAAGTGGGAGCTCCTCTTCGCTTCGCGTCATATAGACGAGAAGACCCGCCGAAAACGCGATACAGCCTGAAACCGAAAACATCGAGGATACAACAATTGTACATGCCTCTCGAATTGCACCAAATATAGACCCGGCGGCTTACCTAATAAATGCGTCCATATATTCCCGGTTTCGGTGTGAATTCTGAAGATGGATTTGAAACAAGCGGAAAACGAAGGGAGCGGCGGCCTGTGGCCGTTGTGGAGGTAATCGTTGTCCTGCAGCCACGACGGCAGGTGACGGAAGTTGCAGACGCTCCAAGAGGCCGCCCAGACTTTGCGCATGAATTCTTTCTCGGCTTCGTGCGCATTGTGCATGAGAGTGCCGAGCCCGCCCGATCTGAGCGCTTCGACGACCTGGCGGGTAGATTTGGCGTTAAAAGAGAAAAATTCCCACGAGAAAGCGTTGAAATCCGGATAATAAATCGCTCGAGAGAAATTTTGGAATCCCATGATTTGAATGAAAACTCATGATAGTAGAAAATAGTCTATTCCGCCATTGAAGAGAAATTGTACGCCGGTTTCAACTTAACAACGTGGTTAATCAATGGTTTAAGATCAATTAATCGCCGAAACTGGTCTACAATTGAATGGCTCCCTACAAAAAGCGTGTATCTACGCTAAGCCCAACTTTCCAGAATTGTCGGAATTGTCCAACTTTGCCTCGGATCAGCTGATCGTCGCTTAACAACCCAATCCTTGGCGGGCCGCTTTCAGGGTTACCAACTTTTCGGAAATAGATTTCCCGTTTATCATCTTGAAGGGAAGATTCAAAACTCCCTTGTTGCGTAAAAATCTCATTTTCCAGAAAAACGTAAATACACCCTTGTTGTAGGGAGCCATTCAATTGAACATCAACGGACGCTTTAATTTCTCTCATTTTTGAGTTTTTATTCAAGTATTTCGGTCTTTCAATGCTTGAATCGACAGATACCTCGCGATCGAAAGATGCCGGGTCCACCGGTGTGCTTGGCAATGGACAGCCGTGGTATCCGTCCTCGTCGTCCAGCAGACTTGAGTCATCTTCGTTCAAAAATTCCTGCAACCCAGCAAAGTTTTCCTGCGAGCTTTTTTCCGAGCATTGTTCTAAAATGTGCTTGGATTCAAAGGTGCACTCATGATGATGATACCTACACTACGGTATTCTGCTTGGGTAGACCGAGTTTGGAATATGTTTACGGCAGGAAAGTCACAAAAAAAAAAAACAAAAAAAACAAAACAATGTGGTAGGTACGTTATGTTTCACTATTGAACAGTGAAAACCTTCAATTCAGCAACTATGGGTTTCTCATCGTGAATTTATCAATATAAATACCTAGTTTGTTAAAACAACTAGAACAAGAACGCACACACACATCAATTCCCTGAAATTCTCCGCATCAATATTAAAATTTTCTAAAATCATTTTCAGATTTTTCCAAAACAAATTGAGAAGTTTTCGAGCAAAGTTGTGAATTTTTTTCTCCACTCTCGAAAACTCTCCAATATTTCGACTCTCGAGGGCAACACCACGAATCTTTCACAACCCATCCAATCAATCTACCACTTACAGATTACGGAGACAAATCAACATCAAATATTAACACACCTGTGAGCACACAAATCTTGACTTTTGATAGCGATTGATCCGGCAGAAGAATGCACCCACACAACTCGAAAACGTCGTGTTTGGACACGTTTTTTACCAATTGCACGTGATAAACGTCCTCTGTTACGTCGTAATTGCACGATAAGCCGAACCCGTTATTTCTTTCTGGGGATTTTATAAACAGCTCCCGACGCTACGTTTTTTGATTTCAAGACGATTGATCCATTTTCCATTGTTTTATTCATTAATTTTCTTTGTAAATATTAGAAATAAAATTTTTTTTTTTTAAATGGAAACTCAACATTACGTATTTTTTGAACATTACAGGTCTAAAATGGTTGCTGGGGAATCAATTTCTTAGAAGAATTTAGCCATTATAAGCTTGTAATTATCGACCCACTCCAATTTCACAATTCTGAAAATTGCCCCATATTTACTGCTCCAAAAGACTCAAAAGTTTATCGTACCAACTCTGTACACTTTGTAAGAGCAGCTCGGAACAGGTTGGATAGAAAATCCATACTGTTTTACATAGTGGTAGCAGAGCGTGGTTCGGACAAAATCCACCACAGTCCTGGATGTGAAGACGGAAAAAATCGCATAATACTGTAGGATTTACCATGGAATTTTCTCGTTTTCGTCGCTAGGCCTCATGTGGATTTTGTCCACGCTCTGCTACCAAAATGTTTTTCCTGTTCCGACTCCTCTTACTAAATGACGAGGGAATTTCCTTTTTTCATTTTCCTACTCACAGTGTGACCTACGGTGATCGATTAGAATCATATCAAGAGATATAATTACCAGAATTTCAAAAACGCACAGTAGATACTTCCAAAATATTACAGCTTTCAAGTTTTTCTTGGGAATAATTTTTTCTCACGGTTCATGTTACGATTGTACGCGTCAAAAAAATACCTGAATGAGCTAATACTCATTACTGTTTTTTTTTTTTTTGGTTCCTTCCAAGCAAAGTTTCCGGGTTCATTAGTATGGGAATATTTATTATGAGAACAACATTACGCGGGTTTTACAGCCTGATTAGCTTAGGTAAGTTTGAACAGTTTGAAATCCCTTATCTCGTTGGACTCAGTTGACTTCCGAGATAAGATGTCATACAGGCTTCTTTATTCCACTCCGTCTGAGTACGCATTAATACACGAACCTTGAACTAAAGAAAGCCGATTACCCTGTATTGTCGGGTTCTTCGTGAGAAAGACGAAGGCTAATTGCGTCGATAACGACGAACGATAATTTCACCATCGTTCTGTACTCGTCAATCATATCGGTTTTAGACCCTCTCTCTCTTGCCTTTATCGCAGCCAGGAAGACGCATTCGAAACAATGACGTCCTCAGGAGGTAATGAGTAAATTAACTAAACGTGATCGGAAAACTTAGCCAAGCTGAGGAGCTCGATGAAAACGAAGAATAAGATACCTAGTATTATTCCAATTGTTTTAATTTGTTGCGTTTTAATCATTTTTTAATTTACTTGTTTAATATTATTATTGATTGAACTGTTTTTAGTACCTAATTATTTCCATTTTGTATTGCTATTTTTTCTCCATCAGAGTAAGTAGATATTTAGTTCAAGATAAATAAAAATTTACTCGGCTCAAATTTGGATCGGCATTTTAGGGAAACACCCTACCTATCTGAAGATTGGAACTTCTAATGCACGCCTCGCATAAGATTAGGGTGGGACGCGTAATGTTTAATTGGTAAAAAAATTTCGATTTTTTTTCCACTTTCCCATAGGTTTACCTGAACTTCTTGCAGAGCAGGTATCTCCTTGGCAAGCTGTTCGTCCCAAATGGGCCGTCGCTTCCTGAGTGCCTGCACTGGCGACATCGGCTGGGAAATGTCGCTATCGCCGAAGGACAGGGCGTCCTCGAAATCGCTCATCCTGCCGTCCTCAGGAGAACCTGGCGAACGAAATAATTTATAATTGTCGACGGAGCAGAAGCCAGAGTGAGATGGCGGGCCACTCGGGGCATTCATCGATGCACTGGACGCCTTGGGGCAACCCTATGGATAAAACGCACTCCTTGTTCTCTGTGCCGAAAACATTGAACACTCTTTGATCCTCTTTTTGATTGGTTGAGGTGGAGTCGGGGTTGAATCCAGCGAATCGGATAGGGAATGAGCATAATACCTATTAGAGGTGGAGGTATGTCTTGTACTTAATGAATCGTATATAATCAGTCAATATTGATTATATTCGACTGAACTTCACGGATAGGTTTGGCCAAGAGGGCAAATCGTAGAAGGCTCCCTCACAAGGGGATCACCTGGAAGAAGATTCGATAAACCCAGCAATATGGTCGAGTCCAGCGATCAAGTGGCCTATGTAAAACGGGACAAAGATCAGGAAACGGCCACAAGTACTTCCTACTTGAAGAGCCAAACCATCGCATCGTGGAGGTCCACGGGTTCCTGTCATGTCGCATTATCGAACAGAAACTAGCATCAAAAGCTTGTACCATCAAGCGATCTTCCATAAGTACCCAATTCAAATAATTCGAGTTCAAAGTCAATGCTCAAAAAGTAGAAATCACCTTTGTTTCAACGTTTACGCAATAATTGAACTTACCTTACGAAATGGTCTCAACTTGGGCGATAACCGATTGCCAGCGACGGCAGAACGGAACTGAACCGATTGATCACGAGGCCACTACTGATAAGAACCGTCGGAAACTCGCATTTACCAATCCCGTCGGATCTCGGACCCCGAAGAATCGTCCATCAATTAAATTTTTCACGCCCGCCACGAAATTCTACAGTCCTACGGTCCTAGTGCAATCCAAGGACGGGAAGAGATACGAGATGTGGATGACAGTGTTGCCAGAACCAATTGAAGACGTTTTCGGCATATCGGCTAGAAAACTCCCCGGATAAATACTAAATTCCCTCATTCCAACGAAAAATTCCCCGGAAACAATCAGCGACTCGTCCGGTTTGTAGCGATTATCTATCGATTGATTGGTATCGATGCGATATAACTTGAGTAGACTCGCTGAGCTCACATCTTCGAGGAAAAACAATGTTCATTTGTCGATTAGCGCAATATCCGATTCGACATACGCATCAGGCCAACGCTAATCAGGCGCAATCGATACATGAGAGTATCCCTGCGTCGATCACCAAATTCCTTTGAAAATCCCTACATGACCTCTGGCAACCCTGGATGGTAAGCCCGACATTGTCAGCTGACTGGCCGGTGGCCGAGAGAAAATTCCCTAGTGGAGGGAGTGATCAGACGGGGTTGCAACGAAAATGGAAAATCTAAATTTTGGTCTGCCGGTCGCTATGGAAAACTGTGGGCAGAGATTACGAAACTGCGGGGATTATTTTTATTGATACTTCCCCCTCCAAGCCAGAAAAGTAAAATCAGACGCTTGCGGTCCCAGTTCAGCTGTCCGAAAATCTCCTAGGAGGAGAGTTAACACTCAATGCTCTATGGAGGCATCTCAGCTGTTTTCAGTTGTTTATGTTTGGTGCAAGGTGCATGTCAAAAAAATATTCGTATTTTGACTACTTACCTATTAATTCATTTATTTCCCATTTCATCCCAAAGCGGGAGCGTATCGTAAGTTAGCTGGGAGCGTATCATATTCATTTTTCAGGTAAGTGGTTGCATACCTATCTACTTACTCAAAAAATGTTTGAATTTGACGAATTAATTTTTTTGAAATTTGTGATGATACCTTGATTGCAGTCTGATCGAGCACAAAAATGGATGCGAGGAAGAAGAAAAAGGTCTTTGAGGCCAAGAAAAAGATGCAAAATATGACGTGAGTTACTTTTTAAATAAACTGTACTTACCCAACGATTTAAAACTAAAAATGTTTTATTTGGAGAAAAAAGTGTGTGCAACCAAATATAGTCGGACTGCAGGCGCATTCTCTAGGGCATTGTGCACAAGGCATAGCAGGTTTGGTTAATTTGGATAATCTCGACATCTAAGCGGCCAAAGGGCCTATCTGCTGCCTATGTCTGAAACGGGTTGCCCTTTGACCAATGGTGGTTCAAGTTGAGAGTCAATGAATTTTTTTTACGAATTATAGGTACCTGGCCGTATTTTGAACCTGGCCTTTGGTTATTCCCGATACTTCTCGGCCAGCCTAACAAATAAGGCAAAACTACTCGTTTTCTCATCTGCTGCATCTCTCAGGCTAATGTCAACCCGATCCGAGGTTATCGGGCACTTCTGTTGGTAGTAATAAGTTGGTAGTTGTACCTAGTTCAAAAGAGCGCAACTTGAGACTAGGCTCGGAAGCAACACCCTTTAGTTGTGAAGAAACAACAAAAACAGGAAACCCGCGTCAGACTGAAGTCAAGATTAGTAGATGGAAAAGGGGGATTTTACGTATCAGGTCTTATCACTGACGTAACCCCCACCCCTCCCTCCCACCGGGCCTTTTAACTGACGTCATCCTCTTTTTTCTCTCTTCTTCATCTACTGTCTTGCTAAATGTCATCATAGGATCTAGCGTGTGATCTCTGCCTGTCTACAAATCGCACTGAAACATTCTTTGTCAGGCGAAATTGTAATTTGCGATTTTTGGACTGAATAGCCGTAATTTTGGCTGAAGAATGGGAATCTGAATAAAATCGTCATCTGATGAAAATGAATCACCTTTCACAATCGTGTGACGATGACAGCTAATTTAAAGCAGGACCATGACATCAGTGCTCGAATGTAGGTGTAGGCAATGAAATATTACTGGCTTATCGTTGAGCTATTAGTAAGGTAACAAAAAAGATTGCAAAACACTTTTGGAACCATAATTTTTATTTCAAAAATAAATGCTGGAGTCCCCTCAACCATATTATAAAATTGTCACGTAATCTGTGGAAAATACAACAAGGGTTCCATCTAGCTAAGGCACACGTGTATATTTTTAGAGTTGGAATTATAAAATTATTTTCCAAAAAAATATCATCGAGCAGGGGTACAGCACAGGTACCTGTAATAATATCCTCACCTTTTCTTACAATATCCCTACCTTTTGAATAGATATAAAAATAATTAGAATTGAATTCAGTTAAATCTTACAAAGGTTGGGCTCCTGTCTTGCGTTGATGCCAACATGCTAGATTATACATTCAACGACCACAACAAAATGATTGCTTTTCAAACATGGGCAGGTGAGCTGGATGTTTCGAATCGACTTCCTCTGATACGTCCTGAAGGAGGTACAACGGACCAGGACAGGAGGATAAACCAAATTCTTTTCTAAGGGGGTTAGTGGACTGTATTGTGCTTGATAAAGGGTTCGAAACAGTGGATTCGGAGAATAGAGAAATCTGGCTGTGACTTACAGTTCGAGCGATGCCGTCGATTTTACCTTGGGCCCAAGGGCTGCTAGCTGCCGTCTCCACCTGGGGGCTGCCGAGGGTCGCCAATTTCTAACTCCTACCACTGTTTCCTCACTTGGGAGGGTCGCGAACGTAATTAACGTAATTTCTAACGCTCGAGATAAACGTACGGAGCGCGCTCAACGTAGTGAGAAAATTTATAGATTTTAAATTAGATTTAATGTCGATTTAGACGAGAGAAAATACTAGAGATGCACCGTAGGCGAGCGTAACTAGAAGAGTGTTGCGGGCTGCCTGTTTTGCCGGTGAACAGCGAGAGCGCGCTAGCGAGCAAGGCTCTCAGCTCTGTCACCTGCAAATCTGAAGTCTCCCTCCACGGCTGACCGCACTCTCAAAGGGCTAATAACTGCCTACCTATTAACACCGCTGAAAGGCGGAAACACCGCCCACTCAAAATTACAGAATTTTGCTCAACTGCATGCAAACAACAACAAAATTTTAACAAGAAACACTTAAACTAAATTTGGGTCGAACCCAGAAAGAGCCTCAGTCATGAGGCATGGGCACTAGAGCGGCAACAGGCCGAGTGTATGTGCCTGATGACGTGCGCACCACGGCAGCACGAGGAATCTGGTCGGCGCCGGGAATGAGTTGTTCGACCACGCCGAGAGGCCAGTCCAGAGGCCGGGATTGAGCGCCATACACGAAGACAGGGTCACCCACTCTGGGAGTCTCCTGATTGGTGTTCCACTTGTTTCGCTGGATCAGGGTATGAAGATAGTCCTTATGCCAGCGCTTCCAGAACTCTTGAGCGGCTCGCTGCACAACTTGCCAACGATCGAGCAGATTGTCAGCAGTACCAAGAAGATTGAATTCCGCTGGCCCGAGCAGGGGGCCTCCAACCAGGAAATGGCCTGGAGTGAGGAAGGAGGGCGCTGCTTGAGGATCTGACGAGACGTTTGGGCACAACGGACGGCTGTTGAGGACTGCCTCGACACGAGTCAGCAGGGTAGCCATCTCCTCGTATGTCAGAACCCTGCCAGAGGTGACTCGACGCAGATGGGTTTTGGCCGATTTGACGGCGGCTTCCCAGAGACCGCCCATCCACGGAGCCTCTGGAGGGTTGAAGACATACTCGACGTCGCGTAGGCTGAGGTGAGTTCCGATGTCTTCTTCATGAAGCTGCAGAAACTCCTTGATTTCCTGCGTTTCCCGAGCGGCGCCAACGAAGTTCCGACCCTGGTCGCAGAAGATTTGACGACAAAGACCTCGACGGTGCACAAAACGGTCCAGAGCAGCTTTATAGGCGGAGGTGCTCAGGCTGCTTACCAGCTCAATGTGAACCGCTTTCACCCGCGTACAAACGAAGATGCAGATATACGCTTTGATGTGACGGGCGCGACGAGCTGTGGTTTCCTTGAGCATTAATGGGCCTGCCATGTCTACGCCTGTGGAGGAAAAGACCCGATCCTGAGTCACACGAGAAGGTGGCAAGTCGGCCATAATGGGGTGCACCGGTCGAGCAGTGTCTTTGTAACAGGTGATGCATAGATGAATCCGCTTACGAATGAGAGAGCGCGCCGACAGAAGCCAAAAGCGTGTTTGAAGCAAGGCTTGAGTGGCTTGTGCGCCAGCGTGGAGTGCGAGTACGTGGTAGTAATCACAGACGAGAGCCGAGAGAGGGGCTGATTTTGGCAGCAACATGGGGTGCTTGCTTGGTTCTGGCAGCGAACTGTGCTTGAGGCGGCCGCCCACCCTGAGCAGCGAATTTTGGTCGACAAACGGTGTCAATCGGCGGAGAGCAAGAGAGGGGGGAGCGCCACTGGACAGCCTTTTCAAATCCTCTGCAAAATAGTGCTGCTGCGTGGCTCGTACACAGACGTCCAGGGCCGTTTCCAGTTCCGAGGGACGCAGCCTACCCGTCTGCCTGTCCTGGCGACAGCGACGAACGTTGGCGCTGAACCGATGAACCCAGGCGACCACACGACGCAAACGTTCAAGCGAAGAACTCTTGCTGATGAGCTCTAAAATGACAGAGGAAGGCAGAGCAGTTGTCATAGTGACGACAGTGGGTGGAGCGGTCTTTCGTTCCGGGATGGCTTCTAACGCAAGAGGTTCCAGGAACGGTGGGGGCCAGGTCTCAACAGGCTGTCGCAGGAAGTCCGGACCATGCCACCAGAGAGAGTGCGTGACCAACTCAGGAGCGCTGAGACCACGAGAGGCACAGTCGGCCGCGTTATGCTGCGTCGGGACGTGGCGCCATTCACAGTGGGCTGTCAGCTCGGAGATCGACACCACGCGGTTCGCGACATATGTTTTCAGCGTGTGCGGAAGGCTGTGCAGCCAGGCAAGCACAACTTTGGAGTCGCTGAATAAGTATATAGCCGTTGGGGACAAGCGCGAGCGAAGGAAAGAGAGAGAATTAATTAATTTTGCCAACAATAGCGCTGCACACAATTCTAATCGAGGTATCGTTTGTGTCTTGAGCGGAGCTACCTTTGTCTTGGCTTTGATCAAATGTGTGGAAACTTGAGTGCCGGAACAGCAACGCAGATAGACGGCTGCACCAAAACCGAGAGAGCTGGCGTCGCACATTCCGACGAACTGGACGGAGGTACATCTTGCGGGTACACAGAGACGTGGGATCGCAACCTCTTCAAGCTTCGGCAGTTGGCCAGCATACGCCGCCCACCGTGAGCGAAGATCAGCGGGCAACGGAGTGTCCCAATCCATGCCTTGAAGCCAAAGTTCTTGTAGGAACGATTTTGCCCAGAAGACGACAGGGCTAACCCAGCCCATCGGGTCGTAGATGGAGGCCACTTGAGACAGGATGGCTCGCTTTGTGCTTGCCACTTCCGAGAGAGCGATTCGATAGCTGAATTGGTCAGAGCCAGGATGCCAGACAACGCCGAGAATATGCAGAGAGGGTTCAACGTCGTTGTTGATGGTGAGGACCTTGGACTGGTGTTCGTGCGGTATGTCACTCAAAAGAGCCGTGGAATTTGAAGCCCACTTTCGCAGCTCGAACCCACCCTTCTGCAAAAGTGATATGAGTTCAGTCTTGTACTGTTTGGCTTGCGCGAGCGTTTCGAGCGAACATGCCACATCATCCATGAAGGTACATTCCAGGAGAGCACGTGAAGCTAGAGGATAAGGCGAGCCTTCGTCCTCCACCAGCTGTCGCAGGGTCCGCTGAGCAAGAAATGGGGAGGGACTGAGTCCATAGACGAGTGTGTTGATTTCAAACTCAACGAGCGGGTCCCTTTCGCGCTCTCGGTAGACGATATGCTGCCACTTACGGAAAGGTTGCTGGACTTCCACCATCCGGTACATCATCTTGATATCACAGGTTACAGCGATTGGAGCTAAGCGGAAAAGCGTCACAATTTCTGAGATGTCTTTTTGTAGGGGCGGACCAGTCAGCAGACGATCATTGAGGGACAATCCCGAAGTATCTCGGCAGGATCCGTCGAACACTACGCGTACTGGCGAAGTAGGAGAGTCACGTACTATGGCGAAGTGGGGTACCACGAATGAGCCCGGAGAAGTTGCAGGAGACATGTGACCCATTTCGAGGAATTCCCGCATGAACGCGTGGTATGCTGAACGGAGCTGGTCGTTACGACGTAGTTTTCGCTCGACGCTCAGCCACCTACGTTCTGCAATCTCGCGACTGTCACCGAGAGGAGGGAGTGTTGGGCTGATGCGAAGTGGAAGACACACCTGATAACGACCTGAGGGCGAACGAGAGTGGGTCGTCACAAACTGCTCCTCCACCAACGTATGCAGCGGATCGACGGGAAGGGCGGTGTCCACTTCTTCCGCCTGCCAAAATTTTTGCACGGCATCATGCAATGTTTGCGCAGTGGTGCAGAGTGATACCGACAGATGATCCGGAGGTTCGACGACAGCTGGTACGTTGCCCATGATGACCCAACCGAACACGGTGTCGATGGCTGCCGGACTACCTTGGATGATAGCACCCTCTGGCTTGAGAATATCAACGTAGTTAGTGGCACCTAAAAGGAAATCGACTTCGGCAGGCACACAACACGAGAGGTCCGCCAGCTCCAGACTTTGGAATCGCTCCAGAATCCTAGGATCGACGGGTGTGGTTGGCAGTTTAGCACAAACGGAACTGACCACTATGGCTTCGGTGGACCACTGGACGGTCTGCTGGCGAGTACCTAGGACGCAGTCGACGATGCCTGTAGAGGTACATACAGGTTGATTTGCAGCTCCACATAGCTGGATAGCGCTTGAGCGCACCGGCAGCGACAGGCGACGAACACATGACTCAGAGATTAAGTTTCGTTGAGAACCAGCATCAATCACTAAACGAATGGGGCACCAAGCACCCCAACGATCTCGAATAACCGCCTGCGCAGTACCCAGCAGAACCGAGGAAGTACGAGGGACCGCCGGACCTTCCCCGGTGAGCAGAGTCTGACTTGTAGAGGGAGGCGCGACGCTGCCTGAAGCTGTAGTCGCAGGGGCAGAACTGCCAGGAAGAGAGTGATGTGGCCGCTGATTGACTGCAGAACCAGCAGGCATTGACGTGGGCTCGACAGGAGTGGACAACGAATCGACACGAGCCTCATGCAGCAAGGAATGGTGCTGGGAGGAAAAACAGGAGGAGCATTTTCCGGCAGATTTACATGAGGCGCGCGAATGGTTGCCTAAACAGCGGTAGCAACGACGGTTGTTTTGCGCCCACTCCATTCTGGCGTTGGATGTAAGGCCTTTGAAACTGACACAGGCATACAGAGAGTGCGATGAAGAACAGAAAGGGCACAGCACCCTGGCAGTCGACGTCGACGGCGGCAGTGGTGTAGGAGGGGAGCGAACCGTATCACGAGTGGGTGGGACAGCGGGGGTGACGAGAAGCGTGGTAGATTTACGAGGATTAAATCTGCTTGCAGGAGACGCCGACGATGGGAGAGAAGAACGAGAGTTTCTAGTTGGTTTTTCCTCAACCATAAGTGCCTTAGCACGGCATTGATTATTAATAAATTTTATTAATTGTGCATAGGATGGAATACTATCTTCCTCCACAAAAGAACGCTCAAAAGACAATCTTAAATTATCGGGTAACAAATTTAGACAAAACTGGACTAATACATAATCTTCGTGGTTATCAATATCTAAATTTAGATACGCCTGGTAATTGGCATCAAAAACTGTGAGAAATGATTGCAATTCCGCATGAGAATCAGACGAGAGAGGCTTAAATCCGAACATTTTATTTAAATAGTAGGCTGCTAAACTTCGACTTGATCCGTAACGAGCCTTTAATCGAGAATAAGCTATTACATAATTGTCGTCGGATATTGCTAAATTCGATATCAATTTAAGAGGTTCTCCACGCAAAAACGAACGCAGGTAAACGTGTTTACAATTTTGAGAGTAAGGACCTAAATGTACTATTTCGTTGTACAGTGTCCAAAAATTTGAAAATTCGGAGAGTTTTCCATCCCAAATTGGAACTTGTAGACTAGGAAGAGAAATTTCTTTATGCGCAGTGGAGGGTGTCTCCATTTTACTACGAAGTGTGGATTCAAGTGCTTTTATTTCGTAAAATAATTCATTGAATTGCAAACTAGGAGCATCCAGAGGTAACTGATGTTTACTTTCTACCAAACAATTGAGTTCCAGAATTTCATCTTGAAAACTTTCAAATCGAACTTTGAGTTCATCGATGTCCTGACATCGTGCCAAAAATTTGCTTACTGTAGACAATTCACCTTTCTTACCACTATCATATGTGCTTTGTAACAGAGCAAAGACATGTTCTCTCCTGCACTTGAGTACAGTGAGTTTACGAATGCGCACCGACTCAATGCCAGAGTCTTCATCAGGTAATGACATAATGAGTGAATGAGTACAACACAAGGAGATCGATCACAAGGTTTCCTACAACCGTGACAGGAAATTTCACAGCTGCGTTTCACGTTGCAGCTGAATACGATAGGTTCTAATTTGCAGTTTTTTTTACGAGCAATTTTATTGCAGAATGGCAAATTTAGAGAATAGAGAAAAATATCACAGCGGTATAAATTATAATTACTCTTACCAGTTTCTTGCCCCAGTGCGGTCAACAGTGAGAGGAGACGACAAATTGCAGGGAAATAAATCGACAACGTATTTATTAAACCTTTATTATGACCTGAAAAGGCAGAGAAATTACGATTTCGGGATAGAGAACACACGATAATAATTTTTACTGATTCACGAGATCCGACCAACGTAGGACCATGTTTCGAATCGACTTCCTCTGATACGTCCTGAAGGAGGTACAACGGACCAGGACAGGAGGATAAACCAAATTCTTTTCTAAGGGGGTTAGTGGACTGTATTGTGCTTGATAAAGGGTTCGAAACAGTGGATTCGGAGAATAGAGAAATCTGGCTGTGACTTACAGTTCGAGCGATGCCGTCGATTTTACCTTGGGCCCAAGGGCTGCTAGCTGCCGTCTCCACCTGGGGGCTGCCGAGGGTCGCCAATTTCTAACTCCTACCACTGTTTCCTCACTTGGGAGGGTCGCGAACGTAATTAACGTAATTTCTAACGCTCGAGATAAACGTACGGAGCGCGCTCAACGTAGTGAGAAAATTTATAGATTTTAAATTAGATTTAATGTCGATTTAGACGAGAGAAAATACTAGAGATGCACCGTAGGCGAGCGTAACTAGAAGAGTGTTGCGGGCTGCCTGTTTTGCCGGTGAACAGCGAGAGCGCGCTAGCGAGCAAGGCTCTCAGCTCTGTCACCTGCAAATCTGAAGTCTCCCTCCACGGCTGACCGCACTCTCAAAGGGCTAATAACTGCCTACCTATTAACACCGCTGAAAGGCGGAAACACTGGAATTAGGGATGTCAATATTGGTAAAGAATATCGATGTGTCGAATATCGATATTTTTAAAAAGTATCGTTTTAGTAATTATATTGAAGGAAAATATCGATATTTTGATATATATATCAAACATCGATACTCGTCAACATCGATATTTTTTTCCCTCCTTTATCCGAATTACCTGCTATTTCAGTTATAATAATACATTCATTGAATTTCGTTAGCTACAACAGGTCTAGGGGTACATAGAAATTAGACCACTCAAAAATTCAATCAAACTTTTATCAAGATGAGTGAAGGATCCAGTAGGGAAGTAAATTAGAACCATCTACTACCCAGTACGTACTACCCCCTACCTTTACATCCTACGATTTCTCCACCTCAACTTATTCCCCTATTCTTCAATAGAAATAATAATTACTGATAAATGAGTTATGATTGATAATATAAATCTCATACAATATCATGTATGATGATTAACGGCTGAAAAATATCTGATCCGATAGTGTGAATTTTATGTCGATATATCGGAATAAAAAATATCGCTCAATAATATCGATATATCGACGGAAAATATCGATATTGTCTTGACATCCCTAGCTGGAATACAGATTATCTATCTAATAACCTCAATAAAATAGGATTTTAGCCGTCAATTTCTTACTGACTCCAAAAATAACCAGTATTTTGAGACCAAGGACGCCGAAATCGGTTCATAAGTTGTGGAGGAATGTGGATGTCCGAATAATCACGCTTTGAAAAGTGAAAACTGGGTACCTCAAAAACCGAGAAGGAAAGTTGTGGTGGGTACAAATCATATTCAATCTCCATATCCTAATTTTAAAAAAATCGACTGTGGCGTTGGAGCAAGACGGATGTGATTTGTTCGGAGATTCCCAGATTTGAATGAAATAGATGAAGAATAGGTCAATTGAAGAGTTTTCCTCCAAAACTGCATTCATCCACTTTCGAGTTTTGTCGATATCGATTTCGTTTTTTCGATTGCTTATAGGTACCAAAGCTGCTATGAATCGAAATCGAAAAACGATATCGATATCGACAAAACTCGAAAGTGGATGAATGCAGTTTTGGAGGAAAACTTTTCAATTATCCTTTCACAATTCACCTTCACAAGTATCGATTCCTGCCGCTCCTGATCAGCATCATAAAAACGTCGGATATGGTGAACGGTAAAATCACCCAGATCGGAATCATGATATAAACGGTCGATATGTTAGGCACGATATTCTCCAATTTGAGGCAGAGTATTATCAATGAAGTCAGTTTCAGCAAAATGGCGAACAAATAGAGCAATTTCCTTTGAGCCGAGGTTGTCAATTTGTCGAGTCCCTTGCGGCAGGATGACATCATGTTGAAGAAGACGTAGACGAGTAGAATCGTGTCGTAGAACCACATGGGAATGAAGACTATGAACCAATTCCATTGTATTCGGGCGTCCAACCTCAGGACGAGGAGAATGATGAATACGAGGAGCATGAACCAAGTGAAGAGAGCTCGGTGTAGGGCACCCATGGCTCACCATATGACGTCATTCGACTACAAAACGGGAAAATTAAATTTTCCAGATTTTTTGTAATTTGTCAAAAATTTGAACTTTCTTTCTGTTCAAGCGAAGCCATAAAAAGCGGTAAATTGTTTGAAATAATCCATCAATATTGAAGAATAATCAATTCTGTAAAATCACTGAGAATCGCCAAAATCGTTTGAGTTGTCTATATCACCTCAAAAACACTTGAAATGTAATTTAAACTGGTGCAAAAAAATTTTTTCCTGCAGATAATTCGATGAACGCGAAACTTGAGTATTTTTGACAGAAGTACCCATCACCTGATTTTAACCAAAATCGCTATTTACTCGAAATATTCATCTATCCAGATAGCTGCAACACGAATGCGAAAATCCAATGATTGAGCGCTTTCGGCCTGGTAGCCCTCATCAGTACTATTTTTGACTTTTCCTATTTCCATTGATTTGCCGAGTAAATTAAATGCTTTGCTTACTTGGTAAACCAAGTGTAGAACTTGTCATGTTATTCGCAGCGTCTTTGTTCCCATTGCTCGCAAAAAAGTGGAATCAGTATGGCTGACCGAACACAAAAATTAGAGAAGCATAATTTCTTATACTCAAAACTCGCTAAATTCCAAATAGGTCCTCAGTAATTTTTTCTGTCAAATTGGAAAGAGCTTTTGAAATTGAATTTGAATTGACTTGGATCGTGTTGCAGTTGTTTGTCGGGTTGATAACGGTGATAAAGTCAAGGCAACTTCTTCTTCAACTTTGATCTTGGGCGAACCGGGCAGATTCAAAATTTTGGTCTTGATCGTGATAATTCATCATCATCATCATCATCATGAGTCATCACTATCAGTGATAATCATACTCGATCTGAAACTGAACATGAAACTCGAACTGAAAGTCGAAGTCAAACTCAAACTGACGTTCAAACTCGAACTGAAATTCGAGGTCAAACTCAAACTGACGTTCAAACTCAAATTGACGTTCAAACTCGAACAGAAAGTCAAAGTCAAACTGAAGCTCAAACTCGAACTGAAACCCGACGTCAAACTCAAACTGAAGTTCAAACTCAAATTGACGTTCCAACTCGAACTGAAACTCGAAGTCAAACTCAAACTGAAGTTCAAACTCGAACTGAAACTCTTTTCATCATTTTTTCTTCCGATTATAGAGCGTGCCGCAGGTGGCCTGCTGTCGGCCCCGCTGTAATCGCCCCACAAGGGGGTCGTACTTGTAAATATTTATAAAAAACCCAATTATTGATATAAAATAATTTGTTGCGCTCAGGAAAGATCAACTGAGAGCTGCTCTTGAAAAGAAGAAAGAATGTAACGCTCGTGCTTTGTCTATCGTCGAAAGGCTCATCGAGCCCTGCGTCGACCGTACATGGATGCTCGACAATGTAAGTCAACTTTGACATAATTCAAATCCTTCAATAATTGTATTATTATTGCAAAACAATTTTCCGTTCCTCTGGCTGAGATCGTTCGTTTCCTCGGGCAAATGATTTTGTCGTTGCTGCAGCCAATCAGGTTCGAGGGATTTCAGTCGAATGCAAGTCGCTCGCTCCTGATTTGCTGAAGCAACTGCAGTAATGCTGCTGCAATGTTATTCATACTCGAAGTTCTTTTGCCATTGCAGTTGACTCACATCAATCAGTCACATTTTCAAGACGCCGTCGAAGAGCGAGCCATAACAAAATGTTGCGGCTACCCTCTCTGCGATGCTGCCATGACGAACATCCCGAGCAAACAATTTCACATTTCAACCAAGCAGAATAAAGTGTTCGACATAACTGACAGAAAGGTAAGTTACAGATTTGGTAGTCGGTCGATTTTCTCGGATTTATGCGATGAAGGTTTCGAATAATTACCATTTCCGAATTTCCAGAATTACTGTAGCAACCAGTGCTACAAGGCCGGCGTGTATTTGAAAGAGCAACTTTTCACCAGCCCTTTGTGGCTTCGAGATTGCGAGGACGTGGTGACTTACAAAACCTACGACCCGGCACCTTCGAGGTACCTATCATGATACCGTATTATGGTTTTGACAATCTCAACGGGGCTTGTAAGAGATGAAGTAAATGGGTGTGCCATGGTCGAGGATACGATCTGCCAATTGTCGGTCCGACCTTGCGGGAAGGTCACCACATCACTCCCCCTCCCAGCGCAATCGATGTCAGAGGTCGAGGGCGAGTGTTTTTGACTCAATGGCAGGGAGAGTAAACTCAGTGAGACCAGAAGGCACCTAATGTCAAAAACAGTTTTTTGACGTTTTCGACCCCATTTTGATACACAGAAAATTCTACCCATGTCACTAATATACTTAGCAGCATTTTTGAGGTTATGTTTACATCAGCGCCTAGGCAAGTGCTTTAAATGATTTTTCTCGTTTTCCAGCGGCATAACTGGCCAGGAAGTCGATCTCGGCCACCTGGTGCCGGCCAAAGTTGAAAACGACGAAACAATCGACAAGGAAGCTGCGGAAGTCGAAGAAACCCTAGAAACCGTGAAGAGCTCGCTGAACGATATCGGGGACGACTTCAGCGACTCCGAAGAGCCGTTCGAGGACGCTAGGGAGGAATTGGACGATATCGCTGATAAAATTAGAACGGCAACTTTACAATGCGACGAGGCGGACGATGTGTTTCATTTGTCGAGCAGTTCGTTACCCGATCAGCAAGGCGATAAAGGCGAGTGCGACAACAACGGGAACGAGACTTGTAATAACAGCCATCCCGGAAAGAAGAATCTCGACAAGAGAAAACCCAAAAATCAATCGAGTGCGGAAGAATCGCATAAGAAGAAGGTAAAGCCGAATCTGCCGGTAGGAATGAAGGTCGAGCAATTCGTCGCCGAATGGTTCACCGTCGATTCGCTGATGTTCATCTACGGCGAAGCGGCGGTGAAAGATAAATTCGCCAAATTCGGCTCCCCGCTCAACGAGGGGAAGAATTCAACGAAAATCCGGGACACTTACATGTACGAGAGGTATGTACTCATCGTGTATGCCCTATTCGTGTTACTATTAACTGTTACTGTTGTCTTTGAGGCTTTTCATCTCTTCTTCTGACCCAAAGGTACGAAGAGATCTGCAGACGACTCAATGTTCTCGAGATCAAAGATCGCGAAGCTCAAGCTCCGTCGAAACCCTTGCCGAACTACGACAAATTGAAAGCCGAAGCGAAAGAGCTCGAATTGAAGGTGCAAATAGCGTTACTGGCGATGCCCATACATTTTTCAAATCAATATCTTGAAATACCGCTGTTGGTATTTTATTGATATTTTCCCGATTATTGACGTCAATTTTGATATTTTAAATTATTGGCGAAATATCAGATTTTTTCACAAATATCGGTAGAATATGGATTTTTTACAAATATAGGAATAATATAGGTATTTTCACAAAATTTCACAAAAAAGGTATTTAGACTCAAGATCGATATTTTTACAAATACTGGCGCAATATCAATATTTTCACCAATAATGGCGCAATGTCGATATATTCACTAATATTGGCGCAAGATCAATATTTTCACCAATAATGGCGCAATGTCGGTATTTTCACAAATATTGGCGCTTCATCAATATTTTCACAAATATTGGCGCAATATCGGTATTTTCTCGAAATTTCACAAAATTACCTATTTGATATTGGCGCGATATCGATATTTCCACCAATAATGGCGCATTGTCGATAAATTCAATAATATTGGCGCAATATCAATATTTCCACCAATAATGGCGCAATGTTGGTATTTTTACTAATATTGGCGCAATATCAGTATTTTCACAAATATTGGCGCAATATCAATATTTTGACAAATATTGGCGCTATATCAATATTTTCGCAAATATTGCCTCAATATCGGTATTTTCTCAAAATTTCACAAAATAGGTACCTATTAAATATTGGCGCAATATCGATATTTTCACCGTAACGGCTCAACGTCGATTACTCACTAATATTGGCGCAATATCAATATTTCCACAAATAATGGCGCAATATCGATATTTTCACTAATATTGGTATTGTAGGTGCGATCTTTCTACAAGGGCGGCTCAGCTGTCAGTTTTGAGGTGCCCGAAGAAGAAACGAAAGAAGACGGTGACGATCTTCAGCCGATTTTGCCGCTCGTCGATCGCCACGCTATTCGTGCTACCCGTCGACGAATCGTCTTGAGCAAATTGAACAAAACGTGAGTTTTCAGGGATTTCCGCATGATTTTTCTTTTATTGGTGCGTTTCGCTCCTTTTTGGAGTGACCGCGATTCGAATTTTTTTCCCATCAATTTTCAGGCTTCCCGACATACTCAGCGCTTTGAACCTGAGCCAGTTCAGCCTCCGGCATGAAGTGCAAGAGCTCGTCTACACAATGTCGCTCAGCGCTACCAACATTGTCATGAAACCGGCGGAATGGAATCTTGTCGCCCTCATTCTCATACGAATGTAAGATTTTTCTTCATCAATTTATTGACCGTCAAAAATTACCCTTTTTCTTTTGAGAAGTTATTTTTAAAGTTGGTACCACTGGCGATAATCCGAGTTTGTGGCTTGGCTTTTAGACGGGAGTTTGGATTTTTCTGCAGCACTTCCAGAAATTCGAATGTATTGTATAAGTTGAAATTATTTCTAAAAAATGTTCTCATTGCAGAATGACCATTAAGGACGAAAGCTTGAAACAGGCCTTCCACTCTGATCTCACCAACCGCAGACTGGTTAACCTGCTGATGACGTTTAACCTCGACTTGAGCTATTTGGAACGACAAGTATTGAATATCAACGATGTTGAACTGATTGTACGCAATAGCGGGTAAATCCTGATTTGTACAGTATTTTAGCGTATCATATTTTAAGACCCGTTTTCATAATATTCGAATCTTTTTAGAAAAATAAACCGCAGGTGAAATAATTTTTTTGTACAACTCCTTGAAGTCAATTTAATTGAACTGAAATCTCTCTTTTGGGTCCTCGCCTTAGTTGTCAGCTTGTGCCGGTAAATTGTTGTTTAACCAATATCAGCCGTAGGACTTGGAATGTTTTTGTCATTCAGAGAAAAAACAATTTTTTATATTTTTTTATTTAAAACAAGAATATTTAGTTCCAAACAATTAATCACACAATCGAAATTGTTTTGCACGAGGGGCCTCGAGGACTCCCTTCACCAACATACAGGCGAGTTCACACTAGCCGAGCACCTACGAACAAACTGGAACAAACATTTTTCGGATCTAGTCACGAACGCGAGGAATTCGGCGCTTGACCACGGATTTGGTTCATAACCGGAAATTCGGTGGTCCGCGGGAAATTTTGTGCTTCTCGGCCAAATATTTCGCTTGCAGACGAGCATCTGTTGGCTCTTGCAAGCATTCGCGAGCATTCGTCGGTGATTTGCTGCGCATTCTTTGTTCCGCCAAACAGTTTTCGGTGAACGGTAAGTGAGAAATCGCCTCAGCACAATAAATCGTCTCAATACCGTAAGACAGGTAAATATTAACTATCCCTAATTCAAAAGGCACTTAGGTTCTTTGATCATTTCTCTGCACAATTGAAAACCGCATTCGGAAATCGTGTCAATGCTGAAATATCGACGAATGTCTTCAAATAGATCCCTTTGGAATAAGGCACACGTTAATACCATAAAGGTGGCCCCGTTGTGAAAGCCCGGGCGAATTTTTTCAAAAAATAAACATCTCAAAATTATCAGTTATCACAAGTTCAAAGGAAATCCGCTAGATCAGATGACGTCGAGTGTATTCAACTGTTTGTGACTCGGCTTCTTATCGATGACAGGAAGGGCCTCCAGTCTTACCGGTTTCCTCGTCGATGGATCTTGAACAATTGAATAAAATTGGAAAATTCATAAAAAAATATCATTTCGAGACAAAATTGAAAAAATAATAACGATGACTAATAGGTAGGTACCTGTTTTACCCATCCAACCATTGAGACTTGTCTGAGGTCCGCTCCACGAGTGATTGAGGAAAGGTGTCGGGTTCGCCTTCATGGAGGACATCGTATTTATGGCATTTAGTGAGCCTTGTAAATTCAACTTGTTGCCGTTCATGTAATCTGAAAAGATGAGTTGAAAAATGTTTTAAGGGCTTCAACAAGAAAATATCTAGCCTGCCAATGACACGTTCAACAGGAAACATCTAGAAATATTCCTTACTGTTGGCTCTCGCGACCTCTTGCTGCGCCTTCAGAAGGAGCTCAGCAGCTCTTTTGGGTTTGAAATAATTGCCGGCGAAATCCTCGCCCTCGCCTGGCTCGAGCTTCTGTGCACAGAGAAGTCAGACTCGATAAAATGTGGTATTGACCGTATAATTCGCGAAAGGGGTAAAATGGATGATTACCAGTGGAATAATTGAGTTCAGTCCTCTTGAAAACATCTCATACCGTCCCTCCCTAGTGAACGCCTACAACTATCCCCCTAAAAAACGCCTCCAAGTAGTCCCCTAGTAGGAGCACCGTACTAGCCCCCTAGCAGACGCCTCCAAACTTGTCCCCTAGTAGACGTCTCATAATGTCCCCCCTCCCATAGACGCCTCCAAATAGTCCACTAGTAGACGTCTCATATTCCCCCTGTAGACGGCTCCAAGAAGCTCCCTAATAGACGTCTCATAATGTCCCCCCTCCCATAGACGTCTCCAAATAGTCCCATAGTAGACGCCTCCAACTGCCCCCAGTAGACGCCTCCAAATAGTCCCCTAGTAGACGCCTCCAACTAGCCCCCCAGTAGACGCCTCCAAATAGTCCCCTAGTAGACGTCTCATATCCCCCCCCCCCATGTAGACGCCTTCAACTAGTCCCCCAGTAGAAGCTTCCAAATAGTCCCCAAGTAGACGCCTCCAAACTTGTCCCCGAGTAGACGTCTCATAATGTCCCCCCATAGACGCCTCCAAGTAGTCCCCTAGTAGACGTCTCATATTCCCCCTGTAGTCGCCTCCAAGTAGTCCACTAGTAGACCCCCCCCCAGTAGGCGTATCGAACCCCCCCTTCCCCTTAGTAGACTCCTTCTACTAATCCCCCAGTAGACGCCTCCAAATAGTCCCCTAGTAGACGTCTCATATTCCTCCTGTAGACGCCTCTAAGTAGTTCCCTAGTAGACGCCTCCAAGTAGTCCCCTTGTAGACGTCTCATATTCCCCCTGTAGTCGCCTCCAAGTAGTCCACTAGTAGACCCCCCCCCAGTAGGCGTATCGAACCCCCCTTCCCCCTAGTAGACTCCTTCTACTAATCCCCCAGTAGACGCCTCCAAATATTCCCCTAGTAGACGTCTCATATTCCCCCTGTAGACGCCTCCAACTAGCCCCCCAGTAGACGCCTCCAAATAGTCCCCTAGTAGACGTCTCATATTCCCCCGGTAGACGCCTCCAAGTAGTCCCCTATTAGACGCCCCCCCCCCCCCCCAGTAGACTTCTCGAACCCCCTTCCCCCTAGTAGACGTCTCAAACCCACCCCCTCATACTAGCCGCCCTCTAGCAGACGTCTCATATTTTCCCCCTGTAGACGCCTCCAACTCGCCCCCTAGTAGCCATCTCATTCTAGTCTCCCTACTAGAATAAATGATACTCAATACGAGCCGTATTAATGCCTAGTACATAGAGAAGTAGAGATATACCAATTACGAGCCGTATCAGAATTCTCCAAGTTGCTTTTATCAATAACATAGTCACACTTCATGGGCATGCATTATCTTTCGATCACAAAATAAAATAAGAAAAGTGTGCAGGTTTGTATTGAAAAATCATAAATAATGTTTTCATCATTACTACAAAAAACTATTAAGCATCCAAGGTGTTTCAAGACAAAGTGAGAAATATAAATGAAGCTGTTACATGCTGTTCGGACGGTTGTAGCGGAGCCATGTCACAAGTTGTCCCATCTCGTCCTATGCGCATGCGCAAAAATCACATAAAAATAGTAAAAATAACACGTTTTAAAACATTACTAAGAGTGCTTTTTGCGTGCTTTTTAGACATGTTTTTTTCAAAAAAAGATATTTTTTGTTTAAAAAATTTTTTATTTGTAAAACTAGCGCTGCAGGAATGACGGTTCGTTCTAATGGCTACCAAAACACCACGATGCATTCGGCCACCGCCACTAACCCTCACCCAACACCACCCGCTGATTGCGGGGAGAGTGAAAATTGGAATAATAAATTGGCAAAGGCTCCTCCTCGGGAAAACCAAAATGTGATGGTGCTCTACGGGGGTGAAACATCGAGATGAAAAGAGACGGACGGTTCACATGACAAGGAAATCGTTTCTCGAGTCATTCCTCTGCGAGGTACTTGCCTGAAGTCTACCGGGTGCCGTCTGTGAGGTATTTCTCCAGGCGATCCCTATTTCAAAAGACGTTTTTCAATTTGCAGTCTCTCTTTACAAGTGCATTCGATATTTTGGGTCAAAATACTATTTGTTTATTGATTTTAATGAGCGTTCAAAAAAAAGTGCGATCTCAATTTATCAAATTCTTCTCTACCAGCTAACATTTTGGACCCGAGTTTCACATTAGCAGGAAGTGAGAATCGAAAAATTATTTTCTACCCTAATAATCCATTTTCTCTAATTTCTAATGTCCCTAAAATTTTAAAAATTAGCCAAGATGCGTTCTGAGCGAGGTTGCTGGAGCCGCACGATACCCATCCTTCAAGACAGCCCAGTCTTGCGGGGTGTAGCATATTGTTTTACCTGCAAGATCCCCGTGGGAGAAAACAACCGTAGAAAATTTTGTCTCTAAAATAGCTGGTAATTTTTGATAATTTTTTTAAAAGAAAATTTCAGGTGTATTGGGGTTCTAATACAATTACGTTCAACAAAAGTGTGCGTCTGTAAATTTTTAATTTTAAAAGGTTTCGAGAAAACATTAATTCCCTTAATTTTTGTCGTTCCACATTGAAAAATGGCGTCCCAATATTGACTATATTTTTGCGGCGCTTTCACCATGCTTTGCCTCGTTAGAGGGGCAATACTTTTCGGTAAATACCTTCTTGATCCGAGGTTATCTCTAGACCGTACCTTGAGCCAAGGTCTTGGAGTATTGACCAAGTTCCTTGATCCAAGGTACTGTCTGACATAAATTGATCCAACGTAGTGGTAAAGGTTACTCCTAGGTCTATACCTTGATCCAAGGTTATGTCAAGACAGTACCTTGAGCCAAGTCAACGCCAACGTCTCGGCAGGTAGACAGTACCCTACTAGACCTACCCTAATACCCTACTAGACAGTACCATGATCCAAGGTAATTCCGGGGCGTACCTTGATAGTAGGCATTGGTCTAAACGATTCATGGTGTACCTTGATGGACCTCGGATCTAATAGTAATCCAAGGTATTAGTGTACCTTGGCTCAAGGTATTAGTGTACCTTGGTCCAAGGTATTAGTGTACCTTGGCCCAAGGTATTGGTATACCTTGGTTCAATGTACTCGTGTGGCTTGGATCAAGGCAATAATGTACCGTGATTCACGCATTGGCGTACCTTAATCCAAGGTGCAGTTGTACTACCTTGGTAAAGCCACTATTATACCTTGGTCCAATGTGTAGAGTAACTTGAGACAAGATATCTAACCTTGATTTTTGTATTCGAATTCTGATAACTGACACCAAGGTACATCTCGTTCAAGGTACCTACTCGATTATCAAGGTACAACAGCTTCCCCCGAAAAAAAGTTATCTTTTCTTGAAACTTACCCACGGCCGGTGGCAGTTTCGTGCGAAGGATGACAAAGTCGGGCAAAATCCAATTCTGAGATTCTTCGTCCCATTTCGCCTCGTTTCGCACAGCTTCCGTATTGCTACAATGTCAATAAAATTTGGTCATTACTTGTGAGTTCTCTTGTTGTTAGTAATGTTGTTGCTTAAATTTTATTGAAGAAGAAGACCGTCATAGTGCAGACGGAGAGCTTCGGGCTGCCGGGCTGGCAATCGGATTCTTGTATTTATGGTACCTGTAGTTCGAGGGTGACTTGAGGTTGGGTGCCATCTTGTCGATGATTTGCTGGTGCAGCTGCAGCTGTCGATCAAGCCGCCTTATGGTCTCGAGGTAGTCGGTCCGTTCCGTTTCGAATTCGCTTTGCAGATCCGCTATTTCTCTTTCTTGGGCCTTGATCTGCAAAAGGCATCAGTTTTGAGGAGCGAGGCCATAGTTGTGGCGGAGACAGGAGACCGGAGCTTTCCCGTGCCGGTCATGCGCATCGCTCACCTTTTGCTTGTATTTCTTCAGATGTTCACCCTTGGCTGTAAGCTGGTCGTGCATGTCGTCGTACACGCCGAGCAAAATGCTACTGTGCTCTTGATGCTCCTGTTTAGACAGGACCTCGGCCAGTGCTGCCAACCTTTTCTCAGCGGCTCGTTTCCTTCGAGCTCTTCGTTCCTTCAGCCCTTGGTCGTTGGCTCGTTCGCCGCCGACCAGGCTCCTTTGAAGTTTTACCAGCCTGAAACGCAATGGAGTAGAAATCCACGATTATTATTATGAAACATACCAGAACAGGCGTTTCAGGTGGAACGACTGGCCTACGCAGGTTTTGGTACTTACCGGGCCATAATCTCCTGCTGCGATGCTTTGTTGCTAGGTTCAGTCGACGGGTTTGAGCTGCGAAATGTACAATACACTTTTTTAGTTCTTCGCATAAAAAAGAGCACCAACTCTATGCAACTTGAGCAAAGCATTTACCTTTCTTCGGAATTATTGTTGGCCTTGTTGATAATGTTGCTGCTCGCAATGCTTTCGGCTTTTGGCTCGAGGCAACTGCCTGTAGCTGATGCGATTACTGTCAGTGGCGCCTGTTTGAACACAGACTGTGTGAAAAATATCATTAGCTTCCTGCGAGTTCTACAGCATCATCAAGTGAGAATCGTTTGAACGGCTCAACCCGCTACCGCCGAGTCTGAAGCCGCCTTGTGCTGCACTCAGCCGGGCGGTGATTGAGCCGTTCTTCGGATACAGTATTTAGGTATTCTGGGTTCAGAGGATTAAAGACAGAAATGAACCTAGCTCAGGTTAAATGCTCACGGCCCTTCCAGCCACAGATATTCGGCTTCGAAAAATAACTGACCATCAAGCCAGATGCTCGTACCTGTTTATCAATATTCTGGAGCTGCTGTTCGTATTGCAACTTGAGGTTGAGAAGCTCATCCTGAGCTTGACTCTTGGTCGAATTGATTTCGTTAAATTGAGCTTTCAGCGCCATCATCTCTTTTTCGTACTCCTTCCGTATCTTTTCCCGCTCTTGTTGGAGAATCACTTCGTCGACTGTAACCAAACCATCATCACAATCTAAGGAATCGTCCAAAAACATAGGAATCTCTAAGAACGGTTCAAGACTGAAGAACAGTTTTGTCACTTTTCGCAATTACTCAGTGCCTTACCCACTGCAGACATTTTGGGTTTGGTGAGCATTTCTTTCAATTGTTCGATCTCCTCCTGGTACTTCCGGAGCATCGCGTCTTTGGGATCCTCGTTGACGTGAGGCTGATTCTTGATGTTCTTCGCTCTGTTCGCGTAGCGGAGCGTCGACAGAGTTTCGTCGTAGTTGTTGTCAGCCGGCGAAAGGCAGGCCAGCATTAGTGTTTTCGTGTTACCTCCAAGCGAGTCCTTTGAAAATAATGGTTTACGTTTAAAAATCGTTCAGGTGCAGTACGGCATGGAGACGCGGCTTCTACGTCCAGCACATGTCCCTGGGTCCAGCATAGCGTCCGGAAGCGCGCTGCTCCTTGAATATACGGACCAGTTCGAGAGGTCTGCCACCGGGTCAAAAGAAGACCCTTGGCAATTCCAGGGACGTGCCCAGACTCAGATGCTGTACCTTCATGCCGAATCGCGTTTTCAAGAGGCATCATAGAAAAATTCATCTCCCAAGACTCACTTGGAGAAGTCTTGTAAGTTTCGAATCCCGGTATGGAATATGTTTGGCTTTTCCATCCACCAGCGCGGATATGACGTTCCCAAGAGCTGACAGAGATAAATTGATTTTGCTCGCTTCTTTCAGTCTTTCTCCCATAGCTCCTGCCGGGGTAAGCAGTAATTTTTTAGAACATGTTCGTTAGGCCGTTCCAGGATTTCAGCCAGTACTTCAAGGACATACCTGTTTTGGCTTGCCGTTCGCTCCCTGCAAGGTCGACAAGGCTGAGTTTACCGCGTCGGATGGCTCGACTCGACGAATCGCCATCCGTGGACATCATTTCAACGGAAATGCTGAAAATCGAGTGACTCCGAGACGAGTCGGCGTTCATGAGCGTAGCGCCGACCGAACGATTCGCCCAGCCTTTGCCCATCAGAGTTTCGCAATCGGCGACCGATCCGACCGCATGCCATGTCAAATCTGTAGAAGCGTTAACCATTAGAATGGAAGTAAAATGCCAATTCGCATGGCACAATGCTCAATACAGTTACAGCGGTAGCGCAAGAAATTTCCTTCAATCGAAAAGTGTTTACCTTGCACGTATACTCCCTTATCCGGGATCTCTTTCAGCTCGAGCTTCTGCTTCACATCCGGCCCCAGAAGGTCGCGAATTTCCTCGTTGTAAATCTCGAGGTAGGATGCGAGCACGAGAAATTTGACGTCGGTTGCGACGGATATCGCTTCGAAAATGTGCTCGAAAGCGCGGGGGATAATGCCGCGCTGGGATGCCGGGTCCGGCACGCCTTGCATGGAGAAGCTCTTGCCGCATCCCGTTTGGCCGTAGGCGAACACCGTACTGTTGTAACCTTCGAGCACACCCTGGAAAAATTCGACAACCAAAAATCAGCTTGCCGTTCGAGGGATGCTTCAGCGGGTTCTGCAAGAGTACGCTTGAGGCATATGGGGTGGAATGACTGATACTGCTGAACTTATTGATGGGATTGGGCATAGAATGATCTTGATTCCAAGCCTCCATTCGAAGCTTTGGATCTTTTGGACTCAAGGAGAAGAAGAGCTTGAAGATCCTATAGGAATTGAGGACTGTCGATCTTCAAGCTCTTCTTCTCCTTGAGTCCAAAAGATCCAAAGCTTCGAATGCAAGACAATTGGGGTAATTCCATCAAAACTGTCAAGCCAGCTATAGTTTTGGTGGAATTACTCCAATTTGTCTTGCAATCAATTGATCCCGGTTTCTAATTCTAACCTCGATAAGAGGATAGGCGCTTTCATTGTAGATTTGCTCGGTCGTCGAGCCTTCTCCGTATACGCCGTCGAAGGTGAACGATTTCGGCGGCGCTGTGCTATCCGAAGGGTTCAGCAAACAGCAGGAACACCTGTCTGAGTCCATAACCACGACACCCTGCAACATAAGAAGCGTCTATCAAAAACGAGCTGGCCAAAAATTATGTTTTCTTCATCAGGGCTTGAAGACAGGTCTATTTAGTCACATTATGACCACTGTCTGATTTAAGGGGGATGACGTCCATGATTCTGGTTCTGTTGCGAAATTGTGAAGAGAATAATTGAATATTATTATTTAGCATCGACGCACGGCAAACAAAAATGTAGGTACCTACCCAGCATTGTTTTCATTATTCTGAGTGGTTTTTTCGCTTTTCTCAGCGCCTCAAAATGCATATCTCAAGAATAAAAACTAGGTATTTGGGTCGATCCTCGTATTTTTTCAACGACGACAGGTGCAAGATGCACAATGCACGTGAAAAATGTAACTGACGTCGTCAATGTTGCAGTGCCGTGCAGACAAGGCGTTGCTTCTTAAGGCCGACATTGACCCAACTGGGGTTGGCCCTTTTTACGAGGCCACCTCACGAGGGCCTCTAAATGAGGTCTTTCTCAATGTTGGACTCAAACCACTGAATAGAGTCGAGTCAAATCGATAGCTGGTGTCGGAGCGGCACTAATGACTCGCTATGGACACCATATGGGTTCGACAGTTGTAATAAAAATTCGAATGATTTCACGTTGCAGCGAAACCTAAAGGTTCAATGACCAGGCGATCGACCCTCAATCGATTCGGCAACTGCGGTGATTTTGAAAATTGGGGCCGTAAAAATTGCATACCTTGCATTTCAGTGTCTTTTCTCTGCTGTTCATAGGCCGACATCTTACAATGACCTTGACGCTTTCAGCCATATCAAGTAGATAACTGTATTGTCATTATAATACGCCAGATCGATCTGAAAAACACAAAAATCGAAATTCGATTAACTTTTGGCTGACGTAAATTAGCAGTAGCGTAAACAGTTGGCATGAATTTAAAGGCAAACAAATTGAGGAAAATTCATTATCAACAAAAATGTGAAAAAAGAGCAAAAAACGCTGATAGCCAAAGTTCCGGAAATGGTAGCAGGGCAAGTTTTGAAAAAATCAACAATAATAATTGTTTGAGTAAAAATTCATAATTGAAATTTTCGACTGAAAAAGTCCATAAACCAATAAGTTTGAGAAATGGTTCATATGTTAACATTTTATTATAATTTATATTTTATATTATAACATATACCTAAACCATTTCTCAAACTTTTCGGTTTATGGACTTTCAGTCAAAAATTTCAATGATGAATTTTTACTCAAACAATTCAATAATTATTGTTGATTTTTTCAAAACTTGTCCTGCTACCATTTCCGAAACTTCGGTTAGCAGCGTTTCTGGCTCTTTTCATTCACACTTTTGTTATTTCATATTATGAAAAAAAACCTTTCGTTTCAAAATGGTAGCAGAACACTAGGTATAGGTAATCCGAAAAAATGTGTCGATAGAAATAAAAAAAAAAAAATGTTATAGAAAGATTTTTTATTGAAATATTTGATTAAAAAAGTTCTCTAGGTCCTAGTCCTAGGTACCTACCTAAAAATCTCTGAAAAATGAATTTTTTCTGGGTATCCAAGAATGAATCTAAAAAGTCCAACGCCCTGAAATGGTAGCAGAGCATGAAATCTTATTTCTAGAAATGCAATTTTTCTTGTTATCCATTATGAAGGGGATCGAATGACAAGCTCTAATATTGAAGGCCTATGATTTGGAAATCGAGGGAGTGTGAACCTAAACATCGAAGTAGAGGGCTGATGATACTTAACAATAAATGGGGTGGGTAGTAAATAATAAGAATTATTCTTCGTCACATTGATGAGATCACAAAAACTATGCTTCAAGTAATGTAATGATCGATTTCCAACCAAAATCCTATCAGGTGTGATGTTTTAAAGGTCATCGTTTATTTATCGGTGCTGGCCGAATGGAAATATTGACTACGCAGGTGTAACAAAACGCCAATAATCTACCGATAACGACGCTCGCGAAGGTCAAGGCTCTTACGCCAATTCTGACCCAAGTTGGGGGTTATTCTAATCGTCTGTCCTCCAAATATTCACCATTTTTCCAATACCTTAAAAAGCAAGGGGCTTAGATTCCACGGTACTATACCTTCATATTTTTGACCATTTTCGTGGCCTCTAGGATCCTAATTTTTGTAAATAAATGAAAAAAAAAGATAAAATGAGCTGTTTGTACCGCATTACCCTTAAAATCACCCCGTTTCTTAGCCAAGCAGGAGTATTGAATCGAATTACATTCATGTCTAACTGCAACTTTTTCATAAAAGGCAGTTGGTAGAGCGAATTTAAATACTTCAAAATGTAAGGCATTTTATCAAACATAACTAAATTTAAAAAAAATTAAAAAATAAATAATAAATTGATATTGCTTCAGGTTATGCAAAGTCAACGCGAAAATTGAAAATCAAGATCGCTAATCTTTCCTGTGTACGGATCAAATTGCCAATCAGGAACCCCCCCACCGATCAAACAGATCAATCCTCGCCAAAACGGGCTAATGTTGGCTGAGTTCGCCATGCGAGTTGACGATGATGACCCTTTGAAACGAGCGATCGCCTGAGTCGACGCGTCGCCAAGCAACCGCACAGCCAAAACAGAGACTTTGACCTTCGCTGAAGGCGCGTCATTTTTCGCCTGTAATCCTCAGCAAGCTGAGTCAACGGCAGTTCAAAACAAGCCGATTAAATATGCATTTAGGGCCCAGGGAAAAAAATTTTTCCGACAGCGAAAAAATAAGAGACGTTCGGAACAATTGAAGAAATTCGAAAAATCTAGGAATCGGGAAAACTCAAAAATATTTCAAATCGGTATTAATGCCTATAAATAATTTCTGCTTACAAAAACTGCTGATTTTCCAATTTAGTAAACCATTTTCCAAATAGCTAATTTTTCAATTTAAACCGAAATATCTGGTTTTATGACTACTTTCCTGCCCCTAAGTGAGATTATTTTGACAATAACGACACCCTTCTCACAGCAATACTTCCTGAACCGATAAGACAATTTTGACGTTTTTATTCTCAAAATGTAGATTTTCTCACGAACAACAATTTTGTGTCAATAGACTGCGAGCAAAAACTCAATAGCCGCCGAGTTATTTATGGTCCAGGATTTTTTGATCACTAATAACGGGTTTTAACACATCTGCTCCGTATCAAATAAAAGCAACGTGATATTTGGACTCGAAATTTGTGAGAACCCATGAAAAACCTTCTCAAAAAAGATTCATAATTATTATGAATTTTATTCATATTTTTACCTATATTACACGAATGAATAGGCATATTGAAAATTTTCCAAACCGGAATTTCTCCGACCGTATTGCCTTAAAAAAAATTGGAATTTTTATTAGAAAATACTCATTTTATGTAGAAAAATTCTCAATTTGATTTGAAAAATTCTCGAATTGTTTTGGGACATTCCAATAAATATATGATAATTAATCTAATGTATATTAATGTATCTATATTAATGTATATATAGTATATAATAATTATACAGTAGTAATTATTATATCCTTCTATTAATAGATTAATTAATCTATCATCTATATTTATTATCATATTCGCTCATACAATATTCAAAACTGAGCTTTTGGATTCCTATACCTACCAGGTTTTGTGCTCGCATAAACCTCGGTTTCAATTGACCGAAATTATGTTTTGAAAAACCATCGAAAAGCTATGGCTCGTTTTCCCCTGTGGTAAACTTTGATTGTAAAGCGAGGGAATTTTCTCATTGTTTCGATAGCTCATTGTACCTTCATTTTATAGGTGTTTTGAGTTTTTTTTTTAAATCTTTAGTTATCCTCCAAATCAGTCAAAATATCACCACTCGAGCTTCCAAAGGGCCAATCTGCTATCTTATCCGAGGCAGATTGGCCCTTTGGCCGCTCTGGTGTCGATACAATTAATTTTGCCCCAAATTTCACGTGAAAACCTACGTAATATGTATTATTATAGTGAGTGCTCCAAGTACCGCTGGTTTTCTATTCAAACGCCTCGAAATTTCTGGCGCCTAAATATTTCAGATACTGAGTACGTTCACCCATAAGATGTTCAACGTTGTCGAGGACACCGGCCATTAATATTGGAGATATCCGCCACAATACGACTGGTACGAACCTCCATAAAACTTGGGCCATGCATCATCCATAAGAATCGACTTTCGTAATGCCCGTCTATTCATGAAGGTCAAATGTCACCGGTCAACTGAATTCTGAATAGTTGAAAAGGGCCGCGTTCATGGAAGGTTTTGACGGATTTCCCTTTGAACCCGGAACTGCGATTAGTAGAGTAAACTTTGTTTTGCGGGTAGGAAAAAGGAACGAAATGAGAACAGAGGACCTAGGTGATAATACATAGTGAATAAATTCGTTTATTTTACCCTCGCGACTCTTCTTTTCCTATATTCTCGATTATATAAAGATATATTACTAATATATAACCAGAATATTGATCCAATCAGGTTGTAAATTATATATCCTATAAATTCTTTTTATTATGTACGATATCTATTTTTCATTATTTCTTTTTCTCTTTCTCTATTATTTTTCTTTTTTTTCTATTTTTTTTATATCTATGATTTTATTATTTATGATATATTTTTCTTATTATATATTATTTTTTCCATCTTTTGATTGTAGGAGTGACAAAATTTCTCAAAATACGATCGACTTGGTCCAAAATTTCATCCATGAGCTGAAGAAGGTACCTAGGTACTGTGTATTGTTTTCATGCCGCCGTTTTCACTTCCAAATTTACGAAGTAATTGTCCTAAAAATTGAAAATCGGTTCAGAAAAAATTTTTACTATTGCACTTTTACTCCTGGGCAGGTTTCTGGAGTTATTTACGAAAATGGCCGTAGCTCTCTCAAATCTTAATCTTTTTTCAAATTTCTTGAACTGGTATGTTTGTCTCACAATAGGTTCTGTCACTCTGTTTAACCAGAATTTGAATTACTCGCAAAACTTACTCCGATGTATAAGCACTTTTAATTTTTTCTATCTTATTTGTTTCTGGCCACAAAATTGAACTGATTTGAGCGTTCTTGGTTTTAAAATCTTTTTATTACCTTGCAGAATACGTGAATATTTTTTATATCCCAGTAACCCGACATACTCGTGTTTTAAATAACAAATAAGGCCTGTTTTAAAATTTGCAAAGCTTTTTTTGACATTTTTTATCATTGTAACTCCCTAATTAGTCAAAATCAAATTGCTTTCGTTCAAAAATGTAATTATATAATATTGTGTGTTATGTATGTTAGCTTTTTTATTTATTATCATTGCAAAAGAGGTTAACAACAAGTAATACGTACGATTAGTCGAATTTATCTGCTTCATCCGCTATCGAGTGGAGTCATCGGGCAAAAATACGATTCCATGATTGCCGAATAAAAAACACTCGTCCATTAGCGCCTCATTTTTGCAATTCGGGCCTGCGTGCGGGTAAATAGGTATGACACAGAGATAACGCGCCGTTAGCAGCTCGGGGCGGACTGAACTGAATTTGTGGCTAGGCGAACTTCGTCCACTTGTGGCTTGACGGATAGAGGGGGGTTGAACTTCTCGTTCACATTGTGCGGATTTTGAAAAAATTCACGCGATGCCATCATTTTGTAATACTTCAAAAACGATATCCACATGAAAATGGTACTTAGGTACCTATATCAAATTTAAACGTTTTCTGATTTTGGGAAAAATGTAATCATCACACATTGGAATCGTAAAAAAAAACTTCTTTTCTTGAAAACGAAATTTAGAATGTTGCATATTTCAATTCTTCAGCAGTAAAAAAACTTTTTTGTTGCATGTTTAATGCCTTTTGGTCAGGACTTACCCACATCAGTGGTCAATTATAGGTAATGGGCTTTTCTAAAATTTCCCACAGTATGGCCAAAAGGATAATAGGATAATCCTCTGAAATTAACGGACCCACCAATTCTAGTGTCGCTACATGGAATTTTCGATAATTCGATAGTCGAACAGATCCTCGATAAGCCGGATGCTCCATTAGCTCGATTACCCAATTACAATTCGCGAAAGTTAATACATTCGAGTAGTCGAGTTGTCGAGCATCTGTAGCTGAGTATGCAGAAAAGTTATGCGACATTTTTTACCCCCATCAAACATTACCCCTATCGAAATTTTTGTTTGTGAAGTTGACGTCGTCACAAAAATTTGACCGGCAATAGCACTTTTGTGTTCGGAGTTTGAAAAAAGATTTTTTCCCGGCGTTTTTTCTCTTTTTGTCTTGAAACAACTCAATTTTCGCGGTGTTTAATTTTTCTTGGATTATTTATAACTCATTTTTTCGTGTTTGTGGATTGGCGTAAAAAATGTCGCACTATTAGGTACCCAGGTATTATATCACGTGATTAGCTGTAAGCATCGGCTCGTACATCGCAGGCGTTCAGATCCATCGATGCATAGCCCAGTCGGCGATACATAAATCTGAATATTATCAGCATTCTCTGAGAGCAATTCGAAAATCATGCTCAGCGAACAGTACATGAATCCGAAAAGGACACGGCCGACGTATCCTGCCAAACGTGCATTTGTGCCTGTCTCAAATTTGGCCTTGGCTGCAGCGAAATTCGCTCATCCTCCTGCGAACCATCCGAATGATGAAAAATCGGTAGGGGAATTTTTTGCTTGACGCAAAATACCCTTGAAATACATTTTTTGGCCAAGATTACCATACCTGGTTGGGTTTTGATGAGCCATCAAATTTCAATTGGAGGTAGTAGGTGTGAGCTAATACAACTTGATACGACTTAGTTGTAGTCACTCGATCAGGGTCATACAGAAACACGTCGTCGAAGGAGACGACTCGTATGACCCTAGCCCTGATCGCGTGACTACAACATACTAATACGGGCCGATCATTCATCATCGATTGGGTTGCGAATTTTTTTTTTAATCTGTATTTGTGACTGTAGTATGTGAAATTTAATAGTGTGATTTGAGATACCTAAAGCAGGTAGTACCTGCCAGGTACTATTATAATACAACACACCATAATAATATAACTGAAATAATAATGCAACTATAATAATGTCGCACCTCGAGAATGAAAGGGGCACAACTTCAAGGCATTTCAAATTAGAGTTGTGTCCCTTTCATTCTCGAGGTGCGATGTGAATAACATACATGTAAAACATATACGCCATATTATGACGTATACATGTAATGTACATAATATACAATAATATATATAATGTACTATAATAATGTAACTATACAGTAATATTACTATGTAGTAATATAACACATTAATTTCAATTTCCTGATACACGATACTTCAAATTCTTGATTGAGCATAAAAATGTTGATCTAATTTTTGATAGAATAATTTTGACACAAACATTTCATTTTTCTAATACACAAACGTAGGAAAAAACATTATTTTATTTTAATATTTGAAAAAATTATGGGAAAAATCAATTTTTGCATTTTTGCATCATTTTTGTATCACCCTGAGGGGGGGGGGGTCGTCAGTGGTCAAGTGTAGTGAAAAAGATAGAAAAATATATGCTATATATAAACAATTTTAAAAAGCAAACAAAAAAAATATAAAAAATTGTAAAATTGTTCATATATAGCATATATTTTTCCATCTTTTTTCTACACTTGACCACTGATGACCCCCCCCCCCTCAGGGTGATGGTACTTGTAAGATAACGGTGCCCCTGTGTGGGAATACCATCATAAAAAAAATGTCGCTCCCTGAAGAGGCCCAGTGGGGCGAAAGCGCTAGCAGAATAAAGCAATATGAGAGTACGATGGGCTACTGCTCTCTCCCTCACCTCAACAATAATCCGTCACCATCGACCAATGACAGATATTAATTATAATTGTTATTTTCAACTTTCGCTAGTCGAAGGATGACGAAGAGCATTGGGGTATGCTTCGAATCTACTGCAAGGAAACAACTCTTCACGGGTGGAAATATTTCGTCAAACCCAGACGGCCTAAATGGGAAAGGTGAGATTTTCGCTGATTTCCGGCTCGTTTGGTGCCGAATTTGGGGGTAAATGCTGAGAGATTCCGACGATTTTCTATGGAGATCTCTTCTACCAATTATCAAATGAACAGTCATAATCATTTCCGCTGCAGGATTTACTGGCTTGTCGTCATCCTCATCCTCTACTCTCTGCTGAGTAAATTGATGTGGGAACAGCTGATCGATTTCTCAAGGAGACCCGTCCTCATCAGTTTTGAGCCGGAACCGACTTCGATTTCCAGTTTGCCGTTTCCTGCCGTAACCCTCTGCCCTGACATGCAAGTCAGGAAGTCGTACTTCAATATATCTCAATTCACCGACCCTAGCCTCAATCTCACAGATGAGGAGTTGAGTTTTTTGAATTATGAAAAATAAACATTCAGCTTATAACATTTCCAACAATAAGATGACCGTTATTAACAATTCAAATACGAGTCACTTAGATGTTCTCACTCCACAATATTCCAGATCCCGCCATCTGTACTTGTCATTGTTCATCTGCTCCTTAACTATGGACGATGTTATGCCGCCCGTGTTTGATTTTACTCCGGAGCTGCTCTACAACTTCGGCAAGGTAAGTTGGTTGTCCATTGACGAAAACGGGAAAATAATAAAAAAAAAACCTTGTAACATATTTTTCAGGCCCACGCCAGTTACAGCCAGTGCCGAGATTTCGTAGTATCAGCTAAATACGGCCTCGGCGAATTGGAAGATCCCTGCTGGTATTTTCAAACGACTTATTCCGAATTCGGAATTTGTTTCTCGTTCAACTTCCTTCCCGCCGATCAGCTGTTGCGTCCGACCATTGACACCGATACGTAAGAAAAAACGCTGCTAAGTAGATTAGTGACATGTTTACATTATTTTTCGATTTTTCCTTTTTCTACGCACGCGTTCTTGAAAACGTATCAGACCGATCCCCACCCCATCACACGTACAGACAAGTAGGGGTTTCTGAGGGTACGGCGCAACTTTCGGGAAAAAGGTTAGGTAAACAATCCCGTTTTTGAGGGAAAAAGGGGAAAAATTAGGGAAATTTCGGATAGGTTGTTTTTGTTGGATAGGTAGAGAAATGATGCCATCTTTGTTTAAAGTATGGTGGTAAAGTTTCTCCGTAGAAAACCAGTGAATATGGAATATCCCGGTGGTTGGACGAAGACATGGTGCGTAAACTTGCAATGCGAGAACAAGTCTTAAACTGACAAGTTTACCATTCTTACACGTTAATTTATAACAACCAATTAAGTAGAAATAATGATTCGTTCATGACGATTAGCTCGCTCATTTTCGTGCACCGGGATAATCCAAATTCACTGGTTTTCGACGGGGAAAATTTACCACATACGTTGACTAAAGACAGCATCATTTCTCTACCTATCCAAAATTTCCCTAATTTTTCCTCGTTTTCCCTCAAAAACGGGATTGCTTACCTAACTTTGCAGAAACCTTGCAGAAGTTGCAGAAACTGTTGCCGTACCCTCAGAAAACCCCTACTCAGACACACAGGCCCTATTCTCCAATTGGCTGATCCTATGGATATCTTCATTTTGGCGCATCTGCATCAATGTTCAATCTGTAGAACCTTGTTTCTCGGAAAAATCGCCATTGAATTTGCATGCTCAAGCCCGTATCACAGGTCAACATTTTGGTAATTTTTACCTGCAAATTCATCGATAATTTTTCCTTGAAATATGGTTCCATAGATGAATAATAACGAACATTGATGCAGGTGCGTCGAAGTGAACATATCCATAGGATCAAAGAATAAAGTCTGTGTCTGTCCATGGGATGGGGAGGGGAACGGTCTGACGTGTTATACGGGCTTGAATCGCCTAAGAATCAGTCTGTACAGACGGTCCGTAGGATGAGGAGGGGAACGATCTGACGTATGATTTCGACAGTATCCAGCTTGCGCCCTCAATCGATCATGTTTACAGGTACTCCGGACACATCAAGTCGCGAGGCTTCGCCAAAGAAGTCATCTGGACTGTAGACGGCGGGTACGAGCCAGGCAAAAAAGAATTCCAGCCGACGAAAAAAGGCAACTCCCCAATCGCAGCATCTGACGAGTCCGTCAGCTTGGGGCTCGAATTTTCGCTGCAAGTGCCTACTCATCTGTTCGATCCTCTGTGCTTGGGAGGAAGGGGTTTTCATGCAAGTACCTGAGTGCCTTTGAAACTTGATTATCTTTTGAATATTGTAAACGTACCATGTGATTGGTCGGGGTGGCGAAGAGTCGGACCGAAATGTGCAACCCATGTGACACCAGTTTTTGAATAATTATGGATGGACTTTTTGATCAGAAATAACAACATCGACGCCAGCAATCTTAACTCCGCTGGAACAACCCTTGGGGGGGAGGTCAAACGTGGGAGAGATCGAAAATCTGAAAGTACGATAAACACTACATAGGTACCCGTAATGACTTTCTCTGTACCCAATTACGCTAACAATTACACAAAACGTCCTGGCGATTTTGACCGTACCCCTCAAATTGACCATGTTGACTGAAAGCTCGAAAAAATGCCAAATCCCATGTTTTTAGTCAATACCTAAAAATTCATGCCAAAAAACCCGAAGTCAAATCCATAATTTTTTTAAATTTATCCTGGGCTCTTTTTTAAAATGGACATTCGTGTTCTCGACCCTCTGAAACGTAAACGGTGAACAATGACATTATTTTTGGAAATAATGTACCAAAATCGAGATTTTGCAAACGTCTGCCGTACACTGCCTTACAGATAAGATGTGGCAGAGTGGATGTTTTTTCAGCAGAGCCTCATGCTGCCTTGGAGAGGTTGACGTTTTTGAGTACTCAAATTTTGAGTCACTTTTTTGACTTGGTCACTACGGAGCTGGACAGGCAGACGTGCATTCTTACAAACCCACAATGGACCAAATATGACAATTTTATTAACCCCCAATTTTATTGACAAAATTTGTCACTGAATATTTTGTTAATACCATTGTATGCAATTAATACCATTTAATTTGGTCACCCTATCAGCTGGTGACTCATCATTTCATCAGTTTGCAGCAGGTCAGTGCGTACGTATAATTTTAAAATGGAAACTGCCACTATTTCAGGGCTACATTCACAATCCAGCGCATATCCCGACAACCGGTCAACAGTATTTCTATTTGGCATCCTCCGAAGAAATCGACGTCGAGGTTACGCCGGAGGTTTCGACTATCAGCAGCGAATTGCTGTCGTGGACGCCCCAATCGAGGCAATGCTACATGCATAATGAGCGCAAACTGGCGTTTTTTTCGTTTTACACTCAAAGGAACTGTCAAATCGAATGCGAATCCAATTTCACTTTGGAGGTGTGCGACTGCATCATCCACTATCGCCCACGTAAGTATAATAATTGTGTCTACCTACGAATTTTTTTTTAAATTTCCATAAAAATTGGTCAGGGCTGAAGAAGCGAGCAAGTGGGTGTAGATTTTAGACTTGAATATGCTTGAAATTTCAACAATTCGATGGGTTTTCAAGTTTTAAAACGATATTTTCAAAGATTCTCCGGCATTTTTCTATTATTTCAGGACATCACAATATTCCAGTTTGCGGTCCCAAGTTCTGGTTCTGCTTGGCCGAAAATTCTGGTGAGCAATCCAAGATCTATCAGTCATGCACACATCATAACGATCATGATAATGTAAACATGAGCAAGGACATGAACATCAACCGCCCTCACTCCATTATATTTACTTCCATATTTACGAAGTGGATACGCATTTGCGAAGGTGAGTACACAATTGAACTATCCATCACTTTCAGAGCTTACCGATACTTTGGACTGCAAGTGTTTGCCGTCCTGCTCTGACATTTCCTACCTCGCCTCATTCACCAAACTCAAAAAGAGATCGGCTGAGAAGGCAAATGCATCGTCAGATGGGTAAATTTAAATAAAAATCTTTGCCCCACTGCATCCGCCTGCAAATCCTGTTTGTTACGATATTAAATATCGGTTTGGATAAAATAAAATATGTGCCTATTATTTTTGGTATCGATATTTATCATACTTAGTTGCCATTTTTGGTCGGTTGGTACCTATCAGTATTTTTCCGATACGCCCACTCGCCTCCAAATGACGGCCTGCCTCATTACCTCGCCCTTTTTCAGGCTGTTGACCATGGATTTGAAAGTTTCATTTTACAGTAAATTCGTCCAAGGGATCAGGAGGTCCAGTCCGAAGCAGTTCACGGATATGGTCGGTAAGTAAATCTACAAATTTAGAACGTTCGAAGCCTGAAAGCGAATGAAATTATAGTCAATCTATTCCATCAACGCGGTAATGAGGAATTGTTTCAATATTTCAGCCGACGTCGGCGGTCTTCTGGGACTGTTCACCGGATTCGGCATTCTGAGCTTAATAGAAATTGTTTACTTCCTGTTTCTGAAACAAAGGAAAAAACCAAACCCCTCCGATCTCTCAGTAACGCGAGATATCTGGGCTAATTATCATCCTTGAATGGCTTGCACCGTAATACCGTGTTTGACTTGCAATTTCACGTTACATCTCATTCCTTCGTAGAAGTTCACGATTTTATAATGTATACAGAGCGATGTAAGCCGTAATTATAAAAATGTGCACGAAACATCAGTTTTACCCACTCCTAAAACATTACACACCAAAAAGCAGGTCAGTATTTACCGAAATGCGTTTTCCTCGAACAACTAATTTGCAAAATACAAACATCGCATCTGCAGTTCCGAGCCTTTACACGGACGCCCTCGTTTAAAAAGTCGGTATCAAGGGTGGGGATGCATCTGATAGAGAATTATAGAGAATTTAACACCCGACATTTTCTTCTGCATCAAGTTTTTGCCTTGCATAGGTGCTTAGGCTCTAAAACCAAGAAAACTGCGAAAAAACCCGATTTTATCCTTATCACTCCCCCAAAATTGACACTTTTGACCAAAATCTTGAACAAACGCCAAATTTTATGTTTCTCAGTCAAAATCTAAAGATTCGCGCCAAAAAAAACCCCGAAGTCAAATCCATCATTTTTTTGACATTTTTCCTAGGCTCATACCTTGGATTTTCCAGCTGGAATCGGGGTTTTCCATTTTTCTCAGTCCTGGAGAGTCGTAGAAAACTCACATTTTTTTGTGTCATGTACCTACCCAAAACCTACTAAAAAATATTTTTTTAAAGGGTCAAAAAAATATTTTTCTAACGTCAAAAATTAGCCTTTAAACCAGCTTTCAAACACTGAAATCGAACCAATTGTGACTTACAGGGAGTGAAAACGGTGTAGAAACCTTCAAGGAATCCAACAAGCTCAAAAAATTCAAAATCGGTTCAGTAGGACTCCCCCAAATCGGCAAAAACGTGGAAAAGGAGAAATCGCATTCGAGCCCAATTTGAATGGCTTGCACCGTAATACCGTGTTTGACTCGCATTTTCACGTTACATCTCATTCCTTCGTAGAAGTTCACAATTTTATAGTGTATAGAGCGATGTACCTAAGCCGTAATAATAAAAATGTGCTGAAAACATCAGTTGTACCCACTCCTAAAACCTTACACACCAATCAGCAGGTCAGTATTTACCGAAATGCGTTTTCCTCGAACATCCAATTTGCAAATTACAAACATGAAGCCGATAACGACGATAGAACACGACATTGCGGGTACGCGAGTGACCTGGACGCCGATCGTATATAGATAGCTCAATTGAATCATCAACTGTAAGTGTATAATTGGTATAGTAATGTTCTCTTATGCCCTACCAATTGGTGAAGCTCCGTCGTAGGTATCGAAAATCGCCAATTTGGTTTTTTCCTCTCGCCCAAAATGTATCCTAGAGAACTCGACAACCCGATTCGGGTGCGCCCGATGTATCCACCGGAATACATACAGCCGCAATACGTTCCGAAAAACAACGGGTACAAAAATACATCCAGAACGGTAAACAATTATCGGAATAGGGTATCGATTAACCGTCAATTTGAAAATATTGCACCGAAATTGAAGACGGGGGAGATTTTGAAAAGAGCCATCCCAAAAGTCCGAAAAGAGCCAAAGCTCAAAACAGTTGTCAGTCAACATTGAGGTTGAAGAGCAGATAATGCCTGTGTTTCGGCTCTTTTCACAGCTGCCCGATGACAGCACGAACGACCAATAACTACACATTTTCTATGTACACCTATAATCCGAGTTTTTCCGCGCATCTTTTTTCCACAATTTATTAAGAAGAAAAAAAAGAGATATTGGGAAAAGCCATACTCATTTGAGTGAATCCGACTTGATTTACAGGGAAATAACAAGACAGGCAGCCCTGGCAAAAAGGAGCGTCTTTTCCGAGAGTATTGCGAAGAAACTACCCTTCACGGGTTGAAGTATTTGGTCAAACCTAACAGGCCCAAGTATGAAAGGTAAGCGATGCTTTTCAGGTCGTTCGTCTGAACATCCAGCGGGCTTGGGGCAAGCGTCAGGGAAGTTGGCGTCATGGGTTGCTGGTATTTCAGCGAGCGACCGAGAGCCTGTGAGGAGCTTCAGGGAGGCAGGTTATGTTACGAACGACCAAGAGACTTAGGAGAGCTTCAGGGATTCGGGGGAAGTAGGATTTATTTCAAAGAAATTTCGATAGAATGGTAACTATGGTGATATTCCCTCAAATCCCTGGGAAACTCTTGGAAAAATGATTTTTGGGATCTTTGAAATTCAATATCTTGCGGATCTTGCAAGTTCACTATCTCGGTTCAGCAGCAGTGTGTTGGGACGTCTGTAGATACCCGAATCGAAAACCCCTCCGGTCAACTGCAGATCAATTACTGATAATAAATTGCTCTTGTCTCGAATCAAAAAATCCCTCGAAAATATCCCGAGGACCAACGCCACTACTCAAATGCGCCATTTTTCATGATCCCTATTCTTCCCCTCTCAAGATTTGCCTTTTTACGCACGTTCCATAGACGGAAATACCTGAAATATTTAGCAAGTGGCCCATAATTCATTCGGCGTTTCCTAGGGCGTATTGGCTGATAGCTCTTCTCGTCACCTACACCTTGTTGTTCAAAACGCTGTGGGATCAGTTGCAAGGCTATAGGTCACCGGTGCTCATCAGTTTCGAACCGGAACCGACAACCATTTCTACGCTGCCGCTACCTGCTGTCACTCTATGCCCGGACATGCAAGTCAGGAACTCGTATCTCAATCTATCGAGCACCTTGGCTGAAGGGCACAACATCAGCGGGAAGCAGTTAAGTTTCGATGGAAAATCGTCATTTTTAATAATACTGAGTTTACAAGCCTGATGTAAGTAAATAATTACGTTAGCAATAGGTATGCCTCATTCTAAAATAGATCTGTAATGTAAAAACGAGGCAAACCTTCGGATGTATCCCGCAATGCCTAACTGGGGAACGGTTCTTTCAGGGAACAGCTATTCTATCTAGCAACTACCTTCTGCGGCATCAACTTCCACGAACGAGAAGTGCCCAATAGCTTCTTGCCAGACACTATTGTGAATTTCAGCCTGGTAAGGAATCACTGCCGAATGAATTTATTGAAGATATCCATCGATTACTTTCATCCGACAATACTCATCTCGACGGTTTCAGGCGCACAACACTTACGCACAATGTGAAGATTTCATCGCTGTTGCCAGTCTCGCCTTCAAAAGGATTGTGGATCCCTGTTACTATTTCCGACCCACGTTCACAGAGCAAGGTGCCTGTATTACATTCAACCTTCTTCCAGATAATCAGATTTACAAGATTTCCGAGGAATACAGCAATAAGTAAGAAATCAGAGAAGAGACAGCCAAAGAGGTTCAAAACTTGCTGAAGACTCAAATAAACTTAACGCTGATCAATACCTATTTTCTGTTAAATAATCGGTAAAGCGAGGCTTAAAACTCAAAAACGATGTTGAAATGCCATAAGCCTCGCCGGTTCCCTGCAACTATAGCAGGAAATAAAGGGACTCCTTGTGCAACACCTGTTTCAAGGTATCCATCTGCTACCCACCAGAGTCAGCTGGGCCGTGAAGCTATTTGGAGTCCAGACGACGGATACCGACCGATCAGCAAGAAGCAAATCAGACCTCGAAAAGATGGCAATCCACCCTTGGCGGCATCGGACAATGCCGTAGCTGCGGGGTACATAATCATGTTGCAAGTCCCTTCGCTGAAATTCGACGAGATTTGCCACGGAGGAAGGGGGTTTCACGTGAGTTACTATAAGTCACGCGATTCATGTACCGAGTCAATTTAATTACGCACAAAGACGGCACCAGAGCGGGCAGTGAACGAAGAGGTCAGGATGTTGATCCTGCTGAAAGACAGCATATCCTTAGCTCTGAGGAGTAGTGAGCCTTTTTGATTACCTAAGGCCAGGGTAATGGACCTGCAAGTCTTGCATGTGGACTCATGCACAGACTCAATCGAGGCACTATGGGCCAATCAATTCTGTCACTCACAATGGCACATTCAAAATGAATCAGTCTAAACAAGAATCGCACACCTGTGCGAGTCTTGCACAGAGTCATGCACTCAATATGAGTTAATCGAGTCAGCTGAATCGTTCAAGTCATGTTAAGGCTGTCCCAGACGAACGGCTCAACCAGCAACGCGACGGGGTGGCTTTAGCGGCACTGTAACATTCAATCTCCCTTGCAATTCGTCATCACACTGTTTCATACACTGAGTCACGCTCATATCCCCGATTTGATGATTAAAAGCTTCACAAACACCCCACTCGGTAACTTGAAGATTTTCCTTCCAGGGTTACATTCACAATCCGGCGGAGCCTCCGACCAGTGGACATACCTACTTCTATGTCGCCCCCGCCGAAGAACTTGACATCAGGGTCGAACCGAAAGTCTACACAATCAGCAGGGATTTACTGACGTGGGGGCCGTCGACAAGAATGTGCTACATGCAGTACGAGCGCTCCTTAGCTTACTTCAGATTCTACACTCAGCGTAACTGCGAACAGGAGTGCGAGTCGAATTTCACAGCAAAAGTATGCAACTGCGTGCCCTTTTTCCGCCCAAGTGAGTCAGCCGTATTTTGATGGAGAAAATTTTTATGAAGGTAAAAAAGCATAAGTTCTTGCAGAGTAAGAATGTTACGAATACGATTGGAACCACTAGCATTTAATTTAAGATTAGGAATACGATTATAATCGTATAGTCTTGAGCTACGGACGACTAGCATTGCTATCGTAATCTCGAGTGCGAATAACATTACAGTCGTGATAACAAGGTCAACTTACAAACTCAACTCACAAACTAAGCGGTTTGAGTTTGTAAGTTGATTTCGAGAGTTGAGTTTGAAAGTTGAGTTAGAGAGACTTGAGTTGGTGGGTTGAGTTTGTGGATTTAGTTTGAGAGTTGAGTTTGTCGGTAGAGTTTGAGACTTGAGTTTGAACATGAGTTTGTGAGTTTAGTTAGTAAGTTGAGTTTGTGAGTTGATTTTGTGAGTTGAGTTGGTAAGTTGAGTTTGAGACTTGAGGATGAAAGTTGAGTTTGTGGGTTGAGTTTAGTTAGTAAGTTGAGTTTGTGAGTTGATTTTGATACTTGAGGTTGCAAGTTGTGGTTGAAAGTTGAGTTTGTGGGTTGAGTTTGAGACTTGGGTTTGAGAGTTGAGGTTGAAAGTTGAGTTTGTAAGTTGAGATTATGAGTTGAGTTTGTAGGTCGAGTTTGTAATATGAGTCTGTGAATTGAGTTTGTAAGTTTAATTTAGTGTGAGAGTTGAGTTCTGAAGTTTCGAGGGTAAGGATTGGGCCTTCCAAGAGACATACTTTATGCACAATGCTTCATCTGAATTTTCATTGCAGAATATTATAATTCATTCAAGATTCATGTATTTAGATGGATTTCATGGCAGTTTTTTGGCTCTTCTGAAAACCGGTTGTAGAATTTCGTTATTAGGCGGTTGGGAAGGGGGCAAAATGACTAGCTCCGACGCTCTCCTTGAGAGAGGCAGGGCACGCCAGGGACACCTTCGGTTAGCAAGCGAAACCCAACGCCTGGAAAACATAACCTCAAGAACAGTCAGTTTTGTCGGAATAGTTTATATAAACGTCCGTAACCTGAAAAATTTGGCAGACATTTCACGATTTTCAATGAATATTTTTGAAAAAAAAATTTTTGAGGTCAAGTTTATAATATAAATCAATATTGTAATATAAGTCAATATCATTGACTTGCTAGCTCAAACGGCAATATTCGTTCGACGTGGGTTTATGTTTCAGGAAACCCAGAACAACTGGTGTGTGGGCCACGGTTCAGGCAGTGTATGGCCAACCATTCTGGTAAGTTTGACGATGAATACAAATATTTTTCGACAACATTTATATTAAATTTATGCCTAAAATGAACGTAGTATTGTCCGCAATGGGCGCTGGGGAGATAATAATATAAAAAACCAACAACTGAGAACAGCGAGGAAAAATTCCTGAGGCAAGTCAACTTGTGTAACCTCCTCCTTTTTGGAGTCTGAAACAGCGACTCGCCAAGTGGTGGCCTGATTGGGGGGGTCGGTATACACAGAGAGGAATGGGGTGGAGTGTGGAGGAATGTGCGTTCGCTATCTGTCGCCGTTTAACGGATACGAGAAGACAAACTCAATGGAATACCGCTGTATTTTAAGAAAAAATAGCAATACATTTCCTCAAATAAGTCCACGAATCTGTCAGAGACGAAAAATTCCGAATTTTCAAAAACTATAATAAACTTCGAAAAATTGTCCATGGAACTCACGTCAGCAACGGTAGTAGTATCTGCGCACCTTTGAACGTCGATTTCTTCAACTGTTTGGAACATTTGGACGACAGAATTTTGGCTTTCAAATCCCTCACGACGTCGTCAAGTTCGCATTCGAGGAGAAAAACCAGTCCGAAACAGCCTCGATTCGAATTGGCCCACCAACTGACGGTCGCATCGTCCAATTTTGACGTCAGGATACGGGAAAACGTCTGCTCTCCCTTCTCAGATCGTTTGACGTCATCTTTGATAATTTTTTTCAACGTCTTATTAACAGCCGGGTCTTCGATGGCGGCGATTTCTTCCGGATTCCTCCCCTTGAGACGACTCTCGGGATCCGTGACGAAGTCCGCGATGCCTCGGAAGGCGGCGTCCAACTTGTCACCGGACCCGATCTGGAGAATGGACCCCGTCAGGAGGCAAGTGCAGCCATCGTTAAGCCACAATTTCGGGTTGTCGGCTATCTTGGACAGAAGAGCCGGCACGCAGGCTTCCTGGAGTTCGCGCATGCGGATTTCAGCACTTTTCTTGACGAAAGCCGAGTCGTCGGCGGACTTGAGCAAATTGACGTCGCTCGGGTGGAAAAAATGGCCGTCGCGGTGAGCGACGATGTAGGATATCAACTTACGACCGCTTTCGCTCCCTATCAGCTCGTCGGCGTTTTCGATGACTGTCGGCAATAAAGCTTTCTTCATCAGCACTGTATCGTCGACCGAGTCGATCAGGTGTTGAAGGAAAAGACAACCCGACGGGGATACGGCGATGTTCCCGATATCGCCCTTGATATCTTTGATGATTTCTTTCTTCTCTTTGGCTGAGGAATTTTTCAAAATGATCAGACATACTTCCGCTCCCACTCTTGTCTTCGATATAGTCGCTACGTGTCCCCTAAGCGGTTCGAGCATCTCCAGTCGATCCTTGTCCGGGCAGGCTTGCAGGTAATCGAACAGGACTGACATTACTATCGCGCTTCCTAACAGCCATTGCTTTTCCAAAAGTTTGCCCAAAATGCTCTTCACGCTGGTCAGTATGGTCGGCGCCAAGGATTTATTCTCGAGCAGAATTTCCGGCAGTTTGAATTCCCGATTTATGGGGACCATGGGTTTGCACAGGTCGCCGTACAGCTCTCGCCGGATGGCCGCTTTTTCGGCAGAATTGGCATATTTGGCGTAGACGTCTTCAAGTATTGGCGCTGATAGGCGGCTTGACAAAAGTTTTACAACCTGAAACAGAATTGGAACTAGAATTAGAAGATCGTCGCTTGAAGGCGAGGATTGATGCAGTAAATGGATAACACCAAGCATAAATCTTCATTTTATGTACCCAGAAATAAATAATGTCACTGATACAGAAGCGTTTTTTTTTCTGATCGTAGTTTTAAAATTTTATTTTTAGAGGCAAAAAAAGTTTTTTTTCAATTGTGAATTATTTTTTCTATTTTCTAACCTGCTCTGTCAATTTGGCGATGATGCGGCGACGAATAGACGAATCGCACGATACGACGATATTCTTGACGATGTGGTTCGCATATTTACACCTAGCCAGGGCGCAGACGTCGTTGATGATCTCGTCGACGACGACTCGCCTGACGTCTGGCGATCCCAGTTTGAGAAGCCATTGAATCAGACGGGCGACGTCGTGGCTGCGCGCTTTCTCCGACAGTAGGCCCTTGAGCATTTTGGTACATTCCAAAACGAGCGCCTCCCGCTCGGAGCCTTGGCATTTCTTGTTGCGAAACAGCTCGAACTTCTTTTTCGCTTCTTGGATCAAATTGAAATTGTTCTTGAACTTTTTCTGCTTCCTTTTCTCAGTCAGGTCTTTGCTCTGTTTCTTTATAGTGTTCCATTCCACTTTTCCATCTTCCGGGAAAGTGATGCTAAGCGACTTTTCGCTCTTTTTGCCCTCTTTTTTTCCACCCTCGGCTTTCTTCTTCGACGGATCGGATTTCTTGCCACCGACCTTTGTCGTCGTTCCCTTCGAGTTGATTTTCGCTGGTTTTTTCGGCGAGACGTTCAGGCCTTCGGAGGATTTGCGTTTTGTTGCAGCCATCGCAAAGATTCAAATCAAATGATAACTATGCAGCTCGTCTTTCTTTAAAAGAATCGCTTCGCGCTAACTCTGATACTAAGTTTTGTTACTTACATTGGTTCAATACGATGAATATTTAGTAGTTTTACTCAATAAATACGCACCAAACAAACAACAGCGGAATAAACAACGTTTACGACAGCGTGAACAGAGAACACGTGAATCGGGAAGAACAAGCGAGATAAGGAACTACCCACTGATAGCGATACCATTCGTAGTATCGTATAGTTTGTTCGAACTTATCGTATTGACACAAAATACCGTAATTTCAAGCTAGGAAAATTCCAGTTTTTGGCCAAGGTCACGAATAGGTGACGCTGTCTATGCTGTAAAATAGGAGCGAACGAGTTTTTGAAGAATATCGTGGTCATAACAACCGAAATTCTCAATAGAAATTTATTTTTGCTCACCATGGTTTGTATACGTTTTGCCGTGTCGTGTTTATCTACTGATGCGCTTGTGCCTGCAGGGCCAGTGTTGCCAACTCGCCGCCTTGCTTTCCCTCTGTCGAACACCGAAAAACCTCTGAATTCGACTCAAAACCTCAGCCTTTCAAAAAGTTGTGTTCTTAACTCCAACATTAAGGAGTTAAACAATACGAACATAAGATGATCAATGTCAACTTCGAGTTCAAAGTCAACTTCGAATCAAACTCAACTTCGAGATCAATGTCAACTTCGAGATCAAAGTCAACTTTGAGATCAAAGTCAATTTCGAGATCAAACTCAACTTCGAGATCAAAGTCAACTTCGAGATCAATGTCAACTTCGAGTTCAAAGTCAATTTCGAGATCAAACTCAACTTCGAGATCAAAGTCAACTTCGAGATCAAACTTAGCTTTGAGGGCAAAGTCAACTTCGAGTTAAAACCATCTTCGAGATAAAACTCAACTTCGAGATGAATGTCAAATTCGAGTTCAAAGTCAACTTCGAGATCAATGTCAACTTCGAGATCAAAGTCAACTTCGAGATCAATGTCAACTTCGAGAGTAAAGTCAACTTCAAGTTTAAACCATCTCCGAGATCAAACTCAACTTAGAGATCAAAGTCAATTTCGAGATCAAACTCAACTTCGAGTTCAAAGTCAACTTCGAGATCAATGCCAACTTTGAGATCAAAGTCAATTTCGAGATCAAACTCAACTTCGAGATGAATGTCAACTTCGAGTTCAAAGTCAACTTCGAGATCAATGTCAACTTCGAGATCAAAGTCAACTTTGAGATCAATGTCAACTTCGAGAGTAAAGTCAACTTCAAGTTTAAACCATCTTCGAGATCAAACTCAACTTCGAGATGAATGTCAACTTCGAGTTCAAAGTCAACTTCGAGATCAATGTCAACTTCGAGTTCAAAGTCAACTTCGAGATCGATGCCAACTTCGAGATCAAAGTCAACTCCGAGATCAAAGTCAACTTCGAGTTCAAAGTCAACTTCGAGATCAAACTCAACTTCGAGCTCGAACTCAACATCGAGATCAAAGTCAACTTCGAGATCAAAGTCAACTTCGTGATCAAACTCAGCTTTGAGAGCAAAGTCAACTTCGAGTTCAAACTCAACATCATGATCAAAGTCAACTTCGAGTTCAAAACAACTTCGAGATCAATGTCAACTTCGTGTTCACACTCAACATCGAGATCAAAGTCAACATCGAGATCAAAGTCAACTTCGTGTTCAAACTCAACATCGAGATCAAAGTCAACTTTGAGAATGCACTGCTTGCAATCGATCTTTACTTTAATGGTGCAAAAAGTCGAGTTTCTTTTATGCAAACAATAAGACAAAGGTCTCATTTGGCTTGAAACTCATATAAATATGAGATTATGTAAATTTGAGTTTATGTAAATTTACATAAATGGTAGCAAAGGTTAAAGATCTTCTATACCAAAACATGAACACTTTCGTGTACGAGCAGCACAATTCTTTCTCTGTGGTTTTAAAGCAGCAAAAACACTTTCTGGCCATTAAAAAAACCTCTCAAATCCTTCTGAAAGCCTAATTAAAACCGCTAGAACAGAGGGATCCCTCAAGTATCCTTATTTTCCCTCTCTTAGGCACCTCGAAACCTCTAGGAACGGAGGGAAAACCTCTGATATGGCAACACTGTGCAGGGCCAGGAAGTACGATAAAATGCCTCTTGTACGGTAGATTCTGCTAAGCTCAAAGTATCGTACAACTGCACTTTGTTCTCGTTGTTGCAAAATTTGCTCAATTTATCAGTTGCGTTGTGAGTGGATGAATGATAGTGATGACTATGATCGCAACACTATTGAAAAATCTTGCACGTAGAATTGCGTACCTACCTAATAATTGAATTTCGGTCCGTCGTCTCAAACGGAAGATTTTTTCAATTTCCAGGACGCTCACTTTAGGCTTTAAAGAAATTGTTCAACTCTTTTCATCCAATAACAGAGGCGTTCGTTGGATTTTTTTAAATGCTGTAGGTACCTATCGAATGAGACCACGGCCAACTCAATAGCTTTCACATTTCGGGAGTTATTCATTCAGTGAGCGCCCGTATGGAGCAGGCTGGGAAATTTCTTGATTTCGTCAGATTAATTTAAGAGTCGAGTATCAGCATAGATTTTTGGACAAATAACGTTACACTTGGTTTGTAATAAATTGTATACAATTCTTTACAAACGTTTGGCACTGAAAAGCAGGTACCTAAATAAAAATCGAACGAAGAAGCCCATTGCTTTTTGGGAAGTGGGCGTTTCCCACTAACCTTTTATTCCGTGTTAACGTTGTATATTCATAATGGTATTATTCCTTTCCAACCAGACCAAAACGAAGAATTGAACTGCAATTGCCTCCCCTCGTGTTCAGAAATCGAATACGTCGGCTCGTACACGACGCTCAGGAAGACCTGGACCAATTACCATATAACGAAGAAAAATTTCTCTTTCGACGGGTAAGGAAGCTAAATTTGAAGGACAATAGTGGAGGGCAGATTTTAAATGCCAATTCCTCCAAAAAACTGACAACGTCCGTTCAAAGATTATCTGCCCCGGATAATCGGCTCATGTATTTTCAACTAAATCGATGCGAACTTTTTTCAGAGGCTTGTTTATGAGTATTAAATTGTCGTATCGAACCAGGTATATACAGGCGATCAGGCGGAATTCGGCAAAATCGTTCGTTGACCTCGTGGGTAAGTAAAGTGTGTCCATTTGAAATTGAAAATATTTTTTCGAAAAGTAGTGGTACATACGCCTGAGCAGCCAAGGGGCCAATCTGCACGTTTTGCTAATTTAAATTCAGATTGGCTCTATAGCCGCTCGGGAGAATATATTCTTGAGTTAAATTGCCCCAGAAACAATTCGACTCAAAAAAAAAAAAAAATTTAATTGATACGAAAAATTAAAAAAGTAAATAAAAAACGTCGATATCAAAATGTAACTGCCTTCACATAAAAATGTTCCACAACTGATTTTTCTTTCAATTCTGGGCCACTTATTGTGTTAGAGGACATCTAAATTTTCGAACTTAAAACGTATTTGAGTGAAAACTATGTACCGACATATAAACAATATTTTTTGTGTTTTAGCCGACATCGGTGGCCTTCTCAGCTTATTCACCGGATTCAGCATTCTCAGTTGGATGGAAATAGTTTATTTCCTGTTCAAAAGAAAAGAGAAAACGCCTGAAACTCCGGCATTACCTAAACCACTGAAAGGCGCCTACGTGAATCCAATTTTATACTAAAAGGTCGAGAGTACAAAAATGAAAATCTACCTATTTGCAGAAACATCAATGTCTATTTTACATATTTTGTTGCACTCTGTTTTAACCCTTATACGATGAGGTTTCGAGAATATATTTTGTTTGAGCTGTATCAATCATTTTCCAATTTCAGCATGGGCAATGCCGCCTTCTATTTTTCGCTAATTTTTCTAGCATTTAGAGGGTGAATTTTGAGATTGTCTTCATTGCAGGGGTCGATTCTTCAGCTCATTCGCTGTTATTTTTGTTCTACAAAATTTTTTGGGAGCCAAAAGAAACTTACCCCTTTTCCGTGTTTTTGACTTCGTCTCAATAAAATGGCAATTAGTCCATTAAATTGAGGAGTAATTCCAAAAATGAGGACACCGTTGAAAAGGACGTTAAATTTCCTATAAACTTAAGATATTTGCAGCTTTCAACTATGAAGTTAAAAGAGCAAAAAAGGGTCAAATAGCGTCCCGAGTAAAAATCCATCGAAATGCAGACACAATAATTTTAATTGGGCCTATTTTCGAGGTAAACTTTCCAGTTGGAAAATAAAACTGAGCACGTACGCGGAAAAATAAAATTTAAACCCCTGGGATATTCCGTATACTAAAACTTCCTCCGATTCCTGCCATTTTTTGATCAACGGAACCAAAATTAATTTTCCCTTCAAAGTTCGAAATGTCTAAAGCAGCGGCCATTTTACCAAGGGGGGGGGGTTAAGGTTCCAATACAAAAATGTACGCTAATGAAGTTGATGCAAATTAGCGGCGATGGGAGGGCATGGGATCCATTGAGAAGGAGGTGCCGCTCGACCGCCCACCGCCCGTTGGTGGGGGGGCCGGTGCCCCCTTACCCCGCCGCGCCAGTGGAAGATACGCGGAGCCGGCAGTTCAGTCGTAGCGAACCGTCTGAGAGCCGCGTCCATGACAAACGTACAGCCGACGTAGACGATCTTCGCCGACGACTTTCAAAATTTTCCCGCACCCGATTTCGGAGTCGATCGAATTTTATGGTCGAGCAATCCCGATCGGGAAGTAGTCGGATCGAATTTTCCGGTGTCACGGCCCACGTGTCAACCTGTTCCCGCACGATCTGATCAGGGTGCCGAGCGTGCCGGTCGAGTGCCGCTCTCCAGCCATCACCCTGGACTCGCAGCCGCATTCCAAGAGGTAAGCCGGGAAAATTGTATTAACCCCAGGAGGAGTTGCCAGGTTCGAGGCCTGTCGGAGAGTGCAATTTTCGCCATTACTCATTCATGCCTAAACGCATCAGGCGGCTGCTACACGATGAAATAAAGAGATAACTAAACAGTACCTATTTTTTTGCCAAATGCGGCGACGCCACTCGGTCGAAAGTCAACAGTTTTCTTAAAATTAAAATGTCTACAACAGAATTCGAAAAAATATATAAAATTGTCCATGCCTCAAGTGTGGAGTTGGCAATGCAACTTGATCGCAGCAAAACTTTTTCCGTGGATCATAAATTTGACTACAAGGCCGAAATTCATTCTAATTTAAATATGTTTTTATTCCTTATGAATTTAAATCTGGGGTTCAAAATTGGCCAAACTTCAAAAAATCGCAATTATGGGAGGTACAGACTGGCGGTTGGTACTGCCGAGATAAATCTCAAAAACATAGAAAACATGTTTTATGTAGGTACCTATACTTTTGAAAATTCGAATTATTGCATCTGGCTGCTTATTGATCATTGTCTAACAATGTTTCCAACTTTTCCCCAAAATTTAGGTGATATTTATGAACTTTTTCCAAAAAATCCTGTTTTTAAAGATGACGCGGGTTTGGACCAGTTTGAGCGTTTTTCTCGGACTCCTCGCTTGATTTACCATTGAAAAAATACGATAATTTTTTCTTTGTAAAAAAATCCGACTAAAAACACCAAAAAATGAGAAATGAAAGAAATTAAAAACTTATAAAACCGACTCCAAAAATGCTTGAAACCTAAAAAGTAAAATAAAACTAAAAATTAAAAAAAAATCAATTTCAAATAGAAAAAAAAAGAAAAATTTTACAGCCATTGATTGCCAAATGATAAGGAAACTAAACAGTTCAGGACCTTTTCTACTGAATAGCTAAGTACCAAGTGCAACGCCTTACTTGAACATTTCACTTTGAAGTCGGATCCTCCATCCGTAGCTTCTACACTAAAATTAATGAAGGCACCGACTTCAAAGTTGAATTTTCAAACTTTTCCATTTGCATGTTTAGTTTTTCGCGCTTTTTTCGTCCTAAAATCGAGAATCGGAACGGAGCTTCAGAAAAACGTTTACTTGTGCACATTTACACAGAAACGCTTCCTGAACGAGTTTCTGTGTGTCCGTGTGTCAGTAAGTCCGTCAGTCATTTACAAAAATGGCCAAAGCTCCCTCAATTTTCAAATTTTTTCAAGTTTCTTGAACTGAAATGTTTGTCTCGGCAAGACCTAACACCCTGTTTAATCGGAATTTGAATAACTCACAGTACTTCCGATATGTTTGCATTTTTAGTGTTTTCTATTTTATTTTTTTCCGGCCACAAAAATGAACCGATTTGAGCGTTCTTGGCCTTAAAATCTTTGTTTTTACCTTGCAGAACATGTGGACATTTTTTATGTCCCGATAACTTGGGGAATTTTAATTTTAGGCGAGTTTTAAAATTTGCATAGTTTTTTGGTATTTTTGACCCAAACACCCTCAAAAGCAGTCAAAACATAATCAAATCGCGTCAAAAATGTTCGTATCAAAATATGGAAGTATTGTGTGTTATCTATGGACCACTAGCCTAGCTTTTTTCGGGGCTGGATTTTATTTTTTGAAATTTTTTTATCGCTGATTTTCTCTTTCCAAGGGCTTCGGCCAATGATTAAAATCGTCTCTTTTTCCCAACGGTTTTCTAAAAGCTTTCAAGATTATCTCTCTTTCCTATACCCGACGATTCGTCGTTTTTCACTGACGAATTCGAGGACGGAAGCCATGGGGGGGGGGGTTAATCTTAATGGACCCGTAGGCTCTAAGAGGATCGCATTAAACCTTCGGCCTCTGGCCCATTTTCCCATACGTGTGCACAGCTTCGTCAATACGGTCCACTAACGTCGAGGTTTTAGCTGAATTGATTTTCTCTCTCAGCTCGGCTTTTTCGGCATCAATTTTCTGCAGAACAATTCCGAGCTAGGAGTAATTTTATTTTGACAAAGCGTTAACAAAGAAAAATTAGGTTACCGGCCGTTTATGGCATTTTTTTCAACCAAACTACGCTCGACCGAGACGAATTCGGATCTAAGCTCTGGATCCAACATCGGGATGGCCAAAAAACCGAAAACGCTCGGAGAAATGAAAATATCGAGACAACGTTGCCTCTACCTCCCACAACCGTCGAAACTGATATCCAGTATCACCCTAGTGACCGCCTCCAATGGTCCCCTAGTGGACGCCTCCAATAGTCCCCTAGTGGACGCCTCCAGTATCACCCCAGTGAACGCCTCCAGTGGTCTCCTAGTGGACGCCTCCAGTGGTCCCCTAGTGAACGCCTCCAATAGTCCCCTAGTGGACGCCTTCAGTATCACCCCAGTGAACGCCTCCAGTGGTCCCCTAGTGAACGCCTCCAATGGTCCCCTAGTGGACGCCTCCAGTATCACCCCAGTGAACGCCTCCAATGGTCCCGTAGAGGACACCTCCTGTATCCCCCTCGTGAACGCCTCCAGTACCCCCCTAGTGAACTCCTCCAGTATCCCCCCATTGAACGCTTCCAGTGGCCCCTAGTGGACACCTCCAGTATCCCCCTAGTGAACGCCTCCAGTGCTCCCCTGGTGGACGCCTCCAGGGGCCCCCTAGTAGACGCCTCCGATCGGCTCCCTTGTAGACATCTCACACTGCCCCTCCGCTCTGTTGATGATAGACAAACGTGGTCTGAAACGTCGTTGAAAATACGTATTTTAAAAAACTGACCAAAACTTGCTATTTCAACCTCTCATTATATACTTCGGTGGTCATAAAACAGTCACTATTTTTGAGACTATCTACGAGCATTTCAGACGATTATGTTTTTCTTTCCAAACAGACCGGTGTATATTGGATACTGATACGTAATGATATGGCGTGAAAAGTTGAATAAAAATTACTCCCATATTTACTGAGAGCGAATGGAATCAAGTTCGACTGGGGGTTATTATAAAATTGTCTTTCTCGGTGGGGATCTTTAGCTCAAATGCAACAATTTTTGTTCCATAAAATTTTTCGTGAGCCTAAGCGAAGGTACAGTTTTTCGCGTTGAAGAATTTTTCCTGTTTTCGACTTTGTCTCAGTAAATTGGCCATAAGTCCCTCAAATATTGAAGTAATTACAAAAACCAGGGTACCGTTGGAAAGCTCGTTAAATTTCCTATAGCGTTTTCACATTTGCAGCTTACGAACGTTGAGTTAGGTAAGCCAAAAACTGGGCTAAAGTCGAGAATTGCTCAGTTGTTAAAAATCACAATTTTTTCAACGCGCGTTTAGGATGAGAAAAAAATGGTAAAATCTCGCTCACGTTCCGGGAAAAACTGGCCCAAAACGTCAGCTTTCTAACGGTATAGTCATTTTTGGAATTCCCTATCTTAATATAGGAGAAATTTACGTTCGAATGCAAGGAAATCGTGAGTTTTCGCGTAAATCTGTTTTTGAGCATGCCCAAAAACCTCTGAATTCAAATTTGATCTTTTCCATCGTCTATGGACCTGAACGAATTTTATGTCTCAACCACCGAGGATTCTATATCGCCTGAAAATCGTATGTACTGCAGGTGATTGGAGCCTTCGCTTATTTACATAGCGTAAAACTGGTAGCTCCTAGTTGGGAGGTAATCGGTCGCTCGCGTTCAGACATGGAAATGATGGACCCCCTCCCGACGATCGTGAGGGATAATTAGAATTTAATCCGCCGTCAATTTTCGATGCCTCGGATCGGAAGTCGTCCATTCAGCCCGGCGTGTTCCATCGAAAGATCCTTGAATGAGTCTCTACTAATTTCCGACCTGTTCCGTTATACAATCAGAAAATAAAAATTGAGTCGTTCCATCATAAATAATAAACAAAAAAACTACCTTTTTTTATAGGAATATAGGTAGAGATCGAACTCTAAGGTGTCCTTTACGGTTTACAATTTTTTCCTCTAAACACCTTTTATGAGTATGAGATTTTGTTGGTGATTTTAACAGTATCTTTTGCTGTTTCCAATGTTTCATCTTTATACGTACTTATAATTTATTTTTAACCCGTATTGAGCGATTATTTTCATAGAGACTTACAAAAAAAGAAAGAAATATTCATACACCAACAATATCTTGAATGAGGGGTCAATACATGCAATTTTATCAGCCTCTCCTCTTTGGACATCGCCATTTTAAAAGACGGACTCGGGTCAAAAGACTAAAAGAGTGCGAGAATTAATTTGGAACAGATCGATCGGCGAAGTGATTGGATAGCCGTAGGAGACAGAGCCAAAAGGAACGAGAGAGACGCCTGAAACTTTTTCAAGGGTTAACTTCGCGGAAAAGAGAACGAAAGAGCCCCAGAGGGAAAGGATAGAGCGGGGTTTGCGGTTGAAAAAAAAAAAACGAAAAAGGGAGGGAAAAAGGATAGGAAATTTTCAAACGCGGAAAAGAAAGAGAAAAGGAGGAATTGCAGTTGAAACGAAGCGGCCGACAAGCAAACACTCCGTCCTGAAAGAACAGCCGAACCGACGTGGAGTGCAATTACACGAAGGCAAACACTAGTCGTAGGTACCTAACGAAAAAAAAATCCCCCCCTCCTCCCCCCCCCCCTCTCAGCAAGAAGAAACAGCAATTTGCCCTTTGGTTTTCTTTCATTTCAACTTTCCATCTTATTTATTCTACCTTACTTTCTCATCGCTGACCGTTTTGTGTCGTCTGATGGAAGGGAAAATTCGAAATACATCGTCGATCGTGGGAAAAAGTGCGATATGAATAAATCGAGGTGGTTTCAATCCTTTATAATAAGCTCAAACTCGAAGAGCACGTAAGCCCATCGCTACGAAAAATGACGAATTTTGGTATTTTTTTTTAAACAATAATAATAATAATCAATTATTGATAAATTATTTATCTTCAATAATTTGAAATTGAAGCGTCCTACTGGAAATTAATCCGATTCCTGAATTGACCAGGACGCATGAGTGGTGCACAATCATTTCGTGAATCGAAAAAGAAAAAAAAATTGAAACACGGTCAAGCATGGTTGAAGAACTATTCCGATGGTAAAGCAAAGGTATTCGTCGGGAATGGTAGCGGATTTCTCGTCGTCCGAGAGCCACCCAACCCGTCGCCTCGCCCTAGGGGATAGGCGCGACTATTTTTCTGTTCTTCGACCGTCAAGAGACTCGTATCGGGAGAGGACCAAGAATTTGAAATCGAGGTCTCGTCGTCGTCTGTTTCGAACGTAGAAACGCCCCGGGCTAGAAAGTCCACGGTGAAAAAAGGCCCCCCGGCCCCGGGGGCATCACTGACAAACCGACGGGATTCTTCTGATTTTTGAAAGGCGACCTAACCATCGACTACGGTTTCGTTTCCACAGTATAGATACAACTAGATAGGTATAAATATATATAACAGGGGGTCGATTCCCAATAGGGGAGATGGGTAATATCAGAGTTCGAGCCTGGCAAGCCTTCGCCGATTATAGAGCATCCCGTACAAGTGAAATAATCTCCTTTAGTACGGATCCCTCATCACCACAACAGGCGATTCGGGGGTCTGTAATATTTACTTTTACAGACATCTGCTCGAAAACTACACGGCTCCGAGCTTTATCGCTTTTTGGAGATTTTTTCCTGCTCGAAATGGGCCCATTTATGCGCCGGGTATCAGATAATCTCAGTTACAATGCTACTAACAATCGTATTATTAATACTCCTGAATTTCATGTAAATATAGGTCAAAACATCATTTTTGTGGGAAAATAAAATAAATTATAAGAGGGAAAATTTATTATTTAGGTATTTTAAGAAGATGCCTCTGATTGTCCCCTACTTTTTCAACTCGAGCCTCCAACTCCCCCCCCCCCGCCCATAGTAGACACTATCTAGTCACCTACTAGTAGATGCTTCCAGTGGCAACCTAGTGAACGCCTCCAATGGTCCCCTAGTGAACGCCTCCAGTGGCCCCTAGTGGACGCCTCCAGTATCCCCCTAGTGAACGCCTCCAGTATCACCCCATAGAACGCCTCCAGTGGCCCCTAGTGAACGCCTCCAGTATCCCCCTAGTGGACGCCTCCAGTATCCCCCTAGTGAACGCCTCCAGTATCACCCCATAGATCGCCTCCAGTGGACCCTAGTGGACGCCTCCAGTATCCCCCTAGTAAACGCCTCCAGTATACCGCCCTAGTGGACGCCTCCAGTATCCACTCAGTGAACGCCTCCAGTATCCCCCATAGAACGCCTCCAGTGGCCCCTAGTGAACGCCTCCAGTATCCCCCATAGAACGCCTCCAGTGGTCCCTAGTGGACGCCTCCAGTACCCCCCTGGTGGACGCCTCCAATCGGCCCCCTTGTAGACATCCCACGCTGCCCCTCCGCTCTGTTAATGATCGACAAATCGACCGAAAAGTCGTTGAAAAAACGTATTAAAAAAAACTGACCAAAACTCGCAACCTCAAACTCTAAAATTAGAGGTATACTTCGGTGGACGTAAAACATTCACTATTCTTGAGACTATTTCTACGAGCAGTTAATCATTTCAGACGATTATGTTTTTCTTTCCAAACAGACCGGTGTATAATGGTTACCGATAGGAAATTTCGAATTTTTGCAGAAAAACCACGAGGGGAGCGTTTTTTTAATTTTCCCGCGAGGTGGAAAACTAAAAGTGAAATTTTACCGCTTTGGGGGGCCTAGCATTTTTGATTACTTTGCGGCCACTGTTCTTTGCGAACTTTATAAAGCCCTCGCTTTTCCTTGGGCGGTTTTCCTTGGAAAACTTTCAGTTTCCGGAAGCGGTCGGAGACAATTTCCAAAGTTCGAGACACGATGGCAATTTTAAAGAGAGGATTTCGAATGTTATTGGTTCGCAAGGTGCATAATGGATTGAAAAAAAACCACTGGCGACAAAGATAGATCGGAAATTATTTGAAAAATAATTAAATTTCAGTGTGGAATCCCTCAAATAACGTTTTTGTGTCAAAATCATCGGACTACTAATTTATTTTGCTTCGTTTCCACTTTGTTTTATTTTAATGCCTCCAGAAAATTGTTTAACCTCTCAAAAACGATTTTAACTATTCATCGGCGGAACTATCAATTATATTATTCTATTTTTCCCGATTTAATGCCTCAGGTAATTAGCTCGGTACCTCTGTTAAAAAACTTGATAATATCTCTCTTTCCCTATGATTTTTTTAAAATTAAAGCAGCGATTAATTTTGGGTTTTTTCTGCTTTTTGTTGAAGAAAAAATATCATTCCACCGATTCCAAATGCACAGTTGAATCGATGCTTTCAATATTTGCGGACGAAATGAACGGCGGAGCAAGGAATGAGCGAGTTTCTTCCAAATCGTCAATACGCCCAAGGGGCGTACACTTTTCGATTGAGTCGAGCAGCAACAAATCAAAGGGGAAGAAAGAGAATAAATATTGGGACATTTTGAGCAGCGCATAAATATAATAACTGCTGGTACAGTTCAAAAATGAAACATTTTCAAAACATTTTTTGAGGTTTGTAAAAAATCAGAATTCCAGTTAAAATTTAAAATTCAGATATAATTTGAAATGTTTATTGAAACTTGGATATTTGGTTGTTCAAAGTCGGTTTGAGGCAAATTTCCCAATGTGCGTCGAGGAAACAATCGAATTTCAAAAAAACTGGGCTCTTGGAAAGGCAAACGTTTTTCTTCAGCAATAGCTTAAGTAAAGCTTTTAAAATTTCGAATTCCTACCTTCTTAATTTCAATCAAAATTAGGCTCTCCTGATGAACGATTGAGTTTTCGTTAAAATTTTGACTCCGACCGAAATTTCGGATTAAGTAGAACGGACGGATAAACATACTAGTTGAGTTCCAGTTCCAAATTTGATGTTAGCAGTATCGGACTACTGCGCCTGCGTCGATTTTCGGTCGATAAACGAGTCAGAAAATCTGAATTTCTGGCGTCAATACTTCAGTTTGTATGTGTTCATCATGTGTTGTATCATGCTTCGAATTTTCCGAAATTTGGAATTTTTTTCATCCACCTCGAGTGGTCAAACGTCAAACGATCGGGCGGTTCAACTTTTGGAGGGTCGCCCGAACCGCCACGTGAGGACGGAGATAGGGAGGACAGAGATGGAAAGATAGGAGCCGGGCGGCGGCGGAGGGTCTTTTCCGATATAAGGGAAGAGGACGCCTCCCCTGCGGCCACGTAGAGGCAATTCCGACCCGAATAAGAGAAGTCGCCCCGAGGCGCTGAGCAGCCGAAGCCCCCGGGCGGCCGGAGTTAATTAAGCCGAGGACTCGCGCGGTCGCCCCCGGGCGGCCCCGCGGGCGGAGGTGGGGGGCTCACGTAGGACGCCCCCGGGGCCGCCCCCGGGGCATCCTCGCCTCCGCAACCTTTTCCGCCGCTCCGCTCCTATCCGCCCAACCGCCGGCGGGCTCTCTGTTTTAAATTACCGAGAGTTGTTCGATTACAGTTTCCCCCTCCCTCGTATACCTGAGCTGTCCCTGATACGAATCGACGGATAAAATTATTTATATCGATTGTTATCCGGCGATTTATCTTCCTTTTTTTCCCTCGAAAAATTCTTTTTTGTCGCTTATATTTTTGAGAAAAAAATACGACAGATAAGTTGCAATACTTTGCCATTTTGATACAAAATGAACCGTCCGAGAAAAAGACGATTGACCTAAGGTCCAATTTTACCGACTGTTGACATCCTTAAAAATGCTGCAAAAAATACTTAAATGCTAGCTCAAAACGGAAAATAATTTGATTGATTATTACAACTTTGTTCATAGATATGTCTCCAACAACAAATAAGGAACGTATTGGGCGTGAATTTTTTGGTGAAATTGGACCTGAGATCTTTAAACCTACCAAGCCACCTCTCTGGTGCTCACTCACTGCTGGCTGTTGAAGGGCCGACGCCACCTCGACCAATCACAGAAACGCATTATCTCAAGCCCGCCTTATAAGGCATATATGGCATATTGGACATATATGTCCAATTTCATCAAACAGTTCTGTTATTGATTGTATCAATGTCTGTATTGACTGTAAAGCCGAAACTATCAAATATGCGTAGTTGTAGTGATTTGTATTTCCGCGCGTTACACCTCACGTGAGATTATCATGTTCACGAATATTAGGCCCCGAAGGCCAGCCTGTGTACTCCAATAATATCCCTTCTGGCAGCCCTCAAGGAAGTGGCCTGATTGGAGCCTCTATATGTATTACAATGTCTAACTGTAAAGCCTGTCTCCATCTGTATTATACGCGGAAACGTACCTGGCTCATCTTACACTCGAGGACGACAAACACTGGCGTAGGAGGATACACTCGAGCCCCTACTTTGCCCACCCCGTGTGCGGAAAATCGTTTCAGTACAAAAGCAGCCGCTAGAGTCGCATATGCTCCGCTGCACTGAAGGCTCGTGTGTCAGCAGATAATTTATAGGAAATAGAAATAGAATTTTGAAAATTTCGCATCGAGTTTTTTAGAGACTGTTGCCACATCACTCCCCTTCTGAACCCCTATAATTGAAGCGAGGGTACTAGTTTGGAGGCGCCTACTAGGGGCCAGTTGAAGGCGTCTACGAGGGGGCTCAATTGGAGGAGCCTACTAGGTGAGTCAATTTGGAGGAGTCTACTAGAGGGGACAGTAGGAGGCGTCTACAGGGGGGTCAATTGGAGGAGTCTACTAGGGGGGTCAATTGGAGGAGTCTACAGGGGGGTCAATTGGAGGAGCCTACTAGGGGGGGGTCCTTTGAAGGCGGCTACAAGGGGGGTCAAACGGAGGAGTCTACTAGGGGGGCCAGTTGGAGGCGTCTACAAGGGGGGTCAATTGGAGGAGTCTACGAGGGGGTCCAGTTGGAGGCGTCTACTGGGGGTCCTTTGGAGGCGTCTACTAGGGTGGGGGGGGCTTTGGAGGCGTCTACTAGGGGGGGTCAGTTGGATGCGTCTGCTAGGGGGTCCTTTGGAGGCGGCCACGTCGACTCCGGGGGTCAGTTCGAGGCGTCTGCAAGGGGACTAGTTTGGAGGCGCCTACTTGGGGGCCAGTTGAAGGCGTCCACTAGGGGGGTACTTTGGAGGCGTCTACTAGGTACTAGGGGGGTCCTCCACTCGAGGGTGCCAGTTCAAGGAGTCTTCTCGAGGAGGTCCTTTGGAGGCGTCTACAATGGGGGTCAGTTGGAGGTGTCTCCTCGTGAACTAGTGTAGGAAGTTGACTAAAAATAATCTAAAGCACCTGTTCAGATAATTTCCAAGACATGAGTAAAATGAGTTCAATTACGGGTATTATTATAAAATCGATAATAAGGTACCTATAATACCTATCTGAGATGCCGTAATAACTAGATACTCTGAAAGGTATGGCATCTCTATATTTCAGCAAGCTGTTATACAATACAAACATACCTATCGAGATAAAAAATGTTGTCTTTGAGCTGTGCCTGTGGAAAGCGTTAGCGAACCTAGCGGCCGTCTCCGTACTCAATTGTCCGATACGTTATCTAAACAGGGGTGAAAATACTTGGAGACTATTGCACCGTGAAGGAGGGTGTCCGTTGATGTATAGGCCGCCCGGAGCAATGAGCCGCCAACTCTCCGCCTCAGCACGTAGAAACCTCCCTGTCTGGCACGTAGAAACCACCCCCGGGCTCTACGGTAACGGAAACCACGACGATATTCGCCCCCTACAGCCATGAGGCCTGGGCCGAATATTTCTGTCACAGGACCGACAGGCATTTCTGTAAATTTATTGTCAAATACCCCAATCATGTTGATGCGATGCATTATGTTATCGAGTGCAGCTGTCATAGATTATCATAATGCAAGCTCAGCAAATAAAATTACATTGTCATAATTTAATTAATATAATTTAACTTAGAGGCACATGATAATAACATGCTATGGTAATAAGGCTGTCTCGATGATAATTTTGATTTCACCAAAAAACACTTGGTTATTGCTGATACTATCGGATATTTTCCAATACCTTCCTATTTAGATATTCTGATATTTTCTGATACTCGGCGGTATTGTCGGGACACTGTTGGAAAATTTCAAACCCCACCCGTCTCGCCAAAAGATGGTCCGATTTCCTTTTGTGAAAATAGCGGCATCATTTGGAAATTTCCCATACCAAAAATTTAAAATTTCGACTTTATCTGATCATATTAACGAATCCGCCCAAAAAAGTGCGGTTGTACCGCTCTGCGCGAGGTTTCGCTGAATTCAGAAATACCGGCAGTATTAAATTTTGATGAAAATAGGGGGCGATGGAATGTACGGGAGCAAGTTCTTCGAAATCGAAAAGTTCGAGGCATCCCGCTTACCGGAGCATTTCGAGCTAATGATTTCCGCATTCAACCGAAACCAGCGACCGATACGTGACCATAATGTATCATGATCCATTAAATATATTTGTCCTCAGTTTCACAATGCGGCTAATACATCCGACCCGTTGAATAATGGACTGCGAGTCTAAAATCCTTCACTCCCCGACGTGGGCGGCCATTTTATAATAAAACGTGATAAAACCAGGCCTCCATAGCCTCGAGGGACGGAGGAAATTTTCAATTAAAGTAATTTGCATGATATTACATTTGATTACCTTTTACCCCGTTACGCCGCGTAGATTCGCCGCGTTTTACCCTTCGTTTTGCCGTTACTGGGTGAAGGCCCCGGGGGTAAGGGTCCGCTTTTCGCAGAGGCGAAAATGAACGTTTGGTTCCGACAGGAAAACAGGTAACTGGATATTATAACCAACAATGCACTCCGAACCCGAATATTCGAACAATCGCAGCTCGGTTACGGAGAATTTTGAATTTCCTAGTCGCAACTGCGATGAAATATTTTAATTTGCAACGCGGAAACGTAAAACTCTATACTCCGGTCTAGTCGGCCTATTTCAGCAACATGAATAATGGCCTATGAGAATTTACGGCAGTTTTCGAGAGATTAATATAAAAATCAGGGAAAAAAGTTCGGCAGTTAATACTGACAGCTTGAAAAAGTCCGACGCACTTTTTCATTTTATCTTTAAGGTCGTTAGGCACTGTTCATCCCCCGATAGAACTTTTCCGACTGTAATTACACCGGGTGAAAAACGGCTCACCTGGGAGAAAGAATCTGACAGTTTGTAAAATGACATTATAGCAATCCGCCGATTCAAGCGTCAATTTTTGAAATTTAGTCACAAATGCAGTAGGTCATCTGTAGGTAGGTAGTAGCTGGTACATATTACTTTCATTATTTAGTAAGCAAAATTTTGGAAAGCATAATTTGGGCTGATTTGGTTCATACCTGCTTCCTTAAAAGACGGTTATATTTCCTTTTTTTTGTAAAAACAAGCATAAAAAACGGTGACATTTATAAAATTTAAATTATATGGTAAATCAAGTGAAACCGCCGGGGAAAATACTCAAAAAATTCTAAAACCACGGAAAAACTTTCGAAAATTGAGTTTTTGCGATTTTTTGAAAGTATACCTTACAGTATGGCCCATACTAATGCCGATTTGGACCACCCACTAGGTACACCTTTTCCGATCGGACAGCCCGGACAGTATACGTGCCTCCCCCACTCTGCCTGGCATGACCCCTACCCCTCCCAACCCCTCCCGCCAGGCTCACTCACCTTTCTAATTTCTGTCTACGCCATCAAGTTGGCGGCTAGAGAAAATAGAAAAATGATTTATCTCGACATCAGCATAGCCGAACTTTCAATCGGACATCTGCACAAAATTAAGAACAATATTAAATACCTACCAGAACTTTACAATTTTTAGAAAAGGGAAAACTTGAAAAGACGAGAGAAAATGAGAAGGGCCTGAAAGGAGAGGTCTTATATTACTGTATTATTTGTTCGGAGTTTGATTGACAAAAGAAAAGCAAAAGCGAGACGACAGGTGGGAAGGCTCTGTTGAATCGGTAATGATCCCTTTCCCGGGAGACCATAAAAACGGCCATTTTTGCCCCGAGGTGGAAAAAGGGCGAACTTGTATGAGCTCGTGAGGGATGAAAGTGGGAGACGGCGAAACAAGAAGTTGAAAGACAAATAAGAAGTTTAAACAAATAAGGGAAGTCAAATGAAAGAAGAGGGGGGCTCACCCCTTTCGAAACCCTCGTGTACGTACGTGAGCGAGAAAGAAAACCCACCAGGCACAAGAATCTGAGCAGTGTTGCCGAATTATGGCGATTTTTCCCCGCGCAAAAAATGAAAATTACGATATTTTTGTTGTAGAAGTGTTGCTTGTTGTGTAAAACTACAAGCACGTTACAAAAATTGAAACTCATACAGAAACACAAACATAATTCAAACTCATACTTATGTACTCATAATAAACTGAAACTCATTTTCATAATCAAACCCAAATTCAAACTCATAATCGAACTCAAACTTAACGTCAAACCGAAACAAAACTCATAATCAAGCTCAACCTCAAAGCCAAACTGAAACTGTACCAAAACTCAAACTCATAATAATACTCAAACTAAAACTTTACGCATCAACAAACTCAAAGTTAAACTCAGACTGAAACTCTAACACAAGCTGAAACAGAAACTCAAACTCATAAACAAACTCGAACTAAAACTAAAATTCATAGTCGAATTCAACCTAAAAGTCAAACTCAAACTCATAATTAACTTCAAACTCAAACACCACGTCAAACTATAACACTAACTGAAACTCATACTGAAACCAAAACTCGTGCTATAATCAAAGTCAACCTCAAAGTCAAACTCAAACTGAACCTCACGCTCATACTCATAATCGAGCTCAACCTCAAAGTCAAACTCATACTCAGCAGACCCAAACTGAAACTGAAACCGATCTTCAGATTGGGTTTGATTTTGAGTTTGAGTTTAAGTTCGAACTTGATTATGAGTTTTCGTCTGATTGTGAGTTGGAATGTAAGTATGAGCTTGACTTTGAGGTTGAGTTTAATTGTGAATATGAGTTTGAGTGTCAGCTTGACTTTGAGTTCAAGTTGGGTTTTGAGTTTCAGCTTAAACTCAGACTGAAACCGAAACTCATGCTCATAATCAAACTCAACCTCGAAGTCAAACTCATATCAAACTGAAATTGAAACCGATCTTCAATTTGGGTTTGATTATGAGTTTGAGTTTAAGTTCGATTATGAGATTGAGTTTCAGTTCGATTTATGAGTATGAGTTTGCGTTTGAATTTCAGTTAGAGTTTGAATCTGATTATGGGTTTGACATTGGGTTTGTGTTTGATTATGTGTATGAGTTTGATTCTTGAGTACGAATTGTTTATAAGAATGAGTTTCAGTTTGAGTATGACTTTGAGTGTGCTATAAGTTCCACTTCGTGTGTCAGTTTGAGTGCGAGTTTGATTATAAATTTGAGTTTTAGTTTGATTGTGTGTTTGAGTTTGACTTTTTGTTTGATTACGAACACGAATTTAGTTTGAGTTTGAATTTTGGTGCGAGTTCGACTTTGGGTTTGTGTTGGATTATGAGTATGAGTTCGGCTGTGAGTTTAATTTTGAATTTGACAGTGAGTTTGAGTTTCAGTTTGACTTTGGGTTCGAGTTAGGGTTTGATTACTAGTTTGATTATAAGTTTGAGTTTCAGTTTGAATTTCAGTTTGATTTATGATTAAGATTTTTTGCTTTTGTTTTTTAGTTTGAGTTTGAATTTGATTGTGTGTTTGAGTTGACGTTGTGTTTGATTATGAAAATGAGTTTGACTTGTAGTTTGAGTTCGACTTTGGGTTCGTGTTTGATTATGAGTATAAGTTCGACTGTGAGTTTGATTTTGAATTTGACAGTGAGTTTGGGTTTCAGTTTGACTTTGGGTTCGAGTTTGAGTATGATTATAAGTTTGAGTTTCAGCTTGAGTTTCAGTTTGATTTATGAGTATGAGTTTTTGCGTTTGAATTTCAGTTTGAGTTTGAATTTGACTTTGTGTTTGATTATGAATATGAGTTTTAGAATAAGTTTGAGTATGAATTTTAGTTTGAGTTTGACTTTGGGTTCGTGTTTGATTATGAGTACGAGTTCGACTGTGAGTTTAATTTTGAATTTGACAGTGAGTTTGAGTTTGACTTTGGGTTCAAGTTTGAGTTTCAGTTTGATTTACGAGTATGAGTTTTTGCGTTTGATTTTCAGTTTGAGTTTGAATTTGATTGTGTGTTTGAGTTGACGTTGTGTTTGATTATGAATATGAGTTTGACTTGTAGTTTGAGTTTGAATTTTAGTTTGTGTTCGACTTTGGGTTCGTGTTTGATTATGAGTACGAGTTCGACTGTGAGTTCAATTTTGATTTTGACAGTGAGTTTGAGTTTGACTTTGGGTTTAAGTTTGAGTTTGTGTTTGATTATAAGTTTGAGTTTCATTCTGATTTATGAGTATGAGTTTTTGCGTTTGATTTTCAGTTTGAGTTTGAATTGATTGTGTTTGAGTTGACTTGGTGTTTGATTATGAATATGAGTTTGACATTCAGTTCGAGTTTGAATTCTAGTTTGAGTTCGACTTTGGGTTCGTGTTTGATTATGAGTACGAGTTCGACTGTGAGTTTAATTTTGATTTTGACAGTGAGTTTGAGTTTTCGTTCAAGTTTGAGTTTGAGTTTGATTTTCAGTTTGAGTTTGAATTTGACTCTGATTCTGAATACGAGTTTCAGATTCAGTTTGAGTTTGAATTTTGGTTCGAGTTCGACTTTGGGTTTGTGTTTGATTATGAGTTTGAGTTCCAGCTTGAGTCTCAGTTCGATTTATGATCGAAACCAAAGGGAAACCGTTATCGAAAATTTAGGAGGAGGGCAAAAATGTTTAAAAATCAGTTATCCTGACATTTTAGGAAAAACACTCTATCTCATGGTGATCAAAGGTGTTCTTGGATTGTCAATGATTTTGTTCATTGATGTAGCTATCGCAAAAATGTTTTTCTTGATCCGCTAAAATTTTCGGAAAAAAATGTGAATAACGACACGTGCGTAACTCGCACTTAAATTGACCCCCCTTGGGTTAACTAAAAACGAAGTATTGCTTTCTGCCAGCCCCCCCCCATTTTTGATTTATTAAAAAGAACCCTTCGTCAAACTTCTCCCCCACTTTGGACTCGACGGTGGAATTTCCCTCGCGAAAGGACATTTTTCACAGAGGGGAAAATGGGGGGGGGGGGGTGAATTTGGTGCCACGGCGGGGAAAACTGAGGCGCTGGCGGGTATTTGCCGAAGCTTATTGTTCTCGTGCTTTGTTCTACATTACCCCCCACCTACTTCCCCGTTCCGCTTTTTCTCTTATGAATTTAACAATTCCTTTCGCTCTCTCGTGGTTTTTCGCCTTAAATTAAAAATTCCCTAACAAAGGGGAAAAGGCTAACGAATGAAACGGGGAGCGAGAGTTTCATTCTCATTAGTAATCAAACAATTCCCAAAAATGTTATATGGAGATATTATTGAGAACAGTACGAAAAATTTTGCGATAGCGTCGGCGTCGGGGAAAAGTTGAAAAATTGCAGACATTTCAAATAAATTGTAAGAACCGTGCGCCTTTTTTCAAAACTATCACTCTTGCCTACAATTATTATCCAAAAATAGTTCTCGTTTTTCAGTGTTCATGCAGGACACTTGAGATTCGTCGAGTCCGTCTTCGGGGTCGATTCTTCAGCTCATTTGCTACAAATTTTGTTCCATAAATTTTTGTGTGAGCCCAAGGAATAGCAGGTTTTTTGGGTTTGGAGAATTTTATCGTGTTTTTGACTTCTTGTCGGTAAAAGGGCCATAAGTCCCGCAAATATTGGAGTAATAACAAAAATGAGGATACCGTTGGAAAAAGCGTTGAATTTCCTATAAACTTACGATATTTACAGCTTTCTGCCATCGTGATAAATAAGCAGAAAACTTGGCCCAAAAATCGCTACATTTTTAAGAACTAGGAACCATTTTGGTTCATTTTTCTTAAGAAATGAACCTTGTAATCGGTCAGGAAACAATTTTTTAACGCTCCCAGACAATTTGAGTGAATTGTTGAGGATCGACCCGTTATTCAATTTTTGAAGTCAAATATTAGGGTCTTCGGAGATACTGTCTCTTCCGCCGAGCTTTCGAAAATTTATATATTCTTCATCAAGGCTTAGAAAGAAAAGAAAGAATTGAAAAAAAACAGAAAATTTGTTGGTTTACGTTCCATGGGATTTCAATGTGCTTTAGGACAAGAAAAAAGTAAAATCACCCGCACGTTTCGGAAAAAGCTGGCCAGAATGTCACATTTTCAACGGTTCAATCCTTTTTGTATTTATCTTGCTTACTACCTTAGAAATCGACGGTTGAATGCGGGAAAAGGTGGTTTTTAGCTAAAATCTCGATTTTTGAGCGCTGTTTAACTGTCTCGAGTTTTTGAAACTTGTCTGACTGCGGTTTTTTCATATTTCATCACGTACGGGACAAAGAATCGATTTTGAATGATAGTATTACTTCTGTATCTTTGCTACAGCTCTATTTAAGTGGATTTCTTCGCTAATTTATGATTTCATGCCGAATACATCCATGAGATGAAGCAATCCCATTGTCTCTGTCACGAACGTATCAAAAAGGTCGACAATTCGCCCCCGCTGAGACCTTTTACGTACAATAAGGCCGCACACCCACCACATGTACCAACATAGTCATACCAACATAGGCATTTACCTGCTAATAGCCAGTATGCGCATACCATTAACTCATGACTAGGCCATGGCGCATATTTGACCCGTGTATACATACGTATACGTACTATGCCTATATTCAGGCACTCTGAAAGTGACACAGTCGTTTTCTCGTTTTAGGCTAATACCTTTTCCGCTATTCGGTGCACCCTGACCTTTCACACCTACGTGCAAATCGGCTTTCGACACGTTTTCTTCTGATTCACTGATTGTCTCTATTCCTTCGAAAGGTTGCAGATTTAAGGCGATAGTTTCTTTTCCAATTAAGGACGCACGAAAGCTATGAGGGACGAAGGCACGAACTTTGGGCGGTGCTGGCATTTATCTATCCACCTAGGCTATATAACATGCACTGTAATGAATAAAATTTTATATAAATTGCTTCGAAACAAATATATAAACAACGATAAAATTCACTTCACCATTGTCTCATTATTGGAACCAATGGTGATTTCGTAAACAGGTTTTTCGTACCAACGTCACTTTTTTGATATTTTTGACCTAAACACCCTTAAAAGCAGTCAAAATATGATCAAATTGTGTCACAATTTAACGTTTCAAAATATGAAAGTATTGTGTGTTATCGACGCACCACTGGTTTTGCATGCATGCATTTCACCATCAGTTTCCAAAATATTTGAATTCTTAGTGTTTTCTATTTTACTTTTTTCGGCCGCAAAAATGAACCGATTTGAGTGTTATTGGTCTTGAAATCTTTGCTTTACCATGCAGAACATGTGGATATTTTTTATTTTCCGAAAACGTGGCGTATTTTTATTTTGGGCGAATTTTAAAATTTGCATTGAGAGTTGTTTGATATTTTTGACCTAAACACCCTCAAAATCAGTCAAAATATGATCGGACCGTGTCACTTTCCAAAATATTGTGAAGTATTGCGCGTTATCTATGCACCACCGGTTTCACACGCTCAGCAATTAATTTCACCATCAGTGCCGGTAATCGGTTAGGGTAACCAAAGGAGAAACTATGGCCCGAGGCCGGCCAAATGTTCCGTAAACTTTCATGGCAAGTTTTTTTCCCCTTCAAGACTCAGTCAAGAATAGGCCAATCCAGGACGACTTTGAGTAAGGAGGACTCGGAATAGAGAGCTGCTGGTAGAAGCCGCGAGCTTCCGAGCTACTCGTAGCGGTAGCCAGCCGAGAACTCTCCTCTCCTCGTTTTCGAAGTCTGTCAGACCTTTTCACATTGGCGGGGCATTTGTCCGACCGGTAGAAAGACAGTTTCCGACCGAGGTATCGATAGAGAGATAACAATTATTGTCACAATGAATTAACATGTTGATAAGACAATGAAGAGAGAAAAACAACTACAACAACAACAACAACATGTTGATAAGTAAAACAAAACCATAATATGGTATATTATACCTGAGGTAGATCGAGGGTGAAGTGGCAACATGACAGAAGGTTGATTCCCAAATTCAATTTGGAAAAAAATTAAAATTTCACCTCTTTGAAAAATCTTGAAAAAATTCCTGCATGCTCCCAGGACCCTCCTAAGATTGAAAAAAATCAAGAAAATGATCGGAATCACAATCTTTGTGTTTTCAATTGAATTTGGAAATTTAGAATCCATGGAGGGTTACACCATTGGCGTGTACAGAATTATTGGCATTGCTACCGAGAAATAAGCAGTAAATGTAATAATCCTAAACTTCAAAAGAGTCTACCCCCAAAATTTCAGGTCAGAGGGATCATAATTACTCAAAATGAATCTCTTTGTAACCCTCCATGGAAGCTGGTAACGTTCCATGGTCGGTTTATGGTCAACTGTAACCCTCCGTGGTCAATTGTAACCCTCCATGGGTATAAACTAAAATGTGGAGGTTACAGGTTTTGCAGCATGGAGGGTCGCATTTCAACTTTGCTCTTTAATTATAAATCAGGATTGAAAGATTACTGAATGAAATTGTTATGGGATTTGTTGTCAGAGAACTTTGATATTCTATAGGGGGGAAGGAGGAGAGTTGATTGAAAGAATTATGAGATACTCGCATGAGTGTTACACTCAAAAACCGACGGTCACGCGAACCACACCTTCTTCATCTGGCTTGAAATGGAAAGGGGATGGGTCGACCAGGGTTGCCACCTCCTTTCACCCCTACTCCCATCAAAATATCCCGACATGGGAAATGTGTACCGTTCCTTCTGAAAAGTCCACGGATGTTACACAGAAACGAAGAACTAACTTTGAGAGATCACTGACAGCACACTGCGCGGGTTTTAGAGCTGAAATCTTCATCGCGCACTCCATCACAATCTGTTACCAAAAAACAGCCGCCTTTTTGTTTCTAGCATGTGTTTACTGGAAAAAATTGGAAAAAATTGGAATTCAAACAAGGGTGTCATGGGTTTCCTTATAATCACATATATGTGATATGTGATATATATATGTGAAGTATATAAGTATATATACTTAAGGGAAAATTGTCGAACATTTCTGTTCAGAGTCAGTTTCTGTGAGAGTGGGGAAAACCCAAACTCAATTTCGAAAATCCATCAAAAATTTGTCTTCCTGTGGGACAAAGTGCTCGACGTGTGAACCCGACTTGAGCCGGTTGAAGACGTACGTTAATGATAGACCTCTCCACTTCCCCTTCAACTTCATCCAACATCTTCTTACAGGCGATTCGAAGTCCTTAATGACCGCTTTCGGGGATATAAATAACGCTAAAGACGGGTAGCTCTGGTAGCTACCTCCTTCTTCATCTTCACTTTCCATCAACGTCCCGCCGTTCACACACTGGCACCTCTCGGCCATGGGATCGCGTCCGTGGCACGTCCGTTGAATCACGGGTATAAATTAATCCTCCGGTCAAAGTGAATTTTTTTCCTTCTTTCCCAAAGCCTGTCGGATCTAACGGGTACCGAGAATAAATCATGAGGTAACGGCGAATTACCGAATTCGCCACGCTTGGGCTATATTTTTTGAAACTCGGAGAAACCCGACGTTTTGTCATCACGGCTGCGTTTTGCAACAAAATAGACTGAAATGAAAAGTAAAAAAAAATGCAAATGGAAAAAAAAGATCCTGGCAGGAATTTTCGACATTATGAGGAAACTGTACTTATCGTAGGCCTCTGAATAGCTCAGTACCAAGAGCAACTATTCACTTGAACATCTCACTTTGAAATAGGTAAAATTTCATTTCACCAGCTTGCTAACCTTAAAATTAAAAGAAGGCCTATTTAATAAAAATTTTGAACTTAGAAAAAATTAAGTCCCCGATATCGATTCTGAAAAAATGGAAAAAACAGTGGTACCAGATGGTCAACTTTTCTGACCCTTCGTTTCAGTGAAAGATTTTCTTTATTTTATCAAAATTTACGGAGTGAGAGCATAAAAAACATTAACTACGTATTTAAACTCAACAAATCAAAGGTATTTGAAAGACAAACCTAAAATTAGGATTCAGGACAGCAAAACAATAACCATGAAACCGTTTGAACCACAATAAAAAACTACAAAAAATGGAATACCTAATATAAAACGAATGGATATGAAAAATACTAAATAACTGTAAAGGAACAAAAATTATGAAGAAATATAATTATTGGTATTTTTTCAATCGAGAAAAATACCACGAAGATTCAGCTTTTACATCGTCGAGGCTTAGTTGTTAACCGACAGTTAATTGCATGCGGATTCCGTCGTTTGCGAATATCTTCTGCACATCAGCCGAATCGGATGCGTCCGGTATTCTAATCGACTTCAACTTCACATTGTTCATCCTCTGTCAATACGCTCACTAAACTCCGTCTCCCCTGCGGCGAGTCCTGAACTCGTGATGAGAAAAAAGCATCATCGGTCGGCCCGGCCGACGTCAGATCTTCGCGGGAGATGTTTCCCACGTGACTTTCGAGGTCCCGGCAACGGCGAGGATGCGACGGGTGCCCCGAGGCCGACGATTCACGAGGACCGGGGACCGAAGCTCTACGTCACTCGCTAACACCTTGGCGACGTCGAAATTAGTTATCGAAGTGCGGCATCGAAATTGGAATTTTTCACCGAAGGATATCACACACAGTACCTAGCCAGTTTGAGACTGGGAATAATTTTGAGATGACTTCAGAAATTTTGAGATTGATTTTAAATCGAGTACAGAACGATGCGCAATGAAATTTCAGCAGAATGATAAATTTTCATAGATAATGACATCAGAGTCCGCACTTTCGAGTCCGCACTCCTGAATCTGTACTCTCGATTTCGCACTCCTGAGTTTGCATTCCTGAGCCCGCATTCTGAATACTGAATACGCTCCCCTGAATCCGCACTCGTGAGTTCGCACTCCCAAGTCCGCACTTTCGAGTCTGCACTCTCGAATCCCCTCTCCTGAGTCCGCGCTTTCAAGGCCGCACTCCTGAGTTTGCACTCTTAAGTCCGGATTCCCGAGTCCGCACTCCTGAGTTCGCCCTCCTGAGTTTGCCCTCCTGAGTTTGCCCTCCTGAGTTTGCACTCCTAAGTCGGCACTCCCGAGTCGGCACTTTCGAGTTCGCACTCCTGAGCCCGCACTCCTGAGTTCGCCCTCCTGAGTTTGCACTCCTAAGTCGGCACTCCCGAGTGGGCACTTTCGAGTTCGCACTCCTGAGCCCACACTCCTGAGTTTGCACTCCTAATTCCGCACTCCCGAGTCGGCACTTTTGAGTCCACACTCCTGAGTTCGCCCTTCTGAGTTCGCCCTCCTCAGTCCGCACTCCTTAATCTCCATTTCCAAGTCCACAATGCGGATGATCCCCCCGGCTTCCCCGAGCTGTCTCGGACAATGTCAATAAAAATCTGTTCCCATTGCAAATTCCGATCAGAAGCGTCACTTCGTTAAAAACATACCTAATGTACGTAAAACAAAAGACACAGAAACCGCCGTCGATGTTCCCACAACATATTTCCATCAGTTTCATCCCGATCGGTCAAGTAGTTTTTAAATGCATCCAGGGAAAATACATACATTCTCTTTTTGTATGCAATATATAAATTAGAATTGATGAGCAATTCTTTTCCGACGTTCTGATCGAAATTTCGGCTCCACGAAGTTTTGACGTTTTGCAAAATGGGTGAAAAATTCTAGACAAGTTTTCGTAACATTCTCCCACGAGGGGCCGGGCGGACGTGGGACGCGAGGACCCCAATCCTCAAACCGAGCAATAAAGGATGTGATAGGAGTAGAGAAATCCACCCCCGGGGCACATGGTCGGGCCCCCTTCCGCCGCTCGTCATCCCTCGTCTGTCCTCTCATTCTTCCACTTGGCTCGGGATTGTTTGTGAGTCCGGACAGCCTCCGGAGTTGGAATCTACCGCCCGGGGCTGCTGCCACTGAAGTAGCCGTTCTCCTATTCTCTCCTCTCGTCTTCCTCGTTCGACCGAACATAATAAATGTTGCACAACTTATTTCCTTTGGCGGACTTCGTTCGCCGTTCCCCAACTGTCGGCCAACGCGATGTGAGTCGCAAAGTTCGTGATGGAAAATGTGTGAAACGCTGTGCTCGGTAAATGTGCTACATTATTTCCACACGTTTCAGTTGCCAGCAGCACAAGTTGATCCCTGGCCCAAGGACAACGAATTTCAGTACAAATGTCATCATTTTCATTTCGTGACCATTTAAACGAAAATAATCGGTACTAGGTAGGTCATTTTCAGCGATGAGTCACCAGCTGCTATCTGGAGAAACCCAAAAAAGCGCTATTACTGATATCTTGTCAAATGAAGTCGGTTAAAAATTGTATATTATGAAATTTTCACCAGCAACATTAGGGACCGCAACGGAAATTGAAACCATACACTACTTCCCAGACATGCGCTTTTTAGCAAGATTTTCGTAGCCATCTGAATTGCCAACCTTTTGGTGGGTTTGAACTTGTTTTCGAAATTTCATTCTCAAGGTAATTCCGACTATCTTAGAAAACTTATCAATTTTTTCCCAATTTTTCGCTTGCAGTTTAAGAACGGTTGAAAATCGAAAGTCGGAATACAAAAGGATTCTTGTATTGCATAAAATGTTCTAAATTTTTGGTCATGCGGCTTCTCCGTGCCGAAAATCGGCCCTAAATACAACCCTAGTTTTGGGAAAATGACGATAATTGGCGTCTCTGCAATTTATAATTTTTAGAGAATTAATAAATTTCTATTAAAGTTTGAGTTCAAACTACTCTTTATCTGTAAAACACCCAATTAATAGTTTTTCGTGTATTACTTGATTTTTTTTTGACAAGCGAAAGAAAAAATAAAACATAAATCTACCTCCTCATAAGATTCAACTCCAAATAGTTCAAAATTGTCTGTTTTATTGAATTTATAATATTTCAACCGATTTTCGAGCGGATTCGCTCATATCCTTCATTTTCAATAAATTGCGATACGCTTTGATCGCAATACGAATTTGTTCTGAAAATAAACAGACACCGCGGGCTGTTATTTCAAACAGCGATAAAGGCAATCGAATGAAAATTTGCTCAAGCCGGTCCGGGTATCAAACGCACGATTTGTATGACGTTTGGGTCGTTCATGTCCGAACCTATAACAGCAAAGGCTGTTTTATGAAGGTGTATAATATTTGCCCTCTGGTCCGTACTAACCAGGGGGATATAAATACATTCGTACGTTACACAACCTCGGCAAAGGAGGGTTAATATAAATAAATCCCCGAGAGCGGCGTGCGATTTCAAAAATACTCTTATCGTTGTAATAACATAAAAACGCTCGTTACAGTGCCTAACTACACGTGTTCAGGGAAAATACAACCCCCGGTTTCCCGTCCCAGGTGAATTCGAAGCGAGTTGACTTTGGCGTTTCATTGCTCTGCTTTCCGCTTCAGTCGATATACTGGCCTCTGCAAAACTGTACAATAATACCACGAGTTCAATCCAGGAACTGTTAAATTCAAACCGAAAGCGAATCGCAAACTCAAAGTAAAAACTAAACTGAAAAAAAAAAAACTGAAAAAAAACTCAAACTAAAAGCGAATCTCAACCCTTTTCGGACCAAGGTGTCCAAATGGACACCAATTTTTGAAAGCGTTTTCTCTTAACTAGAACATTGATTTGGCCTCCTCCAAGGTTCTTTTGACATAAGTGGAGACTAGTGAACACGAAAAGGAAGTTTTTTTGATTATAATCTTATCACAGACCTCCCGGGTCATGTTTTTCTCGAAATACGTCCCTGTCACCTCAACGAAGACGCACTCCCGCGAAAACGGTAAGTTTGACTCACTCTCACGAAGTGTTTTTTTGAATTTGATTAATTCTATTACTGAAATCGAATAGAATAAACTCTATTCTTGATATTTCAGTAGTTGTTTTTGAAAAAATCCGTATTCGAATAGGCTGAATCTCATTTTTCAATTGGTGTCCATTTGGACACCTTGGTATAGGTATGCATACAGGTGTACATTTGGAACCCTTGGTACAGGTATGTTTTACAAAAGAGTGTCCGTTTGTACACCTTGGTATATGGTTTCACGTCAAGCTGAAGTAGTTACAACTAGTTTGTAGTGATTTTTTCCTGATTCTTTTGCACTGTCAAGCACTATGCCGCTACATACTTCGAGAGGGGCGTATCTCGTTTCCCTTGTGCCGAAGCACCCGAACGATTCAGGGGACGAAGACGGCATTGACGAAACAATATCTGAAGAGGAGCTATCGAAGAAAATTGACAGTTTTTTCCGGACTGTAAACAAAAACTGCCAGCTTGCAAATGAAGAGCCAATGGAACTCGAGGCAGTTGACCAAAACGACATTGACGGCTACTCAATCATTCAGTGGTAACTCAGTCAGTTCAGTGGCAAGATTCTGAGATTGTACACAATAGGTTTGCAACCGAAAAACATTGTTATTGCCATAGAATATCCAATGATAGTTCTTCAACGATAGCAACAACGATGTTTGTTGAGTTACCTACAAATTGAAAACATCCTAACCTCAGGTACCTGAACTCAAGACTGATAATAAAAAGCTAGGAATAAATTATGTAAACTACTTTTACTGCTGTACTTCTGCCTGCCTAAAAAAAATAATTGTTGAGGTGAGGGGTTGTCAGTTATCTAGTACAGTACCCCCCTCAGGGTGATACTTGTAGGAAAAAGGTGGCCCCCTGTGTGTGTATATATAAAAATGTCGTTCCCTGAAGAGGCCCAGCGGGGCGAAAGCGCTTGGAGAATAAAAGAATATGAGAGTACGATGGGGGCCTCTCCCTCACCTCAACAATAACCCCCCTTCACCATCAAACAATGACAGAAAAAAAATTAGGTGTATCACTTGAACAAAAGAAGTTACCTATATAAAAACATTTATAAATTTTTATAAATATTTTATAGATTTTTTTTTATAAATAAATCTACTTATTACGAAAAAAAGTTGCTTTGATCTCATACCCTGCCCATAGTGTCCATTTGGACACCGAATTCGGACACCGAATTCCCTACAAACAGTGAGAGCCTGGACCAAGGTGTCCATTTGGACACCAAGTTGTCCATGAATAGTGTGAGCCTGTACCAAGGTGTCCATTTGGACACCGAATTTTTATGAGGCCGTATTTCTCGAAATTCTTGAAATATTTTGATAAAAATTGTTATTACGTCATATTTGAAGGATAAACTTCAAGGTTCTTGAAGGATTTTGAAAAATTCCAACGCAATCCATTTTTGGTCCGAAAAGGGTTAAGGTGGGAGTGAAACTCGAAGTGAAACACAAACTGAAGCTAAATTTTAAACTCAAACTAAAAGTAAAACTCAATCTGAAATTTAAATCTGGAGGTGTTGAATCGTGTTTCACTTTAGTTTTATACTTTCAATTTCAGATTAAATTTCAGCTTCAGTTTTAGTTTCCCTTTTGGTTTTGCTCCCACTTTCACAAATACTATCACTCAAGTTTTATTTTCACTTTAATTTTCAAATTGAAATACTGTTTCAGTTCGAGTTTAACTTTCAGTTTGAGTTGCAATTTCAGTTTGCGCTTGAATTTCACTTTCGGTTTGAGTTTCGCATTGATTTGCAACCCAAATCTTAGTTTCACTTTCAGTTGTACTACCACATTCAGTCAGTTCATCGTCACTTTTAGTTTTATCAGTCAGTTTCAGTTTTCCTTTTCAGTTTTACTAACACCCTCACCTATACACTCTTTCAGGTTGAAATTCAGTTCGTGTTCGCCTTTCAGTTTGAGTCTGAGTCTGAATTTTAGTTGCAGCTTGAGTTGCACTAACACTGACTTTTTACAAATTGAAATTCAGTCTCAGTTCGAGTTTCACTTCAGCTTGAATTTCACTATCAGTTTTACTTTCCGAAAGCCATAAATTCGGTGAAAAACATTCCCAAATTCACGCAATTTTTTAAACATTGAGGAGATGAATGAATAAGACTTATACATTATTATAATTATTAATCAACATACTGGCAAGAAGCTTTGGACATTATTTTCCAGTCAGTTCTTAAAGCACAACTTATAGAACAATAAAAAACCCAGACCATTAGACCATTAGGTGATAACAACAGTCAGGAGACAACAACAACAACAACAGGAGGACAACAGTCAGGGCAAACCAGAAGGTAAAAACCAGAAGCAGACCTATCGACAGTCATACTGTAAAAACCTGTAAGTTTCAAAAACTTTCCAGGAGGCCAAAAACCGTTTATTTCCATTTACATGGACGTTTAGTTTATTGTTCCTTTTTTACTTCCATATTTACAGAGTAAATGGAAGTATTGTGATCGTCCTAAAATCGAGAATCGGAACGGAGCTTCAGAAAAAACTTTTTCTTATACACATTTACTCAGAATCACTTCCTGAACAAGTGTCTGTGTGTCCGTGTGTCCGTGTGTCCGTCTGTCCGTCTGTCCGTCTGTGGTCATTTACAAAAATGGCCATAACTCCCTCATTTCTCAACCTTTTTTCAAATTTCTTGAACTGAAATGTTTGTCTCGGCAAGACCTAACACCCTGTTTAATCGGAATTTGGATAACGCACAGTACTTCCGATATATTTGCATTTTTAGTGTTTTCTATTTTATTTTTTTCCGGCCGCAAAAATGAACCGATTTGAGCGTTCTTGGTCTTAAAATCTTTGTTTTACCTTGCAGAATATGTGGATATTTTTTACATTCCGAAAATGTGGCGTTTTTTTCATTTTAGGCGAATTTTAAAATTTTAATACTGAATTTTTTGATATTTTTGACCTAAACACATTCAAAAGCAGTCAAAATATGATCAAATTGTGTCACAATTTTACGTTCCAAAATATGGAAGTATTGTGTGTTATCTACGCACCACTGGTTATTTCAAGCCAAAGACCATTACCGACAGTTAAAACGTATTTTGGTCAGAATTTTGTTGCAAGACAGGTTTTTATACAGAAATTCATTACTTACAGGGATTCACACTGCATTTATTACTTACAGGTTACTTCAAACCCCCGTAGAATCAAAAATATTTGTTGCAGCTGGGTTATGACGCCAACAGACGGTGCGCAGGGCCAATAGCTAAGGGAAAAGCACCAATAGCGGACATGACAACAGTAGTGGACACTTGAGTTAAAAATCGATAAAATAAGGGTTTGAGACAACTTGGGGGGTTCTTCTTTGTTGTGCCTAATCTTGAATAGTTGTGGCACAAAAAAAAGAACCCCCCAAGTTGTCTCAAACCCTTATTTTATCGATTTTTAACCCAAGTGTCCACTACTGTTGTCATGTCCGCTATTGGTGCTTTTCCCTTACCAGAAAACCTGAAAACCTCATTTTCGCCAAAAATCGTACTTACAGTTTTTTTTACACTATGACTGTCGATATGAACAATCGACAAAAAAAATTTAAATAACAAAGACCCCAGTCAGTTTTGTGTGATTTAAATATACCTACCATGAACTATTGTGAAATTATGAGGAGATATTTTAATAATTTAAAACCCCCCGATGAGCTGACAACTATATCAAACCGTTGGTCGATATTTCCATCTTCAATATTTTTGGTACTTATAAAAACTCTGGCAGGAAGTTCCCCGGGTGCCTAATTAGAAATTAAAAGAAACTCCCCATATTATATTCCGATCCCCCGAGAACTCTTCGGATTTCCTTCGGGGAAAAAAGACGGCAATCGATCGGAAAACGATGAAAGGGTTGCTGACCTCAGCATCAATTTCAGATTACAAAACAACGCCCGGCTCATGTCATTTGGTGGGTCGTTTAAAAAAGCCATCTCATTGTCCTCGTCTTCGTCGTCGTCTCTTTTCACCCAAGACGGGGGAAGGGGGTCGTCAGAAAGACGGAGGAGGTGCTTTTTAACATGGAGATCACTTGCTTAGCCCGGGGCGATCCGGTCGCAGGGACCCGAGGCCGGACTGTCTTCGGAATAAAATCATTTCGAAATTACCGTGCGACTGGGGGGGCATGTGTGTGCGTATTTATTGAGAAGTCTGCGTGCCGGTGATGGGGAGGGTAGGAAATTTATGTATTGAGGAAGGAAGCGAGCAATCATCGGATGGATGAGACAATGCTTTTGAAAAAGAACTCATTTACGATTCCGATTCTCGAGTCTCGAATCCTGAACACACAGCCGAGGTCTTTTTCTTCTGTCTTCTGGGCCGGAAAAGGGCGGACGATCATTTTCATAATGGATTCACTTTTCGACTGCAAACTCGGGGCACCGATCGTCTAAAAGTCTTATATAGGAAACGGTCTAGGAAATTGAGCCCGATTCTAATGTGCACCCGTGACTCGAGTGTAATGAAAGGTTGGCCCGTCTCATGATCGCCGGGCGTGCGGTTCATTACAAGCTGATGGGCGGATTGATCCGTCGCGTGCCCTGCACATGTTCTCATGATTGGTCGATTCATCATCGTAGAAGAATCAACATTTGATTCGGCATAATCGAGCGAATTGACACGGAAATTCCCAATAAAATCTCTTCAAAGTCCCAATTGGAGCAATTGACCGCATAGGCTACCAATTATAGTGCATTCGATAGTGACTGAATAATTCACTAAGGTGAATTCACGACAGCGAATTCGCAAAACCATGTAAGCCCAAAATTTTTAGAAAATAATAATTTGAGCCTTTTTGGTTTATCAGGAGGCACTCGATTCACCAAAATAGGCCGTTTTTGCTACAGGTCAATAGTCTCTTCTCTATGCTCAAATGAAATAACCTGCAAGTCCAAAGACTTCCTCATTTTTAGGCGATTTCTAGGTTTTTCTCGCCTTCTGTAAAATTTCCGAAAAATACATATCGTCACTAACACCGCCTAACTCAATTTTTGTCGAAAAAGAGTTTGACAACACCAACTCAGCTGTTTTCAAGGTTAGTGCTTATTTTTGAAATTTAAGAGTAGAATCCAATTTAGAGACCCTTCGAGATTGTGAGAACTGAACTGTGAGTATTTCCAAGTTGAAATAATTATAGGAGTAGTACCTCCTGAAAACTACAATAACTGCTGTTTTAGGCCCTGAGAAAGATTATTCAAGAACACGGCAAAAGAGGCGTCTGTTCTAGTGAACCTTTACGACGATCAGCTGACCACGTAGTAATAACTCTGATTTTTACATAAATTTTGTGCGGCAGAAAATTTCGTAAAAATGCACTTTTCGAAAGATGGAGCCGGTTTTTCATTTCGTATTTTCAGCACTCCGACGTCGAATTATTTTTTCAACTTTCGTACGTAGGTTTTGAAACTTCAGCGCCCTATTATGGGTTCCGTGTCCAGTCGCACTTCCGACGGACCAAATTCTCGAGAGCCGCGGGGGTAGGGGGAATTCGTGTCCGCCCCGGGCACCTGCTACCATCGCCGGTCGAGTTAAGTTATCAATCAGTGACAATTACCTCCATCAGTAACGAACGGACGGGAGCCAGGGACGGCGAAACGGTAGTAGACGTTGAAAACTGTTAGGAGGACGAAGGGAATCAATTTTTCAGGTTGGACTAGCAGATAAATCTCCGAGGTTACGTTGCCTGTCATTCCTCCCTTTGAAGGATTCTAATTCGAATCGTGAGATCTGATTCATTCCGCCGACTATAGAATCGAGGCAGGCCTGAAAATTATCATTGGGACTCCCTCTATTCCCTTTGGTGCTGAATAGCTCGAAGATTTATCGAAAATTTCAACGAAAAAACAAACCGACTCCGAAAGGAAGCTTGACAACAAAAAAGTAAAAATGAAAATGGACGAAGAGATTTTGACTGCCATTTTTTAAATGATATGGAAACTATACAAGGTAGGGAAATTTGGTTTTTCTTCTTTGTTTATCATTCACTTCCAACAAGTGTCTGTGTGTCCGTCTGTAGTCATTTACAACCAGTGGTGCGTAGATAACACACAATACTTCCATATTTTTATACGTACATTTTTGACTCAATTCTATTATGTTTTGACTGCTATTGAGGGTGTTTAGGTAAAAAATATATAAAAAAACTCACTATGCAAATTTGAAAACTAGTCTAAAATAAAAATACGCCAAGTTATCGGGTTGTAAAAAATATCCACATATTCTGCAAGGTAAAACAAAGATTTTAAGACCAAAAACGCTCAAATCGGTTCATTTTTGTGGTCGGAAAAAATAAAATAGAAATCACTAAAAATGCAAATATATTGGAAGTACTGTGAGTTATTTAAATTCCGATTAAACAGGGTGTTAGGTTTTGCCGAGACAAACATTTCAGTTCAAGACATTTGAAAAAAGGTTGAGAATTGAGGAAGCTATGGCCTTTTTTGTTAAGTTTTTTCTGAAGCTCCGTTCCGATTCTCGATCTTAGGACGATTCCAATACTTCCATTCGCTCTGTAAATATGGAAGTAAAAAAACGAAATTACCTACATTTCCATAAGATACTTGTACCAGGAGAAAATTCCACAAGTATTATGGTCAGTACATGGACAAGTCGTAGGTGTAAGAAAAGTTCATTTCGACGATAAATCAATGCTGATGTTCATAACTCGGCTCGCCTGTGCGACTCTACGTACACCTTTTGTGATGTAAAATGCCTCGGGTTATTGACGCGTATTTCCGAGCCGGTCAGAGTTCAATGAGTCACGGCTAGAGCCTTCGGCTCCGTCTCTGCCGTGGGAAACCGCAGTCGGTCCGTTTTCATGCCGAAAAATCGTCTTCTTTCCGAGCCGCGTGAGAAAACTGCGAAAGTGCCACTTCCGACAAAATTTACGGGCTCCCTTATCCTAATCGTCGGCGATTACGACCTCCACAGTTACGTATCGGCATGTACCGCCGGAATCCGAGAATCCCGGTATTTCAAGTTTTCCAGCCTTCTATCCAATTCTAAAATTCCAACAAAGAAGGAACTTTTTCAGAAAAAAATATGTTGACTTTTTGAAAATTCAAAATTGGACGTACCAGCAAAACGGTATCGAGCAACAGACCGCCTGGAGGCCACAAGAATGAGCCGAAATATTAGCCTAAGCTTTTTATCCCAATAACATAGGGTTCCTGTTTCTATTTTCGACGAGTTTTAATATTATTTTCATAGTTTTCTTATCTCAGTTTTTTGTTGATATTTTGGCCATAATAACAGAGATTTTTATCAAGCATCATAATTTTGAAAAACATCAAAACTGGGGGGGAGTGCAGGATGTCCACTAGGGGAGCCAGTCAGAGACGTCTACTAGGGGCCAGTCGGAGGCGTCTACTTGGGGAGCTAATTTGAGGCGTCTTTTAGGGGGCTAGTCGGAGGCGTCTACTGGGGGAGCTAATTTGAGGCGTCTACAGGGGTAAGTCGGGTGCGTGTACTGGGGGAGGTAATTTGAGGCGTCTACTAGGGGGCTAGTCGGAGGCGTCTACTGGGGGAGCTAATTTGAGGCGTCTATTAGGGGGCTAGTCGGTGGCGCCTACTGGGGGAGGTAATTTGAGGCGTCTACAGGGGTAAGTCGGGTGCGTGTACTGGGGGAGGTAATTTGAGGCGTCTACTAGGGGGCTAGTCGGAGGCGTCTACTGGGGGAGCTAATTTGAGGCGTCTTTTAGGGGGCTAGTCGGAGGCGTCTACTGGGGGAGGTAATTTGAGGCGTCTACTAGGGGTCTAGTCGGAGGCGTTGGCTAGGGGAGGTAATTTGAGGCGTTGTTTAGGGGGCTTGTTGGAGGCGTATTAGAGGGTTAGTCGGAGGCGTCTACGAGGGAGGCCGCTAGGAAGAGTCAACTAAGGGAGCTAGACGATAAATGACAATTTTTTCCACGCCGCATGCAGGTATAGTGTAACTGAAAAATATTAATTTTTTCGAATTTGCCTTTCTTTGAATTTCTGATCCAAGTAGGCTTCAAATTTGTCCAAATGAGCCCAGTTTAGTTCAAAACTGTACTTGCCCAAACATAGTAGACAGTGTTATGCACTGATTTATCGTTTGATCGGTGGAAACATATAATTTTCATAAACATTCGCGTGACTGACGTTTTCACGCCATAGGATAAGAGGGTTTCTTTTTCAATTGATGTTCATTTTGGTCTACCAACCGATTCCGAACCTCACCAAGGGCTCCAAGAGGCGCAGTAACTTTTTAAAATTGCCAATTTATTTTCGCAGCCCCTTGCCCGGTGCTAAATTGTCGATCGATTTCCACTCGAAGAATAATGGCGGCGTTGAATTATTTTGCGACTGGAGCGAGGAAATGAGCGAAAATGATCGACGCGGCTATACGAGCGGCTTTCCATCTCTGTCACCCCCGTACCCTCGAGGGCTCGGCTTGTTAATTTCCCTTGGATTCGCCTCCGTTGAAACGGATTTCCCGTCTGTGACAGGGCCATCAAGAAAACGCCGGAGATAGAAGATGGTGGGAAACTTGGTGGGGGCCCTCGCTCCAAAGAAACTCGACTGCGATTACGGAAAATGAGATGAAGGCGTTTCGAAGACATAAAAATTCCCCAACAAGTGATCAAGTTAAGTCGGTTGGGAAAATGGCCCGGGGCCCCGTCAAATGAATTCCTTGGGGCTTGATCGTTTTAGCGGCTCCGAAAGGATGGCCGCGAATAAGCGAGGAATCCTCCGATGGCCTCGAAGTTTTTGGTAGTTTTGGGGGTAATACAGGAAATTTCTAGGCCAGATTATGCGATTTTAATGAGGTGATAGATCCGACACTACATTTCGACAAAAAAAAGAAGAGTTATTCACGCACGCAACAAATGCAGCGATCAAATTATGGGGGAAATCCGATTTTCAATCTATGAAAGTACGAGGTGGGAAATAATAAGAAAAGCATTGTCCTCAGCCGATAATGTCAAGAAATAAAAAATTCCCCTTCGGAATGATTGCATTTCAAGACCTCTCCTGGACCTCTACTACTGAAAAAGTTCCTGTTGCAACCGCCAATAAACTCAATTTTCACAAATCCACGATCGCTCTCAATGCATGGAAAGATTGTGCAAAAACCGTTACAATTCTCAAAATTCCCTAAAGAATTTAGTGCCAGAAATGTTTTCAATATTGCAAAAAATGGTCATTTAGACTCTTCGTATTAACGTTTAAAACGCTTGGGAAGGATAACCCTGTAAAATTTTAGAAAAGAGTAGTTTTTGCTCTACCTACCTAAAACTACTTACTTTGAACCCTTACTCCCTTTTGTATGCCAGTCTCATTATCCCTAAGGGGGTCACAAGATCAGCATACAATTTCACTACGCCGCGTCCTTCGATTCTCTCCTTTTCAATGTCTCATCTTCGTTCCGCACTTGGTAAACATAAAACGAGATGAGAGAGAACTAAGAGGCCTACGGAACAGCGGGCGAAGTGTAAAGTGGAGGACCGTAGAAGTGATAAAGAGACGGGGGAGGGGCGGTGGTGAATTGGAGTTGCCGAGGGGGAGGGGGTGGGCCCGTGGTGAGCGTCCTGTCGTAATTTGCTTTTACTTTGAAGCTCGTATTTTCCTCAATTTACTCCTCTGTGAATATATCATCGAGGGTAGGCAGAAGTGGCCTCGGGTTAGAAATACGAGCATTGCCGAAGGGTAGGGGGCAACCAGGGGGAGGCGGCGTCGAGGGGCGGGGAGAGGTGAAAATTAGGTGGGCGAAAGGGCGAGTGGGGGAGGTGTTGTGGCGCGGGGACCGGGTGTAAAGTAGGACTGATCCGGTGGAGGGGGTGGGGCCCGATAAAAGTCGCAAACATTGTTAACCTGAAAATTGAAAAATGCGCCGAAATTCCAAAAACTATAGATCGGATATCAGGTCCCGACAAAATTTTCCATTCCCACCGCGACTAGGCATCCGCCTACATCGTGAGTCCAAACTGACATCTCTACAGAGAAACATTTATTCGATAAATATGAGGTACACAAAATTCGCGTAGCCCATATACCCAGCTAACCTCGCCCCTTCACCGTCATTTTGTATCCGAAATTTATTCCGAAAGGATAATTTCGAACCAAATGCCAACGTCGCCTACTTGCATAGCGAAGTTGGCTGCGGAACAAGTTTTGACGAAATGCAGAACCCGACGCACAATGAGCCATTGTATGCAATGAGCTCGTCCCCTGGCGATAGTTGGGCTCCGCATGCAGATTTAGCACGACGAAACTGCGGATGGTACTAGTAAACTTGTAAATATTTCAGCCGATATGCCGTGAAAATAAAGCCGAAACGTTGCGCTTCAGCTGTTGGAAGAAATTTACTATTCTCGAAAAATTTGGACTCGATGTTTTGAAAGAATTTGAAAAATTGTTCCAAAAATGTGGGAACAAGGATAAAACCGTACCATGCAATATTTATATAGGATATTGGGTGTTCAAAGGGTGATCACTTTTTGAAGAAACCAATTAAATGAATTCACTGGAGAGGAATAAGAAAATTTGTTAATTTCGATAAAGAACAGTAGGTGTTCAAAATGTTGTCTTCCTTGAAGGGTCCCATTTTTCTAGTTCACGTGCTACAATTTTTGTTCCATTCGTGAGCCCGAGGAAAACTTCGCTTTTTTCGCTTTGAAGATTTTTAAATTTTTTCGACTTCGTCTCAGTAAAATGGCCTTAAGTTTCGAAATAATTACAAAAATAAGTATACCGTTGTAAAGCTCGTTAAATTTCCTATTAGCTTACGTTATTTGCAGCTTTCTAGCATCAAGTTAAATGAGCAAAAAATTTGGTCAAAGTGGAAAAATACAAAATTTTTAAAAATGACCATTTTCTCAACGTGCGATCAGGGCTGAAAAAACAAGGTAAAATCCCGCTCGCGTTCCGGGGAAAACAGGACTAGAATGTCAGATTTCCAGCGGTATAGTCATTTTTTAATTTTTATCGCTTATTAGAGGAGAAATCGACGTTTGACTGCAGAAAAACGTGATATTTCGGTAAAATGTGATTTTTTGGGCACTGTCCGAGCGTCTCGAGTAATTGAAAATTGTAAGTAATAAAATAGGAGTCCAAATATAAATCCAAAAGAGGATCGGACATTTTTTTGTAGACTGTTTTGGATGTATTCGCTCTTTATAATATTTATAATAATTTTTTTTTTAACTTTTTTCCAGGAGGAAATGTGAAGGGAGAATGGACACCGACGGGAAGGAGCCAAAAGACTTGACACAGCCGAGGACCATATTCACGACAGCGAACATAAAACTCAGGTAAGCAAACCTATAATTTTGGCCTGTTCAATCTATTGAATCATTACCGTGAAAATATCCCAAGATAAGACCCTTTCTCGGCTGAAATTCACAAACGAAAAATCTTCAAAGTCAAGGGGGAAATATTTTCGAACAATTTTCCAAAGTGTTTTTTCTAGATGATGAAGTAAAAAAAATTTTATCAATCGAAAGTTTAAAAAAAAGAAAAAATAACTGAATTATTAACAACCTAGATACCATTTGAGCTCGATTGCTCAGGTTCATCAAATATAAAACGGTTTCAAGGGTCAAAATTTCAACCGCTCGACTACCCCGACCCATTACACAGCATGATCTGTTTTTCCAGCGGGTCCCCAGGAACATCGCCGACCAATTCGCCAGGGCCCGTAGGGGGTGGCGCTCCCTCCGCCCCCGCGCATTCGCCTTCGAGTTACAACCACAAAATGACCGGCATTCCATTTGTGGCTGCCGCTAATCGCTACACGGCACCCGTCCATATCGACGTCGGAGGAACAATTTACACGTCATCTCTCGAAACGTTAACCAAGTGAGTTCGAATTTTTGGTTCATTTTTCTATAGAATTGGTTCATTTTTCTATAGAAATGAACCTTTGTAATCGGTCAGGAAAAAAAAAATTTTAACACCCCCTGAAAATTTGTTGGTTTACGTTTCAAGGGGTGTAGAATCCGAATCTGCAATAAAAATTTTTTGTCCGTCCGCCGTCCGCCGTACGCCGTCCGCCGTCCGGGGTTTTTCAGGGGGAAGGAGTTATCGAAAAATTTTGAAATTTTTACCAAAAATCAAGTTCCGTATCTAGTTGGTCCTAACATCTCGACAGAACCCTACCTTACTTTTAAGGTCAGTAAAACAGCTGTTAAAGTGGGGAAAAATTCGTGTTTTTCTGGAAATTTGAAACATAGGCATGTGAGGTATCATTTTCTATAGATTTTTCTATGCTGAATCGAATGAGACCATCGCCACGCCGGTAGCTTCAACCGTTTAGGAGTTATTGCAGTTTTAGTGAAGCATTTTTGAGTTTTTCAAAATTTTCCCAATTCTTAATAACTCGAAAACTACTCGAGCCACAAAATTCGTTTTCCACTCGTTGGAATCCCCACAAAAACTTCTGTCCTCCCAATATCTTCAATTTAAAGAATTTGGTCGAATTACACAAATCAGCAAATCAAAAATTGGAAAAAGTTGGGAATTCGGCATCGGTTCTTAGATACAGTTGATTGATCTACTTACGACCACTAGCCTATGACACCAACAAAGTGACGCACTCACACTAGGCCAGTTGCGCTTGGCAACGTGAGAGCGAGTCAAGCTTCAACAATGGTTCTGAGGCATTCTTGACGCATTTTTAATTTAATTATTATAAATTTTATTTAATTATAAAATAATATATAAATAATAATAATAAATAAATTTATTTAATTATTCAGATAATTTAATAATTATTATTATTCTGTTAGTTATGTAGGTAAATAAGAATAGATAGGTAGGTCAAGCAAGGAGGACCAAGCAAAGAGGATGATTATTTTTTGGCGGGTTGAAAAAACGTTTTTCCAAATCCCCATCTAGAACACCAATTTATACTGAAATTCTAGAATAATAACAACTAAATTCCGTGTTTGAGGAGAACCTATATATCGTAAGATTTGTCTTTGCAATCGAAAAATGAACCCCTGTGCAAAATTTGCAGAGTTCTTCGGCTATACCAAAAACTGATGTGCACATGCCACTGATCTACTTAGCAGCGTTTTTTTAATGTAAAAATTTACTAAACTAGGTTTTTACTTCCATATTTACCGAGTAAATATGGAATATGGAGTATTGGAATCGTCCTAAATCGGAACTGAGCTTCAGGAAAAACTTTTTCTTATAGACATTTACCCAGAATCACTTCCCGAACAGGACTACTCCAAGAGTGTCTGTGTATCCGTCTGTCCGTGTGTCCGTCTGTGGTCATTTACAACCAGTGGTGCGTAGATAACACACAATACTTCCATATTTTGAAACGTAAATTTTTGACAAAATTCGATCATATTTTGACTGCTTTTAAGGGTGTTTCGGTCAAAAATATCAAAAAATTAACTATTCAAATTTTAAAATTCGCCCAAAATAAAAGTACGCCAAGTTGTAGGGATATAAAAAATATCCACAAATTCTGCAAGGTAAAACAAAGATTTTAAGACCAAGAACGCTCAAATCGGTTCATTTTTGTGGCCGGAAAAAAATAAAATAGAAAACACTAAAAATGCAAATATACCGGAAGCACTGTGTGTTATCCAAATTCCGATTAAACAGGGTGTTAGGTCTTGCCGAGACAAACATTTCAGTTCAAGAAATTTGTAAAAGGTTGAGAAATGAGGGAGTTATGGCCATTTTTGTAAATGACCACAAACGGACAGACGGACTCACAGACAGACGGACAGACGGACACAAGGACACACAGACACTTGTTCAGGAAGTGATTCTGAGTAAATATGTGTAAGAAAACGTTTTTTCTGAAGCTACGTTCCAATTCTCGATTTTAGGACGATTCCAACACTTCCATTTACTCTGTAAATATGGCCATAGCTCCCTCAATTCTCAACCTTTTTTCAAATTTCTTGAACTGAAATGTTTGTCTCGGCAAGACCTAACACCCTGTTTAATCGGAATTTGAATAACTCACTGTACTTCCGATATATTTGCATTTTTAGTGTTTTCTATTTTATTTTTTTCCGGCCACAAAAATGAACCGATTTTAGCTTTTTAGGTCTTGAAATCTTTTTTTCTACCTCGCAGAATATGAGGGTATTTTTCATATCCCGATAATGTGGCGTACTTGTATTTTGGGCGAATTTTAAAATTTGAATAATGTTTTTTTTATATTTTTGACCTAAACACCCTTAAAAGCAGTCAAAATATGATCAAATTATGTCACATTTTTACGTTTCAAAATATGGTAGTATTGTGTGTTATCTAGGCACCACTGGTTTCTATAATGAGTCGAAATCGTACCGACTATAAGTACGCGCGGAATTCTTATCAAAAAAGTAATTGTACCGACGGAGGATTGTTGAGAGGACGGGATATGAAGGTTGTCAGCAGGAAAGGGAGCGAGGAAAAGGCGTAGGAGGGGCGTGATGGCCTCTGGCTCTGCGACCACCACAGACTCAGATTTCCTTTACTTCCCAAGTCCATCCTGTACCATGTACCACGGACCAATCCAGTCTCTTTCCGTCTCCACGTACGACACGTCATCGCATCTCAAGAGCCGCCCAGGGTAAGACAGAGACGGCCGATAAGTCGGAAAGTGCGGAAAAGAGATGGAACCTACGCCTGCGGGGGGTCCTAGTACAATAAGTGATGGGAAACCTTAGCTCGAGGGTGTCCTTACCGAAGGAACTTCATCCGAGAGCTGGTCCCAGGCTTCTGAGGCCCGGCACCTAACATTCGGATGGGGTAACCTCCTAATAGGCACTTCACGAATGTTTATCGTGAAAATGATAACCCAGTTCTCGAATTGTCGACCGAAACGCTGCTAAACGGATTGCTCGAAATGCCACTTGAAATTTTCCAAGAAGCTCATACATTTTGATTTAGTATGTAAGTAACGAAAATAGTGATTGTGGAAGAATATGGTTGTTTCATCCGTTGCTTGATATATTCAACTTGAATTTGATAAGACTGTGATGAAGTCTACCTCATAATATTTTTCTAGAAGACAAAGCAGTGGGAGGTGTAACATTATTTTTGCTCAATATTGAATAAAAAGTGATTTTTTTTAGTAAACTGATGTCTGTGAATCACACCTCTACTGCCAGAAAACACATTTTATTTTAGGACTGGCATTTCGATTGAAAAGTAAATCTGTGGTTAGGAAGTAACTTCCCAGGGCGCCATAGCGCGCCAGTCCGTGCCGCAAGTGTAACGCTCCATGGTTTCGCTGGCTGCAAGTGTAACGTCCATGCCAATGGTGTAACCCTCCATGGATTCTAAATTTTCAAATTCAATAAAAACTCGAAGATTGTGATTCCGATCTTTTTCTTGATTCTTTTCAATCTTAGGAAGGTTCTGGGAGCATGCAGGAATTTTTTCAAGATTTTTCAAAGAGGTGAAATTTTAATTTTTTCCAAATTGAAAATTGACAGTTATTTGGGAATCAACCAAATGGATTTTGATTTTTTCGGGTGCGGAGAGAAAAACGAGCCATCCACTAGTCTACCAACCTACCAAGCAACCTGCCAACTTCACATACTGCCAACCCACCTGGTAAAAAGATGAAAAAATCCCGAAAAAGATAAAAATGATTTTAAAAAATTTCCCATCAATAAAATTGAATAATTTTCGGAAATTGCTTTTTAGTTTTTTCATGGGCGTTTGGGAAAGAAATTAAAAAAACCTAAACCCTCGGTAAATATGAAATTTGCGTTCTCACCCATTGTACTTGGACTGCCGGTACCTACATAATTTACGCATTTCCGATTACCACCGCTGGGTCACACGGACCAAATAAGGTTTTTATCGGGTATAATTTTCGACGAGGTCGAACTTGGTCGTTACAGTGGACAGCCCTGAGGGCGTTCGGGGCCAGTATCATCCCTCGTTGGGCTTTTCCCTTCTACAGCAACCGTCCGAACATATAACGCACATATGGCTACTCAAAACATTAAACTTCCCTTTAAATCCTCTCATTTTTCCAATCGCAAAGCCATAGGTTTTAATTTCCGTCGAGAATCAAACAAGTGTAAACAGTCGGAGGCCGCGTGGGCCCGCGTTTGATACGGATTTTCCAACTCGTACCTTATGTACCCCGTGGAAAATGTCCAGCTTCAAAGTTATCCACATGAAATTCTCCGGTCGCTGAGCTAATCATCGGTTTTAACTTTGAACGCTGGAATTACGCCTTTTATACGGAAAATTTTAGAGAATTTTCATGAATAAGCTAGCTCTACGGCCTTGTTTGAGTTGTAGACTCACCCGAATAAGCTCCCAACAGCAATGTTTTAAGATCAGAAATCATTATTGACAAAATGTTGAATTATTCAATTTTTTATATTACCTACTTCCAGAGGACCCTCTTTTACTATTAAAAAAGCATCAAAATCATGTCAATAATCTAAATTTTTTGAAGCAATCACAGTGTTGTGTGGAATCCAGCATAATTTAGTAGGTGGTGATCTATGACTTAACATTATAAAAAAAAACGCTGCTAAGTAGATCAGTGGCATGTGCACATCAGTTTTTGGTGTAGCCGAAGAACTCTGCAAATTTTGCACAGGGGTTCATTTTTCGATTGCAAAGACAAATCTTACGATATATAGGTTCTCCTCAAACACGGAATTTAGTTGTTATTATTCTAGAATTTCAGTATAAATTGGTGTTCTAGATGGGGATTTGAAAAAACGTTTTTTCAACCCGGCAAAAAATAATCATCCTCTTTGCTTGGTCCTCCTTGCTTGACCTACCTATCTATCTTTTCAACGCAGCGCGTCGTTAATTTTTGTTGAAATCATCATTTAATCTATTCTTATTTACCTACGTAACTAACAGAATAATAATAATTATTAAATTATCTGAATAATTAAATAAATTTATTTATTATTATTATTTATATATTATTTTATAATTAAATAAAATTTATAATAATTAACTTAAAAATGCGTCAAGAATGCCTCAGAACCATTGTTGAAGCTTGACTCGCTCTCACGTTGCCAAGCGCAACTGGCCTAGTGTGAGTGCGTCACTTTGTTGGTGTCATAGGCTAGTGGTCGTAAGTAGATCAATCAACTGTATCTAAGAACCGATGCCGAGTTCCCAACTTTTTCCAATTTTTGTTTTGCTGATTTGTGTAATTCGACCAAATTCTTTAAATTGAAGATATTGGGAGGACAGAAGTTTTTGTGGGGATTCCAACGAGTGGAAAACGAATTTTGTGGCTCGAGTAGTTTTCGAGTTATTAAGAATTGTAGAAATTTTGAAAAACTCAAAAATGTCTCACTAAAACTGCAATAACTCCTAAACGGTTGAAGCTACCGGCGTGGCGATGGTCTCATTCGATTCAGCATAGAAAAATCTATAGAAAATGATGTGTCACATGCCTATGTTTCAAATTTCCAGAAAAACACGAATTTTTTCCCACTTCAACAGCTGTTTTACTGGCCTTAAAATTAAGGTAGGGTTCTGTCGAGATGTTAGGACCAACTAGATACGGAACTTGATTTTTGGTAAAAATTTCAAAATTTTTCGATAACTCCTTCCCCCTGAAAAACCCCGGACGGCGGACGGCGGACGGCGGACGGCGGACGGTGGACGGCGGACGGCGGACGGACAAAAAATTTTTATTGCAGATTTGGATTCTACACCCCTTGAAACGTAAACCAACAAATTTTCAGGGGGTGTTAAAAATTTTTTTTTCCTGACCGATTACAAAGGTTCATTTCTATAGAAAAATGAACCAATATCCAATAAAATATAAAAAAATTTAATTTATTGACTATTATTAACTATTATAACTATTAATTTAAAAATTAAGATTGAGGTAGAAACCGCCTTTTCACGCCTAAAAGAAGGACTGGCCAATTGAAACTTTCAAACTTTTTTTAGGATCCGAGAATTGTATAAAACGTCCCTAGTGATCGGGGGGGAGGGGGGGAGGCATCTGGCAGGCGTTTACTCTATTCAAGCCATTGTCCTACAAGCTTATTAGTATTTTTATTTAATATTTCTTCTCCAGCTATCATGCGTTTCGTGTTCATAACAGTTGGATAAAAAATGGGGCGAGAAAAACACTCGCGCAAAGGCTCATGTCATAAATATTCCAACAGTGTCAAAAATCGAATACGACGACCCTTCTTCTGTTCGACGAGCGAAAGAGACCCGAGGAAATGAACGGGGGAAAAAAGTATTTTTCAAGTCCCTCAAGGCTGAGTTGCTGTGTGGAGTCCAAAGGTCCGAGACGTCAGAGGAAGTCGCGCCCTGGGGCCACCCCCGGGGTACACGGTCACAAATAACCGTCCTAGCACACGGTGGTGCCCTGGGGCTCCCCTCGGGCGTTGTTATTGAAAAAATAACGTAAGATGAAACCGACTATAGTGCGGAGAGTACTGTACGGGGAGGAGTTCACACGATGCGTGTTCGGGTAATTTATGTTGAGGTTTAGCGATCCGAATATGTTGGAATGTTGGGCCTATTCCAACAAACCATGTACGACACTTGTCAGTCTAAAAAATATAGGCTAAAACGACATCGGCAACGAACTATCGATACCCGATACTATCGGCCCTTGCATCATCGATATCAAAATATCGATATGTCAGAGGAAAATATCGATATTTCGATACTATCGATGGCCATCCCTAGACGAAACGTTCTCTTTCTAACAACCGAATCAAAAAAGACCTTATTAAAACCTCTAGAACAGGGGGATCCCTCAACTAGCCTTATTTTCCCTCTGTTAGGCACTTCGAAATAAGGATGTCAAGAAAATATCGAAATATCGATATTTTTCCGTCGAAATATCGAAAAAATCGTACTAAAACGATACTTTTTATCGTTATCGAAAAAAATATCGATGGCCGATATATCGAATTACTAAAACCATACTTTTTAAAAATATCAATATTTCGATATATCGATATTATCGAATCACTAAAACGATACTTTCTATCGTTATCGAAAAAATCGTACGAAAAAATCGCACTAAAACGATACATTTTATCGTTATCGAAAAAAATATCGATGGCCGATACATCGAAATAATGATATTTTCCTTCAATATAATGTATTGAAGGAAAATATCGATATTTCGATATATCGATATTATCGAATTAGTAAAACGATACTTTTTATTGTTATTGAAAAAATCGTACGAAAAAATCGTACTAAAACGATACTTTTTATCGTTATCGAAAAAAATATCGATGGCCGATGTATCGAAATATCGATATTATCGAATTACTAAAACGATACTTTTAAAAAATATCGATATATCGATATTATCGAATTACTAAAACGATACTTTTAAAAATATCGATATTCGATAAATCGATATTCTTTGCCGATATTGACATCCCTACCTCGAAACCTCTAGGAACGGAGGGAAAACCTCTGATATGGCAACACTGGTTCGGATTCAGACTAGTCTTGGGAAAAAGCAGGAAAAACATTTTCAAATTTTTTCAGCTCATCGAAATATTTTTATTATCGGTATCTTCGGTGAGCCCTTCCCAATCCGAAAATTCCCGATCCGTGTGAACTCGGGGTTAGCCGGGGGCCGGATTCTGTACCGAGGACCGCAGGCGGTGTTCGCTCGGCGGCGACCCTGGTTAACTCGGAGGAGCCCCCGAGGTAAAGACGGCAACAACAGAAAACGGTCGGGGGAGGGGGGCCCCGGCAGAACAGTGCCGGCCTTCATTTTCCCTCCCTTAGCCCCGAGGACTGGGTGCAGTACGCCGCCGCAAATGTCCGCGTGTATGTTCGTCGCCATACCGCACCCAGCCGCGTATGAGTGGGCCGCCTCCGGCGCTTTTCTGAAAGGGTTTTACAACGAAAACTGGAATAATCACGTCGATAAGGATCAAAAGAATGAGCTATACGTGCACGCTGTCAAAACGTAAGGAAAAAGTCGTAATTCCTAATGTCGGACGTGTGTGGGATCTTTTCGGAGGGGAAATGGTCCGAGGGAGGGAAAAAATGTTGGTCCCTTTGCTCGAGTTCGACTATATTTCGGCGTTTCAAGTGGGATTTCGAACCGGAAAATGAAAAAACAAAATAAAATACCCATTTTTGCATGTATTAAATCTAACTCATTTTTTCAAACTACAACTACCTACGAATTTTCTCTTCAAAATAAGGCCTACCTATTCCTCGTATTATGTTTGATCGACCGTCGAAGGCAGCGTTCGAATAATAGCGAACTTCGCAAACCGCAAGGACTTGGCTGCAGAAAGCATTCAGAGCCGCAAAGCGCAGCGCCGCTACGTTCGTTCGCAATATCAAAGGTTCGATCGGGCCCCGCTAAGTAATAATAATATCCGCCGGAGGGCGGCTTTCTTGGCCGCTCGTCCCTTTTACCCGCCCTCGCGGACACAAAGGGACGGCCGGGCGGTGCGGACCTTTTACCGCCGATTCTCGCGGGTTCGTCGCCGCTAATGCACCGACGTCGTTTACAAATGAAAATTCACGCTGAGCGCATGCATTTGCTCCAGGGGCATCGGTGACAGGTAACTGCACTTTATGCGGTTGTAAATTGAAATTAACCCCGAGCCCGGCGTTCTCTCTTTATACGAGCTCAGAAATGCTATCTAATTATAATTAGGTACATAGGTAGTTTTGCATTATTGCAGACCCATCAGTTTTAATATTGAAAAGACTCGAATATAGAATAATATATAAACATTTTTCCAAACAAAAGTGAATCAAAAAGTGAAATATTATCGAATCGGGAAATCCTGCGGCCCTACTAACCGATCGGACTGGTCCGCAGCGATAATATTGGTCATCCCGCCGAGTTGACACAAGGACAGTGCCGCCGCGCGGGGCTGATCTATCATTAAAGCGACCGCCTCTCCGGGAAAGCGGCTGCCTTTAGGGCCGCCGAAAGGACCGCGGGCCCCGCTCATTAACTTTGTGTACAATACGATCCGGTCGCCCCCTTCTAGACCTCGCGGCCAAAGTTATAACCGCACCGGACGCCGCCGGCTCTTGCTGATCGAGCTAGGTATACATTGCGGTCAGAAATTCCCCGCCCGGCAAACATTATTACTGCCCCCGCACCCCAAGGCCGCCAATTCCATTTCCCCGAGTTGCCGGGCGGTCGAGGCGGTTTGTTTATACTTGAGCCGCTGTTGACTGTGGCGACTGACCGCGAGAATAGGCGGCCGGGGGGGCGGCTGCCCCCCGGCCTCGGATTTCCCAGTCCGGAGGTTCATATTACTGATTAAACGGCGACAAAAACTTTATTGTGGACACTGTTGTCGAAATTTCACCGAGAAATTGTCTAAACCCCGCGAATTATTTCGAATATTTGAACTGTGTCGAAGAATCGACATTTTGACCGTGCCTACGTAACACACAATACTCCCAATGCTTCGGTACGCAAATTTGACCAAGAACTCTCAAATCGGTCCATTTTCGAGGCCGGTAAATGGAAAATAACCAGGAGTTATGGGTTCAATTCCCACGAGTGGCATAAAATGAAGAGTTTTCCTCCAAAAGAGCGTGTATCCACTTTCGAGTTTTTTCGATTTCGTTCCATAGCAGCTTTGGTACCAAACGAAATCGAAAAAACTCGAAAGTGGATACACGCCCTTTTGGAGGAAAACTCTTCAAATATTTTCCGCACTTCCATTCACTCTAAATTAGGAGATGAAAATCGAAAAATCGCCCCCTCGACTTTTGAATAAAATTCCTAAAACTGCGGCTCACACTCAAGCTGAAACTTAAACTGATACTCGAACTCAAACTGTAACTGAGACTGAAACCCAATCTCGAACTTATACTTGAACTGATACAAAAACTCAAACCCAAACTGAAACCAAAACTCTAGCTCAGACTGATACAGAATCTGAAATTCAAACTCAAACACCAACTCGAATTCAAACTCAAACTGAAACCAAAACTCAGACTGATACAGAAACTCAAACTTGAACTGCCACTCAAACTGAAACTCAAACTTGAACTTAAACTCAAAGTCAAATTCAAACTCATGCTCAAACTGATACCAAACTCAAACTGAGACTGACAGTCAACGTTTCAGTTTTAGTTTGGGTTTCAGGTTGAGTTTGAGCCTAACATTCTTTCGACCTTTGAGTTTGAGTATCAGTTTCACTTTGAGTTTGAGTATCAGTTTCACTTTGAGTTTGAGTATCAGTTTCACTTTGAGTTTGAGTATCAGTTTCACTTTGAGTTCGAGTGTCAGTTTGAGATTGAGTTTCAGTTTGAGCATTAGTTTGAATTTGACTTTGAGTTTATGTTCGAGTTTGAGTTTCAGTTTGAGTTTCAGTTTGAGTGTCAGTTTATCATTCAGTTCGTTTATCATTCTTTCAACCTTTGAGTTTGATTTTCAATTTTATGTTTGAGCCTTGTCTCAGTATCTATTATCAGTCAGAGTTTCAGTGAGATTATCAGTTTGAATTTGAGTTTATCGTTCTTCCGACCTTTGAGTTTGAGTATTAGTTTCAGTTCCAGTTTGAGTGTCAGTTTGAGTTCCTGTTTCCTATTGAGTATGAGTTTGAGTTTACCATTATTTCGACCTTTGAGTTTGAGTTTCAGCTAGAGTTTCAGTTTAAGTTCCTGTTTCCTATTGAGTGTGAATTTGAGTTTCAGTTTGATGTTCGAGTCTGTGCACCAGTTTGAGTTTGAGTTGGAGCAATTTCCAAAACCCGGCATTCCCATGTTGCAGGTACCCCGAGTCAAGGCTGGCGAAGCTCTTCAACGGCACGATACCGATTGTGCTGGACTCTCTGAAACAGCATTACTTCATCGACCGGGACGGCAGCATGTTCCGTCACATTCTGAATTTCATGCGGAACTCCCGCCTCCTTATACCGGACACGTTCACCGATCTGGATCTCCTGCTGGAGGAGGCCAAATATTTCGAAATACAACGTAAGCATGACACCATTTTTGACCATGTGGCGGAACAAAAATACTATAAAAAATACAACCCGTAAATAATTGAATTGAAACATTAGCGTGGATTAGGACTCGTTGGAAAGTGTTAAAAAATCATATTAAATTTTTTCGGACGAAATTTTCAAATTTTCGAAACGTACAATTTTGAAAGCGACGAAAATGGAAACTCAAAAATCGAAAGGATGACCATCCTTTTTAGGTACTTTTTACCAAAATGAATAATTTATCTATCTGCAAAATATGAATGAAATGTCACCAACTATTTCCGAGTGGAAAAACCTGCAGAAAAACCAGATTTATGCCCCTAAGCTGCAAACTTTCACGTTTCGGAACTTGACGTTATCAAGGTTGCGAGCGTAACGACGACGAATTAATGTAATCACGTCGTTCCATTCATCATCCAACTCGACTATAGCCCCGAAGCTTCATACTCCGTTGTTTCTTTTAATTTGGGCACGAGAGAAAAAAACGCCGGAGTCATTAACAAAAACTGGAAGCTCTCATGAAATTAAAAAAGGAGAACGGTAATTACTTAATTTTAGGTTACAGGGGGATTTGAAGACTGAAGAGCGATTGGAAGTTGGGAGGCAGCGTGTCAAAAACGCGTAATTCAGTAGGCAGAAGTCGTTTCGTATCGCAGATGGGTGGACATGCGAGGGGGGCCCCCAGCGGCAGGGGTAGGGGGCCCCGGAGCCCCAAGGGTAGAGGGGGGCGGTCTCCAAGAAGTGGAGGCCCCTCGGGGGATCCTCCCCAGCGTTTCCACATCGAGGGAAATTTCCCTTTTCGAGGGAAAACAGCCTTTCTGAGGGAAAAAAATGGGAAAAATAATTTTGAGGGAAAAAACGAGGGAAAATGGCTTTTTTCCACAGAAATGCGTAATTTCATTTCTGGATGAATCAAGCCAGTGTTCAGCCGTTTCTTACCTACCCAGCTATCACTATATTACCCTATTACTATATTACCCAGACTTTTTTGCTACCTACCCAGCTACTACAGACTGTAGGACACCGAGAACAAGGATAAACCATCTGAGAAGCTGAAGAAGAAGAAGATGTACATGTTGATGTTTCCCTCCATTCTTGCTTTTTTTTGTTGACCTCCGTTTCCCGTGCGTTTCGAGTCCCCTTGACGTCCCTCTCCGTCACATATCCAGGTGAGTTGACCAAGAGGACTTTTCATTGTGAACAGGGCCGTCCAGAGGGGGGGGCAGGGGGGGCAAAATCCCCGGGGCCCGGGGCCCAAGGGGGCCCGGGCCCGCCCGTGGGCCTTTTACGTACTAATATGCAAATTAGAAAAAAATGCTTTTATTGACCGGGGGGGGGGCCCGGTCGAGTCTTTATCCCCGGGGCCCGGCTTGGCTCTGGACGGCCCTGATTGTGAAGACCTAGGTGGGTTGTAGGTATATCAACTCGTTGCTTGATTGATAGAGATACTCCCCGGTGTGATTTTCAGGCAGTAGGTATAATATACCTACTATACTACATACTACTACTATACTATATTACTACTTCGACGATGAAACTGCAATACTGTCCAATTCAAAGCATCGTGTCTTTTGGGGGCGTCTGGGTTGCCTACTTCTCAAAACTTGGATTGGTGGCAACTTGGCAAATCACGCGTCCATAAATTGCATGGCGTAGCGAGTCCTATGTGAGCTTCTTTTTATGTAAAACAGTCATGCGGCATTACTTAAGGAGCGAATTTTCTCAGAAAAGTAATTGAAAAAGTGAAAGAAGTCATTATGGTAATCAATATGAGGATAGGTGAGCAGAATGACAACCACTGTATCAACTTTCTGGCGGCTGTGGCCGCTCATTGCGGCCTGATAGGCCGCATATCGCACTTTGAGATCAATAAATGACTGTTTTGGGTTCCTGAATCCATAAAATTCAATTTCGGTACACTGAATTTCATATTTGGAACGCAGGGGATCAAAAAATTGACTTGGATCCTTTTCCAATCGATTTAGCACCCCACAAAACGTGGTCCACGACCCCCCACATGCCCACTTCTGTTCAAATTTTGGCACAATTGGAACAGTCGGATCGGGCTGATTAACGAATTTTTGAGACCAGAACGAAATTTTTCTATTTATTCTATTTATTTTCTATTTATTAAATTCTATTTTTAAATTCTCTATTCTTTCTCTTCTTTAAATTTCTCTATATCTTCTATTTTTAAATTTTTCTATTTATTTTCTATTTATTATTCTATTTACTCAAGTTATCGTGGTGAATGACACATATATAATACATATGGATATAAAAAAATAAAACACCAAAACTAAAATTTCAGATTTTGATCCTTGATGCATGAAACGGATTTTGAGTTGGTTCCCGGTCGATTTTGCCGCACGTCGGAATTTCGTGAAGACCCGAATTCCTTTGAAAATTCGCTAAAACGCTAGAAAAAATTGCTGATGCCTCAGTGAACGAGCAGGAAAAAATCCGTTTCTCGAGGGAAATCGTTGTGGGAAACGATAAAAGTTTGGAGGGAAAAAAAAGGGAATTTAGCTCGAACTTGAGGGAAATAGGTTGCGGTCGTGTGGAAACACTGATCCTCCCCGGTTTTATACGGCCCGTCACTGAAGGATGGGACCGCGGTTGCCGGGCCCCTGGGGCCAAGATGTTGGTCATGAAGAACATTTAGGTCGAGTGGACGGAGGTCATCCGGTTTAAACGAAGTCCAATTTCACTAAAAAACACATCGATACGTAAGGAAATTTTTCGGATTTTTTGACCCCCCTCCCCCCATGTAAGGATTTAGTAAGATTTTTCAAACCCCCTTCCCCCCCTAAATCTTACTTAAGATTTTGACTTTTGTTAAAGCGAAAAAAATACGAAATCGTTATGTCTGCTCTTAGTTTTGTGGAAAAACACACAATTTATGGATATTTTTCGTGCTTTTCTGGCCTTTTGAACAAAAGCTGCTCATTTACGCGCTGAAAACTCGCACTCAAAAATCTTACGTAAGGAAGCGCTTACCCCCCTCCCCCCCTTGTAAGGTAATTATTGATCCTTACGTAATTATTGAACGGCCCCTTAAAGCACAAAGGGCATATGTCCAAAAATGGCATAATGAGAAAAACGCAAAATGAGTTTTTGATCAATTTACAAAAATAAAGATTTCTCCCATAGTTTTAAATTTTATAAAAAAATTCGCTAAATAAAAAATGTTTGTCTGGCCAAGATCTACAACCTCGTTTAACCAGAACTTAGTTAGCACTTAATACTTCCAAGATAAAAGCTCTTTAAATATTTGTCGTTTTTCTATTATATCATTTTTTGGCCCCAAAAATTGATAAAATTATCATGATTCTTGGAGCGATCGACAGGTAATAATGAGTAGATTCTTTCGGTACCGAAATCTCAAAATCGATGTTTTGGGACATACGCCCTTTGTGCTTTAAGGTATCGACATACTACATAATTGGGCTGACGTCAAATTTTCCTTACTTCCGCTTCTGCCTGTGCTTGTCAAAATAGTACATAAGAGGCGGTGGATTCCAAAACTGCCAACGTTCGATTTTGCAATTTTTCAGGAAACACGAAAAACAAATCAATGTAGGAAGTTTTGACGGTCACTTCAACTAAAGGCAGTTTTGGAATACACTGAGTGAAAGTAGAGAGTTTTGGGACAAACCCCAAAGTTTGGGAGTCAAATCCAGCGGAAAGGAGTGAGTTTTGCTTGATTCCGATGTCATTTTTTGGAGGAGCGCGGGAACATGCGTCAGAATCCACTGCTAACTCGATTTGGCCAAAAATGAATATAGACAGTTTTGGAATCCACCTTGTTATTAACAACTCTAACAAACAGCCGACTCGTCATTGTTGCGCACAGTTAATAAGTAAAGGTAAAGGTCTGTTTGTCCGCAAAAACCTTGCAGGAGTCGGCTGCGAATAATCGAATTAAGGCCGCATGCCTTGAAAAAAAGGGAAACTCAAGTTGTACAGTCGTATACTTTCTCGCCAATTGAGGATCGCTAAAATTATGACAATACTCGACTTTTTAATCCGATCAATTCACAATTAGCTCTGCTGCCGTCCTGGCGATTCACGTTGCGCTCTTGATTTTTTCCAGCCATGGTCAGAGCCTTGGAGCAGATCAAAAGGGAGAAAAGCGGCAGAGGTTCCGTGAAAAATGGACCGAGAGGCGGCCCTGGAGCAGACCTCAGAGTTGGTGCGGAGTCGCCGGGCGCCGCATACGAATGCGTTGCCGTCCACGTCAGTCCTGACCTGGGAGAGCGGGTCCTGCTGTCTGGAGAGAGGAGTCTCCTTGATGAGGTAAGCGAATCCAAAAGCTTTCCCAAACTAATCCATAAGCTTTCGACACTTTGCCTGTTACTTCACGCCATTTGATGCTTTGCTCCATCACCAATTGACGCTTTACTTTAGCACCGTTTGACGCCCTGATCCAGCAGCATTTGATGCTCTGCATCATCATCAATTGATGCATTGCTTCAGCGCCAATCCGTGCTTTGCTTCAGCGATTTATTGGTGCATTGCTTCAGCTCCAAACGATCTTTCACTTTATTTCCGATCAATGCTTCACTTTGGCACCATTTGATGTTATGCTTCGGAAACATTCGACGCTGTCCTTCAGCTTGATGCTCTTATCCAGCACCATTGATGCCTTGCTGCAGCTCCATTCATGCTTTACTTCAGCACCATTTGATGCTCTACTTCAGCAACAATCAATGCATTACTCCTGTGCCAATCTATGCTTTGCAGCAACACCGATTTAGTCCATTACTCCAGCACCAATCGATGCTCTGATCCAGTGCCAATAAATGCTTTGCATCCTGATCTTTGCATCGTCAGTGCTGATTCAGCACCTATTGATACTAACTTGGTTTAACATCAAGTGGAATCCATAAAACGAAGAATGCTTCGTTCTCTGCAACCAACTCACCCTTCTCGTGTCTCTTGCAGGTGTTTCCAGAAACGGGCCAAGCAGCTCTGGACGCTCGTTGCGGGGCCGCTTGGACGCAAGCGGACGCCCGCCAGGTGATCAGATTTCCGCTGAACGGCTACTGCAAACTCAATTCCGTCCAGGCGATAACCCGACTCCTCAACGCTGGATTCAAAGTCGCAGGCAGCAACGGCGGTGGCGTCGAAGGCCAACAGTTCTCAGAGTATTTGCTCGTACGCCGGTCGGCTTCAGGGTCGTCGCCGTCGCCGGGTCAGCTCATGATGTGACTGCCGCTCGTCGTTCGGGAGAGGAACTGTCGTTTGTCCGATGATGATGAAACCAATTGATATCTTCGGCAAAGTTTTTCAGTCACTTATGGAGAATATTCGACCAGAAAGCCGGATTAGTGAATTTTAAGGAGGCAGACAGTCGCACAGCCTTCCGAGTTGAAGCTCAGGAATCCCAATTAGCGACTCGTACCATCTTTCATGGTACTGCGAAAATTTTTACGCTGGGAGATCTCAGAAGCTATTCTTTGGACTGTGCCAATGACGCATCAGATCTGGAACTTCTCTGGAATACATATGCTGCAATAAGCAGTACCTATAATATTGAATCAGCATAGGGCACAAAGTCTTTGTCACAGGATTGAGGAGTCATTGAATTCTTTGTTACCTGAAACGTCCTGACTTTTTCTTGCTATTCTCATATTTGTGGGCAGCGCTTCAATCCAGTTCGTTCAAAGATGGGAACAAGTGTTTGTCGGTCTCAACAATTCTTTGGGTCCACTTCTTGTCCACCTCCCTGAATTTCAGAAAATGTCCGTTCCTTCTCTACTATGTTGGTAGTGAAAAGTAATTTTTTGGGAGATAGGCATTTCTGAATTATCCAGAGCTTGCCCGTTTGAAGCTTGAAACCACCGTGCACTTTTTGATTTTAAAAAATCCTGAAATTTGACGCATTTTGAAACACGTTGTATGTTCTGCCTGGCTCATACAATTTTCCTGTACTGGTCTGGCTCATTTCTCACTCGCATTGTTAAAGGTACCGTAAAAAATGTCACAAAGGTGGTTGGTACGTAAATGTAATACAGAACGTTTAGCCGCTGTTTTCAACTTATCGCCACAATGAAGATCAACTTCACTCAACACATTGCCAACATCGTAGGCTCAATATTGCGAGAAAGATAACTAATTGGTTGACATCTCCTGTCATAATAATTTTGCACGCTGTGGATTCGCACTACTCAATTTGAATGTTCCGGAGAGATTTGAGCTAAATGATGTCAACGGCATGAAAAAGCGATTCAGAATTAAATCTGAACTTAAATTAAATTAAACTCCCTGAAATTAAATTTTCATCTTGATAAATTCGGTAGGGATCAGGGGAAATCAGGGAGGCATAATACGAGGACAACAACAACAACCTCTGCCGTCATCGCTGCTTGGACTTTGACCGACGTCTTATCACTTCTCCTCGTTTTTATCACATCTTTTTGATCCCATCGCATTTTGTTTTCTGGCTTGACCAGCAATGACTCGAAATTATTTTCTCATGCCGTTTAAGCACCTACATACCTCATTATTCACACTTATTGGACCGTTATAACTAATTTATTATCTACCGCAAAGATTTTGATTTCTCAAAATCTGTTGTTAATAACTTTCAATTCCTGATGGACCAAGCGTCGAGGCATGTAGGGAGAATGGTATGTCACAATTTTGATAATGTAGAAAGTCACTTTATCACTATAGAACCGAAATTGTGTCCTGCCAACACGTGTATGTATCTATTTATTAGCTTTCGAATATAACGGGACGTTCCTTCAAAAGGAGTCTCTTTGTTTTTGTTATTCGTTCTTTACCCACATCTTGTTTCATGTCTATATAATCTCGTAGGCCCATCTCATAGAGCGCACCAATATATTGAATGTTGTCGGTTGTTTTTTAAAGTTAAACTAAGCATTTAAAAAATATCGGAGAAATTTTCATCCCTCAGCGTTTAGGGTGATTCGAGAAAATATCGATTAATACTATGGATTTGAATCGTCACTGGATGCAATAAAATTTTATTACGATGTAGTCGTTTATATCCTTCGCCAAGATTTTAGTTTTGTAGTAAAATTCTTCTGGAACCACCCCCACCGCGACCATCACCCTTCGGTTGCCAATTTGGCTCAGCTATGATGAAATTCCATTATCCTCATACAATCAAGGATAGGGATGAGAGTTGACAACGTTACCTAAAGTTCATCGGATAGGAGTTAACGTATATGTCTCAATTTTAGCGACACAACCCTCAACTGACGCCGGGATTGTCGTGGAAGGCAATTTTCAATTCATTAAGAAAGCAATCTCCATCTCGGCTGAACGTTCTAAAAGTAATCTATCCCCTCCCCCGCGAGCTTTAAACCGAGTTAACTCCGAATATCGACTTAAATGACTCCGGGGGGGCCATCAGGTCAAAAGAGTCTCGAGAAACTCCCGTCTGAAGCGAAATTGACTCCAAATTGTTTTATTCCCAAGATCCACGAACTGAAAGTCGGACGACGAAAAATCAAGCCTGTCAAACGCATCATAGTCGATGTACCTCAACTTTAGGTTTTGAAAACTAAAAACTTGTCTATCATGTCCTACACCCCGGCAGACAAAACAGCATCAACGCTGGCCACGCAAGAAATCAAACTGAAACTAAAAAAAAGCGAAAAAGCAGAAATCGCATTAACCCTTAATAGCCCAAGAAAATTTTTTTGGTCTTATTTCATATATTCTTTCGAATTCCGGCGTATCATTATAAAAAAAATACAAAAAAAATTAGGGTTCGTACTTTGTCCTCAATGTCAAAAAAATAAACTCAATGTAAGAAAAAATAAAAAAATAAAATAAAATTTATAAAAATAAATGGTATCTTTTTGGATACCATGGGCTTAAGGGGGTTGAGCACAGTTCTGTAATGGTGCATTTTTGGATACAGTAGGCTCATCGGGGGTCGAGAATCGTTCCAAAAACTGATTGTGGCAGTAGATGGGTCCTCCAAACGAGCTTTGAATAACAACACAACTTGAAAATATTTCAACTTGTTTAATAATTTGAGTAGGTGAAATACAAAAACTTGTTTTCAATTACACGTTATTTTTTGGAAGAAGTGGCCTACAGGTAACTCCGTCTGTTCCTATCACTCTTTTTATCACAACCAGTACGGTACCCACCTACTTTTTGACAGAATCACCTCAAATTTTTGAAGTTTCTTCAACAAATTATCAACGTCAATATATCGTCGTATCACACATCTAACATTTGACAACTTTTCAGGAGAAAGGAAAAATCAATTTTTTTCTAATGCATTAACATAGGTATCCAAGCGTATCTAAGGGATATTTCAGCGGGTTCCGCGACGAGTTTAGCGAATCTGAAACCGAGCAGTGATGTGGCACAAAGAGTAAACATGATTTTCTGTTTTACCTAAAAACTGCCAAATTGTTAGATGTGCTCTGATGGTTCTTGAACGACGATATCTAGATTTGACCGAGGACGCTTGCATACATATTTTCACCCAGCAATTTTCTTTCGAATCGAGTAGTAGGTTCGTTTGGCATTCATAGAAATCCCTGCCTGAATCGAAAATAATATACTTAGGTATTTCTGAAGACGGAGGGGTTGAATTTCCCCGGCTCACCTACCGGGGCCCGTCCCCGAGGAACTCGAAACCCAAAAGTGCGGGGATAATTTCCCCGCGGCGGGGAATCGGCGGGTTTTGAAATTTCCATCATTATCCGCCGCCCGCTCTTTCCGTTTATTTCCGGTTCCTCGGCGCGGTCGGGCGGCTCTTTCTCCAAGAAACAAAGGTCCCGCCTGACCCGCTCCGCAACTATTGAACCCGGTGAAAAGAGCCGGGCTGAAAAGGGCGCCTGAGCCGCCGCGGCGGGGGCGGGAACCGAGAAAAACAAGTCTGAGGGCCGGGCGAACCTTAGCGTAGCTCTGATCAACCGGCCTCGGGGCACGGCGGGCCGGGCGGGGCGTACCGCCCCCGAGGGCCGGAATTATGCAGGCAAAAGGGTAAATAGGCCCTCCCCGCCGCCCGCCCGAGGTTGCTATGGCGAAGGGCAACTCAATCTACCGGCTCGGCTGAATTGCGGTGCCCGGAGGGGCCCGCCGCGCCGCCCCCCGTTTTCCTCAGCCGGTGCGCCTTCTATTCTGCGGAGCCCGGCTCACCGCCGCCGCCGCCGACCGGTTCCCATTTCCTTCCACGGCCGCCGCCCCCGGGGATATCCCGCCTCCCCGTCCCATCGCTAATGATGTACCTTCACCTGGGCTACTCATTACCAGGCCATTGTTACACAACTGAAATGGGATATGCCGTCCCCCGTTCCGGAGCGCCCTTCGAATTCAAAACAGTCGTTACGCTCGTTTCCAATTCGGCAACGAAACCTCATCGCCCGGCATCGCCCGGTAAGTAGCCCGGTGAAACGCGATGGAATTCCCCGCTCTTCCCTGCCGCCTGCTCGCGTATTACCGGGAATATCTAAATTCGTACCAATAACATTTTTACATGAATATTTATTACGATGTATGTAATCTTCCTAAAATCGAGAATCGGATCGGAGTTTCAAAAAAAAAAAAAAAAAACTTTTACTTAAACACTTTTTTACTCTTCCTGAACAAGAAATGGCTTCCTCAATTCCCAACCTTTTTTCAAATTTCTTGAACTGAAATGTTCGTCTCGGCAAGACTTAACACCCTGTTTAGGGGCCGTTCAATAATTACGTAAGGACATTTTTCGGATTTTTTTATCCCCCCTCCCCCCTTGTAAGGATTTAGTAAGATTTTCCAACCCCCTCCCCCCCTCGATCCTTACGTAATTATTGAACGGCCCCTCACTCGGAATTTGAATAACTCACAGTACTTCAGATATATTTGCATTTTTAGCGTTTTCTATTTTATTTTGTTCGGGCCACAAAAATGAACCGATTAGTGCGTTCCTGGTCTCAAAATCTTTGTTTTACCATGCAGAACATGAGGATATTTTTTATTTTCCAATAACTTGGCGTATTTTTAATTTAGGCGAATTTTAAAATTTGAATAGTGAATTTTTTGATATTTTTGACCTAAACAACCTCAAAAACGGTCAAAATATGATCAAATTTTGTCAAACGTTTGCGTTTCAAAATATGGAAGTATTGCGTGTTATCCACGCACCGCCGGTTTTTTTCCCGGCCACAAAAATGTAAAGATTCGAGCGTTCTAGTTTCGAAATTCCTCAAAGTCAATTCCCAATCGAGAGAAAGTTCCCACTGAAAAAGTACTAGATACCATTTATTTTTGAATCCTAGCATCCGGAAGTAATTAGGGTAATCATCGGGGAAATATGTATCCGTAGTATATATTTAATATCGCCGAGAACGAACCCTTTCCGAAGTTCCCGGCGTATTTGGACGAAGGTGCGTAATTAAAAGATCTCAAAGGCCAACTTGTACGCCAACTTAACGTCTGCAGCTTCGTTTGGAAGTTACTTTACGACGGGAAGTGAAGTCCGCCTTGAAAATGGTAAATAGACCCGTCTTAAGGGATCCTTTGCCTTAGGAAACGCCAAAGGTGAGGAATTTCTAATATCCGCGTTTCAAGCCGAATTGTTTGGAAGCGGCTTGAAAGCTGAAGGGAAGAAAGTTCCTTCGGGACCGTAATGAGAACATAATTAAAAGTCTCGAATGATGAGATCTTCTTGCACTTCATTCTCTTCTTCGGCGAAAGGAAACGCTTCCCCTGACGGTTTTCCACTTCGTACAAAGAAAGGTAAGCTAATATTTGGGGAAAAACCTGTTGGAAATTCGAGACGAGCCCCGAGCACTGACGGGCATGTACTTGCCATATACTTACCTATACCAAACTTGACGTACCTAAGCCTCCTTATGAACACAATCGAGTCGGCTGTTTCCAAATTAAGTGAAAATCAGCGGTGAATAGATAACACAAAATACATCCAACCGAAGGAAATTTGATTCTAACTGATCTGGAGGCTAAAAATGTCAAAAAACGCACTTTGGGGCCGTTCAATAATTACGTAAGGATCGAGGGGGGAAGGGGGGGGGCCGGAAAATCATACTAAACCCTTACAAGGGGGGGGGGGGAGTGCTTCCTTACGTAAGATTTTTGAGTGTGAGTTTTGAGCTCGTAAATAAGCAGCTTTTGTTCAAAAGGCCAGAAAAAGCACGAAAAATATCCATAAATTGCGTGTTTTTCCACGAAACTAAAAGCAAACATAACGATTTCGTATTTTTTTCGCTTTAACAAAAGTCAAAATCTTACGTAAGATTTAGGGGGGGGGGTCAAAAAATCCGAAAAATGTCCTTACGTAATTATTGAACGGCCCCTTTGCAAATTTTAAAACCCGCCTGAAATCAAAATACGTTGAGCTACCGGAGCACAAAAAGTCTTAAAAGTTATGGTTTACTCCAACTTGAGGCATATTGACCGGGGAATCCGATCGGAAAAGGTTAATGGGTCCAAATCGGCATTAGTATGGCCCATTTTTGAGGGAAAAACACAAAAACACAATTTAGAAGGTGTTGCCGCGCGTTCGGAATTTTTCAAGTATTTTTCGTTATATTCTGCATAGTATTCTGCCCATTTTCCACCCCCTGAATGTCGAAATCGATTGCATTTTAGTTGTCAAAACGTAGACCAATATTTCTCATTTTCATTAAACTTTTTTTTTGACCAGAAAAAAACGTCACAATACGGGTGAGCGCAATATGGAAAAATTGCGATTTTTTAGCATTCTCCTGGACGGAGGAAAAAGCAAAAACCGACTCCCCATAAATAAATAAAAAACCCTTGTTACAGCTTTGCCAAAAACCAATCGGTATAGTTTTCATCAGTTAAAATAGTGGTGCTTGGATGGGACACAATACTTCCATATTTCGAAACGTAAAATTGTGGCACAATTTGATCATATTTTGACTGCTTTTGAAAGTGTTTAGGTCAAAAATATAAAAAAACCCATTATTCAAATTTTAAAATTTGCCCAAAATAAAAGTACGCCACATTTTCGGAATATGAAAAACATCCACACATTCTGCAAGGTAATACAAAGATTTTAAGACCAAGAACGCTCAAATCGATTCATTTTGAGTGGCCGGAAAAAATGAAATAGAAAACCCTAAAAATGCTGATATATCGGAAGTACTGTGAGTTATTAAAATTCCGAGTAAACAGGGTGTTAGGCCTTGCCGAGACAAACATTTCAGTTCAAGAAATTTGAAAAAATCTTGAGAATTGTGAGAGTTATGGTCATTTTTGTAAATGACCACAGACGGACACACCCACACTTGTTCGGGAAGTGATTCTGAGTGAATGTGTATTAATAAACATTTTTTCTGAAGCTCCGTTCCGATTCACGACTTTAGGAGGATTGCTATACTTCCATTTACTCTGTAAATATGGAGTAATTCAAGCTCGAAGTTCGGAATTATTATTTTCTCAAAAATACCCGAAACCCTCAAGATAAAATACGTTTCAAAGGTTCGCCGCTTTTGGGGCGGATTTCGAATGCTCGGAAACGGAACGAACGACCGCGTAATCCCCGTCAATCCTCAAGCGCAAAGCGAAAGATTGTTTCAATTATAATTTATTTTTAATCAACGGCGGAATTGGAAAACCATTTTAATTAATTACAACGTCCGCCAAGATGAGAACTGGGGATTGGCCCTGGCAGACGTCAGTTTGACGAAGGTGAAGCGGAAGGGAGAAAAAGTTGCTTTCCCGGCAAGCAGAAACCCTTCCAGTCTCAAGCTGCTCTGCTGAAGTCAGCGGTTGCTGTTGTTGGAAAATCAAGGTGAAAAGGGGCGGATTAGCTGCCAAAAACGGAACCCTCGTCATTAGCTGTCGAGATTTTAAACGTTCGCCGCGTTTTCCTGACGTTAAGGAAAAGAAGCTTCGAACTGGCCGAATACGGCCCGCAGGCGGAATTATCGACCTGTTCGGTTAACTTCAAATCACGCCCTGAAATGATATTGTAGTAGGTCCGACAAAAAATTAATAATCGCACTCGATCATTTTCACGTGACCGGCTGAACGAAGATCAAATTTCACGGTTAAAAACCGCATTTCAACTTCCATATTTACGAAGAGAGATTCCTGCGCTATACACATGCATTTTCTTATTCTTTTGCACGGGCAACGCCGGGCGGGTACAGCTAGTACCAACTCGGATGAGTTCAAACTCGGATGAGTTAAACTCGGATGGTTGAGTCGAGTTGAGTCGAGTCGAGTCGAGTTGAGTTGAGTTCAGTTCAAACTCAGATCAGTTCAAACTCAGTTCAGTTCGGTTCAAACTCAGTTCAAACTCATTTCAAACTCAGTTCAAACCAAGTTCAAACTCAGTTCAGTTCAAACTCAGATCAGTTCAAACTCAGTTCAGTTCGGTTCAAACTCAGTTCAAACTCATTTCAAACTCAGTTCAAACCCAGTTCAAACTCAGTTCAGTTCAAACTCAGTTCAGTTCAGTTCAGTTCAAACTCAGTTCAGTTCAGTTCAAACTCAATTCAGTTCAGTTCAAACTCAGTTCAGTCCAGTTCAACTCATTTCAGTTCAAACTCAGTTCAGTTCAGTTCAGTTCATATCCGTAATTTTATCTTCGGGCTTGGGTGCTAGCAACGGTCATTTAGTCGTGGAAGATGGTCTCCGGGAGAGGAATTTCTATGTTTTGACGAGTTTCTCCCACTTCCAATCTTCCTGCCACTTCCAAAATTATACGGTACCTCGCTAGGTACATACTGAACATGAGATAATTTATCTAGTAATTTTATCCTGGGGCCTGGGTGCTAGCAACGGTCAATTAGTGCGCCAGATATGGATATTGGTTACTTACCCACTCCATCCCCACTTGTCTGATGTTTTCGCAGCACAATAATTGTTTATCCTCACCGTGTAACTGTTTGAGCCCCTTACCGTTTTGGCAGGACCATATTGATCATTTTGGTATCCGTGTCGTGCGGGTTTGCCGCATGCAGCCGAAAATGTACGAATTACCCCCCCCCTCCCTATCCCCACTTTTTTAATGTTTTTACACCATAATCATGTTTTATACATGACTTGGTACATGTTTAGCCTAATCCCGTCGTGGCAGGATAACGTTGCTGGACCGTTGCTAACTTCACTTGCATAGTGAGTTTACCTATTGTCATTTTTGATCCAAACAGCCTCCAAAGAAGTAAGATATAATCGAATAAGTAAAGATATCATCGAATTGTGCCCAAAACAATAAACGTTTTGTGTATCAAAATATGGAAGTATTGTGTGTTATCTACGCACCACTGGTTTTGGATCATATCCAATTGTTTCCGTTGTTTGACGTTATCTAGCAACCGGGTACTTGTGGAATGAGACCTTATACCCGAATCCCAAGAAATGAGACCTGACACCTGTGACCCAAGACCCGACAACCGAAAAAATGAAACAGAAATTCTCATTGAACTTTTGATATTACGTCACGTAACCGTTTATTTTTATACAAAATTAATTCGTTAATAAAATATGCACAGACATTAATGGTATATCAATCGTCAATTTCATCATTTATCATTGGATGGACCCGATTGCGATAGCCAACTCATAACTCGACTGTTCACTTCGTCAGAATCGTTCGACGACGCTTCACTCGGTTCTTCGTCGGACGGCCAATCGACGCCCCATTCGTCATCGTCAATGTCCCAAGCCGACAACAATCGAGGGGCCAGGACGTCGCAATATTTCAACAATTGTCGCTTGGGTCGCATCCAGCGTTGTCGGATTTGCGATACTTCGGGCTCTTCGTCGCTAGTTGATTCTGAGCTTGAATCGTCGTTGAAAACGTTTAAAAATCGAGACGCATCTGCGACGCTGGTGACTTTGACGGGATTTTCAGGGTCCGTCTGCATCTTACGGCTTTCGTCCATCCACTGCCTGTATAATTCCAGGTCGCCATCTTGGAATTCTGGAGGCCCGCCGGGAGCCGAAACGACGCGAAGTCGCTGCGAGAAAAGATCGCCGACGCTCGTGCAGAAGAAGATGTCGTAGCCGTCGGATTTGTCGACGACCTGCAATCCCATCGTCGACATGGAAAATCGAGGTTCGATGCCCGGAGAACAGAGGTGACCCCGAGTCCTGGCTTCCTCTAGGCATTCCCTCAGCGACGGCAGATGGGCCGGCATTCTGCGGATGAAATCGACGTCAAAATCGGCCGCGTGGCTGTTCTGGATGCAAGCGATGTCGCCGTTCGAGTCGCCAGTGATGAATATCAAGTCGGCAGCTCCTTCTGGGATGAATAGAGTCACGAAAGGATTGGACAGGCCGTGAGTCCATTTCTGGTGGAAGCCTTTCCGGACGTCGAGCCCCAAGAGGTGATGACTCGTGGTGACGTATTGGAGCGAACGGCCGCCACAGGCTGAGAATATTTCCTCGCATTCTTCGACCACCGATCCGACTGGCCAATCGTGGACGACTTCTTCCGACCTCAAATCGAGCAATTTGGCAGAATTTCTGTCGCACAGCATGACGACGTTTTGGCTCTGGTGGACCATGCAGGCCCACGAATCCTGGGCCAATTGGCCCTGAACCGTCCGCTTCGCAGATTGGCTTTCCAGGTCGAAAATCTTCAATTTCATGTCCGAAGTCAAAACGAGCAGTTCGTCATATTCGCCCAAGCAACTCGCCAGGACCGACTCTTCATCCTCAACGGTAAAAAGTTCCTCGAAAGCGGGGTTGTCGTCGATTTTGAGCCGACGCAGGCATACCCGGTCGGAATGTCGCAGAGAGACGATATCTTGACGAGAATCCAGTTGAAAAATCGTCCGAGACATCCCACGGTCCAGGGTGAAGTTTTTCTTTTGGCCGATCTCCTGAACCAAAAGGCCTCCAGAGGCCTGCGCGTACAAAAGATACGATCGCCCCTCGATGCCAATATTGACGAGTCCATTGCCATAATATCGGTTGAAGCAACCTTTGAAATTCGGGGCCGGATCTTTGGCCAAATGTTCGGCCAAAGCGACCACGGTGGGGTCCAAATCGCAAAATACCCCGCCCGACTCGACGACGGCGCGAATTTCGTCGATTTCCTCCGCTTGGCGACGTTTTTTACAAAATGCCAACCAAAAATCGCGCTTCTTGTCGTGGAGGAGCTTCTGCCGTACAATATGCAGAGCCGGGTCTAAACCGTTCGACGACGACCTGCCGAGACGGACGGGCGGCCCGACGGGCGTCGGATAGGAAGCGACGATCGACCAAGGATCGTCAGAGTTGCGGTGGCGCTCGGAGCCGAAGGCGCTTTCGTCGGCACAGGCATCGTGCAAATTGGGACCGACGATCGTCGAATGAAGGCGGTCCAGGCCTGAGGAAAGTTGGTAATTGAACGGCAGTTTGCACTGCCTGAGGAAGAAATCGGCTTCTTGCATTTCGACTGGGAATAATCGACGGAGATTCAACAAGCCAGAACATGGGAATGAAAGATTTTCGGTCTCGTTCGCTTCGCCCAGTTCCAAATTAAGGCGAAAAATAAATTTTCATACATACTTAGCGCAAAACGGGAGATTCCAGGAGAGAAATTGACGAAAAAAAAACGAAAAACTTGACAAGAAAATGGGATACAATACAAAAGATTGGTCTGTTGTTATTTTTGGATCTTCGCGCTGACGCTAGGCAGCGATGAGTGATAAGCGTGTGATAACGTTGATCTCATCGCAGAATCAGTCCAGGAAGGTTCTTTGAAAAGCATAAAACTCAAATTTGAATCGGTGCCGGCATAATCCGAAAACCCATTCAAAACGCCACGAAGATTTTCATTATTGGGCAAAATATCGTGATAATCAAGTTGGAAAGTTTATTTTTCGAAAGAAGCTTCGGACGGTACAGGCCTGCTTGAAGAGGGAATGTTTCTGAGGGAGAAAGGGATTTATAGAGCCGCAGTGCAGGGAATTGAGGGTGGATAGCAGTGTTGCCATATCATAGGTTTTCCCTCCGTTCCTAGAGGTTTCGAGGTGCCTAACAGAGGGAAAATAAGGCTATTTGAGTTTGATCTCGAAGTTGACTTTGATGTCGAAGTTGATTTTGATCTCAAAGTTGACTTTGATCTCGAAGTTGACTTTGATTTCGAAGTTGATTTTGATCTCGAAGTTGACTTTGATCTCGGAGTTGACTTTGATCTCAAAGTTGACTTTGATCTCGAAGTTGACTTTGAACTCGAAGTTGACTTTGATCTCGAAGTTGACTTTGATCTCAAAGTTGACTCTGATGTCGAAGTTGATTCTGATCTCAAAGTTGACTTTGATGTCGGAATTGATTTTGATCTCAAAGTTGAGTTTGAACTCGAAGTTGACTTTGATGTCGAAGTTGAGTTTGAACTCGAAGTTGACTTTGATCTCGGAGTTGACTTTGATCTCAAAGTTGACTTTGATCTCGAAGTTGAGTTTGAACTCGAAGTTGAGTTTGAACTCGAAGTTGACTTTGATGTCGAAGTTGAGTTTGAACTCGAAGTTGACTTTGATCTCGGAGTTGACTTTGATCTCGAAGTTGACTTTGATCTCAAAGTTGAGTTTGATCTCGAAGTTGACTTTGATCTCGAAGTTGACTTTGATCTCGAAGTTGAGTTTGATTTCAAAGTTGATTTTGATCTCAAAGTTGACTTTGATGTCGAAGTTGACTTTGATCTCGAAGTTGACTTTGATCTCGAAGTTGACTTTGATCTCAAAGTTGAGTTTGATCTCAAAGTTGATTTTGATCTCAAAGTTGATTTTGATCTCAATGTTGGGTTTGATCTCGAAGTTGTCTTTGATCTAGAATTTGAGGTTTGAACTCGACGTTGACTTTGATCTCAAAGGGAAATTCGACTATGTTCAGAGGGAAACTTGCGCACCGCGGTAACATTGCGATAAGCCCGATAAGAACGTCATGCAGACAAAAACCATTTTTCCACCTACGCGACCCAGATAGTGGAAATAAATTGCGATCGTCGTGCCGTTGATCGATCGTCAGTCAATCGTCAATCAATTGATTATGCTATTGTCTGGCGGCTCGGGCCGTTGAAAATGTCAGCCGTGCGACTCGCCTTGCTAACTGTCGGCACGGGTGCCCTTCTATACCTGGCGGTGCCGCCCTCGCAAGACATCGCGCCGTCCGACCCGAATCGCGACGACAAGGCGCGCCTCCTCGTATTGCAGCGCATGAAGCGGATCGCCGACGCCAATAATCCGGGCAAACCGTTGGATATCCAGAAGGGCGATAGCAGCTGAGCGACAGGTTGGAGATTTGCCATAAGGGGAAATAAATAGATTTATCATCGAGTTATCATTTTTATTAGGGACTCATCATCATTTATCGCTCTTTCCACTGAGTAGGCTAGAGAGATACAACCTTTATTTTTAACAAAAAAAAATTTTAATTTATTAATGTTGACATCATGATACAACCGACGGAAGCCGCACTTTTGCGCAAAGAGAAGCGCGACGACGAATCGCCATCGCAAGCGGAACTGTTCCGCGAGACGTTCAAGGAGAAACAGGCGGAGATAGAAGACTCGCTCTCTGCCATCGACGGCTCGTCGGACCGTCTCAAGCTCGCCGACGATTTCGACCGCGTCTCGCGCAAGATCAACGATCTCAACCGCTACTTGGCCTCGTCGTCGATCTTCCTCACCGCCTACAATATGAAAATCTGCAAACATCAATTGCAAACATTGTCGGATCGACTGTCGGAAATGGAAGCTGAACTTTTGCCCAGGAAGAAATTCGCGTTCAGGAAACGCGAGGCGACGAAAAAGGCGGAAGCCAAGGCCGAACGTCAGGCGGTCGTCGTCGACAAACCGCTGTCGACGGACGCCTACGTCGTCGAAGACCGGCGCTCCGAGACCGTCGTCGTCGACAGTATCGCCGACAAGGACGTCACGCTGTCGCGCCTCGTCGACTGCACGGTCTTCATACACGGGTCGCCCAACACGTTGCACCTGATCGACCTGACGTCGTGCAAGATCGTCAGCGGCCCCGTCGTCACGTCGGTCCTCGTCGAGAACTGCGCCGACTCCGCCTTCGCCTTCCCCTGCCAGCAATTGCGGGTCCACGGCTGCCGCCGCGACGACTTCCACGTCCGCGTGTCGACCCGCGCCATCATCGAGGACACGACCGCCGTGCGGTTCGGTCCGTGCCGCCGGGCGTTCGGCGACGACACGGACGGGCCGGCGGACCCGGTGCCGGTTGACGATTTCAACTGGCTAGTCAACAATAAACAGTCGCCGAATTGGACTACCCTACCGGACCAGGACCAAATTGCATTTTGGAACTCGCTGGACCTAAATTCGGCCCAGGCCAGTAGATGATGCACGCTCTGTAAAAATCGCTAATAAATTCTCACTAATCTATAATCTATGACTGGTTTAATTTCCCCCGTATCATCATTTTCAGATCGGAGCGAAACAATTGGATTGAATTGAACACTTGGAAAATTTGATTTTTTCTCAAATCAATGGTACAACTGTTGAAATGAAATTCGAAGTGAAATTGTCCGGGTCGTAATTGAGACTTTTTCGGCCTGAATAAGAAATTCACTCGGGTCGCATTACGTAAACTGAAAGTACAATAATTGTAGAATTATTCTGACTTGAAGTGAAACTCAAACTGAAAGTAAAGCCGAAACAAACATTAACACTCAAACTAAAAGTGAAACTTGCACTGCAATTTCGATCTGGAAGTGAAAGTAAATTTGAAATTTCAACAACTAAAAGTGAAACTGAAACCAAAATTCAGGTTTGAGTTTCACTTGAATTTTCGCATTAAACCGAATTAAAATTTCGATTCGAGTTTTGAATTTTAGCTTCAGTTTGAGTTTCACTTCGACTATTAGATCACTTTCAGTTTGAATTGGAGTTCCTGGTTTGGTTTCACTCCGAGTTTGAGGTTCTGCTTGATTTACAGTTTCACTTTCTGTTGTAATTCCACTTTCAGTTCTGTCTCTCTTTTGAGGGTCAATTAGGGTTTTTCTTACACTTTTACTTTTGTTTCAATTTTAGCTTGAGTTGTACTTATAGCATCGATTCTACTTTTATAGTTTGTTTGAATTTTAGTTGTTTTTTTCAATTTTAGTTGTATTTTAGCTGTTTTTTCAGTTTCAGATTAAAATTCAGTTTTAGTTTGAGATTAACTTTTAGTTCGAGTTCAACTTTCAGTTTCACCTTAATTGGTGTAAACCAGCCTTCGGTATAAAATTGTCCCTATAAAAAGTATTATAGTAGCGTATAATAGTATAGCACCCGATACCTAAAGTACAGGATAAGGTGTCTCAATCAGAAATCAACTATAACAAGAATGGTTTTATTCGTCATGGAAACAACATTGAAACAAACTTCGAACAAAAAGTGCGTTAATTGCAAGTAATAAACAAGAATTCAAAGACGTGGCGGAGTAATGTGGAAATTCGAAATGAAATCATTTTCCATACATAAAAACACATACGTTTTGTACGATAAATAGGCTTAGGTACTGAGAAATAAATATTAGTGTAACGATACGTGAAAACGACGATTCCCAACTCTGTCATAATATTCAAAACACTCATCAACCGCAAAATTACGAATCCAAGCCAAACTGAAATTGGCCGTACGAGGCCGTTGATGCGAAAATTGCCAATGCGTGAAATATCTCAAGTTTACCGGACTCCAAGAATGGGGACAAAACACTCAGTTAGCACTACTCTCGTATAACGATTTTTTGGAGTTTTGCCAAAAGCGCTACGATCGCTCGAATGAACATTTTTCACAGCAACTTCCCCAAAAACCATACAAAGAGGAAACGGGTCAAATTAAGTACAATTTTCAGAAAAAACACGATTCTTCCTCCCTTCAGCGAAACGAAATTCACCAAATATTATCTTGTACTCGTTCTGCTCACCATGAAAATAGCCAAAAACCTCAAAACAGTGAACGATACGCTGGGGAAGCATGGCCGCTTAAACAACACACAATACAGATGAGAGTTATTGCTAACTCGGTATCAAAAAAAGAATAAATCTCTCGTTCCCGCTGGAAAGTCATCGACTCGGTCCCGCTAAAAAATCGTCAATTCGGTCCAGCTAAAGTCATCGATTCGGTCCAGATGAAAAGCCATCGAATCGGTCCGGCTAGAAAGTCATTGACAGATCGATTGGACCAAAACGACAAACGCCCTCACTCATTTTTCCAGTTTGGTTTTAAAAAAAAACTAATTCCTCTCGCTGATGTTTTACCGTACACAGCGATCGATAATAATTCAATTTCACACATCAAACATTTTTCTGTTGGCTAGCATGATCTACAATAATCAATTCTTATCAGCACAGACTTCCCGAGCGCATTCAACAGAATCTGATAATATTATCTGATAACACTGTTATAACTAACACTGTTATCTGATTACACTCATCGCTCACCGCAAACTAGCATAAAACACTCGACAAACAAGACTTTCAACAGGTGGAACACACATATTGCACTGAATTCCAAGCGAATTTTGTAATCAAATCACAAAACTATGAGGCTATCGTGAGTCTCTCTCATCAGGATAAATCGCTTATTAAACAAAAATCTGATTCGATCGATTCTCGAAAAAAATCATTCGCCATCTCCTAACGGATCGATCGATTTTTGTATCTGTTGTCAAAATATCGATTAATGATCCAGACAATAGGCCCACGGGTCGATAAAATCCATTGCACCCGATTCATCAAACCTAATCACCGATCATCACATGACTAACTCACCGAAATCGAAAATTCGATCATTTGGTCGACCGAAATCGTCGGTTATTGATTTGCGCGCACTTTACAGAAATGGACAACCAAATCAGGGGTGTCTCTTTCTCTCTTTAGAACTGGAAGGTTGGAAAATAAACAATGATTCCGACACCATTACAGATCGATATCAACTATTTCGCCCACATCCTTCCTCTTTCCGATCAACATATAAGTCAACCAATCTCGTATAAATTATTCCATAACCCATCATTCCTCAAAGTTCCATTATCGCCTTCGACGAGCTTCTTCTCATTACCAGCAATCATCGTACCCCATCAAAACGTAAGTAATAAACTCGTTTATTCAGGTACCAACCCTTGTTCACTTCGCCGTTTGGGAATCGATGATTTTTTCTTAAATTTAAAGCGTACGATAAGTAAGTTCGAAGGTTAAATCATCATCCGCCGACATAAATATCCTATAACACCATTCTTGACTGTTGTGATATTTTGACGTCGAAAAAACATATTGCCCGCTTGGTACTTAATACAGTCGACGAGTTGTTTAGAAAAATGGGTAGTTTTCCCAATACTGTTTCATATTTTTTCAATATAGGTCCCCAAACGGTTTTAAGGTTTCCTCTTTAGTTGACAGTTCAATGTTGTTGTTGTTGTTGATTTGGTTGTTGTTGTAGGTATCGGATTCAGACTTATTTCAACTCCTATTATAATTTTGTATAAATTTCAATTTCATTAGCTATTTCCAGGAAAAGAAGTAATCGAAAGTTAGGGAAATCGGATTCTGGATCCTCGACGAATTTCCCACTATTCGGTTAATCGACAACTTCAACTCATACATTGATGAGGCAACTGCTGCAGAAACGTCAGCCTCTCGTCCGAACAGCCACAACATGTTTTCGACGTCGAAATATCGCCTAATTTTCTTACAAATTCATGTTGAAGTAGTAGATAACCTCGGAGTTATAGGAGCACGTGTGAACAGGTACGGGCGAGGGGAGGGGGTCAGGCGGCGGGGGCGGCGGAAGAGGCGGCGGAGGCGATGCGGTTTCCTCGTGCTATTCCTCCCATTCGTCGTCCTCGTCGTCTTCATCTTCGTCGTCGTCCGAGTCGCTGTATAGGTAAGTCGATCGTTCGGCGAGGGCCCGGGCCAACGCCCCAGCGAGACCTTTCGGTTCGGAAGCCGGCGTCGAATTGGGAGTCTGGAAAAAATAGAAAGATCCATAAGTCCATTTTTAAATCCCTTAAAGCTCAGAAACCATAAATTTCGGAGATTTTATGATCGTAAACAAATTATACCTAGTGAAATTGCCTTCGATTCAAGACCAAGAACGTCGAAATCGGTCCAGTAGTTCAAGAGATACAGCAGTACGAAAACGGCCTTAGAATAAATCCGATGTCGAGCTCTAGAGCTTTGCGCACCCCCGAATAACATATTTTCAGGGATATTGAGACTGTAGGTAGGGAGTACCATGAAAAATTGGAGCTTACCGTGTTGACCGGTTTCAGTTCCACGCCTTGCCTGATCTGATCGAGGAGTTCGCCGCGGGAATCGGGAGCTTTCTTTGGTTCATTGGCAACATTGTTGACAGGCTGGAAAAATTTTTAACGAACATTCAATAAGGTTAACAGGGCCACTTTGGCAGTGGCGAGGTCTTATAGGGCAGCCAGGGCAAGCAGGACTTTGACAATCGTTACTCAAGAACTAGCATACCATAACTCATGTCTATGGTACTTAATTAAGGATTTCCTTGGTACTGCTTGCCCTGTTTCTGACTGAGAATTCGCCTCTGTACTTTGGGGATCTTTGGAGATCAAGTAGCAAGCCAAGGAACCGGTTACTAAAATGGCTCACCTTGAGATTGGCGCCGGAGCGGATGGCTTCCATGAGGGCGGACCGAGGATCTTCCATAGGCGGAGCGGCCGGCATCATCGGCGCCGGCGGGGGCGGCGGCCCTGGGGCGGGCGGCGGAGGAGGCGGTCGAGCGTCGACTTGCTCGACCGTCGCTTTGGGACTCGCTAAAATAGCAATATCGTAGGTTTAAATTGCGGAAGCGGGCAGAATTTAGCAAAATTGTTTACTACTTTTTTTGGCAGCAGCGTCACAAATATCGATCCTTGGAAAATGGAAAAATGATTGTACTTGATGGCAGACTTCCCTGACATTTCAGCGGAAGGATCTTCAAAATTGGAAGTAGGAAAAAAAGAGGAGATATCCCGAAATCAAGAATCCAAAGCTTCCGAACGGTAACTTACGAGGCAAACTTCTTGGCGGCAACGTCCTGATCGGCGGCGGTGGCGGCGGCGGAGGCGGTATGGCCGGAGGTGCCCGCATCGGCGGCGGTGGAGCCATTTTTGTCCTCGTCGGAACCGGCGGCGGCGGCAGCTCGAGAGCGCCGGCCACGGCTTCCATCCCGCCGTTCGCTTGGATGAAATCGTAGATGAATTCGCGCGTATCCTTGTCGCGCAAATGCATCTCCGACACGCCAGCCTGCAGAGGTGAATATTGTTATTTATTTCTGTTGATAACGCCCAATCGCAATGATCCAAAAAAATCGACTAGATAGTACCAAATTATCAAGCACTAAGTCACGCAAAAAATAAATTAAATTAAATATTTTAAATAAATGTAAAAAATTGAAAAAAAAACGTTAAATACATATAAACATTTATAAATAATAACAGCTTGCCACACATACAGTATAGTTCATCACAATGCTTCGAATTCGACAACTTACTTGGTCGAAGAACTTCTTCAGCTGTGGGTCGTCCACTTCACCCGCCACCTCCAATTCGTAGCCCTTGTGAGGATCGAATCCGACGTGGGAGATATGCTTGAAATCCTTGGGAACTCCAATGTCGGCTTTGGTTAGGCGTTTTTTATTATCTTTTTTAGCGACGGAGCGCGGCTTCAGCGCCGGAGAGCTATTGAGTGGCGCATTGTTAATAGTCATGCCAGGCGCTTTCGGCTCGATACGTTGAGTGATGCTCACGTTGTTGTTGATGTTGCGATTGCGTTTTTCTGGAATATCAACAGTAAAGTTGGTGAAAAAAGTGCTATTTGATTTCTGGGCTCTGACGATGCTAGCAGGGGATGATTCTTGGTTATCTTATGGATTATTAGGCATGTATATCGTATCATGCTTTTCTGTAAGTTGATGCGACAAGAAATAACTTATTACCCATCCGTCGTTGCTTCTTGGTCTCCAACTTGTCGAGAAGAGTGTTGCGCAAATAGAATCCCTCGTCCTCATCAGCGAAATTGAACGCTGTGATGCAATTCTGAAAGAAATATAATGTCTATCAGCATAACAAGTCGATTGCATAGCTAGCAGTATTTTACGACAAGAAATCGGCAATTGCCTCACTCTATGCTCGCATGGAACTATTCAAAAACACACCTCAGCTTCGAAAGTATGGAGAAAAGAAGTCGGCGCAAGGTAGTCCATATTATTGTAAATCTCGTGCTCCCAAGTCATCTGCTTCTTGACGAGGCAAAAAAGGCGAAAGAAGTAAGATCTTTTGGCGTTATCTTTGACTAGGCAGAGGACACCGACATCTTTGTACTGCCACTTGTCGCTGTCCCGACTTCCGGTCGTGTACAGTTCGACAACCGTCGTCGCCAACGTCTGCACATCGAAATGAGTAAAAATTAAATTAAAAATCGACTAATTGATGATTTTAGACTTCTTCCATCGGGCAATAGCCCCCTAAAGCTGTTGAACATAATCGCGATTTTCATCAGATTTGTTAACAATTTCAATAGGATATTTTGGTTCATTGATAAAAATGCTCACATACCTGACATCTGGGCCCGAGAAGGGAGAAAACCAAATCGTTTTCTTCAGGAGTAAGCAAGCGAGAACTCTTGTATTCAGGCATGGTCAACTTCATTCTGAAACAGGCATATCAAATTAACATGTTTTTAGGTAATCGATGGAGGAACGAAGAGCGCATTAGATAACCAGCTTTCGTGCACTTGACACGCCCCATGCTGATTTCTTAGCATCATGAATCACCGCGAATACGAGCGATTAGGTAGATTTAATAAGGAAAGATCTACGGATGTGGTAGATTATCTATCTACTAAGTAGATATTTATCTGTCCGGTCAGCGTTCAGATAAAAAAGGATAGCTGATTGGCTTACCTTTGCTCGACTCAGAATCAGAAGAGCTGAACCATTCGGTTCAAGCTAACGCTGAAAAGCTAGCAGAAATTGTTCTTAAAAGAAGAAATAGAGTAAAATCAGAGCGAATTATTTATTTCAAGGTAAACCAACGATATCAAGACGCTTCACAAATCATATTCACGGGCTTCGTCGTGGTTTACTTATGTTGACAAAAATTATCACTTGGTGGAAAACAACATGCGAAAAGTTCGGTAGAATCCTCAAAACATTTAAATAAGATGAAAAACGAGAAAAAATATCAAAAAAAGCGGCGAAAGTGAAAATCCCGACTACTTTTATTTGACTTTTGATTTTGACTGAATGAAAAAGAAATCAACACGAAACACGAATACGGAACCCAACAAAATCGCGAGATGATTCATTCGATGTTCGTTCGATTGTTAAACTATCGATTGTTCAGTACCAAGTAGACGTAGTTTTTCATATTTTTATGAGACAAAAACTGGAAAATTTTGCTTGAAAGAATTATCCGAATAATTATTCAACCTTCTAACTACCTATTAGAAAGAATGGTGATGATCTCAATCGTAAGGCATGAAATGACCAATTTCAAAAGTCCAAACACCCCAGTGACCACTTTCTCGCGAGACGACTTTCTGCGCATGCTCATCTACCGTCGTTGATTTTCAAAAAAGGCATTAGGAAAAGTTCATTGGTGGGAAAGTTATTTTTATACCTAGGTCTAGGTACCCTAATAAAATTCATTTAATGTTTTTTCGAGCCACCGATTTGTGTTGATGAGTGGTAGAACTTTTGAATGCCCTTTTCCGTCAAATGAAACGGCAGAGTCGGAGAAAGTTTCTGAGAAAATGAACACGATAAAGGTACAGTGGCAGACTCTGGACTCTCCAGCTCCTCCAGCTGGTTGATAAAATTCTTTGGCAGAGTCTGCCACGTAGTCAGCTGGTGTGGAACCGAGTATCGATTCGTTTCAAAATCGATTTAGCCAAAAAGGATTACTCCAAACGTTGAGTCGATGTTGCTATCGATCAGTACTATCGATGTTAACACGGCGATGCTGGGTAAAAAAGTTATGCCCTATCAGTGCGTGATAATGGGTGAAATGAAGTAATCGAGACGAATGTTTTAGCGTAATCTTGATCTATTTTGTTTCAAATTAATTAATTCTAGAACTAAAATAATTCTGCGTTCAGCTCAATCCCTTGCACAATTTCGACTTTTGTTCCCGCGGTGCGTAGTTTCAATAATTCGTCTTCTTTCCTGAGTTGTCGACTGAAACATGGCCAGCCCTAGAACTCGCCGTGTCCTGACGGATCTCATGACACGGAATGACAATATGGTGAGAATTTAATTTAAAAAATATTCGACCGTTTATGGCGTTTTACGTTTCGCCCTATTAGTCGTTACGCCCATCTTTCTGGCGTCCCTGATAGATAGGCCTGGTTGGTACACATTAAGATGATGTTCTCTCTTGGTTTTGGGGCGTTTTGAGGTTTTCAGCTTTGAAAAAGATTCCAAAAGGACTCAATGGTTGGTTCCACTGTGTGGTATTCAGAGACTGCTGTTCCAGTGAGTCGACTGACTGCTGCTTCAGCTTACGCCCAGATCTGGTTCCATGGATGCAACCAGCCTCCAGCGGTACATCCATTCAAAGTCCAGTCGACCGAGGTTGATCGTGAATGAACGAAATTGATGTTGTTACTCATGGTTTGATGTATTTCGAATTTCCGTTCCAGAAATGTTTCGAGTGTGGCACGCATAATCCTCAATGGGCCTCCGTCACGTACGGAATCTGGATCTGTTTAGAATGCTCGGGCAAACATCGGGGCCTCGGGGTCCATCTTTCGTTCGTCCGATCCATAACCATGGACAAGTGGAAGGATCTGGAGCTCGAGAAAATGAAGGTGCGGCTCTTCGATGTACCGAACCACGATTTTTACCTTTTGTCTTGAAATCTTTGGTTTGGTCCAACTTGATGCATGTTGTCAGGGGGATTTCAATTTGAAAATTCAGCCATTGCGTATAATGAATCCTTATCAATCCGTCCCAGGTGGGTGGCAACAGGAATGCCAGAGAGTTCCTCGACTCCCAGGACGATTGGGACGAGACGGTTCCGATCCAGCAACGTTACAATTCGCGAGCTGCTGCCCTCTATCGTGACAAGGTGACATAATTCGGGCGTGAGATTGATATGAGAGGATTTCAGCTTATCTTTATATATTTAACGTTTTCCTCACTCCCACAGATTTCCGCTTTGGCCCAAGGTAAGGAATGGAACGAGGCGTCGGCCAAAGTCGGCAACACTTCGTCGTTCAAGACGAAAAGGTAGTTCTTCACGCTGAATATTCTTGAGTCTTTGTCCCAAGCACCAAGATAGTGAGAGATTTTTCATTGTTCAATTTCAGCGCTAGCGAAGAATTTCGATCGAGCGACTCGCATCAGTCCTACCACAACATGTCCGCTGGTGACTTCTCTTATTCCAACAGCTATCAGAATTTCAATACGCAAGAGTTCCGCGACGAGAAGGACGCTTTCTTCAACAAGAAACAGATGGAAAACTCGTCTCGCCCTAGGTAAGCGTTGCTTCTTGGAATGGCTTCTGAAACTTGCTTCTTGGAATTAACTGAAACTCTTTGGATAAGCGGCGGAGAATCAATTTTTGGATACGCTAGAGATTTGCTGCTTGGGTGTACACCTCAGGCTTGCATTTTGGGAATTTTGCTTTTTTGTTATGCCCTTGCATCTTAGAGACTTGCGGCCTACCCTGAGGTTTTCAGCTCAGACATTTTTCAGGAGCATGCCAATGTTGAAACACGACTTTCATTCCAGTTTCAGAGTTAGGCATTGTAAAAACTTTAGTGCCTGATGTTCCGGAAAAAACTCAGAAAGGTGTTGATTTCAGACTTCCAAATTGGAAGTTCCAATACCCTGATTCTGATGTGTTTCGTGTATAGCGATTTGCCGCCGAATCAAGGAGGCAAATATTCCGGATTCGGCTACACTATGGAAGCGCCTCCGAAAAGTTCTTCTCAGGAATTTTTCGACAGTGCCGTCTCCTCTTTGTCCAGTATTAGCCAATCTGTAAGTGACTTGATAAGTATGTTTTTGACTATTGAGCAAAATTTTGATAGTGCGCCTTTTCCGATGTTCGTCTTGCTATCCTTGCAGACAAAATTTCAAAATTTTATCCGTCTTCCAGGGTTGGTCTCTGTTTTCCAAGTCTGCTGCCAAAATCGCATCGAAAACAACTGAAAGTGCCATGAAAATCGGAAGCTTAGCGACGCAAAAGGTGACTGAAATTGGAGATAAGGTTCGTTCCGTTATTTTTATTTCTCGCCCTTTGTATTCGTTCGATTATTTTTTGTTTGTTTTGGTTCATCATAATCGGTTTCGCGTGTCGTTTATTTTCGCCGATTTATTTAATGATTTTTTTCATCCTTCGTTTTTATTTTTATTCTACCGTTCCATTCTCCGTTGCATCAGGTGAAAGATGGCACCCTGTTGGACGACGTGTCGTATCAAGTGACAGATCTTGCGTCAAAGGTATTGCTTATGGGATAGTGCAATTTTTGGCTTGTAGTAAAACGTTAGGCTAGCATCAATCCAAACTGGATTGAAGATGATTGGTTTTTCTTTGAGCTTATTCAACATATATTTTGCCTGTTGGATACCAAAATTTGAGCTTTTCGGCCGCAACTATTTTAGAATGGGAGCGAAAATCTTCCAACAGAACTGGATTTATAGCTGTAACAATAACCTAAAAAAGCCAAACTTAGTAAATAATTTTTTGAGAACTTTCCTCAAACGATCTTCACTGTCGACAGGTCGGCGATCTGGGCAGGAGAGGGTGGCAAGAAGTCGCCGGCAGCAACATTCCATCGCCGCAGACACCGGTGTCGCCGACCGGGGCCAGCAACGACACGGGTCGCGGCTGGCAGTCGCAGAGTCCGACGTCGCCGACCGGCTCCAGAACTGAAAAATCCTCTCTGCTCTACGAAGGCGCCAGTTCACCCACGTATGTACAACATGACCAGATTTGATTTTTCCTCGATTTGGGCGGTCTAGATCCAAAATAGCATTTCTAGGTAAAACAATCGCTTTTTTTCCACAGGTCGAAAAAATCCGCTAGCGGCGCGCCAGCCTCCGACTGGGACTCGTGGGAAGACTTTCCGGACACGGATTCAAAAACTCACTGAAACATTGCCAAACTTGCTCGCAATCCTATCGGCAAGTACAATTCAGCACTACGGATACTCAAATTGACTTGGAAAGGTATAAATATCGATTGTTCGTTGTTGTTTTAAGTCTCTCGGATCATCGTCAAAATGTCATTCCGACCTTTTTGAATCTGAAATTATAAAAATGATTTTTGGATCGATTTTTTTATGTCGCTCGTTTAAATGTGTTAGTTCGTTATGAAAATCATGAATAATATCCAATTATATGAAATATTTTATTCTTTCGTGGCAAAACGTACATTTTTACCGATTCCTCATCATGGATTTTCCGATCGATTTCATCGTGTAGGATTTGTGCTCTATGCTCGGGGTTGCTTCATGACGTCACGCGCATATCATTTCTAGGCACCTATAAAAAAGATTTGGTAGATACCAAAAAGATTTGGAAGATACCTTTCTTCTATAAATTGGTTTTGAGGGAGAAATTAACGGAAAATCCCATTTACCTGCTAACAAATTTTTATTTCTAATATTTACAAATTGAACAGCGTTTATGATACATAACATATTTACAATTTAAAACCTACGCAACATGGAATTTTATCAATGTTAACTTTCGACGGGGCAATAACAACTGGTTTATCCTGGCAAGTAAAAAAAAAACTATTGTCGTCTTTGCAGTTCGAGTGAAAATGATTCGTTACCTATTCTATTGTGCGACAATATTTTTTATCGTGCAACAACAGTTTTTCTATAATTTATTGAGCAGTACCCTATCACATTATATGGAAATGGGTTCCCTATTAACCTATACTAGAATGTATTAGTTCCCCGCAGCGGAATGTTCTTTTTCCGGTAGAAACGTTATTGGGCGGTTCGACGAACAAGAAACGACCAAATCGCCGATTCCATCAACTCGGTCCCTCTGCTCTTGTAGTCCCATCAAACCATTATTGGCTCAATAGACCCGGATCGATTTACAGTACAGATCCTGGCCCTGGATCGATATTTGTAACCGGAGCGATATACAGGACCGGATCGACATACGGGACAATATACAGGACTGATCGACGGATTGATGTACGGAGCCAGAGCGATTCATGGGAATATTTGATAATATACTAAACAGAACGGTATACTGTACTGATATGCAGAACCGGATCAATTTACTGGCCCTGATCAATGTACGGGACTGATCGACTTACACCGGGCCGATATACAAACATGCGATGTTGGATTCATCTGCAAGACCTGATCGATGTACAGGACCGGATCGACGTACAAAATCATATCGGTATTTCGTAAAGCTGCCCAGGATAATGATGAAAAACATGTTCATACATGGCATTCTTCCAACCGACCACGAATACCCGAAGTACAGGGTGGGGCAACCATCGTACAAAAATAAGTTATTATCAGCTGAATTTAACCCTTTCCCAACAGCCAACCGGTTACATTTTCGATTGTCAATTTATAACATCCGTCGTCTATTTACCATGTCAATTGGAGCTTAATTTACGTCCAGAAAAGTGAAAATCGAGATGAGATGTACACATTTCTCACATTCGCTCTCAACTTTCTGTGCAAATGTTCGCAAGGCTCTCTTGAACAAAAGTCATCTCCATATTCATTTTTTCTCAGAGAGTATTTTTGCATTTTCACCATACCGACTCACAAGAGCCCTGGTCGCATTTTCCTCGATTTTCGAAATTTTTTTTCCGAGGGAGCTTTTTTTTACAGCATTCGGAAAAAATTGTGCGCAACAATTTGCAGTATTTTAACGTCAATGGAACGAGGAGTTGGAAATTATGTTGAAAATATCCTCGTAGACGAGCTCTCTCGCGTGTTTCCCGATCATGAAGTCCATGTGGTTGAAACTGGCCGAAGACACAGCGAACTTCCCTATCAGGTTGGGCAAGCGTTTTGACAGTCTTTCCACATTCTGAAAATAGTCAATAAAGCTAAAACATTAGCAAGAAAGGACATGGGCGGCATTTATAAGCCTAAATTGATCATTATGGTTATTTACAAAAGAAGAACGAACATAAATAACAAGCCCTTACCTCTTTGTTGACGAAGAAGTCTTGCAAACTATAGTGTATCGAGACCGGAGCTGTAATTTTACTCAAATTATACTCGGGCGGCTCAGGGGTTCCGTATTTGATCAAATTTTCCTCAGATTCGTAGTCGTAATATCTCAGCGAATCTGTCGGGCAGATTTTCAAATTTTCAGATCCCACGATTCGTCGAACGGTCAATTTCAAAAATTGTATTGAATCGAAATTTTGTAAAATTTGAAATTCTTACTAGAGTACATGACTTGCAAACAGTGGTACAACGTTTTGGCCGAAGATCCTGCCCTGAACGTGCTGATCACGTCGAGTAATAAATTCTGAAAATGGGTACGAGCATAATTTGAAAGAATACATTTTCCCAACTGGGATAGTTCATGTTTTTCGCGAATCCTTAACTTACACGAACCAGGGTGGAAATGTTTTCATCAATTTGAAAAATTACCTCGTTCAGTTCGTTGGACAGACCGAAAATGTGGTCGTACACTTGTCGGCAGATGGGCATGAACTTGGATTTCGGCTGGCAAAACAGCTGATTGATAGCCAGCGTCGTATTCGAACGGGGGAACACCTCGAACACTCGCAGCGTTCGCCATTGTCTCTACAACAATTTCAAAACTCATAAACAGCTCGAAAAAAGTTTTTCGCCGAGTTGAGAAGGGATTTCCAAAAAAAAAGCTCAATTGTCAGTATTCAAATACCCTGAGAGTTTTTCGTAAGAGAAAATCCACAAAAAAACAACATGGGCTTCTTATAGTCATACCGAAGTACTTTTATCGCAAGATAGAGCTCGATTCGCAATTATGTGAAATGTTGAAATTATGTTGTGAGTTGTGAAATTATGTGAAATGTCAATTTAGCAAAATTCATCGGTCGACCACTCGAGAAGAGATCTTTTTCGAAAACCATGCGAAAACTCAGAAACCGAAATTTGTGCTCTTTTTGAAAATATTACCATAACAGAAGCCATAACTCGGAAGGCGATCTCCATCACTTTGGTCAGATGCGGCGGACTGTAAATGTAGGGAGCGATGATAACGCCGGCTCGGATCTTCCGGTTGTAGTCCGGCCGAGAGGCGCCCATGACAAGGAAAGTAGTGCCGCCGAGCGAGTAACCGACGTAGAAAATCGACTTGTGGCCCGTCGACAAGCGGATGTAATCGACCATCGCTGGAATGTCGTAGTAACCGTGCTCGTGGAAACTGGGGGGAAAAAATCGAGAGATTTTCATGGAATTGTTTTCACTTTCATATTTCGTCGATTAAACAGTTTACAGTCGATAAACAGCAGTTACTGCAACATGCTATAACTCAATTTTTGGCCAATTTGAGTTAGACCTTGTTAATATGGTAAAACAATGCTGTGGATCCATGACCGGGGCCAGAATTGCGAAAGGACAGAAGCCAACACTGCTGTGGCCAGTTTTTTCAAAATTCTACAAACACAGGGTTAAGGAAATGCATTGCTGTGATTGGTAGAGGTGGTGTTGGGGTTGAACCTAATTAATTTTATTGGCGTTTCCAAGCCACGTTCCCATGTTCATTTTTCTCAATTGGCCAGCAATGAAAACAGTTTTTTGGGTCTCCTGAAAAGTTGGGAAAACTGAGTTATAGCATGTTGCTGTTTAAGCGACGATTTACAGAGTATAGTAATCGTCCTAATATAGAGAATCGGAACGGAGCTTCAGAAAAAAATGTCACTAATACACATTTACTCAGAATCCCTTCCCGAACATGTGTCTGTGTGTCCGTCTGTGGTCATTTGCAAAAATGGCCATAGCTCCCTCAATTCTCAACCTTTTTTCAAATTTTTTGAACTGAAATGTCTGTCTCGGCAAGACCTAACGCCCTGTTTAATCAGAATTTGAATAACTAACAGTACTTCCGATGCATTTGCATTTTTTAGTGTTTTCAATTTTATTTTTTTTCGGCCACAAAAATGAACCGATTTGAGCGTTCTTGGTCTTAAAATCTTTGTTTTACCTTGCAGAATATGTGGATATTTTTTATATTCCAATAATGTATTGTATTTCTATTTTGGGCGAATTTTAAAATTTTAATAGTGAATTTTTCAATATTTTTGGCTTAAACACCCTTAAAAGCAGTCAAAATATGGTCAAATTGTGTCACAATTTTACGTTTCAAAATATGGAAGTATTGTGTGTTATCTGCGCACCACTGGTGTCTTTTTACGATAAAATAATATTTTCATATATTATATGAATAGGATAAAGGCATTCTCAAATTTTTTATTCGCATTTATGGAACTTTCTGTCCGTTTCCAAGCCAAGTCCAACACTTTCCCAAACTTTTTTCAAATGTTTTCTTTTGTTGGGTATCTGGGCACATTTTTTTCCGAAAATCCTCAATTTCAAAGGTGATGCCGTGGTCTTTGAATTTTCTGAGTATTTTTCCCGGTTTTTTTAGCTTGATGTGCCATAAGGTAGCGAGTTTTTTTCCGGAATTTTCGACAAAACCATTTTCTGGTTACAGATTTCCCTACTTGATTTCCCCTTTTCCGTTTTTGAGAGTTACTGAACGATTTTGGAGTTGGTTGTATGTTTTTGTTAAAATCTTTTTCGAATACGAGAAAAACCCCTTTAAAAGGAGTCGAATAAATTCTCGGACGCCCTAAATTCGATAATTCCGGCCACTCGGTTGATCAAAATCGCTTTTCTGACCATCATTCCCGATCCGCCGTTCCCACCGCTCAAATTGAAGAAGGGGGCAGTTTTGAGCGGAGAAAATTGAAGACGAACTGGAAGTGGGGAATGCGTGGAACTTAATGATGGCCCTGGAGGGGAGGTGTTGGAGAGTGACTGACCTGAAATCCCAGAATTGGGGGTCATCGGGGCTCAGCCTGACGTGCATCCGCGAGTATACGTTGCCTCGCAGGTCCCCCAACCACACGTCGTAGCCCTTGTCCGCCAGGATTGACGCTGAAATGCAAAATTGACGTGGATGAGATTAAAAAGTAGGTAATACCCTTAAACTACCGGACCGATATTGACGAATTTGGCCTGACATCGATGGGATTTCGGGTTTATAAACTGTCCGCCCCTCGGCATGAGGTTATGCTGGGGAACATGTTTTGGGTTAATAATAGTCAAACACTTTTACCCCCCTACGCCAATTAAAAGGCAAAAAACTTTCCCAAAATTGCTGCGGGAGCATTACACATCATTTTGCCGTTTCGTCGGAAATAGCATCGGAGAATGATGACAATTGTGGTACCTAACCTGTTGCCTCACTATCCGGATAATCCGCCCCGGATGTCCCGCCCGCGTGGGATTAGGATACGAGCTTGGGAAACAGTAGGAGTGTCCTTTGTCGGGAATTAATTTTTCATCGTAGGAAAACTGTTGAAATCGGCCAGCGTTGCGCTCGTCATTCCGAAATTTTCCAACCCCCCGGCACCTTAATTGTTAACGCGCAAAACCGGTGTTCCAATTGGCGTTGGCACGGGCGTTCGAGACTCCGGCCCGACGATTGAGGGCACGCACTCGAAAGCTTACGTTTTCTCACTGTCACTTCATCCAATAGCGTCATCCGAGGTCTCGCATTTCGAAAGCAAATTCCCCGAGTCGAGTGTTGGTTCGCCTTATAAAAAAATATTGATCCGAAATTACGAAAAAAGGCCTCCGAAAATAGTCATTGAGCGTATTTATCTAGAACATGCCTTCTAAAGGCCAACGAGTGCTATCGATTGTCTCGTCAATATTGAATAGAGTTGACGAAAAATCATTTTTAAGGTCTTATTTCGATTTCTTCAGGCCTGAATTCAGCACCTGAAGTACCTCCTTTAATTGGGGATTGAAATAATTCGGGTAAATAATTCAAACGCTTACCGAGGTCGTGGTCGCGTCCATAGATGAGCCATTGATCCGAGGCGGAGAGAAGACCATGGATGAAAAGGACCGGGGGGCCATAGCCGAGACCCCGCGAATGGACCCTGGATAAACAGCCGAAAGAATGATAAGTTTTAAACTGGAGATACCCGAAATTTGGTAGGTACCCAATAAAAAAAAGTGCCCAAAAAATTCTAAAAATCTAGATTTTATTAGGATCCGAAAAAAATTTTTTTAAATCGAAATTTTCAGGAAATATTCAAGAAAAATTTATGAACAAAAAGTAAAATAAATTTTTAAAAAATATGTCAATTTTGAAAAGTTGAAAATGATGTATTTTTTGAGCATTTTGGTGGTTTACCTGTGTAGCGCCAACAGGTAGCCGTCCTCCGTCCGTACTTCTCTCCTCTCGCATGCTTGGCCCCTCGCCTCCACCCGTTGGCACTGAAAAACAATTCGCGTGAAAAATATTATATTTAAATCTAGATATTCAATGATTAAGTAAAGAAAATATTCTAGTTTTTTGGCATATTTGATCTGTATAATATTATCCTTTAAGTACTATAAAAATAAATAAAATAATATTTAAATGATAAAGAAAATAGAAAAATATTAAAATATTTAATCATGGTACAATGTTTGGCCAAATCTCAGATCAAATACGCCAAAAAACTAACTATACCATTTCACGACTGTTTTTTCATGAGCTCCGTTCCGATTTTCAATTTTTGGCCGATTTTGTAAGTGCTGGAAGTGAAAAATTAGGTAAAACTGGACCGAAATTGTTCAAAACGCCACCAGCCTTCCAAACTGGCCTTGACTTATTGTTATTTATCTACCATCGCTTTCCAAGCGTAAAGTCGATGCAAACATTATGGCAGAAAGAGTTGATGGAGTAGGTACCTAATTTGTAGAATTGTAACTCGAGCTCGTCGAGCGGGACCAATTATTTCTCTATACCATAAACATCTGATACGATGGACATGCGGGCCTTTCACGCCGAGTTTGAAATGTTCTCTCGGGATTGCGCAATTCGGACATTTTATGGCCTTCGTTTTTAGTTAATTACGCTCTTGTGTCCAGCAACAAACATGTTCGACTGGTGTACCAACATGGCCGACGAAGGACTCACGCGAGATCAAATACCGGGGCGAATATATTTGGCACGGGCACGAAGACGTGTTAACCAATAGCGGCGATTTAGTTTACCCCGGTTTTTCATCCAATGACAAAATAATTACGCCGGCGAGTCGAGAACGTTTGTGGACGTGCAACGACTTCTGTTGCGACAGAACTATGGATAACATTTTATATGATAGCCTTCGATTTTTATGCGAATTAATTAAAGTTCCGGCTGCACCCGTGGAAATTGCGTCAGAATCGTTTAGGTATAAGCAGGAGGCGAATTTGTGCGAATGAAATTTCTAATAGCTGAAACTCACGTTTACAAACTTGTACAAGTAGGTACAAGTACGCCCACCTACCAACTAAAACGTAGGTATCACAGCGTTTAAATAATTGGCTGGCCAGTTCCTTTTGATGGGCCTCTCAAAGTTGAGTATGAACTCGAAGTTGACTTTGATCTCGAAGTTGACTTTGATGTTGAAGTTGAGTTTGATCTCGAAGTTGAGTTTGATCTCGAAGTTGAGTTTGATCTCGAAGTTGAGTTTGATCTCGAAGTTGAGTTTGATCTCGAAGTTGATTTTGATCTCGAAGTTGACTTTGATCTCGAAGTTGAGTTTGAACTCGAAGTTGACTTTGATCTCGAAGTTGACTTTGATCTCAAAGATGAGTTTGATCTCGAAGTTGAGTTTGATCTCGAAGTTGAGTTTGATCTCGAAGTTGAGTTTGATCTCGAAGTTGATTTTGATCTCGAAGTTGACTTTGATCTCGAAGTTGAGTTTGAACTCGAAGTTGAGTTTGATCTCGAAGTTGAGTTTGAACACGAAATTGACTTTGATCTCGAAGTTGACTTTGATCTCGAAGTTGACTTTGATCTCGAAGTTGACTTTGATCTCGAACTTGATATCGGAAGTATCGAAACGTCTTTACGCACCGCTGCTGCCGTGCGCCAAATTTTACGAAAATAACGTCAATGTTCAACTCTGACACCGTCAAGTATTTGAATGGTACATCATGGACGCCCTGGACTCGGCAATCCAAATAAACGGACGCTCGTGTTTACTAATAGGCCTACGTTTTCGTCGTCGGGAGCAAGTGCCGAAAAAGCGAGAGTTTTTCGGGCCAGTCCTCGCGCAATAATTGGAGCTTCGAGGCAGATCCTAGTCGGGTGAATCACGGATATTACCGGTCCGCGGCCGTGACTTTCCATTTTCTTTTTCACGTGTTAACGGCGAACGATCACGATCGGCCGATCGCGCGGTTAACCGTCGGGCCCTAACGTTCGACCTTTTCTTCCTCCAGCTTCCGGTTCCTCGACGTCGGGCTGATTGAAAAGGTGAAACGCGTACGTAGGTGAATTCGCTTGTACGTAGGTGATTCGGAACGTACGAATCCGAGGCAGACAGCCGAATCGTAGGGAGTTTTTGCGATCGCATGTTTTGAATTAGTTGTGATTACACAACTTGGGGGGGAAATTTCTCCAAACTTTTAACACCGTGGTTGGCTTGACGGAGAATAATTGAAGGGTAGAGGGAAAAGCTATGTCAAAAAAGCCGCAATCTGGGAATCTATTCTATGTTTGCAACTCGCCCGGTGAGAAATTTAGCGGCAACGGAAGGGAACGATGCTATTGGTGAGGTACACAGGCGAGAAATGTAACACCCGGCTAGTTCCAAACATAGAATAGGCCCCCTGAGAAAAATGAATTTTTAACTCGACATAGTATATCGACGGCGAAGAGGTGAGACCTCGTATCTCCAATTTCGTACCTGCACGTGCACATTAGAGATGTCATGGAAATTCAATGTGGTTACATAGGGTGTCATAGGAACAGTGGCGGTCTTAACAAAATGGAGATACGAGGTCTCACCACTTCGCCGTCGATATGGGTCATTCTAAAATTATGGGACTATTCATGTCACAAAGCCTTCACACGTCAACGATTAGGTAGAATTTTATTTTTTTTTCTACAAGGTAGAGCACCACTGGTCCTACATGATTTCCTCTTTTTCCTGTCAAATCGTCAGGGCAAAAATTGTTAAATCGATGAAATCACCTCCGAAGTTTTCCAAGTGATTCGGCGTGACCAGGAAATGTGCCTAAACTCGGAACCGATGGATTCAAGGATTGGATGAAAGCCATGCGAATTTACCTATCGTTAACCGTGTCACGTCGCTTTCAAAGGCTGACAGATGAGGTTAATTGAGCGATTTGTATTCAATTACATCGAATAATTCGGAGTATTTGATCGGTTTTACTGTTTCCGGCCACCGGTTTCCTAATTTTATTCCGTGCCTTGCAAAATACACGTAGGCTGTAAAATTCCATAAAATGCACTCGAGCCCAAAAAAATTGCTTAAAGAAGGAAACCAGTGGTGCGTAGATACACACAATACTTCCATATTGTGATACGTAAATTTTTGGAAAAATTTGATTATATTTTGACTACTTAGGAGGCTGTTCGTGTCAAAAACGTCAATACACTCACTATGCAAATTTTAAAAGTCGTCTAAAATCAAAATACGTCAAGTTGTCGGAATATAAAATACCCACGTACTGTGCAAGGTGAAACGAAGATTTTAAGACCAAGAACGCTCAAATAGTTGCGTTTTTGTAGCCAAGGGGAAAAAAATTAGAAAAAACTAAAAGCGCCAATACATCGCAAGTACTGCGAGTTATCCGAATGCTGGTTAAACAGGGTAATAAGGGCTTGCCAAGACGAAAATTTCAGTCCGAGAAATTTGAAAAAATATTGAGAATTGAGGGAGCTATTTTTGTGAACGACCATAGGCGGACAGACGGACACACAGACTCTCAGTTAGCGATTCTGAGTAAAAGTGTAAAGGTAATAATTTTTTCGTCCGATTGTAGGACGACTCCAATGCTTCCATTATCTACTTCGTAAATATGCAAGTAAAAATTATATTTAAAAAAAAACGCTGCTAAGTAGATCAGTGGCATGTGCAGATTAGTTTTTGCTGTGTCCGAAGAACTCTGCAAATTTTGCACAGGGGTTCATTTTTCGATTGCAAAGACAAACCTTACGATATATCGGTACTCCTTAAACACAGAATTTAGCTGTTATTATTCTATAATTTCAGTATCAATTTGTATTTTAGATGGGTTATTTAGAAAAACGTTTTTTCAACCAGGCAAAAAATAATCATCCTCTTCGCTTGATAAATACTTACTTACCTATCCATTTTTTCAACGCAGCTGATCATTCAATTCCGTTAAATTTACCATTTAATCTATTCTTAATCACCTTCATAATTAACTGAATAATAATAATTATTAAATTCTCTGAATAATGAAATTAAAAATGCCTCAAGAATGCCTCAGAACCATTGTTAAAGCCTGACTCGCTCTCATGTTGCCAAGCGCAACTGGTCGAAGTGTGAGTGCGTCACCTTGTTGGTGTAATAGGCTAGTAGTCGTAAGTAGATCAATCAACCGTATCTAAGAGCCGATGCCAAATTCTCAAGTTTTTCCAATTTTTGTTTTGCTGATTTGTGTAATGCGACCAAATTCTTTAAATTGAAGATATCGGGAGGACAGAAGTTTTTGTGGGGATTCCAACGAGTGGAAAACGAATTTTGTGGCTCGAGTAGTTTTCGAGTTATTAAGAATTGGGGAAATTTTAAAAAACTCAAAACTGCTTCACTAAAACTGCAATAACTCCTAAACGGTTGAAGCTACCGGCGTGGCGATGGTCTCATTCGATTCAGCATAGAAAAATCTATAGAAAATGATACCTCACATGCCTATGTTGCAAATTTCCTTAAAAAGACGAATTTTTTACCACTTCAACAGCTGTTTTACTGGCCTTAAAATTAAGGTAGGGTTCTGCCGAGACGTTAGGACCAACTAGATACGGAACTTGATTTTTGGTAAAAATTTCAAAATTTTTCGATAACTCCTTCCCCCTTAAAAACCCCGGACGGCGGACGGCGTACGGCGTACGGCGTACGGCGTACGGCGTACGGCGTACGGCGGACGGCGGACGGACAAAAAATTTTTATTGCAGATTCGGATTCTACACCCCTTGAAACGTAAACCAACAAATTTTCAGGGGGTGTTAAAATTTTTTTTTTCCTGACCGATTACAAAGGTTCATTTCTCTAGAAAAATGAACCAAAATATATAAAATTCGACAGAACTAGGTACCTAATTGAATTTTGGAAAATATCCTAATTATCTAAAATGTGAACAATCGGTTTCATGGAAAATCGGACTCGTACCGGAAGCCATTGAAGATTCACAGGGCGGATGACTCGGCGAAAAGAAAAGCGTCGGCCTTTCACCCGGCCGATATCGGGCCGAACCGCTGGGCCGAACGGGCGGCTCGGGATCGGCCTTCAGTGAAAGTGAACGATACGACCCGCATGGCATTCGGCCACCTCGACCCAGACCTCCAAAGCGGAGAGGCGCTGAGGTCCGTGACCAATGCGGAACTGGGACCGTTTCTGTCGAGGTTTATTTTTACTTCCATATTTACCGAGAAAATTGAAAATCGGATCGGAGGTTCGGAATGCTCGCGCGTCTTTACCCGGGATCGCTCTCCGGACAGGGCTGTGCGGATTTGCAAATAGGTGGAGTGCAAACAAGGGGGTAAACTCCATATTGTGCTATGTAAAATTCGCAAAAAAATTCATTTCAACTTTTTTTAGAGGCTGCTTGAATCAATAATCTCAAAAACAAGCTGTGCAAATAGTTTAAACCCTGCCAAAAACAAGGGTTCGGCAAGTTTGTGGAAGAAAAAAGTATCCATGCGATCTAAAATCATCTAACAGTAATATTTTGGGGCAAGAAAAGTTCAAACCGGTTTATGGCCAGTGAAAAATAAAACAGAAAACCGTAAGTGCTAGCGCCTATCTGAGACACTGTCAGCATTGGCTGGAATTTTGTTCTTTCTACGAATTTTCCAGAAATTTATTACAGCGACATAGTAATGACCGGTTGGAATAGTATTTTTACTTCCACATTAAAATACAAAGTATGTCGACGGTGTAGAATCAATACTGCCCAATTCGTTTGCCATGCAATCTATGGACGCGTGATTTGCCAAGTTGCCACCAATCCAAGTTTTGAGAAGTAGGCAACCCAAACGCCCCCAAAAGACACGATGCTTTGAATTGGGCAGTATTGCAGTTTCATCGTCGATGTATTAAAATTGTGCTAAAATTTTTAATTTTTTTATTAAAGCACTTTTACTCAGAATCATTTCCTGAACAAGTGTCTGTGTGTCCGTCTGTCTGTCTGTCCGTCTGTCCGTCGGTCCGTCTGTGGTGATTTACAAAAATGGCCCTAGCTCCCTCAATTCTCAACATTTTTTCAAATTTCTTGAAGTAAAATGTTTGTCTCGACAAGACCTAACACCCTGTTTAATCGGAATTCGAATAACTCACAGTACTCTTGATATATTTGCATTTTTAGTGTTTTCTATTTTATTTTTTCCGGTCACAAAAATGAACCGATACGAGCGTTCTTGGTCTTAAAATCTTTGTTTTACCTTGCAGAATATGTGGATATTTTTTATGTTCCGAAAAACTGGCGTTTTTTGATTTAGGGCAAATTTTGAAATTTGAATAGTGAATTTTTTGATATTTTTGACCTAAACACCCTTAAAAGCAGTCAAAATATGATCAAATTGTGTCAAAAATCAACGTAGTCGATATATGAAGTATTAAGTGTTACCCACGCACCTCGGGTTTCGTTTCTGCGGATCGAATGTTTTTATATTTTCAACCTGTGGCGTCTTCGGACTTCCTGTTGCGCTACGCCGGCGAAGGTGGCGCCAGGAGGGTTCACTTTTCTCAGGACAGGCTTAACTTCGCTCTTCTTACACTTGACACGATTCCTTTCGGTTTTACTGCACGGCTGGCTTTCATACGAGTCCCTGTCTGCCTGGCCCCCTCGACCGAGACCTTCGATGACTAACATGGGCGACACTCGCTCGGATGCTTGACAACTTAGTTTTTCCTTCGGCCCCGTGATTTCTCTCAAGTCTCGAGCCCTTCCTTTCGAAGGTGTAGCATGCAAAAGTGCTCTCACCTGGACGGCTGCTTAAACGGAGTTGCTAGCAGCAACGGTCCGAAGTTTTCACCGTCGCAGTTTTCGTACGGAAATGTACGAAAGGGACATTTTGGTTCATTTTTCTTAAGAAATGAACCTTTGTAATCGGTCAGGAATTTTTTTAACACCCCCTGAAAATTTGTTGGTTTACGTTTCAAAGGGTGTAGAATCCGAATCTGCAATAAAAATCTTTTGTCCGTCCGCAGTCCGGGGTTTTTCAGGGGGAAGGAGTTGTCGTAAATTTTTGGAATTTTCACCAAAAATCATGTTCCGTATCTAGTTGGTCCTAACGTCTCGACAGAACCCTAAATTAATTTTAAGGCCGGTAAAACAGCTGTTGAAGTGGGAAAAATCTTATTTTTAAGGAAATTTGCAGCATAGGCATGTGAGGTATCATTTTCTATAGATTATTCGATGCCGAATCGAATGAGACCATCGCCACGGCGGTAGCTTCAACCGTTTAGGATTTATTGCAACTTTAGTGAAACATTTTTGAGTTTTTCAAAATTTCCGCAAATTTTAATTAATCGAGAACTAATAGAAACTACTACAAACTCATTAGGTTTGTCTTTGCAATCGAAAAATGAACCCTTGTGCAGAATTTGCAGAGTTCTTCGGATACACGAAAAATGATGTGCGCATGTCACTGATCTACTCAGCTTTTTTCATCTCTTCGGACACCTTTTTACTTCCATACTTACAGAGTAAATGGAAGTATTGTAATCCTCCTAAAATCGAGAATCGGAACAGAGCTTAAAAAAAAAAAAAAAACGACTACTTGTACGCATTTACTCAAAATCAATTACCGAAGTGTCCGTGTCAGTGGTCATTTACAAAAATGGCCATAACTCCCTCATTTCTCAACCTTTTTTCAAATTTCTTGAACTGAAATGTTTGTCTCGGCAATACCTAACACCCTGTTTAATCGGAATTTGGATAACGCAAAGTACTTCCGATTTATTTGCATTTTTAGTCTTTTTTTATTTTTTTCCGGCCACAAAAATGAACCGATTTGAGCGTTCTTGGCCTTGAACTCTTTGTTTTGCCTTGCAGAATATGTGGATATTTTTTACATTCCGAAAATGTAGCGTTTTTTCATTTTGGGCGAATTTTAAAATTTTAATGGTGAATTTTTCCATATTTTTGACCTAAACACCCTTAAAAGCAGTCAAAATATGATCAAATTGTGTCACAATTTGAAATGGAAGTATTGTGTGTTATCTACGCACCACTGGTTTAAACTTTTTTGCAGTCAGATGTCAGGGTTAGGGTCTTCAGAAAAACTCCGTCTCCTTCGACGAGCTTTCGAAAATTCAAGTTCGTCTTCTTTCGATTCTGAGATTTGAGATTCAACATGGCCATGGTTTACGCCATATTCTCTAATAAAAAGTAAAAGTTAAGTAAACCGCCGTTCCGATTGCCGAAGTTGTCCCGGGCGTGCTCTGCCGGCCCCGGACAGGGTCGGAACTAGTCAGGACTTGTTCTAGTCTCACAGCACTTATGTACTGTGATGCGCGGCTCCCTCGGTTAAGCGGAGAGGGACAGGATCCAACATGCTGAACATATTCGGTTAGAATAGGTTCAGAGTTCGTTGGACGACCCGTGGATTGTCAAATCATGACGAGGATTTTTGCTTCTGTGGAGGTCGGCCGTAAAAATTGGACTGAATTCACTTGATTCTCAGCTTTTCAAGTTGAGAAAACCCCATATTTTCGTCGCACTCTTCGTTCTCTCTCTTCAACAATAACTGCCTACTTCATCATGGTGTCTCTCTGTACGACTCTCGGAGATGATGAACGATCTTAAAAACGTATGATGTATACTCAGTTAAGTTCCTAGCGTGATGAAGGATAAGAGCTCGGGCTATCTAATATCAGATATGTGGTCTACTTTTACACGAATATAGGGGCGTAATTCGGTGTCGTCGGACGGATTATTAGGGAGAACAGCCTCCGACGAGGTCAGAAACGGGTCTTCAGCCTCACCTCGGCTCAAATAAATAACTACCTACCTGAATATACCGTTAAAGAAGGTCGGTGATTCTATGACTGCTCGTAAACTGTGATAGAGAGAAAATTCAACTGTAAGTGTCACTGCTTTAACCTGAAAATTGTCTGACATCGACACTGATTCTTTCTAAATAGGTACGACGATATGTCTGCGGAGATTTTTTGTCGATCTTGCAGCAGGAACCGAGTTTTCTCAAATTAAATAGCAACAAATTCATCTTTCAAACTCAACCTAAAAACTCAAGTCACAAACTCGACCCACAAACTCAAGTCACAAAATCAACTTACAAACTCGACCCACAAACTCGGTTCTCAAACTCAACCCAAAAACTCAAGTCACAAAATCAACTTACAAACTCGACCCACAAACTCGGCTCTCAAACTCAACCTAAAAGCTCAAGTTATAAACCCGACCCACAAACTCATCTTTCAAACTAAACCTAAAAACTCAAGTTACAAACTCTACCCAGAAACTCAAGTCACAAAATCAACTTACGAACTCGACCCACAAACTCATCTCTCAAACTCGACCCACAAACTCAAGTCACAAAATCAACTCACAAATTTGACCCACAAGCTCAACTCTCAAACTCAACCTAAAAACTCAAGTCACAACATCAACTTACAAACCCGACCCACAAAATCAACTTACAAACTCCACCCACAAACTCAAGTCACAAAATCAACTTACAAACTCGACCCACAAACTCAAGTCACAAAATCAACGTGAAAACTTGACCCACAAACTCAACCCAAAAACTCAAGTCACAAGATCAACTTACAAACTCGACCCACAAAATCAACTTACAAACTCGATCCAGGAACTCATCTCTCAAACTCATCAAAAAAATGAGAATGCAATCATAATAATTATGATTATATTCAAAAGATTATCACATGAAGCCGAGTCGTAGGGACATATGCTATAATTATTATTACAAACTCGACCCCAAAACTGAAGTCACAAAATCAACAATCGACCCACAAACTCAGTAAGTGTGTTTAGTTTGACAGTCGAGTTAGTGGGTCAAATTTTATGTAAGTAAGCTAATTTAATTTTTTTTTAGTTACTTGACTAGGTTCACTTCACGTTTAATTATTGTCATTAGATGCACATGAGAAAAGAATGATCCGAGCGAACACGACTTTCTATGAGCATTTCACACATGACTGGGAATAAGGAATTGCTGCGGGAAAATACCGTTGAGAATTTCTATTGAATTCCACCATTGCAATTACTGGTATCTAAAGTTGACATTTACTTACACTTATATATAAAATCAGAGAACCATGCTACAGAAAATATTCACACCCCCTGGTACGTCGCTAACTCACAGTACTTCCGTTTTGCAATTAGTAAAATGTTGTGCCCAAAAAAATTTTGTTTTCTTCAAATGATTAGCAGGTTGTCTCTTGTGTATATGATTAGAATAGAAGAACAATGAGTTTTCGAAAGCGGATATTATTTTTGACGATTTTCCCAAATCAATAATTAGGAAATATATTATTGAGAATATTTTTCGAAAATTTATAAAAATAGGAATGCGCTGCGTTTTCAGGACGTAAAAAATGGGACGTATTTTTTTCGAAGTGCATTCCATCCGAAGGAGACGACCGGTCGGGACCGGTCTTTTTGACTCAGCCCAAATACCTTGAACTCGAGAAACGCGTAGGAAACCACAAAATGCCTGGGTGGATGTGGAATGTGAATAAATTTCAACGGTATCGGTTTTCAAATGAAATTCAAAGGCGTCATTCTGTCAAAGAATCGTGTTTTAAAATTAGTAGAAGAGCAGGAGCGAATAAATTAACAGAAAATAAATTCAAGTTCGTCAATAACCATCGGTCTGAGCCACCGAAATTCGAAGTACCTACTCAAAATAGGTACTTCCGATTTATTAAACATTTTTGGGTTTTCCATTTTTCTGGCCATCTATTTGAGCATTTTTTAAAATTTAAATGTTTTTTTAAATCAATCGAAATTTTTCAAATTAAATGAAATTGTTGACTGTCATTGGTTGAAATTGTTGAGTTACCTGCACGTGGATATCTTTTATGTCCCGGTAACTTGACGTACCTATTTCTATTTTAATCGGGACTGGACATTTGCATCGTGTGGTTTTTGCCATTTTGAATTCTTGCAGCCTCCAAATTATTCAGAATAAAATGAACAAGGTCTTTTCGGTATGAAATTTCACGTTTCAAATCATCGAAGGCTTGAGCTATCCGCACCACTGTTTAAATTAAAATTTAATATATTATTTTAGATTTTTTGCACCTTATTGTCACCTATCTAACAATTTTTAATTTTTCTCGTCAAGTTAAAATAAGAATTATTGGAAACATTCATCGGCAATATTTATGGCTCTATACATTTCAATTATTCGTAAATAATAATTAATGTGAACTTTAATTGTAGGATAAACGTTACGAAAATGTTAGTTTTGACAGGTAGGTACCTACTTATTGTCTAAATGAATTTTTAAGCGGCGGTAGAGCTACTTAGTTCAGCAAAAAAAGGTAACTGGAAAAGCGGGTATTGATATAAATATTTAATTTTAAAAAAATTATATTTTTCATGAAATTTTCACTTACCGTGGATAGTAGGTAGGGCCGGAAATCCGGATCCGGATTCTGCTGGTGGGCGGTCGACAGGCGGCCATCGGTCAGCCGGGCGAGCCAAAGCCAGACAGCGACGGAGGCGGCGGCGGCGGTGACGGCGGCGCAGCGGCGGCGGTCCGGTGGCATGTCGCCCGGCACATAATAATAGCGGTAAACGCCTTTACTGCGTTGGGCACGTCGAGCGCACTGGAACGCGTTTGAACATGATCGATCGCGTCAAACCTGTACGAACATGTCTCGCCGCACTCGCGTTTCAAATGTCACAAGGCGCGTACCGTGGCGACGGGCCTGATCGACGTTTCGGCGGCGATAGCGGCACGGACACTGTAGAGTTTTCGAAGTTGGCGGCCCACAGATATAACCGGGCGGCGGCTGACCGACTTGGAACAGGACGGGAGCGAGTAGGGATGGCGATATATCGAAAGGTCGAGTATCGATTATATCGAGTCGATCGTATGCGGAGAGCGTGAAGTTGGCGGAGAATCGATTTCCCGTTTCGATACATCGCCTTTCGATAGCGGTCGGGGGTTTTTCGGTTTTACCAATAGATCACGTTTTTCCCACATTATACTTAGGTACCTAAACATAAGTAGTAGGTAATCAAATGTTAATTTCCCCTTTATTACCTGCTTTATCGCAGGCATTAGCGGTGGATGTCCTCAAAAACCTGGCATGCCTGACAGTATTTATGTACGCTTTTTTTTACTTCGGCGGCATTAATACCGCCCTAGGGTGATTATTTAATCAAATAATTTGATTTGAAATTAGGTACAAAAAATTTAAATGTAATTTTACCCAGTTTTGGGCTTCACTGATAATAGGAATCTTGAAGGGTGCCATTGAATTATTGTAGGCGATTTACAAAATCGATTTTCTTTATTGATACTGGCTGGTTATCACTTCAGAATAAAAATCAATATACAAGTCATGGCAAAAAAGGCTTAAATTTCAACATAGAGTACTTTTATGATTTACTCTCTTATTTCCTAACATTCACCTAACCCTTTATTTACAGAAATGTTTTTTCGAATACGAATTAATGACTTTTCCTTAGGTACCTATTTACCTTAGTTAGATATGATGGATACATTTTCAAAGCGCGATATCAAGAAATACATGCAGCTCATAATACCTAGTCGTACCCTCAACGTTAAATACTTGTCATGAGTGAATAATGAGGCATACGTATAATTTATGCATTATCAAAAAGAGATTTTGTACAGACGATTGTGATTGTGAAATACTGTCGGTTATATACCTTTATAAATATGGTGTTAATCCATTTTTCTACATCGGCCCTATGTTCATTTTTAACAAATTATTAGCTATATTAAAAAGTCTTGAAATTGTCCGTAACACATTTTCTTTCGATCCTCAAAAAGGACGTGAGTGGTGATTTTTTCGAAAAATGAAAATTTTGCAAGAAACGAAAGGCAGTCCGATTTGAGAAAGTTCGAATCCATGGTTTCCTCGTCGGAGGCTCATGGCAAGAAATTGCGGAGATTGACCAACCATGGATCTAGTATGGTTCATTTCGGGTTGACCATCACTCCGTGGCGTTCCATCTGAAACATGGTACAGTGCGAGTTATCATCCTGGCTCATTATCAAAGGTATACTTACCATAGGCAAGCTTATAAAAAAATCTAATAATAAAATCTACATCAAACAGGTACCAAGGCATAATAAATATTCATAAAATAAAATAATGATGCATAAAATATTCATCGAATCGATATTTCATTTATTATTTTTGCGAATACAGGTATTTAATTTTACCAAAGATTGTAATATTTATTATTAATACGAGTATAGCACCTATAATTATGATCTATTTTTTGGTTTTGATTGAGCGACGCTCACCTTTCCCGCTGGTCGGCGGACGATTTTCATTTTTTGCCGCCCGTCCTTCAACGATCTATCGCCGTCGTAGTCGATTTGCTCGGCTTCGTCGTCTGAAAGCCAAAATTTGGCATTTAATACTGATCGAACAAACGGGAATTTTCATGGGTAATATGGCGGCGTAGGGAAAGTTTTTTCAACATTAAATGCTAAATGGCGGAAAATTTTTGAATGCTACGGCTAAAATGGCCCGTACTCACAATTTTGATGGGGGGGGGGGGCAAAAAAATGAATAACTTTTAACCGAACTCACCTTCATCTTCAGCTTGCTCTTTGTCGTAATCGCCTCCATGGTAATGGTCCGGATTCCGGCCAGGCCTTTCAATCAAACGTTCATCGTTCAAAATTAAACTTGCCAAAATGATTTTCGTCATGATGGGACGAGTAAAAACAGAATTTTAACAGTCTCATAGTAAATTTTATTCAATTTTTAAAATTGAATGTTTCTCAAAAGTCGTCATTTTAAATTATAAAAATATTAACACTATAGAGAAACTGATCTCAAAATATGCGTAAAACTATTGAAAAATACTCGAAAATCGATCCTGACGGCATTAAATGCAGAAAAATTTTCTGAAACTAGACTTATCTTAAGTCCATTTCTTCTGGATGGCTCAGAACTATTTTCGGCATCCCTCTATGAAGTTGGCTGCTTTGAAAGCCGTATCAGACGTACGGCTCAACCCGCAACGCGACGGCCGCCCCGAAACATTCGAAAATTGAACCCTTGAATGGCTTGAGCCGTCGGTGGGCGGGTCCAGCCGCGGCGCTTGCTCCGCTGGACGGGCAGTGCCGCCCGGCGGCTCCATGGACGAGCCATCCGTCTGATACGCCGGTTTATCAATCTCATCAGGGTAGCCGCTGAGGCGGTTCAGCTTTTGTATTTCTGACACTAAATTTTGACTTTTCCTTCAACCTTCCGGGCGGTTCGGGTGCGGTTTTTGACTCATACTCTAATCATGTCTTTCGCCCGGCCAGCTTCAGCAGCTTATGATCTTCAATTTTTTCAAAAATTCAAAGCAGCGTTTTCAAGGCAGAAATGACCTCCAAAATCTCCGCTCGCCTTTACTACAGGAATTACCCTTTTTTTGACACCATATCATTCAACAGTTTCGAAGACCAAAAACTTTAAAATCGCCACAGTTTCATATTGGATGAAAGGAAATAATTATGATTTATCTCAAAACGAAGGAATGGCGTGCATCGTGCAATTTTTGACCGAATCTCGGTGCGCAGTTAGAAGGAAAACTGAAATTAGCGGTGTTAGGTCGTGGTGGAAATAACTCGAAACCAAAATAAACGAGAAGTTGTAATTCAACAAAAAATCAGAATAAAAGAGAGAAAACAGAAGTGAAAAAATAAGACGGAACATACAGAGAAATCTCACTAGTCAGTCGTAGGTAACCAAAATTGGACAAATACTGAGGGGTATTCATGCCTTATGGATCCGATGTCAATTTATGGGAGTTTCTACGTAGGCATCTTGAGATATCATGAGTTCAATTTTGGTTTGGACCTATTACTCAATAATGAATCTTTGCAACAGCTTAAGAACAAATATGTCCCCCCTGGAAATTTGATTTATTGCGTTCCAAGTGACCTATGTAGAATCCAAAAATCGAATAAAAAATTTGTGCTGCGGCTCAGCGGCGCAAGGGTTGGTGGTTGAGCCGCTGTGATTCTCTGATAAACCAACGTCTCGTGGGGGAGTTGTCCAGGGCGTGCCCTGCCCCCGCAGAAGAGGAAACCATGACATGAATACCCCTATGAGCATACTGTTAAGTAGGATAGATAAAAAACCATGCGTAATTATCGAAGGCACATGCATTGTATACGTGATGAATCTGGAAATGTTTGCCCATTATAGATAATAATCTCTGAATAATTTTCTACGTCGATTATTTTTATTTTGCAACTAAAATTGATGATTGTCAATTGAAGAATCGATGGACTGTTCGTTTCAAAATTATTGAAAACTCCTCAAAATGGATAAAACGCTATCCGAAAACAGGAAATTTGATGTTTGAAAGCCGTTCGGATAATTATCCAGATTTTACACATTTACACATCCAGATTAGCCGGTAATTCTCCGAATCTAATTTTTCAGATCGAAAATTAGGTATTGTTTCCCGATTTGCAGCTACCGCGAATTTCATCGAATAAAATTAGTAGAATGCCCGTTGAACAACTGACTGTGGCTGTGCGACTTGTTGTTGTTCGTCTTCTTCTTCGCCCCGATTGGCGTCCGGGGCCCCGTTGAACTGCGGCAATTGGATTTGCGCCTTGGCCTCCGCCTGGTGAACCGGATCGTCGGCATTCTCTTCGACGATGTTGCTCAATTCGTTCGTATCTGAAACGAGAGAGGCAACAAATTGAAAATTCAAATATTTACCCATGTTGGGCATTTTTCAAAAACGTTTCTCCCATTTCTCTCTCAAAACAGTGACAACTATTGACGATCCGATCGAAACTCGAAAATCGCTGAAAGTGGTAGCAGAGCGTGGTTTGCTACCGCTTATCGGTTTCTGTAATTCGGTGGCGGAAAATGCGATAAACTGTCAATCAATAGGTCGTGAATACCTTCAGCAGCAGGTCTGTTCAGCGTATCGAGCTGAGGGTTCGAGTCTGGAGGTCCGGGAATCTGCGCCTGTCCGTTCGGCGGAGGATTGTCATCGAATTTTTTCGGTTGCGCGAGAGGAATTATGCTTTCCTGAGGATGCCAAAAATCGGAAATCCTTCAATTCAAACGCTGGTAAGACATTGAGAGCTCGAAAAAATCAAAAGCCTATCGAAACAAAGTTGGAATAACAAAACACATTTTGTGAAACCAGAGAAAAATTAAGATCGATGGATCGATCAACTAATTTCCAACCAATTGCTAAACTAATTTTTTTTCAACAAATATCGAAAATAGCTACTCACCGCAAAGTTTGATCGCGGTAGGCGTGATCAAGAAATTCCTATCGTATTAGAGACTAGACAAGTTGCAAAAATGATTAAAATAAAATAATGCCAAACTCCGATTTGATAACAAATTCTCGAAACGTAGGAAATTTCATTTTAATAAATCCTGGGGGGGGCTAAATTAAGGGAACATTTCCCAAAACGAGAAATAAAAGCAAATAGTAAGAATAAACAGTTTTGTCAACTCCATTTCGAATATTGTTGTAGTAAGGGCCGTAAAAATTTTGGATCCTTATAACGGAATTGTTGATAAAAATGTTTCTACTGACTTGCGTCGGCTTTTTGGGCGCCAGTCCCACGTGATCTTCCTCTTTTTTCTGCTGAAAATTCAAAATAATTATTATATTCTTCGATTTTCATGGTGTTATAAATTATTCTGTGAGATTGCTAGAATTACTTGAAAAATATAGTTAAATAGGTCACTAATAAATTAGTATTGCTAATTATAATTACTTCGCCTTGTTCCTTGGCAGGTTTGAGGGACGAGCTCTCGCCCACAGCGTCGGGGTTGATGTTGGGCGTTACGGAAATGTTTTTGAATCCCATCAGCTGAAATTCAAAACGAGCATGCGGATAATCACATTGGAATGTTAAGATCAACACTAGGAGGAGCGCTTTGTCAAAGAAACGCTCCAATTGTTGAAATGTACAAATTAATTAACAGCGATCATGACTAAGCCGATGAGCAAGTCCCAACCCGAGGTAAAAGTGGGACAATCAGGTAAAACGAGATAGTTGCGCGATTTCATGTCGGGGTCCAGGGTATGCAGAGCCTGCGTTGTGGAGGGGAGGGAACGGCTCAATCCGCCAGATCCGACTCTCAAATGCTTTGGGCCGGCTGCGGGTTGAGCCTGCAACGGCCAAGCAACATAGAGAGCGGCAGGGAACGCCCGGGGCACCTTCATGCATCATATCAGGAGATCGAGGGTTTTTTTTGGGGGGGGGGGGGGGTTTAGAGCTAACTGCAGCCCTCCGTCACTGAGGCCTCCATGGGCCTATTGTATCATATTAGGAGGATCGAGGTCCAATCACCATCGCTGGTGACCGAAAACAACCCGCACGATCTTTTATAAGATATTACCTTGGGCATATCAACGACGTTCGTATCGGGTTGATCGATCACTTTGCTGCCGGCTAAGGGCGGTCTCGGCGTCTGCGACAGTTTGTCCTTGCATTGAGCCAGTTCGTGCTGAAAACCAACGAAATTTGCGATACGAAATACAACACATTTTCGGTGATCAACGTATGCCAGTATACCAAACTACGGACAACGGCGGTACGTACCTTGGCCATGTCAACTTCCGCCTTGAGCTGGTCGTTCTGCTTAGTCAGGTAGTCCTTCTGTTCTGCGGCTGGGGCGCTTCGCATTTTACAGTCGTCCAAATCGCTTCGACAGCTCCTCAGCTCTTCCTTCTGTTCGATGAACTTTGTCTAAAAATTGCAAATATCGAGCCAATGGATTCAACGATTCATCAATTTTCTCGATCATATTTTGATAGGATAAATTTCATTTCTTCCCATTCTTCTTCTTCCCATTGCTTCTATAAATAGGGAGAGAAAAGCTTTTTTTCCCTCATGACAAGAGACAAAACAACAACACAAAATAGACAACAGACACAACAAAACAGACAAAAGATGTCTGTTCCCTCATAACGCAAGATCGAGACATCATATTCTACCTACTGAACCAAAGTCCTTACCTTCAGTCCTGCCGTGTCGTCCTTAAACCGAGCCTCAGAATCGTCCAATTGTTTCTTCGTTTCAGATAAAACATTCTCCAAGTCGGTTTTTTCATTTTGGATTTTGGTCATCGCTTTGTCGCTGCTTTCCTTCAAGTCTTCCAGTTGAGCCTGTTTGAGCGAAAAGATCATGAATATACAGCTTACAGATCTGAGAGAGGACGGCACTGTATTTTTTGTCGTAAACCGTAGGAATTGACTCATTTCTGCCAAAATACCTGGAGCATTTTGCTCTTCTGGACCAAGGCTTCGTATTTGTTGTTCCATTCGGTCATTTCCTTCACTTTCTTCTCCTTGGCCTCGGCCAGTTCACCTTCGTGATTCTCCGCGTCCGATTTTCTCTCCTGTTTCTCTTTGTTGAGCGATTTTTCCAGCCTGTCCTTGTATTCGTAGATTACTGCGTCGAAAATAAGCAGAATTATTTTTAGGCCGGAAGCTTCAAAGCTCCAAAAAGCTCCAAAAGGGTAATTTTACCTAGAGCATTTGTTTGAGGTTCAATTTCAGTTGAAGTAGGTATGAGTTACAATTCTAATTCCAGTTTGAGTGTAAGTTTGAGTTTCAACTCCAGTTTTTGTAAGAGTTTCAATTTCAATTTGCGAATAAGTTTATATTTTAATTCAAGTGTAAGTTTTTATTTCAGTTTGAGTATGAACATGAGTTGGAGTTTTAGTTTCAGTTTGAGTTCAAGTTTCAACTTCGATTTCAGTTTGAGTACAAGTATGAGTTTTAATTTCAGTTTGGGTTTCAATTTCTGATTGAGTTTCAGTTTGGGTATGAGCTTCAGTTTTAATTTCGGTTTGAGTAGGTAGGTATGAGTTAGAGTTTCGATTTCAGGTTGAGTATGAGATTTAATTCAATTTGAGTTTCAGTTTCATTTAGTGTTTGAGACTCAATTTCGGGTCGAGTATGAGTTTGATCTTCGATTTCATTTCAAGTTGAAGTTTCAGTTTGAGAATGAGGTTCAATTTTGATTTCAGTTTGAGTAGGTACCATGAGTTTTGATTTCGATTAGAGTGCGAGTTCGATTTTCAATTCCAGTTAGTATTAAATACTCAAATTTTGAGCCTCAATTTGGATTTTAGTTCGAGTTTGAGGTTATACTTCAGTTTGCGTTTCAATTTGAGTACGAATTTTTGATTCAATTTCAGTTTGAGTTTCAATTTCAGTTAGAGAGTGAGTTTGATCCTCAATTTCAGTTTGAGTTCCTGTTTTGGTTTGGGCATGAGTTCCAATTTCAGTTAGAGTTTGAGCATGAGTTTGCGTTTGAATCTGAGCTGTTTGGCGTTAATTTCAGTCCGATTATGAGTTTCTATGTACACTGGTAGGAATTTGAACATTTTAAATAACTACCTTGCAGTTGTGCGTTGAATGCTTCCTTTTGCTGATTGCACTGCGTCGCCTGACTCTGAACTTCCGCAAGTCTGGCCTGGGTACCGTGAAATACGTAGAGCACCGCCCCCAAAACGGAAACCAGACAAACGAACGCGAACATCCGCGTCTTTGCGCCCCGAACCAAACGAGACGAACTCATTATTGCACCAAATGTATTACCTGACTTAAACTAAAACGTGTACTTTTGAGCAATTTAGTTACAGAACGACTTCAGCTTCCAATCGTACGGAACACCTGGGTTCGCGAATCACTAAAATTGGCGAAGGTCCACCCGCGAATTGGCGAATGCGATGAACTCCAGGATGTAGAGATTTTCGTCCTTTTTCTCAACAGGTTCCATCTGAGTCCGTAAACCTTTTGATCGCCAAGGCTGAAGCTGAAGATGACATCACTGCTGCAGGAGATCGTCGAGGTCTTCACGAGCGAGGTATCAAGTTCAGTTCATAAGGACATTCTTGCTCAACAGCAGAGCTGGCCAAGCGGGTTTGTTTTTCAATCAAACTTCCTTGAACACCACCTTACCACGATACCACGGTCTGATGAACAGAGATAAATCATACAGGAAGGGATCCGAGTGGGAGAGAGAGGGCACCAACGTCCAACGAGAACGTAACCTCCGCCCCCCTTCCCCATCGCCGGTCGAGAAAGGGCAAACGATGTTTATGTTGATATTGATAGTAGTGGAATCGATTGTTCAAGTGGAGTCTTAGAATCGATCGCGTGGTGCGATTTTAGAATAGCCAGTTTACTCATCTCTTTCCCCCATAGTGATTGAAACGAGAAAGAAAATGGGTCAAAGAAGAATGTCGTTCTTTCAATAATCGCACGTTTTCAACCGCGCCAAAGAAATTTGGAATCGACGGAATACCTATCATTTTCTTTGTCATTGTATGAAAATCCGCCATTCACTCGGGAAGGTTCCAAAAAAGGATCAAGTAAACACAAAAGATTGAGGATAACACTCAGAGAAATGAAGAAAATTACAGGGTAAGTAAGCTTGGGAGAGAGAGAATCTTTGCTGTCCATAATAATTATGAAGAACAGCTAAAAATGCACCAGGCTCGTGCTGAGTTGTTCAGAATGCAGATGGAAACTTTTAGAGCCGTCAATCCGACAATATGAATTTTGTACAAAAATGGTACGAGGGGAAAGCTGAGAAAATGGAAATCACCAACGATGCACTGGTCAATCGATTCCCAACATCGATTGTCGGATAATCGATTGGCGTTCGTTTGACGTCCGCCCCCCACGTAATTTTCGCCAACTTCTAGCCATGGCAGTCAAACTTCCACTTTCCACCCCTCGTTAAATTAACTCGTTTCAACGACTCGTTAAATTAGCAAGGTGGTAATTTGATCTTGGTAGGTAGGTATCTGTCGGGCTTTATCAACAGCCGACTATCCGAAAATCATTGACACGTCTCTTGGCGAGTAATTTTTTGGAAAATCACCATGAAATTAAAGGACCTACTAGTCAACAATTTTCGGATAATCGACTATTAAATAGTCGATAGAGAGACTACTAAATTTTAGTAAGTACCTATCGGTAAAGGTCGGTAAATGTAAGCACTATGCTGCCAGCAATTTGCTGGTAGTGGGGCCAATACAATTCATTGCTTTAATTGGTCGAGATGACCCAATAAACAACTCAAATAAATTTCATTAGCGTTAAAAGCGGATTGTGAGTGGGCAGCTAAAAGTGGATTGGAAAATAATTATAGTTGCATAAATATAGCAACTTATATCAAATTTAGATATTCAAATAGGTTAGTACCGCTTCAATTAAATGACATTTTTAATGTCATTTAATCACCTTACCAATTTAAGACAGAAAATTCATTTAGGTACATAAATAGGTACCTAGAGTAGGTTCATACCTAGAGTATGAGTAGGTTCATACCTACTCAAGTTAAAAATCGGTAATTAAAATAGGTAGGTAGGTCCCTACTAAGTTAATAGATAACACAACATAGGTATTGTATCGTGAGCGCACCGTTCGAAACATCGTCATTCGCCTCGCGTTCTTCTTTTGCCCCACTCACCTCACTAATTGACGTGATAAGTTGGTATTTTCACTACCTACCCATCAATTTGATAATAAGATGGAACACTGCGTTTAGAACAGGCAGGTATTGATTTTTTCACGAAGAGCCTCTGACGAGGGTGGTCCTTAAGCTGCCAATGATTCATAGATGCCCCTGAGTGCGTTCTGTTGAGCCGAACATCGCAGGATTTAACGCCCCTATCGCCCCCGGAGGGTTGATCCGTATCCGGTGGCAACTTGTTGAAGGGCAACTTCTTTCTCTCGGGAACAGACGTTGGACCTCAACTTGAGCTTCGAGAATCAGAAAATTTGTCTTCTTGTGTACTTACCTTCCGAAATATTTATCATGGAGAGGTAGATACCGCAATAGGGAGAACTCGAAACTTGGTAGCATCGAAAAATCCGAACTTGAGGGAGCCATAAAGACGGAAAAAGTGGCCCTGTCTTCCCCCAAGGGCCCTGTCGCCTCGACTGGCCCTACCTAAATAATGTAGTCGATACCTACCTTCATAAAAATGATAATTTACCTCGTTTTTCAATCGACATAGCATTTTTGTTGACTGGCAGACAACATAGCGTGCTTGGATGTCGGTAGGTAAATACAAATATCACCCATGCCTCTGAACTTCAGAGCCTGAAGTACAACGGCATGAATACAGACACTATTCTACATAATACCCGAACTGCTAAAAAAAGTTCATTCACTCGAACCACTCTATGAAATTGAAAAGTACTCCTGGCAAACAGCAATACTAATCGCTTTCGCTTATCGGCCTACAATTGCTCACACGAATCCGAAATTATTACCTATCAAGAATGTTTACCGCAGGGATTTAAGAATGCCATGAGTGAGCGCAGTAGAAGAAACTTAAACTTGAAAGTTTAAGTTGTAATACTTGGTGGTTTGTAAACATTATAATATAATGTATAGGTACCGTATTATGGTACCTACCTATGCATAGTGTATTTTCATCCTACCAATACCTAGGGTGAATCAAGCACGGGCTGTATGTAAGAGCTGTATTATGATATATCAATTTTTTGTGTTAAGGCTCCATATAGATGCAAAAGCTTTATAATTCCATATTGTAGGATCCCATAGGTACAGAAGAAACGCGTTCCATTCTCAAGCAAAAATTCTATATCTCATACGATGAACTGTGGAAACGCAAATTCTCTGCCTACCCGTGTCTCGTCCTACACTGATTTCTTGCGGCACTTGGAGGTGCTGTCGTGTCCTCTAGAAGGGCATTACCATTTTCACAACGGAACCGACGTCGGACCTCCAATTCCGGTGTCCAATTTTTTACCATCCGGAAACAACCAGTGCTTGTAAGTTTTGAATCCGCAGTTAAAATTGAGCATTAGGCATCTTTACGCAAAAATGTGCCCGTCAATGGACTACCTTTTCACAACTTGAGATAACAGAAAAAATTCCAACTCAAGATTTTGTGTGAAACAATTTTACTAAATTTCAATTTAGTTCATTTATTTTTACTAGCTCCGATAAAAAATACAATTTTCAGAAAAATATTTCTGGAGTAGTAAACATTTTTCTGGAATAGTTTTTGTTCAATTTCCAGTCATCCTCCATCGGGTGCAATGCCTCCACCCGTACAGCATAGGCATGGCGGAGGAGGAGCTTGCAGCATGACTCCAGCAGTTTCAAGCTGTACTATAGCCCCTGAAGAGGAAACCTGCAGCATCCCAGGAGACAATTATTCACTTTCCTCCCCTTCTGATGGTTGCTTGAAGTACGTTTTGGGTCGGGCTTTCGAAAAAATGGAGCTAATTGAAGTAGATAGGTGCTTAGTAGAGGGACATAGGTCGTACCTGTATACCTAAGTATATATTCGGTACATACCTATGTAATAGCCAATTATTCCATATCGTTACATTAGAGAACCTGGATAATATAATATATTATATTATATATACTATATTATATTATAATAATATTTAAAAATAATAATTTTTTAAAATTAATTATAAATTTTTTTAAATAAAATTGAAAATAACGGGAGAAATTTTAATTTTTGTAAATTGATTGAAACATTATTAAATAAAGCAAACAAATGAAATGATTATTAAATAATGCAAATGTTAAAAAATTATTAAATATATTAAATAATGCAAACATTATTAAAAATGCAATTTTTTTGCATTTTTCTCAACATGCCATTTTTTAATTCATTCCCTTTGTGCTTTAGGTACGGCACAATTAGATTCTATGTTTTCATCCCATATTCTCTCACTTGGCAGCTATTCCATGACTTGATAGCTTTCGCCTAATTTTATTGGAATAGGTACCTCCCCGAAATCGAATTACATTTCTTTTTTTCTAGCTCCAGTTGTCCGCTGAAATCAACGCGCTCAGTCACCTTTCTCATAGATATGCCCCGCCAGAAAAGATGAACTTCGTCACTGAAAAAACATCCCTGGCCGAGGATGGTATCTTGAAAGGCGTCTTGAATTACCCGAAATCCGAACGAGTACAAAAAATAATGACTGGACGATTCCTCTATTGTTTATCAAATAAAACATCCTACGATGGCTCCTTCTGCATCCCTTAAAACTGCTGAGATTATCCTTACGAAAGATATATTGAAAGATTTATATTTAAGATTACAAAACTATATCGCAACAAATTAACGTTGAAAGTTAGATGGAAACTTTCCCAATCATTGGCGGATGGAGAAAAAAGATCATTGAGGTGAATAGTCGAGGTGGCGTACACCTTTATAAATTAGCTTCATAAGTCATGCTTCTTTTCTGCGCCCAAAGCCCATTGGTCGGGTAATAGCCACCTTCAAAAAAGTATCGTTGCGCAGTTCTTCAAGTTATGATAATTCCATGGCATCGCAAGCCGAGAAAAAGCACAACAAAAGTTATTTACAACAGCTACAAGAGCGCTCATCACAAACCTCCACAGCATTATTTATTTTATCATTATTTATCGACACAAATCATCACATTATCCCTGTACGAACCGACCGAAATGCCGAAAATTCAAGTTAGATACGTCTGCTGAAGGATTTTCCTGTTCAGCGTCGAGAAGTCTCAAATGACGTCCTTGTTTGTGTGAAGCATTTTGATACCAAAAGTAAGCACGCTTGGAAATGGGCGTGGAAGCGTTTCAGATATGACACCATTTTATCAATGCGCTACCATAAGCTCCAGATGCAAAGAGGTCCTACATTACCTGGGTTAGAGGTCCTACATTACCTGGGTTAGAGGTCCTACATTACCTCCAATACCTGGAGTCCAATACTCTAGAGGGATGATCATTAAGCTAGGTCTACACGGAGAGAGCTAGAGCGACACTGATTGCCTAGAGCAGTGTCTGCCGCGTCTACACCACGAGCCCTGAGACCGCTAGAGTGAGTTTCTGAGACCGCTCTCGCAGCGTCTCAGTTTGTGTGTTTGCGTGTGTGCCTACACTACCCCCCTTTCCTTCGAATCCTTCACCACCGTCGACCCGAATTCGCCATCGCTCTCGCAACTTGTTTCCTAGAGTTGAAACTTCTCGAGACTGATTCCGAGATCGGTTGCAGTACCGTCCACACTTCTCTCGAGGGCTCTAGCTCTCGCTCTACTGTGTCCCCGTGTAGGCCGGCCTTTAGCACCTGAATTTGTGGTAATGGGACAAAGCTCACGAGCCAAAATAGCCCAAGATGGGGAGAGAACCGGCATCCTGGCTCCACCACAACTCTACGAAGTTTCTGATTTTTGTCTCAGGTTTACCTAGTGCAGTTCAGAGCCGAGAGAACTGATGACAACTTTTGCGCTATTTCGATGATGCCAAGTAATGGATAACTCAGGAGCGAACGCTTCCCTGTTGCCGTATAGGGTGTCCGCTTACGGCGATTTCTTACGCTACCTTGAAGGGCTGAACTGCCCTCCCTTCGGGCACTACCATTACCACAATGGAACCACCGTAGGGCCTCCATTGCCCGGCATTGGTGTTGGCCATGACCAGTCGCAAGATCAGTGAGTATAGAAGTAACTTCCCACTTGACCAGTTACTTCTAATTCTAAGTAAGTCACTTCTAACTCACTACTCAAGATCCACAAGGGTGTGTTGAGCATTTTGAAAGACGTACCTAACCAATCGCTAGCACCTAAGTTTTCAAGACTATATCCGACATTTTTTAGGTGCTATTTAAGCGCATTCTTTTTAAAAATGTCCAATTTTGAAAATGATGCCGTGGGATTGGATTTTTTAACGTATTTTTCTCGGATTCCTCGCTCGATTTACCACGAAAAGGAGCGTTTTTCAGGGAAAAATTCAACAATTGTTATTTTAAACGAAGAAAACTGTAAAGTGAGGAATAAAAAACATTAACAAACAATAAAACCGACTCTAGAAAGGAGCTTGAAAAACTAAAAAGTGAAACATAAAAATGCAAACGGAAAAAAGATTTTAACAGCCATTTTCAAGCTGATACGGAAACCATCTCTATCCTAGGCCTTTTTCCACTGAATGGTAAGTACCAAAGACAAAAAATCCTCACTTCTTCACTCATGTTGACTTTTAGGGATTTTTGGCCGCTTTTTGGTACATTATTTCCAGAAATAATGTACCTACGTAATTTTTCACGTATTTCCCTTCCTATACGTGAAGAATTTTGCTTTTTTCTCAAATTTTTTTTTGAGATATCTTCCATGATGAAATTACAAATGCAATTTTCAGATGTCCAGTGCCAGGATTGGCTCCTGGAGTAGAACAGATAATTCTTGACTCGCCTTATCTTGGCGTACCTCATGCCGATCTTGACACTACTCCTCCAGCGTCTGCTTTTGGATACAAGTGCGTTTTCCCTATAGTTGCAGCCAATACAGGGAGTTATGGGTTCGATTCCCATGGGGGGCATGAAAAATTTGGCTCGTAGCCTTCATATAATTCATGACACCGGTTTCTAGGTATTTTTTAGAATCATCGAAATCTGAGAACTAAACCCACTCTGTGAGATAGACTGGTACCGTACGGGGTTATGGGTTAACACAATTTAAATTTTCAAGTTGTTATCTTAAAATATTTTTGCGTAAACCTTGGCAAATCGTTAAACTTGGAGTTCCAACTGCTTAAAAAAATTGTCAATTTCCAGTGTCCCACAGCCTCTGAACATACCACCCAGAGTACCCTACGCAGCACCGCCACCTGGCAACGAAGCGTACGTATTGATTTACAATAATGTCCTCTCCATCATCGATTTTTGATCTGAAAGATTGCATTCGGATTTCTAATCTAATTTCTCTCCTAGTCAGGGTCCGCCGTTCGGGCAGTTCTTCCCATCTCAGCCGACGTGAGTTTTGAGTTTTATTTTTATGAGATATTTGAGTACCTGGATAATGCGTTGATTAGCGCATCAAAATTTGCAAAAAGAATATAATTTATTCCAAAAGAGGCAGGGTAAAATAATCCGCGAAAATCAAACACGACGTAGGCATAGCAATTTTTTTTCCCCTGCGTTTAGATGCTGAGGTTAGCCAAAAATTATCCATCCAGCTTTATTTATTAAAATGGCTGTAGTTCCTTCAATTTTTGGGATAACTCAAATCTAAAGATACCTTTGGAAAGCTCGTACATTTTCCTATAAGTAAAGTACAACATCGGACTTTTTTTGTCGACTGACCGTCAACGAAAATTCCTGGTAAAAATCCGGTTGAAAAAAATACGTTTTACTCATTTTAATTTTCCCTCATTTTTCAAGTAAGTATTGCTCGATAAAAAAAATCGGATATGGCACTTTTCTTATAAGAAAATTCACGAGCTTTCCAACAGTATTCTCAGATTTGAGTTAACTCGAAAATTGAAGGAACAACAGCCATTTTGGTGAATACAGGTCGAAAACGCAAAAATTCCAAAAACAGGTTTTTCTAGCGGACTACGAAAAAATTTCAGAGAGAGAACTTTGTTGGAAATGACTCGTTGACATTTACCTTCATTTTTGGCCAGAAAAAAAATTAGACGTCCGGTATACCCGGTTTATAGGCTTTTGGCAACAGCAGCTATTGATTATACCTAATAGACTGAGATAGCTGGTGTTGCCGCTATTAATCGCAGATATGATTTTATTTTTTGGACAAATAATGATAATCACCTTTATGACGAATATTCAATTCAGAACAAACAGAAACCAATCCCAGCATGCTCATAACGCGTCTATCCAGGGAGGGAACAATTCCAACGAATCCATGGATTCGTCCTTCGAAAGCTTCAGACCATTGCATACCAGTTCTTTCATGGAAGGGTTAGTTTATAATGTCGCCGATAGATATCGACACGAGACCGGCGAAAGGGCCAATCTGCTTCAGAAAGAGATAGATTGTCCATTTGGCCGCTCAGATGTCGATAATATATTGTAATGAACATTGATTTTTTTCAATCGCATGTTTTTTACTACCCTCCCGAAGTACCACGAGTGAAAAGGAGATCAATGAAAAAAAGTGTTGCAACGGGTCAAAGATTCAAAATTGAAGTACCTACTGTCATATTTTTTCGTTTAAGAAAGCTTTGAGCTTGAAAAACGTGGTCTTTGTCTTCATGGGGGTTTTTTGACATAAATCCGTTTCACTTGAAATGAAGTTTCAGTCAATGAATTTGATTCAATTTCCGTTTTTGTTCAAATCCGAAAAAAATTGTGAAACCCGATTTAAATTTCATTAAAGCCTGACGATGCCGTAACGGGCGAAATTTATCGCATTAAGAACAAACAGTTGAACTATAGTCAACTTTTTTGAAATATTTTGCCAATGTATGCAACGTGGAGAACACTCTAGATTGAGACCACCCTAAAATTCTCAATTTAATTTGGAAAATTCACAATCCGACTCAGAAATGCTATATTTTGGCCAAAAAAACGACAAAATCATTTGCCTTCATTGCTGCTTGAAGGATGACATGGACGGCCTAACACTCATTCCGAAAACCGCCCACAGACTGAGATAAGGAAAGTTGTGAAGCCCTCGCACCTGACATTTCTTCCGGCAAATGGAAATTCTCCGACAATTTTTTCCTTCGTTCACAGCCAAGAGGATCCACGAGCTCCGGCCGCAGCCCCGACGTACGCAGTCAATCCTCCCATGAATCAAAGCATTGTCAATCCATTTCCCGAGTTTGGCCCTGCAAACCTCCATTTGGACTCAATGTTCGAGTAAGTTTCCAGAGAATACAGAATGATGTATCCGAAAATCCAGCTCCTGGGCTAAACGGCCTCAGTTTAGTTCCAAAAGCGGCCACCACGTAGCGTCTCAATATGAGCGAAATTTATTCAATCGGTATCGCAGAAACGGCTGAACCGATTTTGGTCTTGCGAAGCTCACTATTCCTCGTTTTGGCGTAGAATTGGTAAGAGTCGAAAAATATTTAAGACGAAAGTGGAAAAAAAAATTTTTAATCGCGCTAAATTGAAAATTTTATGATACCACCTTATAGCGCACTTCTCTGGCCCTCAAAAGAGCGTATGCCGTTTGCCCTATACGAATAAATTGCGTACATCCTCCCTCACATAGAATTCCTCGCAAAAAAGAGAATCCTTCAATTGGCCAACCCTTTGCAGACAGACCTGCCAAGAATATCGACTGTGAAGGTGCAACACTGCTCGATCCGTTTGCCATGCGATCTATGGACGCGTGATATTCGGAGTTGCCACCAATTCAAATTTTGAGAAAGAGGCAACCCAGACGCCACCAAAAGACACGATGCTTTGACTTGGGCAGTGTTGCACCTTCACGGTCGATTTTAAATCACAAATAAATATTTAAACATAAAAATTTTAAATCACAAATTATGGTAACTTTTGTTCACATTTAATCTGACCAACAACAACCAGTACAAAACGTTGGAAAATTCAAAGAAAACTTTTCCACAGAACCAGCCAAAGCTGCCCACCGGTAGGTGCGCCCCAAGCTCCCCAAGCTCCCGCATTCAGGCCACCCGTGGACCCGAATCACAGTTTGGCTAATCCATTCCTGCCAACCGGCAGCATCCATTTCGATTCAACGTTCGAGTAAGTTAACCTTTCCTAGTGCAATTTTCAATATTTCCACGAATCCGAAATATTCTTTAACCTTCAAGTGAGTATTCTTTCTCATTGTTTTTATCTCGTTCAGCAGCAGCCTAGCACCCGAGTCCGGAGGTGTTTTAGAGGCGGGGTACGTGTCCATGAGCCAACAACCGGTGGCGCCGTTGCGGAGAAGTTTAGCATTGGAAAACGCTTGCGCCGATAGACTCAACCGCTCGTTACCTGAGCAAAGTCAGCGGTATGATACATTTTTATCCCACTTATCGGTTTTTAGCTCGAAATTTCTTGACGCGATTCCTTCTTTTTTGCGTTTTTGCCAACATGAAAGAGTTCTACTGAACCGATTTTGAATTTTTTGAGCTCGTTGGATTCCTTGAAGGTTTTCACACCTTTTTCACTCCCTATAAGTCAAAATTAGTTGGGTTTTAGTGATCAAAAACTGGTTTAAAGACTAATTTTTGGCCTCAAAAAAAAAAAAATATTTTCTTGACCCCTCAAAAGAAATTTAAAATTCCAGAATAAATTGGTATTACGTATTGAGTAGGTTTTGGGTAGGTACATGGCACGAAAAATTGGCCATTTTCTACGCCCCTCCAGGACTGAGAAAAGTGCAAAAAAAACCGATTCCACATGGAATATTCAAGGGGATTCCGGATTCCAGGAAATTGCAATTCGGTTCTTGGAAAGAGAACGTTTCTTCTAGCAGCCAACTTAATCGAGTAGACAGAATTAGGAAGGGGGGCGTACGGTGCTGGTGCAGGTAGGTCCTGGGCGAGGTATGGGAGGGACGGATGATGTAAGGAGTGGTGGGGGTAAGGGTGCCGGGCGCTGGCGAGGGTTGAATCCCGGGAGGGGTGGGGGCAAGCGTATTTTCTTGTTGTACCTATTTATTCATCATTGTGAAAACGTACCATTTAAGCATCATTGAGCTCACCATGGACTATTACTATACAAATGATATGAAGATAAACCGACCTACTCCAACTATTTGAACTTTATTCTCTGAGATACCACCCAGACAAATAATGTACCCATGTCACTAATCTTCTTAGCAGCGTTTTAGGATGAATATTGGTGACGCTACAGCCCAAAATGTTGTAAACCTTTCCAAAAAATAAAAAAAGATTATTCCTTCAGACTCGAAATGTTGCGTTTGACAGCTTGTTTGTCATTGTAAAAAAATGTTAGTTGTCAAACACTTTTTCCAACTCATTTCGTTTTGGTGGGTACAAGGCGCTTCTTTTTCAATGCCCGATTTTAGCGGTAATGCCGTGGGATAGGGATTTTTAGAGTATGTCCCCGGATTTCTCACTTGATTTACCATAATTTGGGCAGTTTTTCCGGAATTTTGGAAAACATAAATTTTTGGTCGCAAATTTCTCAATAGCGGGTTCTCCCCTATTTCCCCGTTTTTGCGGATTTGAGAGATTTCTACTGAACCGATTTTGACTTCCAAGGGCTCATACAATTCCTTCAAGGAGGAGGTGACTCTACTCGACTTTTCGTCTGTTTTTTTTTTTTTTGTAAATTTTGCATTTAACACCTTGATTATCAACTGTATTTTTTTTAAGGAGCGATGAATTCCCTATACAAACGGTCAGCACCGAAATCGAATGGCCTTGCGTTATGCTGAACGGTAAGGGCATTCAGGTGGTTCTGCTGAAGAACAAATCTTACGTACAAACCGAAACCATCGTAATTAAAATTGCTGGAGAAGGTTTCAGGTAAAAAGTAGAATACAATCAATTATTAAATTAAATTAGGTACATGCAATGATGCGAAATGGAGTGAGTGGTATGGAATTATACAAAACAATGTGAAGTAATAAGAAAGATGTAATGAAATAGAAGGAAAGGAAATAATATTTATATTATAAAGGAAATCACCTCATGTTGTATGACATTAAAGTTGATAAGAAGTTATACATAAAATTAAGTCAAATAGCGTAACAACTAAAAATTGTCATTTCGAAAAATCAAAGTTGAAAATTGTAAAGAACGTTTTAAAATTACAAAAAACAAATTTCGAGTAGATAGCCTAAGGGCTTAGGCCGGTGCATTAAGGGAACAAATTACATGTATTTTTACTCCGCACTAAGTACCCATCAAGTATTTTTTCACGAAAAAATAAGCATTAATGCATCTTAAATTAAAATTAGTTAAATTAAATGAATTTGAATTAAATCAAAATGAGATTTTCATAAAAATCTTCGGAATACAGCCAAAGCAGTAAGACAACATAGTACTTCAATGCAAAATAGTATAAAACATTATTTTGACTCATCCTTCTAATGTTCTGAAATCTCCTCTTCATTCTGAATCCAAAGATCGTCGAATTTCTGAGCTGTTACATACAAGTGCATTCATATTCCAGTAAACGGGTGCTCAAAAAAAGCGATTTGGAGGAAAAAAATACTGAAATAGGGTCTCGACGGTTTTCCATGTTTTTTGGAGTGCGAAATCCAAATTTTTGGTTTGCCGCACCAATAAAATGAAAATTAACAATATAAAATGAAATAGAATAATATGAGTGAAATGAAATAAGTACCTAACCTATAAATGGAGTCGACCAAAAAAATATCCTGCTAATCGAAGAAGACAAGGGGAAAAATTCAGTAATATTAAGGTCATGGAATAAATTATAGTGAATTTAGTAAAATTTATGCCAGCATCTCGAGTTCATCTACTTTGCCCGATCAGGCTGGCATTGTCGGGCAGCATACAAGCGGCGTCTGCCGAAGTGACGTTTTTACCCCGCGAAGTGGAACAAATCCGAGTTGCTTTCCAGCCAAGGAAACTCGGAATATCGCGCGGCCATTTCGTCATAATTCGAGTCGGGCAACCGGTGTCGTACCGGGTACTGCAGCTGAAAGGTACCTGCAAGAACGTTTGTCCAAAATGAGCGAAAATACCGCCCAACAACAAAATACAACAATTATTCCACTACAACTGGCGCAGTTATTGGTGTATATTTTTTCACGTTATAAATATTGATATTGCGATTTTCTTCAAATAAATATCAGATCAGAGCTTCAGTGGAATTCCGAAATGGAATTAGGGGAACAAAATTTCGGAATTTTTAGTGAGCTGAACTTTCGCTCACGAACAATTTACGCTCTCTTTTTCCTTATTGAGGCAGACCTACGTTCAACCTGTTGGCCATATCGTCCGAATCCGACCGAGCAAAGCCGAGAAGGGGCGATCTGTTGAAAGCCTGTCTCGCCTTGCGACCCGAGAGGAACGTGTGTGGATTTTCGAGCGATGTGCCAACGTTGGTGGGAGCGTAGGCAATGGTCGGAAACCTGGCAACTCTCGGGATAGATAGTCCGCGGGAACGTGAAAATTAGGCCATAGTTATCAGCTAGTTTTGAGCATGAAATTGAAGATTAGCTAAAATTGATTTACTATTGCGATTTTTGGGCCGTGGAAATATTTTTCCATCGATTCGGGTTCTTTTTGAAACTAAGTTGGGAGAAATTATTTCTACAGATACCTGTAATTACATGTTTTGGGCTAAATACGACGCTTTTTTCCTCAGTTGGGCAGTGCTCAATTGGAATTCTATCCTGAGTATTATTTTAGCATTGTAATTCAACCAAGGAGTGTGCCTTGATCTATCGTGTAGTAGAAACTCGCAAAACTGTGATCCCGTTTACCAAAGAATTTCCTACGATTCAATTTTTACAACATCACATTATGAAAGTCCACTTGAATACCCTCCTGAAGTTGATTAAAGATCGACTTTTCCATTTTTTAGATAAACGGCGAAGAAATAGCAGAAAACCAGATTTTTCGATTGGGTACCGCACCGCCATTTTCGAACATAACAATAAATCAGAATTACTTACCTCAATACTTATGATGAACGCCACTATTAATGATAAAACTGGCTGTCTGGGTGAACAGAGCGGCCCAATCACAAAAAAGTGATCAATGTACAAAAACAAAGGAGCTATACCATCACCTCAAGACATCAAGTTCGTGCGGGCAGAGACCGAACGCGCCGGTCCAGCCTTGGGCGAGGAGGAACGACGACTTTCTGACGCCAGCGCGCCGATCATCGCTCTAAATGGCAGGGGGCAGAAAGTCGTTAACGAAAATTATTATTTTCCCCGGAATCGTCAAAACCACTGGAAGATAGAATTGAAATACAATATTAATAAATCTAAACGGGGTGTTAAACACAAATCGGATCAAGTGGGACATGGCGACAAATTCCTCTTCGGCAGGATCCGAACCTCGTGGGTTTGGTCTTAGATTTGGCATGCGTTGTTTACGCTAACATGGTCTTCGCATGGTTCTCTAATTTGGCCGCTAAATGGAATTCTATTTGGAAACAACTTTCCACGGGTTAACATTTCTCAAGCATCGATGGCGCACGGCAATCATCCCACAATGGATCTACGTTTTGCGGGACCGAGCTAGCCGGTATTAGGACCGCCGAAGGCAACGGAACGCAGTGCTTCGCGGAAAAATGACGCAAATTATGAAAAAATCCATGTTTCGTAAAAAATATCGAATCCAATACCCAATGGATTATTGGTTTGAAAATGAAACAGACGGGATTTAATGCTGTCGAATAAACCGATCAAAGGTGAGCACTTCAAGACAGTTGAGTCGTTCTGGTTTAGTATAACATCTAGCCCGTTGACTAATTCCCGCGTACCCGTGTTGAAGTGGAAATAGTCATTTCGGTTATTTCGTGTTGACAAAAACACAAAGTCAAACTCATATTTCACCGTGGGGTTACTGGCGATCTTTTTTCTTCGATCTTGATTGGCACGGGATATCCTTAGGTTTCTGTGCGTAGTGGCGTTTCATTTATGTTGGTACACCTGCAGAAACCCGAAACGTTCGACTGGCAATCCTGCTCTGTCCACTGTCGATTCGAATAAACTACTCCTAGTTTTGAACATGAGACGAGGGTTCCCTCCAACGATTCGAATAAACGTAGACGTCTTTCTGGGGGTGGCATACTCTACACAGTATAGCTCGAGGAGATGAGGCTACCTATTTTAAGGGTTTTAAGATGGATACCATGCGGCATCACTTTTTCGACGATTTGCACTCGTTTTGTTCCATTTTCGGTCTAGTTTCACCCAAATTTTTCTACACCTAGTTCGGGACACTGAACAATGCGTCTGCTATCCATTCCACGGAGACAAAGGGTACGTGAGTCAATGTTTGAAACACCTGAGTATTTCCTGTCGACGATGAATCAGACATGTGTGACTCGGAGCCCTCAGGCTTAGGAATACCAGGCTAAGGTTTTTCTATAAGACATAAATCATGGCGAAAGACAAATATTCGGTATTCAAGCAGGTGTCGCTAATAGGTATACTTCGGAAAAGTCCGAAAAAATCGTATGTCTGTTAAAAATATGAGCTGTTAGATAATTTAGTGTCGCATCCATTCTCCCGCTATCGGGAAAGTCGTCCGGAAAGCATAGGGGAAACTATCGTAAGACTCGCAGAAATTATCGTACTCCAATTGGGTATCATGGGAATTCTTGTAAGCCTGCTTGTCAGGTTTGAGAAAACATCGTAAGCCTCAGAGAAAGCATCGTAAAGGATGGGGAAAACCCGTGGTTCGTAGATAACGCACAATACTTCCATATTTTGATAAGTGAATGTTTGAACTCAAGCACTTTGATTTTGACTTGGTGGCTGCAATGATCAAAAATGTCAAAAAACGCTAATTTTAATTTTAAAACCCGCCTAAAATTAGTGATTTTGAGTAAATGAGCACAAGTGAAAAAATTTTGTGAAGCTCCGATCCGATTTTCGATTTTAGGACAATTACGGCATTCTCATTTAATTCGTAAAAATTTTAAAAAAATCATAAGTCGGAAGTTGAGGCTGGGTAAAAACTTGTTCCGAAAACCGTTCAGATATTAAATTGGAATTTTAAAATTCAGCATAATTGTTCTTAATACTTCAGTTGATCCACTTGAGATCTAATTGTAGATTACACGTCTTTGTCGCAGGAAGACTTTTTTCAGTCTCCTGACAAGTTTACCTATTCAGACTTTTTCCAGTATGAGTGCTTGAAGTACGAGCGAGTAAATTCCAACAGCCTCCTTTTTAATTGCGTAAAATAACTGATATTCGTAGGTCAAAATGAGCAATTGCTCAAGTGATTGATCACTTAATTCACTATCCATCAACCTGATAATTAGGTTACGACATGAGAAAATCAAATTATGGCCCAACTCAGCCAAGTCAGATAATAAAAGACAGCGTAAACGTTTGCGTGGAATCGGCCAACAGCTGAGTTTCAAGGTGACGCCAATGTCGGTTAGTTCTTGGGGTGGTAATACAAATGCCTCTGTACGGCGGCCATCTTGGGTCGCCTCTGCGAGTCAGTCAGTCCTCGTCGCTTCTGTGCCAGTGTCCGCCTGTTATCGGCCGACCTGGAACTCTAATCTATTCCACGCGAATCCTTGCAGCTCGTCATTCCGAGTTCAAGTTTACTTATGCCTGGAAGGTTTTCCCTTGGAGATAAGAAGGATTTCGCTTGGAATTCGTGACATTGCACTGATTATCTCGGTGCAGATTATGACGGGGATCGCAAGGAGTTCAGAAGGTTCAAGCCTGGCGTCCAGAGGTCATCGAACTGCAAAATTACTGAAAATATTTCGGAATAAGTTCGGCATCCCTCGATCGTTCTTCATGCGAGTCGTATTGAACATTTTCAATTTTAATAATTCGCGATCAGAGAACACCTAAAACGATATTGTATTTTTGCTATATTGACCATTCACGATTGCCGTCAACTTATCAGGGGTAGGGCCACACTGATAACACCATCTCTTTATATGAGCTTTCGAAAACAATTACATTTTCTTCATCGGGTTCAGAATGCCTTTAGAACACCCTGTCCAATGGGTTCCTTTTCAAACTAAAACCAGTGGTGCGTAGATAACACACAATACTTCCATATTTTGAAACGTAAAATTGTGACACAATTTGATCATATTTTGACTGCTTTTAAGGGTGTTTAGGCCAAAAATATCGAAAAATTCACGGTTGAAATTTAAAATTCCCCCAAAAAAAAAATACACTACATTATTGGAATCCAAAAAATATCCACATATTCTGCAAGGTGAAACAAAGATTTTAAGACCAAGAACGCTCAAATCGGTTTATTTTTGTGGCCAGAAAAAAATAAAATAGAAAACACTAAAAATGCAAATATATCGGAAGTACTGTGCGTTATCCAAATTCCGATTAAACAGGGTGTTAGGTCTTGCCGAGACAAACATTTCAGTTCAAGAAATTTGAAAAAAGGTTGAGAAATGAGGGAGTTATGGCCATTTTTGTAAATGACCACAGACGGACAGACGGACAGACAGACAGACGGACAGACGGACACACGGACAGACGGACACACAGACACTTGTTCAGGAAGTGATTCTGAGTAAATGTGTATAAGAAAAAGTTTTTTCTGAAGCTCCGTTCCGATTCTCGATTTTAGGACGATCACAATACTTCCATTTACTCTGTAAATATAGAAGTAACAACCCATAGTACGCAACAAAAAAAATTTTTTTACTTCATTTTTTTACTACATTTAATGTAGTACCTATGTGATAATTCCGAAAACATTGAAGATCTTTTTCTGGGCTTTTGGGTATGAATTTGAGGTTTTTGGGGGTTCCGGTAATTTGTTTGAGTCAAACATGTAGGTAACATTTATTCCCCTCCCCTCTATTCAGATGCCCCCTCCCCTATCCACCATATCTGCTCTACTACATAACATTTAACTCCTTCAGAAAGTGATTCGGAGTAAAAGCGTAAACGTTTTTTCTGAGGCTCCGATCCGATTTATTTATTTTCATTTGCTTCGTAGGTAATATCTATTTTCACCATTTTTCACTATATTTCACAACTTCAGGACGATTACATTATTTTCATTAGCTTCGTAGATAATATCTGTTTTCACTATTTTCCCATATGGGAGTGAAAATAGTTTCTTTAAACGTCCGGCTAATACAGGAATTTCACGTAAAAATTTGTAGGTAATAGTAAAAATTGACAGGCTCAAAAAACCTCAAGGAATTCAAGATCCAAAAAATTGGATCTGCTTTTCAATGAAGAAAATTTTCCATTTTTAATTTTTTCTCTTTTCCGGTCCTCTCAGGCCCAATTGTGTTGGGCTTTCGACATATTTTCGGATAAGCATCAACCTTGGAGGAAGCATTGGAGGAGCATTGGAACCCCCCAATTTCCATTTCTTTGTTCAAAATTCTCATTTTCTACTCATTTGCGTTTGGTTCAGCCGGAATCGTGAATAGTCGCAAAAATCGGAATAGTGAAGATGTTCCCGTCACGGTGGCCGCCATATTGGCGTCATCCCTCCGAGCGAGTGAGAGAAATGGATGGACGGTCTTGCCGTTCTTGTTCAATTAAAAACTCAACTTGCTGTAATCGGTAATTTACTTTAGGTAACCTAAACGTATAGGCAGGTACCTCTGTAACCTAAGTAAGTACGTTAGTACCTCCATGTAGGTGACCTAAGTAAGTAGGTCGGTACACCCATGAACGTAATCTAAGAGGGTAACCTCTATGAAAGTAACCTAAGAAAACCTCTTTAAAACGTTGACTCCTCGTCATAACCGGAAAATTTACAGGAAGCCAATCAACTCAAGCTTCAAACTGCTGTTTGATTAGGTTAACATCAGAAAAATACCCTACTTTTCATCGAATAAAATGGGAACAACAACTCGCACGTCCTACCTCCAGCTGGAAGATGCCTACCTGGCGAAAGGAACGCGTTCATGAGCCGTGACGTCATCATAGCGCCTCGCCGGTTTCCTCTCTACGCTCCTCTGGCTGAGCACCAGCTGCCGTTTCACCTTCGGTTCCAATTCCGAGCCTGGAAGAAAACACGATCTGAGACGCAAGTGTTTCTTCGAATGACTGAATTTCGTCATTTTCGCCAACTACTGTCGTTCGTTAATTTTCTGCAAGCCGTCAACGTTCATATTGGCGAGCGAATCCATCGTGGCCGTGGAACTATTTTTCATGATTGTAGGTCATATGAGGTAGGTACTTGAACGTTCTCCATTTTGAGCGAAACGGTCACGTGGTCCAGGCAACGGTGGGTGGGTAGGTGACTCCCGTTACTTCCATATGCGTAAATGATTCCATCACATACAATGTGTGATTTCAGGTTTTGTGATAACCCCCATATTCGAACACAAACTTCAGTTTGAGTTTTACTTCGAGTTTCAGATCGAGTTTGAACGTCAGTTTGAGTTTTACTTCGAGTTTAAGATCAAGTTTGAACGTCAGTTTGAGTTTTACTTCGAGTTTCAGATCGAGTTTGAACGTCCGTTTGAGTTTGACTTCGAGTTTCAGATCGAGTTTGAACGTCAGTTTGAGTTTTACTTCGAGTTTAAGATCAAGTTTGAACGTCAGTTTGAGTTTTACTTCGAGTTTCAGATCGAGTTTGAACGTCAGTTTGAGTTTTACTTCGAGTTTGAGATCGAGTTTGAACGTCAGTTTGAGTTTGACTTCGAGTTTCACATCGAGTTTGAACGTCAGTTTGAGTTTGACTTCGAGTTTCAGATCGAGTTTGAACGTCAGTTTGAATTTTACTTCGAGTTTCAGATCGAGTTTGAACGTCAGTTTGAGTTTGACTTCGAGTTTCAGATCGAGTTTGAACGTCAGTTTGAATTTTACTTCGAGTTTCAGATCGAGTTTGAACGTCAGTTTGAGTTTTACTTCGAGTTTCAGCTCGAGTTTGAACGTCAGTTTGAGTTTGACTTCGAGTTTCAGATCGAGTTTGAACGTCAGTTTGAGTTTTACTTCGAGTTTCAGATCGAGTTTGAACGTCAGTTTGAGTTTTACTTCGAGTTTCAGATCGAGTTTGAACGTCAGTTTGAGTTTTACTTCGAGTTTCAGATCGAGTTTGAACGTCAGTTTGAGTTTTACTTCGAGTTTCAGATCGAGTTTGAACGTCAGTTTGAGTTTTACTTCGAGTTTCAGATCGAGTTTGAACGTCAGTTTGAGTTTGACTTCGAGTTTCAGATCGAGTTTGAACGTCAGTTTGAGTTTGACTTCGAGTTTCAGATCGAGTTTGAACGTCAGTTTGAGTTTGACTTCGATTTCAGCTCGAGTTTGAACGTCAGTTTGAGTTTTACCTCGAGTTTCAGATCGAGTTTGAACTTCAGTTTGAGTTTTACTTCGAGTTTCAGCTCGAGTTTGAACGTCAGTTTGAGTTTGACTTCGAGTTTCAGATCGAGTTTGAACGTCAGTTTGAGTTTGACTTCGAGTTTCAGATCGAGTTTGAACGTCAGTTTGAGTTTTACTTCGAGTTTCAGATCGAGTTTGAACGTCAGTTTGAGTTTTACTTCGAGTTTCAGATCGAGTTTGAACGTCAGTTTGAGTTTTACTTCGAGTTTCAGCTCGAGTTTGAACGTCAGTTTGAGTTTGACTTCGAGTTTCAGATCGAGTTTGAACGTCAGTTTGAGTTTGACTTCGAGTTTCAGATCGAGTTTGAACGTCAGTTTGAGTTAGACTTCGAGTTTCATTTCGATTTTGAACGTCAGTTTGAGTTTGACTTCGAGTTTCAGATCGAGTTTGAACGTCAGTTTGAATTTTACTTCGAGTTTCAGATCAAGTTTGAACGTTAGTTTGAGTTTTACCTCGAGTTTGACTTCGAGTTTCAGTTGAAGTTTGAGCTTCGGTTCGAGAGTTGAAATGAATATGAATTGATATGAAAGTTGTGTTTGGCTTGATGAGATTGAGTTGGCAAGTTGAGTCAATCAATTGAGTTTGAGAGTTGATTTTGCGTGTTACGTTAGTGTTTTGAGTTTGTGGGTTGATTTCCGAGAGTTGAGTGCGCAAGTTAGTGAGTTGATTTGGTGGGATGGGGTTGAGAATTATGTTTGCAAGTTGAGTTGATGAATTGTGTTTGTGAGTTGAGCTTGCGAGTGCTGAGTTGTAATCGTAATCAAAGGTTAAGCCCCGTCGAATTTGTTATCGTAATCTCAAATTGAATTCTTGCGATTACCTATGATCGTTCCATGATTATGATGACGTAGGTAGGTCAAGAAAAGTAGCATTCTCATTTAGGTTAGCTCGTCGCTGATGGGAACACGAGATGCTATCAGCAGTGTCGCCAATCTAAACTTATCGAAACTAAATAACCATCCCTCATCAGCCAATAGCAGATCGGATTTTCAATCCTTGGCAGAACGTCGAAAAAGTCAATCGTGTCAACAATTTCGACGCCGCGAGTTTTCGACTCTCTGAGTTTTCCGCTGAGTCGTCGACGTTTCGCCGCGCTCCCTTCGGTTTCCGCACGCGTAGCAATTCTCGGCGTAGCAACAATCCGCGATTCGCATCCTTCTCCCTCGCGGCGCTTTCGTGGTGAAGGTCCGCCGGGCGGAGGGGGAGCGGCGTGACGTCAAGGCTACGCTCATCCTCCGAGCCGTGCCGAGAGCGGCCGATCGGATCCGAAGCGCGCTACACAGCCGTTCGGCCTCCAGTTTCCATCTGCCCGCGCTCCTGTCCGCGTCGCCCTCGCAGTGTTTTCTCGGATCTGTTGTTTTTTTTTCCTCTCTTTGTGAAGGACCGTTGAGGACCACGTTTTCCCAGTCGATCCGCGATCGGCAAGTGCGGGCCGAGTGAAACGTTCGCGACCGGAGAGGTTCGTTTCCGCCGTCGAGTGAATTTTCGGTTTTCCCGTGCGGGCCGAGTGAAACGTGCGTTCCGCCGTTTCGACTGGAAATACGCAACCGAATTCGGTAAGCTACGTCATCGCTTTCGTCCGCTCATTTTGCGGAGTTTTCTATCGTCAGTTTTGCGGGGCAAGTTTGCGGGAAATTCGGGGGCGGCCGTTTTTCGCGTCGCCCTGGGTAACCTAACAGCCCTTAGTAAACTACCCTTAGCTTCCTTTCCTTTAGCTGCCCTTACCATCCAGGGGTGTGTGCGATTTTGTTTATTTTTCGTACGAATTTCTATATGTAGGTATTTTTTAAATTGTACACTTCTGTTTTTGACCGCATTGTTATGGGGAGAATATTGCGACGAGAAGAATATTTTTTATGAGGAATTTCACTATTTGTATTGTCAATATGGGGATACTCATGTCGGTTCCTACATCCGCTCATCTTGTGAACCTACCACCTATTTACCTATTTTCCCAATGCCTACTTCAAGTTGCTACCTACCATCTTTAAGTACCTTCCTACCTTCTTTGCCTACAGGGGGGCCTACACTCTAGACGGTCAAAAATGAAGGAAAATGTTGTACTAGTCATCTCCGACCAATCTCTCCCTCTGACATTTTACAGTCCACTCGAAAACCCTGTTTTGGGAATTTTCGACCTTTACTCACTAAAAGGGCTGTGATTCCTTCAATTTTTGGGTAGACTCAAATCCGAGGATGCCGTTGTAAAGGTCGCAAATTTTCCTATAATATAGGAAAATTCCCATATTATGGGAAAATGCCATGTCAGACTTCGGTTCTTCGAAGAAATACGAAAAACATGAGGTTTCATGGAAAACAGGCGAAACTCATGTTGAATACAATTTTGTCGCTTTTGGAGCGCCCCGGCTTTTGTCGTGCAAGACATAATACTATAAAAAGTCGATTTTTAGCAACAAGAAAAAGTTTTTTCGTCGTTCAAACGCGATTTTCTCTACCTCGGAGTGGAGTAAACAGGAAAATGACTACACCGCTGGAAAGCTGAGTCTTCGGCCATGTTTTTTCCGAAAAGTGCGTTCGTGAAACAACGAAAAATGTCGATAGGTAAACATTTCATTGAAATAAGCGAAGTTTTGCCTGTTTTCGCTTTACCTCGTGTTTTCAATATTCCTCTGGAGAAAAAGTCTGATTCATGAGCTTTCGGTGTTCTTAGATTTGCGTTTACTCAAACATTGAAGGAACAATTGTTGTGAATAAAGGTTGAAAACGCCCTCTACGGTAGGTAGGTACTTCATGCTAACCTAGAAGGTAGTGCCTACATTATGCATCTCTCATACCCAAGACGAATCTCTTCTCAGACTAGCAATCCCAGAAACTGAACTACAGATTTTCAAACTAGTTTGGCATCTCAGAACTCAGAAGACCCAGGAGGTAGGTATCTGCCTGATTTGTAGTAAAATCACAATTTTACTATAATGAACGCTTCTGCGAGGAATACGTTCGAGGAAAGATTTTCTTTGTTCGAAAAATACGCACGTCGGCCGACGTTCTTTTTCCTGGAAACGATTCTCGGCGGAGTTCTTATAATTTTGCCCGGACCAACGCAACGTTCGTATTTTGATTCTTTAACCCTTTTCTTGGCAAAAACAGTAACATCTGGAATTTCGATGTAATTGTTGGGAATTTTCAGCATTAACCTTTCCAGATAACGGAATCAAAGTCGAGAACAGATTGATTTGTATATTATTTATCGCTTTTTAAAAACGGTGCACTGGGTAAATTTTATGAGCACTCATCAGCTTTTTCAGTCAGGGAGGCGGAGTCAGGGAAACGACTATTGGGTACTTGATAGATTTTTGAAAAAAGTTCAACTTGTCAGTCCGCGGATTTTGAGGTAATATTCCATGTTTCAACACCTAGTTCGGATTCAAACGTAGAATTCAATGGGCCAAAAAATATGTTTTCCTCCTAATTTGGAGGATAGAGGTCGTTAGCCTCCGTAATTAACAGTGGGATCAGGATCCTCCCCCTACCGCTCATCCGAATTTTGGACCGGTTCCTTGAATTGCATCCATATGCACGTGGGCTTGTGCTTACCCACAAGCACCCATCCTCCTAGAGCTAGCTCGAGAAGACACCTAACTCCCAATCCCAAAAGCTCCGTGGAGTAGCGGTGGTTCAAAGACCAGAATTTCGTATTCTTCTACTTTTAAAAATAGATTTGTCCCAATACTCTTTCCGAAGGTTTGTGTGTAAACGAGGAAGAACTTGAATACCCTGGTACCTATTGAACATTTTGCAAATCCAGCAGTAGGCACTTTGCACCGATTACCTACCTAATTTTTAAATAGTTTATAGTTTTAGGTACTATTTAAAATTGTATTTGTATAATATGGAGTCATGCATGTTTTATGTGAAATAGTATATTTTTTATCGTTCTTATCTTTTGGGGGTTTCGGCGATTTTTTCACATTTAGGGGGGATTTGAGGGTTTTTTGTCGTTGTCTCCGGGGTTTTTGACGGCCTCACCTTGGCAACACTGCTCAAAATCTCCATTTCCCATTCGCGGCTCAACAAAATGTAATTCTCAACTGAGAGTCCGGGTCTTGAGAGTTAGAGGGATACCGAATCCGAAAATGAAGTCGACACTACGAAATGCCGAATGCGCCTTCGAGTTTCTCATTGAAATTTAGAACCTCAGGCATAGTCATCAAAGCTCATCTTATTGATTAAGCAGCAGGAATTGGATTTTATCGAGATGAATCCGCACTCGCCGATCCAAAGCCAGGAGGGACGGGGAGCGAATAATGCGGCAGGTGCGAGATGAAATGAAAGGATGCGTTCTCTTGTAAAGGCTGCCAAGGGGTGCAGCCGCGTGGGGGAAAGGGCAGACTCCGACTATCTTGATAGCGGGCCAAGCCACGCCGCGACGCGTCATGCCGAACGCGGCAGTTTCCAGAAAAACAATCGTACAGGGGCAAAGTACGACGGACGGTGGACGCGTTTCGGAATATTTTCTCCTCATCTATGGAAGACGACGACTTTTGAAAGGGGAAGAAAATGAGGAAAAAATCGAGGAAAATGACGCGACATTGACGTCACAAACCAGCCCTAATCAGCAGGTTACTGACGTACGCTTTAACATTGATGTCATACATTATCGATAATTCAAAGGAGGATCGACTATTTTCTGACAAAATAATGAGTAATGTACCCTTCTGTCCACTTCTCAAGGCAATAGCTCCGGTAAACCGTCGTCTCGTAGAGGAAGGAAGTTGTAGAGTATTATATACGTGTAAAGTATTGAATTTATTCAGCTTTCTGGTCGTTTTTTTGAATTTTGGTAGTTGGACCAACCAGTAAGAGTGAGGGTAAGTTTGAAGGAGAAAAGAAAAACAACAATTGTGATTACTGAGTAGGAGAACCCTTTTTGACCACGATCTCTGACTGAAATTGGCGATAAGGTTCGTTCCATTATTTTTATTTCTCCCCCTTTGTATTAGTTTGATTATTTTTGTTGGTTTTGGTTCATCATAGAAGATGGTACGAGTTGGCTTGTGAGCGGTGCGTAGCGGTCACGGCCGGCATTTTCGTCCCGCGGTTTGTTAACAATAAGGTACCAGTGTTGCCAAGGTGTGGCGGTCAAAAACCCCTGCGGCAACGTCAAAATACCCCCAAATCCCCCCAAATATGAAAAAATCCCCGAAAAACCCAAAAGTTAAGGATGAATAATTCATTTTTAAGCATTAAAAATATAGGTACTATTTCACGTAAAACATACCTACCTCCATATTATACAACTACAATTTTAAATATTACCTAAAACTATAAACTATTTAATACTCATTCTTTCTGACTACCTATCAGTAGAGTCAGTCAATAAACATACTAAAACATCAATACAAATTAGGTATGTACCTACCCACAAGTAGGGAGACGTACATCCCAATTCCCAAATGACCTTCATTTGAGTACCTATCTTTCAATTCAATTAGCTGTGCAGTGGCAGTCTTAGCTGTTATTTATTTGCTGTACTTAGCTGTTATTTCTTAATTTCTAAACTTTTTCCCAGTCGCCCTAACTTCCAAAAAAACCCCCAAGAAAAAAATGTCCCCCCGAAATCCCCCCTTTGGCGAAGAGAACCCCCCACATTTGGGCGGAAAACCCCCAATTTGGCAACACTGCGCAATCGGGAGGGATTCAGTTGGCATGACATCATGTTTCTCCGTAGTTTTGCCACCATCGCGTTGTTTTCATAGGAAACACAACATGATTGCACTTCTGGAGTTAACAATGCTTTTTTGACCCGGTTTTAGGTTAAGGGCTGGTTTATCTATGCGCTTGGAGCTACTTTCATAGATTAACTTTCTCCATGCGTGTGTCTGTGTGTCCGTTAGTCCGACTGTCCGTGTGTCCGTTTGTGGTCATTTACAAAAATGGCCATTTTCAAATTTCTTGAACTGAAATGTTTGTCCCGGCAATACCTTACACCCTGTTTAATCGGAATTTGAATAACTCACAGTACTTCCGATATATTTGCATTTTTAGTGTTTTCCATTTTTTTTCCGGCCACAAAAATGAACCGATTTGAGCGTTCTTGGTCTTAAAATCTTTGTTGTACCATGCAGAATATGTGGATATTTTTTATACTCCGATAATGTGGCCTATTTTTATTTCGGGAGAATTTTAAAATTTGAATAGTGATTGTTTTATATATTTTTGACCTAAACACCCTTAAAAGCAGTCAAAATATGATCATATTGTGTCACATTTTTACGTTTCAAAATATGGAAGTATTGCGTGTTATCTTCGCACTCATTTGGATTTTATTCATTTCCGCGCTTGTTCTTATACGCTCTAGAACGTCATTATACCTTCAGGTTACTCAATAGTGTGCAGAATGATGAAAGCGAAGCATAAAGTTAAAATCTCCGGTATAGACTCAATTTTTTAATATTTTCTCTTCAAAGCAATTTCCATAATATTTTGAGAAATTATCGATCCCAATCTGCCTTCAAATCGGAACATGATTATTTTTCACGTTTATCCTTTATTCTACAGTTTTCGCCTAATGAATCACCTGTTGAATAATGAAGTTCAGCGAGCCGGTTGAATTTTGCGCTTCCCCGATGTAAAATATCATCAACTGACCGCAAAGTTCGCCAATTAAGAATGGAATGAATAATTCATCTAAGTTTCAGTGGGAGAGTAGCCATTAGCATTTCGAATTCCGACGGTATGCGCAACGTCTGCCGAAAGATCGGCTTTTTTGCGAAAGTGAGGAAATGTGAAGAAAAGATCGCGGTGATATGAAAATGGTTTAAATTATAATATAAACCAGTGGTGCGTAGATAACACACGATACTTCCATATTTTGAAACGTAAAAGTGTGACACAATTTAATCATATTTTGACTGCTTTTAAGGGTGTTTAGTCCAAAAATATCGAAAAATTCACTATTAAAATTTTAAAATTCGCCCAAAATAAAAATACGATACATTATTGGAATATAAAAAATATCCACATTTTCTGCAACGTAAAACAAAGATTTTAAGACCAAGAACGCTCAAATCAGTTCATTTTTGCGGCCGGAAAAAAAAATAAAGTAAAAAACGCTAAAAATGCAAATATATCGGAAGTACTGTGAGTAATTCAAATTCCGATTAAACAGGGTGTTAGGTCTTGCCCAGACAAACATTCCAGTTCAAGAAATTTGAAAAAAGGTTGAGAATTGTGGGAGCTATGGCCATTTTTGTAAGTGACCACAGGCAGTGAACACAGACACTTGTTCGGGAAGTGATTCTGAGTGAATGTGTATAAGAAAACGTTTTTTTCTGAAGCTCCGTTCCGAGTCTCGATTTTAGGACGATTACAATACTTTCATTTACTTACTGTTAATATGGAAGTAAAAATTCTCATCGTGAGCTGACAATCCTTGGCTAAGCCCAATGTCCAACGAACTCTGAACTTATTCTGGCTATAGGTTCAACACGTTGGATCCTGTACCTCAACAACTCAAGGGGGTAAGGCTCATCACAGTACGTACTGAGGCATGTCCCGACTAGTTACGACCCTTTCGTTGAGGTCGGCAGGGCACAATTCGAAAATTCACTATTAAAATTTTAAAATTCGCCCAAAATAAAAATACGATAAATTATTGGAATATAAAAAATATCCACATATTCTGCAAGGTAGGTAAAACAAAGATTTTAAGACAAAGAACGCTCAAATCGGTTCATTTTTGAGGCCGGAAAAAATAGAATAGAAAACACAAAAAATGCAAATATATCGGAAGTACTTTGCGTTATCCAAATTTCGATTAAACAGGGTCTTAGGTCTTACCGGGTCTTAGGTCTTAATTATTCATTGCTCATTAGCCGATGGGACAGTTAAAAGGAGCAAAATTAAAATTCTTATTATGATTTTCCTGTTTTTCATGATGCGGTTGATTGGAATTTTGGAAAATTCCATTTTCTCCGGCCACCGAGCGTGGATTTCAGTTTTTTGCGTTTCGTCGTTCCCCCGTTGTATCCGAATCTGTAAACTTCCAATTTGAAGCCAGAACGTCGAAAAACCCTCGAGATTCTTTTCCTTCGCACCATTTTGGATTGCCTCTAATTTGACCTACGATTAACAAGTCATACTTTCTTTATCCTGTTGACACTATCGGTTTTCTGGCGCAGATCGCATGCGCACTCGTTAGTCGGACGAATTCGAAGAACGCGTATGCCTACTGTTATCTCGCGTCGACGTTAAGACTTCTTATCTTTCATTGGTCTCGACCTCCAGCCGTCAGATACAGGCGAGGGGCAGCTAAGGAAAAACAGCCTCGACGTCAGCCAGAAAGTGTTAAATCCAAGTTATCGAGAGCGATTTAAAGCGCCACCATGATTCGCCATGTTCGGAAAGAATTAGCCGCCGCAATATTAATGTGGAATTTTTCGGTTTGTGGATTACGAAGTGGTGGTGAGATGGATACTTTGTAATGTGAAGAAACTTCGGTTAAAAGACCGGAATGAAATTCTCTTCAGCTGGTACAGGTACCTCCCAATCAGGCATTTTTACTTCCATATTATACGAAAGAACAGACATTTGACCGGGAACAGTACAAAAGTGTATTTTCATACGTAAATTTTTGACACAATTTGACTACTTCGGAGGCTGTTTTGATGAAAATTGTCAAGAAACTCACTATGTCAATTCGTCACTTAAGTTACAACACCACCTAACTCAATTTTTGGCGAAAATGAGTTGGACACACCACTCGATAGGTTTTTCAATTGCCGATATCATGGTTAAACTGCCAAGAAGATTGAACCAACCAGTGAAGAAGGAGATGGAGAAGAAACAGCACCGCTCAATGTATTTCCATGTTGAAATAATTAGTTTTTTGTACCTCCTGAAAACTTGGAAAAATTGAGTTAGGTGGTGTTAGAACTTAAGTGACGAATTTTTAAACTCGCTTAAAATCAAAATTCGTCCAGTTACGGGAATATAAAAAATATTCGCGTATTCTGCATCGTAAAACAAAGATTTCAAGACCAAGAAGTCTCAAATCGGTTAATTTTCGTGGCAAGAAAATAAAAAATAAAAAAAACTGAAAGTGCTTACATAACGGAGGTGTGTTATTCGAATATAGGTTAAAAAGAGTGATAGGTCTTGCCGAGACAAGCATCTCAGTTCAAGAAATTTGAAAAAAGGTTAAGAATTGAGGGAGACATGACAATTTTTACTTCCATATTTACAGAGTTAATGGAGGTATTGGAATCTTCCGTTTTTCTTGTACACATATACTCAGAATCACTTTCTGAACAAGTGTGGTATCGCCCGTTTTAGCCGGAATTCGAATAACTTACAGTACTTCCGATACGTTTGCGCAAAAATTACAGATTTGCGCGCCCTCGATCTCAAAATCTTCATTTCGCTCAAAGTATACGCGGATATTTTATATTTTACGGTAACTTGATGAACTTGAGTCAGTTCACACGTCCAGGCAACTTTGCCCAGGTAGAATGCTAAACAGCAGCTGGCCTGAGGTATTAAACGGCTTTTTATTACCAGCTGAAGTTTACGAAAATCGAAATTAGAATGTTTCTTACCCTCTCCATGAGGGCGGCGAGGCACTCCCGCGACAACTTCGGTTATCGGGCGTGAAGCCTGGAACGCCGGTTTACTTTGCTTTTACTTCATCCCGGTTGAACAGCATCAGCATCGTCGGACATTTTTTCCGGCGGAAGAAATTCGAAAGTCGAATAATTAGGGTGAATGGCGATTTTTCTCGTTGGTATTTCTTCGCCCTTTCTTGTTCTCTGCATACGGATATAGAAACGAGAGAGATAATCTGATGATTCCTATTCAACCGATAAGGGCCTATCTGTCGGATTGAAAGGTCGACTTGAAACCCCCCCCTTTCGTTAGAAGACGCCCCTCTCGACGTTGGGTTTCATTGAAACGGCGCTTCGGGCCTTGGAGAGACGACGGGTTTAAAATTAGTCACTCGCATCCGAGGAGACGTGTCCGGACCGACTTCATCGGTTGATGCGATGGGGGGTATGCGTTTGGGTAAAAGTGAGGTGGAACACGATGCGTTAGGGTAAAAAAATGTAATGTTTTTAGGTAAAGCACGAACATAGATACTCATTATTTACGATTACGTGAAAACTCGTCGTCAAAGGTACGTACCAAATTAAAAATGCTGCTAAGTAGATTAGTGACATGGGTACATTATTTGTCAAATAGTTGGAGTAGGTCGGTTAATCATCATATCATTTTTGGAGTAATGGTCCATGGTGAGCTAAATGATGCTCAAATGGTACTTTTTCACAATGATGAATAAATAGTTACAAAAAGAAAATACGCTTGCCCCCACCCCTCCCCGGATTCAACCCTCACCAGCGCCCGGCACCCCTACCCCTCCCAACCACTCCTTACATCATCCGTCCCCGACATTGTACCCAAGCGCATAGCGGACTCTGTACCCAAAAGCATTGATTCGTACGGCACCTTCCACTACCGATTTACCCGAACGCATTGTCCTCGATGCGATTGCATCGATACATCGTAGATGGGCGATTCTCAGAAAAAGGGCAATTTTCAGCGTCAGTGATTTCCGAAAATCCGCATACTTCAAACTACATTTTTTGCGGTACTCACTCGTTCACCGGATGCAAACAAACAGTTTAAGAGGATTTTGAGAGGTCAAACTCTATAGAGCTCTTAATTTCTAATATGTGCTATCCAACATTTTGGCAAAAACGAGTTCGATACATATTTTTATGCAAAATCTCGCGCTCCGTGCGCCGAACCACTTAGTTTTTCCAAAAATCCGCTAGAAGTCGCTCAAAACCTGAAATAATGCCACATGTGCTATCTGAAATCTGCGACCACCACTGCTATCTACCTAGAAACACCTTATGAGCCATCAAACCAGTTTTCGGTCCCCAAAACCCAACTGATTTTGACTTAAAGGGAATCCAACGAGCTAAAACAATTCAAATTCGGTTCAGTAGAACATCCTTTAATCGGCAAAAACGTGAAAAAGGAGAAATCGCTGTAAGAAATCTCAAACCAAACCGATTAAAAAACAAAATTTTCGGAAAAACCCTCTATTCTATGGTAAATTAAGTCTTCAGTTCAGACTCTTAGGTTCGGGGTTTTTCATCAAATTTGCCCCGTTATTGAAAAGGTAGTACCTATTAAGTAAGTTTCATATTTTGTAGGGGTAACATAATTGCATTGACGGTACGAGCCATTGTTACTTGTCATCTGGCCCCCATAACTAATGAACGTTTGTCCGAAAATAGTAATTAGTCACTGAGGAGGAATGTTTTTTGGAAAACTCTTCTTCGCAGAAACTTCTTTCAGGTCAATGGTCCGCGTTATCTTATAATTATTGATCTCCCAGTTTCTTGTCCTTTCACCCGCACCTTTCTCCAGCTTTGTATCGGAGGAACAACGGTAATTGTGAGGGGGGGGGGCCTTCAATTGTAAACAATTCCCCGTACCTGGCACCCGATACGAGAGGACAAGGTTCGTATTCGGACCTTTTCTGTTGTGCGCTACCTGAGTCCGTCCCTCAAGTTCAGTTTGTGTTCGGACGGCGATCCGCGCTCATCTGATTTTCGGATTGAGTTTTCAAGGCTTCTTGTACTCTTTCGTTTTCAAGATAGTTATACCGAAGTCCGTCTTGTATTACTGCGAATTAAACGTGCGAGAAAAACTCCAGTCGATGGTACAATAATGTCAGAGTAGGTAGGTTCCTACCAAGTTTTTAGTAATTTCGTGCTCCTTTTCGCTTGCAGTACGAACTTAATAGTTTGCACGAAGTAGTCACCGTTAAATCCTGAGAATGCTTGAAAAATTTAGACACGTAAGCGACAAAAAATGTTTGTTTTTTCCAAAAGTCGGGGTTTGAGCTTACTTTCATATTTACAGAGTAAATGGAAGTGTTGTAATCGTCCCAAAATCGAAATTGAGCTTCACAAAAAACCTTTACTTATACGCATTTACTGAAAATCACTTCCCGAACAAGTGTCCGTGTGTCCGTCTGTGTTCATTTACAAAAATGGGGGTAGCTCCCTCAAATCTCAACCTTTTTTCAAATTTCTTGAACTGAAATGTTTGTCTCGGCAATACCTAACACCCTGTTTAATCGGAATTTGAATAACTCACAGTACTTCCGATATATTTGCATTTTTAGTGTTTTCTATTTTATTTTTTCTGGCCACAAAAATAAACCGATTTGAGCGTTCTTGGTCTTAAAATCTTTGTTTTACCTTGCAGAATATGTGGATATTTTTTATATTCCAATAATGTATTGTATTCTTAGTTTGGGCGAATTTTAAAATTTTTATAGCGAATTTTATGATATTTTTGACCTAAACACTTTCAAAAGCAGTCAAAATATGATCAAATTCTGTTACACTTTCACGTTTCTAAAAACGGAAGTATTGAGTCACTGGTTTTTCAAAACTTTGATTTTAGATATGGGGTGAGGAAACAAATGTTTTTTTCATCTCATCGCTACAGACTGACGGCAGTGCCTATACTGGGTGTCATTTTCGGTGGTCAAAAATGTTGGGAAAAATGCTTTCTCTCTCTTCCATTTTTTCTTCACAACACTTGTATGTTACATTTCTGACTGATCTTGACCACATTTTGACTACTTTGGAAGTTGTCAAAAAGTTTGGAAGTTGATTCAAAAAAGCCGACAATGCAATTTTTAAAACCGGTCTAAAATCGAAATACGTGAAGTTGCAGTGATTTAAAAAATATCCAAATATTCTGCAAGGTAAAACGAAGACTTGAGGATCAAAAAGGCTCGAATCGGTACATTTTTGAGCCCGGAAAAATGAAAGAAAACATGCACTGCGTAGAAAACGCGCAATACTTCCATATTTTTATACATGAAATTCGCCTAAAATCGAAATACGTCAAGTTATCGGAACATAAAAAATATTCACGTGTTCTGCAAGGTAAAACAAAGATTTTAAGACCAAGAACGCTCTAATCGGTTCGTTTTTGTGACCAGGGAAAAATAAAATAGAAAACACAGAAAGAGCTAATGTATCGGAAACACTGTGTGTGATTCAAATTCCGGCTTAACAGGGCGATAGGTCTGACAAACATTCCAGTTCACGAAATTCGAAAAAAATTTGAGAATTGAGGGAGCTATCGCCATTTTCGTAATGACCGCAGGCAGATGTGCTCACGCAGACACTTGTTGAGGAACTGAGTCTGACTAAAAGTGTATGAGTAAACGTTTTTTCTGTAGCTCCGTTCCTATTGTCGATTCTCAAACAATTACAATAATTCCATGCAGTCTATACATATGGTAGTAAAAACGTTAATGTGGAAATATATCGAATTTTTCGTGATTCGAATTCCGGTTAAACAGGATGCTGTGTCTTGCCAAAAAGAATATTCCAGTTTAAGAAAATTGAAAAAAGTTGAAAAGTGAGGGAGATACGGTTTTTGGAAAATGCTCGATGACGGAAAAACGAAAGATAACGCTCGAGCGCAGGCGGGACCGAATCTTGGCGAGGCTTTACTACCCTGTACTCTGCGCTCGGTCCGTATTCCGGCGAGGAAGGCTTTATCATGTCCTCCCGTGCCGGAGTAGGCGGACTCGGGCCTTCGCCGCTGGCATTCTCCGGCGTACCCCTCCGCCCGCCCGCCGCTCGAGCAGGAAACGATGCGGTCGGGCGGCTCTTCGTTGTGCGGGACGTTGCCTAACCTCGGCCCCTTTATGGCCTTTTGGCTTGCGTTATTCAGTTCGCGTAGGGGCGCACGTATTTTTTTCTTTTTGGCGGTTTATCTTAGTTTTTTGTTCCTCGAGTCGGGGTTTCTTCAAAAATCGACTTTTCGACACCCTGGCCGTAGGTAGGAAAAGTAGTAGGTATTCGGGGCACTGAAAAGAACGAATTCGAACTGAAAATGAAAGTAGTAAACGTTTGTAATTTGCGAGAGTCATCCTTAAACCGCAAAAAATACAATATCCATTTCCCGACGCATATCTCATCATCATTTTTCAATAATTCGCGCATTTCACGGATCCGCATAAACAAATGTCTCTCCGGCGGCGCTCCTCGTCAACTGTTCGCATCTTCGGCTCCTCGGAGTTACGTGTCCGAGTCGCATCTAGGCGGCTCTGACGTTCTGGAAAGCCGAGGTTGCCGCTGACCTTGGCGCCTTGCCTACTTTCCGAACCGCCGCTCCGCATAATCTCCTCGCCGCAACGAGCGGATCGTGGAAACCTGCCGATAAGGAATAGGAAACGATTCCTAATCGGTTTTTCCATTCGGTCACCAACAGAACGGAGTAGCTGAAAGGTTCAACTGTCGAGATTTTATTGCTAGAATCGAAACATTCAAGAGAATCGCCCCGTATTATGACATTTATTATAATCACTATTCGTCGGTTAGAATATTTTTTTTCAAACGGAGTTAAATATCGCAAAAAATTAACGAATTCACGCCTGCCTTTCCGTCTGCCAGTAAATCCGTCTTTCTCAACATCTGTCAACCTTTCTGCTGATTCAAATTGTTACCCTAGAGGGGCACCTTGTCCGGATGAATTTTTTCCGCCACTTTTAAACCGCTAAAATCACGGAAACCCAACGGAAATGCAAAGTCAAATTCATATTTTGAGTCGGTAGAAAGCTGCATCGATACGCCTTGAGCGGTTTGAACTCCTCGCCCAAACCGGTTTTTCGGCTCTTTCGAAAATTTTCCGAAATTGAGGATGTTAATTCCAAAAGGTACTAAACGCCATTTTTTTCGAAATCAAGATGAGACTTTCCTGGGGGTTTTGGGGGGGAGTTTTACGCAAAAATAAACCCATTTCCAAGATAAAATCACTCTATCCTCATTAAAATGGGGAGTGAAATCTCATTTTCATTTCAAAAGGTACTATATCCAGGCCCTTGGGGCTGCTACAAAATGTTCATTTCAAAAAGTACTTTATCCAGTATTAAACAGTCTTCGCGATGGACGTTTAAAACCAAAAAGTACTATATCCACAAAATACACCTATATACAGCTCTGCCTTCACTTTTTCAGAGATTTTAGTTGTTTTTCAATAGTATTGTGGTTTTGCTGCCATCGTTGACACATATTCGATGTTTGGGGAAGTAGAATAACCTGTTAAAACCCTCGCAAAGGCCCGGGTAACCAGTATTTTAAGCTGTCAAGCTTACGTATTCCGCGTCCGCCGAAGCCACTAGTTTTTCCAGTTTTTCACTTTTTCATCGAGTCTACCGGGAATTTTTTTTACTTAAACTTTTTCCTGAAACATGTTTCAACCACCCGAGGTGGGTCCCGAGCCGGAAGGAAGTGGCGGCGATCGCTGGCGACCGTCCAATGTCGACGAGCTCCCCGCTCAAAAAGTACCATATCCCGGCATGTTAATTTCAAAAAGTACTGATGGGTAATGAAGTCGAAATAAACGATTTCGGAAATGAATTTTATATTTCGCTCGAGAAGCAGAGAGAGATCAAATTAGGATATTATCCACGTGAATACCGAATGAAAAGAAAAAAAGTTATCTTCTGATAAGGCTGAGGCAAAGCAGCAGGTGTACAAAGGAAATAGGGAATTCTCCCCGCCAAATCCCTACATTTGCACATTACTCAAATGAGCAGTGCTGCCCCACAAAGAGAGAAAATTACCTGAAAAGGGAAATAAGGTTCACGAAATCCCAACAAGTACTTGAACCAGTTTTCATTTCAAAAAGTACTATATCCCGTCATGTTAATTTCAAAAAGTACTATAAACCAGTTTTCATTTCAAAAAGTACTATATCCAAAAATTCCAATTTTCAGATTGCTGTAAAAATTATTCTCTGCAGTTTATAATTTCCAAACTTTTCCCAACAATTTTGAAGATGATTTACTAATATTTGGCAAAAAATCTAGACCGGAAACGTGTTCTGAAAGGTACTAGCAGTTTTCCTCGTTTTTCTCAAAACTTGTCAGAGTGGATATAGTACCTTTTGGAATTAACATCCTCAATTATCTTTTCAGAAGACCCCCACCATTCTTTTCCACTTGATGTTTTATATCGAGCAATATTATTCTCATCCGGGCGATATTTTTAGCATGGACCCTGCCTTAGCCTTGACTCAAGCTCAAACTTATATTCGCGCTCAAACTGACACTCAAATGATATTGATACAAAAAGTCGAACTTAATCTCAAAATGCAATATCAAACTCGTTTGATGCTCAAACTGATACACAATCTCAAACTCAAACTGAACCTACCTCGAACTGATACTCAAACTGATACGCATTCTCAAACTGAACTCAAACCGAGACTCAAACTGAAACTGAGACTTCGACTCAAACTGGTACAAATGCTCAAACTCAAACTGTAATTTAAACTGATACTCAAACTGATACACAAACCCAAACTAATCCTGATACACAAACTGTAACAAAAATTCAAACTCGGATTGACACTCAAACCGAAACTGAGACTCAAACTCAAATGGTAGGGTCAAGTGGGGTAATTATGAACAAAGCATGTTTGCGCTCCTGTGAGCAATGGAGAAACCCAAAAGATGTAGCAATCGAATGTTCATACTCTCATTGATAGATTAAGACTTTTTTCCGCCAATTTGGCAACTCAGATGACACCATGTGTTTATCAAAAACCTTATCTAAAAGTTTGACGAACAGTTCTTCAGTGTAACACGTTCGTGATAACTGTCACATTTAACAGTGCCGACTTTTTAAACACCTCTTTTAAACGTCAAAATCGCTGTTCATATTCTATGGGGTAATTATGAACATAAGGGGTAATTATGAACAGTGGTTTCAAAAACCATACAGAATTCAAAAAAATAAAAAAAACTGTCTCACAGTGTAGGGATGTAAACCCTATTAGGGATGTAAACCGATTGTTCTAGAGAGTTTTCCAGGTTTTTACATGGATTAGGTACTTCTGAGAGCTGTCAGTTTGTAAAATGGTTGCGATTTGTTCATAATTACCCCACTTGACCCTATTCAAACTGATACGCGAACTCAAACTGATATCCAAACTCAAACTTTGTTTGAAATTTAGTTTTAGTTTGAGTGGAGTGAGTTAGAGTGCCAGCTCGAGTTAGAAGTTCAGTTTGAATTTCAGTTTCAGTTCGAAATTTAGTTTCAATTGGAGTTTGACTATCACTTTGAGTTTTAGTTTCACTTTTGAGCTTGCCTATCAGTTTGATGTTGAGTTTTAGTATCAGTTTAAATTTTATTTTCAGTTTCAGTTTTAGTTTCAGTTTTAGTTTCAGTTCAGGTATGAGCTTGTGTATCAGTTTGAGTTTAAGTCTCAGTTTGAGTTCGAGATTTAGTTTCAGTTTCAATTAGAGGGTGAGTTTCAGGTTGAAATTCGGTTTCAGTTCGAGTGTTAGTTAGAGTTTGAGTATCAGTATGAGTTAGAGTGTATCAGTTCGAGTTTCAGTTGGAGATTGACTATCAATTTGAGTTTTAGTATCAGCTCGAAATTTGGTTTCAGTTGGACTTTGACTAACTTTTTGAGTTTTAGTTTCAGTTCAGGCTTGGGCTTGTGTATCAGTTTAAGGTTGAGTTTTATATTAGTTTGAGCATTTTTATCAGTTTAAATTTTTGTTTGAGTCCCAGTTTCAAGATGAGATTTCAGTTTGAGATTTCAGTTTCAAGAATCAGTTTCAGTTTGAGTTTCAGTTTCAGTTTGAGGGTGAGTTTCAAGTTGAAATTCGGCTTCAGCTCGATTGTTTGTTGAAGTTTGAGTATCAGTATGAGTTTGAAAATCAGTTTCAGATTGAGTTTGAAGTTGAGTTTGTATTAGGGTTTTCCTTTCTTTCGACCTTTGAGTTCGAGTATCAGTTTGAGTTTTGGATTTATTTTCATTTCAGGCATGAGCTTGTGTGTCAGTTTGAGTTTGAAAATCAGTTTCAGATTGAGTTTTAGGTTCAGTTTCAGTTTGTATACCAGTTTGTGATTTAGTTTCAGTTCGAGTTTGAGTTTGAGTTTTGGCTTTAGTTTTACTGCCAATTTCACCGACAATAATTGTCGGTTGTAGGCATAATTATTATACCTAGTTTTTCCTTGATGGTAATGTCGTATCTTGACACGAACGAAGCTATCCTCGATAGTGGATTAGACTATTTCTTTTAAACTATTTTAGACTGTTTTCTTATTTACCCTGGATATGACCCTTTTTGGAAGTATCCAAAAACCGTCCTCAAGTGCTAATATCCGTGTTCCCTTTGTTTCCAGAGCGGAGTTCACACAGTGGCCACTATGAAGGCTACGAGACACAACAGTTTCAATCCGCGAAGGTGAGTCACTGTTTCATTGATCGTTGCATTAATTTGTCATTTATTTGTAGAAAAATGACTCCTTTTATTGATAAACGTATGCATGAACGTCCGTAGGGCCCGATCTCAGGATAATCTACCACGCATTTACACTTTTCTTCTTTCTCTTTCTTCTTTTTCGTTCTTTCCTCTTACTCCCCGCTACAGATGGGTGTGAGAAATGAAAAACCAGATAACACACAATACCTCCATATGGAAGTATTGTGTGTTATCTACTCACCAGCGGTTTGTACATTGCTGAATACGATCAACCCCTACAGGTACCTGTTGTTCGAGCGTTGTTCGGCGTGTCTAAGGCATTGAGCCGCCCGCTCTCGCAAAAGGTGCGCTCCAATTTCGACCCGCACTCCTTGTTTTTCGGTGATTAGTTCAAAAACTTGTCATTTTAAAGGGTTTTTCTAGACACTCGAATGCCCCGTAAATTTTCGATATTTAATATGCCGATGTCTCCGCTCGTTCTCGAGATCGTTGCGACGGATTTCCCATTGTTTTCCTTTATTTTCCCATTTTTTATCTCAACTATAAACATAGGTGAAAAACAATGGCAGTTATTGAGGGCCGCCGGGCGGGGAACGAGCGGCGGAGAGCGAGGACCAGCCGCCGTTCCCGAGCCGGGGAGCGGAGATTTGGCAACGTCGCGCTCCGCTCCGCTCCCCCTACGTCTACCCCCGGTCTCATGCGCGTACCCCTACCGCCCTGCCATCAACCATGATGACTCGGCGACGCTCGGCTGGTGCCGAGCAGTGAAAAGTAGACCTACGTCCGACCCAAGGGCGACCCGACTAGGGATGGGCGTTTCAGTTCCTTTCAAGAAACGAAATGTAACAGTTTCGTCTTACCCTGAAACCGTTTCGGCGAAACCGTTTCAAAACAACTGTTTCGGCCTCAATGTGATCCATGAATGAAACGTACGTTTCAAAAGAACTGAAGCTGAAATGTTTCTTGACGCGATTTTTCCTTTTTCGCATTTTTGGCAATTTGAGGGAGTTCTACTGAACCGATTTTGAATTTTTTTAGCTTTTTGGATTCCTTGAAGGTTTCTACACCGTTTCCATTCCCTGTAAGTCAAAATTGGTTGGATTTCAGTGTTTGAAATCTGGTTTAAAGGCTAATTTTGACATTGAAAAAAATATTTTTTTGACCCTTTGAAACAAATTTTAAAATTCCAAAAAAAATAGTTTTGAGTTGGTTTTGGGTAGGTAGGTACCTACATGACACAGAAACTTTACAATTTTCTGTTTTTCTGAAAAAACTGAGAAACCAACATGACATTTGGCGTTTTTTCAAAATTTTGGTCGAAAGAGTAAATTTCGGGGGAGTGATAAGGCCAAAATCAGGATTGATGTATAATATGGAGTTAGGTCCTATTTTTTGTGAAATAGTTTATTTTTAATTCCTCCTCAACTTTTGGGGGTTTTTTCGGGGATTTGTTTTTCTCATTTGGGAGGATTTGGGGGTTTTTGACGCCTGCACCTTGGCAACACTGTACATCCGCAACGGAATGAAACGGAGAAACTGGAACGGGGAAGTGAATCGTTCGTTTCTGGTCTTACGTTTTTTTTGAAACGGTTATTTCTGGCTACTTGTAACCGTTTCATCGTTTTTCCTGATGAAACCGTTTCTTTGAAACGGTTTCACGTTTTTTTCCCATCCCTAGACCCGACCCGATTTTCGAGGGAGTCTGCGCGCCTGGATCAGTCCGGGTCGGAGCCGGACTGAAATTTGGAAAAATTTCGAGTTTTTCGTCAAAACGCAGCATCCCCTCAGAAATATCCGATAATTGAAGGGCTCACCTCTAAAACGTTGCAAGTGACAATTTGCAAATTGTTCAGGATAGCCGTAAAACGAAAAAAAAATATAACAGGTAGGTTTCTAATGTGCAACTTATTATCAACTTCAGGCTTGTAAATCAGTGGTACCAACTGATCTCTGGGGGGTAAAAAAATTTACCTAGATCGGCCACATCCTATACAAAGTTTTTGCTTGAAAAAATACGTTTCTCAAAAAATGTCACTTACAGCATCCCCTTGGAAATATCCGATAAATAAGGGAAAATTCGCGTCTATTTATTAGGGGAGACGGGGGCACAATGAGACACGGGGCACAGTGAGACAAGCGGATTTTTAAAAAATCTGAGGGCGCCAGCGCATTTTTACCGATGAACAGACAACAACCCATAATCAGCATAAGTTTCCGGTGCACGACCAGTAGAAGTCCCCTAACCAGCACTTCATCAGAAAAAGTCGTACAAATCGTATTTTTACTTCCATATTTACAGAGTAAATGGAAGTATTGTGATCGTCCTAAAATCGAGAATCGGAACGGAGCTTCAGAAAAAACTTTTTCTTTTACACATTTACTCAGAATCACTTCCCGAACAAGTGTCTGTGTGTCCGTGTGTCCGTCTGTGGTCATTTACAAAAATGGCCATAACTCCCTCATTTCTTAAACTTTTTTCAAATTTCTTGAACTGATATGTTCGTCTCGGCAAGCCCTAACACCCTGTTTAATCGGAATTTGAATAGCTCAAAGTACTTCCGGCATATTTTAATTTTTTGGTATTTTCTATTTTATTTTTTTCCGTCCACAAAAATCATCCGATTTGAGCGTTCTTGGTCTTAAAATCTTCGTTTTACCTTGCAGAATATGTGGATATTTTTTATGTTCCGGTAACTTGGCGTAGTTTCATTGTAGGCGAATTTTTAAATCTGCAATGTTGAGTTTTTTGATATTTTCGACCCAAACACCCTCGAAAGCGGTCAAAATACGATCAAAATCTGTCGAACTTATACGTTTCAAAATATGGAAGTATTTTGCGTTATCCGCCCACCGCCGGTGCGGCATCGGGCCGCCCTCCGCTGGGCGGGCAGGGGCGCCCGGCTATACTAGACCGGCAACACCCAACTGTCTTCATAGCCACTTACGTAACGTATGAGAAATATCCTCGCCCTCTCTTTTCAAGGATCAACTGGTAACGCGAATTGTTAACATAAGAGTGCCGTTATCGTATCTCAATTACCGGCTATTAGTTTATGGCGGTGGAATGAGCCGAATGCTCTGTAGCCCCAAGTTGTTAATCGAAATTTCGAAATTCCCCTTTCGGCTTGAAAATAGGCTATAAACCTGTAAATTTGTACATAATTTAAATTTTCGATTTGGTGAAAGTGCTGATTGAATCATGTTTGCCTCATAATGTTACCATGATCGATACACCACCCTTAGACCGTTGCACCGTTAAAGGGGTGCGAGAGTGACTGAGATCTAACCGGGGAAAGGTTTTTTTCGAGAAACATTACGAAATTAATCGAATATTTTCGGTTTCTGTTAATCTACGCTTTCAACTGGGTTGATCTGTTGAGAATAAGCCTGAAATGATGAAAATCCGTTCATTTGTTCAACAGTTAGCGGGGGAAGAGGATCAATTTCTAGTTTTTTCTCGAAAAACTCGACCGATTTTGAAAATTCAGACTCAATACCTTCAAGCGAACCCTTTGGAGAACTAAAATCGACGAAAACCGTACGTTTTTCAATAATTTCGGTGAAATTCCCAGAATAACTTATTTCACCTAAATTTCGCACCCTGAAAAACGCCTGAATTCAACTCATGTTTTTGAGGATTGTTGAAATTCGCTGGAAGTCGAGGAAACCACTGAAAAGTCGAAGGTTGAAGGGTAGGTGGGGGTGTAACATGGAGGAGCAGGGTCGATACAGATACCCTGCCTCCACCCCCCTCGCCCCCTTCCTCGTGTAGGTACGTCTGCGTCCATATTGCACTCCCAAATTGATTCCGGCCCCGCCGAGCCGAGTCAAATAGACGATTTGAGTGTTGTACTGTCCGAAAACGGCGTTTCTTGAGTTTGGGGGTTGGAAAAATAAAAATATCATATATTTCGAATAGAAATTGCAATTTTTACGGCAACCCCTTGAATATGGTATCATCTTAAAGTAAATTAGTCGTAGTTCACATATCTCTCGTGCTCAAATATTGAAATCTCGACGGTTTTTTAGTTACGGGCCAAAAACCGAAATTATTCCATAATTTTGACTCAGTCCTTGCGATATAGGGCGTTTTTCGCACTCGGGGAATCGAAGAATTGAGAATGTCCTCGAAAGTTGTGGCAAACTCTCCCTTCAAATTGTTCTCATTTTTAGGTACTCTTCCCGTAGATTGAAATCTTGAGAGTTTTCGGGGCAGAAATTGAAATAAGGCCATGATTTTGACAACCCTCGCACTGTAGGTAGTGTAGGGTTTCTTGTACCTACGCGGGAAATTTGAAAATTGTGAAAAGTGCAAATTTCCCACGGAAATTTTAGCTTAGAAATCGTAATTTTGAATTTGACCCCTTAAAATTGCCATCAGCTTATAGGAAATTTGACGCTCTACCATAAAGGTCCTTTGCACTTACGTCGAAATCTCGACGGTTTTCGAGTTACGATTGAAAAACCGAAATTTCCAAAATTCCCCCTCCTCTTCCAGGTGACACTCGCTCAGTCTGAGGATGTCCGTCGACGCCTCGGATTCGCTGATCTTGGCCTCGCCGCTGAGGATCGACCCGCCGACGATCGACTCGGACATGAAGGAGGAGCCGCTGAGCTCGCCGATGTCGCCGCCCGGCTCGCCGTTGAAAGAAACGGCTCCGCCTGCCGGCAAGGGAGCGCCGCCGGCCGCCGACCCGCCTCCGACCGTTTCGACGCCAGAGTTGCCGCCCGATTCGACCACCTCTGACTCTCCCGGTGAGTAAATTATCGAAGTTTCGCTGAAATTTCGATTCTGAAAAATTGTTTCATGACGCTTCTTGCGTTAGAGCTGTTTATTTTGTGCGATTTGAAAATTCCTGATTTACCAATCTTCAATTTTTCCTAATTTGGAAAAATCTTACGAATTTTTTCCGACAATCGATCTTTCATAAATATTGATAAATTTTTATCAAAAACTCCCTTGAAATCAGTCTGATCCTTAAATAAAAAGAAAACCCTTCCCGTTTCTTGTTACAGGCGAACTGACCGCTCCCGCCGGCGAGCCACTCGAATCGCCGCCGGTCGATTTGCCGCCGGCCGATAAGGCGGTGACTCCGCCCGGCACGCCGCTCCCGGAAGAGCTTCCCACGTCGACGGCCATAGACCTGAGCGCCGTCCAAGCGGCCCGCGCCGACATTCCACCGCCTGTGATAGCCGCCCGGCCCGCCAAAGACCACCCCGCTCGGCCGGCTCGGCGGAAAAACTCGCCCGGCGATTTGGACCGGATCGTCAGAAAGCTGACGTGCTCGGCCGACCCGGCGCGGCTCAACGGCCACGCCGCCGAAACGCAAAAGACTGAAAACGACTGCCAAAAAGACGAATCCGACGTCGGGACGCCAGGGACGTCGGCCAGGATCGCCCTCGATCTCAGCACGAAGATTCGCGACGATCCCGACGACGCCCAGCACGTCAAGCCGGTCAAATGGGGCATCATGAAGACGGGGCCGAGCCGGAAGAAGCCGGTCGCGACCGCCCTTACCGCCCCCGGCCCGTCTTCCGCTGCGCCCATGATGCCGCCGGCTCCCAATTTCCCCCTGCCGCCGTCGAAATTGCTGAGGATACCCCAGTACGTGCCTCAAACCGTGCCGCAGCCGCCCCAATTGCAGACTGAGATGAAGGTGAGCCTTACTCGATCTATTTCCCACGTTCGCACCGGAAAATTTCCCAGTTCAGACCGAAATTTCCCGTTTTCGCTGTTAATTTTTTTTTTCTTGCAAAAACATTTCTACATACATTCTGAGCCCGAAAACGGATAATACCTCGATTACGGATTATTTGTATCACTGAACAAAATGAAAAAGCACTCGAAGGTTCGATCAAATCCAACGAAAAAAGTTCGGCGAATGATTTTAAACCGTTAAATTCGAAAATGATCATTTTCTTCTTATGACAACTAAATTTTGTATCCACCGGATGCTATCGGGTGTAAAACTTGGAAATTAATTTTCTCTCGAAAATTTTTCATATTTTATTTTTACTTCCATATTTACAGAGTAAATGGAAGTATTGTGATCGTCCTAAAATCGAGAATCGGAACGGAGCTTCAGAAAAAACTTTTTCTTATACACATTTACTCAGAATCACTTCCTGAACAAGTGTCTGTGTGTCCGTGTGTCCGTCTGTCCGTCTGTCCGTCTGTCCGTCTGTGGTCATTTACAAAAATGGCCATAACTCCCTCATTTCTCAACCTTTTTTCAAATTTCTTGAACTGAAATGTTTGTCTCGGCAACACCCTGTTTAATCGGAATTTGGATAACGCACAGTACTTCCGAGATATTTGCATTTTTAGTGTTTTCTATTTTATTTTTTTCCGGCCGTAAAAATGAACCGATTTAAGCGTTCTTGGTCTCAAAATCTTCGTTTTACCTTGCAGAATATGTGGATATTTTTTACATTCCGAAAATGTGGTGTTTTTTCATTTTGGGCGAATTTTAAAATTTTATAACTGAATTTTTTGATATTTTTGACCTAAACACTTTCAAAAGCAGTCAAAATATGATCAAATCGTGTCACAATTTTACGTTTCAAAATATGGAAGTATTGTGTGTTATCTACGCACCACTGGTTTCTTATTTTCTGTCAACAGGTCCGATCGGAAATCCGTCTGGGCGGCATGGCGGGGGCGACTGTCGTCACGCACAGCGCGCAATCTCAAACCATCAACCTTCCCATGGATCTCAACTGTTTCGAAAAAAGGTTGGTAGCGAATTTTCCGTTATTTTCTCTTAACAATTTTAATGTAGAAATTGATGAGATTTTTGGGTGAAAAGTCCGTTCAAACGCCATAATTCCCTCGAATTTCAAAATTCTACTAAGATCTTCAGAATTACTTTATTGATATGTGAACATGTTCGCCAGATCCTTAAAAATCGAAATACATGAAAAAAATTTGGTCGATTCTGTCAAGTTTATTGTATTTTTGAAATTCTCGTCAGCTTGGCCAGCTTGTTGATTGGCCGAATTTTCAAAATCGGATAGGAGGTTACGGTTCAATGCGCATGTTAGAAAGTTAATTTCCACGTGTTTCGCATTTTCCAGATTCGATCCCAGGCCCCTGACGTCATCGCGGACGTCGCAAGCGCCGCAGGGGGCGCAAATCGACTTGGACGCAGCCGCCGCGTCTCTGGCGGCTCTCAACGGGAATCCCTTCGCCGATGCCGGTGAGTCCTTATAGCTTTTTTGCCGGAAAAATCTCGTTTCGAACGCTTTCGCTGCATTCGACTCCATTTTCGCTTATAAAAATCGTCGCTTTTTCCAAAAAAAAAATCTTCAATAAGTTGACTCGTGTAACCGGTTTTTTGGAAAATCTCGTTTCGAGCGCTTTCGCCGCATCCGCCTCATAAGAATCGCCGCCTTTCCCAAAACTGGAAAATCCCAGTTACACATTTTCATTCTCGCCGTGTAGAAAAGCAACGTGAAACGGTGGGAGACTACCGTTCTGTCGAGCCCGCCGAGGCGGCTGGCGGGCGGCGAAGGTCCTTGAACCTTTCCCCTCCCGCCCCTCGTCATTCCGTCCTCGTCGCCCCTTCGCTCGCCGCCTATCTTCTCTCCTTCCGTCGCACTTCCCTTGCGGTCCGTACCGTTGGTCGGCGTAGAAAGCGTCCGAGGCCAGGAAACTGATGGCGGCCCAGCGGCCCGGGGAGGGGGTTCCCTTTGAGGCCCTTGCAGGTAGTTTTCGCTCGGAATCGCTCCTCCCGGCGAGCTAATTTCAATCCGAGTCGTAGGCCTTTTAGATCCCGGCTCTGCGGTACGGATCGAGCGTCTCCGATCCGAGGAGGTAATCCTTGCGTAGAGGACTAACGCTTTTCTCGCGGAGTGAAGTTGAGGTACTTAGGGTTGGTACTAATGGGTTGAGGTAATTAGGTACTAAACGGTTGGAGCTACCGCCGTGGCGATGGTCTCATTCGTTTCAGAATCGAGAAATCTATAGAAAATGATACCTCACATGCCTATGTTGCAAATTTCCTTAAAAAGACGAATTTTTTACCACTTCAACAGCTGTTTTACTGTCCTTAAAATTAAGGTAGGGTTCTGTCGAGACGTTAGGACCAACTAGTTACGGAACTTGATTTTTGGTAAAAATTTCAAAATTTTTCGATAACTCCTTCCCCGTGAAAACCTCCGGACGGCGGACGGACAAAAAACTTTTTATTGCAGATTCGGATTCTACACCCTTTGAAACGTAAACCCACAAATTTTCAGGGGGTGTTGAAAAATTTTTTTTCCTGACCGATTACAAAGGTTCATTTTTTTTAGAAAAATAAACCAAAAATGACCATAACTCCCTCAATTTTCAACTTTTTTTCAAATTTCTTGACCTGAAATGTTTGTCTCGGCAAGACCTAACACTGTTTAATCGAAATTTGGATACAGGTACTTCCGATACATTTGCATTTTTAGCGTTTTCTATTTAATTGTTTTCCGGCCACAAAAATGAACCGATTTGGGCGTTTTTGGTCTTAAAATCTTTGTTTTGCCTTGCAGAATATGTGGATATTTTTTATATTCCGAAAATCTGTTGTATTTTTAGTTTGAGCGAATTTTATCATTTGCATGGTGAGTTTTTTGATATTTTTGACCTAAACACCCATTAAAGCAGTCAAAATATGATCAAATTGTGTCACACTTTTACGTTTCACAATATGGAAGTATTGTGTGTTATCTACGCACCACTGGTTTATCCAAAAATCCTCCAAAGTAGTCAAATATACCTAATCAATTGTACCGAAAATTTGATTATCAAAATGTGGAGGTATTGTGTGCTATCTACGAACCACTGATTCATTATTAATATTGTCGGCGTTACAACAAAAAATGTTGCATAATTTTCAGCGAGAAAAGTTTTTTAATTCGAAATTCAGCTCTCGGCAGTTTGTTACTTCCATACTTCCGAAGCAAATCTCTTGATGGGAGAGAAGGTACGAATCGTCTCAATTCTTATCATGCCTTAGGGCCAACAGTTATCAGTTTATCGTCCTTCATGACCTTTGCTGGGTTTTAACGGACGTATAAAACGTAGGTGCGTTTAAAAACCTGTTGCGTACACCCCATGTCAATAGGGAATAAATTATGCCCCGCTGGGGGTAGAGCGTCATCGAACTTGACCCAGAATCGGTTTTTTGTCAACCGTACCTGAAAATTGCTATCGCGGTAGAATAATTCAACGTTTTTGGTTTTATGAAGTCAACTATCAGATAAACTCTGTCTCTTTCGCCGAGCTTTCGGAAAATTATATTTCCTTCATCAAGGCTCGGAGATAGGTCCATTCGGTCACATATTATCATGTATAGGTTGACTGCTTTTAAGGGTGTTTTGGTCAAAAAAATTAAAAAATTCACTATGCAACTTTTAAAATTCGCCCAAAATAAAAATACGCCACATTATTGAATTATAAAAAATATCCACATATTCTGCAAGGTAAAACGAAGATTTTGAGACCAAGAACGCTCAAATCGGTCCATTTTTGTGGCCGGAAAAAAATAAAATAGAAGACGCTAAAAATGCAAATATATCGGAGGTACTGTGCGTTATCCAAATTCCGATTCAACAGGGTGTTAGGTCTTGCCAAGACAAACATTTCAGTTCAAGAAATTTGAAAAAAGGTTGAGAATGGAGGGAGCTATGGCCATTTTTGTAAATGACCACAGACGGACACACAGACACTTGTTCGGGAAGTGATTCTGAGTGAATGTGTATAAGAAAATGTTTTTTCTGAAGCTCCGTTCCGTGTTTCGATTTTAGGACGATTACAATACTTCCATTTACTTACTGTTAATATGGAAGTAAAAATTCTCATCGTGAGCTGACAATCCTTGGCTAAGCCCAATGTCCAACGAACTCTGAACTTATTCTGACTATAGGTTCAACACGTTGGATCCTGTACCTCTACAACTCAAGGGGGTAAGGCTCATCACAGTACGTACTGAGACATGTCCCGACCAGTTACGACCCTTTCGTTGAGGTCGGCAGGGCACGATCCGAACATCCGATTTCGAAAATTCTTTCACTGTTTAGTCGAGAACGTTTGCCCATTGGTACCGACGCCGAAAACCGTTTACTCCGGACTTTTTTGTCGCTTTTTCTCGGTATGCGTTTTTAGGATTATATTTAGGATTTTTATTGGAGGCGGTAGAGTTAAAATGTAGCACAAATCTCAAAAAAGTAAGAAAAGTCCGAAGTTTTGCTTCTGACACCTCTATTTTCAACTTTTTCCCGACTTTTTCATAATCAATGAATATCTGGTTTGTGTCGCATGAATCGAAAATTCGTAACTTATAACCCCATTTTTTTCATCCAATTGCACAAAAACTTGACCAGTGCCTGACTGATGAGTGTGTCGAATATTTTTTCCCCTTCTTTCTTCGGAGATTTCTTCTTGATCTTAATGGAAGTGGATATATCCATCATTACATATCATATGTATCATATTATGATACACTAGGGGTAGGGTAGGGGTCAAAGGGTGAAGGTTCGGTGTATAATGAAGCCTATGCATCGGCATTGAGAAAACCCTTCGATCGCTCATTGAACTCAATATCAATAAATGTTCGACAATTAATGCAATTTATTGAATTCAAATTTAGTTCGTTGTGAACCCTCCTCTCTATATCGGCTCATTGTTTCAGAACTATAGCATCGGTTTTCAATTATTATGTCAAAAATTCGCTGGCGATCGGCTCTTCTTATGAATTGCTCGTTCTTAATTGAATATTTCGTAGTTATGCGGGATCGAATTGATTTCCGACCGAACCCCGGTTCGCCTTGGGCGTCGGTTATCTCGGACTCGTCGACTGAACCGAGATAACGCTGGGAAACAGATAAGGTACGCGGCGAGGGAAAATTTTCGTGGGCTAATAGAATTCCAGGAGTTTTTACGCGTTGCGCCAATTTTTCTGCGGTTTTCTGAAAAGTGGAAATCGGATGGAGGTTTAGACAATTTTCTCACGAATAAAATCCAGGATCGGTTTCCTGCGTATCCGTCTGTCTCCATCTCCATTTTAAACAAACCGATAAAAAAACAGTATTTTCTAACATTTTCGGGAATACCCCCTATCCTATGGTAAATCAAGCGGGAAAGCCGGGAAAAATACTCAAAAAATTCTGAACCCACGGCATCACCTTCAAAATTGAGTTTTTGTGTTTTTTCAAAAATATACCCTATTTACGCCAAATTGGACCCCTTAACCTTTTCGGATCGGATTGCCCGGAAAAATATGCATCAAGTTGGAGCAAACCACAACTTTTAGGACTATTTCATCAAAATCGGATCGGTGGTTCGATTTTGACGCGGTTGGTCTTGAAAGTTGTGGTTTGCTGTAACTTGTATTGTCTGGGGAATTCGATCAAAAAATGTTAAGGGTTCCAAAACCCAAAAAAACTGTTTTTGAAATTATGGCTTTTTTGACATTTGAGCGTTTTTGAAAACTTCAGAGTGAATTGAGCGGATTCTCTTACCCGAGGTGTTCAACTAGAATAAATTTGCTAAATTTTGGTTTTGCTCCTTCCATGCGTTTTGCTGCAGACGGCGTACGGAGGACGGACAAAAAAATTGTATTGTATATTCGTGTACCAAAACCTCTGAAACCTGAAAGAAAAACGCTGCTAAGTAGATTAGTGACATGGGTACATTATTTGTCTGGGTACCTCAGAAAATAAAGTTCAAATAGTTGGAGTAGGTCGGTTTATCATCATATCATTTGTGGAGTAATGGTCAATCGTGAATTCAATTATGCCGAAAAGGTACGTTTTCACAATGATAATAAATAGGTAGGTATAAAAAGAAAATACCTGGCGGCTGCTTTCAAAGAAATATTTCCTGAGGCCTGGCGGCAAGAAGGCAGCCATTTTGTTAACCGCGTTAACAGGTGACAACTGTTATCAAGATCCGCCCCATTAACATAAGCTGTCCAATCCCAGCTTCACACTTTCAGTTTCTAATAAATCTGAGCCAATAGACGACGAAAGAGCCGGTAGGGGTAGGGGAAGTCCCCTACTTCCCCACCCTACCAAGATCAAGGGTGGGAATGTTACAGCCGCCATTTCGTATTCCTCACGCCTTGAACCGATTGGAACATGTGCCGTGAACCCAAGAAAACTGCAAAACCGCAATTTCAGCAGTGTCACTGCCCCCAAAATTGACCCTGTTGACCAAAATCTCGAAAAAATGCCAAATTTCATGTTTCATAGTCAATATCTAAAGATTCCCGCCAAAAAACCCCGAAGTCAAATCCATCATTTTTTTGAAATTTTTCCTAGGCTAGGACCTTGGATTTTCCAGCTGAAATCGGTTTTTTTCATTTTTCTTAGTCCTGGAGAGTTGTAGAAAATTGCAAATTTTTTGTGTCATGTACCTGCCCAAAACCTACTCAAAAATATTTTTTGGAATTTTAAAATTTTTTTTAAAGGGTCAAAAAAATATTTTTTGTTTAGGTCAAAAATTAGTCTTTAAACCAGTTTTTGATTACTAAACCCCAATCGATTTTGACTTATAGGGAGTGAAAAATGTGTAAAAACCTTCAAGGAATCCAACGAGCTCAAAAAATTCAAAATCGGTTCAGTAGGACTCCCTCAAATTGCCAAAAACGCGAAAACGCAGAAATCGCATTAAGAAATTCAAGCCAAACCGATTCAAAAACCAAATTTTCGAATTTTTTCGGAAAAACCACCCTATCTTATGGTAAATCAAGCGAGAAACACGGGAAAAATACTCAAAAAATTCTAAACCCACGGCATCACCTTCAAAATTGAGATTTTGTGTTTTTTCAAAAATATACCCTAATTATGCCGAATTGGACCCGTTAACCTTCTCCGATCGGATTGCCCGGACAATATGCCTCAAGTTGGAGCAAACCACAACTTTCAAGACTAATTTAGTCAAAATCGGATCAGTATTTCAATACGAAGTGGCTGGACGAAATTTTTGGCCAAAATTTCGTCCGTCCACTTCGTATCGAACCGCTGATCCGATTTTGGTGCGGTTGGTCCTAAAAGTTGTGTTTTGCTCCAACTTGAGGCATATTGTCAGGGGAATCCGATCAAAAAATTTTAAGGGGTCGAAAACCCAAAAAAACTGTTTTTGAGATCATGACTTTTTTTACATTTGATCGTTTTTGAGTAGTCTAGAGTTAATTCAGAGGATTCCCTTATAGGAGGTGCACGTCACAGGAAAATTTGCTAAACGCTCGTTTTTTTTTTTTTTGAAATCGGACCACTCCTTCTATGCGTTTTGCTGCTGACGGCGTACGGCGTACGGCGGACGGACAAAAAATTTTTATTGCAGATTCTTGTTCTAGAACCTCTGAAACGTGAAAGAACAAATTTTCAGGGGGTGTTGTAAAAAAAATTTTCTTGAACAATTACATAGGTACATTATTTCTGGAAATAATGTACCAAAATTTTCAGGGGGTGTTGTAAAAAAATTTTCCTGACCGATTACATTGGTACCTAGGTACATTATTTGGAAATAATGTAAGAAAATTAAAATTTCCGTACTGAGTTTTTGACGTTTTTGATCCACACAGACTTACTCGAACTATAATCGAATCGCGTCAAAAATTTACGCATCAAAATGTGTTTGCGCGTGCGCGCGCGCGCGCGTGGGTGTGTGTGTGTTTTGATCTTATTTCGCCCAGGAATTTAAGACACGGATGCTGTTCATTTTCCGTCTGCGGCTCTTCCATCCGCGCGTTGTACGGGTCGGATGAATATTGAATGACGTTGGGGCGAACTGTATCCCTCCCTGGTAATTTCCGAGGGGTTCTCCTCCGATCATTCCGCCATGCCGCCATTTCTTCTGCCCGTATACTTTCCCGTATCCGATCGATGAAATTCGAAAATTGAAGAAATTGTCGATAATGCGAACGGTACGAAGATGGCGGCCATTATTTCCAACAAATGAAAACTATCTTGTCGGGTATTTTCATTATTTCGGATTCTGCGCTTTCTTTCTAATTCTACGCTGTTATTTTATTTTATTTATACTTGTGCAAGTAGCAACCTCTTGTACTCTTGTTCTATCTTTTCACCACTACTCTCTAACTCTCTGTCAGTCTTCTTCATTTTCACTTTTCCGTTTTCTTTTTCTTCTTATCTATCTTTCGCCTTTACCTTCTGTATTATTCAGCCTTCTGTTTCATTTCTTCGAGTATGTACTTGTGATCCCTGTGAAGTGACTCTTTTTTCCTCTACAGTTCTATTACTTGCACTGACCAACCTTTGTGAAACCTCCGGATCAACTCAATGAAAAATGGAAAAAAAAATCGGATTAAATTTCGAATTTTGGCCCTCAAGAATTGTTCACCGCGACCAAGTTGTTGTTCGTTCGTCATATCTAAGCAGCCGAGAAGCGAGAACTGGCGACAGTCTCGGGTGGGATCTCAAGTTGAGCTGTGTCCTTGAAAATGGTCCGTCCCGTTGCTAGGCACTTGCCCCTACCGTACAGCCACGGTCCGTGATGTTGGAGTTAAATGGTCGTATTTTCCATTCAGAACGATCAGGGCCTAAAGTCGGCCATCCGACTGCTGGTGGGGGTAAGAAAATGCGATTGGTCGAGGTGGCGTCGGCGTTGAACACAATAAATTCGATTGTGGTTCCAAGCCACCTTGTCACATTCATCCCCCTCTAACAGCCAGCAATCGGATTAACAAAATTTATCTATCCGATATCCAAGAAAATTTCAGATAAACTTCACGGAATAGTTCCGACCCTCTCCCTGAGGGCGGCAGGGCACGCCCGGGACAACTTCGGTTATCTGGCGAAAACCCAACGCCTGGAACGGCGGTTTACTTTACTTTACTTTACTACGGTAGTATTTATACGGAATCTGGATGTAAAAATCTCATTGGAAATGTATATCTGACGCTTCCTTGGATATCGATGGATTTTGTCAATAAACTGGGCCTTAGGGCCATAGATAGGTTCTACCTAATAAGAAAGGAGTCTGATGGCCTCTGTAATTATTTCATTATGATTATAATGACAGGCAATCCCCCCTCCCGCCCTCCTAATGCAAAATTTGAATAAGCGTCCTCGGATAAATCGAGATTCAAAATGATCGATGATATAGCGTCAATAGATCGAATTGATAAACTGGGAAATTTTCACAAAACTGTTAAAGCCGCGTTGAATTTTGATTGAATTTCCTCACGAGTGGCTACAACGGTGAAATTCAGATGGAATTTCATCGAAAAACGATCTTCCAAAATTTTTCGAAAAACTTCAGTTCATCGCATGAAAATCCGCATGAAGTACGGCGCTTCTTCGGATTGAAATTCTAGCGCCAGGCCGAAGAGGCAGCGCCTGCCGTTACGAAGTGAAAGCTTTTTCGCCGACAATGCGAAAGAAGGGGCCCAGCGCTCCACTTTCTCAGCGCCCCGCCGTCGGCCATTGGCTGTTCGCCTGGCCCTTGGTGGAGCCTATGCCATCGTATTACGCCGACGGTGTACTTCTCTAACCCATTTGAAATTCGTACGCCTCGTGGTAGCCACGCGGTTTAGGCGTTGTAATTTTGATACTCAGAACTTTGAGACATGGTTTCTAGGCGTTTGAATGAGGCTCAGGTTGGGCGCCATTTTGGGTTTTCCGCTTTTACCAATTTAGGTTCCATCTTCCTGATTACCATACCTACTGCCGTCCTAAGATAAAACGTCCTAAGTCCATTCAAATAGTAGGTGACTTAGGACTTTTTAACTTATGACGGCAGCCTATCTGTTCAGTCGGTGACTTTTTTCAACTCCTCACTGTTCCCCTCGAACTCCGTCGGTTATCCTCGTTTCAACTTTCAAATATGAAAAAAATGTAAATCTGCGAAAGGGAAAATTTCATATTTTCCACTAAGCATACCTACCGTCCTAGTTGAAACGAACTCCCAACATCCTGACAGGTGATTGTGTCGAATCGGACTGACGAGGGCCCCGTCTGTGGTCAATTAAGAAAAATTGCCATTGCTCCCCCAATTATTCAAGTTATTCCAAATTTTTTAAACTAAAATGTTCGTCTAGGGAAGACCCATCACCCTGTTTAACCGGAATCCGGGTCGTTTTTGATTTTAGGATGGTTTTAAAATTTGCCAAGGTTTTGTCACCGTGATTCATGTTTTTTCATCATTGTGAGCACCAAATTAGCCAAAATCGTATTGCCTTGGTTAAAAAATTTACGTATCGAAATATTGAAGTGCTGTGTGTTATTCACGCACCTTGACTTTAAACCAGGTACCTACCTACTAGGGTTTAGGAACTTGAGAATTGTGCAAAGTGAGTTTTTCGACATTTTTCATTCCCATTGCCTAATAAGCGATCAAAATATAACCAAATTGTGTGGAACATTTACGTATCAAATATGGAAGTATTGTGTGTTATCGCACTGGTTCAATTTAACCGTAACGCAAGGATTTAATGCATACCTGGCATATTTTCCAATACCCACGCTCCAATCCTAATTCATGGCGTAAATCAATGGAAATTTCGAATCGTTGGAGTCCTTCTAGCCTTCCAAGCGTCAAATATCGATCGTTTTTTGTAGTCCTTGCCTGAATGTGGTTAGCCTCCCCCCCGTCCCCGCCACCTATAAAGCCTCTTCCCCTCAATCCCCCTCCCGCTATTGATACGCAGTCGTACGCCAGAGGAAACCGGTTCCGGCGAGACACCCTCTCGCAAACAGAATCTTCTCTCGGCCGAATATGAATGATCTACCGTATAGTCGTGCCGCTAATAATTTCTATGAACGAATAGTAACCTGTACAGGTGGGCTCGACCCGGTAAAATTCGGCACAGTCTTCCACTGGAATTTTTACTTTCCCGCGGAATAGAAAGCTAAGGTATGGCGTGAAAAATCGAAATTTTAGCAGTTACATGTCAATGTCCCAAAACTTAGTGAAAATGACCCATCTGAGATAACTCCCTATTATAATATATTATTATTTATTATTATATATTAATTATTAATTTATTATTATATCGTCGTCTGAGGCGCAGCATGGCACATCTAACAATTTGGCAGTTTTTAGGTAAAACAGAAAATCATGTTTACTCTCTGTGCCACATCACTGCTCGGTTTCAGATTCGCTAAATTCGTCGTGGAACCCACTGAAATATCCCTTAGATACGCTTGGATACCTATGTTAATGCATTCGAAAACAATTGATTTTTCCTTTTTCCTGAAAATTTGCCAAATGTTAGATGTGCCATGCTGCGCCTCAGACGACGATATGTCAATTATTAATTTATTATTGTACATTGTATTTTTATTTAATTTTATTATAAATTTATAATTTATTATTATAATTATATTATATAATACACTTTACGTCATGTATTCAGCTGTTAGTCTACGTGTGCGCCTGTATGTTGGCAGGATTGAGGCCGAACAGCTGGTCCGATTTTAACAACTTGATCGGCAGGAGTTCGAAGTCTCTTGGCCGCGTAATACAATAAAACTCGACTGGAGCGTTGAATGCTCAAATTTTGATTCATTATTTGTTAGTACGGGAGCCGGACATGAAAAATCGCTACTAATTTCTGGACAAGGTTTGACCACAAATTATGAAAATCTATCCATCGTGAGGACGAAAATGCCTCGTAAGTCCAGTCAATTAGATCCAGTAGAGATCAAATTACTGGATCTACCTACCCTTCATTTACTATTAAATACTATTACTAAAATAAAATATATAAAATTACTAGTTAATATAAATCCGAAAATGCAATTGAAAGCAGCTGAAGGTGAAAACCAAAAATAGTGCAGAAATGGCTTGGTTTTCTGATGATTGCAAAAAAATTCGATTTCGATCCTACCGAAATTGGGAAAAAAACCAAAAATCAGAATGCATTCTCTACAACTTTGCTCTTGGCTAGGACGACGGTTACCGCGGGTTACTGCCTCGAGAAGCGGGCAGAAGCCGAATTTCCAAAAAATTTCAGGTTCGGCTTCCGTATCATAAGTTTTGTACCGAAACCGTGTTGCAAAATTCTACTAGTATGAGGAAGGAAATGAAAATATTCGAACTTCAGTCGAGGGCTAGTGTCAGACGATCGATAGTCATCTTCGTTCCGTTTCAATCAATAAGGTGGACAAGGGGGAGGCCTCTATAGTCTCCATGCCCTACCCTAAGCTTGAAAACTGTTGATTCGATTGACGCATTCCATTCTTCTTCAACGTGCCACTCTTGCCTACTGGTTTTAACCAATATACATCATATAGGTATCGACTGATGTACCTACTCTGGGTTTTAAACCGGTGAAACTGTCAAAAATTTTATTTTATTTAAAAAATATTAAAATTTAATATTTAATGTTGATTGATATTTAATATTGAGATATTGACTTTCAATGTTCAACATTGAGATATTTATAATCAATATTTAATTTTAAATAATCAATATTTAATATTGATTTAACTGCGTGACAGCCGTCTTCCGTCATGTTCCTACTTTATATTTGGACGTTATGCTCACAAGAACTTATGCATTGTGTGTTACTATTCCATATTTTTTTCAATTTTAATGCATATCGAAGTTTTTGCCTCATACACATACCTACAATTCCAATCGAACTAAAGATCTGGGGATCTGGGTTCGATCCCTCGTCAACCCTGACACCCATAAATTTTGACCCGAGTTTTTCAACTTAATTTTCTTCTTATTTGATTTTGTACGTAAGGGTCATGCCCTCGATTAAGCAATATAGATAAAATTTTGCTTAATTAACGACTAAAAAACTAAAAAAAATTGTTTTCAGCCATAGATAAAATAAATTTTTTATGAATTTTTTGGTTCCAAATTCAAGAGAGTATAAAGGAAATCAACGTTTTACCTGAATGGGAAAAAATCGCAAGCATTTCATAAGCCAATACCAAGATTACTAACATCCAAAACACTGAAATCTGTAGATGTTTTAGTCAGCAAAAAAATATAGGAAAATCATGACATGGTCTCCATTTTGTCTCATCGATTAAGTGTTCAATCAAAACGTTTTTGGTCTCAAATTTTAAAGAATACTACTTGTTACAATTTTGTTTCAAAAGCAATTCGTGTAGTTTTGACATTATTTTCATATACTTAGTCCATTCATATTGCTTTATCATTATTCTGTTGCGAAAACGATGGGGTTTTCCATTTTTCAATATTTCTTGGTCTGATATTAATTTCAAAATAACGTTAACATTGAATGTACCGTGCCTTTATATGTGAACGGGGTGTCTATGTATCTGGGAATGATTTCATCGGTTGAACTGCTGGCACCACTTTTCCCGTTAAAATTGAAATTTTCTAACTTCCTCTTTTCCATCATTCTTAGCATTTATTGAAAATCAAACCTTCCAGGCGCCTGTTTCATAATAAATGTTGTAAAATTATCGTACAAACTAAAGTCGGGCTATCCGATTGCTGGTCGTTTGAGGGGCGATGAACATGGGTCCTAGTTACAAGGTTACATACTGTATGTACAATGTAACAGGCTCCAGCAGTGAATTATGAGTGTCGAGAGCCCAGCAACCCTGTGGAATTGCCTCATTGCCTCGTTATTGTTGGTATTTTACCTCAGGCGCCCTTTTCGTACCGCAAAATTAGACTGGTGGTAATTATTTCTCGATAAATCGCTACGGAACCGTAAATCGGGCCGTGACAAATCCTGCGAATTCTAGACCTCCGCGCGAACAAAGATCGGATGGATGGCAGGCCCACGAGGGACGCTCCGGTCGCCGACTGGTGAGGGGAACACGGGCGCTTTTAATGGGCGCAGCTGTCCCGTCGGCCTTAGTCTTTCCTCTCCTTCTAACCCTCTGGACGCGGCGCGTCTTCCGTCTCCGTCCGACTCGCCCTCGGATGCCCGACCGCCATCGTTCCTCGCCAAGGGCGATACTTCCCTCGGTTCTTAGGATCGCAACGGAACTGGTGGTGCACTGGATCCCCAGTACAATGAGGATTTTTTCCCATCCCCGGTGGCTCAAATCGGGGGATGGTTTAGTCGCTGTCTTGCCAGTGGTAAACACTGCAAACGATCATCATTGTCGATCGTCATTTATCTATCTTGAATGTGCAATCCTTGTTGAACATCGTGCAACGGGGCTCTTATTACGGGTGAAAATGATGAGCATCATCCCTGGGGGAGGGGGGGGGGGGGAGTTAATTTAGCAATGCGCACAGGCATATGTTTCGCCCGCGAAAATATTCGAATAGAACTCAAATTGAGGGAATGGAAGTAGTTTGTTCTCCGAAAGTTTTGAACTTCCGTGGAACAGACTACTTCCATGGAATGCATTCCCTCAATTCGAGTTCCTATTCGAATTACGGGGTTCCACAACGTTTTTCCAAGGATGGCACTTGCAACTTTTGTTGCATAAATTAAGTATTGCGCAATTAAGTATTGCGATATTCAATTGGTATTTCAAGGGTTGGATATTTTTCTTTCATTTCCACAAAGATCTCCTGGCCTACCTATAGTATTATGAGTCAGTTTTACATTGTAGATAAATTCTGAAATATCGGTGACTACTCGAAGATATCACGCGTTTCAACTCTTGAGTAATACCAACAGAAGATTAATTCTGGAAAGAATCAAATCTGTTGCCTCATTGATATTGTCCGGTAGTTTCAGACAGCTGAGGAAAATTCGATCTTTTTTCTACTTAGAAAAAATATTTAATGCGTATTTCGACGGCTAAGAACCAGCATGACAACTCAATTTTCCGATTTTGAGATTCGTGCACTTTCCGATTCAAATTCCGGAACCATTAGTTTTTTGAAAAACTCACGTGAAACGCCACAATAGTCGATTTATTCCGTAGAGCTACAACTGGAAATGAGCGGCAGCATGACATAACTTAGTCAAACTCACAATGTACCAGTAATTCAAACTCATGATCATAATCGAAATCGATCTCAAAATCACAATAAAATAGAAAGTCTAATTCATAATCGAACACAAAGTAAAACTCACAATGAATCAGAAAATCAAACTCATAATCGAGCTGGAAGTCAAACTCAGAATAAACTGACACTCTAACTCATAATTAATCTTGAAGTCAAACTCACAATGAAACAGAAACTCAATCTCATTTTCAAACTCTAAGTCCAACTCACAACGAAACAGACACCTACTCAAACTCATAATCGAACTCGAAGTCAAACTCACAATGGCACAGAAACTCAAACTCATCATCGAACTCGAAGTCAAACTCACAATGAACTTTGACTTCGAGTTTGGATTTTAGTTTGAGTTTCTGTTTCATTGTGAGTTTGATTTCAAGATTAACTATGAGTTTGAGTTTTTTGGTTTTTTGTTTGTTTGACTTCGAGTTCGATTATGAGTTTGTGTTTCTGCATCATTGTGAGTTTAACTTCAAGATTTTTTATGAGTCAGAGTTTCGTTTCATAGTGAGTTTGACTTCAAGATTAACAATGAGTTTGAGTTTTGGTTTTTTGTTAGTTTGACTTCGGGTTCGATTATGAGTTTGACTTTCTATTTCTTTGTGAGTTTGACTTCGAGTTCGATGATGAGTTTGAGTTTCTGTGCCATTGCGAGTTTGACTTCAAGTTCGAATATGAGTTTGAGCTTCTGTTTCATTCTGAGTTTGACTTCGACTTTGATTATGAGTTTGAGCTTCTGTTTCATTGTGAGTTTGACTTCGAGTTCGATGATGAGTTTGAGTTTCTGTGCCATTGCGAGTTTGACTTCGAGATCGATTATGAGTTTGAGTTTCTGTTTCATTGTGAGTGTGACTTCAAGTTTGAATATGAGTTTGACTTTCTGTTTCATTGTGAGTTTGACTTCGAGTTCGATTATGAGTTTGAGTTCGTGCTTCATTTTGAGTTTGACTTCAAGATTTTTCTATGAGTCAGAGTTTCGTTTCATAGTGAGTTTGACTTCAAGATTAACAATGAGTTTGAGTTTTGGGTTTTTTGTTAGTTTGACTTCGAGTTCGATTATGAGTTTGACTTTCTGTTTCATTGTGAGTTTGACTTCGGGTTCGATTATGAGTTTGACTTTCTATTTCATTGTGAGAGACAGTTCCTATAAGAATTTCCGTTCCAAAATGCAATTCGTAGTCACTACCTTTAACATAGCCAGGTAAAACACTTAGTAAAAGCTAAGACTGTTATAATAGATATAATTCTATTATATTATAATAGAAAGGAACAGTAAAAGCCGTTGTATTATTGAAATCGTTGAAAATGTAGTCATTGTTCAGTCTGTGATAATGGTAATTTTGACAGTACCCTCCTGACTGTGTTGACTGAATTCTTTCACGGTTAAACAAATTGAAAGCAACTCGCTGCTGGTTTCGTTGACTGGATATTGAGTTGCGTCATGCTGGGTCTTAGCCGTCGATTTGATATTTCTCGTTGGCCAAAGAAGATTGTGACGTGCGAGTGAGAAAAAATCAAAATATTCGCGGATGTTCGAAATTTTCGCCTATTTATTCACTCTTCTGTTTATTAAAATGTTGGCGGTCGTTTTCTCCTGCTAATTTTCCCATTCAGATTGTATTTTGCCAATTATTTGTACCCGTCGTGTGATATTTTATTGCGAGTTCAAATCGAAAGCTGGTTAGACTATCCTTCAAGACGACGTCGTGCGTTTTAGCCTATCTCAGCCTTGAATGATACTACGGCCCGCAAGACCAACTCTCTCTTGTACAAACATTGGCTCATCGCCTTGCCTCATTTTGTGATAAGTTGAAAAAAAAACCTCACTCATTCGAAATGAAGTCAGCCATTTCAGTGCAACCAGGGCGGATGGCTCGTTTTAATTATATTGTGATAAACCCCGGTTGCTTTGGCTGATTTTCGATCCTAAATAAATGTCGAATTTTTAGTTGGGTTTTTTTAAAGGCTCTAAAAATTCCAGAGGTGTTGTGACGCCGATGCGTGAAAGATTCGACGTTTTTCAAATATCTCTTCCTGTGTTTTCTGCTTTTTGTCTCGTTGTAATAGTGGCTCTAACATTACGAACAAAAACAATTTTATACGTACTCCCTTCGAATATACTGCTATTGAATATCAATGTTTTGTGATTATCAATCATTTGTCATCGGAGCGTCCGCGGGCTGAACAGACGGCAGCCGATTTCGCCATCCTGATGTTTTCGTGCTCATTACTTACGGTTTGATTTGCTATGGTGTTACTACTTCTTTGGAAGAATTACTGGCATTTTCAGTTTTTCGGCGATAGCCTCTCATATCACTCATTTCAAGGGAGGCTATTTGTTCTTACTTGTACGGTGGGATCGAGGCTTCGGAATTGCGGTGGGGCTTGGAACTTTACAACTTAACAAATTAGTATTAAGAAGTCTGTTTACTATGTTCCAGGCAAGCGTCAAATGGCTGGGGGGAAAATGTCTAGTCCTAAGGGACGGTTGAAAAATCAGCCGACCCAGACATCCACTGTCAGTCTCTCAGCCTTTCCTCCAGCTCTAGCCGTGCCCAATGCAGCCTTTCCACCCCCGGTCTCCCGACCGTCAGCAGTGTTGCCATCCGAAGACGTCCGCGGTGCAGCCAAGAGGTGCGCAATGCTTACTTTATACCCTCATGTTTCTTGAATTGTTATTGGTGCCACCATTAATAGATCAGAGGTGAGAGATGGTCCTACAGCACTGGCATTCGTTATTTTCACTTTCAGGAAGCGAGCGCTGAGGAATTCGTTGGTGCAAACGGTCCAGCTCAGCATGACTTCGAACGAGGTGAAAAAACCCGCGGAAGAACCTCGAAATTTAATGTGCGCCCCGCCAAAAATGTCGTCAGTCGGACAGCAGACGACACCCATCGTGCGCCAGCTGATGCTTCCGCTCGCATCGTCTGGTCAGCCCACTGTGGTCGCTCTTGGACAGCAAACTAACGTTCCTCCAGTGCCGAAAGTCTCCGTTAACACGCCTCTAGCCGCCCAACGGTTGATGTCAATCAGTTCGGTTGGCCCGCAGAATCCGATACTCTCCGGTCAACGTGTACATGCGCAGCCGAACCAGATGAAGGCGGATTCTTTTTCCCTCGCAAGCGTCAGGAATGGTAATAATGATTCGCTGAATACACGTACCTATCAAACATTTGTACGAAAACGTTTCTGAATGGTAACTATTTGGTTGGCAGGTTCGGGAGGTGCAGTAGCCGTTGCTACGAGTCTTGACATACCGAAATCTTCCCCCGTGACCGATCCAGGAGTGATTGATCGCCTTAAACGGTTAGGAACTGTGATCGAAGTTGAAGATGACTTATTGAAAGGATCCACCCTGACGGCGAAAACGACGTCTACGTTGACGTTGAAATCGGTGTCTAATTCGGCGTCAAAATCGACCGTGGTAGAGAAGAATGCTCCAATCGCCGCTCCTCAGCCGTCCGCGTTGAAAATGCTTGAAACGATGACCATCGATCCCCCTCAATCACCTGTAAGTGGAATTTCAACTTTACAATTTAAATTCCTCAAATTTATTAGCTTTTCCTAATTAATGTTTCCCCATTAATGTCTTTTTCAGGTTGTTTCAGCTCTCGATGATCGACCGTTGTTCCTTGGTAAGGATATTTCGGTCTTCGCAAAGAAAAAGACCAGCTCATTCCATCAGGCATTTTCGAAAACGCCTCTGAGCATCATCCCTGTTGGCGGCTCTCAGTCTCCAGATGCGTCGTGTCTTCCGAAAACTTTGGATTCTCCGATCAAAATCCAGAATGCTAGTTTGCCATCGGTCCCAGCTCCGTTGACCATTTCGAAAGCCTTACCTATCAAACTGCCGTCGGAATCGTTGAAAAACCTCGTACCCATAGTGACGATGACGCCAAGGATGGTCCCAGTAAAGCCTAGTGTTGAGAGAACTGAGAAAAAAATTGCAGAGCCAGACGCCGTCTGCTTTCCAGTGGCGGAGAATTCGGATTCTTTGATGGAACCGCCTCTGCCATTTCTCGAGCCGGTTGTCGTTCTGGACGAAGAAGAATCCCCATTGGTGGATGGTAAATTTGTCTTCAAGCACAATTCCACAATTACGGATGTGTTCTCATGTGATATCTGCTCAGCCGCATTTCACCAGTTGCCTATGCTGCGTAAACATTATTACCGCCTTCACGTAGCAAGGCAATTTATCAGTGAAAAAGATCTCGAAACTTACCATATCGATATTGAAGAGAAGGGGAATGAAAACAATTTCATCTACCGTTGTCACACTTGTCGACAATGTTTGCCGACAAAAGACGAACTGAAATCCCATTTGACCGATCATCCGCCGGTCGCCGATCTCAACAAACCCATTAAAAGTCTGCAAGTTTATAGGTGCAATAAATGCAGCGCTCATTTCAAGTGGCGAAAGGCCCTCAACAAACACAAGAAGAGCTGTAAAGTAGCGATATTCCCCAAGCCCCTCGATACCCCCGTTGCTAAGGCTACTCAAGTTTCAGCGGCTCCTCAACCTTTGGAGACGGTTCTACCCGTGGAAACGCCTCTAGCTCTGGAGGCGCCTCAACCTCTGGGGGCGGCTCCATCTTTACCAAAGACACCTGAAGTGCCGTCAGTCAAAGTCGACGAAAGGATCAACCCTGTCACCGAGCTAGCATTGCGCCAAGTGATCGATACTCGTGCTACCAAGTCGACAGGTTCAGTGCCGCAGATTCAGCACAAATCAGTTAGGAAGACTCGTCAGTCCGTGGCCATGGCAGTTCACAGTCCACCACACATTCCTCAATCTGAAGAGCCGTTTTTGAATCGTACCCCTAAAATGTCCAGCAGTGAGACTCAGACATACCCTTCAGTCCAGCAAATTCGGAGCGTTTTTGAACAAAATGTAGCCCCGTTGAATACACTAGTCTTGGAGAAAACCGACGGTCCTAGTGCGGCTGATGCAACCCTGGAGAAATCCGACCCATCAAAAGCTACCCAGGCAGTCGACGAACTGTTATCAATTTCAGCTCAAGTCGAGGAAACTTTGGCTTCCTTGATTGGTGATAAAAAGTCTGATAAGAAAGATTCGTTGAAAGAAATCAGCGGGAAAAATGATACAGTATGCAAACAACTTGACGTTCTTACCTCTGCTGGATTGGTGAAGGCTGCGCGTGTTGAAGAGTCGATCGAAGAAAGTCCGAAGTCTCTGGAGGTTCCTACAGTACAGACCGCCACCGACGAAAGTGAAACTAAAGATGCGGTGAGTCTGGGGGCCGATCGAATCGAAACAGCAATCGACGCCAAAGTACCAGATGCTCCAGAATGTTCCCAGCCTATCTTGACAACCAACAATATTGGTATTCCACAGGCTCTTGGGCTGTCCAAGACTGAAGCGGTCCCATCTGCTGTGGCTGAACCAATGGAAACCTCCGCTGGAAGTCCTGCCCAAAAATCGGTGGTAGCTCCATTGGAGGAGCCGTCCAAAGAAGCTGAAACTCCAGTCGAGCTTCCTCCTCCTGCAACTTTATCTTTGCCGACATTTGCTCAGGAGGTTGCCGACCCGAAAAAGTTGCACCACTGTCTCTATTGCAATGAGACGTTCAGCAACGGTCACCGCAAGCGGAACCATACGCTCTCTACGCACCCGTTTCTGCGCAAGAATCATCGCTGCGTCTTTTGCGTCGATTCGCCAAAAGAAACTTACCAAAATCTGACTACGCTGTTCTCGCATTTGCTTTCCATCCATCATACCGTCTACTTTGGATGTCAATCCTGTAAAGAAAGGTGCGTAATAATTTATGGGATGTTTTAGTTTTTTAGGTTATAGACTTTAAGTGATTGATATAAAAATCGGTTAAGTCGCTTTGACGCAATTCGTTGAAAACCTTCGTTTTGGGGTTTCGGAGGGCGGCTGAATTCCCGACGCTCACTTCTGCGTTCTTCCTGGGCTTTCTGTATTTTTTACTTCTTTTCCTCACAACAGGTACCACAGTCTGGACGAGTTGAAGGAGCATTTGCAAAAACGTCACAACCCGGACGACGCCGAATTGAAGGAAATCAATTCGAGAACAACAGAAGTCAATGAAGAACAATCCACATTCACTTGCAATGCCTGCACTCGGATATTCCTGTTTAAAAAATGTTTCACCTCACACAAATGCGATCCGGAAAAAGAAAAAGAGAAAGAATCTGTAAGTTATGGAATTTAAAAAATTAAACTATACTGACATTTTTTTGTCAATTTTAATTTCCTTAATTTTTTTTTTTGTGGAAGTTGGCAATTTTTAATTCAGAATTCAATTTTTCAGGCTCGCATTCCAAAACTGCGCAAAGTCAAAGTGGCCGATCGGCTTGACAGAATTGAAAAGCCGGTCCGTGTCGATCCCGAGCAAATGTTCTTCTCGCAAGTAGCCTTCAACGTGCGCGACAATTTGCTGCACTTTTTGGACGGAAAACTGCCCAACGATGACGACTCTGACGATTTGGAAGAAGAGGACCCCAAAATCCCTGAAAGGAACACGCTCAACTTTTCCGACGGTTTCCCACCCTCGTCGTACCAGCTGATACCGGAGCCAGAGCCGTACAGCCGGGTCAAAGTGAGCTTACGATGCTAATTGATTCCTTACCTATCGTAAATACTAGGAGGTAATGAGACCATTCAAGTTACGAGAACTCGACTAAGTTGTGTCCAATTTTTCCATCAGGCTCAATGGGAAAAGTACAATTTTCCAAAGAACTACGACGGCCGATGCGGTCTGACCTCCTACATCAAGGATATGTCGTATCTGGATCTATCGACGCAGCTAATCATGCGGCGGAATTTGCAACGCCTGCAGGGCGCTGAGGTGACGTCACCCGCAACTTCTAACGATGTACCGTCCGTTCTCGAACTGGAGCGTCTGGCAACGCGGCGCGCTGAATCGTTCGGCATCAATCCTGGTGAGCCTGGGCTGATTTAATAAATTTCTCCTACACTCTAAAGATACCAAAATGAACGCTAAGAAGGATGGATCTGTGCTCAATTCGGTTTGAATTTCCTTTTTTCCCTTAGGTCCCGACAGCGATGGAATGACGCTGGGCGAACTCAGCGGTGAATGGGTCAGAGACCGACTGTACGTATGCAGCGTTTGCTTTTGGAAGACGACTTGTTTTTGGACGATGGAAGATCACAAGTATGAAGCGCATCCTCAGGTTCACTGCCCTCAGCATAACCTTGTCAGCGATCAACAGGCGCTTGCTGACATTGTGAGTACATACCGATTATTAAAGATTTCATTTCCAAACGTTGATTCTCAGCATATCGTAACATTTTCCTCACGTTTTCAGTAACTTTTCTCGTTCTTTCAGATATTCAAGCGTATCGTGCCAACATCGACTGACGCCGATACGCCAGAGCGTCCTCAGCTTCGCGCTTCTTCCATCACTCGGGTCGCCTGCACCAAGTGTGGACGCGATGGCTTCACATCACGCGCCGATCTCCACGTACACGTATTGGACTGTGCGGGCGAACCTATTCCAAGATGGACGCCATCGCCACGAAAGAAACGCTGGTCGAAAAAGCAGCGACGCCAGCGGCGTGGTCTGAAAAGAAATATACCTTCAACGCCGCACAGGCCTGTGAAAGTTCGCACCAAACCTGGTGACAGTGAGTACCTATCCCTAATTTTCATCATCAATCGCTGGAAGGTGTTTACCTTGAGAAATATACGTTTTCCATTATCATCATTGTTCATCAGTTTTGGTATGGTGTAAATCTGTGTCGGTTTTAAATAGAGTCTATCGTTTCTAGCCGACACGATCCAAAAAATGATCGCCAACCTTCCAGCAAAACGGTCTACCAGACGAGTCATCGAAGCCGACCTCAAGACTCGTAGTCAATCCTCACCGCAAAATGTACGGTTCTAATGCCCTTCATTTTTTCATAAACTAAACTAATCTTGAATCTATTATGCCTAAGCCACAATGTCACCTAATAGCTGTTCAATAATTCCATGCAGAACCGTTCGTTACGGAAAAAAACGAAGGTAATTTGCGAATATTGAGGATAGGCATGAGTTCTCTCTCTTCATGTCCACTACTATGTGGGAGATGCTGTAAATTCCAAGCATATTTGGAATTAATTGCTTGAAAAATGACCGTTTTTGACATTTTTTAGTGTAATGGTTAATGTTGCTCGGTACTTACACTTTGTTTCATTTGCAGGGACCCCTTCTCTTACCCAACAATCGCCTAGTCTTACCACCTTCATCAATGCATGCGAGCAAATACGCCAAAAACACCCAAAAAGGCGGGTCCCCGAAGGCCAAGGACATGATCCTCGCCCCGCCTTCCGTTCCGAAGCCAACAGATCACATAGACACGTCTGCAGAGCGTGGCGACCTTCTCAGCAGTCTGCGCATGATGCCGGTGTCTACACCAGTTGAGGAACTTCTCAAACCGAAACAGATTTTCGACAAAGTCATCGTACAAAAGGTACAAGATCTTTTCTTGCATTATTTATCTCATTGATTCAAGCAAAGCTCGAGGCTACAGATTGATTCGGTTGATTGCAGGTGTTCGGAAGGCAAATGGAGGAGCTGGGCCACTCTTGCAAAGGTTGCGGTCAAGCAGCAGATTCGCGCAACGCTTTGAGGAAACATCGTAAAGTGTGCGCCTACTATAGAGAATGCGGTCCACACGCTGAACATCAGTGCAAGACTTGTGGGCGCCATTATGAGAGTCTTGTTGCTCTTATCGAACACAACTGCGACGATATGCCCAAACTTGAAGTTGAAGATGATGCCTCGCTTGAAGACCCAGGACAAATTCCCATGCTGAGCCTAGAAGCTAGGAAAATGGTTGTAAGAACGCATTCGAACGCTTCGATTTCACTCAACGTGTCTGAAAATGTGACCAATCTGCAGAGAGAGAGAAGTCATTCGCTTGGCGATATACCGAAGCAGTTTAGAACTGGGCAGAGAAGAAGCGCGAGGCTTCATAATTCTGTGTCTGGTTCAACCGAAATGGTCAACCTGGATCAAGAAAATGCTGAACTGAGACTCGATACCACCAATGAGCGTACGCACGAGCCTTCTCTTGAAGATTCGCTTTCGATGCAAGTTGACGATTCCAAAGCAGAGCATGGCAAACATGAATCCTTGGCTGACATGAGCACGGTGAAAACTGAGGGAAATGACCTTCGGTTACCCACACTTTCGGCATCTGGAGCTGAGGATTCTGCATCAGGAGAAAAATCATCGACAGTTCTGCCGAAACCAAAGAAACGCGTCAGGAGGAGGGCACGGTTGACTCATAAAAAACGAATCAAACAGGTCAAGATTGGCGCCCTTGCTAAAGCAGCTGTCAAACTTGTGACCGAAATGAACCCACCAATTGATGCTCCATCTGCAGAGATTCCCCGACCCGACAAAATTCCAGAAGAAAACAAAGGAGAAATTCCCAAGCTAGAAGCGATCAACGAGTCGTCAGCAAGTATCGGCGACTGGGAAACTGTGGAAGTTATCGAACCGGCAGGAACCAAAGCGGCTAGCACCAAAATATCTCACAAGAAAGAAGCAATGCCAGCCAAGCAGAAAGCAAAATCGAACGCAGGCAAGATCGTTGCGAGGGGTGGAATCGTCAGCGAGAGTGTGAAACCGAAGAAATCTCGAATCCAAGGAGGGATGCTGAACGAGTTGATGGCAGATCTCGTTTCTTACCTTGACGAAGCAATTAATGTTAATATGACCGTTTACGAAGTTTACTGCGAATGGGAAAAGGAAATCAAAGCAGAAGAACAGGATGCCCTAAAGAAGAGCGATACACCCAATATCGAGGAGGATACACCCAATATCGAGGAGGATACACCAAATATTGAGGAGGATACACCCGGTAAAAAACCCAATATTGATCTTCTTGCTATCACCATTGATGCTGTGGCTCGAGGTGAAGCAGGGAGTTTCCATGCAGCTGAAGAGGTTCAAATTTCAAGAGATATAAAAACTGAAGGTGCTGAGCCTAAAGAAGAAATCGTCCATTCTTCACTGAAAAAGAAACCGGTTGTAAAGAAAGGAAAAGGCAAAAAGAAGAGTGTTAAACCCAAAGGAGCCAAGGCTTCTGACGAGACTTCTTCGCTCTCAAATAATGATAAAACTTGCTCCCCATCTCCACCTTCTGACATGCCTTCCGAAATCGAATCCTGCACGTTGATTACTCAGATGGCAGAATCGGAGGTAGACGTACCCGATGTGAAAATTGAGCCTCAAGAGGATTCAGACGACTTCTACAACTCTCAACGGCGGTCCAAAAAGAGCACTATGGCTAACGAATTGCGCCAGCTTTTTGAAATACAAAGCAAGAGCTCAGAACTGCTTAGAAATTTGAGCGACATCGGCAGTCAGTCGGAGACAGATTCAGAACTGAACGAGAAGCGAAGGCGAAACACTAGGTCTTCTTTGAAAACAATCGAGTACCCTGTCGATTCGACAAAATCTTTGGGCAACGAGACCGAAAAAGAAACACCTTCAAAAGGAAAAGAGGCGTTAGCTGACAAAAGTGATCAAATTATAGACAAGAGCAAGGATGATGACGATGATCATGCCAAACACCAAAAATCCAAGAAAAGTCCACCTTCTCAGTCGAAGATCGATGAGTCGTTAAGGGCAAAGAGGCCTTCCGTTGCCGAAGAAATAGACCCTGGCACGTTTTATGTCAAGAAGGCAGATGCATCCGGCGATTTGAGTTTAAAGGAACCTGAAGTTTCAGGAAAACTGGAAGCCTCAAAAAAGAAAAAGCCGGCTGGAAAGAGGAAGGGCAAATGTTCCAAGAAAGAGACAGCTGAGGAACAATCTCAATTGGTGGAACCAGTCCTGGATCTATCAGAAGATACTGCTGCATCTCCGGTTGATCGGAAGCCCAATGATAGCCCAACTGCTGACATAGAGGATTCCGCCAAACCAGTTGACCAAAAGCCCAAGAATCGGCCCTATGGTAACAAACTGCTTTCCGGACGTCTCCCATCCGCCAGCAAGTATGCAGCTCTGCTGCAGCGGAAACCAGCCATCGAACCTGCCGAGGATGAAGCGACGAGGAAGAGGAAATTGACTAAAGAAACGCCTGCCAAAGTGTTGCCAGCAGCAAGACGCAAGACCAGGAGCAATTCCAGCGGCAAACCTGAGGCTGCAGCTGAAGCGGGCAACGATCCCTATGATTACAATGACGAGGATGAAATCGTTCCGTTCCAAGAGCCAAGGTAAATGTTATGCTTGAGTTTCCTAAACAATTGTCAGTTTGTTATTCATTTTCGCCATGGTTTTGGATGTAAAGGTGATTATCAGGAATATCTTGATGCTTGGCCCACTTTAAAAGAAGCCCTGACATTCCAAGGCGATCGAGAATTTTAAAATCTGTGAAATAATAGCTGTATTTACTCTCTTGATCCTATAACCTATCAAAGTGTCCTCGTTGTAAAATCGTTCTCACCGTCCTACAGGTATAAGCCGTACTCGCCTCCAAAGCAGCCCACCATTCCTGCACTGCCATCCAAACGGCGGATTCGAAGGAAGGAAGACAGTCCCGATACAACCACCATCGTGGTCAGGGCTGAGGTTCACCCAGAACCGGCTCCCAAGAAGCGTACAATGCCATCAGATATTAACCCACCGATTGAAGCATCATTGGTGAACGAGCTGAAAAGGAAGTCTCCTCTACACGAGATCAGGCAAGTTAACCGATATGTCGAGTTTTAATTGATCCTATCGAACCGTCACCTTTTGCCAGTGATCGATTTCTCCTTCCAATCCCTTCTATTTTGACATTTTTGATGATCATTTCAGTGCGCCAGATGCTAAAAAACCAAAGATCACCTTCGACAGTATTGATCCAGTTGATGACGAATCGTCGCCTCCCACTTTGGTTAGCGAAGTGACCACCAACGACACGAAAGACGAGGTGGAACCATCAACAAAACTTTCAACCCAGACATTGGCGACCGCCAAGACAGCGATCCCTTCCAAAAGTCACACTCGCCTGCAGAAACCCCCATCTCCGCTCAGCGAGCCTCCAAAATTGGTCGACGAATCGAAAGTCCACCTCGACTTGGTTGACACTGATTCGACGACTCGTTCTGTTGACCCTGCTGAGCCTTTCGACTCTGAGCCGCCAGCGTTGGAGCCGACTGGGGAATTTGACTTCCTCTCCAAGAACACCTCAGGTAAAAATACTTGTAGCTTGCTCATTGATCGCTTAAATTTGGAGAAGCACGCTGAACAATCCCACCCGAAATGGAAACATTTCATTAACACTTGTTTGGTGTTGCAGGCGAAGATACCACAGGTACAACAACCCCAGCTGACACCGAAACGGACACGGATTCCTTGAAGAGTGTGAAGGCAGGTCAGAGGAAAAAACTGAAAGATCTCAAACTCAAGAAAAAGAAGCAACTGCTGAGGATGAAAGCCCTCCGCAACAAGAAGAAAAAAGAACTGAAGAAGTCTCTAGTCACTGCCGTAAGTTATCGTTTGACTCCGACCGACTGATCTGGATTGATTTTGAAAAATTCGGTGATTCCTGAGTTTTGTTCTTTTTTTATTCAGGGCAAGGTAGTCAAAATGTCCGGCTCCTCTTGGGAAGTCTCTGAATTGAGTTCGGACGTCAACCCAATCCAGTCGTCGACGCCAGCCTGTCCGCCAGCTTCGGCCTCCGCTGCTGACTATCCCTCCTCAGAATTGTGGGAGCCCCCACTGGCACCGCCAGTTCCAACTCCGTCCGTCCATCATCAGCTGCTGCCCTTGCACCAGCTGACAAGTGGAGAAGGTTCTACAGTGCCAGCATCTCTGGCGCGTCCTGCGACGCCATTGGTGCCCCAGCAACAATCTGGCAGCGCGCCTGCTGAACGGATTGAGCGATCAGTTTCATCTGACAGTGCAGCACCTAATGCAAACATTGGCTCGATCCTAGACACTGTCAATAAGGTTAGCGACGTTCGTGTATTATTGTTTCATCAATTTCTTGCATTACTCCTTCAGCTGTAGCCGCTGAAACATCTCAGCGCTTGATTCCGACCCTTTTTGAGAGCGATAGGACATGCCCTGGACTTCTGCTCTCGGGTTCTCTTTTGATTTCATCGATACATGGATTCAATTCAGATTTCCAAATATTTCAGCTCCTGGGAGATTCCGAGTCGAATTTCTCCCACCTGCCTCCCGATTACAGCCTGGCCGATTTGCAGAAGGCGATGGGCGCATCTGATGCAGAAATGGCGGTGCTTCAGCAACTTGGCGAAGCTTCCACTTGTCTTCAGGTATTGTTCTGGAAATACTTACGCTGTATACAATTCAAGCATTCGTGTTCTCTCGAGAATAACTTTAGACTATTACCCAGGAATTCGATGACCGTTCCTCGGCGTCACAGTCTTACTATGGCGATACGGACGAATGGGGCCCGATGATTATGGATTTGGACAACCAGCCAGCTCAGCAGCCAGTCGTCTCGTCATCAGTCGTCGAGCCGCCGCCTCCCGCTCAGCCTTCTACGCCCAACAGTCAAAGTTCGACAACGTCGCTTCCCAGCGAAACATCTAGCGGTTCCTCGATCGGCTCCTCAGCAGCACGACCCTCACTCCGGGATGACATATTCGGATTGGTTAGGGTAAGCATCCCTTACTCATCATGTTTTCATTATTGTCACGCTGAGTCTCTCGATCGAAAAGTTGTCTTGCCCGAAAACCAGTGGAGATACAAACTCCCAGTGATTGTGATCGAACAGACCATGTGTTTGAGAGTCACCACATCACTCCCCCTCCTTGTGAAATTGAGGGCTTATTGTTTCCTATATTTAGTTACAAACTCGAGTCTATTTAGTAATCATTACTGCTATTATAATATTATTCCTCATTCCAGAACTGCAAGAGCCTCAGGGAACGGCCAAAATATTCGAGCACTTCGTTATTGGACGCGCACCAGAACAAGGAAGTGGTCTGCCCCACCTGTTCCACGTACTTCATGGGCTTCCCTGCACTTCAGGTTCACGTGAACAAAGTCCACGGAAACAGTCAACACGATCCCGCTCAAGGTGAGAATTATTTCCAATTCGTCAATTTTTCCATCCTCATGATATGGACATCCATGAGATTGGCCCGTAGGAGAAATTTCGCTTTTACCAAATCATTGCCGACCATTTTTCATGATAAATGTATTCCTGTTTTTCGAAGCCAACGGGTGGTACTACACGGTAAGTGTCGATAGAGCATGTAGGAACCCAGCATGTTCTACGTTACGATCCCCCGTTCGTTGTTAAATACTCGATTTATTTTCAACCCGTCTGCTCATGCATTAACACTCATAGTTTATTGAATTACTAACCTAGCCTGTAACATCCTTATAATGACATTATTTTTATTGTTCAATTTTTCATCATGTAGGTGCCTATTCCCCTAATCAATTTATATTCGATTATTTTGTTAATTAGCAATGCATTTTTATTTTGTTGTTATTCTAATCGTGAAAACAACAAATGTATGAGGTCTAATTTCTACAAACTTTTACATTTAGCTTAACATGGGGGTTAATTTATCAAGATGGTTAAACATTGTTGGTGAATATGCGACCAAGTTAAGCTAATCTTGTCAGTTTGGTGAAATTGGAGCATTTCAACGTCAAGATCAACCATTCATGCTGCCACTTGAAAATGCACGACATTTATTGTGTATTACAATTTCAATTATCTCTATGTTTCCTACTGTACTACATGTGATAGCATGTTCATGTTGTTCGAATATTTTCAAGTCGTATAGTAATTAACACGATCTGTTTGGATGAATCACATTCTGTGTCTTACCAATGGGTTCTAGGATTTTTTGGGACAGATTTACGATATATTTCGGCGACTTACTCATAGCATCAGCGTGCAAATCCTACCACCCGTTCCTATTCAATCTGGGGGTAATCGAGCCGATACCGGCTACATTGGTAGAGGCGACACATACTTTACAGCCATCGCTGTAATTCATGTTCTCTCTAAAAATGTTACAGTGACAGGATTACAGCAAAATCGACGGGCGGTTCTTGAATCGGGAACGAGTTCGTCGCGCCTCGTCTGTTTCGAATGCCAGCAAATCCTGCCAAGTCACCTCATGTACAGACATTTAGAGGCTGACCACGACCTGGACCCGTCCAATATCACCAAATGCTCGACTGTCACTGGCGAACAGCAGTGAGTATAACTTCATCTATTTTAAAAACCCTCGCACTCCGCTTTAAAAAAATATTCAATTTTGAAAATTTTTCATGGCTACTTGTGTTCCATTGCAGCGCGGGTCCTGTCGGCGGTGAGCGGCTCAAAAGCAAAATGTCATCAGCTCTGGGTGACCTGTTGGACAAGGCTGTGACCAATCTTCTTACGTCAAAAACCAAACCAGAACCTTCCCCAAGCGGGTGAGCTGAAGTTGACATACTTGAAAAACACTTTCCCCGTGTTGTATCCACATTGCAAAAAATTCTCCAGTGCGCTTATATTTTTTAGTCACGCCTGTGATTCTTACCTTTTTTGTTTTTTGCCTTTCTTTTCGTTACCGCACTTTCGCTTTCCTCACATCGCACGATTGAGCAGCTTGAGCAGTACCGCTATGGAACTTCTCGGTCGACTGGTTGCCGTTCGTCGCCGGGATAATCCCAGAGTCAAGTGAGTGTCGAAAAACATTCAATTAATTTCTTTCTTTCTTTTCTGAGTCACGACATCTCGAAGCACTTTATCCTGATTTTGTTGGGGAATTATTTCATTCGTTCGTTTTGTCGATTTTTTGTTTTTATTTTGTTATCGCTTGAAACTTGCAGTTTGAAAGACTTGTCGTTCAACAAACTCAAACTGGACCTCAAGGATGACACATGGCAACGGCCGCAGGCTGCCAGACCGTATCTGTGCACGATTTGCGGCCAAAGGTAAGGCGTTTTTTAATTGCCCGAATTTCAAATTGTCTGAATGGCGGAAATGAAATCAAGCTGGAATTAAGTCGTTCACAAAAATGAATCGGTTTTTACAGATTCGCTTTAGCTTCGTCTCGGAATAAACATGAAGCGCTGGCTCATCGATCGTACATCCCGCAAGGCCAGGTCCCCATACAAGAAGAATATTTCAACGATGACGGTAAGTCGTTGATTTTTAGATTAACAATATTGCGCTCAATGTTGACTTTAAAGAATCAAAATTTTTTTGGAATGCCTTCCAATGTCTAAAACTGCTTTTACGTTCTTGCGCAGACTGGCGAGACGCTCCTTCGCCCACCGGCTCCACAGTCGATGACGATGGTGGCAGCGTTCTGAAACCCACCTGCTCAGGTATGGAAGTCAAATTAATTATTAATATGGTGTTCATCCGCGTTTTCAAAATCCTCAAGTTTCAATTGTCAGGTGAGCAACTAGTATATGTATGGTTAACCTCCTCAGATTGCGGCCTCAGTTTCGGCAACGTTTCCGAGCTGATGAAGCATCGCGTCGACGATCACACGCCTTTGCGTCGTCTCAGCACGACGTCCGAATCTGCCAACTGTTCAGCAGCCGTAACGTCGTCAACGACGGCCAAGAACGGGGGCGTTCCGAAGAAAATTGCTCAATCCAAACGGAGCCATTCGCTGGATAACAGCAATGTGCTCTCAAGCGGTAATTGCGATTGAATTATCTTATTGAAATATCCAAGTTACATGTAAGATGCCGGACTGGTTACATTGTTCTATAGATACAGATAGGCAGCGCTTTTGCCTGGTATGGCATTTTCTATATGGCTCATGATTTGCTACACAACAAGTCTTTATTTTGCTACAGGCGAGTTGGAAGACAGCAACTCGAACGCTTCAACCGATGGCAGCACGACGACAACCAGTGGCGCGAAACGAGGAAAGACGTCGAGAGGTGGCAAAAATCCCAGCAAGTCTGTCAAATCCAAAGCTCAGCTGGCACTCAAGCAGCTGATGAACGACACGCCAGGTGAGTGCTCCAGTTCTGATGCAATTTAAAATTTTAATTCAATTCATAAACTTTCGGCTGCATCTACTAGAGAAGAGTTGTGTTTACTCGGAAATCCTGCAGCTGTGTAGGCTGCTGCAGTTTAAGCGGGGAAATGCTGCAGCGGCGCCAGCTGGGGAACGTACCAGTAGCTTCAGCTGGGGAATGCTGCATACGTGTCAGCTGGGCAATTTTTCAACTAATCTACCATCTTTTGTCCGCAGATTGACACGAACTCCAGTCTTTGCCACAGATGGAAATCGATTTTGCACTCGTTTGAACGAGGAAATCCAAGCAACGCCGAATCCCCGATTTCTACGGCCCTATTGTGATAGTTGTTTTTCTTTCGTGGAAAAGTGTAGATTTGCTCACGCGACACGTAACTTCCGTTATGTTTTCTGTATAGAAAGTAAAGTAAATTAGTTTTTGGATATTTTTGATATTTGCGGAATATTGTAAATAGTTGATTCAGAGTCGTAATATTGTGCAGTTGCCCGCTCGGGCGAATTCCATTGATGGGATTTTGCAGAAAATTGAAAAGTACTGATTGTGAGCTAAGTTACCGTATTTTTTTTTTTTGCACACGATTGCCGACAGTATAAGTTATAGTGCAATTATTTTTCAAAATACGATTTTACTTGTTTGAACAAACTACAATAAATGAAAGTTCTTATTTTAATTTTTGAAAACCCCTCTTTTCTGTCAAATATATTGTTGTCGCTGTTTTGGCGAGATTCCAATACTCAAATATTTATTCGAATTCAGAATATTTTTGTCACAATGTTACACGGGGCTGACTAGAATCGTCAAAATTGCTGAACTTCCATTTCCTGACATTACATTGGGCTGAAAATTTGCCCCTTTTTAAGGTTTTCCATCACTACTACTTCAGAAATTTTTGAACTAACTTTAAATGGTTGTATAAGAAAGGGATAAATTTTTCCTTGGAGTATTTTCATCTGGAAGCTGATTCTCTCAAAAAAACTTCAATGACGATGAATGTACCCATATAACAGGTAGATGAAGACATTGGAATCTCCTCTAATTAAATTGCACCAAAAATACCAAGGTGGGACCATTTTCACTCATTCGGGAACGTATATCTCAAAAACGGCTTGGAATTTAAAATACATTCATCACTATAGAACATTAAATGATGGAATTTCCATCAGCTTTGATTTGGTTTAACATGGCAACGGTTTCAATGTACTGGTGAGAACGTTTTATAAATTGGCATTATCTCGAGCGAATTTCTAAAAAACGGTCGGCAATTTCAAAAGGTTGTATTGAATCAAAACTGAGGGAAATTTCATCGCATTCAATTTTGCCTATCGTGTGTATACGCGAAAAATCCGCTGTTCTTAAGCGATTGGCCAAAATCCGAAATTATTTCGAAAAGTGAGAGAACTTTTGCAAATCGTCACGTTCCCAGAGCGTATACCAAAAAACGGCTTGGAATTTCGATTTATCGTATTCAATGAAAATAGTAGAGAATTTTATCAGGTCAAATTTGGTGTAGCACCAGGGGACACTAAAAATGCGCCGTTCTCGAGATATCGGCCAAAATCCAAAGAATGAGACTTTCTTCCCTACCCCAGATGTTGGGGTTAGTTGTTAACCCCATTCCAGTTTTCGAGGGTATCAGCTATTTGAAGTCATTCATTAAGGTGGAAGAGGCGATTTCCTAGTACCCATTCCAAGATTATAGATACCTGAACATTTTTTAATGATTTTCTTTGACCCGGATGACCCCAAATGAAACCCAAAATCTCCATATTTCAGTAATGAATAAAAAATATTGTGAAACAAAAGCATATTTATAGCAATTTTCAAAAGTATGCGAATCTTTGGAAAATATGTTATTTGTGCGACAACGTGCCTTTCCTATAGGTATTTTTCGAATAACTCCGTAGGTATTGTGTGTATTTCAACTGTCGATGTGGAATTCGATATTAAGAAGCGACGTATATTTTACTAGCAATATTTTCACTGTGTATATAATTTATTTTAGCCGGGAAATACATCAAATGACTTTCAGTTTGAATATTAGAATACGAATCGTTTTTTATGCCAATACAAAATAATTGAACTGAAAAGTGCGTTATGATTTCATTATACCTTCATTCCGGCTTTGGGGAAAATTAATTAGAAATGTATTTCATTGTGCATTTATTGAACATATAGTTAGTACAGTACATTTACAAATTTCCGATAAACCATTTTTTTTTCTCATAACTACATGGAATTTTGTACAATCAAATAGTTTCTTGCAACTCTCCGCGAGTTCCTCCCGAATTTCTTAGCATATATTCTCTTTATACATATTAATTTACGGGACTTGAACATTTTTGTTTTGCTAGAAAACAGCGTACAGATCGGAGGAGATCTCCGAATAAATCCTACCTACCCCCAGAAAACAACATCCTATAGGCCTTAACAGTTACACAGGGAAAAACATGGAGCAATTAACGGAAACTGCGCAAATATAACTAATTTACAATTATGGCTAATTTTCTTATTTAGGCCAAAATTAGCAAATAAAAGCTAAGTAGGTGAATGTATCGGATTCTTGTTATCTATGAATTGTCCGCCATTTTAACTGAATTCCGTCACGTCTACCGGAGGTGGGAGGCTAAGAAATTGTCTACTCGATACTTCAAAAAATAACGTCTACCCCGAAATTTGATACGAACAAAAACAACGTAAAAGGCACGGCTAAAAATATTGTACTCTCAATAATGGTGCTTTCAAATTGAAAAACAAAAGCCCAACTTTACTTTATGTACCATTTTTATTGAGCATGCGAAAAAACTAGGGTTGCTTGAAGTCGTATTCTGAGGGATGCTGGACGTGAAACAACGCTAGAAGCTTGGATATGTCCTATTTCCAACTCGTGGAAGAATGAGACTCATGTCTCGGTACCGAAGTCATGTGCGTGATCCCTGCGTCGATTTGGAAAATGCGTAGATGCTTAAAACGACGACTTTCTGTTGACGGGTTGACTCGGAAGAGAAATTTTGACGACTCTCTGTCAATAGCCAACACTAGGCTCATTAGGCCATCTACGACTTTCTGTCCACAGCTTTTTTTTACGAATAAAAACTCAAAAATGAGAGGAAAGAAATGGTCTTCCTATTCCACTATGTAATTGAGGTACAAAAATTGTGACCATCACATAACAACGACTGGTTTGATACCGTAACCAGTCTACAATCTCAAAAGAGGAATAGACAGTTTGTGCCGCGTAGTTGCGAACCCGGCCACCTCCAAAATGCCAAATTTTTCAAAAAAGGTGATTTTTTCGTTATGCTGAACTAGACTGTAAAACCATTCTTTTTGCCTTCAAGGTCACATTAGGGCTGAGTGTTTGAAAACAAATTTTGGCTTGAACACTGTTCCACTTTCGGAGAGGATGTTTTCAAACTCTGAGGGCTCAAGGAGGGTTTCGATTTTTTCAAACTTCTTTTCTATTTTAGTGAAATGTTGAGGATCGACCCGTTATTCAATTTTTGAAGTCAACTATCAGGGGTAGGGTCTTCAGATAAACTCTGTCTCTTTTGCCGAGCTTTCGAAAATTTATATTTTCTTCATCAGGGCTTGTAAACAGTTCTATTCTTTTCTATTTGTGCAAAGGCACGGTCCGGAGGAATGAATAAATGGCCAGGAATGGGGAAAACGACCTCAACTTTTTTCAGGTTGTTGGGGGCGTGCTTAGCATGAACATCGCCGAGGTATTTTATTCTGACCCCCACATCCGTCAGCCACGCATCTAAGAACTGTGATGCCGGTAAAATCTGTATTCTTCTTAGTTCCGATGGATATTAGGACTCAGGAAGCAGAAAAACGGCATTTCCAAAAATTAAGGAGTTGTCCGGGTTCGCAACTACACGGCACATTTCGTGGGCGTAGAAGGAAAACCCGCTAAGCCCGAAATTCATCATTTTGAGATAAATGGTTATGAAAATTCAATAAGTCGTGAAAAAGTCTGAATGCCGTGGCCTGAAATATGGCCAACGGCTGACTTTTTTTAATGGAGACCCGGTACTCTACCGCAGAACCCCTAAAACAGTATGTGGACGCAAAAAAACGCATTTTTAGCCAAAAATCGGACTCAGCGGGTTTTCCTTCTACGCCCACGATTTCTTCTCTCTCATTTCGGAATGTTTATTCAAACTATGGGATTCCACAATTTCTTCGCGAGTGAGAAATGTTCCGGCATTCTCATGATGGGTTTTATTCGAGCGCTTTCGACCGATGTGCCTCTCACCGGTCCCGATGAGCTAAAAATTGAGAGTCGCCTATCCGCCATACACATAACTCACGGTACACCACGGGTTCACACAAAAGTACCACCACCCCATTACGGCACAAACCGCCACTCCGACGCTCTCCAGTCATCACTCACCCTCCGCCCCCACAATCGCTGGCGAAGAAGAGACACCCCCCGTGAACACAACCCTTAAGACATATCCGAGATAAAATTGAGGCTAAAATCGATCCGGTCCAAAGTTGCATAATCGACGTTTTCACCGGCGGAAGAAAATTTACGAAATCGCTCGTTCCCTCGGTCGCCCATGAAATTTCCACAATAGCCTTACAATACCATGCAAATCAGTTAGACAAAATTCCGTATTCGACAACTATAAATTTATACATTCACAACAGAAAACGCTACGAGGAGAACAGCTACTACTTTTGGTGACGGTGGGGGCCTGGAAAGGTTGACATTGATCGTGATTCAGTCGCATTAGGTAGGAAAGAATCGACAATTTTACATCTAGATCACTATAAACTACAGCAATCGCATTTCAACTGTTGAACAAAATCTGCGTCTTCCCTTCTAAAGAAACCGCTTCAAAATGTCAAATTTCTCCCAATTTGTACTATGGCCACACAAACAGATGAAAAAACTACGAGGTAGTAAATTTTTTCCTTCATTATTTTGTTTTATACATAACGACGTTGTGCTTCGTGTTGTAATGGTTCAAATACATTTCTACTATACAATTTTTGGGTGCAGTGTCGATTTGAAATTGGGTTTTCATCCACTGCGAAGGGGAAGGAGGGCAAGGGATTCGGTTCGGGCATTGAAGGGTTTCGCTATTTTACAAGGAGAGGATCGTGATTTGCAAGTTTCTGTAAAAAAAAAAAACAAATATTTGTTGAAAATCGATTCGTCGCTACTGCAAACGCCACTTTGACGGATGTAAATTTCGGAAAATGCGCAAAAAATATTAAACCTGGTATTTTACCTAGGCTTGCTCGATTCTCGCTTTCAAGTTGTCAAAAAGAAAAGGGGTGGATAAATAAAATTTGTAAATCTCTGACAAAATTTTCCTAGACAAATATTAGCGTACGCAGGCGAACCGAGCACTAATCAATTTTGGAAAAATTTTATGAACTTCGAAACTGTAAAATTCGATTTGACAATTGTAAATTTTGATTTTAATGCGGATGATCACGTAGGAAAATTGATGTTCTATTAAATACCGGGAAAACTCATATTTAAAACCCGAACCTCTGATAACAATAATTGTTCAATCAGCTAATTTTTTTGTAGTTTTTCCATTATTTTATTTTTATTTTCCATTTTATAAACTTTTACTCGAAAAAACGTCTACTAATGAAACAACACTTACGCTCCCATATCACAGTTCGATCGCAGACTTTCTTTACGCAACTTTGTTTATGAAATGAAAACGACACTTGAAAAATCTAAGTGTTTCCAAATATTTCAAATTTGCCTGTTCGTTTTTTTTTTTGGATCAATTTTGAAATTTTCACTATGAACAGAATGTAATCGTGGGCATGCGGACTTGCGCAAAAAGTTCCACCTTCAAAAACCAAAACGGAGACATAGGTACCTATCTCCATTTTGTTTTAGAGGATAGTGAATTTTGGAATTTGAAGCCATGCCTCACGTTTTATCCACTTAGAAGTTGTACGCTTAATGCTAAATTTTCGCCAATAATCGCCGAATTACCTTCGCTTTTCGCGATGGACAATTTTCTATTCAAATGAAAACCCGAGGTAAAAATTCAAAATTCCTATATCCGCCGCGATTCCCATTTCTGCCGACTCGGCCGCTACTTTAAAATCTATACCACGATGACCGATTCCTATAAAAAATTGTCTCCCGGAAAGGATTTTCCTCGGAGGCGCAAAAATTATTCTACTTTTTTCGTTTATTGCTTTTCAGTTCATTTTTTTCTCCAATATCCAAAAAACGGAAAATCGCTCGCGACGAGAGACTCGCTTATTCACTAGGGGATATAAACATTGATGCGAAAGAGAGAAAGAGAGGATAAACGACTGTGTAAATAGAAGAGGGGACAGAGAGAAGAGAAAAGAGATAGTTATATTCTGAGGTAATTTCGATTAATATTTTTCAAAGGGGATGTCGCCACATGCGCGCCGATTTTGATGATTTTTTACCTATGGACTGTCGCCAGATGGAAAACTGAGATGCGCACGCGCGGATTTGTACAAATTTGTTTGTACGATTCCAAAACATCATTCTCCTGTCTGGAGGGTACCAACAAGTTAGGTTAACAGAATGTTTCTACTAGTACAGATGGTCAAGCAATTACGTTGAGAAAATAATTGAATGATATGTCAATAATTGAGTCAATAAATTGTAAAGAAAAATACGCTTATTATTCTTTGTAATTTCCATACAACTTATCGACTCTTAAACTGATGTTTTGAGCCGAATTGAATTCTCTACATTTTTCCATCAAAATCGAGATACAAATGGCGACATCCCGTCTGTATCTGTTCCATTTACCTATCGTACGACGAAAATCGGATTTCATCGCTCCTATTCAACAAAATATTTCGACGGTATATCTTTCCAAAAGCACAATGAATTGAATATTTACAAAATCGTGGCCTAACTACGCCACTGGTACAGCCAGCTGCGGTTTGCTCGTTTCGTTGGTCGTGCGAAAAATGATTTTTTTTAGTCGTACTTATCTAGGTATATCTCATTATTTAGAAAAAAGCCCCTACAGTAAAAAGAACTGCACATCATGTTAACCAAATCACAGCTGCCTGTCACAGTCCCGAACACGCTAAGGACTATAATATTTGATAACTGAAAAGCTGCTCTTCGCATGACACTAATTTTTTGCCCGTACCTCGTAGAAAAATAAAATTAACGTGATCGGAGATTCAATTTTAATTTCCTTATTCGTTCGTAAATTTATCTAGCTATTTAAAAATTAATGATTCCTTTTTTAAAATAAAACATTTCCAACGCCTAGGTGGGGAGGTTGAAATCATCTGAAGACTCGCCCGAACTGGAGGCAGAGGATGGACAGGCAGACTATGGATCCTGCTGTCTGCATAGTCAAAGCGCTACCCCCGCTCGTCTCCACGCACATCCCTGGAGAAATTTAAAATGTTTTTTTTTTGGCATTTTTAATACAATGATTCTTTTTTAAATCAAGTGACAAATTTTCTTTAATGAGTACCTTGATGAGTGATGTTAAAGGCGAGGACTCCGGTCGACCCGGGTATCACCGTTCGGGAACAGGTGTCGGCAGACGTGGAGAACCGGACCACATGCCCCGTGGCCGATTGGCTGGACGGCGACGACAGCGAAGTGGCCCCGCCCGGCGACGTGTAGATGAAACAGTAGCGCCGACCTGCGCCTGCGCCAGCTCCGCTCGTTCCGGACCGTCCAACCGGTGTCATGATCACGTAACCGGTGCCGTTCTCGATCCAACCGGCGTGACACCGGTATGCTGGAGCAGAAATTACAGTCTCGATGATGAAAAAATCCAATAGTTACAAAATTCAATGGTTATTGAGTAAATTTTATTCTGCGAATGAAAACCGACTGTACGGATCAGTACCTGGTGGTGATTAAGTGAACTCTTCTGCCACTCTCATTCGTCATTTTCAAAAAACCTCCCTTCCGATTATAGTCAAAAATGTTTTAACCTTCAAGTTTAACTAACGTATTCAATCCATAGGTGTGTTCCATTTTTTAAAAATAAAAAAAAAATTGCTCCAATTTTCCGTAAGCCCTAAATAAGTGCAGACCTGATACAATTCGCTTGATGTCGCACTCGGATCGCACTTCCATCGTATCCCGTTCCGAACAAGCGGACGACAGCGCCACCGTCTCCAGCGGACAGTCCTGAATTTGGCTGAGGATCTCCTCTTCATCGTTGCCACCCCTCGTTCCCGTTATTGCCCTGAAAATACAGTTATAAGTCCTCAACAGTATAGCGAGCTGCAATCGCGAGTTTTCTACTATATAATTTTACTCCTAAATTTTTGACAATGAAAAGAATCAAAACCTATGGCGAAAGCGCTCATTATCCTAGTTAATTCAATAGGATTCACTGGATTACAAAGTGAACTTACGTATTATCGGTCGATCGTTCTTCTCTGACGTGTCGATGGATTCCCGTTACAGCGAAACGGCCCGAATGCGGACAGCTTTTCAAATCCGGACTTGTCGCTGAAAAAAGAGTCGAACTTCAACACAACTCTACGCGCTCCTCCGGTTTGCAAATTTACAATATCTCGACAGCTGTTCGATTAGAAAATATAGAAAGTTGACAATCAACTCACTGACTAAAGTGACGAAAGGTGCTCGGAACCTGTCGAAATTGCTCTTGTTGCAAGCTTCTTCGAACCTCCTCGTAAACGTTCCTGCAGAGCAAATTTGACCCAATTTTCGATTTAAATTATTACAAAAATTTAGGTCGTATCCAATTTTTTAAATATATTTTCAAATATGGCACCCAAAACTATCAAATTTACACTCAATTCTGAAAATTCACCTGATTGGACTTCGATGACGTGTTGGTCCCTCTTGTAGAACACCATGCAAACGTAACCGCTTTGACTGAAATACGGAAAATAATGAAAATCTCCAAAAAGGAGAAAGGAGGAGCGCTCTTCTGGCTAGTAAGAGACGGTAATAGGAAAATCGTCAAAATACTGAATTATGTCCGCGTAACGAGCGTAAAACTCATGGTTTATAAATCGTCGGTTCATATAAATAATTCAGATATCCAGATGGCCATTTCGGGTATTCATAATGTCCGCTCACCATCCGACGGTATAGTGGCCGACGATTTGCATATTGTCAGACGGACTCGAACCAGGAATAGCGGGCAGGGGGCCTTTAACTTCGCTACATTGGACTCTCGTCTCTTCTCGGCCATCTGAATCCGCTATTCTCAAAGTGCTGTTCCTGCAATGAAGAAATAACCGTCATAAAAACGAGCCAAAAATTGAAAAATGTACTCGAGATATTATAAGGGTTAATAAATTACGAAAATTCGACATAAAAATTTATGTCACCCACTGACAACTCGAAGTCACTTATTAATAGGGATCGGATTTTTATGTATTTAAAAATGCCAAATATGTGACATATATATGTATTAATTTTCATAAAATATGTGGAAAATATGTAAAAAGGTTGAAATATTTGCAAAAAATATGTAAAAAGGTTTAAATATTTTCAAAAAATATGTGGAAAATATGTAAAAAGCTTTAAATATTTTCAAAAAAATGTTTAAGCACAAATGAAAAACAAGATTTTGGTAAAATTTATTTCAGAATTTATTTCAGAAATTTATTTCAACATTATTTCCATAAATAATGTAGGTACCTATGTAATCGGTCGGTTTTTTTCATCACCCCCTGAAAATTTTTCCTTTACGTTTCAGAGTGTCTAGATAAAAATCTGCAAAATTTTTTTCCCGTACGCCGTATGAAGCAAAACGCATGAAAAAAGTTGTCCAAATTAAAAAACAACCGAAAATTTATCAATTTTTTTTTAAATTTAATTTATTCTAGTTGTGAACCTCGGGTAAGAAAATCACTTTAAATTAGACAAAAACGTTCAAGTGTCAAAAAAATAATGTACCTGAAGTCACAATTTCAAACAAAAACAGTTTTTTTGGACTTTCAACACCTTAAAGTTTTTCGATCGGATTCCCCGGACAATATGCACCAAGTTGGAGCAAACCACAGCTTTTAGGACTAGTTTCATTAAAATCGTTTCGGTCAAAACTACCCAAAATTCGCGAATATGTGTTTTTGTGGACCAAATATTTGTAAAATATGGATTTATAGTGGAATATGTCAAAATATGCGAAATGAAAGTGGGCTTAAACGGTTCAGAAAATGTCAATATGGACACGCCTACTTGAAAAACACCAGTACATTGCCTAGAAAAAAATATGTAAACACATACGGATCCGATCCCTACTTATTAATCATTCAAGGCCACCAGTAAATACAAAATAAATGGCAATAAAAATGTAATCTGTACGAATTGTAACTAATTTTCAAACATTTTCAACGTTCCATTTAAACCAACCAATCTGTATTCGATTTTGGAGCAACAGACCGAACACTCATTAGAAATTTGAGACGTTATGAAAGTGTATCATCAAAATTATCATTTGTCTTCACCTGTGACGTAATGAGTAACTTCGCCGATGGTCCAGCGTATGCCAATGGCCAGGGTTGGACACCCACGAGGGGAACTTACATCTACTTGGACTCGAAGCTAAAAACAAAATTACAATAATTGGTAAGGAATTGACAAAAACCGATGGAGATAAACAGAAATGTTGAAGGCAAAAATGAAGGAAGAAGAAAAATGTTCGAGGTATATAGACGCAAATAATTACAATGGAATGAATAATTATCAATTTTTCAGGGTTACCTTTATAAAGGGTCATAGTGCGCGAACCCTCCATAGGTGAGAACAGGCCATTACAAGTTGCATCGCCCGACTGGGCAACTCGATAAGCGACGTTACCTTCACCATCTCCAGAACCACTCGAGGGTGGAATTTTGTCGTAGACGAAACAACGGTACCTGTAATACAACAAGACGTTAAGTAAATTGTACGAATAAAAAAATTATTATTTTTTCTCAAATCGTCACGCTAGTGGCAACACCGGGTAACTCACTTTTTCTAATTTTCCAGGAGAGGCAAAAAACTTATTATTGTAAAAATCATGAGTGACCTAATAATAAGTTCCCCAGGTTCCCAAGTTGGGTCTTACGGTTGAATTTGATCGAGTTGGCTCTGAAGACGACTCGAGACTTCCCATCGGGCATGTGGTGCCCTGAGATAGCACGTTTTGACGATAATATGAGATACCAACTTTTGACCGAATTGCGATTTATGCGCTTCCTAACGAACTGACGAACTAGCTCTGCTAATCGATCTGCCACCTCTTTTCCATACAAAAGCGTTCTTAACTCAAAACCGTCAGAAAATGAGTTAACTGGTGTTGCCACTAACGTGATGAAATATACCATTTTAGAGATGCGTTCAATGAACAATCAATAATTTAACTCGCCTGTCCTCATTTGATGTGACATGTCCGTGCTCGATTTTCCCGACCAAATATCTCGACGAGCCTTCCTTCCAAGTGGCTAAGCACTGGAGCTCTTCAACTGAAAAAATGTAAACGACCTATTAGTTATGGGGGTTCGGAAAAACCGCCGATAAGGAAAGTAGTGCCGATTCGCGAACCTGCACTTTCGCTCCCGGAAACGTCGGGGCAGGCCTGGTAGCGCAAGAGGAGCCGAGAATCCTGCGTGCAGGGCTCCATCGTCGAAGCGAGCGTGTTACACTCGCCGTGACCTGTTAATAAGGAATAAATGTTAATAATAAGGGTTAAATTAAGGTAAAAAAAGATAATTTCCAGTGAAATCCGAAAATTATAAGCGCTCTTCTTTCAATGGAAAACGCCTTCTTCCCTCAACTGAGGATGTTAATTCCAAAAGGTACTATATCCATTCCGACAAGTTTTGAGAAAAACGAGGAAAACTGCTATTACCATTCAGAACACGTTTACGGGCTAGATTTTTTTTGCCAAATGTTAGTAAATCATCTTCGAATTTGTTGGGAAAATTTTGGAAATTATGAACTGCAGAGAATAATTTTTACAGCGATCTGAAAATTGGAATTTTTGGATAGAGTACTTTTTGAAATGAAAACTGGTTTATGGTAGGTACTTTTTGAAACGAAAAAACTTCATAAGACCTGTTGCTGAACAATCAATTCATTCATTCATTTAAATATAACACTTTTCAAAATCTCGTAAACATTTTTTAGTAAAGCTCAAAAGTTAACTTATTTAGGAAAACTGTCATTCTCAGACAGGAAAATTCGTGGTCGCCAGGCATCGCCGCCACTTCCTTCCGGCTCGGAACCCATCTCGGGTGGTTGAAACATGTTTGAGAAAAAAGTTTCAGTAAAAAAAAATCGCCGGTAGACTCGATGAAATTGTGAAAAACTGGAAAAATTAGTGGCTTCGGGTGGAATACGTGAACTGACAACACAAAAAACTGGTTACCCGGGCTCAAGAAGTCTACACGAAGGTTTTAACTGGCTACTCTACTTCCCCAAACATCGGATATAGTACTTTTTGAAATGAACAGGATGTAGCAGCCCCAAGGGTCTGGATATAGTACCTTTTGAAATGAAAATGAGATTTCACTCCCCATTTTAATGAGGATAGAGCGATTTTATCTTGGAAATGGGTTTATTTTTGCGTAAAACTCGCCCCCAAAACCCCCGGGAAAGTCTCATCTCAATTTCGAAAAAAATGGCGTTTAGTACCTTTCGGAATTAACATCCTCAATTCGGGCGGCGTGAAAACATTTTTTTTCCGACTGACCTCTATTGTAGAAAAACGTGTGATACCCGGTGAACGGACAAGGGAGGGCGATGGCGTTTTGGCGGAACATCGAATACAGCAACGCGTCGCCAGTGATCTGCGAGCAGAGGGACAGGCTGTCCACCGGCGAACAGAACGCTGCGAAAAGGAACGAACGCAACGTATCATTCTGTACTATTAGGTACTGCCTACTTGAATTGAGAATTTACAAGTAAATCGTAAGTAAACGCTCCGAAAAGCGTCAATGCTTACTTTCTTTGTACTGCAGAACATTTTCGTGGACTTCATGGATGGAAACGCATCTGAAGCAGTTGCCGTTTCTGGAAAAAAGTAGAGAACTTGCATTACGAAACAGTTGCAACACTTCAAATTTGCTCATGAAGCAGTACCATCAATGCGTGTTCGCATTATCCCTTCGATCACTATACCGATTGGGTTCACAGATTGTGTCACTCATACTCAGCCTGAAATCCAAACTCAAACTAAAACTGAACTAAAATTGAAACTCAAACTGAAACTAACAAAGAAACTCAAACTTGAACTGAAACTACAATTGAAATCGAAACTCGAATCTCAACAGAAATGGAAACCCAAACTGAAGCTGAAATTAGATGTGAAACTCGAACTCAAACTTGAATTGAATTTCAATCCGTAGGTACCTACTCAAACTAAAACTGAAACTAAAACTCAACGTCCAATCTAACCCCATACTCAAACTGAAACTAAAAATGAAACTCAAACTGAAATTCAAACTCGAACCCAAACTCGCACTGAAATTGAATGTGAAACTCAAACTTGAATTGAAACTCAAACTGAAACTAAATTTGAAATTCATACTCGTACTTGAACTCAAACTACAATTGAAATCGAAACTCAAACTGAAAATGAAACTAAAATTCAAAGTCAAACTGAAAATGAAATTCAAACCCAATCTCAAACTGAAATTAAACTAAAACTGGAACTCAACGTCGAACCATGGATGAAATACCTAGTTCAAATTTCAATTTCAGTTCGAGTTTGAGTTTCAATTTCAGTTCGAGTTTGAGCATGAGTTTCAATTTCAGTTCGAGTTTGAGTTTGTGTCTGAGTCTGTGTTTCGGTTTCAATTTTAGTTTGTGTTTAAGTATGAGTATGAATATGAGTTTGGGTTACAGTTTGAGTGTGAGTTTAGGTTTGGGTTTGGTTATGGGTTTCAGTATGAGCATGAGTTTTAGTTTGTGTAATGAATATGAGTTTGAGTTTGGGTTTGGCTATGGGTATCAGTATGAGTTTTGGTTTGAGTTTCAGTTTCATTATGAGTATAAGTTTCTATTTCATTTTGGGTTTGCCTTTGAATTCCCATCTCAGTTTGTGTACGAGTATAAATATGAGTTTTAGTTTCATATTGAGTATTATAGATTTCAATTCAAGTTTCAGTCCGAGCATGAGTTCAAGTTTCAATATCAGTTTGTGTTTGAATTTACGTATGAGTTTGAGTATGAGTATTGTATGCGTATGAGTATTATGAGTAAGTATGTGTATGAGTAAGTTTTGGTTTGGGTTTGAATATGAGTTTGAGTTTGAATTTCAGTTTAGATTTGGGCTTGAATTTCGTTTGTGTCTCGATTTCAGTTCTAGTACGAGCATGAATTTTGAGTTTCAATTTCATTATGGGTTTGGGTTTGAATTTCCATTTAAGGTTATGCACCTATGGGTATATGAGTTTTGGTTTGAGTTTGGATTTCAGCTTCAGTTTTGGGTTTCGATTTCAATTTCCGTTTCAGTTTGAGTTTCAGTATGTGCATGAGTTTCAATATCAGTTTGGGTTTGAATTTACGAATGAGTTTGTGTATGAGTATGAGTTTTTCGTTTGGGTTTGGGTTCCAGTTTCAGTGTGATTGTGTATATGAGATGGAATTTCAGTTTGGGTTTGGCTTTCAGTTTGAGTATAAGAGAGTGTCTGTTTGTGTTTGTGTAGTACATGAGAAATTGACGTTGTAATGCAGAAAAACGCGGTTTTCCAATCAAATCTCAGGTTTTGGCTCCGTCAACTTATGACTAGCAGAGGCAGAATCAAAAACACAAAAAAAATCTTTGAAGCGAAAAAAGTGTCTGACATACCTAGGAGTTTTTGACATTTCTCATCAAACAACGTGATTTAGGTACAGTTGTCCGGAGAAAATTCTAGTCGCGGTCCTAACCTAAAGTGTGTTTGTCATGGGGGGGGGGGGAACATAAAAAAGCGACGAGTACAGTCTGTCAGGAAAAGCCATTAACTGGACCCGGAGGCAACAGATGGTATCACATGACAGCCGAGGATGGATGATGACGTGTAGAAGCCCAACCTATCGAACGCAGTTCAGGTAAGTTAGTGTTACCTGAACTGTTGACCTGGACGGTCTAATCGGCCCGTATATAACTGATCCCCCGGGGGATACGATAGGGCGTATGACGTAGCCTACGGCTAAGCTTACCAATTAACCTGCACTGGACGTCGGTACGACTAGCATAATAGACGGCTGGAACCCGTCATAGGTAAAATGGATCATAAGTTGCAAAAAAAAAAAAAAAAATTAACCATTAATAAAAAAGATTCCCAAAAGAAGCTCGAAAAGCTAAAAATAAAAAGAGAAATCCAAATGGAAAAAATCTTGAAAGCCATTTTTGACACGATAAGGAATCTTATGCATATCTTAGGGCCCTCTCTACTGAATAGCTCAGTACCAAGGACAACTCCTCACTTGATCATCCAATTTTGAAGTTGGTAATCTTAATTTAGTGTTCAGGTGCAAGGAAGCGATCGACTTCAAGTGAGGAATTGAAGGGGTCACTCAAAAACGTTGTAAGTGACAATTTGCAAATTGTTCAGTATAGACGATAAAACGAAAAAAAAAATTATAATAGGTATCTAACGTGCAACTTATTGCCAATTTTTTTTTTTAAATATTTAAATGCATGTATCCACTCCACCCTCTATTGTTTTATGTCTTTTGGTACCATTTTACCCTCATAATTAAGTATTACTACTTGCAAACCAAGCAATAATGTTGTAACTGCCGAGCTATACAACGTTTTTGCCCCGTGAAAGGAGTAAGAAAAAAGTTATTTCTGCAATAAAACAAAGTTTTATTTTAACATGAAAAAAAAAAACATACGAGGAAAAAAGTTGAATAAAAAAAAAGTTAATCCGATTTTCGTCGGTAGGACTCAGTTTAGACGAAAGCGGAGGCGCCATCTTGGTCACTTACAACGTTTTTGTTTATAACCGAGTCGACTCCATTTCGAAAGTTCTAAGTTCAGGCTTGTAAATCAGTGGTACCAACTGATCTCTGGGGGGTAAAAAAATTTACCTTGATCGGCCACATCCTATACAACGTTTTGCTTGAAAAAAGACGTTTCTCAAAAAATGTCACTTACAACGTTTTTGAGGTGACCCATTCAATTGTCTTTGCTATTGAGCTATTCAGTAAAAAGAATAAAATTTTATTTTGGTCATTATTCCCAATAATTTAACTTTTTCAAGCTTTTTTTGGAATCGGTCTTATTTTTGGTTAAAAATTTTTAATTTCTCACTTTTCAGTTGTGTTAGACGATGAAAAGACAAGCTGTCCGAAACAGAATTTGACAAAAGCCCGAAGCAGTCGAAACTGTTTCATTCGAACCCTCTAAACCGCAAAAACTGCAGAAAGGAGAACCCGCACCAAGAAATCTAGGACCGAAAATTATGTTTTTGACAATTCAAGACAAACCTCCTATCCTGCGGTAAATCAAGCGAGAAATCCGAGGAAAATACTAAAACAATCACCTTTAAAATCGAAAATTTTTGGAAACTACCAATTTTTGTGCCTACCTAAACACCATTTGACAAAATGGAAAGAAGCATATGGCGATGAGTAAATAAAAACTATGTAAGTAAAACTCACTCGTTGGCAATGAGGAATTTATCCTCTTTGCTGGCAATACAGCGACCTTTCGTTGAAAATCGATTCAACAGGATGGTTATGGGGAGCCGCACTCCGGATTGGAACCAGGTGCCCTGCCATCGTTCAGGGAAAAGGCAGATCGACTCTGAAATAAGTAGATTTTCAAAATGTAGAGAAATATTCCAGAAAAATAGAAATTAATCATTTTTTTCGATTACTGTAGATCCTTTTGGTCTTATGACAGCCCTAAGGAGGCGGAATGCTTTTGGATTGTTGAGAAGAGAGTCCAACGTAACTTCAGGAGCCTCCCCATACCGCTCATCCGGAATTTGGACCTGTTCCATGGGTTGCAACCGAATTCTGGATGAGCGGAAGTTCAGGGGAATGTCCAGTTCCCTGGACCCACCACAACTCTGGGAAAGCTCCTCAAAAATGTTAAACTGACTCATTCTAGTTTTAATTCTGAAATAATATAATATAATCTATTATAAAAACTTTGGATTTGTTTGGAAATTCGATCCGAACTGATTTAAGAACAAATTTTTCCGGAAAAAACCCTTGTCCTATTTTATCAAGCGAGAAACCCGGGAAAAATACTCGAAAAATTCTAAACCCGCGACACCACCTTCAAAATTGAGATTTTGTGTTTTTTCGAAAATGGCCGAATCGGACCCCTTAACTCCTTTTCCGATCGGATTCCCCCTAGGATATCCATCAATATATAAAATAATATTATTATTTCAGAGTTTTATACATAAAATCAATACTTATTCTATTTTTGTTTAAATATTTGTTTACAACTCTTATATAACATATTATGTGCTTAATTACAATTAATACTCACTAATTTATGCGATTAAGTACCTAATAAAATGATAATATCATAATTTTATGTTATTAAAGGTTCGCTTAAGCTAATTCACGTTATGTTGATTAATTATAATTAATTATCGATAATTATCGATACTAAAGGTTCCTGATAATTGAATTTTTCTATTTTCAGAGTTGCATTAAATTTACTTCAACTCGCAGAAACCAAGAAACGAGTCGAAAAATTACAAATGAAAATTGAATTAAATAAATTGAAATCAGCCTTACCGGAATGGCGGGCGGCGAGGGGGAGCGGCGGGGCGGCCAGCACTAGGGTGAAAGCCAGCAGGATGTGGGGTGCCCCCTGTGACGTCACCATCCTGCCAACGGTCGAGCCCCTTCATCCTACAACGACACCCCTCCTCCTGCGGACAAATTAATTAATTTCAATTTTTTCAGTAATCAATCGAATATCCTTATGGACGATGAGTAAATTTTTATTTGATGTCGATAATTTATCAAATACATTGGAAATTCGGATTTGTTCTCACGAGGTGGCACTGCCCCCTCAACAACAACCCTCTAATTGGCGCGGGAAATTTGAAAAAATTAAATTCGGAAATCCAATCTATAGGTGCCTACCTCATTTTTAAGTCACTGGGTCGTGCACTTGATTGTAAAAGTAAAAAAAGTGAAGCGAGCCGCCGTTCCGGACGTTGGCGTTTCGCCCGGTAAGGGAAGTTGTCCCGGGCGTGCCCTGCCGCCCTCTACTAGAGGGTCGGAACTATTCAGGACATGTCGCTGCAGTCTCACATTACTTATGCACAGTGGTATATCTGATTGTGAGGTTATATTGAATTAGCCTTCCGCAGAATTAAATAATTCCACGTAGGTATACCTGATAAATTGAAATAAATGTCTTCGGCGTTTATTTTTTTAAATATATTTTTCCGCCCAATTGATCGCCGTTTGCGGCCATTTCCGGCCGGTCCACGCCCCTTTCTATAACTTATTCATGAATTTCTCCGCAGATAGAGACGGCCCGGTATTGAAGGTGAAGTGTCCTCGAGTCCCGTGTGTTCCTAAGGGCCGGAAGTGACAGGGACTTCCATTTTCTGGAGTGATATTAACGACATTTTTTCCCTTCGACCTTAGCCCGCTTTATTCATTGTTATCCTCCCCCACGAGTCATAGTCGAGTCGAATTATGCTGAAAAGTAGTGTCTCAAAATGGATCGAAACTCAAAAATTCGAGTCGAGGCCACAAATGACCTCTGAATTCAAAAACTCGACCTTTTTCAAAAATCCGACCTTTTTTAAAAAGTAAAATCACATAGGTTATTTACATAAAGTAGTTAAATTAATGGGTTTTCCTAAAATTTTACCTTTACTAATCAAAAAGTAGATAAAATTCGCTACAATTTGACCTTCAACGGAGCCCAGTAGTATAGGAGATACAGCGTTGAGAAAATTGGTGACAAATTCGTTTTTAGGTACAGGTAAATTACCTGGTGAAAAAAAGCGTAGGTAGATATCAATAATTGTAGAAAATGACAAAAATTTATTTAGTAAGAATAAGGAGAAAAAGTTAAAAAACCAAATTGAAATAAGGTGAAAAACATTTGAATTATTATCGCTCAATTTAATTATTCATAAGGTAAGGCGTGATACAGGGTTTATGTAGGCAGTCGATTTTTTAGTTTTTGAGGTCTTATATCTTAAACGGAAGGAACAAAACAATGCAATTAAAAAAAAAAAATATGCTCAATTATTAGCAAATTGAATCCACTTTTGACGTACCTATAGAAAGTGTGTAGTAAAATAAATTATTTAAGAACATTGGCAAAAACATTAAAAATTATTTTCTGTCGTTTTTTTTGTCAATTTGAAAAAAATTGACTTTTACTAGGTACAAAGTTGAAATACATGCGTTAAGGGGTATAAAAAAAATTGACAAAATTAACAAAAAGGCCATTATTCAATAAAAACTCGGAATTCAAAAAATACGGCCATTTCTTTCGGGGCACGTCGTGCGTTTGTCAACCTCGCGATCCGTCCGCTCGGCGACGCGTCTCAAGAGCCGCCCAATTGCCGCTCAATCGGACAGACGGGTCTACCGCCGGGGCGGCTAAAAAGAGTCTCGACACTCTCGTAAAGGCCGCCCCGCCGAGGGGCCGGGCGGGCAATCGATACAGATTACCATCGCAGAACTCGGCCCGCTCCCCGCCCTGAATATAAGCCCTATCATTGTCCTCTTTCTTCGCCCTCCTTGAAAATCGAGGCCGTGAAGAAACGAGTTTTTCCCTTTCGGGAAATTAATTTCGCGAAAATTTGTCAAATTGTTTTTTTTCCCCGAAATTTCGAGAACGCCGAAAATACTTTTTTCCACTAAATGAGAAAGTAACACGATTGAAAAGTGTGGGAGCCTGTAATAAAAGTTTTTACGGCATTCCCCCGAGCCGTGTTTCCTAATTCCGCGGCGGTGTTCATCAACGAAAAACGGAACCGCGGAAGCGGATAATTTACTGCCGGAGCAAAAAGGGGGCTTAAAACTTTACGGCGGCAAACAGACGTGCGTAGGCCCGATTTCTCCCCGGGCTTAAAAACCGTGAATTTACGCCCGCCGGAGTTTCAGTTTGAAGACCCGCGTCACGGAGCCGGCACGCCCGGCACATCTCAACGAGATGGAAACGGCTCGTCGGCGGGGCAACGTCTTCCGCCGATGCGGGGCCGGAGATAAGCCGCCCATTCGATACCTGACACGCCTGTTTGACGGGAAATCCGCCCAACATAAACACACGCGGGCTGTTTACTCGAAAATCAACAACAGAATCTGATAACACACGATAGTGAAATATTTTTGAAAGAAAATTTTCGAAGCGAATCGATTATATTTTGACCATTTTAGAGGATATGAGGAGAAAAATGTCAGAAAACGATATGGAAATTTGAAAATCCGCCTCAAAATCAAAATTCGTAAAGTTGCCGGCATAAAAAATTCACTTACCTACCAATTCTGCAAAGTAATACAAAGATTTTAAGGCCGAAAACGCTCAAATTGGTTCATTTTTGAGGCCAAGAAAAAATAAAAATATCTAAAAAAAACTAAGTTTTCCGAATTTTTGTTTGTCATGCCTAGATGAACATTCATGTTAGAGAAATTTGAAAAAGGTTGAGAATTGGAGGAGATATGGGTAGATATAGGTAATTTTTGTAATGTTTTTACGAATTTCTTCCAGTACTTGGCCCAAAAATCTTACTGGTACCTACCGATTCAAGTTTATAGGATCAACGATTATAAATTTTATCATCAATCTTATCGAAAAAATATCATATACTTTTGTCATATACCTACTATCACGTTTATATACAATTTTTCGAGAGCAGGTGGACCATTTTTCGCATTTTTTTCCTTTTTTCGGTCGTAAATCCACAAGACCAAAGGGCTGAAGTTTGCGTCCGTGACGTCACCATCGCACGCGCCGGTACGCGTGTCGACGGCAGACACGCGGACACCGTATGTTTCCCAGGGGGAGTTTTCAAAAGCGATAAATCTCCAACTGAAGTTCGTTAGTTCGAAAGGCGAATTATCCGGGGTCAATTTAACACCGAATAACAAACGTCAGTTGCGCAATTCGTAGGGGAGATGTTTCATTTCAACAATAATGGCGGTTTTTGTGGGGGGGAAGGAAACTTTTTATTCCCATGTTAACAGATAGTGGGAAATATTGAAATCGGCCTGAAATCAAAAATCGGTACGGAGCTTCGGATGGTAATAATATCATTTTTAACCCTTTTTTACTTCCATATTTACAGAGTAAATGGAAGTATTGTGATCGTCCTAAAATCGAGAATCGGAACGGAGCTTCAGAAAAAACTTTTTCTTATACACATTTACTCAGAATCACTTCCCGAACAAGTGTCTGTGTGTCCGTCTGTCCGTCTGTCCGTGTGTCCGTCTGTCCGTCTGTGGTCTTTTACAAAAATGGCCATAACTCCCTCATTTCTCAACCTTTTTTCAAATTTCTTGAACTGAAATGTTTGTCTCGGCAAGACCTAACACCCTGTTTAATCGGAATTTGGATAACGCACAGTACTTCCGATATATTTGCATTTTTAGTGTTTTCTATTTTATTTTTTTCCGGCCACAAAAATGAACCGATTTGAGCGTTCTTGGTCTTAAAATCTTTGTTTTACCTTGCAGAATATGTGGATATTTTTTACATTCCGAAAATGTGGCATTTTTTCATTTTGGGCGAATTTTAAAATTTTAATAGTGAATTTTTCGATATTTTTGGCCTAAACACCCTTAAAAGCAGTCAAAATATGATCAAATTGTGTCACAATTTTACGTTTCAAAATATGGAAGTATTGTGTGTTATCTACGCACCACTGGTTTTTAAATATTCGAGCGTTAATTCCAGTTTCTGAACCTCCGATACGATTTTTCATTTTCGGACGATTAAAATCTTCCAAATAAATAAGGTAAGTACCTATCGATTTTTCTTACCCCGCCGTCTAAAGGGCATACGTGCAATTACCGGTTTCAGGGCGGCATTTTCCGCGACGAGAGGCGGCTATCAATAGAAGAAAAGGGAGCGATAGATGAGCGATAATAGCCCGTCTCAACGATATAGACATCCCGGGGGGTGACGGATCTCTCAACGCGAGCGACGGAGAGGGCGAACCGGGCGTCGGACGAGGACGGAGCATACGGACGAGGACGGAGCATACGGACAAAGTCCGAGGCGGACGGGAGAGTTTGGCAAGCTTTTGCACGCCTAAGGTAAAGGGACAGCCGCTCTCTTGGGCTTACGGGGGGGCTTCGGGGCGTTCGGAGGGGGTAAAGGTCCCGGGGCATGCTTTACTCGCACCTCTTTGCCCCATTGCCGACGTGCTGTTCCAAAACTCCGCCGAGAAACGCGGCCGCACGTCAACTTTGATAATAAATAAAAATCAATAAAAGTCCGGAAACCGATAGTGAGATTATCATTTTTTGCGATTGGATTTCACAATGAAATGTACTAATAACCGCACAATTACACTAAAAAGTTACATTTTTGAATTTTCCCGCAATTCGACATCTTTCAGCACGCATTTGGTTCATTACTCAACCCTGGCTAATAGCTCAGAAAAAGTGCGGTGCGCAGATAACACACGATACTTTTATGCACCCCAAATTTCGACACAAGTCGGTAAGGCATATTTCGACTACTTTGGAGCATTTTTGGAGTATTTTTGGCATTTTTCGACTACTACTGTCAAGAACAATACACAGTTTGAAACCCGCCCCAAATCGAAGTACCAGGATAAATACATTTCACAGGAATAAAAACAAAAATCACCATTTTTACCAGAACAAGCAAAAAAACGAGCGGTGATAACACAACACTTTTATATTTTGATACGTGAAATTTTGACAAAATTCGATATTTTGACAACTTTTGAGGCTGTTGAGGGCAAAAATATCGAAAAACTAAAAAAGATTGAGGGAGATGCAAATATGTCGGAAGCACTGTACGTTATCCAAATTCCGATTTAACAGGGTGTTAGGTCTGGCCGAGACGAACATTTCAGTTCAAGAAATTTGAAAAAAGGTTGAGAAATGAGGGAGTTATGGCCATTTCTGTAAATGACCACACACGGACACACAGACACTTGTTCAGGAAGTGATTCTGAGTAAATGTGTGTAAGAAAAAGTTTTTCTGAAGTTTTCTGAAGTTTTTTTCTGAAGCTTCGTTCCGATTCTCGATTTTAGGACGATCACAATACTTCCATTTACTCTGTAAATATGGAAGTAAAAAACTCTCCGCGAAAATGTCAAAACTCGCCTAAAATCAACATAAATCAAGTTATCGGAATACAAAAATATTCACGTATTTCGCAAGGTAAAACAAAGATTTTAAAACCAAGAACGCTCGAATCGGTTCAATTTTGTGGCCAGAAAAAAATAAATAGAAAACATTAAAAGAGCTAATAATCGGAAGTACTGTGAGTAATTGGAATTCCGGTTCGACTGGGATAAACATTCCAGTTCAAAAAATTTGAAAAACGGTTAAGAATCGAGGGAGCTACGGCCATTTTTGTAAATCAAATTTGTCCAATCCGTTCAAAAAGTTGGTTTCTAAAAATATTAGGTAGGTACTTACCTAAAATATTAAAAAACCTAAAATATTAGGCAACTAATTTGGTTTCATAATTTTCAAGCAAATTTCCAAAAAGTAAAAAAAATGGTTTGAAATTGCTCGTTTATTTTGTTCACATAATTCGTCCGCCGGGTAGGTACAAACTTAAAGACATTGTTGCTCTACGTACGGGCTTTTAATAAATAAGGTAAACAGATGGGCTCATTTCTGTTCGGGAAGGGCTCCTCATTTCCACCCCTCGTCACCCTCAACCCCCCTCCCCTGCATTCGGTCCACATCCCACCCGCAATCCTAATCAATACAGCTCTGGCGGTGCACTACCCCCTCCGCCTTTTCCTGCCCGACGGCCCACGCACGGCAGTACACACGCATATTTATATATTTAAATATAATATACGATAAATAAAAAATGGGGCTCATTTGAAAAGTTCGAAGCGTCGGATAAAAAATGATAGGTTAGGGGCCGTTCAATAATTACCTAAGGATCGAGGGGGGGAAGGGGGGTTTGGAAAATCTTACTAAACCCTTACAAGGGGGGAGGGGGGGTAAGTGCTTCCTTACGTAAGATTTTTGAGTGTGAGTTTTCTGCGCGTAAATAAGCAGCTTTTGTTCAAAAGGCCAGAAAAAGCACGAATAATATCCATAAATTGCGTGTTTTTCCACGAAACTAAAAGCAAACGTAACGATTTCGTATTTTTTACTTCCATATTTACAAAGTAAATGGAAGTATTGGAATCGTCCTAAAATCGAGAATCGGAACGGAGCTTCAGAAAAAACGTTTTCTTATACACATTTACTCAGAATCACTTCCTGAACAAGTGTCTGTGTGTCCGTGTGTCCGTCTGTGGTCATTTACAAAAATGACCATAGCTCCCTCAATTCTCAACCTTTTTTCAAATTTCTTGAACTGAAATGTTAGTCTCAGCAAGCCCTAACACCCTGTTTAATCGGAATTTGGATAACGCACAGTACTTCCGATATATTTGCATTTTTAGTGTTTTCTATTTTATTTTTTTCCGGCCACAAAAAATGGACCGATTTGAGCGTTCTTGGTCTCAAAATCTTCGTTCTACCTTGCAGAATATGTGGATATTTTTTTATATTCCAAAAATGTAACGAATTTTTTTTGGCGAATTTTAAAATTTGCATAGCGAATTTTTCGACATTTTTGACCTAAACACCCTTAAAAGCAGTCAAAATATGATCAAATTGTGTCACAATTTTACGTTCCAAAATATGGACGTATTGTGTGTTATCTACGCACCACTGGTTTTTTTTCTTTCTAGCGAAAAAATTAAGGTTGCTTTTTTGCTATATAAAAACTGAAATAAGGGCGTCTTATTTTTCAGTTAAATGAGACAACACCCAACCGCGAGAGAAAAAAACACTCAGACAAAAAAAAACACACTCCGAAAAAGAAAAAGACACTAGGTATACCAGCAAGTTTTTTCAAGCACAAAAATAGATGCAATATTTTTTGTCGTATTAAAAAAATAAATAGTGCCGTACTATTTCAGCGTCAAATAAGACCAAACGCGAGGAAGAAAATGAAAACTTATAAATTCACGATAAATAATCTATAGGTACTTGAGAGTGAATTTCAAGATTTTTTGAAGGAATTCTTGACCACTGGGTGATCGAATAAACTCTTGAGTTTTGGTCAAAAAATCACATAATTTGACCAAAACTCAAGAGTTTATTTGAGTGAATTTTAACACAAAATCGAACTTTCCCATCGTCACTTTCGTATCAATCGTCTCATCAGACTTTCCAGCCCAAAATGGAGCCCTTCGATTTTACTCGGCCCTCAAAGATCGGCCATCTTCCTTAGTTAATCCAGCTCTTCAAAGACCAACTCCGGAGTTAAAAGAAACCTCTTCAACGGGGCGGGTAGGGTTAATGAGCCACTCACTAATGACAAGGTGGAACTTTTCTTCGAGAAGAGCGAAAACTTCGGGCGAACGTTCGAGTTGCTAATTTATTAAAATTCAAAAGTGACTCGAAGTATCTCAAAAGCGACATAGCAGAAGTGAAGTGGGGAAAGTGCGGAAGACCGCATTTAGCACGGGAAAAGGGATTTCGATTTCGAAGGTAGACGTCGAGGGTTGTCTGCAGACTCCATTTTACCCATAGTGAATACATTTTTGAAAATAGCCACCTACTTTCTCCCATTCCTTCAATTTGTCAAGTAAACGGTAGCATAGTCGTATCCGCGTATTCTGCAAGGTAAATCCGAGATTTGAAGACCAAAAACGATCGAAAATCTTTTTTTTTTATGTCAACTATCAGGGGTAGGGTCTTTAGATAAACTCTGTTTCTTTCGCCGAGCTTTCGAAAATTCATATTTTCTTCATCAGGGCTTGGAAACAGGTCTATTCAGTCACATAGTGACCACTGTCTAAATTTTGAATAGACCTGTTTCCAAGCCCTGGTGAAGAAAATATAAATTTTCGAAAGCTCGGCGAAAGAGGCAGAGCTTATCTGAAGACCCTACCCCTGATAGTTGACTTCAAAAATTGAATAGGTCGATCCTCAACATTTCACTAAAAATCGGTTAGTTTTTGTTTAACCCTTTTCTTGGCAACGTATACTCAAAAATACCCATTTTAGGTGCCAATACTGGACGTTCACACTTAGGATTGTATTCCTTGAAGGAGCCGATTCCTTACCTCATTATTGTTTCATAACATTTTTCGTGAGCCCAAGGGAGAAAACATTGTAACTGCTTCGACGATTTTTTCGTGTTTTTCGTCGCCTCAGTAAATCAGCCACCAATCCTGTAAATGTTGGGCAATTCCAAAAATAAGGATACCGTCGGAAAGCCCGTTAAATTCCTTATAATAACAAGATATTTGGAGCTTTCTCTCACCGAGTTGAACAGACACTAAAATGGGCCAAATTTGAGAATTAGTCAATTTTTGAACGAAAAACACCTTTTTGTCGCATTCGATCGTCAAATGTTCGAGTAATACGTGAGGAAAGTAAAAAAAACGACTATACCGTTAGAAATCTGGGCCAGTTTCCCCAGGAACAGGTTTCCGTTTTTTTTTTCAGTCCTAAGGTACACGTTGAAAAAATGGTAATTATAAAAAATTGAGCTCTTCTTTACTTTGGCCTCCAAAATTTTTATTACTATTACTGGTTACTCCAAAATGCAAGGGACCTATGGCCATTTTACAGAGACAAAGTCGAAAAACGAAAAAATCTTCGAAGCAAAAGAACCTTCGCTTGAGCTCACAGAAAATTTTGTAGAACGAAAATTGTAGCAAATGAGCTAAAGAACCGACCCCTTGAAGGAAGATGATCTTAAGTGTGAACAAGCTGAATTAATTTAAATATCTATTTCATCTTCTAGGTCATGCTCATTCCAGATTTGAGTCATCTGGCGTGAAAATCGCCTAAAAACGGGCGAGTCATTTCGACGATTTACGTTTCCAGAAACCAAAGCGAAAATTTCCAACGGTTAATCTTCCAAGGGTTCAGCTGCCAACAGTCGACCTCCCCTGTTGAAAATCTCTAAATAGATCTCTCGATTTGCCTCTCGAGAGACGCGAGGCAAACAAACAAGAGATACAGGACATCTCGAGTCGTTCACATATTTATCGCCGAACTACTTCATTCTATTTCGGGACGATGGAAATGAACTCGTACCCCGAATATGTGTGTGTGAGTAATGTGTCCAGCGTGTGTGTGAGCGGTTTTGTACGCCAAGAAGGATGGCCATTTGACAGTCGACAGGAGGCCTATTAAATAGGAGACATTCGTTATTCGGGGGCCATTCGTCTTTCTGGGGACGAGACATGTCTGCTGTGCGTAGGTTGGAAAAAACTCATTAACCCGCCTTCGAGACTATTTCCTTTTCAACGCGAGCGATTCACGTTCCCGAGCGTTCGAGTGAAAAAATGCAGACCCCGGAAATCACAAATGCGCATCCTAGAACGTTGCATCCTAAATCGCCCGAATCCTAAAACACGATAAGGAATACGCGAGTTGGATTAAAAAACATTAAATTTTAAATTTTAAAACCGATACACGAAGATGCTGGGCTGCAGGTAGGGGAGAGGGGGGCACAATGAGACACTTTTCACTCAGCGCGCCCTAGCTCGCTAAATAATGCCTCAAAAAAGCTGAAATTCTGAAGGTATTTAGAGCAACTCTTTGGTTTCAAAATGGCATTTCGTGAAACCGCCGTAAACGGGTTATTTTCAAAAAAATTCAGCATTCAAATATTCGGTTTTTCGTCTCACTGTGCCTCACCCCTGGGGTACAATGAGACACCCCCGGAGCACAGTGAGACAAGTGGGTAAATCTAAAACCAGTGGTGCGTAGATAACACACAATACTTCCATATTTTGAAACCTTTAGGCCAAAAATATCGAAAATTCACTATTAAAATTTTAAAATTCGCCCAAAATATCGAAAAATTCACTATTAAAATTTTAAAATTCGCCCAAAATGGAAAAACGCTACATTTTCGGAATGTAAAAAATATCCACATATTCTGCAAGGTAAAACGAAGATTTTGAGACCAAGAACGCTCAAATCGGTTCATTTTTGTGGCCGGAAAAAAATAAAATAAAAAACACTAAAAATGCAAATATATCGGAAGTACTGTGCGTTATCCGAATTCCGATTAAACAGGGTGTTAGGTCTTGCCGAGACAAACATTTCAGTTCAAGAAATTTGAAAAAAGGTTGAGAAATGAGGGAGTTATGGCCATTTTTGTAAATGACCACAGACGGACACACGGACAGACGGACACACGGACACACAGACACTTGTTCGGGAAGTGATTCTGAGTAAATGTGTATAAGAAAAAGTTTTTTCTGAAGCTCCGTTCCGATTCTCCATTTTAGGACGATCACAATACTTCCATTTACTCCGTAAATATGGAAGTAAAAATCATTGTAAAAACACGAATTTATGAACCAAAAACGAAAAACAAGATGAAATAAACATTTATTAAGAATTTAAGAAAATATTACTTGGTTAAGACAATTTGTGTGAGGAACTGAACATTTAATGTAAAAAAGCAAATTAAAATTTATTTGAAATACGATGCTAAGGGCCGCTTTATCAATTCACCTAATCAACTGATTATCCATGGACGCACCGACTAACTGATTCCGTGGAAACGTGACGTATGATTTTTCAGCATGAAGTCACCTGGAAAATAGTTAGTCGGTGCGTCCTTGGATAATCAGTTGATTAAGTGAATTGATAAAACGGCCCTAAGTATATTAGTGACATGGGTACATTATTTTACTGCTTATCACTGTTCAAACAATAGAAATAGGCATAATAATAGGAGTCAAAATTTGTATATAAATTTCATCGGATCACGGGATCAATAATTCGATCAGTTCTACCCTACCCGCCTACAACAACCTCGAAATGACTTTCTGTCTACCCAATTCCACAGCCTAAAACACAGTCTAAAAGCCAAATTCTCCGTTTGGCAGGCGTGAGCCAAAAAGCGGGTACTCGTGTGAATAGTCTGTAACAAGGGTTAGCAGTGAGTTTATCCTATAGGAAATTTAACGCCTGACATTTTCTTCTATATCAAGTTTTTGCCTAAAACCCAAACTTCGGCCTTAAAATCGAGAAAACTGCGAATAACGCGATTTTGGCCGTATTACTGCCTCTTAAAATCACCATGATGAGCGAAATCTCGAAAAAAGGTCAAATTTTTGGTCAATAAATAGGTATCTACAGATTTATGGCAAAAAACTTGAAGTCGAATCCAGAATTTGTTCGAAAATTTTCCAAGCCTCGAGGATTTTTTATGCGAAATCTGTTTTTTGCTTTTTTCTCAACCCGGGAAAGTCGCCGAAAATAGAAAATTTTTCCTGTTATGTCCAAAAGCTACCCAGAAATAGCTCCCAGCTAATTTTTTTAATTTTACGATTTTTTTAGGGGTTCAAAAATATATGTAACAACCAATTTAATGAATAATTAAATTATAAATAATAAATAACTAAGCGGAAATCATCTTCCCGGACTTGAAGATCCCCAGACACTCCCCCTCCCCCCTCAGCCACATACATGTTTTCAAAAATGTTAAAAAAACTTTAATGAATAATGTAACAAAAATATCACAATTTCCCATCCCTAGTAGCTAATCCATCTGCCCAAAGTGAAATTAATCAATTACTGGACAATAATTGGGAGAAAATCGAATTATAGGTCCAGCAACAGAATTATTTTTATCGGTTATCGGCCGGATTATCGGTCGCACCGAGAAAGTCAATTTGTTCAAGAGATTATGAGCCGTCGGTCTATCGTATTCCTCGATTTTGACATATTTTTGAGGCGTTCGGGACAAATTTTGGATCGGTTTTCGAGCTTTATCGAAAAAAGTTCCAGTTTGTCTAGAAATGATAATGAATTAGTACCATGATGTTTTGTGCGTTGATATTTATTATAATACAATGAAAAGGAAAGGTTTATAAGCCAGACCTAATCAAATTACCTAGGTAAGTACCTAATCATCAATCAATTTTTTTAAAGATTTTTTTAAATTCAAAAATGAATCCTATACTGGGGTATTGTGTGGAGTATCTTCCTTCCGAGACCCGGATCTCAGCCCCGCAACATCTTGACGAGAGGACACGAGTTTTTTATCCCATCATTTTTCTCCGCCTACTTTGTACCGAGGGAAGGGATCGTTTTTACACTCCTCGTATACCTGACTTGAATACTGAGGCCTCCTTAGCCTCAACTATAAGTTGAAGTGACTTGAATAGACCTAATAAAATGTGTGGAGTTTAAAGGATGAATAGACAGGCAGGATGTTACCTAAATGTCGAAACCGATTAGGATAAACACGAAATGATCGTTGAGAAAGGTTTTAGGATTAGGTACGTCTACTTTTGATAAATAAAAAAAAACCTTAGGTAGGTAAACATAACATAGTGGTCCATAAGAAACACACAGCTTCCTTGCTCCATATTTTTTTTTTTTACTTTCGTGATAATGTCAAATTGAGTTTTAACGATAATAAACCAAAGCATCGATTTTCAAAATATCAAAAATCCATCACAAAAATATTCCGGTAGATAATCGACCGATACCCGTACTAAAATACCGGTGAGAAATATCTCAAAAAACCAATTTGACACTCAAAAAGCTTTCTATAAAAATTTAAAAAAATATACGAAAATAATAGTTAGGATTTTCAATATCGACGAATTATCCGATTCAACTGACCCCATTCGAGGGCAAAAAGCTCGATAATTGTCCCAAATAATGCTCTAATAGTTTTCGTGGGGGCAGGGAAGAAATAAACAGCCGACAGGAGAAAATCGCCGATAAGAGACGAGGGTTGACAAATTTATCGGTTCCTGAGGGGAAGGCCGGTCGGTCAGTTTCGGTCAAGACCGCCCACGTCCGTCACAGTGCTGGGGTAGCAATTAATAACGATAATTTTTTTTTTAGATACTTGGGCTAGTAGTTATTTAATGTACATTTTTCCAAATTGAAGTTTCGAAAGGAATATTCGATTTAATTACAAAATTTGTAAAAAAAAAAATCACATGTGAACCCCAAAAAGCGGAGAAAATTTTCACACCACCTTGAAAAAAAATTTATTATTGTATTAGATTTTTAAAAAATATTTCGATGAAAATTTATGTATTAAATATATATATTAAATATATAAATTTTCATCGAAATATTTTTTAAAAATCGAATACAATAATAAATTTTTTTTAAGGTGGTGTGAAAATTTTCTCCGCTTTTTGAGGTTCACATGCGATTTTTACAGAGGTCACGATTGATCGGTTCATGAATTAATGAAATCCGGTTGGAAAAAATTAGAGGTGAAAATAACAGAATTTTCGGGCAATAATTGGAATACACGAGGGTTCATTTTTAATTTAGCAACTAACGCTGAGGATGGTGAACACTTTCAGCTAAACAACTGAACTGGAGAAAGGATGCAGCACGTATGTCAGAATACCTAAAAAAAAAAACACGTTTTCAACATTCACACCCGATTTTCCGAATATAGGAGTAGAGTGAACAGGAAAATGACTAAGCCGATGAAAAGCTGACTTTCCGGGCATGTTTTTACCAAAAAATGCGTTCTGATCTACAACGAAAAATGTTAGTAAAAATCCGATTGAAAAAAGTGGAGTTCTGCCAGTTGCTTTTCCAGTTTTCTTCAAAAGAAAAAGTCGGATAAGAAACTTTTCTTATAGGAAAATTCACGAGCTTTCCAATGATGTCCTCAGATTCTAACGCATAAAGAAAGATTCTAAAGAAACGATTCTAACGAATAAAGGTCGGAAACACCAAAACTCCAAAAACAGGGCGCAGACTACGAAAAAATGTGTGTGTGTGAGAGAGAGAGAGAGATTTGTTGAAATTGACCAAAAAAAGTGAAGACAACCTGTACAGCTAGTTGCTTATGGAAACGTTCTGCGAGTCCGCTCAAGAAAAAGGTAATATGAGGGTCAAACAATTCTCAAGAATTTTGGGGAGTGAATTGTGAAATTTGAACAGAATTAATACGGGGAAAAGCTGGTGAGGAGAATAATACAACCGAATACGTCGGGAAATGTTTGCAAGTGATTGAAATAATTATACGAGAGATCCTTTTCGGAAATTGAGCATCTACCAACAAAATGCCCACCGATTTGGAAGGAAATTTTGATGAAAACGAACTATTCAATTTATAATAAAGGTGCGGTTAAAAAGTCTGATCAGGCTGTTTTTTTCTTCACATTTTTGGCCATCAAAACGTAATTTTTCAACGAAATTGATACATCTCGACCCAGGGAAGAGCTTTCCAGGCCGTCGAAAACCGGCAGGAAATAGTCGAAATTGTCGGCGAATAATTGGAATATACGAGGGTTCCATTTTGGAGAGTCGAAAGCTTTTAAAAACGCGTTTTCCCTTCGGTCGGGGGAGGGAAAATATTCGTTTTTAATGGGGAAAATATCCGACCATGCGTGAGTGTGTGTTGAAAAACGGCATTCACGCCGATCCCGTGCGCAGAAAAAGCCCAGTCCAGCTGAAAGAGGTGGAGGGGGGGAGGGTTAACGTTTGTTGATGACTAATTGCCGAATTTCGCCGATCCCTTACCGTAGGCTCGTCCTATCCGTTCGCATTCGATCGGCGAAATTCTCCGGTCCAACCGTCGACTGAACTTGACACTCGCACAGGGGGGGTACAATTTGAAAACTATGGCAACGGATTGCGGCACGAAAACGGGCTGAGACGCTATAAACACAACGCGGGGCGGCCCTTCCGACGACTGAACCGGGGAAGGGCTGGAAATCGGGCGGGGAAGGAAGGACGGCCCTTCGGAGTGGGGCTTCAGAATACGGGCTGCTTCTCGCCAAGTATTGGAAACTATATTCCGAGCCTGCGCACATCGCGACTTTCCTTATAGTAAAAAAAATCCAAAATTCAGTCCGAAGAGAAGAAGAGAGCTCTATTTAGAGCGCGCGGAAGAGCGCAGGATAGCGCACTTATAAGAAAGCGGAAACTTAAGCGAATAACTCAAAAACTATGGGTTTTCGGACACCAACTTATCAAACATAAAATCGTCATTCAATTTCTGATACCAACTAATCCAAATTTTTGTCAAAATGGGTTTATTATGTTTTGCGCATGGTGCAGCTGTGCCGGAGCGATCAATCAGTTTCGAGCCATAATCAACAGATCGCGGGCAAACTGCAAAAATGTCAACACCGCCTAATCAGTTGTTTTGGTCATACAGACTAACCCACAAAATTTTCTCAATTTCAAAAAATTAAGTATCGTTCATGGTTTCATAAAGGCACGAAGCCATCATGATACAGATACTAATTTTTCAGAAAGAATCGCGTAGTAATTTCGGAAATAAACAGTTTTTTGTCTCTTCTGAAAAATGAGTGAATGTGGATTAGGTGGTATCAGAACTTAAGTGACGAAATGTATACTTTTTCATGTCAGCTGATCGGGATTAGGGTCAACCAGAAACCCTTTTTTCTGGTTGACCCTAGTCCCGATCAGCTGACATTAAAATCAACTAGTGGGTCGATAGCTCAATATTCGAAATGAAATGTACATGTACCTATTTATTGAGGAATGAGGCCGTCGCGGTGTCGTGGTGGAACCAGGAATCCGGAGCTTCCCCATACTGCTCATCCGTTATTCAGGCCGGTTCCTCGGGTCACAGGTTGTGCATGAGGGCAGAAAAATCAAATTCAATTAGAACGTAAAAAATCAATATTTTGGGAAATAAGATAACTTCCCGAGCGATTGGTTCATTAGTGCCGGAGATATAGCAGCTACAAAAATGTCCCAACGCGGTAAACTTCTATCTGCGACACTGAAACTAACAAACCGATTTTATTTTTTGGTCTGGAAATACTCCTAATATTTATCTAATTGTTCATTCTGTTAATTTTAGGTGGATACTATACTCACATTGCTCGTAGATTAATACGCCTGATAATTGGACAGCCCACCGACTGTTAGCCTAGGTTAGGGTACGCATCCTTTTCTGCCATGGCCCATAGGATACTCATCCAGCACATTAGTCATCACTACCCAGTAATGCAGGACTCACTATCTACCCAGATTGCCGCCAAAATTCTTGCCCATCGATTGATAATCGAACCATAAAATCGATCATGCTCCCAAAATTGTCCAGGGGTAGACGCAAGCGCAGTGGGGCGTTCGCAACCCTCGAAGCTCCCTGGGGTGCAATGACGGCTAAGTAGCGCGAAAAATTGTCAATCCATCAAAAGGGGCAACTCGTGAAATATCCCGTATTTCTCCTGAACTGAACAAATTGCCAGATTTTAAAATAATTGAATGACTATTTCTGTTTTACAAACGTCATTTCACATTGACAGGCACAGAGGAAAATCTATTTTATAATTTTCCAATTTCTTTATTTCCGCCTTCTTTCAGTCTTGAAGCAGTTTTTCATCCGAACTGCACATAATCGATATAGATAACCTAAAGAGCAATATAGAAAACATCAGTCTTGAAAAGATAGCTTACCCAAGTATGGGGCTAATGTGAAGCTTTATACTTAATACCCGACACCATTTACGTTCAAACACGTACATTTACGTTTAATAGAGAAAAATTCTAACGAAGAAATAGTTGAAGAAATGCCCAAATAGAAAAAAAAAACGGTTTCGATATAATGAACCGTAAAAATGATTTAAAAATGCAGAAATATGGCGAACTTTGCGATCAAATTTTATGAATGATGGATTTCCCTCCGGGGTACTTCGCCAACAGCTCGTGGCTCTGAAGCTGAATTTCAAAGCCTGGCGGTATCTCCAGATTTTCCTTGATTTTCCTCCTGAAACGGGCGATTCATTTCAAATTGAAATTTTTCCAAAAAAATTTCAATTTTTCAAAGAACGACTGATTGAAGACTGCCAAATTAAAAAAGCTCACAAAAATATTTTAGAAACCATACATTAAATAAATTGCAAATTTCAAAAGGTTAAAAGTTTTAAAAATAATTATGCTTTATCCTTCGTCCTGCCTCAAAAACATTAGAGCCAAATAAAATGTGAACTCACCCCAAACCGTCGACCCGGGGATCGCGCAAGTCCGTGGTGTTGATCCAAACACCGACGCGGTTGTTCCTCTCGCGCTTGTTAACGATAGCGCCGGTGACGATTTCGCCGAATTCCCCCAAATTCTCACCGATCAGGTCCATCATCTGAAAAAATTAGATCCTCATCAAGATCAATATTAAATTTATTGATAAAATCAGGCAATTTCGGCGGATTTCGTGTCGGGCAAAAAGTAAGCAAATTAAAACATCTTAGATTTATGAAAACATGAATTTTGTACGAACCAAATTCAACCAATGAGTGTCGACCATTGTAGTGGGCGTGTTCTTATCGAAATTCAACGCCCAACGCGCTCCACTCCTGTTAGCAGGATCTTCCCACTTCGGCTGAATGCCTAAAACAAATTTCAGCTATAGATAGAAGTAGTTCGGTAAATTATAAAAGACGCAATGAATGACATTGGGGGAAAAAAAGTAAAATGTTGAGTTGCTACTTACCACCCTTGAACAAGCAAATATCGCATCTTGTTTTCATCATGCTGATTGGTTTAATGTATCTTATGTAGCTGCAACATATTTTCACAAATTAGTGACCCCTTCGTCTCGCCGCAGCGTTTTGAGTTCTGCCCCTTACCCCGATTTTTGACAAAATTAACAACTCAAGGATCGATCATCCATCTATCCACCCCATAAAATGACATTCAAGCCAAAACTGATGAGAAAACCGATGCTGCATGGCATTATACCCACCTCCAGAAGTCCTCAATGGTGGAGAACGTCCCTATCTTAACGATGCTCTGCTCCCATCCAGAGTCGGCGGATCCCAAATTTTCACCTTTGATCTCCGGATCGAAATACCAGAAACTCCAAGTTCTGGCCAGGGGATGTTTCCCATCCCAGTTCAGAATTGCCGGCATCTCGCCAGCCTCGGCTATCAAATCCGGTTGCAGGATGTCGTCCCACGGGATGCAAGAGGTCAACGTGCTGTCGGTGATATGCATATGAACAACGGGGCGTCAAAGGTGCTGGCCAAAATTGCTCACTGGTGGTTGTAAGCAATCTAAGGGCAAAAAAACGTAGGTACCTACTGAAGTGCTTGTGGCTAAAATAAAAAGTCTGAAATTGGAAATGGCTTCCTTGAAAAAAATTCAACGTTGCTCGATGATTTTATGGTAATCCAAAAAGTCCATCATGCTGAGATTATTTTATCCCGAACACCAATCACCAAACAAACCAACCGAGGCAAACGGTAGGAGAACCATGACGCATGCACACGAATCTGGGGGATATAGATGGATGTGTAGCTTATCGGGCTCTCTTCAGCAGTCATTTTGGCTTTCGGCGAGTCAGAAGACGAAGACAGAACAACGCATTTGTAATCTCCGTATCTTTAGATTAGATTAGCAGGGCAGCATTCGAGCCATCGGCATTCAGCAGGAGGACAAAGGGCCCAAATTGCACGCACTGAACTCCTCAATACCCGAATAGAGCTAAAAGGAACGCCTGGGAACTCCAGCGTCCAGCCCGAACGGCGGCCACCAATCAGGCAAAAACGTCACCCATGGTTCCTCTACAACCCCTCGGGGGGAGGGGGGAATAGGAAAATTAGATAAAACGGCGATTTTTAGACGGGTAAATGAGCTAGGGCACAACTGCACAATATAACACGTACAAAATCCACCTTCCCACGGCGTTTTCAATCCTGCAATGAGAATAAAAACTTGGCCCATTCATGACAAAGAAATTTTTTTGAGGATTCAGGTTTATTTTTCATTTTTTACAAACGACGATTTACAAAAATCCGACCATTGGGATTCTTGGAAAAGAGCCCAAACTGAAATCCAAAAGTCGTCGCTTAAGAAGCAACAGGTGCTAACGCACTATTTGGCCAAAATGAGATTCTCATACCGTTGGATTCGTCTTTTCAAGCCCGATCGATTGGTGAGGTCGATAAAGTAAACTTCGAGTTCAAAGTCAACTTCGAGATCAAAGTCAACTTCGAGATCAAAGTCAACTTCGAGATCCAAGTCAACTTCGAGATCAAAGTCAACTTCGAGATCAAAGTCAACTTCGAGATCAAAGTCAACTTCGAGATCAAAGTCAACTTCGAGATCCAAGTCAACTTCGAGTTCAAAGTCAACTTCGAGATCAAAGTCAACTTTGAGATCAAAGTCAACTTCGAGATCAAAGTCAACTTCGAGATCAAAGTAAACTTCGAGTTCAAACTCAACTTTGAGATCAAAGTAAACTTCGAGTTCAAAGTCAACTTCGAGATCAAAGTCAACTTTGAGATCAAAGTAAACTTCGAGTTCAAAGTCAACTTCGAGATCAAACTCAACTTCGAGATCAAAGTCAACTTTGAGATCAAAGTCAACTTCGAGATCAAAGTAAACTTCGAGATCAAAGTAAACTTCGAGATCAAAGTAAACTTCGAGATCAAAGTCAACTTTGAGATCAAAGAAAACTTCGAGATCAAAGTCAACTTCGAGATCAAAGAAAACTTCGAGATCAAAGTCAACTTCGAGATCAAAGAAAACTTCGAGTTCAAAGTCAACTTGAGATCAAAGTCAACTTTGTGATCAAAGTCAACTTCGAGATCAAAGTCAACTTCGAGTTCAAAGTCGACTTCGAGATCAAAGTCAACTTCGAGATCAAAGTAAACTTCGAGATCAAAGTCAACTTTGTGATCAAAGTCAACTTCGAGTTCAAAGTCGACTTCGAGATCATAGTCAACTTCGAGAACAAAGTAAACTTCGAGATCAAAGTCAACTTCGAGATCAAAGTAACTTCGAGATCAAAGTAAACTTCGAGATCAAAGTCAACTTCGAGTTCAAAGTCGACTTCGAGATCAAAGTCAACTTCGAGATCAAAGTAAACTTCGAGATCAAAGTCAACTTCGAGATCAAAGTAACTTCGAGATCGAAGTAAACTTCGAGATCAAACTCAACTTCGAGATCATAGTCAACTTCGAGATCAAACTCAACTTCGAGATCAAAGTCAACTTCGAGATCAAACTCAACTTCGAGTTCAAAGTCAACTTCGAGATCAAAGTCAACTTAGAGATCATAGTCAACTTCGAGATCAAACTCAACTTCGAGATCAAAGTCTACTTCGAGATCATAGTCAACTTCGAGATCAAACTCAACTTCGAGATCAAAGTCAACTTCGAGATCAAACTCAACTTCGAGTTCAAAGTCAACTTCGAGATCAAACTCAACTTCGAGATCAAAGTAAACTTCGAGATCAAATTCAACTTCGAGATCAAATTCAACTTCGAGATCAAACTCAACTTCGAGATCAAACTCAACTTCGAGTTCAAAGTCAACTTCGATTAGGAGCGACTTCCCCTAAAAACGATAGTTAAGTTCGAGCGCTTTCGTCTTGGTGGTCTTCGTCAAGAGTGAGCCGGTGGTTAGGATCAACGATTTATCCGAGTTAAAACTCCCGACGACCGCTGGTTAACCCCAAAATTGATGACGAGCGCGTCACGCATATGCACATATGCATACGCATACCTACACTACAACTTAGTAGTGTAGGTATCGATCTAGTGTCCCAAAATACGAATTTAAGATGCAACTCCCTTCAATTTATATTTTCAAATGCCCCAGCTTCCCACAAGAGTGCGAGTAAGAACGAGAGGAGAGCCCCAATATACGGAAACGTTCAATTTCAAATTAATTTCTGCATAATGACTATTCTATGAAACCAAAAGTAAATTACAACTAGGAAAATTTCAGTCAAGGTGGGATGAATGCAAACAATCCCGTGAAAATTGAGAAAACTCACTCACCGATTGGAGCTTCTAAACGGAAATACCACGAGATCGCAGATGAGGATTTCAGAAAATAGGACAGGATCGGAGAAAAGATGAAATTCTCAGCATCGAGCAATGTTCATAATTTGGCAACGTGCAACAAGTCGATACCTGTATCCTAGCTACTCGGCTTGTAATCGATTGAAATAGATATATCACGATGGGCAAATCGATATAATAAAATTCGCAATACGCAGCAAGCTGAGACATTTTTCCTATGCCAAAAATATTGTAAGTAGGTAAATATTTGAAGTAAACTGTTACTACTTACAGTGCGTACTTGGGTAAATTTTTTCGAGTCTAATATTTAAGTATGGTAGCAACAGAGGGTAGTGTTTCAGGGTGGTACCAAATCATTAGTAAATTCCAGTCATGGATTACCTAATAGAAGAAATAATCAAGTATGAATTTTAATGCTCCTATCTAAATGAAATTTTGAAGCACGCATAATTTAAATGAGCAAATTATTATTTTTTCTTGCCAGGATGTACGACACATGATATTTTTCGTATCGATCGCCTCATATCGAAGTATGTTGTGCATCGATAACCAAACAACTCGTGGGAGCGAGCACGAGGCGTGTTGAGAGAGAGATTGAGAGCGAATGGGGGAGTGAGTGAGAGAGACGATTGGACTTTGGAAAAGTAGCTTTTCTAATTTGACGAATCCAAGTTGGATTATCCAACCAGAGGAAACAACGCACTCCAACGAACGGTAATGTGATTGTTGATTCCAACATCTTCTTTTTGTCCGGCTCAAAGTCCCCTTGTTCAGTGGTATTTTTTGTGATTTTTTTGTCACTGAGGTCGGGAACGCAAGATCTCAAACTTGGCAGGAGCTGCTTGGTTAGATTGTATTCTGTATTTATCTGGATACTGGATATCTGTACTTTTTGTCTTTTTCCTCTCAGATTTCCCCCTAAAACACGTTTGAAATCAATAGCACTATGGAGAAACCAAAAGGTGGATTCATTAAACGGACTGCCCCGATCGTTGGAGGGATACCTGGTTTCTACGTTCACGTAGGTTTAAAAAATATTTATTTAGCTTGATGAATTTACAAGCTTCTCAACTTTTGAACCAAATTCACGGGAATGCATGCATTCTTCCAGACTGTCGAAGGCGTCGATGTGGTGGTCTGCCCTTTCAACAGGGCTCACATGCTGAAGGCGTCCAGGCTCCAGTACCATCTGGTCAAGTGCGCCAAGTCCCAGCCGGCAGGTTCATTGGTAAGATGTCCGGACGTCTGAATCGTTAGGCCCTCTTGTCGACTCCAAAGTCGTGTATCGGCTTTACTGAATACCGAGCAGTTTTGAGGAGCAAGGCCGGCGTGGCTTCAGCGCTTCGGACCGGTTCCTTGGGTTGGCACCATATGCGCAACTCTGTGGCCACCTCGGCCTCGCTCTTCAAAAATCCCACTGCAATCCCAGCAGGCGTTCTTGGCTGAATCAAGATTCTGTTATAAGCTGGCCTATGATCTAGGTTCCCCGTATCTTCGACTGAACCAAACCGCTGGAAACCGGAATAACGTTCCGAATTTTCCAGATCCAGTGTCCGTTCAACGCCAAAGAGTTCGTGCCCGTCAGCGAATTCACGGAGCACCTAACGTTCTGCGAGGGGCGCAAACAGGTTTCCCAACGGCTCGTTCAATTGGGCCCTACCGACAGTTTCTGCGTCAAACACGTCCCCATATCGCAGGACTGCCCCTACGAACAAGACGAGCAGTGGTGATCTGATCCGAACCCGACGAAATGTTGATGGTTGCGTTTTTATCTTTAAATGAGCCCTCTTTTTGGTTTTTACACATTTATCGGAAAATATTGTTCTTTTGAGGAATAATCAGTTTCACGCTTTATACCCGAAATACACGTCACCACTGACTATTCCTAGTGACCCGACAATGATGGCGAACTTCTATGTTCTTTCCGGCTACATTTCCAAATTTAATCGACGAATAAATGCCAAATTAGGATTCAAAGTGAAGGCAGGGGAGACTGGAGCTTGTTGGCACACAGCTCTATTTCAGACTGAATATGAGGGAGCGCTACCGCAATCTCCAATGGAGTTTTCTTTTCTAGAGGGTGTTTAAGTTCTTTAGTTTTTTGCTAGGTTTCTGTTCAGTATTATGATGTCGAGGCAATAAAATCACGCAGCTTTGACGATAGATTTTTATTTCAACACAATGAAATTTTTCTTCAAAGTTGTCTTCTCCAGCGTCAAAGCGAACCTGTAACAAAGCTCATACCGAGAGTTTGAAATTTGGCACAATCTGAGAAGAAGGTAAAAAAAAGTACATCATATCGCATCTCGGCCGTAAAGGCGACGAGAGAAATGTTTATTCGAAGAAAACCCAAGAAAAATGAGACACGCTTGTATAGTATATATTCTTATCAATAAGTATCAATTCTTATCGAAATTAGAAGAGGTTGACCTGGGGAAAATGTCGAAACGAATTCACTCGTAGTAATGTATAAAAATTTGACCGAAATTAATAAAAGTATATGCGATTCTGGGTAGGAGTCGAATTTTAGAAATTAAATTGATCTTATCACTACGAAGGAGACATTCGACGAGTTAGTAAAAGAAAATTGAAAAGAAATTTCACGTTTCCATATCCTCATCTTCTTCTTCCTCTTCGTCCATTCTGCCTCCTGCTCCGTTAGCTGAAAGCAGAAATTTGGAAAGGTTTTGAGAAGATGATTTAGGGGAGTCTATTTTGTTGTTGGCCTGTAATTCAGCGGCTAATCCTGAGCGGGAGAATAGAGAACCTCTAAAATATTAGAGGATATAATTAGACACTTAAGGCGTCTAGTTGTTGTGCTGTTATCTATCGTGATAATCTTCTTCTTCTTCATTCTCTTGGAACATAAGGAAATCGTAACTTAGAAACCATCAACATAAGTCATGTGAGGTTATTGCATCATTAGGATTTGCGACAAAGCCAACAAAACTTTTCCACCTGTGTTTTGAAGCTGGACAGCCAATCAGAGAGAAGAATGAACTATCCACAGTTCGACCGACTCTCTGATTGGCTGTAGAGCTTTGAAGCTCTCGCTTCACAGATGCGTAAATCGATCTATTGAATTCTACTTTCATACCTGGTTTATCCTTAATATTGAACTTCCCGCTCTGCAACATCCGATTGAGTCTTTCGACTTCTTCAAGCGAAGAGGCCTTGGCGATAGCCTGTCGAATTCTGCCCACTTCATCTTTGCTCGGACCTGTTAAGAAAAGGAGGGAAATTAATTAAAAAAAAAAATATTAGAAGGTGGCATCAATTGGTGAAAAAAGGCACTCGAAAACTTACCGGTCTTCTTGACATCTTTCTGCAGATTGGCCCCGGGTACGAAGGTTTTACCTTTTGTGGCGATCTCTCGCTGCAACTGTCTACCTTGTTTGCTTTTAAACAATTGCATCGCCTCTTCTCTTTCCTGGCAGAAAAACAAATTATTCTTGAAAATTTCTAAAAAACTAAAATATGGGGTAAAACCCACTAAAAAAACCCAACAACTAACCTTGAGTTTTATTTTTCTGAAATCTAGCAAGCGCAAATTGGGCAGTTTGAAGGCCACGTATAGCCGGTAATGGGGTTTGGTGATAACGGGGCATTCCAACAGTGACAAGGTTTTCAAGTTTGTCAGCGAGACCAGAGGATCCAAATCGGACAGTTCCTGAATGTTGTTGCCGGTGAGGATGAGGGATTCCAAATTTGGAATACTCGTCCCCAGATTGTCGGCGATGCGCCTGTAACAGCGGAAGATATGGATGTGTTTGTATAAGATGAAAAAATTGTTTCGACAATTTCTCGCATATTATTTCAAGTGCCAAACAAATTAGCATTATGTGTTGTCCAAGCCCCAGCTGAATTCCTGAATGGGAGGAACAAACTGAAAATTACTTACACTATTCTATTATTGTTAAGTAGGAGACATTTGAGCCGGCGGAGCAGCGGAAAACCGTCCAGTTTTCGGATGTCGTTTTCCGAGAAGTCGATCGTGTCGAACTGGTCGAGGGTCGCTCCTAGATTTTCGATTACCGGGATTTTGTAACCTGAATACGACAGATAATGGTGAGATTATGGAAAAAGTTATCCGAGTACTTACCTACTAAGGTAAAGAAAAATCAGCAAATTTAACAAACCTCTCAGATCGAGTTCGCGATCTTTGACTGGATTGATGTACTGGAACGCCTGTGTGATCAGCTCTGGGGTGAGTTTTACCATTTTGAGTCCTTTTAGGCGGTGGTGTTTGGAAGAATCGAGTTAACTACTTTTGTAGCAGAGGATTGCAATTCATAACTGCAGTAAAAATGCTAAAATAATTGAAAAATAAAGAAAATAACTAAATGTAGACGCATGGGCCGTTCAACAACGTAAGGTACGGATACGGAGCGCGTCTTCTTCTCCTTCGCATATTCGCATTGGAAACAACAGCAAAAAGGGACGCAGTGTTGTTCAATTTTCAACGAAGGAGCCAAATGGAAAAGACCGGCAGTTAGAACTGAAAATTGAAAAAAAGGAAAGAAAAACTACATAAACAAGAACAAAAAAAATTTGAGTCTGTCGCTCAATAATTGATTTTTATCAACAACTATTGTTGAGTCTTTTCCCTTAAGTGCTTATGAATTTGATTTGTGTCTTTAATGAAGACTTGTCTGGACAGTTAGAACAACAACAAAACAACATTGTACTTTCCTTCTCTTTCAACTCCCCTGGTGGGCATAGATTCTCAGTGTGATGTTGATCTTTGTTGAGTCTTCTTGAGTGTAAACAAGTGCGTTGACTGTAATGAATTAATGGATTCTTTCTTTAATAATTCGTTACTTTTGATTGCCCTCTAATTGTTTCTGAAAACAATTCCATCAATTTAACTATGTTATCGCATCGATGCGTTCGAATCACCTGAAACTTCTGCTGTCCACAAGTTTACTAGCTCTTGTTCTCATAGTTTATTATTCGTTGAAAAATGACTCGCCAGCACCGCAGAGTTCTAGCTTTGTGTCGCACCGAAAAAACAGTAAGATCCCTCTCTTTCTAGTCGATCGTGTTTCGATAGAATAATGTGAAATTATGTATGAATTAGGACGGTTTCTCCTGTCTGGTAATCCGTATTTGAGAACTGCGTGGGCGCTTGGTCGTCATCAGCGTCGTGTCGTAGCCCTAGGGCAGTAATTAAATCGAAGATTCGACCACACTCTTCTAACTGTTTTAATGATCCCCTCGGGCAGTGCCGGTTTGGGTTTCCACGTTCAAACTTACGATCGGATGAGGTGGCTGCTTCGGAGCTTCTCGTCATACTTGCTTAATGACATAGCCCTGAAATTGCCTGCTGGTCAAAATCCTGGGAGCCTATTCCGTGAGGGATAAGAGTGGTTTCGATATCGACTACGTATCCCCGTATTATGTCTTCTCTCTTTCTAGTGTATCGACACGGCATAGCCAGTGTCGAAATCGAGAAATCTCCATGGAGACGCGTGATCATTTACCCAAGAAAGGTGTTGAAAGGCGTTATCAGTACTATCGCCTGAGTATTAAGTTGTGGCATCGTGTCAAATTTTTTCTCGTTTGCCAACTTGTTGGCCCAAAAAGAATTTTCCTCCAGCTCGCTTCAAGTCACCATGGAATCATCAAATTACCCACAGAAGTGGGCTGAACTTGACTCATTGCTATGGCAATACTATGCCTATAGGATTACCCCCTACGTCAATTTTCCATCAATACAATATCGATTGCATCTGGATCACATAGCGATTCGACTCAAATCCTTATACAGAATAAGCATCGCTCAAGAATGGTTCGAGTTTTTCAATAGAATTTTGTCAATACAGGTAGCGAGGAATACAACGTCTGGTGCATCTTCACCCGGTTGAAGGAAAGCGGCTCGCACAGCATGCGCGGCAAATTTCAGAACATGCTCGTTTCGCTGCTTCGCAATACCGACACAGTCATATCGCTCAATGTAGTCACGGACGTTAAAAGTCGCTACACTGCCAGGGACGTCGTGGAAAACGCTAGGACTATCACTGGAAAATACCTAAATGTAGGTTTGGAAAAATGTCTTTGTTCATCTTCTGGTGCTTACGGCTCAACCCGCAACCACCGACTTGTCAAGAAAGATTCGATGGTCTAATATTTTAGGCTGGCGGCTTGAGCCATCGGTGGGCGTGGCCAGCTGTAGTAATCGTGTCTCTGATTGGCTGAGTGTTGCACGTTCCTCCACAACGGCCTCCACTATAGGGCGGCTTCGCAGGCCTGATGATCGGCTGTTGAGGGTTGAGCCGTTCGTGTGTTTCCCACTCAAGCAGAGGATATATCATTACTTTATTGACGATTTTTAAAAATAAGCCATTCTTCGCTTCTTCAAAAACATTTTCCAGGCTGCATATCACGACGTGCACGACATAGCAAACAAAATCGAACATGTTATTGACATAATGAAGAAACACTTCAGCTCACAGCCGGGCGCTTACTATAGTTCATCATTGTTCTTCATATCGATCGGCCTGCACAAAGTGACGTTACAAAAACGTGTTGTCATGCTGGACATCGATACTTTTATCAAAGGAGATGTTGCCGAACTCTTCAATGAATTCGACAAGTGAGTCAATTATTGCCTAAATTGGACTTGTGTCATCTATGCCCTATTTTCCAGTTGATCCGCAAATTGATGTTTCATTGGTGTAGTTTTATGTTCTTAATACTTAATCAATGTTCTTAAATACTTTCGATCTGCGGCAAATAATTTTTTGCAGGTTTTTTATTTTTTGGAATCAAATACTTTGATTTTCAATTACAGATTTGAAACCGATGCTGTTTTGGGTGCTGCTCCAGAGTTGACCCCCGTCTATCATCACATTCTGTACACATACAGAAACTCGCACAAAGACACAAAAATGGGATCTCCTTTTAGCGAAGGTTTGTTTGGTCGAATGAAAAAAAAAACAAAAACATTTTTTTAATCATATCTTTTGCACATAATTACTACTAGTAACTATAGTAGATCGTACATGAACGAAAACTTTCTTCGTACAGGTGGTTTCCCAGGCGTAAACTCAGGTGTTCTACTCCTAGATTTGGAGAAAATGCGAAGATCGGTCATTTACCAAGGTCTTCTTATCCCCGGTGAAATTGATAAACTCGCCCAAGAATTCACGTTCCAGGTAAACAGAGTTATAAATAATTTGAATTAAGATTACGATTATATTCATAGGGCCTTCAGCTATGATTGCCCATAGCCTTATGATGCAGGTTATCCCTGGTACTCAGGGTTTCAGGAAATAATCAAAATTAAAAACTTTAATTTCCTTTATTTTCCTTGTGACCACACTTTATGCGCACAATTAAACCATCATTTACATTTTTTAATATGGTATTAACAACTCTATTTTCCAGGGGCATTTGGGGGATCAAGATTTTTACACGTTGGCAGCCCTGAAATACCCGTACCTGTTGCACCTGCTAGACTGCGGCTGGAACCGACAGCTGTGCACCTGGTGGCGGGACCACGGCTATCAGGAGAATTTCCACAAATTCGCCACCTGTCCGTCGAAGACGAAAATTTACCACGGTAACTGCAATAGTCACATTCCAGATACGTGATGACGATTAGAGTGACTTTATTTACGGATTTACAGACAGGGTTGCCACTTTAGGGAAATTGCTGCAATGCAACCGAGGAGAAATAATGTTACAATCTTAGAGAACTATTTTGTATCGACTTACCTTCCGACAGCCTGGTTACCTCCTCATACCCCTCCAGCAATTCTCGTGTAACGGGGCGTATTTAGGGGCTTGATTCTTAACCTTACCCGTTTACGTTCGTCACTTTATTTGGTGAAACACACAAGAGTGGCCTTAGACCTTACAGAAATAGAAGAGAGAAGCGGACGTGGGTTAAATGTACTTCCGTCTCCGTCGCGATGGCCTCAACTCTGAGTTAGCTAGGCACCGATGTCGACGGCTTCCTTTTTTGGCGTATGGACGATTTTCTCTCACCCACCCCCCAAACTTGTCACCACAGTCGCTGCTTGCAAAGATCAGCTGACAGCAACGATCGAATGTTGTCATGCCGGGTTGTACTGGTGGGAAGAAAGTCTCAGGTTGATGTTGATGGTGGTGGGTTGGGGTGAGTTGTGTTAAAGGATCTCCTGAAGGGTGCATGAAATGCCTCTCGAGCATTAGTAGAGAAATTTTTTCACATCCCAACGCTCAGGCTATAGTCACTGACGCTTAAAGAAGCGTTTGTGAAGGGTTTCCATAAAAATTTAATCGTTCATCATTGGTGGCTGAGAATACTTGACTACAAATCTCCCAGTCCCCACATCAGAATCATCCTACGTTTTTATCCGTTTTAAATCTGATGGCCGTTTAAAATCCCACATTTGCACACAATCTGGCAACCCTGACTCTGGAGTAGCGAATGTTCCTATGACAAGTACTTGATGGCAAAAAACAAAATTTGTTCTTAATTACCGATTATTGTCAAAATTAACTTCCTCCGATTATTCCGTGGGCGATTTCATCGAATCATTCCTCCAACGATCCCAGTGCCTCCACACTCCTTGGCGCTTGCTTTTTCAGTGCAAAGTTCGTCAAAAATTTAGACATTTTTTGTGCAATCGTTAAGATGAATAATTCATTCAATTATTCAATTATTGTTTGATAAAGCGAGACTCGTTTCAATAGGATGCTATATCGCATTGATGCGAAATATTCGGTCCTTAGTTCAATTATTATAGAGTAGAATGTTTTAATTTGGTGGAGATATTTTTATTCATAAGCAATACTGTACCTAATCGTGCAATTCGCATGACTCGGCCACGTTACCCGACCACTTGCCGTAGTTCTTAATTACCGATCTGTTTGAAAAAACTGGTGAGTATCATGTACTCCGTGCAATTCTATATGAAAATTTTATTTTACACGAGAAATCCCAACGAATTCATTTTTTATCAATAATGTGTAGAAAATCTCAATTTTATTCTCAGTTTTCTCTTCGTATTTTAGCGTAAGCCCCCAAAAATCTATTGGATTGCCTGTATTTCATCGTACATTCCACAGAGAATATATTTGAGCATTTAGGTAGTACATTATTTTTGTAACGAACTGTAGTATACGAAACAGCTATTCCATAATGCTATTCCAAAATTTATGAATATAAATTATTTTGACTTAAGCTTTTACTGTGTGATCTATTTCAGAAATCTTCTCCCCTATCATAAAGTGTGATAGTACCTATTGGTCCTTATTGGGAGAATACTCTAAAATTTCACTCACCATAGGGCAAAACGGGAAAATAAATATTTAATCTTCTTTTTAATCCACTGACGGGAATGTATTCGTCCATTAATATTCCACTACTTGCGGTTATAGTAAAAAAATTCCGAAATTCATTCATCACTGTTTTTTTCTAGTTTAAGCAAACCAAAATGGTAGGCAATGGCATAATCATCTAAATTCCTTACACTGACAATTTCTGGGTTGTAATGTTCGACGATAGCAATTGGAAAAAATTTCACGACATAATTATTTACAATTCGCTAAATTATATTTACACGAAAGTCGGAAATAAATTATAATTTAATACAAAACCGAACGAAACTTGGCACAAAACATATTAAGGATATCGGTGGATAGTGTGTCATGGCGTATCCTTGAAATAAACGATCACAAAATGGAATGTAAAAAAGTAGGCAAACTAAAATTCTTTCATGGCAAATAAAACTACGTACACAGGTCGTAATTTAAATTGCGTAATTCAGTTTAAATTACAATTTAATTATAATATTTACACGGAATTGCAGTCTTGTATTATATAGATTCTAAAGTACAGCAGGACATGGCATCACATTTACACATAAAACGGAGGGGGGGGGGTTAAGGGGAGGGCTCAAAAAAGTTTGAGTTTTTGCAAAATTCGATGTCCGAAAATGTGGAATCTAACCTCTCACTTTTGAAACTTCTTCTCAATTGTAACCCCGAAACGCGTTTTCAATGCGCCTGTAGTGTGCGCTTTCAGAATTCGTTTGATTTTCCCTTTCCAATTCAGCTCGATTGTTGCAAAAGCTCTAACATTTCCATGTATTTTTTTTTGTCGATTTTTACGTTCATGACAATCACAAAAGCGTATTGAATGGTTTTCAACAAATCCATCTACGACCGTTTTAAGAAAGAAGCCTCAATACGGCATGCTCTTACGGACTGACAATTACGAATATCCGTATCAAGGCCGGCTTAATCTAGATTGATCTCAATATTTGAGAAATAATTTAAAGCGACTAAAACGTCGCTGCATGGATAGAAACGACAAGGATGACAAAAATCTCCAATCGGCCAAATTGAGATTCGGGACGATGTAAAATTATCGTGACTTTACATTTCGAGTTATGTACAAAAATCTTTACAAAAATTCAAGTCTAAAACTAAATGGGGGCGGGGGGGGGGCAGGTATTTTGAAGGTTCATCGAGTAAGGGTACTGAAGCACTAGAATTTCTGCGAATGTTCAAAGTTCATTGACCAATATCTAGAAGTTATTGCGGGCGCAGCTAACCTCAAATTGTAACACACCGTCAAAACAGTAATAAATAGCCGAATAGTAACCTTCAAAATTTGTAGGGTGATTACAAGAGGATGCTAGAAACGGATAATGAGCGAATCGAAAAATAACTTCGAATCGAGCCAAAGCCTATAAAGTGGCAGTTACTACAGCAACAGTTACCATTTGAAACAACAGCTGCAATGGTAACTGCTAAGGTCGCAACAGAAATCATAGCAAATGGGTAGAAGCGTGTAAAACAATCCTGAGCAATATTGTTACGATGGGAACAATTTTACGGTTGGCTAAGCTATCGCTAACATAATACATTTTCACTACTGCCCCCTGACATAAAACACGTTCGTTTTAGAGCTTTAATGGTCGGTTTCACAATTGTACCTCCGGACATGAGTCGAATTCGTTTCTGAACCGCCTCAAAGGCGCCATGTAAAAACTACAAAGTGAGCGTGGGGGATCCAGCGGCCCACTAAATGCAATTGGGAAACCGGCCCTTTATCTCGACAAATATTATTTGCAATAAATCAGTCAACATTTGGGTGAGGGTAATACGAGGGTGGGAAGACAATGCACTGCATAGTATACAGTGAAGGATACACGTCACTCGCCTAGGAATAAATTCGAATCGGGTTGTAATTGTTTCATTTGCTGCTAAACAACAATTATTGTTGCTGGGGAAATGAAAGAGTGTATTTGTTTGATAACCGTATTGACCAAGCTGCAATCGTTGCGTATGAATGGTCCAGTAAAACCAGAGTTGAAACAGTTCCAGAATTATTCCAGTAGTCCGTGGTTTCAGTGTAACAACCAACCGTAGCCGCTGGAACCGCTTCAGGGTACTTTCACTTTCAATCAGTTTCAATGTTTCATATCAGTTGGAGAGACCATAGTTGTCACATTTGGGACGGTCTTAGCTTAGCTCCAGTTGGAATGATTCCAGATGTTCATCCTAAAGAGCCATTTGGTACCATTCTAGAAGTTATAAACAGAACAGTTCCAGCGCGGCAGCAGTTCCATATTTAGGATGGTTTCGATGTAATTCAAGTTGGAACGATTCCAGCCGTCACACTTGGAGCGATTTGTGGTAATGTTGCTGATGTGTGACAACAGGAAATGTAGCGATTTTCATCCTAAGAAGAGATTTTTGGAACAGTTTGGTAGCAGAGCGAGCACAATGTTCAATCATTGCCACAGCTCCAGGATCACGGTAGTACGAACAGTTCCAGCTGTTGCTGAGACCTGGCTGGAACAGTTCCAACTAGCGTGATCCTGGAACAGCAACAGGTTTTAGATGGACTTTGGGAACGGGAGGTGGCATAATTATGGGCAAGAGTTCGGTGAGATATTTTTCATCAGAGACTTGCCTCACTGAGTGCCTAGGCGAGTAACGTGGGAATGCGATAAGCGCAACGTAAAGGTTGGAGACCATTGGAAATGACATCTTCAAATGTGGCTAGACTACGCATGCTTTACCCAACATGGGGTATAATGTTACCTACTCTTTAGGCCCATTTCAAGTACCTATTCCATTCAACATGTTTGCCAGCAAAATACTCGTAAAAGTCGTCTTCCTCGATCTGGCATAAAATCAAAACAAGCTATGGAAGGTAACATGTCAAAATCATCAAAACACACCACCAGTCATCAGGATTAGTGAAAACTGGTCGAACCACAACAAGATATCAACTCAAGATTATTCCATATCTGATTTTGCCCGGAACCATGTTGAACAAGATGCTGATAAGGGCTCTAGATGGGATACAAGCGCAAAATATGATCCATCGTGAAACACATGTCACACTTTCAGATTCAATCTCCAGATGGCTCCAGTGGAAGATGCTTAGGTAATTTCAGAATGAGCAATTCCAGAAGTTGGTTTTAAAATGGTGAATACTCGCTCGTATTTTCACAAGACGGTGTCCCACCATCTTACCCTCAGACGTGAGTTTCACTCGTAGCCTTCCTGCAAGCAGACAAATTCGATCCATCGTCAAACATTCGATCCACCCTATGAATACAACCAGAAGACGGGAAGCAAAAGCTTTGATTTGGTTAGGGAAAAGCGTCCAAAATGGACCATATCGCAACAAATGCAGTTGACTGAAGCGTAATAATATAAGCAGTGCTGAAGATATTGTACTAAATCCGTGCGTGGGTTCCAGGCTGTCATATATTTCATACCTCGTACTCCCTTGATGGCAGGAAACAATCGATCATTTGTTAGAAGACATTGCAAAACTAATACTGCATTCTCTGGCTCCAAAAAATCGAGATATGTTAAACATGACACTCACTCATTCTCCGAGATATCGGGGTACATCATGTATTCGTGATGGTGCATCGCCAGAGGCGATGGAGAGTTGGCGACACCGTTCGTTGGCGTCATGTTGCCTGTAGTGGGGCCGTACATGGGTGGCACCTGAGGTCCGTACGTTCGTCCGATACCAGGCCCGACTAAAGTGTGATCTTCTTCGGCTGAGAAAGTTCAAAAGAGTTGTTACTTCAAGTTCAAAGTTCCTTGTTACCTCCCTATGATTACCAAGAGCAACATCATGAGAGCTGCTCACCTGTGTACGGAAAGAGGTACTTGTCGCCCAGGCTGGCCTTGTCCTCCTGATCCGAATAAACGTTGCTGATTTTGGTCGGATCAGTGGTGACCGTTGCCATTCTGACTCCATACAGACAGCCGCCACCCAATTCGTTATCCGATATCGTGGAAGACGTCCACCGATGTGGTAAGTCGCCATCTGGATTGACATCGAATGATCATGAAGAATCGGAAAACGTTTCATAGAAGTCATAGAAGTTCATAGAAAAGACCCACAATTCGGGAATGCGCTTGCAGCACAAAATAGTTACCATTGTGGCGTGCTGTGGCGTAGACTGCTTTGAACAGCTCAGAATCAATGTTGAGTTGAGGTGGGTATGTGATACCTCCGCTGCTTTGTGCCCACCTTGTTGTCGGTGGTAGCCCGTTGGCGGTGCCTAACAAAAAATTGAGTTACCTGCTATGCATTCATCAAACACGATTGGGTACTTGTTAAATTGTAAGTTTGCCGAATCAAACTCACCATTGGCCACCGTGGTTGCTCCGCTATTGAGAGTGGACGTTCTTCGACTAGACGCTTCCTCATCGCTCGAATGCGACGATGCTAACTCTAAACTCCTTTCAGAGCCCTGAAAATGATTCAATACGCGACTCTAAACTGGGCAGTTCTAACGTGAAGCAACGTTCATGAACCACAACTATTTACAAACCTCGCTTTCTGAATCTGACGTGTGAGCTCCTCGCCGCTCACGTGCTGTAGGCTCGTAATTGGATGTACTCGTAGAAGTATTGCGCAGCTGGGTGTCGCTCCGGCTGAAATAATCGAAGAATCGATAAATGCACTACATAACTCCTTGAAAGGAAAAGAGTCTCGGAAGCTCAATCAATGGGTCAAGGGGGACAAACCTGTAAGGGCTGCTTGAGGTTTTTGTTGTGGAACGAGATGTCGTCGACGAGTTGGATATTCCAAGATGGCGCCGGGCCGTTTCAGCAGCACCAGCTCCGGCTGGACTAGAAACTATGTTCCCTCCGGCAGCTGCTCTGTACGCAAGCGAGGAGCGCTGGAATAAACAAATTCCAAGTTCAGCATGTTTTCAGGGCTATTCACAAAACTTTTTCAATTTCAAACGTTCAAGTTTGAAAATGTAGATATTTTCGAGTTGAGCATACTCACTGGTGGAGGAGAACTGCTCGGGCGCTCTGAAGGTGGCGCTGGGGGCGCCTTACGTCCTGCCATCCGTAGTACGAGTCTACGCAGAGCGGCAGACGTGGCAGCTGTCGAGACGAGTAGCGCGCCGGCGTGAGCCGGTACAACTAGAGCCAGGCCTAGAGTAGCGATGGGCGAATGGGCCGAAGCGTTGACCAGCGCTGACAACCATGAGCCGACCAAAAGCGGTAAACAGCCCACGTCCACCCACAGCATGGTCCTGCAACACGATCAAGTCAAGATTATGACCACATTGAAGTAATTGAATGTTAGAAGCAAAATTTTTAGTGAAAAACTACCATCATACCTCAAGTTGCCATAGGCGACAATACTGTTATTGATTGTGAAGGCAGCCTTCAGCGACATGAAAAGGACGATCAATTTCGCAGCCACAATCACAACTCCGGGGCCAATCATTGCCCAAATCACTGATTCGTGGATGGAAATCCAACAGCTGGAATAAATGTGTTAGCTGTTAGAGATAGGGTCACAACAAATTGGGTTTTTGAAATTCTAATTCGTAAATACTTACAAGTAGTAATTGCCATATTGATGGCTCCGCAGGGCTGCTGAAAGACCGACGACAACTCCGGAAAGTCCGTAACCGCAAACGTATTGTGTTGCCATTGGGTCGCGGTTGGCGTCCCGCAGGCGCGTCAAAAGGTGATAGAGATGGAGCGAGTAGATGAAGGACCACATGAGGGCGCAGAGCCACACGTAGTGCAGGGTCATGGCTACCAATTTGCACCATACCTGGTCAAGAAGAAAGTCAGAGGTATCGTGGAAACCGAATATTTCCAAACAGGCACCAAAAGTAATGAATGCAAAGCCTTCAATCCTAATATGCCTTTTCCATGCAATGTCCACAAACTTGGCGCATATGGCAGAAAGTAATTCAATCACTAACCAGCGTTGTCGTGAGATTGACTTTGAGGGCCACCAAGTACAGGATTGTAGCGATCAAGAGGCATATGGCAAAATTGGCTTGAATGGTTGCATGGTTCGCTTTGCCGACACTTGAAGTCAGCTCGATAATGAGCACGGTCGTTGCCAGGCACCATACAGCTACGCATAGTCCAACCCATGTGTAGACTTCCTCAGCTTCCGTTGGTTCTCTGATGTACTGCAACAGTAAGTTGGGCTTCTGGTAATTGGGAGTCTTTCCTCGAGAGCCAAGACGACTTCACACAAATAACCAATATGTCCAACCAATAATGTCCTTAATGAAAGACTGTAGGCCAAACGCTTTACTTACGTGTTCGGCTACGAGATCTACGACGATCGCATGAGTTGACAGAGTGGTGCAAGTGCAGTTCACCAGAACGACAGGAGCCTTCCACCAATCACCAGTCGGCAGCTCGGTGAGGCAGCCCGCTCGCGTCCACTCGCCAAAACTGTCATGATGGAATGATTACGTGAGGACGGGTATCGGAATTTGAAAAGGACAACCATAACATGGTGCTAGGCTTGATTGCTAGTAATGCGGACAGCTTACCCTCGGACGTGAGTCCATCTGACGCATTGAGGGTTGTTACGCGGCGATTTGACTGCCTGGTTAAGCCAAAGCTGCAGGCGAACCGGCAGTTTCAAACCCGAACTGATTACTGCTCCATCTGGAAAAATTCAAACCACAAGTATCAAATAATCGTTCATTTCAAGTGCTTTCACGCTTTGAAGTTGAGTATTTCGGGTCAATTTTACCTTTGTTCGTCGCTACCACTGTGACGACGGTGGATCCAATTTGTACAGCAACTCCCCAACGCGCCATCACTGTATGGTCGAACTTGTTTGCCATGAACGTGTTGCCTTCCCGGTACATAGCGTACGAGATTGTGGCCGAATTCGAAGCTGGGCTGCCTCGCAATCCTTTGGCATTCACTTCGCCTGAATAATCAAGATATTTCGGTACAATCAACAAATTCTGTAGAATGCTCGACCTTCTTAAAAACTGACCAAAGCCTTGACTATCTCTCCCGAACAAACAAGGGCAGCCTTCCAAAAGAAACAGAATTTCCTATGAGAACGATCTAGAAGACACAGAAGTGCTGATGAGGAGCATCTATTGATCAACTATCAAGGAAAAGATTTCATTGATAATATGTATACCTTGAACAACATTCCTGATACCAAGCAATTCCAACGGTATGAGTATACGGGAGAATTCGTCGAATTTGACTTTGGCTTTGAGGTAATTGTTGTACTTGGGGAAGACGACCATCGGCGAAGAAGTGGAGTTGACCATGTGACGTGATATGAGGCTGGCCACCTGCGAGTTATCAAAAAACTGAAATAGTTTAGGAAAACCATAGGAAGATAGGCGAAGAAAAGAAAATCGGCGAAACCGTACCTGTATTGGCGGTAAAAGGATGTTGGAAGTATCGGGAAGTATGACGGTTTCCTTGAAATTATTTCTAGCCGTTTGAGCAGCAGTAGATGGTCTCATAACCTAACAAAAAAATTTCAAGTTGTAACAGGGGCTTGGAGAAAACGGGCATTGGAAAAAAGGATATGACTATACTCTACCTCGTAGCCGAAAAGACTCTCTGCGCTTACAGTGTCCAACCCCAGAACTGAAAAATCGAAAAAATTTTCACAATTTTACCTATATTTGTGAAACTAAAATTCTCTAATTGGCCAATTTTTAGGCGTCAAAATCAAATTTCATAATCGGGGTGTCAACAAAAAGCTCAATTTTGGTATCTAAATTCCAAAATATTCTAAAAATGCGTACCCATATTTTCCGACGCTGTTTCAAAAGGCGGCGTGTACGTATCGCGCATGTCTGCCGTCAATGTCGTCATGTAAAGCGTGAAGAGCGTGTGCAGATCGTGCGGAGGACGTCCCGTCAACTGTTCGACCCTGGGCCAAAACGGTATGGCTCTCGACGATAGGAGTTCCCCAACAACCCAGACGAGTTGCTGTAAATGGGAAAATTCGGCTTGTCATAAATTGAAATTCACTAAATGTTAATTTTCCAAAGTTGCTTCTGGACATTTTTGTTGAATTACGCAGAATCTTAAAAATTAGGAGTCACTACCTATGGTACTCATGGCATCAAATTGCATCAGTCGTGGCATCAAAAATACAACATTTTTAGGGCTCCGAGGGAGTGAAAAATTGTAAGTTTGAGGAAAATCCGACAAGACGGTTGGACTTGTAGACGATTTCACAAATATGTTATTTATGTGGAGTTGTACCTAGACTTTCCAGATTTTGAGCAATAAACTGATAGAAAATATCTTTTGAATTGCTTCAAGTTTTCTGTGATACCGGAAAAGGAAATTGAAAATGAAACCGCACGCCAGATTAAAATTGGGTCAAGGCCTCTTGAATAAAATAGGTTACTGGAAAATTGGGTCAGATTAGGCCTCCGTGACCTAGGAATAGAAAAATCAATATCTGACGATAAGATGAGACGCCGCGCCGGCGTCGATGAAATTAAAAACAGACCGAGTCGTCGAATGTTTATCAATCGGATTTGTAAAAGGGAGCGGTTCGCTTGCGTATTGATGAGAAATCGATAATTCGGCAAATTATTATTGATATAATAATTTGTAGGCACCCACTATCTTTTCTATCTATTTAATTAAGGAATATTCAGTGAAAATGTATTTGAATTTACCTAAAACTGTGGTGAACATGTATATGGACGAAGATGAGCTACGAAGGTAAGTGAACTCGTAAAATTGTGTTATCTATATTTGAACCCTTTAAATTTTCTTCAGCTTTAGCATTACTGAAAAACATTAGTTTCTTTTCTCTAGGATTTCTTGAAAACAATTTTTCCAGAATACTGAGAGCAAAAGACTACCAATGTATTTCATCACCCAGGGATTACAGCGGAGGAAGCGTAACAGATGCGGAATGTATGAGCGCAAGTGCTAGCAGAAATTGGATAACTGAAGCGGTAGACGCGCTCACAGGTCAATAACCAATAATAATAATTCTCAATTATCTAAATTGATGTTAATTGATTAATTGTTCCCATTATACTATGGTAATTCGCCAATCGATGGGCTATACTTGATTTTTTTAGGATATCATGGTAAATCTAGATTTGATTAGGTATCCAAGATCAGGTATATATTGGAAAAATTTGCAGGCATTTTCAGTCCAATATTTGAGTATTTTACGTTTTTTATTTGTAGAGAAAACCTCTACAAACGCAAAGGGACCGGATCGTATCCATAACGATCAATATCTTCAAGACTCTACATTTTGGAAAAGAACCAAAACTTGGATGTCCAAAAGCCTACCTCAAAAATTGAAACGACCTTCACTGTATACGAAACATGCGAACAAATTGACGAGAGGTGGAAGAATATTGGATGGTTATTTTGTAACATAAATTATTCTGCTATGTATTCGAGTATATACTGAGGCTTTTATGCCTATAATTGCTTCTAAAAACTCCAAAATTGAAAAATGTTTGTGCTATTTTCTTACTTTTCAATTGATATCGATACCAGAGAGCAAGAAGGGCGTATCTGCTTCTTTCCTAAATAGCAGATTGGCCCTTCTTGCTCTCTGGTATCGATATACTCATACATACCTTAATATTTTTACTAATAAAATGCAATTGAAGATGACGGTTGTTTCCGATTATAAGCTTCCCTTAACAACAGCTAGGAAGTTACAGAAATATGAAGAAAGCCCCATGAATCAATAATTGATTGATTGATTGATTGATCAATTATTGATATCCCCAACTATGGGTGGTTTTCTTGAGAACGTTGAAATTGGTGCGCGATTACCCAACGGCACCGGCACGGAAAATAAGCTAAAACCGCCAATCGGCTCGACCAGTATTTTTAGTTCAGTTTTCAGGTATCCCCGTTTTTGTGATCGGACGATGAATCGAGGAAATTAACTATAATTTTTGAGGAGCACTCACCTCTATGTAGCCAGCTCTTTGTACATGACTGAGCGACAGGCCGGTCAAGTTGGCCTCGTATTTGAGCAGACGAGCCACCAGTTCCGATGCGACGAGGACGTCCGCTCCGTATAACCGTCTAGATCGCATCTGAGAAGGTGTCGTCGCGTTGAGAGCCGATACGAGCGAATTGGCAGTCTCAGTAGCTACGTACGTGTTCAAAGATACATCTCCAACTTCTAGCTGGCTCAGCTGGAATTACAAGGACGTCATGAGCGAACATATTTGGTCGTAGGGCTGCTCAGGCCCTCGAACGTCCCTGAGGCTTTTCTGATTGCATATCATCAGAAACGTAAAAGACGCTCACCAGTCGTCTAAGTGGTACGAAGTCGTTCGACGTGCAGTTGAAAATGTCAGGCAAACGCCACCCTGGCAGAGATTTGTCGCAAAGGCGAGTCGCCTTGCCGACACTTCCTGTGGGGCAGTTGATGGTCGCCAGGGAACCGTAGTCGGCTCTGTCCCACCATAAGCCGGCCACATGGCTTCTTGGGCAGCCTCCGTAAACCACTAAAAGTCAAAGAACGGCGTTGAATTCGGTCGATATGGTGACATAAGATCAAAAATTTCAAGTTTCTGGTCAGGTGATGTGAAAAATTACAAAAAATATTCACCTTCACATCCGTGATGAGTGACCTGGGCGTACGCGTTTGGACATTGGTCGCACTGCAGGCCGATAACGCCTGGCTTGCAGTCGCACTGGCCGGTGTTGATGTCGCAGCGAGTTGACAAGCTTCCGGCAGCGTAGCAGGAACATGCGACGCAGCCAACTTCTTCAGAGACGAAGTAATGGTTTTCCTGCCGTGCGGATTCAAAAGGATGATGAATTGAAGGTGGAAAAAAACTATAAATTGGCATTGGAAGCCAGTTTGAAAGCTTATGATTACTTTCATAAGGGCAAGTAAAGGGATTGGTCAAAAATGCAGACTTGTCTGATTGTTTTACCTTGCATTTGCATTTCCCATTGAGGGAGTCGCAATGTGGTGAATAGCCTTTGTCCAAATCGCAATTGCAAGGGCCGCAATTCGGAGAGCCCCACCACGATGACGGGCAGGATACAGCTTTCTCGATTTCGCAATATTCGCCTGAAATGAACCAGGTATATTACGTGCATGGTCCGGAGCAATAAGAACTTGAGCATTTTGTTCTAAACAGTAAAAATAAAGCAACCTGTTTTTGAGAGTTTTTACTTAGGCTGTGAATTACCGGTGAATAGAGTGTCATTGCAGTAGCAGGCATAGCCCAATGGTGAGTCCCTTGTCATCAGGCAGGTGCCTCCGTTGTCGCAAGGATTGAACGTACAGACACTCGTGCAGTCTTCCCCAACGTAACCTGCAAGACAAAAAACGGTATGAATTATGGGAACACTTTAGAAAAATGGGTAAACAGTGCATCCTTTACTGGAGCCATCAGGCATTAAATCCCCATCCCCGTGTGGAACAAAATGTTCAGAATCTGACCAGAATCGCACGCGCAGGAACTGCTGAGCCAGGAAAGGTGACAATGACGGTGAGGAGGACAGGATTCTGGGCACCGTGCATCTTGCATGCAGCCTTCGGTGACGCTCGTAGCTGTTGTTGGGTTTTGGACCAGTTGCAACCCCTGCCAAGAGCCGAGCCTGATATCCTGGAAAAAAGCGGACATTACGCATTAGGGAATCAGGACAGATGTAGAGGCCTCCAGAGTCAAAATGGCCAGACTCGTACCTTGATGCATCCGATGAAGGGTTGGAATCCAGTCTCCATAGCGACCACTAGACGCCCGATGAACTGCTTCTGCGGATTGGTCCTTATGGCAGCGGCTGCGCTCCTAGTCCCATCCAGTGTCAGGGTGGCCGTGCCTCCGGGGGAGACTGAAGCTGTAGCACGATGCCAGACGCCATCAGACACTCGCCAGGATGTCAACAGCACGTGGTCGTTATCGATTGAGTATTTCAAAAATCCATCTTCAATCTGGAAACCAAGTAAACAGAAAATATTTCAACCTTTTTACATATTTTCCACATATTTTAAGAAAATCAATACTTAAAATATGTCAAACTTAAGTTTTAGTTCGAGTTTGAATTTCAGTTTGAATTTAAATTCGACTTCCAGTTCGAGTTTGACCATCAGATTGAGTTTGACTTCGAGTTTCAGTTCACGTTTGAACTTCAGTTTGAGTTTGACTTGGAGTTTCATTTCGAATTTGAACTTCAGTTTGAGATTGACTTCGACTTCCAGTTCGAGTTTGAACGTCAGTTTGAGGTTGACTTCGAGTTTTAGTTCGAGTTTGAACTTCAGTTTGAGTTTAACTTTGATTTTTAGTTCGATTTTGAGCTTCAGTTTGAGTTTAACTTTGAGTTTCAGTTCGAGTTTGAACTTCAGTTTGAGTTTAACTTTGAGTTTCAGTTCGAGTTTGAACTTCAGTTTGAGTTTGACTTCGACTTCCAGTTCGAGTTTGAACATCAGTTTGAGGTTGAGTTCGAGTTTTAGTTCGAGTTTGAACTTCAGTTTGAGTTTAAATTCGACTTTCACTTCAAATTTGAACTTTAGTTTGAGTTTAACTTCCAGTTTCAGTTCGATTTTAAACTTCAGTTTGAGTTTGACTTCGAGTTTTAGTTCGATTTTGAACTTCAGTTTGAGTTTAACTTCCAGTTTCAGTTCGATTTTGAACGTCAGTTTGAGTTCAACTTCGAGTTTTAGTTCGAGTTTGAACGTCATTTTGAGATCTACTTCGACTTCCAGTTCGATTTTGAACGTCAGTTTGAGTTTGACTTCGAGTTTCAGTTCGAATTTGAACTTCAGTTTGAGATTGACTTCGACTTCCAGTTCAAGTTTGAACGTCAGTTTGAGGTTGAGTTCGAGTTTTAGTTCGAGTTTGAACTTCAGTTTGAGTTTAACTTCCAGTTTCAGTTCGAGTTTGAACTTCAGTTTGAGTTTAACTTCGAGTTTTAGTTCGAGTTTGAACTTCAGTTTGAGTTTAACTTCGAGTTTCAGTTCGAGTTAGAACGTCACGTTGCAAAGTTCATGTTGTGCATGAACATTTTTTTGAAAATATTTCTTTTTTACAATAAAAACTTTTTTACATTTTTTCCACATATTTTAAGAAACATATGCATGACATATATTATATGTCACATATTTGGCATTTTGAAATAGATAAAAATCCGATCCCTACTCATGAGACTTGTCATAATTTGCCTGTCTCAAGTGGACCCAAATTGCAAGCATTTTTACCGAGAAAGTAGCCGTTGAATTCTGCCCGATGGAGATGGCCATGACGATGCAATCGGTCTGGACTGTTCTGATCGAGAAATGCGTCTCCCAGGGAAGTTGGATCGGTCGTAGCAACGGATTGAAGATGAGCTGACCTTCCCCGTTGAAGCTCCAAGATGGAGGAACACCTTTATTGAAACAAGAAATATTAACCCATCAGGTTGGTTGTAAAATCCAATGATTTCCATCTTAAAAATGCTGTCGACTCACTTTGAGAGCAATCGTGGCCTGACCATCCTTCCTCGCATTGACAAATGAACGTGCCCCAAGAATCCGAGCAGGTGCCGCCATTTCTGCACGGAGAAGACGAGCAGAAGCTGTCTCGCTCTACGCAGCCTACTTTAGTGCCATTGTTGCCCACGAATCTGAAGCAAAAAAATGAATTCCATAAAAACTTGTATCTTGATAAGGCGCTAATGAATATCTGACAAGAACAATCACTCACTTGTTCAGATCGAGAAGTTTGTGGTCGATGTGGACATCGGCGATACAGCCTACAAAGGACGTCTGAGTCAGGTGAGGATGCGCCATCCCTGGAGGAAGGCCTCCGATCTGTAGGGGTCCGGTCAAGTCGAGAAATCGATGGCAAGATTCCGTCACAAGGGCGCATCGCGACTCCAATTCTTGGACGCGGCTCGAAGCGCAAGTCATGTTTATGTGATCGCCGAACTTGACCGCCACTGTTGTGTCGCACTCATCGACAGATATCGTTGCCGTCTGTTAACAGAATGGACAACATTTTTGAGTCAGTTGATGCATTCAAGGGTTATGGACCGATTTGACTAATGTTTCGAATGAATACTGCCAATTTACCCTATTATGGTAGAAAACCGTAACAAGATGCCAAGCGCCATCGTTGAGCGGCTCTGTCGAAACGGCGTGGACTGACGTGACTTTTGAGCCGAGGGAAAAGGAAAACTCGACCGTCCAACCGTCGACGAGTTCCAAAGCGACAAAATCGTGTCTGAGATTGTAGCGGCCGTTGTAGAGGAGCAAACCATGGTTTTCAACTGTGCTGAATCTAGAAAGGGAATAATAATGGTGTACATAGAATGAGAGTTTCCATGGTTTGGTAAACCAACAAAACTGATGAGTTCAGACTTACTTCAAAGAAATATGCACACGATTTCGCTGCCTGATTGGCTGAAAGGTCAAATACGATCCTGGGTAGAATGAACGAGCGCGAGCCTCGCATGATCGCCCTGAAAGAAAAGGAAACCAAAATGATTCAATTTCATGCAACTACTGTCCTAAAATACGGATATGTGACTTTGCTGAAAATATCGCTCACCATAGTTCTGAAAGCTGCCGCCGGCAGGTGCGCATGACTCGCAAGTGTAACCTCCTGATTCAAGTGGCATACAAGTCGATCCTCTGGGGCAGGAGTCTTTGCAAGTTTGGCTCAGGTCAGTCTCGCAACGTTCCCCTGAAAATATGTACATTTTGAGAATGCAAACAATTCTGTCCACCACAAATGGATGAGCAGCGTCAACAGGAAGAGGAAGTCAGCAATCCTTCATAACAAAACGCCGACGAGGGCTTGGTGTCAGTTGACAATGTGGGTCTAGGTTACCGAAGTTTGGAAATGGATATCACAATGTGCTGTCATCTTTCATACATCGGCCTAGCAAAACCTTATTTCAACATGAATGAGGACACTCACCAGTGAATCCTGGCTTGCAAACGCAGGTGAAACCACCCTCAGCTTGTTTACAGTCACCTCCGTTCATGCAGGGATTCGAGTAGCACAAATTGACTTCCGTGTCGCACAAGTAATGCTCGGTACGGCCGATGAAACCCTTCGGACAACGGCAGGCGAACGTGGTCACAGGATAGATCGGCCTGAAGAGCATTGTGGCCGAAGCCACGAAGCCGGACGCGTTCCCGAATTTCAGGACTGTCACGCATTCCTCAAAGTTGAGGCAGGGCTCGCGAACGCAGAGGTTGTCATCGAATTGAAGGACTTGCAGCGTCGACAGCTTATTCAGCAAATTTCTATTGAGGTGGACTCGTTCCTGGAGGAGCTGGGCTGGCAGCATTTGGCCGTCAGGCTGGCGGACTGAGAAGCTGACGTTCAAAATGCGCATGTCTCCTACGTCTGGATCATCCTGGAGTAGAAACAAACGGAGTAGTCAAGTTTGCAGATCAGTTGCTGATCGAATTGAAATTGTGATTGGTATAAAGTTGATACCTGAACGCTGAAGACGTAGACGTTCTGTTTAGGGCATGGCACGATGGCGGCCACCGCTTCCACGAAGTAGCTGTACAGAGGAGATAGGAAAGCGTCGACTGTCATGTCTGTCAGGCGGACGGTCACGGAGTTTGTCAGCATGTCATCGCTGATCAATCTAACTGTCAGCTCCATCCAGGCTTTCACTTCGTTGATACCGTCTGCCCAATGGTAGATAGATCAAATTGATGAAAATTAGCTGTCAGTTTTGGGGCAACGATGTTGTCAAATATGTGGTTGTTATTTTGAGAAATACAAACCTGACACAGAAACTTCCATCAAGGCCACTTTGGGGACGTTAGTGTTCAGTTGTGGAGACAACGTCAGCTCTCCAGTGCCGTCATTCAGTGTTACCAACTGAGCATTGTTGCCCGACAGCAATCGGTACCGCAGCTGGAAGGGAACCAAAATTAACCGTAATGGAGTCATTCGGGGAGAGGGGACTAGTTAAGTTGAAATCGTTGGAAGACAAACCTTGTCAGAAACGTCTGCGTCCGTAGCCGGTATTCTCCCGATTGGCCCGGATGGAAAACATTCTCGAAAGTTATTGAATATCACCTGAAAATGGGAAATGAGTCAATTTGGAAAACTGTCCTCATAAATTGTTGGTCCAACTTGGTACATTTTACTAGTAAATAGTGTTAAGTTACCTGAAAGTCGGGCAGGACTGGGGCGTTGTCGTTGACATCGGTGACGACGACTGTCAAATGCGCGTCGGACCTGAGAGGAGCTGAAGTTGCCCTGACGACGAGATGAAATTCTTTCTTATCGCTTTCATAGTCCAATTCGATCAACGTTATCAGTTCGGCTCTGTCGGTGCCAGCTCTACGCTGCAGAGAGAAACTCGATGCGTCTTCTCCGCCTGAAGAGGAAAAGAGGAGACTAAATGTTTTTGGAGCAATGCGAGATTCAGAGGGACAAGAATCGTTATTTGAAGGAGTTTCGATATTACCGATGATTGTATATTGAACGTAAGCGTTCGCCCCGACGTCAGGATCCGATGCGTAGATTTCCCCAACAGTCGATCCGACAGGAGAGTTTTCGGGGATGAAAAGAGACAATCGGTCAGATTCGAATGTTGGCGGCGAGTCGTTGACATCTTCGACATTAACTGTGATTATTACCTGGGGAATATTAGAAGAACAAAAATTTAGTGCCTGCTGGAGACCAGATCCTGGATCAAGGAATTACATCTTGAACACCTACAGTCGAGGAGAGCGGAGGTGTTGCTCTATCCGATGCGACGGCCACCAGCTGATAGGTGGCGACACTTTCTCGATCAAGAGCTCTGTTGATGCGAACTACACCGGTGATCGGTTCCATAATGAACGTCTCTGTGTCTTCGAGGCTATAGCGAACACGACCGTTGAGGCCGATGTCAGCGTCGGAAGCCGAAACCTGGAGAAGACCGATGATAGGAAATCAGCACAAAATATTTCAAACTCAAAATGAATTTAGTAATATCGCTATTTGAAATACCTGGATAATTGAAGTGCCTATAGGCACATCCTCTGATACAGCAACTGTGTAGCCTTCTTGAGCGAATTTCGGCGGGTTGTCGTTCACGTCAGTTACAGTTATCTCGACATCAGTTGTGTCGGATAGTTGTGGAGTACCTAGGAAGTTAAAAAATTGAAATGAGCATTCCATCGAAACAGCATAGTTTAATAAAGCTTGCATTTTAGCTCTTGAAGTGCGCCTACCGTTATCCTTGGCTGTGACGCTGAGCAGATAGCCTGAGGTGGTCTCCCGGTCTAGAACAGCTGTTGTGACCACTGCCCCAGTGTCCGCGTTGATAGCAAAGTGGTCAGTTTCGGATGAGAGACTGTAGGTGATCTGTGAGGAAATGGAAAATCAAAGTTAAAAATTTGAAAAGCCTGAAGCCCGAGGTTGGGGTTTGCTGGTTGTATCTGAATAAAGCCTCATCTGCCAAGCCCTAACCGGAAATTTGGCAGCTTTATGTTATTCAATGCTATTGTACTACAGTAAAGAAGCTCGATGCCTGAGCTAATTGTTGAGATTACCGAAGACTTCATCTGAAGAACTAGAAAAGAACCCAAAAGTCAGACCCAGAGTATCCCGGTTGTAGCAAGAAAAAAAGGATTCAAAACTGTTTCGCCACTGCACTTGATGATCAGTCGATCTTACCTGAGCATTGACGCCAGTGTCGCCGTCAGACGCGGACACCACTAAAACGGTGGTTCCGATTCGAGAGTCTTCCGGCAGCGTCGCTGAATACGGAGCATTGTCGAACACAGGGGAAAACGTGTTGGCATCGGTGATGTTGACGTAGACGTTTGCAGTGTCGAACCGTCCGCCAGAGTCTGTGGCCTTTAGCTGGAAGGAGCAAAATCAAAGCGTCAGAAGCGCCAAAACCCCAATGCAGATGTACGGATTGATTTTTCCAAGCGATATCCAAAAAGTTAGATTTTGAGGAACTTACCACCAATACGAATCTTCGCTCTTGCTTGTAGTCCAAAGGCTGGGCGACTGTAATCAGTCCACGACCATTTTGAGTCGTCACTGCAAATCTCCCTCGCGTGTTACCGCTGGAGATTTCATAGTGAAGCCTGGATAAAATTTAAATCACAATTAATTCAATTATTGACTACAATCATTTTGCATGGAATTCGGTCTAGTTCACTGTCCGTACCTCGGGTTTTCATCGGGATCTGTAGCGTGAACAGCAACAACGCTGGTGCCAGGCATCGCATCTTCGGCGAGATTCGTCGCGTATTCTTTTGGACTGAATTCCGGATCGTTGTCATTGGTGTCTTGAACGACTATTGAAACTGTGGCTGTTCCAGTTTTCGCTGGAGTACCGTGATCTACGGCAAGTACCTACAAGAGCATAGGAATAGATGAATACGAATGAAGCTCATTTTCACTGAAATGTTGATGAGTGTCGCGAGGATTTTTTATACCAACCTCAAATCCTAATTTTGGCTCAGATTCGCGATCCAGCTGTTTGTTGGTGAAGAGCCATCCGCTCACCGGATCGACTGAAACTGGCAATGCCTCGGGGTTGAAATGCCCCGAGATTTTATATTCAATTTCCGAATTTTCCCCTTCGTCACCGTCGTAGGCTTGGACCTGAAAAACGAGTTGAGAATGCTGTAGAAGGAGACAATCAAATTTTAAACCTCATGTTTATCCCCCGGTTTTATGAGCACTGTTTCAATTAAGCACCCGTTTTTCAAATTGTAATCTATCTAGCTTGAGTTCAGTTTGAGTTTGAATTTCAGTTCAAGTTTCAGTTTCCTCTCGAGTCTTTTGAGATTGAGTTGGAGTTTGACTTCAGTTTGAGCTTCAACAACAGTTTGAGTTTGGCTTTGTGATTCTGATCGAGTGTCAGTTGGCATGTCAGTTTGAGCTTATGTTTTAGCTCCAGTTTGATTTCTGATTGAGTTTCAGATTTCTGATTGAGTGTCAGTTTGAGTTCAGTTTTCCCTAGAACTACTCCTCACCGCCACTTGCCCTTTACCTCATCACCGCTCGCCCTACAACTCACCCAGCCTCCATTATTCGCGCACTGCCCCTCATCGCCATTCGTCCGGCCCCTCACCTCCACTGCCTCTCTGATCATAGGTTCAGATACCTTAGGCCTAAGCACCGCCCACCATCAGCTCCGCTTATACCTACGTCGAGTCGGAAAATATACTGTATATATCCAGCAAATGCAATGTAATAATTTGAGGCTAGTTTGTCTCCAGCTCTGCACTGGCTCCAACCCGGTGAAAATGGGAGTGTAAATGGGAGCTGGACTCACCCGAACGATGGAAAATCCGACAGGGACGTTTTCAGAGACGGACTCTTGGAACAGAGATGTGTAGAAACGAGGCGCGTTATCGTTGAAATCCTTCACGTTGATGAGCACTTGAGTGGTGTTCGATTTGCCAGGGGATCCACCATCTTAAATTAACGGAGATGACTTCAATTTTCCATAGACGGCCCATATTTCACGGAAGGTTATGTACATGCTACAGTTCCTTGGAAACAACATTTTCTACGCAGGGAATTTCAATCCAATTGAAGTACCTTGAGCGCGTATGACGAGTCGGTAACTGCGTATGGCCTCGTAATCCAGCGGTTTGACTAATGTGACTTCGCCGGATTGCGAATCAATGGCGAATTGGCCTTGAGTGTTGCCACCGATGATGGCGAAGCGGAGAGCTCCATTTTGCCCGGCATCAGCATCTGTCGCCCTGGAAAAGAGATATAAAATTTGATAGAAATTTTGATCTAAAGAGTTCCATTACAAAAAACCCCAAGGATTTTGACTGCGGAGAAAAAGTTTGCCAGACAATAAAAAAAGGATAAGGAGACGTTTCAGCTATTTTTACGATTTATTTCAATTTTTTCTCACTTGATGTGCGTGATAACTGGGTTACTGAGGCTGGGAGTCTCTTCCGGCAGATTGACGGACACCGTCCTCTCGCCGAATTGGGGGTAGTTGTCATTTTCGTCCATCACGCGCACAACTAAACTGACGGTCGAAGTGAGGCGGGAATCCAACGGTTGAGCGAGATCTGAAGCCCTGGCTACGATGGTGTACACCTGCAAACGAAGATCAAATATGAAGATACGACTCTAGAGGCCTTGCTTTTTGCCAAATAAGCGAAGATGCCCTGGGCATGACCTGTCGCACTCAGGGAGAGTGTCACAAACTCGTCGCTTCAAGTCTCAATTCCTGAAGCCTCAACGCCCTGGATTGCAACAAAAGATGACTATCATGGCAAAGTACTCTGTATTTGGATACTCACTTCAGCCGTTTCTCTGTCGAGGGGTTGACGAGTCGATACAAGTCCGGTCTGCGGATCGATAGAGAACACTCCTTCACCCGTATCCAGGCCGCCAGATTCGATGTTGACCAATGAGTACTCGATCTGAAACCGAATAATCGATTTTGGTTACGTTGGGTTTTTCCCATCATGCCATGAAACATTCATGGTTGCTTCATGGAGAAGTTCAAATTCGTGTTCAGGGAATAAAAAAAAACACGAAGTAAGGCAATAAAAATACAAATTCTAACAATGGTATACTGTTAGATTTGATTGTCTGAAACGGATTCAGAGCTGTTGAAACTCAATGGCATGGTTTAGAGGGATTTCCGGCTAAAACTGGATGAAACATCCGCGGTAGGTATATTAATAGTCTTCGCGAAGAGATGCTCCAACCCTCGATAAGTGATTTGAAAGCCGTCGAAAATCTAATCGAAGATTGCTAAATGATTTTTTCTCGCCGATCCTTTCACCCGAGTGATTAATGATATCACGTCCCGCATCCACCGGCCGTTTGTCTTGGGCCGTAAAAATTCAGCACCCGGCAGAACGCCATTGGTGTTGATGAATGGGCCTGTCCCATAGAACTGGACTTCATTAATATGCCAACTCCATGGCACTGAAACGAAGCTAATTCATCCTCGTTCCCGTGTGGCCTAATTTCCATTGGGAGTTCAGACAAATTGGCTCATCCGAACAGGAGAGATAAAAATTCCGATGTAGTCAAAGGGTTAAGGTACCCTATTTTTCATTCGAAAATGTGTTTATGCTCGGGATTTGAGCGCAACCCTTCAATAAATGTGATGGAAATGTTTCAGACCGAGTGAACCATGGCGCATGGTTTCTCACAGACTAGATACTTGATTAGCCTTTGACTGAAAGGTATTTTGGGTGGGAACGTCGATGTAAGTTTTGATGAGTGTGAGGAGATTTGAGGGTCTTAGATCAAGAGCGTAGGGTTTATTGATTAATTATCGATGTAATAGCTCAAGAAGCAAATTCAATTCCTGCTTCAAGCTGTTTCTTCCCCGATTACCGAAGTTGTGCCGGGCGTGCCCTGCCGCCCTCAAGGAAATCGTCGGAACTGGAGGATGGCGGTAATACACGTCATCAGTAGACTTGGTAATGTACAAGGAAGTGTAAACATTGTTACTGGTGGGGGTGTGGTTGTTTTAGAGGTTGTTGTGGTTATTGCTGTTGTTGAGGCGGTGGTGGTTGTTGTTGGTTTGATTGATAGTAGTATTACTCAGCATTAAGTACCTGGGCGTTGATGCCGATGTCCATATCGGTGGCTCGCAACTGCGCGACTACGGACCCGACGGGGGCGCTTTCGCTCAGCGCAGCCGTCGATCCTCCAGCGGAATTGGTCGACGACTCGAAAACAGGCGGATGGTCGTTCACGTCGCCGACGTTGATTTGCAACGTCGTCGTAGCAGTGCGCGCCGGTATCGGTCCGTCATCGGACGTTGCCGTTATCCGAAAGTAATGCACGTCCATGGTTTCTCTGTAGGAATTAAACGTTTCATGACAACTGAAGGTTGTTGGTTTTGAACGCTTCTAGCGCTTCATTTTAGCGCTTTCGACCAAACGGCCATCAAAAGATAGAACAAATAGATTATGAAAACGCGTCAAAGAGATCCCAAAATTGAAAATTTAAAATCTTATTTTCATATTACTATCAAGTTAAGGATATTTCCGTTTTCAATGTCAAAATTATCGGTGAATGATTTAAAAAAAAAAATGATATTAGATCAGCCATTTAGTTGAGAACCGCATTGTGTATGGTGCATTTAATAAAATCCTCCTAATTCTTTAGGATCTATTATTACAGATTGGCCTGTTCGTAACAAATTGGAAGCTATTCAACACGAGATTACGGGTTGGGTAGTCGAATTGGATCACGAACCTGTCAAGGCGGGAGGCTGTGGTCACGATGCCGTCCGACGAGCCGATCGTGAACATGCCGGATGATCTAGAACAGGAAAAGCCGAAATAAATGTTAAATACACAGTTGTTCATCGTAATGGAGTTAATGAGAAAATAATATTATTCTGATGTAATTAACGTAGACAGCTCCAACCGATACCTATCTATTGTTGAACAGGTGCTTACCTAAGATGCAATTTAAAATTTAGGCGAGCTAATCCTTGAGGGGAATTAGCGATCAAGGAGGCACAAAATGAGGGGAAATTCCCGTGTGGGAATAATCTCGTACAGTACGGTTCTCTCGTTAGTTCATTTACTCCCTTCAACATCCGACTTCTCATTAAGACGAGGGTTACCTCCTCTTGCCGGCAGTCCCCCTCACTTTTAGTGCTAGCCATCGGCATAACTGCACGCGTGTGTTCCTGCATTAATCAATACGGGGAACTCCCCCATTGCCGGCGAGAGGCTCTCAGAAAACCGCAGCAAAGAGTGAAGTTCCCCTTTGCGTTACAACGTGTCGGATCACGTTGACGGGGGAATGGAAATGCGAAAAAAGCGAAGGAACCTCGAGTCCGCGTATAATTTTGCAATATTCTCTCCCGAGTGCCTAACGGGGCTTTCGAGTCCTCTCAAATACCGTGACTTTCAAAAATTTTGAATTTTTTGAAATTTTTTTGAAAATTTGGAATTTTTGGAACTTTCAAAAAACGTTTTTCTTTCGAGAAAAAACGTACATACACGCAGGATACACCTGAAATACACTTCGGACTCACCGAGCATCGAGCAAAGACACCATGGTGTACGAGGCCGACGCTTTGACGGCTACAGTGCACACTTCGACACCAGGCGCCTGCTCTTCAAGTACCGTCGCTATGTACAGCGGCTTGTCGAAGTTCAGTTCGCCGGCTCCTCTCAACGTCCGACGGACGCGGCCCATGTCTGGCGACAGATCGGTCTCCCTGAACCAGATCGAGATCTGAAAGGAAGCATTGCCGCTATTAGGGGGGAAAACTCAGACTGAAAGAGAGAACGGCGTGGAAAAATTTGGAAATGAAAATTCAGGTGATTCTGAGGGGATTCGCGGGGTTCTGAAATTTGACAAAAAATCGAATTTTCAAGTACCTACAATTTTCTAAAAATTTTCGGTTCCTTCTTTTCTTGTTTTTTGGTTCATTTTTCTATAGAAATGAACCTTTGTAATCGGTCAGGAAAAAAAAATTTTTAACACCCCCTGAAAATTTGTTGGTTTACGTTTCAAGGGGTGTAGAATCCAAATCTGCAATAAAAATTTTTTGTCCGTCCGCCGTCCGGGGTTTTTCAGGGGGAAGGAGTTATCGAAAAATTTTGAAATTTTTACCAAAAATCAAGTTCCGTATCTAGTTGGTCCTAACATCTCGACAGAACCCTACCTTAATTTTAAGGCCAGTAAAACAGCTGTTGAAGTGGGAAAAAATTCGTGTTTTTCTGGAAATTTGAAACATAGGCATGTGACGCATCATTTTCTATAGATTTTTCTATGCTGAATCGAATGAGACCATCGCCACGCCGGTAGCTCCAACCGTTCAGGATTTATTGCAGTTTTAGTGAGACATTTTTGAGTTTTTCAAAATTTCTACAATTCTTAATAACTCGAAAACTACTCGAGCCACAAAATTCGTTTTCCACTCGTTGGAATCCCCACAAAAACTTCTGTCCTCCCAATATCTTCAATTTAAAGAATTTGGTCGAATTACACAAATCAGCAAAACAAAAATTGGAAAAAGTTGGGAACTCGGCATCGGTTCTTAGACACAGTTGATTGATCTACTTACGACCACTAGCCTATGACACCAACAAAGTGACGCACTCACACTAGGCCAGTTGCGCTTGGCAACGTGAGAGCGAGTCAAGCTTCAACAATGGTTCTGAGGCATTCTTGACGCATTTTTAAGTTAATTATTATAAATTTTATTTAATTATAAAATAATATATAAATAATAATAATAAATAAATTTATTTAATTATTCAGATAATTTAATAATTATTATTATTCTGTTAGTTACGTAGGTAAATAAGAATAGATTAAATGATGATTTCAACAAAAATTAACGACGCGCTGCGTTGAAAAGATAGATAGGTAGGTCAAGCAAGGAGGACCAAGCAAAGAGGATGATTATTTTTTGCCGGGTTGAAAAAACGTTTTTTCAAATCCCCATCTAGAACACCAATTTATACTGAAATTCTAGAATAATAACAACTAAATTCCGTGTTTGAGGAGAACCTATATATCGTAAGAATTGTCTTTGCAATCGAAAAATGAACCCCTGTGCAAAATTTGCAGAGTTCTTCGGCTACACCAAAAACTGATGTGCACATGCCACTGATCTACTTAGCAGCGTTTTTTTTCTTTTTAACCGACCCGCTCAAGTTAATTTGGCATAGGGATTCTTTTTTTGACGAAATGACAACTTTGAGGAAGGGGCGATTTTTCGCAGGCTGTATCGTGTTAAAAGGCGTAACGATTTTTGTTTTGTCTGAGGAATTGATCGGAAAAAACAAGACGCGAATAGACTAAATTGGTTCAATAGTTTGGACAATTTTCGTCTTTCCCCTATTCGCGTCCAAACTACTGAACCGATTTCCACATTTTGAGACTTTTCTCTTTGGTCGCGATATTTATGGGGTTTCCTATCGAATTTCAGCGTTTTTAGCGATATTTCCACTATTCAAAAAACAATTTCAATTCAGTAGCACGTAAATAATCGCTTTGTATACCGATATTACTCGAGCTCCTATCCAATCAAATGAAAGCCTTGTCACCCGCTACTTCAAAGCTTTGATGGAACATCAACTCAAGCGGCGGAGACTCGAGTCAAACTTGCAAACTTTGCCGAGTGAAATGTCAAATCACCCAGGGCCAAAGGGAGGAGGTTATGATGTTGGGGGGGGGGCTATGGTCTGTCAATATCGGCTCAGGCCAACCATTCAGTTCTCTCAAAAGCGTCTCGGCTTTCATCTTTGAACGCAAAGTCAACAGAAATTGCGAATCGGACTTGTCGAAGTTTACGATAAATTTCGAATTGTCGCTGAACGTGAACTGCCTACTCGACCGTTTCGATGATCAATTTTTTTGAAAATATTTCTCGCAATTGAGAAAATATTAGGAGCGTACAAATCAGAATTTTTCCTACCTTTGTTTTTATATAGGTATTTTTCAATTTGATTATAATCTGTTAAAGAGGCCTGTAAAGTGACCCAATAACTCAAAATCGAATTTTGACGCTATATCATTTTCCTCTACTTGGGTAAATCTAAAAGGAGGTATGTAAAAAAGATCAGTAGGCAGGCGAGGTATCATTTTCCACGCTACATGACCGACGCTTGCTGAAAGCGACTCGTGACTGCGAGCGATTTCGATGTCGATACCTCATTTTACGACCGAAACTGTGGAAATGTCAGGAAAAGTTCACCGGACCGATTCCCACGCTTTGAATACCCCCATCGTCCTGGACGAGATTTACGGTATTTGCGCGGCGAAATAATTTCCTGTTGATTCACTCCTGTCTAAAAGGTCGCATTCTTCGATTCGAGGATAGGCTTTTTTTCACGTCGAGAAAATTTCGGAAGGATTTTTTTCGATTTCCACTTCGAAGAAGTTGTTTTGAACCGGAGATATGCGGAGTTTCGTGACTTAAAGTATGGTTTTTCGGAAAAAACTCCGAAAAATCGAATCTTGGAAACCGACTGAAATAGGGAAATGCGGTTGGCGGCGTTTTGTTCCATTTTTGATCCAGTTCCACCCAGATTTACGCCAAGACACCCTGTATGATGAACATAACAAAATGTTTAGAAAAAAATTTCAAACAGTTGACAATGAATTTATGACTCACTTTCAATTCGATTTCACTCGGCGAGACGATTGGTACGGAGCCGGAACAAGTGTAAAGCAGCGGTACGGATACTTGAGTCGTCAGCATCTGATCCAGACAGACGGTCTCAGGACCGACGACGAGGTCTCCCACGCGAGACTCGACGACGAACCTTGAGAAGTACAAAATTTGTAAATTTAATAACGTTCTAGAACTGAGTAATGGTACGTACGCAGATAACAAGTATTACTTCCATAACTTTCAATTTTAAACTATTTTTCATAACTTTTTTTGATATTTTATGATCCTTCAACTGAAGACTTGAAATCATTTATGCTCCATCAGGGTGACGGGTTTTATGATTTTTGAAACTTTGTTTAGATAGATGGACCGGCCCTCGAGGAATTTCAATTATTAATGACAGCAACACGAATGGAAAACCCACGATTTTTAACCATAAGGGTAAGTAAAATAATACAATTATTGTATGTATCCAGGTAAGTTGGCTGGATGCATTCGGAATACCATTTTCCCCACACAATTTGCTCACCTTGGGTCATTCGGGCCGCCATAATGAGGGGCGCAAGACGCTGAAACTGTTGCAGGAACTAGCGAGTGAAGGTGGCCGATCATTTGGGACGGCTTCAGGCAAATTTGCCTCAAAGGACCGCCGACGTTCGACCTGGGAACAGAAGAAATTTCGGTAAACCTTTTTGTCGTTTTGTACACTTTTGTTGTTTTCAAGAGGATAATGCCAAATGGTTCTGCCAACATAGTAACCGGATAAGTGACTTTTAAAAATAAATCTGAATAATAAATGACAATTATGTTACTCCAGTCAGACTTCTAGTCGGCCGTTAAATTCGGCCGAAATTGACTCATTCCACCAACTGCAATCTTGAGAGTTCAGTTGCCTTATGAAGATGGCCTCCCCCTCATCAAGCAAAGCGTTCGATTCCGTGATTAGAGCCTCCCGCATGACAATTTCAGCCGGTCCCTTCTTTTGGTCCTGATTTCCGATTCACGCGACGCGGACCGAGTCACGAAATGACAGGGAAGAAAATTACAGGAAGGACCGCGCCACAGCTCTTGGCTACCCGGCAACTCCATAAGCGAGACATTGGCTGAACAATTTTTTCACGATGCCAATAAGCGATGCAATAAGGAAAAAATTAAAAGGCGTGTATATATACACGCCTTTTAATTTACTTCATATATGAAGTACTGCGAGTAATCCTGATCCCGAATAATCAGTGCGATGGGTCTAACCGAGACCAGCATTCCAGTTCAAGAAATTCGAAAAAAGGTTGAGAATTGAGGGAGATATGGCCCCATTTTTACTTCCATATTTACAGAGTAAATGGAAGTATTGGAATCGTCCTAAAATCGAGAACTCGAATGGAGCTTCAGAAAAAACTTTTTCTTATATTCATTTACAACTCAATATGGAAGTAAAAATACGCTTCTGGTATAGCGCTCCCGAGGAGGTTCCCTGTCCCTCACAAGGAGGCTCCTTGTCCCTCCCGTGGTCGCTCCCTATCTCTCCATAGGACGCTCACTATCGCACCCTCGGACGGTCTCTATCGCTCCGTCGGACGGTTTCCATCGCTCCCAAGGACGGTCTCTATCGCTCCCAAGGACGCTCACGTGAAGGCTCCCTACCGCTCCTCAGGATTCTCCCGTGGGGCTGCCTATCGCTCCCTCGAACGCTCCCTATCGCTCCCTCGGACGCTCCCTATCGCTCCGCAGGACTCTCCCGTGGAGGCTGCCTATTGCTCCCTCGGACGCTCCCTATCGCTCCCTCGGACGCTCCCTATCGCTCCGCAGGACTCTCCCGTGGAGGCTGCCTATCGCTCCCTCGGACGCTCCCTATCGCTCCGCAGGACTCTCCCGTGGAGGCTGCCTATCGCTCCCTCGGACGCTCCCTATCGCTCCGCAGGACTCTCCTGTGGTGGCTCTATATCGCTCCCTCGGACGCTCGCTATCGCTCCCTCGGACGCTCGCTATCGCTCCCTCGGACGCTCGCTATCGCTCCCTCGGACGCTCGCTATCGCTCCCTCGGACGCTCGCTATCGCTCCCTCGGACGCTCGCTATCGCTCCCTCGGACGCTCGCTATCGCTCCCTCGGACGCTCGCTATCGCTCCCTCGGACGCTCGCTATCGCTCCCTCGGACGCTCCCTATCGCTTCCTCGGACGCTTCCAATGCTTCCATGTACTCTGTAAATATGGAAGTAAAAATTGAAAAAAAAAATTGGATTTGACGTATCAGGTTTGAGATTAAGGTTTAAAGATCCTGCATTTGTTCCGGAATACCCTACTTTCAAGAAACTGGAATATCAACAGCCTAATTTTCCACAATGTCACCTCGGCTGTGTTTGAACAACCGGAAAGAAAAAATTCCAAGTCCCTGCGGCGGACCCGAAGTTGTTTACATTTCCCCGGCTCGAAATGCGCACACATAAACCAGCCCTAACAAATGGGGAAAATATAAGGCGAACGCGAATACAGGGACACGAGTTGAGTGCAGTTTCTTCAGCGAGAGGGCGAGCCGGCCAAGAAAGGGAAACTTCCTTTATCCCCCTTTTACTACCGATATCCCCTCTTTTCCCGACCAATTTCGCTCCTAAGTAAATACGCACGAACTTTGTTCGAAAATATCGCTTTAATCTTGCGCAAGCGAAATCGCCAGTGTGAGGGTGGGAAGTTTCCATTTTCCGGTTTTTGGGATCCGACCAAACGGAACGGCGGCGTTCAATTGGCCAAAAGCCGCAGCGCAATATCAACACTTAACTGGGAAGAGAAGAAAAATAAAAGCGGGAATTGCTCTAAAGTAGCGCGAGATGAGAAATAACAGGGCGTCGGAGAAGGAAAAGCAATCCGAAGGCAAGTTGCTTAAAATATGCTATACCTAATGCGGAAAAAATAGTAATTCAACTACTTAGTACAGTATAGTTCCACAGCCAATTTGTTGAAAACATATTTTCACTTTAGTCTCGAACCACTTTTGAGGGCGGCGGGGCACGCCCGGGACAACTTCGGTTACGGGCGAAAAGCGAACGCCTGGAACGGCGGTTTACTTTATACCTACCTATTTCAGTATCCATCAGAACTCATTAAATAACAGAAATTGATGGTAAAAAATTACATACACCTAATAGCAACCTTGCGGAACACGTGGATTATATTCCGGTAGGTCATCGTATTTTGATTTTGATTTTAGGCGGGTTTTGAAATTGATCTTTGAATAGTGTGTTTTTTGACATTTTTTATCTTTGCAGCCATATTTACGTATTAAAATATGGAAGTACTGTGCGTTACCTACGTACCGCTGGTTTACAATTTAATTTTATTCAAACACGAATTGACTTAGTATACATACATACTGTGGGGTTAACGTTGGTCTGTCTTTTTGATGATGGACATACTTTACGTAATAGTATCTTTAGCTCCTGCGGGTACTGCGATGTAAGGATTTTTTTTCACGTTCGTAATTTGTAGCCTTGCAGAGGCTTGAAAGTGGCGAAGGGCGAAAAAAGTATGTAATTTCATCTTAGCGTTAAATGAAGGCATTAGGGGACAGGAGGCTTTTTGGTATTGGTGCTCGTACATGTAAATACATGGCTGAGGTCCAATGGTAGAAAAAGCGGGGGGCGACCTGTCAGCAGTTGATACCAGACACCATCGAGAAGGTATTGAGTTTCTGAAGCCGCTACCCCCCGTAATAAAGTGATAACAAAAGGATGCGTCGCTCTCACGAAGTATCGATGGTTCATTAGAAGGGTTGCCCGAAGGGTTGAAACAAAAACCCCATTCAGCACAACTCGATATCGAACTATCGACTGAGGGTCTGAAATGGCGTTTGCTAGAGACTGTTTCCAGAGGAGTTGAAGTGGCGTTGGCGTGACGTTTATTTGATAGGACAGTCCGATGAATGGAGTGGCGAGAGTTGTCGCCACAGGTCGGCAGAAGATGCAATCTAGGACATCTTGGGTAGTGATAAATACAAGATCTTAGTATTCTTATATACAAATCATGGAGGCTTTTCGATTTTCAAGGAAAACCCCCTGAAGAGGCCTAATCGGGCGAAAGCGCTTGGAAAATAAAGATAACGAGTACAACAGAGTATCACTTTCCCACCCACCCTACCTCTAGACAATGGTTAGGTATGTTTTTCAAGATTTCGTAGAGTGAAATGCCGTTTTTGACCATCAGGAGCGTTAAAATGAAATTCAGAGCTACTAACTACTGAAACGTAGAATTACCACTTGACAATGCACTGTGCTATGAGAGTTGTTTATAGTGAACAATGGAGGTCCCCCGAATGGTTATGGGCTATTGAATCCTTTCCATCGGACAAAAAAACGAAAAAATAAAACGCAAATTTTAACACAGTATAAAAACTACAACTTCAAAAATTGTACGAAAGTACCACCCACACGTCACTCGCACGTTTGTATCGGCGGAGTAACCATGAATTTTGCCTGTAAAATCCTCCTGTAGTCGAATTGATTTTGCATACATATAAAATTTCGTGTAAACGAGCTGACACCCAAGTAGGACCGACGAGCTTAGCCTATCCTTTGTTCCATCAGGCTCGACTTTCCTCGCTGATTAGAAACACCGCGTCTTGCCCCAGACAAAAGGAAACTTCTCAATGTGGAAGTAGATTGCGAGTTATCTCCTCTCACTTCATCGTCTTCATTAGAAAAGTTTGAAGTCAGCAGACGAGTGAACAAGTGTGAAGGTAGATGGAAACGGTTGTGCCTTAACACCTTTACATCGTAAACTAACGGATTTCCACAACACCGGAGTGAAATTAGCATGAATGATGATGGAGCAAGTTCGACTAATGGATTATTAGGAGGAATCTCTGTTCTCAACATAGTGCAACATGCCTAGCGAGAAATTATGGTAAAATAATGGTGAATTCCAGAAATCGTCGACAGTTTAGTTTGAATATTCTTCCGAGCTTTTCGAGGATCTGCGAAGGTTTACGAATTGGATAATTCGGTTCTGAGCAACGGAACCTAAGACGGATTCCTGTTGGCTAAGTTGGCCTCCGGGCAATGAAATGATAGTGCTATCGACCTCTCTCCTCCATCTAACGACTGGCGTCCAGGTCGAGGCGCGGACTTGGGCCACGATCACACGTACGGAGTTGACGAAAAGAGCCGAAAATACCAAATTGCAGGGGATAACTCAAAAAAGGTAGTTTTCCTCAGGTACACCAATTATTGGTCGGTTTCTGGAGGTGAACAAGGGAGGTATATATAATAAGTATAAAAATTAATATCAAGTGTATTAAATTATAACAAACCAATAAAAACAACAAAAAATGACACAGAATAGGTAGGAACCAAACCAAAATAATTATTCGAGTGGTAAACTGATTAGAGATTGATGTGACATAATAAGATCAGGCATGTAACATCCATGGTTGAAAATCATGGAAAGAGCGTTTGGATTCAAATTGACACTTATCTTAACCCACCTATAGATTATGCCGTTTCCAATAATTAATTCAGAAAAAAACCTACACTACAAAAACAAATTAATCTTATGCTTCAAGAGGACCGAGTTGTTCTGGGAGTTTTTGATGGTGCTGAATCTAATCCATGGTCCGTTCTGCCCCTAAACGCCCAATACCTGTATGTTCAACAAAACTGAAGTTGATTTCCAACAATCAGGTGCTCTTCTTACAGGAGTGCGCAGGTGCTCTTCCTTATTCAAAGGTTGATGGTTCTAAAATGCTTCCTTCATCGATTTTTTCATCAATTTTGAAGATTTTTGGTCACTATCCAGACTATTATGCAAAATCAACAATACTTATCCAAGCCAAAAAAATCCCTTATGCTAGGTGTATAATATACATATTATACATAATATAGATATTATCTGCATCGAATGCAATCAAACGCACCTCGTTAGCTAAAATAACCGATTTTCGGCGACTGCTTAACATTTTAAACCAAATTGGGAAAAACTCGAAAATTTTCGTCTTTCATCAAAAAGTGCTATTAGGACCGAATTTAATTAGCTTGAGAATTTCGAATGACTCGCTCACTCACTCATCAAAGCATGCTTAAGACACAAGTTCATCGGATTCCCCTTAAAAATGGCACATTTTGGGGGAAACCCCAAAAGAAAATAAATGTTGGGTGTCAAATGACGTCCATCCTCTCCAAGATGACAGCCAAATATTTCAATCTGACAATCAAACAGAATGAAGTCATTGTGAAGAGCGAATGTGTATTCTGGGCTTACAGCTTGCAGTGAGCCGGACTGGCAAGTCCCACTCCGCCGCCCCTTTCCCCACTGTCTCCTTCAATCTCATTCGACTCTCTTAGTCGTTAGATCTGAGGACTTGACTGGCCAAGCCAAGGACGTACCTTCCCTACCCCCCACCGTCGGCATCCGACCGGCTGGATACTCCACAGAGGAACGTCTTTGAGGAATGCCCTTACCTCTAAGCATAAACAGTCGACCAGGGCAGCCGGTACAAACAATGTGCTGGGTACTAGAGAATTTCCAGACTATTCACCCCTGAAAATGTGTGTCATTATCGTGGGAGGACGGTTTTCCATTGTCAATGCCGTAACCCGTAATTAACAGACTAATCTTCGATATTTTGTCACGATTTCGACCAGGCCTTTGAAGGAGAAGAAAATAAAAAATGCCGGCTTTCGAGGATTCCCTGCAAATTTCCCACAATCCCCGACCAAAGTTTTCAATACCATCGAAAGAAGTCCCGAACAAATCGCTCATTTTGAGGAGCAAATTTTAGGAAAATCCAAAATGACAATCCCTCGAAACACTTTCTTCAACCTGTTAAAATACGATGACCCCAAGCTCAGGTCGCCTCAGCAGCGGCACCTCCGGAAACCTCCACTTTGGAACGCTAATGTTCGAAAATTGTTTTCTGCTTGACAAGACAAACTCCATCTCGCTCTGCGCCTCTTTGTTTTTGCCTTCCGTCTTCGTTCCCTTCATTTTCTCGTCCTCAATTTGCAGTTGTTCCTTTTTTGCGAATAACTGCCTTGAAAATCGCTTCGTTCCGGGCCCCGTGTCCTTTCTTACAGCTGACGCAGTTAATGCTAGTTGTCTCTCCGTTATCACGCAGTAACTTCAAGAATGAAATCGCCAAGAAGTCGTCGAGTTACTCCCGATCTGCAAAATATTACCACCCTCGGTATTTCCACTTGAGGAGATCTGAACGAATTCCTACATTCATTTCATCTGACCATCTCCTCTTTTCTTCCCTCAGAAGGGATTTTTCCAAGATCACGAAGGCGCCCTGCCGCGGGACTACCTCTGCCCTTTGTTCAAACTCGCGTAATCCGATCGTCTTCATTATACGTGCTGGTGCAGTTAGATGAAGCGCGCGGCTTCGCAGAATCGTAGTAAGTAGTCAATATTCCTTAATAAGTACATACCTACTTTGACAAAATTTGTCCTTTAATGGGCAAAGTACTAATTTAGGTAGGCAATCGTAGGAATGATAAAATATCAAAATTGCATATCCTTCCTATTTCAATTTTTACTCGTTTGGATGCCAGAGGTCTTCTAATTTTTCCGCAAATAGAACCCCTATTTCCCGGATACAGGCTATTAGATAGTCAATGTTATCGGAGTGCCACTGCCAGGGATTCTAGTCATCGACTTGATTGGATTACTTCGCACCAACGCGCCCATCAATAGATTCGCAAAGCAGCGCGAGCCATTTGCATCCCGTCCAATGCATCCCAATGTTAACGACACGCTAGCGTTACTCTCCTCATGTTTACCACGGAGATAGTCCATAATTAATCGCTCGATCGTTGAATTGAAATCAGCCCTGGAGTGGAACAGGTCCAGACGTCATGTTTATGAGCCTGCGAACACGATTAATGGCTAAGTGAATGTTTAATGCATCCAGTGAACGGGTACTGAAATTTCTCCGGATAGGAGTTCCATCAAGGCTTTCGGGAGCCGAGTGGGAGTGAAAACTAGCGAATCAATAACGTTCGAAAAACAACTAGACAATGACAAACCGAAGTATACAGGCGAGGATTTTCGTAAAAGCGCCACTCCAGCATCGATCCTCTTCGGAGGACGAGTGCTTTGAAAATCGACTCAAGAGACCAGCTCAAGTCCGGGGAGCTGAGATCCACTTGAACTTTCCATTGTGTTGGTTTCAGTTAGAAAAGCACTCATTGTCAAGCGGCTGTGAATGGGATTTCTCGCAGAGTAAAAACATTGCAGAACATCTTTCAGGGGCTCTTCACTGCATGCGAACATTTTCATTCGAGCATATTGCCCTTTCAGGGTTCCTTTTCAGAGGACTGGAGGGATTTATGCCTTTTTTGGCTAATGTATTAAATTTACGTTCAAATTGACTTTCGTATGGTGTAATGAAAGGGCGAAAAGGCAACTTTCAGTTAGCGACCAACTCAAGAGCTTTTGTGTTGGTCGGATTCTCGTTTCCAGTCGAACTCTGAGCGTGCTGCAGGTGGCCAGACACGCCTAGCCAGTTCTTAACTTAATGTACGAACTGTCCCTCGACAACCAACTTTCTGGACTTCAGAGTCGTTCATGCGAAGCAAGATGAGATCCGAATGTTAACATAATACGTTCAGCTGGGTAACAGGTAGAACAATAACCCACCCCACGTCGTACAGAGCTTATTAGCTTTTTGCAAGCACCACTGAACGTCTTCGGCATTTTATTCTGGTCCGCCAGGCGTAAATATACAAGGGTCTGCCGAAAACAGGCCCTTCTTCCGTCGAAGATTTACCGTCTTTCGAAACAGCCGGACGACATCCGTCGTTAATGGCCTCCCCAAGACATCCGAGGGACAGTGGAGGGATTTTCCCCAACCACTTTGAGCAGCCAAGTAAAGGCACTTTATTGCCCCGACAGGGGAGAAAAACAGTCGGCGAGCCCATTTTGTCGCATTGCTATGGCGGTATTAAGGACGACTAATTGAATTTAATTTGCGAAACGAAATGAAGAAATTTCTCTCCCCCGCTTTCAGGAGTTTTTCCTCGGTTAAATCCCGTGTTTTACAACGAGGGATTAGAACGCAATTAAATGGCTTCTTTCGCTCGATGATTGTCTGTTTTTCAAAGCTTGCAGTACAAAATAACTGAAATGTTGACATTAGGGTTATTACGTTTCCCATGATATACGTAATTGGTATACTCGTGGGAACGTGCATAATATATGACCGGTAGTAGGGTAATTATGAGGGAACTAACTGCTGTTGAGCAGTGAACTTGAAAAATCCCACCAAAATGTCCCTCTTCCTTAAAAAGGAGAATTTTTCAATATTATTATTTCAACACTCAAAACCTGCTAACGGCATTGGTAAATTCTTTACTCCACAGGTGTGTTGCTGTTGTTGTATGTTGGTCAAACTGGACGTAATTTGGTGTAGGTACTCAAAGTTGTAGGGCAAACGTGATAGAGTGTGACCATGCTATTGAGCAGTAATCCAGAAAAATCCTCTCGAAACTACCCTCTCCCTTAGACGAGGAATTTTGAACATAGGTTTTGAACAATATGTTCATTCCTCCTTTGCCAAGTCAAAAATACGTCAACCAATTTTTATGGATCATGTCCATGAGTGCAGCCCTACCAGAGTTTCTAAAAATAAGCTAAACACGTTTTATTGCGTGGCGTACCAGCGTTGCGACAGCCGTAAACCGCAATATTTATTTTATTTCTCATATCCACCGTCATTCTTTTGGAGCGCCAATTCGGGTCCCCTAATAGAAAAGCTTGCGAGAGAATATGAGAAAAATAATACCAACTTCCTGAAGATCTCGAACGAGACAATGTCCCGAACGTGATCCCACTGGCAAATAGACTCGAGGATAAGGACACGGGTAAGGAATCTCCAGATGAAGTTAGCGGTACGGGGTAGCCATGGAAGTATGAGGGTATCTCCTTACCAGGAGTCCCTTACGTGGGAAAAATATTTCCCGTATCAGATCCCGACCCGGGTGGGATATCCGCGGTGGAGTAATTGGACATCCTGGATGAGAGCCTGGTCGGAATGCTGGCAAGTTATAAGGTGTCTAATATGGTGTTCTGGATCAGATTAGTAACGAAGGATACATCTCAATGTGGGAAATGGGAAGTGTCAATAGGCAAGATCATTGCTGCTATTGGAGCATCAGCGCAGCACGGCCATTTACCCACAGCAGGGCTTTATTTTGGTCCCACAAGCACTACTGGAATGAGCCGGGGTAGCTCTGAATCGAGGATGGATGTGTACGACGTGAAAGGACAAAACATCCAAAATTCATCAAATCCATAATCGCACTCCAAGAATCGAAAATTCCAAATTCCATCATGCCAACTTTCCAGTCAGAGTTGGGCGTAATCATCATCATATGAAGACACTAAAATTGAGGGCAATGAAGTAGGCTGATCCACGGAATTTCACGAGTTTATATTAAAACAAACTCAGCTGTCAAACTTAATTCTCAAACTCAACTCACGGACTCAACCATCAAACTAAACCCTCGAAGTCAACTTAACTCAACTCACGAACTCAACCATCAAACTAAACTCTCTAAGTCAACATTTGAGTCAACTTACAACTTCAGCTTACAAATTCAATTGACAATCGTGAATGACAAACTCAACTGTTAAACGCAACAGTTTGTGGTTTGAGTTTGTGAGTTGACTTTGAGACATGAGTTTATTGGTTGAGCTTGAGAGTTGAGTTTGAATGTTGATTTTGAGAGTTTGTAAGTTCAGTTAAGAAGGAATGTTGACTTTGAGAGGTGAGCTCGAGAGTCGAGTTTTATTGCGAGTTGAGCTTGTGGATTGAGTTTGAGTATTGACTTTGAGGCTTAAGTTTGGATGTTGACTTTGAGACTTGAGTTTGTGGGTTGAGTTTGAAGGTTCAGTTTGAAATTTGAGTTTGGAGGTTGACTTTACGAGTTGAGTGTACGGGTTAAGGAGGAATGTTGACTTTGAGAGGTGAGTTTGTTGGTTGACTTTGAGGGTTGAGCTCGAGAGTCGAGTTTTATTGAGAGTCGAGGATTGAGTTTGAGTGTTGAAGTCGAGACTTAAGTTTGTGGGTTAAGTTTGGATGTTGACTTTGAGACTTGAGTTTGTGGGTTGAGTTTGAGATTGGAAGTTGGCATTACGAGTTGAGTGTATTGGTTAAGCTAGAATGTTGACTTTGAGAGGTGAGTTTGTAAGTTCAGTTTGTGAGTTGGGTTTGTCGGTTGAGTTTGAGAGTCGAGTTTTGTTGAGAGTTGAGCTAGTGGATTACGTTTGAGTGTTGACTTTGAGGGTTGAGTTTGGAAGTTGACTTTGAGAGTTGAGTGATATGGGCTAAGTTAGAGTGTTGATTTTGAGAGATGAGTTCGAGAGTCGAGTTTTATTGAGAGAGTTGACCTTGTGGATTGAGTTTGAGTATTGACTTTGGAAGTTGGCTTTGAGAGTTGAGTTTGAGTGATGGCTTTGACAGTTGATTCTGTGGGTTGACCTTGAGGGCTGACTTTGAGGGTTGAGTTTTTAAGTTGACTTTGCGAGTTGAGTTTGTGGGTTTAGGTTAAGGATTGAGCTTTAGGTACTGACCGCTATAGTGGTTGTATACAACAGTTCAAATTTCTTAGGGGCAAGCGTTTTCCCATTGAATTATAGAATCGCCATGTGTTATCTCCTCCTTTCTGGGTTATTCTCATGAATTCGAAGGTATCCTCCACAACCGGTGCCAAATACGGAAACCAGTGGTGCGTAGATAACACACAGTACTTCCATATTTAAATACGTAATATCCCGCCTTGATCGATGCTTGACCAAACATCTGACGGCGGGCGTCATCGAAGATAGGTATTTTTAGGGCCTGTTTATAAATCCATTTAAAGCTAGCTTTATCCAAGGACGCTTGCATTAAAGTTTAGCTAAGACATATTTTCATAGACGGTTGTACTGGAAATTCTTGGAAATTAGTCAATGCAAGGGTCCTTAGATAAATCTAGCGTTAAATAAATTGAAAATCCGGTCCTTAGTGTTTAGAGCCGCTATATGAACAGCTGATTATCTAAAAATCATTGACCAACCTTCTGGCTCCTGACTTCTTGGAAACACAGCCTATACGAATCAGATGAGCTGCACCCAGCGGCAATGGCAATCACCTCAAAATAAGTGACCTAATATAAAGTCAATGATTTTCAGATTATCGACTATTGATGAAGGTGATTGATATTGACAAGATTATTGACAAGGTATTAGAGTGATTAAATTAGTACCATTAGGGCCGCTTTATCAATTCACCTAATCAACTGATTATCCAAGGACGCACCGACAAACTGATTCCCTGGAAACGTGACGTATGATTTTTCAGCATGAAATCACCTGGAAAATAGTTAGTGGTATTGATAAAGTGAATTGATAAAGCGGCCCTTAGAATAATTTTTATGGTATTATTTTGATTTTTGGTCTTGCTAAACTGGAATGTTAGGAAGACGCTTTTTACACATTACAAGTCCCCTTAAGGTAAAAATTACAATGTCAAGAATTTACAGAAAGAAAATTTAATATAGATACAGTTAAGTACGCGAATTCTGCAACCCAATTTCCACACTTGGCGCTCTTAAATATCTATCCAAGTTCATCAAAGTATGCAGTGCGCCGCGTCGTCAGGCCAAAACGCGGTGTTCTATAGTATGCGTCCACCGGACCTGTTGAAAATAACGATTAATGGTATCATAGTGTTCCTTGGCAATCTAGAATAATAGGTCCTTTGTTCATAAAAAAATTAACAGGACTGAAATAATTCGTAATTGGTTAGTAAAACCCATCTTTGATGCCTGCTTCTTCAGTTCCCTTTCGACAAACTGCTCCCTGTACGATTACTAGCGTTTTCCAATCTTGACTATCACACTCTCTTAACTGGCAGCCTTTCAATCTTGTTTTGAGTACGTAGCATAGCACGTCACCTGTAACGTACAAGTGGTCGTTAATAATTCAAAGAGCATCAAAAAGGCAAATCGAATTATGAGAAAATATGTTTTCATAACAATTTTTTTGACCCTATTTTCTTCCCCTTATTAGTGTCTACTGTGAATATGAGTATGCCAAACTCGTTATTTTATCTAATTTTGGTGATGTGATTATTGTGTTTGAATTATGGTCGAGTGGTGTTGTGTTTCAGTGAAGTCGTGGCGTTGTTCTTGTTGCCCGATAGTGTCTTTGCCTGCCTCGATTGATTTACTCCTTGTTCCACAAATGCATGTTGTACCGGGGAAGGAATGTAAAAATAGAATTGAATGGGTCACCTCAAAAACGTTGTAAGTGACATTTTTTGAGAAACGTCTTTTTTCAAGCAAAAACGTTGTATAGGATGTGGCCGATCTAGGTAAATTTTTTTACCCCCCAGAGATCAGTTGGTACCACAAATATTTAAAAAAAAATTGGCAATAAGTTGCACATTAGATCCCTATTATAATTTTTTTTTCGTTTTTCGGCTATCCTGAACAATTTGCAAATTGTTACTTACAACGTTTTTGAAGTGTCCCCTTCAATTAATAAAGCTTTGAAGTACCTACCTAGATCCTTATAATATAGGTAGGTTCTATATACATCTACTTACCTACGCCACAAATTATCTTGCATGCTTCCATCCCTGCAGAACACTTCTTGGCGTTGATTGGGTGGATGTTTCTCGTCTGGGAGACAGCTGGTGGTTTGTTGTACTTCAGAAGTGCCAAAAAAATTCAGCTGAGGCTATACTTACAACCACTTTACCTAATCTTCTTCCAATCTATGTACGCACAGTACACCTTTGATTAATTTGCAATAACTTTACTTAATAATAATAAATTATTGTTATAAAACTAATGTAGTAAAAAAAATATATTTTAACAGCAGTTTTTTTTTTTTTTTTTTTTTTCTTTTCGGAGGGAAGAGTGGGAAAATCTATACAGACGACTCGGGAAGGGTCCGCACTTTACCCGAAGTGTGAGCCTTTCACTCACTAAAAACCCACAGAACCTTTTCTCAGTTGAACTCGCGAAAAACCGAAAAGCTTTGTTATGCAGCCCAGCAGCAAGGGTGATCGACAACGAGATTTGCACAGTTGCGCGTCTTTTAAGACGCCGTTCTACGTTTTCAACTCTGTTGGCCCGATGAGAAAAAATGGAATAGCAGACGAATCGCGTGCTCAAAGAGGTTGGAATTTTCATCTTGAGTTTTCGAAACCGGAGAAAAATAGGGAAGAGAAGAGGCGTACTGAGAGAAAAGCCCAGGAGGGGCCGAACCACGATGAAACTTTGCATGTTCTTTTCTGTCGCACAAGAATTTCCCCAAATAAAAGACAAGTGGGACCAAAGGGAAAAAGACCACTGGCATAAGATACCTTATTGAAACTTTAATATTACGTGACGTATTTTAGCCTTAATTTCTAACAAACGGTCAAGTACCTACCTATTTGAATATAATATAACCACTAATCAGACACCGGAAATGGAATTAATGCTCTTGCTTCTATGATGCTCCACAAGTGTTGTCTCATTGGCATGGCTTGGTCAGTAAATTGAGCGTCAAGCTGGTATTTGATATTGGAAGGGTTCAAGCCACATGCGATTGAAATAGCATTAGCTGCTGCAAAGACACCACATGAATTAGTGTCTGGTTGTCTCTGGCATTTTTCAAAGGTAATGTTGCCTTCTTGGGGATTTATGTTAGGATACCTTCGGACAATTAGATCAAGTTCTATTTTGTTCAGGGCTCTAACAACAGAATCTACTTCGTTCATACCATCCGGTATAAGGCTATTGTATATTTTTAAGCTGTTGCCGTCATAGTACAAACAGAACCAATGGTGGTTACTTCCGCCGAGAATAACAAGATCCTTACCTACAACACGAGGTACAAAATCAGGACATTGAGTCAGGGCTACGTCCAAAACACTTATGTCTGTAAGCTCAGAAATTATTGTCAGCGTTTCATTCAAAGAATCGTCATCAAGCCATGAGCGTTCTCCTGTGATATTGTTTTTGATCCTCTCCAATCGCTGGGCAATGAAGAATTCTCTGTTTCTGTGTGGGCTAGTATCATCGACATCCTTGGAGAGATCTATAATGTCAGAGTCAGTCCGTTTCGTTTCTGGTTTCAGCCTGGGTTGGGATTGCACTAATATTTGAGGTGTTTTAATTCTTTCCAAATCACCAAATTGGGACGCTGTGCCAAATTGGAAGCCTGGAACCTGGCTGTTTAGGACAGAACCTACAGGGAGTTTCGGTACATGCAGGCTAGACGTGTCTCCTGGCCAATGGATGTACACTGGTTTGTGATCTGAAAAGTAGCTTTCGTACGTACCAGCTACGTAACTGTAAATATTGGTGTAAATGATGTCAATTTGAGTTGACATGTCCGTAGTGTAATCCGTAGAAGCAAGAGCATTTCGCAGGCCTAACTTCTTGAAACATGCGTCTACTTTTGAACCAATTTTTGGCATATTAAAGTCCCCAATGAGAATGAGTTTTGACGATTGAACCGAAAAGCATGATTTTTGCAAGTCATCCACGGTTTTCAAAAAAGAATCTACTGATTGTGCAGGAGATTTGTACCCCGTAATTAGGTATGAGTCGTGAACTTTGGCAAGAATTAGTTCGATGTGCCCCTTGTACTTTCCATCAAAACCCCTTTTCTCTGAAAAAATAAATTTCTCTAAAAGTTCAAAGCCTACATTTTTTTTAACAAATATTAATATGCCCCGTTGTCCTGAAGTTCGAGAATCATCTGATCTGTATTTTAAGGAATAATCATTTAATTCAACGTTTTCACAAGAATTGGTCCTAGTTTCAGCCAATATGATCACATCTCCTTTTTGGTACCAATTGTCTGATTTGATGTCTTGGGCATATTTGTTAAATGATTGAACATTGTGGTATATGATAGTCGTCCCATTGGAGTAGGCCAGCTCGTTGTAGCTCATTTTTGTCACGCTTTCCGTCTTTAGCCTTTCAATCTCTATGCAATCTGCCAGACCACCCATTTTGAAATATTTTGGGTTAATTTCTCCTAGGATGAAAAGTCCTTTAAGGCTCGTGACTCGGCTGAATGCGACGTAAAGGAGTTGTCTTGTGGCCCGTTTAATATTGCGAAAATCGATACAAATGGAGTTGTAAGTCTGACCTTGACTTTTATGAATTGTGATGGCTTCTGCAGGAGTCAAGGGAAATTGTTTCCTCATAATTTGGTACGTTTGCTTGCTGCCAAGGGAAAGCGTCAACGCCGTTTTGCTCACGGGTACCAAATTATCAAGTGACTCGTCGACAAATAAATTTTGGTAGCGTTTCCTTGCTTTGCTTCCAACGACTCTTGAACCAGGAATACGGAGCCAAGCAACTTTTGCTTCTTCGTTTTCAATTGTCAAATGTTCCAGTACACCACATGCTCCATTAACGAGTCCATCTTCGACGTCAACATTGTTGGTGATCATGTATTTAATCCCAATTTTGAACGTGATGGTGTTTGGAAGCCCTTGTTGCTCGGATAATTTCTTCTTTTTTAGCGATACGATGAGACTCTCCTTGGTTTTGGGAGGCAAGTTACCAAGCACCAAATCCAGAGCGTGAGATACAACTGGTTCGACTTGAAGTTCGCAAATTTTTTTCGTGTTGTAAGCATCAACTGATGCATTATCTGGGTACAGTCTGATGGCAATATTAGGTACTGCATCTGGCTGTACCTGTCGGCTTTGGAAGAGTCTAATGTCTTCTTCATTTATTTGGTTGTTTGCCAAATTATTTAGCGCGTTGATGAAGCAAATGTCTCCCTTTTGCCTCATGACTTCCGACAACTCATAAAATGAGAAGGAAGCCCACAATGGGTTGGTGTCGATGAACACGCTGAGTTCATTAACTCTTGGAGTTTTCCAAACGGGGGAATCCATAACCGGAGGAAGCTGATGAAGGTCGCCCACAACAAGGACTGACACCCCTCCAAACTCCTCATTCTTCCCTAGAATTTGCCGGAGTCGAGTGTCAATTCGCCCTAGCGACCGCGATCCAACCATTGAAACTTCGTCGATAATCACCAACTGAAGATCAGCCAGTTTGGATCTGAGAGTATTGGCGATTTCACTGCTCAGCGCTGGCAAGTTCCCTCCGAATTGAGTGACTGGTAGGCTGAAGGCTGAGTGAATGGTGACACCATTTATGAGAAAGGCTGCTTTTCCTGTAGGGGCGGTCAACAGTACCTTAATGGAATCAGATTTGACTCCTGGTCTACTGTCAAAATATTTTGTCATTAGTTGAAAAATGACATCAATAACCATACTTTTACCAACTCCAGCAGCCCCTGACAAGAATAATCTCAAAGGTACAGCCATCTTAGCTGTTTTCAAAATATGCATCACGACTTTTCTCTGGCCGTCGTTCAGCTGTCTCAATTTTTGAAGTAATTTTTCAAATTCCTGTCGGTCTGGTGTCACGATTTTCATTTTACCTCCATCGTCCTTAGAGGGGGTTGGATCGCCAATGTCCACCTTCAAATCGTCAGGTAATTCATCCTTCATTACTTCATCGAAGGCTTGTTCGTCTTCAATCCTCAGCTGATTTTGTACAGATTCCAGAGCTAGTTCCATTTCTTCGGGACTGATTACTTGATATTTAGCTCGGTTGGAGTCAATGGTAGCACAATTGTGCAAGTAAAGGACCTTGCAGTCTTGGTTTTCGATCTCAATAGTTTCATTCCTCCATGGTACAAATAACAGCACTTGCTCCCGATAAAAGTTGTACTCATCTTGGTGTAGTTTGTAGTGTCGAAAACGCAATATTTTTCTCTTTCTGGCGACTGGGTCCTCTTCAACTTCTTCATTGTCACTCCCAGAATCACTTTCATCCAGCTTGGGTTTGAATTTGTATTCCGACGCGAAATCTGCCAAACATACGCTCTCCATAGTTTTGGGTCTTTTTGCGTATTTCTCAAAAATGTTCGGTACAGTTATGTCAGATGATTCAGGGTCGAGGAGCTTTAAATCTTCAATCCGTTTCAGCATATGTATGCGCTCATTCTGAGGACTCGTATTGACGAACACTGAGCCTCGACTACTTTTGGACAGCGCGAGTCCTAGAGCGTGATAGGCGGCTTCTTGTGCAGACATAAGGCTACTGTTTAGAAAGACGTTCATTATTTTTCTGCAGCGCTGACGAATATTCAATTTAGCATCGTCAATATCTTTTGCTGCTTCTTTCAGTAGCCTAGATAAGCCTGCGTCCACTTTGCTGATGTAGTTGATCATATAAGAAGCGCAGCTATATGGATCAAGTGAGAGCTGAAGGTCCATGTTGGCGTTGAAAATCGTCAAAATTGTTTTATTGTAGCAGTTTATAGCCACCGATAATGAACATCGTTTTAAAAAAACCTTGCAATGGTCCAATGAATAACGTACAGCGGTAACGTAATCATTTTCGTTCATATTTAGTGTTGATAGTACAGTTTCGAAATCCATGTCTTCGCTTTTCATGAAGAACCTGTACATCAACTTTTTAATCTGCTCAAGGTTCATTTTAACGGTGTCATTTTTATTTTCTTCCTCCAGTGGTTCCAGTATCATCGTGCGCGGCATGACAAACTGCGGAAATCCAAATCGACAAATCTTTTTTGCCTTTCGGCCTTTGTAACAGGTCTCGGAATGCCGATGTCGTTGTACGTTGACCATAGGGTTTTTGTCATTGTACTCGCAGGTGATATATTTATCAACGAACTGTTCGCATGCCAATAAACTTTGCCTATTCCCTTTTTCAAATTTTGGCGCATTTTTACACCATAAAAAAATATGCTCATGAGCAGACCCGCGCTGTTGAAACTCAACCCTTTCGTAAGAATCGATTACGAAATCATCACCAAAAACGCCAGAATTACTTTTCAAATAACGGATTAACTTCCCGGTTATGTAATCGAAATAACGAGCGCACATTACTGGGTCATTACGGATCAACATTGTTTTTTCATATTCGCTCATATTTAGCACCTCCAAGTCGGTTACGGTCTTCTTACTTGAGAGTTTATGCAAAGTCTTCATCAGTTCGGGCCATGAAGATTCAGCGCATGATAATGTGAGGAAGAAAGTTGGTGGGCCCAGTTGCCTGATCATAGCCAGCAAGCATTTTTTCTTAGATTCCCAGTATGCAGGGGAAGAACGGATCGGCCGCAAGATTCGACATCCTTCATCGTTCTGCACAGCTTCGTCCACAAACTTACGATCCAAGACATTTTTTGCTTTTATATCGACGTTGTTCTTTTTAGTTTTCCGTAAGCTTATGTTTAGTTGTGATGAACAGCTTAGCTCCAGCTTAGATTTTGCCATGTACAGCAATCTTTCCGGTGTGGAGGATCGGCGGTCTTCACGTCTGGCTTCTGATTTTACTCGATCAGAATAGCTCAAGCGAGGATGAGTTACAGTTGGCAGTCCCGCAAAAATTGTTGGGAAGCATAGCTCATCTGAATCAGGAAATTTATGTCGTGGCATAGGCTTCAGTCCCTGCCCGGGAGCTATAATTTTAGTTTCACCGTCTTCTTCACAGATTTCCCGGTTTCTGTCGACCACCAGCACTTGCTCGTCTTCAGAGAACGCCAGTTCTTCATCTTCACTATCACTCTTTGGGTTACCGAGGTCATCGTCTGTTTGTGGTTTCTGCTCTGTGGGAGCTGCTCCATCCGCTGAAGGGTTTTCAACCTTTGTATCAGTCTCATCAACAACAAAATCAATTTCTTCGCTGGCACATTTTTCGTACCTTTCCAAATACTCCGGAGAAACCGAAATTCCATGTTTTTTATAAAGTGGAGTATTAACTAGGTATATTAGTGCTTCACACACTATTGCAGGTCGGATGATCTCATGCTTGTAGTCAGATTTGTGTTCGAGATGTCGCTTGAGTTTAACTTGAATGGTCGACATGTTGTTGAACGAACGTGGAAGCACCTGCATCACTTCTTCTACATCAATCATGATGTTTACCACGCCGCCTTTCATTCCTAGTTGCGGGTTTAAAGCGTGGAATTTCAATGGCCTTATTTGCATGAACGGTAAAATGGGTGCGACCATTCGCTCTTCCAGGCTAGTGAGGAGCTTGATGCAATCAGGAAGAACAGGAAATTTCATCCCCCATGAAGTGGCCATTTTCGGAATGGCACCCTTTATGACATGACGGTGGCAAGTCATGCAGATTTGTGTGGGTATTTTAACATTCACGATCTTTTTCAGAAATTCATCCACGTTCTTGACTTTTCGTTTAACCAGCTCAATTATTTTCAATCTGTCAAATTTCATCACCGAGTGAGAGAAGAACAGCCCTTCGCAGCAGCAACAAACATGACTAGCGCTATCCCTCATATCAGAAAGGAGCTTGAGCTGGGCATTTGAGTACTTATCATGTGCGTTTCTGAGCGTTTTCTCGTAGTTTTCTCTGTATCTGTACACTTCATGGAGCCTTTTAGCTTTTTTCGTTTTTGAATCAACTGCTTTTTCATGCTCTCTATAGTCCTCACTCTTCCGGACTTTGCTCATTCTGTCCTTTTCTCGACGTCTTTCTTCTTCTTTGAAATCTGCATCCATTCTGGCTTCCCGTTTTCGGGTACGGTCCCGTTCTTTTTCCGCATCTTTTATATCAGGGTTTTTCCTTCTTTCGGCCATTAAATTCTTGAGTCGCTGTTTCTCTTCTTCGCTGACGTCTTCCACCTTTCGGATAACACTTTTTCGAGCGCGATCCCTTTCTTTTTCCGCTTCTTTTATATCAGGGTTTTTCCTTCTTTCGGCCATTAAATTCTTGAGTCGCTGTCTCTCTTCTTCTCTGACGTCTTCCACCTTTCGAATAACACTTTTTCGAGCGCGATCCCTTTCTTTTTCCGCTTCTTTCATATCGGGTTTTTTCCTCAGCGCAGCCTTGCGATCTTTTTCTCTCTGTTTTTCTTGTTCTCTGACGTCTTCCACCTTTCGAATAACACTTTTTCGAGCGCGATCCCTTTCTTTTTCCGCTTCTTTTATATCGGGTTTTTCCCTCAGCGCAGCCTTGCGATCTTTTTCTCTCTGTTTTTCTTGTTCTCTGACGTCTTCCTCTTTTCGAATAGAACTTTTTCGAGCGCGATCCCTTTCTTTTTCCGCTTCTTTTATATCGGGTTTTTTCCTCAGCGCAGCCTTGCGATCTTTTTCTCTCTGCTTTTCTTGTTCTTTGAAGTCTTCCTCTTTTCGAATAGAACTTTTTCGAGCGCGATCCCTTTCTTTTTCCGCTTCTTTTATATCGGGTTTTTTCCTCAGCGCAGCCTTGCGATCTTTTTCTCTCTGTTTTTCTTGTTCTCTGACGTCTTCCACCTTTCGAATAACACTTTTTCGAGCGCGATCCCTTTCTTTTTCCGCTTCTTTTATATCGGGGTTTTTCCTCAGCGCAGCCTTGCGATCCTTTTCTCTCTGTTTTTCTTGTTCTTTGAAGTCTTCCTCTTTTCGAATAACACTTTTACGAGCTCGATCTCGTTGCTTTTCGGCTTCTTTGATTAGTAGATTTTTTCGTGTTTCAGCCTTGATTCGCTTATTTTTCTCTCTTTCACATGCACCATATACAGTAGATCTTAATCTTCTCATGTACTCCTTTTTTTTTTCTTTTCGAAGCAAAATCACTGCTTCGTCAGGAGTATCGAGGACTGCCTGCAATCTGGCAGATGGCAATTTCTTTGTTTGTTTCTTTTTTTCCACTCTTCCGCGTTTGATGGGTTTCTTTCGACTAGGTTCTTTGTCCGGTATTTTACCTCTCAATTTTCTCATTGTACTTGATATAGATGACTGACTGCTAGACTGACTCATGGTAGCTACAGCGGATAAATATGAAGTATATCCCACAAAATTATGCTTGCAGTCGTTTCGCAAAATTATGATTATATATTGATTACTCTAAAAATAAATTATACTTAAGGATTATTGAAGGTGGTGGAATAATAATCCTACACAGCTCGGATACAGTATGTGAACTGATCACAAACGTGGAACAAACGATATGAGAAATCTTATTTACTAAGAATAAAATAAGAATTTGAAATAAATAAAAATGAAAAATATGATAATCTTGATTGGAAGAAATTAGGCAATGATACTGTAGGAAATAATGAGTACGATACTATCAAAAATTATGGGTACTTTCTACTTAATGTTATTATTATATATGCTAAGATTAGTGTAGGTACTGGAAAAAACTGTATTGCGCAAAAAAAGGAAGTAAAAGTAAAACAATATAGCTTAGCTGAATTTTTTGGCAGCTTTTCTCTTCAGGGCAAAACTGGAAATAGAGTGGAGCATGTTACGTTTCAGGTCACTCCTGACATTATTAATTTATTACATTATTATTATTATTATTTCTGAGGAAATGTACATCTGCATGACCTGGATAGTCAATCCCCCCCACAAACTTATAAGCCCTCCAAGTACCCCAACACCCAACCCTTTAGTTTTTAACATTAGTCAGTGTATGAAGATAAAATTCACATCTTACATTCTAATCTTCCTAAGGACATTATTTCTCTATACTCTTAAGGATTTACACGGAGATCCTGGAGTTAGTTTAAACGTCGGAATAATAATTAGCTATGGCAATTTCAATCTCGATGATATGGTAAATGATTTATCAGTACTTTTAACTTTTGAGTAATTCTCATTTCTCTGGTTATCGTCATGGTTTAAAATGTTGACATAAAATCTACAAAAAAAAAAATCATGCCCCCCAAAAATGTTGATGGCGCAAATTGCGCCATGCCCCCCCCCCCTTCTGGGCACCCCTGGATTAGTGGCATGGGTACATTATTTTTCTGGGCATTACCAAATGTAGAGGCCAAATAGTACAAGCGTTTAAATTATACCATTGGAGTCAAAATTTGTCTTCAAATTGAGAAATTTCATAAAAATTAAGGCGACGAAAAATTTGATTGATACTATCCTACCCGCCCTCGTAATGATTTTCGTTCCTCCAATTGTACGGGCTACACAGATCGTTCTCAAAAATTCAAAATTTTACATTTAATGCCCGATGTTTTCCTTTCAATCAAGTTTTTGCCTAAAACCCATTTTTGGCCGTAAAACCAAGAAAACGCAATTTTGACCGCATCAGTACCCCGCAAATTGACCAGATTGATCAAACTTACGAAAACCCGTCAAATTTCCTGTTCTTAGTGCCCAAAGTTTTATGAAGTCAAATCCATAATTCTTTGGAATTTTTTCCCAGGGAATTTCTCATTTTCCAGGGAATTCCTCAGATCTTTCATGAGGAGTCGGTTTTGCATTTTGAAAAAGTGCAGAAACCTTTAAGGAATCCAAAAATCTCGAAAAATTCAAAATCCGTTTAGCAGAACCCCCTCAAATCGGCAAAACGTCAAAAGAAGAAGGAGCCGCGGTCATAAAATTTGAGGCAAACTGATTTGAAAAAAAAATCCTAAAATTTCTAGAAACACAACCTATTCTATGATAAATCAATCGAGAAACCCTGGAAACATACTCAAAAAATTCTAAACCAACGGCATTATTTTCAATATTAACTTTTGTGTTTTTTCATATATGTGGACCATTTTTATGCCAAATTGGACCCCTCAACCTTGTCTAACCGGATTCCCCGGACAACATGCATCAAGTTGGAGCAAACCACATCTTTTAGCATTACTTTCACAAAAATCGGATCAACGGTTCGGTACGATGCCTGTCCGCCAAATTCGTTCATTTGTTTTGAGGACAGGGCTTCGCACTTATCAAACCGATGATCCAATTTTTGTGAAAGTAATGCTAAAAGATGTGGTTCCGATTTTGACGAGGTTGGTCATCAAAAATGTATGTTGGTCCAACTTGAGGCATTGTCTGGGAAATCCTATCAAAAAATTTTACGAAGTCGATAAGCCAATAAATCATGGCTTTTTTGACATTTTGTTTTGAAAGTATTTCAAAGCGGTTTTTCCAGTTTAATAAGATAATATTGACGATGCTGTAAAAAAATCTAACCGATTATATAGGTCGACGGTGAAACTGCAACACTGCCCAATTCAAAGCATCGTGTCTTTTGGGGGCGTCTCGGTTGCCTACTTCTCAAAACTTGGATTGGTTGCAACTTGGCATATCACGCGTACATAGATTGCATGGCAAAGGAATTGGGCAGTATTGATTCTACACCGTCGAGGTACACTACTTATGGAGATAGTATACCAAAAAGAATAATCAAAAATAAAATACAGCAAATAATAATAGCAAATAAAGATAATAAAATAATAAAACATAATGCTTATAAAGCTAGATTTCTTACCTTATTCAAGCTCTGATGAATGAAGAATCCGAAGGGACACAGTGGCACTTTTTAACTGGGTTGGAAAAGCAACGATATGAACGAACGAATCCGTACAAGTTTCCAAACAGCTATGAGCAGAATTATTGTCACAGAACAGCACTCGGAGCCCTTACCCACTCCCTCCCTCGAGACTTTGCCCAGGCAAAAAACATTCAGGCAGGTACTGTCAGGACCTGACACCGGCTATAAGGTCGGGCTAGCAATATGCGCATATCGCCCGAAATTCGTAGAAAGTCGCCTTAGGACATGGGGTGACCAGATGTGAACTCGGGGATGCAGGAACATGTTGAAGCCAGATGGGAAGGATAGTAAACAAATTTTGTACATACTGCACGTTCAGATATTCATGATATGACAAACATTGGAGAAACTAAAACAAGGATCGAAAATGGATGAAAACACACTTTTTGATAGTTCCAGCTAGCGGCATGTACGGACTAGATCAATAGTTGTAGGTAGTATATTATTTCGGAAAAATGTAACCAATTTTTCATTTTCGGTGGTTCATTTTGTTAACTATTCATTCCGGAGTCACCTGATGCAAAAACGAGAGCAAAAATGCCCGAATCGGTTCATTTTTGTGACCATAAAAAAACAAAATCTTAAAATTCACACTGTGCAAATTTAAAACCCCGTTTAAAATCAAAAAACCTTAAGTTACAGGTAAAAAAAAAATATCCACATAATCTGCAAGATAAAACGAAGATTTTAAGACCAAGAACACTCAAATCGGTTAATTTTTGTGGCCAGGAAAAAATAAAATAGAAAACACTAAAAATGCAAATATATCGGAAGTACTGTGAGTAATTCGAATTCCGGTTAAACAGGGCGTTAGGTCTTGCCGAGACGAACATTTCAGTCCAAGAAATTTGAAAAAAGGTTGAGAATTGAGGGAGCTATGGCCATTTTTGTAAATGACCACAGACGGACAGACGGACAGACGGACAGACGGACAGACGGACAGACGGACGTAACGGACGTAACGGACACACAGACACTTGTTCAGGAAGTGATTCTGAGTAAATGTGTATAAGTAAAAGTTTTTTCTGAAGCTCCGTTCCAATTCTCGATTTTAGGACGATCACAATACTTCCATTTACTCTGTAAATATGGAAGTAAAAACTATTCTCCATCAATCGCCGACGGAAGCCGCAGTCCGTTGTATGCGGGTTGCACCTAGCGGATCGCTTGCCCGGGGAGAACATTTTTCCGACATTATTTGGTAGAAATGGTTCGTAGTAGAACCGACCGTGACGAGTGACCCAGTGCGGGCTAATGGTCACGCGGTCACGGTGGAGATTCACGGTATTGTGGTTCGGCCAGCAGACCCGAACGCATGAGGAAGATTGATGGGGCACATTTGCAGGGCTCGGTGGATTTTACAAGGGAAAAGTGTTTCCGAGTTGATTAATTGTTATCATTGAGGGTTTACCCGGCAGGTGATATAACACGAGCGAGTTATGCTGCTGTAAATGGAGCTCAACAATATCAGGGGTGCCAAGTTGTCGGTACTTTCCCGTCGTTACTCGGCAAATTCAGTACTCAAACTCATTAAAAAAAAAAATTCTGATAATACCTGCACACAAATAAAGATCTTCAAAAAAACTGGGATTTTAGGACCAGAGGATTTTAGGAAAACTCACAATAATTGCGAGTATAAATTATTTATAAAATCCCATCCTCCCCATGATTCTAATTGGAGGAATCATGAAAACATGGGAACCTAAAAGCAAGGCGTGATACAACATAATCTCGTACGAGGAATTGAGGTCGAAAACGCCCTTAGCTATCGGGGTCAATGAATGAAGCAATGAATCAATGAATTTGCGTGTTAAGCCCGAGTTAATTAACAACACGCGGCACGGCTAACTGGAAATCCTCGCTCGTAGCATAGGTCCGGTAGCACACATCGATCCACACCTAAGAAAGCTAGGCTTTCCAGGGAATTTTGGGGAGTCATTTTTGCAAAGAGAAACCCAATTATGTTTAATTTGCCGTTAGAAACAGAAGGGAATATCATGAAATCTAGTAGAATAGAATGGAAAAGATAGGACTATATTCGAATACAAAGGAGTGGGATAGAATAGCTATGGATTAGGATGGAATGGGGTAGAATGGAATAGAATGGAACGGATGGAATAGGGTGGAAATATATTTTAATAGGGTAGAGTACAATGGAATAGACTGAAATACAATCAAAGGAATGGAATGGAATGGATTGGAATGGAATAGAATAGAATGGAATGGAATAGAATAGAATAGAATAGAATAGAATAGAATAGAATAGAATAGAATGGAATAGAATAGAATGGAATAGAATAGAATGGAATAGAATAGAATGGAATAGAATAGAATGGAATAGAATAGAATGGAATAGAATAGAATGGAATAGAATTTAATGGAATAGAATAGAATAGAATAGAATGGAATAGAGTAGAATGGAATAGAATGGAATAGAATGGAATAGAATGGAATAGAATGGAATAGAATGGAATAGAATGGAATAGAATGGAATAGAATGGAATAGAATGGAATAGAATGGAATAGAATGGAATAGAATGGAATAGAATGGAATAGAATGGAATAGAATGGAATAGAATGGAATAGAATAGAATAGAATGGAATAGAATAGAATGGAATAGAATAGAATGGAATAGAATAGAATGGAATAGAATGGAATAGAATGGAATAGAATAGAATGGAATAGAATAGAATGGAATAGAATAGAATGGAATAGAATAGAATGGAATAGAATAGAATGGAATAGAATAGAATGGAATAGAATAGAATGGAATAGAATAGAATGGAATAGAATAGAATAGAATGGAATGGAATGAAATAGAATAGAATGGAATAGATTGGGATAGAATAGAATGGAATAGAATATAATGGAATAGAATAGAATTGGATAGAATAGAATGGACTAGAATAGAATGGAATGGAATAGAATGGAATGGAATAGAATAAAATAGAATAGAATAGAATAGAATGGAATTGAATGGAATAGAGGGGAATAATATTCCCTTCTATATTATATTATAATGAAGCGGAATATAATGGATACTAAATCACTCGCGGAGAAATTGTGGAATCCCATAATTTGAATAAAAACTCTTATTGAATAAAAACTCGAGTTTTTATTCGGAATATAATGGATTAGAAAGGATTAGAAAGGGGAGAATGGAATGGAATAAAATGGGAATTATAATGAGATGGAAGTTCGTTGAGCAGACTTTGATAGCAAATTTTCGAAAATGCCAATTCTCCCTCTACAAAATGAATAACCACACGGGAGAATAATTGAGAATGATGGTGAAAAAGTCGTATTAATTACTACGTAGCTTTTCTGGGAAAGAATGAAATCGCGATAAGGATTTGGCGCTGAGGTTTTTAAGAACTTGCAGGTCCGCTGGTTTCACGGCACTCGGCCATCCGTCACGGGCAGGCAACGTCCTTCCGACTCTTGTTTTTATCGAGGGAATTAATTTTATTCCCGATCCACACCCACCCACAAGGCCGAAAAGTCGGTGAACTCGGATTTTTTGAGATTTTCTTTTCCAAGCGATTTGGACGAAGAAAAAATTTTGTTTTTTGCCGATTACAGAGAGTTCTAAGTATATACAAGACAAATGACGCTTTACGAACACAATCGTTGAATCAAGAGAAGGGAACCTAACTAAATTAATTACCAGTCTTTTTTCACTCGGGTGCATCCCTACCACTTTCAATGGGAAGAATAATATGGGGAAAACAACACAAAAGGCACGTGGAACGGTTTTTCAACTGTTGATAGGTTAAACCGTCAGACGTCGGTTTACCGCAGCAACAGCTTCATCGCATAAAAAACGCCTCCGAGACGCAGAAACTTCGGTCCTGTTCGAACTTGTCTTACAATGGGCCGCCGGTTGGTTTGGCCGACTCAATAGGACAGGGAAGTCGACCCTTACAAAAGAAGCTGCCACCCCTTTCTGCCAATTATAATTCAAGCCAAGTTTGGCTTCCTATTCTACAGTTGGTCCGAAGATCTTTCAACAGCTTCTTACTCCGAAATCGAATCTCCCCACTCCAATCTGGCAATATTCAGGAACAACGACGCACCAGCCAATAAAAGTGCATTCGAATGGTTTGCTGAATTTTATAACGAATTATTTATTACTGGAATCGAGCAGTTTCGTGATATTTGTTGTTTGTTACATCGCTTTACTTGGAGCGAACGTGCTGGGCCCATAACCTAATAGAAATATTACGATGAGCTTAGAATAACGTTTTTCGATAATTTATCAAACATTTCTATCTAGTAGTGACAAATTAGGTAAGGGCTTACTCAGTTGAATATTTTCAAAAAGAAGGGTATGTAACCTTAGGGCACTAACTTCGGATAGCGGCAGTCTGCCGACAGATGGCTAGCGATGAGGGTGACTCGTATCTATGAGGGTTTCGAATCTTCTGTCAGCTACAGTTTGTAGCCTTACAATAGCCAACTGATAGAATTTATTATATCATTAAATTCACACCAACTCGACGAATCTTCAGTAAAATCTGTCGTACGGAACCTCAGAGTGAAATAAAATATAATAAATGAGATTAAATTGAAATAAATGAGATCGGATGACAATGACGTGACGTTTCATGAAACTAAATAATTAATATAATTGACATCATCACTCAACATGAATAAGTAAGAATCCTGTCCTACATTTTTAAAAAGATAATAAGGAGGGTACACGTACCTTATTGCAAACAGTTTGGGTTTAACATTTTATACTATACCTGAGTAATTTTTATTTCTTTAACAATGTTCCAATTATTTCTTCAATTTATAGTTTCTGAGGCATAAAAATGAAATAAGGAACTACTATTCGCCGACTGTACCTAACTATATAATATATAGGCTCTCATATTATGAGATTTATCTGATCGATTCAGTCTTCTCGATGATTTTTGATAATAATCGAAAAATACTCCATCGTGGGTGGTTTATGAGATAAAACCCGGTATTTCCGAAACTGTAAATTATAGCCGGCCAAATTTCGATGCCGTTACTCAATCTAGAGTCCATTTCGTAATTGAATCCCGCCAAATTACTACGGTCATCTTCAATCTTATTTCTTCGCATTAGCCAAGTTGAACGAACCCGTCGAGAAAGTTCTACAAATCGACCAGTCACGACTTGATTCATGAACTTGGCCACTGAATCCCGGCAGGCTGTCTCATTTCGAAACTTCGAATTACTTCCTTACATTAAGTTTATTTTGTTTTCGTCAAATTGGAAGACAAAAACCGCCTTTTCATCGGGGCTTAATAAGGGAGGGAAAATTTCGAAATCTGACTGATCGAATAGTCCAATCAATAAAAGGATTGGAGAGTGTGTTAAAGTGGCGAGGATAATTAAAATTCACGGACAACACGGAGCTGCTTTATTCACTTCAGCCACTCGGCATGGTACAAACTTCTTATCACCCTCGTTCTGATAAGTGAGGATTAGCTGTCCTTCACAATGCCACAGCTGGCATAACAGAGTGCATGGCGAAAAGTTTAAAATTTCTCTTCAGAAAAGTGTGTTCAGGGAGGTTACAGGACATACAAGCTTAGAGTCCCAGCTGAAGAAGAAATATAAAATGAAAAACTACGTTCATTCCAGTTAAAATCGATACTACCCTGAAACTGAGAAGAGATGCGCGGCCACTCGATAGTTCTTGATATGTTTCTTGATAACACACAGTACTTCCTGGATACTCTAAGCTCAATATTTCTAAAAATATGTTGCAAGCTTAATTAGTGATGCACCGATGCCCTCGATCAGCGCTCGATTATCGGCAAAATTAGGTTATCTGGACGTTTTTGCCACTCCCCCTCGTACCGTTAGCTCGGATTTTTTCATTTTATTAATCCGCTCCTGTCCGCAGTTGATGATCAAGTTCTCGTCAAGTAGGCCAGTCCACACACCCAGACTGATTGGAATCAATGTTTTCAAATCAATGTTTTTCGGTTCAGTTTAATTTAAACGGAATTGAATTTACGAACGGTGTTCTTGATTCAAACCGATTTGTCAGCACGAGATGGCCGATACATTTTATTAAATGGAAAAAAATCAAATAAATAAATTATTGATTTATTAATAGGTATGTTTCGGTTATTTGGACTAGCTGCAAATAACCGGTTTAACCTAGCATAAAATCTATAAAACAAAAACCATGAAAGAAGGTAAGAGGGAATCTTAGGTATGCCTTTTTGTACACGTGTACCAAATTTTAAGTTATTTGGTTGTCTATTTCCTCATCTCAAGATCAGATCACATAAAATTTGGCACCTACACAAAATAATATAGAAAATTTTCCAACTGTTTTTTATTGATTTTCTTGTTAGAAAACCTTATTTCATTCCTGGGAAGGCCAGCACTTGCCATTAGTAGATTGTTTTAGAGATGTGTACCTACAATAGTAAATAGATGATACATACATTGGATGGGCGTTTAATGCCATAATCAATCGCCAGCATAAGAAGTCTCTCGAAGAAGTCCTTCCTTAAGAAGTCCTCGCCTCTTTCAGTCGACCACAGAAGTCGTCGACAGACATGGACACTTTATGGCCCCAGGGACACTTTATGGTAGATCCGTGCACCCGTTAGACTGACTAGCGGTACTACACTGCCAACTTGAGTTCAAGGATGTGCTCATGAGGTAAAGGATAGGTCCTTCAGCCAGTAACTTTCAACCAGTGGCGATTTTTTCCAAAGACTTATTCATCTGAATGCTCGAGCAAAGATGGACAGTAGGAGGCATGCTTTAGAGGTGGTTGGTCTGAATTGAAAAAGTTTCAAACGGTCAAAGTCGGTTGAGCATTCCAAAATTTGTTCACCGCTGTTTTGTTTTTCTTGAACAACTTTTAAAATACTGAGCCAATTTCTATCAACCGAGGCTTATTTGGAGTGATATCCCCTTTCAGAACAAAAGCAAACAAAACCAACAATTTTCGATGATTTTTATAGAAAATTTCAAAAAACTATGTACCTATAGTTTTTTAGATTAAAAATCTTGACGTCACTCCCACACTGCCCTAATGGCTCATCTAATTTCCAGCGAAAATAAAATGATAATAATTGCGCACCACTCAGTCTCAAAACCCCCAAATAATGCAAAACGCGAGGCACATTATCGCGTTGGAGATATTTTATTTTACCTTCCGAGTTTGCCAAAGGTAATGAAACGGAGAGCATTTGGAAACAATCTCGTTGCTACCCCTCAGCGAGTTAGACAGGAAGCAACCTTCACCATTGCCTACACATCTTCTTACTTTGTAGGGCTCATCTCGTTTTTCGGGCTGAACTTTTTATCTCTTCCGTTCTGACTGAGTTGGCAAAAGGGAGTAAAAGTGAAGAAAGTTGATGAGGCGTGGCGATTCTTTCTGAACGCCGTCCGTCGTGAAAACCGAGCATTTGTTTTCGGGTGGGGCGTTTCTCGAGAAAAAAGATTTTCAACCTGTTTTGTTTCCGAAAAAGATTTATCACATTCGGAAGCGGGGAGATGATGTAGCTTTTGTTCTTAATTTCTGCTCCCATGGCAAGAGTTGGTTCTTTGCGGTGAAGTTCCTCCCATTCTGGCTCTAGCAGTAGTGAATTCAACCTAAAATACTAAGATATTCGAATGATTTGGTCAAGTATTTGTCAAGAATATCACTGCTACTTGAAGGCAGCAGGTCATGTTCCTGCGGCACTTGAAGCCGATTTTCAAATTGACGTTGCGCCAGAAAATCCATAAATTTACGCTGGCAATCGGCCTATAAAAACTGCCAATACCGAAGATTGTTTGCTCAGCATCATGAACTTCCCTCAACTCCCTCCTTCATCAATCTTGGCGACTGACTGCTCTGACAGTGTCGGTATCGTCAAAACCGGTAAAAATGATCACCTATTTGTATACGCAGAATTGCGTTTTTTTCTCTGAAATATTCAAGTGCACATAAGTCGTAGGGGAGAAAATGGCGCATTGACTGCAGGGGATGCAGAGCCAGGGATGATTGATTAAGCATGATCAATCTTCGTGGGGCTGAACACGCGAACCGCACGCTCCGCACCGCACGCAGGTGCACATGGCGCATGATTCAGTGAACGGCTCGGCCTTCAATGGGAAAATCCATTTGGAAGGTCATAAACCACGAACGTTCTCCTGATTAAAGTCACAGCCAGTTAGCCACAATGAGTTCATTTCCCACTTTTGAATGCCGTAAAAAATGGAGACCTCAAGCATATTATTATGAGATCCCCGTTTTCTGGGTCGGTTTCGACCGATAGGTTTACGATAAATCTCATTTTCGATAAAACAGTGTGGCACTGGAACAATTTTGTTATGGTGTCCGAACCGTGAGAGCTCAGCGACAGCACCAGTGCGACAGTGGAGCTCTTTTGGCGCCCGAACAGGGACCGGTAAAGACATTCTAAGAATTTCTTTCTTTTGCAAGCATCGGCCAACGATTTTTTTGCCTTATAAATGAATATAACATCAGAATAATAGTGTGTTTAGATTATAAACAAGCAGAGACCTCCAAGCCGTTTTCAACCGAAGCCAAAAACATGAACATAAAATAGCGAACTCGGGCTAGAAAAGTAACAACGATCTATGGATATAGCAGGAAAATCTCTTTCTGCTCAGCCGGGATATAGGCCAGCAGAAAGAGCGCATGATAAATCAGGCCCTTTAAAAGGAAAAGCGAAAAGGGAAGTGATGAGAAAAAATCACCTCATATAAGGTAAAAGTCCTTCGGCGCTTTTTTTACACTACCTATCAGTTTCTCGTGGGTCGGCGATTTTTCAAAGGGTTTATCCTTATACAGCCCTTTAACTCACGGCAGGGGTGGAATGTTGGCTCCAAACAAGGGGAAAATGAATATGAAACAATTCCGTACAAAGGGATCGAGTAAAAAGCAATTTTCCCGTTCGAATCGTTAATATTTTTCTATTTAATATTCTTCTACCTTTTATAAGGTTTTTCATTTTTGGCTACGTAGAACCATCGTCAAAGGGCACTGTGGAAACAAAGAGTACCTGCAAAAAGTTTTGTGAGCTCGAGAGAAAGCATAATCTCTTTTAATGTGAACTTCTCGCAGAACAAATTAGACCGCGGAACGGGATCCTCATGGGAATCAGTTTTGTACCATTTCGGAGGGAACTCGGTAACTATTGTGTACGAGCGAGATACGGGGTTCCACATCTGTCGTGAATACTCGTTACTAATATGACCATTAGACCCCTCCGCTAATGGTCGGTTTTGGACTCCAAAGTGAGAAAAATGACCGGGAACTAATGAAATTTTTATCGCTCCATCACGGTTTTGAGATCGGTCGACTGCAGCGGAAATAATCGCTGGGTCGTGGTGAAATTCGATTAAATCGATAGCATTGATTGGGTAGAAATAAATTGATTTTTTTTGTAAAGTGTTATTAATATAGAGGTGTACAGGTTTAGAGAAGAAAAGTGTTTTTTTCTAAAAATTAACTAAATATTTGACATTAATTCATAAATTTGAAAATCAACATCATACATTTTTTAGATTTTATGTTTTTTTGTAATGTCTTATACTACAATTTCTTTGCTCAAATTTGTCGAGTTTTCCAGGCGTCGATTGAAAAATTATAGGTACAACATTCAGAAAAAGTTTAGGAGGATAAATCGATACCTTAAAGCACAAAGGGCATATGTCCCAAAATATCAATTTTGAGATTTCGGTACCGAGAGAATCTACTCATCAGGCCCGATCGATCGCTCCAAGAATCATGATCCGTTCATCTATTTTTGGGGGCAAAAAACGATATAATAGAAAAACGACAAATATTTAAAGAGCGTTTATCTTGGAAGTGTTAAGTGCTACCAAAGTTCTGGTTAAACGAGGTTGTAGATCTTGGCCAGACAAACATTTTTTATTTAGCGTATTTTTTTATGGAATCGAAAAATATGGGAGAAATATTTATTTTTGTAAATTGCTCAAAAACTTATTTTGCATTTTTCTCATTGTGCCATTTTTGGACATATGCCCTTTGTGCTGTAAGGTATCGAAATGAAAATTTCTTCACTTTGTTGGAAGATCCGCCAACGCAGTCCAAATCGAGACCGCAGCCGGAGAATTCGAACCGGCAAATGCGGAGGAGATATTTTTCCGAAACCGGAGAGAACAACCTGCACCGCTAATAAAAAACCCGACCGCTCCCGTCGAGCAGCTAAGAGCTGAGCCTTTTTCAGCTCATAACCCCCATCTTCCTTAGCCGCTTTTGATTTTTTATCTCGACTCGAAAGATATCCCGTTTTTTGGAGAACGAGGGAGTCTAATGGGACGTATTTCCTTCACTAAACCCATTCCGTTTCGGTGGAACCGGACCCCGCAGAAGTTTACGGTTCGTATCGCTCCCGAAAACGAATTTTATGAGCTTCGAAATACCACCTGATTCTGTTCCGATATTTGAACGCTCGTAATTCAATATTCGAGGTATGTTTTGAGGTTAACGGTACTGATATCCTTTCAGTAGGCCAGCGCAGATCGATCGTAATTTCTAACCCGCTCATCTCGCTCAACTTTAAGTAAACATAATATGTTTACAATATTATTGTTATTACTTATCTAAGTATGCCAATATTACTAAAATGCAATGCTCACAAAAATTATAGCTGTATCCTAAAACCAGCTCGTCACACGACCAGTCACCCACCACCACTCACCATTTCCCTACTCACCAATTTCCTGCTTACCACACTCGCTTGCCACTTTTATTGCTGTTTTATTCCCTCCACGAAATCACCCCACTCATCCCAAATTACCACTAGCCCTCGCCATCACCACAGATAACTCACCACCTCTCACCAGCCCCACCACTACCACCCACCAGCTCCACCAACTCCACCCCCCAGCTCCACCAACTCCACCCACTACCACCACCATCACCGCACACCACCACCTACTATTACTAGGACTATTTACCATCACTAACCATTAACCACTTCTGCGCACCACCATCAACACTAACCACTCACCATCACCACCGCCGACCACATCACCACTCACTACCCACATCACCACTCACTACCACCTGCACTCACTACTACCAGCACTCACTATAACCACTAACCATTGCCATCACTGCTCATAACCACCACTAACCACTTAACATCACCTCTCAACAACACCACCACCACCACCGCTCACCATCATTACCATCAGCAACTCCTGACCATCACCACTCATTGCTGCTAGCAATCCCCACTCACCACCACCACCATAACCGCACACCACCACTTACCATCATTACTATTTACCACCACTAAACACTCACCACCTCCACGTACCACCATCACCACTAACCACTCACCATCACAACCACCACCCACATCACCACCACCACCACCACTAACCACATCACCACTCACCACCACCACTCACTATAACCACTAACCCACTCACCATCGTCATCACAGTTCACCATCCCCACTCACCACCACGGCCACTTAACACCACCATCACCCTATCACTACTCATCACCACCACAAACCACTTAACATCACCTCTCAACACCACCACCATCACCGCTCTCCATCATTACCATCACTAACCCCTGACCATAACCACTCACCACCATCGCTCACCACCACCTCAGCTCACCATCATCTGATTACCATCAATAACCACTCACCATCATCACTCGCGACCACCACTCACTGACTCACCACCACCGTTCGCCATCTTTCCATGGATCGAGATTGACTTTTGTGAAGGGCTCAAATCACTAAAATAGCATCGTAAACTTGACCGTCAGGGGTAAAATTGTTAATTGACCTCGGCAATTTTTCATTTCTCAAATGAAAGTCGCCCGCTCCGATCTTTGGATTCCAGTGAAAGGAGCTCCTGTTCCAACTTCTCTCGGCGATATTTTCTAAAAGAAAATACCGCGGTGAGAAGGCGATAAAATGTGTAAATGAATCGAAAAACAGTCTCGGGCGGAAAATGTAAATAACTGTTCCCACGGAAGACCGACAGTTCATCCTCCCATGACGAACGAAGGTAGAAGTAAAGTCAGCGTACGACTGGCGAAGTTCAAAAGCGAAAGACCGCTAGTTTTCCAATAATTGGGAAATGTTACGAAACTATTAATTGCTCAATTACTTATCGCATTATGCCAGCCGATGTGCAATGGTCTCTTGATGGAAAACCGACACTGCGATCGAAAAGCCGAGAAGACACGCGCTGCCAATGTTCGAACGATACATGCCAATGTTGCCAAAAACAATACATTCCTAATAATATTAGGAATGTATCGTTTTTTCATGATATATTATATCGACGACGAAACAGAGACTTCCTACATCTCAAAAACATCAACTTTTCAGGAGAGCGAAAAAAGTTCAGAAAGTCATTCAGAAGTCTTCTTCTTCTTCTTCCCCATTCTGAGATATCGGAAACTTTGAATTCATTGTTTTTCCATTTTAGTTAGGATTTTCATCGTTGTGAGCGTTTATATCGGTAAAGGACAGCCAGAAGACTTCATGTATGAAAAAAACCGAAAATGCCAAATTGTGAGTTATAGGAAGTCATCGTCGATAACCAGAAATCGTCGGCAAATAACGGGAGAGGGTAAGCAAGAAAATTTTTATTCACATTTGAACTTTTCCAGTAAATCATTAAAACTTGGAGGCGAGGTCATGAATATTTATATTATGTCACGACAAAACCTCGAAAGGGCAACTTTTTTCCGACGTGAAATTTTACGATTCTTGTCTAACGACTTGCGGCCTCAGCTCCCTAAAATCAAAATAGCCGTTTCGAGGGTTTCTCGCACCTCATTTTCACAGTGTGGTTAAATGAGGGGTCATAAAACCCTTTTCTTTTTCACGTACACGCGTGATACCGGTAGATTGCTCATCTGCAGGGGTGTTAAAGGTGAATCCTGGGAATACGGCGGGAAAGTTAACCTCGACGGTTGTAACCTACGCCCCACAGTAGCCTTCGTATGAAATAAACTGTGACTTTGGGAGTAAACGATGTCAGTACAAGTCGGGTTTGTCAATTTTGAGAATTTCTTTCACCTAATGTTTCTGAACCGTGAGGTACGTGCAAAAAACTGAATCAAATTTCGACTCACCTCATGATCGGGAATGCGAACGATGCTATGGTCTCGCTCGGCCATTTTTTTGCTTCCGTCAGCTTATTTTCCCCCGAGTTGACAACGACACCATCTGGAAAGCAGGAATATCGATAGTATAAATAATTTGTAAAATTAAATGGTCGGAAGATGCCAATATGGGCGAAGAGTTGTGGTGGTACTTGGATGCCGGAACTTCCCAGTACTGTTCATCCGGAATTTGGACCGGTTCCTTGGATTGCATACTTGCAACACAAATATCCCGCTTCGAGGGAAAAGCCCCGCTTTGGGAAGGCATCCTCTAAAAAATTAGGTACCTACCTACCTATGTAAGTAGACACATACTCGATGATGCTAGATCAGTCTCGCGGCAGTTCCTTGGCGTCACAAAAACAAATGAATGGCGAAGAGGAAGACGAATCCCTATCTTCAATCCCTTATCATATCTTATCAGTCTTATCAATCTCTAATCAGTTTACCACTCGAATAATTATTTTGGTTTGGTTCCTACCTATTCTGTGTCATTTTTTTGTTGTTTTTATTGGTTTGTTATAATTTAATACACTTGATATTCATTTTTATACCAACTTTGATATGTACCTATTATATATACAAATATCTACCTATACCTATAGTTCATTTCATAACGTCCCGCGTTTAAATTTTAGATATCTGTCACCTTAATGATCACCCATCTCTCTAGAGCTAACTTTTATCAAGAAAACTCTAGAGAAAGTTCCTATTTCCTAGTCCCACGTCCGGCAGACATCTGCGTCATCCTAGCCGTCAAAAGTGTACTTTTCAGTGATGAAATTTATTTAATACCAAACTTCGGTTCAGCACAACCATGCGATGTGAGCGTTACTTCAACTTTTGTTATGGAAGCCCCAACTCCATATTAAGCGGATCGATCTTTCGAACTTTCCGTTGCATCGGTTAACCGACAAGACCCATAAAATCACCGCATTCCAGGCTCGAATTTCCGACACATCTGCCACCTATGGCAGATATATCACGGAAGTTACTCGGTTATATAACGATCGTCGAAAAGTTACTTTGCCACAAGGGCTGTTATAATCACCCGTATCACAACGGCGCAAGCTTCGATCTCACACCCTCGAAAGTGGTCGGATCCGCTCGTTTTACACTCATAAATTGTCAACCCCTAACGGGTATTTTTTCACGAGCGGTGATTTACTGCGTGCGAAGCGGGAAATCCGCGGAAAAACGGGGACAAATAAACCGGAAGTAAAGCGACCCGATCGTGTTGTTTATTGTCCGGGAATCACTGCCGCAAAATTTCGAAACGATACGAAAATGCAGTCAAATTATACTAAAAGCGGAACGTGCTGGGGGAATCGTACTCGATTGGAATTTTTGGAAATTAAGGTAAGCAATTTAAAAGCATACCAGGGCTTTAAATTTAAAAGGAACAAGTCAATGAGGTGTTGAAAAATCAGCGACCGATTTTCCTAACTCAGGACCTACGTTTAAATGTTTGAAAATGAGTTGTACTTTATCAGTACTTACCTAAATAATTCAGATGAACCAAAAATCAGTCAAATAAATAATTTTGACGTGTCGGGATGTATGTTATAATTGAGGTATCGAATAAAACCGAAAAAACGTATTTTCCCTTTTCTAATCTTGAAACTGACATTCTCAAGACTGCAGGGGTCAACGCGGCAGCATAAATTATGAGCATTGCCAGCCTCAAGCGTACAAGCCTCAAAACCAAAATTGGGAGTTTCACTTTTTACGATTTTGACATAGCGTATCCGTCTTTTTCCATTCACAGGCCCATGTATGGCTGTGTAATGAGCCGTACCGAAACGGGAACGTCAACAAATCATTTTTTTCGACGGAGTTTTTTTTACGAAACGCTCTGACCCGTTTGACGAGTGACCGAAAATTACCACCTGTCAGCTAATGGGTTTTCGTATTTATCGAAAACGACTTTTTCGGCATGGCCAGCGATCGGATTAATAATTCGAAAGCTTCAAATTCGATCTGACAGCTGAAAAACCGGTTTTGTCTTCGTCGAGGAAATGTTCGATCAATCTGACGCCTCTTCGCTTTCGAATGAGTTTATGAAAATTTTCGAGGCGGAATATCCGAATTTCTCGTGTTTGAATAATTTATATCGATGCTCGATGAATTTTCGATCCCGGCGTTCGGGGGTGAAATTCAGGAATTTACATTTCCCAATATAACAGAAGGTGTAATTTACTGAAAGCTTAGACCGTGAGTCATCGATTATTTCGGAATGGTCCCGGAATTTTGAAAAGCGATATCTCACTCACCTTTTCACGCCAAGGCTTTCACGCATTTCGATGGAAATTAGCTATTGGTTATGAAAGCCTAATTATCAAATTCGTTAGTTTTCATTAATAGTGTCGCATTTATGGTTAGGTACGAACATAAATTAGGTAAACACAAATTTAGAAAAAATCGAAAAAACTTGTTTGGGCTTATTAGAGAAATATCACAGAGGTTTACGGAAAAAGGTCAATTTAATTAGCCTCGAAAAACCATCTATTTGGACCTAATAGATAGTTTTTCGAAGCCTATAATCCTAATAACTGTAATACTAATAAACAGGAACGCTGCCGGTCACATTCGATGTAGAAATAATCAATCCACGAGACTTCGTTAGAATACGATTTTTAACGGCCATAGTTTATACGATAGATGGTAAAAAATACAAAAAAAACAGTGACTTCGGTAAAAAATATTTTTAAATCGGTAAAAAAGTGTTTACCTAACGTGTTTTGGCAAAATGATCATTGATTTTTTGTGGTTTTAACCATTTCACCAAGATGTAAGTTTTTGCGCAGCATTGTTGGTTTTCTGTACAAACATCTGTAATTTTGGAATGAAAAAAAAAAACACGATAAATTGTTAAGTCTTCCCGCAAAAATTCAGCACCTCAAAAAATATGTAGGTTGATGGGTTTACCCAAACCGTGTGTGAGGGCATACTTTCCTGTGTAATTGTTAATTTGGGAGTAAGATAGTCAAAATCGGTGTAACAGTGATAGACATAGAAATATTGGAAATTGCCATTTTTAAAGGGCTTTTAAAAATTCTCCTCAGACAATATTGAGAAGATGGGCATGGTCTAGAACGCGACGAATTCGAGTCTCCCCTGCACTCAGTAATTAGTGTATGGTGGTAACTTCATTTGCGCTTTACGATGAGAAGTACGATCGCAATGTTTATAGTGCAGCGCAGGCAGAAAAACATAATCCTGTCTGCTGAGCTGTTAACCGCTCGAGAACAAAAGTCCCTCGAGTTCGGGTGGAAATTCCTGAAAAAGGTTTCCATAACCCTGAACCTTAAAGCCCCTATGTTCGCAAGTGTTCGAATGAGTTCCACGTCTCGGCATCCGATGCTAAGCCTGTCATTAGTCCCAAGTGAAGTTTCCCATTCCGTTGATTGCTTCAGCGGTAAAGGCCCATCCCGGCGTGAACATCTCGATCCTTCCACATCCCGGCAGAGTCGATCTCTTTGTACACCCTGGCCCACCTGCTGTTACCCTGATTGGCTTGGCGAATCACTCTCGCTCCGTGACGAGTCTCACTCAGTTTGATGAGGAAAGTGCCGTTTCTATTTTTCTACGATTCGACGTGCGTTGCGCAAACAGGTGAGTTTTAAGCCCATATCAGACGTCGGACCCTTCCCCGTCCCACAGACGATCTGGACAGACCGATACTGGTCGACACGCAAATTCGGCATCCTCTAAAAAATTAGGTACCTACCTACCTATGTAAGTACGAGGTACCTGCTCGATGACCGCTAGATCAGTCTCGCGGCAGTTCCTTGGCGTCACAAAAACGAATGAATGGCGAAGAGGAAGACGAATCCTTATCTTCAATCCCTTATCATATCTTATCAGTCTCATCAATCTCTAATCAGTTTACCACTCGAATAATTATTCTGGTTTGGTTCCTACCTATTCTGTGTCATTTTTTTGTTTGTTTTTATTGATTCGTTATAATTTAATACACTTGATATTCATTTTTATACCAACTTTGATACATACCTATTATATATACAAATATCTACCTATACCTATAGTTCAGTTCATAGCGTCCCGCTTTTGAATTTTGGATATCTGGTCACTTTAGCGATACGGCCTTTACTATCACACAGATAATGCAGTTTTGTTAGATCGGACAAAACATTGAAATGTCTTCATTGCAGTCTATCCATGGATACATCAGCTGGACCCGAGGGCGAGTGACAGCTTGATAATAATATGTCAGGACTATGGGTAAGGGGCAAGGTCCAGGATAATATTAAAATGGATATTATTATCCATCATTTTTGACTGACGCCCAAAAACGGGTAACTCAAGTTGAATTGCCGTAGAGATTTGTTTTGCTCCTTTTTTTGGTATGTACGTGATTTGAATCCTGGCAATCAGTAATCACGATTTTCTCAACTGCTAATACAAAATTTGCGAGTGAGAAATGGCGATTTATCTCAACACAGGTGGTCGGTTTTAGGGCGAAAATCGACCAAAACTTGCGTCCATTAGAGGCCAATTATAGTGACAGCGATGGACGGCGCAACTTTTTAAGGGGACATTTGGACTGGCGAAAAAAACGAAATCAGTACCAGGAATGGGCACTGAATTGGAACATTAGCAGATAATCATGGCTCCAGACTGAAGAATTCAACTAATCGCAAGGGAAAAATATTCTGATTTATTATTGTGAAATTTTTCATTCCATTTTTTGCTGTCGCGTACTTCGTGAATTTATTGCACAAAACCATAAAAATATTAACATCTATTTGTCCAATTTTGCTATCAATACAAAAAACTGAAAAAGGTAAATAAAATTATTAAACAATAACGGTTAAGCAAAAAAAAAAATTTTTTTTATACCATCATTATTGAGCAAAATTCAACTGTGGCGACCATTCAAACCCATTTTTTCGTTACACCATTCATCCCATTGCCCTCCGCTTTTCAACCTTCAACTTGAAATTCGACTCCTCCAGCTTCTCTTTTCCATTAAAATCCCTCCTTATCCGTTGGAATGAATTAACAGTTTTAATTGCTTGCCGTAATTCCCTTCGAGTATCCGACAAAGCCTCTCAGCGATTCGATGGCTTCTGCCTTTTCTTCCGACCTTTTTTCCGAGTAAATATTTAACGTCAAGATTCCCAAGCGTTTTGGGCAATGTCGAAAAAACAGCAGGGGCCCTTGAGGGGAGCATTTTTGGAGTTATCTTGTTTGTATTATGCAAATCTAATTAACTCGGAAAAATATTTTCCTGACCGCGTTTAAAGCTTGTGTTGCTATGCTGCTCAAGCCCTTGCAACTCGATGTTTTATCGGTGGCATCATAAAAGGAAGGTAGGTATATGAGCCTCAACCTTAGGAGAAATTTTTCGGAATGGGTTCGAAAAATTTAGAAAATCGAAAAAAATCACCATTATCTCAAATCAGTTAAATTCCTTATCAAAGGATTCCGAAGAAAACTTTACCTTTCGTATACCTCGTATGTACCTCGGTAAGTTGAGAACTGTTATTTATTTAGGTACCAACTCATTGGGTTATCCCATGCTACAAACAAGCCCAATAACCCAACAAATACTGAGTTTATATGTAAATTTTCTCCTTATAAAACATCATTAGAATAAAATGATCATTGATTAATTTCTGACCAATATTCTTGATATCTGGTCTCTTTTAAAAATTGAATTTCTCCAGCCAACTCAGGTAGGTACTCCTTTCAACCGTTAGTTCCATTATTTTCCCCTCGTCCCATAATCGCAGTTGTAGGTATTAGGTTTCTTCCAAGCGTCGAAAAACTTCATCTCGAACTCGAACAACTGGTTCTCCGTGTTTTCTCAGGAACTTCGAAGGAAGATTGAAATGTTCCTCCGGCCTCAGTTGTCATTAGAGACACATTAGTCTTCAAAAATGTCACGGATGACGCGAACTGCCTTATTTGCTGGCCCACACGTGATAGCTGAACGATAGAAACCGTTGGACTTGCCATAATAATGAGGCACGTATAATTTGACTATAAAAACAAGCGATTGAAAAAGTGGTAGAAGCAAAAATTATACTTTGATGGAAAATCCGAAAATGCCATAAAAATTGAGGTTTTAATTTAAAATGAAAAAGGCCTTATTGTATAAGTAGGTACCTAGGTAGATATTATTATTTTAATCTAATTCTTAGGGCTTAAAAAATTAACTACCTATTAAAATTTTAATGAGTAGGTCATATAATTTTGATAAAATGAAAGAGACGCCCATAAGACAACCTATGCTAGAAAGAATGCTTTAGAAATTATCGCTGGCTCAAATCGATCATTCTCACGCACTTTGTTCGAGTTACCTTTTTTCGAAGTTGGTTAAAAACAATTATTTTTCAAAATAGCTTCATTGTCTTTTCATCGTAACTGGAGTCTCTCGTTCGCCTCGTTGTCTCGAGGCGTGACCGTAGGAAGTCCCTTTTTGAATTGGTATTCGATGAAACGGCACCTGGCAGACCCGGCGAGAAGATCGGATGGTGACCGCATCCTCCGTCGAAAATAAAAGAACAACGGAACGCAAACCGCAAGCGAGCGAGAGCGACTGAGATGGAAACTGGTTTGCGGCTTAGGTGGGGACGGTGACTTGGAGACGTCACTCGGAAGGAAGCCGTGGTCTACATCTACCATGGACTGTGTACAGCAGTGTTGCCATACCAGAGGTTTTCCCTCCGTTCCTAGAGGTTTCGAGGTGCCTAACAGAGGGAAAATAAGGATGGTTGAGGGATCCCTCTGTTCTAGAGGTTTTAATGAGACTTTCAGAAGGATTTCAGAGGTTTTTATTTCTAATGGCCAGAAAGCAGGGTTCAAAGCAAGTTTACCACGAAAGTGTTCATGTTTTGGTATAGAAGATCCATTTATGTTAATATTAGTTTCAAGCCAAAAGTCTCATTGTTTGTATAAAAGGAACTCGAATTTTCGCACCAGTTATGTAAAGATTGATTTCAAGTAGTGCCATCTCGAAGTTGAGTTTGAACTCGAAGATGAGTTTGATTTCGAAGTTGACTTTGAACTCGAAGTTGAATTGATCACGAAGTTGACTCTGAACTCGAAGTTGATTTTGATCTCGAAGTTGACTTTGATCTCGAAGTTGACTTTGATCTCGAAGTTGACTTTGATGTCGAAGTTGAGTTTGATCTCGAAGTTGATTTTGAACTCGAAGTTGACTTTGAACTCGAAGTTGATTTTCAACTCGAAGTTGAGTTTGATCTCGAAGTTGATTTCGATCTCGAAGTTGACTTTGATCTCGAAGTTGACTTTGATGTCGAAGTTGAGTTTGATCTCGAAGTTGACTTTGATCTCGAAGTTGACTTTGATGTCGAAGTTGAGTTTGATGTCGAAGTTGAGTTTGATCTCGAAGTTGACTTTGATCTCGAAGTTGAGTTTGATCTCGAAGTTGATTTCGATCTCGAAGTCGACTTTGATCTCGAAGTTGACGTTGATCTCGATGTTGACTTTGATCTCGATGTTGACTTTGATCTCGAAGTTGACTTTGATCTCGAAGTTGACTTTGATCTCGAAGTTGATTTCGATCTCGAAGTTGACTTTGATCTCGATGTTGAGTTTGATCTCGAAGTTGAGTTTGATCTCGAAGTTGAGTTTGATCATTTCATATTCGTATTTTTTAATGTTTGAGTTAAGAAGACCTTTTGAAAGTCTGAGGTTTTTAGTCGAATTCAGAGGGTTTTTTTCGGGTTCGGCAAGGGGAAAGCAAGGCGACGAGTTGGCAACACTGATGTACAGTCTGTAGGTGGTAACACGCAGTAGGGTGGGTGGACCAGTGAATGAACACACCCCAGTGAATGAACACCGACACCCTTTTTTGAAGATACAGAGCCTGTGACAACCCTCTAGTGGTCGACTCGAATTTTCCTAGTTCCAGTAACTATCCATATGGGTCAGCAAAAGATTTGGTAACGCTGATGTGAACTTAACTGCTGATAACAGCATTTAAGGTGTACGAAGTCCCAGTCGGTCCATAAACACTGTTTTGTCAACAACTCTGTTCATTGTACAGCTCGTCGGAAAGTCGCTTTTGATGAGTATATTTTCAGTATTCCGCTTGCTTTTTGTTTTCACGGTGTACTAGGGTAAAATTTGAAGGGAAAACCCGACCGATCGGCCCGAAAACTTCTATTTCTCTATTTTTTGGCGTAATGTTCATGCACTGGGTCTGCAAATTGGCCCTTACCCAGTGAATGAACACTGTTCATTTACTGGTAAAATAGCACTATTTACCATTTCAAGTAAACCCAAGGCTTATAATGTTCAGAAATTATTCAGGAATCTTGTGATCATTGAGAAAACGTCGAAAAATAATCCGATCCAATAATTGAACAGGGTATTTTGTTGCGAAGTCTGGGTGTTCATCCACTGGGTTTGGAGGTTTTTTGTCTAGACCCAGTGAATGAACACAACCTTGAAATATTATTTTTTTACTCATCCAGAAGAAAAAGCTCAAGGAAAAAGAAGAAAAAGAGAGGCAGATTAAAGAAAGAAAGGAAGCAAGGGGAAAAAAGAAGAAAGAAAAGGAGAATGCCCCTACCAAGTCAAAAAGACTTAAAAAGTCTTAATTAACTCAACTAGTCTCAATTTCACTACCTACATCACTTTTTGGTTAAATAAATTTCAGTTAGTAACCATTATTTTGTATTTACACATCAAATTTGAACAATTATAATTATTAAGATTTTTTCTCGTCACTAATTTAAGTAACTCGTGTTCCAGAAATTGGTGGAATATTTTCCTAAAAACTTGTATTTGCTCTACCCGTGATTAAAAATGTCTTATTCGCTATTAAAAACATTTAAAATGATTTATTGTGTTTTCTTGTTTTTGTGTTCATTCACTGGGTTTTGAGTGTTCATATTTAGGGTCCAACTGTTCATTCACTGGGGTTTTCAGCATTCCACCTGAATAATGTTACTTTCTGGGGTCGTAAATGTGAATAGCGGTGATAGAATTTTTTTCCCCACAAACTAGACACCCATGTGAACAACGTGGGGCAAAGAAATTAGAAATCCATCCGAATTTGAAGTCACACGACGTTATCAAAGTTGAAAACTCAGAGCACAATACACTAGGTGTTCATTCACTGGTCCACCCACCCTACTTCTACGTGTTTTCAGGACAATGCGTCCGCCATTGAACCACTTCGGGACAAAAAATCAATGAGAAATCCCAGCGTGACTACTTGTGAGAGGTTTGTACTTAGGTGTACTTCCTTTAAAATTCGACATTATGCCTGATAACGTTTTTATTTTTCATTTGTAGGCCTTGGCATGTTTTAGGAAGGTAAATTGAACAACACGCTTGCTGAAGTCGAAACCAAGGTATAAGTTTTAACTTCTACAGTCGTTTTTCAGGCTTTAGGTCAACAGCCCCGGTAGATTTGTGCCTCTTCTTCTAAATACTAGCTTCTTCAAGATCGTCCTTCAGTTGAAGAATCGACGCCAAGATACCTGGTAGTTACTCCTAACAAGCAAATTCGAGTACATCTGAGGCTACCAGGCTGGAGAATCATTGGAAAAAGTGTCACATCCAAAGGGGAACCATGCTGTGGCGGGAAAAAGCGAATAGCGGCCCCCAGAGTCGCTCAGGCCTGAAAATGTCCTACAGATCACACCGGGAAGGTAATACCGTCGCCGCAGAAAATAATATACCATCCGGAAAATATGGTGTAAAAAATCGCAGAAACCTATAGCGAGAACAAATTGAACCATAGGAATGAACAGGCAGGCGTCGACAAACCTCAAAAAAGGCACAGAAAAAATTCCTGGATTGTAGCACAGGTGCAACACATGAGGTCCTAATTTGAACTCAAGGACCTTAGGTATGTGGAGTAGGTAACTTGAACGTATGTTGGTAGGTACCACAATACTTTTCCGACAATAAAGAACAACGTGAGTATCGTTTTCGACGCCCATTGTGCATCAATATTGTTAGATTCTAGGTTTTTATAGTTTCATGGTTCACGTGCAAGCGAAAGAAAAATAATGTTTCTACAAAAATAAGGCCCCACACACAGTTTCCCTTACAATGTCCGGCCACACGCACAAGTCCTTCGCTCTGAAACTCATTCATCATCATAAAACATATCGGTCGCCCGTTCTCTAATCCCAAACGTCTGTTTTCCGACTCATTTCAACGTTTCATATTTTTAACTGCCGTCCATTGTTTTATGGGCTCTAAACGTTAATCGCCAACGTATGACCTTTAAATTGAGCGAACCAGCGCAATTTCTAGCGAACGGTTCACATGTTACGACAGAACGGCTCATGCGAGTAACGAGGCTGATCAAGTCTCCGATCACTCGGGTCAACACGTCTCAGGAATCTTAGCCGGCGATAAATTTCGCTCGCCTCCGACGGAAATGCGGTCAACCGACCGTGGAAACCGGCGGTTTTAAATTAGCCGTCCCGCCGAGCTCACGGAGAATAACTCGGTTGCCATCGGCCGGCAAAATAAATTGAATCTGCCAACAAACCTAAATGACAGTGAAGGGGAGAGAATCTCAAGGGAAAACGCCAATTCCAGAGTGTTACTCCACGATTGCGACATGCGACTATCGGGCAAGAGAAGACCATTTTGCGACGGGTTGGGACGTTTTGAATGCTGGAACTGTTTGTAAATCGAACAAGAGTTCATAAACACGATCCAGGTTTAGTGCGGATGCGCAATTCGGTTCTAATATGGCGAACTAAAAACAATTGAAGGCGAAAACTCGACTGCGCATGCGCAGAACCGTAAGAACTCGCCAAAACGTGCAGATTTTGAAGACAGGAACCTACTGCTTACCTCATCAGTTTACCTATCCATATGGCTCTCAGGCGTCCAGAGGATACGAAACTGGTTCACCTCATCTAACTCGATTGGTGGGGATTGGATAAAAACCCACTCCACCAATCTCGTTATCCCCTATCGCCTGGAAATGGTTTTAACTCCAAATGGGATTTATACCCCTCGCAGCTTCGGGCGGTTAGGACGGCGGAAGTTGTTGGTTTTGAGCTGGCTATGACGCCAATAGGTAAGGAATGTCGAACATGGCAGGAAGGTATTGGAAAAGCGCCTTACGCCATTTTCCTAGCCGCAAGCATCTGCTCTCCGCGCAATCCGATTAAAGTCCAGGGTCTACCCGAAAGCTCCCTCGGATACCCTGGTGTTCGGAGCCGACCCGCATAGGACCTCTGTTGTATTAATCAAAGCTCCGGCTCGTTGATAATATCTTCTTGTTCCAGCGGTTCGTTCCGTTCTGCGGTTCATAATGAAATTTATAGCCAGCTGCGAACCTCTTCCTGCCTGTGCAGCCGGTGGGAGATCCGAAGGGGAATTTACGGAAATTCCCAGGAACACCGGACGAGCGGGGAAGAAAATTTCAAATTATCATGACGACTTTAGCTTGCAAGTTAATTTAGCACTGAATTTTGTCATCGTTCAACCACCAAGCTTTGAAAACGTGCACATGGAAAAAGTAGACTACTGCGTTGTTTGCTCTGGTAGACTAGCAGTTGTTTCATGATATGCAGCACAAGGCAAGAGGCGGCACCGTGGGAGACCTTTTGTTGTTGTTCGATCCGAATATGTCGGCGGTCTTGACTTTTTGGACATAGAGGTTAAAAATCGACGGCTACCGATAAAGAATTCTTCGTAATTGATTTTCTCATGCACCGAGGAAATCCATCTTACATTTTCTCCGATAGAGTTCTCATACGTTGGCCGGGAGCCTGCGGTTTTCCCCCAATAATTTACCTTCGGTCGTAACCCGAATGCCCATTAACCTTTACCCATGAGAAAACCAGCCAGCGCTGACCGCATGGGTAAAAGTTCTTCGCTATATAAGAAAACCGCAGGTTCACATGAACCCGAAACTATACTATCTATTGATGACTAGTAATTTTCAAAGGTGCAATTTCAACTTATGGGAAAAGTGGTATTTTCTACTTGAACTAATTCATCAAGTGGATTTCACGTTTCTTTGAGCAATAAAAGAGAAAATGGGGTATGACTGAGATTGAGAAGAGGTTGGACCCCAAGCTGTGTTGCGCACCACCACTGGCGCTCTCGTGGCTTGATCGTCAACTTGTCCCTTATATCTGCTATCTTCGCCCGGCGTCTCCTTCCTTTCGTCTCTTTCTATTTATATCTGATTCACGTCGTTTTGGTGTATCCAACACCTTCTCGGATAAGTAGGTAGGCTATAAAATATATTGCTTGATTAGCGTTTGACTGATGAGTATGTCGAATTGGACTGATGAGGGATGTTTTTCTGTCTTGGAGATGCGAGCGCAGCGAGCATCCAAGTCACCTGATCTGTATAAGGAATGTGTGAAGGAACAGTTAGCAAGAGAGCTGGAGAGTGGTGGTGGTGCGCTAGTGGTGGTGCGCAACGGATCAGGTGACCTGGATGCTCGCTGCGCTCGCATCTCCAAGACAGAAAAACACCCCTCATCAGTCCAATTCGACATACTCATCAGTCAAACGCTAATCAAGCAAGATATTGAATCAGATATAAACAGAAAGAGATGAAAGGAAGCAAGCCGGGAGAAGATAGCAGAGAAAAGGGACAAGTTGACGATCAAGCCACGAGAGCGCTAGTGGTAGTGCGCAACACAGCTTTGGGTCCAACCTCTTCTCTGAGATTGTATCGGGAGGATTTCGCGTTGTTAGGGAAATGTTGGTTAGACCTATGGGGGTTCATATTTACCTACCTAATATAGGCGGGACAGCTGAATCGCATTTTTCAATGATGAGAATATAATTTTATTTACCAATTCATTACAAAAATTGGAACTTTTTATACCGACGTTATCCAAAATCGCGACTAGAAAATTTCCTAAATTCATTCAAGTGCCTTGCTATATTTTTTTTAGCATCAGACGAAAACGTCTTTCCAATCTATTGAATTGGGTACTCATGAGATGAGATATTCATCGAGACAGATACCCGCTAGTATGTCGATCGATTAGTATCGCAGACCATCGACACAATCAGTATCTGTCACTGGCATGCAATGAACGCGGTGGACCCTTCCAGGGACGGCCAAACCACGACAACCCCTACTCAATGGACCGCCCCTAGCGACTTTGGAAATCAGCCATTCCCTAGGGTAGGGGGTCGGTACGGAGGGTGCAACATAGGGGCAGAATGCGCCCCACCTGCCTAGGGACAGACAGGAGACGGGTTTATGAAATATGCATCGACTTTCGACTCGGAGGCCTTTCGGCGCTCGATGGCTTTCTGAATCGACTGATATCGAGAAGGCAGAATATTTCAGAATGCGATGATTTCTTGATTTCGTCAGATCCATTGAAGTGTTCAGTTTCAGGTACCAAATCGTCACTTAAGTTCTGATACCACCTAATCCACATTGACTCATTTTTAAGGAGAGACAAAAAACTGTTTATTTCCGAAATTATTACGCGATTCTTTCTGAAAAATTAGTATCTGTATCATGATGGCTTCGTGCCAATATGAAACCACGAATGATTCTCAATTTATTGAAATTGAGAGAATTTTGTGGGATAGTGTGTATTGTCCACCTGACCAAAAAAACTGATTAGACGGTGTTGACATTTTTGCAGTTTGCGCGCGATCTGTTGATTATGGCTAGAAACTGATTGTTCCTATCGCTCCGGCACAGCTGACCCATAAACCCATAATAAACCCATTTTGACAAAAATGTGGATTAGGTGGTATCAGAACTTAAATGACGAAATTTAGTTCTTCCACTTATTCCTGGTTTTTAAGAAAATATTGATTTGGTTCACCTATGCCAAATTTAGTCAAGTGCTACCCCAGGGATTAGGGACACACTGATGACCCTGGTGAAGGTGGCATAGTTTCCACCGAAATGTCGGCAAAGGAGTGAAGTTGTTAATTGTATGACCCCAATCCCGATAGCACTTGACTAACTACGAAGTTAAGGGTTGATCTACAACCTATGTCAAAGTAACAGAATGGCTGCTATAAAAATGAACACTTGTGCAAGGATGCAATGATAAACCCCAGTCTAAGAATTCGCAGCGTTTGTTTCAATTCCAAATCTGTCTCCTTCAAGACGCTGTATTACTATGAATGAATCTCTCTCTCTTTTTCATTCTTTTTGTCCCCGCTGTAAATTTTCCAACGGAAGCCAAATATCAGGACTTTCATCGACTGTATTGGTGGCTTTCGGCACTGGCTGATTCGCCCTCTTCCCCTCGAGAGCCTGAAGCCGTACGACAAAAGATTTCCAGAAGAATAACCGGGCGGAGAGAAAATATAAGAAAACGTGACGGGACTCGGCAAGAAATGCGCGGGAGGTTATTGAGCTCGAAAATGATGGCGGAAAGAGAGAGACGAGATATCAGAAGTTCTCGGGCCGCGAGATTTGGCGTGTATTTGGAAGGCCGTGGGGAGGGGGCAAGTGGGAGGGGCCCGAACGGGTTTCCTTCCCTGTTCATCGGTTAAGGAGGCATTGGGATCTAGTTACAAAGAGCAGCTAACCTGGTGCATCGTAAAGTGCCTACATAACACACCAACAGCAAGGCCAACAATGAGGCTTAGCAGCATTCGAATAGAAAAGCGAGCCAAATCCTCCTCCAAGAGCAACTACGACAATCGAACAAAAAACTTTTTTAAAGATTTTACGCAAAAAAAAACTTTTTGTCGAAAAAAAAATGTTTTTTTAAATAATGACAAATTGCCTATAGACAATTACTAGAAAAAAAGACTAGTAGGGTTTGATTTTTGGGAGGAAATCCTCAATCGCGGACACCAACGAGCTCAATTCTTCGGCCGATTCCGAATGAGTCACTCCTTCGCTCCCCTCCGGTACGTGGGAGTTTATCGATTATTTCGCAGCTAACGTTTGGGTTGGCTGCTCTGCCCCGAAGAGTCGAGGAATGTCCCTTATGCGAAGGGTTGAACGACCAACTAGGCCTACGAGGGCCGGTGAAAATCGATAAGATCGACAAAATATATATTTTTCTACGTTGTTATTGATATTATAAAGATACATCAAACCAAACTAGGAATTATTCAAATCAAGTTGAATATTTTTCAAATCAATTTAAAAATATCGAGAAATATGAAGATATTAAGAAAAATAAACTTTTACAATGACAACAATCAGCAACGTTTTTTAAATAAAAAAAAAACTCAAATTACTTAAGGAGACATTATTTCGTAATTAGAAAGTATGCAAATAATGAATATTTTAATATAAATATCCGCCCAAAAATCAGCATTCTAATCAGCGTTTTTCGCCTGAAAGTCAACCGATGAATGCTGAAATTCCGTTCGGACTCCCGATGAGATAGTCGCCAAGTCGAAGGGCTCTCGAAGAAAATTGATCCCTTCAAATAAAACCGTAAACAAGCAATAAGCCAACCGAACCGAAGACTCGCACCCAATAAAGCTCTTAAAAACAATGGATAAGACCTCGGGAGAATCCTCGATAGCAGATGGGCCGAAGACTTGGCAAACACGGGCGGGAAATACCAGTCAGACAGTCGAGGGGTGGAAACGCTGAATTGTGGAGGGGCTGTTTAACGAATTACTTGGGGAATTAATTAAAAACAGACGCCGCCGGCAGCTGAATTCCCCCCGCAACGACGCATTACTTCGAATTCCGACATTTTGTTTTTCGCCACGGCGCCCCCGTCAGTTGAAATACGAACGCTATTTTCCCCAAGTCCTCGGCTCCCGAATGTTTTCGGATCCGGAAAAACATCAGGTTTTCGATTCCAGCTAGTGTGTTATTGAAATTTTTGGTAAAACCACTCGGCTGAACCCGGTCAACTAAACTCAACAGCGAGGGAAGCAACGATGAGATAGGTACTCGTACCTTGGACTCCCCCAGTGCAGTTGATATACATAGCGAACATGTTCGCACAGTTTGTCCCAGACGGTCCGAAATATGAACCCAGCTTTAGTCATAATGCTATTTCTCGGACTCTCTCTCTTGGTAGCAGTGAAATGATACAATTTTCTCGTTTCTTGATCATATCTCCGGGACTATTGCCCCACGAAAATTTCGTACCCATCTAAATTTAGTCCAACAACTTTGAAATATTTTTCTGAAAGACTTTTACGTATAGAAAAATATTTACCAAGGCGCTTAAAAAATGAAAAACTGTTTTGCATTAAAAATTGGTGAATCGTCTGAAAGACCTAGTTGCGGCAACGCTGTAGATGATCTGGCAACACCTCACAGTGACCCTGGCACAGCAATTCGTAACTTTCCGCTAATTTTGTTTGAGCGAAATCGTAAATACGGTCAAATCTTCGTCGGAGCTTCAGAAAAAACTTTTACTTATACACAATTACTCAGAATCACTTCCCGAACAAGTGTCTGTGTGTCCGTCTGTGGTCATTTACGAAAATGACCACAGCTCCCTCAATTCTCATCCTTTTTTCAAATTTCTTGAACTGAAATGTTTGGCTCGGCAAGATCTAACACCCTGTTTGATCGGAATTTGAATAACGCACAGTACTTCCGATATATTTGCATTTTTAGTGTTTTCTATTTTATTTTTTTCCGGCCACAAAAATGAACCGATTTGAGCGTTCTTGGTCTTAAAATCTTTGTTTTACCTTGCAGAATATGCGGATATTTTTTATATTCCAATAATGTATTGTATTTTTATTTTGGGCGAATTTTAAAATTTGGATAGTGAATTTTTTGATATTTTTGACCTAAACACCCTTAAAAGCAGTCAAAATATGATCAAATTTTGTCAAAAATGTACGTTTCAAAATATGGAAGTATTGTGTGTTATCTACGCACCACTGGTTTAGTTATACCATCTGATAATTCGTTCGAGCTTTCAAATGTTTTCAGTCGATTTTCCAAAACGCCGATGCGTCGACGTTCCTCTTGAGCCGTCGCCAGTCGCGCTAACGAATCGGTAACTTTTCCCCTTCCGTTGCAATCGTTCACGGACTTTGGCGCCCGACTTTTCCCCCCACCCCTTCGGCTTCGCCCCATGTGGACTCGTTTAAGGGCTGTTAAACACGGAAGCGCCATCGGCATCGATTGCTCGGCCCCAGGTCGGACGGAAGCCGAATCGTCCCGAGGCTTTCACGAGGCAGTAAAAACACGAGTTGCTTTTCAGATACTTAGCCGAATGAAGAGAAACGACGAAGGGAAATCGAGGAAATGAAAGCTGATTTATCGTAAATGGAATCAAATTCGAAAAATGAAAGGAAATTATGAAAAAAAAACCGGGGATTATGTTTTCAAATTCAAGATTAGGTCAGGGGCGTTAATTTTGAAAGATTGAGGACGAAATTATCTTTATTCAGTTCTGTAATTCTATAATTAGTACCGTACCATTTTTTGAAATAGCGTTGTCAATCAACGTAATCCCTTTCTCGGCCACTACAGTCATTTTTCGTGAAAAATGTTTCCAAACTACAGCACACATTATGGTACCATTTGGTCGAATATGATGGATAGTCTGGACATCAGTTGGCATTGAATGAATCGGAGAAGAGTTACGAGGGCAGAAATTGAGAATGATGGCCACTACGCTGTGAGAATGCAGTCTATTATAATTAGGCATGAACGAACGGCTTTTACGTGGACTGTAATACATGGTGTCATCCATTAGGATGATCGTAAAGTAAGGTATCGATAAATGGGATCGACCATAAATCACGGGATCAATTTTCAACTATTCATCCTCTGCCCCTAAAAAGATTTCATTTTTCAATATTAAATTTTATCGTGTTTCGGATATTTCAAATATTCAAAAAATAGTTTCCACGAAGAACCCGAATTTTTGCCGAATGCTTAAATTTCTCCAGGGATGCCACTCGCGGATTAAAAATCCCTAAAAACAATGAATGCTGTTCGAAAAACCACTATTTAGGCTAAAAAGGCCTGAGGTGAAAGCACGGCGCATTCTTTACTTTCCGTAATGTCTTCGGTCGAAAGCGACTGTGTGGGCTTTCCTACTGTGTACGGCTTTTGATACTCCAAGAACGGTATCCCAGTGTACCATTATCCGTGGCCGATGCGGTGGAACTGATCGAAAAATGTTTACAGCGATCTCACTTCTGTCGGCCGGATGCCGACGTAGAATTCCAGGACGTAGTCAGGTTAGAAGGCCATAGGACCATACTAATAAATCACTCACGTACTGCTGATTTTGGACATTATCGAAAATGGCGAAAAGATTATTATGGCATTACCTCGGTTGAAGAAAGAACTTTTAACTTTTGGACCTTTTTCAACAACTGTTCCGTAAGAAAATTTAATTCTCTACAACTTTTTCCATTACCACTTTTAGACTGGGGGCAGCAAACTTGGCGCCCAAAACGTGGGATTCGACGTTTTTCAAGAATCGTCACTCTTGACAGAGTTCATCTCTGAAAGGGTTAGGATTAGGGAGAAAATGCATGGAATAAGAATTGTAGAGAATTATTTCGACTTTCATTTTGTATAGGGCCACTTCCTCGGTCCGACCTTTCCTTCTCGAATTATGAGCGAAAAACTGGAAAAAACTGGCTCTTTCTCCCTCTCCCCATACTGAATAAATATATTCAATAGTACCTACGCTAATAATATGAACAGGTAACTTTGGTATCTCGTCACGCGTCGCAAACCATTTGCAGCTCTGACACGAGCGTTTTACAAGGGAAAGCGAATCGGCAGATGGACGCAGTTCCTACATCAGACACCTGGAACATAAAAGTCTGACAGATTCTTTTCTAGACGACCAATAGCTTTCACTAACTTGATCTAGGAGTCCATATACGCCAAGTCCACCTGTCGAGAGCTTTCGTTCCGATTATAGCATTTCCAAGTTGAAAATTGTCCAAACCAAATTGAGAAATTTTCAAACCAATTTGAGAATTTTCCGAACCAATTTGAATTTTGGGTTTTTCTGAATTCGGTTCGGAAAACTCTCAGATTGGTTTGAAAAATTCTCAATTTCATTTGGAAAATTCCCAATTTGGTTTGGAAATTGCTATAAAACACTTTTCACGGTTATTCTACCAAAAAGATATGGGGAGATAGAGGGCCATATCGGCGAATTCGATTCTTGGGCCTTTGACCCGGAATAAAAATATCGCTATTGTGCTGTGCTATGGTGTTTAACAAAAATGTGTAGAATAGGTATTGGAGTGCAATACGTAACTGATGGCCATCCAGCTGCATAATTATCCAGTCGTTCGAAACGTCCATTTCGCGGTATCCCTCGAATTTGACCTCACGATTCCGTCGACTGCAAAATTCGGGGCTGTCCCGCAGATGTTGGCCAACCCCGCGCCATTAAGGTCAGTTTTATCATTCGAACTCGTTCGACTGAGATCTCCCTACAATTAAGGGACGTTCACAACAGTGCGGGCTTTATGGTGAAAATCAGACATTCCGGCATGGTTTGTTTCGAAATCGTTTTCCAATGAACGGATCCTTTAAAACTCTGGTTCTAGACTGCTCTAACAAAGTACAAATTATAATTACAACTAGGTACCTATCTTAATGAACAACTAGCAACTATATACTATAAAGAAAAATTCCTGGCTCATTCTACTACGTACCCACCAACAAGCTGAAAAGACACAGATACTGTGAAACCAATGTTAGGATTTCAATAATCAAATAGTTTTTAAATCACTTTTGTTTTATTAAACAATATTTAGGGATAGAAATTAACGTAACTTCTAGTTAGCCTAGTTAGTTCTCACGACACGAGCTCTTCGATTGTCCTAGTTGTTGTTGTTTATCTTATTCATGGCGGCGCTGATTGTCCTTGTCTCATATCAATTGTCGATACGCTATTGTCTATCAAATTAACATGGAGCACATCACAGATACTATAGGTAGGAATACAGTACTTCCGAGTCGAATTTCCCCAGTCAATTTGGTTTGGAAGATTATCAATTTGATTTGGAAACGCTAATAAAAAATTGTCATTCAGCTGCTTTGAATTATATTTTTCTGTTCTCTTCTATGATTGGGATTTACCTACCTAACGATTTTCGTGGAATATGGAGCCCTCAGTAGTGACTCCGTGGCTTCCAAAACTGGCACACAATAAGTTTTAAGAAGGACTTTTGTTTTGAACAGCGGACCAATTTTGCGGTTGTTCTAAATTAATATCATCTATATCAATGGTGTGGAAAAAAGCAGGCACACCTATTTAATTAAGTTCCCTCGAAAATCTTCGGAAATATTCGACCGATTTTGCCGATTTCCTCAGCCACCGTAATCAAGTCCGATTTGTGGAACGCGAATTGCATCCCGAGGCTGAAGATTAACCAAAAACGAATCCGCTCCATGTGAAAACGCTCGGTTTATCACCCAGAGTAAACATCGGTTCTCAATTCGCCATCAGCGGTCGGCGCAAAAAAAGAGAAAAAAAAACGCAGGAAAAAGGAAAACACCATCAGGACGAAGGGCCGAACATCTGGAAAACCTACATTTAATGCATCTCCAAATTGAAACCCTCGACGCGCCCTCTGATTGCTATCGGCGGAACTGGCGCGGTTTTTAGGCTGATGCGAATCCTATCGCTCGAACGGAAATCTTCGTTTTCCTCGTTCGGAACGGCCATTTAGATAGGATACGGCAAACTGTAGGTATTTCGGTGTTGGTGCACGAATTTACACTGGAGCGGCTGAATTTCGCTCGGAACGGTTCCGAGCTTTCATTTATCCACTTGCTCCCCCGTGTATTACAAGCTACCGCAGGCAATCTACTTTTAATTGAATCCTGGTAGACCTCGTGTTGCAAAGTGGTTAACACTCGAGCTGATGGCGTTCCTAGGGCGGGAAATGTTGAACTGCGTCAGCGCTGAAGTCGTGTGCGTTTCAAAATGGGTGCGTTTAACATTCTAGTTCTAGTTAACAGCCGGGGTGATTCTTTGGGAAAAATTGTGAAGCAGGTTTCTCCAAGGGTTCCTACGTTTTTTGGGGTGCTCAATCGAATTTTTGGTTTACCACCTGATTTATAATTAAGGAGCAAAGTTGAAATGTAACCCTCCATGCTGCAAAACCTGTAACCTCCACATTTCAGTTTGTACCCACGGAGGGTTACAATTGACCACGGAGGGTTACAGTTGACCATAAACCGACCATGGAACGTTACCAGCTTTCCATGGAGGGTTACAAAGAGATTCATTTTGAGTAATTTTGATCCCTTTGACCTGAAATTTTGAGGGTAGACTCTTTTGAAGTTTAGGATTATTACATTTACTGCTTATTTCTTGGTAGCAATGCCAATAATTCTTTACACGCCAATGGTGTAACCCTCCATGGATTCTAAATTTTCAAATTCAATTAAAAACTCGAAGATTGTGATTGCGATCTTTTTCTCGATTTTTCCCAATCTTAGGAAGGTCCTGGGAGCATGCAGGAATATTTTCAAGATTTTTCAAAGAAGTGAAATTTTAATTTTTTCCAAATTGACAGTTATTTGGGAATCAACCATAAGTAGCGTGTGTTGTTTTATGTGACATTTTAGGACAGTCCTCGCAATTTGTGGGGTAAATTTCGACGGTCCTGACCCCGGAAGAGGGTGTACTGCAGGACCACCTAGCAGGTGCATTAGTTGTCCCCTACTTCTATTGTAGCCGGCTAGTTGTGTACCGACACACGTCTAAATAGCACCTGCTCCTTCACCAACTTCACAGACGCGACTCCTGTCCACAAAGGCCAATTAGGGGCCCGGAACCCCCGCCACAACAACCCCCCCCCACCGTTTTTTGTTCGTTTTTCGATCGACTCGTCTCGTCTGTCTCGCATCGTTGGGTCCCAGACGTTCAAGTCACTCGCCTCATCAGATGACGGAAAATTTCTTTTCGATTTCCGACTCACGCGTATCTTGATTTTTATCTCAGCCAATGCTTCGGAATAAGCCGGAGAAGCGGATTGTTTGGCAAACCTTCGTCTTCAGAAATGATAGATTTTGGTCGTTTTTGTTTTCTCAGTGTCTAAATTACTGTTTTATGAAAAATCGATATTTTGCGACCAAAAAGGCAAGATTGGTCCATTAGTTCAGGCGATAGCTAGCAATTAATGCAATTACAACAACAATGTGCACATTATGTAAGGTAATATCTCAGACCAGTCTGTACTAGCCTTTACTGACAATGTTAGGCTACGGAAAGAATAAAAGTAGATCCTTGTATCCTTAAATTAGGCTCTGAAAATTCAAATAAGCTACGCTAATCACGACGATGGCAATAATTCTTCTCCGAGGACAGCAGATTATCCAAATTAGCAGACACTAAAAGGAACATTCCACACCGAATGCTCGAGAAGGCCATTAATCAGCTAAGGAAAAAATGTCTTTTTCTATATGGCCTTTTCCCGTGTTTACGGCAGTCGGTCGATCACTTTGATTTCAGTAAAATCGCTTTTCGCATGCCGATGCTAGAAATTGAGAGTGAAATCTCATGTTACGTGCATTAGGCTCCTACGAGATAAAGTGAGAGGCTGAGCTGCTCGGCATCCAGCGGCCGAAGACCGAGGGCAAACTTGTCCGGACAACTTTCATGGATTTCTAACGCCGATGGAGCAACGTCCTCCGGTAACTTTAAGGCGAAGGTAAATTCATTATTAGAAAAAAATCCGCAGAATATATTGAGCATTTGTGTGCGATGATGAAGAACGCTTTAGTAAGCCTTTTGAGACGCATATATATGTGAAATATCTACGAGGATCTTAAATTGAACTGACGAAATAACGAAAAAGCTGTATTACTTGGAAAATTACGGAATACACGGGCCGCGGAACTCCCTGAACCAAAGTCTCATGACAAACGAGCCCAACGCAAGTTTTACAACAGCCACAATCTGCGCATTAGCCAACAACAACTCGGCGGGTCTTCTCAAAAGACACAGGGAGAGACGGCTGCTGCAAGTTTCCCTCACTTTGGTTGATTAGGGATATTTGGGTGAACCGCATGGAGACCATTTAGGTAGTAGGAGAAGAGGAGTAGGTAGACGTAAAATATTTCAAATATATTTTTTGAGAGATTTGATGGCATGAATCGTCTTCAGGCCTTCAACAGAAACCGCAGCAAAAGAAGTGTAGGTAAAGCGCAAAAAACAGGAGTTAGACGTGAAACAAGGAGATGGAAACACGAAAGTATTCAACCCGCCGCAAACGGAATGGCAGAGCGGATAATTCGTATTCATTATTGTCTAGCAGAAAAACGGCGCTGCGGAAATTTACGTTTTTCTTCGCGGGCTGACATCTTTTCAGCGGAGACCGCATTGCGTTCCGTCAGCGGTCGTGTTGCCATGTCCGAGGTACGAGCGGACATGCGCACTGTCACGGTGGCAAGTCATCAACATGAAGTAAGCGGTTTTGGATGAGGTGAAATGAAGAGTTCACACTGAAACCGTGTTACCCTGCTACTCTGATGGCATTTCGTATAGTTTTTCGATCAAAACGAAGATTTTTAGCCGGAATTCGATATTACCTCAAAATCCTCAAGAAAATGTCTGACCCCACGAATTTTCGAAAACCCCCAGAATATTCAAGACCCATGGGAGGTATAGATGAGGAAAATTTCCTCCAAACCGAATTTCCTTTCATGGACGATCGCCACACTCGCGCTCACCTAATACATAGCGAGTATGGTAGTAAACTGCCAAGTGGGGATAATCATCGATTCTAAAGAAACCCACGACGGATCTCAAGGTTGTTAGTACCAACTGCCAAGAAGTTCACGACTTTATTTAGAATTCTCCGGGCGCTCCGAAGACTCGGAAGGACTCCGGCCGAGCACCGCGAGCATCCATCTCTTGAGATATATTATATGCTCGCCCGTTGATGGTTTCCCAGCTCCTATCGCTTGGGTCGGATCTGCACGCTTCTGGAATCCTCAATAAGGTCAGGCCTGGAAGAGGAGTCGCGGCAATCAGTTTCTCCGCCAGTTCGCCGTACATTCTTCAACCGGAGACGCCCAGCGCGAAGCGTTGAAATCCGCCGAGGAACAGCGCGTATGTGAGAGCGCAGGCTCGTATCGGAGGGATAGTCTGGAGAAGACGATTCCCAACCGAGCGATCGAATCACGAATGCGAATGGTGACCGTGAAGTGAACTAAAAATCCAACCGAATGGTAACGCAACGAAAAATTGTACGAAAAGTCAATTTAAGGCTATTGGGCATTTTTAAGCAGCATCGGACAATATTAGGCGATATTGGACAATATCAGACTAAATCGAACTATAACGGGCAATACAAGACGATATTGGACTACATAGGACATGATCAGGCAATATCGAACGATATCGCACTATATTGGAAAATATCAGGCAATATCGGAGAATATAAGACATCTTTGGAGAGTATCGGACAAAATATATTACTATAGTAGGCATTGCCTACTAGGCAATATTAGAAAATATATGACGACATTGGACAACATCAAATATAAATCGGACCATATTGGAGAATATAAAGCAATATAAGGCAATATCAGACAATACAGGATATTATCGAAAAGTATTGGACAATATCAGACAATATTGGACAGTTTCAAACAATATTGGGCAATGTAGGACATAATGGGGCAGTATCGAACAATATCAGACAGTATTGAACAATATCAAATACATATCGAACCATATTGCAGAATATACAGCAATATCAACAATATCAGACAATATCAGTATGAAGTAGGGATGAGCATCGATGGCCGATACTATCGAACTATCGATGTTTTGCATCCGATAGTCGATGTTTTCACCATCGATGGTTTAGAACCGATGTTTCACTACTATCGATTACTTCAATGTGATAGTACCTATCGAATCTTCTCTTTATCCTTATCACTCGGTATCAATATGAATAATTCAGTTGTTCGCTTGACGGTTGACTCTCTTTTCAACTATGCTGTGTAGTGTAGCTGTTTTGGAAGAAATTTTCAATCAAGTGATTCCCCCCTCCCCCTGAATCTGAATCCCACTTTTGAGCCTATTTTTGAATAGAAAATTCGTCATTGCATCTTTCGTTCATTTTTGGCTGATTTTGATTGACTAAACTGACCAGTGGTTTCACTGAAATTTGTATCATGCAAATTGCAAAGATGATACTTAAATTATCCTAGGCATCTATTCAATTTTAAAATTTCTTCACTTGAACAAAGAAGTATAGATACTATCGATAGTTTTGTACTAATAGTTTGGCTAGTATGGCTTCCATCGATAGATTATTCGATGGTGACTATCGATAGTTTCCAATCCGGATACCCGAACCGCTTCACCGGATTCCCGAAGAAAATTATTTCGGAAGAGCTGTGTACAACATTTCACTCCGCCCAGAATCAGGGCCGTCCAGAGCCAAGCCGGGCCCCGGGGATAAAGACTCGACCGGGCCCCCCCCCCCGGTCAATAAAAGCATTTTTTCTAATTTGCATATTAGTACGTAAAAGGCCCACGGGCGGGCCCGGGCCCCCTTGGGCCCCGGGCCCCGGGGATTTTGCCCCCCCTGCCCCCCCCTCTGGACGGCCCTGCCCAGAATCGAACCCATCATCTTTTGACGCTAGATAAAAAAAAATTTAAAAAAATGAGATGGCTAAGGAGGCTGACGATGAGTACCCATAATATCCCAATACAGAGAAAGTGACAGCGCTGTCCAAAAAATAAAGGTCGACACACATTTTCGCCGTGAATCGGTCACGCGAAACGAGCACGGCAGACAGTTCAGATTTTCTTCGCCCGTTCATCTTTTTCTTCTTTTCGAAGACGAACAAAAGGAAAAATTTTCTATGCCCAGGCGATCTAACGGGTCGTGAAAATAGCCAGACGAGGCCCGATTCACGTAATTCAACGCTAACGTGACGCAGTTGGCCTTTTGATGTCCGAAGCCGTCGGTGTTTTGTCGGGCCGATCGTCGGATTTTGTCGGGGGAGGAAGTCGTTTCGAAAATGAGGGATCGTTTTACACAGCCATAGCGGATGATTGAGCTTAGGGACGGTTGACGGTGTTACTGTATATCGGAGTGTATGAAGAGAGATTATCCCCTCCGACCAGGTAAACACACTCTGATTATGGAATTTTCGACCATCACAATATTGCATTTCTGTTTAGGTAACTGCGTAAATAAATAATTAGGTATTGTAAATTACAAAATAACAAGACAATAATTGGTCTTTAGAACTTTTTTCAATTTATTCAAAATCGATAATCTAATTCTTTTTGGCATTTTTATTTCAATGCCCAAAATGAATTCTAATTCACTGACATTTACCCAGGAGCAAAATGTAAAGCGCGTCTGGGGGCAAAAATTTTTGTGACCCCGACGTGATTTGAACACGCAACCTTCTGATCTGGAGTCAGACGCGCTACCGTTGCGCCACGGAGTCGGTTGAACAGTGAGGCCACACTATTTCCACACTGGTCGGCTGATGCTATTAACACCGACCCACAGCCAGATCACAGATCGAGCAGCACAACGAGGGATAGAATATAACCCATCACTTCACGTCTTACGTTTCGGAAAATATACGACAATATAGGGAAATTATGGGAAGGTATTGGACAATATCAAACATCACTGGGCAGTATCGGACTAAATCAGGAAATATGAGACAATAATCGGAAAGTATCGGACGAAATTGGACAATATTGGGCATCTCGGATAGTATCGGACAATATTGGACACAATCAGACATCATTGGACTGTATCGGGCGATAATGGACGATATCGGAAAGTACTGGACGATATCGGACAATATCGGACGATATCGAACACTAGCAGACATCATCGGGCGATAATGGACGATATCGGAAAGTATTGGACGATATCGGACTATATCGGACACTATCAGACATCATCGGGCGATAATAGACGATATCGGAAAGTATTGGACAATATCGGACATTATCAGACATTATCGGACAATATCGGACAACATCGGACAATATCGGACAATATCGGACATTATCGGACAGTATCGGACGACATCGGACAATATTGGACACTATCAGACATCATTGGGCGGTAATGGACGATATCGGAAAGTACTGGACGATATCGGACATTATTGGACAATATCGGACACTATCAGACATCATCGGGCGATAATGGACGATATCAGGAAGTATTGGACGATATTGGACATTATCGGACAATATTGGACATTATCGGACGATATCGGACACTATCAGACATCATCGGGCGATAATAGACGATATCGGAAAGTACTGGACAATATCGGACATTATCAGACAATATCGGACATTATCGGACAATATCGGACAACATCGGACATTATCGGACAGTATCGGACGATATCGGACAATATTGGACGATATCGGACATCATTGGGCGGTAATGGACGATATCGGAAAGTACTGGACGATATCGGACATTATCAGACAATATCGGACATTATCAGACATTATCGGACAATATCGGACAACATCGGACAATATCGGACATTATCGGACAGTATCGGACGACATCAGACAATATTGGACACTATCAGACATCATTGGGCGGTAATGGACGATATCGGAAAGTACTGGACGATATCGGACATTATCGGACAATATCGGACACTATCAGACATCATCGGGCGATAATGGACGATATCAGGAAGTATTGGACGATATTGGGCATTATCGAACAATATTGGACATTATCGGACGATATCGGACACTATCAGACATCATCGGGCGATAATAGACGATATCGGAAAGTACTGGACAATATCGGACATTATCAGACAATATCGGACATTATCGGACAATATCGGACAACATCAGACATTATCGGACAGTATCGGACGATATCGGACAATATTGGACGATATCGGACATCATTGGGCGGTAATGGACGATATCGGAAAGTACTGGACAATATCGGACATTATCAGACAATATCGGACATTATCGGACAATATCGGACAACATCGGACATTATCGGACAGTATCGGACGATATCGGACGATATCGGACATCATTGGGCGGTAATGGACGATATCGGAAAGTACTGGACGATATCGGACATTATCAGACAATATCGGACATTATCGGACAATATCGGACAACATCGGACAATATCGGACTTTATTGGACAATATCGGACAACATCGGACAATATCGGACTTTATTGGACAATATCGGACAACATCGGACAATATCGGACTTTATTGGACAATATCGGACGAAATCGGAAAGTATTGGACGATATCGGACGATATCGGACATTATTGGACAATATCGGACAACATCGGACAATATCGGACATTATTGGACAATATCGGACATTATCGGACGAAATCGGAAAGTATTGGACGATATCGGACATTATCGGACAATATCGGACGATATCGGACACTATCAGACATCATCGGGCGATAATGGACGATATCGGAAAGTATTGGACGATATCGGGCATTATCGGACATTATTGGACAATATCGGACAATATCGGACAGTATCGGACGATATCGGACAATATCGGACATTATTGGACGATATCGGACACTATCAGACATCATCGAGCGATATCGGACATTATTGGACAATATCGGACAACATCGGACAATATCGGACATTATTGGACAATATCGGACATTATCGGACGAAATCGGAAAGAATTGGACGATATCGGACATTATTGGGCAATATCGGACAACATCGGACAATATCGGACATTATTGGACAATATCGGACATTATCGGACGAAATCGGAAAGTATTGGACGATATCGGACATTATCGGACAATATCGGACAATATTGGACGATATCGGACACTATCAGACATCATCGGGCGATAATGGACGATATCGGAAAGTATTGGACGATATCGGGCATTATCGGACATTATTGGACAATATCGGACATTATCGGACGATATCGGACAATAGTGGACAATATCGAGCACCATCGGACGGTATCGGACAATAGTCGTCCAGGACAGGGCTGGATATTTGAAAGCACCAACGCAAAGATTTTTATAATTCAAAATTCAAATTCGGTTACGCATTTCGTTGGGCCAAACAGCTGTTCGACGGCATGAAATGAATTGATCTTCGAAAAAACTCATTTCGAATTTAATCCAGCTCAATTTTGATCCTGAACCGTCAAAAGACGCTAAGCACGAGAACAACAGAGCCATTAGGGACAACTTAATGGCAGATGTCTAAAAGGTTTTCGAGAAAGTGACGAGCCCATCAGTCCGTCATTAAGTCCTCGGGATTCCCTGGGGCTATTAATTCGGGTGGTTTACGATGGGAACATCTCCCTTTGTTTTTCCAGTTCGTCCTCGGAAAAGCAGCTCTGGATTCGTCATCCTGCGAGATGTTCAGTTTTTCGGAAAATCAGTTTCCCCGTGTCAGCAGGGTAGGTGCTTATAGGAAGATCTGTCTACATTTTACTGCCGCTACCATCGAAATTCCTCGAGGTTCTATATCTTCCCTAGTGAAATCAAGGAGAGGTTCCCGTTCCCACCGGAGAGACCAGGAACCTCGGACTTTCACACCTTTCGATTTCGAGCCGTTCGTATCCTGACACCTCAGAAACCAATCATCCTTTAATTCGGCTGCAGGAAATTGATACAGGAAGATACAAGGGTCGATCGGGAAGATTGGTTTCCACCAATAGTCGGACAGGATTCTCGGATTTGCATGCGTTCCGAAGAAAGTCCAATATTTGCTTTCGGCGAGAAACAAACTTTTCACGGAATCGGAACTAAATGGATCGGAAATGACACATGCACAGAAATGGAAAAGGGAGCGACTGGCGCGAAGGAAAAGGTAAACTACGGATTCGGGGTGGGTTAAGCGGAATGACGTGTTTTCTCGAGGGGTGGCTCTCCCGAATAAGGGTGAAATATTTCAGGTGAGTCATTCAGGGATAGCGGAGTCAACTGGGCAGGTGAGTCACTCGAAGGGGAGTCTTGAAATTGTATTGTATGTCAAAGCGACAGAAACAGGAGTAATTTACGGTAAAAATGTTTACACGATTGTGTAACCCAAGGGCGGGGGAGTGACACGATTTTGTTTAGCGATCATCTGTTCTCCACCAAACGATTGCTTTTCCGAATATGAAAATGTCACACTTTCACGGTAGACTCAACACACAAACTTAACATACTCAACTCTTAAACTTAACCCACAAACTAACTCTCGAAGTAAACCTACAAACATAGCCCTAAACTCAACCAGCCGAACTCAACTCACAAACTCAACCTACAAAATCAACTCTCGAACTGAAGTAAAAAACTCAAATGGCAAATTCAACTCTCAAACTTAAGTAACAAACTCAACTCTCAAACTTTACAAACAAACTCGACCCACAAACTCAACTCTCGAAGTCAAACCGCACAACTCAACCCACAAACATAACCCCAAACTCAACAGCCTAACTCAACTCACCCACAAACTTGGCCCTAAACTCAACAGGAACTATCACTAATGAACCCGCAACATCTCTAAATGAAGTGAAAAACTCGAACGACAATTTTCAACTCTCAAACTCAACCCACAAAATCAACTTACAAGTTGTGAGTTTGTTTGTTTGAGAATGAGTTTGTCAGTCGAGTTCAAGAGTTGAGGTTGTGGTTCCAGTTTGAGAGTTGAGTTTGTTACTTCATTTCGAGAGTCTGTGAGTTGAGTTCGACAGTTGAATTTGAGAGTTGAGTTAGTGAGTTGAGGTTGTGGTTCTAAATTGAGAGTTGAATTTGTTACTCAAGTTCGAGCGTTTGTGAGTTGAGTTCGACAGTTGAGTTTGAAATTTAGTATGTAAGTTGAGTTTGTTACTTCATTTCGAGAGTTTGTTAGTCGAGTTCGTCAGTCAAGTTTGAGAGTGGAGCTTGTTCCTTTAGTTGAAAAGTTAAGTTTGTGAGTCGAGTTTGTTAGTTAAGGTTGTGGGTTGAGTTTGAGAGTTGAGTTTGTTAGTTAAGTTCGAGAGTTTGTGAGTTGAGTTCGACAGTTGAGTTTGAAATTTAGTTTGTAAGTTGAGTTTGTGAGTCGAGTTCAAGAGTTGAGTTTGTTACTTCATTTCGAGAGTTTGTGAGTTGAGTTCGAAAGTCAAGTTTGAAAGTGGAGCTTGTTCCTTTAGTTGAAAAGGTTACTTTGTGAGTAGAGTTTGTTAGTTAAGGTTGTGGGTCGAGTTTGTGAGTTGAGTTCGGCAGTCAAGTTTGAGAGTTGAGTTCGAAAGTTGAGTTTGTGAGTTGAGGTTGTGGTTCCAGTTTGAGGGTTAGGTTTGTCACTCATGTTCGAGAGTTGAGTTTGTTAGTTAAGGTTGTGGGTTGAGTTTGTTTTATTCAGTTTGGGAGTTTGCTTGTTGAGTTGGACAGTCAAGTTTGAAAGTTAGAGTTTGTCCCTTTAGTTAAAAAGTTAAGTTTGTGAGTCGAGTTCATGATTTGAGTTTGTTAATTCAGTACGAGAGTTGAGGTTGCGGGTTGAGTTAGAGGTGAGTTTGAGTTGAGTTTGAATTAAGGTAACGTAAATGTTTGACATGTTCCTGGACCAGGAATCCTGGTAAGCAAAAAACGATGATTTTTTTTTCAATTCGCCCTAAAATCATTGAAATGTTGTTGAGGGAATGTGACATTTACATTATATTTAAGCATACTTTACATAGAAACCGTCCTTAAATCTAAAAACCCTAAAACAGTTCAGTAATTGACTAAATTGTGACTATAAAACTGTACAGATTCATAGTGTCTCCCGCTCGGTTCAAATTAGTGTCATCAGTTTTCTCTTCCGTTCATGTCTGAAAAATTCCCAGTCGACGACTCTGTTTTTTCAGAGGCAAATCTGAAATAGGAGGTGGACTCTTTCGACCCAGTTTTTGCTCCAAGTCCTGTGAAGTCCCTGAGCTGAGGAACAAGTTTTTACGAGCCCTCGATTTCCTGGCCTAACGGTCGACTAGCTGGCCGAGAAAAGACTAAAACCGTTTTATGGACATACTTTAATGGTCCCGATGTGATTACAGTAATGGTCTTAGTATTGGGAAAGTTTCGAACTTCAAATTAACTTCGCGAGTGGGCGAGACCTTTTAAGGAATTGGAGTCGAGCTTCGCTCCGTCGGTTTGGAACGGCCTGTGTTAACACCACTTATGAAAATGGACTGCGATTTTTTAAACCATCAGTACTAAAATCAGTAAATCGAACCGAAATCCTTTCTGCAATACCGTCAAATATGCCAAATAACGATTTACCTATTTGTATGTTTCAAAAACGTTTTTCCTTGTTTGGCAAGTAACGCAAAAACCAAAAATACCAGCCATACGAATTTTCACTCATGTGAAAACACTGTCTGCATTACAAGGGTCGATCCTTCAGCTGATTTGCTACAATTTCCGTTCGACGAAATTTTTCGTGAGGCTAATACAAAGTACACTTTTTTTGCTTTTTTGTTCTTTCCGATTTCGTCTCAGTAAAACGGCCATGAGTTCCTTGAATTTCGAAGGGATTACAAAAATGATGACAACGTTGGAAAAACAGTTAAATTTGCAATAATTTCACGGCATTGGCAGCTTTTTAATATTTTTAGGCGAATGAATCAAAATTTGATTATTTAATAAAGAATTAAATACACCTAACCATAAACCATTGTATTTTGATTACTATGTTGCAAAAAAAATTAATGCAATTTGAAGTTGGTCGATTTTTTTGTAAAATAAAGAACACAATTTTAATTAAATTACATGAGTAATTTCAATCATAATTACCAGTCATCATAGTTACAATTTCATGAAATATTGATCACTGGTGGTGTATCAATTCCATATAATTTCAAATAAGATTGCACGTAATTCGATTTCAATTACACTTGCATGTAATTTTAATTAAACGTTATTTAATTTAGTTAATTTAATGGGCTTGTGGTTGTGAGTATTAATTCACTTCCTATATAGCTAGTTCTGAGATGGCTTTTGGAAAACCGAATTAAGACTGAGTTTTTAATGTTTATGTATAATGAATTATGTTAATAGGTACCCACTATTCAGGATTTATTTCGTCAAGTGTGTTCATTTACTTCCTACGAACCTGTATGACTAAATTTGTGAGTATAAAGTCATACCTGTCTGATTCGAAAAGTAAATTGATTTAAAGGTAGGTAGATAATCTTGCAACGTTTATGAATTCTCATTACCGCCAGCGCTTCTCATTACCACCACCGTATCAATTCTATAAATTCCAGTTTGAAGGCCTAAGATTGAAATTGAGTTGCGTTTTGAGTTGATAATTCTTTTTTATGGTCCCACGAATCTCCGTAAATTTGTTTAAATTTTTTGGAAGAAGGTTCACTTTTTCAGACCTCGGAAATTGCGTTTTGGTTCATTTTTCTCAAGAAATGAACCTTTGTAATCGGCCGGGAAAAAAATTTTTCCAACACACACTGAAAATTTGTTGCAATTAGTGATCGCAACACAAATGCGATCGTTAATGTGACATTAGTCGATCGACTTCCAGCAATTCAGCTTGCAACATATCCAGCTCGAGCGAATGACGTTCTATTCAAGAAAGTCGACAATGTTTAGCGATACATGTTACTATGTTGTAGAATGTTGTAAGCTGTTTCTCGGCTTGTAATCGGCAGAAAAACGATCGTTACAATCAGGTGAACGTCGGGCAACTTTCAGTCGAGTATTTTGCGATGCGTACTGTTTCGCAAAGGTCAACCGGTGCACGGAAGGGCCTTTCTATTTCTGCTAAGGCCCTCAGGTTTTTTTTTGAAAATCATCATATTATTTTGTCTGCAAAACTGATATTCGTTCGAGCAAAATTCTGCAATTACCGACGATTATTTTTATAAAAACAAACAATGTCATTATTATCTATTGGGTACCTACCTGTCTAATTTTGAATGAAAATAAGTTGATGATTCAACCGTTTCAGGAAAATTTTTGGTGAAACAACATTTTCCTAAATATCATGTACGTACGAGAATATTACGTACGTACCTAAATCCCTTTTGAAGTTTCTTCGTCATCACTCTTTCAAACCAGTGGTGCGTAGATAACACACAATACTTCCATATTTTGAAACGTAAAATTGGGACACGATTTGATCATATTTTGACTGCTTTTAAGGGTGTTTAGGCCAAAAATATCAAAAAATTCACTATTAAAATTTTAAAATTCACCCAAAATAAAAATACAATACATTATTGGAATATAAAAAATATCCACATATTCTGCAAGGTAAAACAAAGATTTTAAGACCAAGAACGCTCAAATCGGTTCATTTTTGCAGCCGGAAAAAAATAAAATAAAAACACTAAAAATGCAAATATATATGAAGTACTGTGCGTTATCCAAATTCCGATTAAACAGGGTGTTAGGTCTTGCCGAGACAAACATTTCAGTTCAAGAAATTTGAAAAAAGGTTGAGAATTGAGGGAGTTATTTTCGTAAATGACCACAGACGGACAGACGGACTAACAGACACACGGACACACAGACACTTGTTCAGGAAGTGATTCTGAGTAAATGTGTATAAGAAAAAGTTTTTTCTGAAGCTCCGTTCCGATTCTCGATTTCAGGACGATCACAATACTTCCATTTACTCTGTAAATATGGAAGTACAAATGATACAGATGGAAGAAAACAGATGGATGTCATTTTCGAATTTGTTCAGACAAAAAAATCTTCATCAGGTCAAATAGAGGGGTAAAATAGAGGGAATTTTTTCTCTGCTGGCATGATTAGGGCTATACGGGGGGGGGGGGGGTCTAATAATTTTCCCTGGCGAAGCCTAGCATTTCTCTTTTATCCTGATATCATCAAAGGATTTTTACATTTCGGACTTTTCTTCATCTGCATCAGGTTTCGTCCTCGATTAATTTATACCAAAGCTCCACTGACCTGAGGGGAACCCTTTTAATCATCTGGGGCCTCTCCCCTTCTGAAATTAAATAATTCAGATTTATCCACCTGCAGTGCAAACATCCAATTAGCCGATTTTCTTGTTCCTTTCGCGAAAAATTTATGCTAATTCGACGTCGAGCTTTTCATTTATTTATCAACATTATACCGTAGATTACCTTCTAATGGAGGGCATGCAATTAGCATGATTCGAGGATGATTATTCTGCCATTAAAATTTATTTATATGCGAAAATAGAGGAATTTATTTACGCAGAATGAGATACAGAACTCCCAAAATAGTTAATAGAGCTTTGTACATAAACATAAGTAGGGATGGGTCACATAACGAGAAACTAGTTAGAAATAACTAGTTCGAAAAAATAACGTTATAACCGTTTTTCGTTTAGGAAAAAACTAGTTACAAAATAACGACGGTAGTAGGTGCCACGACCGGCATAGCGTTTCTCTAAAAACTTGCAGATCAGGACATTTAAATGATTTTGCTCTCTACTCTATTGTGTGCTGCATTCGATAATCTCAATCTGACTTGTATTTTAACCAAGGAATTGGTTCCGAAGAAGAATTTGGGATACAGGTAATCGAAGACGAAGAGAAATGGAACTTAGTTAAAAGTGAAAGCAACAATTGTGTCCATTGTGGCGTGTGAGCAAGGCCTCTAGAGCGGAGAAGGACAAAGGACTCACACGTTGTCGTTTCTTTGTCGTTGCGTTGTCAGTTGCCCAAACCGACAGTTTTGATATGTAACTAGTTATTCCGTTATCCGTTATTTTTCATCCTTTCGTTTCTGGTACTTCATTTACAAAAATGACCATAACTCCCTCAATTCTCAACCTTTTTTCAAATTTCTTGAACTAAAATGTTTGTCTCGGAAAGACCTAACAAAGACAAGACCTAACACCCTGTTTAATCGGATTTTGAATTACTCGCAGTACTTCCGATATATTTGCATTTTTAGTGTTTTCTATTTTATTTTTCCGGCCACAAAAATGGACCGATTTGAGCGTTTTTGGTCTCAAAATCTTCGTTTTGCCTTGCAGAATATGTGGATATTTTTACTTCCATATTTACAGAGTAAATGGAAGTATTGCGATCGTCCTAAAATCGAGAATCGGAACGGAGATTCAGAAAAAACTTTTTCTTATACACATTTACTCAGAATCACTTCCTGAACAAGTCTCTGTGTCCGTTAGTCCGTCCGTCCGTCTGTGGTCATTTACAAAAATGATCATAACTCCCTCATTTCTCAACCTTTTTTCAAATTTCTTGAACTGAAATGTTTGTCTCGGCAAGACCTAACACCCTGTTTAATTGAAATTCGGATAACGCACAGTACTTCCGATATATTTGCATTTTTAGTGTTTCTATTTTATTTTTTTCCGGCCACAAAAATAAACCGATTCGAGCGTTCTTGGTCTTAAAATCTTGGTTTTACCTTGCAGAATATGTGGACATTTTTTATGTTCCGGAAAACAGGCGTTTTTTATTTTGGGCAAATTTTGAAATTTGAATAGTGAATTTTTTGATGTTTTTGACCTAAACACCCTTAAAAGCAGTCAAAATATGATCAAATTGTGTCACAATTTTACGTTCCAAAATATGGAAGTATTGCGTGTTATCTACGCACCACTGGTTTATATTCCGAAAATGTAGCGTTTTTTAATTTTGGGCGAATTTTGGAATTTGCATAGCGAATTTTTCATATTTTTGACCTAAACACCCTTAAAAACAGTCAAAATATGATCAAATTTTTTCAAATGTGTACGTTTCAAAATAAGGAAGTATTGTGTGTTATCTACGCACCACTGGTTTCATTTTGGGCGAATTTTAAAATTTGAATAGCGAATTTTCCGATATTTTTGATCTAAACACCCTTAAAAGCAGCCAAAATATGATCAAATTGTGTCTCAATTTTACGTTTCAAAATATGGAAGTATTGTGTGTTATCTACGCACCACTGGTTAACTATGCGTTGTTAGTACCTAGTTAAAAAAAAAACGAAATACTGTCTTTATATTATAACGACTATGAGGAGGTTAAAAAACCTACAATACTGTTTTTACACGTTTTTCTCGTAAGAAAAGAAACTAGTTATTTTGTAACTAGTTTTTTCTTCAGTTATTTTTTTGCAACGAACGTTATTTAACGTTACTCAAATATAACCGTTATGCCCATCCCTAAACATAAGCACTTGAATTCTGCATAACGATGGTGAAAGTGAGACAACGCGTATCTCCATTTTGGCCAAAATCGGTTTTTTGCTTTACCTAAGGTAAAATCGGCGTTTTATCGATTAAAGCGCTTCTGGTGACGATATCTTGAACAAATATACAATGCATTTTTGTTCAAGATATTGTCACCAGAAGCGCTTTAATCGATAAAACGCCGATTTTTGCCTTAGGTAAAGAAAAAAACCGATTTTGGCCAAAATGGAGATACGCATTGTCTCACTTTCACCATCGATAAGTAGACTTGTTTAATAAAGCAAAATTTACAACATTTAACATTTAATGTTAAATAAAGCAAAATTTGCTTTTAAGCTTTTTTAACATGTTAAAACATTTAATGTTTCTATAAATAACTGTACCTACTCTATGTATTTTATTGAAAATCGAAGATTCAAGTAGTTTCAAGTATCTTACAGAAAAAAAGGTTTTAACGTCCCCGGAAAGTTTCGAGTTTTCCTGCCTTATGAAAGTTTCACGGTACAATAATGTTTTTCTTCCCTTTTTCGTCTGTCGACTTTGCAAAGTTGGGCAAACGAGAAAGTCTTGTACCGCGATTTAAAATGCTGTTACCTGTCGGCCTTTAGGACTTGAAACCATTCTTAATTCCGAACTTGACAGCCTACGACGACACCTCGTGTTTTCTGCTTAATTTTTTTAAATTATCCCTTTTTTAGGCAGGTGCGCCATTTACCGGGACATGTCCCACATCCTTGCGTACGTACCTACGTAGTATGTGGTAGGTAGTACACCAATACTAGGTAGATGGCGGTAATTTTCCACGTCAAAATCAATTCAAAAATCGTTAATTTTACTCAAAATTTTACTAAAATTTTTTTTACCAAAATTTAATTTACCAAAAATTACCAAAAATCAATTTATCAATTTTACAAATTTAACAATTTTTACCGAAAATGTTACCAATTTTTACCAAAACTTTTACCAATTTACCAAAAAATCTTATTTTACCAAAAATTTTCTTACCTCAAATTTTATCGAAAAATGGGAGTACCGAGTGTTATCTTGGCACCGCCGATCCTGTATCTTTCTTCACACGGTGCCATAATCTCAAAAGTCTTCTCGTTTCCAAAATTCGCGAACTTTAGTATCGGATCCGGTGTCGTTTGGAACCCCAAGCACAGCCATTTCCATGGCAACCGGAGGCCGTAACCCTCGAGGGGGTCGCGTTTAGGGCCTACGGCGGGGCGGGGGTTGATTGAGGGTCTACTCACCCCCGAGATACTCGACACCCCCAGCTTAGTCACGATGGAGACTCTTGCTCTCTCTCGGACATGTGGCCTAGTATCGCATTATCCTTTTCGAATGCGAAATTCATCTTATTTACTCGGTGGCAGGTTTTTTATCAAAATTTCCCACTTCGAGAATTCTCCACCCCCGCAAAGGAAACTCGAGTAGTTCGAGGAGATACAAAATATGTTTTTTAACTTTATGTTATTCACGAGTTTAACAATTTATTTTGACTTTTGAATGTTTGACTTTTTGTCCGTGAATTCGTAGAAATAATTTCGAGCCAACAAATTTCCATCTTAGACGATTTTCTCCGATCCATTGATCCGATTTTGATTTTCTGATCGCCCGAAATAAATTCAACGATATTCGGTAAAGAAGTGACGAAGCTTTGATGCGATTCGAATCGAAAACTTCCGCTACCGATTTCGGGCATATTTCTAACAAAACTTGCGACACCCAGCGTCGGCCGGTAGTTAAACCGCAGACTTCTCAGATCCTCCGTGGACTTATCCTTTCCGACGTTGACGATTCGCCCGTCTGTTGCCAACTTTGTCGAATATGTTAAACCCGAATTTCCCTTCCGAATTTCCCTTTCCGTGTCCAACCTGATCGCTTCCGCATCTTCCCTTTCGCAAATCGAATTATTTTCAGACGTCTTCGTCTTCCACTCAATTTAGCGATTTCCCGCCGACGCCGTTATCGGTTTTATGGTTTATTCATGATATTAACGGTACTGAAAAGGCGCTCATTCGAACTCGACTTTTGATTGGTCAGAATTTAAGCTTTCTAGGTAAGTTCGTCCTAAATTTTACGATAGATAAATAAACCAGTTTTCCATCACCGAAACCCAACTAATTTTGACTTATAGGTAGTGAAAAATGTGTAAAAACCTTCAAGGAATCCAACAAGCTCAAAAAATTCAAAATCAGTTCAGTAGAACATCCTTAAATCGGCGAAAACGCGAAAAAGGAGAAATTGCGTCAAGAAATTACGAGCCAAACCGATAAAAAAACAAAATTTTCGGAAAAAACCCCTATCCTATGGTAAATCAAGCGGGAAAGCCGGAAAAAATACTCAAAAAATTCAAAACCCACGGCATCACCTTCAAAATTGAGTTTTTGCGTTTTTTTCAAAATACACCAAAATATGCCAAATTGGACCCCTAAACCTTTTCCGATCGGATTGCCCGGACAATATGCATCAAGTTGGAGCAAACCACAACTTTTAGGACTAGTTTCATCAAAATCGGATCAGTGGTTCGATACGATGTCGTGGCCACAAAATTTTGTGGCCACGACATCGCAATGAATGATTTTGGCGTACGGCGGACGGACAAAAAAAATATTTGTATTTTTGGGAACAATTTTTCAATTTTTCTTCATTTAGGTACCTACTTGATAATGTTTTTAGTACTCCAACATTCTTTTTAAGGACCTGCCTAAGTTTAATTTTGATTAGGTTTGAAGCACTTCAAAATTCGAAATTTTTCATCTATTAATGAACGTTTTAATTTTTGCGATAAATTTTATAGAGCGAATTTTTTTAAATTTATTTATTTTTGTTATTTCAAGTTTGGCCTTCGACTTTTGTTGAAGTTTTAAGCTTTTTTCGATATTTTCGTATATTTTTTACAATTCAATTTTCCGGCTCACTCTCTTTCAAAAATTCGAATTATTACAGTGAAACCCTTTCGGTTTTCATCTTTTGACGAGAATCCTAGCGTGAGAATAATGTCCAAACTGGGAGGTCCCTATTTGGTTTGAAATTGTCCTCACACGAGACACAGTGTGCGGATATTTTATTCATACCCCCTCCCCCCCCCTGCGAGGTTACAGTACACGACTACCCCGTTAAACGGTCGAATTAGAATTTGAGATGAGGGATTTTCTGAACAACGGCAGACAGATCCGCCCTCTGTAACGACTCTTGTTTGACCTTTTTGGCGGATGACTCGAGTTCAACGCGATAGTAGCTGAAAACAAGCGAAAACACGCGAGGAAAATAAACCGCGATAAAACTGCGAAACATAAATGCGTGTTCATGCGCGCACTTGAGGTACGGTACTTGATAAGAAGTTGTCAAGATAGTAGGTACCTGGGGGATGAAGTTTTTTGGACTTTTTTTAAATATAGGTATCCGGTAAAAGTGATGAGAAAACATTCCGCAACCATCCAGAACGTGCGCGGGAGTTTCCCTTTTTGGTACCTACATTATTTCCAAATAATGTACCTATGTAATCGGTCAGGAAAAATTTTTTTACAACACCTCCTGAAAATTTTTTTTTTTCACGTTTCAGGGGTTTTGGAACACGAATATACAATAAAAATTTTTTGTCCGTCCGCAGCAAAACGCATGGTAGACAACTCCTTAAAAAATTTATTAAAAAAAAAACAAATTCAGCAAATTTATTCTGGTTGAACACCTCGGGTAAGAGAATCCGCGAAAGTTTTCAAAAACGCTCAAATGTAAAAAAAAGTCATAATTTCAAAAACAGTTTTTTTTGGGTTTTGGACCCCTTAAATTTTTTTTTGATCGGATTCCCCAGACAATATGTTCCAAGTTAGACCAAACCACAACTTTTAGGACCAACCGCGCCGAAATCGGATCAGTGGTTCAAAAATTTGGTCAAAATTTTTTGGCCACGACATCGTATCAAACCACTAATCCGATTTTGATGAAACTAGTCCTAGAAGTTGCGGTTTGCTCCAACTTGGTGCATATATTGTCCGGGCAATCCGATCGGAAAAGGTTAACTAACATTTGACTTAATGTTAATTAATGATCAACAGCTTTCCGAAGAAAGATGTTTTTCTCTCGCGTTCTTGGTAATGTTTGCTGAAAAATTTTCATTTCAACTAAACTAAAATTTTATGATTTTCGAAACCGAATATTTTTGCCGGTAAATAATCTTTACCTTCGAAACTGACGAGTTCGCCGCATCCTTTGATGACTATCCTCAAAGGTACAGAGGCGTATTCCAACGTCGAGTTGGCCGTCGAGTCGATGTAAAGCGTGAACATGTCGGGGTAATCTATGCCGGAGCATGAGAGTTGGCGGCGCAAGACGACGCGGCCCGTCCGCCTCTCGACGTGGAGGAGCCGGCGGACGAAGGCGGCGGATTTTTCGACGTTGATGTCGTAGTGGCGCCGGCCGGCGTCCGGAGACGATTGCCGGAGGCCGGCGTCGAAGATGACGCCGCCCGGCTCGTCGTTGGGTGTCAGCACGACGAGGTAGGCGCCGATTTGGCGCTGGGAAAGCGCCAAAAATAGGCAAAATTGTACGAAATTTCGCATAATAATTCACATTTTCCTCCGGCTAGAAATTGTCGGAAAATCAAGCGGTCGCACTGCGCGGAAGGTTTTTCGGCACTTCACTCGAAAAGTGAAAATCACTTGAAACACGCGATCGAATTTTTATTTTCAAATTTCGAGGGTAGGTAATAATTTGATTATTCTAAAACATTTGACAGTAGTTTACGGCGCGCGAACGCCTGGGCGGCGTGTCGGTACGCGTACGAAAACAAGCGGACGGGTGCCGCGCGGAAACTGAGCCGCAGAAGTCCGGCGGCGCACGAGGGTGCCGGCCGCGGCAGGCGTACCAACCCGCAAGACCTCCAGGGGAAAATTCCCTGCCTCAGCACTGGAATTCCCTCTTTCCCCGGTTGGCTCGTAACTTACCGATTACGTCCACTTTCTATTGCAAAACAAGTAAAGAAAAGGGCGAGAAAAATTCCCGTTTTCTCCAATTCGGACAAAATACTGCTTTTTTTGAAGCTTGAAATCGAATTAAGTAAAAATATTTGAATTTATGTCTTTACTCGCCTATTTCAGGACCTAAAAAAATATTTTCGGGTGTGATAGTGAATAACAAGTACCCGCCTGCCGAATTCGGTGATGGAAAGCAAAAACGAAAATTTTTGAACCCTCAAAATTGAAATTTACGAATATTCAGCTCTGATCAGAATCAGCGCAAGGTCTTCTAGTGCAGTCTAGTGGTAACTCGATGGGGCTGCTGGGGTCGAATTAGTTCTCAGCCCATCCGCTAGGTCGCATGTTGATCAGTAACAAGCAGCATCTCTCCAACCACCCCATTACCCTATTTATCATCTCAATACTCACCCCATGCTTGAAAAAGCCCCCGCGAAGCACATTTTTCAAAATTGATCAACAACACATCAGAAACCATGTTTTTCATCCAACATGAAACGTTGATCTAGACCAGTCAGTAAATCGATAGTGGACTGAAGGGGGAACAGATAGATATTTCGAAATTGTATGATCAAAATTCCGATTCAACAAAATGCTTTTTTTCCTATAAAATAAAGAAGATTCCCTATGAAATGAAAATTTTTCCTACAAATTGAAATCTTTTCTATAAAATGAAATTTTGTTGTTAATATGTTTTCTGTGAATAAAATTATTCCTATAAAATGAAATTATTCTTGTCAGAAGACAGTCTTTAAGAAAATGTGATTTTTACCTCAAAATAAAATTCAACCGTGAAATGAAATTGACCCTATAGAACGAAATATTGATCCTACGATCAATTTTGGTATTTAGGAGATAGTTTTTGATAACGATTGCACACTAGGCCTTTAGGGAATTTAACGCAGAATCCAAAAATGTCCTCACAAGTTAGAAAAAGTGGTTTAGAACCGAAGAACTGTGAATTATGATGCAAATAAAATATTTTTGAAAAAAAATCTTAAAAAATCGTATTTTGGAAACGGGTTAAGATAGGGAAACGCGGTTGTTTTCTACTCCAACTTCGAGACACCCTGTTGGATACCAAAATTTCCATAATTTTGCTAAAAACTCAGGCCTCGAGCGGAACCGTTACGAAATCTATCGGCTGCGACGGAACTCGTACGAATTTCCGATTCCTGCCGATAAGCGATCGGTCTATCCATCATCTTGTGCGCAGTCGTTCTGCGCACCGTGGCACGGAAACGCGACGAAATTCGTCAATTATCGTTTCGACAGCGGGGTACATAGCGACTGGGTTCGGTCATAATTGTCATTTCCGAACGGGGTCTAATTGAGTCGACACGAAGCCCTCGGCCAATCATAATTCATTCCTCGAACAATCCCGACCCCCTGATAGGACGGCTAATGATAATCTATAAAATGACGATTTCCACTCTACGTGGCGAGTCAAGTATAGATACAAATTTGACTATGACGAACAAAATTGCAAAAAAGTGTTTCGGGCATTGTAAAAAGTTAAGATTTGTAAAAATAAATCCTCGACATCCCCGAACTTTGGGAATTTTTCCAATTATTTGCTTATATCTCGAAAACACTTTGTATTTATGGAAAACATACGATTCGCATTTTTAAATATCACTCAATTTGTGACAATTTAAGAGCATTAAATGCTCACAAATTTTGCATAAATAGCTTGCATAAGTCAAAAAATGGTAATTTTATCAATAAGCTGTTCTTTTGAGTTTAACTTGTTCTACGAGTTGAATATCAGTATCAAAGTGTATACATAGATTATTCAATCAAAAGCTCAAAGAAACCAGTGGTGCGTATATAACACACAATACTTCCATATTTTGAAACGTTAAATTGAGACAAAATTTGATCATAATATGATCAAATATTATTTTATGATATAAATATATTATTTATATTTTATATTTTATTTATATTTATTATTTATTATTTTTTTATCTATTCGCTATTATCTATTATCTATTATCTATTATCTATTATCTATTATCTATTATCTATTATCTATTATCTATTATCTATTATCTATTATCTATTATCTATTATCTATTATCTATTATCTATTATCTATTATCTATTATCTATTATCTATTATCTATTATCTATTATCTATTATCTATTATCTATTATCTATTATCTATTATCTATTATCTATTATCTATTATCTATTATCTATTATCTATTATCTATTATCTATTATCTATTATCTATTATCTATTATCTATTATCTATTATCTATTATCTATTATCTATTATCTATTATCAATTATCTATTATGTATTTTCTATTATGTATTATCTATTATCTATTATCTATTATCTATTATCTATTATCTATTATCTATTATCTATTATCTATTATCTATTATCTATTATCTATTATCTATTATCTATTATCTATTATCTATTATCTATTATCTATTATCTATTATCTATTATCTATTATCTATTATCTATTATCTATTATCTATTATCTATTATCTATTATCTATTATCTATTATCTATTATCTATTATCTATTATCTATTATATATTATCTATTATCTATTATCTATTATCTATTATCTATTATCTATTATCTATTATCTATTATCTATTATCTATTATCTATTATCTATTATCTATTATCTATTATCTATTATCTATTATCTATTATCTATTATCTATTATCTATTATCTATTATCTATTATCTATTATCTATTATCTATTATCTATTATCTATTATCTATTATCTATTATCTATTATCTATTATCTATTATCTATTATCTATTATCTATTATCTATTATCTATTATCTATTATCTATTATCTATTATCTATTATCTATTATCTATTATCTATTATCTATTATCTATTATCTATTATCTATTATCTATTATCTATTATCTATTATCTATTATCTATTATCTATTATCTATTATCTATTATCTATTATCTATTATCTATTATCTATTATCTATTATCTATTATCTATTATCTATTATCTATTATCTATTATCTATTATCTATTATCTATTATCTATTATCTATTATCTATTATCTATTATCTATTATCTATTATCTATTATCTATTATCTATTATCTATTATCTATTATCTATTATCTATTATCTATTATCTATTATCTATTATCTATTATCTATTATCTATTATCTATTATCTATTATCTATTATCTATTATCTATTATCTATTATCTATTATCTATTATCTATTATCTATTATCTATTATCTATTATCTATTATCTATTATCTATTATCTATTATCTATTATCTATTATCTATTATCTATTATCTATTATCTATTATCTATTATCTATTATCTATTATCTATTATCTATTATCTATTATCTATTATCTATTATCTATTATCTATTATCTATTATCTATTATCTATTATCTATTATCTATTATCTATTATCTATTATCTATTATCTATTATCTATTATCTATTATCTATTATCTATTATCTATTATCTATTATCTATTATCTATTATCTATTATCTATTATCTATTATCTATTATCTATTATCTATTATCTATTATCTATTATCTATTATCTATTATCTATTATATATTATCTATTATCTATTATCTATTATCTATTATCTATTATCTATTATCTATTATCTATTATCTATTATCTATTATCTATTATCTATTATCTATTATCTATTATCTATTATCTATTATCTATTATCTATTATCTATTATCTATTATCTATTATCTATTATCTATTATCTATTATCTATTATCTATTATCTATTATCTATTATCTATTATCTATTATCTATTATCTATTATCTATTATCTATTATCTATTATCTATTATCTATTATCTATTATCTATTATCTATTATCTATTATCTATTATCTATTATCTATTATCTATTATCTATTATCTATTATCTATTATCTATTATCTATTATCTATTATCTATTATCTATTATCTATTATCTATTATCTATTATCTATTATCTATTATCTATTATCTATCGCTTTTATTTATTATTATTTATTATTTTATTATTTATATTTTATATTTATTATTTTATATATATTTATTTTTATATTTTATGATATAAAAATTTATATTATGATAAAATATTATTTTGACTGCTTTTAAGGGTGTTTAGGTCAAAAATGTCAAAAAATTCACTATTCAAATTTTAAAATTTTAAAATTTCTCCAGAATAAAAGTACGCCACATTATCGGAATCTAAAAAATATCAACATATTCTGCAAGGTAAAACAAAGATTTTAAGACCAAGAACGCTCAAATCGGTTCATTTTTGAGGACGGAAAAAAATGAAATAGAAAACACTAAAAATGCAAATATATCGGAAGTACTGTGCGTTATCCAAATTTCGATTAATCAGGGTGTTAGGTCTTGCCGAGGCAAACATTTCAGTTCAAGAAATTTGAAAAAAGGTTGAGAATTGAGGGAGCTATGGTCATTTTTGTAAATGACCACAGACGGACAGACGGACGGACGGACACACGGACACACAGACACTTGTTCAGGAACTTACATGGACTAGGTACTTCTAAGAGCTGTCAGTTTGTAAAATTGTTGTGATTTGTTCATAATTACCCCACTTGACCCAATAAGAAAAAGTTTTTTCTGAAGCTCCGTTCCGATTCTCGATTTTAGGACGATTCCAATACTTACATTTACTCTGTAAATATGGAAGTAAAAAGGTAAAATTCTGATCTGTAGCTGTATGACGTTGCTGTATTTACAGAGCTGTATCACCTGTAGCTGTATCACTGGAGCTCCACTACAGCTCAAATTTTATCAAATTTCGTTTCTCATTCAAACGGTACTGAAGAGTTTTTCGTAAAAATCTCCGTTCTCGCGGATTATAATTTTTCCTCTCTCGCTCTTCGGGTGAAATTTTCCGATATTCAATTTACCTACACCCTCGGGGCCCCCGAACCGCCACCCGCTCGCCCCGTTCTGGCAGCGCCCAGCTGCAGTTTCAGTGTCCGCCGAGCTGGGAGCGGGAGCGGACCTGTCCTCCCCCGGCCCCGGCCCCCGTCGCGCCGCGCAGTGAAACAGTTCGAACTCGAAAAATTTGAACCGCTACCGCGCCCCGAAAATTGGTCGTATTTATCCACCGAAAGTGCTCCGAAGGCATCAGGGAACAACGAAAACGTTATTTTTTCAACCCCTTTCAAATTCAACTGGTTATCAGGTAATGGAAAAATTGCAACGATAAATTTCAACTTTTGAGGATTTTTTTTTAGTGAAATCGCTATCGGCTCGAAGATAGTAGATAAAATTGCTATTTATAACCGGGTAACATTTTAGCAGAACAAGAAATTGCCCATGAATGTAACGTTTTACAAAGACTAGAAAATTACGCTCGCGAATGCTTTTTCAAAATTTCGTTCCTCAGCCATCAAGAATGTTCGACGATTAATTTGAAGGGAATTGTTCAAAAAATTGGATTGATACCTAGAATTTGAGAACAAGCTTGTCTTTACTGGTCGGATTTGGGCCGGCAGCGAGCGCTTTCTCCCGAAAGACATCACCACCAGTGAAGATGGGAGCTCATGAATTGTTGCGTTTTTTGCGATTTCTTAACTAACTGGTTTACTGTCCATTGTCATGAAGAAATTATGATTAATTTTGCTTCATCAAGAAACAACGATGCATGGCGTACCTTTAGGTTAATAAGAATTTAAAGGTTGTAACGAAATAGCAGGATGGAAAAAAGAATGAAAATGAAAAAGCGAGTCAAATAATTGCAACTACTTCTATCCAGTTTGTTTTTTTTTGAAAATTGAATCTAGGTAATACCTAGTACCTAATACCTTGTAGGTATTGTAAAAACTGCGTAGGTAGTCATTTGTTAACAGACTATTGTTCTTAGGAGGTACCTATGTAAAATTCCAACTGACTTGAAAACGAAAAATAATAATAAATAGAGGCAAAATGGGCAAAACGACCATGGGTTGGGATTTTGACCTAAAATCAGTTTTGTCCGAATTTTTGATCGGATTATGTTTTTTAGAGGGTTGGAAAAACGGCGAAAAAGTTGTTTTTTAGTGGATTTGACATTGTGGGACTCACTGGATATGCAACCATGGTAAAATTCGATTTTCGCTCAAAAATCATTATGGAAAATTGTTTACGAGCCCATGTGTAAAATAGGCGGGCAGCGTTGGTTGATTTGTCATCTCATAGCAATGATGTTCCTCAAGAATAGAGGGAATTTTTCTGAAAAATCTTCAATATGTTGCGTGAATTCATTGGATAACCTTGTTCAACTAGTAGGGCCCTCTCCTTGAGGGCGGCAGGTCACGTCCGGGACCACCTCGGTAATCGGGCCAAAATCCAACGCCTGGTTTACTTTTACACGTTCAATGTAAACAGTGTCTTTTTTTTTTTTTGTTAATCGTCATGATATCTTGGTTCTAAGAAGGGTGTGGTGGGTCGATAATTATATAATTACCTTTTTTGCATGAGTTCATTATTCTCGTAATTGACGGTTCTCCTTCTCTTCGTAAAACGTTGAAACACATCTACCATTTTATACTGGGCCCCAGAAACACCGGATGTGTTTTGATTGTTGATATTGCCAACATATTTTTATTTTACAGTATTCATAAACTTACAGATGATAGAATTGAGTGCATAAACCAGGCACGAAACGGCGGAATATCTCATAAAAGCATATGTTTCCATTTACGCGGGATATATTTTCACGTGTATCGATTTTTGTATCGCCTAATAAGTGTCATACATTCTCCGAGTATCCGGCTCTCGGAAAAAGAGACGTTTAATTTGGGAACAGTCTCTGTCCTAGTGCCTTCCGCAACATTGGAAAGAGATACGAGTTCAGACAAGCCCAAGGTTCTGACCCACAGGGGGATATTTACATCTCGACTTGACCCGCTCCAAGCCGTGACAGAACGCGTTGCCGATGTGGTCGGGCGTCCGCGTACGCCTGTGTCGGGGGACGCGGGTGACGTCACCTGGGTCTCACCTCCTGGCCGGTGGCCTAGGAATAGAAAAAGACGAAAATATCCCAAATATCCCGGACGACTTCGGGTTTTCGTTTCATGTCTCGGCCTGACCATCTGACAGCGAGGGGGAGGACGGGCATTACATTATGATGGATGTCGCTCTTAATCGAGGTTTATTTAGCCCGTAGATCAAGGTTAGAACGTGACGATCTAGGATAGCCGATTACCCAGTTCTGAGAATCTAAGAAAAAAAAATTAGGCTGAAACATTTTTTTAGAGATGATGACGCTTTAAAGCGTTCCGAGGGGCAACCCTTTGATGAAAATATTATATGATAGGTCCGCATATCACAGCCCCTTGGACGCTCATTAAAGTACCAGTAATCACGTCGCTCATCTCCCTGACGATCATCCGAGCCTTTTGGTCGTTGTACCATAACCTGCCTAGCCTGACGCTCCTCGCAGTCTCTTGGACGCTCATTAAAGTACCAGTAATCACGTCGCTCATCTCCCCGACAATTTCCCAAACTCCTTGGTCTTTCGTACCATAACCTGCCTCCCTCACGCTCCTCGCAGCCTCTTGGACGCTCATTAAAGTACCAGTAATCACGTCGCTCATCTCCCTGACGACCACCCGAGCCTCTTGGCCGTTGTACCATAACCTGCCTCCCTATGAGTGACTCACGCTCAACCTCACAACTGGTGACCCTCAGTCCTACTATTGTGACCTCTGGTCCTGGTGGTATATTGTCCATAGCCTTTTTTCAAAATATCATTATTGGCTTGTTTCTAGGTTATGGATCCCCATCAACTATCCAGTATCCAATAGCTTCGCATTTTTCATACTAACCCTACTCGGTAGAGGGAATAATTTTTTACTTTTATTTCTATTTGAAGAGTGTTCATATCTTGTGCTATGTCGTCTTTTACGATGAACGTTACTCCTTCTTTTCTCCAATAAACCAACGACGATGGTCAAAATTCATTTTCCATCCTTTTCCCTGGGGAAATTCAGCCGTCGGACCGCCGAGCCGGTCGTTCGGGGGACAAAAAGTCATCATGTCAGTGAAGAAGGGAATAAAAATATTAATCTATCAGGAGATAGATTCCTCGTACTGCAATGAATACTACACGATATACAGAACCAGGATCTTCTGTATTGCGATGCTGGGTGAATTTTGTATAAGAATGTTTTCAATGCTCGGCTGTGCCAATTATTGAATTTTTATGACTGAAACGGCCGCCGTCGCTTTTTGAGGCAAAATTTTCGGAGAATTATTCCCGCACTAATTTATGGGTACCTACCTATACTGCGAATTGCGAAATTTCGAGCTAAAATTGCACAGCCGGAATTGCAAGGAGTGAGCAGTCATACGAGGGTGACCCTAAGCATATTTATTACTGAAAGGAAGTTTTGTTGTTTGGGTTTTTGTGGTCGTGGGCGTTGCAAGCCCGAGGCGAAGCACGCGATCCTTTGCCCTGACAAGGAAATTGGCCAAGGAGGAAGTTCACAGTCCCGCACTAAACAGTTTAGTGCTTATGCTAACTTTTTTAACCAGCAGAGTGACGTTTCACTGTTGAAAGAGCGAGAAAACAGAATTTCGCACGAAAACCACCGAGACATGGTAGCTTGGAATGCATAACCAGGGGTATGAATCCAAAAAATGCAATTACGATTTTCTCGTTATTGAGAATGATGAAAAAGAAACGAAAAGAAAAATACATATGTAAGATTCCTCGCTTCTCCCGTTCTCTCGTAATCTCTCGCCAGAGCGCGCCTCTTCATTTATCCGCTCTGTTTTGTTTCCTGTTGCAGTTTTGAACCGCTAGATTTCGCATCATCGATGTTCTTATCATAATTCAGTCGTGATAATTGAAAACAACACATGTGCCATTGTCAATATTGTTTCGGTTCCTTCAATTTAAGAAAAACGACTTCGTTTTAAAATTCGTTTTTCAATAAACCGCATTTCTCGAAGTTCGTTTTCGTCACTTCATCCTGTGGACCTCGGATCTTATACATATAGGTACGCCAAAACAAAAAATATCAAGGGGGGATTTGTTTTGTGAAGATAAAGGCTTATCAATGAAGTTTTGGGAATGAGTTCTCCACCCCTTCGTTTCGAAGCCGCCAAATATACTTCCTCAACTCATTTCTATCTCAATTCCGTATTTTGCGAGGGAAAGATTTGTTACATCTTTCCCCTCCGATCGCCTCTGGAGTCTTCCAGACTGGGAAAATATCTCCGGCCATATCGAGTTTTTGGGACTGTCGCCAGAAAAAAAGTTCTCGGCCTGTAAAACGCCTTGTTGTGAATGCTATCTGGGCCGAATGGAGCTGAATGTAATTTACGGTTGTAATTTATATCGATATCGAGTCAATACTTACGGAAAAATAGTGAAATTCACTCTAGCCTAATTTTGTAAAAGATTGGAAATCAAACTTCTTTGAAATGAATGGACGTCTTTATTGTGCGTTCGAGGTCTGCCGTTTTAACAAGAAAGTATGAAAATGTAGATAAAAATGACATTTTGTACTGGGGGGGGGGATTGAGGTACCATTCAATAATCTCGGGGTTTCACGCACGCGTATGTCAAACGATACTGTTTGTTCGCCGATACCGACGCACACAGGAGGGAAAAGCTTTCGAAAAAGAAGCGTCGGATTTCACAGGAAAATCAACAAACAGACCGAACCGATCTTCTCTGAAAAAGGATAATAAGAAACAAACAGGGCCGCCGTTGAAGTCAGACGTACGTAAACCGGATTGTAAGATTGGCTTTCATCGTTTCAGATTCCTGTTCTCCAGATTGAACTTGGAGAAAAACCAGAATTGAATCCTCTGACCGAAAATAAACTAGTGTGAAAGTTACAGTTGGTTTTCCAAATCGAACCTGTAGAAAAGGGAAAATTTAAATCCACTTTACTCACCGGCCTACAGGTTACTTTTTGATACTTCGATCGGGAGAACGCAAATCTGACCCAATGAACTCTGTAAATGGATCCCTCAACAATTATTAGCAACATAGTAATATGTAAAAAATACGAATGTAAAGCCTACTGGAAAAAAACGTCCGTAATCCTAAATCCCATCACTGCAATAAAGCTCGTATCACACGTCAGACCGTTCTCCTCCCCAGCCCACGGGCAGACCAACGTAACGTCACCGGTGAAGAGAAGGGGAGAACGCATCGGCCAATCAGCGACACTTCCGACCCCCACTATATACGACGGCAACGGCACGGCAGAACTTTCCATCGAGAGATCTTTGCCGTGTCTGCGAACGGTAGCCTTCCACTGGTTATAACGTATCGTATCGAGACTCGGGGTTTTTGTTGTCCCAAACGATATATCGATTGCATTCGTATCGGAATTTCCCTGTGACACGATCGATTTCATTATATCGCGATAGTGAGTGTATCGATAGCACTCAGCTGTTCGTGTCAGGTTAACGTTTCAACGCATGGCAACTCCGTCCCCACCCTCGTGCCGGGCTGCCGTGTCTGCGGTCGTGTCTGCGGCAAACGGTCTGACGTGTGATACGGCCTTAACTGGGTGGCTCCCCAAAAGTAGGGAAATTTGACTTCCAATTTCTCAAGTTTCAAATTTTCGATTTTTAACCAATTGTTTTGTCTCATTATATTTAGTACATCCTCTAGCATGATAATTCTTGAAAACGTTACGAAAAATATTAATATTGTGTCCTAAAAAGCAAATTTAATGCAATTTGGCTGTTGAGGGGGAATTTTTGTCCGTCCGCCGTACGCCAAAATTATTCATTAAATGTCGTGGCCACAAAATTTGGTCAAAATTTTGTAGCCACGACATCGTATCGAACCAATGATCCGATTTTGATTAAACTAGTCCTAAAAGTTGTGGTTTGCTCCAAATTGGTGCATATTGTCCGGGCAATCCGATCGGAAAAGGTTAAGGGGTCCAATTAGGGTATATTGGAGGGTACTTGGCATAATTAGGGTATATTACTGAAAAAACGCTAAAACTCAATTTCGATTGTGATACCGTGGGTTTAGAATTTTTTGAGTATTTTTCCTGTTTTCCTCGCTTGATTTACCATACGATAGGGGTTTTTTCCGACAATGTTGTTTTTCAATCGGTTTGGCTCGACATTTCCTGACGAAATTTCTCCTTTTTCGCGTTTTTTGCCGATTTGAGGAGGTTCTACTGAATCGATTTTGAATTTTTTAGGCTTGTCGGATTCCTTGAAGGTTTTTACACATTTTTCACTACCTATAAGTCAAAATTAGTTGGGTTTTGGTGATTGAAAACTGGTTTGACGACTAATAACATCTAGGTAGATAGCAGTGGTGGTCGCAGATTTCAGATAGCACATGTGGCGTTTTTTTTAAGTTTTTGAGCGACTTTTAGCTGATTTTTGGGAAAAAGTAAGTAGTTCAGCGCACGGAGCGCGAGATTTTGCATAAAAATATGTATCGAACTCATTTTCGCCAAAATGTTGGATAGCACATGTTGGAAATTAAGCGACGAAATTGTACATGACTCTCCTGCACATAAATTCCGAGCCATGTTTTAACCTGCTTAGCCACAGCATCGTTCGTTATTACACTCGCGGGGCTAATACCGGAATTACTAAAAATCGTCCTTGCTCCGTTCCAGGGTCGAAGTTTACGACAGTTACTATAATATCGAAACGATTTCAATCAGAGTTTCCCGCTCCTGGTTTTACGACGTCGATGGCAGGTCCTTTGAAATGGTTTATGATATGACCCAAGTTGTCTCCGAACGGCCGTCCCGCGGATTCAGAATGTTCTGTTTATGTTGTGCCCAGATTACAATGGCCTTTATTGCCTGTACTCGATGTCGCTGTCCTATCATTTTCCCATGGTCCGACCAGTTTCAGAAACGAAAAACTTCCGGATTTATTGATAGGAGACTGCTGCATGGATTTTATTGCAGTATTATGGTGGTCGAAAAAACCAGCCAGATAACACAAAATACTTCATGTGAGCACTTTGGTGTCTTTTTCCGAGTTTTAGTCTACTGACTTTCATATCGTCGCTTAATTTCTAACATGTGCTATCCAAAATTATCGCGAAAATGAGTTCGATACATATTTTTATCTGCTATCTAAGGGAAAAGCACCAATAGCGGACATGACAACAGTAGTGGACACTTGGGTTAAAAATCGATAAAATAAGGGTTTGAGACAACTTGGGGGGTTCTTCTTTGTTGTGCCTAATCTTGAATAGTTGTGGCACAAAAAAAGAACCCCCCAAGTTGTCTCAAACCCTTATTTTATCGATTTTTAACCCAAGTGTCCACTACTGTTGTCATGTCCGCTATTGGTGCTTTTCCCTTATCTATGTTATTAGTCGTTTAACCAGTTTTCAATCACCTAAAGCCAACTAATTTTGACTTATAGATAGTGAAAAATGTTCAAAAACCTTCAAGGAATCCAACAAGCCCAAAAATTTCAAAATCGGTTCAGTAGAACATCCTTGAATCGGCAAAAACGCGAAAAAGGAGAAATCGTTGTAAGAAATCTCAAGCCAAACCGATTGAAAAACAAAATTTTCGGAAAAAACCCCTATCCTATGGTAAATCAAGCGAGAAACCCGGGAAAAATAGTCAAAAAATTCTAATCCCACGGCATCACCTTCAAAATTGAGTTTTTGCGTTTTCCCAACAATATACCCTAACTATGCCAGATTGGACCCCTTAACCTTTTCCGATCGGATTGCCCGGACAATATGCACCAAGTTGGAGCAAACCACAACTTTTAGGATTAGTTTCATCAAAATCGGATCAGTGGTTCGATACGATGTCGTGGCCACAAAATTTTGACCAAATTTTCATCATTCACATTTTGGCGTACGGTATAGAATAATCTTGTTCTCTAGTCCCGTATCGGTGCTCAAAAAGGGCGGTATAGAGGAATAAACGCTGAAGTAGGTTTCACAACGGTTGCTAGGTTTTTGGAAAATCGGGGAAACCAAATTATGGCATTTTATGGAAAAAGCACTGATGTTGACGAGGAAGGTTCGAAATACCGTAGAAACATCCAGCAATGCGTTTTAGGATGGTAAGAGATAGCTTACTATGCAATTCCATTACCATTTCTTCGACCACTTGATGATTTTTGAACTATTTTGGCCCACCACCGGTTCGTCAGGGTGTTGATCGTTGTGAACATTCCTTAGGCCCGTTTCAACGGTTCGTTATCGTTAGAAACCTCGTACAATCGACAGACTTCAAAAGGAAGGAACGTCTTCGATAAAATCGGTTTTCGGGAGTTCTTCCCATAATCCGGGGCATTTCCGACGAATAAACAGCGCTTCCTTTCGCAGTAGGCAAAGCTGAACCTGACTTGGCGCGAAGCCATGTCGAGTTTATGAGCAATAAAGAGCGAATTAGGGATCGTAAACATTTCCAGCTTCGAACAGATTACTTACGGAAATTACTTCGAGGGTATAAACACATTTTAACGTATACTAGTCTTGGCAGGCGATCAATATAGGTGAGTACATAAATAATTTCAATGCCCCAAATCATTAATAGTTTGCGATTATGAGTAAATTATCAGGAGCCAGGGGTTATCTTATGGGTAGGATTATTTAAAAAAAATAAAATTACAAAGTCAGATAGGATTAAAAAATAGGTTAACTAGGTTCATTGAGAAACCGATGGTAGACTTTCCATAAAGTCACATGATCGACCGGCGGCGCGGAGTTGATATGCGGGACTGGCTTGACGACCAGTGTTTCCACACGACCGCAACCTATTTCCCTCAAGTTTAGTCAAAATTCCCTTTTTCCCTCCAACCTTCTATCGTTTCCCACAACGATTACCCTCGAGGAACGGATTATATCCTGCTCGTTCACTGAGTCAATAGCAATTTTTTTCTAACGTTTTAGCGAATTTCGACTATTTTTTCGCTTTTTTTGATGAAAATTATGACGGAGAGGAACGCATCATAAATCACGCAACGGGAGAACGGAGATAAAAAAAAAAAAAAAAATGGTTAGGAGAAAAGCCATTTTCCCTCGTTTTCCCTCACAATTATTTTTTCCTTTTTTCCCTCAGAAAGGCCGTTTTCCCTCGAAAAGGGAAATTTTCCTCAATCTGGAAACACTGTTGACGACTTTCCAGCTGGACCGAGTTTATGGCGCCGGCGTCCCCTGTTTCTATGGCAACCTCCCCTTTGCTATGGAGAATTGGCGTTTAGCGAATTAAACAGATGAGAGATAGCGCTGTAACCGGGGCTTAAGTTATTTTAGCTTTTGTCCAAAAGTAATTGGAATTTTTAAAATCAGAAATTTTTCCAACCTACACTGCGGTACTACAGCCGTTTTCAAAGTTTCCCGAGTAGAATTTAAAATCTTCAAAATTTGAATTTAATCATTTCCTACCTTTATTTTGAAAAGTGAAATGATAATATTTCTACGAAGGTTTTAAATTGGCACCGGTGATAAATAGTAGAATTTCTGTTAAAAATTCTATCAAATCCTTTCAGTGACAATACTGAAATTTGTTCAACTCCTCAATTGTTCATCGTAGATTCACTACTTCAATAAAATTATTATTGCCCATCGCAGCTTTCTGAAAATAATACTGTGCTGATAATGATTTCCTTTATATTCCTACTTTATCGAATAAAATCGCCCTTGAAATAGGGGTATAAATGAAATTCTGATGAATTCGGCACGTCATATCCATGCCGGGCATGATCTTAACATTATGGCCGGCCTTTTGCTTGGCAATGTCCGCCGAGCAGCTGAGTGTCAGTAGTCCCGACTTGGACCTCGCGATTTAATTGGCCCCCGTTCAATTTACAACCTCCGCGGATAAAACGAGCTCAGGCCCAGGCCTAAGGTAATCTGCTCGGGGATGAGAGTTTTACGAGGTTTACAACGTTTTCTCAAGAGATAACGATTCCGCCAGTCGAGAGGATCGCTTCGAGAGCGATTTGCGCGGGTCGATAGTTAATCACTGTCCGAAAAGCGTCGTAAAAAGTGAACATAGAAGTATGATATATTGATTAGGGTGCTTCTTATTTTCGAGTTTTCGAATTTTCACCGGGACAACCTCTAAAATGGTTCACGTTTATGAAAAAACACCTCATGAATTTTTTCAGATTTTTTAAAACAATTTTAGATTGTGCTACCGAAGTTCAAAATTTTGAAATTTTGATCCAGCTCAGTACAACGTCAACTCATCATCTATCCGCCGAGCTAGGATGAAGTATCGTGCGACGTATGCCAATAATTTAAAAAGAGCATTTAACCCAGAAGAAATACCACTCACAATCCACTGGGATGGCAAAATGCTTGAGGATATAACTGGGCATGAAACTGTGGACCGACTTCCGATTCTAGCATCGGGCAACAATGTTGATCAGCTTCTAGCTGTTCCAAAGCTTGCTAGTGGCACAGGCGAATCCATAGCATCTGCTGTGTTCGAAACCTTACTGCAATGGGATCTTCTATCAAAAGCCAGAGGTATGAGTTTTGATACCACCTCAAGCAACACTGGTCGACTTAACGGCGCTTGTACTTTGCTGGAACAAAAGCTAAACCGGGAACCGGCATGCCGCCACCACATTCTCGAGATTATGTTGGAGGCGGTCGTTTTGAAAAGTCTTGGGCCTTCTTCTGGACCTGACATTCTTCTGTTTGTCAGGTTCAGAAAAGCGTGGCCTTCTCTCAACAAAGAAGGCTTCAAAGTTGCAGACGATCCAATATTGCAGAAAATTGGCAGTCGTAATGTGGAGCTTGTGCTGTCATTTCGCTGACGTCATTCTTGACGCTGGTAATAATGTTCTTGGGCGGAATCCCAAAAAACGGAATTAACTTTATGGCACCAGCTGGGCTCCATCGTGCCAGATGGATGGCTAAAGGCATTTACGCCATAAAGGTCTACATGTTTCGGGGAGAGTTCAAGATGACAAAGAAGGAAGAGGTAGCCATTACAGAACTGTGCATGTTTGTCGTGAGCATTTACGTTTACCACTGGTTCCAAGCACCCTCTTGTCGCTTTGCTCCTAGGAATGATCTGAAGCTTCTGAAAGACTTGAAGGCCTACAACAAGATGAATGAAGCCATAGCTGAAGTTGCTCTGAAAAAATTTTCAGGCCACCTGTGGTACCTCTCCGAAGTGCTAGTGGCTTTTGCGTTCTTTGATGAAAACGTTCCTTTGGAAACTAAAACAAAGATGGTTCAAGCATTGGAAAACGAAGGACAAGAAGATACACTGAGAAGGATCACCATCGACAGCAGAGTGATTGAAATGTCATCACTAGAAGATTTCGTGTCACAAAATACGCGCAAGTTTTTCTCTATAACCGGACTCTCACCTGATTTCCTGGAGAGAGAGGTGGTTACATGGGAATCTGATCCTGAATATCTTCACATCAAAAACATAGTTAGCTCCATGAGAGTAGTGAATGACATTGCGGAGAGAGGGGTAGCCCTAATGGAAGAATACAATAAACTTCACACCCAGAATGAGGAACAGAAGCAATATCTGCTTCTACCGTAAAAGAATTCCGAAAAAAGTTCCCTGATTCCAGAAAATCAACTTTGTTGAAATAATTAATTTTTTGGCGCATAATGATTTAGTAAGTAGGAATATATTTCGTTGTAAATTCATTTCAGTTCTCATTTTCTTTGAATAAAATGGTAATACATGATGAATTATTAATTTATGCCAAACATCACCTTTTTTCACATATTTCAAAACTTTAAACAGCGGTAGCAACCTCTAAACTTTAGTTTAAAAATTTGAAAAAAAATCTAGATTTTTTTCTCATAAATGGACACCGTTTTGTGGGTTTTCCCGTCCGAAAAGAGAAAAAAAAATTTTTTCTGCCATATAAGAAGCACCCTAATATTGATGCATCCATAAAAGTCGAATTGAGAATTTTCTGAATCGAACTGAGAATTTTCAAGGCATTTCGGTACGAAAAGTTCCCAATTCAGTTTGGAAAACTCTCAATTTGGCTTGGAAATAATGAATGGCTGGCAAATTTTATATTTTTAGCCGATTTCTCGAGGACTGAAATGACTGAAAGTAGGGGGTTTTGAGGGTACGGCGACAATTTCTGCAACTTTCGGGAAAAAGGTGTGGTAAATAGGTAATCCCGTTTTTGAGCGAAAAAAGGGGGAAAATCCAAAATTTGCCGATGTTCCACGGGGAAACTTTATTACCGTACGTTGAACGAAGATAACGTCATTTCTCTACCCATCCAACAAAGACAACCTATACAAAAATTCCCTCATTCCCCCCTTTTTTCTCAAAAACGGGATTATTTACCACACCTTTTTCTCGAAAGTTGCAGAAATTGTCGCCGTACCCTCAGGAACCCCCTCCTACTGAACTTCTGGATTCGTGCAATCTCGACAACCTCAATAACGGAAATACCGTCCTACCTATAATATAGCTAACATAATATTATTATGTTATGGAACCGGCCATTTTGATTAATCCATAAATTAATATTCCACTCTGGTGAAAAATGTATGGATTTTCGTCTTGCCAGCCCGTAATGTTGGTAATCATGACCGGTGAATAATTTCCATCCAATGTCTTTTGTTCAGTTGTCCAGTTTCATGACCAAAAATTCAGTAGTAAAGTCAAATAATTTAAAACAGGGAAAATAAGTCATGGTGTAACGCAATTTGGGAACTTCAGTTCAATAATTTTCGCAAAAAGGAGTGATATCCAAAAACAAAAACATTTTCTGACTCGAATCACTTTTCTAGCTGGGCAATCTGCAGTCAACCGCTCGTCAGAATCGTTTTATACAGACCATATTTCATCGCTGTTTCAGCTCATATATTTTTTACTCGCTTTCAGAAGAGTTTATCATCCCGTTTTGTCATGAATGGTAACGGCACACCGTCGGTGGGCAAAGTAATCGATCATTGACCTGTCACTTGGTCAATTTGTCTCGCGAATCGGCTGGAGTGCGACAATATACCTTCATCGTGCGATAATAACACGTTATCCCATGTAGGGTATGTCCGAAGGGCTAAAATCCATTTTACAGGAATGATACCTAGCAAACACGTTATTGATCCCTACTAGGGATTCCCTAGGTTTGTACTGGGGGGTACCTGTTCAAAATAAAGGTCTTGAGTTCGCTCAAGGAGTGGACGAAACCGGCGTGAAAATTTAATGACGTCTGCCGGAGATGTTCCAGTTCAAGTCGATGATGATAGAAAAACGGCCAAACGTAACGGGAAAAGTTGTTGCCTCGGAAAAAAACCTTCCATTTCAAAGATGAGGAAATAGTTCAGCCGGAAAAATTTCCAAGTTCGGAACTTCACTTAACAATCTTCGAATCATCTCATTATTTATAATAGATATTCTCAATTGAGTTGCTGCCAATGATAACATTACCGAGTATAAGAAACACGAAGAAGAATTTCATTGCCATAAAATTTATCTTATCTATAAATATAATATAATATAATACCATATCATATCCGATGAAACAAAAATATAAATTCCAAATTTCAAACTCAAAATATGGTTTTTTCGGGAAAAGGGCCAAAAACGGGCGTTTTTCGGAAAAGTAGTTTCTGTTTTCGGGGGTTTTCGACCAGAAGCGTTGAACTTTTGTTCAGACCAGGGATAGGATTTTTTGTAGCCACTTAAATTTCCAACAACTGGGTACGGTCGAAAGTTGGTTTCAAAATTTCGTTGGCGGAGAAATTCAAACTTTTTTGAAAAAATTTTCGAAATTGTTTCGTTTTTTGCTCGTATCTTGAGAACGGTTGGAAATCGAAGGTTGGGAGACAACGGATTCCGATAGCTGAGGAAATTTCCAACATTTTTGGACTGATGGAAATTTTTCGTCGGACGACTCCTTCGGGCCAAAATTGCGCCTCGAAAATAACTCGGCGCGATCGGGCGGAACGGCCACAAAAGTTGGGCTGCCCTCGGGTTTTTCTCCTGAACGGCTGGACCGTTTTTGATAAGGCGCATGTTGATTTTGTGTAGGAACCGAGGAAAACCTGAGCCGACCGATTAACGGTTCATGGTCGGACATAAATATAATATATTATGTCCTATATAATATCATATCATAAAAAATTTATCTATCTCTCTATCTATTTAATAGAAGGTAAAGCACATAATAGGTGCGAATCGTCCTGCCCAAGTATTTCTCCTAAGCTCCGAAGGTTCAGGTTTTGGAACCGCCTCCATACCGAAGCGCTTACTAACATTTTCCGTTAGCTTGAGCGCTTTCGGCCGCTCGGCCCTCCTAAGGAGAGATTTCCGACAAAAGGTCGTGGATCGAATGTAGGCCTTTTCAACATGACTACAAGAGCAAAATTTGCCAAACGTTCGAAATAGCGACTGCCGTAGCAATTTATTATTGTTTCCCCTTCAATTTTCTGCTACTTTCTTATACCAAGACCGTCTTTTGTCAAGTGTCACCAAAAGGTCAGCCGAGACCGCAGACCTCATATGAAATTCTCTCTAGTGTCCCCCACCTAAGCCATTCGTTGATGCGTTCGATTTTCCAAAACCAATTAACCTTTTGGATTCGTGGTTTTTTCGTCGTGCCGGTCGGATATTGTTTGAAGTATTGATGGACACTGAACTTTCGATTCTTTCCGAGCTAAGGCTAGAAACATCAATAAAATTGATCCGAACGAGCTCATAAAAAAATTGAGGAAAGCAATTTGGTCAAAACTTTGTGGCCACGACATCGTATCGAACCAATGATCCGATTTTGATTAAACTAGTCCTAAAAGTTGTGGTTTGCTCCAACTTGGTGCATATTGTCCGGGCAATCCGATCGGAAAAGGTTAAGGGGTCCAATTTGGCATAGTTAGGGTATATTTTTGAAAAACGCAAAAACTCAATTTTGAAGGTGATGCCGTGGGTTTAGAATTTTTTGAGTATTTTTCCCGGGTTCCTCGCTTAATTTACCATAGGACGGGGGTTTCTTTTTCCGAAAAAATTTTGTTTTTTAATCGGTTTGGCTTGAGATTTCTTGACGCGATTTCTCCTTTTTCGCGTTTTTGGCAATTCGAGGGAGTTCTACTGAACCGATTTTGAATTTTTTGAGCTTTTTGGATTCTTTAAAGGTTTTTACACATTTATCACTACCTATAAGTCAAAATTAGTTGGATTTTGGTGATTGAAAACAGGTTCTTCTTCTTCTTCTTCTTCCCTTTTTCATGTCCCATCTGGACGATATGGCGTTGAAAACAGGTTAGACGACTAATAACATCAGTGGTTCTAGGTAGCTATCTGCGGTGGTGGTCGCAGATTTCAGATAGCGCATGTGGCGTTTTTTAGGTTTTGAGCGACTTCTAGCGGATTTTTGGAAAAACTAAGCAGTTCAGCGCACGGAGCGCGAGATTTTGCATAAAAATATGCATCGAACTCATTTTCGCCAAAATGCTGGATGGCACATGTTAGAAATTAAGCGACGATTTGAAAAGCTACTTCAAGAAACTCACGTTACCTTTATCCAATGATATAGGTACATCAGGTAATTCATTTTTTGGTCCCGTACGGACACTCGTCTAGACCATTTCGTCGGATTATTAGCCATTTTGGGCCGCCGCAATTGTCGTAGCCAAACCGCCAGACTCCCAAACACCTGGCGCCGCATATTTCAATTTCTCAGGTGCTCTGCCAACGGACGGGTTTACTCGGGCGGAATCGGATAAAATCGGGATTAACAAGACCTCGTGGCCGAGAAGGCTGAAAATCGCGAATTTTGCCCACATAAGTCAATGTTTTCTTCTGATTGTAAAATAAAACAAATTTCCCTTGCTTTAGACCATCAATTGGAAACTGTTGCTCAAAAAGCGTTTTTAAGGGCTGGACTGTCGTTTAGAATATTTTTTACGTACATTTCTCAAAAAAAGTATACCTAGGTTAGGTAGTAGGTAGGTACGTAAGTGTAATCGGGCAGGCAATGTTTTTTTGCTTTAGGTAGGGACCCCAAAGTGTAACACAATAGATTCCAAAGGCTCTAGAATCCAAATCTGCCTCAAAAAATGCCCTCGCGCCGAACCAAAAATTTGACTCCAATTTTGCGGGCACGACTTACAATCGAACCGCTAACTCGACTTGGATGGAATAAGTAGTTGCGGTTAGCTCCAAACTGACGCATAATGTACGGGAAATCCGGAAAAGGTTTAAGGGGTCCAAATCGGCATCAGTAGGTATGGTCCGTTTTTGTAAAACAGAAAAACCAACAATTTTGAAAGTGATACAGTGGACTTGGAATTTTTAAAAAATTTTCCCCGATTTCTCGCTTGATTTACCGTAGGGTAGAGCGTTATTTGTCGAATCCCATTTCTTGTTTTGCAATTTCTTCTTTTTGACGTTTTTGCTGACTTTTGAGGGAGCTCTACAGAGCAATATTGAAATTTCAAAAAAATGCAAAATTCGATGTGTCGAATAAAATTTTAAAATTTTCAGAAAATATGTTTGGGTAGCTTTTAGAGGATAATAACGTTAAAAATTGGCGATTTTCTAGGAGCAGAGAAAAATGCCAAAAAATAATCTCTTTCTGACGCTCAGAAAATTTTTCTTTTTGACGTTTTTGCTGACTTTTGAGAGAGCTCTGCAGACCAAAATTGAAATTTCAAAAAAAAAAATTGTTTGCATACATGCAAAATTTGATATATTGAAAAAAAAAACAGAAATATTTGAGAATAAAATTTTAAAATTTCCAAAAAATATGTTTGGGTAACTTTTAGAGTATAATAACGTTAAAAATTGGCGATTTTCTAGGAGCAGAGAAAAATGCCAAAAAATTTCTTCTTTTTGACGTTTTTGCTGACTTTTGAGGGAGCTCTGCAGACCAAAATCGAAATTTCAAAAAAAAACGTTTTTTGCATACATGCAAAATTTGATGTATTGAATTAAATTTTAAAATTTCCAAAAAATATGTTTAGGTAGCTTTTAGAGGATAATAACGTTAAAAATTGGCGATTTTCTAGGAGCAGAGAAAAATGCCGAAAAATGATCTCCTTCTGACGCTCAAAAAATTTCTGGTGCTCAAAAAATTCCTTCTTTTTGACGTTTTTGCTGACTTTTGAGGGAGCTCTGCAGAGCAAAATTGAAGTTTCAAAAAAATTTTTTTGCATACATGCAAAATTTGATATATTGAAAAATTTTTAAAATTTCCAAAAAATATGTTTGGGTAGCTTTTAGAGGATAATAACGTTAAAAATTTGCGATTGGAGCAGAGAAAAATGCCGAAAAATGATCTCTCAAGATGAATCCAACATTCCGCCTAAAAATCAATCAGCTGTTCCAACTGCGTGCAATGTTAACAATTTCTGCCGGATAAAACAATTTCAATCGGATTTGATAATTACACGAAGATACCTCTTCCGCATAATCCCACAGGAGCTCCCATCTATCCTTGCAGGCACACTTCGACTACAAAGTACAAACATTAGCGTTTTTTAGCTCGCTTTAGAAAAAATCCCTATTACAGACTTGGACAGTTGGTAGAAAATTAACAAGATCAAGAGAAAAGCAGGCGTGGTAATGGGAGACGATGGTAAAAACGGCACTACGCGTTGTTTGATCGTGTCGCCTGTAACACTTTTTTTTCTCACCAACGTTTGTCGCCAAAGGCTTTTTAAAGAATTCGCCAATATTTGGGCCAGTTTTTCAATTGAACCTTGGCGGCCTGCTTTGAAAAATAACCGCATGCTGAACACTCGCCCAAGAGTGTTCTGTAGATGTTATAAAAAATAGTAAGCAATTTTTAAGTAAATGCAGTCAGGTATTATTCTCATAAAATTTCAAAAACAATTACGAAATTTGAATACAAAATCTGTGGTCCTCAGATAACACACAATACTCAACATATTGTGGTAGGAACGCAAAATGTTGAACCAATAATGAAATGAAAATAAAATATGGCCTTGACCAAATTTACAAAGACCAAAAAATTACAAAGAAGCAAAATTTCGAAGCTTTAAGTAAATAAATATGTCGGTACATCCGGAATAGTTATTGGTTCATAGGCAGTAATTACTTACAGGCCCCTATCTGAAATGTAAAATAAATTAATTTCCAATTTCAGTTTGAATTTTAATTGCAATGCTGGTAAACGGAATTGATTGATAAGGGGAATCCTTCAGTTCGGATACATTTTTTTATCGGGCTTTTAGTCCGCGAATAAATATTTACCCGAGGGAAAAATTCGCTGAGAGGGAAGGAGAAAAATAGAAAAATAATTGAGGTCGACGAATAACCAGGTGGCTTCACCTCTCAGAGCGGCTGAATAATTCATTTTCCCGGTTTTGAATTAACAATTCCTAAATTATTCGAAAGGAGGAAGGAATTAAATATATTGGAATCAATCGGGATAAATAATTAAGTAAAAAAATTTTTTTTAGCATTTTTGAGGCTCCAGCATTGTGGTAGAACAAAATATCATCGCCATGCGATCCTTTTTTTTTACTTAAGCAAATATGGGAGTATTATTTGCAAAATATTTCAAGTCCCATAAGAATGGTTTAGTTTTCCATTTTCAGATTTTCATACCCCCTCCCCCAAATTATTGAATCCCTGGAAAATTTAGTATGTCGATTCGGCTGAATCCATTTTCGATCCCGACCGAACATTACGCGGTATAGGACGACAAAACTCTCATTAACATGTATTTAAAACATCAAACACTTCGTACGACGCAGCTGTTCGGGGACAAGGGAAATTACCGAACGCCGTCATTACGCAAAGTGAACGTTCAAATATTCATGGTCGAAGAGGAACTTCATGCACTTCGTACTGTAGTTAAGTTCACCTACGGTGTTGAGAGGGAAGTTAAGTATTTCGTTGCTTGATTCTAACACGTGCTATCCAACATTTTGGCGAAAATGAGTTCGATACATATTTTTATGCAAAATCTCGCGCTGAACTACTTAGTTTTTCCAAAAATCAGCTAGAAGTCGCTCAAAACCTAAAAAAACGCCACATGTGCTATCTGAAATCGGCGACCACCTATCTACCTAGAACCACCTGATGTTATTAGTCGTCAAACCAGTTTTCAATGACCAAAATCCAACTAATTTTGACTTATAGGTAGTGAAAAATGTGTAAAAACCTTCAAGGAATCGAACCAGCTCAAAAAATTCAAAATCGGTTCAGTAGAACATCCTTAAAATGGCAAAAACGCGAAAAAGGAGAAATCGCGTCAGGAAATTTCAAGCCAAACCGATAAGAAAAAAAAAACAAAATTTTCGGAAAAAACCTCCTAAGGGAAAAGCACCAATAGCGGACATGACAACAGTAGTGGACACTTGGGTTAAAAATCGATAAAATAAGGGTTTGAGACAACTTGGGGGGTTCTTCTTTGTTGTGCCTAATCTTGAATAGTTGTGGCACAAAAAAAAGAACCCCCCAAGTTGTCTCAAACCCTTATTTTATCGATTTTTAACCCAAGTGTCCACTACTGTTGTCATGTCCGCTATTGGTGCTTTTCCCTTACTCTACGGTAAATCAAGCGAGGAACCCGGGAAAAATACTCAAAAAATTCTAAACCCACGGCATCTAGTGATGGCAACAAAAAATCGATTTTTTTGAAAAATCGATTTTTACGGTTTAAACAATCGATTTTTAAAAATCGATTTATTGAAGGCGATTTTTATTTAAAATAGATTTTTTTACCAAAAAAATCGATTTTTACCTGTTTAAAATGCGTTTTTGTTATATTACAATAAAAATAATACATTAAAATATTATCCCGTGTAGAGAATCTAATATAACGATCCATATTTACTCCAGCGTTCAGTATTCAGTAACGATGTGAGTTCTACTGTTTCTACAGTCACCATTTTACCACAGATCGAAATAGACGGCACTACCTTCACAACATAACTCGATCTCGTTCGAATCGAATCGTTGTCAGGGGACTATTTCATAAACTTACACGCTTACAAGTACAAGGTGTACACCGGTAAAATTATAAACTACTATTTTAGACAAATTATACTGATCATACCACTCAGCAGAAGAATAAAAACAATGATCAGTTCAAATCAGCTGATTCACCATGTCATTTGTAAACTTGTACTTTTGTGTTACAGGCCCCATATATTGTTTTACACCATATTTTACTGGTATATCTCATAGATTAAAAAAAAATCGATTTTCTTTAAAAATCGATTTTTTGGTCTCGATTTTTAGTTGAAATCGATTTAAATCTTTCGATACATCGATTTTTTGAAAGATCGATTTTTCTATAAGTGTTGCCATCACTAACAGCATCACCTTCAAGAATGAGTCACCTTAACTATGCCAAATTGGACCCCTTAACCTTTTCCGATCTGATTGCCCGGACAGTATGCACCAAGTTGGAGCAAACCACAACTTTTAGGACTAGTTTCATCAAAATCGGATCAGTGGTTCGATACGATGTCGTGGCCACAAATTTTTGACCAAATTTTGTGAACAGATTTGGCGTCCGGCGGACGGACAAATTTTTTTTTTCATATTTGTGTAATAATTTTAGTACTCAGTTTCTTAGGTTATTGAATGTTCTGTCTTTTGCTAAGGCTGACATCCTCAGCTTCCTCGGTGGTACAATTCGCGCTCATCTCGTCTGCCCTACATTGATTTTTAAGTCGATTCGAACCAGCCCTTTTTCCTGGACTTTCTTTGACAGCCTTGTCTCCGCCTTTGCTTTTTCTGATCTTGTTTGCCTTTGACGCTGTAATAATAAACCCTCCTATTGCTGTTCTTGTTGATAGGCATTGCTAGACCTTGGGATTTTCTCTTGGCCATTTTCCCTCCCTTTTTGCACGTTTTATTCAGCCGGGTTCTAGAACACAAATATGCGATAAAAAATTTTTGTCCGACCGCCGTACGCCAAAATCATTCATTACGATGCCGTGGCCACAAAATTTGGTCAAAATTTTGCGGCCACGACATCGTATCGAACCATTGATCCGATTTTGATGAAACTAGTGCTAAAAGTTGTGGTTTGCTCCAACTTGGTGCATATTGTCCGGGCAATCCGATCGGAAGAGGTTAAGGGGTCCAATTTGGCATAATTAGGGTATACTACTGAAAAAACGCAATTTTGAAGGGGATGCCGTGGGTTTAGAATTTTTCAAGTATTTTTCCTGCGTTCCTCGCTTGCTTTACCATAGGATACGGGTTTTTTCCAAAAATTTTGTTTTTTGATCGGTTTGGCTCGAAATTTCCTGACGCGATTTATCCTTTTTCGCGTTTTTGGCCAATTTAAGGAGGTTCTACTGAACCGATTTTGAATTTTTTGGGCTTGTTGGATTCCTTGAAGGTTTTTAAACATTTTTCACTACCTATAAGTCAAAATTAGTTGGGTTTTGGTGATTGAAAACTGGTTTGACGATTAATAACATCAGGTAGATAGCAGTGGTGGTTGCAGATTTCAAATAGCACATGTGGCGTTTTTCTAGGTTTTGAGCGACTTCTAGCATATTTTTGGAAAACTAAGTAGTTCAGCTCACGGAGCGCGAGATTTTGCATAAAAATATGCATCGAACTCATTTTCTCCAAAATGTTGGATAGCACATGTTAGAAATTAAGCGACGAATCGATGAGTTGAATGAGAAAATTTTTTATGGCCATAAATTGATGGGCCTTGGAACCCAATATTTTTATGCTGCATTTATTCGTAGGATGCATGCAACAGACAGCATTGAGCTGGGTTGATGTCCAGCTGGCAAGTTGGCAAGGTTGGATTCGTATTGTGTCACAGATCACTGGGACGAGGGAGACCTGCCTGCCAAAATCTAATTACGATCGTATGTGGTCATTGTTCGAACTGTCTGCTCTGGTAGTCGATATTGAGGTATGCGGGAATTATGGATTCATATTTCGACTCTTGCAGGAGAATAGACCATTGTGAGATTTGGCACTTCCGAGCAATAATTCCTAGTTTTCCAATAAATAGCGATCTAAAATCGTTGGCAGGCAGCCTAATTTATAAATGTATAGGCCTGGTAATCACCATTAATTTTTGGAGGGCATTTCCGTAGCGGAAATCAGGTTAATGGTGATTGAATCGCTTGTACAGTGTTCGCACTTGTCTTCCTCAAAGGGCCCGATTTTTCAGCTCATTAGCAACAATTTTTGTGAGCCCAAGGGAGAGTACACTTTTTTATTTGAAGATTTCTTCGTAATTTCGTCTTTGCCCCAGTAGTATGGCCGTAAGTCACGAAAATTTTGGAGTACAATCATGTACTATTACAAAAGGCATGCCTTATTACAAAAATGAGGATACCGTTAAAATTGTACTAAAAAAAAAAACTGGTTCAGACTATCAGCTTCCCAACCGTATAATAATTGTTTTGATTTGTCATGCTATTAGGAGGACAAATCAACGTTCAAATGCAGAAAAACGTGTTTTTTCGCTGAAAATCGTCTCAATAAAAAATAGTATTCAGCTTATGGCCGGAAAAACAATTATTTTGGGATTTCCTTTCATTTTTTACGAGCAGGTAATACGGAATTTTTAATTTTGAAAAACGCTCCCATAATAAAAAAACTTTGGCTCAATGATCTGCCATCCCCTCTTTTTTTTGTGATAGAAGCCACAACAATGGCTCTCTTGGGGGGAAAATGAGTCAAGGAGTTTCCAAACGGCCAAAACTCCGTCAGTAGGTCGCCCTGTTTCGATATTTTACGACACAAGTTTGAACTTTTGCCATCTCGTTTCACAGGCCGTCAACCTGCTGTCATATTCAACGTATTGTTACGGTTTTCAGACATTGTTGTGACTGCGAGGGCCGAATAATGAGAATAACAATTTACGATAATTGCAATCTTGACAGTTGGCAGAGTAAACATTCGATTTTTAAACTGACATCTTTCATGCAAAAATCCTGGATGGAGAACAATTAATTCTCAGGATGCTGTAAGACTCGCAGACGCAGCATCTGAAAATGAGTTTTCGGCTTTTGACAGAGGTTATTTCTGCCTAAAATAATCTTCATTACGTCCCTACCAGAAACAGACCCTTCTCAGACTCAGCCCTGACTCGCAGGTTGTTTAACACCGGCGTAAACAGTTGAACAAACAGTCCGTTCCGGCCCAATTGGACTTGACCTGTTGTCTCCAGTTGCTCCCTCTCGAGCAAAGGTAATTCTCATTAGAGGACATTGATCCACTTGACTGCTCATACCCTGATTCCATCGCAGACAGGAAACATGATCGTTTTAGGCTTATAGGTACTTAAGCGCAGCGAGGCTCTGTTTTTAGAGCCCTCAGTTTAAAATCGAATCCTGTTTTCTCAAAATTCAGAGGTCGATCCAAAATGTTGATTGAATAAAAATTGGCGCAAAATAATAGACTTTTCTAAAATTTGTTTTTAATAAATTTAAAACCCAAGGCAGGTTGAAAACCCTTTATGGTTAATTCCCAAATAACTGTCAATTTTCAATTTGCGAAAAAAATTAAAATTTCACCTCTTTGAAAAATCTTCAAAAAATTCCTGCATGATCCCAGGACCTTTCTAAGATTGAAAAAAATCAATAAAAAGATCGGAATCACAATCTTTGAGTTGTTAATTGAATTTGAAAATTTAGAATCCATGGAGCGTTACACCATTGGCGTGTACAGAATTATTGGCATTGCTACCAAGAAATAAGCAGTAAATGTAATAATCCTAAACTTCAAAAGAGTCTACCCTCGAAATTTCAGGTCAAAGGGATCAAAATTGCTCAAAATTGAACTTTGTAACCCTCCATGGAACATGTAACATTGAAACTTGTAACCCTCCATGGAAAGCTGGTAACGTTCCGTGGTCGGTTTATGGTCAACTGTAACCCTCCGAGGTCAATTGTAACCCTCCATGGGTATAAACTAAAATGTGGAGGTTACAGGTTTTGTAGCTTGGAGGGTTACATTTCAACTTTGCTCCTTAATTATCAGGATTGAAAGATTACTGAATGGAATTGTTATGGGACGTTAGGTTGACAGAGAACTTTGATATTCTATAGGGGGGGAGGAGGAGAGTTGATTGAAAAAATTATGAGATAGGCACATGGATGTTACACTCAAAAACCGACTGTTTAGCAAACTACACCTTCTTCATCCAAGGCCACGAGCCAACTGGCTTAAAGTGGAAAGGGAACGGGGCAGTCGGTCGACCAGGGTTGCCACCTCCTTTCTCCCCTACTCCCATCCAAATATCCCGACATGGGAAATGTGTACCGTCCTTTCCATAAAGTCCACGGATGTTACACAGAAACGAAAAACTGACTTCATGAGACTTTATGGAACTTTCAAGTAGAATCACGGATTTTCCAAAAAGTTTACAATCAATTCGATGAACTAAACTGTCAATTTAGTTTACGAAATCCTCAATTCGACTTGGAATGCCATTATAGATTTTTTTAAAAACTCAAAATTGATCCCCCTTCCCTAAGGTAGAGTGTAAGGGAAACTGGAGGGATTTCGACTACTGGTAATTCGACTGTAGCCCTTATACCAGGGATAGGGCTAAAGCAAAGGAGACTGGTGACCCTATCCCCGATATAACGACTACAGCATTTCAAGGGTCGATCATCTACCATTGGTAATTCGACTGGTAAACGGTGCATAACCGGCGGTTTTATCAGAGGACAAAGTCTGAGCCGAAGGAAGCCACTTCTAAAAGCGAAAGGATCCACGAAATTCAATCGGCGGGGATAAAGTTGAAGTCCTCTACACGGCAGCTCCAGGGCCCTCAGATGTTACAACCAGCCAACCAGTCAATATACTCCCTTTGCCTTTGAGCTACTAAAAAAGGATACCACCCCAGCGGGAAAGGGGCCCTGAAAAAGGAAGGGAAATCAATCTTCGAGCCAATGTTCATGGAACAGGCAAGATTGAATATCTTCGCTTTGTTGCCGCTAACGTTCGACCAACTGACGACCTCTCTGATACGTTTCTGAGAGATTGGAGGAATTTAATTTTCCAAATCACGGGAAATCGTCTCCCGCCGACTTATATTCTCGTTCTCGAGGAACTTATGAGATTACTTCATTTTACGGATGTCGACACAAATTAAACGGCTATTTTTCATACGGGATCTTATCGGTAGCTACTTGAGGCTAATTTAGCCTAAACCTCTCCTGACTTGGCGGGAAGTTTCGATTTCATCATTTTGTCAAAAAACCTCGGGCGCCAAATTTAACATTTTTTATGGAACAATATTACTTCTTTGCTCGGGCCCGCGTACAATAAATACAATATTACGGCATACAAATATTCCAAAATACAAACATACCTACGTTCATCTCCAAGCCTGCATTTCGGCAAATGTAAGTTTATTGTGCGTATCAACGAAACCAGAAACCGAAGGCTGACGTAGTTACGAAGGTACCGCCTTTTCTTTTATTTGCACAGCTAACGATGTCAAGTCGGAAATGTGCTCGACGAAGAATAAGGGTAGAAGCTTGTACATATATTTTGATCGAAAGAACCGAAAATACGAGGGGGGAAAATCCGATTTCCTCGTAGCGATTCCTCGACAATAGTGAGTATTCTCTCGACCTTACACTGAAGCATTCTCCAATAGGATCCATCCTCAATGCTTTTTCTGAATAGTAGACACAGCATAAATCAGAATAGTTGGTAATGAACTATTGACTATCATCAAGGCTGTAATTCACAACCAGTTAATTGTGGTCAGGAGTATGGGGGTAATCTCTACGGACATCAGTTTTATCTCAGCAAAAAAAAAAGTCGAAATTATCTTCAGCATCTAACTCATCAGCCATCATCATCCTCATTACATCATCTTTGTTTTAACACAAAAAACATCAAAATTTGTTCATTAACTCTCGAAGTATAACCGACTGTTGTCGTTTCAACCTAGAAACTAAGATAAAGAAAGTTATGGTGTGCGCACACCTGATATTGTTACATGGGGTGGAAGCCTATGATGCCCTTCATTCCGTAGGGCAGACAGAGATTACGTGTCCTGGTGGGAAGTATTGAAGGGGCAGAAGATACCTGTCAAGTGTACACAAAGATTGGCTTACCAAGGGTTAGTGGAAGAGGGTAGACTAAAAATGAGGCATTTTTGCTAGTAAGACATTGACCTAATCAGTGTTGCACAGTATTTATTTTCTAAGCGGAATAGATGAGTATCGGCTAACGCCTTTGAACGAAATTTATGAATTTTAGATCCAGTGAGCTTCCTGGTCCCACCGCCAGTTCGATGCCACGTCAGCCTTGCTTCTCAAAAATGTATTTCGTCCTATCGAAAGGCCTGCAGTGCTAGTTGATTTATCTTACCGTCAGATAAACAAATAGTACGCCTGATGCGACTTGTATCCTCTCCAAAGCACCAAATAAAGTTCAATTTAATCGTCCTAGGTGTTCTCAATATTTTCAACCCCCACTTATCTTTTGCATACGAAACACTTGCGACGCAAATAGAGACACACTACCTGCTACTGCCATGTTCGAAACATTCCAAATTGAAAAGCCAAACAAGAATGTTATATATAGCTTTGTTGTTTCCCCTTCGGACAAAGTTGACTGTTTCTTATTCTTACTTTTCCGTCTCCGAGCGCCGACCGCGAACTTTACTGCCGAGTTTAATGGAAGTGAAAATCGGTCTTTTCTACTCGCAAGGTGGAAGATGGCCCAAGAGTTGGAGAAGTTACTTTCGCCGCTAATGGCCGATGAGAGCCATTCATCTGTCCACTGTTGCCAGGTCCGTCGGGTCGATTTTCCCGTAAAAATATCCCATTTCGGACCGAGATTTCCCTTGCCGTTAATAGGAGTTGGGGTTTGATTTGTACATGATTAAAATTATTCAAGAGCACGAGTCCGTAATACTTTAAAAAATCTGAACACCTGATAATATTGATGTATTTTAGCTATAAATAAACCTAGTCAGTTTACCTAGATTTAATAAGAAATGGGATGTAGGTACAATAAAATAGTAATCAGTGAGTCATTCGATAATAATCAGTTTATGTTCATCATGGATTGTTTTCTTAAATTTTCAATTTTTGCCTACTTTTGTCTACTTCAATTTTTGACAACTACCTACAACTACCTAGCCTTTATACAAACCCAAGTTTCCCTATATATTTCAAGAAATTTCCCATATCTGGGAAATTTCCCTCTACCGGACAACATCAATCTGTCTGCCTTTTCTTGTTCAACTTTCAACGCCCTCGCTACCATCGTTGTTTTTCTTTGTCCAAGATGTTCGCTGAAGTTGAGTCTGTCTCGAACTATATACGAGCCTCCGACACAAACTTCCGAAGAGTTTTCTCGTTTCGCTTGGTACGGGTGTGCACGAAAACGACTCCTTGAACTCACACAGGCGTCGGGAGTAATGTCAATGCGGCACGGACGAATGTAAGCACGCAGACGCACACATCAATAGGAAGTTGTGTCAACCAGAGTCAACTTGATACGTTAGGCATTCTCCAAAAGAGAAAATCATCTACCCGAAAGTACGAGAAGTACTTAAAGTACGAGCTTCAGTTTGACTTTTTGCTGATGATTATGAGTTCCCGTTTCAGTTTGCGTTTGAATTTGAGTACCTACCTATTTGGTCAACTAGTGTATACATATGCCAACTGCTGTCGAGTTATCTACCTTATGAGCTTATCAGTCCCCACGATTATAGAGAAGATTGGTCGAGTAAAGTTTGTGGTGTTCGACCTCGAGAAGCACCGAGAGTAGATGGGTAAAAAACTAAAAAAATGAGAGAAGAGAAATAGTCTATTCCACGATTAAGGTATAATTGTAGACTTAATACCACATACTTAAGACTTAATTGTTATTAAACCATCATCAGTACTGATGACTATTTCTCTTCTCTCATTTTTTGAGTTTTTCATTCAAATTATGGGATTCCACAATTTCTCCGCGAGTGATTTAGTATCTATGAGTAGATGGCCATCTCCCCAGTGGAGTTGATCGTCTTCGAGGATTTGAGCACCAACAAGAGCGGATCTTCTTGGTGAAATCGGTCAAGGGTAGTTGGTAATTTCCGAAGAGTAGTCTATGACCACCAAGAATACTTCACCGGGAACGGAAAGGTACAACTCCCCATCATCGTGTACCTACGATCTTCTTCTTTTGCATCTCATTAACGTCATTTTGAAGTGTCAAGACCCTCGGCAAACAATTCGGTCGGGTGACCAAGTTTTCGCAAGTTGAGCCGGAATCGCCGAGTCTCTCGGAAAGGGTTGAAGTTTGTTGACGGTAGCTCATTCCGCCCTCGGTAAACATGAAGGGCTTTGCCCTACATACGGAAGGGGCTTGGGAGTTGTAGATGTCTCAACGGCGGATTTTGATATTTTGGTAGTAGTTGAAAGTCGCGGGTTCCGTTACGCCGGTGGTCGTCAAGGATCTTCGTGTTTAAGTGAGCCTAGCCCTCTCACTCATAATGCTTGTCCCACTCGTAGTCAACTTCGTCCCTCATTAAGAAAGTTTTCCCCCGCTGCCTTTGAAAGTCGGAGAAATTGAAAATATAATGAGGCTCATCGATTGACATCTAGATATTGGCAAACATTTTTTCGCGGTGCGTGTATTTAAAACCGAACGTAGAGTTTTGATTGCTCACAAAAACGAACCGATTAGAGCTTTAATAGAGACAAATAAAAAAGATAAATTGGACCAGGGTTTTCTGGGTACCCATTTTTTATCCCCCTCGGCTCAATAGGGTCAAGTGGGGTAATTATGAACAAAGTGCAACAATTTTACAAACTGACAGCTCTCAGAAGTACCTAGTCCATGTAAAAACATGGAAAACTCTCTAGAACAATCGGTCTACATCCCTAATACACTGTGAGACAGTTTTTTTGGTTTTTGAAAACCACTGTCCATAATTACCCCTCATGTTCATAATTACCCCATAGCATAGTTTAAAATTACCCCAAGATCCAAATAAATCAAGTCAATATACTCACATACTCCCAAAATATCATAATTCAAACGAAAATCACCTAGTTTGGACCTACCTATATCATGAGGTTATGATATACGCATAAACAAATCAGGGAAGAACCAATTTTTATTGAACCATAGTCTTAACCCATCAATGAGAGTATGAACATTCGATTGGTACATCTTTTGGGTTTCTCCATTGCTCACAGGAGCGCAAACATGCTTTGTTCATAATTACCCCACTTGACCCTATTCATTGAAGATTGGTTTGAAATGTACAAAGTACCTATCTGTGTATTAGTTGTTTACATTTTCCAATCCCACCAATTCATAAATTAGTTCAATTATCGAGATACGCCACGTAACCTCAATGTTTGAACACCCTTTAATTAATTATTAATAATTAATTCAATCGAATACCCAACCGGGGCAGTTAATAATTAACATAATGGAAGTACCGCCTTCCTGCATTACCAATCGTTTTAAATTAAACTGAAAATATAAATTCGAGCGTTAAGCAATGTGTACGACCCAATGAAGTTTGGGCAAGTCCCTTTCTAATTTTCCAGATGCAGGAGCGGAGATATTATCAAAACTCTATTCGCAAAACCTTCGAGCCATAAATTGCTCCGCAAACGCTCCAAAGTTCTGCTGAGGGAGTCGCTCTCTTAATATCGCACATTTTTCGCCAGACTGCTCTTCGATATTCTCTTATTTTCGTCGCCTCAGGTGCGGAAAATCTTCGTATAACAAAAAAAAAACTCTTTCAACTGATTTTCCCAGTTATGAAAACGATGAAACTCCTCGTGCACGTTTATTGCTTTTCCTGCAGGTTTCCCCCGTCCCTTTATACGATATGGAATCCAAAACGACGGGACGTGTGACGATTTCCCATTTTCCAACCGATTGCTAGGTTATTGGTTCGAAATTCCAGCCGACGGGAGTCTGAAGCTTGGAATAGACATTTTTTTCAAAGTTTTACGTTTTTCCAAATTATCCTTTCGACGACTCTTTTTCCGGGACATTTGCAATAATTATCAACTCCGATTTGCTTTAAACCGATAATTAAAAATGCCAACTCCGTTTTTCTTTCCCATGATCTGCATCCAGGTCTGAGATGATTTCATGAAACATTTCAAAATAGTGCACCATTGAATGTCTAAAGTGCACTTTCATTGCCTTCAGTACATCCCGCCGTCTCTCGTCAAGATTAATTTTCCCAGCGCTTGGAAAAGATTGCTTTAGAGAGGAAAATAGAACGGCTCGGCTAAGTTGTGCCTTAGGAAAGCAGCCATTTCATTCTCCTTGCATTCGAAGAGCCTCACGCGATGCTTAAACTGTTCTGCTTTTCAGAGACGATCTGTTTATTGGAGCGCATTGCCATTGCACGGCCTCTCGATATTCTTTTATTTGAAGTTTTATTTGAACTACGATCGTTCAATTATTGTTGGGGAAGTTTCAAATCGCTCGTTAATTTTCTTTCCCGCGGTTGCGAAAGGATATTTCGTCGCTTAATTTCTAAAATGTGCTATCCAACATTTTGGCGAAAATGAGTTCGATGCATATTTTTATGCAAAATCTCGCGCTCCGAGCGCTGAACTACTGAGTTTTTCCAAAAATCAGCTAAAAGTCGCTCAAAACCTAAAAAAACCCCACATGTGCTATCTGAAATCTGCGAAATCTGTTATCTATCTGATATCTACCACCTGATGTTATTAGTCGTCAAACCAGTTTTCAATCACCAAAACCCAACTAATTTTGACTTCTAGATAGTGAAAAATGTGTAAAAACCTTCAAGGAATCCAACAAGGTCAAAAAATTCAAAACGCGATCAGCAGAACCTCCTCAAACCGGCACAAACGCGAAAAAGGAGAAATCGCGTCAAGAAATCTCAAGCCAAACCGATTAAAAGACAAAATTTTCAAAATTTTTCGGAAAAACCCCCTATTTTATGGTAAATCAAGCGAGGAACCTGGGAAAAATACTCAAAAAATTCTAAACCCACGGCATCACCTTCAAAATTGAGTTTTTGCGTTTTTTCAAAAATATACCCTAACTATGCCAAATTGGACCCCTTAACCTTTTCCGATCGGATTGCCCGGACACCAAGTTGGAGCAAACCACAACGTTTAGGACTAGTTTCATCAAAATCGGATCAGTGGTTCGATACGAAATCGTAATGAATAATTTTGGCGTACGGCGGACGGACAAAAAATTTTTTTGCATATTTGTGTTCTAGAACCCCTGAAACGTGGAAGAAAAACTTTTCAGGGGGTGTTGAAAAAATTTTACTCGACCGATTACATCGGTACATTATTTTTGGAAATAATGTACCAATACGTCAAGTTATCGGAATATAAAAAATATCCACATATTCAGCTAGGTAAAACAAAGATTTTAAGACCAAGAACGCACAAATCCGTTGTTTTTTGTGGCCAGGACACGTTTTTTTGGCTCTCCTGTAAAGTTGGGAAAAGTTGGATACCTAGCACATGTTAAAAATCAGGCGACGATTTGAATTTTGAAAGTTCCAGTACCTAGGAGGTGATTTTAGTGGCTAATAGTTATAGAAGATGGTAATTCTCGACGGTGGCGCGCCTAGCGGCCGATGGCACATTTTCGTCCTACAGCTCTTGTTGTCTCCTGTGTGTTCCTTATGGGGGCCCCTGGCTTGTCCAACAAAAACTATTTTTGGCTCGAAAACTGTTGGGTTATCGGCATTTTCTCACATAATCTCATTTATTCTCGATTAAATTTTGAATCGATTGGTGGCTGCCGGAAAATTATCGATTGATCCGTTCAGAAGCTATGGTGGATTGAAACGGTATTGTTGTTGATTTTTCTCGATTCAACTCGGCATCGATTGACCTTGAAGTGAAACTTGCCTAGGTAGGTACCTTACAGTGTTGCCAAGTTGTGGGGGTTTCCCCCCAAATTTGAGGGTTTTTGTGGAAGTCAGAGGGACTAGAAAAAAGTATAAAAATGAAGAAATACCAGATAAGTGCTGCAGATAAATTAGGCTGCCACTGCACAGCTAACTGAATTGAGAGATAGGTACTCAAATAAAAGCCATTTGGGTTTGGGATGTACGTCTACCAACTTGTGGGTAGGTACAAACCTAATTTTTATTGGTGTATGTTTAGTGGTATGTTAATGTTAGTATGTTTACTGACTTTACTGATAAGTATTCAGAAAGAGTTAGTAATAAATAGTTTATAGTTTTAGGTAATATTTAAAATTTTAGTTGTATATTATGGAGTTAGGTATGTTTTATGAGAAATAGTACCTATATTTTTAATGCTTAAAAATGAATTATTCATCCTTAACTTTTGGGGTTTTCGGGGATTTTTTCATATTTGGGGGGATTTGGGGTTTTTTTTGACGTTGCCGCAGGGGGTTTTGACGGCCACACCTTGGCAACACTGGTACCTTATTGTAAACAAACCGTGGGACGAAAATGCCGGCAGTGACCGCTACGCACCGCTCGCAAGTCAACTCTTACCATCTTCTATACTCACCTTTTCATGTTTTTCACATCAACTCACCTGGGTCCGCTCACGTGCATTCTCATCATTTGAATGTCAAAAGTGATGATACTAACGACTGACTCCAAGCTGCCACACCTCCGAAACTTCCCGACCGATTTCATCCACCTCCATTTTGAGTTAATTTTATGAACTCAAATTTACCCTTAACACGGTGTTCCGGTCTCGGTACCCTAACCGGTTCGAACATTTTCAAAGGTACTCGAGAATACGGAGCGCTGTTTATACGCAACGCGGATGAAATTAATTTCGGGTCATTCGTTATCGGGGGAAATTCGAACCCGAACTGCTTCCACTGTTCTCGTGCACAATTTTAGCTGTTCAGCCGAATAAACGTGCCACATCAAAGGATGTTTGGGGAAAGCCAGTGATCAGATTAGCATAGCGAGGAGTACCGCTCTATCTATGGAATATTTAGTCCAAATTATGCCTGAAACCTTCATCAAAGTCTCAACTAGGTCCTTTGCCAGTCTGAGGGTGAATATTCATCGAGATAATGTCGGATATGTGCCAACGGGCTTAGACCTGGATGAGCATCAAAGCGTTCATCGAGAATTTTTGCGTTGTTTCCCAGCTCGGAATGGCTGCAAGGTACATTTTTGTGCAGCAGCACAAAAAGATGGGAAGAGCAGAAAATGCCTAATAAACAAAGTGCCGATAAACGAAATTTCATAGGTACTAACTTACACTGCAACTAGAATATTCGAAGTGTGATATCTGGGACAAACTACTCACCCTGAGACACGATGCGTATGATAAGCAGTGTTGCCAACTCGTCGCCTTGCTTTCCCTCTGTCGAGCACCGAAAAAACCTCTGAATTCGACTAAAAACCTCTGACTTTCAAAAAGTTGTGTTCTTAACTCCAACATTAAAAAATACGAATATAAAATGATCAAAGTCAACTTCGAGATCGAAGTCAACTTCGAGTCCAAACTCAACTTCGAAATCAAAGTCAACTTCGAGATCAAAGTCAACTTCAAGATCAAAGTCAACTTCAAGATCAAACTCAACTTTGAGATCAAAGTCAACTTTGAGATCAAAGTAAACTTCGAGATCATAGTCAACTTCGAGATCAAATGTCAACTTCGAGATCAAAGTCAACTTCGAGATCATAGTCATCATCGAGATCAAATTAAACTTCGAGATCAAAGTCAACTTCGATATCAAACTCAACTTTGAGATCAAAGTCAACTTCGAGATCAAAGTCAACTTCGAAATCAAATTAAACTTCGAGATCAAAGTCAACTTTGAGATGAAAGTCAACTTCGAAATCAAATTAAACTTCGAGATCAAAGTCAACTTTGAGATGAAAGTCAACTTTGAGATGAAAGTCAACTTTGAGATCAAACTCAACTTCGAGATCAAAGTCAACATCGAGATCAAATTAAACTTCGAGATCAAAGTCAACTTCGATATCAAACTCAACTTTGAGATCAAAGTCAACTTCGAGATCAAAGTCAACTTCGAGATCAAAGTAAACTTCGAGATCGAAATTAACTTTGAGATGAAAGTCAACTTTGAGATCAAAGTCAACTTCGAGATCAAAGTCAACATCGAGATCAAAGTCAACATCGAGATCAAATTAAACTTCGAGATCAAAGTCAACTTCGATATCAAACTCAACTTTGAGATCAAAGTCAACTTCGAGATCAAAGTCAACTTCGAGATCAAAGTCAACATCGAGATCGAAATCAACTTTGAGATGAAAGTCAACTTTGAGATCAAACTCAACTTCGAGATCAAAGTCAACATCGAGTTCAAAGTAAACTTCGAGATCAAAGTCAACTTCGAGATCAAAGTAAACTTCGAGATCGAAATCAACTTCGAGATGAAAGTCAACTTTGAGATCAAAGTCAACTTTGAGATCAAAGTCAACTTTGAGATCAAAGTCAACTTCGAGATCAAAGTCAACATCGAGTTCAAAGTAAACTTCGAGATCGAAATCAACTTTGAGATGAAAGTCAACTTTGAGATGAAAGTCAACTTCGAGATCAAATGTCAACTTCGAGATCGAAGTCAACTTCGAGTTTGAGTATTGTTGGAGTTAAGAACACAACTTTTTGAAAGTCAGAGATTTTTAGTCGAATTCACAGGTTTTTTTGGTGATCGACAGAGGCAATGATTTGGCAACACTGTCTCGGCAGTTGAAGTGAAAGCAAGCGTCGAAAACCCTCGCCCTGCTGTCATCAAAAGACGATACCAACTCTAGCGGCAGTCACGCACGCCTTATTTTCTGGTTTTTAAAAAGGCTCGTTTGCACTTAACCCGTTTTTGCATTTGCCCCGCTGAACCTTACTATGCTTGGAAAGTATAACTGCCCGATTAACTCCGAAGCTTGTTAGCGAAATATTGCCCGACCAGTCAGTAGTACCGATGTTCCTGTGCTCTTTGAATGGCAACCTTCCAATCAAATTTCGTTTGGCGAATCCCCATAACAACTTCGTTATTGGATGCTGAGTTCGGCCGGCGGAAAAGGGGAAGCGGCGACGTATCAAGCGGAAAGTGTGACGAACTGTGATCGAATTATGCGCGCGCAAAGTTTTCCCGCGAGTTTTGATAAGTTGGCCCCCGGTCCCTCAATTTCCGCCATTCGTTTGGCAGTTTATTGTAGCCGGTCTACAACGCAGGTTGAATATCCGAAGAGGAACGAAGTTACTCAGAAAGTGGACACGACGGGCTCGCAATTTAATTTCGACCCAAGGCAGAGCCTCGTTCGGGTTCCGCGTATGAATACCGACGATTGAGTTGACATTTTCCTATGTCCCTTTCTTTACTAAAGATATAAAAATCCAATCCAACCATCCAATTCACAGATATATGGAATTTCATGGAAATATTTGAACTGTTATGATAATTTTCGAACCTGTTTCAAATTTACTAAAATTATCACCCCAATCATCAGATGCTTATCGCATAATTTTTGATAAAATGCTACCTTTTCACCCCGGAATGTTCTGTACACAGTGTGTTCACACTTAAGATAGTCTTTGTTGTAGGAGTCGATTAGCTCATTAGCTACAATTTTTGTTTCGAAAATTGTTTTGTGAGGTCAAAGATTGTTTCGTACTTGAAATATTTTTTTGTTTTTTCGACTTTGTTCCAGTAAAATGGCTATAAATCATTGAACTTTCAGAGGAGGTAATAACGAAAATTAGGATACCATTGGAAAGCCGGTTAAATGTCCTATAACATCAAAGTATTTGAAGCTTTTTAACAATAACTTACTTAAATAAGCTTAAAAATGGGCAAAAGTCGAGAACAGCTTTATATTTAAAAATTCCAATTTCTTCAACGTGCATTTAGGACTAGAGCAAAACGTATGAAACCCCCGCTCGTTAGGGGGAAAACTGTCATCTCTGAAGTGCTGAGTCAGATCAGAATTCTGGTTGAAAAACGATTTGAAGAAATTTATCAAAAAAATTGAAAATTATGAAAAATACCTACACCGGGGGTTGAAACGCAGCCTCGACGAGCAAGTTGTGGCATTTTCAGAAATTTCGACCGTTCAAAAAAACAGGAACTTCGGGGCCCGAGGGAGGGACATCGGATCTGATTATGGGGGACACAATCGCAGCTCGAGCCCGTGAAGGCGAGCAATTATATTTAGATCTCCCACGCTCCTCCGAATAAAAATCCTAATTTTAAAAGCGGCCGACCAACTTCTACACGTCCAACGTTTTCCAAAAAGCGACACGTCGGAATGGCAATTTAGTGTACGACAATTTGGCAACGTCGTCCTCTCCGAATAATTTCGGCTTTTGTCGAACACGGCCGTTTTCGGTGTTTATAGCGATATCGGCCTATAACTCCTTGTAGCATCTCCTCGCTTATCATAGTCATCATCTTTTTTTTTTAGGTAATTGATGAGGTATTTTTTTCGTATTGCCGATCCTCGCAGTCGGGTATACCTGCTATCCAAAATCAAAGAAAGTGCTCCTTGAGAATGCCAGTGCTCAAGAGACTTGAATTATGAATCGTCGGACCAGAAGTAGGGCGATGCATGATGATCTAAGCCATGGGATATACGACACAATCTATAAAGTAGGTAAAAAAAGGTAAAAAAGAATCCGAAAGCTATCAGGCAGGAGAGAAACGACTCTGGCGAAAACCATGAACATCTATACGTAGATAACCGCAACCGCTGCCGTCGAGTGGAAAGAAAACTGTTTGCGAGTTCGTAGGTTGGCGGGGAAATATGCAAATGAGTTGTTTTTCTCATAAAGTCGAGGCTCCCTCGTGTTTTGTGGCGCCCTGTGGCTTTTCAAAAGAGCAGGCGGCAAACCGAGCTGAACACTCCGCATTAAACCGGCCGACGCGGGGGAAATCCAATTTTGAAAAGAGAAGTTTCACTTCCAGGCTGTGGATTTTCATCAGGCAGGGAGAGATCGGATCGAGCGATCCGTGTATCTTCTTGCGGAGAAGCGGATTACAATAATGGGCCGAAATTCTCTCCGCTGATGCCGAAAGATTCTGCGTGCATATACGCAGAAAGCAACTTTGAAAAGGCCATGCTTGAGAGTCTGCTTGAGCTCAATAAATTATAAATTTATTACCTATCCAGCAATAAACAAAAAACCTTCATAGTTTCACTCCCTCATTTTTCATTTTTTTGAAAACTCTCAAAAGTGAGGGAGTGAATAACGTCAAAATAATATATTACACTGCACTGCAGTTCCAGGTGCTTTTCTTGGTGTCTGCTTGAGCTCAATAAATTATAAATTTATTACCTATTCAGCAATAAACAAAAAACCTTCACCGTTTCACTCCCTCATTTTTCATTTTTTCGAAAATTCTCAAAAGTGAGGGAGTGAATAACGTCAAAATAATGTATTACACTGCACTGCAGTTCCAGGTGCTTTTCTTGGTGTCTGCTTGAGCTCAATAAATTATAAATTTTATTGTCCATGAAGTGTCTTCTCCAGGTAGGCGTTCCCATTATTCTTGGGGCTTCATCAACTTCTTTTTATTGATGACCATCTCTGCTTGAGGATGACAGCTCGTTTCCCCGCGGATTTGAACTGCTTCTGGGCGTTTTTGAATTTCAGTTGTTCATCTTCTCTTGGTGGATGGGTCAATGGCCAAACTCTGGTATGTCAACTAAGGTAGAGATACCAAGAAGGTATCTTCTTGGTACAACACCAACTTCTCTTGATGACTCGTAAACCCTTCATGGAGGTTGCCCTATCCCCACGTAGAGGCTTCATGTTGGTGGATCATCTTTTGGTAAATGAGGTAACACTCCTGGTTGGCCAACTTGTAGTCAGGGTGTGGCATCTCTTGGCGGATGACTAGCTCTCCTTGAGGATTACCGCCTACTCTTGGTTGAGGGCAAACTTCTCCAGGTAGAAACGAACATCATCTTGGTGTAACTACCTATTTTGGGCAATATTGGATAATCGACTACTTGTGGGCCACACCAACCAAAGGTGTTCCTTTCAGCTTTTCCCGGCCATGATAGCACCTTCAACTACCAGTTTCTTTCTACGAAATCTACACCCTCAACAACACATCGGCATTGATTGGAAAGCGTCAAATCCCATCCGGCACCGAAGCTTATCCGCCATACAAACGGCTCCTTCCTTCAGCCGAGCAAAGGAGAACTATATATAAACACTCGCATTATTCCATTCCACTTCGTTTTATTTCCTTCTGCCACTTCAATTTCCGTGTTTCTATCAGCGGTTCATCGGTGGAAAAGTCTCGAGGGAATTTCACGGGTAAGTGAGCGTTTACGGTCGGAGAAAACGCCTACGCCCGCACTGACGTAAAATGCGCCCACACGAGTGCACGTCTACATTAGACGAATTTTGCAGGCGAGCAAATTTTCACTTTTTTTCGCTGAGAAATTCGAGTATCGAATGTTAAACATAGTTCGTGGTCAATTCCATCCAACATCACCGACACCATCACCAGCATCACCACCAGCGTCAAGACACCACCATCACACCACAGACACCATCACCAGCATCACCACCACTAGCCTCTACCACTAGTACTACCACTATTGCCAATGCCACTACCACCACCAAACATCACCAAAGTCACCATACCGAGCACACCATCTCACATTACAAGATTTCGGATGACATACCAGTAATGCTGGGTTCACATGTGCGTTTTGTTCTGCGTTTAGCCATGCGTACTGCGTAATGAGATCTGATTGGCTGCCAGTTTACGCACTTCACGCAAATATAAAAAAAAATTAGATATTTCACTCATTGTACGGAGAGGAAGAAGAAAGAGAAGAAGACAATTCCAGCGCCCGTGATACCATATTGTTTTGTCAGCGTGTTTTGTGTCGAACCCAAAAGGTAGTACGTGTTTCAAACTGAGTTTCGGAAATTTCGAACCGGTTGTAAACAATAATAATTACATATTATAATGATAAAATAGATAAGAATAGACTTCAACTCGCTTGTCATGTTGAGCGCCTTGTTGTCATTGAAATAACATAATATAATTAATAATTATTAATTATGTTCTTTAACAACATTTCTATTCTATTCATTTCATATTCATCATATTCATATTCTATTCATATCTATTTCTATTCTGTAACATAATATAATTATGTTCTTTCAATGACAACAAGGCGTTCAACATGACAAGAGAGTTGAAGTCTATTCTTATCTATTTTATCCTATCAATTCTTATCTATTCTGTCGGCGTTGAGAACATGAACCACAATGACAACAACTAAATTTTTACGCAGTTCGATTCCACATCACCGACATGCAGTGTTTCCACATTGGGAGAAATTTCCCTTTTTGAGGGAAAACGGCCTTTCTGAGGGAAAAAAGGGAAAACATAATTTTGAGGGAAAAAACGAGGGAAATTGGCTTTTTTCCACAGAAATGCGTAATTTCATTTCTGGATGAATCAAGCCAGTGTTCAGCCGTTTCCTAGACTTTTTTGCTACCTACCCAGCTACTACAGACTGTAGGACACCGAGTTCAAGGATAAACCATCTGAGAAGCTGAAGAAGAAGAATAGGTACATGTTGATGTTTCCCTTCATTCTTGCTTTTTTTCTTGATCTCCGTTCTCCGTTGCGTGATTTATGATGCGTTCCTCTCCGTCATGATTTTCATCAAAAAAGCGAAAAAATAATCGAAATTGTCGGGAATGTGAGTATTATTTGCTTCATATCTAAATTATCTCCTTTGTGTCCTTTATGTTGTTATTGTGTCCTTTATGTTGATTAATTCTGTCTGTAATTCGCCTCATGTGCGTTTCAAATTTCTGTGTGAAATTCGCCGGTTCTCTAACTTCCTCATTTTATAGATTTGGTAGATTTGCTATTGACTCAGTGAACGAGCAGGAAAAAATCCGATTCTCGAGGGAAATTGTTGTGGGAAACGATAAAAGTTTGGAAGGAAAAAAAGGGAATTTTGCTCGAACTTGAGGGAAATAGGTTGCGGTCGAGTGGATACACTGCCGACATGTGAACGCCATTGCGTTTTTGCGCACTTGACGGATGCGTAAAGGGACTTTCGCACTGTACGCAGGACGCAGACAAAAACGCACATGTGAACTCAGCTTAAAACTACAGTACAATTGATATGAATTTCAATTCACAAATTTAAAACGATATTAGGGTAATTTCTTACCTAGCCTCAACGGATTCAATGCTCACCTCATGACCAGAAGCTTTCAAATTTCGCTCATGCATTACCCGCATCTATGTATTTTTCCTGAATACCTACCCTTTTGGTAGTTTCTCCGCGGAACGTTTCATATTTATTCATAAGTTCCTTTCGTTTCCCTTCAAAAACTGATGTTTCATTAATGTATTATTCATGCACGGGGGAATTCCGGAAAATATTCCTCTATCATTAACGAGTTTAAAATGAGGTTTACCTCCTCTTTGAAAATTCTTCTGGGGTCCGGGGTTTTCAAGATTCATAGCGGAGCTCGAGAGTTTTTCCCTCAGGGCCCCAACCGGAGAAAAAGATTTTCCGACCTTTAGGGACCCCGAATTGGAGAGATTTTCTTGTTATATGACTGAGCTTAGGCCACCAGACAACTCTATTATTTTCAAACGCTGACGTTTAAAGCTTTTGAGCGTTTTTCCCGAGAACTCGTGAATTTCCTGAAGATTTATTAGACGTTTGCCCCCCGGTTTTCGAGGCTTAACTAATACCCTAGTTATGCCATTCGTAGAATTTATCATTGTACAAGAGTTATTGTACTATATCGAGCTATGGTAGGGTTGGATAAAATTTATCAGGTAATTTAATCAGGTGATTTTTTAAAATCCATTCAAAAATGGCCCAATGGTAGGTGTTGTAAAATCGTGGGTTTTTCTATCGCTCTACCTAACCACTATTGAGAACGTAGGATTGTTCAACTTCCAACTTGAATGTTGGAGGTCGAATTGAAGTCCTTTTGTCCGGGGAACCGCTGCGTCGGACGTATACGGAGATTGACAGAAGACCGAGAGAAAATGAAGACTGATTGATCGAGTGGTTATGGGAAATCCCAGGTCAGATTTGCATAGTCATCTGAGGGTTCTGCTCTTGAATTCGAACGGGTGTCAGGAACATTTACCGACATTTACACCGCCCAAGTGTCATAAACCTGGCTAGTTTTATAGTAAAGTTTATTCAGTCGTTGAATTTCGGAAAAGGCCTCCGGAGAAACTGATGGTTTCCGGCGTCAGCGTACGTATTTCATCTATTTCCTAATTTGTTCTATTTTCCTAGGCCACAGCCCATGAAAATGTTATCCGTCGTGTTGTTGAGATCATTTACAGCTAAGGTGACCAGATATCCAAAATTCAAAAGCGGGACGCTATGAAATGAACACTAGGTATAAGTATGTATTAAATATTTTTGTAGGTATACATCAAAGTTGGTATAAAAATGAATATCAAGTGTATTAAATTATAACGAATCAATAAAAAAAATTGAAAAATGACACAGAATAGGTAGGAACCAAACCAAAATAATTATTCGAGTGGTAAACTGATTAGAGATTGATAAGACTGATAAGATATGATAAGGGATTGAAGATAGGGATTCGTCTTCTTCTTCGCCATTCATTCGTTTTTGTAACGCCAAGGAACTGCCGCGAAACTGATCTAGCGGTCATCGGGTAGGTACCTCGTACTTACATAGGTAAATAGGTAATTAATTTTTTAGAGGATGCCTTCCCAAAGCGGGAATTTTCCCTCGAACTGGGACATTTCGCCGTCCCCTACGAGATCGTGGGGATACCGGGACACAACCCTCCAAAGCGGGACTGTCCCGCCCAAAGCGGGACGTCTGGTCACCTTATTTACAGCTAATCCTATTTTTCCGTTTTCCATCATTCTGGTGATTCTAATTAGTGCTATTACTGTTTTTTCTCAGCTTACAGCTTCATGGGGTTAATTATTTGTCCTTGCTGACCCTTCGTCCAACATTTTCCAACCTTTTGGTTGGCATCTTTTCATCTATGCCAGCGGATTTTGTGTGACGAAAAATTCTAGATTTGAGATAATTTTGATCATACACGTCCAGAGATACTTCCGTATCCCCTCAAGTTCCTATTCTCTGAAAACAATGAAATAATAATAAATCTCAAATTCAGAGTTGAAATCGTTGCCAAATAAATCGCTTCAAGGTAGGAGGGGGGACAATAATAAAACGTTTCCACAGCGTTGATAGTGCTATAACAGGCGCGCATGCGTCATCGCGTCCCAAAATTGATATTGAACGAGGTGACTCGGAACTGTTTCAATTTGGCTCGCTCTTTCACGCGGACGCCTTGGCTCGTCGTGAATTATCGCTTGACCTGGCCAGACGAGAAAAGAAGGTGATGTTTTGTGTTCTCTGTCGTTTCGTATTAAACTGTATTTGTACTAAGTTGGGATAAATTTAAACAGCCCGGTGCGGGGCCGATTCGGAGAATCGTCAGTTTCACCGACCGTTGATGTCATCGGAGAAGTACAATTTGATACGTCTCAGGGGTTAACGAATTTTCAACGGTGCGAGCGGCGGCGTTTTCTTCATTCACCTGAACATTAGCTGTGAACAATTCCACACACCCGATGCGAGATCGGCGAATTCGAGTCGAACAAGACCGAATTCTCGGCTGTCAAAGGTCGCCTTGGGAGCCGAGCTGAGGTTACAAGACAAACCACTCACGGGGCTTACTTAGTCCGTTACTGAAGCCGAGCTGAATTGATCGGCTGAAGCGAAACAGCGTGAACTCAGATAAGACCAGAATAGCTCGCGATTTAGTCCCGGACCAGCTTTTGAAAAGAAAATCAACGAACGGTCGCGAGCAAAAACCGAATCGCGAATCCGGGCCCCACGTTGGGGCGCCAAATTCGCTCGGGAAAGGCGGATCGTTTTCGTAATTTGTAATAGAGTGCTGACGGGAGAAGTTTTTTGCTCAGGTGGAGTCAAAAGAGCGAAATCATTCCCCCAACCCGTTTTCGCAACCTGAGCTCTTCTCGAACCGTTTTCCCACCTGTTTTCGACTTTGTCCAAGTCAAATTGCCAAAAGTCATGGCAATGGGTACATTATTTTCCTGGGTACCAACCTATCAACACACAACAAATTTTGTGGAGTAATGGTCAATGGTGAATTCAATGATGCTTAGGTGGTACATCCGACATTTACTTTTTCATCACGTTTTTGCCTGAAACCCATAAGTAGTTCGGCTGTAAATCCAAGAAAACTGCGAAAAAACTCGATTTTGGCCGTATCACCATCCTCGAAATCGACCATGTTGACCACAATCTCGAAAAAACGTAAAATTTCATGTTTTTTAGTCAATATTTAAAGATTTGAGCCGAAAAAACCTAAGTCAAATGCATCATATTTTTTGAAATTTTTCCTTGTCTCATATCTTGGATTTTTCGTGTGGAATCGGTTTTTTGCATTTTTTCAATTTGTTTGTGCCATGTACATACCCAAAACCTACTCAAAAATATTTTTTTGGAATTTTAAATTTTTTTTAATGGGCTGAAAAAATTTATTTTTAAATGTAAACCGTTAGTCGTCAAACCAGTTCTCGACTGCGTTCGACTGAGTGAAAACGGTGTAGAAACCTTCAAGGAATCCAACAAGCTCAAAAAATTCAAAATCGGTTCAGTAGAACTCCTTCAAATCGGCAAAAACGTAAAAAAGGAGAAATCGCATCAAGTATTCGAGCTGAACCGATTTAAAAACAATACTTTCGAATCGATTCGAGGCTCACAGCATATAAACTACAATAATTTATGATACAAAAATTGTATTTTCTTAAGTGGTATTTGCTACAAGTTTCTACTGTAAAATTCCCCTCGAATAATAACAATACAGTTATTTGAGTATTTCTCCATAAATTCGAGCTTTTCTTTCTCTAGTAATATTCAAAGTTCGATATCCCCGTTCTCCTTTCGCGTAGCTATTCTAAAATTAAGCCATCCCTCTGTACCTATTCTAATGAATTGCTCATCGCATGTCTGAAGAAGAAATGGAACTACGGGAACGCAATATCATTCAAACGCTAGATGAATTTTCCGTTTTTGTTCCGACCTCCTTTGTTCCCGTGTTCGCGAATATTTTCCACCCTTCTGACGCTTGGAAATACATTTATAGAAAAACGATATCGCGTCGCAGATATTCACTTCCGTGAATATCTCTCTACCATATTTCCCCTGTTATTCTTTTCTATGCTGTGCGTGGATTCAGTAATTACTACCGATGCGTAGCATCAGTTTTTAACGTTAATTTCGAACAAAAGCCAGGCCAATAGAGTTTTATCGAATGGAGTTCCGCCCGAAATAAAGTTTTACCGCTTCAAGTACGATTGATCCGCTCAGCGACTCCGTTGCTTTTCGCGTCGACACTCGCAGATAGCTCGTTCAAGGTTTGATTTCTACCTTTTACGACTTGGAAAGTCGTAGGTACTTTTTATGGCCAAAAATGTGCAAGCACTGTCTTGAGTACGAATTGGTTTCTCTAGGAAGGAATAGAATGCCTCGGCGGTAAGTGAATTCGCAGCGAAACAAACGCCTTCGAAAGGTTACGGGCCGGGCTGCTCATTCGTCTGTTTGAAATTCTCCCCTGAGAGGACGATCTTTATTTCATTGCTAGCTCGGCCAAATTCACGATTCCCTCTGGACGGGTAGGTTCCTTACAGTCGACCCTTTGCCGTTCCTTCCTTATAGTTGCCACACCTTCGCTTTGCTATCAGCTCCGCTCGTCGCTCGGTTCACACTGGGCGGATACTGGAACCCGCCAAGCTTCTGCTTCTTTTTTTGGCGGAGTAAATTTGCAAAAAAGGTCGAATATTGAGGGAGCTATGGCCAATTTTTCTAAATGACCAGAAAATGAAAATTTAGCGGTAATGAGACTGGTAATGAGAATTCGAAGTTTGAAAGCTTGCCATCACCATTCTATTCGGTCTACAGTTCTAACTTAACGCCATTTGATAGGGTCTTTACTAGCCAACAAAAACGTGTGATCGAAAAAATTGAAACATAATAACTGCAGAAGAGAGGCGAGAGTTCGGTAATGAGACCAATAAACATACGTACCTATCGCAGAGCCTTCCCTTGCATCATCTGAGCTGAAACTGAGAAGTGGAAGGGCTTGAGCAGGTTTTCAAAATTCCTACATTCTGTAGCCCCCCGTCCACGTGACCAGTTGGACGATTTACCATTTTTGCAGTTCAAGTAGGGAAACTTTCGGTTGAGAAGCGGAGATGAGAATTTTTTCAGGCACGCATTTTGAAATAACTTATCAATGTCACGAAACCGGTTTAAAAATCGCACCAATCTCTCCCTGAGAAGGTCTATGTATTCTTTTTCGATTCCATAAGTTCTTTTGTGGCCCAAAGAACATCTCTCAAGCCTAGTACACAACTATATACGAAAAACGAGGAAGGCACATGTGGCGGTAATGAGAATTGACTGTTTTGAGGCCCACTCAGCAATTTTATTTCTGGGGGAAATTGCTTTTTCTGAGTTTCTCATGTCCGAATAAGTGGTTTCTTGGAAATGCAGACTATGAATCTCCTCGTCAACGTATCCATGGAAAACGTAATATGGAAAATAATGAATATTCGATTGATAAAATGGATTGATGAACCTATCCTAACTAACAGTATGGATTTACCGCAGTCCGCGTTTCCTCATGTGATCCACCGAATGCCGAGGGGACAGTTGTTCATTCATATTGAAGGCCCATGAAAGTGGATTCCGAGTCAGCCGGACCTACACGCCACTTAAATTCTCCACATTTCCCGGCCAGAAGGCATAACATTGACCGGGCGGAATTCGCGGATTGGTATTCCTCAATAAGAGCATTATTTTCGACTGCTCCTTCCAACGCGAAAGGGTCTTAATGACAAAAATATTATTCGGAAAATATTGTATTCTTAGAAAAATATCGATTTTTATAAAATTTTTGCCCTTTCTTGAAAAGATTTTGAAAATATCTCAAAAAAGTTATTATAGTTTCTATTAGCTCATCAGGTGACTAGCAACTGGATAGCGCTAGGTAAATTAGCTCAGTCCGATGCTCCATTGCGTCGACAGTTCGAGTCCACTACGCTAACAAAGGGGCTAAATAATCCGCCTGTCAATAGTAACCGCGAAGTGCCAGGGCACAAAGGGCATTCGGAAACTCCGTCATACGACAATTCGAATTGACAGATGTCCGGAATTAACCAGGAGTTTGATTCCAGTCTCGACCTATCAATTTCCAAGTCCTAGTTCAACTTGGCTTGCCTGGAACAGAAGCGTCTTGAGACCAAGTTGGGCTGAAGTGGCGGCAGAAACGATTTTCCGACCCAGTTGACATGCCCGGTAGTTTAATCGAGAGAGTATACCTACAATTCGAACCGACATCCTCCGACGTGGAATTGGAATTGTGCCCTGGGTGTCATGAGGTTTCGAGTCGTTCCGGAAGATCGTTCAACGTGATGTCCCAAAACGTATTCATGTTTTTAAAACCAGCGGTGCGTAGATGACACACAATGCTTCCATATTTTGAAACGTAAAATTGTGACTCGATTCGATCATATTTTGACTGCTTTTAAGGGTGTTTAAGTCAAAAACATATAAAAATTCACAATTCAAATTTTAAAATTCGCCCAAAATAAAAGTACGTCACATTATCGGAATAATATTCCGATATTATGAATGATATCATATTATGAAAAATATCCACATATTCTGCAAGGTAACACAAAGAATTTAAGACCAAGAACGCTCAAATCGGTTCATTTTTGTGGCCGGAAAAAAATAAAATAGAAAACACTATAAATGCAAATATATCGGAAGTACTGTGCGTTATCCAAATTTCGATTAAACAGGGTGTTAGGTCTTGCCGAGACAAACATTTCAGTCCAAGAAATTTGAAAAAAGGTTGAGAAATGAGGGAGTAATAGTCATTTTTGTAAATGACCACAGACGGACACACCCACACACAGACACACGGACACACAGACACTTGTTCAGGAAGTGATTCTGGGTAAATGTGTATAAGAAAAATTTTTTCTGAAGCTCCGTTCCGATTCTCGATTTTAGGACGATTCCAATACCTACTTCTATTTACTCTGTAAATATGGAAGTAAAAATGACCATAACTCCCTCAATTCTCAACCTTTTTTCAAATTTCTTGAACTGAAATGTTTGCCTTGGCAAGACCTCACCTCAAAACGCACAGTACTTCCGATATATTTTCATTTTTAGTGTTTTCTATTTTATTTTTTTCTGGCCACAAAAATCAACCGATTTGAGCGTTCTTGGTCTTCAAATCTTCTTTTTACCTTGCAGAATATGCGGATATTTTTTATATTCCAAAATGTGGCGTATTTTTTTTTGGCGAATTTTGAAATTTGCATAGTGCATTTTTTTGATATTTTTTACCTAAGCACCCTTAAAAGCAGTCAAAATATGATCAAATTGTGTCACAATTCTACGTTTCAAAATATGGAAGTATTGTGTGTTATCTACGCATCACTGGTTTCTTGAAGATGGACAATTTTAATAATTTCAGTCAAAAATCAAGAATTGCATTGGAAGAATATTTATTTCATTATTTGCATTTACACGAAGTCACATTAAAAAAAAAATGTAAAAAAAAAGGCAAAAATAGGTTTTTATAGTTTTTCAGCTGTAGCCTTCATACCTACGTACAAATAGGTACTTGGGCACGTTTTTAGAAAATTGTAAGTATCCAGGGTCAGTGCCGCCTGTGCACTTTTCGACTTTTCCCAAAAGTGTTCGTCCTTCTAACGAAAACAGGTTTTTATCTCCGATCTCGCACACGCAGACACGGAGGACAATCGTCGGCAACAAACCGAAAAAGGGTCCAAGCTAATGGATTGAAACAAAGCTTTTTATCGGAGCTTCGGCCAAACTCCCATCCTGAAAGCCAAGGTCTGGGAGTATAGACCTCGCAGGCTCTGTATAACCGCACACAGCGAAAGGGTTTTCAATCAACAGATCCCGCTTTATTTACGCGGGGTCGGATTCTGGATGAAATTATTGCGGCGTCAGCTTTGTCCGGATTATATTTGCCCGTATCGAATGCCCACAACAAATCTGACGGGCGAACAACAAACATTTAGCGTTAACACGATTTTCCACAACGGAAGGCTCCATTCACGATGGTGACTGAAAATTCAAAAGTTCTTATATCCGGGAGTGATGAAATCCTGGCGGCTTCCGACGTAACGTCATCTCATTGTAGTAGTTTACACAACGAAAGTACAATACAATGCAAAACAAAAATGCGAAGCAAACAACAACCACTAAAACAACTGATGAAGTGATGAAGATTTCAGCTCAAAAAACCGAGCAGTGTGCTGTCAGTGATCTCACTAAGTCAGTTTTTCGTTTCTGTGTAACATCCGTGGACTTTTTAGAAAGAACGGTACACATTTCCCATTTCGGGATATTTTGATGGGAGTAGGGGAGAAAGGAGGTGGCAACCCTGGTCGACCGACTACCCCATTCCCTTTCCACTTCAAGCCAGTCGATTCGTGGCCTTGGATGAAGAAGGTGTGGTTCACATGACCGTCGGTTTTTGAGTGTAACATCCATGTGAGTATCTCATAATTTTTTCAATCAACTCTCCTCCTTCCCCCCCACACAATATCAAAGTTCTCTGTCAACCTAACGTCCCATAACAATTTCATTCAGTAATCTTTCAATCCTGATAATTAAGGAGTAAAGTTGAAATGTAACCCTCCATGCTGCAAAAGTTGTAATCTCCACATTTTAGTTTATACCCATGGAGGGTTACAATTGACCACGGAGGATTACAGTTGACCATAAACCGACCATGGAACGTTACCAGCTTTCCATGGAGGGTTACGAAGAGATTCATTTTGAGTACTTAATTTTGATCCCTTTGGCCTGAAATTTTGAGAGTAGACTCTTTTGAAGTTTAGGATTATGACATTTACTGCTTATTTCTTGGTAGCAATGCCAATAATTCTGTACACGCCAATGGTGTAACCCTCCATGGATTCAAAATTTTCAAATTCAATTAAAAACTCGAAGATTGTGATTCCGATCTTTTTCTTGATTTTTTTCAATCTTATTAAGGTCCTGGGAGCATGCAGGAATTTTTTCAAGATTTTTCAAAGAGGTGAAATTTTAATTTTTTTCCAAATTGAAAATCGACAGTTATTTGGGAATCAACCATAAGCAAAGAAATTAGCAATAATAAAAATAATGAGGAAAACGGCAAAATCCAACACAGAAATAGACAAAATAGGCCAAAACCCAAACCTAAATTCTTCTTTTAAGTCAGCTGAAAAGGATTTCTTGTAACTCGGTTGAGCCTGATTTGAAAAGACATGGCGAAAGCTTCAATTTGAACTATTCTATCCGGGTATTGGTATTTTCCACTGCGAAACATCGATTGAATACCCCGAAAATACCTTTGCTCCATCTTCAGTCTGAACCCTTTGTTCTGAACGCTTCAGAAGCTCATCAGGAGCTAAGGTAGCGTTAGTGATTCCCAATCCGGATCACTGTGCCGAGATTGATAGCGCTGCTTTGCCATTCGCTGCTGGATGGGGATAAGATATATTTCCAACGAGCTTGTGGTCCTACTCCTGCCCCCGGGCCAGAAACTGAGCTTCCACCGGCGCATCACTTGAGAAGACACCTGACAGCTCCTTCCTCGGAGTCTTATCTCGCTTCGAGTAATGTCTACCACGTACCTTCCGCCTGCAAATCGCACGAATGACGTCTATTCCCAGTGCCTATTACCGTAGCCGGATCGTTTTCTCGAGTTCACATATTCTCTTGACGGATTGCCTCTGGGATCCCTCCGCTTCGTCCGTGGAGCTTGAAGTAAACGTTTTCCGAGAGGCTGCCTGCCTCGGGGTGGAATTTGTCTTCAACGGGAAAACATTATTCCGAAATGAGGTGGCGCCCTGATGGATCGTCTCTATTTGCGAGGGAGTCTTGCGAAATTTCTCAATCAACGAGCCGTTATTATTCTTGGGGGACGCTACGCCACTAGACTGAGGCATAGTTTTCGATATTTTCGAGATTCACTATGGTTAAGGTGACTAGACGTCCCGCTTTGGAGGGTTGTGTCCCGGTGTCCCCACGATCTCGTAGGGGACGGCCAAATGTCCCGCTTCGAGGGAAAAGCCCCGCTTTGGGAAGGCATCCTCTAAAAAATTAGGTACCTACCTACCTATGTAAGTAGGCGCATACTCGATGACCGCTAGATCAGTCTCGAGGCAGTTCTTCGGCGTCACAAAAACGAATGAATGGCGAAGAGGAAGACGAAGCCCTATCTTCAATCCCTTATCATATCTTATCAGTCTCATCCATCTCTAATCAGTTTACCGCTCGAATAATTATTTTGGAATGGTTCCTACTTATTCTATGTCATTTTTCGTTTGTTTTTATTGATTCGTTATAATTTAATACACTTGATATTCATTTTTATACCAACTTCGATGTATACCTATGATATATACAAATATATACCTACACCTATCGTTCATTTCATAGCGTCCCGCTTTTGAATTTCGGATATCTGGTCACCTTAGCTATGGAGAACTAGTGTCAATACGATATTGGGTCTGTTCGATGAGGCAGTTTTGATTTGGTCTTTGCAGGCAATCCAGTACTACTGACGCCAAGTAAATTCAATCCAGGTGATTGGGTGAGTTCGCTCGGCGTCATTAGTAAAGGCCGTATCACACGTCAGACCGATCTCCTCCCCATCCCACAGACCGTCTGGACAGACCGATTCTTTGGTGATTTTTACGTGCATATTCATTGAAAATTTCTCTTAGAAATAAGGTTCCATAGATGAATAAAAACAAACATTGATGCAGGTGCGCCAAAGTGAACATATCCATAGGATCGGCCAATCAGAGAATAGGGTCTGTGTGTCTGTCCGTGGGATGGGGAGGAGATCGGTCTGACGTGTGATACGGGCTTAAGCAGTTCTGGACTGCCCAGGGTTGGCCTCTTCGAACAGACCCATAGACACCCCGAATTCGAATTTCCATTTCATCGCATTTTTAAGAGATGTCTGCACCCTCGAGGACTTCAAGGTTATTTATTCAAGCCCTTCGAGAAGGATGAGTGGCTTAAAAAGCCTAAATGAGATGTCACGTTCTTCATTTCCAAGACGTCCCACCCTCGAAAATTATTATATCTCTCACGTCCCAGCATTAAAAGTTTCGACCTTAGGGAGGTCATCTGTTTCCACGAAGCATTGACGGTGATGGATCGGCCCTGCCTCTCAGTGCGAGGTCTGTTAGCCCTTATCGATCAAATGCGCCAAATTTAATCGCCGACTCTGTTCCCTGAATCCAGAGGCGATTTTAAGAGGCTTCCAAAAATAGTTCAGGGCACTGCACGGGGGGTAGCTCAATCTTGGATTTTGCACTTCCCAAAATTAATAGTATCCATCGCTTCGGATGGAGAAAGTTTCACGATTACTGAATGATAAACGGGGATATTTGTCTTGGTCGATGTTTTCGATTTTTATTTTATGCTAACATTTCGCAAGGTGGCCGAAAATCGGGCTAAACGTTGGCGTAGATTAAAAGTAAAAATTCAAATATCGTGAAAAACTCCTAACCTTCAACCTCTGTTTATCACTAGAGTCATTAGACCATCGTAATCACAAATGGTGGAGTCATTGAGCCATTACCATAAATCAGGCTGACAATGCCATATAAATCCTCATATTATCCTCAAATTTGAGATAACAACTATTATGTGGTGCTTTCGATAATTTACATAGGTGATTATCGAAGAATCATTTTCTGTTTGCAGGGTCCAAAAACCGGAAGGAGCTAATAAGGCGTTGCGCCTGCGCAGTAGAAAGGGTGGGGGAGGGTGCGCATGACGAGCAGTGCCACCATGACTACCCGCAATGTACATAATTTCCCCGGCCCAGGAGGTCATCCGGTATACTCTCCCTAACAGTGGCACCAACCAGACAACCCCTTATTGTAAGTACCTATCAACCGAATTGGATTCCTTTCGTTTTAATAATTGAGTGCAATAAAAAGCCTATGGTCCTTGACAGTATTGTTTTTCTCTCCATAAAATACTAACATTGTGGACCTTCCTCAACGAGAACTAAGTAATTTTTCATATTGAAAATAATTTTCATATAATTATGAATTTCATATAATATTTCCGTATAATTATTATAATATCCACCAACCACCATAATGCCCCCTCAAACCTCTCGCAAAACATCATACTCACCATTACAAATGTCCACTAATTTCTTTCAAGGATCCATTCACAGTGTTGAAATTTAACATTAACATTTAATGTGTTCCGTCTGCCAATAGCTTACACTTTCCAGGATGCAAGGTAAACTGGCATGATGACCTTAATGAATTCCTGCATGATCCACAATATGCACGACTATCTCTTTTAGTGTTCTTATATTGATAAAATTATAAGGCTGATTCCCAAATAACTGTCAATTTTCAATTTGGAAAAAAATTAAAATTTCACCTCTTTGAAAAATCTTGAAAAAATTCCTGCATGCTCCCAGGACCTTGCTAAGATTGAAAAAATCAAGAAAAAGATCGGAATCACAATCTTCGAGTTTTTAATTCAATTTGAAAATTTAGAATCCATGGAGGGTTACACCATTGGCGTGCACAGAATTATTGGCATTGCTACCAAGAAATAAGCAGTAAATGTAATAATCCTTAACTTCAAAAGAGTCTACCCTCAAAATTTCAGGTCAGAGGGATCAAAATTAATCAAAACGAATCTCTTTGTAACCCTCCATGGAAAGCTGGTAACGTTCCCTGGTCGGTTTATGGTCAATTGTAACCCTCCGTGGTCAATTGTAACCCTCCATGGGTATAAACTAAGATGTGGAGGTTACAGGTTTTGCTGCATGGAGGGTTACGTTTCAACTTTGCTCCTTGATTATAAATCAGGATTGAAAGATTACTGAATGAAATTGTTATGGGACGTTAGGTTGACAGAGAACTTTGATATTCTATAGAGGGGAAGGAGGAGAGTTGATTGAAAAAATTATGAGATACTCACATGGATGTTACACTCAAAAACTGACAGTCACGCGAACCACACCTTCTTCATCCAATGCCACGAATCAGCTGGCTTGAAGTGGAAAGGGGATGGGGTAGTGGGTCGACCAGGGTTGCCACCTCCTTTCTCCCCCTACTCCCATCAAAATATCCCGACATGGGAAATGTGTACCATTCTTTCTAAAAAGTCCACGGATGTTACACAGAAACGAAAAACTGACTTTGTGGGATCACTGACAGCACACTGCGCGGGTTTTTGAGCTGAAATCTTCATCACACACTCCATCACAATCTCTTACCACAAAACAGTCGCCTTTTTGTTCCTAGCATGTCATAGGACATTTCCAGGAATGTTTAAGTTAGAAAATATAGTTTTTCTCCTGAACGCCCCTTCTGTCAGCCGTGGAATCCGTTCCATTCCAAATTTAAAAATCTGTTCATTTATGGATACACTCAATTTGAAATGTCTGCACCAACGTGGAGGCGTCCTTTTCTTTTCGCGCCTCGTCCCTTTTGTTTTTCCACCGACAGGGAATCGAAGGCGAAAAAAGGATTACTCGCTTAATCCCTCAAATCCAACGCTACTTACCTTCCACTCCCGTCTCCTTGGTCAGCTTGGACTTCCTATTGAAAGGGCTATTCAATTTTCCGCTACGCCTGATCCAATTTTACTCAATCGGTTTTCTTTCGGAAAAGTTGATTCCCAGGTGGCATTGGGCGAATGGTGAAAATGTTTATGGTTATTTGGCTCGTTTTTTTTTAGCACTATTTTTTCCATGCATGCCTTTTTTATCTTAAAAAAAAAATCACATTAAGCGGAAGGACCCCTTATATTCTTATGAGGAGGAGGAGGAGGTTGAAGGAGGAGGAGGTTGGAGGAGGAGGAGGTTGGAGGAGGAGGAGGTTGGAGGAGGAGGAGGTTGGAGGAGGAGGAGGTTGGAGGAGGAGGAGGAGGTTGGAGGAGGAGGAGGTTGAAGGAGGAGGAGGAGGAGGAGGAGGTTGAAGGAGGAGGAGGAGGTTGAAGGAGGAGGAGGAGGAGGAGGTTGAAGGAGGAGGAGGTTGAAGGAGGAGGAGGAGGTTGAAGGAGGAGGAGGAGGTTGAAGGAGGAGGAGGAGGTTGAAGGAGGAGGAGGAGGAGGTTGAAGGAGGAGGAGGTTGAAGGAGGAGGTTGAAGGAGGAGGTTGAAGGAGGAGGAGGTTGAAGGAGGAGGAGGATGAGGAGGAGGTTGAAGGAGGAGGATGAGGAGGAGGTTGAAGGAGGAGGATGAGGAGGAGGTTGAAGGAGGAGGAGGAGTGCCAGATCATCGCTTAATCGTTAAAACAAAAATTCCAAAAACAATTTTTTCAACTACCTCTCGGAGAATAATGGTAAATGAGAAATTTTAATTTTTAACCCCAAATGCTGAAAATTAGGCTTGTTTGCAGTTTCCCGTTTAGAGAAAGCTTTACACTGAATGCAATAAATTTGTTATTTCTGCATGAACGGAAGAGAATTTCCTTCTGCGCAACTGCAAAACTCGATAATACGATAAATTGGTAATACTTGCTCTAACCATGTACCTAGGAGTGGAGCCTGTCTAAAAACTGAGCACTTCAAAGAGCAGATAATACAGGAAAGGTGACGTCACTGATTGCTGATTAAGCCCGGAGCTTTCAAGTGGGCGAACGTGTTCATAGAAGGAAGCCTCGATTTAAGTGGCAACTAAGTTAGCAGGCGTCAGCATAATGCGATTTACTCATCGTTGCCTGTTGATGGGAACCTTTAGGGCATGCGAAGCACTGAATGAAAAGCCGTACATTGAATACCTTATGAGATAATATTACAATGAACGCATGTTGGAAATTAAATTTATTTCGGTTATAATGGGCCGTCCAAATTGAACGTTTATTGTTAGGGTGTTACCTCTGTTATGATTAAGATTGCATTCTTATTTTTTTTTATTACAATATTGATGACTAATATTCCTTATAGGTAAGTACAAGTTTTGTAATCCTCAAGTTCACTGTCAGAAATAAACATCTTAATTTTAAGATGTTTTTGAAAATCCTCTCTGACAGTGTTCAAATCTGAAATTCAAACACAACTCTCAAACTCAACACACAAATTAGTTAGTAAAGTGAGTTTGTGAGTTGAGTCCGTGGATTTGGTGAGTACAGGTTTTGAGTCGAGTTCGTAGGTTGAGTTTAGCACTTAAGTTTTTGAGTTGAATTTGTGAGTGGAGTTTATGAGTGGAGTTTATGAGTTAAGTTAAATGGGTGAATTGAGTTTGTAGGTTGAGTTTGTAATTTGAGGCATCTTTGATATGCATCATTCGCTGCCATCGATCTTGATGATTTTCCGCCTGGCATGATTGTTGATGGTTTGGTGTTGATTTTCCAAAAACGGCTAGGTGGAGAAATTGAGCATAGTCAAGCGCCTTGGAGTCGGGGCTGTCGGTATTTAATAATGTATTAGATCGGAACTCGAGGACCGCCCGGCATCCGCGGCTATGCCGGGCGGTGCAGGCGGCACCAAGTGGGGTCATCTCACTTATCTCTGGCTCGCCCTGGTGACTTTCCCTTTCGCTGAACGTCAACATAGGGCTTCAATCTGCCCGGGGCTTCTGTCAGGTACGACTGATAGGGCGATGACGTAAAATGGTTATTTTGGTCGGGTATTTTTCAAATCGTAGAGCAGCTTTGATGAGGGAATCGAATTTTCGTTGAATATCATGCGTAAATTGCGTAGAGGACGAAAAATGCTGAAAAATATTTGTAACTTTTGATGAACAAGTAGATAGGTACGTTCAGCCCAAAATTGAACAGAGTTGGATTCATAAAACCAAAATTAGATTTAATCTAAAACGAAAATTGGTATAAAAAATTCTTGAGGACTTTGAGGAGTTTTTGACTATCTTTTGCATTGCCTGGACGTGAGCTAATGAGTTGGGATATGTCCACCATCTTCAAAGTGCTGCCTCCTCGCAAATGATTTTCCAAAAATCAATAAATTTCCCCATATTTCGTTCCAGACGCTGCCAAATACGGTGGACTCACCCAGAACATGGAGAGTCTAAAAGGGATGGCTCATCCGGCCGTATGGCCAAACGTGAAGACGCACATCACCACGTCTTTGGCCATAGTCAAAAACCGTAAGTAATATTGAAAATTAAAAGTACCTATAAAAAATGCAGAAAACATTTTTCGATTCCATGAATTCGGTAGAGTTATATGCTGGAAAACCTCGTCAACCATTGAGACAAGATATGGATGTACAGTGAGTTACTGCGATGAACCGGATCCGTGGAAATTTCCATCGAGCTATCGCTACAGTTTATTATTGAACAATTAATTCTCGAGTTTGGCATCGTGGAAACGAAACACAGTTAAAACTGACTGGATTTCCCCAGAAGTGTTTCTGCCTCTCAATTATTCGAGAAAGTTTGCAAATAAATCCGCCTGACGAGCGAGGGGGGGGGAAAGTTAATTTTCTTTAATTGCGAAATAATTTGATATTTCGCGTTTGGAGTGACTTCCCTCGGGAAAGCTTGGCTCTCAGCGGGCGATTAAACGCTTAATTTTTAATTTACTCCAGCGTTCTTCCTTCTTGAGTGCCTGTCACTCCTACCGAAGGATATAAAATTTCAGTCCCGCTAAACTGCCCGAATTTGAAATTTCATGCATTGGAAATAACCCCTAAATAAATAATTTTGGCGAAAATGAGTTCATATTTTTATGCAAAATCTCGCGCTCCGTGCGCTGAACTACTTAGTTTTTCCAAAAATCCGCTAGAAGTCGCTCAAAACCTAGAAAAACGCCACATGTTCTATCTGAAATCTGCGAAATCTGCTATCTACCTAGAACCACCTGATGTTATTAGTCGTCAAACCAGTTTTCAATCACCAAAACTGAACTAAATTTGACTTATGGGTAGTGAAAAATGTGTAAAAACCTTCAAGGAATCCATCAAGCTCAAAAAATTCAAAATCGGTTCAGTAGAACTCCTCAAATGGCAAAAAATGCGAAAAAGGAGAAATCGTGGTAAGAAATCTCAAGCCAAACCGATAAAAAAACAAAATTTTCAAAATTTTTCGGAAAAACCCCCTATCTTATGGTAAATTAGGCGAGGAACCCGGGAAAAATACTCGAATATTCAATACTCAAACAATACAATACAAGAATACTCAAAATTGAGTTTTTGCGTTTTTTCAAAAATATACCCCAATTGGACCCCTTAACCGTTTCCGATCGGATTGCCCGGACAATATGCACAAAGTTTTAGCAAACCACAACTTTTAGGACTAGTTTCATCAAAATCGGATCAGTGGTACATGGGATTTCTGTTGTACATCAAAATCTTTCTCCTATAGGAGAAAATATGAAATTTTCATCGTACAAAATTCCACCATCTCCAATGCACAAACCTACATTTTCCATAATAATTATATCTCTTATTATTCTTTCTTCAGTACCACTAAATATTGATAAATCGAAATTTTCGATTAAGAATTGTTGAGGCTTCGTCCATCCGGAAAATCTCCTGTCCTTCGGTGCAGTAAAAATAATGGCCCCGCTAAGGTTTCTCTTACTTACCTTGATATGGTTTCTTACCAGGTCGGCCGATCCGGTAAATTCAACTACCGAAAAATCAACCCACTTCTGGAAAACGATGAATATTCGACGTAATTTCTCTTGAGCAATATTCGAGAAAATCTCCGAGGGAATCGGTCAACCGAATTCAAAAACTTTCAGTAGTAGGCAACTTTTCAAAATGATGCGACTCATTTATCATAATGGTAAAATGTCGCTCTTCCCTGGTGCGGCGGAAAATGTTTTTTCCCCGGAGTCAGCGTTGAAAGCTTCTGCATAGTTTGCTTCATGAATACAAACGAATAAAGTTGTTAAACTCTCGGGGTACCTAAAAATTACTTCGAACTTTTGACAACTGAAGTTGACGCTGGATTAGTTCGAGTTGCGACGGAGAGCGATAAAAATATCGCGAAGATTGAATATTACAGCTGGTATAAGATACATAATATAGTTAGTCCGAGTATAGATTTGTGCGTAAGAATCCGTGAATCGTATTTTATTTGAATACTGGTTATTGCAGGTAAATCAGGTTATTTTCTATAATATTATTTTCATTTTTTTGCTCTGTTTCCATTTATTTTATGCACCATAATAATTTTTTTCTAATACACATTTACTCAGAATCACTTTCTGAACAAGTGTCTGTGTGTCCGTGTGTCCGTCTGTCCGTGTGTCCGTCTGTCCGTGTGTCCGTCTGTCCGTGTGTCCGTCTGTCCGTCTGTGGTCATTTACAAAAATGACCATAACTCGCTTAATTCTCAACCTTTTTTCAAATTTCTTAAACTGAAATGTGCGTCTCGTCAAGGCCTAACACCCTGTTTAATCGGAATTTGAATAACTCACAGTATTTCCGATATATTTGCATTTTTAGGATTTTTTATTTTATTTTTTTCCGGCCACAAAACTGAACCGATTTGAGCGTTCTTGGTCTTAAAATCTTTGTTTTACCTTGCAGAATATGTGGATATTTTTTACATTCCGAAAATGTGGCATTTTTTCATTTTGGGCGAATTTTAAAATTTTAATAGTGAATTTTTCGATATTTTTGACCTTAACACCCTCAAAAGCAGTCAAAATATGATCAAATTGTGTCAAAAATGTAATTATCAAAATATGAAAGTATTGTGTGTTATCTACGCACCACTGGTTTCAGTTTCTTGCCCACAAAAATGTATGGAGTGACCGTTAAAAAACAATTCGGGCCGCAGTCCATGCTGTATCGGCCGCCCTCGTAATGTCAGCTTTCCACCCACGACTCCATTGTTTCAAGTGCGCATAAAAGCTAGTCAAACCTCGATAAACCTTAAAATAGACGGTAAACTGGGGGATGATGGCCTGCGGTAAAGTATGATCCGTTTTGATGACTTCGGAGACAAGTTCATCCTCCTGCTCTGTAGGAAGCTCCGTGCGATAAACTAGCTGACTATCACTTTCAGGTTATATGGTTTTCTGTTAAAATAGCGGCAGGAGGTAAGATGGAGTGGAGGGAATTGATTATTTACCACCCACCGTGGGATCCAAAAGTAACCGTAAATCATCGGTGGAGCAATAATTAATAAAGCGGACGATCCCCTGAAAGAGGATGATCTCCAGGAATTACTGGAATCCCAAGGCTAACCTAGTGCACATCATGCACAAATAGAGCCAACCTAGCCAGGCAAAGTACCGGAACCGAGTCACATAAACACGTAAGGTGGTTTATGGTCGGGGCTTTCTAAAAGATACGTAACTACGATAATTCCGACCGCGGCTCTATATAGCGATAAAGTACGATATCTTAAAAGGTCGTCCATTTTCATGAGGTGGCTCATTTTTTCAAGCGGATGTTTACCCCCATGAATGAGCTCGGGTGGAGGGGGGTTCTGCGGCCACCTGGCGGTTGTATTGACTTTTTCTCCAGGCCAACAAAGATAAATCATAACGACGAATAGCCAACGCCATGGAGGAGAAGATAAGGCAACTTAAACAGTAGCAACTGCGTGGGGTGCGACCAGACGTCACACGTGAGACGGAATTGGCCAGTGTTTTGGGACAAGCGTCGAAAAATCGAAATAATTCGAGTCAGTTTGGTGCCAGCCGTAGAAAGGGGGATCGGATCCTGAATTTTGGATTTGGAGAATCCGTTTACAGCAGTTTAAGCGCACACATGTCTTCTCCAGACCCGGCTAAACCCGCCCAGAGTGTCTGTGTCTGTCTGGACTAAGGAAATGGTCTACGTCCAGAGCATTCTGGACAGAATCGCAAAAGACGCTTCACTTGAAAGACCCTCTCGCTTCTTTGGAGACTCTTCTTCCCTCTAGAAGAACTTATGCTATTCTTGAAGATAATTTGCTCCTCTGGAGGATACATACTTGTTTTGAGATCCTTCAGCTTCTTGAAGACACTGTCCTGTAGAAGATCCTATGCCTTTTTGAAAGATCCAGCGTCCTTCTGAAAGATTCTACGCCCTTCTGGAGCTGCAAAGCTTCTCTTGAAGATCTTTTGCTTCTTTGGACTATATTTATGGTCTTCGGAAGATCATATGGTTTTCTGGACGATCTCGCGCTCTTTTGGAAAGTTCTACGATCCTGTAGAAGAGCTAGAGATCCTGGAAGAATCTTTCGGAAGATCATATCGTCGTCAAACCAATTTTCAATCACCAAAACCCAACTAATTTTGACATATAGGTAGTGAAAAATGTGTAAAAACCTTCAAGGAATCCGGCAAGCCCAAAAAATTCAAAATCGGTTCAGTAGAACCTCCTCAAATTGGCAAAAACGCGAAAAAGGAGAAATCGCGTCAGGAAATTTCGAGCCAAACCGATTAAAAAATATAATTTTCGGAAAAAACCCCAATCCTATGGTAAATCAAGCGAGGAACCCGGGAAAAATACTCAAAAAATTCTAAACCCACGGCATCACCTTTAAAATTGAGTTTTTGCGTTTTTTCAAAAATACACCCTAACTTTGCCCTGCGATATACACTTTTGGAATACCCTAATCTCTCCTGAAAGATACTGCGTTCTTATGACTGATTCTACACTCTAAAATTTTATGATCCTGTCGAAGAGTTCTTCAGGAAGATCCTTCGTTCTCCTGAAATGTCCTACGCTCTTCTGGAAAAAATTGTCCGAATTTGAAAAAGTTAACTCCGTCAATGTGAATCGGGCTCGTAGTTCCATTGCAGAAAATATCGACCGTTTCAGTAGCCGGCCGAACGGTCGTAGCACTTCACAACCTGTTGGACTCATTAGCCCCCTCAGTACTGTATTAGTCGATATACGCACAATGGGGTCTATACGTTTGAACTCTGCAAACACGGGCCGAGTTGTGCATATTACCTATTGTTGGCAGCACAATATTGGGGCCAAATACATGAGGATATCCCTCCATAGTTCCCACTCAATATCATGAATAGGGATCGGATCCGAATTTGTTTGCATATTTTTTCCAGGCAATGTTTTTCCTCGAGTTTCCATGTTTTTCAAGTAGGCGTGTTCATATTGACATTTTCTGAACCGTTTAAGCCCACTTTCATTTCACATAATATGTTAATATTTTATTTTTTATTATTTTTTTATTAAAATATTATTTTACAAATATTTGGTCCGCGATAACACATATTTGCTAATTTTGGGCTGTTTTTCATACTTTTGAGGAAATCATTCCTCATCCAAAAACCTCTAACCTATGGGGAATCAAGAGAAACGAGGGAAAAATACTCAGAAATTTGAAAAAGTTTGAAAAAGGGAAGTCTGAACTTCAGTTTAAGTTTAACTTCGACTTTCAGTTTGAGTTAGACTCCGACTTTCAGTTTGAGTTAGACTTCGACTTACATTTTGAGTTTGAACGTCAGTTTGAGTTTGACTTCGACTTTCAGTTCGAGTTTGAACTTCAGATTAAGTTTAACTTCGAGTTTTAGTTCGAGTTTGAATGTCAGTTTGAGTTTGAACGTCAGTTTGAGTTTGACTTCGACTTTCAGTTTGAGTTTGACTTCGACTTTCAGTTTGAGTTTGACTCCGACTTTCAGTTTGAGTTTGACTCCGACTTTCAGTTTGAGTTTGACTTCGACTTTTATTTTGAGTTTGAACGTCAGTTTGAGTTTGACTTCGACTTTCACTTCGAGTTTGAACTTCAGTTTGAGTTTAACTTCGACTTTCACTTCGAATTTGAACTTCAGTTTGAGTTTAACTTCGACTTTCAGTTCGCGTCAGTTAACGTCAGTTCGCGTTTCATGTTCAGGTTCGGATCGAGTTTGATTATCACTGATAATCATGATTCATGACGTTCATCATTTTCACATCGGCGATACGTCGCATGGCTAGTGGGACAAAACCTAACACGAACTAAAATCGTCCATTTTTCAAACATCAACAACCAATTTGATAGGGCGTTGGTGCCAAACCAAAAAACTTTTTCTCCCCTCATTTTTCCGAATGATCCAAGTCTCCGATAATTTTCTCTCGCAGGTGGAAGCGAATTTCTTTCTGGCTCAGGCGATTTTCCCGCCGACTCAGGTCCTTTAACCCGAAGGAACCAATTATAGAAGTTAAATTGGCCACTTTATAGTTGTCTGCGCGAAGGCGGACGCTCCAGGGCCACATCATTAGACGTGGCCTTCTTATAGCTTTTCACAAAGCCCGGAGAGATTTTCCCTTTATCATCGGCGGGACGGGTTTTCCACCTTCGGATGTGCGGAGCGTTTTATCCATTTTTGCCCCGCTATTTCCATTATACTCTCATTTACGAGTAGAGAACGATCCGAGTCGGTTGTAGTGCAATACAGAAACCTTCATATGTGATTTTTTTAAAGCGCCTTAAAATGTAAAGTAGTACTTTTACTATTCATGCCGAAAGGTTTTTCCATATTTCAAAAAGTTGCTCCATTGTCAGCAACTGATGAGGGATAGCTTTACGTTTTATTACAACCTGCTCAACCATCGAGATTTTCTCATTGATTTTGCTCATTTTGCCGTGTGTCCGTCTGTGCCACAGACTCTGTGGTCATTTACAAAAATGGCCAAAGCTCCCTCAATTCTCAACCTTTTTTCAAATTTCTTGAACTGAAATGTTCGTCTCGGCAAGACCTAAAAACCTGTTCAATCGGAATTTGAATAACTCACAGTACTTCCGAAATATTTGCATTTTTAGTGTTTTCTATTTTATTTTTTTCTGGCCGCAAAAATGAACCGATTTGAGCGTTCTTGGTCTTAAAATCTTCGTTTTACCTTGCAGAATATATGGATATTTTTTATATTCCGATAATGTATTGTATTGGTATTTTGGGCGAATTTTGAAATTTGAATGGTGAATTTTTTCATATTTTCGACCTAAACCCCTAGATTCGAATCCATCAGTTTATTGCTGCTAGAACCACCTGTGATAAAACCATGTTAAAATCAAAATGCATCATAATCTCGTTTTCGATGCTGAGCAATGCTGTATAAATATAGAGCAGGCTAATTGAAAACATACACGAAACAGTGACGTAGGGTTAATCGCTGGCTTTAATAAGACCCTAGTTAAACAAACTGGAAAAGCGAAATATCCGTTAACCGGGGAAGGAGCAATTTCCTCGCCAGACGTCAACGTTAGTGACGTCAGTGGAGGTTGATTTAACGTTCTATCGAACCCTCATTAGACGCGGCGATTAGCCGAAGAAAATTGCAGTCTTTGGATTAGACTGTCCGAAACGACGGGTACTGAACTTCAGTTAAACCGATTCTAACAATGCTAGTTAACATTGACTATACTGTATACTGTATGAAGTTCCTCGCAATCCAATCGGAAAAGGTTAAGGGGTCCATTTTGGCATAGTTAGGGTATATTTTTGAAAAAACGCAAAAACTCAATTTTGAAGGTGATGCCGCGGGTTTGGAATTTTTCGAGTATTTTTCTCGGGTTCCTCGCATAAATTACCATAGAATAGGGTTTTTTGCCAAAAATTTTGGGATATTTTGTTTTTAATGGGTTTGGGTCGAAATTTCCTGACGCGATTTCTCCTTTTTCGCAGTTTTTGCCGATTTGAGGAGGTTCTACTGAACCGATTTTGAATTTTTTGAGCTTGTTGGATTCCTTGAAGGTTTTTACACATTTTTCACTACCTATAAGTCAAAATTAGTTGGGTTTTGGTGATTGAAAATTGGTTTGACGACTAATAACATCAGATCGCAGATTGGTCGCAGATTTGAGATAGCGCATGTGGCGGTTTTCTAGGTTTTGAGCGACTTCAAGCGGATTTTCTGAAAAACTAAGTAGATCAGCGCACGGAGCGCGAGATTTTGCATAAAAATATGCATCGAACTCATCCAAAATGTTGGATAGCACATGTTAGAAATTAAGCGACGATAAATAATGCCAAGAGGAAGTCATCAATAGGCCCTTGGTCTCGCCCTACAAATTAAATTGATTTTTTGACTCTGTAGAATCCTTAAAATCGTTATGGATTTTTAATGAAAAAAAACAACGCTTTTTAAAACCAGCTTGAAATCAAATGCGTCAATTTACCGAAATAAAAAACGCTGCTAAGTAGATCAGTGGAATGTGCACATTAGTTTTCGGTATATCCGAAGAACTCTGCAAATTTTGCACAGGGGTTCATTTTTCGATTGCAAAGACAAACCTCACGATATATCGGTAATCCTTGAACACAGAATTAAGTTTTTATTATTCTATAATTAATAAATTCTCTGAACAATGAAATTAAAAATGCCTCAAGAATGCCTCAGAACCATTGTTAAAGCCTGACTCGCTCTCATGTTGCCAAGCGCAACTGGTCGTAGTGTGAGTGCGTCACCTTGTTGGTGTAATAGGCTAGTGGTCGTAAGTAGATCAATCAACCGTATCTAAGAGCCGAGGCCAAATTCTCAAATTTTTCCGATTTTTGTTTTGCTGATTTGTGTAATGCGACCAAATTCTTTAAATTGAAGATATCGGGAGGACAGAAGTTTTTGTGGGGATTCCAACGAGTGGAAAACGATTTTTGTGGCTCTTGTCGTTTTTGAGTTATTCGGAATTGTAGACATTTTAAAAAACTCAAAAATGTCTCACTAAAACTGCAATAACTCCTAAACGGTTAAAGCTACCGGTGTGGCGATGGTCTCATTCGATTCGGCATAGAAAAATCTATAGAAAATGATGCCTCACATGCCTATGTTGCAAATTTCCTTAAAAAGACGAATTTTTTACCACTTCAACAGCTGTTTTACTGGCCTTAAAATTAAGGTAGGGTTCTGTCGAGACGTTAGGACCAACTAGATACGGAACTTGATTTTTGGTAAAAATTTCAAAATTTTTCGATAACTCCTTCCCCCTAAAAAACCCCGGACGGCGGACGGCGTACGGCGTACGGCGGACGGCGGACGGCGTACGGCGGACGGACAAAAAATTTTTATTGCAGATTTGGATTCTACACCCCTTGAAACGTAAACCAACAAATTTTCAGGGGGTGTTAAAATTTTTTTTTTCCTGACCGATTACAAAGGTTCATTTCTTAAGAAAAATGAACCAAAAATCGATCTATTCTGCAAGGCGGAGCGATGATTTTAAAACCAAAAACGCTCAAATCTGTTCATGTTAATTGCCGGAGAAATTAAAACGAGCGAAACTCTGAGACCAGATGGCTTATTGGCTCGTATTGTTGGCTCCCTTTTACATAAATCATTCTTCTCTTTTATCGTATATTTACGTTTCGCTTTAATCACGTTATGAACAGTGAGCTCGTTATTTTAGGAATTCATCAAACGCGATGTTCGAAGGTATCAACAGATGCAAATGTGCGGACGGATTTATCCGCTGGAACTAAAACGGGACGGATCAAGCGGACATTTGTTTTATTCATTGAATAAATTCAGTCGTGAAACCGCCGATGCAAACGACCTCCGCCGGATACAGGACTTGATGTGCACATGTTTGAATATCGAATTCGTCTCTGATGTCGAATTTTTGACCGACGCGTTTCATATTCAATGGAGACAATTTTTTTTTACACTTTTTTCATCTGGGTCTGAAAATGTGCTTTCTGCTGGATCTTGGTCACACCTACAACCTGCCCTGGTACCTACTACAAGAATATATCCTTACTAAAGTATTACATAATGCATTCTTTCTTTAATTCAAATATTTATTGAAAATCTGATAAATTTATTGCCTTTGATGAGCGAGGCGATCTCAACTGCGCTGGGAAGCCGATCATTGAAGCGTTCCACCTCCGTAGGGTGGTCGGCTGATGACCCTGCTGATATCAGATAAACTCTGTCTCTTTCGCCGAGATCTCGAAAAATTATATTTTCTTCATCAGGGCCTATAACAACCAAAAAATCACAGTCAACAATATGGCATATTGATAAAACTCTGTCAATTTTGAAAGCAACAAAAACATTATTAGCATTATTTAACATTATTTAACTAACGGTTTTTTCTTTTTTTTTTTTATTTTTTTTTCATTTTTATTTTTTTTTATTATTGTTGTTATTTTTATAAATTTTGTTAAATAATGTTAAATAATGCTAGTTCGTTTTTGTTGCTTTTAAAATTGACAGAGTTTTATTAACATGCCATATTGTTGACTGTGATTTTTTGGTCGTTATAGGTCCTGATATGAAATAAAATATAATTTTTCGAAAGCTCGGCGAAAAAGACAGAGTTTATCTAGCCCTACCCCTGATAGTTGACTTCAAAAATTGTCGATCCTCAACATTTCACTGCTGATATCAGTTTTCGATTTTCCATGTTACGCTCTTGACTATATGTGTCGGGTCTTATCGGGGTCAGTGCTGAAGGGGCTGCGGGTCTGAAGGGTTTGCGGGTCTGAACGTGTTCACCTTGAGATGCCCGACTAGCGGTTCCGTAATAATTATAATCTGACGTGTCAGACATTCCGAAGTGGAGTAAGCGAAGGTCTATGTGCGAACCTCAAGGGCCTGTCAGTGTCAACACCAGGCGCGTGTATTGACGCATATCCTACGCCCTTGAGCATCCATGAAAGCCTATGAGTTCGAACCTAGTCGGATCGTTAGTTGAGACATTAGTGGTCGGACTGGTAGTACTTAGGCACTATTAGTATGCATAGAAAGTGGGCGATACCTATTGTATTTGTTGGCTATGTCCTGTGCAAGAAATTCATTGAAGCAATTTCACAATATTTTCATTTATTCCAATATGAATCGATTTACCGTTTGCCGCATAATTTTATTTCTTCTCTTTGCACTCGTCTTATTATTATTTCATTATCTTCTTTCTCCTTTTTCCTTTCTTATTTCTTCTACATGCTTTCTCCTCCCCCTCTCACCATTCTTCTCCCTCCTCTCTCCTCCCTTCTTTATCTTTATAGAGTTTTAAAATTTGCGTAGTTAGTGTTTTTGATATTTACGTCGTATACGGCCTCAAAACCTGTCAAAAATTCACGTATCGAAATATGGAAGTATTGAGGCTTATACGCACACCGCAGGTTGAAAATCCGCATCACAATTTAAAATTAGAAACGTTAAAAATTTGAATGAATCAACCTCCGGAGCGCCTTTCGGCATTTGCAGGTTAGATTCCCCACTTCAAGACACGCAGGTCGTGCCGGTCAGGTATAATCGCTGCGCCTGGTCTCCATATTATTTTTCATGAAAATGACCATAACTCCCTCAATTCTCAACCTTTTTTCAAATTTCTTAAACTAAAATGTTCGTCTCGGCAATACCTAAAAACCTGTTTAATCGGAATTTGAATAACTCACAGTACTTCCGAAATATTAGCATTTTTAGTGTTTTCTATTTTATTTTTTTCCGGCCGCAAAAATGAACCGATTTGAGCGTTCTTGGTCTTAAAATCTTCGTTTTATCTTGCAGAATATGTGGATATTTTTTATATTCCGATAAATTAGCGTATTTTTATTTTGGGCAAATTTTACAATTTTAATAGCGAATTTTTTGATATTTTTGACCTAAACACCCTTAAAAGCAGTATTGGAAGTATTGTGTGTTATCCTCGCACCACTGGTTTGATTGAGTGGTGTTTTATATATGGTTCACTTTATTCATCGTGGATATACCTATTATTGATACAGGAAGACATTCTGGGATTAATTGACAGCTGCGGTTCAAACAATCCGATCAAAATGTTGCGCTTTAGGCTAGCAAAGTGTGCGCAAGTGCGATGTACAGCGTAAAACCGCGTCATCCGATTTGTCCGACCAATCAGCGCGGATGGGTTTATCGGAGGTTTAACTGAACGTCGTCAATCCTCGGATAGTTGAGTTGAGCCAAAGTGGAAATCCACAGCTGCAAGTTCATTTCATCGACATGTTTCCGCAAGCTCACGACCGTTAACAATGTTAAAAGTGGAAAAAATGTATTATAACTGTTCAAAACAGCTCAAATGTTTCAACTGGGTTTTTACTTCCATATTTACAGAGTCAATGGAAGTATTGGAATCGTCCTAAAATCGCGAATCGGAACGAAGCTTCAGAAAAAACTTTTTCTTATACACATTTACTCAAAATCACTTCCTGAACAAGTGTCTGTGTGTCTGTCTGTCCGTCTGTGGTCATTTACAAAAATGGCCATAGCTCCCTCAATTCTCAACCTTTTTTCAAATTTCTTGAACTCAAATGTTTGTCTGGGCAAGACCTCACACCCTGTTTAATCGGAATTTGAATTACTCACAGTACTTCCGATATATTTGCATTTTTAGTGTTTTCTATTTTATTTTTATCCGGCCACAAAAATAGACCGATTTGAGCATTCTTGGTCTTAAAATCTTCGTTTTATCTTGCAGAATATGTGGATATTTTTTATATTCCAATAATGTATTGTATTTTTATTTTGGGCAAATTTTGAAATATGAATAGTGAATTTTCTGATATTTTTGACTTAAACACCCTTAAAAGCAGTCAAAATATGATCAAATTGTGTCACAATTTTTCGTTTCAAAATATGGAAGTATTGTGTGTTATCTACGCACCACTGGCTTGATATACCTACCTATTATCGATACGGGAAGACATTCTGGGATTAAGTGACAGCTGCGGTTCAAACTCAATCAAAATGTTGCGCTTTAGGCTAGCAAAGTGTGCGCAAGTGCGATGTACAGCGTAAAACCGCGTCATCCGATTTGTCCGACCAATCAGCGCGGATGGGTTTATCGGAGGTTTAACTGAACGTCGTCAATCCTCGGATAGTTGAGTTGAGCCAAAGTGGAAATCCACAGCTGCAAGTTCATTTTATCGACATGTTTCCGTCAGCTCACGACCGTTAACAATGTTAAAAGTGGAAAAAATGTATTATAACTGTTCAAAACACCTCAAATGTTTCAACTGGGTTTTTTCCGTCTTTAAAAAATTACCTTCGGCAGACCTCCTGGTTTCCACATGACCTGCATAGGATTAACCGAGCAGGGGCAAGAGCCCCCCCTGTTCTCGGTGACCTCGCTATTTAATCCTATTCTATAGACCCGGGATGTAGCCACCGGCCCCAGTCCGAGACCATCTGATACACCTCCCTTCCGTAATAGGTTACAATGATTCATCGTCCGACCGTCTGAAGCGCTCGTTCATCATCCAAGTTCAGCGGCGAGCAGGTCTGAAGCCGCCGATGTATCGAGCAGCCGTGACCTTCGTCCGTGTAGGAAAATTTATCATAAAAAACACAACTTTTTCGAACGTTTTTTGGAAAAAAATATATAAAAAAATATCTCAAGTTGAGGCCTTTCTTCGGGTATGTCCCTGAACCAAGTCATCCATAGTTCAAGAGCCGGAGAAAAGAAAATCGTCGTAAAACATTGTTTCGCACTTTTAGGCTCGACGGTGAAGTGGAACTTGTCCCCAATTAAAGTCCAGTCACCCGTAGGGGGTGAAACACGTTTTTTCACTTAGGTAACTCTGCGCATAGGTATATAAAAATCACTCCCGTACTTCCAGGCTACTTTCACGGTAAATTTAAAATAACGAAGACCGCGGAGCTTCCCGACTGTATTTATCAAACGAGTGATAAACTAAATTTAAAAAGGGCCTTTTTCCGCTTCCGCGAAAAAAGGTTTCTTCGCCGTTTTCTCCTCTCCGTTTTCTCATGGTACAGTCTATTATGAAAGTTGAAACGACCGTTTAATTGGGTTTCGAGGTCGAGGGTTTTTTTTTACGCGAGTCGATTTTTCCCACAAAGGGAAACACGCCGATATAAAACCGGAGGAGTAAAAAAGCGGTTTTATTCCTTTGATAATTGCGAGAAGATATTTCCTGAAACGGAAATTAATCAACTCTTGTTTTCATTCCCCGATTGGATACCCTAAATGATGAAACCGATTCAATATTATCGGAACTTTTCAAGTCCCATTGAATTACGATTCCGATAACTTTCACTTTCCAGGCACATCAGACCTTATTCTATTAGATAAGTATCATTCATCCATGGAACCATGTTTTTCGGAAACATTATCAATGACTTTGCATGTTAAAACCAGTGGTGCGTAGATAACACACAATACTTCCATATTATGAAACGTACATATTTGACAAAATTTGATTATATTTTGGCTGCTTTCAAGGGTGTTAAGGTCAAAAATATCAAAAAATTCACTATGCAAATTTAAAAATTCGCAAAAAAAAACAAGTTCGCCACATTTTTAGAATATAAAAAACAGTCACATATTCTGCAAGGTAAAACGAAGATTTTGAGGCCAAGAACGCTCAAATCGGTCCATTTTTGTGGCCGGAAAAAAATAAAATAGAAAACACTAAAAATGCAAATATAGCGGAAGTACTGTGAGTAATTCAAATTCCGATTAAACAGGGTGTTAGGTCTTGCCAAGACGAACATTTCAGTTCAAGAAATTTGAAAAAAGGTTGAGAAATGAGGGAGCTATGGCCATTTTTACTTCCATTTTTACTGAGTAAATGGAATCGTCCTAAAATCGAGAATCGGAACGGAGCTTCAGAAAAAAACCTTTTCTTATACAAATTTACTCAGAATCACTTCCTGAACAAGCGTCTGTGTGTCCGTGTGTCCGTTAGTCTGTGTGTCCGATAGTCCGTCTGTGGTCATTTACAAAAATGGCCATAACTCCCTCAATTTTCAACCTTTTTTTCAAATTTCTTGAACTGAAATGTTTGTCTCGGCAAGACCTAACACCCTGTTTAATCGGAATTCGGATAACGCACAGTACTTCCGATATATTTGCATTTTTAGTGTTTTCTATTTTATTTTTTTCCGGCCACAAAAATGAACCGATTTGAGCGTTATTGGTCTTAAAATCTTTCTTTTACGTTGCAGAATATGTGGATATTTTTTATGTACCGAAAAACTGGCGTTTTTTATTTTGGGCAAATTTTGAAATTTGAATACTGAATTTTTTGATATTTTTGACCTAAACACCCTTAAAAGCAGTCAAAATATGATCAAATTGTGTCACAATTTTACGTTCCAAAATATGGAAGTATTGTGTGTTATCTACGCACCACTGGTTTTATATTTTTGGCCTAAAAAGCCATAAAAGCAGTTTTGGATCTATACCTGCTCACTTCGAATTCGAAAGTTGTGCGGTATTTACACCCTACACACATGTTTTAAGGAGAGCAATGAAATTGGTTATTAACCAATTGAACTCACCATTGAGGATATTTCTTTCTCCGAGCAAACGCATGAATGACCTGCAATGAAACCCTAGCGTTGAGAGTATTTTCTTACAGTTTTTCGCATGAATGACCTTTATGGAGTGAAAGATACTTCAGAATGTTTATCTTCCTTCTTATGCTTGCCTGAACGACCTCCATAAAAGGGTTGAGGATATTTTTTTCGAGGGTATGGCAACGTGACAGGAAAAACGAAATATCGCTTAGGGACGATGGAAGGATGGCCTCCCAAGAGCTGTGCGAATATCTAAAAACTTTCCAGATAGATAGTCGAGATAATAATTTGAATTTTTTCATAAATTAAAATGCCCCTTAATAAAAAACTTTTTAAATTCTTCGGAACATTAATTATTCATGAGGGGGAGGGGGGGATGGTTTAGTATTGTCGGGCGGTGCAGCTACAGGTGGGTCGATAAACCCGGCTCGGGTCAGGAGGTCACACTCGCTCTTACGCACTATTAGGAATCTACTTCCGTTTCCTCCTGCAGCTGAAATGCAACAGAAATAGAATCGCTAATTTCCAAAAAGGTACCGTCTACCTGGGAATTTTTACTCGGCCCAAGAAGTAGGTATCATGATTATGGTAATGAAAATCGAAAGATTTGAATCGAGAGAATGGACAAACATGGACATTTGATTCTAAATTTCAAAGTTTGGCGCCCAACGTGGGGCTTTTGGTACATTATTTCCAAATAATGTACCTATGTAATTGATCAAGAAAATTTAAGGGAATCCTCTGAATCAACTCTAGAGTACTCAAAAACGTTCAAATGTAAAAAAAGTCATGATTTCAAAAACAGTTTTTTGGGTTTTTGACCCCTTAACGTTTTTTAATCAAATTTCCCTGACAATATGCACCAAGTTGGAGCAAACCACAACTTTCAAGACTAATTTAGTCAAAATCGGATCAATACGAAGTGGCTGGACGAAATTATGGCCAAAAATTTCGTCCAGCCACTTCGTATTGAACTACTGATCCGATTTTGACTAAATTAGTCTTGAAAGTTGTGGTTTGCTCCAACTTGAGGCATATTGTCCGGGCAATCCGATCGGAAAAGGTTAAGGGGTCCTATTTGGCATAGTTAGGGTGTATTTTTGAAAAAACGCAAAAACTCAATGTTGAAGGTGATGCCGTAGGTTTAGAATTTTTCGAGTATTTTTCCCGGGTTCTTCGCTTAATTTACCATGAAATAGGGGGTTTTTTACGAAAAAATTTGAAAATTTGTTTTTTTATCGTAATTTCTTGACGCGATTTCTCCTTTTTCGCGTTCTTGCCGATTTGAGGAGGTTCAAGTGAACCGATTTTGAATTTTTTGAGCTTGTTGGATTCCTTGAAGGTTTTTACACATTTTTCACTATCTAGAAGTCAAAATTAGTTGGGTTTTAGTGATCAAAAGCTGGTTTAAAGGCTAATTTTTGACATTAAAAAACTTTTTTTTGGCCTTCTAAAAAAATTTTAAAATTCCAAAAAAATTATTTTTGAATAGGTTTTAGGTAGGTACGTGACACAAAACTTGACAGTTTTCTACCCTCTCCAGGACTGAGAAAAATGCAAAAAACCGATTTCACATGAAAAATCCAAGGCCTAGGAAAAATCCCAAAAAAATGATGGATTTGACTTCGGGTTTTTTTGGCGCGAATCTTTAGTTATTGACTAAAAAACGTGAAGTTTGGCATTTTTTCGAGAGTTTGGTCAACAGGGTCAATTTTGGGGGCAGTGACACTTCCGAAATTGCGGTTTTTGCAGTTTTCTCGGATTTACGGCTTATGTTCCAATTGGTTCAAGGCTAAACGTGAGGAAAACAAAATGGCGGCTGAAACATTCCCACCCTTGCCCTTCGTACCGCCTTTTTACTCGAGCGCGTCGTTTATTGGCTCAGAACTGCAAAACTGCGATTCGGCTTCATCCCTTCCCTTCTGAATGCCGTTTTCCCGGCTATTTCTCCTCAATTATAAACGTTTTGTAATGTCCCGTAGCTATTTTCGGTTTCTAGTAAATCTTTGATATGTATCCCCAAGTATCCCCGGTAAATGTTACCTATTGCCCCCGAATACTGCAAATAGCGTCGATTCGGGGAAACATTTCAACTTGAACGGATCCAATTGTAAGAGCGTTCCGTTTTAAACGCGACAGCTGAAGGCGAATTCGGCCGGATACATGTGAATGATTAATCATCGCCTTTCCGCCGGGACCCGAAACCGAAGAGGAATTTCAATCGAGTGATTGATTTGACTGATTGATTTCCATTGTAAATCGAGTTGAGCTGGAAGTTCAGTTGGGCTTCGAAGCCGCCGTTCAGCTGGATGAAGGAAATTATTAATCATTCCCAAATTTCGTAGGTATTTACTCCGAATGAATGATTTTTGGGATTTTCATTTCTTGCAATCAGAACCTGATGTAGACCTGCATACCAACTATACCTGTATAGTTGGTATACGAAGTCGATTCTTCAATCCATTCTCACCTTCAACGTTGATGTGTTGTGCTGGCATAGTATAACCTGCCAAGCCGAAAAAAATGGTTATAATTTTCTTTTGCATGGCTGTTCCCTCGTCAGCCCAACTGCAGAGTTTTCCACCAAAACTGCATTCGAGTTTTGTCGATATCGATTTCGTTTTTTCGATTTTTGATTGCTTATAGGTACCAAAGCTGCTACGAATCGAAATCGAAACCAGTGGTGCGTAGATAACACACAATACTTCCATATTTTGAAACGTACATATTTGACAAAATTTGATCATATTTTGACTGCTTTTAAGGGTGTTTAGGTCAAAAATATCAAAAAATTTACTCTCCAAATTTTAAAATTCGCCCAAAATAAAACCAGTGGTGCGTAGATAACACACAATACACACAATACAATACACCATATTTTGAAACGTAAAATTGTGACACAATTTGATCATATTTTGACTGCTTTTGAAAGTGTTTAGGCCAAAAATATTAAAAAATTCACTGATCAAATTTTAAAATTCGCCCAAAATGAAAAAACGCCACATTTTCGGAATATAAAAAATATCCACTTATTCTGCAAAGTAAAACGAAGATTTTAAGACCAAGAACGCTCAAATCGGTTCATTTTTGTGGCCGGAAAAAAATAAAATAGAAAAAACTAAAAATGCAAATATATCGGAAGTACTGTGAATTATTCAAATTCTGATTAAACAGGGTGTTAGGTCTTGCCGAGACGAACATTTCAGTTCAAGAAATTTGAAAAAAGGTTGAGAATTGAGGGATCTATGGTCATTTTTGTAAATGACCACAGACGGACAGACGGACCCACGGACTAACGGACACACAGACACTTGTTCAGGAAGTGATTCTGAGTAAATAAATAAAAATGTTAAGCTGTTAAACGTAGATTCTGGTGCTAAAAAATGAAATGAGAATATTATAATTTGGTTCATATCCGACTTCAAAGGTCGGATGGTCGGAAAAAAATCGAAAAATGAAAATCGTCAGTTAATGGCCGATTTTAGCGGAGGTTTTCGAGTCAAAAAAACGATCGCATCGGATAGTGAGCAGGTCGTTAGAATGGACTGATCCACTAGTTACTGGCCTGTATGAGCATAAGTATCTCATACGTATGATTCGTGCTGTGTGCCAGAGAGCCGATTGTTGAAGTCACGCGAACCCCTGCACGCAGGCCTATCTGTTATCAAGATGCAAGCCTTCCATATTTATAGAACGGGGCAGTAAAATATTTTAATATTAACCGCCGCTCCTACTTTCTCGAGGAATGAGCGAAAATTAGCTCGAAATTTCCCCGTCGAGATGGGGATGGTTGGTGCCTGAAGTAGTTTTTGTAAAACTTCCCGGTTTATATACACGAAAAAAATGCGAGGACATGAATCCAGCTTAAAATTGTTGTGTTGTAATCTACTTCCTTTTTTTTAAATTAATAATGAAGTATTTTAATCCCCCAAAAGAAAACCAGTGGTGCGCAGATAACACACAATACTTCCATATTTTGAAACGTACATATTTGGAAACATTTGATCATATTTTGACTGTTTTTAAGGGTGTTTAGATCAAAAATATCAAAAAATTCACTATGCAAATTTTAAAATTCGCCAAAAATAAAAAAATGCCAGTTTTTCTCTGAAGCTCCGTTCCGATTCTCGATTTTAGGACGATCACAAGACTTCCATTTACTCTGTAAATATGGAAGTAAAAAATTTTTTAATGTTTTCTTGTACTTCTTCTGAGAGATGGCTGGACAGAAAATGTTGAGATTTTCAGGAAACATTAATTTTTGGTAAGGACATTTTGGACAGGCCAATTAACACCCTGTTTTATTGAAATTTGGATAACTCACAGTACTTCCGATATATTTGCATTTTATTTTTTTCCGGCCGCAAAAATGAACCGATTTGAGCGTTCTTGGTCTTAAAACCTTTGTTTGACCTTGCAGAATATGTGGATATTTTTTATAATGTAATGTACCTAATGATAATGAGATGTAATAATGTAATTGATTTTTATTTTGGGCAAATTTTAAAATTTGAGTAGTGAATTTTTTGATATTTTTGGCCTAACTAGGTACCCTTAAAAGCAGTCAAAATATGATCAAATTGTGTCACAATTCCACGTTTCAAAATATGAAAGTATTGTGTGTTATCTACGCACGACTGGTTTTTCACGAAAATGGCCATAACTCCCTCAATTCTCAACCTTTTTTAAAATTTCTTTAACTGAAATGTTTGTATCGGCAAGACCTAACACCCTGTTTAATCGAAATTTGGATAACCCACAGTACTTCCGCTATATTTGCATTTTTAGTTTTTTCTATTTTATTTTTTTCCGGCCGCAAAAATGAACCGATTTGAGCTTTCTTGGTCTTAAAATCTTTGTTTTACCTTGCAGAATATGTGGATATTTTCTATATTAGATTAACCTGACGTATTTTGATTTTAGGCGAATTTTAAAATTTGGATAGTGAATTTTTTGATATTTTTGACTTAAACACCCTTAAAAGCAGTCAAAATATGATCAAATTGTGTCACAATTTTACGTTTCAAGATGTGGAAGAATTGTGTGTTATCACCACTGGTTTAAATAGATTTATGGATGCTGATTTGATCAAGACCACCCCTAAGAAGGTAGGTAAAATCGTTCAGGGTTCACGCCGTTTTAACGAGACACGCTTAATAAGATAGATAATAGCTATAACGAGACACGATAATAGATAATGAAACTCTAGTGTAATAGGTACTTTCCAGCGTATCACCCTAATTCTCTTCACAATTTGCGACAATTTCTCCAAAAACATATTTAAGCGGTCGGTCGTCGAATTTCCCGGCTGACTTTGTCTCAAAGTTCCTCGACGTCAGCCGCCGACGACTAATTTCTAATGGAACCCATTAGTCTTCCCAAATTGGGGTGAGATCCCTCAGTAACCCATCTCCAGATTGGGCCCCGAGCCAATGGCAGGGATGAGCGACTAGAGATTGAAAGAGCATCAATCAAGCCCGGCTGGTAGGTCAGGTAGGCCGATCCCTTACGACTATCGATACTTTCGTCCGAGAATCGATAGCTGGATTTTTGGTACATTATTTCCAAATAATGTACATATGTAATCGGTCAGGAAAAATTTTTCTACAACACCCCCTGAAAATCATTTCTTTGACGTTTCAGAGGTTTTGGAACACAAATCTACAATAAAAACGCTGTATGCCGTGCAGAGGTTTTGGAACACGAATATACAATAAAATTTTTTGTCCGTCCGCCGTACGCCGTCTGCAGCAAAACGAATGGAAGGAGTTGTCCGATTCAATGAAAAAACCAATATTTAGCAAATTTATCCTAGTGGAACACAGCGGGTAAGAGAATCCGCTCAATTCACTCTAAAGCTTTCAAAAAACGCTCGAATGTAAAAAAAGTCATAATTTCAAAAACAGGGTTTTTTGGGTTTTGGACCCCTTAACATTTTTTCATCGAATTCCCCAGACAATATGCACCAAGTTAGACCAAACCAAAACTTTTAGGACCAACCGCGCCAAAATCGGATCAGTGGTTCAATACGATATCGTGGCCACAAAATTTCGTCAACATTTTGCGGCCACGACATCGTATTGAACCACTGATCCGATTTTGATGAAACTAGTCCTAAAAGTTGTGGTTTGCTCCAACTTGGTGCATATTGTCCGGGCAATCCGATCGGAAAAGGTTAAGGGGTCCAATTTGGCATAGTTAGGGTGTATTTTTGAAAGAACGAAAAAACTAAATTTTGAAGGTGATGCCGTGGGTCGAGAATTGTTTGAGTATTTTTACCGGGTTCTTCGCTTAATTTACCATATAATAGGGGGTTTTTTCCGAAAATGTTTGAAAATTTTGTTTTTTAATCGGTTTGGCTTGAGATTTCTTGACGCGATTTCTCCTTTTTCGCGTTTTTGGCAATTTGAGGAGGTTCTACTGAACCGATTTTGAATTTTTTGAGCTTGTTTGATTCCTTGAAGGTTTTTACACATTTTTCACTACCTATAAGTCAAAATTGGTTGGGTTTTGGTGATCGAAAACTCGTTTGACGACTAGTAACATAAGACGGTTTTAGGTAGATAGCAGTGGTGGTCGCAGATTTTAGATAGCACATGCGGCGTTTTTCAGGTTTTGAGCGACCTCTAGCGGATTTTTGGAAAAACTAAGTAGTTCAGCGCAAGGAGCGCGAAATTTTGCATAAAAATATGTATTGAACTCATTTTCGGCAAAATGTTGGATAGGCGACGATATGATCGAATTGTGTCACAATTTTACGTTCCAAAATATGGAAGTATTGTGTGTTATCTACGCACCAGTGGTTTGATTATTTAACTACCTATCCCTATTGTCCCGAAACATTAAATGTAACAAATGTTACAAATTTTGTAAGAGACCGGAGTTGTAAGCGCCGGGAATAATAAATACAGAAGTAATGAGGCAATGTCGTTACCAGTGCCTTGCCCTCTATCTTGCCTTCATACTGAAACAATGACGTCCAAGAATGACTGAAATATGAATCAGAATATCGAACCCTTTAAAATTCGCTTAAGTGGAGAACTCCAGAATTCGCCTGTCAAAAATCAATCAGGGGCAGTTGAAGCATCAATGGCTGGGAGAGATAGAAATAGCAATCGAAAAATCGATGGATTGCTTCGAGGAGAATGTTCGCTTGAGTGAGAGCAGTCATGAAATCGGGGAAGGGGAGGATGAAAAATGGAAGACTCACAATAGCCGTTTTTAGCCTCAATTGCAGGTAAAACGCTGGAAATTGAGAGTGAAAAATTGATTGCAATTCGTACAAAGAGATGAATAATGGTACAAGCTTGCATTCGTATAACTTTCTTATTCGCCCGAAACGAAACAAATTATATGTTTGTACGAGGAAGGGGAAAAGGAAAATGGAGATCCGAGGACGGGGGATGAATAATTCATAACTCGGTTCAGCATTCTGCTTTACCTGGGACATCTTGCTTACTCGAATACTCGAAGGAATTACGCAAAAGTCAAATTCCAGAGAATAATTACACCGAAGCCAACATTTTAAGAGTCGTAGCTATCTATATCGTACGAGGTACTTATGATTTTTATGATAGATTTTTTCTATAGAAGAATCTATTGTACGGGATACGGGTGATTCTCAAAAAAACGCAATTCCCAAGGTCTGAATTCTGATAAAGTGAACCTTCTCCGAAAAATTTCAAAAAATTCACGGAGCTTCGTGGGATCATAAGAAAGACGCAACTCAATGTCAATTTCGGGCCTTCAAACAGTCAAAGGTATCAAAAAATTCACTATTCAAAATTAAAAATTACTCCCAAAATAAAAATACGCCTCATTACCGGAATATAAAGAATATCCACATATTTTGCAATGTAAAACAAAGATTTCAAGACCAAGAACGCTCAAATTGGTTAAATTTTGTGGCCGGAAAAAAATAAAATAGAAAACACTAAAAATGCAATTGTGTCGGAAGTACTGCGTGTTATGCTGTGGGGGTAGGATGGAATTATGTTGCAATAAAACACCAGCTACTTGCTCACAAGCATAAAGTGAAAATTTATTCCAAAATGTAAATGAGGTTAACGGCAGACTTTCTGGGGGAGAAAAAAAGGGAATTTCGTTCGGAATGTCTTTGCACCGAATCGCGGAAGGCCTAAGATCCGAGCGATCAGAAATGATAATCGGTAGATTTCCAACCTGGTCAATCGAAGATGGCGATGAACAATCGATGAAGCAACGTGGACGTACCAACCGAGATGCGGCGTGAACGAGAGTCGGGTTCTCGTTCTGTTCCAATCGACAGTATCGTCCCACTGGCCGGAGCAGCACCACGTACGAAAAGCGGCGACAAGAGCAGTCAGCACGCTCGCGAAGAAACCAGATTTCCAGGGGTCTGCTGGACAGGCGGGCGGCCCGGTGATGCTGCTGGGAGAACGTCGATGGACCGACAAGAGACGTCGTCTCTACTCGACTCCTAATCTCAACAAGAGCACTGAGATCGTGAAGCGGGCTAGCCCTTAAAAGGGCTGTTGAAAAAGGCAATAAATCAATAAAAATTGAAATATTGAAGCCGGCTAAAAAACACGCGGAGGAGCAAGAACTTAGGAAAAGCACAGACAGTAAGAGTACGGTAAGGCAGTTCATAAGCGAGAGTGTGGTAGATTCGTGGAAAGCTATGGATGGCACCACCAAGATTGGATGGCGTAGATATACATCAATCGGATTGGTGGATTTCTGATCAGGTGATGTTTTCTGGTTGATTGATTGGCAGGTGGATTGAGGCTCTGGTGCCTAGCTCGGATTCTTGGAAACGGGACTACTTTGATACAAACAGTGCTGCCAATGGAATAAAATACATTTTGTTGTGGAAGAATATTTCAAGTACATCGTATCATGGCATGTAGAACATGATTCATGCGTTTGTGATACTCGCGCAAATGAGCAATAAAGAGGGGAAATTTACCGTATCAATTTTGATTTTATACGAATTTTACTTGGAAATAAAAATTGTAAATAAAGAAAATTATAAAACTGAAGTGTAAACATACCGCCCACCAAAATTTATAAATAAATTTTCAAGCGGATTTAAAGATTTGGATAAGATGCTTAGAATGATGGCATGTTGACGGGTAACAAGGGCACCAGTTTACGTACTGGTCGTCGGTATTCGGCAGAGGCCGTTTTGACCGTTGCCACTCGTACCTTGTCGTCATGTCCAGGGAAAACTTTTATAATGCGACCCATAGGCCATCGAGACTGGGGGCAGTGGTCGTCCTTCAACAGCACCACGTCACCTTCTCTTAGGCTGGGGTGGTCGGGTCTATACTTGTGCCATTTTACTCTATTTTGTAAAGTGGACAAGTACTGCCGACGCCAACTGGTCCAAAAAATTTCGGACAGTTTTTTGACGAGTTGCCAACGAGACAAAGTATTTTCCTTTAAATTTAAAACTGAAGGTTCAGGATTGGCGACCATTGGTCGTCCAATTAGAAAATGTCCAGGGGACAAATAATTTATTTCAGTGACGTCAGATGACAGAGACCCAAGAGGTCTAGAATTTAAAATTGCTGAAATTTTATAAAAGAATGTAAATGCTTCCTCGTATGAGAGGCAGGCATTACCAATTACTTTCTTGAGTAAAGTTTTTACAGATTTGACGCTAGCCTCAGCCAAGCCGGCAAAATTTGGCGAGTATGGAGGCATAAAATGCCAAGCTACTCCATTCTCGCCGGCATGTCTGATGATAGCGTCAACATTTTCTGAAAGCTGAAACCAGCGCCAAAATTCTTTTAATTGGTTTGCCGCGCCTACATAGGTTGTACCATTATCGGAATACATCGCGATAGGTAGACCGCGTTGAGAAACAAATCGGTCGAAAGCTGCTAAAAAGCATGGAGTAGTTAAATTTGTAAGTAGCTCTAAATGGAGAGCCTTAGTGGCTAGACAACAAAATATGCATAAATATGCTTTGGATAAAGGTGCCTTTCGCCTCAACGTCTCGCGAAGTAGAAATGGCCCCGCGATATCGGTGGCGACGTGTAGGAAGGCATGGCCAGTGTAGAACCGATAAGATGGGAGATCACCCATTTTGACTTCCTGCGTCTTGGATTGGGCTTTATAACATGTAATGCAATGAAACATTCTGGTATTAATTAATGATTTAAGACCAGGAATCCAGTATTTTAACTGGATAATACCCTGAAGAAAATTCTTGCCAGGATGGAAGTACCTGTGATGGTACATGTCCACAATTAATTTAGATACATGACAGTGACGAGGCAGAAAGATGGGATGTTTTTGGTGGTACGGAAGTGAAGAGTGTTTCAGCCTTCCGCCCACCCTGAGAATACCTACCTCATCCAGGAAGAGATCCAGTTTAGAATAGTTTGCCAAAGCTGCATCGTAACTGTTGTCCTTCAAGAAATAATTCTTTTGAACAAGTTTGATAATGGCATTGTGTGCTTTGTCCAATTCAGCCAACGTCAGAGGACCAGACAGCGAATTGTTTGTATGCATGCGATTGTAAAATAGGCGCAGGATTCGAGCAACGACCCGTATGACAAACTGAAAAGAAGAAAAACGTTCAATCCATTCAAGATCAAAGGATTGATTGCTGATTGCTAGACAAGCAGAAGTCGGTTTGATGTCCGGAAGGATTTCCGGCACCCGACCATGAGAAATTGGCCAATCGTGCTCCGGCCAAGCAAGCCATTGCGGGCCAGTCCACCACATAGAGCATGCGGCGAGCTGACTGGGCAGAATGCCCCGAGAAGCGACATCAGCGGGATTGTCCAAAGAAGACACATGCCGCCAGTTACAAGGTGATGTCAATTCAATTATTTTTGTGACCCTATTGGCTACAAAAACCTTTAGGTTACAAGGCAGGGTGTTGATCCACGCTAGCGTTACTGAAGAGTCAGTATGAAACTTGGGGTCTATAAGAGGCCTCCCAAGACGTGAACAAAAACTTCCTAGAGAGGAAAAAAGTCGTGTCAGCAAAACATGCAGCACAGAGTTCGAGACGAGGAATAGAAATAGTTTTTACCGGAGCCAGACGAGTTTTTGCTGTAAGTAGATGCACACGGATGTCATGCTCACCAATACTTCTCAAGTAAATGGCGGCTCCATAAGCTTTGCTACTAGCATCTGCGAAACCAACAATCTGATAAGCTTGAGCTTCAGGCATACAAATGAAACGAGGAATTTTGATTTGCGATAACATCGGCAACTCAGAAACGATGGTATCCCACAGACTTTCAATCTCTTTCGGTATGGGGTCATCCCAACCTATTCGAGATTTCCAAAGTAGCTGAATGAGATGTTTCATCAGAACCGTGCACGGAGCTAAAAATGACAATGGATCGTATATGCTGGCGACGTGCGAAAGGATTTTACGCTTCGTTGGTGTAGTTTGGGAGAGTTGAATTCTATAAGAGAATTCATCCTCATTTGGAAACCAAATCAATCCCAGAATTTTCAGACCGACAGAATTTTCCAAATCAAGTGACATAGGTTCGCTGGAACTAGATGGTATATTAGCCAAAACTGAACGATTATTGCTAGCCCATTTCTTTAATTCAAAACCTCCTTCCTTCATTAAACCGATGAGCTGATTTTGAAGAACAAGAGCATCTTCAAGATTATGACTCCCGGTGACAATATCATCGACAAAAATGTCAGATGAGATGGCGCGGGCAGCTACAGGATACGATTCACCATGATCCAAGACAAGTTGCTTAATAACTCGCAGTGCTAACCAAGGCGAACAAGACATCCCATACGTGACCGTTTTTAATTCAAATTTGGAAAGAGCTTCGGAACTATTTTTACGCCAAAGGATATGTTGAAAACAACGATCGTCCTCGTGTACCATGATAGCACGATACATTTTAACAATATCAGCGACTATTGCAATTTTATATGAGCGCCAATTCAATAAAATTTCCCTAATATCGTTCTGAAGCTTAGGTCCAGCATAAATATGCTGATTCAAGCTGCCTGCAGAAGTACTAGCCGAGCAATCAAACACAACTCTGATTTTCATCTCGTTTCTATCCTCTTTCATGATAGCGTGATGAGGAATTATGAATTTGGAAATTTTATTAGTAGGCTGCATATGGTTCAAATTCTCATACTCGGACATAAACTCAGAATATTGTAGAGACAAATCTGGATTGCGAACAAGTTTGGCCTCCAAAGTTAGAAATCGGCGTTTGGCCATAAATTCAGTATTTTCAAAATTCGGCAAAGAGGACTTAAACGGTAATCTTACTGAATATTGACCGTTAGGAAGACGTTGATGCGTGTCTGCGAAATGTTGTTCACAATAAATATCATCAGGATGATCCTTTGGTTTTTCGGATACAATTTCCTCCAATTCCCAAAATCTGGATAATTTATCATTCAAGTCATCCGTCGTCGAATTCACTAGAAGAGAAACAGGCGTTCGATTAGTGTCGGAAACGTCAAATGAACCCATAATAATATGGCCCATGACAGATGGATATAGTTTCGGCCAACCTTCCTGGACAGTGATGAAATCACCATTGACCAGGCGGACAAAAAGATCAACACCAATCAAAAAATTGATTGGGCCCGGCGTCCCAAAAGTGGGATCAGCCAGTTCAAATTGAGAAAAACTCGAAATACATTCCTGAGGAACTTGGAATGCAGGTTGATAACTTGTTATTGTATTAACGACAAGAGTGTCAAAGATAAAAACAGGACCAATTTTACCCTTAGGGCGCATAGTGCACGTAAGGTCGCCCTTTGCCCCATCGTACGGGGTGTCTCCAATAGTGGAGAGTTTTTTATTACATTTTTTATATGTCAGACCCAGTTTAGAAACCATTTTTTCAGTTATAAAACTATAATGGGACCCATTATCCACAATACCGCGGAACGGGACGAATATGCCTCGAGCATCCTTGAATTCGGCCAAAATTGAACCTAAGATTTTTGACCCTTTCCCAATACAAACGGTATTTAAAGTTACACCGCGAGATGTGGACGGACCAGCGTTATTTTCGTTGCTAGTCGATGGAATAGGTAACAGAAAATTATTTTTGTAATGAAGTAAAGTGTGATGCTTAGCCTTGCATTCTTGGCACCTCATTGTTGAAGTGCATTGATAAGTAGAATGATAAAAGGAGAGGCAATTTTTGCATATCTTTACATTAGCCAATGCTTCATGACGTGCAGTTACTGAAGCCGATCTAAATTTATCACAAGAATTTAGATTATGGGAGTTGGTTTCACAAAATGGGCATTTGGAAGGAGATGGAGAATTTGACGGAGTTTTTGGTGCATTTCCAGTAAAAAGAATTTTACCAGAGGAGTGACGATTACGGAATCTGGGAGATGGTGCAGGGAGAGATAATTTGTGTCCAGAGTCGGGTTTCTCCGACAATGGTTTTATTTTATGGCTCTCTGCTAGTTGTAATGCAAGTACCCTTTCCTTAACGAATTTGAGGAGTGTATCGAACGTGGGAATAGCCGCCGACGTTTGCGCGGATTCAAATTGTTCCCTAGTGATAGGATCGAGACATCTTGAGGCAAGGTAAAAGAGCAAATAGTCTCCCTCGTTAGCTATTTTCAAAAGTCGAAAAGTGGCAATGCTGTCCGCTACAGTAGCGATAAACTTTTGCAAAGAGTCCACAGTAGGCTTACCTATAGGAGGTTTAAAAGCTACGACTTGATCAAGGTACGCATTTGCTAATAGTCTCTTATGATCCAACGCGTCAACTAAACATTGATATGCGAGGGCGTAATTTGATTCTTGCAGAGGTAGATGACTAATCAAATTCAAGGCACTATCAGTTAAAGAAGTTTTGAGATAGACAAATTTACGAATGTCCGATAGCTCTTCGTTAGAATGGACTATGCTGTTGAAAGTGTCACGCCATTTCGGCCACTCCATAATATTACCATTAAATTTAGGTAGAGAGATTTTAGGAAGGTCATCAGTAATCGAAGAGTTACTAAGTTCTATTCCGGTAATAGAAGGCATGCGACGAGAAGATTGAGGCATCAAATTTCTATGAGTGGTTACACATTCGATATAGTATCGTCGTACATTACCTTTTAACGTTTCTTGATCCTTGGTAGGAAACGCATCGGGCATATTTGCTTGTTCGTGATATTCCACAAGTAAGTCCCAAACATCCTCGAACTTTTGGAAATAACGGTCAAGCTGTGTGTAGACGCTCAAAAAACGATTTACCTCAGGAGAATCCTTAGCTTTATTAGGCGTTCGTCTACTTTCGTTAGCAATAATTTGTATCTCATTCGCCAGATTCAAAAGACGCTTGGCAGCGGCGGATATTTTCGCCTCCATACTGATTGAAAAGTCAATTAGTTTAATAGAAAAGAAAAATAGAGTTATGATCGTAAATACTGTAAAAAATACAGATCTGGTGTAACCGTCGCTGGTAAATAGAAACTGATACCAAGCGGCGGATGTCGTTAAAAGTAGATAAGTCAGCTGTTGGGCCTTCGTCCAACAAGTGGCTTCTCGATTATCGATTGGTATAGATGTATCGATAGAGATCGATTCAGATGATTTAACTCGAACGTGCAAAGTTACTTTATGTTCAAAATTGATACGATAAATTTGAGAAAGACTGCCGTTACTCAGAGGAAATTTATTTGTGAATCGATTTGAACGAGAACTATTCAAAACCGCGCGACTGCTACCATAAATGTTATGCTGTGGGGGTAGGATGGAATTATGTTGCAATAAAACACCAGCTACTTGCTCACAAGCATAAAGTGAAAATTTATTCCAAAATGTAAATGAGGTTAACGGCAGACTTTCTGGGGGAGAAAAAAAGGGAATTTCGTTCGGAATGTCTTTGCACCGAATCGCGGAAGGCCTAAGATCCGAGCGATCAGAAATGATAATCGGTAGATTTCCAACCTGGTCAATCGAAGATGGCGATGAACAATCGATGAAGCAACGTGGACGTACCAACCGAGATGCGGCGTGAACGAGAGTCGGGTTCTCGTTCTGTTCCAATCGACAGTATCGTCCCACTGGCCGGAGCAGCACCACGTACGAAAAGCGGCGACAAGAGCAGTCAGCACGCTCGCGAAGAAACCAGATTTCCAGGGGTCTGCTGGACAGGCGGGCGGCCCGGTGATGCTGCTGGGAGAACGTCGATGGACCGACAAGAGACGTCGTCTCTACTCGACTCCTAATCTCAACAAGAGCACTGAGATCGTGAAGCGGGCTAGCCCTTAAAAGGGCTGTTGAAAAAGGCAATAAATCAATAAAAATTGAAATATTGAAGCCGGCTAAAAAACACGCGGAGGAGCAAGAACTTAGGAAAAGCACAGACAGTAAGAGTAAGGTAAGGCAGTTCATAAGCGAGAGAGTGGTAGATTCGTGGAAAGCTATGGATGGCACCACCAAGATTGGATGGCGTAGATATACATCAATCGGATTGGTGGATTTCTGATCAGGTGATGTTTTCTGGTTGATTGATTGGCAGGTGGATTGAGGCTCTGGTGCCTAGCTCGGATTCTTGGAAACGGGACTACTTTGATACAAACAGTGCTGCCAATGGAATAAAATACATTTTGTTGTGGAAGAATATTTCAAGTACATCGGTATTATGGCATGGAGAACATGATTCATGCGTTTGTGATACTCGCGCAAATGAGCAATAAAGAGGGGAAATTTACCGTATCAATTTTGATTTTATACGAATTTTACTTGGAAATAAAAATTGTAAATAAAGAAAATTATAAAACTGAAGTGTAAACACTGCGTGTTATCCAAATTTCGATTAAACAGGGTCTTGCCGAGGCAAACATTCCAGTTCAATAGATTTGAAAAAAGGTTGAATATTGAGGGAGCTATGGCCATTTTTGTTAATGACCAGAAAATAAAAATTTGCGGTAATGATACTGGTAATGAGAATTCGGAGTTTGAGAGCTTGCCATCACCATTCTATTTGGTCTACAGTTCTAACTGAACTCCATCTTGTTAGGGTCTTTACTAGCCAACAAAAACGTGTGATCGAAAAAATTAAAACATATCTAATAACTGCAGAAGAGAGGTAAGAGTTTGGTAATGAGACCAATAAACATACGCACCTATCGCAGAGCCTTCCCATGCATCATCTGAGCTGAAACTGAGAAGTGGAAGGGCGAGAGCAGGTTTTCCAAATTCCTACATTCTGTAGCCCCCCCGTCCACGTGACAAGTTGGCCGATTTTCCATTTTTGCAATTAAAGGAGGGAAACTTTCAGTCGAGAAGCGGAGATGAGAATTTTCTCAGGCACACATTTTGGAATACCTTATCAATGTCACCAAACCGGTTTAAAAATCGCACCAATCTCTCCCTGAAAAGGACTATGTATTCTATTTCGATTCCATAAGTTCTTTTGTGGCCCAAAGAACATCTCTCAGGCCTAGGACACAACTATATACGAAAAACGAGAAAGGCACATGTGGCGGTAATGAGAATTGACTGTTTTGAGGCCCACTCAGCAATTTTATTTCGGGGGGTAATTGCTTTTTCTGAGTTTCTCATGTACGCAGAGGAGGGCAGACCCTAAAATAAACAAAAAAGTCGAAATACCGTGTCCGGGTCCGGGTACGCCACGTTTGCGTTTTTTTTTAGAATCACCCATAACAATTCGAATCTCTTACGTTCAAAATATGGTAGGCGTACTACACCACAGACACCACAGGCATAAATAGAATAGGTAAGATGTAAACTCCTAAAACCACGAATTCAGAAAAAGTAAAATTTTCAAAAGTGTTTCCTCGGATTTGGGCGGAAGCCCATGCGAAGTTAAACCTCGTCGTTCGAAGTTGACGAAATTAATACGCAACGTCCGCGCACGACCTCCGGATCCCCTGAGTTGGCTGATTAATTCAGACCTCCGACCATCGACCGCAGGAAACACTGAGAGTTGATTTCCCTGCACTACGAGTTTCCTCGGGTCCCTCGGGAAAATTATGTTGACGAGTTGATTCAGCAGAGAGACGATGGCGAAAATTGAGAAAATATCGTAAAAAACGTTCATTGAGCTCATATTGTTTCATGTACATATCGCCGCTTGATTTCTAACATGTGCTATCCAACATTTTGGCGAAAATGAGTTCGATACATATTTTTATGCAAAATCTGACGCTCCGTGCGCTGAACTACTTAGTTTTTCCAAAAATCCGCTAGAAGTCGCTCGAAACCTAAAAAAACGCCAGATGTACTACCTGAAATCTGCGACCACCACTGCTATCTACCTAGAACCACCTGATGTTATTAGTCGTCAAACCAGTTTTCATTCACCAAAACCCAACCAATTTTGACTTATAGGTAGTGAAAAATGTGTAAAAACCTTCAAGGAAACCAACAAGCTCAAAAAATTCAAAATCGGTTCAGTAGAACCTCCTCGAAGTTGACTTTGATCTTGAAGTTGACTTTGATTTCGAAGTTGAGTTTGAACTCGAAGTTGACATTGATCTTGAAGTTGAATTTGACCTTGAAGTTGACTTTGAACTCGAAGTTGACTTTGATCTTGAAGTTGACTTTGATCTTGAAGTTGACTTTGATCTTGAAGTTGACTTTGATTTCGAAGTTGACTTTGACCTTGAAGTTGACTTCGATCTCGAAGTTGAATTTGACCTTGAAGTTGACTTCGATCTCGAAGTTGAATTTGACCTTGAAGTTGACTTCGATCTCGAAGTTGAATTTGACCTTGAAGTTGACTTTGATCTCGAAGTCGACTTTGGTCTCGAAGTCGACTATGAACTCGAAGTTGACATTGGTCTTGAAGTTGATTTTGAACTCGAAGTTGAGTTTGAACTCGAAGTTGACTTTGATCTCGAAGTTGACTTTGAACTCGAAGTTGACTTTGAACTCGAAGTTGACTTTGACCTTGAAGTTGACTTCGATCTCGAAGTTGAATTTGACCTTGAAGTTGACTTCGATCTCGAAGTTGAATTTGACCTTGAAGTTGACTTCGATCTCGAAGTTGAATTTGACCTTGAAGTTGACTTCGATCTCGAAGTTGAATTTGACCTTGAAGTTGACTTTGATCTCGAAGTCGACTTTGGTCTCGAAGTCGACTATGAACTCTAAGTTGACATTGGTCTTGAAGTTGATTTTGAACTCGAAGTTGAGTTTGAACTCGAAGTTGACTTTGATCTCGAAGTTGACTTTGAACTCGAAGTTGACTTTGAACTCGAAGTTGACTTTGATCTCGAAGTTGACTTTGCTCATCTTATGTTCGCATTTTTCAGTGTTGGAGTTAAGAACACAACTTTTTGAAAGTCAAAGGTTTTTAGTCGAATTCAGAGGTTTTTTGCGACGAATAATTTAACAATTTTTGTAGGAATTTGTAATAACCATCAATTTTTCGGCTCTTCGAAATATTTCAACCCCCCTGAATTTTTCTGCCCCTCTCTAATGCTCAACCCCCGCGGCTTTTATGCCGCAAGCGCACGAAAATTCGACTAAACTACAACGGGGAAAATTGATTTCTGTTCCAGTTTCGGATTTCGCCCAAGAGCTGTCCCAAATGTACGAGCACCACGCAGGCGAGCTCCAACTGCTCGTTGGGAATTACCGGAAGAAGAATGCCGAACTTCGAAAAGAAGGGTAATGAACTTTTTATTGGAAAAAGTAAGAGAAAATGTTGACAATATTTTCGTCATACTCGAGCGTTCTTTTAATTTTCCTGCCTGGCCTACGTGCGGTGTAGAATTTTCCACGGTACGAGCGCAGGATTTGAATTTCGAAAAAGTCTAGCGCTTCTGCTTGTGATGTACGAGCATCAAATATCACGACAGAAGCTCATTTGTTTTGCTGTTCAAGAGCCTCGAGAGTATTTTCAAGATGTAAACGGAGGCTGAAAGAGGATATTATTCCCGAGGACAGGCAAGTACCTGAAGTCTCCTCAAAGGGGATTTTTCTTCTGTCATCTTTTTCGCGTCGGTTTCTCTCATTTTGTCGCCTTTTCCAATTTGAGAGGAGCCGTGGGCGGGAATATTTCTTCATGTAGGTATTTCTATAGAATCTCGTGGCTTTCTCGGAAACGGTTTAGGTGCCACTTACATGTCCTGAATTGTATCGTTTATTGGAACGAAGTGAACATACCATGCTAGGTGTAGCGACATAGTATGAAATAGTACATTATTAACCAGAAATTGCGAAACAACATCACCACCATATTGGACGCTCTTTCTAGTCGTTTTTCGTTCTCTTGGTGGTTCCATCTGGTGGTTTCTTAAAAAAATTGCCAATTTTTTTTGTCATGTACCTTCCCAAAACCTACTCGATAGGTAGGTAATATTTATTCTGGAATTTTTAATTTTGGTACATTATTTCCAGAAATAATGTACCTATGTAATTGTTCAAGAAAATTTTTTTTACAACACCCCCTGAAAATTTGTTCTTTCACGTTTCAGAGGTTCTAGAACAAGAATCTGCAATAAAAATTTTTTGTCCGTCCGCCGTACGCCGTACGCCGTACGCCGTACGCCGTCAGCAGCAAAACGCATAGAAGGAGTGGTCCGATTTCAAAAAAAAAAAAACGAGCGTTTAGCAAATTTTCCTGTGACGTGCACCTCCTATAAGGGAATCCTCTGAATCAACTCTAGACTACTCAAAAACGATCAAATGTAAAAAAAGTCATGATCTCAAAAACAGTTTTTTTGGGTTTTCGACCCCTTAAAATTTTTTGATCGGATTCCCCTGACAATATGCCTCAAGTTGGAGCAAAACACAACTTTTAGGACCAACCGCACCAAAATCGGATCAGGGGTTCGATACGAAGTGGACGGACGAAATTTTGGCCAAAAATTTCGTCCAGCCACTTCGTATTGAAATATTGATCCGATTTTGACTAAATTAGTCTTGAAAGTTGTGGTTTGCTCCAACTTGAGGCATATTGTCCGGGCAATCCGATCGGAGAAGGTTAACGGGTCCAATTCGGCATAATTAGGGTATATTTTTGAAAAAACACAAAATCTCAATTTTGAAGGAGATGCCGTGGGTTTAGAATTTTTTGAGTATTTTTCCCGGGTTTCTCGCTTGATTTACCATAAGATAGGGTGGTTTTTCCGAAAAAATTCGAAAATTTGGTTTTTGAATCGGTTTGGCTTGAATTTCTTAATGCGATTTCTGCGTTTTCGCGTTTTTGGCAATTTGAGGGAGTCCTACTGAACCGATTTTGAATTTTTTGAGCTCGTTGGATTCCTTGAAGGTTTTTACACATTTTTCACTCCCTATAAGTCAAAATCGATTGGGGTTTAGTAATCAAAAACTGGTTTAAAGACTAATTTTTGACCTAAACAAAAAATATTTTTTTGACCCTTTAAAAAAAATGTTAAAATTCCAAAAAAAATATTTTTGAGTAGGTTTTGGGCAGGTACATGACACATAAAATTCGCAATTTTCTACAACTCTCCAGGACTAAGAAAAATGAAAAAAACCGATTTCAGCTGGAAAATCCAAGGTCCTAGCCTAGGAAAAATTTCAAAAAAATGATGGATTTGACTTCGGGGTTTTTTGGCGGGAATCTTTAGATATTGACTATGAAACATGAAATTTGGCATTTTTTCGAGATTTTGGTCAACAGGGTCAATTTTGGGGGCAGTGACACTGCTGAAATTGCGGTTTTGCAGTTTTCATGGGTTCACGGCACATGTTCCAATCGGTTCAAGGCGTGAGGAATACGAAATGGCGGCTGTAACATTCCCACCCTTGATCTTGGTAGGGTGGGGAAGTAGGGGACTTCCCCTACCCCTACCGGCTCTTTCGTCGTCTATTGGCTCAGATTTATTAGAAACTGAAAGTGTGAAGCTGGGATTGGACAGCTTATGTTAATTGGGCGGATCTTGATAACAGTTGTCACCTGTTAACGCGGTTAACAAAATGGCTGCCTTCTTGCCGCCAGGCCTCAGGAAATATTTCTTTGAAAGCAGCCGCCAGGTATTTTCTTTTTATACCTACCTATTTATTATCATTGTGAAAACGTACCTTTTCGGCATAATTGAATTCACGATTGACCATTACTCCACAAATGATATGATGATAAACCGACCTACTCCAACTATTTGAACTTTATTTTCTGAGGTACCCAGACAAATAATGTACCCATGTCACTAATCTACTTAGCAGCGTTTTTTTCTCAAGGGTCAAGAAAATATTTTTTTAGGCCAAAAATTAGTCTTAAAACCAGTTTTTGATCACTAAAACCCAACAATTTTGACTTATAGGGAGTGAAAAATGTGTAAAAACCTTCAAGGAATCCAACAAGCCCAGAAAATTCAAAATCGGTTCAGTAGAACCACCTCAAATCGGCAAAAACGCGAAAAAGGAGAATTCGCGTCAGGAAATTTCGAGCAAAACCGATTAAAAAACAAAATTTTCAAATATTTTCGGGAAAACCCCTAATTTTATGGTAAATCAAGCGAGAAACCCGGGAAAAATGCTCAAAAAATTCTAAACCCACGGCATCACCTTCAAAATTGAGTTTTTGTGTTTTTTCGAAAATGGACCATACTAATGCCGAATTGGAACCTTCTATGATCTGATTGCCCGGACAATATGCACCAAGTTAGAGCAAACCACAACTTTTAGGACTAGTTTCGTCAAAATCGGATCAGTGGTTCGATACGAAGTGGCTGGACGAAATTTTTGGCCAAAATTTCGTCCAGCCACTTCGTATCGAACCGCTGATCCGATTTTGGCGCGGTTGGTCCTAAAAGTTGTGGTTTGCTCCAACTTGAGGCATATTGTCAGGGGAATCCGATCAAAAAATGTTAAGGGGTCGAAACCCCGAAAAAAAACTGTTTTTGAAATCATAACGCTTGCGCTTCTTGTTGGCTCAGCCCAGACCAATTGGTGGTCGGCATGGTCAGCAGATCAAGTTAGCATTAGCAGAGACCGCATTCATCGAAGGCCTCGTCGTACCATGGAAGGTTTCAAAGACCCCCCAGAACCGCATCAGGCCTATTGAAGCATAAGATCGATTTGTTTTTGTAGAGCAATTCTTTCTGCAGCTCTGACCTGTTCTGGGACAGATCTGCCGGTCCAATAGTTTTCTGTGGGGAGCCCTACTTCGTTCTCTCCACGGAGCTCTCCATCAACATCCATTTCTGGATTGCGGTCGAAATATCCAGATCGAACAGTAACAACCATCAAGAACCCTCCAGCCCTCGACCATGGGAAAATTCCTTATTATAATTACAAATTCAACGATAAAGCCGGCATTTCCTTTCCAAGCTAAACTATTCCTTTCAGACCGCAGTAAAAAGATCTACGTTTGCCTCCTGCAGTTGACACTGGTTTCTCTTGGGTTTTGTATAATTTAAATGCTGAAAGGGCCGTTCGGCTCCGAGGCAGGAGGCATCGTAATTGAGCTTCCTATCAGATTTAATTAAAACCCGGTACCCGGCAGTTGTGCTCGAGAAATTGAACATCGCCCGATGCTGTTAGAAGCGAACATTAACGCTACGAATCCCAACATCAAAAGCCCAAAGTTGAATATCGCTTTAATTGAAGCGAATTTCATACTTTGCCACTGCTCCAGACGTGGTTAATTGACAATCGAGTTAGCGCTCCCAACTGACAGATTAGAGGCTGAGGAGCTGCTGGATAATCTTCGTAAGCATACAGCATCTCCAGATAACCTTGATGGGCTCTGTTCTTCAATTACGTCTTCGCTAAACATCATCTGGATTCTCTTCTTGGCCCTTGAGCCTAAATTGCCATCTGGGCGTTTTTACAGTTTTGACTCCTCACTTATCACGAGGCCATTCCTTATTGTGGCATCTTACTCGTCTAAAAGTCCATAATACTCCAGCATTACTCCGTAATCCTAGCCATGAACCTCTTCTTCTCTTGATCCTCAACTTCATTTCAGTCTTCTTTCTGAGCCTCGACCTGACTTCATCTTGATGCTCATACCAAATCTCACCCTCTCGCATGATCCTGATTCTCAACCAGAGCCATTCAAGTTTTTTTTTGGGATGCGATTGATGGGCTGTTGAGGTGGACTCTCCTTGAAGAGATTCTGCTTAGGGGATCCGTAACCCAACCTCTTGATGCTCAGCCACAGTTTTTTCACCAGACTGTCCAGACCCAGGCTTTCGAGGGGTCAAGGCGTCTGCCTGGAGAGGCGGAGGTGCCAGGTTCGAATCCTGCCGGAGAGTGGTATTTTGACCATTTACCAATTGATCTCATTTATGCCCAACACCATTAGGGGGCTATCCGAGTGCATTATGGGTTTTGGGACAAGCGTCACCTCAGTTTGCGCAATCTGGATGATCTTCCATCTTTAGCTAACTATTTTTTGAAGATCCGGGTAATTCACTAACTGTCTCTAACTGAGTGTTTCTTCGACAGGACCCGAGGGAGCACGGCGATGCTGCAGCTGTACGAGGGCCTTCTCCAAGAAGTTGAAGCCGATTCACAGGCTCATGGTGAAATCGCTTCAGTTCTGGGCCGGCAAGTGTCTCGGCACACTCTCGAACGAACATTTCACCGAAAAGTATGTCATACTAATAATCTGTTGTCATGCAGATTGAATTTTTAACCGACTTAAAAAAAGGAGGATACTCGAGTTGCTTTGCCATGGGATTTTTTTGTCGCTTTTTCTTGGTATTTATGTTTTGCTCTCACGCGGCCAGTTTTTCGAAGGAACAGTCGAATATGCAAACAACTGAATAATGATGACCATTTTTGAACGATCCCATGCCTGAGAGAAATTCTTTAAATTAAATACTGTTTGGCTCGAGTTTCCAAGATTCTCCAAGCTTCATTCTTTTTGCTCTGCGCATATTCGAGTTTTTTAACGAGTCTATTATGCCGTAGTCCATAAAGAACCGCTGACGAAGCGAGTCGGTTTCTTTGCAAAACTATCGAAGCGAAAATGACGATAGGGAATGATCGAAAGGCCGGTGAACTTGAGCAATTTTTTGTTTCGGGTTTCCCTGTAAAAGTTAATTGCCTGACCGAGCGTAAAGTCGAGATATTTCCTTCGGGAGGACCAGTGACAATCTCGCGTCCTTCGGCAGCCCTTGCTAACCGAAATCGTTATTTTTAGGTACTGTTTTTACGGCCTAGCTGCCCCTGATCCATTGTCCTTGGCAAAAAAGACCTCACATTCAGGCAGATATGGAGTAATGGTCGGGAAGAGCTTCGTTAAATCCAAGATTAAATTATTTCACGTTCGACTGTAACTTTGGTGTCATTTTGTCGGAGCTTCTCATTCGAGGATTTTCAATGATTGAATATAAAGCACATATTTCATTTCTTAGTCACCATGGTGGCAATTTGGGAGTTTGTCTAAATGGATAATATGTCTATTGATATTTGTTCCAGCTCGAGGCTCGGAAGCTCCTGGCGCATAGGGAAAACCTGGATAACGTCATTGCCAAGTCCGAAGACAACTTGAGCAAGGTAAATTCGGATAATTATTTATTGATGACGTTTGAAATTGATGAAACCTACTTATTTGAGAAATGGTAGCAGAGCATGGCTGCATTGAAGTACTCCAAGCTATGAATTTTACTGTTCTAATAGATAGGTAGCTAATTCGTTTATGAATGCACCTGAAAGACAGGCTGCGGTTTGCAATAGTTATCGGCTAGATATTTATCTGTTCTAGCAATGTAAGGCTTTCTTCAGGTGCAATTTTGAAAGACTACGGGTCGGTTGAGGTCCAAATGATAAGGGATTAGTTGGTTGTCATATGACGATATTGAAAATGGCGTGGTAGCAGAACGTGGTTTCATACCGAAATATACAGAAATCTTTTTTGCATCGCATTAGGCACGTAATGTTGATCGGCGAGCCAAAAAATGATTCTTCTCCCATTTCGGCCTTGCGGGGCTCAAATAATGTAATGCGGGCAAGAACATTTCGGACATGGATCCTTCATTAGGGGAGCCGCCCATAACGGATTCCAATGCCGATTCGAATTTTTGAAAATCCTATTAAAAAGAAGTCAGGTCACATCAGAACGAGCCCCAATCTTTTCCGCCTTCCGGCCGAAGGACAATACGGTGTTTTTTCCGACAGACAGTTCACTTGTTCCAGGTTCTCTCGTGTTTCTGGCTGCCGCCCAAGAAAAGTTCGAAATATTTCTCTTTGATTCGATCGCTACACTTTATTTGTCGTACAAATGCCATTATGCCATGTAATTTCAATTTTCCAATTTCGTTTGCCACATGGTATTCTGGGTTTTAATTTGTAGAAATATTTAACTAATAATAATATACGATCTCGCCTGGATTGGAATTTGGTTTTTAAAAAATTTTCTACCAGTCATTTCCAGAAAGTTATACTCCATGATATTTTTGCTCTGTCCGCTAGGAAACCCTGTTTTTGGCAGTTTTGTGTTTTCGACCTTTGCTCACTAAAATAGCTGTACCTCCCTTAATTTTTGAGTAAACTCAAAACTGAGGACACCGTTAGAAAGCTCGACAATTTCCCCATAGGACGATTGCCAAATTTGACTTTTTTTCTGCAGAGCAATAAGGAAAATATGAGGGCGAAGATCCGATAACTCCCTGCTCATGAAAAAACTCGTTTGAAAACACAGCTTTTCAACTGTACGGCCATATTCCTGTTTATTATACTCAAAAATCGAGAAAACCACGATTGAATGGCGAAAAAACAAAATTAAAAAATGCAAATAAACATCTTAAACAACAAGAAAAAAACTAAAATTAAAAAATACAAATAAACAACTTAAAAACAGAAAAATATAGCAAAAAAAGCAAATGATAGCAGTAATTTCGGTCCATCTTCGCTGATTATGGATCATTTGTATTCAGTGTAGACCCCTCAAATCAGGGGCCCGAGTCTGAGCATTTTGTCGACGTGACAGCCGTCCACGCAGAAAAGTGTTAGCTCATCAATCATACGGCTTATCGCGATGTCGTCGCCCAACAAACTGCAACTTGAAAAGGGGCTGCGAAATGACGTGAAATCGATGAGGCATCGGCGGCCGACGACAAACGACGGGCGAAAAAAGAGGCCGAGATGAAGGAAAAGAGAGGAAAACACGGGCGCTTTTTATGCCCGAGGCCCTGATAAGCAATTTCTTCTGTCGCGGTCGCGAAAACTCTACGGATTCCTCGTCCCTTACCGAAAAATGAATGCACGCCGAGATTGTAACGATTTAGGTACATTATTTCCAGAATTAATGTACCTATGTAATTGGTCAAGCAAAATCTTTTTACACCACCCCCTGAAAATTTTTTCTTTCAGATTTCAGAGGTTGTAGAACATAAATCTACAAAAAAAACTTTTGTCCGTCCGCCGTACGCCGTCAGCAGCAAAACGCATAGAAGGAGTGGTCCAATTCCAAAAAAAAAAAACCAAAATTTAGCAAATTTTCCTGTGACTTGCAATTCTTATAAGCGAATCCTCTGAATCAACTCTAGAGTACTCAAAAACGTTCAAATGTAAAAAAAAGTCATGATTTCAAAAACAGTTTTTTTGGGTTTTCGACCCCTTAACATTTTTTGATCGGATTCCCCTGACAATATGCACCAAGTTGGACCAAACCACAACTTTTAGGACCAACCGCGCCAAAATTGGATCAATGGTTCAATACGGAGTGGCTGGACGAAATTTCGGCCGAAAATTTCGTCCAGCCACTTCGTATTGAACCACTGATCCGATTTTGGCGCGGTTGGTCCTAAAAGTTGTGGTTTGGTCCAACTTGGTGCATAGTGGTCGGGCAATCCATTCGGAAAAGGTTAAGGGCATAGTTAGGGTATATTTTTGGAAAAACGCAAAAACTCAATTTTGAAGGTGATGCCGCGGGTTTAGAATTTTTCGAGTATTTTTCCCGGGTTTCTCGCTTGATTCACCGTAGGTTAGGGGTTTTTTCCGAAAATTTTGTTTTTTAATCGGTTTGGCTCGAAATTTCTTGACGCGATTTCTCCTTTTTCGCGTTTTTGCCAATTTGAGGAGGTTCTACTGAACCGATTTTGAATTTTTTGAGCTTATTAGATTCCTTGAAGGTTTTTACACATTTCACTACCTATAAGTCAAAATTAGTTGGGTTTTGGTGATCGAAAACTGGTTTGACGACTAATAACATCAGGTAGATAGCAGCGGTGGTCGCAGATTTCAGATAGCACATGTGGCGTTTTTTTAGGTTTTGAGCGACTTCTAGCGGATTTTTGGAAAAACTACGCAGTTCAGCGCACGGAGCGCGAGATTTTGCATAAAAATATGCACCGAACTCATTTTCGCCAAAATGTTGGATAGCGCATGTTAGAAATTAAGCGACGATTTTCTTCTCTCTGGGTTAATTTAATCTCTGGTTTTCCTTCCGGAAAAACAACTCAACAAGCGAGTCTGGATGCCTCCGCTTCTCTTCCCTGTCTTCTGTTGAACGTAATTTCCCCAAGTTTCACAATAATTCACCCCATTCCGAAATGCGGTGTCTCGTCGGAACGTTTTCATCTTGATTAGTCAACGTCAATCCCAAGTCTTGATAACACTTAACTGATGACTCGAAGATCCATTTGCTGAGATAGAAGACTTTTGAAAGTTGCTGATAGTTGGCAACGTCGTTCTTGACAGCCTACGCTGTATTTGCACAGTCTTGGACATCTGCAGGCTTGGCTTTCATCAATATCATCAACTGGGTGTTGGTGGCTGAGAATAACGATGTTTCCACAAATCAACAGATTGGCCGACGGAATTTCCGCCGTTTTTCTCCAATTTCGAGCATCGAAGAATTAGTTCGTTTACATTTTTTCATGTTTTTGTTTTTATTGGAGCTTGAGGGCGTTCGATTTCTTCGACAAGAGTCTGAAATTTGCTCCTGAGGAGGTGATCTAAATCCGTGAAAAGAGACTCCGTTGTCACGGAGGATCGTCGAAAATTCCGTTACATCTTTTACGATATTTTCATCAAAGCGGGAATAGTGACCTATTTTTTTGGAAGAAAAAAGTCATCATCGTATATGAAAGCGTTGGAGAAGCTCTAAAAGAAAGGAGCAATAAACCGGTTTTCCACCGATAAAAAGTGCGGGCCCTTTGACTCGTCGGCCGCCCTCTGACAATCGCAATACGCACTGACGCCTGACTGTCCCAGATTCGTTTTCGTCCTTTGGACAAAAACTGAATCCTCCGGACTTTTCGACGCGAGCGGTTTTTCATTCGCTGGCTTACAAGCCTTGTAAAACACAATATTCCGAGTTTTCTGTAATTTACTCGTAGAACGATGATTGTTTCTAATTTGAAAAATTGAGGAGTCCATATCTGATTTATATTTAGCATGTATTTCAGGGCTGAATAATAAATAAACATTTATCTGACTGGTGCTATCCAAGCATCGGTCAAGCATGGTCAAGCTGAACGGTAATGAGCTTGATTTCCGATAAGTTACCTGCGCGCGTTGGCTGTACTGAATATATTTTTCAGAATACAGTTATACGTTACCTAAACTTTCTAGCGCAGTTGACACACCACCCATCAACGTCGCGTGACAGTTGAGCCTGCAGGAAAGCCATTTCTTATCTTTGAATGAAAACCGCCGAAGCAGATGGTCCCCGAAACACTGAAGAAACTTGTCCGGAAAGAAAATAAGCTGAACGATAAGAAAGGTAGAAGATACGGAAATTCGAAGAAAGGGAAAGAGGCGATATAGGCCGACTTCACGACATGCCGTGTGCCTACTTGGCAATGTTGTAGACATCGGCGACATTGTCTACTGTTTGTCACGCGAGACGGCCAGCGACCGCAATGAGAGGCTATTGAGAGGATAAATGTTTCCCTGGTTCGTTCTTTATTTCATGAGTAATGGACATTCGTATTTCGCTAATAAAAAATCCATAAAAATCCGCGATTTCCCCTCGTTTTATTGACTGTAAAACGGAGAGAGGATATTTTTCGTACCTTTGTAATAAAATAGAGTCAGCAGTAAATCTAGAGATGTTCCAGGATTGAACACGAATCCTCATAGACGTTCTGAATGCCCATTTTGATACGTAGGTACGGTGCCTTGGCAGAGGAGACCAAAAATTAATGCATTGTTCTCACCAGAATTGGGTCAGGTCTCCGGAATGAAGCCTGATGATGAAGATGACAAGGTGAAGGTAGTACTTGAGAAGCTGAAGGTAGAGAGAGACCTCGAATGATTGATACCTACCTACCTGTTGTGGGGGTTAGGGTGAACCCACATAAAATATTAAACGTAGTTTGGAATGTTATAATTGTCGAAATTGTCGGTTGGTTGAGTGTAATTGGAAAATTACGCGGACGAAGCGATTGCTCAAGACGCAAGAATACATGCACGATACAAAAGTTTATTAAAAGTACGCGCAAGAGAAGCGACCGTTCAGCACACGAGGTCCGACATTCTAATCTAATCAGCGTTGCCGACCAGGCGGCCGCGGATTACCGTACTGCTGGAGACAAATTACCGTATTTTACCGTACATGTCGGTAGTTGAAGTAAAATTTAATTCTTGCATTTAACGCTAGATGTTCGAAAAATTTATTCGAGAATAAATAAAAGTCTCTCCTGCTGCTTGAAACTGTTGAAAAGAAATGGAAGTTTTGATTAACGTAGTACTAATCCAAAGGCGCGCTAATTTGGATGTCAAAGGAGTAGGAAAGAAATAGCTAATAATCACTTTGTTAAAAAAATAAATTCATAGTCTAGCAGACTAGAACAAGGAAAATTTTGAGGGGGTGTTGTGAAAAAAATTTCCCGACCAATTACATAGGTACATTATTAAATAATGTACCAAATTTTCTGGAAATAATGTACCAAAAGGCATGCCAACCAACATTGAAAGCCTAGAGGAAATGAGTATTTTCTATGGTTCATTTTCATATCTTGCAAATTTTCGACAGGAATTTGAAATTACCGTACGGTAACCGTACACCGTACAAGAGGCTAAAATACCGTACAAAACGGTAATTACCGTACAGGTCGGCAGCACTGAATCTAATTAATTGAACTCGCGTTCGCACTTAAAGTTACTTAGATATTTGTCCGACGGAAGGTAGCGCACGGCTATCACTTTTCGTTGTTGTGTGACGCCACCGGCGCCGCGGCTGCCACACTGTTTATATGAATAACAAAATATTAATTGAACCACCCTTAGACATCTATCGGACAAAATAGTTCAAAAACAGTCTCTTCAATATCAAATTATTCATGTTCCAGTTGCGGCAGGATTACAAAGCTGCCTACCTGAGCCACATACAGACGCCGAACAGTACGGCATCGCTAGCCGCCTACCTCGACGCGCACAATACTTACGTGACGCAGTTGCACGCAACTAACGCAATGGTGGACACGTTCTGTCGAGAGACGCTACCCGAACTCCTGTCCGTAAGTATGAAACGTGAAAATCTCAATTTCTTTTGTTGCTGCCGTCAGTCAGCTGGTTAAGTCTCAATAGATGGCGATAGTCCTGCGGTGGAAAAATGTCTGCCATGGCAGCCGAGCTGGGACAAATGCTTTTCCTCCATCAACATTGTTGAAGTAGCTCGGCAGAGTTTCAAAATTCGTCATGAAGCTGAAACTCTTAGTGACAAAATATAGGTGCCTCGCATACCATTGGCTATTGTTGTTTTTCTTCCATACCAACTTGGAAATTCATAATATTATTCTTCCACGCTGATCGACGTATGCAGCGCTGGAAATTCCCGATCGCTTCACTCCAAATTAGCCACGGAAACGCTTTCTGTTTGCTTCCCGGCCAAGTTGGGCACGACATAAGTTCAGGTCGACTCACTATGAATTATACGCCGTCCGGGCGTTTGTTAAAGTTCATGAAGTTCCGTGAAGTTGGAAGGGAGTCGTGTTTTCGTGAAGTTACCGCTGTCGTAATGAGATTCGTCGAGTGGCGCTCTGGTCCTCCACTCTAATGACGTTCTTGTAGCTTACGTTGTCCTATTAATAGAAACTTGGTTTGACAGTAAATACGACACAACTTACGAAATAAACCGGTACTAAGCGCTCACGTCGCGCTCGGTAACATCGCGGTAAGAAGACGCAGGTTTTATTCGTTCCTCCCAATTGGATGAGTAGAGGGTTTCCAAGGGTACGGCGACAGTTTCTGCGACTATCGGGAAAAAGGTGTGGTAAACAATCCCGTTTTTGAGGGAAAAAGGGGGAGAATGAGGGAATTTTCGGATAGGTTGACGAGAAATCGGTAAGTAGGACCCTGGGCTTCCCTAAAACTGTGGAATGGAAAGCTGTGATGTGTACGTATGGGTGATTCTCAAAAAAAAAAAGAAAAGAAAACCTGAAAAAGTGAACCTTTTCCAAAAAATTTCAAAAAATTCACGGAGCTTTGTGGTTTCATAAAAAAGAGTTATCAACTCAAGACGCAACTCAATTTCAATCTTAGGCCTTCAAACTGTCAAAGATATCAAAAACTTTACTATTCAAAATTTAAAATTTCGCCCAAAATAAAAATACGCCTCATTATCGAATATAAATAATATCCACATATTTTGCAATGTAAAACAAAGATTTTAAGGCCAAGAACGCTCAAATCAGTTCATTTTTGTGGCCGGAATAAAATAAAATAGAAAAAAAATAGAAAACACCAAAAATTCAAATATATCGAAAGTACTGTGAGTTATTTGAATTCCGATTAAACAGGGTGTTAGTTCTTACCGAGACAAATATTTCAGTTCAAGAAATTTGAAAAAAGGTTGAATATTGAGGGAGCCATGGCCATTTTTGTAAATGAAAATGAAAATTTAGCGGTAATGAGACTGGTTTATGTGAGGTAATGAGAATTCGAAGTCTGAGAGCTTGCCCCCCCGTGCACCCCGTTCAGGATGATCTCCGGGTACGCCACGTTTGCGTTTTTTTTAGAATCAACCGTATCATTCCTGGGTTTTATCTTTCAAATCTTCCATGATCGTTGTTTCACTCGCTCCTCTCCATATTGAAAAGAAACGTATTCTCTCATTGCATAAATGAGGTTGAAAAATGCTTTAATCGCACCATTAGTAGCCCCATCTGCTGGCCATTAGCTGCGAGGATGAACCGTACTGTATAACAAGCTATGCCCATTAAACGTATCTGGTTCCGACCGACCCATTCCCCAGAATCGCGCATTAATTGCCGGCGTCGAATGAACGCCGAAGTAAGTGGACCAATTTGAGTATTCCCGGACCGAATTTTCCACTCTGATGGATTCGGATGAATTCCTATTTTAGGATTTCCTACGAGGATACTGAAAATTATTGTATTCAGTGTTCAGCAGGTGCGAGTAAAGTAATTTTGAACGTGAAATCAAAAAATTAAGATCGTCACTAATTTAGACGAATATTTGCCCTAAGGAATAGAAATGCCTGTCTTTTTATGATTTTATTATCATTTAAAAAAAATTTTTTTACAAATAATATTAAAACAGTTTGGAAACATTTTTCCCCTTGATTTCACCCTTCCCCAGCATAACTTTCCCATTTAATCGTATATTTCGACGTATAATAAAATTTCTTCCATTTCAGGAATTGGAAGACGTCTATACCGATCTGTGTTCGACGCTTTCCGAGGCCATAGCTCAGGGGGCGGAAATTATCTCGAACCGAGTAAGTCCGTCTTTCAAAATGTATCCCATAAACTGCTCCGTATCCCGTACAGGTGAACGGGAATTATTTCGAAATAAATGAATCGCCCGCATTCCCAACACCCGGTGGGATTCGAAATGCGGACCCTTGTCAAACAGCAACTGTTAGCTGAACCGGCTAATGGGATTTCCGCTGAGTCCGTTTGAAAGGGCAGGGTAATTAATAATTATCATAACAATCTGTGCCTGCCATTGATTAACAAACCCGGCCTGATAATCCCTTAGGTGGGCCAGGCCGTTTCTGAATTTGTCCCGACTGCCGAATCGAACACCAATAATTCGACTGAGTTCATAATGTAATACACTCGGAAATATCTCTTTTGAAATGGACACTAGGCTGAATCAAATCGAACGGGCTGGCCATGATCCGTAATCCAAATAACGCAGAAAAGGATATTAACAACAATATAAGGAGCCACTTCGGATTCCTGACCGCTAGGAATAATTCAACCATTGAAATGAGCAATAGTAGGTATTACAAGATGAAATATTAAAACTTCAATCACACGATGTACTCCAAAAATGACATGGATTTATAATTAATTACGTACCATGAGTACCTAACCATAAGATCACGGACAGGGATTCGAAAGATACAAACTTGTATCTACAATTGTACAATTTGTTGTACAATTAGTACTTGTACTAATGCAAGGGAGCAGTGATTGTGGTCTAAAACGAGGAGACTAATACTTCCACCCTAAAACTCAAATCTCAAACTCATCTCTTAGACTCAACCCACAATCTCTACCCACAAAAAAAATATAAAAAAAACTCTCAAACTCAACTCACAAAATCAAACCAACAACCTCAACTCACAAACTGAACTCACAAACTCAAGCCACAAACTAAGCTCTGAAACTTATCTCTTAGATCCAACACACAATCTCAACTTAAAAGCTCAACCCACAAAATCAACTCTCAAACTCAAGTCACACAATCAACCCACAAACCCGACTTTCAAACCCAAACTCAACTCACGAACCCAACCGACAACAACCACTCACAAATTAAACCTTCAAACTCAGCTCTCAAACCCAACTCTCAAACTCATATCATAAACTCAACTCTCGAACCGAAATCACAAACTCGTAATCAATCGCGAAGTCAAACTCGCAATGAAACAGAAACTCAAACTCACAATCGAAATCGAAGTCAAACTCACAATGAAACATCTACTCAAACTCACAATCGAAATAGAAGTCAAACTCACAATGAAACATTTACTCAAACTCACAATCGAAATCGAAGTCAAACTCACAATGAAACAGAAACTCAAACTCACAATCGAAATCGAAGTCAAACTCACAATGAAAAAGAAACTCAAACTCACAATCGAAATCGAAGTCAAACTCACAATGAAACAGAAACTCAAACTCACAATCGAAATCGAAGTCAAACTCACAATCGAAATCGAAGTCAAACTCACAATGAAACAGAAACTCAAACTCACAATCGAAATCGAAGTCAAACTCACAATGAAACAGAAACTCAAACTCACAATCGAAATCGAAGTCAAACTCACAATAAAACAGTAACTGAAACTCACAATCGAAATCGAAGTCAAACTCACAATGAAACATTTACTCAAACTCACAATCGAAATCGAAGTCAAACTCACAATGAAACATTTACTCAAACTCACAATCGAAATCGAAGTCAAACTCACAATGAAACAGAAACTCAAACTCACAATCGAAATCGAAGTCAAACTCACAATGAAACATTTACTCAAACTCACAATCGAAATCGAAGTCAAACTCGCAATGAAACCGAAACTCAAAAGACACACAAAGAAAGACGAAGAAGAAGATTTGAAATCACAATGTGTGTTGAAATCACAAAGTCGTTTGAGTCAAATGAGTTTGAGTTTCTGTTTCATTGTGTTTGACTTCGACGTCCATTATGAGTTTGAGTTTCTGTTTCATTGTGCGTTTGACTTCGCGATTGATTATGAGATTGAGTTTCTGTTTCAATGTGAATTTGACTTCGATTTCGATTGTGAGTTTGAATTACTTTTTTATTGTGAGTTTGACTTTGATTATGAGATTGAGTTTCTGTTTCATTGTGAGTTTGACTTCGAGTTCGATTATGAGTTTGAGTTTTTGTTTAATTGTGAGTTTGACTTCGGGTTGAGTTTGAGAGTTGAGTTTGAGGGCTGTGTCCGTGAGCTGAGTTTATGAAAACGAGTTTGTGGATTGAGTTCGTAAGTTGAGTTTGAGAGTTGAGTTTGTGGGTCGAGTTCGAGTTTGAGAATTGGGTGAGTGGTTTGAGTTTTTCAGTTTTGTTTATGGGTTGTTTGTGAGTTGAGTTCGTGGGTTGAGTTTCTCAGTTGAGTTCATGGGTTGAGTTTGTGAGATGAGTTTGGGAGTTAAGCTTGAGAGTTGAGTTTATGGGTTCAGTTGGTGAGTTGAGTTTCTGGGTTCACTATGTAAGTTGGGTTCGAGTGTTGAGTTTGAGTTTGTGATATGAATTTGAGCTCTGTTTTTTTGGGTTTGGTTAAGAGTTGAGTTTAAGTGTCGAGTTTGTGAGTTGAGTTTGGGGGTTTTTGATCAATTTACAAAAATGAAGATATCTCCCATAGTTTTCAATGTCATAAAAAAATCCGCAAAATAAAAAATGTTTGTCTGGCCAAGATCTACAACCTCGTTTAGCCAGAAATTTGGTAGCACTTAACACTTCCAAGATAAACGCTCTTTAAATATTTGTCGTTTTTCTATTATATCGTTTTTTGGCCCCAAAAATAGATAAAAGGATAATGATTGTTGGAGCGATCGATAGGTCCTGATGAGTAGATTCTTTCAGTACCGAAATCTCAAAATTGATATTTTGGGACATATTTTGTGCTTTAAGGTATCGATATCTTGTGTATCCACATACATGTGGAAGATTCCTTCGGGTTATATCTTGTGTGTGTGTGGAAGATTCCTCCTCAAAGACCTGTCAAACTTCAAGAGAGGTTTGAGCTCGAAGCCTCAAACTTCCAAACGGTCCCTTTTGTGAATCAATCGCAAAACTGAAAATCGGCCCCAGTTTGAGTCTGTTGGGAGGCACTACATCGAACTTTTGTTCCGCCCTCTGACACACGATCAAACTTGCACGTAACAACTTGGCCAACTTGTGAACCGTTTCGTACAATGGTCGGGTATTGTAGTGTTTGAATAGTTCAGCAACGTTTTCGACCGACGGGAGAGGAAAACAGTACAACGATGTCGCTTTTATCCGGTGCTGTTTACCTGCATTTGTCAGCGATTCTATAATTTAGTAGTGCGCTATTGAAGCAGTTTCCTTCCGAAGGTTTTTTTCATTTTTGCAGGCTGAGATATCTGAAGGTGTATGACAAGAATGAGCTGAGGTGACTCAGAGTTAAATATTGAGCTATAGTTAATTCCCAAGTAACAGTCAATTTTCAAATTGGAAAAAATTAAAATTTCACCAACTTGAAAAATCTTGAAAAAATTCCTGCATGCTCCCAGGACCTCCCGAAGATTGAAAAAATCAATAAAAAGATCGGAATCACAATCTTCGAGTTTTTAATTGAATTTGAAAATTTAGAATCCATTGAGGGTTACACCATTGGCGTGTACAGAATTATTGGCATTGCTACCAAGAAATAAGCAGTAAAAGAGGGATTAAAATTACTCAAAATGAATCTCTTTGTAACCCTCCATGGAAAGCTGGTAGCGTTCCATGGTCGGTTTATCGTCAACTGTAACTCTCCGTGGTCAATTGTAACCCTCCATGGGTATAAACTAAAATGTGGAATTCACAGGTTTTGCAGCATGGAGGGTTACATTTCAACTTTGCTCCTTAATTATAAATCAGGATTGAAAGATTACTAAATGAAATTGTTATGGGACGTTAGGTTGACAGAGAACTTTGATATTCTATAGGGGGGAAGGAGGAGAGTTGATTGAAAAAATTATGAGATACGCACATGGATGTTACACTCAAACCGACGGTCACATGAACCACACCTTCTTCATCCAATGCCACGAATCAACTGGCTTGAAGTGGAAAGGGGATAGGGTAGTGGGTCGACCAGGGTTGCCACTTCGTTTCTCCCCTCCTCCCATCAAAATATACCTACTTTGGAAATGTGTACCGTTCTTTCTAAAAAGTCCACGGATGTTACACAGAAACGAAAAACTGACTTTGTGAGATCACTGACAGCACACTGCGCGGGTTTTTGAGCTGAAATCTTCATCACACACTCCATCACAATCTCTTACCACAAATCAGTCGCCTTTTTGTTCTAGCATGTCATAGGATATTTCCAGGAATTTTTGAGTTAGAAAATCGTGGGCTGGGACAGCCATGGAGCGTTACAAAATTAGTATGTTTGCGTTGGGTTTCACCTCTGAACCAACAGGAAGCGTTCTTATTTATTCCATGGTTACCTAACAGAACACACCTATTATTTACTGGAAAAAAATTCAGACATGTCTAAGTAGAGTGTTATTGCCCATTGACAAGAAATTGACAGTTATTTGGGAATCAACCATATTGAGAAATCTGAGATATCTTGAGGATATATCACTATCGACGGGGACAGGTCGCTAGGAAATATCGATACTTACGCCTGTACAAATTTAACGATTTTTCTATTGGTTTGGGTAGTGACCTGCACGTTGGAGATTCTGGCGAAGTCGAACGCTATACTTGAAGCATTCAAGTTGAAGGGAAACGAGAACGGTAGTGAGAGGGACTTCGTAAATTAGAAATTTCCCCTTCCAGCCCAATTTTTGTATACTCTAATATTCTTGTCAGAGAGCCTTTTCACTTAATCATATTGCAACCCCAAGACTTATCAGTTTCACGTTACTGACGGAAAACTTCTACCGGATTTGGGACAGGGAAAACTCAGGTGGTCTTATTCTCTGCCCTATTTTCGACTTTCCTTCACGGAAAAGCTCGAAGTTTCCCCTTCGGTTTGGAAAGCCCTTTATTGGGTTTGACGTCTCCTCCGGCCGTATCCACTTACACTATTTTCGAAGTAGGGAAACTTCTCCGTGATGGGTAAGCGTGTGATTTAATCAGTTCGTTACAGAAACCGATCGAAACGAGTTTTCTTTTTTCAAATTATAGAAGGAAACGCTGCACCTCATTTTACTTGGAGTTTAGGTATTAAATATCTAGGTATTGAATACATTTTATTATGCAAGAAACTCCACAATGGGTGAAGTTTTTGTAAAATAGATGGATCCCGCGAAAGAATGGAAAACAAAACCAGTGGTGCGTAGATAACACACAATACTTCCATATTTCGAAAAGTAAAATTGAGAGACAATTTGATCATATTTTGACTGTTTTTAAGGGTGTTTAGGTCAAAAATGTCAAAAAATTCGCTATGCAAATTTTAAAATTCGCCAAAAAAAAATTCGTTACATTTTTGGAATATAAAAAAATACCCACATATTCTGCAAGGTAAAACGAAGATTTTAAGACCAAGAACGCTCAAATCGGTCCATTTTTGTGGCCGGAAAAAAATAAAATAGAAAACACTAAAAATGCAAATATATCGGAAGTACTGTGCGTTATCCAAATTCCGATTAAACAGGGTGTTAGGGCTTTCCGAGACAAACATTTCAGTTCAAGAAATTTGAAAAAAGGTTGAGAAATGAGGGAGTTATGGCCATTTTTGTAAATGACCACAGACGGACAGACGGACAGACGGACAGACGGACAGACGGACACACGGACACAGAGACACTTGTTCGGGAAGTGATTCTGAGTAAATGTGTATAAGAAAAAGTTTTTTCTGAAGCTCCGTTCCGATTCTCGATTTTAGGACGATCACAATACTTCCATTTACTCTGTAAATATGGAAGTAAAAATGGATACCGGTCCATTTTACTTGGGCCATGCTTCGGAAATTTAATACAACGTCGCTTCTGGCGTCTATGAGTTTGGCAGTTCAGAAATCTTTCGAATTTTTCATTCGGTAACCGCTGACTTTGGGAATTTAATTTCTTCGAACCAGTTTAGTCCATCGCACTCGAACCACTGATCCGATTTTGATGAAACTAGTCCTAAAAGTTGTGGTTTGCTCCAACTTTGTGCATTACATCCGGGCAATCCGATGGGAAAAGGTTATGGGGTCCAATTTGGCATAGTTAGGGTATATTTTTGAAAAAACGCAAAAACTCAATTTTGAAGGTGATGCAATAGGTTTAGAATTTTTTGAGTATTTTTCCCGGGTTCCTCGCTTTATTTATCATAGGACAAGAGGTTTTTTCCGAAAATTTTGTTTTTTAATCGGTTTCGCTCGAAATTTCCTAACTCGATTTCTCCTTTTTCGCGTTTTTGCCGATTTGAGGATGTTATACTGAACCGATTTTGAATTTTTTGGGCTTGTTGGATTCCTTGAAGGTTTTTACACATTTTTCACTATCCAGAAGTCAAAATTAGTTGGGTTTTGGTGATTGAAAACTGGTTTGACGACTAATAACATCAGATTTCAGATAGCACATGTGGCGTTTTTTTATGTTTTAAGCGACTTCTAGCTAATTTTTGGAAAACTAAGCAGTTCAGCGCACGGAGCGCGAGATTTTGCATGAAAATATGTATCGAACTCATTTTCGCCAAAATGTTGGATCGCACATGTTAGAAATTAAGCGACGAATCCCTAAATCACAAAGAGTAGTCCAAACGTCACAAGGATTTCGAGCCAAAATGTACCTATAATAGGAAAATGACAATAAAAACGTATGTGGTATATGAAAATGTTGCCTGGACGGTGCAGAATTTTTGAAAACGTCTCTTTTGTCTCAGGCGGGAGCCCAATCTCGGAGGTATTGTTCCATTTACAACGAGTCCAAGGTATGTAATCGCTCTTCCATAGTACAATTATACGTTTCATAAATTTGGACATTAATGTTCTACGAATAATTTTTTTTTCAAATTTTCTAAACATTGTTGTACGAAATTTAATGAATTTTTCGTGATTACAGGCCGTTGACCCATCAGGTGATGCATCTGTGCTCGTGAGGAACACTCCCATTCCAACTCAGCCTCATCCATCGCACCGATTGAGGCTATTCACCCCACCTCACACGGACGAAGCCCAGGTAGGTGAATTTAGTGAATTTAAACACATTTTTCATGTGTTTCAGTAACCAATTCGACGTTATTTTATTTGCTAAAATAAAAAAAAAACATTGGATTCAATACAATATTCGAAGTTTAAACAATAGAGTGGAAAGTTCATATTTTTGATGAACCTGATAAGTAGGTACAGGTAGGTAGGTCTACATTATTTTCGGAAAAATCCGAAGGAGTTCAAAAAAAATTAATATTAATAATTAATATTCGATTATATTCGATAATAATATACGATTAATTATTAATCGTATTGAATTTGAGGAATAGATAAATATTACAAACATTATTCGAGTTTTTCACATTTCTCTACAATTAAAACCTCTTATTTTCATGCCCTCACTTGAAAGGGTAAATCTGTTTTATCGCCTTTGATTTCATCCGTTGCTTTTAAAATTGTTTTCTGGCTCGACCTCAATTTATAACGCTCATTTTTCGGAATTATCCCCGGAAAAAAATTGTTCCGGCGGTACCGCGAAGTTATTCGCATTCCTTTTCCTGTCTTCTCGCTTATTATGCCCATGTTTGCGTATGTGGGAACATTACGTATGCAAATGGTCGAGTTTCCCTCCGGGATGAAAATCGGAATATGGCGCTGGCTGATGATAGAAACTGGATATTATAGGATGAAGGCAAACCCTCTATGTATTGATAGATATATTCAGTCCGTCTGGTTTCGGATCCGGGTCAAAGGGCCAAAGGCTATATTAGAATATTATGCTTTTAAATGATCACTTTCGAACTACGATATCGGGTACTTTTCAAACAACTAATATGATACAAATTTTCTTCCAAAAATGTAATTAGGTCAATTTATTTTTAATTTGAACAATTCAAGAATTCTACCAAAGGTTGAACTTTCACTTTAAAATATTTTTCACACCAATAGGTACAAAAATATAGATGTATAATTAATTTTTTATTCATTTACTTTTTTGGGCACATTTTTTATTAAAATAAATTCACATCCGCGGCAAATTCCAGGGTTACCTGTTCGTGTCCCTGTTCGAACATGATAACAGCAATTTCTACTGTTCGGTTCACGATTATCATATTAACACTTCCTAGCGGCGGGCGGCTGAACTATTCCAATTCGGTCGATCGCCAGCAGAGAGCAGTGGATACGTCACGCGAGTGGTTCGCTGGGGAGCGAACGGTGTGGCCGTGATGCCAGCGCTCCCAGCGCCACTTACGGTACTATTCCTAGTAGTATTATAAGGAGGTGCAGAAGAGGTTGGACCCCAAGCTGTGTTGCGCTTTATCCTATCTGTTTATCCTATCTGATTCAATCTTATATCTGCATAAGGAATGTGTGAAGGAACAGTTAGCAAGAGTGCTGGAGAGTGGTGGTGGTGCGCCAGTGGTAGTGCGCAACAAATCAGGTGACCTGGATGCTCGCTGCTCTCGCATCTCCAAGACAGAAAAACATCCCTCATCAGTCCAATTCGACATACTCATCAGTCAAACGCTAATCAAGCAAGATATTGAATCAGAATCTGATTATATCTGATATAAACAGATAGGATAATAGGAATAGTACCGTAAGTGGCGCTGGGAGCGCTGGCATCACGGTCACACCGTTCGCTCCCCAGCCTCTCCTGAGTTATTCCGGCCGAAAATAATTTTTCCCGCCCTGCGTTTTTTCTGCAAGGCTTTATGATGAATTTATTGGAACATTAGTGTACACCATGTTTTGTTCTGCCAAGATCGCTGGCTACCCCCTGCAACAAAATAATGGATTGCACCATTTAAGTATGTACCTAGTAGGTACAATTGTACTACTGAAATAGAATATTTCTACACTCATATTTGATTTTCTATTCGGTACTGCCTATTCCTCTTGTTTTTCCGGGTTGAATATTCATTTGCTTCAATCAACCGAAAACAAGGAATTTGTAATGCTCAAAGAGAAATTCGTGGAAAAGGTTATGGAAGCATTGAGCGGCAATTTGCAACCGCCGGCCGTTCAACTTCGATCCATTGTCCCTGGCTGACGACCTACGAGATCAATCAGCGATATGCGCCATAAGTGGCAAACGACACATTCATAAAGCCATTTGTCCTGTTCACACGAACAACTTGGAAATTTGAAACCCTGAGGCAAAAAAAAAAATGATCTATCTTAAAATCTATTTTAATTTTCGGTAACGTAAAACCAGTGGTGCGTAGATAACACACAATACTTCCATATTCTGAAACGTAAATACAATTTGATCATATTTTAACAGCTTTTAAGGGTGTTTATGTCAAAAATATCAGAAAATTCACTTTGCAAATTTTAAAATTCGCCAAAAAAAAACAATTCGCCACATTTTTGGAATATAAAAAATATCTACATATTCTGCAAGGTAAAACTAAGCTTTTAAGACCAAGAACGCTCAAATCGGTCAATTTTTGTGGCCGGGAAAAAATAAAATAGAAAACACTAAAAATGCAAATATATCGGAAGTACTCTGCGTTATCCAAATTTCGATTAAACAGGGTGTTAGGTCTTGCCGAGACAAACATTTCAGTTCAAGAAATTTGAAAAAAGGTTGAGAATTGAGGGAGTTATGGTCATTTTTATAATCCGATAATGTGGCATACTTTCATTTTGGGCAAATTTCAAAATTTTAATAGTGAATTTTTTGATATTTTTGACCTAAAACCCTAAAAGCAGTCAAAATATGGTCAAATTGTGTCAAAATTTTACGTTTCAAAATATGGAAGTATTGTGTGTTATCTACGCACCACTGTTTCACCATAACATGTAACAAAACATCGGCAGTGCTATTTGACCGAAAGTGGTTATTGCGAAGTTTATATAAGGTGCTTGACTTCGTGGGAGATTATTCAATATTCATCTCCCAAAATCGCCAATTTCTCTTGAATATTTAAACAGCCGTCGTCTTCGGGCGTAGTGTCGTTCGTCGTCGCCATTCGAGTAACCGCCCGTCAGTCGTGAATCGTTGGCCTATCTCCTATCTCTTTCAATCGGCCGACTTTCCATATTCCTTTCTCATTTATCGATTCCCCATCCCTTGGTTTTCCTCGCGTATTTTCCTGCAAACAATTCGTTCGATCGTCGGCCGTTCGCTGCGTTGATTCAGTTCAAGTTCGACGCTCGCTGTGCGCGTTTCGATTGTTTTTTCGCCGTCAGGGAAATTCGGTTGGGACGGTCAACATTGCGGAGGGATTTTCCGTCGACGGTCGATCGAATACTTCGAACCAGGTTATTGTTTGTTTTCGAACAATTTTCAGTCTCTTCCGAATTTTAAACATGCCAGTTTACCCAATAAATTGTGACGGTTTTTTGAGTTGTATATTATTTGGGTAATTTCACAACTTGCTTTTCTTTGGATGATTTCGATTTTCTGTAACTGAATTTCCTAGAAAGGCCAAAAAACTGCCAACCATTCGGAATTTTGAGTTTAAAATTCCATGAAAAAAAAAATGAAAATATGAGTAGGAGAAAAAGGGGAGTTCGGCGTATCGGTTCTTATCACTGACGTCATCCCCCGCCCCTCCCGCCTATTGATTCCTGACCAGCCCTAACGTTCTGTTGTGACGTCAGAGGTATCAGCCGTTATGTGACGTCAGAGGGAGGTTACCTCGACCCCCCTTCAGCCCAAAGGTTATCCCCAGGCCGTTGGTAACCTTCCCCAGCAGTAGTAGTAGAACAGTGTTGCCAACAGGTTAGAGCTGATGACGCAGTGCTGCCAACCCCCCTCCCCACTCACATAAGGTTTGTTGTACTTTTTTGTCCTTACCATTAGCCATGGTGTACATATATTGTTTTTTACCCCCGTTTTTATCGAATTTTTCCCCGATGCTACCTACCTCGATGCTAGCGCTCCCAAGCGGATATCCATCGAACTAGGGGGGAGGGGTCCACGTTGCAGTCTTTTTTCCTAACCTGGTTCCCCCTCCTGTCACTCCTTCCCCAGGATAGTGGTACATACCAACAGCTGTGAGCTGATGACGTAGTGCTGCCACCCCCGCCATTCCTATCAGCTTTGTTGTACGTTTTTGTCCTTATCATAAGCCATGGTGAACAAAATTATAAAAATTAAAAAATTCAACGCAATACTGAGGTCGACAAAATTGATAAACATGAATAATATTAGAAAATCTGGAAAATAAAACCTAATTTTCATACTAACTGCAATAGTCCCACAATTACCTCATAGGTAAACACTTTTTTCTTCTGAGAGGTTGAGTTTGGTTTTTACTTCCATATTTACAGAGTAAATGGAAGTATTGGAATCGTCCTAAAATCGAGAATCGAAACGGAGCTTCAGAAAAAACTTTTTCTTATACACATTTACTCGGAATCACTTCCTGAACAAGTGTCTGTGTGTCCGTCTGTCTGTCTGTCCGTCTGTGGTCATTTACAAAAATTTTGGTTTCCGGTTACAAAAGAAACCGGCGGACACTAGTCCAATTTCATCATTTAGTAACATTTACAATAAATATGGAAGTAAAAATGGCCATAACTCCCTCATTTCTCAACCTTTTTTCAAATTTCTTGAACTGAAATGTTTGTCTCGGCAAGACCTAACGCCCTGATTAATCAGAATTTGGATACCTCACAGTACTTCCTAAATATTTGCATTTTTAGTGTTTTCTATTTTATTTTTTTCCGGCCACAAAAATGAACCGATTTGAGCGTTCTTGGTCTTAAAATCTTTGTTTTACCTTGCAGAATATGTGGATATTTTTTACATTCCGAAAATGTAGCGTTTTTTCATTTTGGGCGAATTTTAATATTTTAATAGTGAATTTTTCGATATTTTTGGCCTAAACACCCTTAAAAGCAGTCAAAATATGATCAAATTGTGTCACAATTTTACTTTTCAAAATGTGGAAGTATTGTGTGTTATCTACGCACCACTGGTTTCTCGTAGCCTATACAGTTGTGAACCGTGTGAATTTCGAAAATATTCATTTTTCCAGGAAGCCGGTGTGCCGCAATTCAAAAACACGCTGGTCCTCGAGAGGCCGGCTTCGATCCAGCTGAACGCCGCTTACGAGGCGTTAAACACCGAACAGAACACCTTGACTCAACAGATACAACAGCTGCAAGACGCCCTGAGCACCATGTTGCGAATTCAACAGAGGTATGAACAATCAAATTAGTTTAAACACATTCAATCGATCAATTCGATCGTTGAAATCGTTAAAATCGATCAATTCGATCGTTAAAATCAAATCGATCGTTAAAATCGATCAATTCGATCGTTAAAACCGAAAAATGAACTCAGGGAAAACAGCAGGCGTAGATAACACGCGATATTTCCATGCTATGGTACTTTAGTATTTTAAACGGAATTATTACCCAAAAATTGTCCCAATTCACGCCAAAATAACTTCCGAAGAAAACATTTTAGTTGACGCAATGAGCGCGATTTTTTGAAATTATTATTCGAGGCTATGCAAACACGCAAGACTCGCAAGTCTTGAAGGTGAGGTATACCCGATTAAAAATTAAAAATAGTTGTAATGTCATTCACACAATATTTATAAGTAATGTTATTTATTACTGCTGCAATTACGCGTTAGGAAACTTACTTTACATTTTGAATAACCAATCAAAATGATTTTAATCAAAATTTATATTTTTTTGGCATTTTTACGCAGATTTGAGACTTTTCCAACCCGGATTGAAAAATATCACGCTGGGTTTGGGAAATCGTCAATCCGCCTGGGAAATGGCATTATATTATATAATATAATGCCTAAATTAACCTAAAATGTAATTTCCTCGAAATTTACTGTGATTGGTACAAGCAAAAAGTTGAAACATTATTAAAAATAAATTAATATTCCCTACGAATTGCCGCCGGAATTGGACTAATCAAACGGTCTAAATAAACTCCGTTGCGCGTAATTTTAGTTATTTCGATTTATGAGTCAAGAGTGTCAATTTATGAGACTTTCCACGGTCAGCATGAATAGTTCGACATGAGCTGCACTCTGGCGTGGATGACTCGAAATAGTCTTATCGATCCTACATCCCAAAACATTTCCAGACCGATCCGCTAGATCGCTCTGGCTTCATATTATATTGAGGCGTATAGGGGTGTCTTTTTGATTAAATTTTCTTCCAATAATTGGAAAAAAAATTTTTTTATTTTTTTTTTTTTGAAAAAAATTTTTTTTTTGAAAAATTTTCTTCTAATAATTTGAAAATTATTTTCAAACTTTAATGCCGACAAAAAAAATCGTTTATTTCGACGTTGTTTTCAATTTGAAGGAGCATCGAATCGTCGCTGTTCAACAAAGCCAACGAAATTCAGGAGGACATTTCGATGAAGCGGTACGAATTGAAAACCGCTCAAATCAACCTGGCTGCCGTCAAAGCCAAGGTATGTTTCAAGATATTTAATATCGGAAAAATAAGATTATCAAATTTGTTCAAATTCACACATTTTTGAAAATTCGTGAATTTATTCGAGCGTTTAAAGGCTTTGAAAAATTGGTCTTATCTAGAAGAATCTTTTACCAAGGTATGTTTTAAGATATTTAATATCAAAAAATTGGATTATCAAATTTGTTCAATTTCCAAGATTTCACAAATTTTTGAAAACGTATGAATTTATTCGAGCGTTTAAAGGCTTTGAAAAATTGGTCTTACCTAGAAGAATCTTTTTCCATTTTAACTTTTTTTTATCACTTTTTTTAATTTGTCTACTTGAATTTAAGGCGAGTTTTAAAATTTGCAATTTGCGTCTTTAGAACGTGTTATCCAAGTAGGACCCGAATAATCCGCAAATTCATTTTTGACCTTATGAGATTACAAATTATTGCGGCGTCAAAATTTGGCGATAATACGGCGAATTAATTTGAAATTTTGCTTTCGAAATTGTCAAAGTGTTATTTTTTTTCACCGCTCCTGTTCACCGGCTATCCGATGGGCCATTATCGGTAAAATGGAAACAGCCCCGACAGGATAGCAAGGACAAAGGGCCGACCTACGCCCGGCGTACAGGATTGGCCGCGTTCGGCCCTTTCGGGAACTGATAGCATTGCTGGAAGCTCGAAGCTCTGTTGCCTGTTGCTAGGCCGAAGATAGCACGCAATTACGTCAGCTTGTCCGCAAATACAGGTCTCAGTGGACACCGCCCAGGGTAGCAATTGCAACGTTAGCGAGCAATTTTGAATTTGCTGCAATCATTTTGCAATTTGAATTCCCCGATTTTTTTTCGTCGAGGAAAAACACTGGAGGGCAAATCGTCGCTTAATTTTTAACATGTGCTATCCAACTTTTCCCAACTTTACAGGAGAGCCAAAAAACGTGTTCGACGGATTTGAGCGTTCTGGGTCTTAAAATCTTTGTTTTGCCTTGCTGAATATGTGGATATTTTTTATATTCCAATAACATGGCGTATTGGTACATTATTTCCAAAAATAATGCACCTATGTGATCGGTCAAGGAAAATATTTTTACAACACCCCTTGAAAATTGTTTCTTTCACGTTTCAGAGGTTCTAGAACACAAATATGCGATAATTTTTATTCGTCCGTCCGCCATACGCCAAAATCATTCATTACGATGTCGTGGTCACAAAATTTGGTCAAAATTTTGTGGCCACGACCTCATATCGAACCCTTGATCCGATTTTGATGAAACTAGTCCTTAAAGCTGTGGTTTGCTCCTACTTGGTGCACATTGTCTGGGCAATCCGATCAGAAAAGGTTAAGGGGTCCGATTTGGGTATATTTTTGAAAAAACGCAAAAACTCAATTTTGAAGGTGATGCCGTGGGTTTAGAATTTTTCGAGTATTTTTCCCGGATTTCTCGCTTGATTTACCATAGGATAGAAGGTTTTTTCCGAAAATTTTTGAAAATTTTGTTTTTTAATCGGTTTGGCTCGAAATTTCTTGACGCGATTATCTCCTTTTTCGCGTTTTTGGCAATTTGAGGAGTTCTACTGAACCGATTTTGAATTTTTTGAGCTTGTTGGATTCCTTGAAGGTTTTTACACATTTTTCACTCCCTATAAGTCAAAATTAGTTGGGTTTTAGTGATCAAAAACTGGTTTTAAGACTAATTTTTGGCCTAAAAAAAAAAGTCAAAATTAGTTGGGTTTTGGTGATCGAAAACTGGTTTGACGACTAATAGCATCAGGTAGATAGCAGTGGTGGTCGCAGATTTCAGGTAGCACATGCGGCGTTTTTTTTAGGTTTTGAGCGACTTCTAGCGGATTTTCGGAAAAACTAAGTAGTTCAGCGCACGGAGCGCGAGATTTTGCATAAAAAATGCATCGAACTCATTTTCGCCCATATGTTGGATAGCGTATGTTACAAATTAAGCGACGATTTGCAAATATTGGCGTTGCAGATTTTTGAAAATGTATATTAAGACTTCCGATTAATGAATTAGGTGAGTCAGCAAATCGGAGCACCTCGTATATGCATCATTCGTGCAAGCAATCAGCTCGACTCTATTTTCGGCCAAGGTGCATCACGTGCATGAAGTCGATAAGTCGCTGATTATTCCCGCTCGCGGGAAAACGAAACGGACGTCCGGGTGAGAGTTTTCAGCTCGATAGTCGACTGCTATTTGCGGAATTGCCCGCGATTACATTTTGTTCACCGCGGGCAAGGGAAGCGCGCGTTTGCGGGTAAATTCGCGAAAGATACATTTTCCTAATGTTCGTCCGCTATTTTGTTAGATTTACACTAAAACCCAACTAATTTTGACTTATAGGTAGTGAAAAATGTGTAAAAACCTTCAAGGAATCCAACAAGCTCAAAAAATTCAAAATCGGTTCTGTAGAACCTCCTCAAATCGGCAACAACGCGAAAAAGGAGAAATCGCGTCAGGAAATTTTGAACCAAACCTATTAAAAAACAAAATTTTCGAAAAAAAATCGGAAAAAACCTCTTATCCTATGGTAAATCAAGAGAGGAACCTGGGAAAAATACTCAAACAATTCTAAACCCACGGCATCACCTTCAAAATTGAGTGTTTGCGTTTTTTCAAAAATATACCCAAATTGGACCCCTTAAGCTTTTCCGATCGGATTGCCCGGAAGATATGCACCAAGTAGGAGCAAACCACAACTTTTAGGACTAGTTTCATCAAAATCGGATCAAGGGTTCAATACGATGTCGTGGCCACAAAATTTTGACCAAATTTTGTGGTCACGACATCGAATAATTTGGCGTACGGCGGACGGACAAAAACATTTTATTGCATATTTGTGTTCTAGAAGCTCTGAAACGTGAAAGAAAAAATTTTCCGAGGCCGTCGTAAAAAAATTTTGCTCGACCGATTACGCAGGTACATTATTTTTGGAAATAATGTACCAATAGGCCGAGTTATCGGGATATAAAAAATATCCACATATTCATCAAGGTAAAAGTAAGGATTTTAAGACCAAGAACGCTCAAATCCGTTGATTTTTGTGGCCGGAAAACGTTTTTTGACTCTCCTGTAAAATTGGGAAAAGTTGGATAGCACATGTTAGACATTAAGCGACGATATGTACATTTTAATTTGAAATTTTTAAACTGCAGTATTTGTTATTTGTTAGGGGTCTTTTTCTTCAGGGGCTTTTTTAGATGTTCCTTTTTTTTCAAGGACGGTTATAAATTAGAATAATATTCACAAAAAAATTCCTAAGGATTATTGTTTATTAAAAAAACAAATTGAAAATATTTTTCAGCGAAAAAAATCGTCGCTCTTTATGGCTCGTGCGTATTTTATGGCTATTCGCACGACATTTCCCCTATAGTCATTAAGGAAACATGTTCATTCAGAAAGGCCTTCACCCCTACCCCCAAAACTCCTTAGGCTCCTGACCCTTCGTAACCGAGCCGAGAATTTCCCCTGGGTAGGGGAATAGGGTGGAATTTCCCGCTCGGCGACTGCGCATGCGCACTTTCGCTCCACTGCCAGTCAATAAAGCCCCGCACCGCGGTCAGTGCGTTCATAGATACCGCTTCGGTCGTATTGTACCTAAACGAATATCTGGTCCCCTTGTTTGGGCAAAGATTAACACAAAATATTCGTTCCGGTTTCGGAAAGTGGTCGTTTTTCAAATTCACCAATAACTATACTTTTCATTTTTCAATACGTACATCCGAAACGGTCGGTATTGCTTGTAAATTGAATATAACACAACTCGCGCCATGGGTTGGTCGAGCATACGTTATCAAATTGTAAGTATACTCTTGGAAAATTTGACAGGAAATCTTATCTACCTAGTTTTAACTTTTTTTTAGCCACAGTCATTGATGTCGAAAAATTCCGATTGTTCTCAAAATTTCTACTAGCAAAGGTACCTAATTTGCCAAACGAGCCGATTGGAATATTCAATTATTTTTCCAATCAACTCCTATCACCCACTGTACAACTTCCCCTCAACCTGATGTCCACCCCGACCTGATGAATAGAGAGGAATTGTTGTGCAACAATCATGACCTAGAAATCACTGTTGGCCCTCAATTCTCTCCTTGCCTATTTCTTCCTTCGGGGTCGCCATGGCAACGCTCAGGCCCGGATTTGATTTCCCTCCCAGGGCGAAAAGAAGCAGATGTTGTCAATTTGTATAGTCGATACTGTCGGAGCGATAGAGAGGAAAAAGAGAGCCCTGCGTATTTTCATTTTAGCCGGTCGGTTCAATAAAAGGCGCCTCAATATTGTAGAAATTCAATATCGAAGTGCAGCTGTAGCAAAACATACACATTCGAATTGAATGCCCTCAATACGATTTTACGCCAAGAAATCGAACAGTTGAGGTTACAAAACGCCTGTGTTCCAGCGATTACGGTCCAAAACACTTACAAATTGAACGGTTCGAAAGTCAATGCTTCGATGAGTCCTAAGAACATCAGCATCAGGTTGAACCAAGTAGAATGAAAATTGAAGCGTCTAAACGCCGGCATAATCTTCAAATTACCGAAAAGCTTGAAAATTTGGGTGAGGTAGAGAGAAATTTTGAGAAGATTTTCAAAAAGAATCAACCTTGTTCCGGCACAGCCCAAATTCAACAATCAAATCTTGAAAAAATTGCGTTTTCCTTAAATATTCTCCGATTAGCTAGTAAAATGTATCATTTGAAGCATGGTTTTTTCATGCAGATCGAATTGGACGGTGTAGAAACCTTCAAGGAATCCAACAAGCTCAAAAATTCAAAATCGGTTCAGTAGGACTCCCTCAAACCGGCAAAAACGTGAAAAAGGAGAAATCGCGTCAAGAAATCTCAAGCCAAACCGATTAAAAAAAATTTCAAAATTTTTCGAAAAAAAACCTCCTATTCTATGGTAAATTAAGCGAGAAACCCGGGAAAAATACTCAAAAATTCTAAACCCACGGCATCACCTTCAAAATTGAGTTTTTGCGATTTTTCGAAAATGGACCACACTAAAGCCGATTTGGTCCCCTTAACCTTTTCCGATCGGATTGCCCAGACAATATGCCTCATGTTGGAGCAAACTTTCAAGACTAATTTCGTCCGTCCACTTCGTATTGAACCGCTGACCCGATTTTGGCGCGGTTGGTCCTAAAAGTTGTGGTTTGCTCCAACTTGAGGCATATTGTCAGGGGAATCCGATCAAAAAAATGTTGAAGGGCCGAAAACTCAAAAATACTGTTTTTGATATCATAACTTTTTTGACATTTGATCGTTTTTGAGTGTGCTAGGCTTAATTCAGAAGTTTCTCTTATAGGATGTGCACGTCACAGGAAAATTTGCTAAAAGTTCGTTTTATTTTATTTTTACTTCCATATTTACAGAGTAAATGGAAGTATTGTGATCGTCCTAAAATCGAGAATCGGAACGAAGCTTCAGAAAAAACTTTTTCATAAACACATTTACTCAGAATCACTTCCTGAACAAGTGTCTGTGTGTCCGTCCGTCCGTCTGTGGACAAAAATGTGCATAACTCCCTCATTTCTCAACCTTTTTTCAAATTTCTTGAACTGAAATGTTTGTCTCGGCAAGACCTAACACCCTGTTTAATCGGAATTTGGATAACGCACAGTACTTCCGATATATTTGCATTTTTAGTGTTTTCTATTTTATTTTTTTTCCGCCCACAAAAATGGACCGATTTGAGCGTTCTTGGTCTTGAAATCTTCGTTTTACCTTGCAGAATATGTGGATATTTTTTATATTCCAATAATGTATTGTATTTTTATTTTGGGCGAAATTTGAAATTTGAATAGTGAATTTTTCGATATTTTTGGACTAAACACCCTTAAAAGCAGTCAAAATATGATCAAATCGTGTCACAATTTTACGTTTCGAAATATGGAAGTATTGTGTGTTATCTACGCACCACTGGTTACTCATATCGACGGCTAAGAACCAGCATCACATAACTCAATTTTCCCATTTTGAGAAGTGCACTTTACGATTCAAATTTTCGCACCCAATTTGATGGAAGTAAAAATACGGAATGATGGAAAAACTAATACGGAACGCTCACGTTCCTCGTGAGTTTTCAAAAAACTAATAGTTCCATCAAATCGGGCGCAAAAATTGGGATCAGAAAGTGCACTCCTCAAAATGGGGAAATTGAGTTATGTGATGCTGGTTCTTAGCCGTCGATATGGTTCGGCTGATGTGTACTCGATCGGTACATTTGGGGCTTGGGTATGGACTGCCAAAGTTAAGTGACCGCCATTCACCCACTCTCCCCTAGCACCTAACGCGACGATATTTCGCCCCATAAAAAGATTACGACCGAGGACATAATTCAGTTCGGTTTTTGCCATAAAATCCCGCATGACCGCTCGAGTTGTTCGAGATTTACTACTGTTAGATACTCCCTTATTTGCGTTCCGAGACCCTTCGGTTTTTTGGACGGTCTCCAAAACCGACGAAAGCACTCACACTGTCGCATTATCGCGTAGATATTGCTTACATTCCCGCCGTATTTCAACCCTCGTACGTCCCTTGGCAGTATTTTCAATTTGGCACATGCACGCAGTCTCATTGTCACTTTTGGGACGTCTTTTGAACGAACTTCTTGTTTGCGGTGTTTCGCCGTCTTGCTCGGCTTCTTCCAGTCTTGAGTTGGACGTCCCGCTGCGAGGATGGCAATGTTGCAATATGTTCCGTTCCTCCAATTTAGGAGGCTTTGCATGGAAATATGTGAAAAATCGGCCCCCCGTTGGTGAGCGAATATATTATTGCTAAAAAAAAAAACTCTCGAGTTTTGGTCAATTTTTTAATTCTATTTCTTGATCAAGCCGACTACCCATCATCATTGCTGAAAACAACAACCAACAATAAGCTTATCATCCAATAAACAAACGATGCCTACAACAGATGGAATTCACACAATTCAAAAAATAAATAAATAAAAATTAAAAACATTGCTTGCCTTACCATAATCAGGAATACCTAATTTGTGCGTACAAAAAAGGAAAGATTTTTGAATCTAATTGAAACAAATGACGCATTGGAAAAAAGATATGGGACGGCGGGATACATGATAACTTTATCAATCGAAAAAAAAGTTGTTGTTGCAAACTGCATACAATTGCGACATGACTAGAGCTGCGGGTAACATAGTTCTAACTGTTCAAACCTACCGCATCAAATTCGAATATACTCGGCTCAAATTTGCCACATCAGATCTATAATTGCAAGCATTCTTACTTCGTGCTATGTGTATCATTTGAAATATCAATTAGTACAATACCAATTTGAAAAATTGACCAAAACTCAAGAGTTTATTTCGATTGTCCAGTGGATTCCTTAAAAAAATCTTCTAAAAAAAAACGCTCGTAATTTCTGAAGAAGAGTTTCTCTCTTATTGTTATTTCTCGTAAACTGTAGTAGCAAATTGTCTCTGTGAACACCGGGATGAAAATGTCAGCAAATGTAAAATTGTCAGTTCTGTCATTTGGTAAATGTCAGGGTCATGACCGAGATTCATTCTGAGGAAGGCCTTTAGCGGAGCCTTAAACAATTGATAACCTAAGTGAGAAAGCATTCCTGCAGGTTAAATACAAGATTTTAAATATTCCAAAAAGTGAGATATACATGAAAATTTCTCTCCCTCGAGAAATCACGAAAATTCATGTTTTAGACAGGTTCCTGTAGGTGCCTGTCTTTTTTGACTTTTTTTCGCTTTTTAACTTGAATTTCCTATATGTATCCCCGTTTCAGAGGTTCTAGAACACAAATATGCAATAAAAATTTTTTGTCCGTCCGCCAAAATTGTTCATTACGATGTCGTGGTCACAAATTTTGGTCAACATTTTGTGGCCACGACATCGTATCGAACCACTGATCCGATTTTAATGAAACTAGTCCTAAAAGTTGTGGTTTGCTCCTACTTGGTACATATTGTCCGGGCAATCCGATCGGAAAAGGTTAAGGGGTCCAATTTGGGTATATTTTTGAAAAAACGCAAAAACTCAATTTTGAATTTGATGCCGTGGGTTTAGAATTTTTTGAGTATTTTTCCCGGCTTTCCCGCGTGATTTACCATAGGTTAGGAGGTTTTTTCCGAAAACTTTTGAAAATTTTGTTTTTTAATCGGTTTGGTTCAAAATTTCCTGACGCGATTTCTCCTTTTCGCGTTTTGGCCGTTTTGAGGAGGTTCTACTGAACCGATTTTGAATTTTTTGATCTTGTTAGATTCCTTGAAGGGTTTTTCGCATTTTTCACTACCTATAAGTCAAAATTTGTTGGGTTTTGGTGATTGAAAACTGGTTTGATGACAAATAACATCAGGTATATAGCAGTTGTGGTCGCAGATTTCAGAAAGCACATGTGGCGTTTTTAGGTTTGGAGCGACTTCTGGTGGATTTTTTCAAAAACTAAGATTGTGCATAAAAATATGTATTGAACTCATTTTCGCCAAAATGTTGGATAGCACATGTTAGAAATTAGCGACGATTTATTAATCATATTCTGGAAACGATTTGAGATAGAAAAATGCGGTCTACGGTGTTTTGTTCTATTTTGGGTCTGGTTTCATCCGAATTTTTCCAAGTTTCACCTGTTTTTTCCGGGAGACACTGTATAAAATAAAAAAGAGGGCGCATTGATTGTACGGCGTCAGGATTAACCCTATAAACGATTGTGCATAAGTCAGCGCGATTCTCGACCCCTGTCGAAGCTAATCGAATGAACTAGTCTCACCTGTCTATTTAATCTAGGTCGAAGCTGCCAGTATTGAAACGGTAGTCTTACGGTATACGCGATTTGGCAGAAAAAAAGTTAAATATCTCAATCGTTTAAAGTTGCACCCAAATTTTGAAAAATCCATCATTTTCCGTGTTTTTCGATAGTTGAAGTATTGAGGGTTGGATGTTGTAAGCTCGTCAAGTATTGAGAAACTCGCGATTTTTGAATACCTATATGATTGGTCGTTAATGCGAGTTCCTCAAAGTACGGTTACGACAACCAACCATGAATACCTCAACTATTATTGAATGCCGCCGGAATATATTTTGAGGTAACGTTCCATTTTATCATCTCGCAGTTGTACTTTTTCGTAAATATTATTTTTACTTCCATATTTACAGAGTAAATGGAAGTATTGTGATTGTCCTAAAATCGAGAATCGGAACGGAGCTTCAGAAAAAACTTTTTCTTATACACATTCACTCAGAATCACTTCCTGAACAAGTGTCTGTGTGTCCGTGTGTCCGTTAGTCCGTCTGTCCGTCTGTGGTCATTTACAAAAATGGCCATAACTCCCTCATTTCTTAACCTTTTTTCAAATTTCTTGAACTGAAATGTTTGTCTCGGCAAGACCTAACACCCTGTTTAATCGGAATTCGGATAACGCACTGTACTTCCGATATATTTGCATTTTTAGTGTTTTCTATTTTATTTTTTTCCGGCCACAAAAATGAACCGATTTGAGCGTTCTTGGTCTTAAAATCTTTCTTTTGCGTTGCAAAATATGTGGATATTTTTTATGTACAAAAAAACTGGCGTTTTTTTATTTTGGGCGAATTTTGAAATTTGAATACTGAATTTTTTGATATTTTTGACCTAAACACCCTTAAAAGCAGTCAAAATATGATCAAATTGTGTCACAATTTTACGTTCCAAAATATGGAAGTATTGTGTGTTATCTACGCACCACTGGTTTTGGTTGGCCGTTCACTGGTACCCGCACTGTTTCCCCAAAAGAATGGAAGAATTAACATCGTCGCTTAATTTCTAACATGTCATGTTAGAAATTAAGCGACGATGTTAATTCTTCCATTCTTTTGGGGAAACAGTGCGGGTACCAGAGAACGGCCAACTAAAACCAGTGGTGCGTAGATAACACACATTGTGCTATCCAACATTTTAGCGAAAATGAGTTCGATACATATTTTTATGCAAAATCACACGCTCCGTGCGCTGAACTGCTTAGTTTTTCCAAAAATCCGCTAGAAGTCGCTCAAAACCTAAAAAAGCCACATGTGCAATCTGAAATCTGAAGTTATTAGTCGTCAAACCAGTTTTCAATCAACAAAACCCAACTAATTTTGACATATAGGTAGTGAAAAATGTGTAAAAACCTTCAAGGAATCCAACAAGCTCAAAAAATTCAAAATCGGTTCAGTAGAACCTCCTTAAATTGGCAAAAACGCGAAAAATGGGAAATCGCGTCAAGAAATCTCAAGCCAAACCGATTAAAAAACAAAATTTTCAAACATTTTCGGAAAAAACCTCCTATCTTATGGTAAATCAAGCGGGAAAGCCGTGAAAAATACTCAAAAAATTCTAAACCCACGGTATTACCTTCAAAATTGAGTTTTTGCGTTTTTTTGAAAATATATATCCACATATTCAGCAAGGTAGGTAAAACAAAGATTATAAGACCAAGAACGTTCAAATTCGTTGATTTTTGTGGAAGGAACACGTTTTTTGGCTCTCCTGTAAAGTTGGGAAAAGTTGGATAGCACATGCTAGAAATTAAGCGACGATTTTATAACTACCCTTAGCAGCAGGATGTCTCAAAGTGTAATTCCAATAGTATTACAAGCGTGCTGAGATTGCCGTCGTAATTTAGAAAAGTCAATTTCAAAGGTGCTGGGGAATTCTTGGCGTAATGCGGGGGGCAGTATATTACACAGCAGGAGGGGTCAGTTTACCCTGCAGAACTCCCTCCGGCTCCGGCTCGTCGTTAAAGTTTTATTAGACGAGTCACCTCTTTCCGATTTTGTGCAGGTCGATTATTGCAATCGCTAACTAGGGCTTTTTTATTACTTCCATATTTACAGAGTAAATGGAAGTATTGTGATCGTCCTAAAATCGAGAATCGGAACGGAGCTTCAGAAAAAACTTTTTCTTATACACATTTACTCAGAATCACTTCCTGAACAAGTGTCTGTGTGTCCGTGTGTCCGTCTGCCCGTGTGTCCGTGTGTCCGTCTGTCCGTGTGTCCGTCTGTGGTCATTTACAAAAATGGCCATAACTCCCTCATTTCTCAACCTTTTTTCAAATTTCTTGAACTGAAATGTTTGTCTCGGCAAGACCTAACACCCTGTTTAATCGGAATTTGGATAACGCACAATACTTCCGAGATATTTGCATTTTTAGTGTTTTCTATTTTATTTTTTTCCGGCCGCAAAAATGAACCGATTTGAGCGTTCTTGGTCTCAAAATCTTCGTTTTACCTTGCAGAATATGTGGATATTTTTTACATTCCGAAAATGTGGCGTTTTTTCATTTTGGGCGAATTTTAAAATTTTAATACTGAATTTTTTGATATTTTTGACCTAAACACTTTCAAAAGCAGTCAAAATATGATCAAATTGTGTCACAATTTTACGTTTCAAAATATGGAAGTATTGTGTGTTGTCTACGCACCACTGGTTGAGTCCGATTTTCATTGAAGAAGGCGCTGACGATTTTTTCCCGAAAGAACCGGCCGATCGTGCGACTTTGTTCTGAATTACCTGTTTTTATACCTGAATTTAGCTACCTACTTTAATAGCTGCAGATGGACAGAACTTTTGTCAGTCAATGGAGGCAAATTTCGGAATTTGCAGCTGGGGGAGACAGCGCGTCATAGCTCCTTAGGAGGGCCGTACTGCCGAAACCGCTAGAAAAATGCAGAACAAAAGTTATCAATAATAATAATGATAGTAACATAAATAATATCTCCAAAAAGGTTGATTCCCAAATAACTGTCGATTTTCAATTTGGAAAAAAATTAAAATTTCACTTCTTTGAAAAATCTAGAAAAATTCCTGCAAACTCCCAGGACCTTCCTAAGATTGAAAAGAATCAAGAAAAAGATCAGAATCACAATCTTCGAGTTTTTAATTGAATTTGAAAATTTAGAATCCATGGAGGGTTACACCATTGGCGTGGAAAGAATTATCGGCATTGCTACCAAGAAATAAGCTGTCAATGTAATAATCCTGAACTTCAAAAGAGTCCACCCTCAAAGTTTCAGGTCGAAGGGATCAAAATTACTCAAAACGAATCTTTTTGTAACCCTCCATGGAAAGCTGGTAACGTTTTGTGGTCGGTTTATGGTCAACTGTAACCCTCCGTGGTCAATTGTAACCCTCCATGGTTATAAACTACAATGTGGAGGTTACAGGCTTTGCAGCATGGAGGGTTACATTTCAACTTTGTTTCTTAATTATAAATCAGGATTGAAAGATTACTGATTGAAATTGTCATGGGACGTTAGGTTGACAGAGAACTTTGATATTCTACAGGGGGGAAGGAGGAGAGTTGATTGAAAAAATTATGAGATACGCACATGGATGTTACACTCAAAAACCGACGGTCACGCGAACCACACCTTCTTCATCCAAGGCCACGAATCAACTGGCTTGAAGTGGAAAGGGGATGGGGTAGTGGGTCGACCAGGGTTGCCTGCTCCTTTCTCCCCTACTCCCATCAAAATATCCCGACATGGGAAATGTGTACCGTTCTTTCTAAAAAAGTCCACGGATGTTACACGAAAACGAAAAACTGACTTTGTGAGATCACTGACAGCACACTGCGCGGGTTTTTGAGCTGAAATCTTCATTACACACTCCATCGCAATCTCTTACAACAAAACAGTCGCCTTTTTGTTTCTAGCATGTCATAGGACATTCCCAGGAATTTTTGAGTCAGATAATCGTGGGCTGGGACATCCATGGAGTGTTACCCAATTAGTATGTTTGCGTTGGGTTTCACCTCTGAACCAACAGGTAGCGTTCTTATTTCATGGTAACCTAACAGAACACACCTATTATTCACTGGAAAAAATTGGAAAAAAATTCATACATGTCTGAGTAGGGTGTTACTGCCCAGGGACAAGAAATCGACAGTTATTTGGGAATCAACCTTACATCTGATACTGAGCTCTGAATATGTCGGGTGGTGAGTGTACCCGGAGGTACAATGTGGCCCGTACGTAGTAACCCACCCTACCAATCGATACTCCGGGTCAGGGACCTTTCCAGACTTACTTGGCTCCTTTACTACCTAATCCCACTATTACGTTTACTATCGCTGCGTACTACCCGTACACACCTTAGGGGATTAGTACGAATTTCCCCCCGAATGGTCTGCTGCTGAATCGATAGTGAAAGTATTGGAGCTGCTGCGTGCAGTTGACTACCGCCAATGAGTCATCCTCCTGACCTTGAACGATCGTTAACCTACAGTTAAGACCAGCTCGAAGCACGTAAAAAATATAAAGCATTTCCAAGACGGATTGAGAATTTTCCGAGTCAAATGAGAATTTTCCTAACCAATTTGAGAATTTCCCAAACTAATTCCCCGAGGATGTTCGACAATTTCTCAATTTGTTTGGAAAATTCTCAAATCATTTCGGTAATTTGGAATACCATAATAACAGTTTTATTGCTGCTGAACAATTTGCAACGCAGGAATAGCAAAATTGGACCAGCCAGTAGAAAGAGAGATGCAAAAACTGCCAATCGCGTCGGAAAGTATCCAATTTCGCCAAGAACCCTTGACTGATATTACTGGGTGGGTTCATTACAGTTCAGACTCGAATCAGTGGCGTGGGCCTGACTTTCACCCGCACTTGGATTCGCTGACGTCAGCAGCCGTCTTTTAACTCAGGCCACCTCGTCGGTCTTGGTCAACCTTTGGCCCTTTGACCTTGTATAGTTTGCTACCAATCAAAAATATTTAATTTTTATTATACTTAAAGAATGAAACAGTGATGAAAATAACCACGACATCGTATCGAACCACTGATCCGATTTTGATGAGACTAGTCCTAAAAGTTGTGGTTTGCTCCAACTTGGTGCATATTGTCCGGGCAATCCGATCGGAGAAGGTTAAGGGGTCCAATTTGGCATAGTTAGGGTATATTTTTGACAAAACACAAAAACTCAATTTTGAAGGTGATGCCGTAGGTTTAGAATTTTTCGAGTATTTTTCCCGGGTTCCTCGCTTGATTTACCATGGGAAAGGAGGTTTTTTTCGAAAAATGTTTAAAATTTTGTTTTTTAATCGGTTTGGTTCAAAATTTCCTGTCGCGATTTTCGTTTTTCGCGTTTTGGCCGATTTGAGGAGGTTCTACTGAACCGATTTTGAATTTTTTTAACTTGTTGGATTCCTTGAAGGTTTTTACACATTTTTCACTACCTATAAGTCAAAATTAGTTGGGTTTTGGTGATTGAGAAGTGGTTTGACGACTAATAGCATCAGGTGGTTCTAGGTGTGGTCGCAGATTTCAGATAGCACACGTGGCGTTTTTTTAGGTTTTGAGCGACTTCTAGCGGATTTTTGGAAAAACTAAGCAGTTCAGCGAACGGAGCGCGAGATTTTACATATGTATCGAACTCATTTTCGCCCAAATGCTGGATAGCACATGTTAGAAATTAAGTGACGTTTTAGTCCTTTTTAATTTTTCATATTTCCATATTCTACAGCATTGTCATCCTATTATGTTACAGAAAGAGCTTTTCGCGGTCAAAATGGAGGCGGCCGACGGTGGCGCGGGGGGGCCGGATCGGAAAATGTCGTCGGCTTCGACTTCGTCGATGAAAAACAAGTGGCTCAAGGCGTTCAAATCGTTGAAAACACCACCGCCCAATGGGAAAGAGACTGAAAAAGACAAGTAAGTATTTCCAAGGAGGTTCTCACCTATGCTGTTACTTGTAACATTCTAGATGTTATTTATCTAGCGGTACGAACAAAATAGAAGTCTGTTTCGAATTTTCGGCTTGTAGGAAACTTTTAGGTAGTGATGAGTAATCTTGAATAAGTACAATAATTTACTATACCGCGATATAAGATGGTAGCTGAGGAATAAAAATTTGACAATTCAAAATGCATATTTTAAAGCAGGAATCTGTTAGATGGAAAATGTTAACAAATATTTAAAAGATCCACTAAGGTAGATGCTTAAATAATGAGCTGATGCAAAGGTAAATTATTGATTTATTATCGGCCGACCATTGAAAATTTAAATATGAAAAAACGAGATATTAATCGAGATCAAATCAGTAATTAATCTCATTGGGCTGTGATTAAATCAAAAACTAACATTTTTCCACTAAAAATTACAATTCCGTTTGTGCATTATGCAAGATGTTTTATGGTATTCAGTGTTTGTAACAACCTAACATTACCTACTTTTCTAGAAGTGGTCATCGTGTTTTTAGTTTAGAGGTCAAAATAGCATGTTTGTAGAGTGATGGCGCTTGTGAGTGAATCCCCATATTAGTTTTATTTATTTTCTAAATTTACCCAGACGTCTACCTGTTTATTTTACTAGCAATGTCAACATCCTTGATTTTTGAATATCCAAAAAATTATCGAGATTGACCGTCATTAGTTTTCATTGAACATTTCTTCTAAAAACCCCCAAAAATTTTCGATTGAACCCTCCTCAGTTCTGACAGTTTTTTATTCCTGAAAACCAGTAGATACTATTCATCTAGATCATCCCCTTGCGACCTCTATTGCTCTCTACCGAATGTCGATAAAAATAAGAAAATTCATTTTTACGGAATGTAGGTAGTAGGTACATATTTCCCAACGATTTGCGTCATTTGTTCGCATTACCAATAAGCTCTCAAAATAAACTGCCTATGTACTGGTTTTATTGGTAACGACCTCTGACGTCAATCCGAAAAGCAATCAACAGTTTCCAACGGAGAATGCCAGTAATTCCGACGATATCGACCTCGAGTCTAGGGAGAACCTAAGGCAGCTAATGACCTACTGGTCACGCCAAGTTTGAGCTTTGAGCGTACGTAGCCTTTCAAAGCTAAATTTAATAACCTAAATCGAGCGAATCACCGGCCTCGACTTCCATTACTGTTATTGCCATCGATCCTCGAGCAATTCCAGTTTTTGGAAAATTGCACCGCATTCCTACCAGACTTATCTCGGAAAAAGAAATCGAAATTGGTATACCAAAAATAGGAAAATACGGATTAATAGCAAAATCGAATCCGATCGGATCCTGCTCCTCGCCCCTCCTGCCCATTATCCTCTCTCCTCCTCCTGCCCCCTCCCCCTCATCTTGCCACACCTCCTCCTCCTTCTCCTCTTCCTCCTCCTCCATATTTCAAGCCTTTACCTCCTCCATGTTTTGAGGAGGGGCCCGTTTTTCAAGTAATTTTGACGAGTTAACATTACTCACACTCGCAATCGCCATCGTTGGGATTTCCGTCATTTCCTAACTAGTTCTAAAATGACTAATCATAGTTTATGTATAGTTAGCAATCATTTAGTTCTCAACTACCGATTTCATTTGCTTTCTCCCGTTACACGCCCGACCTTCTCGTTTTCCCCTATATCCATCTACCGAATATCCTCATTTCTTTAACCCGGTATAATTTTATGTGTTATCTTCTACTAACGCCCTCATCGTTCATCCTGCAGAAAGCACCAAATGTACCACGCCGTATCGACTATCATTGCAATGAGGTAATTTTTCTATTTACTCTTCTGAGGTACCTACCGACATGCTCAAATTTTTATATCTCCTGTCTCGTTCACCTGACGGTCTGGGATTTCTCCCTCAAGAGTCCGAGACTTTTTTTTTGTCACGTGTTTACACAATATTTCTCATCGATTTCGTCTTCCGGACAAACACGAAGAAGCACATGTGGCCTGATTTTGATTCTTCTCTTTCCTTCTGTCCACCGTCACTTTCGATCTGAATTTACCTTCGAAAGCCTCGACCTCTCATGTAGGCGGCTATCTGAACTACAAATCGACTAATCAAAACACGAGCCACGATTTTTTTGGATTTTCTCGTTTAGTTAGTAAAGAAGAATAGAATATAAATCCGAAAGATGGGCTGCTATAAAGCAAACAGACTAGTGATCCCCTGATACCGAACTCCTCCTCTTCTTACTCCTCATTTACCTACTCCTACTACTCTACCTTCCTCTACCTGTTTTTTATCTTCCTACTCTACCTCCACGTAGGTACTCCTACTGCAAATACGTCACCTCCACGTACATAATCCTCCGCACTGATTCTCCTCAACCTACTCATTCTCCTCTTCCTACTCCCCCTCTCCCTACCCCCTCTTCCTACCCCCTCTTCCTACCCCCCCCCTCTTTCTACTCCCCTCTTCCTACTCCCCCTCTTCCTACCCCCCTCTTCCTACCCCCCTCTTCCTACCCCCCCTCTTCCTACCCCCCTCTTCCTACCCCCTCTTCCTACCCCCCTCTTCCTACTCCCCCTCTTCCTACTCCCCCTCTTCCTACTCCCCCTCTTCCTACTCCCCCTCTTCCTACTCCCCCTCTTCCTACTCCCCCTCTTCCTACTCCCCCTCTTCCTACTCCCCTCTTTCTACTCCCCCTCTTCCCTACTCCCCCTCTCCCTACTCCCCTCTCCCTACTCCCCCTCTTCCCTACTCCCCCTCTTCCCTACTACCCCTCTTCCCTACCCCCCCTCTTCCTACTCCCCCTCTCCCTACTCCCCCTCTCCCTATTCCCCTCTCCCTACTCCCCCTCTTCCCTACTCCCCCTCTTCCCTACTCCCCCTCTCCCTACTCCCCCTCTCCCTACTCCCCCTCTTCCTACTACCCCTCTTCCTACTCCCGCTTTTCCTGCTCCTCCTGGGACTACTCTTCTCTACCTGTTTTCATCTTCCTACTCCACCTCCACCTTTTCCTCCTACGTACCTACTCCTCCTCGACCCACTCCTCCTCTCCCACTCCTCCTCCTCCTCCTCCTTCTCAACCTAGTCCCCAACTACTCCGACTTGTCCTTCACCTGCTCTTTCTCCTCCTCTTACAGTCCCCTGACTATTTTCTGTAATGGAACGTTTTTCGCCGCTGTTGTTGACTCGAAATGACAATGACGTAGCGCGTCCCATTAACACGATACATTATAATCTAGTATGCCATCGTATTTTCACTCTCATCGTTTCTTCGCCCAGGCTGGGAAATATATTCATGAATCGATTTTTATTTCTCGTACACATTGAACAAACTGTTGTCGCGATATGAAACGGTCGCCCTACGTTAAAGGCTCCGTCGGCCCTTTGTGCGTGACCTCGTATTAAAATCATCTCGCAATCTCACACACGAATCACCTGCAAAAGGGAAATTTCATGAATTTTTATGAAGATAAAAAACAAAGTGCTCCATGATGAAGGGCGCGTTTCTCGCGTGCAGCAGACAAGTTATACGAATCAATACACACGCGACAAAAAACCCAATTCACGATTAGTGAGAGTGCAACAAATACGGACAGTATATTTAATTATGAATCAGGCAAACCTCTCATTGCGGTAAAACCTGGGAATTTCCTTTTTACTCGTAGGTTTATCAAGTATTGATAATAAGTAGTTCTTATGGGTTTTCACGGTTTTTGAGAAAAACGTAACTTGGAAACTCGATTTGCTAAAATTAAAATCAAAAGTATAATGTTGGGCCACTACGAAATGTCTTTTGGTCAAATATTAGTTACTGCCCATAAGTAGCATGAGACTAGAATCATATGGAGCCTTACAGCTTCATTTATGCTACTGAAAAATTATGAAATTTTGACTTTCAGATAAATTTTTTAATTTTTGGAGTCGCTGACTCAAATTTTAGTTTGGAAATCACCGAAAATTTTGCAGTCATATTGGGTTTAAGAAATGGTGATAGTACGTAATATTTCGCTCATAAATTATTAAAACAAAGTTATTAACACAATTATTACCGCTTATAATAATATAATATATTATATTAACACCAAAAATTCAAAAAAAATTAATTTTAAGGCTAAAATTGTGTTTTAAGCCATAATTTCTCAAAATACCTACCTACAACATAATATGTTATGTTTTGTATGACATATTATGTCAGTAGGTACACTATCCAAGTACACCGAACTCTCAACTCGTATCCTCCGTCGAAAATGTTGAAATAATTTCGAATTTCCTCATGCGTATGCCGCTTCCATTGCGCAGGTATGCAATATTGTTGGAAATTTAATTTTTCTCGAAACAAAATCATTATAGCAAAGCTTCATATGCCTTCACCCTTCTCTATTCTTCCGTTTTCAGGTAAAAATTTCCGTTTTTCTCTTCTTTGAAGTATTCTTCTAGTTTTTATCTGTTTTTTTCACTATGATGGAATTTTACATTTTCTCATTTTGTATATTTTTGACAGTTTCTTCGCTTAAAAGTGTTTCGATAATTTGTTTCAAGTTGCTGAAATCAGGCCACGGCATTTTATTTTGCGGCTTAATTTGCCATTTTTGCGCTTATACAGCACGGCTACTCTTCTACGTATTTTATGGCTTTTTGATGGAAATTTTCAGATATTTTGGTGGTCGACGTTTACCTAGTGTACTTAGCTAATAAATTTGTCACGAATTTATCGTTGTCCGAAAGGTTTTGCGATTGGCTGTGATAGGCTGTCCTCGTTTTGATATTTTTCTAAAAATTTGTACCTACCCATGGATCAACGAATTTTGCTACAAAGAAATCAGCTGCTTGTTTTGAGAGCATTATTTTTTGTGAGTTTTTGATTCGGTATCCTAGGCATACTTGGGTCGATATTAGTTTGGTATCGAGGTGTGAAAACATGATTTTTAAATTTAGATGCTTTTACAGTGAAAGCGCTTGACAGTCGATGATTATTCTCAATCTCAACTCACAGACTCGATTTGCTACTTTAACATTTCATCATCCTGTTGATGGTTATAAAAAAACGAACCCGAATTTTCGTTATTTATAATCGCGCAAAAGGTCCTAAACTGTTAACTTCAGGAAGATTCTTTTTTTGTTTCCCTTTTTTCAAGGAGGAATGGCAAGGACATGTCCTTGGCTACTGGTGACAGTGCGCATCAGTTTCAAGAGTACACCTACAAAAAAATCACCCCCTGCGACGTCTGCTCTCAAGTATTGAGAGGTAAGGAATTTGGAAATTTTTTCGAACGTGAAATTTAGGGGTAATCGATCAACTTGATGACCCTAGGTCATTACCCCGTGACGTAAGCGTCAGGGGCGGCTCCTGGCAGGAGCAGAGGAGCATGTGCACCCCCTGGCCAAAATGAGAAAGAAAAAAACAGTGGCCTACCTTAATAATAACATTATTACTGCCACACAACTCTTCACTATTAATCCTCTCTGAAAAACAACAACAACGTCATTGGCAAAGCCTCAGGATCACCGACGGATAGGACTAGCGCTATACTGGATGGCGGCTCGTGCACGAACTAGTAATGCACTAGATCGGTCTTAGTGGTCGTGTATTTCTGGAAGTGTATGAGTGAGCCAGCCAATGCCTCACCGTACCATCCAGGTGCAAATTTTCTGTCTGCTCCGCCGGTCGAATGCGATCGAATCTGCGGTCGAATGCGGTCTAATCGAGGTAATCTCATCTTATCAGTTCGAAAACTGATATGATTTAGTAAAAATCGCGGTGTTTTCTTCTGTGGTTCAATAAAAATGAGTGATGTGAAGGTAGTTCAATTGAATTTTTCTAAGTTTACTTTGGAGGAGAAAATAGCAATCCGGGAACCCGGCCGCTACTCACCTGCACTGGAAGGACTTTTACTGAAGGTAAAAGCTAAAAATCGCTCACGACTCGGAAATGCAACCGACAATACTTCGGTACTTCAATTTCAACTTTTACAAAATAGGGTTTCTGAAAATTGATATATGGTAACCATCTTAAAATTCCTCTGTTATCACTAGTGAACGTTTTTTGGTGTTCATTTTATAATAATGAGACGTGAAAGTGTGCAAAACTTTCCTATTAATTTGCATTTACTTAGTTGAAATTGATATTTGGCTGAGACCAACTGACTGTTTATGATAACATATTCCCTTCGCGATTGTTTCATAATATAATATATTATTATCTATATTATAGATCTAGATAATATTATTATCTTATGGCCTAAGTGCACCCCCTGGGTTTAAGGGCAGGAGCCGCCACTGGTAAGCGTAATAGAGCTTCATTAGCATGGGTCAATGCTCTATTGACATGGGTCAATTCTCCATTGATGTGGGTCAATACTCGATTGGCATGGGTTGACATGCTCTTTTGACATGGGTCAATGCTTCATTCACACGAGTCAATTTTCATCAACATGGGTCTTTTTTTTTCAATAACATTGTTCTACATTGGTACATCAAGTATTACAACATGAAAACTATTCCCCTATCTGAGCTTAAGCTCGTGTTAGGGACAAGAGTCCTTAAAGAAAAAACTCGAATTAAAATCTTCTAAAAAATATGATGAAAAATAAAGAATAATTATGCACTGCCAGCCTCTCAACTCATTGATCGCCATTCAGCCAGCGAAATAACTTTTTATGATCTTATTTACTAGTTAGTAGGTACTATTTACTATTTGATTCATTGTTCGAAGGTCACACGCGCCAGGGGCTGAAATGTCGACTGTGTAAAATGAACGTTCACATCGACTGTCAGGAGCGAGTTGGAAAATGTCAAACCAAATCTCGACTGCTCCGACGGCAGAAATCTTCGTCCGACATCGAATCCCGACCGAACCCAGTTGAGGATGAAGGTATACAAATTGACGTATTTTCCCCTTTCGATATGCGCATGAAAGTATGCCGGGTGCTTCAACACCGAATTGCAGTGGGAAAAATTGAAAAATTACAGTCAATTACAGAGAAATCGAGAAAAGCGAAAAAAGAACGAGGTTCATGCTCGATTTTTACTTCCATATTTACATAGTGAATGGAAGTATTGGAATCGTCCTAAAATCGAGAATCGGAACGGAAATACAGAAAAAACGTCTTCTTATACACTCAGAATCACTTCCTGAACAAGTGTCTGTGTGTCCGTCTGTGGTCATTTACAAAAATGGCCATAGCTCCCTCAATTTTCAACCTTTTTTCAAATTTCTTGAGCTCAAATGTTCGTCTCGGCGAGACCTAAAACCCTGTTTAATCGGAATTCGAATAACTCACAGTACTTCCGATATATTTGCATTTTTAGTGTTTTCTATTTTATTTTTTTCCGGCCACAAAAATGAACCGATTTGAGCGTTCTTGGTCTTAAAATCTTTGTTGTACCTTGCAGAATATGAGGATATTTTTTATATTCCAATAATGTATTGTATTTTTATTTTGGGCGAATTTTAAAATTTGAATAGTGAATTTTTTGATATTTTTGACCTAAACGCCCATGAAAGCAGTCAAAATATGATCAAATCGTGTCACAATTTTACGTTTTAAAACATGGAAGTATTGTGTGTTATCTACGCACCACTGTTTTCTTATTAAGTGTCAACAAAAATAAATTTTTTCCAAAAACTTCTTTGACGTGGAAAGATACACGAGTAACTTTCAATTCTATTGATTAATAAATAACCCCGCTATCATATTATTAGGTAATCAACTGTGTAACCGAATAGATGAATAGATTTTTGTACGTGCACATGAAATTAGACACTCGTTGGGACATGCGTAGTCGAACTGTAGCGCTGATCACCCGCTGAAGAACGACCCCTTTGTGAATTGTTTTCTGTGGTCATGTACGTGAACGTGTCATGGACAACCCAGTGTTGGTGATTTGATTTTGAACCGATTTTTGCCAGTCGGGGAGTTTCCACCTGCTTGATAACACCTTGTACATCATCCCGATTGCGATGCTAACCGTACTATGTCGCTTGGTCGTTAGCCATCATGGTTCCAAAAGTGTATGGATTATTTTTAATGCTGAACAAGAAAAAAACGTTTATGACATTTCTCTAAATAATTAGAAAGAAATGCCTAGATTTTGACAGTAAAGGGAAATAAATCGTTGCCATTTCGCGTAGGCTTTGAGCAATTTAGCATAAGTCACTTACGATAAGTGCAAAAGTATGTAGTGCTAATGGCACTCCCGTGATAATATAACGAGGCACGGGGTTCGGGAGGTCAGTGAAGGAGTAGTTCATTAGCAGGTAATTTGGGAGGAACAAAAATAACCTTTTTCCATATTTACGAACTTTACTTTGAGATTTTACTCAGGGATATCCTACTTGGGAAGTCACTCTTGTCAAACTGGCTTGATACTCAATTCAGGGATTTCTTACTTCACTTTGGGCTTTCTTACTTCACTTAGGGACTTCTTACTTCAATTGCTTCAAGCGGTTCGAGGCAATTCCTTCGTAAGGTTCGATCCGTGAACCTTCGATACGAAAAATTCTTGTCCCAAAATTCAAAACTCGGGCATTTCAATCGGCGAGGGATAAATTTCGAGAATTTTCTTGGCGAAAGGTGGAGGTTTCATCCTTGGTCGAGGAAACCGTCCTGGTAGATCGGTGTCGCCGGGCGGCACGTCCTACTACGGCAACGCTGGCGGCCATTCGCCGGGCGGCTCTACCTCTCCCGACCCCCTTCGAACTCCCAATCTTTCGAGATCCGTCACTTTTCAAGAACCAGGTATCTTACGAATACATGCGATCTGTCAATCCCAATCTGTCTCGTATTTTGGTCTGTTGGTTTTCATCCGTCGAAGTCTTTGTTTCTAACAGCTTTGCCAGTCGCCCGAAAAGAGTGCAACATTAACACGCCGTTGACTAATCCAGGTGCCGTTTCCGCTTTGTCGTTTTGACTAATTTTCCTTCGGGGTAAGGTAATGAGAACTTGTCGAGTTTCGAGCGGTAGATGTTTCTTGAGGATTTCTAGATGTTTATGATGGTATCGAGATGAAGTGAATTTTCAGCATCTGAATCGTGGACTTGGATGCGGCTTATAGGATAATCATGTTCTTGAAGAAATCCTGAGAGACAGGTTTTAGATGCTGCGGTTCTCATACTTCTTCACCAAAGACTCTTTCCAGGCCAGGGATATCAGCTCTGTGTAGCTTCCCATTGCTGCCAATTGGTGAGGAGTGTGAGTTTTAGACGAACAAGGCCCAAAAATGCAGATCCGTAAAGATCGAACTTCTAGGACAGACTTCAGGAACCCTCTGATGAGCCCTGCGAACTGCCATCCGTTTCTGGGCTTTTGGGACACACGTCTTCTCTTTGGCATATCAGCTCTTGGTTGATCCTCACTGTCCAACTACTAGAGAACTAGCTTCAGGTGCAGGACCCTATCGATACTCAAGGTCGAAAAATAAGCGATTTTTTACGGGCTGCTGGCAGATCTATAAAGATCGAACTTCTCGGCCAGACTTCAGGAATCCTCTGATGAGCCCTGCGAATTGCCACCCGTTTCTGGGCTTTTGGGACACACGTCTTCTCTTTGGCATATCAGCTCTTGGTTGATCCTCACTGTCCAACTACTAGAGAACTGTCTTCAGGTGCAGAACCCAGTCGATACTCAAGGCCCAAAAATAAGGGATTTTTTAGGGGCTGCTGGCAGTTCCAGACTTCAGGAATCCTCTGATGAGCCCTGCGAACTGCCACCCGTATCTGGGGTTTTGAGACACACGTCTTCTCTTTGGCATATTTGGCGTATCAGCCCTTAGTTGATCCTTACTGTCCGACTACTAGAGAACTGCCTTCAGGTGCAGGACCCAGTCAATACTCAAGGCCGAAGAATGAACGATTTTTTACGGACTGCTTGCAGATCAGTAAAGATCGAGCTTTTCGGCCAGACTTCAGGAATCCTCTGATGAGCCCTGCAAACTGCCATCCGTTTCTGGGGTTTTGGGACACACTTCTTCTCTTTGGCATATCAGCGGCATATCAGCTCTTAGTTGATCCTCACTGTCCGACTACTTGAGAACTGACTTCAGGTGCAGGACCCAGTCGATACTCAAGGCCCAAAAATAAGCGATTTTTTACGGGCTGCTGGCAGATTCGTAAAGATCGAACTTCTCGGCCAGACTTCAGGAATCCTCTGATGAGCCCTGTGAACTGCCATCGGTTTCTGGGGTTTTGGGACGCTCGTCTTCATTTTGGCATATCAGCTCTTGGTTGATCCTCACTGTCCGACTACTAGAGAACTGACTTCAGGTGCAGGACCCAGTCGATACTCAAGACCCAAAAATAAGCGATTTTTTACAGGCTGCTGGCAGATTTGTAAAGATCGAACTTCTCGGCCAGACTTCAGGAATCCTCTGATGAGCCCTGCGAACTGCCACCCGTTTCTGGGGTTTTGGGACGCTCGTCTTCATTTTGGCATATCAGCTCTTGGTTGATCCTCACTATCCAACTACTAGAGAACTGACTTCAGGTGCAGAACCCAGTCGATACTCAAGGCCCAAAAATAAGCGATTTTTTACGGGCTGCTGGCAGATCTATAAAGATCGAACTTCTCGGCCAGACTTCAGGAATCCTCTGATGAGCCCTGCAAACTGCCATCCGTTTCTGGGGTTTTGGGACACACGTCTTCTCTTTGGCATATCAGCAACGTATCAGCTCTTAGTTGATCCTCACTGTCCGACTACTAGAGAACTGACTTCAGGTGCAGGACCCAGTCGATACTCAAGGCCCAAAAATAAACGATTTGTTATGGACTGATGGCAGATCCATAAAGATCGTACTTCTCGGCCAGACTTCAGGAATCCTCTGATGAGCCCTGCGAACTGCCATCCGTTTCTGGGGTTTTGGGACACACGTCTTCTCTTTGGCATATCAGCGGCATATCAGCAACGTATCAGCTCTTAGTTGATTCTCACTGTCCGACTGTCTTCAGGTGCAGGACCCAGTCGATACTCAAGTTGCGATGATCTTTCTTGGTCCAATAATCGCGTCTAAACAGCTTCCCAGGATTGTTCCAGGCGTTGCTTTTTGCAGCATGAACAAAGTTGTCGTGGGCCTACCCTGCCGACTACTTCTGTCCACGGTTTTTTCAATCCTGTCCAACTGATCGTCGGTTCCAAAAGAGTTGTGACCTTCAAAGCTCCAGATGAAACATTCTCACAATAAGTTGCTATAATCCTCCTCCTACTTTACCTATTTTATTGGTAAATAACCGACGTTTAACCTGTACCGTGTACGTAGTTAATTCGTTAAAAAAAATAAGAGCGAACAATTATAACAAATATTTTCGTCGTATTTCCAAAATGCAGTACTGGGCCTTAAAAAATGTGACTAACTGTAAATACCGTGCAGTAGAGCGTGTTCGTCCGGAATAACGGCAAAAATGTCACTAATTCAATGTCGTCTCAGCACTAACTGTGGCCTTCGACTTAGAAAAGCGTTTAACTCGAAAATTGGACGGAAATTAATTCATTTTCACTTTTGCATTTCAGAGCGAAGATATCAAAGAAAAGGTACTGTACAAGTGTACAGTGTACTAGTACAGAGAACACGTGTTGTGCATTTGTGCGTTTTCAAGTAGCGTCACTGTACAAAAAGGTCAAAATGTTCGTCGGAAATAGTCACAGACCACTCAGCATGTCACTGAGGCATATCTATGTCGGCATACCTCTGATAAGCTGTATCGGGTTCCCAAAAATCGATTAGACATATCTGAGATTTAATTTTTTGGATAGATATCGTAAAATTCGGTTAATGCGTATTGCGTGGGAGGATAAGGTATTATTATCTACGTCATAGGGATGCTGAGGAGATAAATGTTGGCAAGGTCCGAGAAAATTTTTTCAAAGGTACTTACTATCAAAATACTCGGAAATTTTCGAAACGTTCCCTTCCAAGTTGAGCGGGTTTCAAGGTCAATTTAATAGGTACCTACTATAAAATGGAAAATTTCTCAAAACCCTGGAGAGCCGCTGGCTCGTGATTCATGTGCATGTTCATCTCGTAGGTATTTGGGATATGTCTGTGTGGTATGCGTTTGTGACGTTTACACAAATCCGTTCGTACAAATGCGTTCTGTTCAATGCGGCACTCGTAGGTGGGATTCTTCGATAAAAATTACTTGATTTTCAAAATTTCAAAATCGGGATTCTGCCAATAGGTTTTAACCTGAAACAACAACACCCGAAAAAAATTTCTCGATGAATCTTCTTGAATTTCCTGATGAAAAAGCACATTTTCAACCATATTCCTGCAAATATCACTCCGATCGAGGCGATTTTTGTCTCTAATTAAAGCTGATTTGACTTACTAAAAATTCATTTGAGTAGCCTATTTTCGAAAAATACTTATTTACCGAGATAATCGATTTTGGCCCGTTGAGCGTGCGCGTTTGTGCCGACGCGTTTGTCCGCGCGTTCGCCCCTGCGCGTTTGTACGTATGCGTTTGTGACCGCGTGTTTGGCAGTCGGGTCAAACCCCAGCGAGCAGGGGCCGCCCGTCGGGCGTCAGGACGAGCCGCCTCCGCTTGGGCCGGCGTACGGCGGCGGCGGTCCGGCATCGCGCGGAGGAGGCGCCGGCGGCGGACAAAGGCGACCCAACCCGCCGACTTCGGGGGCGGCCGCCGCCCATCACCACTCGCACCAGCCGGCGAGCTCAGGTTTGTATTGTGACGAGCCCCCATAAAATTCACTCGTACCAATACCAGTTTTTTGTGTTTCGACTAAAAAACAAAAAAATGAAAGAAACATTAAATGATAAACCGAAAAATTGAAGTCGAAGGAGAATTTTTGGTATTTTTATACTCGGTGTAAATTTTAGATACCTATAGGTAAAATTTATGGCTATTAAATAAATTAATAGGTGATATAAAATCAAAAATTTTATAATAAACTCAAATAAAAATCTGTTTTTAATTTTCTAAAACTCACAGCTTGTTGAATTGTATTTTTTTTTCGCCAATATTTAATTAAATTTTTTTTTCAAAAAAATAATTTTACACTTATTTTAATTTTTTCAAAAAATTAAATAATTTATTTTTAAAAATTAAATAATTGATTTTTAAAAATTAAATATAAAATTAAAAAAATATTAATTTTTCAATTATCTAAATTCCGGTTCCAGTAACTGGTATTGGTACACTTTCCCTTTAAATCGGTCAGGCAGTGCATTTCTCACTGAATTTCCCAAAAAATTGAGAATTCTCGAAAAGAAATCGTTCAAACTGCCTACTATCATTCAAACTACTAATAGGGACCCATTTAATTCGTTTTCTTTCTTTCTGGCAAAGAAAATCAGAAAAAATCATTTTTGGACTTCAATTTTGCTCAGCTGGAATAGGTAAATAAAAAAAGTTTTCCCGGAGAAGAATTATCGCGTTAAACGGTCGATTTGTTGCCGTTTTACTCGCGCACGTCAACTTGCGTGCAATAGTGCGCCAAAGTCTTCCGACTTCATTCCGCCTTGACGGCAATTCCATTAAAATTACCCTAGATAACTTTTATATTCATTATTCTATGCTAATACGCCTTGAACTACTCTAGGTAATATGATAAATTTTTTACTCTTATTTACCAATGCGACGGTCGAGGGTTCGGGCTAGGGATGGTAATCGATACCTAATATATCGATATATCGATAGTTTCAACAGTAGAATATCGATGCCGATATAATATCGTAGGTCAACTATCGATAGTTATAGAAAAATGTCGGTTAAAGTAAAAGAAAATCGTCGCTTAAGCGGCCACATGCTATAACTCAGTTTTCCCAACTTTACAGGAGACCCAAAAAACTGTTTCGATTGCTGGCTGTTAGAGATGAATGGACATGGGAACGTGTCTTGGAAACGCCAATAGAATTTATTGGGTTCAACCCCGACGCTACCTCGACCAATCGCAGCAATGCATTCCCTAAACCCCATGTTTGTATCATTTGGGACAAAACTGGCAACAGCATTGTTGGCTTCTGTTTTTTCGCGATTCTGACCACGGATATGGATCCACAGCATCGTTTTACCATATAAATAAGGTCTAACTCAATTTAGCCAAAAATTGAGTTATAGCATGTGGCCGCTTAAGCGACGAAATAGGTAAAACAAACAAGTAACCATCCATGTTTCTATGTTCCGTTCCTTGGCCATCAATAATCTCAATTCTGACGATATTATCGATTAGGTATTGTTCATATTTGTGAGGGGAAATAATAGGCGAAGGATGCCTGGGTACTAGAAACTCCAAATTTGTATTTAAACAACCTTAAAAACACAATTCTATATACAAGGTACGTACTAAATTTTCCTATCGATCCTCAAACCACTGATATCGATTACCATGGATAAATATCGATATTCCAGCCGGATGAACTCAAATTTTTGGGAATTTTCAGGGACCGCAAATTTTTCGAATTTATGTGACGTTAAAACATGGAACTTACGGTCGAGTCAATCGATCGGATAAAGCCGATATATCGGTTTAAAAAGTATCGGCTGAAATCCAATTGAACGGCATCGGCTACGAACTATCGATACCCGATAGCCCTTGCATCATCGATGAAAAAATATCGATATATCAGAGGAAAACATCGATATTTCGATACTATCGACGGCCATCCCTAGTACGGGCTCGAAAATAACGATTCTGAAAAAAATACTATATAAGGGTAGATAAATTGATTTATCAACAATTCTGACTAAGGCTGAAGGTCGGTACTGGCAAAAATTACAATTATTTAGCAGTTTTTTACTATAGTGTCGGATACCAATGGGTCAGAATCTGGTACAAGGGCAACATCCGTTATTGGTACCTTTTTAAGAAGTTCAACGTGTTGTACTTCCACTTTACTACTCAGATACTTGAATAGACGCGACGCATTCAAGAATATTCCTGCATGCCGAGTTTTCTCGATCGGGAAAAATCAATTTCCTCTTTTTTAGCATGACGGGCAAAGCTTTTGGCTGCTGTTTTTTGCGAATTGAAAATTCCATAATTTCTCTCTTCAATATTTCGCCACTTTGTTCTACTCTCTTTCAGAATTTCAATCATAATGATTTTTCGTTTCCATGCTCTCTCTTCTCTATTCACAACTTGTAGCCTCTTCAGTATCGCAATTTCCTTTTCGTCCTTTGACAAAATAATTACCTAAATAAAACCTCAACATCCTATACAGAGGAGGGCGTGACCATAATCATCATTATGAATTTGATTACAATCACGTAATTTGCAATTAAGACCGCAATTATATACATAGGGTCTTAAGCTAACTACCAATTAGGATTACAATCATAATCACATTACAGTCGTAACAACAATATAATTATGTGCCTACTTTTTCAGTTATGTCAAACTTGTACAATACCTTAAACCCAACTCAAATCCATCTCAAACTCATAAATCTTAAACTCAACACGAAATTAAACCCAAAAACTCAACTCGCAAATCAACTTATGAAATAACTTCGCCTCGAAGTCGTAAATAATTAATTGCACTGCAATTATCGGAAAAATAAATATACGATGGTAAAATCGTCAGGACACGAATTGGAAAAGAATGACTATTTAATCTGTAGCAGTGTTGCCAAGCGACCTCAATCAGACTTACCAAAAATAACAAAGTTTCCCTCAACTTACAAACTCACTCACTAACTCAAATCACAAACTCAAGACTTTGTGTTTTGAGTTTGCAAGTATGAATCGTGATCCGATTCTCAAATTAAATGCTAGTGATTATAATTGTATTCATAATTATGATTATTGTTACGCCCATTTGTGCTCCCGAATAAGATACTGACTGGTATGCATAAATTGAAGTAATGATCAGTTCATCGCTCGATGAACCGCAGTAAAAGTTTCCAGTCTTTAATACAATTTTCATCTAATCACTTTTTTTGAATGGGAATTGAAGCGTTTTACTGCAATTGCTGGAGATAAAGAATTGCCATTTATTAAGGACCTATATAAATATTATCAATAGTGAACTAGTGTTTTCTACTCACTTTTTCCTCTACTCGAAAGTCCAAAATTTATCAATCAACAGTAGCAACACTGAAGATTCCTGCCATTTCTAATCTCCAGTGTTGCCAATTGTTCCAACAAAATTTTTGGCGACAAAAGGAGGGAAAATGTCAATCATAATCGTAACCTCAAAATAGCGACAAAAAATTTAAAAAAAAAACCTAGGGCATCTGTAAAACGTGTAATTCGGAGCATTCAAGTTGGCACGGATGTCCTAGATCCGACTCCAGGCGAGTCTTCAAGAAGAAGAAATCGACTCTTCGGAATGAGAGGGTTCAGCTTCGGGAAAAACACGGATCGTGCGATCTCTCTTCCAGAAAGTAAAGAAAAAAAATTGCCTGCATCTCCTACTACCATGTTGAAAAAGAAACAGACTTAACGTTCCGAATGCTGTGACGCCCCTAATATCCCCCTTCCTCGATGAGAAAATGCAAGTTAATGTATCGAATGATTTAAAATCACAAAAATGTTTTATTATACGTACGAAATTACCCAGGTGGCGCTCGTTTGGTGGAAATATCGTGAAGTGCTTGAATTGCCTTGGGAATAGACATTACCGATCGAGCAGTTTAGATATGGCTTTTTTATGGTAGTAGGTACATATTTTGGCCAATTTTCCCCGGGGCTAAACATGGAAATTCTGGTTTTACATCGGACACAATTTTTCGCACGACCAAAATTCATATGTAAACATTGTTTTTTGAAACCTCCAACCCATAAATCTTGGATAAATGGTATCGCATGAAGTTCGTCAAATTTTCGCGCAGATGTAATTTGATGACTTGAAATTGAATTTAGACCTGAATTCTTCTTCAAGATTCTTCCTGCAAGTTATCGAAACTGCTCGATTCGACTCGGAGGCCCTAAATTTCGATGAATTAAAAAACACTAGAAGAATATTACCTACCTATTTTCTTATTTTTGAAATATTCAATATTTTGCCTGTCTTTGATATTTTTCCTCCCGACATCCTCCGACTTGCTTGTTTTGGTGTTAACCCAAATGTTCCCATTAATCGGTTCTTGAATTTTTGCCATTTTTCTCTGTCGAAAATTTCGTTTTTACTCTTCTCAAAAATCGGGAATTTTCCATCGCCTTTTTTCTCCGACTAACCTGTCCTCTCTTTTTCTACTTTTTTCAATTCTGATAATTCCATTATCGCAGTTATTTTATCATTTCGTTATCCTTGATTTTATCAGTTTACAGCACGTTTTATCATTTATTGCAGCTGAAGCCGTCCAATACGCAGCTGGAAAAAGACCATTCGGAATGCCACTCGTTTTAGGGGCGGGTTCGGCAATTTCAGCACCCCCCACTCCCACCACTCCTATCTCTCCCAATCCGGGCAAACGGTCTGCCTGATTCGATTTTTGAAAAATTTCTCAAGATCACTAGGCATCGGAAAGATCAAAATTCTCGATTTGGTTGAAGTGGTCGTCTCTAGATGGTTGAAATTTAAATTGATTGGTAAATTTCACTGTTTAACATGAGTTCTTCGAATCGTTCGATACTGCCAATTTTTCCGCCAACTTTTATCCAAAAAAATATTCGGGGCCAATGTGATTCAATGGACCAAATTATAGTCTTTTTGGGTTTTGATGAAAAACATGAAAATGTACGTGTTCTTCGATTGGGAGTTTTTGCTGATTTGATGTGTCTCTTTGTAGTACTTCTTTTGAGCCTTATTTTGGTGCTTTATTTTTTGTACTCCTGGAGCTACTTACTGAGTTCCACTATAGGGGCGTGTCGCTGCGAGGCGGGCCAATCAAATGCCTCAGAAGTGGGCAGTCAAAAATACAGATTTTTGCCGCATTTGGCGTATTTTGGCATTGCACGGTCCCTTGAGTCGCTCAGATGGTAGTAAATTTCATCGGCTTTTTCAATGGGGTGAGTTTGACCAAAAATACTTTCCCCTTAATACATTCTATGAAAAAAAGTTCTACAATCTAGCAGTTTTGTATTGTAGGTCATTTGGATGGCTTGTATTGTTTTTGATTGTAGCAAATCGAAATTTAAAGTCCAATAAAATATACCAATAAAATATTGAAAATACAAGTTTAAAGTAGGCTTAGGTAAATAAATCATGAGACACAGCAAAAACTCTCGAGTAATTTTATTTTTTTAACAAAATATTATGCGTTATTTGGCAAAATTCTGTGCAAACTTAATTCTCCTATATTGAATTTCATCGCGAGCAAAATCGGATTGTTTTATTCATTCGTGTAAAACTCGAAATCGCGCGGATAGTACCCGTTTTTTCCATTTCACGTACATTGTACATTGTCCTCTATTCTAGTCGTCCAACTGTAAAAATTGTACATGATATTCCCGACAAAAAAAAATTAAACGTTTTACATTTTACGAAATGGAACAGTTCATTAAGATTTCCCTCGAACACAATTCTAAAGAACTGTTAATCGGTGAGTACCTTGCCAACCTATTCTTTGATTTTTGGGTTTTTCCACACTAACACCTCGATTTGGTACAGGATAATCTGAAACTGGCGTTTTTGAGACAGAGTTTTCTTGAACAATTATTAACCGATGAAAAATGCTGCCACGATAATTTTTCCCAAAATATCGGGTTTTTGGGGTTAATGATTTTTTTGAAAATTCGCAATATCTTTGCTCACTAATAACCTTGAATTTTTTCTGTACCTACCTAACAAAAACCTTCTCCCTTCAAGCATGCATTTCATCTCTTCGACTCTTCCTCCTTCGTCTTTCTCGACTGCGCTGAATTTTTTCCGAAATTTCTTTCACACTGCCTCAGAATTTTTTTATTCGCACTTTTTTTCAAGAAATTTTTTCTGGCTCCCTTAGGTACAACGTACAGCCCATGCGACGGATGGGCGGGGACGTCAGTGAAAACTGGTAAACACGTAAAAATCACAAAGAACAGCAAGAGATTAGTTTTCGAGTTGAAAAAAACCAATTTTAATAGCTCCCATTTAGATCCACTACACGGTTTACCCTTTAGGCGAAATCCGGTTTGAAATTTTCGACCACTTCGAAAACTTTCAAGGCCCTTAACCGATAAGTCTAGGCACCTCGTGTCACGACCCTTTTTCCCTTCGTAGGTGCTAAGCGCCCTTGGTGTACAGCATGATTAATTCATGTCCAAATTGTGGGAAATTCGAGTAAAACAGCAATTTAGACGCCATCGAAGTTGAGAAATAGATTTTAGATCCTATCGACCGTTAGGCTGAGAAGAATGCCACATCGAACCGAACCCCGCATGATTATTAGCATAGGTAGGTGTACCAATAGTAAAAATGTCGGTCATCTCTAAATATTTTGCACTTACATGTTTCCCCTTGCGATTTTTATCTGTCCAAAAATCAAATTCGACAAGCCCGGATAAATTTATAAAATTCGACCCCCAACTGCAGTTTATTCGAGTGCAGTTGAAGTACTCATGGTTCTATTGCAGTTCGATAGGTCACATGACTGCTCAGAGGAACTGCGACCAAAAATAATTCCATTTCGCGCGTTGAGAATATTTGTTCAATCTCATACGCATGCGCTACAGCACACAGTATGAGGGATGTGGAATATGACCTGCTAGCGCCTCTAGTACGCACGTAGGCCGTAGTGGCACCACGCATGATTCCGCTTCTAATGCCATGTCTCTAATGTTCTCTGTGCCTCATTCGTATTTTTAACAGTTGTTTGGGAATAATAATACGTAACGAGTTTTTGCTTCCTTTGGGTCATTACCTAATAATCACACTTGAATGATATTTCTCATTTCAAATTGAAATGTTAGGCGTAAAAGTTAAACCCTCTCATCGTTTCCCCCGTACACGAGGAGTATTCCCTCAAATTGATCTCACTGAACCATAATAACAAGATGGCAAGCAAAAACTCATTATTTTCATAATAGGAAGCCAGGCATAATTCGAGGTATCATCAAATCGAACTCGTTACCATTTAAATGAAACAATCAAAACAGCTAAATGAGCTTTTATTCTAAAGCTATCCTAACCTACAGACTAACCTCAACAACGTGAGGTTACTAACCTCAACAATTTGATGACGCCACTCATTGCATCCTCCGCATTCGTGCGCCATTTTTTCCTCCTAAACCGAAACCGACAAAATCGAAATCTAAATTTCGAACCGAACAGCTCCACACAGCCCACGGCGACAAAAGCTCAATTTACGGATGAAATCGCTCAGCCTGGATTCGCCAGAGTCGACCGAACATTCGCAAAGACGACGCCCTGGCGCCAACGTCGGCGGAAATTCGGCGCAAGGTTCGGCCCACGGATCGTCCCATTCTTCTTCGTCCAGATTGCAATGTAAGTGGAAACGTACGAAAGCCGACATACACAATCGAAACTAACAAATGATGGGGAAAATAACAGAATTTAGAATTTTGAAGAAGGGTGAGGCGCGGTGCTTGGGCGGTGAGCGGGAGCAGAACGGGAGTTGTGAGCCGGTGTGGAGGAGCGATGTGAAAAGAGCAGACGAGTAATATGCAGTGTTGCCATATCAAAGGTTTTCCCTGCGTTCCTAGAGGTTTTAATGACACTTTCGGAAGGATTTCAAAGGTTTTTTGTAATCGGTCAGGGAAAAGAATTTTTGACACCCCCTGAAAATTTGTTGGTTTACGTTTCAAAGGGTGAAGAATCCGAATCTGTTTTTTTTTTTTTTTATGGCCAGAAAGTGTTTTTGCTGCTTTAAAACCACAGAGAAAGAATTGTGCTGCTTGAACACGAAAGTGTTCATGTTGACTTTGATCTCGAAGTTGACTTTGGTCTCAAAGTTGAGTTTGAACTCGAAGCTGAGTTTGATCTCGAAGTTGACTTTGATCTCGAAGTTGACTTTGATCTCAAAGTTGACTTTGATCTGGAAGTTGACTTTGATCTCGAAGTTGAGTTTGAACTCGAAGTTGACTTAGATCTCGAAGTTGACTTTGAACTCGAAGTTGACTTTGATCTCGAAGTTGATTTTGACCTCGAAGTTGAGATTTAACTCGAAGTTGATTTTGATCTCGAAGTTGAGTTTGAACTCGAAGTTGATTTTGATCACGAAGTTCATTTTGATCTCGAAGTTGACTTTGATCTGGAAGTTGACTTTGATCTCGAAGTTGAGTTTGAACTCGAAGTTGATTTTGATCACGAAGTTGACTTCGATCTCGAAGTTGAGTTTGAACTCGAAGTTGATTTTGATCACGAAGTTCATTTTGATCTCGAAGTTGACTTTGATCTCGAAGTTGACTTTGATCTCAAAGTTGACTTTGATCTCAAAGTTGACTCTGATGTCGAAGTTGACTTTGATCAGAAAGTTCATTTTGATCTCGAAGTTGACTTTGATCTCGAATTGACTTTGATCTCGAAGTTGAGTTCGAACTCGATGTTGATTTTGATCTCGAGGTTGACTTTGATCTCGAAGTTGAGTCTGAAACCGAAGTTGAGTTTGAACTCGAAGTTGATTTTGATCTCGAAGTTGACTTTGATCTCGAAGATGATTTTGATCTCGAAGTTCATTTTGATCTCAAAGTTGACTTTGATCTCGAATTGACTTTGATCTCGAAGTTGACATTGATCTCTAAGTTGACTTTGATCTCGAAGTTGACTTTGATCTCGAAGTTGACTTTGATCTCGAAGTTGAGTTTGATCTCGAAGTTGAGTTTGACAAGAGATGGTGTAGAATAGGAGAATAGAGAAGGAGGTGGTGGTGGGTGGGGATCGGTCGTAAGTGGAAGGTGGTGGTGAGGGAAAGTTAGTGGTGATTATGAGCTGGTGGGGAGTGGGAGGGCGGTGAATTGGAGCTGGTACTGAGTGGGAGCTAGCAGTGAGTGGAATTAGTGGTAAGCGGGGATCGTATTTATAAAGAAGCCTCAGGTGAAGAGGGTTGAAAGTTGTGTGTTATTGAAGGTTTTATATAAATATAATTTGTAAGCCTCAATTGTGCAAACGAATCTTAGCCAAGGAATTAACTTCTCATTTGCAGTATTTTTGAGCTGGCAAACATAATTATTATTCCTAATAGATTTGTATTACTTTTTGAGTATTGATGAATTATCAGTTTGCTCAGAGAAATTCTTATCATGAATGATTACCTATTTCATAATCCAAATTTAAATTTAATTCAGTTCTCCTACTGCCCATTTTCATTTGATATCCGGTTCGTATTCCATATTTGTCTTGGTGTGATTGCTTGTGGAGGTTGATAGTAGACGTGTACATTTTTTTCGGGTTTTAATTTGACCTGATCTAGCGAATTTGAGTAGAACATTATCGAACTCTTCTAGATTTTGGTGTCGGTAGAATTTGTTTCGGATTTACCGGAAAGGTTAAGCTGTAGTGTAATCAGTTTGATATCTGATACAGTCCTTAACTTGAATCAATATTCATCTCGAAGAATGATGCAATATGGTAATTTGGCATTCTGTATTTTATTACCACATCCCTCAACAAGCTGAGGATTATTTTCTGAAATGACGAGAAATTGTTTTATTTCCACGATATTTTTCTCATTCCATTTTCAAGCTTTTGCAGAGCGTAAGGGTTTTCCCTTTCTCTGTTTGAATGGGGATTGTTCTCTTAAAAATGAGAACGCAAACTTTCCGAACCGAAAACTTTGATTAAGCTGATTGATCTTCTGAATAGGGGAATTCTCCGAGTTTTAGCGCTAGGAAAGAATTAAGGTCTTTTCACCAGGCCTTGTGGAACTGAGACATGAACCTATGGAGCGAACTTGAGCAAAGCTTTTCATAGAAATGAAGGTATTTTCGCCTCGTAATAAGCCTCTCTCCAGTGGAGAGTCTCCACCCTAAGAAAAGGGAAGGTTTTATTTCATAAAAACGGTAGATATTACCTATAATGACCAAATCGGGGAGTTTCTTTTAAATATGAATGGTTAATTTCCTCACCGCAGTTGATAAACAATAGTGAAACCCAACTTACCTCAACAAGTAAATCCTGCCTTCCTCTCCTCTCATTTTTACTTCCATATTTAATTCCATATTTCCTACCGAAAAAAATAGAAGCATTGCAATCGTCCTAAAATCGAAAATCGGACCGGAGCTTCAGAAAAAAATTCACCAATACACTTTTACTCAGAATCACTTCCGGAACAAGTGTCTGTGTTCCCGTCTGTGGTTCTGTGACAACGTTCTGTGGCCATTTACAAAAATGGCCATTACACCCTCAATTCGCCACATTTTTTCAAATTTCTTAAACTGGAATGTTCGTCTCGGCAAGACCTATCTCCTTGTTTAACAAAGTACTTCCAATATATTAGCACCATAGTGTTTTCTAATTTATTTACCAATTGACCAATTTGCGCGTTTTTGGTTTTAAACTCTATGTTTTACCTTGCGAAATACGCGGTTATTTTTTATATTCCGGTAGCTCAACGTATTGTCATTTTAGGCGGGTTTTGACATTTTTATAGTGTTTCTAGACATTTTCGATCATTGTAGCCACCAAATTATTCAGAATCAAACTGCTTTGGTTCAAAAATTTACGTATCAAAATATGGAAGTATCGTGTGTTATCTACACTCGCTTCTGCTCTTGTTTTATGCTTTCCTATCACTCTCCACCTCCTCCCATTTTCTCCTCTCACCACCTCCTCCCATTTTTTCGCTCTCCACCTCTTGTCCGCTGTCTTCTCCGTAAGTTGCCAGAAGACTCTCAATAAAACGTGGAAACATTTCGAACACCAAAACGGTTCCGTATTTTCAACATGTTTCGGTGCAACATTAGGTACTGTACCTACTATTTGGTTCTTCAATAAAAACCGACAATCAGCTCCGCTTTCACCCGATCCTTAACTGAAGAGTTTTCCTCCAAAACTGCATTCATCCACTTTCGAGTTTTGCCGATATCGATTTCGTTTTTTCGATTTTCGATTGCTTATAGATACCAAAACTGCTATGAATCGAAATCGAAAATCAAAAAACGAAATCGATATCGACAAAACTCGAAAATGGATGAATGCAGTTTTGGAGGAAAACTCTTCAACCCTATTTGATGCAAATAGTTTAGATGGATATTCCTTTGCAGCGCCGTTGAGAAGCGTCAAGCTCGTGAGGATAACTCAAGGACACTGGTCAAGTAATGAGTGAGAGTTTTTTCTAGAACAAAACATTATAATCTATTCCGTAGGGTTTTCTTTGACCAAAAGTATTGAGTTGCAGTCGTTTGACCTCGATGTGCATTTTAGACCCTCATCGTAGTGCCTACCTACGTGGGAAGATTTTCCATTTGAATGCAGAATGCTACATTTTTGGGTTACATACTTTCAAAGACACGGGTTCTGAAATATTCAGAATTGTATAAAATATTTTTTATCCCGTTTATTTAATTATTATTTATACGTTTTTTGGTAAAAAAAACATGTTTTATCGTTCATTTTATTTTATGTTTTGTAAAAATTATGTTTCGATGCCATGAATTTTGGGGCACTGATCATCGCAGCCCATTTTTCTATAGAATTCAATTTTTTTTTTAGTCTCATGGAGAATTTTTCAGCACATTTTCAAAACCTCCTGAAACGTTTGAAATTCACAAACTGCAATGCTCTTGTAACAATTTTCAACCGAATGTCGAATAGGAAGCTGAAATCGCAAAAGAGACACGTACAATTGGATTGAGACGTAAGATTTTGTCCCTGGAAGCTTTTTAGATTGAGTCTGCTGGCTGACTTGATTGAATTTAGCGCATTTTGTAGACACTTGACAATTCTGCGCTTTTCAATTCATAAATGGGTACGATTGGTTAGAAAATCGTGTTGAAAGTGGCTGATGACTGACGAAATCGAGTGCTTTCTTAGATCGAGAGTTTTAGATGTATTAGTTTTGTGGTTCTACGTATTTTAGGCGTACAATAGTGTTCAGTTTGGGTTCATCATGTTTTACGAGTATACCTAACGCTTTCGTCCACAAATCGGTTCGATCTTATATTAAATATAAGAAAATGGAAATGCCGATAAATTAAATTTCAAATTGTCCTTATTGATCGTCTTCTTTGATGATGGGTGTTAATGATAATTCGTTATTACAGCCCCATCGAGTCCGGTCCATTCGAGGCGGCTCCTGTCAGCTCGAAATATGCGCATGAGTTCAGTCGAACTGCCGGATGACAACGAAAAGTCCATTTCGAGTGCTAGCACGTCCCCCTGCCCCTCACCAGTGCGTAAATTACGTATATTTTGAGATTTTGGTACCATTGAAAAATCGATGTTTCGACGCTAATTAGTGATATTTGTTAATTTTTAACATTCGCAGAAACCCCATCGCCTCCTTCCCACAAATCTCTACGTTGTGCTCTACAACTTCAAAGCAAGGCATGCAGACGAACTTGACCTCAAGTAAGCGACTTTACCGTCAAGCTGGTTGATATTCTAACCTTGATAATGGATGTCCCTACCGAGCCGAGCGTTCGATTCGATCAATTTCTGGCAGCAAAGCCAGTAAATACAAACTCTCTCTTGAAACAGGCACCAAGTCTGTTGAAAATACTGTAGCTCAGTATAGGTTAATCCAGACACAAGAACGCTGTTGGAGTCTTGGAGGTGACGTTGTCCCAAAACCATATGGAGATTTTAACTCCCAAAATCCAGCGCCACACGACTCCAGAAGTGTTGAAACCTGGCTCGACGTATTGTTAGCAATCACAATTCGCCGTTCCACATAATCGTGTACATTCATCGATAATTCCCATAATTCAAGAGCACTGTCTCCTTTACAGAGCTGGTTACAAATTGACAGTCATCGATACGTCGGATCCGGATTGGTGGCGCGGCAAATGCCTGGGACGTGTTGGTTATTTCCCGAGCAAATACGTCGCCAAGGTGCAGCCAGGGGAAAGAGCTCTTCAAGTGACGCATAACCTCCAGGTCGCAGATACTACGCTTCTCAGGGACCAGGTAAGACCAAACGCATTATGTCCGATGGTGATGCTTTGCTATCGTCAGAAATCAATACCTCGATCTTCCGTGCAGATTGTAATCCAAATCGGCGAAGAAGTGGACGGTATGGTCATGATCCGCTCCGGTGACAACCGCCAGGGCGTCTGTCCGGTCAAATATCTGACGGAAGTGTGACAATTCAAGAAACAGGTCGGACTGCTCAGCCCATCCAAGTGGTTCGATAAGTATATACACCAGGTGAGTTCTACGAGTTTCCCAGGCTCTAAAGGCTGTACTATTATACCAATTTGTAAAAACACTATCCTGGCCGAGCACTCATAATCATCCAGCCAGTTCCGCCTCCTGAGCACCAATCCTGCTCTGGAATTTCGCTGCTGGCGATTCTCCTGGAGGCCTTTTTTCAGCTAACCAGCAATCAGCTGCAAGTTGCCCTCTTACAAAAGCAGCTTCTTCGTGAGAATCATGATTTCTCGGATAAAAAGAGGCCATGCAACTGTGGAACGCTCAGCAGGAACTCTGTCGCCCAAAGCCTGACAATCATCCAACTGTTGGAGGATATCGAACATTCTCAGGAAGCAGTGTTTCAGTCTCCCTGGAAGGAAACTGCTGGTCGAAATATGGGATGAGACCTCCTGCGGTAGTTTGGCAGCCAATGCGATTTCTGCTAGAGGCGTGAGCTTTGGGGAGGCCTTGACAGCTAGAGTCTGTGACTATCCAACAGTTGCTGGGCGCCTTCTGCTTAAGCTAGGTCTACACGGAGAGAGTTAGAGCGACACTGATTGCGTAGAGCAGTTTCAGCCGCGTCTACACCATGAGCCCTGAGAGCGTTAGAGTGATCTTCTGAGACCGCTCTCGCTCGTGTTTGCGAGGGCAGTTGCGTGAGTGTCTACACTACCCCCCTTTCTTCCGAATCCTCCCCCACCGTCGACCCGAATTTCCATCGCTCTTGCAACTTGTTTCCCGCAGGTGAAACTTCTCGAGACTGATTCCAAGATCGGTTGCAGTGCCGCCCACGCGTCGAGAGTGGAGGGGAAACGCGAGAGCCCGAGAGCACCACGAGACTGCTCTAGCAACTACTCTACAGGCCGTCCACACTTCTCTCAAGAGCTCTAGTGCTCTCTAGGCTCTAGCTCTACTGCAATAAGTGTCCCCGTGTAGGCCGGCCTTTATGGTGGAAGAGGTCTCTGGAATCAAGGAAGATCCTGCAACTGCCAGATGTTGAAATCAAGTCTGCAGAAGTCTGATGGATCGGTATGACGGCCGAGGCCTCCAGATGCCAATCCAGCATATGGATCCAGTGTTCTTCTTTTTATTCCAGGAGACATTGTTTATGTCATCCTGGAAGAGGCGGAAATGTTGTTGGACGTCGATGGGAGGTTCACTGAACACCATCGCCGCTTATCGATCCATTAAACTCAATACGCTTTCCAACCCCGATCCGTTTTCCCATCACAACCCCTGAAGCAGCCGTAGCTAAACTTCCTAGGGATAGAAATACTCCGGAAAACGAATCTTTTCCCGTTTCTTCACCCAATCTACCACCAAATGTGACCAGATCATCTGTACAATTTCTGCTTTCAGGACCTGAACAACAATTTCGACCTGTTCAAGCGCTACTATCCGGCTGACGGCCAGTCCTCATCGGTCCCAACTAAGGCCGACCTGCTTCGGGAAATTCGCGAAGATCGAGCCAACGTAAACACCCGGGTACCCATCAGTTCTGCATCCAGACCGCTGGGCGTCCCGCTCACCCGGGATGCCGACCATCGTTGTTCCTACCACGGTCCGATCTGCTCTTCGGCTCGCCAGCCGTCCTCAGTGTCCAGAAGTAATTCCTACTCCTACAACCAACGGCCCAACTCAAACTCCTACCGCTCCATCACTTCCCTCTCCAGACCTTTGATCATCGGCTGATCGTAATGGTATTTTACTCTGTGTCTTTTGCAAAGCCTTTTCCGGTGAAAAGAGCGAATCCAGTCTTGGGCTGGCGGTTAGTCCGAATCGAGACGAATTGATCCCCATCGATGGGAGCGAAATATTTGGAAATTCGATCGTTTCTGGCCCGATTTTTAGCTTTACGCCGCGCAAGGATCGATCGCGTCGAGCGTTAATGGGTAAAGGAGTAATTCAGAGCTTTCGATAGGAAAAAGTTTGACAACGAAAAGATCATCGGTTGTGCTAGAAATTGAGAATCGTCATAGATGGCATTCAGAGCAGCTTACGGTGGAATTCGGATGTAATCTATTCAACAACAGAAATAGTCACTTTCGTCAATTTGATTGAATCGATTGTTTCATTTCTAAAGATGAAGGCGGGCAAGAGAGAGCGACGTGCTCTTTTTACCATTATTACAAGCGCTTTCGCCCGCAGCGCCCTCAGATCAGTTGCCTTGAGTTGAGTGACCCACGATCCGTCATTTGGAGCAAATGTTTCGATATTTTGCAACATATATTCGTGTTGACAGCCGATAGGTGTCAACATTACTGGAAGGCAGTGGGAACCGATTCTGTAAAAGATGGGAACCATTTCGCCACAGCGCATCGCATCGTTCAATGGACGAATCGAGCGATGCATCGATAGTATTTTCAATATATTTTACACAAATTACCCCCCAATCGAAAAAGTATGACGAATTGTAAGTTTTTATAAGCACTGTAAATTCAGCAAATGGTGGCAGATTCCAGAGTTTAGAATATTTCATGAACCTTTCATTATTAGTATGTCTAGTTTTTATACAGCAAAAAAACGGTACACCACCGCACTTCCTGAGGTAACCGTGTTTTTATAAACAACAGGAAGTTTTTTGCTCAAACAGCGAAAATCATTGCAGAAGAAATCGACGGAAATTTCCAAATTGAACATAATCCAGCAGCAAAAAGAAAAATTAAAATTACGGAAATTCCATGGTTTGGGCAAACTGTCCGAGTAGGTCGAGAAAGCCACCAGCTGACAAATCTTTTCGAGTAAGATCACCGTGAAAAAAAAATTGTTTTCACTTTGTGATTGCTTGCAATTTGTACATTGACATTCCGCCGATCGGCGGCGACCACTTGTAAATTTGAAACGACACAAATCTAGTCACACGCGCTTTTCGATCGTTGAAAACGGATCGTTGGTATTTTTTCTAGGATTTTCTCACTTGGTAAACGATTTTTCGAGAGCGAAAATGTTGAGACAGTACGATCGAGTTGACCATACAGCCGCTAACCAGTGGCCGAAAAGTCGACGATTTTGGTGAAAATTTCCTGATTGAAATCCCTAAAGGGCTTTTATGCTTTTAGCCGTGCATTCAGGGGAAACTTTTTTTTCAATTTATTTTATTTTATGCTTATTTTCTCTTCTAGGCTAGCATAAAAAAGTTTGCTCGCCTCATACGTCTTCTAAGTTATTGGAAAAATAAAATAAACTTCGACGTCCAAGAGCAGTTCTTTGGTGTCGTATCAATAATTGAATAGCGGAGCCACGTTCTGCTACCAAACATTATAAGCGTTATTAGATCAAAATTGAATTTTTGAGTAATTTTTGCCCTTTAATTTACAATTTTTTTTATCGTTAACAAATACCCGAATCTTGCTTAAGAGCAAATTTTATTGTGGAATCAAACGTGAGCAAAAACTAGTAGGTATTCATACAACTCAAATAATGAAGACAAACCCGAAATTCGTAAGGGCGTCAGTTGTTACCATATTTTTCTTTTTTTGGCTGAAGATATAATTATCGAATATTATTGTTGAGGATGCGCTCTAAACAAAATTCAAAAATATTTTTACACCGAATTAAAAGAGAGAAAATGAAATATTGATATTCCCCAGTGGGGAACGGGTACTTAACATTAAAAAAAAGAGCTACAGTACTCATTTCATAAACTTACTGAGTACGCAGTGAAACTTACTTGGGTACGCAGTGAAACGAGACATCCGAATTCGCGATTCAATGGACCGGCCCGTTCCAATCGAGCAGTACATTCGCCAGTGTTGCCAAGGTGCAGACGTAAAAACCCCCGAGATAACGTCAAAAAACCCCCAAATCTCCCCAAATGAGAAACTAATATCCCCGAAAAAAACCCCGAAAGTTGAGGAGGAATTAAAAAATAAACTATTTCACATAAAATAGGACCTATCTCCATATTATACTTCTACAATTTTAAATTGTACCTAGAACAAAAAATTATTTAATAATAAATAATAAAGTATTATTCTTTCCGACTTCCTATCTTCCAATTTATATACGAACCCTTAAACTTGACAAATTATTTTGAAAACTGTAGCTCCCAGAGTCAGTCGAAACTTTAACATAAAGCTAGCATTCATCTGTTGTACTTAGCTGTTATTTATCTATTTTTAATTTTTTACCAATCCCTCCAACTTCCGTTAAAATCCCCGAGAAAAACCCCCAAAAAATTTCACCCGCAAAATCCCCCTCGGGCATTAAAAAACCCCTTACTTGGCAACACTGACATTCACACTGCCATCGGTTGTCTTGTTCTCGAGTTGATTCTGTTGCCGTTTTGTTGTGCTGTTTTGTTGTGCGGTTTACTCTTAAGAATCGACTGGAGGAAAATTCAAAAAATCGTCCGAACCACTTATTGCTGTTGCAGGTATAAAAAACATAGGTCGTAAGGTTTTTCAACAGAAAATCGAGCTAAAATATTTTTCAACAACAAAACGAATGAACGTATGAATTTGTTGAGTCTAATTTGTGATAAAAGCGGGAAGAAAACTTTATCGATGGTGCGTACTTGGTATGTTTCTGCCGGAATGTAGAATTAGCTGACATGTACCTATCATGAAAATTCATGATCAAGTTCATCTCTCTCGAACAAGGCCCTCGAAGTACCTACTACCCAAATATTTTCTACTTCCCCTCAAAGGAGAAAAATTTTAAATTACCCAGTAAATTTGAATTGAATGTTTTCTAAAAACTGGTAAAAATCATTTTGGGTAAAATACGATACAGTTTAATTGGTAACTTACTTATTCAATAGGAAAATGGGCGGGATCTACTTCGAAGGTTTTTTTCACTGAAGACGAAATCGAACGAGAATTTATTAAATTGTGATCATTCGAGCTACGTTTGCAAATTTTCCTTCACTCTTTGCCCTCGAATGAAATTGTCATTCCAGATCGCGTACTATCGAACGTTGGGATTTCGGATAAATTTTACAAAGCTTGTTACGCTACCTATAATTTTAAAATGGTGCTAGTAAATTTAAAAATCTGGTCTGCTGAAAACTGTTCGAGTCCGATATTTTTTTAATGCGAAATTCCTCTCGAAATACGAGAATTGTTATAATTGCGTTGCTCAGAATCTGTTTCAAGATAATCTATGCCCGACGATTGTTTGGATCGATGGAAATATTTGTCGACCGATTTCCCGTCGTAAAACGGTTTTTTTTTATGACGACGAAAATTCGGATGAAAATTCGACGCGGCCATTTTTGATTTGTGATTTCGTCTATTGATGAGTCTTGTTGACAGGGTTTTTATCGAGTCCGCTGCGGCAAATACTCGAATTGCACGAACGAAACTCGTCATTTTGCAAACGGACCAATTTTATGCCTTTTCGCTTGAAAATGAATGAAAATTAAAATTAAAAAAATCCGCTCTAATTGAAAAAAAAAAAAAAAACTGTCGAGCTGTTAATGCGGTTTGTAGGTATTAAAGTTTACTCCTCGTTAAAGGTTAATAGCTATTGATAACCTCAGCCATAAATGTAGAAACACACGTTCTCCTTTGTAGTGAAACATTTTCCTACATTTTAGCTGTTTAATGAAGAGAAGCCGTCGTTATTTTGTCTTTTTTCGAACTAAAAAAAAAATGGAAAGGGAATCATGGAAATACGTGTGTACCTATTGTAGAAACGCGAGGAAATCGAATTTTGAAAAAATAGGTATTCGATACCCTTACAGATTTCCAAATTCCTCGCCGTCTACTGCGAAGAGGGAAAAGTTACCTTGCACTAACCTAATAAAAAATTATCTTTACCATTGTTATTGAAATATTTATAAAAATTGGAAAAGTTATATACTGAGCACTATATGTCGAAAATAAATTACCATGCAATATAGTTCGTGGATTATTTACCATTCGATCGATTTGTTTCTAAATTTCAATATGTAAGTACCAGCGGTTTGAAAATTTGATTTTCCAACATCAACACTGAAGCGGAGCTCCGATTATATTATATTATATGATATTATATCGATATATTATATCGTCGTTCGTCATGCAACACTGATTTTTGGCAAAAATGAGTTATTGGTATCACTGTATTGGTCTTTCCACTGGGAATCTGATGGTACCACTGGTTTGCGCAAATTTGATAGATTAAACGAACTTACCTGTAAGTGAAGTTCAATCTATATTATACATTAATTATATTATATTAATTATATTATTAATTATATTATACATTAATACAGGCCTCATTACGTGAGAAGTAGGAGACTACGAATATTCATTATTTACGAAATGAGGCCGAAATATAATCTTGAGAAAAAGCTACCAAAAACTCGATTATTTCAACTTTTCAGGAAATCTAAAAAAACTGGTGTCGCTGCAAATTTAATTGTTTGAATTATCGCTTAGAAAATTGAGTAAAAATGTAAAAAAAAGTTGGATACCTACTAATAAAAAATATGAGCTACCCCCAACCAACGTGAGAGCTTTCGAAATTGGATAACCGCTTTTACGGGCCTAAGAAAAGTTGAGCAGTGTTGCTCAAAACGGTTTTCGGTAGCTTTTTCTCCCGAATTTGCGCAAACCAGTGGTACCATCAGATTCCCAGTGGAAAGACCAATCCAGTGATACCAATAACTCATTTTTGAGTTAATCACTGTTGCACGCCGAAAAACGATATCATTATATTATAATGGTAAACGGGAAAATGTATTTTCTAAATTTCAATAGATTTTCCAAAACAGATTTTTATTTATCATTTCAAATTGCATCAAATAGTTATATAATACAACGTCTAAACCATTACACGGTCACAATACTGCGAGTGCCGCATAACACGACCATTTCTTCTATCATCAGTGCGAGGCCGGTTTCGTTTCATCAAAATTAAAGTCGTAAAATAATAGAAAAATATGGAGTAAAAAAATCGAAATAAACCTATATAAACCGATTCAACTGGCGTTTGACTAGGTGTTTAATTATACGGAAGATTACGATCACTATGACTTGGGAAGGAGCTACACGGTGTGAACTACTATTCAATCCAATTTGGTTTTTTTTTCGCTTCAATCAAAAAAGGCGAGCTGAAATAAAGAAAGGAATGTAAATTCTCGCGTAAATTTCCGGCCAAAAAAAATTAATCCGACAGATTGCGTTCATCACAGAATGTACAGAGTTGGTACTACTGCTAAATAAAAATGCCAAGCCCTATTCCAAACAGCCATCGCTTTCTGGCCGATGGTTTTTGAAAAACTGCTATCACTACAGCGGATGATGAAAGCGGCGGTTTTGAAAATCAATCGGAAATCCCTACACAATTAGTTAACACTTAACCCCGACCTGGGAGTCGCCTTATCCTACGCCAAATATTTACAGGTAATCGCATAATCTACGGTAAATATCCGAAAGTATGTACACATATACAAATTTCGCGCGAAATGTCTCGATAGTTCGCATATACGATTCGGTGGAAGACTCGCATATCGTATTACATATTTAGTTAGTCGAGCTCAGAAAAGAATTTAATTTAGTGATTCAAAGTTATTTAGTGTCAATTCGTACGAGTCAATCAGGTGCTCGAGGTGTTTTAGTAAAATTTGTTCATCATCAAACAGCAGAAAACCATACGAGAGGGAAGATGAATCCGATTTTCGACTGGGTACCTGCTCGATAATTTTCATCGGACAAACAAAAAATGTAGAACAGATTAAAAAAGTGCCGACCGGACCGAAAACGAACCGATTGAACCACAAAATAATCGGTTAAACCGGGAAAGTACCAATTAGACAGAAAAATTGCAAAGTTTCAATCAAAATATTGACGAGCGTGTTTGCAGAATGTACCATTTGACTGGAAAGTGTTAAAACAGACCGCTCACTATTCCTTCAACGTATTTTCATGGGAAAATCCTGCGCAAACGTCCGGCTCAACTGGTAGGTGGGCCGTTCACTGGAGCCACAGTGGCGAACGGCTCAACCCACAACCGCCCAAAAGATTTGATAATTGAATCGGCTGAGCTGTTTGAGCCGTCAGTGGGCGTGGCCGTCTGTGACGGTTGCTTCTCTGATTGGCTGAATGCCGCACGTTCTGGGACAATGGAGCCGCCCAACTCAGCGGCTCGGCGGTTGGGATTGAGCCGTTTGGGTGATTGATCCATGCGACCGTCTGGACTTCCAAGTCCACCAGGGCGTGCAGGACATCATCGACCTAACCCCAAAAAGTTTCAAGTGATTTGAGAGGAGAGGAGTTCCTCTTGAAATATTCTGTTCGAGATCGAGCGCATCCAGCCTTCTATAAAATCTATTTCTAACCTTCTCTTGCTAGAAGAGTGAAACGTTCTTATTGGGTCGCCTCATGGATAAATTAAACCTCATTTTAAATTGGAAATTTCTCGAATTGACTTCAAAAATTCTCAATTCCACTCGATATACTCTATCATAGATTATTTTTTGATAATCCGACTTCGTTCAGCCGACTCCATCTCAAGCCGACTTTACTCGAGCCGGGAAACCGCTGCAGGCCACCTGTGGCACGCTAGTGTCCTTTGGCCTCTATCCACTCTCTCATAGAGAGGCCTGTCAGAAACAGTCCTGAGGACGGCCGGACGGTTGAAAGCCCTAAGCTCAAACAAATTATACCAAGAGTCGCTCTTTCAAAAATTTCAACATTTTTCCACATAGTTTCCAAAAGTACGAAGATAATTTTTCAAAATTTCTTCTTTTTTTGGGGAATTTTTTGTGATTATTTTACAAAACGAAGATTTTTCACAAATTGACAAATTTTGCCGACAACGCTGATTATATTCTCTACCCAGTGTACTTAGCATCATAATTTGAGCCCCAACCCTCCCAGTAACTCGAAATCCTTGGGAAAATAGAATTCAAAAAATCAAAATAGAATTAAAAAATCGAGTCTTTGAGGATTTTTAGCAACGTTTTCAAGGAACATCTCTAGGATTTGCAGGGTGGAAAAGGGCGAAACCGTAAGAAAGTCAACTTCTGTGCACTGTACACTCAGCTGGATGATATCTCGCTCGAATTCTCCGACAGGAGCGTTAATCGAGAATTTGACCCAATCAAGAGAGAAACGAGCCGAACAATATCATTTTTACAACTCAAAATCTGTCGAAGCCGATCTTCCAAACTTCCGATATGTAGAGTCTGCATCGATTTTAAATCGATTTTCTCCAAAGATTTGAAAGTAACGTCATACGTCATCGGCCTACACGTCGCGCGCTGTGTGAACCTGCGCCGTCGTTTGGACAAGTCGACCGCCGGATCCGAGCAATGGCGCGTTCGGATCGTCGTTATGTTCGTCGTCGTCATTGTTCGAATTCGCCGCCGCCAAATGCGGCCCCAGAGAGGACGGGATATCGATAGCTACCGAGCTCGGGGACGATACGGGGATCGTCGTGTTTGACGTCGGCAGGGCGTCTTTCTTTTTCGAAGGACCCAACGTCCGTCCGGGGTTTTTCATGCTTTCCGATTTGGCGAGACGCTCGTTGAGCGCTTTGAGAGCGATTTGCCTGAAACGGAGGAAATCGGTAAGTGAGTACGGTGAGGGCAACTTTGTTAGTAGTAGACGCCTATAATCAATTGTTATGGGCTCATAAATTATTTAAATTGTTGCTTCGCAAGGAAAAAAGTGATTCCCGGGCTTTGGGCTGCGTAAAAGGTCAGAATCCGTTGGAAAACTAAAACATTTCTTAATCAAACTACCCACCCTCAGATTTTTGGGTTTTTGAAAAAAATCTCCTTTCTCAGGCCGCATTTAAATTACGCTCCTGCTTTCGCCTTAAAAACTCAAATCCGATAGTCACCTTCTCCGCTCGACGTCCTGCGGATCGTTACCGGGCAGCGTCACCGTGACGGCGGTCGGTGCCGCTGAAATATCGTAACGCCTGACCGTCCGTCTGCAGATTCCGACCTTCACCAGAGCCGAATGGATGGTGTTGGCAATGACAGATATCGGCGGCTGGAGCACGGTAGGGAAGAAACTGGAAGATATGATGAAAATTCACTACATTAGTCGAAATTTCGTAATGAAAATAAATGAATATTGAACAGATTAGAAGTTGAAAAATAACATTAAAGTTTCCAAAATAACTGACAGAAACGATTCTAAATTTCTACATTGAATTTCATCAACGAATTCCTACCTGGCAAAAGTGAAGTTATCAGCCAGGTCTCCGCGAGATCCATTGCTGTGAGGCTGATAGAACCTCAGGTAGGTCCAGGATACGAGAACTCCTGACGCGAAGCTTGTCGGACTTGTTCCTAAAATAGGAGGTAAACGTTATACTAAATTTCGTTCATACTTGAATCCCAATAAAAATCTAGAACAGTGGCCGCTATGGCATAAAAAATGTGTACCTTCGAGGAGTCCGAGAACGTAGAGAAGGATGGCTAGAAATGTGACTAGAAGGGGAATGTTGCGATTTGTCATTTTCCCCAAAGGCGTTTTGACTAGGCAGTGGTCAGGCATGATTTGTCTCACAGCCACCGAAAGTCCGGCAGTATACCTGAGAGAGAAGGGTGAAAAAAGTGAACAAAATAATTCATCATCGGCCTAGATTTGATTGTCTACGATTCATGCAGCAGAGGCCGCAAAGTAGCTTACCCAGCTAGACCATGAATGTGAACGAAGAAAAGCAAATCCGTATTAGCTGTGATGGTGTACAGGATGAAGTAGAATGCAGAAGCGATCACCGCCACTCCGAGGTTGACGACGATGAAGAATTTGAACATTTCGAAACGGCCCCATAGCGGTTCGATGAGTTTGCCGCACAATCCGACGGCCACAATGTCCGCGAGGACCTTCGACCAAACAACAGAACATTGAACACGGTATGAGACAAATTTTTCAATTCCCAGATTTGAGTGACAGACAGTACAATCAACAGGAGGAGCTTATCCTAGAGATACCGCAGAGTTTCCAGGTGCCCTGTTAAGATTCCTGCAGTCCAGAAAAGATACGAGGGATCTCCCATTGGTTCCAGGAAAACCTCCTCTGGAGAATCCAGGCATCTTCAAGGCTTTCGGGGGAAATTTCCATAAATGCCCGGAGATTTTCCGGATACGGCCGAAATTCTCTAGAAATGCCAGGAACACTCTGGGAATGCCAAGAATGCTCTGGAGATTCCCGAAATTCAGTTTCAAGAATGGAATAGACTATTTCTTTTATCTCATTTTTGACTTTTATTCATTCAAATTATGGGAATACCACAATTTCTCCGCGAGCGACTTCGTATGGATTCACAAGGCGTTCCAGAGCCATAAGATACAATCTAGAGATTCCAGGTATTCTCCAAAACTCCCAGATTCCAAAACAGAACGCAAGATTTGTCATTCATTCCAGAAAGCTTTTTTGGGGTGCTGGGGAGCCTCAGGATATTGCAAGGATTCTCTCATAATTCCAGCAATACCTACTGGCTCTTGGGATTCCGTGTATTACCAAGGGATTCCAGTGATCCTCTAATGAACCTTCTAGAGGTTCCAGAGATCTTCAAGGAATTGCTGCGATTCTCCAAGGACTCGAGGGATTCTCCAGAAATTATAAAGATTATCTAGGGATTTCTGGAATGCTGTAAGGATTCCCGGGTTTCTCGAAGGGACTTGAGGGATATTTTCGGAATTCCAGGAATATTCACGGGATTCTAGGGGTCCCCTCGGGGTTTCCGTGATGTGGAGCTGTGTTACGGATATCTGATTGCAGTAAGGTGGCTTCCAAAGATTTGTGTTAGCGTCCAGGATCTGATGTTGCGAAAGAACTTAGCATAAAGACAATCAACGAATCGTCTCTCGACATCTCTCAGAGCCAGCAGTTTCAGGCCAACATAGCGTCAAAGACTGGGCCAATCTTGGACGACAATTTCGTCAAATCGTATCCTTTGGGTGAACCAAAGGCGTTGGTGTGGGACATGGGTGACAGCTGACACGAGCTCGTGGTATTTTACAAAAAATAAACAAGGCTGCCACCAGTTGTCAAAACACCAATATGGCTGACCCAGATCGACCAATGAAGTTCGATGAAACGTCGATAAATAACGCTGACTACTTATTTATGATTCAGCACGATTGTTGCACTATTCACGACGATTATTCGTAATACAATTCAACCAACCTCCCAAAAGTGGATTTCCAAAAAGCAGTAGGTAAAAGCTGTCCAGACGTTGAAGTGCGGTGGGACGATGTAGCCTGGAGTCACTGACAAAGCTAGAACTGCACTTTTGGAAAATGACAAAAAATACCCGATAAGGCTGACACCGCAAATGAATTTGACCAAGGGGCTCGTATTGTCCAATAAAGCGTTCAATTGGCCTATCAAATAAGGCAAATTTTTCGACAGCGTTTTTAGGGGCGCCATCTTCGCGAATCACGGAGACGGACGATTGACGTGATCGGTTGTTGTCGCTAGAAGAATCAAACTTTGCCAATGGGTAACCGCCAGAACCTCCAACTTTTCCATTTACGTCCTGAGTTTTTGTCCCGAAGAAATAAAAAATAGACATAATCATGTTTTGCAATTTTCCGACGTCGAAAAATACATAAAAAGTTACATACATAAAAAGTTTGAACGAGATGAGTCGAGTTTGTAAGTGACAGGATTATGACATCAATGCCAGCGTAAAGGCCAAACTGGCTGTCACGAATTTCATCTCATTTTCAGAAGGAAAGTTTTGGTCAAGTAAAGTTTTTGAAACTTTTCGTAATTTGGTAACCTGGCAGCTTATGCCAGCGTTTCCTGTTCCACGATGTGCCCAAAACATGATTATTGCCATAGTTTTTTAATCTAAGATTATTGCTTTCTGGCAGGGGTGAAACCAAAACACCGGTAGCGTTCGGACTGGTCATTTTTTGTGCTCTTGCCTATCCGCACCAAAGACGATAGGGAGCAGCTTAATATCGTCTTACTGTACTCAGATTAACGATGAGCGCTCTAGCGGCCGAGCGGCGGAACTAGTATTGGTTGGACAACCCCGGCTCCAGTCCCTTGGAAAGCATAGCCATTGACCAGTTTTTTGATGAATTTTCTTTGATAACTCCAGAATGTTCTAGCTCGAGTGATTTTGTACTTTTCCGTATGGATATTGGTATTGTTAACGCGAAAGAAAAATGAAATAGGCCCACTGACTTATACTAAAACATTGTTATAAGAAGTCTAAGTAGGATATCTGGGTCTCAATAGGTCTCAGATCATGTCATCACGCTGGTTTTGTTTATTTTGGTGACGAAAATTTTCAATTTTCTCGCACGTTGCCATTCATTAGACTAATCATACAAGTATAAAACCAGTGGTGCGTAGATAACACACAATACTTCCATATTTTGATACGTATGTACCTACCTACATTTCTGACGCAATTGAATTATGTTTTGACTGCTTTTGAGGCAAATAAAAGCATCTATCTATTGATCAAAATGTTAATCGCAGGTTTGCTACGAAATTTTTACTTCCATATTTACGGAGGGAATGGAAGTATTGGAATCGTCCTAAAATCGAAAATCGGAACGAAGCTTCATAAAAAACGATCACTTATAGGTACACATTTACTCAGAATCACTTCCCGAACAAGTGTCTGTGTGCCCGTCTGTGGTCATTTACAACCAGTGGTGCTTAACACACAATGCTTCCATATCTTGAAACGTACATATTTGACAAAATTCGATCATATTTTGACTGTTTTCAAGGGTGTTTAGGTCAAAAATATCAAAAAGTTCACTATGCAAATTTTAAAATTCGCAACAAAAAAAATCGTTCCATTTTTGGAATATAAAAAATATCCACATATTCTGCAAGGTAAAACGAAGATTTTGAGACCAAGAACGGTCAAATCGGTTCATTTTTGTGGCCGGAAAAAAATAAAATAGAAAACACTAAAAGTGCAAATATGTCGGAAGTACTGTGAGTTATTCAAATTCCGATTAAACAGGGTGTTAGGTCTTGCCGAGACAAACATTTCAGTTCAAGAAATTTGAAAAAAGGTTGAGAATTGAGGGAGTTACGGTCATATTAGTAAATGGATGAGAGACTGTCCAACCAATAGCCGCCATTGTAGAGGCGACCGCAGCGCACTCATCGGTAATCTGAGTCGCCAATTGCAGTGAAATTTGAGGAATTGGTAGGGCTATGATTCGGAAATTGGTTCGTATCTTCTCAAATTTATGTTAATTCATGATGTAGGAATAATGTTCCGGGAGGCCACATCTGGGCCACCTGAGAGGCCAAAGGGCCAATCTGGTCATCTCATCGTTTTTAAAATCATAGGAAATATCTGGTGTTGGTCAAGCGACGATAGCTAAGAAGGAAGTACTTAGGGAGAGTATTTATGGCTTTTTGTTGTTTTTTGGCCACGGAGGTCCCACAGAATGTAGGCAGAATAGGCAGTTGGATAGAGGCGCCTAGTACCGATATTATTTCAGTCATGTCATAACAAGCTTCAAGGTCTACCTTGGTGGTAGGAGGTGGTGATTTTCCTTTGATCCCCGCCCTCACGTGACCTCTGAATGTCCTCCTGTTATCATTTATCTATCACAATTCGCTCTCTCTCGCCTCTTGTTCGGCTCCACTGTTTCTGTCTCTCTCGCATTTTCACTTTCCCTCGGACTAGAGCCCATTATTCGTGTTCATTTCTAATTTTCTGCGGTTTTCACTTTGGTAAAAGCTTGTAAACATGTCGCCAAGGAAGTTTTTCGTCGGCGGAAACTGGAAGATGAACGGATCGAAGAAGGAAATCGAAGCTCTTGTCGACACATTGAAAAAAGGCGTTCAAGGCGATGCAGTCGGTTAGTTTGCAGTTTTTGCTATTTTCACTTGTTTGAGTGTAGTCCTAAAATAAGACTGTTGGTATCACTTACCTTTGCCCTTTGGAGTAAAAACACTTGACCTGAAATTACTTCAGGGGTAGTAGTGGTGTAGTGATGGTACCTGATAAACGTTATAATTCTCAGCTGATGGCTCCTGCCTTTGTGGTGGTAATTGAATTATTACGATAGTTACCTGCTTACATCGCATTACCTGAGTACCTGCGCAACATAAATTTAGCTACCGTAGAGGTAGGCAGGTAGTGCAACAGAATTCAATGCAACAGGTGGCTCTCTCTTTGGCTGCTCAAGGTCAGTTAGTTAATTCCAGAAATTAATTATCGCTATTAGAGATTCACCATGAATTTCAACGACTCTCCAGGGATTCGAAATGCTCTCTTGGAATTCCAGGAATTATAAAGGAATTTTAGACGTTTTCTAGGGATTGCCAGAAGATCTCAGGGATCATCAAGTGTCTTCTTCCAGATTTCCTGGAAACATACGAAAGACCATCCTCACTATCCTCACTGGGTTATCTCGATATCATGCCCACCATAGTTTCATTATTGATCAGGACCTTATGTAGTAATTATGTTTTTATTCTGTCGCTTTTTCAGAGGTTGTCGTGGGATGTCCTGCAATCTACCTGCAGCATACAGCCAGTATACTCCCATCTAACATCGCCCTGTCAGCCCAGAATTGCTACAAAGTCTCCAAAGGCGCTTTCACTGGTAAACGTGAAGAAGAAATTAAAAAAACCTCAAATTGCTGTAGCAAAATTAAATTATCGCCAATTTTTTTGCCATCAACTAAATTCACCTAATTGATTAATATCTTTATCAACTGTAGTATTTTCAATTACGATATTGGACTAAAATCACATCTTTGCGTGAAGGTGAAATCAGCCCAGCCATGATCAAAGATATCGGCGCACCATGGGTCATCCTCGGCCACTCCGAGCGAAGGAACGTCTTTGGCGAAAGTGATCAGGTAAATCATCACATTTTTTACCTCATTATGTCATAACTGATTACTTACTTGACCAATAAGTTGGTTATCATGGCTTGGGGTGAAGAGAATCGACAAAACAGGGTTAATTTGGTTACGACTTGGTTTTGAGAGGTAATTTTGTAATTTTTCTTTGCAAAAATAATGTCGCACTGGGTAATTGTACAAAAGTGTTCAAATTTTGTAATATTTAAAAATAACAATAGTCTAAAAAATTATTTATTTTAGTATTTTTCGCTCCAATATTCTCAAATATTCTCCTATTCCGGATTCGTTGTCAAAAACATCAAAATATCCCCTTGTGGTTGACTGAAAATAACCCCAGAGCAGGTGCCAATACGCAAAACTAAAATAGAATATGGATCCATTTTATGATTTTCTTACCTCTAGAATTGCAAAGGTTCCTCGACCTCTGACTATTTTTGAATCGGTATTGATACTTGCATTGAATGATTAAATTATGAAAAATAAATAAATAATGAAATTGTCATCGATCATAAGCGGCAATATTTGAGGGAAAATTCTTCGAAAGATCCTCAATCCATGACGCAACCGAAAAATGTAGGTAATAATAATTTTTCTTCCTTCGTTCAAAATGTTTAATTTAATTCGAATGACCCAGCAATGGAGCAAAATTGATTAGTACGATTTAAATAATTAATTTATTTTTTCGTCTGTACATGTACCATGTTAGCGATTTAGTTATAATAAAATTAAATTCTATAAACAAAAATTTACAACCAATAATACAAAACATAAGAATGAAACTGTTTATTTTCAACAAAGAATATGGCAACACTGGACATCGTCTACGTATTGCTGACATTTCCCGGGGATTTCCAGTGTTGCCACTTTCTCGCAATAATCTAATATTAAAACTGATTAATTGAAATCTTTGGAATCAAAAATCTTTGATCTTGAAATCTTTGATTCAAAATCTCAATACAATAAAAATAAACAACATTGACATTTTTGAAAAAATTCGAAATTTTTAATAGATTCTAATCAATTTTATGTTATTGAGATTGTGGTTTTTGTACTAGAGAACAGCCATAAAAATGTCCCTACTTATCGATATAAAGTTTAATCTTGAAATCAATTAAAAAATCAATAGTACCTACCATCAATTAATATTTTTGATTCGATGTCAAAGTGTTGGAATTTAATATTCAGCCAGAGTTGCTCTTTTGACAACAGTTCGGCGGTTGATACCGTTTTGAAAACAGCGTGAAATTGTTACCGATTTGCCCACCGTTTGATGTCGACAATAAATTTCCGACCGTTTTTTTTTCAAAAATGCAATTTTCGCCATGCCTTTTTCACATACGTCCATTTTCGGCCCTATCACCGCTCGTCCATGAGTGTTTTCATTTCGTCGGCGTATTTCGTCCTGTAAACGCCTTCGGGATCGTAGATTTCTTCGAGCACTTTCATGTCTTCGGGCCGATGTTTGAAGAGATATCTCAACACTTGGTTCGTTCCTCTTTTCTGGTGTTCCGTACATTTGGAACAGTTATTCTTCAAGCCCTCTGGCAGCGCCTCTGCAACAAATACATCATACAAATACATTCATTAAGAGAACACAAGAATGATTTGGAAAAAAAAAACGGTTTTCAATGGTCATTGAAACATTTAATAATCTGTTTGGAAAAAAAATTGGAATTGGAAAAAATTTGGAAAAAAATTGGAATTGGAAAAAAATGTTTGAAAAAAAAAACGGTTTTCAATGGTCATTGAATCATTTAATAATCTTCAACTATTTTTCGCTCTTTAAATTACATATGTTAAAAAATCTTTTTTGCCATGTATCCAAGATTTGTTTGTGATCCCGACTTGTGTTGCAAGTGTTGCTAGTTGTAGCTCCTAATCTGTTCAAGACCTGCCCAAAAACACTCGTAGGTAACAGCAGAAAATACGTTTAAGCAGCAAAAATCAGTAAATGAAAGTATTGGAATCGTCCTAAAATCGAAAATCGGAACGGAGCTTCAGAAAAAACTTTTTCTTATCCGAATCGGAATTTGAATTACTCACAGTACTTCAGATATATTTGCATTTTTAGTGTTTTCTATTTTATTTTTTTCCGCCCACAAAAATGGATTGATTTGAGCGTTCTTGGTCTCAAAATCGTCGTTTTACCTTGCAGAATATGTGAATATTTTTATATTCCAAAAATGTAGCAAATTTTTTTTTTGCGAATTTTAAATTAGCATAGTGAATTTTTTGATATTTTTGACCTAAACACCCTTAAAAACAGTCAAAATATGATCAAATTTTGTCGAATATGTACGTTTCAAAATATGGAAGTATTGTGTGTTATCTACGCACCACTGGTTTGTAAATGACCACAGACGGAAGTAATTTTGAACTTGTTGTTCAAAAGTAATTCTTGTTCAGGAAGTAATTCTAAGTAACAGTGTATAAGTGAAAAATTTTTCTGAAGCTCCGATCCGATTTTAGGACGATTATTCTTCCATTACATAATTCCAGTAAATATGGGAGTAAAAAGCGAACTTATAATTTCCTAGTCTCAACTTATAAACTATATTTTGTCGTCGTTCCCTATGGATTACCTTTCAAAATCTTCCCCTCTCTCGTGCAGGGCCCTTTATTGGCCAAACAGTTGAAATAGGCCCTGTAGAGGCGCTCGTTTTTCAAAACCTCGTTCAAATTGATGCCGTCGTACTTGGACGTGTACGTGTCGTCGGCGAGCACGATCACGGCGCACAAAACGGTCGCGTAGAGCGGCACGTACATTTCTGAATAAGTATCAACTCCTAGGAACCGGTAGCTCGGCACTCGCGATTTGGCGTGTTTTTCGCAGTATTCCACACCGCGCGGGTCCGCAGTGTGCAAATCGGACGACAATAATGGCATATCTGGTGGGGACGTGATTGTCTTTTATAAGCGACAATGGCATAGCTTGGAACCCAAGGGGGCAATTTCCGCCCTACTTTTCTGCCGCTGTAGCAGCTAAACGTCCATTAAAAACCTCGCCATCCTGTGACGAGGGGGTCGACCTTTCCCACATCGACGTTGACGCGTTTTCGCCGGGGCCTTGGAAAAACTGAAGGTTCCATTACGAAATCCCGGGGGGAAGTTTTTTTGATTTTGTTTTTCAGAGGTTCAAATTGGAATGAGGAACATGCATGAAAAAAAAACTGTTTTTTCGCCATAATATTCCTTGTTAGGCTTCGAAAATGGTGTTATGGTGGATGACGGTTCGGAAAAAAGGTAATTAAAAGTGGAGGGGAGGCTTAGTGAAAATCGCAGATTTGAAGTCGAGCGGGAAAATGGCCAGCCGCAAGGTTACACATGAAGGGTAAGGGGAAGGAACGAGGAATGTCACAAAAAGTACTTTTAGAGAAAAAGCAGGTTTTGTATTTTAAACTCCTTGGTTTTTCTCCTTACACCGAATCTTTGTTCCGATGAAACGACGAAAACACGAAGAATCCAAATAATCGAAACAAACGAGACCGTATGACGTCACTGCGCCATTTGCCTTTTGCCATTATGTTAAGAAACTACGTGCAGTCACGTCCGCGCAGTGACGTCATACAGCTTACCCGCCACATTCAAAAGGGCCCTTTTGCGTTTTTCACCAGGAAAAATGTCGGTTTTTTCGTTGTAGACCATCACTACATCATTTTCGCATCCTAAACAGCACCATTCTGGCGGAAAAAATGGATTTCGTTTTTCATGCATGTTTGTCATGTGAAAAATTCTATTTTGAAGAAGATGCCATGAGTGTGGAATATTTCGAATATTTTCCCCGGATTTTTCTCTCGTTTTACCATCGAGTAGGGCTTTAGCATTTATGAGGAGTGAGGCCGACGTGGTCGAAGAGCTGTTTTTGAACCTGGAGCTTCCCCATACTGCTCACCCAGAATTTGGACCGGTTCCTTGGGTTGCGACCATTACGCACGTATGCACTTGGGGGTTTTCTGGAATTTCGTAAAACGGGGGTTTTCAATGGGTTGAAAATTGAGTTGGAAAGCTCTTAGTCTGGGACAAGACTTCTACTCTAGCCGGGAATTGGTTAATTAACCAACATTTCGCCAAGTCGGATTTACAGCCCAAAGGTTAAGGCGTCAGATTAGAAATCTGGAGATGCCGGGTTCGATTCCCGGCTAGGGTGGCATTTTTGTGTTAGATATCCAACTCAATCGATGTACCTTGGGGGTTGTACAGAACCTACATCAAGAATTTCCAGCCACGGATTTTTTTTTTTTTTTTTTTAGGCCTTGTTGAATTGATTTTGACGTTTCTTGGCTCAATAAATTCCTCGGAAGGTTTCGTATAATTTTCATCTCTAAGCGTTTGAGTGAACCAAAGTTCAGTGGTCAAAATGTGATAAACTTGTAACGCTTTGGGGAAAATATTGCAAAATTAAATAAGAAAAAATCGCGTAGCCCTTGGGTAGTAGTTTATATTTGAAAAAAATTGCCGGTTTTTTCTCTAGCAAGCTCTGAGAAATAATTGTGATACATTTTTCATGGTGTCAAATTAGATGAGGGACTTCGACAAGTTTTTTCCTAAATAATATCTTCTGTCAGCTTGGTAGGGTTTTTTTGCCAATATTATCTCCGGTGTTAGGTATGGTTGGGTCAATTTGGAAAATAATTTCCGAAAAACTCCGCACCTCGGGCTACCGGGAACAGCGCGCACGTCAACCGGAGATTCCCGTACGGCCCTCCCTAATGACAACTTTGCGCTCGACAACCTTCAGCCTCCTCTTCCCCTTGACCCCGTAATTAACGAGGGAAATATGAGCACATACACTCACACTAGTAGTAGTGTGTGCTGGTCAGATAAATACATACCGACGCACGAAACCACGCGCGCCTTTTTCGGAAGGAACTGCGTGACAAGTCGGAATTTTCCTTTTTCAAGGTGCAAGGACCCTATGACGCACATGAATTTTTTCAACATTTTTTCCGACTCTAAATTCATGGGAATTGGTGTACATTCTAGCCGAAATTCGAGCCAACGTCCAAATTAAGAGTGATTTCGAGCTTGAAACCCCATGATCCAGATTTGTCGCCGAAAATGGGCTATTGCACGTATTGAGGTGTGGCTGTTCGCAGCATAATATAACATATTATGTATTTTGTTACGTTTTTAGAATATTGCAGTCTGCCGGCAACGGCACGATACCCCCAATATTGCAGTTCTGCTTGCAGTATCTTCATCTTCTTTTTACCTATGCACACGTTCCCGATTTCCATCCGTTTTCTCTTGGGACAATACTCTCGGATATTTTTCCAGCTTACCGCCGACAAGGTCGGCCACGCTTTGTCCGAAGGCCTCAAAGTCATCGCTTGCATCGGCGAGAAGCTCGAAGAGCGCGAGGCCGGCAAGACCGAACAGGTGGTTTTGAGCCAAATTTCGGCCCTCAAACCGGCTATCGGCCAAAATTGGGACAAGACCGTCATAGCCTACGAGCCCGTCTGGGCTATCGGAACGGGAAAAACGGCATCGCCCGAACAGGTGATTTAGAATTTCATTACATACCGAAATAATTCTATGCTCATTGGAATAACGTCAATTTGAGACCTGAAAGTCATATAAATTTTGTCGTTGAACTCTCGAAATCTGAGCTCGAGCGCATTCGACCGCCCAGCCATCGTCTGGAACGCTCTTGTCCCGTAGCTCCTGAGGATGGCCATACAGTCGAAAGCGCCAGAGGCAGAAATACAACAATTATGTGCAACTCGTCTTAGCTGTCTTTCCAGTCAGCTTTGAGACGACGAATCGTTCGATGTTTTCGATGTAAAGCTACATCATCGGTTTTTCCTCATTTGATCGTTCGCAGGCCCAAGAAGTTCACGCCATCATTCGCGACTGGCTGAAAAACGAAATCTCTTCGGCAGTTTCGGAATCGACGAGAATCATCTACGGCGGCTCGGTGACGGGAGCCAACGCGAAGGACTTGGCCAAGAAACCCGACATCGACGGCTTCCTGGTCGGTGGCGCGTCTCTGAAACCCGAGTTCGTAGATATTTGCAACTCCAACGCGTAAAACCAGCCCGATTGAAAACCGTAGGTATCGAATCGTCGACCAATTAGCCCTGGGGTCCTTTCACTATCGATATTTTCAACAGTTATCGCGTTTAACATTATGTGATCACCTTATCAACGTGCCATTATCGAATGCATTGTAGAAACCGAATGATATATTTTTGTAATATAATAAATTTTCCAAAATATACCATACAGACAGTTAGCAGCGTTTTATTCGTTCGCATAATCCAAAAGATAAGAAATACAATTTTTTCAATAATTCCAATTTAAACCGGGATTGGGCCTTTCACCCAATCGACAATTTCGCGCGTGTACCACACGTAGTCGCCTTTCGGAGATTGAATTTCAGGCGGGAGGAGCGCCAAATACGTGGCGGCATCGGCTCCCTGCTCCACTGTCAAGGGCCCTTTGTGACTGGTCATGTCAGTGTCAACGTAACCGGGATGGACATGGTTTATGACGATATCTTCCCTCGAATCCTTCAAGAACCTGTACAAGAATAGTTGGCTCGCTGTTAGCTATATCATAGGAAGAACCGCCTAGTTGAACAGTTTTCATCAAATTTCCAAAAAAAAATTTATTTATCAAGTTTTTGGAATTTTCAAAAAATTAATTTTTAAGAATATTTTTTTCTAGAATTACATTTTTGGATCTATCAAAATTTGATTTTGAATCACTCACAATTTGGAGTAAGTTTTTGATTAACCTAGATAATGACTTTTGAATCAACTAAGGCTTTGATTAATTTTTTTTTGAAAAATACCTGAATCGATCATAAAATTACCTTTGGTGATAGATGCGAGATATTGCGCTGGCGGCAACCTTGGACACAATGTAGGCACTGTTTGGCCAACCTTTTTCCGAGTGAGTCCCGTCTTTGGCGGCCGAAATGAACTCCTTGACCAAATCGTCCACTTCCTCTTCGGTCAAATTCGGATCGCTGAATTTCCTGCAACGGAGACAAGTTAAAAGGGGTAAATTAATGGAGGGGGGTTGGTAAAAGTTAGTTGGTAAGAAAAAAAGTTTAGAAATCAGTTAAGAAGTCAAGAAAAGTTAAGAAAACATCAAAATATTTCCAATTCCTCCGCTAGTTGGCTTACTTTTGCAAATTTTCACCCGGGATTCTCGAAAGATGTCCTGCGGAACTTGACAGAGTCACAACACGAGCGTGAGGCCTCAGTAGTGGGAAAAGGGCGTTGCAGACGCGCTTCAGGCCGAAATAGTTCGTGGCATTCGTCGCCTGAAAATCGTGTTGTAGAGGATTTTAAGACGGCCGAGGATACGCCCATAAAATCACTTCTAGTATAAAAATTGCTGAAGTGCTCTTTTGAAGGGTAATTTTGACATGCATCGTCCATAAGGTTAATTTCTGAAAATGCCCTAGCCAAAAAAAAACATGCCTCAGCTTGGACGCCGAAAGACTCTGTAGAGTCGTGCTTGAATGCGATAGCCGCGTTGTTGACGAGAACGTCGATGCCGCCGTGTTTCTCCTTGATGAAATCCCTGAATTTGTTCACGCTTTCATCGCTGTCGGCGTCCAGTTGGTGATACGCCGGGGACAGACCTGCGCAGTCGTCATTGGCAAAAAATCTCAGGTGGGCGCACAACACAACTTCCCTTATCCATATTTACGGAATAAAAATAGAAATACTAACAACTTATTGAATAATCGCCCTAAAACTAAACATCGGATCAGACGTTCAAGAGGGGACAATTTTTTGCACGAGACGGCTTCAACGAAGAAGGCAGCTTCCTGGCAGCTGTATCTGCCGAACAAATGAACCGATTTTGACGTTTTTTGTTGCATACAAAAGTAATACTTAGGTAAATTGTTCTTTTCTAAGTTGAAGACCGAATCAGACGTTGAAAGCTAAGTAAGTAGGTGTAAATTAAGCAGTAATGCTTTATGATTGTTACTTTATTGTAATTTCAGTTTCAGCCGGTTTGCATTCGTTACCTTCCGATTTCAAGTTTTCCACAGCTTTTTCGCCGCGAGAAATGTCACGCGAAGTCAGGTAAACTACGCCGTCGAACTGTGCGCACAAATTTTTGACGATTTGCAGGCCTATCCCTTTGTTTGAGCCGGTAACGATTGCTACTTTTCCAGACATTTTCCAGAAATTCGAAGATCCAAACTGGCGGAGAATTTCACAACTTGGATCGTTAAATACTAGGCACTCGACTGATCAATAAATCAAACAAAACTCAAGGACAATCGACAAGCGGCAATCTACACTTCTCTCATGATTGGCCGGTGGTTGCTAGCAGTATCTATGTACCGGCCAGAAAAACAAAAAAAAACGTGTATCATCAGTTGCTTATATAAATCCGTGTTTAGTCCGTATCTGGGACCAGCAGAAGTCCGTATCCGTAATATCCGTTCATCTTATTTGATTTGGGACGATAACAAACTCTCTACCAAACCATGGAAGAAGAAACCATGGAAAACCATGGAGGAACCATGGTTCTTCCATGCTACCAAACATAACATATCATAACAATAAAATGGCAAAACAAAGCGCAACAAAACTCGATACGTTATCGCTATCGTCCTATTTCTTTGAGCCTGTAACGATTGCTACTTTTCCAGACATTTTTCAGAAATTCAAAGATCCAATTTGCCGGAGGATTTCACTCTTTATATCGTTACTAGGCACTCGACTAATCAATAAATCAAACAAAACTCAAGAACAATCGACAAGTGGCGATTGCCACTTCTCTCATGATTGGTCGGTGGTTAGTAGTATCTTAGTACCGGCCAGATAAAACAATGAGGAACATGCATGAAAAACGAAATCCATTTTTTTCCACCAGAATGATGCTGTTTAGGATGCGAAAATGATGTAGTGATGGTCTACAACGAAAAAACAACATTTTTCCTGGTGAAAAACGCTAATGAAAAGTGCCCTTTTGAATGTGGCGGTTAACCGTATGACGTCACTGTGCGGACAAGACTGCGCGTAGTTTTTTAACGTAACGACAAAAAATCCGTTATCCTCGTCCTATTGGCGACTCAGATTAACGATGAGCGCTCTAGCGGCTGAGCGGCGGAACTAGTTTTGGTTGGACAACCCCGGCACCAGTCCCTTGGAAAGCATAGCCATTGACCAGTTTTTTGATGAATTTTCTTTGATAACTCCAGAATGTTCTAGCTCGAGTGATTCTGTACTTCTCCGTATATATATTGGTATTGTTAACGCGAAAGAAAAATGAAATAGGCCCGCTGACTTATACTAAAACATTGTTATAATAAGTCAAAGTAGGATACAGGTCAGTGTGATCATGTCATCACACTGGTTTTGTTTATTTTGGTGACGAAAATTTTCAATTTTCTCGCTCGGGGCCATGCATTACTAATGCAGCATTAGACTAATCATACATGAGTATAAAACCAGTGGTGCGCAGATAACACACAATACTTCCATATTGTGATACGTAGGTACCTACATTTTTGGCACAATTGAATTATGTTTTGACTGCTTTTGGGGCAAATAAAAGCATCCATCTATTGATCAAAATGTTAATCGCAGGTTTCCTACGAAATTTTTCTTCCATATTTACTACGTAGTAAATGGAAGTATTGGAATCGTTCACTTACACACATTTACTCAGAATCACTTCCCGAACAAGTGTCTGTCTGCCCGACTGTGGTCATTTACAACCAGTGGTGCGTAGATAACACACAATACTTCCATATTTTGAAACGTACATATTTGAAACAATTTGATCATATTTTGACTGTTGTTAAGGGTGTTTAGGCCGAGAATATAAAAAAATTCACTATGCAAATTTTAAAATTCGCCAAAAAAAAATTTGCTACATTTTTGGAATATAAAAAATATCCACATATTCTGCAAGGTAAAACGAAGATTTTGAGACCAAGAACGGTCAAATCGGTCCATTTTTGTGGCCGGAAAAAAATAAAATAGAAAACACTAAAAATGCAAATATGTCGGAAGTACTGTGAGTCATTCAAATTCCGATTAAACAGGGTGTTACGTCTTGCCGAGGCAAACATTTCAGTTTAAGAAATTTGAAAAAATGTTGAGAATTGAAGGAGCTATGGCCATATTAGTAAATGGATGAGAGACTGTCCAACCAATAGCCGCCATTGGAGAGGCGACCGCAGCGCACTCATCGGTAATCTGAGTCGCCAATCACAGCATACACACATGAACTCGGATGAGGTTGCACTGGTGTTCACGGGAAGATGACATCACACTGTGTAACCGTGTGTAACCTTGCGGCTGGCCATTTTCCCGCTCGATTTCAAATCTGTGATTTTCACTAAGCCTCCCTCCTCTTTTAATTAGGTACCTCTTTTCCGAACCGTCATCCACCATAACACCATTTTCGAAGCCGAACAAGGAATATTATGGCGAAAAAACCGTTTATTTTTTTTCATGCATGTTCCTCATTCACAAACCAGTGGAGCGTAGATAACACACAATACCTCCATATTTTGAAACGTAAAATCGTGACACAATTTGATCATATTTCGACTGCCTTCAAGTTTAGGTCAAAAATATCAAAAAATTCACTATTCAAATTTTAAAATTTTCCCAAAATAAAAGTACGCCACATCATCGGAATATAAGAAATATCCAAATATTCTGCAAGGTAGAACAAAGATTTTAAGACCAAGAACGCTCAAATAGGTTCATTTTTTTGGCCGGAAAAAAATGAAATAGCACTAAAATGCGAATATATCAGAAGTACTGTGAGTTATCCAAATTTAGATTGAACAGGGTGTTAGGTCTTGCCGAGACAAACATTTCAGTTCAAGAAATTTGAAAAAAGGTTGAAAATTGAGGGAGCTATGGCCATAAATGACGACAGACGGGCAGACGAACACACTTGTTCGGAAAGTGATTCTGCGTAAATGTGTATGAGTAAAAGTTTTTTCTGAAGCTCAGATCCGATTCTCGATTTCAGGACGATTCCAATACTTCCATTTACTCTGTAAATATGGAAATTAAAAAAACGTGACTCGTCAGTTGCTTATATAAGTTTGTTAAGCCCGTATGTGGGACCAGCAGAAGTCCGTATACGTACATTATTTGTCCGTAATATCCGTTCATCTTATTTGATTTGGGACGATAAAATGGCAAAACAAAGCACAACAAAACTCGATAAGGTATCACTCACTGATAAGTTATCGCTTCGTGTCCGTCGGCTGTTCTTCTGCATGGCCCCGTTGTGTTTTTTATTGGAAATTTTTGCAAAAAATCTAGCTAGTGAGCCTCTAAATACTTAGATTTTTTATTCCAATTTTGTATCAAGTGGATATTTGGATATTTAGTGGCACCTACGATGACCATCCCCGTGAATCCTAATCCCGAGGAGGGAGAGTGAGTTTTTTGAATTTGATTTCTCCGATTTTCCTCCAGCAATCTGAGCTTTTTTACCTGACGGTTTTTTCTCGATGCTCATTTTAGCGGCACCTTGTCCAAGAAGGCGCAAAAAAAATTGGCAAAAGATGCGCAGAAGGCGGCCAAGAAAACAGAAAAAGCTGCTGCCCAGGTAAGTTGAGTTAAGGATCAAAAGTTGAATTTTCGGATATTGTTAGCAGATAAGTAATTAGGCGGAGGAACTCAGGAGTGATTTTTTTTTTATTTTTACTTCTCATCATTCTTCCTGCGACGAGTTGGTTACCTAGGGAAATATTTCTTTCTACTCACTTTGGTCTTGTGTGCCTGAATCTTTGAATATACATCCTTGAACTTTGCCTCTAGCTAACTTAGCAGGTACTCTACTTTTTCTGCAACGCCTGAAGCAGTCAACAGTCGGGCCGGAACCATATGAAGGGTAAGGGGAAAGAACAGGAAATGTCAATTTTTCCCAAAAACAAGCTTAATAGCGCATTTTGTAGGAATTCAAAGGTACTAACCGTATAGTGAAACTCCAAGGGGGAAAAAGTATAAATGTCTCCCTGAGAAGCAACGAAAGATTCGGTGTAAGGGGAAAAAACATAGAATTTAAAATACAAAACCTGCTTTTTCTCTAAAAGTACTTTTTGGGACATTCCTCGTTCCTTCCCCTTACCCTTCATATGGTTCCCCTTTGATGATATTTGTTGAAGCTCAGCTACCAATGGGAAGCCGAAAGCGTGGACCGTATCCGGCCTGACCCTACTCTTGTTAACCCTGCTTATGAATATGATCCTAGTTGTTCGTATCACGTCGCAGGTTCAGCCGGAGAAAGACGAGGTCGACGTGTCTGTCGGCCGGTACGGTAACTTGCCGATGATCCGGAGCAGCCGAGGCGGCGAGTTCGAGCGTTTGTACGGCAGGTCCTTCGCCCACGTTAAAGAATTGGATGCTAAGCTGGCCAATAAAGACGTATGGGTCAGGGTCCGACTCCAAACCTCTCGAGCCAAAGGTAAATTGTAGCAAAGATTCGAAAAGCGTTCGAAACGAAGCAAACGATTGGATTCGTTGCTGATTCCCAACTTTGGTGATGTATCATTGGTTTTCATGACAGGCAAGCAGTGTTTCGTCGTTCTTCGAGAGCAATCGTCGACCATCCAAGGGATTCTAGCGGTTTCCGACAAGATCAGCAAGCAGTTCGTCAAATTCGCTTCTACGTAAGTGATCATCTGGTGACGCTGTTGCATTGACGTTGTTACGATGCGCTGCATGTTCGACTCGTTGTTCCAGCATCAACAAAGAATCGATTCTCGACGTATTCGCCAGTCTAACGACCGTCCCAAAGAAGATAGAGAGCTGCACGCAAAGCGACGTCGAACTGAACATCAAGGAGCTTTGGGTCGTCAGCAGCGCTAAACCTCAGCTGCCATTGCTCGTCGAGGATGCGGCAAGGCCAGTGAACGAGGCCGAACAGGTGGCTAGACAATATTAATCAAATTATATGCGTGGATTTGTGAAATTACTTCAATCGCTGTGCCACTTTTCCCTTTGGTGTCCGTCACGAATCGCTGCAATTATCGGGCAGTCTGCAGTGTCTAAACTTTTTAATGGCAATTGCTTTTTTCATGGTATAAAGGATGGGACGTCATGATTGAAGGAGTATTAGGAAGGCGTCAGGGGCGTAACGAAATAAAACCAGAAAACCTCCTCTTGAGCCTTTGTCAATTACCTCATGTAGTGTAGCGGTTGTCTCCATTTTGAGCTTGGCTGAGGGTAAACACACTTTTCAACTCGACCAATCTGGTATCAGGAGGGCCTGAACATCAAAGTGAACCAAGACACAAGATTGGACAACCGTATCCTGGATTTGAGGACACCGGCCAACCAGGCGATCTACAGACTGGAAGCCGGCGTTTGTCGACTGTTCCGCGACATTCTGACTAAAAATGTAAGCGTTGAAGCTAGTTTTTTTATTCGTAGTCGATGAATTACTTTATCATAATCATTTATCTAGAAGGCTCGTTTTTGAGGTCAGTGAACTTCAGGTTTTCAAGTAATTGGGCAGAGATTCCAGGGGTGTGGCTGAAAATACAAATTTTTCCGCTAGGGTTTCGTCGAAATTCACACCCCGAAAATGATCAGCGCAGCGAGCGAAGGCGGAGCCAACGTATTCACGGTTTCCTATTTCAAGGGAAGCGCCTACCTGGCCCAGAGCCCCCAGCTTTACAAGCAGATGGCCATCGCTGCCGATTTCGATAAAGTTTTCACCGTCGGAGCCGGTAAGGAGTACGACCATACTACGTTATGAACTCAATACCGTAACTCTCACTGATACGCATGCGCATACTACTTCCTGACTGTCTGGTGTTCTGTCTTATCTTACCTATCTATATCTCTTATTCAGCGTGTCACTTGCGGAATCGAAAACTTACTTTCCAGTTTTTCGCGCCGAAGACAGCAACACGCATCGACATCTAACCGAATTCGTCGGCCTTGATTTGGAGATGGCTTTCAAGTACCATTATCACGAAGTAATGAAAGTCATCGGCGACCTGTTCACCGAGATATTCAAAGGCCTCCGTGACAGGTAGCACTGTGCCGAGTGATGATAATTATGAATTATAATTCATTGAGCCATCTGCCGGAATTCCTTTTTTGGGAAAATAATAATTTAAATTGAAAATCTCCTTGAAATGTGCCATTTCCACCATTCAACCAGGTTCCGAGACGAGATAGAGGCCGTCAAGCAGCAGTACGGTATGGAGCCTTTCAAATTTCTGGATCCGCCGTTGATTCTGAATTTTCCCGACGGCGTCGCCATGCTGAGAGAAGCGGGTGTCCAAATCGGCGACGAGGACGACCTGAGTACCCCGGATGAGAAACTTCTCGGACGTCTGGTCAAAGCGAAAGTGAGCGTTTTTATGGCTGGTTGAGCCGTTGGAACTTGCTGATTTCAAGTTTTGAACGGTTTTAGACTGATTTGAACTGCCTCATAGTAATAGAAGTAGTAGTAAAAATACTCACAGGAATGACTATGGTTCTAGTACGATACCGACTTCTACATCCTCGACAAGTATCCGCTGGCTGTTCGCCCATTCTACACAATGCCATCTCCCGATAATCCGGTAAGTTGACTTTGAACTGTATTTAGTGTTACTGAATTTCTATTCGTGCTGATTCTCACGAAGAAATGAGTTTTTCTTTTGGAAACTCATACAAAAAAAGTTTATCCCCTTTTTCAATTCGGCGGTCGTTTCGACAGAAATATTCAAACTCGTACGACATGTTCATGCGGGGTGAAGAAATCCTTTCTGGCGCTCAGAGGATTCACGACGCCGACTTATTGACCGAAAGAGCGAAGCATCACGGCGTTGGTGAGTATCCGGCCTGTAATTGGCCTAACATTCCCGGAATGTACCCTTTTATAGCTGCCCTGTAAAATTGCTAAGATCCCGGACTTGTCTCCAGATTTGGAGAAGATAAAGGCGTACGTGGACGCCTTCAGGTACGGCTGTCCTCCTCATGCTGGCGGCGGCATCGGTTTGGAACGAGTCGTCATGCTGTACCTCGGTCTCGACAACATCCGGAAAACCTCGATGTTCCCCAGGGACCCGAAACGGCTGACTCCTTGAATACTTTAAACTTTTTCAGTGCCGTTCGGATTGTTTTGTATGGATTGAAGCGATGCGAAGTACATTTAACGTTTTACTTAGCGAGTTATTACTTCCTTTCGTACTGGATGTCCAGAATTTGGCCTGAAACTAGACTAAAAATGGAACAAACTGACGCCAACTTCAATTTCCAGCCTCTAGGTACTCGTTCAAAAAATACGATTTTTTTAAGGTTAATTTTCTTTTAAAAAAAACCGTCTTTGGTATCATAAAAACCCTTATTTCTTTAGTTCAAAACAACGTTCTTCAACTTGTGATTACATTTCTGAAATCAGCGTTGAATTTCCTATACGCCTCGTACGCCTTATCAGTAGCCCGAGCGCTTTCGCCTGCACGGCCTTCCTCAGGAGACATCTATCGTCAAAACATCCCGAAGTTACTTGTCAAGGGGGGTTCGAAGGACGGTTGATACAACGCTCGACAATTTTCCAAAATTATATTTATAGTATTTACACTCCATACAAAAAAAGTACGTCCGTTGTACAGTAATCCTTGCAAATCGGCCCAACGCCGGGCCGGTCCTCAACTGAGTGCTAACTAGTCTCCAAAACGATGTTGTCAGTGGGCGTTTTGATTAAATTTTGGTGGAAATGGCATTTTTGAGCAAGCTACAATTTCTGTCATACGTATCTTAAACGCTAAGCCTTACAATAATAAATAAATATTACGAATATAACCAAACAAACATGGAAGGAATGTGCGCTTTGAGTTTATTTTTCCTTTTGTCAGCACTTGCTGAACATTCTTCAATGATAACTGATCTAACTCTGAATATACTGTTGCACATTCCCCATTCTAGGACGGAAATTCTCGAAAGGTTTTCCCGTACATGGCAGTTCATGATAGTGACAACGCTTGAAACTCATCCAGTAGCGGAAGCATCGCCGAACGTACAATAATGACAATATTTACATATATGTGTAAGAGAAAAAAAATTACATTTTTGATACGAAAATCGTAAAAAATGTTGTGAAATAATGTGGAGCCGCTATCACATTCGATAGTTCACAACTGACCTACGAATAATGCAATGATGTGAGATTTAATGTCAGCCTAACCTAGAAAAGTAGGTTTTTCGGAATGAGTGCTCGAAGGAAAATGAGGTAACCGAAACAATTTTTTTTCAAAATACCATTCAACAGTTCCATTCAGATCAGCTAGGGTTTTCGATCTTGCGATCCGCAATCTTTTTGGCCCGCGGATCCGCGCAAGATTACTACTATCATCATAACCTAGGCTCAGTTTATTGACAGCCTTTATCAAACCGATATCCTAGGAAGTATCAAATTTGAATGTAAATTTCTCATTGGAAATGTTTATCTAAAGCTTCCTTGGATATCGGATTGATACATTTTGCCAATAAATCGAACCTAAACTGGCCATTTACCCGCTTATGAAAATTGAAATTTTGGTATCGGCGATCAACAATTTGTTTTTCCATTCATTGGTGATGGAAATTTAGGGCAATTTGTGTGTTTCAAAATTTTGAGTTAGGAAGGGATTCAAAAAATGTTTCTCCTACTTGCCTCTGACTTTGTGCAGATAAACGTTTCGCTGCACTCCCAAACTTATCAGAGAAGTCAATTTTGCGCTGATTTACAAAAACCTCGGATCTGACAATGGTGCGGATTGAAAACCCTAGCTGCACCGATCATTGGCCACTCAGAGCTACTAAACTGGTTCCGCATCCTCTTTGGTGATGTGAAGATTTCAAAAAAATTATTTTTTTTCCGTTTTAATTTATTTTTGGTGAGTTGGGGGGTTTCCTCTAGAACGACGTTATGTTTTAGTAGCCATTTTTCGGATTGATTACCCTGTTTTATGAAATGTCGGCTATTGCATCCGTTGCGGCAATTCAGATCACGTGAACTCTCCGGGGGATTTTGGTGCTTTCAGCGCTCGGAACCACCAATCTTGGCGGTCGTGTTCAATCGAAAATGGCCGCTACGACTGCTGATTCGGGCTCGTTATCGGCGCTTAGTATTATCTCGTCGAAAACGTTAACGGCGGGATGGCGGCGGGGCTTGCGTATGTTGCGTGCATCCTTCAACGTTTTCCGGCCAGTCGCACACGTTTTCGTTGGGGTTGAAGACGAGGTTGGACGGGCAGGGCATGTGGTGTTTCCTTTCGCCTTCGCACATGTAGTACATGGTGCAGTCCGCCTTATCCGGGTGGTACGAGATGTGGCCGTCCTCTTCCTCGCAGGTCACGGCATGAGCTGGTAATGAGAAAAGTCAAGAAAAACGGTTACGGGTACAACTTTTTCAAAATTTGAATCAATTTTGAGGACGGGTGTTAGCAAGGGTATTCGGATGAGGTTTTGAGGGTCATGAGGGGGGGGGTCCCCGAGGGAGGGGCACTGAAAGGAACTTGAACTCGGTTAAGGGTATGACTTCTCCAAAATTTGACTCAATATTGAGGAATGCAAGGGGTCTCGAGGAAAGTCTGGGAGGTGCGCGAAATTTGGGGGCTGGAATGAGGATGCCTTCTCGAAATTCGATGGGGATTCGAGGTGGAGTACAGAGGAATTCGGAGGGTTACAAAGGCGGAGTTTGCCCGAGTCCTTGCATTTTCTGTCTGATTCGAATTACGCATCAATCGAGAGGCATTATCAAGAAATCTATACGTACGGTCTTTCGTTGTGTACTGTCCGTTACTCGTCGGCGTCTCGTAAGGCCCCTGGAATTCCAGTTTGATCTTGTAGTCCTCCAGTTCGGCTTTCATGGCGTTCACCAACGGGAACTTCCCGTTGCCGCAAATGCCGCGGAAATCGTCCATGTCGATCGACCAGATCATTATGCCTCCAAAGCCTTCTTCTTTGAGCCATTCCATCTGAGAAATGAAATATTTCAGCGATTCAGGACGATACAATGAAATATTTCAGCGATTTAGTCCGATACAATGAAATCTATCACCTATTCAGTACCACCGACTTTCCGTGTCTGTTACGCACCTTCATCTTAAGACTTCTTTCATCGTCGAAACCGACCCATTGGTCTCCTCTGTAGGCGAAAGGCACTTGTTGCTCATTGTCCCAGACAAGGGTCGTGTTATCTTCGTGCAGAAAATCGCAGATCTGTCCAGAAAACAGTTTTCGTGTTATTCTAGTTATGAGCGATTGAATTATTCTACCCAACGGGTGAGGGGGTGCCATTCGTGATGGGACTGGGCACATTTTTTCGAGGTGGAACTGGGCAAATTTGAACCTAACTTCAGGTATCACCGCACAATGGAGCGTCATCAAGGAGTTTTCTCACACTGCGACAATATTAGGCATAGCTTAACTGCAGCAAGAGCATGTCGATGCTATAGCAATAATATTTTGGCCTTCGGAAGAAACAATAATTCATTCATTGGTGAATGATGGTAATTGGTTGCGCCACACTCATCCTGAAGCATCTTCTCTTTCACTCGCTCGCCTTCAACTCCATAATAATTACCTCATAGTAAGCAGCGAATCCACTTTCAGCCGTGTAGTTGCCGGGTTTGCCACCTCCCGACGCAGGCGCTCCAATGTCGAACTTGGTCTCGTCAACTAGGGTAAAACTTCTTCCGTACGTTGGCATGCCGATCATCAATTTCTCTTTCGGCGCTCCCTGCTTCACCCATTCTCGAGCGCTGTAGTCCTGCAATTGAGCGACATTTGTAGATGCAGAATGAATTGTACGTACGTGTGTACTTGTAGAATGGCACGATATGTATGAGCGGCAACTTACGACTGTAAGCTTCTTCTGGTAACTGGTCGCGCTCTCTAGCGGATAAAGTGGCGAATTATGGCCAACCTGTCTTTCCCATTGGCCGTGGAAATCGTACGTCATGACGTTGATGAAATCCAAGTACTTTGCTATCTCAGGTACGTCGTAGCTGAAATTGAAGATCCCAGTTAATGATTACAAAGAACAGCGACAGGACAGCGATTGGAAATTTTTTTTTGATGTATTGGAAATGACTATGACGATTACCCAGCCGCTATGGCTTCAAAACTGGCAGGCACCGCTGCCGTCAAGAGGAGTCTGGGTTGGCCGCTCGTCTTCGCTTCACCTTCAAACGCAGTCCTCAACTCCCTCAAAAGGTTAACATATGAGGCACGATCGTCAACTCCCCTACGGAAACAGATGGAACGAGTCGATTCGGTTAAGGAAGAAGTTAACTACATCCACTAAGTTGAAGGGAGTAGGCATGTAAAATTTGGCTCCCAGAAAATCCAGAAGTTGCCATCAGTTGCTACAGGTGCCTGTTTTTGGGGCCAAGAGAAATTCCTTACCTAGGATATTCCCAATCGACGTCCAAACCATTGAATTTGTACTCCCTGAGGAATTCAATGGCTTCATAGACGAATTGGTTCATTCTGAACACGTTCCCGGTCAGTTCTTTGAACGGCGTCGAGCCGAAGGCCCATCCTCCGATGGCGAGCAGGACCTGGAAAATCCATTTTGAATTTAGACAACGTTTTCATGTTCTACTGTAGAGCTGTTAAGCATTTGAGATTTGATGTGAGATTGGCAAAGTATGGATCACCAACCCCATCCTTTTGGGAGAGGAAGAAAGTCTATTTCCAAGGTTGCAGCCCTGGGGAACCATTTCATACTCCAGATGAGTATGGGAGAGCTCCAGCTTCCTATTCCCCCCACAACTACAAGGCTCACGTCTTAAAATCTCTGAGAAAATTTCAGCAACTCGGGACTCTGTTGTTATTCGACAGCTGTTCCTGGAGTCATTCTCTACCTTGAGGTTAGGGTTCTTTTCACGGAGAGCGATTATCTTCGAGTACTGGTCTTCCGTGCCGGTCGCCGCGTCCAGTTTGTGATTGTTCAGCGTGGCGAAGGCGTAAATCACGTGCGTGCAAAGGTCCGGCTGCAAATCGGCAGGTTCGAACCTGCCGGCTCCAGGTCGTTTGGCCGACCAGGATGTCAGGTAGCAGAAGACTTGGGCCTCCCTCTCTGGAAATTGAAAGATTTTGAGCAATTAAAGACATTTGCATTTGAAAATCAGGCTGAAAGTCGGGGCACCTCCACCACTAATGTGCCAACTGGCCTCAGGCAGGATCGGGGATCAGAATCAGCTGAAGAGCGACGGATTCTCCTTCAGAAACCGACCCCTAGCCCTCGTTATCGATATTTCGCATCCATTATCTACGGCTTTGTTTACCCTTCACGTTCACGGTTCTAGAGTATTTGGAAGGAACTAGTGATATACGAACTATTGGCATCAGTGACGATCGGGATGATCTGGTTGGAGACGGTTGGCTTTGTTTTCAGTTTGGCAATGACGTCAGCAACTGGGATTTTGATGGGTTCCGGTTTCACGGCCGTGTGCGTCGATTTTGCAACCTTCGACCAGTCGACGTCTTCAGCGTTGGGTCCTCTCTTGATTCCTCGAAGTTCTTCCCTGTACAGTGAAATTCGGCCATGGAGATTTGTTTTAATGGATTCAATTATGAAAAAAATCGATAACAACAAAACTTCGGCGACTTTTTTTGTAGATCGATGGGCAGCGGATAGAGATGAAAAATATGTTATAACATTATCCTATTTCACGTCACACCAGTCAACAAAATTATGTTCAAATTCATCAAAACTATTTTCATGAGTGGTCGTTTTTCAATTGGAATCGCTCGATCACCTGATAGCTCCGATGAGCGGGTATTTGACGTTGTTACCGCAAATTGTGCCCGTGAAATCGTCCATGTCGACGGTCCACACCATGGCGCCTCCAAAGCCATTTTCCTTTATCCATTTCATCTTGTGCCTGATGGACCTCTCGTCGTCAAAACCGACCCATTGGTCACCCTGGAAAATAATGTCAATTTTAGTCTTCGCTCTGACTACATGACATCTCGTTCAGTAAGATTGGATGTCCTCCTCCTCTCCTCGAGGGCGGCAGGACACGCCCGGGGCATCTCTGTTATCCAGCGGTAAGCAATGCGTGGAACTGCGGTTAGTTTTACTGTTACTCACTTGAATACAATAGGGAACCTTCATTTCATCGTCCCAGACGTACGTGGCATCAGCGCGGAGCATTTCGCACACCTGGAATGAAAGGAAATTGATTGTGAAAACTCAGCTTTCAAGTGAAACAGTCAATCGATTTGAGGAACACTTTGAAATTAACTTGGTCAAACCTCATCATCAGGGAGAGCAACTGAGGGTAGAGCAATGCACCTTGGACAACCCCCAACTATTGGTAACGGTTAATGATAAAATCTAAAAAATCACGATGATTACAATTGACGCAGTATAATAACAATAAACACCCATACATACTTCATAATAGGCCAGGAATCCGCTTTCTTTCGTATATTCGCCAGCTTTTCCTCCTCCAGAGGCAGGCGAGTTGACGGTATTTTTAGGACCGGCCAATGTGAACGTCCTTCCATATGTTGGCATACCTGTAGAAAAACCCCGCTGTTTTCAGAACTGGTTTTCCAATTGGAGTAATTTACGAATCATTAATTGAAGAGAAAAATCAATTTCAGCAATCTGGCGCATAATTTTTTAAACAATCTAATTAAAATCAGCCACTGGTGAATAAAATTGGGATGTAGTGCTCAAGTGCTCAAGTAAAAGTAAACCTCCGGTCCAGACGCTGACTCTCCGTCTGATAATAGAAGTTGTGCCGGGCGTGCCCTGCCGTCCTCAGGGAGGTTCGGAACTGCAAGGACTCGATAATTCGATTTTTTCGAATTTTTGTAAAAAGCGACACTTACCAATGATGAGTTTTTCCTTGGGGGCTCCGAGGCGCGTCCACATTTCGGCGGCGGCCGATACGGACAGCTGTTTCCTCCATTCGGAATCCGACGAAGGGGCGTACAGGGGGGCGTTATGGCCCGTTTCTCTTTCCCATTTACCGTGGAAATCGTAGGCCATAAGATTGATGAAGTCCAAATAACTGCGGAAATAAATTCAGTAGTTGGTTCGAGCACTCCAATGGACTGGTGACTTAAGCAGCGTTTTTACCATTATTTTATCAATATTCGAAAAAATATCGAGTCAAATTTCATCGGAATCGTTTTACGGCTCATATTTCACATTCGACGTCCGGAGGATCAGGAAATTCGACTAACCCGGCCACTGCAGGGACGTCATAGCCGCCTCGGACGTTATCGGGCCCAACAGGCACAGCCGCCGAAAGCATAAGACGAGGTTTCTTCACTTCCTGAGCTTCAGCTTCGAACGCTTCCCTCAATTCTGGAATTCATACAAATGATTACTGGAAAGGGCTCTCGATCACCATAGATAAGGTGACCAGACGTCCCGCTTTCTGCGGGACAGTCCAGCTTTGGGCGGGACAGTCCAGCTTTGGGCGGGACAGTCCAGCTTTGGGCGGGACAGTCCTGCTTTGGAGGGTTGTGCCCCGGTGTCCCCACGATCTCGTAGGGGACGGCCAAATGTCCCGCTTCGAGGGAAAAGCCTCGCTTTGGGTAGCTACCTATGTAAGTACGAGGTACTTAAGTATTCGATGACCGCTAGAGATCAGTCTCGCGGCAGTTCCTTGGCGTCACAAAAACGAATGAATGGCGAAGAGGAAGACGAATCCCTATCTTCAATCCCTTATCATATCTTATCAGTCTCATCAATCTCTTATCAGTTTACCACTCGAATAATCATTTTGGTTTGGTTCCTACCTATTCTGTGTCATTTTTTTTTGTTTTTATTGATTCGTTATAATTTAATACATTGATATTAATTTTTATACCAACTTTGATATATACCTATTATATGAAGAGTACAGGGAAAGAACGGGCTATCAGCATGCTAAAAAGCAATGCTGATAGCCCGTTCTTTCCCTGTACTCTTCATATGCAAATATACCTATACGTTACCTATTGTTCATTTCATAGCGTCTCGCTTTTGAATTTTGGATATCTGGTCACCTTAGCCATAGATGAGACTCTTTCTTCTCATTTTTGAGCAGTCAAATTATGAAATATCGCAATTTTTGAATGCCGTGGAAACTTCACCTTTGAGAAGGAGGACGAAATTCTTTTTGTCGTCGCCGCCTTTGGGATACTCCCAATCGAGATCGAGGCCGTCGAAATGGCGCTGCCTCAGGAACGGTACGGCGCTGTAGATGAAGGTCTGTCGCGAATAACGAGTTGCCGACATGTCTTTGAATTTTTGCGTTCCGAACGACCATCCACCTGATGAGTTGAACAATTGCAGAAAAATAAGCAATAATTGAATAAAATTTAAAAAAAATTAAATAATTTAACATTTTTGTCCTCAGCTTGCAGAATACTCTTTCCATTCCAGTATCTTGCAATACCTACTCATGTCTAAGGTTTTTTATATCGTTACAACTCCGAGGAGCGATTCGGATGGAAATTTTATCCACGAATATATCCAAGGCCAACGTTCGCTCACCAATGGCAAGAAGCGTCTTCAATTTCGGATTGGCCTTCTTCAAATTGCGTATCCTTTCGTAGAGGCCGATTTTGCCATCTTTCGTATCGTCGTTGGTCTCGAACGAGGAGAGTTTGCCTTTTTTCAACCAACCGAAGGCGAATATGATGTGTGTGCATAGGTCGGGGTCGATGTCTTCTGGAAGGAACTTCCCCACTTTAGGTCGGTACTGGGACCAGTTTGTGTAGTAACAAACGATCTACAAATTGAACTGCCAGTGATTAAATAGAAAGATAGTTGAACGGCCTCCAAAATGGGAATCAATTTATCGACGAATCGAAAAATCAGAGACAGAATAGATAGTACATCAAACATGAAATTTACACGTTAAAAATCCGAGTTTGAAATGATGCCAAATTGGACCCCTTAACCTTTTCCGATCGGATTGCCCGGACAATATGCACCAAATTGGAGCAAACCACACTTTTAGGACCAGTTTCATCAAAATCGGATCAGTGGTTCGATACGATGTCGTGGCCACAAAATTTTGACCAAATTTTGTGGCCACGTCATCGTATCGAACCGCAGATCCGATTTTGGCGCGGTCCTAAAAGTTGTTGGCAATCTGAAAATTTGAAGAGGCAAGTTAGATTTTTCCACCTTTCGATCTGAATTTTGATTTTAATTCAATAAATTTGAAAACACGAATAATTAGGTATGTGTCCTTCTGCAGACGCAACTTGAGACCACTTCTTCCAAAACAACCTGCTCAAAATTAGGTATGAAAATTTTAGCCTGACAAAAAATTATTCGAAAATTTGTTTCTGTTGTAAATTTTTTCCTAGTTTAAAAATTTCCCAGGGGAAGTCATAAAATATGGTTATGGTTCGAGTGGCAGCCCACCTTGTAGCCATCTTCGCTGGGTGCGGAGAACGTGCCCTCAGTACTGGACTTCCTCGAGATGACTGGCGCATTGGAGGAAGATTTGTCCGATACTCGACTTCTAACTTTAAATCTGCGGAGGAAGAATTCCATGATAGGAAATAGCTAAATTTTCCAAAATGGGGAAAATCTTCATAAGAGAATGTCGACTTCATCCCTTTTCAAAAACTCGGAAAAAACATCTCATGGGCGAATAATGGTTTTTATCTGTATTTTTTCAATTTTCTGCGGTTTGTACCTATTTGAACTTGCGCTGGTTTCCTGATCGCGGACTCTCGCCGCTGACGATCCCGTCGGCCTCCGCAGTCTCCGCCGGACCGCTGTAAATGGTGAACGTACCAATATTAACGGCATAATTACATTAATCTATTCCACGTACGTATCAGTGGTTCCCTTCTTGACTTTCTCGGATGGGCCTCGAAAAAGACTCTCCTTCTTTTCTCTTTCTTCCAGGACGGAGGAAAATAACCGCCGTATGACGTCGGTCGTGTCCTTCCTGTATCCTGTGACAAGGTCTCCATTTAGCTATACTTTCGTCTTGACAGCCGTGAAGAGAGCGTCACTTCCTTGTCATCGTTTCGGAAACGCTGTCCCGCAGTTAATGAAACGAGAGAGACTAACCGACCCGGGGAAACGACCGCCTGAGACGACAGAATGGTATTTCGCGAAAAACAAAAAACGACGATTTTAGATAAAATAGTTTTTTAGCGGATTTTGAGGGAAAAAATCTTTTGAATGCCTCTCAAGTAAGTATAAGGATGATACCTATTTAATTTTGGAAAATTTGGAATGTTTTCAAATTCTGGATCCAAGTGACCATCGAACCAGTCCAAAAATGATCAAAATGCAAAATGGTCATTTGAGCGACGAAATAGGTATATTTGAGCAACGAAATAGAGTATATTAGGTACCTATGCATTATCTATGCGCCTCCGGTTTCATATTAGGACAAAAGACGAAACAAGCTCTACCTTCACCGGAGGTTATCTATCTGTAGAGGTTATGGTAGAAAGTTCCAAGTCTGCATTTGAAATTTTCTGGCAAATTTCGAAAAGAAAATTTTTGACGAAATTTGGCATAAAACTTGATTCAGCCCTGCAATGTCGACCGATGTAAAGTCAGGTGGGTGCGGTTTCACTTAATTTTAATTCTCCCGCTGCTACCGCGACTCTCTCCCGATTTACATACAATGGAACCTACGAGGGACTTTGCTCTTGATACACAGGGCTCAAATGTCTTTTGCACAGTCCAATCTGTTCGCCAAGATTGTAATAGTGAATTAGATTTAAACGCCAAAAAACGACAACTTCATTACGGCTAAGGTACAAAAAGCGGATTAACGAAGGGGGCAACTGAGGTCCTATTTCACTCAAATGCCAACATTTGGTTATCCCTCAGCATGCTGCTTGTGAAAATGCAATTGGTGAGGTACCCATCAATAAAGTTACCATGGACAACTTATCTGCTTGTTTAGACGAGGCGTTAAAACTTCGGTGAAACAGGACCCCAATGAAAATGGGCTTAACTACCAACTGAATAACTAAGGTGAATTCAATGCCAATACTCTTGCAGTAGAAAAAACGTTTATTTGCCCCGCAAAAATCAAAACTTTTCATCGCGAGTTAACACCTGTAGATTCGTGCCAAAAACCCAAGTCAGATTCATTTTTTAAATTTTTCCTCGAAATAGCATCGGGAGTAAGTTTTACGTATTATCCAGGAGGGTGGTTTTTCTGTAATACACCATTGTTAAAGGCTACCGAAAAATATTTTTTTGACATTTTAGAATTCCAATTTTACAGCGTCGAAGAAATGAGTTTTCAACATTTCAAATAATCAATGAGCTTTTTGCCCTACAACTTGGTCGATTTTGACTTTTAGGGGATGAAAGATGTTCACTAACTATCCAACGAACTCAAAAAAGTCCAAAGCGGTTCAGCAGAACCCCCTCAGATAGGGTACAAACTAAAAATTTTAGTTGTATTATTTTAGTTGTATTTTAGTTGTTGTATTTAATACAGAAGTGCGAAATCCTAGCAAAATTTTTCATGTTGATTTCACCAATAATTTTATATATCATTTTAAATAGAAATACTCACGTGAGGATGACGAGGTCTCTGTGAGAGTTTGTGTGATCACCGCGCACAGCAATAGTAAGCATAGTATCCTACTTAACGATGTGCTCCCGTCCTGGAACAAGGGAAAATGGATATTTTCAAAATCCGCACGACATGGAGATCGTAAGAAACTTTAAGGGCCCACATCTATCAGAAGTGGGCCGAAATGCGGAGCCAGAAAGTTATAAAATGAGGTAATAGTTACTGAAATTAGGTGGAAGCATTGCTTAATAATGAAGCGACGCCATCGAGAGAGAAAGCCAGGCCTATTGTATAATGGGCCGTGAACAGCAATAAAAGGGAAGGTTATTTAATGATCCTTATTCTTCGGCTCTTTGTTCAACATACAAGCGAAACCCATTGTAAATATGTTGCATACGAGATCATTGTGTTACGCTTTGGTGCTCCAAGACGAACGGAGCGCATTATCCCGACAGTGAGCAATATTTTCAAATAGTTTCACTTTCACCGATAAATCTGATTATTAATATTTTTGATTTATTCTTCAACAACTTATCTATTTATTTATTTTAGTTTTAATTTTTTTTTTTTATAGGTAGGGGTAATTTTTTTTTCAACCTCTGATCCTACTTTTAATTATGGGAAGATCGCAATATAATCCAAATCTACCAAACCTGAAAATATGGAAGTGAAAACAAAAGTCAAAATGGCGCTAAAGCTGGACGGATAGGAGTGCGAGCGTAAAAAACTCCGCTTCCTTCATTTCTCAAGGATAGGCTGGCTGGGTGTGGCCTTCCTATTGCCAATCAAAGACGAGAGTCGTCTGGTCTGGAAGGCGATGCCAGGGCTGGGCCATTGCCTGGGCGAACCTTCGACGAATCTGCTCCACAAATCTCCTCATCCTACGACCTCGCCACCGAGCATCGCCATTATTGGTGCAAAGGTTATTTGACATTTTTAAACCATTTTTTTTTCGAGGCAAAGCGTTTTCATTTGACCACGACACGCATTTTATGAGTTTATTTCGATTTTTCAATGTCATGTTTACAATTGAAGGGTAAAGGGGAAGAAGGCGCATTGTCAGTCAGAGGAAAATTTTGGGAAAAAGGCTTTTTCGTTCAAAGTTAGCGCCTTCTTCCCCAGTGCCCCAAACTTTTCACCCCTCTTTCTTCGAACCTAGCGCTCTCTTCCCCAAAACGATGATACAGAGTTTCTCCACTAGATTGCATTACTGTCTCATTTTCGCCCTGAGCTTGACATTGCGCCTTCTTCCCCTGTACCCTTCAATTGTATTTCGATTTTGAAAATTCATTCTAATTTTTAAAATTTTACTCAAATTCTTGACACTTTTATTTTTCGACATTTTCAAAAAAGCTCCAAACGGTCAAACCTACACCTACTGTATGTATAGGAACTATGCGCAACTTATGCCTCGGTTATTCGTAGGTATCTGTTATGGAGGCAGTTATAGTCGCTATCAAGGAGCCTTTTGGTAGCCCAGTTTGCCTTGAAGTTTCTTTTCCTTTTCACGCTGCGAGTTAGCAGTACCGTAAAAACAGGTTATGGGCAAATGGTTCGACAAGAATGGATTTACGTTCAGGTGCAAATTCACTTGGAGAGTGGGCATTGCATATAATTTTCGAATCCGTATGGTAAAACGAATATAAACTGCTCTTCACTTAGATCCTACAGGAAATTTTTGGAGCTGTGCCGAGCTGAAGAGCTGATTTGTAGAGTTGTCCTTCCGCCTGTTTTATATGTTTATTTTTTACAAAAATTACAAATTTCACAAAAAAAGGTATCACGAGTATCGTCTGATATTGTGTGTCAGATTGTGTGTCACAGGATCCAATTCGGCTGAGTAGATTCGACCTAATTTGTAATTTCCCAGCTCCAAAAACGATCATCAGGAAGAACCATTGAGAGGCCGAACCGTATGGACTCTTGTCAAAACTGCTTCAAGTCGGACGCATGTTCATACGGGCGATTCCATGTAGAATCCGCGTGATTCTTATCAGATAATAGATTCTGATATCAGATTCTGATGTCGTTACCGGAGCTCAAGTGTTTCGAATGCTAATCCACCTTGGAAAACAAAGCCTATAAAGTTGGGTTTATCTCGAAAAAGGCATGATCTGTTTCAAATGCGACTCATGGCGCGGGCGAGAAGGAGAAACTGGTTTCCATTCGGTGAAAAGTGAACGTGCTGAGCAAGGAAGTCGGCCAGCAAGGACAAGACAACTCTCTTGACTTGACATGCGGTTACTTGGGCCCCTTTTGTCTCACAGCATGCCAACCTTAGTGTTATCGGGTGTATAGTAGTAGCAGTCAGACCTTCGCCTGCAGACGTTGAAATTGGACGCTTTCAAGCGAAGGTGTTTTCGCACCGGCTGTCAACCTATTCAATTGTTCTAGTGTTACACTTTCAAATCGAATGATTCTCGAGAAGACTGTAGTTACGGTTAATGAGGGTAAATGACTTCACGGTTTTATAAGCGAAGGCGCGTGATTTTTTACTTCCACATCTTACAGAATAAATAGAAATATTTCGTAATCGTCTCGAAATTTGAAATCGGATTGAAAAATTGATTGGAGGCTAGGATCATCTGAATACAGGCGTTAGCAAAATGGATTAATTTTCTTCTTGACAAAGAAATTTGCCCCTTTTTTTCTTTCTTCCATTCATCTTTACTCTTCAGACGAACAGCAGTTCCTGAGTGCTGGACTTGATGGACAAGAAGCGCCACTCCACCTTTAAAGTTAATCTCCGTTCGATCCGTCGCATAAAATAATATATCATTACGCATCAGTCCGTGCGCGGTGCGTAACGCACGTTGCTCGTCGAGTGGTGTAGAAATCGCCAGTTTGCTCAGCCCTGATGTGTTACACTGTTATTGTGAGCGAGGCATACAAGGTGCAATTATCGTAACAGTGATTCGTCATAACCCACAACTGCCCTTTCATAATTGCGGTACAAGAAATTTCGGACCATAGGTATCTTTTGGGCCTATTTTTTAGGCTAGACAATTCTCAGGTAAAAAGAAAGAACACCTAGTCAACAAAAATAAATAATAATAACAAATTGCGGCTGAAAATGGTATCTTCGTAAAATTTTGCAAAACCGACATGCTAAAAGAATATTTTTTTAGGTCAAAAATGAGTCTTTCGACCACTTTTCGACCGAATCGTCTTTTTGGCCACTTTTCGATCACTAAAACCCAATCAATGTTGACATATAGGGAGTGAAAAAGGTGTAAAAACCCTCAAGCAATCCAGCAAGCTCAAAACATTCAAAATCGGTTCAGCAGTACTCCCTCCAATTGCCAAAAACGCGAAAAAGGAGAAATCGCGTCAAGAAATACAAGCCAAACCGATTAAAAAAAATATTCAAAAATTTTCGGGGAAAAACCTCTTATTCTATGGTAAATTAAGCGACAAATCCGGGGAAATACTCAAAAGAATCTACACCCACGGCATCACCTTCAAAATTGAGTTTTTCAAAAATATACCCTAATTATGCCAAATTGGACCCCTTAACCTTTCCCGATCGGATTGTCCGGACAATATGCACCAAGTTGGAGCAAACCACAACTTATAGGACCAGTTTCATCAAAATCGGATCAGTAATTCGATACGATGTCTTGGCCACAAAATTTTGACCAACTTTTGTGACCACCACATCGTATTCACATATTTTTTGAAAATATTTCAACCTTTTTACCTATTTTCCTCATATTTTAAGAAAATTAATACCTACAAAAAATGTGTCAAACATGAGTTTAACTTTGAGTTTCAGTTCGAGTTTGAACTTCAGTTTCAGTTTCAGATCGAGTTTCAGCTCGAGTTTGAACTTCAGTTTCAGTTTAACATCGACTTTCAGTTCGAGTTTGAACTTCGGTTTGAGTTTGACTTCGACTTTCAGCTCGAGTTTGAACGTCAGTTTGAGTTTGACTTCGACTTTCAGTTCGAGTTTGAACTTCAGTTTGAGTTTAACATCGACTTTCAGTTCGAGTTTGAACGTCAGTTTGAGTTTGACTTCGACTTTCAGCTCGAGTTTGAACGTCAGTTTGAGTTTGACTTCGAGTTTCAGCTCGAGTTTGAACTTCAGTTTGAGTTTAACATCGACTTTCAGTTCGAGTTTGAACGTCAGTTTGAGTTTGACTTCGAGTTTCAGCTCGAGTTTGAACTTCAGTTTGAGTTTGACTTCGACTTTCAGTTCGAGTTTGAACGTCAGTTTGAGCTTGACTTCGAGTTTCAGTTCGAGTTTGACTTCGACTTCGAGTTCGCGTTTGAACGTCAGTTCGCGTTTCATGTTCAGTTTCAGATCGAGTTTGATATCACTGATAATGATTCATAACTCTCAACTGCCTTTTCATAATTGCGATACAAGAAATTTCGAACCATGTTTTTTTGGGCCCATTTTTTAGGCTAGACAATAAGAGACAGAATTATTCTGGCTGATAAAAATTTTGCGAAACCGACATGCTTGGGGATGGTGATGGGTTCAGTGACCAGGTGCACACGGGCAGACATATTAACGGACTAAACGAACGGCGTGTTTTCGAGAAACGGAGCCCGACTAATCTTCATTCCGAATTGTAACCTTGAAGATCCGATTTCTCAAACTACCGACCTCCAACTAGGCGTATCTAGCGATCATCCAATTTCACCGGAGAAAGTCAATTCCTCCTGACAACTGGAAAGAAGGTTCACCGATGGGAGGCTGATGGTCAAATGTCTGTCTTGGATATGAAGATCACCCAAATTTCACCAACCAAGTTAGGGATTTTGATAAGTTATTTGGAAGTGTTCATGCGATGTTTCTCGTCCTAATGTTAAAATGATTAATTAATACCCGATGAATAATATTATGTTAATAGTGTACCTTCGTTCAAGAGCTTCTTAATTAATACGCACATTTTTTCAACTCAACATTTCTAAAACATGGCAACACTTGTCGCTTGAGAAGTCTGATTATTTGCGGAATTCAAGTAGGTAGGTACCTAGTTGACACGCAGGGGGTGTCTGGAGCGTAACGGGCCTGCATGCCGCTTGTTAATTGTTATTGTTACGGCTATACGCATTGGGTCAGCCGGATTCCGGAGTTGGACAGCTGGGCCCATAACCTACTGTAATTCAGCGGCGGCCAGAGCTAAAACTCATCCGAGAGGCCAATGCCAACGTATTAGAAGAAACTGCAGCTAATTCGGCGGAGCAATATATTATTATGAACACCTCGAGGCTTTCGTGATGCTTCTGGCGTCTTTTTCGAGTCCGTACTTGACCCCTCGCTCAAATGTTTATTACGTATTCGTATAATGGTATCGGATTACGTAGTGCGTTTGGCCATTACACGATCAGGCCAAGGTTTCGGAGGCCGTTCAACTTTTCTATCTGATGTAGAGAATGGAGATTATGACTAAAACTGTATTCCCTGAAACTTTGATTGTGCGACTTTTTTTATCGTGTACGCCATTTTTTAGAGACTTTAAAAGATGAGAGTTAGGTGGGGGATTTTGATAATTCTTTGTCCACCGCTAGGAGCGCTGCTAGGGATTGTAGCAGCTTACCTTAGTTTTGTTTTGTGTAATATTTTGCTGCTGTACAACTTTGGTACTTGATCGCCGTACCTACTAGTGTGGTTAATTAGCAAACATAGAATAGACCCACAGGATTATTCAAGATTATTCTCGTCAATTTTTTCAGATTCACGATATTCAGGGAGAAATTGGCTGACTGGCAGTCATTGAGATTTTCATTCGCGAACAGTGTCCAACCGTCGAAAATATGCTCATGCCGGGAAAAAACTATTTATATGACACGGCAGCATGATTATACACGAATTCGGAGCGGAAAACCGGCTCTTCGCTCGAACGGATAACTAGGGCACCTTCCTCAACCCCGTCAGCCTTCCCTTCACTCGGGCGGCGTAACGAGTCAGATGTCTCAGCTGAACGTCCACGACCTCCTATTCTATTCGCCATGTATGAGAACAGGGATTTTATATAGGTAAGCAGGACCGCCGGCCCTCTACGTAATCTGTAACCCGGCAGTGAGATGAGAAAAACGCGACCGTGCGACGTTGATTAGCTAAAGATCGTTCTTCGATTATGAAAAATATATAGAGGAAACCGCGTCGATTTTCCTGCTCTTTCGGCGTCATTCTACACGCGCGTGGAATTTTAGCGAACGTTCAAAAACGTTAGAAAGTCGCACTTTTCTGTGTAAACGTCCCTCAAAGCAACCGGGGGTGGTCAACCAACATTTTTTTCTCTTGTCGATAGCCCGGCGTACTTATATTTTAGGCGAGTTTGAAAATGTGCATAATGTAACTAATCTTTTCGAGTTCACTGACAATAACCCAGGCCTCTCGGCCGTTTGCGCCTTTGCCTGTCTCCTTGACGCTCCTTACAGCCTCTTGGTCTCTCGCTAGGGTACCAATACTCAATGAGTACCTATTACTCATTCCTACTTCTTTGACGCTTACCTGAGCCTTATGGTCGTTTGAAGTTTTTAATGAACCGAAAGCTCAGCCAAAATGAATCATGTTTTTATCCGGTGAGCCCATTCCCGATAATTTGACATCTCTGGTTCCTACGAGTCTCTCGGTCGCTCCCAAAGATTAAAACTAACATGTTCATCCTTCTTTCATATCGACGGTGTGGAATCAGCACTGCCTAATCCGTCTGCCATGCAATCAATGGACGCGCGGTTTGCCAAGTTTCCACCAATCCAAGTTTTGAGAAGCAGGCAATCCAGACGGCCTCTAAAAGTCGCGATACTATGAATGGCTCTCACGTTCTACCAGACGGACTAAACCCCAACATGAAAGTACTGTGCGTTACCTAGATACCGTCATAAATATGATGCATACTATGAATGCGGCGAAACGAATGAATGGGTTTTGCAACAAACGGCAATGTATTTTTGCAAAAAACAACATGTTTTTTGTGATTTAGGAAAAATCAATGGCAACTCGAAGTCCAGTCCAAATGGGAGAATGGTTAACCCCGTAAGCAGGAAGAAACTTGTAAAATTCAATTTACTGCAGCTTTCGTATCTAACACAAACGGCGCAGCTGAACGGTTGCACCCTCGCGAAACGCATTTCAGCGATTCTCCATTGAGGACATTTTGACAGATGGACCTAACTTGTTTTCTCACTTGCCAAGACGATTTCGCATGTCAAATGGACGGAAAAGGGCAAACGGCGCTCCCGAAGGCTGAGATCGGTAATAAGGCGGTTGTTTAGTAGAAAACATGACCCCAATGAAGAGGGGGGCGGTTCGTGCTTGTTTTACGCAAACCTGACAAGACGAACCTCACGGCTTTTGAATTCAAAAGAATAGGATGCCGTCGGTTCGGTGGCTGGTTTTCTCGTTTTCGTTATATGTCAGTAGGTTGCTCAGCGGCGGCTGCATGTATCCACTTTTATATATATTGAGACCCACTAGGATTATTTTGGTTCATTTTTCTTAAGAAATGAACCTTTGTAATCGGTCAGGAAAAAAAAATTTTTAACACCCCCTGAAAATTTGTTGGTTTACGTTTCAAGGGGTGTAGAATCCAAATCTGCAATAAAAATTTTTTGTCCGTCCGCCGTACGCCGTCCGCCGTACGCCGTCCGCCGTCCGCCGTACGCCGTACGCCGTCCGCCGTCCGGGGTTTTTCAGGGGGAAGGAGTTATCGAAAAATTTTGAAATTTTTACCAAAAATCAAGTTCCGTATCTAGTTGGTCCTAACGTCTCGACAGAACCCTACCTTAATTTTAAGGCCAGTAAAACAGCTGTTGAAGAGGTAAAAAATTCGTGCTTTTCTGGAAATTTGTAACATAGGCATGTGACGCATCATTTTCTATAGATTTTTCTATGCCGAATCGAATGAGACCATCGCCACGGCGGTAGCTCTAACCGTTTAGGAGTTATTGCAGTTTTAGTGAGACATTTTTGAGTTTTTTAAAATTTCTACAATTCTGAATAACTCGAAAACGACTAGAGCCACAAAAATCGTTTTCCACTCGTTGGAATCCCCACAAAAACTTCTGTCCTCCCGATATCTTCAATTTAAAGAATTTGGTCGCATTACACAAATCAGCAAAACAAAAATCGAAAAAATTTGAGAATTTGGCCTCGGCTCTTAGATACGGTCGATTGATCTACTTACGACCACTAGCCTATTACACCAACAAGGTGACGCACTCACACTACGACCAGTTGCGCTTGGCAACATGAAAGCGAGTCAGGCTTTAACAATGGTTCTGAGGCATTTTTGATTTCATTCATTATTCAGAGAATTTAATAATTATTATTATTCAGTTAATAATGAAGGTGATTAAGAATAGATTAAATGGTGAATTTAACGGAATTAAACGATCTGCTGTGTTGAAAAGATAGATAGGTAAGTAATTATCAAGCAAAGAGGATGATTATTTTTTGCCGGGTTGAAAAAACGTTTCTCTAAATCCCCCTCTAAAATACAAATTCATACTGAAATTATAGAATAATAACAACTAAATTCTGAGTTTAAGGAGTACCGATATATCGTGAAGTTTGTCTTAGCAATCGAAAAATGAACCCCTGTGCAAAATTTGCAGAGTTCTTCGGACATAGCGAAAACTAATCTGCACATGCCACTGATCTACTTAGCAGCGTTTTTTGTGTTTCATCAGCCTTTCCTTGAAGCATTCTTCATTGAAATACCAACTTTTTATTGAGCTGCATAAATACTGACAAAAACCTAAAAAAAATATAATTTCATGTTTTAAACGTTCGTTTCGGACGGTTTGTCGAAATCATCTCCTGATGCACCGCAGCAATCCAAAATAGGAAAAGAGTTTCAGTCAATTTTCTTTCTGGCTGACCCAATGAGAACATTTTTGTAAAAAATTAGATTTATTTTTAAAAATTCCTTCCCTCGAATTACAGTTGGATCACAAACATATTAATTCCTTGGCTCCAAGAGGTTGTCCAGAGTTTTGACAAGATCTCGAAACATCGCACCCCAAGGTGGCGATATGCCATCTCAGCTGGGCAGAAGATTCGAAAACAGATCAAAACGAGATATTGCGATAGCCTATCTCGTTCTGGAAAAGAAACGACATCGTATTAAGTTCACGAGAACTTGGAGGATCCTTGACATTTTAGGCGATTTCTGTGCATTAAACAAGATGTCCTTGTTGTCTGGACACCAGCCGGCCCGCGGGGGATGTCCCTTCATTTCCCATTGCTCAATCGGCGCACGGCCTCAAAATAGCGCAGTTTTGAGCCGGTAAAATGACAAAATTCAAAAATTGTTTTTAATCAGTTCGCATTTTTTTTTTACAAATTATTTGTTTCGTTTTAACATTGGTCGTCATATCCGACGACAATTTGGGAAATAATGCAATTTTTCTTAAAAGGATTTGGCAATATTTCAACGATTTTTCAAAATTGATGAGGACTGATCCGCCCTCACCTAACTACAAGTCTAGACTCTCGAAGGAACAACCACGTCAATTGTTTCATCATTTTTCGCTACCGCCGTAGGTACCTACTTCAATTTACTACCTACTTGGTAAGCAGTAGCCTCTGGAAGTGAAGCCTTTTTAGTGTTTTGACAAATTTCGACACCACACGCACGACCGATACATTCAAAATCACAGGCCGTCTCAGGTCGTCCTTGCAGTATTAATTAAACATCGCGGGGGAACTCTCAAAGAAGGGAGGAGTGTCGCAAGTGAAGTTCTATAATGGAAGTTGTTAGCCAATCCCAGAGACAATAGTAAAGCCCAACATGGGCCGCTTAGAGTAACGCCAACAGAAAACGATAAGGTCCAAATGGCCATTGTTTGGCTACCGTGGATCTCATCCCTATTCACACACGGGCGGTAGAAGCCTTGAAAATCGGCAGCAGGCAATTACCGCGATGGCACCAGTAAAAGGGAAACTTCGAGCGGCTTATGACGAGATTGTGAACCAGAAAGCCAAAGAAGCCATTGGGCCATAAACGCGCAGTTGGTACCTCGTCTTGGCTAACCGATAAGGAAAGTCGGAGATAAGTGTCGCTCACATGGGATTTTTTCTCACCGAAATTATCGGCCGTTATCTCGTACAGTAGGAAATCGAAACGGATTAGAAATTGCGAGTGAACTCGGTTTCCGAAATTCTATTCCGTTGTTGTAACGTATTCCCATTCGTTGAACAAAGAGAAACACATGTGCGAAAATTGTTCGAAAAATTAAGATAAAAGTTGATAAGATATTGAATAGGACTTGGGGGTAGCCAATTGAACTTGGACAGACTTATTAATGACGGCGGCTCGCCCAGTCGCTACCAAGTTCTAATAAGCCATTAATTACCGTCTTTAGTTGGACTTTATCCGACAGTATATGAGGGAAACTGTGTTATTATTGGTAAGCCTGATTGAGGCAGCTTGGCAACACTGCTACAGATAAGATAAAGTCATTCTTCTCTATGCGCAGCTGATGTACCATCGTATACCTATTTATTTTCCCGATAATTGCAGTGCAATTCAATTATTCACGACTTCAAGGCGAAGTTATTTCAGTATATGGCCACATCGGCTACATTGGACAATATCGTAGAATATTGCTCTATTTCTGGCAATAGCGGACAAAATTTGACCACGTCGGACAATATTGGATAGTACTACCCCATATCGGACAGTACTAATGTTGCTAGGACATTACCAATCAAAACTTGCACTGCGCATGCGTGAAGGACCTACAAATGCTTCCACTCACGCTCCAAGAATAACCCCATCGTGAACTACAGGTGTTCATGCTTTGGCCTAAGCCCCCGATGGCGAAGACTTAGCGCATCATCAGAAGATCAAGACGTGGCTGGTTTCCTTCGCTCCTTCGCAATCCTGGCCCGTCGTGCCAGTCAGAAAAGCCTCGTTGAATATCGAACTTCAAACTCGTATTTCCCTTTCACTTCATTCGGATTTGGAAGACGGTTGACTTCTGCTTCACCATTTCGCCCGTGAAGAGCTCGTCCTTTCGAGAGACGACTCACGCTCGGAATCTACATGTTGCAAATCGAGACACGTGACGTCCATTTCGTGATATTTGACCTGCCATCGGGCAAAGTGCTTGCCATTCTATTGAATTTCAATCCGAGAGTTCTTCGGATTCACGTTTTCCAATAGTAGGTAGGTAGCTGCTTGTAACGAAGATCGGGGGAAGAACCGCACTTCGAAGGAAAATGACGAACTCGAAGTCTAACTAAGTGCCTAAGCGTTAGCTGGTTTATGGGAGTAGTAGATCAGCCACAAAATAGGTCACCGCTATTATTTTCCGATATCGCCCGGTATTTTCCGAAGAAGGACGGTATTGTTAGAAAAGAAGGTTAAGCAAGTTGGAAATTCACAAATTCACTTATTCACTCGCGAACACGAAGAGAGAAGGTCGCAATCCAAGAACAAGTGCTCCGTTTTTCTTTTAGAAAAAACTCTCGAACAACCTCCTTTTTCCATTTCTTCCTTTGCGACTTCTACGCTCTCCCCAGCTGCGCTGTAACCATAGCAACCAAATGACCAACTGGAGTTACCTGTTCAAAGGTGAAGCTTTTTCAAAACCTTGGAGAATCATGATTCCGTTCATAGAGCATTCGAGACACGAAACCCACCTTGGATTAAAATAAGGCATGTTCCAGCCAATCATGCTAACAGTATTATCCGAAAAAGGTGAACCTCGCCAAGGATTATAGCAAATCAAGCCCGCATTATTGCCCTGAATCTCCATCCAAAAGTTATTCAAACACGACCACAAGGACCGGAAAGACTCGAAGGATGAAAACGGGACCGAATCTTCTCCAAGATAGGGGAAAGCGAAAAAGAAGAAACCAGCCCGGAGTGAGATGCCACTGCAATGCTTTCTTATTTCAACAGCTCCTAAAAATGATAGCGCGTAGGAGGGTCCCACACAAAATAACACTTCCAGATTGAAAGTTAATACAACCTGATTTTTGTTTGAAAATTTTTATTTTCCTACTTACCTACATTCCTAAAATGTATGCCAAATAAAATCAGCTTACACCTGGTTTATTGGAAAAATTCATCTATCCGAAATCCGAAGAAGCACCCAATACCCATTACAAAATTTGTCATTTAATGACATTTTTACATTGAAATTTGATGTAAATAAGGCATACTGAAGCATTTTGTGCTGTCACCACTGGTAAGCACCCCTCCAAGATATAGCAGAATACAAAATTCTTCCATTCAATTAGCCCGATTGATTTTTTTTTACAAAAACTTGAAAATTGATGCCTTCTTCTGTCTGCTGAAAGGTCGAGAGCGATCGGAAAGTCAAGATAGCCTCACAGGTTATTGTGCCCTTGAATGTGGACCCGCATTGTTATTAATCATCTTCTCATGGCGTATAATTGGCGAAGATTTTATATGGAAGATCGAACGCAAGATTTGCATGGCAATTTATACGATACAATAGGCCCGTTTGGCGAAGAGGAATCGGAACGGCCATTGTACCTAATTAAATTTACCAGAAATCAGATTCTGATGCATACATTACGTATGTAATTGAGGATGTTAATTCCAAAAGGTACTATATCCACTCTGACAAGTTTTGAGAAAAACGAGGAAAACTGCTAGTACCATTCAGAACACGTTTCCGGTCTAGATTTTTTGCCAAATATTAGTAAATCATCTTCAAAATTGTTGGGAAAAGTTTGGAAATTATAAACTGCAGAGAATAATTTTTACAGCAATCTGAAAATTGGAATTTTTGGATATAGTACTTTTTGAAATGAAAACTGGTTTATAGTACTTTTTGAAATTAACATGACGGGATATAGTACTTTTTGAAATGAAAACTGGTTCAAGTACTTGTTGGGATTTCGTGAACCTTATTTCCCTTTTCAGGTATTTTTCCCTCTTTGTGGGGCAGCACTGCTCATTAGAGTAATGTGCAAATGTAGGGATTTGGCGGGGAGAATTCCCTATTTCCTTTGTACACCTGCTGCTTTGCCTCAGCCTTATCAGAAGATAACTTTTTTTCTTTTCATTCGGTATTCACGTGGATAATATCCTAATTTGATCTCTCTCTGCTTCTCGAGCGAAATATAAAATTCATTTCCGAAATCGTTTATTTCGACTTCATTACCCATCAGTACTTTTTGAAATTAACATGCCGGGATATGGTACTTTTTGAGCGGGGAGCTCGTCGACATTGGACGGTCGCCAGCGATCGCCGCCACTTCCTTCCGGCTCGGAACCCACCTCGGGTGGTTGAAACATGTTTCAGGAAAAAGTTTAAGTAAAAAAAATTCCCGGTAGACTCGATGAAAAAGTGAAAAACTGGAAAAACTAGTGGCTTCGGCGGACGCGGAATACGTAAGCTTGACAGCTTAAAATACTGGTTACCCGGGCCTTTGCGAGGATTTTACCAGGTTATTCTACTTCCCCAAACATCGAATATGTGTCAACGATGGCAGCAAAACCACAATACTATTGAAAAACAACTAAAATCTCTGAAAAAGTGAAGGCAGAGCTGTATATAGGTGTATTTTGTGGATATAGTACTTTTTGGTTTTAAACGTCCATCGCGAAGACTGTTTAATACTGGATAAAGTACTTTTTGAAATGAACATTTTGTAGCAGCCCCAAGGGCCTGGATATAGTACCTTTTGAAATGAAAATGAGATTTCACTCCCCATTTTAATGAGGATAGAGTGATTTTATCTTGGAAATGGGTTTATTTTTGCGTAAAACTCCCCCCCAAAACCCCCAGGAAAGTCTCATCTTGATTTCGAAAAAAATGGCGTTTAGTACCTTTTGGAATTAACATCCTCAATTAAGTATAGCTCGAAAAAAAGCTGGGATGAGAATTTTTGCGAAACTAGCATAAAATTCTTAGCACGAGTTGGGAGCAAAAGAACGATGGCGGCTTCATCTTGACCTTATTTTTTGGATCTCGACTATTTTAATCAAGTCAAAAATCTTGCCTGCCAAACAAATTAGGATAAAATTAAAAATAATTGAAAGATGCATACAGAAACATATCAGATACAAATTCTTGAATTTTTTTTATAATCCCCAACTTCAACATCCGTATCTAGCTTTTAAGGTATCTAGTAATTAAACCAACCTAAAAATGCAGAAGGCGCCGACTTCGAAGTAAGATGTTCATTTGAGGAATGGTCCTTTAAATTTATTAAAAATTACATACCTACTTAGTCACCTTTTTACTGTGAGAATCTTTTCCTTCAAAAAAAAAAAAATAATAATGACAAAAATTGTGGCATACCAAATGGCTTCCACGACATTTCTGTTCTAGAATCACTCGAGTTGAATAAGAAATTTCCCGAATATTTGTCGATTTTCATGTAGAAAACCCTAGGCACTTCAGGCCTCGGTATAGGGAAGCCACAGACCACAGGCCACGATCGCATCTCCTATTGGCTCCCTATATCATCCCCTGCTCGATGAATAAATTGCTCAACTCGTTCGACTTCTTATCGAACGTGATTTACGTTGACCCCCGTGGCTATGTTTCGTGATTTACGGAACCTCCGCCTTCGTGGGGTTTTCTGGATCCGTCAAATCGTGCCCCATGATTTCTGGCGAAGGTTTTATCGAACTTGCTTTAGTCAAGATGATCCTAAAATGTAGGTGGTTACCAAAAAAAGGCCGCCTATGATTCCTTGAATTATTACTGCTCACCAGTGGGCGGATTCTCAGATGGTTTACGGCCGACAAACATCGTTATGGCCATTAAGTAGGTAAGTAATGATAGAAATGACTATTTTTGTCGGCAAATCCGCCCTAGGGGAAGGCAATGAGTTATTGAGCTAAAATTTCAATGCACATAAGCATGTACCAACGTATCGCCATTATTTTTGGGAAAATGTGTACCTACACTGAGAAAAAAAATAGGGCAAAAGTCGGTTGCGGGAATGCGGTTAATGGCTAGCAACCGCATTGCAACTTGGTTAATGTCAAAAGTCGGTTAATACAAATGCCGCCCCCGGAGTTGGTTAATGTAGGGCCGCCCCCAGCCAAAGTCGGTTAATACAAAAGTCGGTTTATTTACGTAAATGCGGTTAATGGCTAGCAACCGCCTAATAGTCGGTTAAACCCTAAGAAAAGTCGGTAAAACCTGCATTGCATCTAATCGGTTAAAGCAGTACATTAGCCGTATATTTAGTCGGCTGTAGTCCTACATTGACCGCATGCCTAATCGGTCATGGTACATCATTGACCGTATGCCTAGTCGGTCATGGTACTTCATTGACCGCATACCTATTCGGTTATATTCCTACATTGACCGCATGCCTAATCGGTCATGGTGCTTCATTGACCGTATGCGTAGTCGGTTATAGTTCTACTTTAACCGCATACCTAGTCGGTCAAGGTACTTCATTGACCGCATACCTATTCGGTTATATTCGTACATTGACCGCATGCCTAATCGGTCATGGTACTTCATTGACCGTATGCGTAGTCGGTCACTGTATTACATTGACCGCATTCCACAGTGGAGTACATCAACCGACCAGAAATACGGTTAATGTAGCCCACTTGAAATGGAATTTCAAACATGTGATCTGAAAATGAAATTTGAGTAACATTTTGGTAATATATTGTTTAATAAAAACGAATTAGGTATACATATCATTAGAATGATAATGAGAAAGTGGGCCTGATTCTTCATGGTACATAACTGTTTTCCAAATATGCGACCTAAAAATAAAATTTGACTAGCATAACAGGAACATCTCAACATTTTAAGTTATAAATGTGATGGATGCAGTTGTTAACATACGTTTACTAATAAAACATTTTAAACCTGTATGATACAGTCAATAGGTACCTACATATGAAGGGTAAGGGGAAGGAACGAGGAATGTCACAAAAAGTACTTTTAGAGAAAAAGCAGGTTTTGCATGTTAAACTGTATGTTTTTTCCCCTTACACCGAATCTTTCGTTGCTTCTCAGTGCAACATTTATACTTTTTTCCCCTTGGAGTTTCACTATACGGTTAGTACCTTTGAATTCCTACAAAATGCGCTATTAAGCTTGTTTTTGGGAAAAATGGACATTTCCTGTTCTTTCCCCTTACCCTTCATATGTTTTTTTTATTTGTACAAATTCTTACAATAATGGTAACTATAAGTGAGCCTCAATATAGCGTTTTTCAACTTGGCGACGTTCTTCGGCAGGGCGATACTGTCGAGTGCCGGGTATAGTTGTTGGAAATCAAGGGATAGCTGAGAAACCAAACACGAAACACTGTTAATACATCTGAGGGCTGAAAATTACAACCGAGCAAGTACCACTCAAAAAAAAAAAAAAAATTAGTTTCTCACCAGCTTATGGCCGATTATGGGAAGTCCGATAATTATCACCGTGTCGAGGTAGTCATCAAAACTCGCGACCTTTGCGTAAGCTATTCGCTTACCGGCCGTTTTCTTCCAAGATTCGAGGAATGTAGATGATTCAGCGCCGCCCTGCACCCCTCTTGCCGCTCTTGCACTATTTGAGAATCGGGGTCGTCGAGAAGAGCCGTTTTTATTTCTGGGAAAAACGTTTGTTAGATCGTGAAAAAAATGCTCAATGCACAATGAACCTGACAATCAATCTCTCTTCATTCAATAGTATTTACCCTCAACGTCGATCACGTCTTCTATCTTCCTTTTTTTTATTGCTGGCTGCAGGCGTCGTCCGTCAGTTCCTCAGAACTAAATGGAAAAAAATCAGAAAGACAGCCTGATGCACACACAGCCTCAACCAATATACTGCAAATCATCCACCGAACGTACACAATTACTTACCATTTTCTTGTCCAAAAATAGGCGTACCCGTGTTAGCCAAGAAGTAGGAAGAATCAAGAGAAGAGCCGAGGTCAAGCCGAAGTGAGAAATATCCGATCCGTGAGAGCCGATTGCCGAGAAACGCGCGAGTCAAAGCCGGAATAAATGACGGATAAGTTGCTGATGAAGCAGAGGTGATGGGAGTAGATCTCTCAAAAACGGTGGACGCACAAACGTTCTAACTACGACCGAGGTTGAAAGAGGAATGATCCCTACTTCTCCTTACAGCCAAGTAGAGGCTACAAGTTGGAGGGGGAGCACATGCGCAGGGCGCCTCTCTACTCTGTTACTGCTATGTTTCAACGGTATTGCATACGGTGAAAGTAGTGCAATAACCGACTATAAGTTGGAGGGGTGGGGAAAGGTACAAGTCAATGTCAATCGGCCAATGACCTTTAGGACGGAAAGAGAAAGATATTCGGTCTCTACTCTGTTACTGCTATGTTTTAACCGTATTGCATACGGTGAAAGTACTGCAATAACCGACTATAAGCTGGAGGAGTGAGGAAAGGTTCAAGTTAATGTCAATCGGCCAGACCTGTGTTGGTACGAATTCGGTCAAAACTATGCGTTAACCGACTATACACGAGTATGCTTTAACCGACTCACGGCACATTAACCAACTTGAACGGTCAATTGAACAACCCATACGCGGTTGAAGTATGAACAGTAACCGACTTCTGGTTTCCTAACCTCACCTATTCTTAGTTTCGGCGCAAATATTTTCCACTTTGACAGACCTTTGTATACGGTTAGTGTTTCAAGGTCATCCTTAGACCGCATTTTACGGTTGCCGCGAGACAAACGTCGGTCAAATCTGTAGGATAGTTGGTTAAAACGGCCTGGGGGGCGGCATTTTCAACATTTCGGCATTTCTCGGTTTTTCGTAGTCTGTTGATGTCGGAAATTTGACCGCATTTCGTCATTAACCGCATATTTTCAAAATTTTTAACCGACGATTTTTCTCAGTGTACCTATATAGGGTAAAATTTTTGTTCAACCCCCGTTCCGGTTTCCGTTTATTTTTTCACTGTCCAGTTTTTCCGTTACCTAGTTCTTACCTGAAGATAAACCGTTGAGACACTTTCACATTTAGCCGGCGAAAACCGTAGAGAAAGTCACTCAATAGGGGTCGGATCTGCATAGCATTTTCTTCGTATTCGTATTGTATCAGTAACAAGTCACGCGAGGTGATCACAAGAAATTGATTAACGCTCGTACAACTACCTGATTATTTTAACGTCGACGTTACGTAAACGCTAAGTTCAAAGATGCGTTTACCTACCTCTGAGGTTATCGAATATTATCGTACGTGAGGTCGATAATTCCTAACCCGCCGTCGGTAGGAAGTGGAGAGGAGGAGAAACCTAGGCAATTCGCTAAGTTAGGTAATTTTATACCGCGTAGGAAGCAGTAAAATTGAGTATGCATATTGTAGTAGAAATCATGTAACAGTGTGATACCAGTAGTTCATAATATGAACTATTATATTCGAATTCGGAGTCGCATTTTTACCACTGGAAGACCAAAAAACAAAAATTTTCAAATTATAATATGGAAAAACACCAAAAAACGGCAATAGCTCGGAAATGCGGTTAGAAATCGGAAATCTGCCTGTAAAGAATGATGAGTTGCGTCTTGCAAAAATTCCAGTCCGAGAAATTTGAAAAAACGTTCAGAATTGAGAGAGATGTGGCATTTTTTGTTAAATGCGCGTGGACTTACGGACGCACGTATGTACCTATACGCACGGGCCTACGACACTTTCAGGAAGTGATTTAGAGCCTCCCAAAATGTGGAAACTCAAAACTCGGGTTAGACTTTGAGCGCTTTTCAAAATTATTTTCGGAAATACTGAACCGATAACAATAATTGCATTTTAAGGATATTCATTCAAATGATCCCCACCAATATAGGAACAAAAATGTGAGTTGCAGTTTCAGTCAGGGACCTATTGCGGTCAATGCCGGCGGTGCATACGGTCCTTTCACGAGTCTTAAGACCTCAGTCCCATACCAATAGACATATTTTTCTGCAGCGATCTGACGATAAAATCAGTTCTCTTCACACAGCCTTGCGAAATATTGAAAACCGTGAAAGGACTTATTGGGACGGGATGTGGAAAAATCTCACAACAGCCAATGTGTATCAGAATCGCCATGGTCTAATAATTCCGCCAACTGAAAACTCACACACAGTGAGAAAATCATCACCTATTTACAAAGCTGAGCTTATTTTTACACTAGACGATTGTAAAGCGGTAGAGTAGAGTAGAATGGTAGTATACAGTTTAAGCAATATTCGAGTTGTAGAGTACTGAGCAATAAGTGGAGTTTTTGAGTTGAGTTGGTGGGTCGAGTTTGTAAGTTGAGCTTGAGAGTTGACTATCAGAGTCGAGTTGGAGAGTTGAGTTGGTAAGTTGAGTATGCGGGTTGAGTTTGTGGGTTGACTTCGTGAGTTGAGTCGATGGGTTGAGTTTGTAAGTCGAGTCCGTGAGTTGAGTTATAAGTTGAGTTTGTGAGTTGACTGTCAGAGTCGAGTTTGAGAGTTGAGTTGGTATACTGAGATTGTGGGTTGACTTTGTTAGATGAGTTTGTGAGTTGAGTTTCAGAGTTGAGTTTGTGAGCTGAGTTTTTGAGCTGAGCTTGTAAGTTCAAATGGTTTCTAAGTTAGTGATGGTGTGGCATCCACAGCCCAGTGACGGGACAAGGAACAAAAAAAAAAAAAAAAAAAAAAAAAAAAAATAAAAAGTATCACGTGCTAAAAAGAAAAAACTTAAGTCAAAAAATAAAATCAAATTTATTTATTTGGTGACGTAATTTATTTCAAACCACCAAATAAAATTGGTGACCCCGTACGCGAGTTTTTGACCGGCTCTTCCGTCGCCCTGGACCGTTTTTTACTTTTCATCTTCGTCGGTGCGTGAGTACGTCTATTCAACGTTAGACGTAGGTTATTTTACGACCATGTCCGATCCGCCATCGCCACCACCTCACCCGAATTCCGACTCGGATTATAAAGAAAAGGTGGAGTGTAGCCATGTCGCAGTCAACCTACCTCCTTTTTGGCGACCCGATCCCGAACTATGGTTCATTAGTGTTGAAGCTCAATTCGACACTGCGAAGCCTAGAATCACTGCAGAAGGAACCAAGTTGAACCACATTCTTTCCAAAATTCAACCAGAATATTTGGGTGGTATCGCTGACGTCCTACGGGATCCTTCTAAACGTACTTACGAAATCATAAAGGAAACTATAATTAAACGTTTCGGCGAATCGGACGAAGAAAAGCTGAATAAGCTTCTCGGACCTTTGGAGATAGGAGATCGGCCGCCCTCTGAACTACTGAGGGATATCCAACGTCTCGCCGGACCTGATGTTCCCAATAACATCATTCGTGGTATTTGGCTACGAAAATTACCATCCTATACTCAGCAGATTCTCCAAGTAAGCGACACGGAAGATATCAGTAAACTTGCTGACATGGCTGATAAAATTCAGGCCGTACGAACACCGGCTATCTGCAGTATTTCTACGCCTAATACTACCGACTCCACCGGACTCAGCTCTCTTCGTCGTCAGATCGAGATACTCACAGCATCGGTCGACCGCCTAATGTCTCGGCGTCCTCGTTCACACGTACGGTCGCGTTCACACTCACGACAACGGAGTGATTCGTCCTCGAGGACAGAACAAGGTCAGTCGCGGATCTGTTATTTTCATCGAAAATTCAAGGATCAGGCACGAAAGTGTAATCTACCATGCGCGTACAAAAAATCGGAAAACGCCCTGCCTCCTTCGATGTAGCGGCCGTCGCGGAGGATGGTATGAAATCGAGCCGTCTTTTAATTACCGACAAACGCTCCAATTTAACATTTCTAGTCGACAGTGGCAGCGATCTCAGTATTATACCTGCGCAACGATCCGATCTGATTAATTTATCTTCATTAACTTTATTCGCCGCGAACCAGACCAAAATAAATACTTTCGGCCGACGACTCTTACTACTCGATTTTGGACTTCGGAGAGTGTTCCCGTTCATCTTTACCGTCGCGAACGTCGCTCGTCCTATACTCGGGGCGGATTTTTTAAACAATTTCGGACTTCTCGTGGACATCAAGAATTCTCGTCTCATCGATCCTCGCACTTCATTGACGACACCAGCTAGTACGATAATGCACGGATCCTTCGGCATTTCCTCGGTGGACAATAAAATTCCCACTGACGTTGCTGCGCTGATAAAAAAATACAATATCATGCGTAACAACCTCGAATCGCCGATCCAACCAAAAGTGTTTCATCACATCGTCACAACTGGACCACCGTGCTTCGCCCGTCCTAGACGTCTGGCACCGGACAAACTACGAGTCGCAAAGGATGAATTCGAATATATGTTACAAATGGGTATCTGCCGTCCATCAAGCAGCCCATGGGCCAGCCCACTTCACCTCGCTCGTAAAAAAACTGGTGATTGGCGCCCATGTGGCGATTATCGCCGACTAAATTCGCAGACAGTTGCCGACCGATATCCTCTACCCAACATACAAGACTGCACCCTCGCTCTGCACGGTTCTTCCGTCTTCTCGAAGTTGGACCTAGAACGTGCCTTCATGCACCTACCGGTTCATCCCGATGATGTGCCGAAAACGGCTGTGACGACCCCGTTCGGAATGTTTGAATTCATGAAAATGCCATTTGGCCTACGAAATGCTAGTCAAACATTTCAGCGTTTTGTAGACTCTATCGTCCGAGATCTCCCGTTCATCTACACCTACATCGACGATTGGCTGCTTTTCTCCAAATCGCGCGCAGAGCACCTGCATCACCTCGACATCGTACTTCAGCGTCTCCACGACCATGGACTATCCATCAACGTAGAAAAGTGCCAATTTCTTCAGGATTCCATAGATTTTCTTGGATACACGATATCATCAAAAGGAATTTCACCGATGAAGGACAAAGTGTCTGCTATCGAATCATACCCCAGACCAAAAACTGTTGCAGAACTAAAAAGGTTCTTGGGGATGATCAATTTTTACCACAGATTTTGCCCTCATCTCGCTGATATCCAATCTTCACTTCACATCTCATCGACTAAGAACGATCAACGACCGGTTGAATGGAATTCGGACATGCTGGAAGCCTTTGAAAAATGCAAACAAACATTGTCTGCTGACACGCTTCTCGTGTTTCCCGACCCGGACGCGACTCTCTCCATAATGTGCGATGCGTCCCAGACGGCGATTGGTGGAGCGATCCATCAAACAAAAAATGATCGTCTCTACCCTCTCGCCTTCTTTTCACGCAAACTCCGACCGGCAGAATTAAATTATTCGACGTATGATCGCGAATTATTGTCGATTCACGAAACCATTCGTCATTTCAGCTACATACTGGAAGGAAGAACATTCTCAATATACACCGATCATCGACCCTTAATTTACGCCTTTACAAAATCGAGCGAAAAAATGTCTCCTCGGCAAATCCGACATTTATCGTACATCAGCCAATTTTCGACTGACATTCGTCACGTGAAGGGCTTAGAAAATACCCCTGCTGATGCTCTATCACGTGTAGACACGATACTAAAATCCCCGATTTTGCCGACCGACATCGCGTCTGCACAGAATTCCGATGAAGAACTGGCAAACCTTTTGTCATCGAACTCGACAAGTCTACGTCTTCAGCGACTTCGTCTGGACAACTGCACGCTGATCTGCGACACGTCTAGAGGAATCATCCGACCTTTCGTTCCCACACCTTTGAGAGCAGTGATATTCAGGCACTTCCACGGAATTTCTCATCCTGGCGCTCGAGCTACCGCCCGGCTCATCTCGGAACGTTTTGTCTGGCCTTCAATGCAGAAGGACATAAAGCATTGGTCTCGGCATTGTCATCATTGCCAATCTTCGAAAATTCATCGTCATGAAAAATCGCCGCTTGTTCCGTTCCTCAAGCCCGATGCTCGATTTGCCTGCATACATATAGACGTCGTTGGTCCGTTGCCGAACTCAAATGGTTTTGTCTATCTGCTAACCTGCATTGATAGAGTTACCAAATGGATCGAGGCCTTGCCAATGTCAGATCAAACGGCAGCAACCGTCGCGACGACGTTTTTCAATGGCTGGGTGAGTCGTTTCGGTGCACCTATCACTGTCGTCGCCGATCGTGGAAGAAACTTCGAATCAAGCCTGTTTCATCAAGTCTCCTCACTACTTGGCATCGAGATCAGACACACGACCAGCTATCATCCGCAGTGCAATGGCCTTGTGGAAAGGTCTCACCGAAGCATAAAAGCTGCGTTGATGTCGCGCTTAGAGGACTCGCGTTCTGATTGGTACTATGAGCTACCGATCGTGCTGCTTGGTCTACGCTCTGTTGTCAAACCTGACATTGGAGCAACGCCGTCCGAGCTCGTGTATGGCACGACCCTGCGCCTACCTGGAGAGCTGTTGGAAAAGTCGACAGAAAACGTCAACGCGCCCACAATCGATTACGTCGTGAAGCTGCGATCCCTCTTCGATCGCGTTCGTCCCGCCGACACGAACTGGCACAGTTCGCAAAAGGTCTTCAGCAATCCCGCTCTCAACACAGCTTCACACGTCTATCTTCGGTTCGACGGAGTACGCCACAGCCTCCAGCGGCCATACACGGGACCTTATCGAGTGTTGCGCAGGACACCAAAGACATTCGACATTCTCATCAACAACAAGCGATCGACTGTGTCACGAGACAGACTGAAACCAGCGTTTGTTCTCCCTGATCAAACGGATCAAGCCTCTTCGCCGACGCCTTCACTTCCGAATCGCTCGCCAAGTCCTACGCCTGACCCGGATGCGACGCCATTGCCCGACACTCCAGCCCTACCTCGTTCGACGACTACACGCTCAGGTCGACGCGTTCGATTTCCTTCGGCTCTGAGCGACTTCACAATTTAACAAGGGGGGAGTGATGTGGCATCCACAGCCCAGTGAGGGACAAGGAACAAAAAAAAAAAAAAAAAAAAAAAAAAAATAAAAAGTATCACGTGCTAAAAAGAAAAAACTTAAGTCAAAAATAAAATCAAATTTATTTATTTGGTGACGTAATTTATTTCAAACCACCAAAATGGTGATGGTTAGTGGTGTGGGTTGAGTTAGTGAATTGAGTAAGTAAGTTGAGTCAGTGAGTTGAGTCAGTAAGTTGAAGTTTGTGGGTTGACTTTGTACGTTGAGTTTGAGAGTTGAGTTTGTGCGAGGACGTCGTTTGTCGAAAAATCCATTCCACGGTATCCAAAAGGATCACCCTGTTGGTTTTATCTGTTAGCAGCAGAGAGATCACCTTAAAAATTATTGTCAACTCTTCGAGTCAATTTGAAAATCTTGGAGGCGTTTTGAAGGTGAGAGTGATGGCACGACGTCATCCTCAAAACGCCTCCAACATACGGAAAACGACACAATCGCCAATTTGAAAATCGCTTCTCTTTCAACCACCGACCATTTTTTCACGGTTAAAAATATTCGTTCGCCGCGTCAGATGCTATCAGCTATTGATGATTTCCTCGACGGCTAAAGATGGGAACGACTTTGGGCCGTAAAGAAGATGAACAACAACAACGGAGTTACAGCCTGGCGGACAATGCCGTCTGATAAGATGAACCCGATAAAACAAGGTGAACTGCCGCTCGGAACTTCGCATACTTACTCATTACATGCCGGTTATCTATCATTACATTATCGTCGGATTCGTTTCATTAAGTTTTTTTTCCAGAAGAAGAAAATCAGTGCGGCAATCAAGGGCGGGGAGTCGGCCGGGCGCCTTGGCCTCATTGCAGTCGTTCGACCCCCCGGACAAACAGCTGGCCTGACGTAGGATTTGGAGCTGGGGCCTCCAAGATTTAATAACAGTTCGTCGATGATTTCGTGACAGCTAATGCCCATATTGTTATTAGGATAACAGCTATTCATTGGTTTTATTAGCATTTTCCTCCGATTTCTCAGTTACTTCACCATTCGGATAGGCGGAAAAATATTTTTTTATTTTCTAGATGGTTTTTTTACGCGGGGTTCATTCGAGGGAGTTTGGCCAATTTTCACTTTTTTTGAGCTCGTTGAATTTTTAAACCTTCAAAAAACGAGTTTTTGAAACCTTCAAAAATCCAGTTTTTTAAACCTTCAAAAAACCAGTTGTTTAGACCTTCAAAAAACCAGTTTTTAAACCTACAAAAACCAGTTTTTAAACATTCAAAAAACCAGTTTTTATACCTGTACTAGAATTTCAAAAAAATCTTTTTCAGTAGCCTTCGGGTAGGCATCTGACTGGAATAGTTTGAACTTTTTGAGCACTCTCCTAGATGGAGAAAAATGTAAAAACTGATCCTCAGAAAAAAAGCCAAGGCTGGGAAGAATCTCAAAAAGAAATTAGGAATTTTGACACATAATTATCATTATTACCACCGTGGTAATCATTATTAGTATTATGATTGGGTTAGTATTTAATAGGTCGGGAGAACACCCTCTCAAAAATGTTTTTTTGGTAAAAATGTATTCTTGATCCAGTCCCATAAAGCCCATTCCGTTCAGAATCGAATCCTAGTCGTTGTGTTAACGTGGGGGACGATACAACCCCCTCCACTTCTTTTGGTAAAATCGCATGTTTTCGAAGGGAAAAGAAAAATTATGCAGGTAATATGGCGACCCGAGGTCCACACGCACGTATTGCGGCCGCTATTTCGTATACGAACCCGTTACGAAGACGACAAATGAGAGCGTTGCTCCACATTGGGGTTTTCTTTATCCCTTGACATTATCGGTCGGCAATTTCGACCGATCGAGTGCCTATCGTACGGCTACTGAAAATAATGACGGCTTTGTCGCAATCTGAGGCACGTGGGCGGACTGAAGAAAACGTCGCGCACGGTATCGAGGGTAGGTAGCCATTCGTAACCGAATGAAGAAAAAAAATTTACAAAATTGAAAAAAAACGGAAAATAGAACAAAAGGACGATATTTGTGATAAAATTGAGACTGCATGAGAGGCAAATTAGAGAAATAGGCCATCGCGCTAGTACGATAATAGAATGATCTTGCGCAAACGAAAAATCCAGAATCGAAGCCGAACTTCCCGAGAATGTGAGTATTTTCGAAGAATAAAAGGACTGAATGCATTCATACTCATGAGGGCTGGGACGAGATTTCAAAACTGATGAGGTGTAAAACACGCTACGTAACATTAAGTTCCCAACATCTTTTTTCCATAGGTGGGGCGCTGTTATCGTTCAAATCAACTCGCTAACATTCAGAACCTGTCGCGCTCTTGAGAACAAAGCCGTTCACGTGAGACGTATTGTCTCGAAAAGTGTAACTGAGGAGTGCGTTTGTTACGAAATAATTATTGAAGCCCCAGTACCAACCTTTATGTTTAACATGTATGGAGAACATCTCCTGACTTCAGGATTAGGAGAACGTGAGAATAAAATTTCTACAACATGAACGACTGATCATTGATCACTAATTTCTACCACTCAACTTTTGATTCTCGAAGCCACGAAATCAGTCCGAATATTACGGATTCGGCACAAAGTATTGCGAATAAAAATAAATACGAATTATACATAGGTATCGTTGAACTTGAAGAATTGAGATTTCAGGTACTCACAAAGCTGGCGCCCGATGGACCGCGTTTTGTGCCTGAATTACTTCACTTTAACTGTAATTCACCGGGTAATTCTCACCAACTTACCTGAAACAAGGCACAAAATATTATCAGACTCTGAGTGTGAAACGGTCTATGGGCAGAAATGATTCATTAACGTTATCTGCCGTATCTGGTGGACCATTGATGTGGGAAACACTTGGGTCGACCTCCCGATTTCCCTCCATTCATTACAGAAGAATAATTGGATTGGTATTCAGCTGGGGGACGTGGTTTTTCTATTACAATTCATTAAAGTACCAACCCGCCAGACAATTAAGGTTAAAAAAGCATTGCAAGGAGGGATGAGCATCGATGGTCGATACTATCGATGTTTTGCAACCGATAGTCGACGTTTTTACCATCGATGGTTTAGAACCGATGTTTCACCACTATCGATTACTTCAATGTGATAGTATCGAATCTTCTCTTTATCCTTATCACTCGGTATTTTGAGCCTATTTTTAAATGGAAAATTCGTCATTGCATTTTTTGTTCATTTTTGGTTGATTTTGATTGACTAAGCTGACCAGTGGTTTCACTGAAATTTGTATCATGCAAATTGCAAAGACAGATACTTGAATGATCCTAGGCATCTATTCAATTTTAAAACTTCTTCACTTGAACAAAGAAGTATCGATACTACCGATAGTTTTGTACCAATAGTTTTTAACAATCGATGGTTTCCTTCGATAGATTATTCGATGTTGACTATCGATAGTTTCCAATCGATGCTCATCCCTACTAATCGTAATGCACTTCGCCGAACCGCGGAAGTCTCTGATGGCCTCGGGTTGCGGCCACGTTCTACGCCGAAAACCGGCAACTTTGCAGCCCATTCTCACGTTCAATTACCTACGTTTTTAAACACAATGTTCCGTGAGAAACGAAAGTCGAGGAAACGCACACTGTTAATTTCCGAAAACCATTTGTCCCAAGTCGTCCTGGTGGTCGTATGCTGCAGCGTAAATGCTTGTAAACGTTTCTATCTTCCTCAATTTGAACAACTTTTCAAATCGGATTCGAATAGAAATTCGTATAAAATTTGAAGAAGGTACTTTTCCAAATTGCATACTCATAGAATGTGTAATTAAGCTTTATTAAATATTAGGTAGTAATTATTTCAATTTTATTCGTCTCCCTTCTAATGCTAGTCGCCAATAATTTACGCATGGCAATGAAAATGTTCATAATTAATTGGTTTTCCTGAGAATTCAGCTCGATAAAATCTCAGGGTAATCAATAATAGACCATCTTCACCGTTCTATCGTCGGACCGATGAAGACGTAAGTGGGAAGTTGCCTAACCGATGCCCATTTCCGACAGAACTGACATTATCGTAGAAAAAGTCCAGAAAGCATTTCCTGGCCTCACGAAGCCTTGTAACACACGTTCGGAATCCTCTTTTTAAAGGATTTTACGACCCCATCCATGACTGGTAGGTTTTGGTCAATTTCTCAACAATTACATAATGCTTAATGAAAATGCTGGGATTCGTAGTTTTTACTTGCTGGAACAATGGTCCGTCAAAAGCTCGAGCAATAATATCAATTCTCCATTTAATAATAATAATATTAATTCATTCAAAATTTAATAATAATATTATTGTTTAATATGTAATTATTTTTTACGTAAATCAACTGGCTTTGGTAGGAATATGACGAAATGCCCCATAAACGATAGGGAATGTCATGGTTAACGAGACATCGTTTTCACCATCTCCTCACCTTCTGTTATTTTTGTTGCTGAACACGAGAAGTCACATTCAACAATTTATTTCACTATACCCGAAAAAAATATTTTATTAGTTTTGACTGACAACTGGCAAGAATACGACGGAGAGCGGGTTGAAGCACCTGTTGCAAGGTGAACTACTCGATTAACCTCATTTCTCCCTTTGACTGAGCAGGCATAGGTATACCTACCTAGTGAAAGCTTAAAAATTTCAACCCCTCGCACGCTAATAAATGTCATAACATAACACACACCACCGAGTGTAAAACCTGATACTTGAAAGTCAGCCAATTTTGCACAGTGTTGCCAAGTTAGGGGTTTATTCTCCAAATTTGGGTTTTTTTTTTACTGCCCGAGGGGGATTTTGGGGGTGATATGTTTTGGGGGTTTTAATAGAAGTTAGGGGGACTGGGAAAAAATTGAAAAATGAAGAAATAACAAAATAAGCACAACAGATAAATGAAAGCTAAGACTGCACTGCTATTTGGTTTGAAAGAAGGTTTTCAAATAAAGGCTTGAAGGAGATTTTTATTGATGTTTTGACTGAGAGCTACAGTTGCCAAAATAATTTGTCAAGTTTAAAAAGGTTCTTTTATAAATTGGATGATAGGAAGTCGAAAAGAATGAGTACCTATTAAATAATTTATAGTTTTAGGTACAGTTTAAAATTGTGGATGTACAATATAGAGTTAGGTTCTATTTATGTGAAATAGTTCATTTTTAATTCCTCCTTAACTTTTGGGGTTTTTTTCGGGAATTTTTTCATCATTTGGGGGGATTTGGGGGTTTTTGAAGTTGTACCAGGGGTTTTTGACGTCGGCTCCTTGGCAACACTGATTTTGGGAATTTGCCGAACAAAGTGAACACTGTTCTCTAGAAATTATACATTTTCCAAATACACATAAATACTTAAGACGTAATGTATTATACGAGTCAATATATTAGTACTATGAATTTTTACTGTAAATCTTTCCTCGATTAAAGAAATGGGGCATTAATGCACCTGATTTTGCACCCATTTTTGGAGTTTTTCAATTTGGTTAAATTTCTGGCAAAAGGGCGAAAACAGGTAGCTAAAAGTAGTGCACTTCCTTCCAAAGTAACGTCCGGTCACGGTACTCGTACCCAGACTTCGGCGAAAAGATTTTACCAGGAAATGAATTTCCTCCTTGGATTTACTCCAAAAACGAGTTCGGCCGCCAATAATTACGCGTCCGCGTCGTATTACAAATCGGCTAATAAGAGCCAATTTGCTCTCCGAGAAACTGTTAGCCACGTCCTTGGGGAGGCCTAACGTGTAGCAGATTCAAGGCTTCTAGTGTTCCTTAGCCAACTGGATCCGAAATTGCTAAAGAACCCGTTTCTAGAATTTCACTCTTTTCAAAACCAGCCGCCCAAGTCCAAGGTTACGTGTAGGGACTTTAATCGGAGATCGGGAAATCGCGGGGGGAAGATCGGGAAGACGAGCGGGGAGAACTGAATTTACTATCAGTAATGACAAGGAAATCGGCCATTCGGTGTTACTTTTTTTTCAGGATTGATTTCGGTAGCGCTGCAGTCATAAATGCAGTAAAAACTCACAAAAAAATATTTTTTTGAAAATTCGAAATTTCCCGTCTTTATTTTTTGTAGTTTCTTTTTTAGTTTTCAAAAAACGCAATCAAAACGTGAGAAAAAAATACCTACCTGACCAAAAAAACCAACCCAATTTCAAAACAAAGCACATAAAAACATAGATATTTTAAAAAATTTATAGAATTTTTTGACGTTTTTGTCTAAAATTGCTCACTTTTTTTTCTTCAAAAGTCGATTTTACGTTTCTTATTTTTAATTATTACGATTTTTATTCCAGCACGATATTCGCAGGGCCTCAATTCATCGCGGGTGATCACGCGAGGCAGTTCCTACAATCGAAGCAAGGTCTCCAGCGGACATTGTATAGGCGTGGTTGAAATTCCTGCTGCAACGGGTCCGAAGTCCTTGCTTTCAGGGATACGAGAGGCGACTATTACCGTGCAGCCAGCGAGAGAGAGAAGGCGTCTGAACCGTGGGTGTGGGGGATCGTGGAGAACGCGGCAGTTCGAAATCGATTATACTAGATTATTAGCCGAGTCAATACAGGGTTTCATCATACACTCGATGTATAAAATTGGGAATTTCGTAGAGTCAAGTTTATCGGAAATTTGAGTCATTCGCGCGCCCACTTAAAATATTCGAATGAAAATCATTCTTAAACAAAGTTCAGCAGAGCCATGAAACCAGGTTTTTCCATTGAGTAGAATAGAGTTGAAAATGAAGATAAAATTTCCTGGAAAAGCTTATGCTAAAATGGTTTACGTAGGTATGACAATCATGATAAATCTCCATGAACTAGGCCAGAAAGTTAAATAATATGGAAATGGGGATCACAAATATCCATCATAAAAACTCGACGTTGGAATGGTTCAAAACCTTCCAACCTTCGACCTCGATCTGAACCGCAGATCGAGATCAAAGCCTTCGAGGCTGAAAAGTTAATCGAATTCTCTCAGTTCTTGGCTCATTGCAAATGTTCAGTTCGTCTACTATTCTTGCGCAAGATTTGACGTCAAATGGGTGCACGGTTTGCGCCATTTTGAACGAAATTTTCCTACAAACGAGTAATTTTTGATGAAATTCAGATCCGATTTTCAGTTCAAGGACTTTCATTTACTCCGTGAAGATGCGACTAAAAGCACTTGATAATGAAAAGAAATTGACACCTAGAAATATCTGAACACGACAAAACCTTCGAAAATGTCGCAAATCTATTTTCAACATTTGTTGGCGGTGACGCCTACAACTTTCACAACGAGTCTTCTTAAACCACGTGTTGCAAAAATGACGCGTCTGGCGGGGGCGCGGAGTTCACGTGAAAGTCAGCCGACAGAAGGCGAAGATGACCCGCCTGGAAAGCAGCCGCACGACCGACAAAACGGGAAGTGACTTCCAGGATGAGGTGTCAACTGCTACCAGCTTCACACGGATCGGCAGAAATGATTTTTGAAACGAGTTCAAAAAGTGGTCGCTTCCATGTTTTGACATGTAAAAACGATTGAACCGATTTGATTCAATTATGACAAAACGCACCAGGTATTCAAAAGTTAAACCCCACCAATGAGGAACATGCATGAAAAACGAAATCCATTTTTCCGCCAGAATGGTGCTGTTTAGGATGCGAAAATGATGTAGTGATGGTCTACAACGAAAAAACAACATTTTTCCTGGTGAAAAACGCTAATGAAAAGGGCCCTTTTGAATTTGGCGGGTGAGCCGTATGACGTCACTGCGCGGACGTGACTACACGTAGTTTCTTAAAGTAACGGCAAAAGGCAAATGGCGCAGTGACGTCATACGGACTCGTTTGTTTCAATTATTTGGATTCTTCGTGTTTTCGTCGTTTCATCGGAACAAAGTCGTGATGAGTGCGTCAAGTAATATTGTTGCTCCTAAAAGAAGGATCAATGTGCTGTTGGACGGTTTCCAAAAAGCCACGGCTGAGAACATTCCACTCGTCCATTTTGAAGCCCTACAAGAGTTCTATGAAAAGCACCCAGACTACGCTTGTAGCCGGAAAAAATTTGGAAATTTGGAAAAATATGGAAGTAAAAATAATGTTAGGAAGTTCTAATAATAACTATAATCGGGGGTACCTAAATCCCGATCGAGCAACGGAAATTGCAAATTACACCAACTTTTACAAATAGTAGATATATGTAATATGTAAAAGTTGGTGTAATCATACTATATTATAGTATGATTACCTCTATTAAAATATTATGCAACCAAGGGGGAAGATGAATTTTCTGCGGTTTTACATAAATGAATAAAATGCCAGTCGGTCGAGCTAACATTCCATTTTTGAAGTGGATAGGCGGATGTCCCAAAAGCGAACACCTTTTCGCCTCTCTATCGGCAATCTTAAATTTTATTGACGGGATGAATCGCGGTCATAAATCTTCCAGAGTTCAAATTCAATAACGCGATACAGCGTGTTAATATTAGGCCCCCTCTCGGGCTGTTTTGGGTGCGAGAGAGAATACCATCGTATGGGGAGTAAAAGAGAGTGAGTGCGAGAGAGAGAGACTTTTTTATTCTTATTTCGTAATCCGTTAGTCGAGTTGGCTTCAAACCGCCGAGCTGGTCCGGCTGTTGCGAGAGACCTCGTCCGTTTCGCAAACTCGATGCCAACTTGGGTTTCGACTCCCGGTCAGGCTTTAAGACGAGGTTAATAAACGGGCGAATATATATTATTATAAAATATATCCTCCCTAAAAAGGCGTTAAGAAGGTCGTGAGAGAACTGGCAACCATTTTACCGTAACTATCCAAAATTATTATAATCGTCTTCAGTTTTTCCTTCCTCTCGTTTGTGTTCAACAATAATTTTCCTTCCTCTCGTTTGTGCTCAATGATAATTTTCCTAGTCAAAAACGGAATTCAATTTGGAAAAACCATGAAAAAATGGCTTATTTACGTTCAGTAGTAACTAGGAGAAGTATAATATACTATATAATATACTATATATAATATACTATATAATATACTATATACAGAAATATTATTTCTGAGCGTATGGTCACCTAAACAGCTTTGTACAAAAGTATTCCCACAAAAGGGAAGAGGGGAATTTTTTGAGGTTCGTAAATGGAATATTATAGAGGAATAATAGTATAAATACCTATGATAATAATATTATAGACGGCATAATATCGGAATGAGGTTTCTCCCCATTCAAATTCAATTTTCAACAATTCTTCATGCGCGTTTTTCGAGTTTTTGGTCAGTATAACCTTCAAATCAGTCCATGAATCTCATACTAAATTCAACATACTAAAACAACGGCATATTTTGGTATTTTGGGCTACCAGCGCGCCACTGTCTTTCCATGCGTCCATTTCCAGAGCGTCCTTGGAAAATTAATGGGTTTTGGTGAATCGATAAATCTCCTCTTATCAACCCATCCTACCTTATCAACTTTCAATTTCTAGCTAATGGAGGCCTATTACCCAAATCCAACCTTCAATGCTCCAAATATTTCACCATTGTCCGATCCTATTCTGTAGACGATTTCCAAATCCAAACCCGCCCACCCCCCGACCACATGACCATGTTAGGCATCTAGCATTAGGTATCGGTATCAAACGGTTCGCGTTATGTAAACTACCATGGTAACCTATGCTATTGTCGACTGCCTTTCACTTTACTTCAGGTTTTAACTCGATCTGCAAAAACTGTTTCAACATTAGGTGAAGCAAGCGGTCATTGCTTTCTTTCCGACCGACGTACCACGAAGGATGTTGAATGAGAACCTGTCGTTACAGGTTTATGACCTTGGAGCGGACTTTAATTTTTACTCTGATACTTAAGAAGCGAATATTTGGAGACAATTTTTCCACTATACAGTCCATTCACTCACAATCGGAATAACTTCTTGGACAAAGGCCTGTTTTTGTGAAAACAGAAAAAGAATAGTTTAAAGATGATTTCCACCTATTCCTCCTAGTTCCTAGAAGTTGACAAGTATGTCTGTTTGTTTAATCTATACAATAAAAATGTTTTAGCATAAAACTTATTTTTTCTTTGTTTTTGTTTATAAACATCTATAAATAGAGAGAGCTCCACTTTTTCAAATCAAAATGGATGTAGGTACTTGGAATTTTTTCGAGTATTTTTCCCGTTTTTTTTTTTTTGATATTTTTCCAGCTATGCCATACCACATTTCCACGCAATGCCGGTAGGAAAAGCCGTTGTTGAGATATCGCATTTTCAAATAATCGAAGATTGATCAACTTATCCTGATCGCAGTTTCCGGCTCGTTTCGTCACGAAGGCAGTCGAATCATCCAGTTCCGCCGGGTAGAAAGTGGACGGGTAGAAATTAGACAGCTGATGACGCATTCGAAAGATCGCAAAAATGTTATGTCTTCAGACGAGGGCGAAGTGCAACGGAAAAAGTGCACACCTTATCCTCTACAGACCGAGCGTCCATTTAAATGGACATGGCTTTGAATGTCCCTCAGGCCTATCGAAGATTTTTTAGTTTTTCCCCCGGTTCTACGTATTTCCCGATCCTAGGGAACTACGGTAGCACTGATTTGCATCGCTCTTATGACTTCTCAATCAGTTGTTATCAGTCAACATGGAGCCTCAACAGCAGCGCTCAATTTTCGGTAGGTTTTAGCGCTCAAATACCATATTTTCGAATAGTTTTGATAAAAATTTGTTGCCAAGGGTCTCCTGGATTCGGCGAGTTCATGGAAATTAAAGATACCTACCTACCTATTACAATTACTTTGAATTGAATGGTAACTACAAGTCTTCTTGTTCAATGTATTGCACAAGCCTGAGTGTCAGGTAGATGAAAGATTGTAGATAAAGCATCAGATTCTTCTTGGGATTCTCAATTGGTCCCAGGGCGCGGAGCCATTAGCGCTTGCCACTATGGTATCCATGAGCCATCAAAAATCATACCGACAAGCATCGCTCTCGAAATTTTTTCCAGATGAGATGAATCGCCGCGGAGAGAAAGCCTATTGTGCCATTTCGGAGATTTATCTCTATAGCCTAGACATTTCCTGAATTCACGGTCTAATGTTTCTAGATTGTATCCATCAGTGTAGTTGTCGATTGACATCTTTCCTTTCCCTCACTATAATTGAAGGGCGTTGGTTACAAAAAAGGCAATGCCAAAGTTCGAAATACGAGCAGTTACTGACACTTGAGCCTATAAGGAGGTTATTATTAACCCCTGTCCTTGAAGATGAAGCACAAAGCCCATGTGCATATGAATGCAAACCAAGGAAATGCTTCAAATTCCGGATGAGCGAAATGGGGAGGCTGATCCCACAACAAATAAGGGAGGATAACGACTTCTTTCTCTAGATTAAGAAGGAGAGGATGATGATTCTGGATCAAAAACAATTTGTATCGCTGGAACAGTGTACCTACACCAAAATTGTCCTCCAAAAAATGAGGAAACACTATCGTTTATATTTATGGCTTATATTTGTATGTATTATATTTATTAATTTATCCTTCATTATTAATAATGAGAAATATTTTTATACAAATACCTACCGATATCATTTGTTTTGATCAATGAAATTATTCTATAGATGAAAACCCGTTTTAAAATGTAAAAATTTATTGAACTTTCGTTTAAAAGTGAAACCATCCTAGGACGTTCCTAAGGTGGCGACCAATGAAAGGATCCTAACGGGACAAGCGGACAAATCGGGACCTGTGACGGCCAATCGTTCGAACTACTACGGACACAATCCACAGTTTCATCACAGCTGGCTGCAACGAGTTTGTGGGCGTTTTGGTCAGCAGCCAACTTCTCCTGCCTTTGATTCAATGGCGCCTGCCACAAATGCAAATGATTTTGACTCTCATAGTTGTGTAAAAAAACTAATAAAATGAGTAAATAAAAAAAACTAATAAAATGTGTAAATAACTTCATTCTACGATAAATCCAATACAAATTAATTGTTAAAAATAATTAAATAGTGAACGTCGAAATGAAATTTCTAATTTTTGAAAATGAAAATGAACCGTTAAAGACTCGGATGAAAGCTGGAGCTTATTGGGCGGTTTTGGCTTGAACAAAAATGCGAATGTACTACCTTCGTAATATAAATAGGTACTTAACATATTTTCGGAAGGTATAAGAAACTATTCGTCGTACAATAAAATCGCAGCACCCGATGCGAGAACCGAGGCCGTTCCATCGTAATATGTTGACGTTTGTCTAATGGATTTTTCCGGAGAAGTTTCCCGAAATAGCAGTGAGAAGGAACACACGTGCTCAACAAGGTGATTCAAAACCGCACATGCGAAAATATTAACTGATTCGGGCGGAAATGAACCAAATCAGCCATCGATTTTCATTTCGCATTAAAGCGCGTCGCCAACTCCTCAAATGCTTTGCTGAAATGGGCAAAAAGTAATTTTAATTAGGTAAAATCGCTTGTAATTGAATACAATTATATTACTGAAAATCCAATCACAATTAGGTACTTGTAATTAGACTAAAATTACATGTAATAAGGCACCTAACTATTCGTATCAAATAAATAAAATTTAATTATTGTTAATTAAAATAACAAATCGAAATTAAAATACAATTATTATTAGTTATTCAATTTCAATTGCTCGTAATTAAATTACAACTCCTCATAATCAAATTAAAATTATTTAAAAAAATATATAAATGCAATTATAATTGGACGTCCAGGTTGCCACTACTTTTTTATGAGGAGAGCCCCCTCGTCACAAAGCAGTAGGTGCCTACCTCATTGCATTACAATTACAATTACTTGCGATTGAACACGACGCATTCCCTCACACACTACCACATTACCTAAAACCATTTTCCCCGAAAAATCGCATCATTGTCAGTCCATGCGTTTTGGCAAAAACGAAAAATGCGATTGTACAGGTATTTAGATAAATTGATCGATCGCGATTCGATCCAGATGTGATCTTATCGTATATCGGTGAAGTAGAAAGTGCGCTACTTGGCTCCCTTACCAGACCGAACTAGGTCAAATCCACCTGCCACTCTCCCTACCGATTCATGTTACTTGTATTGACAGTAAGACAGAGAACGAATCTGATAGGTGTGACGAAAAAGTCCGACCGAGACAATATTGACCGGTCAAGCAAAAAAGCGTGGAGAAATTAGCAAAAATTATATTCGGTATTTTCGTCGTTGAACCTATGGTTTTAATGATTTGAGGGCAAGAGAGCTGTGACGAGTTCCTCTAGACGATAATAATAAAGCTCGAGCGCTTTCGGCCGTACGGCCCTCTTCAGGAGCTGTTTATGCCAGTCAGGAACACGTCGGGAACTTAGCAACAACTAGAGTTGGTCCAGTCACCCTGAGATGGAGCATGGAGTTAACCCCAGACGAAAATCGACGGCAGGCCACCGGTGGCACGCCGAATCATCGAAAGGCTGAATGCCATTGGCCTCCCAACACTTTAGTTATGAGACATCATCTTCAAGTATGCTGATCACCTGATTACTTGCGGATGCTACGTTACTAAGATGTAATTGGAATTGTACAGTAATCCTGAAGAGGGGCGCACTGGCGAGAACGAAAAACGAAAGAAAAATGGTACAATTCGACAGGTAATTTGAAGAGTTTTCCTCCAAAACTGCATTCGTCCACTTTCGAGTTTTGTCGATATCGATTTCGATTTTCGATTCATAGCAGCTTTGGTACCTATAAGCAATCGAAAATCGAAAAAACGAAATCGATATCGACAAAACTCGAAAGTGGATGAATGCAGTTTTGGAGGAAAACTCTTCATTTTAAGTGTTTTATTTTTATGTTAACTCATGTTTTTCGACCTGAACTCGACCTAATTGAACTTAATTAGGAACCGCGTCGAGCTTGGAATTGTTTCGTAGAATGGGTTCACTTTTGAATAGTTACGAGTGACACTTATGGCAAAAAAATTACATTTCTAGAAATTCTGAAGGAGAATTTTCATGTTTTATCTTTTTAAGTTATACGTAACAATCAGTTGTTATTGAACTTCGTTTAGATCAACTTCATCAACTTCACTTTATATAGCCACTTAAACCACGTTTAAATTGAAGGGAACCTTTATTAAAAGTTACCTACGTACAAAAACCTCGCCGACAACATCCGTGACTCATTGGAGAGAAAGGTCATTCGAATTGTCATTATCCGAAGAGCGGTAATTGCCATAAGGAAACGTTGAAATATTACGCCGATTGTTAATTTAGCAATAAATTAATATTTTCATCGTGAGAAAAAGGCAGTCATCCGGCAAAAGGAATGAGCCTATCTACCTAGAAAACCTCAGCTGCATATACGTTTTGGAAAATCACGTTCTAAAGCCTGAGCAATAATTATCTATTATTGTTCAAATTTGTACTAGGCATTGAGATCGAATTCAGCAATTGTGGCCACTATTAGAACTGAAAAATTTTGTTTCATTTTTCAAATTTACCAGAATTTTATTTGAAGTCATAACATACCCTATCCCGATACTCCGCAGAGAGTCAACACGAAATGAATTTCCACCTTGGCGAGTGATACCAACGGGTGGTAAAGGCGAAGCTGAATTAACAATCAATGACATTTTATAGCCCATAATGGTACTGCATATTCATCCATTCATAAGACTCCTATCAACCATGAAATCCACACGCTTAAACAACCAGTAAATTTTAATATTTTTATTTTATTATTTTCCTGATGAATCTTCATTTTTATTGAATTTCCATTGATGAGTTTTCATAATCCATGAGCGTAGGTAGTTTGAAAACATGCTGAAGGGACTGCAGTTCGTAGGACAGCGATATATAATCCCATATGTATGCGATATATGTTAAAAATCCCATGGAGATCTCTTCAACGTACAAAGGAACAACCCGCATGGGAGATCTCCCATCTGGGGAGGAGCAAAGGAATATGGGAAAGTAAATTTTGGTCTGAACTTAATATGTTTAAGAATTTTTTTTTCAATAAATAAGTGAAATTTTTGAACGTTGATTCTTTTATTATTAGGTAGGCAGGCGCCTATTTGAAACTTAACAATAATAATTATTATATTTAAAATAATTATAATAAATTAATCAGGCCTCAAGTAAAAAATAACGTCGCCCATGTTCTGGTTGGATGAAGGTGAAAGCGTCACGCTGCAATGCCGATTGTCGGAAGTGCGGAAACCTCGCGAACCCGAATGGTTTCCATGGCAAAAGGGCGGGACGCACCGGAGATAAAATTCAAATTTCGCCACCTCTATTACGGTCGGTTAATTGAGGAAATTATGAAAGCACTTTGACTCACCATGACAGCGATTGATGAAGGAACAGAAGTTGCGAGCACTAGCAAGAAGACAATACTGAAGCAGTGAAGGTTGAAAGCAGATCGGCCGCCGCGGGGCTGGGGCTGGGGCTCGGGCCCCACCACCGAAGACTCCTGAGGGGAGAGTCCTGTCAGGCAGGCCTGCGGGTCCTGTCTTCTTTTTACGCGGCCAATTTCGCTAAAAAGATGCTCATTGATTAATTGAGGAGTGATCAATCAAAAGTTAACACATCCACTTCTGGTAGAAACACGTTTTTTTCGCATTTTTCGAATAGTTTCCAGATGAGTACGAACGGTCCCTCTAATCCTTAGCATGCAAAATGGAACCAATCCTATGTTATTTGGAGCGCAAAGCGCGGCTTTTTGATCAAAAGGTCACATATCTATCCTTCAAAATGTATTCAATTCGTTTTGAACAAAACGGTACATATCCTGTGCGAATCTCTAGAACGAAAAACTTGTTTCGATCGAAAGGGCACATATTCAAACAGCTCGAGTCTCTACCTGGGGAAAAGTTTTTAACTCAGAGACTCCGAACAGATCCAATAGATGTCGCAAACGTTTCAAGGAGAAGACAGATTTCGCCCCCACTTCCCTACTATCGCCGCCTTCTTCGGCAAAAGCGTTATCAGATAAGTGTTTTTCCGCGTAATGGAGCGTACTGTGGATGAATTAAATCAGGGATGTTGAGTTCGAGTGTCGAGTTTGTTGAGGGTTTGAGTCGGTGGTTTGACTTTGTGGGTTGAATTGGTGCGTTCAGTTTGAGAGTTGAGTTTGTGCATTGGGTTGAGTTCATGGGTTGATTTTCTGAGTCCATTTTGTAAGTTGAGTTTGTGAGTTGAGTCGAGTTCGTGGGTTTCGGTTGAGGTTTGAGCCAGCGGGTTGACTTTGTGGGTTACCTTTGTGAGTTGAGTTGGCGGGTTCAGTTTGAGAGTTGAGTTTGTTGGTTGAGCTGGCGGGTTGAGTTTTTTTAGTAGTGTGGGAGTCAAGTTTGAAAGTCGACTTCATGGATTGAGTTGATGGGTGCAGATTGGAAGTTGAGTTTGTTCGTTGAGTTTACCTCTTCATTAAATTGTTGCGTTGATATTTTGGGTTGAGTATGAGGTTAAGTTTGGCAGTTGAGTTAATGGGTTGTTTCTGTGACTTGAGATTGTAAGTTGATTTTGGGTTGAATTAGCAAGTTGAGTTGGAGAGTTAAGATTGAAGGTTGAGTTGTGAGTTGAGTTGGTGAGTTGAGTTTGATGGTCGATTTTGAGTTGAATTTGAGTATACCTACTTACTGTAAAAGAATGACATCACTGATTCAGTAGGCTGTCTCGCTTATGATCGTCCAAGAAAAGAAGAGTTGTTGGGCGAACACTGACAGGAAGCGAAACTAGTAATTTTACGGAATATTAGCATAAGATAAAATTGTTATCGCAGAAATAGTGAATATTGCGATTTCTGAATGCCTATGCAATTATCACCTTTACACCAAAGACTCGCAATCGCCTAACCAATATTCTCCTCTCTGCCATGGAAGAACTATAGTTATTATAGAACTATTATTGTAGAACTATAGTTATTCCATGGCTGTGGTATGAATTTGCTCTCCCGGAGCTCCTTCGACTCCATTGGCGTGATTCAACGTCATAACCCGTCTTGAAAACCTCCGGATGTCTTTGTTCTCGCGTGAAAATCGGGTCAAAGCAGCTCCCGTGACTCGGACCAAGTTTTGAATGCAGAAGGAAACCGATGACTATAATACGTTAATTTATGAGTTACGACCTCGTCAATTAACACTTTCCCACCGGCCACGTCGGGATTTCCTCATCGGCCCGATGAGTCGAATTTGAGGGGGAATTTTCAAATCTGATCGGGTGTCCTGGAACCCATTTTTCGAATTGGGAATAAAGGCCGCCTATCGATTTCCAAGTCGAAATGAAAATTTTCCAAAGTTAAGAATTTTCCAAGTTAATTCAGTTTGGCCCCTTGATTCAGAAAGGTTTTAATTTTTTAATTTGTAAGCAGTATCGAAAATTCATGTAGGTAACCGAAAACGAGGGGTAAACTTGAACGAAAACCCCATATCCTATGGGAAATCAAGCGAGGAACCCGGGAAAAATACTCAGAAAATTCTAAACCCACGGCATCACTTTCAAAATTGAGGTTCTGGCTAATTATGACAAATTGGACCCCATAACCTTTTCCGATCGGATTGCCCGGACAATATGCACCAAGTTGGAGCAAACCACAACTTTTAGGACCAGTTTCATCAAAATCGGATCAATGTTTCGATACGATGTGGTGGCCACAAAATCTGTTGGTTTTGAAGGATGCTGTTATCCGATTATGAACCTTCGAGGAGCCCAATCTTCGATTTCAGCAGATTCTTACCGTGGGACGACGGCGTTCGCATGTCGGCAATTTATGCTACCACATGACTAGCGTCTGCATGTCTGGAGAAAAAGCTGGAGGTTCAGATGGTTGCGTAAGTTGATGTAGGGGCTGGGACGTCGGGTATGGGGCCGGTCGCCTCTTTTTGGGAAGGTGGACTCTTGGAAGCGAAGGGCAATAAAAATCGCCAGGGGTGTCTGCCGTCGTAACTCGCGTTCATCTGTTTCGATTGACGGAGTCTTTCCCCTCTTTTTGGGTTTAGCAGCCGTTGGATTGCAGTCTACTCCTGTGGGGAGTTTCGTCGCTCGATTTGATCCTTTAGGGAGGAGCTAGGAAAATACAGGGTGTCCCAAAGTTGGTTGAAACAATTGGGTGGAAGAGAAACTAGACCGAAAATGCCGCCAACCTCATTTTTCTATCTCAACTCGTTCCCAAAATACGATTTTTTAAAGATTTTCCAGGAAAGCTTCACGAAATCCGCATTTCTCCGGGTCAAAACCCCTTTTTCAACTTTTGAGGACATTTCTGGAACCAGCTTGAAATTTCCCATACGCCTGGTGTACGCCTCGTATTCAAAAACCAACTCCTCCATACCGCGATTGGAGTTCAAACATCAATAATCGAAAAAATTTCTTTCTGAAAATACTTGTACGTTAACTGCGTTTCAAAAAACGAGGAAGAAGCTGTCAAATTTCAGGGAAACTCCCCCCTTCCATCAGCATTTTTATGATATGGTAGATTTTGCGTTTCTCGATTTCATAGAGAAACACAAGTTTGAATGTGGAAAACCAGTAGGGGGCACTGAGTAAATCAAACGTTTTCGTGATTTCATGGTTAGTCAGAGTGAGTTATGATATCGTCCAAGTTGATAATTATTAGTACTCTTCAGTAGCCTGAGCGCTTTCACCCGTACGGCCTTCCTTCGGAGCCATTTCCTACACAGTGCCGTCTCGTGGATACAAGGCAATTTGACCGTCTTGAGACAGGTGGGATTACTCAAAATTAAACTTTCTTGAGACTCATCGCTCAATTAACCAATCTTGTTTCCGGAATTCTGGAATATCTACCTTCTATTTTTTGCTCTCAGAGAGCTTCAATTTCCTGGTTTTGGAATCCCCTGTTATTCTTCGGGGGTTCTACAGGACTGATTTTTATGTACCTCGTTGAGCTTTATCGCCAAAAACGCGAAAAAGGAGAAATCGTCTCAAGAAATACAAGCCAAACCGATAAAAAAACAAAATTTTCAAAACTTTTCGGAAAAAACCCCTATTCTATGGTAAACTAGGCGGGAAAGCCGGGAAAAACACTCAAAAAATTCTAAACTCACGGCATCACCTTCAAAATTGAGTTTTTGTATTTTTTCAAAAATATACCCTAATTATGCCAAATTGGACCCCTTAACCTTTTGCGAACGGATTGCCCGGACAATATGCACCAAGCTGGAGCAAACCACAACTTTTAGGACCAGTTTCATCAAAATTTGGATCAGTGGTTCGATACGATGTCGGGGCCACAAAATTTTGACCAAATTTTTATTGTATATTCGTGTTCCAGAACCTCTGAAACGTGAAAGAAAATTTTCAGGGGGTTTTGTAGAAAAATTTTCCTGACCGATTACATAGGTACATTATCGGAAATAATGTACCAAAATACGGGAGCTCGTGCTTATGGAAGTGAAATAATGCTGGCGGGGTGAAGAAATTGAGAACTCCCTACGCTAACTCCCCTGTAAGTAAGTCAGTCAGTAGGTAAGTTATGCCACCGAAGCCGTTGACCCCCCCGGCTCAGAAACAGTTCACAAGGATCGTCGGGACGCCGCCTGTTAACAAACTCACAAGGTGCAGATGGTCAGGATGCTAAGGCGTGCAAGTGGGGACTCATAAGTCAAGTCAGTTGTGCAATCGAGCCACCGAGTCGTCCACCTGAAGAAGTGCAGTTGGACGAGGACGGAAAATCGGACCGTCGGCGAGCGCGAGAGAGACGGACGGGGGTCGGCCCAATTTGAAAAGGCGCTCCTTCTCGGCGAATCTCTCTCTTTCCGAACCGAATAATGAACTCTGGAGTTCGTAACGTGCGTCGATCATAACGTAATGAGCACCTCCAAAGGTGCGTACATGACACATCCTTATTGGAAAAGACAGGCGTGTGAACGTCACAACTTCCCTTCCCTTATTCTCCTGAACAAATCAAGTAACCGCCTACCCTTCAAATTACTCCCAATACGATCAGTTTTTGGTCCACAATTTCAAATACCTAACTACCTAAATACGTTTTTAATCAGTTTTTAATTGAATGTATTAATTGAAGAGTTTTCCTTCAAAACTGCATTCATCCACTTTCGAGTTTTGTCGATATCGATTTCATTTTTCGATTTCGATTCCCAGCAGTTTTGGTACCCATAAGCAATCGAAAATCGACAAAATGAAATCAATATCGGCAAAACTCGAAAGTGGATATATGCAGTTTTGAAAGAAAACTCTTCAATTAATTGTTGTCATTCATTACGTTCAATAGATCACGACATCGGCTCGGAATAAAAATCAGTTTATTCTATCCTGTCCAAACATCCCAAGAGCCCGAAGCGGTTGACAGGACGAGATGTTTACGCAATCGAGATAATCGTCGTCGGTTCCGGAGCAGCCAGTGACAGGAGCTTTCACCCTGGCCGAAAGGCGAACTGTGTCTGATGATCTGTCTCGTGTCATATTCCGAAAACGTGCGTCATTTTCGAGATTTTTGGGTTCGTGCGTTCATGGGGGGGGGGGGATAAAGGATTTATTGGGGTTTAGAGGAGGGCAGAATCGTCAGAGGATGGGAAATATAGAAAAACTACTCGTATCATTAGCCTGATTAGGTAATGCTATCTAAGCATAATATGCTTAAATATTATTTTTATCAGATGAACAGTTTTTTGCCTAATATCCCAATCGCTAGCGGAAGCATTCAGTTACTCGAGCCTAAAGGCTAAATCGTGACTGGTGGTGAGCCGACTCATTTTTCCCCACAATAAAACAACCGGCTCGTCTTCCAGAGTTGGAAACGAAGCGAACATAAATCCGAAACACTTCGTCCTCGGCCGATTACGCGCCCGTCACAAAAGGATCGCGGAAAAAGAGGTGAAAAAAGTCGCATAAATAATCGCACTAAAAGACGCGAGTGAATCACCGCGAAATTGGTATCACAATGCGCATCACGAATTTATCGAACGAATCCCACCCGAACAATAAAGAGGCAGTCGTGAGCTGCGCATGCGCCCTTGAACGTGCAGGATCTTCTGTCAAAAAGGAGCCGAGCCTTGAAAAGGATCGCCAGTTGGCCACTGATCGGAGAATATCCTCAGCAAGGACCGTTTTATCCCATGGAAGAATGTTTCTTGTAGCCTAGGATACAAGGCTGCAAATCCATAAATATGTTCTGTTAAGGAATGGCAAGAGAGGGACATGATGAACGTCCACGACGTAGAGCCGAAGTGTGGAAGGGCCCAAAACCAGGCAAAATCGCGAACATTTTGGGCGTTTCATGCCTATAACATGAAAAATTTGAGTCCCACGAAAAAACTCATCCCAAGCAAAAAGAAAGCTGATGAAATTTCCTAAAAGGGCAGATTTTCAGATCTTCGTTTTCTTCACCTGTTCGAGACATACAGCATTTTGAAAAATGCGGTTTTTTCAGTAACAGCATTCTATAACTACCGATTTCCAGGATTCGTATTTTTCCCTTTTCTGGACTAAACATTATTAAAATGATACCCGTTTCACGCTGTTCTGGTTATAAGATTGTTCGCTCGTTTGTTTCAAGATTTAATTGAAGGTTGCCCTCCATTGGCTGTTAACCGGGTGGACCGACAGTTCTGACCTATACTGACTTTCGGCCTGATTTTGTGCCCAATGTACATTATATACACGGTACATTCACATGAAAATGTCACGGTTGAGACACGCAATTCAGCGCCTTGCCTCACCTCGCTTCGCAAGGCTACATTTAAACGCATAAAGCATCATCATTAGTTTTGACTCCGTAAAGAAACAAAACTTTCCATCACTCCCCATTTTCGAGCAGTTCTTTTCATCAACTTTCAGCGATTCGTCGCAGCGTGAAAGCGCCCCAGTCCCGCTCCATTGGCGGAATGTGATACGATTAATTTCGTCTGTGCCTGTGCCTATCGACTTGCCGGTGAAATCCTGGCAGTAAAAAAAAAAAAAAAAAAAAAGGGTGCACTAATTCGCCTTTCTTGTTTATTTTAGGGCCTGCCCTCCTCTGGGTACATGAAAAACTCAGAAAAAGCAATTTTCCCCCGAAATGAAATTGCTGAGTGGGCCTCAAAACAGTCAATTCTCATTACCGCCACATGTGCTTTTCTCGTTTTTCGTATATAGTTGTGTCCTAGGCTTGAGAGATGTTATTTGGGCCACAAATGAACATTTGGAATTGAAATAGACCTTTTCTGGAAGAGATTGGTGCGATTTTTAAACCGGTTTGGTGACATTGATAAGTTATTTCAAAATGTGTGCCTGAAAAAATTCTCATCTCCGCTACTCAACCGAAAGTTTCCCTCCTTGAACGGCAAAAATGGAAAATAGGAAAATCACACGTTTTTGTTGGCTAGTAAAGACCCTAACAAGATGACGTTAAGTTAGAACTCTGGACCGAATAGAATGGTGATGGCAAGCTCTCAAACTTCGAATTCTCATTACCCAACATAAACCAGTCTCATTACCGCTAAATTTTCATTTTTTGGTCACTTACAAAAATGGCCATAGCTCTCTCAATTCTTAACCTTTTTTCAAATTTCTTGAACTGAAATATTTGTCTCGGCAAGACCTAACACGCTGTTTAATTGAAATTTGGATAACTAACAGTACTTTCGATATATATGAATTTTTAGAGTTTTCTATTTTTTTTTCCGGCCACAAAAATGAACCGATTTGAGCGTTCTTTTTGATATCTTTGACAGTTTGAAGGCCTAAGATTGAAATTGAGTTGCGTCTTGAGTTGATAGGTAACTCTTTTTTATAATCCCACGCAGCTCCGAGAATTTTTTGAAATGTTTTGGAGAGGGTTCACTTTTTCAGAATTCAGACCTTGGGAATTGAGTTTTTTGAGAATCACCCATCTCTATCGGCCGAATTCGGTCAAAATCAGCATTGTTCGGCACCCGATGAACGTGTACTTAACTAGCCGATAAATCAAGTTTATGTCATCCCCCAGGATTTTTCATACGCACTGGATGTCAGCTCAGGTTTAGCGATTTACTGCACTCGAGACTGAGTTCAGCGTGGACAGAAATGCGATATGATTCCCTTGCACAACTAAAGGGGGGAACTCTGACGTAACGTCACGGTTTTGAACGGCGCACTTTCAAAGCGAACACCCCCCCCCCCACAAGTTCGAAAGGTTTTCCGCAGTCGTGTTTATTCCTGCGATCCGAGTCAGTTACCGTGATTTTCATCACCAATGAAGATGCCGATATTTATTTCAACGAACACCCGATATTATTGACGTTTAGCGCCAAATAGTTAGAAATAATGCACATGGTATAATAAGGTCAAAATAGTGGAGATTTTTTGGCCAAATTGCACTGCAATCCAATTACAACTTCATTTATCCCGAGAAAGGCAACGCCTAGATAGCGTTTTTTTCTTTCCCCTTTATGCTTCAGAAACACTAATTGCGTACCAGTATTAAAATCGTATAAAATAAGAGTGTCAGTCAGAAGTGTCAGTGTACCAAAAGTCCTGTGAATAATTGGAATTCCAGCCGAACAGGATTATGAGGCTTGCCTGGAAACACTTTGCAGCTCCAGAAATGTCAATTATGAAAATATGAAGAAATGTTTGACATTGAGGGTGATATGGCCGTTTTAGTGGAATTAGTTGAAACGAAGGTTGAAAAGGTGAGATCATTGGAAAATTGCATCAGTCTTTTTCATTCGAGAATCGGAACGAAGCTTCAGAAAAAACTTTTTCCTTTACACATTTCCTCAGAATCACTTCCTGAACAAGTGTCTGTGTGTCCGTCTGTCCGTCTGTGGTCATTTACAAAAATGGCCATAACTCCCTCATTTCTCAACCTTTTTTCAAATTTCTTGAACTGAAATGTTTGTCTCGGCAAGACCTAACACCCTGTTTAATCGGAATTTGGATAACGCACAGTACTTCCGATATATTTGCATTTTTAGTGTTTTCTATTTTATTTTTTTCCGGCCACAAAAATGGACCGATTTGAGCGTTCTTGGTCTTAAAATCTTTGTTTTACCTTGCAGAATATGTGGATATTTTTTACATTCCGAAAATGTAGCGTTTTTTCATTTTGGGCGAATTTTGAAATTTTAATAGTGAATTTTTTGATATTTTTGGCCTAAACACCCGTAAATGCAGGCAAAATATGATCAAATTGTGTCACAATTTTACGTTTCAAAATATGGAAGTATTGTGTGTTATCTACGCATAATATACGGATAATATTGCTTTAAGGCGGCAGAAACTATTACTCTGTTTAACCGGAATTCGAATTGCCCGCGGGTCCTTCGATATATTTGCATTTTTAGAGTTTTCTATTTTATTTTTTTCCGACCACGAAAATGAACTGATTTGAGCGATCTTGGTCTTAAAATCTGTGTTTTACCTTGCAGAATACGTGGATATTTTTTATATTCCGATAATATGGCGTATTTTTTATATGGCGTATAATTTTAGGCGAGTTTTAAAATTTTAATAGGCAATTTTTTGATATTTTTGACCCAAACCCCCCTAAATGCAGTCAAAATATGGTGTCACACTTTTACGTTTCAAACTATGGAAGTATTGTGTGTTATCTAGGTTCCACAAGGAGAGCAGATCGATGATTCAATTCGGAAAAGATGAACAAAACCACTCGATGACAGACTTGATGGAAATTTATGAAAAAATTATAACTTTTCACTGTCCGCCGCCATTTGCAAACCAATATGAAATCAGATTTGAGCAAAACTTCCAATTTTAGGTGAACTCTGCTTTAGTGTAGCTAAAGTGTCGAGTCAAGTCCACTTCTATTGGTTTCTTGGTGATTTGACGAGTGTGCCTAAAATATGTCTCGGTCAACAACAACAAAAACAAGAGATGATGGAACCAACCAACTAATACTCTGGCGAAGGTGAGAGTGCTGATAACGCTACTCGACCCTTTCTCAAGTATAGAAAAATGACCATGGAGTTTTCTCAAAATTGGCACTGAGGTAAATAGTGAAACTATGGAAACAGTGAGGCGGTATCTAGTCCGTTTCCAGCTCAACCGGCGTTACTAGGCCTTATCAGCCAAACGGCTCAACCCTCAACCTCCCACCTGAAACATTCGACAGTTGGATCCTGTAAGACCACCGGCTTGAGCCGTTGGTGGGCAGGTCCAGCCGTGGCTGTCCCATCTCCGATTGGCTGAGTTCCGTTTACCCCTCCTCCCCGTACACCGGATGGGGCGAGTGCCGCTCCCCAGTTCCCCACCGTTTCAGGGATCATCTACGAATGAACGACATACAGCTCGGAACAATGGTATTTATTAAAATTGTAAAAAGCAAATAATAATACACATGGGTACACTAAACACATCCACGTTTCTTTCAACAAACCGAAGCGCTTGCTGTTCGAACTGTGTAATCCTACCAGGCTGATATGTATACACAAATTTCGACGTACGAGGCGCTCCAGGAAAATTCTCGCGGGACGTACGGCACACGTTAACATTTACATTGTCAGTAGGTATACAGCAAATTGCACTTGGATTTGAAATTTCACAGCTATTGCTCCACCCGGACAGGAACTAGGCTCAGTGAAATAAATATTTAACGAAAGATCGTGAAAGCGGATTAACTATTTATTAACGAGAATACGTTCGAACGGAATCTTTCGATGAAGCGATGCAACAATAGGCCAAGCAACCAAGTAGCGTCTACTTTTTACTTTATCGTACGAAATCAATGGGTCAAATCATCAAAATGAAATAAAAACAAGTTTTAAAAATCCCCAAAAAATGGGGTAGTAAGTACCTACAGCTTTTTTATTTCATTAATTTAGAAACGAAAGAAATTTAGAAAATTCCCTTATTTTACTCATATTACGTCAAATATTTTCATTCGACAATTTATGTTATTTACCTATGCCCAATCAACTCGAAATTCGTTAGTTTTAATTAAATAGATTGTAATGATAAAAATAATTTTTAATTATGGTAGATAATTACGTTAAAAATTATCAATACTCCTTTATTGCGTATTTTTAATATTATTTAAATATGATTTTTTGAGTACCTACCCATTTCATTTTTTTATTTTATTTTTTTTTGTACAAAACAATTGTTTTATTTTGAGAATTCGACTTTTTAATACCTACGTAATGTAGATCTGAAATCAGTTTATTTTGAGCAATTTTCAAATTATTGAATGCTTCTTATCAAATTTCACCATTTTAGGCATCGACACTGATCGTAAATTGCTTGGCCTAAAAGCATCGAACCGGTACATAAAATAAATCATTATCAACGATGATATTGCGCTTTTCAATAGAGAACGTCAAGGACTCCTTAAGGTAGCACTTAAGGTACTCCTTAGGGTTACACTATTCGATTGAGGGTGGAGTACCTCTAGTTGATGGCCAGCAGGCATAACTACTCAAATTCTGCCTTATAATTTACACCTGCAATGCCAGCGGGCCATCGTAACCAATTTTACGTAGAAATACCTAATTTAGTCGGCGGCCATCATCAATCTGCCCCTTGGGCTGCTGAAATTACGGATGGTGGCTGATTTTTCATCCAAAAGAACAACAAATCAAATAAATACCAAATTTTTCCAATTCGAGGTGAAAGTAAAGGCAGTATCAGACGAACGGCTCAACATGCGGGGTCGCCATGGCCGGCCTGGAACATTCGACAATTGAATCCTTACGGAGGGCGGTTTGAGCCGCGTTGACAGGACCGCCGGTCGCCCCGGTGATGCACAACCGGGAATAATACTGGTATAAGTCGAAAATTGCTACTTTTGGGAAATGGCATTTTAAGATTTTGGGGTTAGAGTCATACACACGCTCTCCTGCGGCCATTTTTTGACTTAAAAATAAACCGTTGTTACCCCCAGATAGAGCTCGTCAAGAGCTTTCCAGTGATATAAATATATAACATAGTTTTACATGTAAAACTCAAAATCGCCAATTTCGTACTTATACCAGTATCATTCCCGGTGATACACAACTGTGAGGCTCCACGTACTCGGTCTCCGCGTGCCAAGCCGTTCATCTGATACGCACTTAACTCTTCACCATTGAGAAATAATTTATCCCTTAACTGTACTTGAAGTCTGCGAGAATCGGAGATTATCGAATTACAATTGTTCCAGCCTCCCCCGCATTTTCTCGAATTTTGGACACCCGAAAAAACTCGAACGACAAAATTTTTGTACCATCAGTGTTTTCCCGACGAGAGAATCCGCAATTTCCAATAATTTAGGGGCCGTTCAATAATTATGTAAGGATCGAGGGGGGGAGGGGGGTTTCGAAAATCATACTAAACCTTTACAAGGGGGGGAGGGGGGTAAGTGCTTCCTTACGTAAGATTTTTGAGTGTGAGTTTTCAGCGCGTAAATAAGCAGCTTTTGTTCATTTTCCAAGAAACTAAAAAGCAAACATAACGATTTTGTATTTTTTTCGATTTAACAAAACTCAAAATATTACGTAAGATTTAGAGGGGGAGAGGGGTTTTTTTTGAAAAATCTTACTAAATGCTTACATGGGGGGAGGGGGGTCAAAAAATCCGAAAAATGTCCTTACGTAATTATTGAACGTCCCCTTATAGGAAAACCATTTCATGGATTTTAGAATTTATTTGACCGTTCGCCGCCGCACCGCCGCAAGTAAAAATATAATCTACAGTTAGAAATGCGCCAATACAACACGACAGAAGCTTCTGCACATTCTAGGATAATTTACAATTTAGGCTCGTTCAGGCGGACCGTTCAGTCAAGCGGTCAGCTCGGTGACCGGTCCGCTCGGGGGAACAACTTTTAAAAACTTTACAATACCATCAGTTGGCATAAAAAACGAAAAACAATCTATAGAAACTTGTAGATTAGAACAAACAATAATTTACAATTGTACGCCCTTGAAGTTGATGAGAAACTTTCACTGGAAGGAAACTAAAATGCATATTATTACAAGCCCTTCAAAACTTAAAGGTTAATACTAATTTATCAACGGTAAAGTATGGATGATTTTAGGCTCGTGCAAAATTATAAACAATGCACAGGATGTGATGAGTACATGTTAAATTATAATCGTAGATCGCTCGGCCGATGCCTCGGAATGGAACTCAAAAATTGTAAATCGCATTAGTAGATTCTGTTCCTCGTTAACCAAAATTAGGCAACCCCATCATGGGTGAACTGAAGCTGAACAGGTCAATCCATAAAGGCACCCACATAAACCATGATTTTGAGATTTTGAGCCCATCGAAAGATTTCAAAACAAATCCATGACTCGGCCCGAACAAGACGATCAGCTCCGAAAATTTACAATCGCCATTCATCGAATAACGAACCAATAAAATAATTTGCTATACATTTTAATGTAAATATGCCGGCAAGAACCTAATAAAAGAACAACGTATTAAATGCCTCGACAAAATGCAGCAGGGGTACTCCGAAATTGTTAGCAGCAAGTTCGATACGAAATGGTAGCAAACCTGTGGCAAACAATCGGAAAAACATAACGGGGAGTTAAACGTACGCAGCTTTCTCGTAGAAATTTCAGTACGGGCTCCTTGAGGCATACATTTTCATTTTGGGAGGAGGAGGGGTAAATCGGATGTCAAAAAAAATATCATCACTTTTTTGGAGGATTCTAGGCAAGACATTCAACAAATAAGAGATTACCTAATTGAGGTAACAAAAATCCAATTTTTCCCAATCAAATTTTTTTTGTGAATCCCCTGTGTGAGGGAAAAAACCGTTGGGAAGACTGTAAGGAAGTTCCAAAACGCCAGATTTGTTGGCGGTGATGCCGTGCCATTTTCTGAAGTAGTTACCGATATTTGGCGGGAGCCAATACGGTTGTGCACGGACCAGATTTGGGAGCCAAATTATTTGCGTCATGTACCAACCCCAAACCTATTCAAAAATATTTTTTTGGAATTTTAAAATTTTTTTCAAAGGGTACAAAGATGGTTTTTTTAAATGTCAAAAATTAGTTGTCAAACCAGTTTTTGACCAGTAAAATCCAACCAATTTTGACTTACAGGGAGTGAAAACGGTGCAGAAACCTTCAAGGAATCCAGGAAGCTCAAAAAATTCAAAATCGGTTCAGTACGACTCCCTCAAATCGGCAAAAACGTGGAAAAGGAGAAATCGCATCAGGGAATTCGAGCCAAATCTACTTGAAAACCAAATTTTCGAAATTTTCCGGAAAAAGGCTCCTTTTTCATGGTAATTTAAGCGAGGAAACCGGGAAAAATACTCAAAAAATTCTAAACCCACGGCATCACCTTCAAAATTGAGATTTTGTGTTTTTTCAAAAATACACCCTAATTATGTCAAATTGGACCCCTTAACCTTTTCGGATCGGATTGCCCGGACAATATGCATCAAGTTGGAGCAAAACACAACTTTTTGGACTAGTTTCGTCGAAATCGGATCAGTGGTTCAATACGAAGTGGCTGGACGAAATTTTTGGCCAAAATTTCATCCAGCCACTTCATATAAACCATTGATCCGATTTTGGCGCGGTTGGTCCTAAAAGTTGTGGTAAAACTTGATGCATATTGTCAGGGGAATCCGATCAAAAAATGTTAAGGGGTCGAAAACCCAAAAAAATTGTTTTTGAAAACATGACTTTTTTCACATTTGAACGTTTTTGAGTATCTAGAGTTGACCGGAAAATTTGCTAAATTTTGGTTTTTTTTTAAATCGGACCACTCCTTTATGCGTTTTGCTGCTGACGGCGTACAGACAAAAAAATTTTATTGCAGATTTGGGTTCTAGAACCTCTGAAACGTGAAAGAAAAATTTTCAGGGGGTGTTGCAAAAAAATTTTGCTTGACCAATCACATAGGTACATTATTTCTTGGAATAATGTACCAAAACTGACGAAACATTTCATTGGCACCTAACTGATTCAGAAAACAACACAACATCAAAACTGACTGACTGGCGCTTTGAAACTTTCAGTCTCCCCAAAAACAAAATCTTGAACTGAAAATTTTAATCTGGCCTTTTCCATGTCAAATCCGATTGTGGAGAGAAAATGTGAAATTCAGACGGGTGCCTGAATCTCAAGGAGCCTGCACATCAGCGGGCAATTATCCTTAAAACAGCGCAACATTCCGTACGACTTAAGTAACTTAAATCACCGATCGACGCGTCGTAACTCAAAATAAAGGCTTTTTAGTGTTGGGAAAATTATCGATCAGAATACAAATACGGCACACGCATGAAGGCTCGCCGTGATAATACGGCTCTCCAAGTCTGACCGTTATCCAAATTTGATTTTCACAATAATTTCGCGAGTGTTTTGACAATTCACATATATAAAACCAATATGTACATGACAAGGAGCACCGACTACCACAATGGCACTAACTGGAGTTTAGGTTGCGCGGTCGCAATCGTCAAAACGAAAAAAGGTTCGGCGCCCATTTCTGTGAAACGATGCGACACAAGTTCAATTTGGGAAACTTACTGCGATTATTCGATCGCTCGATCGATTTGCAGTACGACAACGATTTCGGGAAAAATGCGATCTTACGAGCGCAGGCAATTTGGAATTTTTTTGAGATTAGTCGTCCAAGGTCGGCCGGAGGTTTTAATATCATACTTTGCAAGATGGCGCCCGGTGCTCGTCAGGATACTCTCAGCAGTCCATTGCCAGTCTCTCTCCATTAACTTTTTCCGGCAGGATCTGCTGAAAGATTCAGACTATTAGGCGATTGAATGTCAAGGAAAAGGTGGAATCGATCAAATTTAAAAAATCAAAATGTAGCATCTAGTGTTTATCTTGTGGAATCGAGGAAAAAAGGTATTTTAGAAAAATTTTATGAAAAAATAAGCCGCAAAAAATAATTTAAGAAATAATAAAAACCTGAAAACAATAGAAATATTTACAGTCTAGAAAATTTTGATTGGACCCATCGAAAAATCTGGTGAAAATAGAAGAAGATCGCCTGTTGAATCGCTCGGCCCCGAAAATCCCCGTTGTGGCAATCTCTAGGGTAAAAATAACTGACCTGGTACTAACAGTGGTAAGGAGTGATATACGTGGCTGGAAACAGGCCTCGTCTCGTTCCGATCTCGCCGTGCCACCAATGCTGATCGGATCTGTCCGTCACCGTGATGACGTCACCCCTCCGGAAGCCCAGCTCGCCCGCTTCTTGGGGCGTAAAGTCGTACAACGCTTGGACCAGGCACTGGAAAACGATGATTTATGAATAAACGTAAGAAAAGAGGTTATTTTGGGATTGGAAAGATAAAATAGTGTCGCACTCATGTCCACCTGAACCCTCGCCCGAAGACGTCAGTATGGGGCTTGTTCCAGGAGCGTAAGCGTAGGCGATCGTAGGTGCCTTGCGCATGCGCAATGTGAGGTTTTGTAATGTTCGTAAACGTCGTTGCTGGGGCGGTGCCTGAGCCTTACAAACCTGCCTACCCCATGCCTACGTGGTCCTGGAACGAGCCCATTGTTACCATGGGTTCGTTCCAGGAGCGCGAGAGTAGGCATGAGGTAAACAGGTTTATTAGGCAATTCCCCAGCTACGACACTGACGTGTTGTGTGAGCGTGCGATAGCAATGACATAGCTAGGAACACATTGCGTTCTTCATCTGAAGTACAGATCTCTTACATCTGCCATATTTGCCTTTCACGTGTCTTCTATCTGCAATACTAAAACTGTCTTTTATCTGTCTTTCATCTGCCATAACTGCCTTTTATCTGCGATAACTAAGCGCCTTTCATCTGCTGGGAGTGTCTTTGGTCTGCCATATTTGTCCTTCATCTGCCGGTCAAGTGTCTTCCATCTGCATTATGAGAGTGTCTCTCGGCTGCCATTAGTTTACGTCATCTGCCGGTTTCCTCAGTTTTCCCTACTTTGTTCTTGTCTTTTTTGGGGGTTTCGACGCGTATTTCTACCCAAACAGGTTCGTGTAGGGGGCAAAATTTTATCCATACAACTCCTTCCGGGTTATTCTGGTCAATCGACCGTCCATCTGACAAAGGCGGGACACAACTTACATGTATCGATGGCGTCATTTGATAACCTCGTATCTCAGAAACTAAAATTTTCAGGAGAGAAAAAAACTCTCACCATTGACACAGAGCCTACGCCAAAATCGAAATACGAGGTCCTCAAAAAGTGCGCTAGGGAGCAGAAAAATTTTCATGCATAATTCGAAAAATGGCCAAAAATTCAAGGTTATCAAAAATTTATCAAAAAATCATCAAAAAATTCTCAAAAATTTATCAAAAATTCTCAATCATTAAAAAATCGTTAAAAATTCTCAAAAAAAAATGGCCAAAAATTCTTCGAAAAAATTTTTAGGCATAATTCGAATACTGGCCGATAAGATACGAGGATGTCATTCAGAAAATTCAATTACAAAAAAATGGCCAAAAATTCGAGGTTATCAAAATTTCATCAAAAAATCATCAAAAAATTCTCAAAAATTTATCAAAAAATTATCGAAAATTCTCAAAAAATTTTCAATTATTAAAAAATCGTTGAAAATTCTCAAAAAAAAAAAAAAAATGGCCAAAAATTCTTTGGAAAAATTTTTAGGCGTTCGAATACTGGCCGATAAGATACGAGGATTTCATTCAGAAAATTCAATTACAAAAAAATGGCCAACAATTCGAGGTTATCAAAATTTTATTAAAAAATTCTCAAAAAATCAAGAAATTATCAAAACTTTATCGAAAAATTATCGAAAATTCTCAAAAAATTATCAAAAATTCTCAAACAATCATCACAAAATCAAAGAATTATCAAAAATTATCAAAAAAAAAAAATGGCCAAAATTCTTCGAAAAAATTTTCAGGCATAATTTGAATACTGGCCGATGAGATACGAGGATTTTATTCAGAAAATGCTATTTAAAAAAAGGCCGAAATTCGAGGTTATCATATGACGCCATCGATATCGGGTTTTTAAGCCAATTCCCAACTATCCGTGCCAACAAAACCAAAATAGAATTGATAATTTTTCAGAAAATGAATTTCCATTTTCAGGGAAATCGGCCCGGAAAACAGCGGAAACGTTTTTTCACCGTCATAAACGCTACGAAACCCCAACTGGCATTTCGAACCGAGTGCAACGGCTCTACAGATCAGGACAAACCAGTTTCAGTCGTTTCTCTTTCCCTCCGTTCTTAATCGGCCTCTTTCTCAACAGCGGGCTGTTTATTCCGTCTTTTTTTCCACGGATATTCCACTCGGCTCACAGCAAACGTATTCTAACCTGAAGAGCAATGCTATGCTGAAAAATCTCTGCTGATGGCATAAATATTAAATTATTAATTTTTTTTCAAGCAGTGCGCTATTTATTTGAGAAAATTGTGTCAATAAGTGGCTAAAAAAATATTTAACCTAACGTTTATTATTTCACTTCATTATTGTAATTCTCATTTTATCAATTCATCTGAATAGAAATTTAATTTTTTCAAGAGCGACTGCAACAGTCACTACCTACGCATCCTCTCCTCGAAAACGGCAGGGCACGCCCGGAACAGATTCGGAGATTGGGCGGTTATTTAGTTTTTTATATTGACTACGCTCAATATTTGAAAGGTAGTCGGATAATTTTAATTTCGACAATATCATACGCTCCAACTGGTCATTTTTACTTATCGAAAAACCGGAAGACGTGAAAAAATCAAGGACTACTTTTTTACTTGAAAAAATAAATTCCTGAACTGACGAAATAATTACCTACGAAATAAAGGTAAAAAAATAAATGCATGGAATTTCACAAATCGTCAAAATTTTTAGGCTAGGATGAGCCGAAATAAAACAATGCCGTTTTTAAAGCGGAATATTATTTCCCTTGCGATGAAGAAATATAAATAAATATTATTCTCAAATGCGAATAATATTTTTTCATATTAGTCATTTACATAGGTACTTTTCCCAACTAGCCATAAACATAACTTATCTTAATCATTTTTTGGAAATATTTCAACACCCTAGTCGGCAGAGCAGCTCCGGGCGGCCCCGGGGGAGTTCCCGAGGGAATGGCCGAAGGGATGCCCGCCGGATCAGGAGCGCAGGAGGGCCGAGGAGCTCGATCCGCTCCTGTGACGTCACACACCAGTCGGAGGCCGATCCTGTTCTCGGAAACTACGACCAGTCACTCCTTCCCGGAGGATAGGGGTTTTCATTTATTTTTGCTTTTCGGAGCCGGTGAGTCACATCGATGAATTGGCTCGATACGCGTGGAAAATAATCTCAACGGAAATACCAGTTTTGCAGAGGGTGCAATTTTGTTTTTGGGAAAAATGTCCGATTTTCAAAAATTTGTACCTTTCGAACTGCAGAAGCTGCAGAGCTCCGTTAAAGCTCAGTTCGCAACAAATTTTATCGCCTACCATAATGGCATGACCATGTGAGCGTAAGAAAAACCCACTTATGCCAAAAAAGTGGCCCAATTCGGCAGTTTTTGGTCCATTATTTCCAGAAATTGACGTAAATTATGACTGGGCTAAAAGAGAGGAATGGTTTTGGATCTCTTCCCCGCCCATGAAAGTTATTGGTGGGTCCAATATCTAGAAAATGATACGGCAGAACGTGGAGAAATACGAAGCATAAAATTATGCAAATAAACTCATGAGTTTTGGACAAATGATATAATTTTTTGATTAAACCGACGTTTCCGGTCGATTTCTACCCATTTTTTGAAGATATTGCAGAATTTTGAAGATTTGCAGAACCTGTGAAATTATATTACACTGATAACAAAAACACTGTTGAACTATTGTGTACGAATAAATTTTTCTCCTTTTCTTCACAATAATTGGTAAGGCTATGTAAGAAAAGAAGAAAAATTTATTTCACAGGTTCTGCAAATCTTCAAAATGCTACAATATCTTCAAAAAATGGGAAGAAATCTACCCGAAACGTCGGTTCAATCAAAAAATTATATCATTTGGCCGAAACTCAAGAGTTTATTTGATCATCCAGTGGTCAAGAATTCCTTAAAAAAAAATAAAATTATGCCATGGGTTCTATTTCGGCAGACCACTCGATAACGATCCCGTTTGAACTTAATGGAATGCGCTTCGCTCCGAATTCCTGCGGTTTCAGGGTGAAAAACTGACCGAATCCCGATCCAGCTGATGGTTCGGATCAGAATTACAATGTAATCAATGTCATGCAATCAATAATCATGCATTCGATACGTGAAATTGTTTCGAACGAATAACGACAAGTGTGACATCGACCGAGACAGTGACTAATAACAAATTGATTTATCTCGAGCGCTTTCTCCTCAATTGGCCTCATGAGAGGTCCTCGTAAAACCTTGTTACGTCAAAGCGACACGGTAGTTCAACGACTAATAAAATTCTATAAGTGGACCGAAAATCATCGTGGGTCAGAATCGATTGAGGTAGGGGGAAAAAATCAAAATGAAAACTCACTTCTTCGGGAACCATATCTCGGAGTTTGACATCCTGCGAACGAGAAACCGACGCCGTCCTGTGGTATTCGACTAATTCGTTTAAACTGTTGAATTTGACTACCCACAGGAAGAATTTGCCTTGCGCGTCTCTGAGGACTTTGAAATGTTGTACGCCGTCGGAACATCTGCAATTGAAAAAAAATTAAGAAAGAAAAAATCAGTTTAGCAAACTAAAAATAGATAACTGAAATTCAGAAATTTATAGTTATACCTAACTAAACATAATTGCCTAGTTGAAAACAAGCAGAGGTTTATTTACAAACCATGATACATTTATATAAATATTATTAAGAAATTGTTATTATTAATTTCATCATTATAAACGGGAAAATTGATGATGAAATTTTTAAAAATTGTATACCTCAGAAAATGATAATGCAAGCGCACTCACTTTACAGATAATGAGAAATCACCAGGAGAGCTTTCGCTGACCCGAATAAGAAAGGCCCCTTCATGTTTGTTCATCAATAGTTTCTCAGCGTCCGCCCGTGTTATCCTACCGTAGTACCAGCTGAAAATGAAGGTTACAATGAAGGTTACAATGAATGAGTTACAGAGTAAAAAAAAAGTTGTTGACAAGGAAAAATCCTTCTGGCGCAAAAAATCGAATTTTTGACTGAATTTTTTTGACAAAAGAATTTTTGACAGAAATAGATGCAGGCACCAAATGGCAGTGTGAGTTTGCGAGTTGAGTGTTAAGTTGGATATGAAAGGGCTGATTTTGAGAATTGAGTTTGTGGGTTGAAATTAAAAGTTGAGTTTGCGAATTGAGTTAGAAGAGTTGTGTTTTTGGGTTGAGTTTATGAGTTGAGTTCACAAGTTGAATTTGAGAGTTGATTGGTGGGTTGTGTTTGTGGAGTGAGTCTGAAAGTGAAGTTTGTGAGTTGAGTTTGCAAGTTGAGTTAAGGGGGTTGAGTTTGAGAGTGGAATTTGTAAGTTGAGTTTGTATGTTGATTTCGAGAGTTGAGTTTGAGAGTCGAGTTTGTGAATAGAGTTTATGAGTTGAGTAAGTGGGTTGAATTTGTGAATTGATTTTATAGGTTGAGTTTGAGAGTAGAGTTTATGGGTTAAGTTTGTGAGTTGAGTTTATCGGTTGAGTTTGAGAGTTCAGTTTGTGGGTTAGGTTTTTGAGCTGAGTTTGTGGGTTGAGTTTGTAGGCTGAGTTAAGTTTGATCGGCCCTATGATTACTTGAATGCTCGTGATTATAATATACCCATAATTATGATTATGATTACGCCCAAATCTGATTAGACCGAGGATATTTCGGCACTGATTTCGGGGCTGCTCACCTCAGTGAAAAAAGATTTTTCATGCTTCATGGAGTCACGCCGTCTCGTAATCATTACAAATTGAGATTATTTCTTTGGAATTATCAGAAAATTGTGCTTAGACGGGGGATTATCGTCATTTTCTGCAACGGATTCGATCAGTACCAGCAAGAATTGACGTTCATGTGACACAGTTTTATACGAGGCCGATAAGGAGGAGCTAATTAAATTATGACGGCGGATCCCGACCGAGTATTGGGGATTTGCTCGTACCAGTCGGCAGTTGTGAGTCATTGGGTCGTTAAGGTTTGTGCAATGATTCACTCCGAACAATGAATGGATAAAAAATTTATTGAGCGATAACTCGAGAGTCGGGCCCGTAAATATAGACTTCCAGCAAGGGCTCATCTTGATAATCGCCCAGGTTTGTCTCTATACAGGATGTCTACCTTGACAATGGTCAAAAATGAATTTAAAAATGAAATAAAAAAACGAGTGGAAAACGAATTTTGTGGCTCTGGTAGTTTTCGACTTATTAAAAATTGGGAAAATTTTGGAAAACGCAAAAATGTCTCACTAAAACTGCAATAAATCCTAAACGGTTGGAGCTACCGCCGTGGCGTTGGTTCTCGTTCGGCATCGAGAAATCTATAGAAAATGATACCTCATTGCCTATGTTGCAAATTTCCTTAAAAAGACGAATTTTTTCCCACTTCAAGAGCTGTTTTACTGGCCTTAAAATTAAGGTAGGGTTCTGTCGAGACGTTAGGACCAACTAGATACAAAACCTGATTTTCGGTAAAAATTTCAATTTTTTTCGATAACTTCTTCCTCCTGAAAAACCCCGGACGACGGACGGCGGACGACGGACGGCGGACGGACAAAAGATTTTTATTGCAGATTTGAATTCTACACCCTTTGAAACGTAAACCAACAAATTTTCAGGGGGTGTTAAAATTTTTTTTTCTGACCGATTACAAAGGTTCATTTCTTAAGAAAAATGAACCAAAAAAGCAGGAACGACCCATGATGGCACTATCCACACAACCATTTTTAAATGAAACGTTATTAATTTCTTTAAAAAAAATTTAAAAACGTTCTACAAGCCATTTCCAGCCAAACGAGCGAGACATTTCTTTTTTCGAAATTGGGTCAGTTAGTGTTAGTCCAAATATCGAAGAAATGGTTTCAAATTGTCAATACGGCTCAATATTTAAGAACTCTACCATTATAATAAACAAGGGGCGTCCTCATAACTGTTTCATGTATCCAATTTCATGCCACCAAAGTTTCCCCCTCGATGCACCAGTTCCAAGTCCGTAGCGAGTGATGTTTTGGCGTCGTGCCCGCAACTACAGGACACGGACGTTTTGACACAATGCGCCCCCCAGTTCGCCGAGGCGGACATTTCATAAATTTCGCCAACTGTGCGACTGCCTAGTTACCACGAGCGATAATTCCGAAAACCAACGACCATACATCATCGCCATTTTAAATGTCATCAGATATCGACACCTGATCGACAGAGAGCCAATCTGACTCAGGGAAAATGATCGAATTGGCCCTATGGCCGCTCAGGTGTCGGGTAAATAAGGAAGGGTATAAATGAGGATGTTAATTCCAAAAGGTACTAAACGCCATTTTTTCGAAATCTAGATGAGACTTTCCAAGGGGTTTTAGGGGCGAGTTTTACGCAAAAATAAACCCATTTCACTCTATCCTCATCAAAATGGGGAGTGAAATCTCATTTTCATTTCAAAAGGTACTATATCCAGGCTCTTGGGGCTGCTACATCCTGTTCATTTCAAAAAGTACTTTATCCAGTATGAGACAGTCTTCGCGATGATCGTTTCCAACCAGAAAATCATCAGAGTTGCCATTATGAATAAATTGATGATTTTTGTTCACAGGCAACTTCTCAAAAGCAAGGAAAGCGCTTGGAGATTCAACGTCCCAAAACCCCCCGAGCTGTGAATCACTACGAAAATTTTTTGTAAATGTTTTCTATTTGTATACAAATTTTTTAACACCTGCAATATGATGATAAACCTACCTACTCCAACTATTGGAACTTTATTTTCTGTCACTAATCTACTTAGCAGCGTTTTTCACTCCCTCACTCCTCCTCCACTCCCTCATTTTCAATAATTTTTTATCAATTTTTTCTGCCATAATGAAATGCACTCCTGTGTGGCGACTGAGCAAAAAGTGAACGTACCATGCAGATAAGTTGACACGAATAATTAAAGCTCGAAATTATGACTTTTTGAAAAAAATTTTTTTGAAAAGTTTTTGAAATTTCCGGGAGTGAAATCTGCCCATTTTCAGATAACCACCCATAAATGGAAGTACCGTGCCCTGCACACTACCGCACCAATTGATTAGCGACCGAGTCGATTCGGTTCCGTTGAGCTAGTGTGAGGTATAAAATTGCTCGTACGTTACGTCGTTGCAGCCACAGCGGACGGACCGTGAGAAATTGAAGGTTGGCCATTCATCGGGCGGCCAGGATGAGGAGCTGCTCCGGCCAGAGGCCGTCCCATCATCGCGTCTCACTCCCCCACCTCGCCGATTATAATCGGATAGTCTCCCTCGAGGGAGACCTTGCCGACCTGCCTTTATCAACCTGTTCGCCTACGAATCAGGTTCATCAGTCGGCAATGAAGAAGTCACCGATACGAATTTTCGGAACGAAACTTCGAAATTCTAACTTTGCGGCGTACGTTAGGACCAAAATTACCAAAAATTTATGTGCCGAAATTCATTATAGGGTTGATTCCCAAACAATTTTCTATTTTGGGAAAAAATTAAAATTTCACCTCATTGAAAAATCTTGAAAAAATTCCTCCATGCTCCCAGGACCTTCCTAAGATTGAAAAAATCGAGAAAATCTTCGAGTTTTGAATTGAATTTGAAAATGTATAATCCATGGAGGGTTACACCATTAGCACGGACGTTACACTGGCGCCCTGGGAAGTTACTAAGGCCACCTTGGACGTTTACTTCCTAACCACGGATTTACTTTTCAATCGAAATGCCAGCCCCAAAATAAATTTCTGAGGAATATGTGTTTTCTGAGGTGTGATTCACAGACATCAGTTTACTAGTTAGAGCTCGTACTATGACTCGCATCGCTCACCGACTTCAACGCCCATTTCTTCCTGCAGGAATGCAGTAGATAGTTTTTGACCGCATTTCCGACAGTTGAGTTGGTTTTCCGAGCTTTGGTCAGAAGTGATCTGTTGGGCCAGTTCCTACAGGAACTCACTCTCTTACTTGCCTGATAAGAGCCAGATAAACGATTCCGAACACCTGACCCGATCTCCATTTTTGGCCGACCGACCAATCCTCGATTACTTCGTAAGGAAGTGCCGAATGTTATCCACGCACGCCCGACTCGGATTAATCCCCCTTAACGAGAAACGGGCCCGTAAGGTCGTAATGACGAGGCAGCCAAGCGGGAAGGATCGATGTAACTCATTTGACGAAGGGAGGGCCATCCAGACGGAGACGAACTCGAGAAGTGCAAGGGCCACGATAAAATGCGAAAGGGGAAACGTCAAAAAAGGTCCTTTTGTGCCGCGTTGCTAAGACTCTTAAGATCGATGGGGCTCCTTGTTTTTCAACCCGAGCACTCGTTCAACCGCGTCCGTACGCAGAAAGCAAGAAAACTAAACAACCAACAAAATTTGTTGTGTTCAAAAATTTGTTGTCATTTAATGACGCGCAGTGGTCCATATTTGAAGGGTTAAGGGGAAGGAACGAGGAATGTCACAAAAAGTACTTTTAGAGAAAAAGCAGGTTTTGTATTTTAAATTCTATGTTTTTCCCCTTACACCGAATCTTTCGTTGCTTCTCAGTGCGACATTTATACTTTTTTCCCCTTGGAGTTTCACTATACGGTTAGTACCTTTGAATCCCTACAAAATGCGCTATTAAGCTTGTTTTTGGGAAAAATGGACATTTCCTGTTCTTTCCCCTTACCCTTCATTTTTAGCGGCTGCGCGTAAAGGAAGTTGGAATTTAATCTGGAACCAGTGGTGCGTGGATAACGCACAATACTTCCATTTTTGATACGTAATTCTTTCGACCCAACTTGATTATATTAGGACTTCCTACCTTGCAGGCAGTGTGGATCAAAAATGTGAAGCAACTCGCTTGAAAATTTCATAACCCGCTTATAATCACAATAGACGCGTCTGGTTACCGGCAGTGTTGCCAACTCGTCGCCTTGCTTTCCCACTGTCGAGCACCGAAAAAACCTCTGACTTTCAAAAAGTAGTGTCCATAACTCCAACATTAAAAACACGAATAAAAAATGATCAAAGTCAACTTCGAGATCAAACTCAACTTTGAGATCAAAGTTAACTTCGAGTTCAGACTCAACTTCGAGTTCAAACTCAACTTCGAGATCACAGTCAACTTCGAGATCAAACTCAACTTCGAGTTCAAACTCAACTTCGAGATCACAGTCAACTTCGAGATCAAACTCAACTTCGAGATCAAAGTCAACTTAGAGTTCAAAGTCAACTTTGAAATCAAAATCAACTTCGAGACCAAAGTCAACTTCGAGATCAAAGTCAACTTCGAGATCAAAGTCAACTTCGATTTCGAACTCAACTTCGAGATCAAAGTCAACTTCGAGTTCAATGTCAACTTCGAGATCAAAGTCAACTTAGAGTTCAAAGTCAACTTTGAAATCAAAATCAACTTCGAGATCAAAGTCGACTTCGAGTTCAAACTCAACTATGAGATCAAAGTCAACTTGAAACTTGAAAAGAAGTTTATTGGAAAGGCTTGTTTTAATATTTTTTTTCAATCGCCAATTTTCTTCCCCCTAAAGGCGGGAAAAAACTCGGAAACCCAACTTCTCCTCTAAAAAAATCACAAAAAAATTGCCAGTGGTCCATTGCGAGGTTTATAAATTTTCATTACACCGGCAAATGAGTTATATCGATCCTCCTCGCTTGGCCGCCTCTTCATTACGACCTTTCTCGTCAGAGTGGATTAATTCGCGTTGAAAAAACGACGAAAAAAGATGGCCCTATTTACGAGCGAGAAGGGCTCGACTTGACGATGCTGATGAAAATGATGTGGGCAGGGACGTGGATGGTCATTGAGGTAAGAGGAAGGTGGAAAGGGGAGGATTCAATGTTTCGGCTGCTGCCTCGTAATGAATGAAAATTTTCATATTCGGATCGCGATTTTGCAGTCGTCTCGTCGTTTTGCATATTTCTCCTTTACAACTCGCAAGACGTTCCATGCAAACGAGGCAAATCGAATTTCGCGTTCAATGGACTTTCGTAGGAGGAAATTCAAATCGCCGGAATATTGAAGGGATCAAAACTTTCATCTCGACTCGACGCACCAAATTGTTCGAAACTTTTGGCAACGATTGAGCGAGGGAGAAGGAGGAGCAACTCGCTAACGAAAGAGGCGATTCCCCCGAAAGTAAAATATTAAAAAAAACTTCTAATAAAACTAATAGTTTGTTAGGTACATGATAAAGTCGAAAATCAGGCGTGTTCGACCTTCCTTCCCTCAGTTGTCGAGTGTTTTGCTTCCATAAAATTTATAGTACCTATTCAATACTAGGACTTCAGCTTCCTTGCTCTCTGGGTACGTAAATCTTCCAGTCACTAATAAAAATTTATCTAATTAGATAAATACCCTGTATTTAATACTGAACAACCCGGTCAGCCACATCAATGATGCGTCACATCAGATGGGTCATGTTCGGAAGTACCTACATAGGTAGTACCTTCCTTTACCGTGTTCAGCGCTTCACATCTACGATTGAAGTCAACACTGCCTCCACTCGACCGTGATCATAATAATATTATTATGATCCTCTCGCATAATATAATTTTATTATATTATTATGAGCACCGAGTAGATCATTCTGTTCCGTTATTTGTTTCAAATCTTTTTTTATTTTACTCAATTTCAATTTCCTGACTTAGGTTTCTGGTACCTACTCCGCATTGATCCGTAATTTTTCCCAAGTTCTATGAGTACATTTTTTCCAAGCGACTCGATTCTGTCAGACTGCTCCCTCGGCTCAACTGGACAAATTATCCTTAATAAATGGTGAGTTGAATTTGAATATGATTGAATTACTATGTTTATGAAATATGAATAAAGCTCCAAGTGGAAGACGTACTTTGGTCAGGATTACTCATATTACTTCCGTTTCCTCATAAAAAAGGTTTTTTTATAAAAATTTTCTCATAAAAAAAACACCCTGGAAAAAGAACATCCAGGGATATTCTGGCAAACGCGATGAGGTGGGTATTAACATTTAAAAAAATTGGAGAAAAGGAACTGAACGTCCCCGAAATTGGGAAATACTTAGGTAATTGCTTCGGCCAACGCTCGAGGAGAATGAAAACAAAATGGATTTTTTCGCCCTTCGTATATCGCCAGTCTCGAATTATGCTCAGCTGAAAGGAATCGCCAAAACGAAAGGCGAACTAAGTTGACCGGTGCAGTTGAAAGTGGGCAGACGGCGAATCTTCGAGTTAAAAATACGTTTTATCAGAGGACCAAATTTACATTTCACGTCGGGCCAACGATCTCCTACCCGGCAGAAAGCCGGCTCCTGCCGGAAAAGCGGGGCGGTTTTCCGCAGAAATCGAACGCGAGATGAGGTTTTCAAAATTGGACATTGTGAAAAAATTTCCGTAAAATACGAAAAAAACGCAAGGAATAGTGAACACTCACTCGTGATTTTTCATTTCGATGTAATTGCTAGGGATGAGACCTTCTTTGCCGTCCAATTCGGCTCTGTACCAGTTCATGTCGTCTTCCATGTTGAGTATCTGGGAAATTGAAGAAATGATTCGGAATCACCCAAGGTGAAGAAAGGCGGAGAAACCTGAGGATTCATCGCGAAAAAGAGACGGGTGTTGAATTACACGGGAACCCAAAATACCAAAACTCACCTTCAGCACTTGGTTTTTCCGAAAACTCAACTCGTCTTCGGCCGTCGCGTTGAAATCGTGTTTCGCCGTCGCTTCCATTTCGACACGAACGAACAAATCGTAGCGAACCGCGGAACTTTATGACGAATATAACAATTTATCCACGCTAGGAAATAACAGGGTAAAACTACGTCCTTGAATCCGTTCTCACACTCGCGTCGGCTACGAGTTACACGTATGACGCTTTTTTCCCGTTTTCCTCGAAAACGTCCGAATCTGTCGTTTCGGCTGGAAACACGGCCGTGTTTAACGTCGATTTTAACACCGATAACCGGTCACCACGCGAACAGAATTCGAACAGAATTGGAATTCACTCCGACTCGGGAATGTCGACGGCCGACTGTACGAGACAACGCAACGGAGGTTCCGACATAGCACACATTCACACAGAAAAAGCTGCGGCAGGAGGAGCCGAGGAGGAAGCGAGACGAGATGAGAAGAGCGAGACGAGAAGAGCGAGATGGGACGAGCCGGAGCTGCGGGCATTGAATCGATACATCGAAAAACTAGCATCGCCGAGGACTATGAAAGTTCATTTTTCATTTCAACAAGGGCCGAAAAATGGCAATGCAACCGTCTGAATCGACAAAACAAAGTCAATAAAATCCAATTGAAAAAAGTCATTGACGCTGTAAAGCACTCTTTTTTCAAACATGAAGAACCCGTTGCAGTATGCATGCTGGAAAAATGCTGAAGAAAAAATTCTTCACCCATCGCTCTCCACGTTACGCCTAAAATTCGTGAAAATGTGCGTCATCTAAGATTCTCACAAGTGTTGCTTTTACTTGATCTTCAAAAACACGAATGCGCTATTTTCGCAACAGCGAAGGTTATCGAAGCGTCACGAAATGGTGCACTCCCATAGAAGATGGTAAGAGTTTACTTGCGAGCGGTGCGTAGCGGTCACTGCCTGCATTTTCGTCCCACGGTTTGTTTACAATAAGGTACCAGTGTTGCCAAGGTGTGGCCGTCAAAACCCCCTGCGGCAACGTAAAAAAAAACCCCAAATCCCCCCCATATATGAAAAAATCCCCGAAAACCCCAAAAGTTAAGGATGAATAATTCATTTTTAAGCATTAAAAATATAGGTACTATTTCTCATAAAACATACCTAACTCCATAATATACAACTAAAATTTTAAATGTTACCTAAAACTATAAACCATTTATTACTAACTCTTTCTGAATACTTATCAGTAAAGTCAGTAAATTAACATACTAAAACACCAATAAAAATTAGGTTTGTACCTACCCACAAGTTGGTAGACGTACATCCCAAACCCAAATGGCTTTTATTTGAGTACCTATCTCTCAATTCAGTTAGCTGTGCAGTGGCAGCCTTAGCTGTAATTTATCTGCAGCACTTACCTGGTATTTCTTCATTTTTATACTTTTTTCTAGTCCCTCTGACTTCCACAAAAACCCTCAAATTTGGGGGGAAACCCCCACAACTTGGCAACACTGTAAGGTACCTACCTAGGCAAGTTTCACTTCAAGGTCAATCGATGCCGAGTTGAATCGAGAAAAATCAACAACAATACCGTTTCAATCCACCATAGCTTCTGAACGGATCAATCGATAATTTTCCGGCAGCCACCAATCGATTTAAAATTTAATCGAGAACAAATGAGATTATGTGAGAAAATGCCGATAACCCAACAGTTTTCGAGCCAAAAATAGTTTTTGTTGGACAAGCCAGGGGCCCCCATAAGGAACACACAGGAGACAACAAGATCTGTAGGACGAAAATGTGCCATCGGCCGCTAGGCGCGCCACCGTCGAGAATTACCATCTTCTATACGATTGACAGAAACCCTATCAAGTATCGATGTCTTAATATCGATTACTCTCGACCGTTGCGAGCGACGCCATGACTGCGAATGTGGCTCTCTCAAGTTTGCTTTGTGCTCAGCTCGATAGAGCGCACACTGCACTCTGACGGCCATGAACCGAACAATAGGGAGCATGAATGATCTTGCATTCTAGCTAGATCAAAATAACCATAATTTATACCAATCGGATTTAAATTGCGGATATTTGAACGGTAGCTCGATTTTTTACTTGCTCATATTGACTACTGGAGGTAGAATTCAACCTGTAACTACAGCTGTTCTCTGCAAATCCATGGTCCAGCATGGCCAACAGAAAATTAGTTTAGGGAACATATTCAGATGAAACTTTTGAATCGATCTGGAGGCTTGGATTCATCAATGAAAAATAAAGGATTTTTCTTGTGGTCTCCGAAAAAGTAAATTTTATTCTAAAACTTGAAGACCCCATTGCAGCATACCTACTTCCTATTGGCCGGCTATTGGAGTGAAGATGACCATGGGTTTTGTACGCGAATGAAATTTATTAGAGTTGTTTATTGAATCATCTCGACCAATTGAAGCAATGAATTGTCTTGGTCCCAGCAATCGGATGGTATGGGCACCTTAAATATTCATGGCGGCCGTTCTGCGGTTTTCGCGCAAGTGTTGCTGTTACCCGATGCGAACCGTCAGAAACACGAATGCGATGCGGGGCAATAACGCGTTCATATTGACAGCGATTACAGCCTCATCCAAAAATCATCAATGAATTTAAGACGAATAGGCGAGGGAATGAACGGAAGATAATTTCGTGGCTTTATATTCCTTATTTTATTTAGTGAGTTCTTGACAGAGGTATGAATTTGTGTAAATACAATCTTAATCTTATTCAAGTTTGTCTAACTATAAAGGCAATTGGCATTTACTAATTATCATCAAAACTAATAATTATAGGTACAGTAAGATTTCCTCACGAACAAATAAATAACACCAACCAAAATCAGAATGAATCAGTCACGTTTCAATAAACATAGTGTGTCGCAACTTGTGTATCCTTGCAGTTTGTGTTCTCCGTTGTCAATAGAAACTAAAGAAATTCGACATTATGCGCAATTTAATGTAGGTATCGTTCAAATCGCGAATAATTCCTATCATTTCCATCATAAATATTACAACTACGTCGTCGCATTAAAGTTTTTGCCTCACAAAAATACCAAAGATACGAGGATAACTTTTCGAAGGAGATTTTACGAACGAAAAAATAAAGATGAATGGCTGTGGATTTTCGTATTCTAAGCTACGTCATCAGAAATCTACCGTTTAATTAAAAATAAGTACCAACATTGTATGAAATACGACTTACAAACTAGTTTCACCTTACGCAAGATTCAAAGTTTGTCGCTATGAGACGAAAAAAAGGAATCCGATCGATTTTCCACTTGTTTCTAATAAATTAATGAACGAAACGGTGAGTGAACAGAAAAAAGTAGAAGAGAATACTTTCGTCGCTCGGATTTTCTTCAATTTTCACAAAACAGCATCACCGTGATCGCACCGAATTTTATTGTACAGGATACCTATCGTAGGTTGCCCTCCCTGCGCAGACTTTTAAATACAACACTATTTTCTTCACGCAAAGTTCGCTCAGATGGGAAATTGAAGAGCGGAAACTTCGACCAATTTTTGAGTTGCTCACGAGGCAGGCGAACCGAGCGAATAATTTTTGGTTTTTCGCTTTCATGTCCAAAACAGTGGGCCGAATCGAATCGAGATAGTTCGCAGAGTTTTAGATCGCAAATCCGCCATTCGAGTTTCAATTTCGATAGAATGTTTCTGAAACGTACCGTTTTCGATATACAAGCGAATACATGCCAAAATCAACTTGAGACCCTCCCATTTCCTCAGGTTCGCTCCAAACTGGGCCAAAAAAATTCCGAAGTTCCCCCAATCTCCCTGCACGAAGAAAACGATGGCGATCGAAGGGTCAACCTTGGTAAACCTCAACATGCGTCGTGAACATGGACATAAATACGAATAAATTACCAGAAAAACGAGCGCAAGCTCCGACGACGTACATTTCCCTAGCATTGTGACAGAACTCAGGGATAATGTTTTGTGTTCACATTGAAAACATAGAAAAATCGCAACATGGAATGTCAACTATAATCTCTCGCGCGTCTCGTGTCAAAATATTTTCATCTTTCAACGCACATTCACTCAAACAGGCCTTACTTTCCGGCTAAACTAATCGGAGAAATCGCGGCGGACCTTCGTCACGTCGTATCCGAACGCCAAATCGAAAAACTGACAACTGGCAACAGACAAGGGATGAGCACCGATGGTCGATACTATCGAACTATCGATGTTTTGCATCCGATAGTCGATGTTTTCACTATCGATGGTTTAGAACCGATGTTTCACCACTATCGATTACTTCAATGTGTTAGTATCGAATCTTCTCTTTATCCTTATCACTCGGTATCAATATAAATAATTCAGTTGACGGTTGACTCTCTGTTTAACTGTGCAGTGTAGCTGTTTTGGAAGGAAATTTAATTTTCAATCAAGTGATTCAAGTGGGGAGAATGCCTCGGGGAATCTGAATCCCACTTTTGAGCCTATTTTTAAATGGGAAATTCGTCATTGCATTTTTTGATCATTTTTAGTTGATTTCGATTGACTAAACTGACCAGTGGTTTCGCTGAAATTTGTATCATGCAAATTACATAGATAGATACTTGAATTATCCTGGGCATCTATTCAATTTTAAAACGTCTTCACTTGAACAAAGAAGTATCGATACTATCGATAGTTTTGTACCAATAGTTTTCATCAATCGATGGTTTCCTTCGATAGATTATTCGATGGTAACAATCGATAGTTTCGAATCGATGCTCATCCCTACAACAGACGAACACCACGTCAAAACGGCCGACCGCGAGTTCCCCCGGTGTATATTTATAATTTGTCGATAACTTTTTTTTTTCTTCACATTTTTAGTAAAATCTAACCAGCAAGAGCAGAAGAGTGGCGATAATATTTTAAAATTCTTTCCCTCCGAAACGAACATTTCCCTATATATTAAGTGCTGGAAAAATAATCTGCATCTAACGTACTAAGCCCCACTCGACTACTGGAAACGAACGGATGAACTTTAAGTACTTCTTGCTCTGATTCTGTAATATCGCTCAAATTGTATAAATATAAAAACGGGCTTTCTTCTCATCTATGGTACACTGTACATTTCGAATACGTTCGGTCGAATGTGATGGAAATGGCTGTAGGAGTGGGGACGAGAATCGGGGAATTTCATTGCGGGGAAAATCCGATGGAAAAATTAAAATTTAGGTAAGAAATTGGCGGAGAAATGTGGGGGATGTTGCATCGGAGAACAACCCTTTCGCACCGCGAGCTTCAAAATTGGTACGATTATTATTGGTGGATTATTGGTTACAAGTCTTGATGAGCGCGGGAAATTTGCGATTTTACAGAACGGGAGACGTCAAATTTGAGATTAAGTGGTAAAAAATGCCAGGGTAGGAGCGTGATCTGCCCTGAATGAGACTCAGAACGGGCACGCTCCTATTTTGAGAGCGTTGGGCGTGAACGGAGCGTGGTAAGGCCTGGGTGCGAAAAGGTAACTCACGAGAGTGCTGGGATTACCGCCGTCCAACGTTTATGGAGCAATATTGAGCAAGTTAGTTATGAATTTTCCGATTCAAAATGATAATGACTTAATCCAATTAAAAAAACATTTTTAGACGTATTTTTTGACATGAATTTTTCCAGCGCAGTAAAAATTGACATAATATGTTGAATATTATTCAAGTTTCCATGAGAAAAAAAACTCGTAAAATTTGACTTCTAATGTTGGAATCCTGACCAAAGACTGTCTGGAAGTGGTTTGAAGAGATTTTCACTTCAACTTTCTGCCATTAGATGAGAAAATATGATAATATCTGAAAAATGTAAATTCTCTTTTCTTCGACCGCAAATTCCGGTACAAACCTCGAACAAGAATCTACTATTTCGCTTCATAAATCCAGCAATTCAACGATAACCGTCTCAATATTCCTCGAAACGCGGATTTTCGATCATCGCCGAAAAATTTCATCCAAAGCAACATCAACAGTTCATGGCCGAAAAGAATAATAAATATTCGAATAAAACGCGAAACGATTCGCTTCTTTGATCTTGATACACAGTTAAATGCAAAGTTCGAAGCCGATCGTCAATAATCTAAACCGGATAACGAAAAGGAAAACAGTTTTCATCCAAGATTCCAAGGGAAAAACTTGGGCAGGACATTGGATTCGAGGCTTGTTGGGTACGCACGCGTAGCCGAAAAAGTCGAAATTGCAATTCATAATGGAGGCGCCTAACAGAACAGTTGAGAGCTTTGAGTTTCCGATTTGGAGTTTTCAGCTCCAAGTTTCAAGTCCTTAGTTCGGAGTTTTAACTCCCTTGATGTTCGGTTCCTAGGTATTGGTGTCGAATTTTCGGTTCCACGATTAAGGTTTTTAAGACTCGGGGCGAAGAACCACTAGTAACTATGGTTACACCGAAAAGAACAATTTTAATAATTTAAAAGACAGCGTAAAACCCGATGAAAAAGTGTGAAAAAATTTCTAGCGCCTAATTTAAACGTGTTTTGACAACTAGTTTATCACGAGGAAAACATTGTTTGTGCTCAATTTCCAAACAGAACCATCTCAATAATTCATTTTATCAAAAGCGATTTCTTCCCCTCGGGTCTTAGGTTAACCCAAATCGGCAGTTTTAGTCCTCAGTTCCAAATCAGCCAGAAACTTTCAAGTTTTCCAATGCTATCGTCCCCCCTCCAGTCTCAGAGTATCCAGTTCTCAATCCTCGAGCAACTAGCACTGTCCTGTGCTAACAGATACCTACAGAAAATAAACGTACCATTCCCACGATGATGGCAAATTAGAGTTAGGTTCCGGGAAAATGAAACGAATGAAGGAAAATTCGACCTTTTCGTTGCGCTAACGTTCCCAGGATGAAAATCGACTAGAATTTCCAGGGGGAGGTTTCAGCCGTATGTGAAAATTAGAGGTACCACGATTCCGGAGTGTAGGATCTGAGGAGTCGGCTCGAAAAACGACGGTTGCGTCAACTTTCGACAAAAAATCGCGTATCCTCGAGAGGAAAAAAGAAACATACATAACCGTAGAATAGGGTGAAGAAGTCGTTCGTTTTAAGAAATACAATAAAAAAAAGGGAGGAGGGGATGGGATATAAATTCAAAAATAAGGAAAAATTGGTTGTTTTGCCGGTTTCCTTAAAAGAACTGGTAGCGAGGTCACTTCACCGGTTCGTCGGGTTTGGCTTTTTTGGACGGTGGCTCGGACGACGACGACTCGTCGTCGTTCTCGTTGACGGCTGTCGGCTCCGCTGTCGTCCCGTCGTCGTCCTGGTTGTTGTTGACGACGAGCGGCGAAAGATCTTCCGGATCGGGGAGGGAAGTGTTTGTATTCTCGTCGGTAGCGGCCACTGAGCTGCTTTCTGTTACTTTGCCGTTCGCGTCCAGCGAGCTTTCGTCCGATACGTCGTGTACGTCCTAGAAGCAGGTGGGGGTCGCAGGTTATTACCTCGAAATTGTACGACGATGTTGATCCTCCAGACGACCCTGATAATCCGGCAATACGACGGTGAAAGTGAGACAACGCGTATCTCCATTTTGGCCAAAATCGGCTTTTTTCTTTACCTAAGGCAGAAATCGGCGCTTCATCGATTAAAGCGCTTCCGGTGACGATATCTTGAACAATAACACATTGTTTGTTCGTTTAGTCGATATAGTCACCAGAAGCACTTTAATAGATAAAACGCCGATTTATACCTTAGGTATCGCAGAAAACCGCAGAAATGGAGATACGCGTTGTCTCACTTTCACAGTCGAATACTACTACCTAATAGAGTAGAATACTACCTAGATAGGGCTGTCTGCAAATCTTTCTTGTTTGTAACCTAACCATTAAAGATTGGAGAAACGAAAAGGATTTTGGACCGTTTTGAAGGGAGTGCAGTTATAATCCAATTTCATTTCTACCAATTCTGAGGTATTTGAAGAGAGGTAAGGCACCAACTTTGTACTGACTTGAAGCTAATTATGTAAACAATAACTTTTTTTCAATATGTTCTATTTCTACAAAGAATGGTTGGGCTCCAATTGCGGAGTAAAGTTCAGTATTTTGCCGCCTATAGTACGAATAAGTAGCTAATAGGTAGTATAGGAATCCCCAATATAATCACCGGATCAATTTACAAAAGTCGGAAAAAATGTCCTCATAAAACCCAGTACTTGGAGGTTTAGGCGATTTTTCAAAAATGAGATAAATCGGAAAAAATTACTCACAACGCTAGTAGCATTAGAATTTTCTTCATGCGGCTCCTCGTTGCCGTTGCTATGCGGTGGGGATGTGCCGTTGGGGATGGAATCGAGAAGTTCAGGCTGGTATTCACTGGCAACGTAGTGAGTCCAAAGGGCCAATTCGACTTGGTGGGGAGACCACGTTCCGTTAGCATCTGAGAAGGAAGAACAATTTCAATAGTTTGTTGAAATAAAGAGAACCGACGAGAGCTGGAATTTGGGAAAAGGTCGAAATTTACGAATAGGTCAATCATCAACTTACTCCCTGCTTTTTCTAATTCCTTGTTAAGTCTCTGAGCGGCGTTTTGGATGTGCGATACAAAATTCATGTACTCTTTCGTCGTGTAGTCGATGCCTTCGATTTCGGGGATGGCCATCAGGCACTCGTCGGCCATGAACGGCGCCATTTCCGGCGCTGCGGCTGCTAGGAGAGCTGAAAACGTGGAATCCTTTAATCGACTGTTACTGGCGACAATCAGGTACGACAAGATTGGCGTTGTCCAACTGACGCCATCCAAGGTGAGGACCACAGGAACGGCTCAAGCCTCCACCGCCATTGTGCGGCACTCGGCCAATCAGAGACGCGATCGCCACAGCTGGACACGCCCAACTAAGGTTCAAATCGCCGGCCGAAAAGATTCAATCATCGAATATTGCACTGGTTGGGCGGTTGCGGGTGGAGCCGTTCGTCTGATACTGCCTTACTGAGCCTCATAAGATTCGAACATCAACATTCAAGGTAGATGAGACCAAACTACGTTTGAAAAATTGCCAATCGGTCGGAAATTGCTGAAAACAACTGACCTGAAGCCATTGTGATGCCGACGCCTTTGAGATTGCTCAGCGCAGTTATCGCCTGTTCAAGATTGGGAAGTTTCCTGAAAGCTTTTTTCGTTTCAGCCATAACCGCCCGAGGCGTGTTGACCTTCACTAAGTAGTTGAGTTGCGGATAAAATTTGCCGCGCTGAAAATTATTTCAAATTAAAATTCGAGGACCTACGTACGGGAATAATTGAAGAGTTTTTTCAAAACTGCATATGTTCATTTTCGAGTTTTGTCGGTATCGATTTTGTTTTTCGATTTTCGATTTCGATTCATAGCAGTTTTGGTACCTATAAGCAATCGAAAATCGAAAAAACGAAATCGATATTGACAAAACTCAAAAGTGGATAGATGCAGTTTTGAAGGAAAACTCTTCAATAATTAATAGACCATGAATAGGAAAACTGATCTAGGAGTACCGGTTTTCGAATTTCCTCCTAATTTTAAACTTTTGGGTCCATGATAACAGTAACCTACCTACCTATTCGAACCGACCGATTACATAGGTACATAATTTCTGGAAAAAATGCACCAAAAATTTATCTGGATTTGAGACGTAAATAATACAACATTTTCTTCAGTGATAAAATTGGCTTAAAAGTGAAAATGGGTATTTTTAGTGAAAAGGCATGTATGCCATGGCGCCATCAAGTGTTTTTACCCTCTCTGGGATAAACGGTCCTTCTATTGCTCTCATCATGAGCATTCGCATAAAAAGAGACTTCAGTGTCCATAAATCCCAACATTCTTTTTATGGATTTCAGGCATTTTTTCCAAGGAATCAACACTATGCACAAACCACTTTTTACACTATTTGCGGAATCCACTTACCGCTTGCTTCCATTTCATCAACTGTACTAGTTCCTCGTGATTCAAGTGGGCGTCCTTCCCTCGGGATTTTATCTTCTTCGGGAGATCATTTTGGTACCTGGAACACAATTCACACAGTCTCCGTTTTACACACGGCAACTCGCGATAAAACGGCCGTTTCAGGCATTTTTTCGCCGAAGTAGTTCAGGCCAAGCTGCTCACCGGCAAATATAAGAAATTTCTAATGGATACATTATGGTCGGCTAATAAAAATTACAAAACCAGCAGTACATCGATAACACTAAGTGGGTAGGTTTCCTTTTATGCAACACAAATCTAATTAGTTGTTTCGATGTACCAAAGCATGAATCTCAATTATCTCGATCAATATAAAGTCTCAAACTATCGTCGTTTTAGAAAAGGGTTAACGGGTTAACGGTAGAAAAGGGTGAGAAAGGGTTAATTGTGAGAGAGGACTATAGTCCCTCTATAGAGGGCAATGACGACTCTTGTTAACCAGATTAGAAGGCTACAGCAGGTAAACAATGAAAGCTCAACATATTCTTGCTTCACATTTTTGCGACCAATTTTGCGTAAAAATAATGAAATAATTCATTTTTTCAATATTCATAAAAATGCAACATCTTCAAGAAAAGTCACAATCTGAACATTTCGAAGCAAAAATATTTTGGACTATCACCGTCTTTACCCTGTAGCATTCATTTATTCCCTAGCGCTTTCACCATCGGACTGGCCTTTATAGTTTAAAATAAGCTACACTCGTTCATTTTGCCCGGTGAGGTCGTTACAATATTCGACAAGAAACTCCTATCAGATACCTAAATTTTGACCAAATTTTGTGGCCACGACATCGTATCGAACCACTGATCCGATTTTGATGAAACTAGTCCTAAAAGTTGTGGTTTGCTCCAACTTGGTGCATATTGTCCGGGCAATCCGATCGGAAAAGGTTAAGGGGTCCAATTTGGCATAGTTAGGGTATATTTTTGAAAAAACGCAAAAACTCAATTTTGAAGGTGATGCCGTGGGTTTAGAATTTTTTGAGTATTTTTCCCGGCTTTCCCGCTTGATTTACCATAGAATAGGAGGGTTTTCCCGAAAAATTTTGTTTTTTAATCGGTTTGGCTTGAGATTTCTTGACGCGATTTCTCCTTTTTCGCGTTTTTGGCGATTTGAGGGAGTTCTACTAAAACGATTTTGAATTTTTTGAGCTCGTTGGATTTCTTGAAGGTTTTTACACATTTTTCACTACCTAAACGTCAAAATTAGATGGATTTTGGTGATTGAAAACTGGTTTGACGACTAATAACATCGGTTGGTCTCAGATTTCAGATAGCACATGCGACGTTTTTTTAGGTTTTGAGCAACTTCTAGCGGATTTTCGGAAAAACTAAGCAGTTCAGCGCACGGAGCGCGAGATTTTGCATAAAAATATGTATCGAACTCATTTTCGCCAAAATGTTGGATAGCACATGTTAGAAATTAAGCGACGAAATATTATTCGCACCCGAACGATACACAGACAACAGATACCCATTAAGAAATAAAATATAATCGATAGAGACGTTTGTTTGAATCGGGCTCTGGGCCAGGCAGACAAAGAAGCAACGCTCGTATGGGGGTACAGTAGGCACATAAGCGAGGTAGGGTCACACAAACGTCGAATTGTCCTGCGGGAAATTTTTTCTCGAAAATAAAATACATCGCAATGCAAGTCGATGAACCCGACGTAATTTTTGGAAATTCCGAAACGCAACGTCATTAATATTGAATCACGAGTCAAATTCAAACAGATTCTAAATAGTCTGACAAGTAGGCAAAACTCAGGCTAAAAAGCAGAAACTGACGATCCGATTATTTACTAGAGCGAAATCAAATTGAAGGTAGTGAGGACGCTCACATCCGTTCATTTTTGTGGCCGGAAAAAAATAAAATAGAAAACACTAAAAATGCAAATGTATCGGAAGTACTGTGCGTTATCCAAATTCCGATTAAACAGGGTGTTAGGTCTTGCCGAGACAAACATTTCAGTTTAAGAAATTTGAAAAAAGGTTGAGAATTGAGGGAGTTATGGTCATTTGTGTAAATGACCACAGATCTCGATTTTAGGACAATTCAAATTAACCCTAAAAATGGAAGTAAAAACTGCAATCGCAATCAGGAAACTTCTTGAAAAAAACCCCATCTTCAAAAATGCTTACAAACTCCGTCTCCTTTGCCGAGCTTTCGATAAATCCCCACAACATTTAACATCGATAGAATTTCAGTCTTGCAGGACGAATATTGAGCATCAATGTAAACCCAACGATACACTGCGAGGCTGCCAGGTGTCAACAAATGGCAGGGACGGCCGGTGGGTTGCTTGGCAGGCCAACGTCGAGCGGGAAGGTAAAAACTGTTGGCCTATGAGTCCGAACCGAAAACTCAAATTTGCAAAACATTCCGAAAGTCGCCGATACCCTCGTATTTTTCGTAATTTTATACCAATGAAAAGAAGAGTTGCAGGTAACTGCTGAAAAGGATTGAACTACATTGCAGACAATAAAATGTTCGACTAAATTGCTATAGAACATCAGCAAAACTGAAGAACTACTTTGATTTATTTATTTAATAATTTCATTTTATTTCGACATCCATAATCGACTCAAAATTGACAATCGTAATGGGACAATCGTAATTCTTTTTATATTTTCTATTTTATTTATTCAGAAGCACAAAAATGAACCGATATGAGCGTTACTGATCTTTAAATCTTGGGTTTGCCTAGCAGATTAAGGTGATACATTTTTTTCATCCGATAACTGAGCAAAATTTGATTTTAGGCGGGTTTTAAAATGTCCATTATTTGTTTTTGTCATTTTGTATTCATGCAGCCGCCAAATTAGTCAGAACTTACTTGGTTCCAAATGTTCTGAACCAATTATTGCTTACCATTAGTATCAGTTAAGTGCACATGTATTTTTCAGCATGAAACGATCATAATACAATTTTACAATTTTAAAACTCAAATCGGTTTTTATGTGGCAAAAAACTTTCAATGGCAGAAATATTTCGGATGTATAGCGAGTAATCGGGTGATTCCAGTGAAATGTACTAGAGAAAATGTGGTATCATGAAGGATATGGAAATGTTTTGCGAATTCACACGAATCAGACTATTCCAAAAAATTACTTTGTTTTCAGAACATTCGACCCGATTTTCAGTTTTGTACCGATTAAGTAGGTATGATGCTTCCATGTATTATGTCGGTAGGATAGAATCGAACCAGCTGCAGTGCAAAATATACTTCGACATTTTAGTAGATACTTACCTACGAACAGTTTTTGAACATATTGGAATATCTTGGACTGACTCATCATACCAAACAACTATTATAGAACGATCTGCAAGAGACCTAGCGATTGAAAGAAAATAAATTGAATTTTTATTTCAATCCATCTCGTCATCTTATTTTCAGTTTGCGACTAATTACTTACAGGATCAATTTGTCCGTATTAAGAGTCTAAAACGAAAATCCAAATTTTTACGAGGAAGGGGAAGACCAAATGGAGATAAATTGAGCGAAATAAGAAGGGGGATGGCACATAATCGGGAGGAAAGGAGAGGGAGGGGGGAATAAAAAACCGTCGAGAAATCGACGTGAAGCAGGAGCCCTGGAAACGGGGCGAACGAGAAACGAGGGGTCTGTCGCGCATCGATAGATAAATAGACGGGGCTGGGGGCAGGGGGGCGAGAGGGCGGGAGCCGGGGCTGGGGGGGCCAAGTGTGGATAAACATGCGAGAAGGCCTGTGTCTTTCGACCCGAACAGTCCACATGGCGGGCGCCACGTTCAAATTTCAACATTAATTCCCGGATGGGAAAATGTTGAAATTTACAAGGGAAATCGTGGAAAAGGTTAGAAACGGAGTCGAAATTGCCGAGGGGTCTTTGTTCTCGACTCCATTTTGGTTGGAGGCCGGACGAGTTGAAAGTGACCCGAGAGAGAGAACGTTAGGAAAGAGGACCGAATGCGAAGGCAAATCGAGAGAATATTGTAAAATTTAGCGGAGAATTTGAGGGATAAATTGGAATACTAGGGAAAAATCTCCCACAGTGAAAGGAAAACGCGAAAATAATCGAGAAGAGCGAACAGATCACGTCATCGGGGAATTGGATGACGCTAACAACTCGTTTCTCTAAATAGAACTACTCCTCGTCAGAACGTCGAAAAGAGTTGAAAACGGGACCAAATTGCGGCCAATTTAGCCGACTACAGTCGCGGAATAGTTGCACGAGCAAATTCAAATGGTAAAATTGAGTAAAAAATCGAATAAAAAGGACGAACGATCCGCAAAGCGAAGGTTCAATGACACAAGGTACCCCCACTTAGAAGACACCTTGGTGCAAAGCGATTTTCAACACTCACCAATTGTCCAATTTGATCAATTCTTCCGGTTTCTTCTTCTTCCGTTCCGCTTTAAGTCGCAAAGCTTCTGGGTACAGGCTCAAAACATGTTCAAATTGTTTGACGGAGCCCGCAGCGAAGAAAGTAGCCGTGTCTTTTATGGAGGAAGCCATTGTGATACTGACAGTGTCCGAAACTGCCGGCAGAGAGCTCTGCTGTCGCCCCTCCGTCTCTCTCAGGCCCGGGTTGGCGCTCTTTCTCGCACACCTTGAACTTCAGCTACCCGATTTCCCTTCGCGACTCTGTCCCTGGGGGAATTTTTTCTACGCTGTCGGCTCGGATAAAATGCCGATCTCACGGAGACCGGAATTGAAATTTCGAGGGAATCATGCGAAATTCGACGGAAAGACGATCGGAAGTCGGACGATTTTGAACGCGCTGACGCCGGAGCGTTCGACCGCAAACGAGTTCGAATACGAGACACGGCTCACGGGAACAACCTAATTACATAGAATGAAGGAAAACGGGTAACCTCCCCGGCTAATGGAAAATCGACTAGGAATCGATTCGCATTCTCAACGGTTATCGAAACAGATTACAACATTTTTTGGCCCATCGGAAAATTGGCTGCCTACTTCACGGCAATGCATTTTCTCACCCCGTCACCCGAAATCTGATAGCGAAATTGGGCCTTTTAAATAGGTTAAGGCGAGGTCCTGTTTCGAACAGGACAGTTCTTTTTCACGTAGGATGTCCTGGCGTAAGGCACCTTCACTCGTTGGACAAGTCATGCCTTTTAACGTTTTCTAGAATTTCAAAAAGAAGCAGAAAATCGAACATTTTCAGAGCAGCAAATCTCTTTTTTTACGCGCTGATTGGATAGAAGACAATCGGATTGGCAGTCGGCAGCCATTTTTTACGAAATATCTCGAAGATGTATGATCGATTATCTCTACTATCGATTCAATGAGTCAACAGACCATTCGGATTTGGCCCGCTGACGAACGGGGCAGCTGCGTTCGTGCACTTGAATAGCGATATGGGGGGAGAAATAAATGACCTCGTATCCCCTTGGCTGTTGGGGCCTGTTCGAACGAACCTCAACTAGACTGTCTTCGCAGAAAACGAAATAATCTGCAACTCGCGTGAAAAATATGCTTAACCATTTTTCGGGAATACTGGGCTAAAATCAGTTCCCCCTATTCTTCCCTCGATCGGGGGAAATATCGAGGGAAAATATTTTCCCAGTTATTTTGACCGCCCGGGCCTCGGGGAAATTCAATTAGCTTTTTATGCGCCTCCGCGCCAATCCGCCCCTCGTCAATACTTCTATTTCCCGAGTTCTGTTCGCCCCCATTCGAAACTGAAACTTTCGAACATGATAGGTAGGTACTGATACGTACATGGATATACGTATATCCTTCATATTATGAAGAATATTGGGAAATTTCAGTTGGCCCGTCATTTTGAGCTTTTACAATGCATAGAAGCTAGAATTGATTGTTCAACAAATTACACTGGCGTGGTTTCTATTGAGGCACCTATTAGGTACACCAGCGCTAGTCATCCGTTTTTTCAAGATGCATCGGATTACTAAAGCAGCGGCGTTACAGGTAGATGTAGTACCTAAAAAATCACTCAGTCGTGGTAATAACTTTTTCTTTAAAACGTAGGTATATCCTCTTAACGAGCTCGTGGTCCAAAATAATCGGACCAGCGGTTTGAACATGATTTGCAATGTAAATCTTGCTCATTTTGAAGGGCGGGGAATAATAATTATTCCCCGCCCTTCAATGCGGGCAAGTCATACGTACTCATTGAGGCTAATTATTAGCCTCAATGAGTACGTATGACTTGCCCGCATCGATTGTTTACAGAACGTCGATGGATATAAAACAACCAGTTGACATAATAAAAAAATAATTTTCATTTTCAATGTTTTTAATGAATATTTTACAGCTTAAAGGTAGGTGCGCACAATTTAAAATAATATCAAATCACCCTTCGATAATAGGTTGCCGGCTCGGACCTTTGCCGCCGCCTTTGCTCGCATTCGGCGGCCGTTCCTTGAACAACGGATACAATTTGGCTTTGAACCGACCGCCTCCCAGGGCCTGAGCAGTTGCCAGACCTGCGAATTCGGGGCGGGGCTTTTGCTTGCAAAATTTCGACACCCAAAGTTCCAAAATTGTTTTGCTCTGGGAGGAATGGAATTTGGCGTCGGGGGACAGAGGGGAGTCCGTCGTCGCTCTTATCACGCTGGCCCTTTCCACTTTGGCGTTCAGTCTGAAAGCGTAGTGAAATTGATTATTTTAACGCTGAATAATCATTCTACTTCCCGTGCACAGTCCAATTCAATGTTGAGATAGGTAAGTCAACATTACTCACTGATCCAATTCCCTCAGAGCCATATCGACGTCGACTTTGTCCAGACTGTCGGAAGCGTCGCGACTTCTGACTTCCAGGAGGCAGTTCAATACGTTAATATGCTTGTCCGTAATGCAATGCGCGCGCAGGAACGCCTCCAATTCGGACCACAACTGTTTGTATTGCTCTTCTCTGGACCTGAAAAATTAGCCATATTTTTTCCAAGGATTTGAAAAAATAAATTAAAGATCGCATTGTCTGCTACATTGGTACCAACACTTTGGTCCCTTTTCCCCGCTGGCCCGAATTCAATATGTGCAATGGTTCGTGCTTAGCCTCGTTGCCGATCAGGGAGAATATGCACTGCTTGCATTGCACGACGTCCGACTCTCTGAGTTCTGGTTGGAGCATGATTTTCAAAATTGGATCGAGATACTGGAACATCCGGAATGAGACATTTAAAAACCGGAGCGGCGAAAGAACTGATAAATAGACGATACACGTGATTTTTCTGTTCACCCGAAGAAATGAAGTTTAATAGGATTATGTATGGCATTTCCAAGTCAAACAGAAAATTTCCCGGACCGAATGGAGAATTTAGAAAATCTAACTGAGAATTTTCGAATGCAATTCGGTGAAATTGTTGGATCTTTTGAGAGGCAGACAAGAATATGGTATATTATGGCGTACATACAGTTCATACTAAAACACCGCAGAATTATTACCTGTTTATAATTAAAAATTACTGTCGAGGATATGGTCATCGGCCAAAATTTCGTATGCCGGTCCAATCTGGGTTTCGTGCGTTTCAACGTCGTCCCATGGATTCGACTCCCTTTCATGGGGTAGAGCCTGTTCTGCATCATGAAATTTCCAAAGTCCTGGGAGAAAATGTCAAAACTGTTAAGCGTTAATCCCGCGCGCATACAATGCTTTTGCCAATAATTTTTCTCGGGCTTAATTTTTCACCACACGTACGGTGATTCTGTAGTCGGTGACTCGGCCTCCCGTCCCTTCACTGATGGACGGTGGATCCTCATGAGGTGAACGGCCTATGGCCAGACTGTGCATGTATATCTGGCCAGCATGTGAGGCCATGAGGTGCGAAAGCGACTTGACGCCCCCACGACGCACCACTTCGAGCATAACTGAACGGCCACCGATAAGGAAATTGATAAGACACGAGCTCGGTCGGCTGGAATATTTGAAAATTCTTAGCGTCGGTGATAGAACCTTTTAACTTCTGCTGTTAGTCATACAAAGGCAGGAGGGTTGTTTTAGAGCAATTTATACTGTATCCGTGCCTGTTAACGTCGACTGGCGTAATCCGGTGCATGGCGGTGCAATTGTGCATCTCAGACGCGGTGCATCCCCGGGGCGTGCTCCACTTCAATATGACAGTGTAGTACTCGAAACCTTCTTTGAGAGTCTTTATCTGCTCGAGATCCACCGAGCTGCCTGCGTCAATAATAAAAAACACCCAATTTTCTAACGGGAGCTTCTAACGAGCCGAACTTTTTTCAAGACTGATCTGAAAACGTGAGAGTTTGAAGGAATCTGACCTGCTCTCAACCGGAATTTTCAACTTTTGGACCAATCGCTTTAAAAGCTACGAAATCTAAAAAAATATAAACCTTAAGTACCTTTAAATAGCGTCTCGTGCGCCTTTGCGGGATGGAACATTTCGACGTCGTAGTTCGCCGAAGAACTGGCGTTCTGTTCCTCTTTCATCGGAATGCCGGTGACAGTCGTGCTGGCCAAATTGTAATGCTTCAAAATGAGCGAAGTGAATTTGTTCGCCAGACCTCCGTTCGTCTTGACGCTGTGCATTTCGACGCTGAGAATATTCGACACCTGATGAAATTTCAATTATATTGACGCACGCTCTTTTCTTTGACTAATTTTCCGGCTACTCGAGTACGGGATGCGATTTTACCAACCTCATAATTCGGGATGCTTTCGACGAGTAAATTTCCAATGCTTATTATCACTAGCTCACAATGATCGACTGGAATCAGTCTGGAAAATTCAATTCAGAATGAAAATTTCAACTATTTCATAGGCATTGAATTGCTCATAAAATAATTCCTCCACATAATGAAGTTTTTGTTTTCAGGCATAACCTATTTTTTCATTTCCTACAACCTAAACGACAAATAATTGTTGGATACTCAGGCGACTTACAGGTCCGAAGAAGCGGCGAATTTATTTCCCAAATACAATTCGTTCTGCATCTTGGTCCCCATCTCGACCACCTTGTCTTTATTCATGCCATACGTAATGCAAATAACGCGGCAACGGTTGACGACCTTAAAATACAATGACCAAATAGCATGAGTGGGGGGGAAGAAGGTTAGACATAACAGAACAGAAGTTGATCGCATCTAAACAGGTGAGAGGGTTTCTATTTTTCAACACAGAAAATCGGTCGAATGAATCCTACAAGACTCAGGTTTAGCTCACCGGAACCACATTGTCGTTCAGGGATGTCCGCTTCTCGTGCTGCTGGTCCGTACATTCGCACATCGCGCTGACCGCTTCCTGGAGACCGTGGTCGACACTCGAAACGAACACGGGGTCGGGCGCGGGAGGTGGCGGAATGCCAATCAGGGCCAGAGCGTTCGACATGTGGGCCACGCTTTGCTGCGACGGGTTCCACGAGTTCAACACCTGTGCTTTATGGTCGCTGACGATGAACCGAATCTTGAGGAGCGAGTAAAAGATGAAATCACACATAAGGCCTATGTTAACATCAAATCTCGGAACCTTCACAAATCGATACCAGGAAATAATCAAACCATGAGATAACTTACAAGTTTACCGGTGGGAAACAAGTCCCACACAATGCGGCAATACTCGATCGCGCATTCGACACTGCTCGTCCAACATGACTTGGCGACAGGAGCCAGAGGTATGAAGCCAGGCGTTCGCGTTTTGTTGAAATCGAATTCTATCACGCTCTCACGCTGAGCCCCGAATTCGGGCGAATGGTCGATCACGAATATCGTCTTGTGGTTTGCTGGATGGAGCGACACTTCAGCCCCGGAAGTCGAGGGATTCAGGATAGCTGCCATAGCTCAACAGGAGGTCCTTGATAAACTCAGAAGCTGACGTTGTTTTCTCTGCTGACGGACCTATAAGTACAATGGATGCGTCGTTTTTTGAAGCAATTGCTGTGTAATTCTCGAACTACGAGTAGTACTCGGGTCAAAATGTTCAAAAATCGAATTTCACCCTGTTCTTTTTTTTGGAACTTGGCTTCTTTCGAATGTCTTCCTCAACAAACCTAAAGCAGAAGCCAAGACGATGGCAACATCAGAAAGCCACGACAATGACAATGCGGACTTTCTACAGACATGTCTCCGGCGATTCTGAACTTTTTGAGGCTTTCAAGAATCCAGCTTGATTAGAACATCCCAAACGCCGCATAGCGCAGGAATCTCCCAAGCCCAGTCCTTGGTTAGTCAGTTGCCCACCAAAATGTAAAAATTTCGCGAAATCCCCGTTTCTTTTCTTCGAGCGCACCTTCTTTTTGGGTCATGACAACGACCTCAGACCATCGTTGAAAAACTTGGGAAGCCAAACGATTTAAAGCTTCTTCAGGAGCTATAACTGGCGAGTTGCCTCTCGTCAGGAGACCCTGGCGACTGACAGTTTAGCGTGCCTCAAGGCTCCTGCTGTAGTTTCGGAGATCCATTCACTCGACAGACGAATGACAACACGTCAGAAGTAGCTCTTGAAGAAGGCCGCAAGTCCGAAAGCGCACAATGAGCTCGTGTAAATGTTATCAAGAGGAAATTGACACCTCTCTCTAGCCCTCGCCTCACAGAAAGAAAACAGCAGTGGAATGACGTAGAGGCCACAAAATATACAATACTTCTATCGTGTTACTGACAGCACTATTACCCCGAATTACCCCGCGGGGAAGGTGATGGGGCTTACCAGCATTAGAGAGGCGGACGTCTCGACAGCGTTACGTATTCAGTTTCAATCCAACGAAATAAGTAGCTTTTCATGCGCAAAAATCATTGGGAACCAAAATTTAGCACCAGTCCTCAAGTTTTTTGAGGGCCCGCACCGCAACCCACACACTTGGCCGAAAGGGAAGCCAGAAACAACAACACAATATTGTTGTGGTTATCCCCTTTTGGCTTTGGTAGACAACTTTTTTGTTTTTCCACGATATTTGCGTAAGAATGAAAACAATCCGTGATGTTTCACGCCTTTTCGCCTCTCAAAATGTTGAAAAAGGCAAAAAAATATGGGTCTATTCTATACTAGCAACTCGTCGGGTGGTAGGGGGTGTAAAATAAAATAGTGAGCTAAGAACTGGAAATTCTGTCGAAGCTCTCCAAAAGGGGTTCATTCGCCTCACCGATATTTGACCCGAGATCATTCAAATGATCATCAAGCGGGTCAAATGACGATGGGGCGAATGATGTTCTCCCTCCAAAAGTAGACACAATTCGTTTAGGTAGGTACCTCACTTTTTGAAGCCTCAATATTTGAAGCCAACAGCAAGCAAAAAATCAGATTTTTTGACGATTTTCTCATTTGTATTTTTCCCTCCGCATTCTAAACGAGTGAAATCGGAATCCGAAAATGCCAGTCGAAATGCCAAAATAGCGTCGAAATGCCAAACTGACACACGTCCAGGAGGCCAAACTTCACTCGCCATGTTGCCATTTCCGCTCTCATCGCCACACTCACGAAGTCTGGCGGGTCTCTGAAGAACTCAGCAAACTTGTCAACTTTCTTGTGTCATGTGATGTCCTCCCAATTCGCCAGCGAAACGGCCGAAAAGTTCCTCTCAACAATCCTATTAATGTATCATAGTTATTTCAGTTCATTTAAAACCATCAAATGGCTTTCGGGTCATTACCGTGAAAGAAAGTGGCAGCAGTATTCGAGTTTAATGTCCGATTGTATTTAATATAGGTCGTCCCTTATCAGCTTAGTTGACCCGACTCATCACTCAGAAGGAAATCCAAATTTTCTCCTATTTTCGAAGTGTTCCTTTACGAAGGCGAGAAATTGGAAGATTGTCACATCGAATACACATGGTGAGCAGCGTTAATCAATTTGGGATTGTTTAGTGACTTTCCATTTCCATAGCTTCGTACACCTCGGGGGGGCGGTCCTAGTTTTGACAGTGACGTGAGCAATCATTGTTCGCTCAGCATCGAATATTGCGTTTCGACCTACTTACTTAGTTATCGTGATTGTTTTCTCTTAAAAAGCTCAGTTTTTCTCTTTTTTTCAAAATTACTTTCTCAAATTGTCACTATTTCTTTGTTTCTCTTCATTGACTAAGTTTTCAATTATCTGCCAATATTATTAAATTTGAAAACTGGGTTCTGATTTTTAATCCTGGATTTCGCCACTGTAGTCGCCGACCGAAGGAATGGGAATTGAAATCGATTGTATGGCATTTGACCAACAAACTTGACCTTGGGGCTCGGTTTGACGATTTGTTCAGTTAGTAATTTTCCCTCGTGCTATTTTCGTGATCTTCACCAGGGCGTCCAATTTTCACCTCCCAGCTGAAATAATTTTCACGTCATAATGGAAAGCGTAGTTCTCTATATTTAACGTCGACGGATCTTCAGCATGGTTTTTCTGATTGCTGTACCTAAACTGTCCTATGTCTCTGACATGATGATGAGTGATTTTTCTGGACTGATTCGGAGGCTACTAAAATTACTAAAATTATTAGTATAATTTTATAGTACTAAATAAATGAACTTGGTTATTTGGGTGTGCCGGACCGGGCACTGCCGGTAATTTCCAAGGTAAAATTGAATGAATGCCACATTGTCCAACTTGCACTGCTCAACTTCATACTGCACAAATCCCGTCCAGACTTGTTCTGGAAGTGATTTCCTTAATGAAACATAAGTTCGTAATGAACCTCCTGTCCGATTTTCAATTTTAGACCGTTTACAATACCCACGCACTTAGTAATATGAAACTGAAAATATTTTTGGAAGATCTTGAAAAGATCTTTGAAAGTATGAACGATGGATCATACAATAGTTGTAGAGACCTACGGATAAATCCCTTCGTTGAAATGAACATTTTGGCCCAAAAGTGAGTTAAATGCCAGGCTGAGCTGATGCCATTATGAGAATGCCAATGTGAGTTTTGGAAAAATTGACCGCAGGCTCTGCACGAGAAAATATCAAGATGAGAAAATCTCAACGAGAATATTTCCAAAATATCAACAAGAAAATAACTAAACGGAGATTCCCAAAAATGTTACTCTCAGAATTTCCAATTACGGAAGTTGGTAACTCGAGTGTGAACTCTGATGAATGATTTTTTCCAGCCAAATCATTGTTTATCCGACTCCAAGGTACAATCTCTGAAATAGCTTGATGCTAAGAGCCCCTTTTGCCTATGTTTTCGGGTTCAATAACTTTTTTCGCTGGGAACAAACATAATGGCCACTTTTACGTTTTTTAAATATTCAAATTCGATTAAAGTATAACGTTTCTCTAACTTAGAGACATTACAAAACAGACTATACAAAAAATTATTTCCAACAGGAAAAATATTTAGAATATGACGAAAAATATTAATTTGTTTTACAATTATTTCGTGTTTTGACCAGTCATTTGAAATGTTTATTCATAACCAAAAAAACAAAATGTTTTGGTGCTTTATCTGGCACGAATAGCACAGCCTACTAACTTTATCTGTCAATCTTAATCTACATTCAGCTAATCTTGGATCGGCTTGCTCTAGGAATACCCTGCAGCTATCCTGTATTGCTTATCCTTCTCTTATCTGCACCCCTTCCCCGACATACGCACATTCTCCCGTCTCCATTGTCAGAATTGTGTCGGGTTGCATAGCAATTCCGTCCTTGAACGAAGGACAGGCCGTCAGTTGCTCTAGGATCGTGTCAGTCTGAGCTTCAATCGGGTGTCGGATCAATTTCTAATTCTATTGAATGGATTACGATTTTTCGCTGATGACATTTTCGGGAGATGTGAACGGTTAAAGTGAGCGTAATGTGAGCGTGTGCCTCTCAAATGGATAGTGGCGGAAGCATGAAAAACACTGCTGTGTTCCTTAGAAATTACCGATTCGTAGGCCGTTAGAATGATCGTGAGTTTCTTTTAAAGGGATTTTTTTTATAAGTGGATTTCAGAATTAGAGTATTTATGTTTTATGCCTATTTTTTAAAATTAAAATTTACAAATTAAATGGCCCGTTTAAATCATCTTTGAATTCAAAAGTGCTACTAAAGTGGGAAAAATCGCTTTCATATTTTATCTAGAATCAATTCCTGAACAAGTGTCTGTATGTGTCCTTGCGTCCGTATGGCGCTGTTACAAAAATGGCCATATCCCTTCAAATAGCAACCTTTTTCCAAATTGTTCGAACTGGAATATTTGCCAAGGCAAAACTGGTTTTTGGCTACCTAGGTACATTTTTCGTTACGACTTGAAGATTTTTATTTGCAATTGACGATTAATCGTAAATATCACTTGAGTATCAGGCGTCTTCACTGTGCCTGTATTATATCTTGATGACCCACATACCTAGCAGTGGTTTAGGCAAGTCAGATCTGGCTGACAGCTAAAAACAGGGAAAACGCGTTTTCTCTTGAATTAATGTATGTGGTAAAAGTGATCGCACAATAAGGAACATGCATGAAAAACGAAATCCATTTTTTCCGCCAGAATGGTGCTGTTTAGGATGCGAAAATGATGTAGTGATGGTCTACAACGAAAAAACAACATTTTTCCTCGTGAAATACGCTAATAAAAAGGGCCCTTTTGAATGTGGCGGGTGTGCCGTATGACGTCACTGCGCGGACTTGACTGCACGTAGTTTCTTAACGTAACGGCAAAAAATCCGTTATCGCCGACCTATCACTATCACAACACACATGAACTCGGATGAGGTTGCACTGGTGTTCACGGGAAGATGTGTAACCTTGCGGCTGGCCATTTTCCCGCTCGACTTCAAATCTGCGTTTTTCACTAAGCCGCCCTCCTCTTTTAATTACCTACCTCTTTTCCGAACCGTCATCCACCTTAACACCATTTTCAAAGCCTAACAAGGAATACTATTGCGAAAAAACAGTTTTTTTTTCATGCATGTTCCTCATTGCCTTCCGGCTCAAATATTTCAATACTGACGACCTGTTGAAGATGCACATGCGCATGCGCTTGCATGCTCTTGATGTCGTTTGTTCCTGACCCAAGGGCCTATCCGCAACCATCCCCGCATTATCTAAGTTGGCAAATTTAAGGGAACTTTCATTTTTCATGTTAATCGCTCAGGTTAACCTAACATCATTCATGAGATTACCGCTTACCCACAAACCGTAGGCTAGTGACCCTCTATCTAGCGTGAAATTGGAGAACTAAACCCACTCCTTGTGATGCCCTATGGGTTAACACAATTAAACCATCATTAAAATTTTTTTTTTTTGGTATTTACTTCATCGAATTTTTGTCTTATGTCTACAGCCGACTGCTGATCCCATCAGAACTTTGACAAGGCAAGAACGGGAAAAGATGCAGGTGCAGGCGACACCTTCGGCTGCGGCCCAGGTGCCGTACAAGTTCGTCAATTCCTTAGCCGCTACGTACATGGTGTCCGTAGTATCGGCGAGCACGGCTGAACTGCGTGAGTAATTTTTCTGCTGGAGAGTTTTCAAAAACCGAGTATTTTTTTAGAAAGAACATATTGCACGCTGGGAGGAACAATGCAAAAACCTAACTTTTAGCAAATGGAGTTTGAAGTTTTTCTGAATCATCGCGCGCTCATCCCTGACGCAAACATTTTTCGCTCTCTAGCGGTCATTTTTTGAACTACCTTCAAACCAGTAGTACCTGTGTGTAGAGGGCGCCAAGAGCTTTCCAACGGTATAAAGAACCCAAAAAGTCAAAAATTGGACTTATACCAGTGTTCCTCCCAGCGTGACTATTATAGTCACCCTACACTATTCGAAGTAGGTACCTGTGTTCAAAAATCGATGCCAAGTATTCGTCATTTCTGAAAACCAGTGGTGGATGGATTACGCTTTACATTTTTCCATATTTCGCTAGTTGAAATTCAGGGTATACGAATCGAATTCGGCATGACTTGAGCTTGAATTACTTTGATCTTAAATTCAGGCGTGCTAATTAAAAAATAGAATATTTTCAGCTGTGTAAGCGATTCGGTAATGAAAGAAAAACTACCCCCGATACAAGATCCAGAATTTCGCAAATTTTAAATTATCTTTACCATTTGCGAAACCGATTGACTTTCTCTGACCTTCCCTTCCTGAGGCATGACTTACGTCCGTTTCAAGGAATTATCACCTCGCTGGTAAACCTATTTCGAGTTGTGAACTCAATTCGTTTACCCGGTACCTAATTGTGCTGCTAATTGTCAGCTTTCTCTGTCGAGCTGATTGGCCAGGGAAAGCAATCCAGGGTCATCGCACCTGACTGTTCCCTGCTGGAGAGGAAAACTACCGAGTAATGAGAACTCAAACTCACACCCGAACTCAAACTGAAATTGAAACTCTAAATCGAACTTGAACTCGAACCCGAGCTCTAACTGTAACTTAAACTGAAATTCAAACTTGAACTCATTATCAAATGTAAAGTCAAACTGAAACTGTAACCCAAACGTTAACTCGAGCTTAAAATGTAACTCAAATTGGAACTGGTAGTAGAAATGAACCACAACTAAACTGGAACTTTGATCAGAGTTCAACTGGGTTTTTCCGTTCAAGTTTCTGTTTCTGTTCCAGCTTCAGTTTGAGTTTCAGTTCCATTTTGAGTTTACGTTTGACTTACAGGTCATATAGCAGTTTGTATAGCGACGGTGAAAGTGGGACAACGCGTATCTCCATTTTGGCCGAAATATGTTTCTTTGGCAAAAATCGGCGTTTTATCGATTAAAGTGCTTCTTGTGACAATATCTTGAACAAAAATACATTCTATATTCGTTCAAGATATCGTCACCAGAAGCGCTTTAATCGATAAAACGCCGATTTTTACCTTAGGTAAAGCAAAAAACCGATTTTGGCCAAAATGGAAATACGCGTTGTCTCACTTTCACCTATTAGGTAATTTAAATGTGAAATACGGCCGAGTTTGTTATTCGGTACACAAATTTACGTTTAAATTGAACGAATGTTCCAGTAGTAAAAGGTAGGGCTGCACAAAACTCTCAAAAATCTCGTCAATCCTGACCGCGTGATCGTCACGAATGCTTTCCCTCCAATGGGACTCGTCATCGCATGAATTATTATCTATCGCACTTCGAACCAACAGAATCGGCCCGGGGTCATTTGGTAACCTAGATAACGCTTATCTGTCGTGCCGCTAATCGTTCTTCAAACCTGGAAAGGTGATTTTAGTTCTCTCGAAGACTAATCCGATTGTTATGCGTTAGGTGAAATTAGGTTGACTGGAAAATCAGCGCTAGGTTGCAGCTTGCAGAATGAGACTTGCATGTTCATTTTGTCAAGATACAGAATACTCGGATAGGGCTGGTTTTATGTTGAAACCGTCCTGATTACTGACTCTTGCGAATTTGGCAATCAATGTTATTTATTTCTTCTTCTTGCCTATCAAAATAGGAAACGAATTAATTATGTAAACAGACTAGTGGCTGGACATCGTGACGATTCTAATACGGATTTGAGGTTCAGCAAAAACTTATTTTTTAGCGAGACACAGTTTTCGGTTGCTGGAATCTTGATAACTTGAATATGGAAGTATTGTGTGTTATCTACCCACTACTGGTTCTGGAAAGTTTTGGCGACTGGGCTGTCCAGATTGTGGGACGGGATACTTATTCTGCCAGTTAGCTCCCTTTCCTTTCGCTTCGTCCCGACGCCCTGGCGTACTGCATTATGAAAAGTCTATCGCTATCTAATATTTGAAAGATAAAAAAATCTACTCGAGAAGCCTATTGATGAATTTTTTCCATCCTACTTGGTTAATCCTCCCGTCTTCGTTCTGTTTTCATTTCCAGTCACGTACCCCCTCGATCTAACAAAGACCAGGCTGCAGATCCAGGGTGAAATCGCCGCTGGCAAGGAAGGAGTGTCATCTGTAAGTTATTGCAGCCTGTAACCTGAGAAAGCATAGCCTGTTTCGTTTCTTGCTTGCAAACAATGGTTAGGTACATCCCTGAATAGTTGAAGGCCCGGATGATGCCTGGATGCCCTGCATGATCGATAGGGTGGCCAGGCGAATAGGTACTTAGGCATCGAAATCAAGGTCTGGGTGTTCCGAATGATGTCTCGGTGTCCAGACGAGTGCAGAGGTGCTTGAACGAATGTCTGTAGGTATTCAAATGGGCGAGCAGCCGTTCCAACGGAAGGTTGGGTTTCAGAAACGATTGTTCGGGTCTCGAATCCGATGCCTAGGTTTTGAGATGAATGCCTATAGCTAGGTCTACACGGAGAGTGCTAGAGCGACACTGATTGCGTAGAGCAGTGTCAGCCGCGTCTACACCACGAGCCCTGAGAGCGCTAGAGTGAGTTTCTGAGACCGCTCTCGGAATCAGTCTCGAGAAGTTTCACCTGCGGAAACAAGTTGCGAGAGCGGTGGCGAATTCGGGTCAACGGTGGGGAAGGATTCGGAAGAAAGGAGGGTAGTGTAGACACTCTCGCAATCACTAGTGAGAGCAGCTGCGAGAGCGGTCTCAGAAACTCACTCTAGCGCTCTCAGGGCTCATGGTGTAGACGCGGCTGACACTGCTCTACGCAATCAGTGTCGCTCTAGCTCTCTCCGTGTAGACCTAGCTTTAAGTTTTCAGACGAATGTCTCGAGCAGGTTTCGAAATTATGGGCTGTTTGCTTCTCACTTTTCATAAGGTTCGGCTTCCCATGGTTCTCCTCTGGCTGGATGATCATTTTTGAAGCTGGACGACCAATGGGAAGCCAAACTGTATGACCGTATACATACAGTTTAGATCCAGTTCAGTTTTTTGTTGAATTAGGTCGTTTTTAAAATTTCTTAAAATGATCTGATGAATGTATCGGACGTTTGATTTGTCAATTGTTCTCATAACCTTCCCATTCTACATCGGACTTCTAGGCTCCTCACAGAGGCATGTTCAAAACAGCAGTCGGAATAGCGAAAGAAGAGGGAGTGCTGAAATTATGGCAAGGGATCACGCCCGCAATATATCGTCACATTATCTATTCGGGATTGCGAATTGTTTGTTACGAATATCTGAGAAACAACGTCTTGACGAAAGATTCCACCGGACATCTTCCACTGTGGTAAGTGCATATCGCTCTCTTCCGAGTCAGAGGGGAACTCAACATTTGAAAACGTTGCCTTTCAAGGTTGATAATGTTCTGTTCTTCAATTGTTGCTCCCCGATTGTCCGCCGGAACGGAGCATTCTGTTCCGGTTGAATTTCTTTCTCCAATTTTCTTCTATGCATCCTGGAATTTAACGTGTGTTCCGTAGGAAATCAGCAATTAACGGAGTCACTGCTGGGGCTGTGGCACAATTTATAGCCAGCCCTGCTGACCTAGTCAAAGTTCAAATTCAAATGGACGGGAAGCGTAGACTTTTAGGCAAACCACCAAGGTACAGACATGTGACGTATGGGTTATTTATCTACGTAATCAATGATGCTGCCAATCGGCTAGGAATATAATTATCATATTGTGCCATCCTGTGAATCTGTTGTTTCTATTGACATTGTGAAGTATTAGCAATTTTCTCTGACTTTGATTTCTGTGTTATTTTTGCTGTCAATCGGTATCTTATCGATTGTAGAATGCGTGAGAGGCAATGCAGCTGATTTCCTCGAAAACTTGTGTTTAGGGTGGTTGGAGAGCGGGTGGTCCTAGACGTCTGGAGGGCTCCATCTTTTAATTTAGCTTTTTTGGATTAGCAATTTTTGAGAAAATAAATTGAGAAAAATTGGCCTTTGACTAGGAGGATTTCTTTTAGTAGTCGCATTCTGTTCAGTCGGTCACAAAATCGGTTAGGTTTTTAATTTTTTTTTCATATTTACATTTTGGATGTAGTTGGTGTTGGTAGTAGTTGGTATAGGTAGTTGTTAATGGTTCAACTTGATGGGTTGGTCACTTGAGATAAACCAGAATATATAATAGCCTTTTCAACTCTTTTGATGTTTACCTTATGGCAATATTTACTGAAGTTTCCACCCAGTCTCATGACCGAGTCTCGCCCGGTCATGCGGCGAATGTTTACCAACTATTCGATCCCATAGATGTAGCAGTCATGTTCACTTTCTAACCTCTCTAAACACGTTTTTGAGGAAGTTGGTCGCGTCGCGTACACTCGACCCCATTTCATAGAGTAGGTGAAGTGCTAACTATAGTATGAATCAAACATTACTTTCAAATACGATGGCATTCTATGAAGTTTACTGAATCGGTATTTACGGAATAGCCTTCATTTCGCCTTGTGTGATCCATCCAATGGGGTCGACTAACGTCATCGTGACAGTGCATGCTACTCGTGATAGCCAGCCTCCTAATTGGCCCGATGGCCCTAAACCTGTAACCTGAACAATAATTGTACAGCCACTTTGTTATCGAATTCGTCGTACAAATCAACGCAACTTTAATCGATTTATCGCTTGATGGAGCAGTCCATGGCGAACGTTGATCGCATTCTTACGTGTGTTTTTAGAGTAAAAAATGCTAATCACGCATTCCTGAAGATATATAGAGAAGGTGGCGTTCGGGCCTTGTGGAAAGGTGCAATACCCAACATGCAGAGAGCGGCTCTCGTGAATCTTGGCGATCTGACGACGTACGATATGGCCAAACGTACGATTCTTGACAATACCAAGTTGGAGGACAGCCATTTGGTTCACATCATGTCCAGGTATCTGACAATTCCCACGTGCCTTGCTATAGCTTTTCGTAATTCCCATGCTAACTGATTTTTCAATCCCGAAACTCATGTCTTGGCAACTATCGAATTCCTGGCACCAAAGAATCCCTTTTCAAACTGCTGAACGGTTTTGACTTTTCTAGCTTCTGACTCATTTCGAGGTTGTTTAGGAATAAAATCTGCCGCGAATGGCGTTTTCTGGTACCCTGTTTCTTTATTGCTGTTTCCCCTTGTCTCCTGTTTCTGGGATTATAGTTTCTCATCTTTTGTTGCCAGTGGGGTTGCTGGATTGGTTGCTGCAACAATGGGCACACCGGCGGATGTGATAAAAACCCGAGTCATGAACCAACCAGTTGATGAAAACGGAAGGTACGCAGTTCAACGTATCGGTACATGATTTCGTCACTTAATTTCTAACATGTGCTATCCGTACTTTTCCCAACTTTACAGGAGAGCCAAATTTTGACCAAATTTTGTGGCCACAACATCCTATCGAACCACTGATCCGATTTTGATGAAACTAGTCCTAAAAGTTGTGGTTTGCTCCAACTTGGTGCATATTATCTGGGCAATCCGATCGGAAAAGGTTAAGGGGTCTAATTTGGCATAGTTACGGTATATTTTTGAAAAAACGCAGAATCTCAGTTTTGAAGGTGATGCCGTGGGTTTAGAATTTTTTGAGTATTTTTCCCGGCTTTCCCGCTTGATTTACCATAAGATAGGTGGTTTTTACTTCCATATTTACGGAGTAAATGGAAGTATTGTGATCGTCCTAAAATGGAGAATCGGAACGGAGCTTCAGAAAAAACTTTTTCTTATACACATTTACTCAGAATCACTTCCCGAACAAGTGTCTGTGTGTCCGTGTGTCCGTGTGTCCGTGTGTCCGTCTGTCCGTCTGTGGTCATTTACAAAAATGGCCATAACTCCCTCATTTCTCAACCTTTTTTCAAATTTCTTGAACTGAAATGTTTGTCTCGGCAAGACCTAACACCCAGTTTAATCGGAATTTGGATAACGCACAGTACATCCGATATATTTGCATTTTTAGTGTTTTCTATTTTATTTTTTTCCGGCCACAAAAATGAACCGATTTGAGCGTTCTTGGTCTCAAAATCTTCGTTTTACCTTGCAGAATATGTGGATATTTTTTACATTCCGAAAATGTAGCGTTTTTTCATTTTGGGCGAATTTTAAAATTTTAATAGTGAATTTTTCGATATTTTCGGCCTAAACACCCTTAAAAGCAGTAAAAATATGATCAAATTGTGTCACAATTTTACTTTTCAAAATATGGAAGTATTGTGTGTTATCTACGCACCACTGATTTCCGAAAAAGTTTGAAAATTTAGTTTTTTAATCGGTTTGGCTTGACGCGATTTCTCCTTTTTCGCGTTTTGGGGGATTTGAGGGAGTTCTACTTAACCGTTTTTGAATTTTTTGAGCTTTTTAGATTCCTTGAAGGTTTTTACACATTTTTCACTCCCCATAAGTCAACATTGATTGGGTTTTGGTGATCGAAAACTGGTTTGACGACTAATAACATCAGGTGGTTCTAGGTAGATAGCAGTGGTGGTCGCAGATTTCAGATAGCGCATGTGGCGTTTTTTTTAGGTTTTGAGCGACTTCTAGCGGATGTTTGGAAAAGCTAATTAGTTCAGCGCACGGAGCGTGAGATTTTGCATAAAAATATGTATCGAACTCATTTTCGCAGAAATGTTGGATAGCACATGTTAGAAATTAAGCGGCGATTTGCAATTATGCCGCCATGCAAAATTCCACGACATAAATCGCCCTTAATTAATTGCTAAAAAATTGTATAGACATTTTTCATCTTTGTGCAGCAAACTTTGATTTATTTGTACAACCATCGAAATGTTTACGCGATTGTTTGAATTCTCTCGCAGGGGTAAACTCTACAAATCGTCATTGGACTGTCTCATGAAGACGATCAGGAACGAAGGCGCGTTCGCCCTATACAAAGGATTCCTGCCCGTCTGGATTCGCATGGCCCCGTGGTCACTCACGTTTTGGATATCGTTCGAACACGTTCGACACGTGATCGGTGCCACGTCGTTTTAAGCGTAGTAACCGTAAATTCGGCGATATCCATCGTCGCTAGCTACGATCATCCGTGCATTGTGCCAGTCGTAGGTTTAGGTGAAATGTATCATGCGCGGCGTCAGTTTATCCGTTGAATGAGATTTTTTCGAAAGGGTGTACCGGTAAAATTTGAGTTTGCGATCTTCTGGGGGATGCAAGATCGAGATATTAGTCCATCGCTTCTACAATCTCTCCTTATTAGGTGCAATAGATCACTCCTTATTTTAGCGCTTTCGACATCTCGGTTATCTTCGTGAACGCTTGTTATCAAGATTAAGATCGTGCCCGTATGGTTTACCCCTTTACAGGTCTGATCTGAAGGATATCATTGCCCTCAAAGATGGCCACGTTTTACCCTCAAATTAACGTCATTCTGCATAATTATTTGTGGAAGTTTTAGTCAAGGTGAACAAGCGGGTAGGGTTTTCCGACGACCACTCCTCGTTCAACGCATTGGTGGTCGAGTTTGACTAACGCATCGCATCGATATAACCTGAAAAATTGCATATTTAACGATTTTTCACACATTTCTTGGAAACGTTTTTTTGTGAGGTCATGTTCGCATCGTCTCCCGATCCTTCATCTTTTGTCTTCGACCCAACATTCTCAAAATTGTTTGAAAATTACGGCAAAGGCACCGTCCTTCGAGGTAGCAGGCGCCTGGCTTGACCCGCTTTGACCCGACAAAAGAATCAATTATCGAATCTTTTCGGCTAACGGTATGAGCCGTTGGTGGGCGTGTCCAGCCGAAGTGATCGCGTTTCTGATTGGCTGAGTGCCGCACGCTCCTGAATAAAGGGCCTGCTGAATGCCGCACAACGTGGACAATCCGCGGTTGTGGGTTGAGCCGTTCGGGTCACTTAATTTGGGGTAGCCACACTGACTGATAACACCTAGGTATGGATAAGTTCGTCGAAGGAACGGACCGATGTGTGTATCTATTTCGTGGATGCTAGTCGTGCAATGATAGATGGCTTGCTCTAGATTCACGCAATGGTTCTATAGTGATAATTATTCAGTTAGCCGCTTTCGGGCTATGCAGGCTTGATTTTTCAGCGCAGGTTGCTGGAGGAAAAACCTTCTGTCATTTGGAGCCTGACAGAGTCGATGCATAGACAATTTCCACCTTCGTAATCACCTTTGTAGGTATTTGATTTCGTACCGTAACTCGGTAGGCGACCCTACATGGATAATGTACAATATTCACTGCCATAATGTAAAAGCAGTAGAGATAATACGAGGCCTAGTTGAGTATCGAGATCTGTTATTATTTATACATTTGGTAACCTGTTACTTTGATGAGGAATTGGGTATTATAATTGTGAAATCGTCGCCTCCACAGGGATATCTGCATTTTCGGGTTGCAAACACTTGATGACAGACTTGGAGGGATTGGAAAAAATTTTAATTCTACCCTTAAACGAACGTAGCTTCTGATTAGCGTTGATTAGGTAGTTGGGCTGGGGAGTCGGTTTTTGGTTTTCCCTCAATATTCTTAGATAAAGGTCAGGTTGTGTTTCACTATGAGAATTTTTCCCTCAAAATGACAAAAGTAAAAGAGGTGTACCGTCGTTCTTAACGTGTACCTAAGCTCTTATCGTATCATTTTTATTTTTTCAGTTATAAATTCATATCCTCTTACCCTCCCCACTGTAAACATCCAGGTAGATAATCATATCTGTTCGATTCTATGCATTTTGATTATCATATCGAAATCGGCATTTTGGAAGGGATTTACGATCGGATCGTGATTGGTCAATATTGGTTGAACCGCTCCGTAAAACAATAATATCGGACCAACCAAGTTATAAATCTTTGTGAATATTAAGCGATCCTGCTGTCAAAAACGTCATCGCCCTCTTTGTATCTAACGTAGAAGAAAATATGGCGTATAAACTATATTTATGAAATGCGTATTTTTGCAAAAGAAAATTCTTGTCTCCAACAACACTAGCTATCTTCCTAGTCGAAAATGCTTCTAAGGTTACAGCGAACATTGCGAACTGACGTTCGCATTAACCCTCCTATACTGTACCTAAATCCATTGATGGAGTTATTAGTGGGAACTTGAGATGTTTGACCTGCAATTTTTTAAGTTGGTACATACGTTCCTGTACATAAAGGTAGATGAACATAGGTATAACCTCAAAGCAACCTGTGAGTTTCTAAAAGTAGGTAGGTCCCTGTATGACTTTTTAAATTTAATTTTCAATTTTTAATGTTTATAGAATTGGAGCGCTCTTTCTTATCACTTTTCAATTTGGAACATAATTCAAGAAATCGGAGAAATTCAGATTTGAGAAATCAACGATATTCTCATGGTATTATATGAGTCAAACATCTCTAGTACCTACACTCTATTGTTGTATTAATTTTGTATCGAACCTACAGGGAAAGGCCTGAAAAAATATAGCCACCGAATCAGGAAGTATTACTGCGTAGCTAAGATTTGATAGAAGCCAGTTTTCAACCGTAGTTCCTCCCCAAATCAAACCTAACCGATAAGTGCTAGTTGTTGTGCCAATATTCACTCTATGCGAACAAATTGATCGTTATGAATGTCGAGCACCGGAGTGTTTCTTTGTCATACGATTTTGCGGTCGATTCAAAAATTGCCATTAGTGCAAAAAGCTGATAGAGAAATGTGAAAAACAATTTCGCCCAATTTAAACTGAGATTCTCCCGTGTAAAAGTGTGTCGGCGGAAGCCCCGCTGTAAATATAAATCGTGTGCGAATAAAATAAAACTCATCACTCGTTGTAATTATGTTAGTACTGTCATAATTTCAGGATGTTAGCGTCGAGATAGACTGAATAGTTAGGAGTGCGAGCGGCTCAATTTTTATTTCGTTGTTTTTGAATTTTTATTTTGTTGATTGTTATCAAACAAGTGATTTTTGAGCTGTTTTGGCAATAATACTGACGTAAATGACCTGGTGCCGTTCATTTCCCTTAACATTCTACTCAGTACTGCAGGAATCATGCGGACGGCTTAACCCGTAACTTCCGACCAACTCATCAGGAGCTGCTCAGTTGTGGCCTGTGTTGTACTCAGATAACCCAGATGACCCGCCCAGTGCGGACTGAAAAGATTTGATCATCGGATCTTGTGTTCCAGCTGTTTTCTCTGCGTCCTGCGTAATGAGATCTGATTGGCAGCCAAGTAAAGTTACCTGGTAAAGTGCGCTCGCATAAAATTGACTGCCAATCAGATCTCATTACGCAGGACGCAGAGAAAAACGCACATGTGCATGCTCCAAACTTCAATATTGGGGAAATCGTGTCCCATGAATCCAACACTGGCTGTGTGCCCCATGCCCGTCTGTGGGAATTTTACAACAATTCATTATTACCCGCCTCAATTTTCAGTCTATTTTCAAATATATAGAATCGGGATATTTTTCTTACCACGACCCATAACTCTGTCTGGCCTAATTATGATTACACACAATACTTCCAAAATATCTGCACATTTTTTTTATTCCTTAGTGTCAATAAAATGTACCGATTTGAGCGTAAATTGTTGGACTCCATGCTTAGGTGAATATTATTCGGTTTCACTTTCGTGGAGGAACAGTACGAACCTTCAGTGAAATTGAAGTATTGTGTGTGACCTACGCGATCCTAGTTCCAGGAATAGATTATTTCCAAACTCCGTGGTCGCGCTATTCCTTCCATGTGCAACACCTCTCTCAAACTCGAGGATCTCGTTCGTAAGCTCAAAGTTGTTAGGAATCCCATTTTGTTAGGAAGCTGCCGATAGGGTGCGCATTATGGGGCATATTAGCACGTTGTCGCTCTGTCACGATAATAAACAAATAAGGAAATCCTCCAATGACAATTTTTTGTAAATATAATTTTGCATAAATTCCTGCTTTTGGTCTCATGAACGATTTTCATGAGGTTTTCGATATTTTATTACTTACGATTTGTGTCAGAGAAAACCACGAGAAAATAATAAAGGTTCACTAGGGACCAAAATATACTTATATCGCGGTTTTTCAATAGCCAAGTTTGCTGTCATTTAATGATTGACTCATAATTTTCGTGATCGCAATAGTTATTAGTAATAACTTATTACATTCATGCCATAAGTATTCATCGGGTTACTTCAATTAGGTAGGCACCTCCCTACCCTGCACCTTGGGTCAGATTGTGACAAAATAGAACTTTCTGTCGAGTTCCTTTCGTAAGAGAAACTGTTAATTTAGTGCTTTGAAAGGTTTTGTGCCAAGTTAGCAAACGACTGATCCTTTATATTTGAATACCTGTTGAATTGTTCTAATCTCTACGGGCCGCCCATGCGCTTCCTAGCGGCAGCTCCGGTACTAGACGGACCGGTGTCAAATGGCGGTAGAGGAAACCTCACTCCCGCTTTGTGTAACTTGTCCTGTCCCTCATCCTCCATCTCTACACTGTGAACGCTACCTTGAGGCATGAAATCGTCCCTTCGTATTTAGCTGAATTTAAATTCAAATTGCGAGTATTTGTCCAATTTTTCGTTCGTATTCGATCCAATCGGGTTCAAGTGGTCATCCCGTGACGAAAAGGTGAGCTGTTACGCTTTTATTTGAATAGGAACCGTTCCATTCTGTAGGCCCTTCTTATTCTTTACTTGTATCCATTTTAGGATCATGGCCGACGTCGATATCATAGGCGAAGTCCCTACTTCCAGTACGCACCTGATTGACATCGACTCAGTTACGACCTTGGAGTCGGCCTCATCGACGTCGGACCCGTTGGAATTCAAATGCAATGACATTGAAAAATTTTTGAATTTCTTTCAACCCAAGCCCGACGTGGTCGCCAAGATGGAGTCCGACGCATGCGCAATACCCCCCGAAACTTCCTCCTCGTTGCCTCTCTCTCCCTCGACCGATGACAGTCTCTCCTCAGCTCCTTCCCATCCCAACGTAGCGAGCATCAAAGACGAGCCCAACCTCACTCCCGTCATCCGCGAATTCGAACTGCCCAAATCGATCATGGTTTTTAACCGTAAAATATACACGACCTGCACTCAAAATAGAAAGAATTTCGAAGTTTTTAACGGCAAACCGAAAATTGACTTGAAAGAAGTAGAGGCGTCCAGATTCCCTCCTGAGTTGATTTCCTGTTACGGGGAGGACGTCCCCCCTGCCACCCCCGTCGGCTCTGCCACGGGGAACGGACCAAATTCGACCGAACTCGAGGCGGATAGTAAAGCCGACGCCCCCTTAGTCCTGCCGAAAAACCGACGTAAACGACGAAAACAACGTTTTTCGCTTCTCGAAGTGAAAAAATTCCATTACGAAAACGGCAAAGAACGAGAACTTCTCTTACCTGACGAGAACGATTTGAAAACGGCCCTAAGCAAAGTCCTCCCGGGTCGGGATATTCCTTTCGTTTACCAATGCAAAGCATGTGAAGAGCATAACTGCACTGTAAAATGCGCTCGATCCGCCAATAATTTTAAATTGTATATGAGCGTATGCCCGAATAATGGAATTCCACCTCTGCCAACCGCCAGGGAAAATCTCCAGTCGAAAATTTGCCAAGGTTTGAATGTAGTTGACAAAACCACCGCCCTTATAGCCACCACGGCTCTTCGAGTAAAAAATCAGCCGAATTACCGAATTTTTGTGCCCGTCTCGGACGATGTTGTGCGGCGTATTCCAGTAGCTAGAGACCTACAGATCGGCCCCTTATTTGACGTCAAACTGGAAATAGACGACGCTGTTCGTTCTGTCGTTGGCGAAATGGTCGAATTCGTAGATCGTCAGTCGAACGTTTTGGAACCCGATTACGATCCAGATGTTCACGAATCGTCATCGTTCGACAGCAGCATCAACGACGACTCGACGAATTTGGACATTTCCGACGGCCCTTGCAAAACGTCAACTCCTGAAACCAGCAGCAGACGTACGAATCGGCGTTTGGGAAAAACCGATAGAGTTATTCGGGAATTGAAAAAGCTGGCAAATATATCGGTCGCAGATGAAAGCTCTGCTGATTTGTTGGAATCGGTTAAAAAAACAGGAAATTGTACCGAGTTATTTTGCAAGTTGGGCTGCGTGTGCGACAGTTTGAAAATAAAACCGCCGCCGCCCGATCATTGTGGCAATTCGGATTGCATTTTCGGTTGCATCTGCGGCGAAAGACAGCGCTTCGTTTACGTACCCATCGAGGAATTGGCCAAGAACGAGAAAAGCTGGCACCAGACGGTCATCCGAAAAGCGGACAATTGCGTGGAAATCCAGTCTGGAATAGCGAGAAGCAAACGGACGACAAAAGCGCCCGAACGTTTCGACGATTGGACTCCTGGTCCTGGTCGCGGTTCCAGGAAAATGAGGAAGGCAGGGGAAGAGAAGAAACCAGGCACGACTATGAAGTCTCAAAAGATTGCTGACGTCTCTAAGAAACTGAGGCCCCAGAATAAAAATCCATCGACAAAACAAGATGTACTCAGCGGTCAGAACAAAGTCGGCAAACTTTTGGAAATGATGAAAGACAAGCGTGAACTTGGAGAGACCCCAGAACTTGACGAAAGGACAATAAAAAAATTGTCGTTGTCCAAGAAATTAGTTTACTGCAGGACTGCTGGAAAATCGGCGAAGAGTCTGGCCGATGTTTTTATCTATTGTTCGATTCACAACGTCTATGACTGCGAATGCGACGGGTGGATCGTGATGATGAAAAACGGCGATATGTTGTTGAAGTCAGCTTTTAAACAAACGAAATTGATGGAGGACGCCTTGAAGACCATTTCGCTTTCGAACCCTACGACTTTCCGCAAAAAAGCCATGGTCTACGATTTGGCGAGGCACTCTGCTCGAACGGCCGATCCGGTGATCGACTACGTCAAAAGAAATCGGTGCAGAGTGTTCAGGAAAAAGACATCAATCGCTTTGGAGTACGGAGTCCCGTCATACACCAACAGCTATGTCAAAGTGCCGCCGGTACCGCTGGTTTCGTACTGCGAGGATGAAGTGAGAGACACCAATCCATCTTTTCTCGGTACAGGCGCCGTAGACTCTGGTGTTGGTCGAGTTGTCAAACTATCTTCGAAAGGTAATAGCGAAAATGAAAAATGCAGAGTAGTGGACGACCAAACGGGACGAATCTCATCTCCCGCACCTACTGCCGATTTGATGCTGGAAGACGATTTCGAGAGTGAAGAAGTGGCTGGAGGAAAATTCACCATCGTGGAGCCGCCCCAGAAGCGCCCGCGAGCTGGCCATAAAATCGTCAACAAAAAATCGTCAAGTGCCCCAAGATCGAAACCAGCTGAATCAAAATCCGTCCACCAAAACAAGATCAACGACAGTACTGTGGTGATAGATTTGTCTCGCGTGGATTCTCCCGTCGAAAGGCAGCCAGTCAGTTCTATTGTGATATCGGACGATGACGAAGAGGAAGAACGACTACCCGACTTTGGCCTCTTCTGTCAATCCCATCCGCATTTAGGCTATGTCGGCCTAGAAGACAGAGGCGATGGATTTTTCGGTGTTCGCGGGTTCAGCGAGCGAATCGACAAATTATCGTTCCTTGAAATCAAACAGGCTTGCGAATTCTTGAAGCAACTCCTAGACCATACTGGCGATCCGAAGTACGCCAATTCCAAATGGGTTAAGGTGACCAAGGGGGTGCTGGAATTGAAAAAATGCCAGAGATTCGTGCCGAGTCGGTTTTTGAGGTCTGAGCACGACGCTCCACCCGTGAAAAAAAAACCCTCTCGGCGTAAGGTTCTTGGCCCAACTCGACCTAGTCCTCCCGCAGTTGATGTCTTGCCGAGTGTCGATCTGACAGATGATAAACCATCGAGTGAAAAATCTGCTTCTGTCGTGGCCACAACTCAAACTTCTCAAATCGTCTCGGCGGCCGGAGTGATGCCGATCCTTGTTACAAAGACCACTTTTCCATCTATGGATGAAGCCAAAGCATACATTCAGATGAATTTTGGAGCTCTGAACGCTAACCCTGAACCTCTACCTCAGCAAATACTGCAGCAGCCGTCAGCGCAGAGCTTGCTGCAGCACCGACTAGTTGTCCCCGTCGGTTCAACATGTTTCATCAGGCAGGCCACTCCCGGCCAGCAGCTCCCTCAGATTGCCCCAACTTCAGGCGTTGATACTACAGCATCTCCACCTGTGGTAGTCTCATCTTCCGTCATCCCAACTGCTACTTCATTGGCAAAAACGTCAGCGTCGATCGTTTCCCCGCCTAAAGCGCCACCTTCGGCAATCGTTACCTTCCGAAACCGGCCGATAGTGTCGCAAACTGCAGAAACACCCCCCTCGGCAGATGTTATCCTCCCGTTGAACGAACGGACGATCAAAATTTTGAGTCCCCCTCATCAGGTGTCCACCAATCCGGACAAAAAGACTCCGGTCGCGTATTTGCTCAATAAAAAAAACAATCCCTCGTCTTCGGTGAAATCTTTACTCGCCAATAGGAAACTGGACGATCGATAGTTCCTTATGAAGAGTTTTCGAGTTGAACTTGGGTTTTGTTTATTAATTACCGTATTTTTCCTTTCAATCTAGTAATAGATTAAAATTTGCTACGACTATGCTCTCGCTTGCATTTTCGTTAAGATTCTGTCTAAAATGTTCGGAGAAAAAGTTACCATAACGTTGTTTCCCATGAAAATTACCGGATTCCAAAATGATTTTTTCGGCTTCGACTTTAGCTCTTTTCCCAATTTTCACGAGATGAGTGAAAAGATTGAGAGCGTTATTTTCCTAATTAATGGATTCTTTGCCTATAATCTTACGGTATCAGTTACCTTGACACTGTTGACAAATCTGCTCATTCTACCTCACTCCAATGTTATTTGTCTCAGTTCAATAAATTGCCTAAATATGTGGCACATAGGTAGTTAATAAATAAGAAATTTTGTACGATTGATTTTATTGACATTGCTCAATTTCTACATAAATGCAAGCAAAACGTTTCTGCATCTTGTTATGCATATGTTATGCACTACACCTCGTGCTGAGTCGAGCTGCGGCTTTTGGTCGTAGGCGATGCTCGCTAAAAATGGAGACTGCAATTAAATTTTTAGGTTGTTGTCGTTGTAAATACCAAAAACGCTGCCGCAAGCAATTTAATTACAATTTTTGTAAATAAAATTGATTTTTGAACATTTTCGTATTGCGTTGGGACCTCGGAGTATCTCATTTGGCTTTGGTGAGTATCAAAAGTATAACAACATTTGCGGAACATTCGTAGAAAAATTTTTGTTAAATTTCTGTGTAAGGAGACTCCAGAAGTGTTCTAGTAGGAAAAAATTCGAAGTCGTAAAGTAAAAGTATATTTACACGAATCGCATACATATTTACAAAGTATTCGCAAGTGTATAATACATGATCAACTTATGCCATTATTCTAAATTAGGCCAGTTTTCAAACTGACCGATTGTTCAACAATAATCACCCTTATTGGAGTTTTTACCAAAAATCGAAAATTGCACGAAGATTTGAAGTGAAAAGAGAAACTAACATTGGTATTCTTCATCCAGGTAGGCATTGAAAATCAAATTCAAAAATTAAAAAGCCTGGTGATGAACTTTTTGTACAATAGGTTCCTATCCGTCAATGCAGTTTAGGTTTAAATCCTTCAAGTCAATTATTGACTCGAAATTTCGTCAAATATCACTAGAATATAACTTCATTTACGTAGTAGCCGTTAATCAACTTGAGCAAAAGGGTTCTAATTATTTTTAGACATTTACCCATACTGTTACCTCATTTATTCGCTTTGTCATTTGAATATTAACGTGGCATTTCAGATAAAAAGAGTTATTATTTTTTCCATTCGAAGGTAACTTTACAACACTTGCACCAAAAATGTCTGGCCAGTTAAAGTTACCGTGTCGTTGGTTGCTTTTGGTAGCTTTATTGATTGATAACCAACAGAAACTAAAGAGTTGCTAGCTTTAACAGGCCGGTAAATGCTTGGTGAAAGTGGCCATAATTCATTCAAGAAAACGACAAAACTGCAGACAGTTCAATCAGAACATTTTCGCCTTGAATTTGAGGGAATAGTTAGGTTTAGGTACATTTTGTACATTTTTTGAAGCATAACAACGCAAATAAACCCTTCGTATCAATTATCAACAAATCTGCAGAAGGTTTGACCCACGCACTCACTCCAGCTAAGGTAAGTGCAAAACCCACATTCACCCAATCTCAAATTTTGCCGTTTTATGGGGAAACTAAGATTTTTTGGAAAATAAAAAAGGTAAAAACTTTAACCTAATCAACTACGAAATAACCACGGCTGATCAGAGTCGTCAGAGAAGAGTCTCTAGCCAAGATGCTTAGTTTCTAGTAGGGATGAGCATCGATGGTCAATACTATCGATGTTTTGCATCCGATAGTCGATGTTTTTACCATCTATGGTTTAGAACCGATGTTTCACCACTATCGATGACTTCAATGTGATAGTATCGAATCTTCTCTTTATCCTTATCACTCGGTATCATATAAATAATTCAGTTGTTAGGTTGACTCTCTGGGTTTTGGAAGAAATATACACGAATATAATACACGACAAAAGTAAGGTATTTCGATATTGAGTTGAATCTGAATCCCACTTTTGAGCCGGTTTTTAAATGGAAAATTCGTCATTGCATTTTTTGTTCATTTTTGGTTGATTTTGATTGACTAAACTGACCGAGTGGTTTCACTGAAAATTGTATCATGCAAATTGCAAAGATAGATACTTGAATTATCCTAGGCATCTATTCAATTTTAAAACTTCTTCACTTGAACAAAGAAGTATCGATACTATCGATAGTTTTGTACCAATAGTTTTTAACAATCGATGGTTTCCTTCGATAGATTATTCGATAGTGACTATCGATAGTTTCCAATCGATGCTCATCGCTAGTTTCTAGGTGTCGTTTTGCGTTGTTTCCTCTGGTTTCTAGTCATCACCAGTTGCGCCAACACAACAGCACAAAAATCAGAGCCTCCCTCGTTGGTTTCCATCTACGAAGCGAAATTTCCAGAGAGGAGTTCAAATCTTTTTCACACGGTTGACGAAAAGTCACCGCTAACATTCCGAACTAGAATTACCGGGGAGATATTGTTTGCTCTAGCGATGTTTACCTATGATAAGTTTCTGTACCTACAGTACCTAGAAGATGAAGAGCCGGACTAAAAAAAGCGGATTAGTTGTTGACCATTTTTTTGAACGAGGGCTTTGAGTCTCCAAAAATAAAGTCGAAATTGCGATCCACGTCAGTTACCCTATCGTTTTTCAAGAATTTCATGTTTTCAGAATCGTGTTGCTAATTTAATTTAGCCAAAATCTTAGCAACACGATTGAAGAGTTGAGCCAAATTTACCCAGTTGTGGGAAAACGCAAACAACTATTTCAGTGTCACTTTCACCCAAACAAAACACGACTCGTTAGCGTTACTGGCACGTTGCTATTGGCGCTTTGTTGATAGAAAACGTCACCAAAGTCAGTAACGGGTAGGTAAAACACTATAACGATTTTCGATGGAATTCGGCGGAACGCCAGAAAATCCACTTTTAGTTCTGATGGCACCTTAGTCGGAATTTCGAACCGACCAAGCGCGAATGCGATCGAATTTCGCCATTTTGAGCCAGGAATCGATTAGTTAGGTACAGTTCACGTTCAACGAGAATCACGGAATGATGTGCGACACTGTCGATCCCGCTCGGGAGCCGGGCGGCTTCGGTTGCATTGCTATCGAGATGAACTCTTCAGCGATTTCTCGGTCGAGCCCCGTGTACGTCCTATCCAATTCCTCGTCCGTCATGGGGCGCTCTTTTTTTCTCGGCTGCTTTTTCACTTCGGTAGGCTCGGTCATCTGGAAAAATCAAAATGGACACCATAAGCCGCCAGTTTGAACTTTTTTTTTTGGCCTGGTCCCTAGTACGGTTATGTTTTCCATCGAATCGGATTTTACAAGATTGTAAAAAACTCGACACTCAAACTAAACTCACAAACTTACACCCAAACACAGCTCATAAACTCAACTCTTGAACTCAATCCGCAGACTTGACTCCCAAACTCAACTTAAACGTTGTGAGTTGAGTTTGTAGGTTGAGATTTGCAAGTTGAGTTAGTGAGTTGAATTTGAGAGTTGAGTTCGAGAGTTGGGTTTGTGGGCTAAGTGAGCTAAATCGGACAACTCCTTTCAAGCGTTTTGCTGCTGACGGCGTACGGCTGACTTCGAGTTTAAGTTTGAGTTTGACTTCGAGTTTCAATTCGAGTTTGAAGTTCAGATTGAGTTTGACTTCGAGTTTTAGTTCAAATTTGAACGTCAGTTTGAGTTTGACTTCGACTTTCTGTTCGAGTTTGAACTTCAGTTTGAGTTTAGCTTCGTTTTTCAGTTCGAGTTTGAACGTCAGTTTGAGTTTGACTTCGAGTTTTAGTTCAAATTTGAACGTCAGTTTGAGTTTGACTTCGACTTTCTGTTCGAGTTTGAACTTCAGTTTGAGTTTAGCTTCGTTTTTCAGTTCGAGTTTGAACTTCAGTTCGGGTTTGACTTCGAGAGGTGATGAGCCTTCAAATACATTTTGCGATGAATCTCATTCCGCCGGCAACACTGTCGAGGCATGATGGTTTGCCTACACTCGTATAAGAAGGGAACCGAATTGTTCGGTTAAAGAAAAGGCCGCCACCTTCGCGGTTAGAATTTTTATTCCCACGAGACATCCGACTAAATCGTGTCTTCCCTTTCAATCAGTCGGAGTACCGCATAAACCTCAAAATAGAAAGTCGAGAGCACGTTACCATTTTCTCTGCATGACTTTCAGGTCGGCATCTCATGACTGGTCAAAGTCCAACTAGGGTCATAAGCGTAGCGTTGAAAATATTATTCGCATCCTCATGTCTGGGGCTTTGGCGAACCCTGCGGTACAACGGCCCTTATTTTCAATCCTTATCTACTTGCTTTCCTTTGACTAGAAATTGTCATAGGGACAATTTTGATTAATTTTCTCGATTTCTCACTTTTGTGTTTTATACTTTCAAGACTGAAGACAAAAACAAGAGGTATCATTACAATACGTGAATACTTTCATAAACAAAAAACAGATTTGGTTGGTTATAACTACATTTCAGACTGTGCCAAAAAAATTGTGTTATCAAATGGCAGACGCTAAAGAAATTTGAGTTATGAATTTTTCAAACAGGTCAACATTTTTGAAACAAAACGTAGCTTTTGTCGACTGAGAGAGACTATTAACAATCTACTGATAACTCGCTCTTCCTTACTGAACATGAGTTACATCCTCTGGTATGAACAATGAACTGACATGAATCCTCGCATGATTGTTCATACGATCTTACCATTAATCTTCGGAAATGTCTCGGAGGTTGATTGTTAAAGAGTGTCGAGTTTTCTAAAGGGAGTTTATGCAATGACTGTTGAACATTACCACGCGCCTATTCAGGGGCCGACGAACTTTTTTAAGTAGTTTACCTTTCTGAATGCAACGAATGAAAGGCATTGCCAAACGTATGTTTTACGGCGTGCTTACTCAAGCTGACTTGTAGGGTTATTTTTTTGTCGCTTTTCTTGGTATGTATATTTTACTCTCACGCAGCCGATTTTGATCTAATTTCAATAATTCTTTCCCTGGGATCTCGAGGAAGTTTGCCACTTGGTACCACATTTTTTCCATTTTTGACGACTGGTGGCGCTACGGCCAAACATATAACAAAAATCTCAAAAACGTGGACTTTTTTTTTGAAAATTCCACATTTTGTGTTTGACAGCTTTTTGATCATTGTATAACACTATTTCCAACTTTTTTCCCATTTCTTTTAGGTGGTACCTATTTAGGCAAATATTTTTCAACAATTTCCGACTTTAAACTTGATGCCATGGGTTTGGGGTTTTGGGGTATTTTTCTCGGATTCCTCGCTTGACTTAAAACGAGAAGAGGCGTGTTTCCGGGAAAAATTCGAAATACTTTTTTCTCTTTAAAAACAGAAGAAAACTAACTGACGAAAACTAAGAAGTGAGAAATAACAAATCGACAAAAAAATAAAACCGACTTAAAAAAAGCTTGGAAACTGAAAAATAATAATGCAAACGAAAAAAGATTTTGAAGGTCATTTTTGAATTATAAGGAAACTATATCTAACGTAGGACCCTCTTTACTGAATAGCTCAGTACCTAGGACAACTCCTTACTTGAATATCCAACTTTGGAGTAGGTACCTCAGGTAGGTAATCATTTCAAAAATAGCCGTCAAAATATTTTTTCTGTTTGGATTGTTATTTTTTACTTTTTAGTATTTCGAGCCTTTTCTAGGAGTTGGTTATATTTTTTGTTGAAATGTTTTCAACGTTTTTTTTGCAGATTTACTAAATGTAGTGTGTTTTCGAGTTTTTTTTCCATAATCCTCCCATACTGCTCAAAAATCGACTAGCAATGAATAACAAGTAATTGAATCCAGAAAGATACAACCATAATTCACTAGCCGCAGACAGCGCGGACGTGGAAGGAAGAAAACGCAAGAAATAAAAGCGCCGACCCGGCCGAATATGGACGACAGGAAAGTTACGAGCTACCAGAGATTTCCATTTCATTTCACTAGCAAGTGTTGCCATGGTAATCCTTTCCTTCCGTATGTGTCCTTCGAAACCGCAAATTTACGCATGGCCAACTTTAACTCCCGAAATTTCGAATCCACGGCTCTGCCGTAGTTCAACCAGAGGATATAAAAATACCTAACAAAAAAAAAAAAACTAAATCCATTTAGGTGCCTACTTAAAAACCCAGTAGAAACTTAAAAACCGTTGTTCCAACAAAAACGAGAAAAAATAGATGAGCCAAATGGTTAGACTTCCCCGGCATTCAAGAAAAATAAAACCCTTGCAATTCGACTTGAGTAACCTCTTTTTTGAAGTCGGCATAGAGTTAGTTACCTGCGATGGCGGTCTGGGGGTGTGACTCCTTGGCCGATGGTACAACATGGGCCTAGGGTGTGCTGGCATGTGCACTGGTGTGAAGCTGGGGTGGTAGGGCACCGTGTATATCGTCGGGGGTCCTTCCATCTGCAACAGACAGTTTCGGAAAATCAAATAAGAGAGGGTAGGTACAGACGAGGAAAAGTAGGGAATATTGAAAAATTTTAAAATACAGACGTTGTTTGAATAGGCAGGTACCTTCCTTAATTTATAGGTACATTTTTTGTAAATGATATGATGATTGGCGGACTCCAAAAACAAACATAACTAGTTGACACCTTAAATCATAATCGGTTTTTGTTCACTGAATTTAACGACCGCAAACCGCGTTACTTAACCATAGCACACGATCGGAATCAGCGACGGGTTCAGAAAACGCGACACCGGAGTTGACGAGATTTAAACGAAGTGGAACCAGCATTTTTCACACACTTTTACAATTTGAACCCGAACCAACGGTACATCCTAGCTCGTTAACGCGATGGTGCGCCAAAGCCTAACGACATTTCTGAAGTAGATGATGCTCCAGCGAAAGAAACCGTACTCTCAAGGGAAGCGGCCAGCCAAGCGTGACGCTAATGAAAGGGCGGAATTCCCTCTTTGATATAATTCCTTGATAATTTAAAAGAATGAGCGGGCTTTCATTCATAACCTCAACCCAATCAAGCCCTTTGAAAATAGACGCACCTACTTGAAACCAGTGAACCGTTGATAAATAATAAGTAGGTAGGTAGGTATGTAACAACTATACCTAATAGTAGGTACCAACCGATATTCATTTTTTAGAATAGAAAGTTGGAAGATAATTATTGTTTAAGTACCTATTTTTATCCCTTCCTAGGTTTCAAATGAGCAAGGATTGGTGAGCAAAAAAATCAATTTTTGTTGTTGTAAAAATTCCTTTTATTTCATATTTTTCCCCTTCCCTACCCTACAAGCGGCCAGCAACTCCCAGGCGAGATCGCAGCCATGGCTAGCCACCTGCGGTCAGCTCAGTTGGCAATCCTGGTCGACCAACTACCCCATCCCCTTTCCACTTCAAGCTAGTTGATTAGTGGCATTGGATGAAGAAGGTGTGGCTCCCGTGACCTTTGGTTTTTGAGTGTAATATCCATGTGCGTATCTCATAATTTTTTCAATCAACTCTCCTCCTTCCCCCCTTTAGAATATCAAAGTTATCTGTCAACCTAACGTCCCATAACAATTTCATTCAGTAATCTTTCAATCCTGATTCATAATTAAGGAGCAAAGTTGAAATGTAACCCTCCATGCTGCAAAACCTGTAACCTCCACATTTTAGTTTATACCCATGGAGGGTTACAATTGACCATGGAGGGTTACAGTTGACCATAAACCGACCATGGAACGTTACCAGCTATCCATGGAGGGTTACAAAGAGATTGATTTTGAGTAATTTTGATCCCTTTGACCTGAAATTTTGAGGGTAGACTCTTTTAAAGTTTAGGATTATTACATTTACTGCTTATTTCTTGGTAGCAATGGCAATAATTCTGTACACGCCAATGGTGTAGCCCTCCATGGATTCTAAATTTTCAACTTCAATTAAAAACTCGAAGATTGTGATTCCGATCTTTTTCTTGATTTTTTCAATATTTGGAAGGTCCTGGGAGCATGCAGGAATTTTTTCAAGATTTTCCAAAGAGGTGAAATTTTAATTTTTTCCAAATTGAAAATTGACAGTTATTTGGGAATCAACCATATACAAATATAGGTACCTACAAACGAGCCATAGGGGCACAAAATACTGAATTGTACAGCAAGTTCGTGCCGGATCCGACGCGCGGAACGTGCACGTGGAAAGTGCCAGATCGCAGGTGAAAAACGGCTCCAGTCCAGGTACGAACTACGTGCTTCAAGGTTCGTTATTTGGCTTTTGACCAGGAGGCCACCAGGTCACCTACTGGAGCGTCAAATCGGCTGAATATTTTTGGAACGAACCCCGAGCTCAAAACCGCCGTCGGTTCCGTGGAGGTACGTCTTCCTAGTCTGAGATAGGTACCTTCAAGATAATTTGGTACCAAAATAATAATTGAGAATAATAACATTCACATAATGTTTCCACAACTCAGCATTAAATTGGGCGGGTTTGAAGAATTCACAAATGTATTTTTGATATTTTTAATTCTAATAGGACCTTACAAATTAGCCAAAAATTAATAAAAGAAAAACTGCAAAATCATTTTCTAAAATTATGATATGAAAATTCCATCATTAAGGGTTAATCATGATGCACAGCATCGAAAGTCATACCTACAATACTTCAAACATCGAAAATAGCTTGGATGTCAACATTTTTAATATTACGCAAGGAACCTGTATCGGAAATCGATGAATATCAACCGAAGCCTGAACCGTTTTGAAGGTAGTGATGGCAACACTTATAGAAAAATCGATCTTTCAAAAAATCGATGTATCGAAAGATTAAAATCGATTTCAACTAAAAATCGAGACCAAAAAATCGATTTTTAAAGAAAATCGATTTTTTTTAAATCTATGAGATATACCAGTAAAATATGGTGTAAAACAATATATGGGGCCTGTAACATAAAAGTACAAGTTTACAAATGACATGGTGAATCAGCTGATTTGAACTGATCATTGTTTTTATTCTTCTGCTGAGTGGTATGATCAGTATAATTTGTCTAAAATAGTAGTTTATAAAATTTTACCGGTGTACACCTTGTACTTGTAAGCGTGTAAGTTTATGAAATAGTCCCCTGACAACGATTCGATTCGAACGAGATCGAGTTATGTTGTGAAGGTAGTGCCGTCTATTTCGATCTGTGGTAAAATGGTGACTGTAGAAACAGTAGAACTCACATCGTTACTGAATACTGAACGCTGGAGTAAATATGGATCGTTATATTAGATTCTCTACACGGGATAATATTTTAATGTATTATTTTTATTGTAATATAACAAAAACGCATTTTAAACAGGTAAAAATCGATTTTTTGGTAAAAAAATCGATTTTAAATAAAAATCGCCTTCAATAAATCGATTTTTAAAAATCGATTATTTAAACCGTAAAAATCGATTTTTCAAAAAAATCGATTTTTTGTTGCCATCACTATTTGAAGGTGCATCGAAAATCTAAAGTGAAGTGAAAGCGGTCGAGGCAGGTCTCGGTTTGGTCCCTCCCTCTGCTCACATTATCTTTCGATATATATTGAAGTGCCAACCATCTTGAGGTTGACAATATGATTTATTTCAGGGGATTTTTTATCGGGAGAAAAATTCGAATCTTCGAAAATTTTTTGTGTTGGGGAATGTGCTAATTTAAAAAACTGTCAGTCCGCTCTGACTACACGTTACCGGGAAATTTGCTGCTCGCGCGGAAAACATCGAATTTTACGAATGTGTTACCTACTCGATTTAGAACACACCGATTTGAGTCAACAATAGTGTCGAAGATATACCCTTCGGTGTGAATTATACCCGACTGCATGTTGCATACAGAAGACCACACTTCATATTGGTCCATCACAGCCCGCATCGCAATCCAACATTTGAAGCAATAACACGATCGACTAAAAGAAGCACATTCTTTAGAGATTTCTGAAAACACCCATTAGGGTTAATAACCCTGGGTTATATACATTTTATAATAACATAACTTTCATGACAACAATGCGTTCAACACGACAAGAGAGTTGAAGTCTACTCTTATCTATTTTATCCTATCAATTCATATCTAATCTGTCGGATTTGACAACATTCAATGACAACTAAATTTTTACGCAGTTCGACTCCACATCACCGTCATGTGAACGCCATTGCGTTTTTGCGCGCTTGACGTATGCGTAAGCGGACTTTACGCAGGACGCAGAGAAAAACGCACATGTGAACCCGGCTTTAGTGTTTTCTTTTTTTATTCATTTCTGGCCACAAAAATGAACCGATTTGAGCGTCATCGGTCTCAAACTCTTTGCTTTACCATACAGAATACTTGGATATGTTTTTAACCCGGCAACTTGACGTATTTTGATTTTAGGCGGGTTTTAACATTTGCAGAAGGAGCTTTTCTTTACTCCTTTATTTGACGAGCAGAATCAGACACAGGGAAAAACCTCTGACTATCCAGGTATCCCCAACTTCCCAGTTGAGCTCGTTATCAGCTCTGTAGCAGCATTTTCCAACGTCATTCAGTTAGCTGGTCATCAAGGACCGTGAACTCGAGTAACCTTTGAGATTCTTTAGACTCCTAAGTACAATAGATTGGCAAGAAAATCCCATTTTACCCGGTCGTGGGAAACGCGTTTTTTCGAGAGAGTTTGCTAGGTGTCAAGCAAACCGAACCCAGTTGTCGGAGAAAAGACGAATTTTCTACTTAGATTAAGGATGCCCGGATGAGGTTCTTGCATTCCAGCAGAATAACTAGCAATTTAGTAGAAAAACTTGAAATAAAGTAATAAATATATTCAAGTTAAGTTTGATTCACATGTGCGTTTTTCTCTGCGTCCTGAGATCTGATTAGCAGCCAGTTTACGCACTTGACGCACTTCACGCAAATATAAAAAAAATTAGATATTTTACGGATTGTACGCAGAGTACGAAGAGGAAGGAGAAGAAGACAATTCCAGCTCCCATATTGTTTTGTCAACATGTTTTGTGTCGAACCCAAAAGGTAGTACGCGTTTCAAACTGTTTCGGAAATTTCGAACCGGTTGTAAACAACAATAATTACATATTATAATAATAACGTAGGTAACTAATAATAACATAATATGTTATTATTAATAACATAATATTATTATGTTCTTCCGATGACAACAAGGCGTTCAACATGAGAAGAAGTCTACTCTTATCTATTTTATCCTATCAATTCTTATCTATTCTGTCTGATTTGACAACATTCAATGACAACTAAATTTTTACGCAGTTCGACTCCACATCACCGACATGTGAACGCCATTGCGTTTTTGTTCACTTGACGGATGCGTAAACGGACTTCACGCACTGTACGCTGATGACGCAGACAAAAACGCACATGTGAACCCAGCTTTAGTCACAGCAAAGCAGTTTTTAAATTTTCATGAAAAAATTTGTGCGTAGGCAAGCTAAGACGACCCCCCCTAACCTATTGAAATATCAAGAACTATTCGATCAACATCTGTTTGATAGCGGTCAGTCAATTTCACGTCTCGCAAGCCTCGCGTTTACGTCACGGGTCAGTCGATCCGGTCTCTCGCTAAGTTTCCTTTAGTCGGCCGAAAATCGCCTCTGGCTCGACTGATCAGGAACGTTTATTTCCTCGTAACACACTCACCGACTGGCCCCTATACAAGTGACGTGATCGAAGGTTACGCTTGTCCTCCGAACCATATCCGCTCTTTTTCAACGTGAAATACCAGTCGTTTTTTCTGAAGTATGCTCTTTCGCAGAATACGTCTGTGGGAATTCTAGAGTAGAGCTAACACTGTTACTCAATCTGTGCTCATTTCAAGACGATATCCCACATAACGACTGCGTCACATTTCGACTTTTGACACCCGCTTCCTGATCGGGTTCGTTAAAAAGCGAAAATTGGACGAGTTGCATTGCCTTTTGAATGTGCATTTTGCGTTGTAACGAATTATCGGTTGGAAAATTCATAAAAAAATGATGAAATGGTTTGGAAATGTCTGAATCGAATTTACTTTGAAAATCTTGACAATTGTTTGGCCGTGCGTTGATTAACTGAGAGCTCCAGTTACGACAACACGAGTTGGACAACAACCGATCCCGATCTCTAAAGACTCGAACGGCTGAAGAGCCTAGTGAAACTTCCGAGACAAAAAAAGAACGTTTTCTAACGATGATGATACGCGCATGAGCATAAAAGCATTGCATAGGATGTGGTCAATTCGTTTTCATCGGGCGATTTCACATTGCGTTCGGCGCGTGATTGGATCTCGGCGAAAGGACAACATTTCGCAAGATAGATGATGTATTAGGACTTTGGAAACGTGGATGTACACGGAGGACTTAGAAAGCAACAATCAGGGTGAGTAAAACTTGATAATATTTCAAAAATAGTTATGGATGATTTCTTTCACGTTAGCTTTGTTTACCAGCCCTGAATGTTTGCCATGTCCACTCGGAAGATTCATTCTATTATATCCCAAGGTTTCCCCTTCGATTTTCCCTCAAAAGTAGACGTTGGCCAACTGAACAACGACAAAGTGTGTTATTCGGCCAACCCGGTTGTGAGAGCTGAATACGGCAGGTTCTATAGAGGGATAGATACGGCTTAGTTACGGCAGAGCACGTCCGCAACAACGACGATTCGGATTGGCTGTCCTCTCTAGTTCCTCCTATTCTTCGGCAGAACAAGAATGAGCCGCTACATCATACGGAGTCCGAGGGAAGAATCTATGGTCTATTATTATAGACACGGTGGGAAATGATGGTTTACGCTGATTGAGGTCCTCATGGCGCGCAAAGGGATTCTCCGTCATAGTGTTGGCGCTTTTGTGAATGACCGTTATTATGAAATATCGAAAAATCTCAGGGCGACGGTTCTTCATTGGCTGAGGGCTACTGCCGGATAAAGGTAAATGGCTTTCAAGGACGAATAGCATCATCATACCGACAAGGTATCAATCCGTATTGTCCAGTTTCTAGAAAAGAATGAGCGTTCCACAAAATGGTTCCCTACTTACAAATCCACTCCAAGCCAATTCGGTCTGGAAAATTTCCAATTTGGTTTGGGGGATTCTCAATTCGACTTGGAAATGCTATATTTTCTGCGATATTTTTTCTATAAGCATGTAAATCGGAATATTCGGAGTTTTATTGAAACAGTCAAATTGTTCAATAACCCTCAGTTTTTCAAGGGAAAATAATATTCATTTAACCATATTATGGCTCCATAAACTGGCGGGAGGTGTTTGTTGGTTCGAGAGCTTTGATGAAACCGTCGTGTGAACTGGGCCTCAGCCAATCGCTCACTATCGCTAGGAACCTGCAGGTTCTGACCGTCAAATTAGTTTCTGTCCTAGTTCCAATTTGTACCGACATGTTCAGCCTGTGAATTCCCAATTCATGTAGGATAGTTCAGTTAAGATGAAGGGGTCGATTCTTCAGCACATTCGCTACAATTTTTGTTCTGCAAACTCTTTTGTGAACCGCAGAATAAGTGCCATTTTTTTAGCCTTGAAGAAATGGTTCGAGTAAAATAGCCGCAGGTCTCTAAATATTGGAGAAAAACGTGTTTTTTGGCAATGCCACCCACTCCATCGCTCACGTACCATCTAATGATGAGTTTCTGAAGTGAATCACAATACGAAGCACTGCGAGACGAGACTTGATCCGACCCTCGCTCAGAAGGCGGCAGGGCACGCCCGGGACAGCTTTCGTTTTCGGGCCAAAGCCAACGCCTGAAACGGCGGTTTACTTCACAAATTTTGGGTCACCTTGAGAATATTTTACCCAATTACTAGTTAGAGATAATTTTTTATATCACCATTTCGTACGAGTAAAAGTCGGCCACACCGGTAATGTCGGTTGGGCGGAACCGAATGCACGCGTGCAGACGCGTCTGTTCCTACTTCCGAAGGATGGCTCTGCCTTTCTAAGAGCGATTCGCGGAATTGCACGTTGCTGTCATTTAACTTCCTTCACTTCAAAGCGAGTGAAACGCAGCACACTGTTGACACAGTGGCATTTAACTTTTATGGAAAAACTCGGGAAGCCGTATTGATGTTAAGAGCTTTCGATACGCGAGTGTTTGCCCAGTCATTAAGTTTGACGTTCCTCAACGTTTTACGACAGCTTACGTATTATATGCTGTAAAGACCAGATGTCGAGGCCGTCAAATGGTTAAACGTTTAGAAAGCGTTTAATTATTTTAGTTGAAGGGACTCGAAGGTGGATTTACTGAGCAGTCATTTGAGGGGATTCGAGGGGGGGGGTCATCTTAAACATATGGCAACCCAGAGATGCATATGTAAAACGCAGAACTGCGTTTTAATGTACATTTTTAAAAAATTTCTGAAGCTCCGATCCGATTTTCGATTTTAGAAAGATTACAATACTTCCATTTACTTCGTAAGTATGGAAGCAAATATAGTGGCGCGTTGATAACACTCGACAAGTTAATTTTCGACACAATTCGATTATTATTCACTGTTGAAATAACTTCTCCTTGAAGCTATAAACAATTAATTGCACTGCAATTGAAAGGAAAATAAATAATACGATGGGAAAATAAATAATTATCAGGACACCTGTCGCGCATAGGAAAAGAATGACTTTATTTATCAGTAGCAGTGTTGCCAAGCTGCCTCAATCAGGCTAACCAAAAATAACACAGTTTCCCTCAACTGTTAACCTCCTAAAAATTTGAGAAAATCGAGTCGTTCATAAATTTCGGGAAAAATAGACGCAGACAGATCGAGTTACTGCCTTCTGCGGGTTCTCGGTTACGAAGTCGTCGATAACGTCCCGGATATTTCGAGGATGGGAGAACCTGCAGAACTCGTCGGCTGTCCCAGTTATGTTACGTCGGATTACGCATCATACGAGACGTCCTGGATTCTGCAGGAAGGCAATGCCGAAGGCGCGTGAAGTGTGAAATTTGTCGTGAGAGATGCATCACAGTCATATCAGTCACGTGGATTGTCAACATTTTCCCTAAATTCGTTCGCAGAGATAATTGTCAAAACGAGACAACTTCTTCTTATTTTTACTTCCATATTTACGAAGCGAATGGGAGCGTTGCGATCGTCCAAAATTGAAAATCGTAATCGAAAAAGAAAAACGTTTACTCGTTCATTTTCAATCAGAATCACCTCCCGAAGTGTCCGCGTGTCCGACTGAGGTCGCTTACAAATCGTGTCAAAAATTTACGTATCGAATCGTGGAAGTATTGCGTTTTTTGTGGAAACCGTGTGAACCTGATGGAATCTCGTCGCTTTTGGAGATAATAACCACTGATCCGATTTTGATGAAACTAGTCCTAAAAGTTGTGGTTTGCTCAAACTTGGTGCATATTGTCCGGGCAATCCGATCGGAAAAGGTTAAGGGGTCCAATTTGGCATAGTTAGGGTATATTTTTGAAAAACGCAAAAACTCAATATTGAAGGTGATGCCGTGGGTTTAGAATTTTTTCAGTATTTTCCCCGGGTTCCTCGCTTGATTTATCATAGGATAGGAGGTTTTTTCCGAAAAATTTTGAAAATTTTGTTTTTTAATCGGTTTGGCTTGAGATTTCTTGACGCGATTTCTCCTTTTCGCGTTTTGGGCGATTTGAGGGAGTTCTACTGAACCTATTTGGAATTGTTTGAGCTTGTTGGATTCCTTGGAGGTTTTTACACATTTTTCACTACCTATAAGTCAAAATTAGTTGGGTTTTGGTGATCGAAAACAGGTTTGACGACTAATGCAGATTTCAGATAGCAAATGCGGCGTTTTGGTACATTATTTCCAGAAATAATGTACCTATGTAATTGTTCAAGAAAATTTTTTTTACAACACCCCCTGAAAATTTGTTCTTTCACGTTTCAGAGGTTCTAGAACAAGAATCTGCAATAAAAATTTTTTGTCCGTCCGCCGTACGCCGTACGCCGTACGCCGTACGCCGTACGCCGTCAGCAGCAAAACGCATAGAAGGAGTGGTCCGATTTCAAAAAAAAAAAACGAGCGTTTAGCAAATTTTCCTGTGACGTGCACCTCCTATAAGGGAATCCTCTGAATCAACTCTAGACTACTCAAAAACGATCAAATGTAAAAAAAGTCATGATCTCAAAAACAGTTTTTTTGGGTTTTCGACCCCTTAAAATTTTTTGATCGGATTCCCCTGACAATATGCCTCAAGTTGGAGCAAAACACAACTTTTAGGACCAACCGCACCAAAATCGGATCAGCGGTTCGATACGAAGTGGACGGACGAAATTTTGGCCAAAAATTTCGTCCAGCCACTTCGTATTGAAATACTGATCCGATTTTGACTAAATTAGTCTTGAAAGTTGTGGTTTGCTCCAACTTGAGGCATATTGTCCGGGCAATCCGATCGGAGAAGGTTAACGGGTCCAATTCGGCATAATTAGGGTATATTTTTGAAAAAACACAAAATCTCAATTTTGAAGGTGATGCCGTGGGTTTAGAATTTTTTGAGTATTTTTCCCGTGTTTCTCGCTTGATTTACCATAAGATAGGGTGGTTTTTCCGAAAAAATTCGAAAATTTTGTTTTTGAATCGGTTTGGCTTGAATTTCTTAATGCGATTTCTGCGTTTTCGCGTTTTTGGCAATTTGGGGGAGTCCTACTGAACCGATTTTGAATTTTTTGAGCTCGTTGGATTCCTTGAAGGTTTTTACACATTTTTCACTCCCTATAAGTCAAAATCGATTGGGGTTTAGTAATCAAAAACTGGTTTAAAGACTAATTTTTGACCTAAACAAAAAATATTTTTTTGACCCTTTAAAAAAAATGTTAAAATTCCAAAAAAAATATTTTTGAGTAGGTTTTGGGCAGGTACATGACACAAAAAATTTGCAATTTTTTACAACTCTCCAGGACTAAGAAAAATGAAAAAAACCGATTTCAGCTGGAAAATCCAAGGTCCTAGCCTAGGAAAAATTTCAAAAAAATGATGGATTTGACTTCGGGGTTTTTTGGCGGGAATCTTTAGATATTGACTATGAAACATGAAATTTGGCATTTTTTCGAGATTTTGGTCAACAGGGTCAATTTTGGGGGCAGTGACACTGCTGAAATTGCGGTTTTGCAGTTTTCTTGGGTTCACGGCACATGTTCCAATCGGTTCAAGGCGTGAGGAATACGAAATGTCGGCTGTAACATTCCCACCCTTGATCTTGGTAGGGTGGGGAAGTAGGGGACTTCCCCTACCCCTACCGGCTCTTTCGTCGTCTATTGGCTCAGATTTATTAGAAACTGAAAGTGTGAAGCTGGGATTGGACAGCTTATGTTAATGGGGCGGATCTTGATAACAGTTGTCACCTGTTAACGCGGTTAACAAAATGGCTGCCTTCTTGCCGCCAGGCCTCAGGAAATATTTCTTTGAAAGCAGCCGCCAGGTATTTTCTTTTTATACCTACCTATTTATTATCATTGTGAAAACGTACCTTTTCGGCATAATTGAATTCACGATTGACCATTACTCCACAAATGATATGATGATAAACCGACCTACTCCAACTATTTGAACTTTATTTTCTGAGGTACCCAGACAAATAATGTACCCATGTCACTAATCTACTTAGCAGCGTTTTTAGGTTTTGAGCGACTTCTAGCGGATTTTTGGAAAAACTAAGTAGTTAGGTACATAAAAATATGTATCGAACTCATTTTCGCCAAAATGTTGGATAGCACATGTTAGAAATTAAGCGACGAATTACTGCTGGTACGACTATTTCAATGAAGAACCAAAAATAATTATTATAATTCTAAATTCTTCGTAGGATGACTATGATTTTACAGCCTTTTGGGGCCTGCTGGCCTTTACAGTGTTTACTTACTGTTTACTACAGTGTTTACTCTTTACTACTGGATTACAGTGTTCGCAGGATGAGGATGAGCCTCGCTCGCCAATACTTCGATTCCCGCGCGATTAAGTCCTCGGGGAGGACTTTCGCCTTCGACGCACGAAACTTTCACGGTTCTTCCAGAACTTTATACCAACCTACCTGGTCCTTTAGGTCCGCCGGATAACTGCTTCCAAAGTCGTGCACAAATGTGACTTGAATATGTTAAACTTGAGTGGCTTGAGCCGCCTCGAATTAAAAACGGCATTTGGGTATGATAATCTTATTTTAGAAATATCTCATACCCCTTTCTGATGAGGACGTAATCCATCGAAGGTAAAACGCGAAATTTAAATTTTCAGAAATATGGAGAAAATCTTTCAAAATGAACAGAAGAACACTCAAATCTATTCATTTTCGTGGCCGGAAAAAAATAAAATAGAAAACACTAAAAATGCCGTTGGAAGTACCGTGCGTTATCCATATTTCGATTAAACAGGGTGTTAGGTGATGCCGAGACAAACATTTCAGTTCAAGAAATTTGAAATATGAAATTTGAAAATATTATGGAAGTATCGTGTGTTATCTACGCACCACTGGTTTTCATGCCGTTTTCGTTGTATCGGTTGGCAAGTGGAAAAGTTGAACGACCAACTCGTCAATCTAGCGGTCAATTTTAATTTTTCCCGTTGTACTTTTTTCTCTCGAGCCGATGTTTTTATTCGAGCATAAAACGATTTCTCCGACTGTTACCTCAATTTTCCCAGTCTGGGTTTTTCCGAGCCCGAACGAATTCGGCTCTGCCGGAAAATCAATTAGGCTGCCATTTTCCCAACGCCTCCCATCCGGTTCATTTATGCCGTTACACGTTACCGATGTGCGGAAAGCACAATGATAAAATAAGGAGTTTGGTGACCATCCGGCAAATTACCAGTGATGATAACACGAAATACTCCCATATTTCAATACTTAAAGTTTTGATTCTCGAAGTTGACATTGACGTCGAAGTTGACTTTGATCTCGAAGTTGACTTTGAACTCAATGTTGACTTCGATCTCGAAGTTGACTTTGAACTCAAAGTTGACTTTGAACTCGAAGTTGAGTTTAATCCGAAGTTGACTTTTATCTCGAAGTTGACTTTGATCATTTTACCTATATGGGTGATTCTCAAAAAAAAGCAACTTTCATGTTAATCGACCATAACTCGGGAACCAATCATCTGAGACTCGTGATTTTTTTTCTATCTGTTCACTAGGCGGCCGCTGACGTAATCCAACCCAAAAAATAAGGGAGGGGGATATTGGAAGTTATTTATTGCTAATCAAACGTTCAAATGTTCAGTTCCGTGCCCTGTAGCAGTATACGTTTTCAAGATTCGAAAGGTAAGTATTGATTGAAATCAGCACATTTCCTTGAAAAAAAATTCTTGAATCGATTCAGAATTAGTTCTTCTTTAAGTTTTGCAAGCTTATATCAACATTTCTTTCGAATTTAGTCGGCCACGGTACCTCAAACTTGTGTACATGATTTTGAGTTCAGTTCCATGGCTTCATCAAAAAAGTGTCCATTCGCATCGAGTATGAGGGACAAAAGCCGGGAAACTGCATCAGTAGTTGGCAAAACTGTTCGCCTCTATGGCCCTACAGCTGCACGGCGCTTACACCTCGCATTGCTCCGCCAGCGCTCCTGAGGTGAACATGAACGCGTGGGTGTTTTTTCTCCATTCCTTCCCATGCCCCTATAGAATCAATTCTAATTCGACGCTCATGCTAATTTTTTTGCTTTCAACGCATTCTACTCGTCTGTTACCATTAAGAAAAATTCAATTTAGCACCTTAAATTATTTTTACAGTAGTATAGAATGGATTGAAGAACGATTTTTACTTCCATATTTACAGAGTAAATGGAAGTATTGTGATCGTCCTAAAATCGAGAATTGGAACGGAGCTTCAGAAAAAACTTTTACTTATACACATTTACTCAGAATCACTTCCTGAACAAGTGTCTGTGTGTCCGTTACGTCCGTTACGTCCGTCTGTCCGTCTGTCCGTCTGTCCGTCTGTCCGTCTGTCCGTCTGTGGTCATTTACAAAAATGGCCATAGCTCCCTCAATTCTCAACCTTTTTTCAAATTTCTTGGACTGAAATGTTCGTCTCGGCAAGACCTAACGCCCTGTTTAACCGGAATTCGAATTACTCACAGTACTTCCGATATATTTGCATTTTTAGTGTTTTCTATTTTATTTTTTCCTGGCCACAAAAATTAACCGATTTGAGTGTTCTTGGTCTTAAAATCTTCGTTTCATCTTGCAGATTATGTGGATATTTTTTTTTTACCTGTAACTTAAGGTTTTTTGATTTTAAACGGGGTTTTAAATTTGCACAGTGTGAATTTTAAGATTTTGTTTTTTTATGGTCACAAAAATGAACCGATTCGGGCATTTTTGCTCTCGTTTTTGCATCAGGTGACTCCGGAATGAATAGTTAACAAAATGAACCACCGAAAATGAAAAATTGGTTACATTTTTCCGAAATAATATACTACCTACAACTATTGATCTAGTCCGTACATGCCGCTAGCTGGAACTATCAAAAAGTGTGTTTTCATCCATTTTCGATCCTTGTTTTAGTTTCTCCAATGTTTGTCATATCATGAATATCTGAACGTGCAGTATGTACGAACTTTGTTTACTATCCTTCCCATCTGGCTTCAACATGTTCCTGCATCCCCGAGTCCACATCTGGTCACCCCATGTCCTTAGGCGACTTTTTACGAATTTCGGGCTATAGCGCATATTGCTAGCCTGACCTTATAGCCGGTGTCAGGTCCTGACAGTACCTGCCTGACTGTTTTTGCCTGGGCAAAGTCTCGAGGGAGGGAGTAGGTAAGGGCTCCGAGTGCTGTTCTGTGACAATAATTCTGCTCATAGCTGTTTGGAAACTTGTACGGATTCGTTCGTTCATATCATTGCACTTCCAACCCAGTTAAAAAGTGCCACTGTGTCCCTTCGGATTCTTCATTCATCAGAGCTTGAATAAGGTAAGAAATCTAGCTTCATAAGCATTATGTTTTATTATTTTATTATCTTTATTTGCTATTATTATTTGCTGTATTTTATTTTTGATTATTCTTTTTGGTATACTATCTCCATAAGTAGTGTACCTCGACGGTGTAGAATCAATACTGCCCAATTCCTTTGCCATGCAATCTATGTACGCGTGATATGCCAAGTTGCAACCAATCCAAGTTTTGAGAAGTAGGCAACCGAGACGCCCCCAAAAGACACGATGCTTTGAATTGGGCAGTGTTGCAGTTTCACCGTCGACCTATATAATCGGTTAGATTTTTTTACAGCATCGTCAATATTATCTTATTAAACTGGAAAAACCGCTTTGAAATACTTTCAAAACAAAATGTCAAAAAAGCCATGATTTATTGGCTTATCGACTTCGTAAAATTTTTTGATAGGATTTCCCAGACAATGCCTCAAGTTGGACCAACATACATTTTTGATGACCAACCTCGTCAAAATCGGAACCACATCTTTTAGCATTACTTTCACAAAAATTGGATCATCGGTTTGATAAGTGCGAAGCCCTGTCCTCAAAACAAATGAACGAATTTGGCGGACAGGCATCGTACCGAACCGTTGATCCGATTTTTGTGAAAGTAATGCTAAAAGATGTGGTTTGCTCCAACTTGATGCATGTTGTCCGGGGAATCCGGTTAGACAAGGTTGAGGGGTCCAATTTGGCATAAAAATGGTCCACATATATGAAAAAACACAAAAGTTAATATTGAAAATAATGCCGTTGGTTTAGAATTTTTTGAGTATGTTTCCAGGGTTTCTCGATTGATTTATCATAGAATAGGTTGTGTTTCTAGAAATTTTAGGATTTTTTTTTCAAATCAGTTTGCCTCAAATTTTATGACCGCGGCTCCTTCTTCTTTTGACGTTTTGCCGATTTGAGGGGGTTCTGCTAAACGGATTTTGAATTTTTCGAGATTTTTGGATTCCTTAAAGGTTTCTGCACTTTTTCAAAATGCAAAACCGACTCCTCATGAAAGATCTGAGGAATTCCCTGGAAAATGAGAAATTCCCTGGGAAAAAATTCCAAAGAATTATGGATTTGACTTCATAAAACTTTGGGCACTAAGAACAGGAAATTTGACGGGTTTTCGTAAGTTTGATCAATCTGGTCAATTTGCGGGGTACTGATGCGGTCAAAATTGCGTTTTCTTGGTTTTACGGCCAAAAATGGGTTTTAGGCAAAAACTTGATTGAAAGGAAAACATCGGGCATTAAATGTAAAATTTTGAATTTTTGAGAACGATCTGTGTAGCCCGTACAATTGGAGGAACGAAAATCATTACGAGGGCGGGTAGGATAGTATCAATCAAATTTTTCGTCGCCTTAATTTTTATGAAATTTCTCAATTTGAAGACAAATTTTGACTCCAATGGTATAATTTAAACGCTTGTACTATTTGGCCTCTACGTTTGGTAATGCCCAGAAAAATAATGTACCCATGCCACTAATCCAGGGGTGCCCAGAAGGGGGGGGGGGGGCATGGCGCAATTTGCGCCATCAACATTTTTGGGGGGGCATGATTTTTTTTTTGTAGATTTTATGTCAACATTTTAAACCATGACGATAACCAGAGAAATGAGAATTACTCAAAAGTTAAAAGTACTGATAAATCATTTACCATATCATCGAGATTGAAATTGCCATAGCTAATTATTATTCCGACGTTTAAACTAACTCCAGGATCTCCGTGTAAATCCTTAAGAGTATAGAGAAATAATGTCCTTAGGAAGATTAGAATGTAAGATGTGAATTTTATCTTCATACACTGACTAATGTTAAAAACTAAAGGGTTGGGTGTTGGGGTACTTGGAGGGCTTATAAGTTTGTGGGGGGGATTGACTATCCAGGTCATGCAGATGTACATTTCCTCAGAAATAATAATAATAATAATGTAATAAATTAATAATGTCAGGAGTGACCTGAAACGTAACATGCTCCACTCTATTTCCAGTTTTGCCCTGAAGAGAAAAGCTGCCAAAAAATTCAGCTAAGCTATATTGTTTTACTTTTACTTCCTTTTTTTGCGCAATACAGTTTTTTCCAGTACCTACACTAATCTTAGCATATATAATAATAACATTAAGTAGAAAGTACCCATAATTTTTGATAGTATCGTACTCATTATTTCCTACAGTATCATTGCCTAATTTCTTCCAATCAAGATTATCATATTTTTCATTTTTATTTATTTCAAATTCTTATTTTATTCTTAGTAAATAAGATTTCTCATATCGTTTGTTCCACGTTTGTGATCAGTTCACATACTGTATCCGAGCTGTGTAGGATTATTATTCCACCACCTTCAATAATCCTTAAGTATAATTTATTTTTAGAGTAATCAATATATAATCATAATTTTGCGAAACGACTGCAAGCATAATTTTGTGGGATATACTTCATATTTATCCGCTGTAGCTACCATGAGTCAGTCTAGCAGTCAGTCATCTATATCAAGTACAATGAGAAAATTGAGAGGTAAAATACCGGACAAAGAACCTAGTCGAAAGAAACCCATCAAACGCGGAAGAGTGGAAAAAAAGAAACAAACAAAGAAATTGCCATCTGCCAGATTGCAGGCAGTCCTCGATACTCCTGACGAAGCAGTGATTTTGCTTCGAAAAGAAAAAAAGGAGTACATGAGAAGATTAAGATCTACTGTATATGGTGCATGTGAAAGAGAGAAAAATAAGCGAATCAAGGCTGAAACACGAAAAAATCTACTAATCAAAGAAGCCGAAAAGCAACGAGATCGAGCTCGTAAAAGTGTTATTCGAAAAGAGGAAGACTTCAAAGAACAAGAAAAACAGAGAGAAAAGGATCGCAAGGCTGCGCTGAGGAAAAACCCCGATATAAAAGAAGCGGAAAAAGAAAGGGATCGCGCTCGAAAAAGTGTTATTCGAAAGGTGGAAGACGTCAGAGAACAAGAAAAACAGAGAGAAAAAGATCGCAAGGCTGCGCTGAGGAAAAAACCCGATATAAAAGAAGCGGAAAAAGAAAGGGATCGCGCTCGAAAAAGTGTTATTCGAAAGGAGGAAGACGTCAGAGAACAAGAAAAACAGAGAGAAAAAGATCGCAAGGCTGCGCTGAGGAAAAAACCCGATATAAAAGAAGCGGAAAAAGAAAGGGATCGCGCTCGAAAAAGTGTTATTCGAAAGGTGGAAGACGTCAGAGAACAAGAAAAACAGAGAGAAAAAGATCGCAAGGCTGCGCTGAGGAAAAAACCCGATATAAAAGAAGCGGAAAAAGAAAGGGATCGCGCTCGAAAAAGTGTTATTCGAAAGGTGGAAGACGTCAGAGAACAAGAAAAACAGAGAGAAAAAGATCGCAAGGCTGCGCTGAGGAAAAAACCCGATATGAAAGAAGCGGAAAAAGAAAGGGATCGCGCTCGAAAAAGTGTTATTCGAAAGGTGGAAGACGTCAGAGAAGAAGAGAGACAGCGACTCAAGAATTTAATGGCCGAAAGAAGGAAAAACCCTGATATAAAAGAAGCGGAAAAAGAAAGGGATCGCGCTCGAAAAAGTGTTATCCGAAAGGTGGAAGACGTCAGCGAAGAAGAGAAACAGCGACTCAAGAATTTAATGGCCGAAAGAAGGAAAAACCCTGATATAAAAGATGCGGAAAAAGAACGGGACCGTACCCGAAAACGGGAAGCCAGAATGGATGCAGATTTCAAAGAAGAAGAAAGACGTCGAGAAAAGGACAGAATGAGCAAAGTCCGGAAGAGTGAGGACTATAGAGAGCATGAAAAAGCAGTTGATTCAAAAACGAAAAAAGCTAAAAGGCTCCATGAAGTGTACAGATACAGAGAAAACTACGAGAAAACGCTCAGAAACGCACATGATAAGTACTCAAATGCCCAGCTCAAGCTCCTTTCTGATATGAGGGATAGCGCTAGTCATGTTTGTTGCTGCTGCGAAGGGCTGTTCTTCTCTCACTCGGTGATGAAATTTGACAGATTGAAAATAATTGAGCTGGTTAAACGAAAAGTCAAGAACGTGGATGAATTTCTGAAAAAGATCGTGAATGTTAAAATACCCACACAAATCTGCATGACTTGCCACCGTCATGTCATAAAGGGTGCCATTCCGAAAATGGCCACTTCATGGGGGATGAAATTTCCTGTTCTTCCTGATTGCATCAAGCTCCTCACTAGCCTGGAAGAGCGAATGGTCGCACCCATTTTACCGTTCATGCAAATAAGGCCATTGAAATTCCACGCTTTAAACCCGCAACTAGGAATGAAAGGCGGCGTGGTAAACATCATGATTGATGTAGAAGAAGTGATGCAGGTGCTTCCACGTTCGTTCAACAACATGTCGACCATTCAAGTTAAACTCAAGCGACATCTCGAACACAAATCTGACTACAAGCATGAGATCATCCGACCTGCAATAGTGTGTGAAGCACTAATATACCTAGTTAATACTCCACTTTATAAAAAACATGGAATTTCGGTTTCTCCGGAGTATTTGGAAAGGTACGAAAAATGTGCCAGCGAAGAAATTGATTTTGTTGTTGATGAGACTGATACAAAGGTTGAAAACCCTTCAGCGGATGGAGCAGCTCCCACAGAGCAGAAACCACAAACAGACGATGACCTCGGTAACCCAAAGAGTGATAGTGAAGATGAAGAACTGGCGTTCTCTGAAGACGAGCAAGTGCTGGTGGTCGACAGAAACCGGGAAATCTGTGAAGAAGACGGTGAAACTAAAATTATAGCTCCCGGGCAGGGACTGAAGCCTATGCCACGACATAAATTTCCTGATTCAGATGAGCTATGCTTCCCAACAATTTTTGCGGGACTGCCAACTGTAACTCATCCTCGCTTGAGCTATTCTGATCGAGTAAAATCAGAAGCCAGACGTGAAGACCGCCGATCCTCCACACCGGAAAGATTGCTGTACATGGCAAAATCTAAGCTGGAGCTAAGCTGTTCATCACAACTAAACATAAGCTTACGGAAAACTAAAAAGAACAACGTCGATATAAAAGCAAAAAATGTCTTGGATCGTAAGTTTGTGGACGAAGCTGTGCAGAACGATGAAGGATGTCGAATCTTGCGGCCGATCCGTTCTTCCCCTGCATACTGGGAATCTAAGAAAAAATGCTTGCTGGCTATGATCAGGCAACTGGGCCCACCAACTTTCTTCCTCACATTATCATGCGCTGAATCTTCATGGCCCGAACTGATGAAGACTTTGCATAAACTCTCAAGTAAGAAGACCGTAACCGACTTGGAGGTGCTAAATATGAGCGAATATGAAAAAACAATGTTGATCCGTAATGACCCAGTAATGTGCGCTCGTTATTTCGATTACATAACCGGGAAGTTAATCCGTTATTTGAAAAGTAATTCTGGCGTTTTTGGTGATGATTTCGTAATCGATTCTTACGAAAGGGTTGAGTTTCAACAGCGCGGGTCTGCTCATGAGCATATTTTTTTATGGTGTAAAAATGCGCCAAAATTTGAAAAAGGGAATAGGCAAAGTTTATTGGCATGCGAACAGTTCGTTGATAAATATATCACCTGCGAGTACAATGACAAAAACCCTATGGTCAACGTACAACGACATCGGCATTCCGAGACCTGTTACAAAGGCCGAAAGGCAAAAAAGATTTGTCGATTTGGATTTCCGCAGTTTGTCATGCCGCGCACGATGATACTGGAACCACTGGAGGAAGAAAATAAAAATGACACCGTTAAAATGAACCTTGAGCAGATTAAAAAGTTGATGTACAGGTTCTTCATGAAAAGCGAAGACATGGATTTCGAAACTGTACTATCAACACTAAATATGAACGAAAATGATTACGTTACCGCTGTACGTTATTCATTGGACCATTGCAAGGTTTTTTTAAAACGATGTTCATTATCGGTGGCTATAAACTGCTACAATAAAACAATTTTGACGATTTTCAACGCCAACATGGACCTTCAGCTCTCACTTGATCCATATAGCTGCGCTTCTTATATGATCAACTACATCAGCAAAGTGGACGCAGGCTTATCTAGGCTACTGAAAGAAGCAGCAAAAGATATTGACGATGCTAAATTGAATATTCGTCAGCGCTGCAGAAAAATAATGAACGTCTTTCTAAACAGTAGCCTTATGTCTGCACAAGAAGCCGCCTATCACGCTCTAGGACTCGCGCTGTCCAAAAGTAGTCGAGGCTCAGTGTTCGTCAATACGAGTCCTCAGAATGAGCGCATACATATGCTGAAACGGATTGAAGATTTAAAGCTCCTCGACCCTGAATCATCTGACATAACTGTACCGAACATTTTTGAGAAATACGCAAAAAGACCCAAAACTATGGAGAGCGTATGTTTGGCAGATTTCGCGTCGGAATACAAATTCAAACCCAAGCTGGATGAAAGTGATTCTGGGAGTGACAATGAAGAAGTTGAAGAGGACCCAGTCGCCAGAAAGAGAAAAATATTGCGTTTTCGACACTACAAACTACACCAAGATGAGTACAACTTTTATCGGGAGCAAGTGCTGTTATTTGTACCATGGAGGAATGAAACTATTGAGATCGAAAACCAAGACTGCAAGGTCCTTTACTTGCACAATTGTGCTACCATTGACTCCAACCGAGCTAAATATCAAGTAATCAGTCCCGAAGAAATGGAACTAGCTCTGGAATCTGTACAAAATCAGCTGAGGATTGAAGACGAACAAGCCTTCGATGAAGTAATGAAGGATGAATTACCTGACGATTTGAAGGTGGACATTGGCGATCCAACCCCCTCTAAGGACGATGGAGGTAAAATGAAAATCGTGACACCAGACCGACAGGAATTTGAAAAATTACTTCAAAAATTGAGACAGCTGAACGACGGCCAGAGAAAAGTCGTGATGCATATTTTGAAAACAGCTAAGATGGCTGTACCTTTGAGATTATTCTTGTCAGGGGCTGCTGGAGTTGGTAAAAGTATGGTTATTGATGTCATTTTTCAACTAATGACAAAATATTTTGACAGTAGACCAGGAGTCAAATCTGATTCCATTAAGGTACTGTTGACCGCCCCTACAGGAAAAGCAGCCTTTCTCATAAATGGTGTCACCATTCACTCAGCCTTCAGCCTACCAGTCACTCAATTCGGAGGGAACTTGCCAGCGCTGAGCAGTGAAATCGCCAATACTCTCAGATCCAAACTGGCTGATCTTCAGTTGGTGATTATCGACGAAGTTTCAATGGTTGGATCGCGGTCGCTAGGGCGAATTGACACTCGACTCCGGCAAATTCTAGGGAAGAATGAGGAGTTTGGAGGGGTGTCAGTCCTTGTTGTGGGCGACCTTCATCAGCTTCCTCCGGTTATGGATTCCCCCGTTTGGAAAACTCCAAGAGTTAATGAACTCAGCGTGTTCATCGACACCAACCCATTGTGGGCTTCCTTCTCATTTTATGAGTTGTCGGAAGTCATGAGGCAAAAGGGAGACATTTGCTTCATCAACGCGCTAAATAATTTGGCAAACAACCAAATAAATGAAGAAGACATTAGACTCTTCCAAAGCCGACAGGTACAGCCAGATGCAGTACCTAATATTGCCATCAGACTGTACCCAGATAATGCATCAGTTGATGCTTACAACACGAAAAAAATTTGCGAACTTCAAGTCGAACCAGTTGTATCTCACGCTCTGGATTTGGTGCTTGGTAACTTGCCTCCCAAAACCAAGGAGAGTCTCATCGTATCGCTAAAAAAGAAGAAATTATCCGAGCAACAAGGGCTTCCAAACACCATCACGTTCAAAATTGGGATTAAATACATGATCACCAACAATGTTGACGTCGAAGATGGACTCGTTAATGGAGCATGTGGTGTACTGGAACATTTGACAATTGAAAACGAAGAAGCAAAAGTTGCTTGGCTCCGTATTCCTGGTTCAAGAGTCGTTGGAAGCAAAGCAAGGAAACGCTACCAAAATTTATTTGTCGACGAGTCACTTGATAATTTGGTACCCGTGAGCAAAACGGCGTTGACGCTTTCCCTTGGCAGCAAGCAAACGTACCAAATTATGAGGAAACAATTTCCCTTGACTCCTGCAGAAGCCATCACAATTCATAAAAGTCAAGGTCAGACTTACAACTCCATTTGTATCGATTTTCGCAATATTAAACGGGCCACAAGACAACTCCTTTACGTCGCATTCAGCCGAGTCACGAGCCTTAAAGGACTTTTCATCCTAGGAGAAATTAACCCAAAATATTTCAAAATGGGTGGTCTGGCAGATTGCATAGAGATTGAAAGGCTAAAGACGGAAAGCGTGACAAAAATGAGCTACAACGAGCTGGCCTACTCCAATGGGACGACTATCATATACCACAATGTTCAATCATTTAACAAATATGCCCAAGACATCAAATCAGACAATTGGTACCAAAAAGGAGATGTGATCATATTGGCTGAAACTAGGACCAATTCTTGTGAAAACGTTGAATTAAATGATTATTCCTTAAAATACAGATCAGATGATTCTCGAACTTCAGGACAACGGGGCATATTAATATTTGTTAAAAAAAATGTAGGCTTTGAACTTTTAGAGAAATTTATTTTTTCAGAGAAAAGGGGTTTTGATGGAAAGTACAAGGGGCACATCGAACTAATTCTTGCCAAAGTTCACGACTCATACCTAATTACGGGGTACAAATCTCCTGCACAATCAGTAGATTCTTTTTTGAAAACCGTGGATGACTTGCAAAAATCATGCTTTTCGGTTCAATCGTCAAAACTCATTCTCATTGGGGACTTTAATATGCCAAAAATTGGTTCAAAAGTAGACGCATGTTTCAAGAAGTTAGGCCTGCGAAATGCTCTTGCTTCTACGGATTACACTACGGACATGTCAACTCAAATTGACATCATTTACACCAATATTTACAGTTACGTAGCTGGTACGTACGAAAGCTACTTTTCAGATCACAAACCAGTGTACATCCATTGGCCAGGAGACACGTCTAGCCTGCATGTACCGAAACTCCCTGTAGGTTCTGTCCTAAACAGCCAGGTTCCAGGCTTCCAATTTGGCACAGCGTCCCAATTTGGTGATTTGGAAAGAATTAAAACACCTCAAATATTAGTGCAATCCCAACCCAGGCTGAAACCAGAAACGAAACGGACTGACTCTGACATTATAGATCTCTCCAAGGATGTCGATGATACTAGCCCACACAGAAACAGAGAATTCTTCATTGCCCAGCGATTGGAGAGGATCAAAAACAATATCACAGGAGAACGCTCATGGCTTGATGACGATTCTTTGAATGAAACGCTGACAATAATTTCTGAGCTTACAGACATAAGTGTTTTGGACGTAGCCCTGACTCAATGTCCTGATTTTGTACCTCGTGTTGTAGGTAAGGATCTTGTTATTCTCGGCGGAAGTAACCACCATTGGTTCTGTTTGTACTATGACGGCAACAGCTTAAAAATATACAATAGCCTTATACCGGATGGTATGAACGAAGTAGATTCTGTTGTTAGAGCCCTGAACAAAATAGAACTTGATCTAATTGTCCGAAGGTATCCTAACATAAATCCCCAAGAAGGCAACATTACCTTTGAAAAATGCCAGAGACAACCAGACACTAATTCATGTGGTGTCTTTGCAGCAGCTAATGCTATTTCAATCGCATGTGGCTTGAACCCTTCCAATATCAAATACCAGCTTGACGCTCAATTTACTGACCAAGCCATGCCAATGAGACAACACTTGTGGAGCATCATAGAAGCAAGAGCATTAATTCCATTTCCGGTGTCTGATTAGTGGTTATATTATATTCAAATAGGTAGGTACTTGACCGTTTGTTAGAAATTAAGGCTAAAATACGTCACGTAATATTAAAGTTTCAATAAGGTATCTTATGCCAGTGGTCTTTTTCCCTTTGGTCCCACTTGTCTTTTATTTGGGGAAATTCTTGTGCGACAGAAAAGAACATGCAAAGTTTCATCGTGGTTCGGCCCCTCCTGGGCTTTTCTCTCAGTACGCCTCTTCTCTTCCCTATTTTTCTCCGGTTTCGAAAACTCAAGATGAAAATTCCAACCTCTTTGAGCACGCGATTCGTCTGCTATTCAATTTTTTCTCATCGGGCCAACAGAGTTGAAAACGTATACCGGCGTCTTAAAAGACGCGCAACTGCGCAAAGCTCGTAGTCGATCACCCTTGCTGCTGGGCTGCATAAAAAAGCTTTTCGGTTTTTCGCGAGTTCAACTGAGAAAAGGTTCTGTGGGTTTTTAGTGAGTGAAAGGCTCACACTTCGGGTAAAGTGCGGACCCTTCCCGAGTCGTCTGTATAGATTTTCCCACTCTTCCCTCCGAAAAGAAAAAAAAAAAAAAAAAAAAAATGCTGTTAAAATATATTTTTTTTACTACATTAGTTTTATAAAAATAATTTATTATTATTAAGTAAAGTTATTGCAAATTAATCAAAGGTGTACTGTGCGTACATAGATTGGAAGAAGATTAGGTAAAGTGGTTGTAAGTATAGCCTCAGCTGAATTTTTTTGGCACTTCTGAAGTACAACAAACCACCAGCTGTCTCCCAGACGAGAAACATCCACCCAATCAACGCCAAGAAGTGTTCTGCAGGGATGGAAGCATGCAAGATAATTTGTGGCGTAGGTAAGTAGATGTATATAGAACCTACCTATATTATAAGGATCTAGGTAGGTACTTCAAAGCTTTATTAATTGAAGGGGTCACCTCAAACACGTTGTAAGTGACAATTTGCAAATTGTTCAGGATAGCCGAAAAACGAAAAAAAATATAATAGGTATCTGATGTGCAACTTATTGCCAATTTTTTTTAAATGTTTGTGGTACCAACTGATCTCTGGGGGGTAAAAAAATTTACCTAGATCGCCCACATCATATAGGTACAACGTTTTTGCTTGAAAAAAGACGTTTCTCAAAAAATGTCACTTACAACGTTTTTGAGGTGACCCATTCAATTCTATTTTTACATTCCTTCCCCGGTACAACATGCATTTGTGGAACAAGGAGTAAATCAATCGAGGCAGGCAAAGACACTATCGGGCAACAAGAACAACGCCACGACTTCACTGAAACACAACACCACTCGACCATAATTCAAACACAATAATCACATCACCAAAATTAGATAAAATAACGAGTTTGGCATACTCATATTCACAGTAGACACTAATAAGGGGAAGAAAATAGGGTCAAAAAAATTGTTATGAAAACATATTTTCTCATAATTCGATTTGCCTTTTTGATGCTCTTTGAATTATTAACGACCACTTGTACGTTACAGGTGACGTGCTATGCTACGTACTCAAAACAAGATTGAAAGGCTGCCAGTTAAGAGAGTGTGATAGTCAAGATTGGAAAACGCTAGTAATCGTACAGGGAGCAGTTTGTCGAAAGGGAACTGAAGAAGCAGGCATCAAAGATAGGTTTTACTAACCAATTACGAATTATTTCAGTCCTGTTAATTTTTTTATGAACAAAGGACCTATTATTCTAGATTGCCAAGGAACACTATGATACCATTAATCGTTATTTTCAACAGGTCCGGTGGACGCATACTATAGAACACCGCGTTTTGGCCTGACGACGCGGCGCACTGCATACTTTGATGAACTTGGATAGATATTTAAGAGCGCCAAGTGTGGAAATTGGGTTGCAGAATTCGCGTACTTAACTGTATCTATATTAAATTTTCTTTCTGTAAATTCTTGACATTGTAATTTTTACCTTAAGGGGACTTGTAATGTGTAAAAAGCGTCTTCCTAACATTCCAGTTTAGCAAGACCAAAAATCAAAATAATACCATAAAAATTATTCTAAGGGCCGCTTTATCAATTCACTTTATCAATACCACTAACTATTTTCCAGGTGATTTCATGCTGAAAAATCATACGTCACGTTTCCAGGGAATCAGTTTGTCGGTGCGTCCTTGGATAATCAGTTGATTAGGTGAATTGATAAAGCGGCCCTAATGGTACTAATTTAATCACTCTAATACCTTGTCAATAATCTTGTCAATATCAATCACCTTCATCAATAGTCGATAATCTGAAAATCATTGACTTTATATTAGGTCACTTATTTTGAGGTGATTGCCATTGCCGCTGGGTGCAGCTCATCTGATTCGTATAGGCTGTGTTTCCAAGAAGTCAGGAGCCAGAAGGTTGGTCAATGATTTTTAGATAATCAGCTGTTCATATAGCGGCTCTAAACACTAAGGACCGGATTTTCAATTTATTTAACGCTAGATTTATCTAAGGACCCTTGCATTGACTAATTTCCAAGAGATTTCCAGTACAACCGTCTATGAAAATATGTCTTAGCTAAACTGTAATGCAAGCGCCCTTGGATAAATCTAGCTTTAAATGGATTTATAATCCGGCCCTAAAAATACCTATCTTCGATGACGCCCGCCGTCAGATGTTTCTTCAAGCTTCGATCAAGGCGGGATATTGCGTATTTAAATATGGAAGTACTGTGTGTTATCTACGCACCACTGGTTCAGTTCCATGTCCCAATCAAGTTCCTTCCCATGGCCCTATTGATTATGTGATGTGGCCGTGGGACCGACGGTAAGGACATGGGAGTGAAAAATCAGCAGTATCATTGCAGTTTTTTAGATTTTGATGGTTTTAAGTTGAATGGAAAATAGCGTACTTGATTGTTTAGTGATGTGAGAACCCTTTTATTATTTCAAGTTGTTTTATTCAGGAACTACGTCGATGGCTCCACCAAAATTGTTCACTCCAGCAGAAATAAAGGAGCGTAGAAGGCTCCGGAAAAAAGCCCGGAGGGAAAAAAATCAGAAACGACCCAGTCCTACCATCTTATTGTGCATCAATGTGCCAGTGGTTTTATTATTAAAATCAAGTTATTTTATTCCTATGATGAGTTTGATCTCAACCGAGTGTTTAAATGTGATCTACTAACGAGTAACAATGTTGGAAAAAAGTTTGAAATTTTTCTGAGCAACAAAATTTTAAAAATTGACTCGACCCAAAAAGTTGCTTTTTTTTGAGAATCACCCATATTCGTATTTTTTAAAGTTGGAGTTAAGAACACAACTGTTTGAAAGTCAGAGGTTTTTAGTCGAATTCAGAGGTTTTTTGGTGTTCGACAGAGGGAAAGCAAGGCGACGAGTTGGCAACACTGCCCTTACACCCGAAGGAAAGTGTTGCCGGGTAGGCGGCATACGAGAGAATGAAGTACCGCTGTTTCTCTTGTGTTATATCCGAAAGATGGGACACCGACATAGTAACGGCCGTGCTCTACGTGATCGGCCCTGTTTCCCCGACGGCTGCCTGTCGGAATGATGGCCTCATCACGTTTTGACAGGCCGCCGCTGCTACGGATTTCCTAAAACTAATTGACGGTAAATGTAATAGCGACGGTAAAACCGAAGCGTGAGAAACGTCAGCGTCCTCAACCTTTAGGCTGACATTTTCCCAGCGATACGGGCGAAGCATCTTGACGTTGAAGTATCGCGGATGATTAGTGAAATGCCGTCTCGAAGCGTTACACCAAACAAACGGCGTTGGCGGAATTCGATGATGAAACCAATTGCGGCGCTTTGATGACTCGCACTACTTCCATTTTCACCATGTTAATCAGCATATAGTAGAACCTTCTTAAATTGGCAAAAAACGCAAGTTTTACAATTCGTACTGTGTGTTTTTTGACATTTTTCATCCCTGTAGCCACCAAATTGTTCAAAATCAAATTCTTTGAGTTAAAAATTTGCGTATCAAAATATGGAAGTAGGTACTGCGTGTTATCTACGCACCTCTGGTTTTATATTGCAGTTAAAAACCTATTAACGTTATAAGATTTGGTTTACTTTTAGCTTGAAGTGAATATCATCCGAATCTAAAACTGTCGACAGGAATTTTCCAACATTTTTGAAAACTTGAGCCTAAAGAGATGGCAGAAATAACGTAACCAGGAACGAACAGGTCGAAGGTATGAAAGGCGGTATTGCATGGTAATCGTTGGCTCTCACGTCTTTGTCCCTTCACGTTTTGAGCAGTTTACATTACAACACACTGCACGTTCTTACCTTTGTTTCTCAACATGAACTCCCCAAAGGATACCTTTTCTTAAGGGAAATGGTAAAAGTGTTGAGAAACTTGAATTTCACTTTTTGCAAAAACCTTTTCACTTCCATGTTTACGAAGTAAATGGAACTATTGTAAACGTCCTAAAATCGGAACGGAGGTCCAGAGAAAATTTTGCACCAAGTTGGTACCACTGATTTACAAGCCTGAAGTTGGTAATAAGTTGCACATTAGATATCTAGTGTTTTCGTTTTTCGGCTATCCTGAACAATTTGCAAATTGTCGCTTACAACGCTTTTGAGGTGGCCCCTTCATTCGTTCAAGATATCGTCACCAGAAGCGCTTTAATCGATAAAACGCCGATTTCTGCCTCAGGTAAAGAAAAAAACCGATTTTGGCCGAAATGGAGAGTCTCACTTTCGCCGTCGATATAGCTAATGTTACCAACATGAAGTATTTGAGTACGAGCATACCGTAAAAGTGGTCAGTGACTTCTGATTAGCATACCGACTTTCCCAGGCTTGGCTTTATCGAGCAGTCCCGTTCCGAGTTAACTTTTCGACAATTCTCTCGTGACTATAACTGGACTGCGCATAATCGCGTTCGATTAGCGTCTCGTCAGCGTAACTCGCGAGACAAAACTTACGTACAGTAAACAGTTCGGTAATGCTATTGATTTACGCAATTGCGCACTGCACAACTGGTCGACCTCGATCAAATGGACCGTGAGACGATGCGCGATTATCGGACTTGTTATGAATGAATTGATGAATTCATTATTGACTTGCGATCTCCGGGTCGTGAGAGTCGACAAGTCGAAATGGGAATCCGTGTTTATTTTGGAGAAGCTAGAAGAATTCTAATTTCATTCGATACACGATTTTCAATTTTAGATCGGTGACCATGCTCCGGTTCACTCTGAAAGAATAGAACTAGTAATTGTTGTATTGTAAACACTATTACAAACTGGGAATAATCCAAATTCTGGCGGGTCAGGATGTGTCGTGTGGCACAAAAATGGCCATGCCTCCTGATATGTTCTCCTGGGCTCCTCCCTCGGACTAATTGTATCAGTTAATTACCTACCGCCTCTGTTATCCATAGCTAATCTGATTAATATATTCTCACTCCAGTTCTACAATCGAAGACGTGCCTATTTTTTTTGCTCCTTTTTCCCTTCTAAATTCGAATACATAAAACCTCCCTTTATTCTCAACCTTTTTTCAAATTTCTTGAACTGAAATTCTCGTCGAGACGAGACTCAATCTCCTGTTTTGCCTAAATTTCGATTACTCGCAGATTTTCCGAAATATTGGAACTTTTGGTGGTGTCAATTTTTTTTCTGGCCGCAAAAACCAACTGATTTCAGCATTCTTGGTCTCAAAATTTCGGGTTTACCTCGCAGAATATTGATGATCAAAGAGATAATTTATCTTATTCTGGGTGAGAGTAGGCTTACTTCGATTTTAGGTGGATTTTGACATCCTTACATAGTCTGTTCTGTATTTTGACGTATCTGTACCCTGCAGCCTCCGAATTCGTCTAAATATTATCAGTTCATTCAATAAATATACGTATTGTGTGTCATCTAAGCACTCATCTTCAGAGCAACAATGCTACTGGAACGTTCTCGGGGAACACCTTCCCACCCGGATGGTTGATGCTTGGAATGGTTGACCATAAATTAGCAGGTTCAACGTACGTCTTGTCGCTGAAATGTCAACGGTTTGCGGAAAGCGTGTTCACCAGCCCTTGAAGCTTGAGCCGACTGGTTATTATTTCTTTAACGACTTGTGGCTTCGAGCTGTTGCCACTTGCTGGCCAAAAACACCACATTTACTGCCAGAAGTGCGATTGGACGTTTTACATGAAAACTAGCCTGTGTACATTAGAAAAGTGACGCTTTTAAAAACCGCTTTTAAAAAATGGTAAACAAATGGGTCCCTCTGTATATTTAAATGCGAAGAAAACATGAGAAAAAATTTATCGGCAGCTTTTGATTGACTCGTAAAATACCTACGAGAGTCTTAATTGAAATTTTGGCCTTCCGTATGAAATTATTCGTTATTGAATCGGGTTTTTTACATGGCAAAGTTGAAATGTAACCCTCCATGCTGCAAAACCTGTAACCTCCACCTTTTTAGTTTATACCCATGGAGGGTTACAATTGACCACGGAGGGTTACAGTTGACCGTAAACCGGCCATGGAACGTTACCAGCTTTCCATGGAGGGTTACAAACAGGTTCATTTTGAGTTATTTTGATCCCTTTGAACTCTGGAATGCCTCAATGTTACAATGGAAAGACATCCCGAATGCTGCGACGAGAGCGTCAAGCACACGCAATAGACGTTTTCCTGTATAGATCAAAAGCAGACGAAAATGGCCCGTCTATTTTTGATACGCGTTATTATTGGAAACGTTCGCTTTCACCTATCGCAAGGAATGTATCCCATACATCTGCCATGTCAGAATTGCACCATCGGTACAGGACAGGAATTGCTTCCGTGCCGACGGGACCGCTTCGCGATGCAAATCAAGTGGAACCGGATTCATCTGTCAGTATTACGACAGTTTCGATTTCCTGGTTCAACTGTTGTAACGCTGACGTAAATAATTCGGGTGACTCGATCTCGAAATTCTGACCTTTTCGACCGGTTTTGAATGCAGGTTGAAGCTTAACTCCCGAGGGGGAAGACAATTGCGTGGGATGGACTGGATAGGTACGTTATTAGCGATTTTTTTATGGAATTTAAAACTATGGGAGAATCTTTATTTTTGTGATTTGATCAAAAACTTATGTTGCATTTTTCTCATTAGGCCATTTCTGGACATAATATGACATATTACATTGTGACACATGAATACCTCCATTACATGCTCCATGCATATTACATTGTATATGTATTCTGGACATAATATGCATATTATGCCCTTTGTGCTTTAAGGTAGCGATATTTACCAAGTCGTCGAGGCGTCCAAAATACTTTCATCCGCTTTCTACGGTAATTTTAGGCCCATTTAAGATATTCTTCAAGTCATCAAATGCCTTTTTTATCTTACACAACTGTTTTCCAGTTTTTTTTTCAATTTTTCAGATTTTTTTTCAAAACTTGAAAATTTGTTTTAACATATCCGATTTCGATTCAAATTTTTAGATTTTTTCAACAAATTTACAAGTTTTTACTATTTTAACAAAGTTTTACGTCGCATTTTCACATTCCGATATCTTGACGTATTTGATTTTAGGCGATTTTTAAAACTTGCTTAGTGAGTTGTTGATATTCTTGGCCTAAACAAAATATCATCGAATTACGCACCACTGGTTTCAACAATGTACCTACAGGGGGCCTATTCTATAAAATTGAAGCAATATGTCTTGCCAGTCGCTATCGGTTCATTACACAAATTGTCATACGTTGTCATTAGATTTGTCATGGCAAATCGATATTGATTTCCAAAGACATATTGCTTTCAGGTTACAGAATAGGCCCCCAGGTGTGTATTGTTTTAGGCCTTTTTTTTTGAAAATTTAAAAAACTTTATTGTACAAAAAAATAATAAATTATTTTAATAATTTTTTATACCTAATAAATTTAAAATAATAATAAAATTAGGCCATTCTGCCAAACTATTGCAGGATGGACTTGTTGGGAAATCTTCGAATTTGCCCGAAAGATATTCAATGATTACAGCCTACCGGCGGATTGGGAAAGAAATGATTTCTTAAACGGGCCCAAGGGCTCGAGCAAACCGAAGTTTCAAACCGTCGAAATGCAAGGGATTGGCAAAAGCGTTTCAAGCTCAAATCGCTCGAGGGTTTTGCGGTTTTAACGATACGCGTACTTTGCATATTATACGCCGAGTTGAGCGATGCATTGGATTGAGAGAATACCCGTACCTGCCCACTTGGTTGAATACATTTAGCACGAGATACCTGCCGATTTCGAAGGTTATTTTTGGTACATTATTTCCAATAACGTAACTGGTCCTAAAAGTTGTGGTTTGCTCCAACTTGGTGCATATTGTCCGGGCAATCCGGTCCCGGTAATCCGGTATTATTCCCTTAATTTTATTATGTCGGAGAAATAAATTTTATTTCTCCTAATCGCAATCTTCGAGACCCATTTACTGGACTATGTAGGCATTCGTAAAGAACACCTTAGCTTCGCAATTGCGACAAGCCGTTAATGATTATTCGAATCACGTCAGCGCAATGTTCAGCTCGTGGCACCCGGTTCGATTCAGGTTGAACGACAAAAGTCATTAAAGTCTCGTTACATTGGAATCTCGTATTCCTTTCGCTGCTCTCCGCATCGAAGAATAGAGGTAAAAATAGTTTGCAATTTACAAGATTTTACTTAGGTAAAACTCCTCTTTTTTGAAGATTCTTAAGAAGAAGCTTTAACTTAGCTTTGTGTGCCTAATGACATGGGTTTTTTCTCGGGTGAAACCAAAACTCTATAACCTACGAAAAACCATCAAATGGTTGATTCCCAAATAACTGTCAATTTCTTGTCCCTGGGCAGTAACACCCTACTCGGTAACATCCATGTGAGTATCTCATAATTTTTTCAATAAACTCTCCTCCTTCCCCCCTATAGAATATCAAAGTTTTCTCTCAACCTAACGTCCCATAACAATTTCATTCAGTAATCTTTCAATCCTGATTCATAATTAAGGAGCAAAGTTGAAATGTAACCCTCCATGCTGCAAAACCTGTAACCTCCACATTTTAGTTTATAGACATGGAGGGTTACAATTGACCACGGAGGGTTACAGTTCACCATAAACCGACCATGGAACGTTACCAGCTTTCCATGGAGGGTTACAAAGAGATTCATTTTTAGTAATAATTACTAAATAATATTATACTAAATTTACTAAATAATATAATATACTATATAATATTATACTAATATAACATACTAAATAATATACTAAATAATATAATAATTACAAAATTATTAAAATTATTTTGATCCCTTTGATCTGACATTTTGAGGGTAGACTCTTTTGAAGTTTAGGATTATTACATTTACTGCTCATTTCTTGGTAGCAATGCCAATAATTCTGTACAATCCAATGGTGTAACCCTCCATGGATTCTAAATTTTCAAATTCAATTAAAAACTCGAAGATTGTGATTCCGATCTTTTTCTTGATTTTTCCAATCTAAAGGCGCGATTTTTCCAAACTGACCTCAGTTCAAACTGACCTCAGTTCAAACTGACCTCATTTCAAACTGACCTCAGTTCAAACCGAACTCAGTTCAAACTGACCTAAGTTCAAACTGACCTCATTTCAAACTGACCTCAGTTCAAACTGACCTCAGTTCAAACTGACCTCAGTTCAAACTGACCTCAGTTCAAACTGACCTCAGTTCAAACTGACCTCAGTTCAAACTGACCTCAGTTCAAACTGAATCAGTTCAGATCAGTTCGAACTCTGATCAGTTCGAACTCTGATCAGTTCGAACTCTGATCAGTTCGAACTCTGATCAGTTCGAACTCTGATCAGTTCGAACTCTGATCAGTTCGAACTCTGATCAGTTCGAACTCTGATCAGTTCGAACTCTGATCAGTTCGAACTCTGATCAGTTCGAACTCAGATCAGTTCGAACTCCTCGGCCGCATGTGTAGACGCTGCACGAATACACAAGTTGGCCAATACTCGCCGCCTTTGACGCGGGACAAAAAACCGCCTTTTGACCGAGCATCCCCGAGCACCAACATTGGCGAACGTTCGGGCGAATATCCCGCGGTTACACTTGCGGGAAGAGGCCGACGAATATTCGGTGTTGGGCCCAACACCGCAAGTGTAACCGCGGCTTTAGGAAGGTCCTGGGAGCATGCAGGAATTTTTTTGAGATTTTTCAAAGAGGTGAAATTTTAATTTTTTTCCAAATTGAAAGTTGACAGTTATTTGGGAATCAACCATACCTCAATTATTGAATAAAAACCCACAATATGAACCAAAAGTATGAGTAAATAGGTTTTCTGAAGCTCCGATCCGATATTCGGTTCAGGACAATTACAATACTCCCCGTAAATATGCAAGTAAAAACAGTTCAAGTATGATCAATATAGTCCAAAATTCTGCCTTTTTGAAACATGGATGTGATGACAGGTTTTAATATGGGAAATGATTTTTTAGCTCTTTTGGGGATATTCGGCGTTTCACTTCTTTTTGATACTGACATCTCTCTCTCTCTTTCTCTCTCCGCTGACCATTTCAAACGACATGTCAAAGTGTCGTGCAATGATCGATGGCAGCCATTCCGTTACGGGCAGGGGCGCAGGAAATATCCAATGTCAGCGTATCTATCTAATTCTATAAGCCACGTTCGCATGGATCCCTCATATGGATCGTTCAGATGTCCCTCTAGTCGGAGATGTCTTTCACCTGTTGCAATATTTATGGGACGTCGGATGACTGAACACAATATGAGCCCGGCTAATGGTTACAGGTATGGTTACCGCTTATTCGGTGTCCGGTTCAGCTACCAGAGGACGTTGATCAGCGGTCATACGTACAAGAACCAGTGGTGCGTCGATGCCACTTGATACCTCCATAATATGGTATCAATAAATCCATAAATATTATTTTAGCCGCAGAAGGGTCAACGAAAAGAAAATGAGCCATATCTATAAATAGACATAGTGAAATCTAGTTCAAAATATCCCGCACCTTGATATGGAAGTATTGTGTATTACCTATGCACTGGTTTTTCTCAATTTTTCCAAAATTTCGCCTCAGATCGGTTGACATTCCGCTCTTTACAGGCAATCGACTTCGAAAATAATCTACCATCATTGGCTTTTTGCCGGAAGATTTAAGACCTTCTTTCGGCGTCGTCGGTACGATAAATCCCTATTATTCAAGGGGCGGGCCAGCCGGCGGCCTTGGCGAACCTGCGACGCAGAAACCATAAGTTCTACTTGACTGGGGACTTAACCCGAGGGCTTCTATTGGTAAGAAAGTGGCAGGAACGCAACAGTCCAAGGGTCAAGGAGGGCGACCTCGGCGATCAGGTGGATACCAGAAAAGGGAAAGCGACCGAGGTACAACGCTTTTATGGGTGCCTATTTATTGTCGATTTTATAACCTAGCTATTTCCTCGATTGGACGTTAATTCAACAAATAAATAGGGAGGTTTTTCTCTTCTAATAAGCGGTGCAGCTGTACGATTAGCGAATGTTTCAAGGATCAAGTCAATGTCGGTAATATGTCAATAATTATGTCAATCCGAGGTCTGCCGAGCCAGTTTTTTGAACAATATTGCCTGGACAATATCGTGATAATCACTCAGGTCATCATTGGTCAACGGTATCACCAAGTAAAGTAAATAATTTTCCTTATTTCTCCCCCCAAGGAGAGGAGATAAAAAATTACCAAACTTTTTCTGTAATGCACCTACTCTGAGCTAACTAACTACTTCTTTGAAATGTTTGGTAGAGATTTTTCGAAGCGTCATACAAAAGTAGTTATCAGGCACGTAGGTACCGAACTGCCGAAGTGCTGAAATTTTTTTTAGAAATTCCAAACTTTCTTCAGTTTTTTCACTAAGTAGCACTGAATTCCTCAACTTCCGCATTCATGCCAGGTTAATTGCACGGCTCGTTCTTACAGGAAATGAAACAACTTAATTGTCATTGTACTTTTTTCAAGACCGTGACAAGGGGGCAGCGATGTCGTGACAATGGGTACCTCCGACTCGGACTATGAAAGTCTGAAAAGGAAGAAAGCCAAGTGACAAAAGGATGTCTGCCACTGATAGCTCACGTGGACGGGGAAATTTTTCCACCGAACGGCCGAGGAAAGTTGCTTTTGTTATGAGTAGCTGTGCACAGAGCCTTGCATAGATAACGTACCACTTCTATGTTTGGAGGGATTGATGAAAATACTGGGGATGAGCATAGATTGGAAACTATCGATAGTCACCATCGAATAATCTATCAAAGGAAGCCATCGATTGTTGAAAACTATTGGTACAAAACTATCGATAGTACCTATCGATACTTCTTTGTTCAAGTGGAGAAGTTTCAAAATTGAATACGTATTGCAAGATACAAATTTAAGTGAAACCACTGGTCAGTTTAGTCAATCAAAATCAACCAAAAATGAACGAAAAATGCAATAACGAATTTTCCATTTAAAAATAGGCTCAAGAGTGGGATTCAGATTCAACTCAATATCGAAATACCTTACTTTTGTCGTGTATTAGGTATATTCGTGTATATTTCTTCCCAAACAGCTACACTACACAGCACAGTTAAACAGAGAGTCAACCGTCAACTGAATTATTTATATTGATACCGAGTGATAAGGATAAAGAGAAGATTCAATACTATCACATTGAAGTAATCGATAGTGGTGAAACATCGCTTCTAAACCATCGATGGTAAAAACATCGACTATCGGATGCAAAACATCGATAGTTCGTTAGTATCATCTAACTCTTTCTTATGATCCCACGATGCTCCGTGAATTTGTTGAAATTTTCTGGAGAAGGTTCACTTTTTCAGAATTCAGGCCTTGGGAATTGCGGTTTTTTTTTTAGAATCACCCATATTTCCATTTTCTTCATTAGTCAAGGACTTCTTAGTCAAGGACTCACCATTAGATGATGCGGCGTGAGCATAGGCGGCTCGTGGTGCCCCAACCAAGAGCTGACCAAATGGTGCTTCGTGTCCAAAAGTTCACTTTGCGCTTCCGGAGTGACGCAAGCTCTGCGACAGGAGACGGGCACCGAGACGAGAGTGCAGAGGAGGTGGAGCGCAGTCGCCGCTACGAGCCCGAGGCCGCACCATTGGCCGGCCCATTGAGTTGCGCTCTGAAACAATGAGAAGTCGAAAAATTGAATTTCCCAAATAACTGTCAATTTCTTGTCCCTGGGCAGTAACAACCTACTCAGACATGTTTGATTTTTTTTTCCAATTTTTTCCAGTAGGTAAATAATAGGTGTGTTCTGTTAGGTTACCATGAAATAAGAACGCTACCTGTTGGTTCAGAGGTGAAACCCAACGCAAACATACTAATTGGGTAACGCTCCATGGCTGTCCCAGCCCACGATTTTCTAACTTGAAAATTCATGGAAATGTCCTGTGACATGCTAGAAACAAAAAGGCGACTGTTTTGTGGTAAGAGATCGTGATGGAGTGTGTGATGAAGATTTCAGCTCAAAAACTCGCGCAGTGTGCTGTCAGTGATCTCACAAAGTCAGTTTTTCGTTTCTGTGTAACATCCGTGGACTTTTTAGAAAGAACGGTACACATTTCCCATGTCGGGATATTTTGGTGGGAGTAGGGGAGAAAGGAGGTGGCAACCCTGGTCGACCGACTACCCCATCCCCTTTCCACTTCAAGCCAGTTGATTCGTGGCCTTGGATGAAGAAGGTGTGGTTCGCGTGACAGTCAGTTTTTGAGTGTAACATCCATGTGAGAATCTCATAATTTTTTCAATCAACTCTCCTCCTTCCCCCCTATATAATATCAAAGTTCTGTGTCAACCTAACGTCCCATAACAATTTCATTCAGTAATCTTTCAATCCTGATTTATAATTAAGGAGCAAAGTTCAAATGTAACCCTCCATTCTGCCAAACCTGTAACCTCCACACTTTAGTTTATATCCATGGAGGGTTAAAATTGACCACGGAGGGTTACATTTGACCATAAACCGACCATGGAACGTTACCAGCTTTCCATGGAGGGTTACAAAGAGATTCATTTTGAGTAATTTTGATCCCTTTGACCTGAAATTTTGAGGGTAGACTCTTTTGAAGTTTAGGATTATTACATTTACTGCTAATTTCTTGATAGCAATGCCAATAATTCTGTACACGCCAATGGTGTAACCCTCCATGGATTCAAATTCAATCAAAAACTCGAAGATTGTGATTCCGATCTTTTTCTTGATTTTTTTTTTCAATCTTAGGAAGGCCCTGGGAGCATGCGGGAATTTTTTCAAGATTTTTCAAAGAGGTGAAATTTTAATTTTTTTCCAAATTGAAAATTGACAGTTATTCGGGAATAACTACTACTACTAGCTCGTATTATACGAGTCGTATACGAGATAGTGAAAGTTGAGTTTATTGCTCGACCGCAGTTCTACCCTGAGGCGGGCGTCTACGGACAAATGAAAAACTTCAATTTAGGTAATTTCTTACGGCGAGACTTATTGCTTCTTACGTAAAGCCGTGGGCGGAAGTGAAGTTATTGTCGAAAGTGTACGAAAAGTGAAATTAAGCTCGTCGAATTACAACTAGAAAACAGGTGGTGCCTTGGTCATACAGCACGTAGCTACATAACATACGTTTGATAGCCTTTATTTCAAAAGACAGGCTATTGTCTCGAATTTCAAATGAAGAATTTGGACCAAAAGACGCGTAATTCGACCGATTCTGTCATCGCTAAGACGAAAACCAGTTGAGCGTAAATGACATAAAATACTTCCATTCGTCAACTTTTGAATCAAAGCAATTTGACTTTGACTGATTGATCGGAGCGATGATCAAAAATGTCAAAAAACACAAGTGAATTTTAGAACCCGCCTGAAATCGAAATACGTCAAGTTGTCGGAATATGAGAAATATCTACGTATTCCGCAAGGTAAAATCAAGATTTAAGACCAAGAACGCTCAAATTTCATTTTTGTGACCAGGAAAACCAGTGGTGCGTAGATAACACACAATACTTCCATATTTTGAAACGTAAAATTGTGACAAAATTTGATCATATTTTGACTGCTTTTGAGAGTGTTTAGGTCAAAAATATCAAAAAATTCAGTATTAAAATTTTAAAATTCGCCCAAAATGAAAAAACGCCACATTTTCGGAATGTAAAAAATATCCACATATTCTGCAAGGTAAAACGAAGATTTTGAGACCAAGAACGCTCAAATCGGTTAATTTTTGCGGCCGGAAAAAAATAAAATAGAAAACACTAAAAATGCAAATATCTCAGAAGTACTGTGCGTTATCCAAATTCCGATTAAACAGGGTGTTAGGTCTTGCCGAGACAAACATTTCAGTTCAAGAAATTTGAAAAAAGGTTGAGAAATGAGGGAGTTATGGCCATTTTTGTAAATGACCACAGACGGACACACGGACAGACGGACACACGGACACACAGACACACGGACACACAGACACTTGTTCAGGAAGTGATTCTGAGTAAATGTGTATAAGAAAAAGTTTTTTCTGAAGCTCCGTTCCGATTCTCGATTTTAGGACGATCACAATACTTCCATTTACTCTGTAAATATGGAAGTAAAAATGAATAGATAAAGCTAAAAGCGCTAATATATCGGAAGTACTGTGAGTAATTCGAGTAATTTAAACTAAAGGTACTCAATTTTACATCGTTCCATGTATTTCCCGCGGAATCGAACCTTGTAATCGTTCGATACTTGTAATCGATCGGGACCTTGTAATCGGTTTAAATAGAGAAAGTGGAACGCCTTGACTCGGAGATTCGCCGGCTCATCTTCGGATCGTGACGGAGCGTTCGCGATATGTCGTCACGAATCTAACATTTCCCTCCTCCGACCGCCCCGGCTTTCGGGCCCATTAAAGGACGGCTCGCCAGACGAAATAATGGAAGTACTGCGTGTTACTTATTGTCGAACAATCAGAAATTGTTACGGACGGAACTTTTTACATTCCATTAGGCAGATACCTAGCAACTCCGAAATTTTGACTTTATACGAGTTAATGTACCTACACTAGGGATGAGCATCGATTGGAAACTATCGATAGTCACCATCGAATAATCTATCGAAGGAAGCCATCGATTGTTAAAAACTATTGGGACAGAACTGTCGATAGTATCCAAACTTCTATGCTCAAAAGTGGGATTCAGATTCCCCGAGGCATTCTCCCCACTTGAATCACTTGATTGAAAATATAATTTTCTTCCAAAACAGCTAGACTACACAGCATAGTTAAACAGAGAGTCAACCGAACAACTGAATTATTTATATTGATACCGAGTGATAAGGATAAAGAGAAGATTCGATACTATCACATTGAAGTAATCGATAGTGGTGAAACATCGGTTCTAAACCATCGATGGTAAAAACATCGACTATCGGATGCAAAACATCGATAGTTTGATAGTATCGACCATCGATGCTCATCCCTATTGTACACTTCCTCGACAAGTGCCAGTGTGTCTGTCAGCATTTTTCAAAACTGGCCATAGGTCTCTCAATAATTGAGGGATTGCGATAATGTGAGCAATATTTTGTAGAACCGGTGAATGGTTGTTTTTTTTACTCCAGTAACTTGGCATTTCAGGCTTTATTTGAAACTATCAATGCATTTTTCCGTTTTCATCTTGAGCAGCTTCCAAATCAGTCATACCTAATCAAATCATCAAAATTCAAACATGGAAGTACCGTGTGTTATCTGGCCACCAGCTCCGATTGAGTTGAAACAGTGTAAAACGGCACGTTTCCAACTCAAATTTCACCTCGCGTTTTCGGATGCGTTAAAAAAAACGATGCAGGCGAAAGGCAGACACAGGTGGCCGTCGGTTTCACTTTCACGGGACTGGGAACTGCGCCGATGACCGGCTCGGGAAAAAAATCGAGTCGAGGAATTTCTCACCTTGACCCCGACGAGGCACGAGGTTCTGTTACGTATGGTAAGGTCCGTATAAGGTGGTACAAGGTACTGAATAAGGTGACAATTAATCCGTGACCAGGAATCTCTAATAGGGCGATCTGGAACACCAGTTCCCAATCGGAACACCTGTTCTAGGTTAGTGAGATCGAGTTAGGTAACAATAAATCGTCGCTTAATTCCTAACATGTGCTATCCAAATTTTTCAAAAATTTTCTGTCCGTCCGCCGTACGCCGGAATCATTCATTACGATGTCGTGGCTACAAAATTTTCAAACCACTGATCCGATTTTGATGAAACTAGTCGTAAAAATTGTGGATTGCTCAAACTTGGTGCATATTGTCCGGGCAATCCGATCGGAAAAGGTTAAGAGGTCTAATTAGGCATAGTTGGGGTATATTTTTGAAAAAACGCAAAAACTCAATTTTGACGGTGATGCCGTGGGTTTAGGATTTTTTGATTATTTTTATCGGGTTCCTCGCTTGATTTACCATAGGATAGGGTTTTTTCCCGAAAATTGTGTTTTTTTAATCGGTTTGGCTCGAAATTTCCTGACGCGATTTCTCCTTTTTCGCGTTTTGGCCAATTTGAGGAGGTTCTACTGAACCGATTTTGAATCTTTTGAGCTCGTTGGATTCCTTGAAGGTTTTTACACATTTCCACTACCTATAGCCAAAATTAGTTGGGTTTTGGTGATTGAAAACTGGTTTGACGACTAATAACATCAGATGGTTCTAGGTAGATAGCAGTGGTGGTCGCAGATTTCAGATAGCACATGTGGCGTTTTTTTAGATTTTGAGCGACTTCTAGCGGATTTTTGAAAAAATTAAGTAGAAAATTCAGTAAAGCGCGAGGAGGGTACCGTTGACCATAAACCGACCATGGAACGTTACCAGCTTTCCATGGAGGGTTACAAAGAGATTCATTTCTAGTAATTTTGATCCCTTCGACCTGAAATTCTGAGGGTAGACTCTTTTGATATTTAGGATTATTACATTTGCTGCTTATTTCTTGGTAGCAATGTCAATAATTCTGTACCCGCCAATGGTGTAACGCTCCATGGATTCTAAATTTCCAAATTCAATTAAAAACTCGAAGATTGTGATTCTGATCTTTTTCTTGATTTTTTTCAATCTTAGGAAGGTCCTGGGAGCATGTAGGAATTTTTTCAAGATTTTTCAAAGAGGTGAAATTTTAATTTTTTTCCAAATTGAAAATTGACAGTTATTTGGGAATCAACCATTACTCTAAATTATCGTAGGCGCCGGGATGTTCATGTATTACTTATAGCGGTACTGGGGATGGCTGTAAGTGCCACTGGCACTGATGATAATGTCAGGTGTAATAGTTACATTAGGCGAGACGTCACGTTTTTCTCACTAACGGCGGAATGAACGTTTTTGCTCCCCATGACCTCAAATACAAACAATGTTTTCAGCCATTTGGACACCGATGCAATTTCGTGCGAAATTTCCAACGACTGATATTACTTGGAATGTTAACGTGATGACTCCTAATGATCCCATATTCCTAATAATAATCAATCTAATGACTCCGAATTTCCAATATTTCCATATTCCTAGTCCTACCAAATAATTCCATATTCCCAGTAATAAATACGAGGAGCAATCGTATCTAGGTACTCGATAATTGCATACTACTAAGTTATTTCTCTACGGAATAATTCCAGAATATTTGTCCATTGTTATTTTGAACATGATTTTTTCCCATACTATGTCATTCTATAATGCCAAATAATTTCATATTCCTAATTTATTATTGCGGAAATATTATTTTGATACCCACCGAAAAATTCCCTAGTAGGTAGGTATATTTTCTAAATTTCATGTTATTCCGGAATCTGGACATTCGTGTTACCTAAATGCCAACTCCTTCATCTCAACGTTATATTCATTTCATGTTACCCTTTGTACGAACTCCGACATAGATATTTTGCGGCGTGGGTGATACGAGAGTTCGTGAAATCCGTTCAGACATACCGTTACGTTATGATGCTCGACTGTGATGAGTTTGAGGCACCGATGCGGTGAGACACAAATGGGATAGCGATTTCCATTTACGAAAGCCTCGTTACACTATGCGGGCGGCAATGATAATGGTGGATATGGTACAACCGGTAAACTACTTCAAGGGCAGTCACCTTACCAGTACATAGTACATACCTATTTATTTGCTAACAGTACCTGTCACTAAAGTAAATAAAAATATAAGTAAATAAGTAAACCGAAAATAAAATGAAAATGTCTTTAACGAAACTCAAAACCTGTTATCATACAAATAGGTTCACCATGTTAACGGAACAAAAAATATCTTCGCATTCTGGAAGCTAATGCCTGCATTTCAAGGTCATAGATGCTCAAATCGGTTCATTTTATAGTTTTAGTGCCCACAAAAAAAATGAAAGTAGTACACGTTTAGTTGGTGATCGCAATTTAAGAATTTGAAAATACTTGTACGCGAACGAAGATGCGTATTTTACAAAAAGCAAACAAACAGCTGGTTGAGAAGACAGTGCTGCTCCTACGCAACAACAAGGCGGCCAACCTAACAGTACCAATTGCGCGTAATTCAAATTCCTGGATCACGGGTTCTGCCTTATAAAACATTCCAGTTTAAGTGTAGGAAATTCGAAAAAATGACGAGATTCAATGGAAATACGGCCAATGTTGCTAAGCAGGCAGTTCGGTAAACTGGTATCTACCACGAGTGGTTTTCACACTGGGTTATTGAAATATCCAATTGAACAATTCCAAATTACCCGTTTTTACCGAGCTCGAAATGAATATTACGCAACTTTCAAGTTCGAACAAAGCGGGAGAATGTTTGAAAAACAAGATCGGAAGGCCGGCATTGCCCGACCTCAGTTATTACCTATCGCTCACGTCACTCGGATCAAGAGGGCAAGGACGACATCGTCAACTATGCAATTCGAAAAAAATTAAATACTCAACTCGCAGATCGAGAGTGCAGACTTGTTTCAAGGTGAAGGCGCCATTTCCCGGGTCAACAAAACCTTGGGAGCCTCGAACAAAGACAATTTGAAGCAATTTAGCTAATAGGATGTGCGAAAGTGTTCGCAAGCCATTGTGATTCATTCGACACGCGAAAACGACTGTTCGATTGTTGTGCATTTTCGAGTTCACGGATATCATTAGTTGAAGATTCTTCATCTTGAAGGGGCGATTGATTTGCAATGCAATATTGAACTGCATACTAGGGATGAGCATCGATGGTCAATATTATCAAGAAATTGACAGTTATTTGGGAATCAACCATGTATCGAAAGAACTGTGAGTAATTTGAATTCCGGTTCAACAGGGTCTAACAAACGTCCCAGTTTAAGAAATCTGTAAAAATGATGAGATTTGGGGGAGCTATTAACATATTTGTAAATGACCACAGACGCACACGCAGAAGCAGGAAGTGATCCTGAGTAAAAGTGAGGGTCAAAATTTTTTTGAATCTCCGATCTGATTCTAGGAATATCACAATGCGTTCATTTTTTCGTAACTTTGGAAGTAAAAACTTGTTATTGGCTCGGGGGTTTTTCAGGAAAATGTCAATCTACCTAGCTGTTGGAAAACTTGGGCAGTGTTGCACGTTACGAAAGTTATCCCACATCCGTAACTCCCCTGACGATCGATGGGGGCCGTTACATTGGCGAACTTTCAGTTCTGGTTTTAAATCGCGTCGGTCAAGTGCGGTGACTTCACCAAAATCCGTTTGGGTGAAAGTGAAACTCGAAGGCTGAGAAAACCTGTTTCAAGGTCCTTGAAGTCGGATCGGATCCGAGTTTACCGTTTATTAGCTTTCTAACGGGCGATATTGTTTTAGCTGCGATCTGGATAAAAATATCGCGTATTTTTACATAATATGTAAAATATTATTTTATTGGCAGGTACCCACCTAATTAGAAAAGAATACTATTTACCTACTTGGTTTGTTGCTTCACAAGCCAATAAAACGCGCTATAACGTTGCATTAAAATCGAATAGTAGTACTACTATAGTACGGAACTGGATATCCTGAAGTGAAAAGCAGACGAGTACCGACTCACGTGCAAAACGGTGAATCGGAAGCTTGGATACAAGAGTGAGCGTATGTGTGTATACAAAGGCGAAGAAACCCTCATTTACTGGGACACCGGCAGAGCGTTACGGAAGGGAAAGCTCATCTGACTTCAGCCAACCGGTAACGTATACACGGGTTAATCTACAAGTCCGAAATGCACTTCTCACTCTACTGTAAAGATCCGTAGGTGGGTCAGCAGTAGTTATACTAGTGCCGACCTGACAGGGTACGCCAGGACGGTCCTGGCTGGACCTTGGACCACTTCTTGTTTAACTAGTAGGAAAGCAGTGATGCCAGGCGGGCAGGGTACAAATTGGATGTATGTTCCCAGCGAAAAAGCGGACATCCAATGTCGAACGTGGCCTAAGGCATAGGACAATCAAAAAAGAAGAAGAACAACAACAACAACGAAAAAGTTATCGAGCCCGAAAACCTAGGCAAAAGAGGCTCTTATCATAAATCCATATCAAAAGAGCCAAAAGCGTCTACTAAACAACCACTTGTATGAAAATTGTTATGAGTTTTTGCACCTAATTCGCACCACACACGTCCCTCGCGAATGAAGCACTTGAAACCAATATTTGGGTTTATTCTCCTCCAGTGACAAGTTATGACGGATGTCGTCAATTCATCTCTTCCCTACCCACTGGTAAATATACAGAAAAATTCCCTAAATTTCCGTTTTCCACCTCCAAAATTTCCCTCTGTGGAGTTCGGGTATCCACCATAAGCTGCTTCGAATGTGAGTTGTAATCTTTCTTTTTTTCGCTTCTTACAAGTTTCCAACTCTCGTCAAAAAACTCGCCAAAATCACCCAGTAGATAATGACAATTTCTCGCTTTGGACTCAAACCGGATCGATCTGATTTTCGCTTCGTGGTCCCCGGTAGCTACTACAATGAGTGTTGGGACATCGTTAGTGGTCAGTTGATTGTTGCCGTGTTTAGTTCGCGGGCCAACAATCGACCTATTCGAACGGATTGAGTCATCAGTATTTTTTCTTACTTTTCTTCGACTTGAGGGCCCTCCAGCTTTCACTCTTTGTTTGTACGTTGGGGTTTCGCCGGGCTTCTAATTAAGCCTCGAAGTTTCTAACCACGAAATAGCCCGCCGACTGCCATAGGAGTCATAGGCTGAAATAATTACAGGCCGATAAAACGAGTAGGTACCTACGTAAACTTTTAGTAATTCGGATTATTTGTTAAGAGGCCGACGTAAGGACAAGGCCTGAGAGACCAAGGAGGGGAAAAGGATGAGTAGGTTTTTCTTCTTTTTTTTGAAGTTCCTAAAAATTGATAATATTATTCTTGAATGCTTCTTCTCCCCATGCACGTCAACAAAAATAAATTCTAACGAAATTTCTCCGATGAGCTAACTACATATTTTCGATTTTCTTCCGGCCAGTTTTCACGCGGGAGAAATAAAGGAAAACCTATCGAATAGTGACCGCGATACCATCCGACCCGGGAAAATCCCCGAGGCCCCGCGAACCCGACAAAAGGATGGAAAGCTAGGGAAAACTTGTCGGTCGGGCTGGTAAAAAAGGGGCAAAAAATCGGAAATATCGGTTCAGCGGAGTCGGAATTCGGTACCAAGTCGATTGGGCGTGGATTCGAGAGCTAACAGCCTACAAACTGAGCGCTACTGAGGTTTCCGTCACGCAACGTTGGAGGTGGCCTTATTCCGTATAGATACCAACCTATTCAAAAAACCAAAATTGACATTGGACATAATTCACCAAGAGCATACACCTATTTGGAGCAATTTAGCAAATCCTGCCCGCGAGCTCATTTTTTCGCATGGATATTCCTATAAAAAAGTCAATGTGCCAAAATTCCGGAAATAATTCCCTTGCAAACAGCTAATAATTCATCGCAGGCACCTACCATCGATTACCTATTATCAAGTACCTATTCGTGTGTAGCTGTTTGTAGGCCGTAGCCCGTAGGCCTTCGTCATGAATGTTAACAAATACGACCACCTAATAACTGAGACTTACCTATCTAAGTTGACGTGTACTGCTTTCGTAAAACTGAATGCACATAAGATGGTGACACGGTCACGATTGAAGCGGTATCACGTTATTGACCGCACCTTTTTTTTATGTTTGTACTGTCGCCAAATTAGGTAAGCAATCATTGCGGTCGTACCGACGGCATGAGTCGCAACGAGCGGTCCACTGCGGTATCATAATCGTATTAGAACTCGGAAATAACTGTATTGCTCTGTACCATTGACAAAAGTTCTGGAAGGTGAGTCGGAATAAGAACTATGAATAATAGAGGGCGCCCTGCACTGACATTTCGCGACCCAGCGTCAAATTTCCTTCTCACCTGGTGTAGATTTATGATAAAATTAAAAACTAGCAGAAGAAACCGCATCGAAAAAGTGAAAAAAATATTTTTTGCTTCAAATAATTGTAATAAGTTAACTTCATTCAGGAAAATCGTAATGAAGGATGTCAAATTCTAGGAAAGCTTCCAAATTTAATTAGCCTTCCAAAGGTATGGTCAACTTTGCGATCCGGAATCGAATTCATGCTGGAATTCCAGTTTGAATGGGAAAAAGTGTGGTAATCCTAGAGATTAGAGCGAAAATTATAACGAAGTGGTAAAATTGGGTCTTAAATTGAGCCTCCAGTAATTCAAGTAGAGTCATAGGTACTTAATGCATTCCACAGCAATTGACCCTGACGTATAACAAAACAGCTCCAATTCTTTGCCGGCGTTTCAGTGAATTTATCACCATCTGCAGGGGTTTGAAGTTTCGACGGTGAAAGTGAGACAACGCGTGTCTCCATTTCGGCCAAAATCGGTTTTTTTCTTTACCTGAGGCAGAAATCGGCGTTTTATCGATTAAAGCGCTTCTGGTGACGATATCTTAAACAAATATACAATGTATTTTCGTTCAAGATATCGTCACCAGAAGCACTTCGATCGAAAAAACGCCGATTTCTGCCTTAGGTAAAGAAAAAAAACCGATTTTGGCCAAAATGGAGATACGCGTTGTCTCACTTTCACCGTCGGTTTGTTGAATGAGCCCTGAAGAAGATTCACCGAAAAGTTGGCAAGGAATTGAAGATGTTTCATTTAACCTAACCTCACTCACAATAATTGACAATTATTGTCATCGGATTGCAATACTAGAAGTATTAAGTCTTAATACACTGTCGAGAGATGCCGAATTCTCCTCAGAGTTGCGGTGGGGCCAGGGAGCTGGAGCTCTCGATGAACTGGAGCGCCGTGGAATCCCATCGGAAAATCCAGCGCAAGCAAGTCATCCGTAGGACGTGTACCGTTCTGTGAAATCGTCTGAATCCTGAGGCCCGGGTTGGATTTCTAGTCCGTCTTGGCACTGGTACACGCGTCTGTTGTCTGTTCAGGTGGCAAGTGAATGTCAGTGTGCCAACCTTCCCAGGCACCTCGGTATATCACGACGGACGCATGACCCTATTTTCACCGGGTAGGTAAACGGACCGTTTTCGTCCAGGCCTGTCCAGAACGCCGGACCGAAACGACCTACCGCATTCCGACCACGAGCATGCGCGAGATGAATCTCTATTTATGCCATGAAGAAGTCATCTTCTTCAGGGGAAAGAATACTGCAATACTAAACAGGTCGGAGCGTGACAAGATGCTAGCGAAGTGTTCGATAGCGGTCCTGAAATTAATTGTTCCATAATGTCCCGTGTGCTCAGATCGTTACCTTTACTTGTCACGTTCGGATGCCGAGATAAGTCGCTAACGGTGCGACGGTTGAGGACCTGTATTTACATAACTGTATACAGATGAAGTTATCAAGTTTTATGAGTTCCTGCACATTTTTATGTCAGGTTTATGTGTACATGGGTTTCGGGAATAGACAGCTGTCGCCTCATTCGCGAAAAATTATACAGAGTGTTCCAGCACGCTCCTTCTACCTTCGCCGTTTCGAGAGCAATCGAAAAACTTCTCGAATCGAACACCCATCTCTTTTAACTTCCACATTTACAGAGAAAATGAAGTATTGTAATCGTCCTGAAATCGACGATCGGAACGGAGCTTCAAAAAAAACTTTTACTCTGCGTGTCTGAGTGCCTGTGTCTGTGGTAATTTTGATGACACTTTTTATCCGAATAGCCTCCGTCTAAAGACTCAAAAAGCCTTAAACTCACTACTGGTTTTTACTGGCTACAAAAATGAACCGATTTGAGCGTTCTTGGTCTTAAAAATAGGCTCAAAAGTGGGATTTAGATTCCCCGAGGCATTCTCCCCACTCGAATCACTTGATTGAAAATTTCTTCCAAAACAGCTACACTACACAGCATAGTTAAACAGAGAGTCAACTGTCAACCGAAAAACAGTTGTTTAGTTATTCACAGAATTATTTATATTGATACCGAGTGATAAGGATAAAGAGAAGATTCGATACTATCACATTGAAGTAATCGATAGTGGCGAAACATCGGTTCTAAACCATCGATGGTAAAAACATCGACTATCGGATGCAAAACATCGATAGTATCGACCATCGATGCTCATACCTAGTTTTGGATGACCAATCGATATTGTCGATTTCTACTGCATGCAGAAATATTTTCTACGCCGAATAATATAAAGTTCTCTGTTCAACCTCTCTTTTCCTGAGGCTATCTCACGTCGAGCATCTCTAGAGACCTTCCCGAGTACCTGCTCGATGTCGGGTAGCGTCGTTAGAGCAAGCGCTCATTAGAGGGAAATTGCATAAACCAGGAAATTCGAAATCGTGCTTCGAACATCTTTCGTTCCAGGGTGTACATACCCTTTAGCTTGAACAATCGGGAGACGGGAGTGGAAATGAAGATAATACGAACATTAAAGCTGATGATGTCATTCAACCAACCTGGCGATCCTGCGAGTAAAGGAGATTGCACGTTTTCTGAGCGTTATTATTTTTCATATTATGCCTCGCTCGAATGAAAAAATCTTGTTTTTTTTCCAAACAAAATATCCTTACAAGTCACCTGGAGTAACCTACTCCTTTTTGAAGTCGGTTGAAATATACCATGCAATACAAACTGGAATTACTGATTTACAAAACAAACGGCTGAATTCTTGAATCGACTTTCGTCACAAGAGAACACAGCCATCGTAGCTGAATGACTATTGTGCAAGTGTCCATCTTCGGTTAGGAATTCTCGGTCGTGACTTGAGTCGGCAATCCAAGTGCGGGCACCTATTTTTCGAGACGGCAGATTGACTAATCGAATTTGTGCCCTGACTCCTTGAAATCCATGGTGCAATGTTTATTACGAAATAATAGACATAGGTAGATCAAAATAGGAGAAATTTATAATATTCAATCGATAATATTTATTATATTCAACTATTCGCTGTGAAAAGGTGACGGTTCGAAAGCGCAAGATCCTGTGGAAGGGCGTCGAGTTCGAAGGATTGAAGGAACCGACCCACCTTGTGGGAGAGGAGGAATGAGATACAAGATAAAATAGTAAACATGAGGCCCAACCTAACTCGAAAGGAAGCAGTAAGAACTAGAGGATAAATAAGCCTACGCAGATAAAATCCCTAAGGGCACGACCCCGACTCAGCCACAGGTTGTAAAGATAGCCGTATAACCGAAAAGGACATTATCTAGGGTGCGTGTCGATGCGTCGGGGGATCGTCGACTCTGCTGTAAGAACAAGACGGTCTCAGCCACCCGAGAACTGGAAAAGAGATCGGTTTACATACAACTCGATCACACGAACGACGCTTCAGGCAACGCCGAGGGCGGCAGGGCAGGCCCGGGGCAACTGCGGTTAACGGGCGAAAAGCAACGCGTGGAACGGCAGTTTACTTAATTTTTTCCACACTTCCTGCGAGAAGTGCGAGGGCGTTAGGTCTTGCCGAGACAAACATTTCAGTTCAAGAAATTTGAAAAAAGGTTGAGAATGGGAGCTATGGAAATTTTTGTAAATGACCACAGACTGGCACACAGACAACGTAACGTTTCTGAACGCGAAAGCTGGAATCGTTTAGCTTAGCCGAAATACGATTAGGAAATCGTGCCGGTAGTGTGAATCGTTAACATACGTCGTTGGGAAAGAAAGCACCGTAACCGTGTCGTCGGAACAGGTGGGCTTTCCTGTCACTGATACCCGGATAGGTCCATGACGATGCACTTTTTACGATCACCCGCCACAAGATCGAAATCAATACGACTCGCGTGGACCTGGAGCTGAATGCGACGCTGATTAGGAATAGTATGTGGGGGCGAAGGTGAACCCACAAAAGTACGGATGCGAATTTGAACGAATAATCTATGAAACAGTAGGATTCTTTACCAGTGTTGCCATATCAGAGGTTTTCCCTCCGTTCCTAGAGGTTTCGAGGTCTTAATGGCCAGAAAATGTTTTTGCTGCTTTAAAACCACCTTTGCCATTAACCTTTGCTACCATTTATGTAAGTATTAGTTTCAAGGTCTATTGTCTTTTTTAAGGTCTTGTTGTTTGTATTAAAGAAACTTGAATTTTTGCACCAGTTATGTAAAGATTAATTTCAAGCAGCGCCATACTTTCTTGTACCGTACTGTGTCACAACTTTGTTGTTTCTTATTTTCTCGAATTCGAATAGCAGAATTTCTTCTTTTGAATTCGAATAGCAGAATTTAAAATAAGTTTACCACCAAAGTGTTTATTGTTGGTATAAAATATTTTAAAATGTTTATACCAGTTACGAAGGTATTAATTCTGAGCCAAAGTTTTAATTTATGGATATTTTTCGTGCTTTTTCTGGTCTTTTGAACGAAAACTGCTTATTTACGCGCTGAAAACTCACACTCAAAAATCTCACGTAAAGAAGCACTTACCCCCCTCCCCCTCTTGTAAGGGTTCAGTAAGATTTTCTAAACCCCCCTCGATCCTTACGTAATTATTGAACGGCCCCTTATGTGTAATCATAGCGTAATTTGCAGTAAAAGAACGTAGTTTTTCATTTCATATTCGTATTTTTTAATGTTGGAGTTAAGAACACAACTTTTTGAGAGCCAGAGGTTTTTTTTTGGTGCTCGACGGAGGGAAAGCAAGGCGACGAGTTGGCAACACTGCTTGAGACGAATTAAGAAAGGCCGGGTACGCAGTCGGTCGAATACAAAATTTGTATATTTAATTTTGTATATTTATTTTTTTAATTTGTATATTATTTGTATATTTAATATAATTTCAGAACGCGGGCAAAATCAATATTAATTGTTTTGTTTATTGAGCAATTGAAGTTATTCAAGACCGCCGGAAGGTAACACGCTGTTTCCAGTTTTCAGTCCAGCGCCGCGGCTACAAAAAGGTGTTTCGTTTACGGCGATGAATGTTTTCTAGAGTGTTGTTTAAAAATATGGGAAATGGTTTGAGATCTGAACTAATTTTTGGCGAATTTTTACGAGTAGGGGAAGATGGGGTAAGATGACGAGGTGGGTAAGATGACGAATTGTGATTTTCTCCTGATTGAAAATAGTTAGAGACACCGTTCCAGCGTCACCAGTGACCTATAGTGGTCCTACTCGTAAGTCAACGGCGGACATTCGCGCCCCCGTCTCGAAACATGGTAGTTACAACAAAGTTCGATTTCGAAGATGTGTGATGTAACTTTTGCTCCACTTTTCCTAAGCGACTACGATTTTTTGGTAAGTCATTTGAATTTCACGTTTCAATATTCCGAATCTACAATTCGTAAGCTACAATTTCACTGGAAAATGAAGTCGTTTGCTTTGAAGCTGCATGTTGATGCACCAGTTTCAAAAAAATATGGTGGGCTGGGGTAAGATGACGAATTTCTGTGTGGGTAAGATGACGAAAGGTTTGGTGTATCGTCATCTTACCCCCACATTACTTTTTGATTGTGAATTATGTATCCAATCACAATTTTACACCATTCTAAACACATTGTTTCTCTTAATAATTAATTGTCTTGCAGGGATCGATTGAAAACCGATAATGGTTGGAACGAGAAGAAGCCGCTCATCAGCAGTGGAAATGTGACTTCTGCGCCCCTAATTGAAGATTTTATAGTTCTACTTCGTCTAAATTTCTGTTTTGAGTAAAGTTTGTATGATTTCCGTTCAAATTTTTGTCAATTTGCCATCTTAACCCCCCATTCGTCATCTTACCCCGGGCCACTCGTCATCTTACCCACAACGTGGGGTAAGATGGCGAAATTTACATTTTTCCGAAAATTTATTTTTTTGACATCTTTCAGTTGAATGTAAAATTTGAAAAAAATGTATGTTGTACTCGGGTAATCACTAAAACGAATTGTTCCATTTACAACTCGCCTGGCTGCTCACAGAGCCTAGAAAAAATCTTAGAAGCTTAGGTTCGCCATCTTACCCCCACTTCCCCTATCATGTCTCATGACCATACCGTTCACCTGATGATTTACACAATGCGCATGAGCTGTTACTCAACCATCTATCGGGCTCATGGCTGGAAATTATACGTGGACATAAGGTTCGTCATCTTCTCGATCATAATGGAATGGAGAAGGCATTGGCTTCGGCCGAAGATGAATTATTAATTTCGAGGCGCAGCACCATCGGTAAATCACCCGAAGGACCGAACTGCCATTTAACGGCTTGCGAAACAATTGATTTAACTAGGAATCCTAAGGTCGTGTCCTTCGAGAGTTTGGGTGGACCAAGGACGCAGGACAGAAAATGAATATTGTGAAAGTGAGTCACACGTGCGAGCGAAGGAGGGTGTGAATAATTTTTTTTGAAGAACGTTCGGGTCCCTGCAAAGAATGACCAATCCGATCGGAAAAGGTTAAGGGGTCCAATTTGCCAAAGTTAGGGTATATTTTTGAAAAAAAGCAAAAACTCAATTTTGAAGGTGATACCGTGGGTTTAGAATTTTTCGAGTATTTTTCCCGGGTTCCTCGCTTGGTTTACCATAGGATAGGGGTATTTTCCGAAAATTTTGTTTGGTTTGTTTTGTTTGTTCGGTTTGGCTCGAAATTTCCTGACGCGATTTCCCATTTTTCGCGTTTTTGCCGATTTGAGGAGGTTCTACTGAACCGATCTTGAATTTTTTGGGCTTGTTGGATTCCTTGAAGGTTTTTACACATTTTTCACTACCTATAAGTCAAAATTAGTTGGGTTTCAGAGATTGAAAACTGGTTTGACGACTAATAACATCAGGTGATTCTAGGTAGATAGCAGTGGTGGTCGCAGATTTCAGATTTTGAGCGACTTCTAGCGGATTTTTGGAAAAACTAAGTAGTTCAGCGCACGGAGCGCGAGATTCTGCATAAAAATATGTATCGAACTTATTTTCGCCCAAATGTTGGATAGAACATGTTAGAAATTGAGCGACGAATTGTTAAATGGCCGATCATCGGGTCGATTTACGGATCGAGGCCCCCCCTCAAAATCCTCGCGCTTAGAAATCCTGACAAGTAGAAATGAATAGCCGAACTTGATAGTAGAACTTCGAAAGCGATTCGCCGACCCAAACGACTAAATCATTGAACGGTAACTGTAGAGGTTGACGCTAATCGCTTCAAAGTTTGGAAGACGATCCATCTTCAACTGATGTCATGCGACCGAGAGGGGGGGGGGTGATTTAACAATTCGCGGTTAAGGGGGTGTGGGTGTGGCAGTTGAAATAAACCTCGAACCTGAGGTGTTTAAATCGAAATAATGTTCGACAAAAATGATTTATCGGTCAAAATTTGTGCAGTCAATGGATTGGGTTTAGGGTCAGCCGGATTAAAACCCACGAGCTTTCGGCATATTTAATGCCATCTTCAGGGCCAAAAACAACACCATTGGTTACAATTCGGCAGCCACATACTTGATATCAGCTTATAATTAACATGCCTATATTTCTTCCCCCCATTTTCTGACTTAATTAACACATAAATTAACACACAACTCACTCAGAGGCAATATTTAAGGTTTCGCCACACGCATGGTTCCCACCCCGTCAATTGTTAAAAGTCCTAGAATAGTAAATTGAAAATATCAACATATAAAATATAACTCTAGACCAACAGTCACATACAGCATCAGATTTTCAAACATTTTTAAACACTCCATACCTGCAGAAAAACAAAAATGGATTCATTTCTTTAAAACCCAATTTCAACCACATCAATTTGGCAACACAATAAAATAGAAACTCTTTAACTAACCAAACTATCAACCAACTGAGGACCAGGTAAACAAACCATAACAACAATGATAGGCCCTCTACTAGAAGACCATCGTGGCCATGGGAGGCATACATTGCTCATAAATGACTGGTGTTGAAAATGGTAACTAATAATTAGTTAATTATTAACGCTTCACATCAACGCCTAACAAAAACAAAAAACAGGTACCGGAGTGAGCTAAATGGAACTTTAGAGTATTCAATAGAATATCAAGTATGTGGCTGCCGAATTGTAACCAATAGTGTTGTTTTAGGCCCTGAAGAAAAGCAAGCGTGTGTGTCCGTCTGCCCGTCCGTCCGTCTGTGGTCATTTACAAAAATGACCATAACTCCCTCAATTCTCAACCTTTTTTCAAATTTCTTGAACTGAAATGTTTGTCTCGGCAAGACCTAACACCCTGTTTAATCGGAATTCGGATAACGCACAGTACTTCCGATATATTTGCATTTTTAGTGTTTTCTATTTTATTTTTTTTTCCGGCCACAAAAATAAACCGATTTGAGCGTTCTTGGTCTTAAAATCTTCGTTTTACCTTGCAGAATATGTGGGTATTTTTTATATTCCGAAAATGTGGCGTTTTTCCATTTTGGGCGAATTTTAAAATCTGCATAGTGAGTTTTTTGATATTTTTGACCTAAACACCTTTAAAGGAGTCAAAATATGATCAAATTTTGTCAAATATGTAATTTGAATTTATAATTCCGTTTTCTTTGGATAAAGAAATTCTCTTTCGAACTTTGGTGAGCAGGTTTTTTAAATGTATCGTATTCACTTGAAATGTTCTCCTTTATAGGCAATAAAATCCAGCCATCGTACTTATGTTACCCCTGGTTCAACAGTCACGTCCCAGGTTCCCATGGGTACAAAGTGTTACCCTGCTCGTCAGTTCCTCTGTCTTGTCAGCCTCGTGGAAAGAAGGCGAATCCCATGGGAAAATCTGGGAAAACTGGGTCAAACCTGTCGCCTCAGTCGCCAACAGGTAAAGGCAAGTTAAGTGAAAGGAGTCTCGCCATAGAAAGCGCATGATCGAACACGTCCATTCTAGACAGTTATCCGTTTTGTTGTCGGAAAAACTAGAGAAGGAAATTGCGGAACACTGACAAGATACTTTCAAATTAGGTACTGTACTGTTCTCTAATGGGATACAAACATACAGTTTCGCATAGACCAAGCCCGTAAAAAGTGTAAGGAATCATAAAAGAAGTTCATAATTCTCGCGTTTAAAAATGCTGAAAAAACATTTTGAACAGTTTTGTATGATATTTTCTCCACGATGCGTTTCGGGGAAGGCTGTATTGATTTATCGATTTATTATTTATAAATAATCCCAAAAAACTCGCTATCCAACTTTCACAACCCGCAAAAAATCAATGTAGGTACGTCTAGTGACCAAAATATGAATATACCTAACAATAATTATTACTATATAATAATAATAATAATAATAGATATAATAATTATATTCATATTTTGGTCATTTATTAATTATTCTCGTTCATTTATATTAATTACATTCATATTAATAATTAATTATATTATTTATATTTACATTAATTATATTCATATTTTGGCAGTTATTAATTATTAATAAGTTTATAATGTCAGTAATATGCGTTTTCTGAGCCATACCCTTCCGATTTTCGATTTTAGGACGATCACAGTAGTTGTACTGTGATCTCCCTTTAGTACCTACTCTTTACCCCGTAAATATGGAAGTGAAAAAAAAAATCAAATTTCATTCCGTCGAAAAATTGTTTGAAAATTCTTCATTTTGAGTTAATATTCAGTTTTGGTATCATTATTTTTCATTTTTGACGATTTCGTTACCTACTGATTTTTTGGAACTTACGTCGTCCGCGAAGTCGAATTCCTGGCGGGCATCGCGGACAATCGCCGTGAGCGTGAGGACGAGGACGAGCGTGTTGACGGCGAGCGATACGAGGCACAGGGCCAGGTAGAGCGTCAGGTACAGGGCCGAAGACCGCCTCGACAGGCAGGGCGGCCCTAGCGAGGCGGCCGAGCCCAAACAGCCGGCGAGCAGGGCGACCATGCCGCCCCACAATCCGGCTCCGAGCCGGCTCAGCGTGACGTCGTAGACGGCGCAGAGGACGCCGAAGACGAGCATCAGCAGTCCGCTGAGCACTTGCAGATTCGACACCAACAGCAGGAGATTCGATTCGGCCGGCGCTCTGTCCGAGCTGCCCGAGATGAGCGTCTTCTCGGACGACGGGCTCTTGGCGACGAGCTGCGGCTGTTTTGCCGCCTTTGCGTCCATTTCGAGATCCGCGACGGTCGCGCGTCAAAGTCACGGCACCGACTGGATCGCCGCGAGTCGCGCGCCGCCGGCCCCGCTCCGGCGGTCCCTTCTTCCGCCGGCCCCGCTCCGGCGGTCCCTTCTTCCGCCGGCTGGGGCCGCCGCTCGCCGGCTGCGGTGCGGACTTTATCCGCGCAGTAAAATCGGATCAGAGGTTTTTCGGGATTTTTTCGCCGGCTATTTCGTGCTGGAGTGCCACACACAGTACACCCGTATTTAAGGTTCGTCAAATCTTGGCCCGAATTGATCATGATAATATTTGATCATATTATGATCAATAAAATGATGAATAAAATCAAATATTTAATATTTAAAATTAGTTTTATTCATCAAATATTTAATATTTAAAATTTGATTTTATTCATCAAATATTTAATATTATTCGTGTGGCCGCAAGTGGCGAAAATTCAGGAAATCGTCGCTTTTCTAATTTTCAGGAAATTTCAAATTTCAGGAAATTTGTAACATGTGCTATCCAACATTTTGGCGAAAATGAGTTCGATACATATTTTTATGCGATGAACTGCTTAGTTTTTCCAAAAATCCGCTAGAAGTCACTCAAAACCTAAAAAAACGCCACATGTGCTATCTGAAATCTGCGACCACCACTGCTGTTATCGGTTGTTAAACCAGCTTTCAATCACCAAAACCCCACTAATTTTGACTTAACGGTAGTGAAAAATGTGTAAAAACCTTCAAGGAATCCAACCAGCTCAAAGAATTCAAAATCGGTTCAGTAGAACCTCCTCAAACCCGCAAAAATGCGAAAAAGGAGAAATCGCGTCAAGAAATCTCGAGCCAAACCGATTAAAAAACGAAATTTTCGGAAAATACCCCTAACCTATGGTAAATCAAGCGAGGAACGCGGGAAAAATACTCAAAAAATTCTGAACCCACGGCATCACCTTCAAAATCGAGTTTTTGCGTTTTTTTTCAAAAATACACTTTAACTATGCCAAATTGGACCCCTTAACCTTTTCCGATCGGATTGCCCGGACAATATGCACTAAGTTGGAGCAAACCACAACTTCAAGGACTAGTTTCATCAAAATCAAGTCAATGGTTCGATACGATGTCGTGGTCAATCTATTTTATTTTGTTTTCCTATTTTTGTTTCTCTATTCTCACGGATTATCTAATTAAAAACACAACCAACAAACTCATCTCACAAACTCGATGGAATTTATGAGTTGAGCTGGTGGGTTGTGTTTAAAAGTTGAGTTTGTAAATTGAGTTCGAGAGTCGGGTTGAGGAGGACAGTTGAGTTTGCGAGTTGATTTTGTGAGTTGAGTTTATAACTTAAGTTTGTGGGTTGAGTTTGAGACTTGAGTTAGAAAGTTGAGCTCGCAAATTGAGTTTGTAAGTTGAGTTTGTGGATTAAAATTGTAAGTAGAGTTTGTTTGAGTAGGATAAAAGCCCTGATGAAGAAAATATAAGTTTTCGAAAGCTCGGCGAAAGAGGCAGTTTCTCTGAAGATTCTAGGTAACCCTGATATTTGACTTCAAAAAAATATATTTCGTCACCTATTTCGGAGAGCAGATGGTCTGATGAATTCGCCGGCAGGACCTGTTGATCGCTCTCAGTTGGACTCCCTCTCGACTGCCATTAGAAGCATTCAGGTTCAAGCGGCTGTCAAGAGATGGCAGCAGTCACACAACCTCGGTTCACACTTGTCCGGATTAGGTACACGCCTTGAAGAATCAGTCTGTGCACCTATTCCCTATCATAATTATGGTCGATTCCCAAATAACTGTCAATTTTTCAATTTGGAAAAAAATTGAAATTTCACCTCTTTGAAAAATCTTGAAAAAATTCCTGCATACTCCCAGGACCTTCCTAAGATTGAAAAAAATCAAGAAAAAGATCGGAATCACAATCTTCGAGTTTTGATTGAATTTGAAAATTTAAAATCCATGGAGGGTTACACCATTGGCGTGTACAGAATTATTGACATATCTACCAAGAAATAAGCAGTAATAATGTAATAATCCTAAACATCAAAAGAGTCCACCCTCAGAATTTCAGGTCAAAGGGATCAAAAGTACTCGAAATGAATCTCTTTGTAACCCTCCGTGGTCAATTGTAACCCTCCATGGGTATAAACTAAAATGTGGAGGTTACAGGTTTTGCAGCATAGAGGGTTACATTTCAACTTTGCTCCTTAATTATAAACCAGGATTGAAAGATTACTGAACGAAATTGTTATGGTTCGTTACGTTGACTGAGAACTTTGATATTCTATAGGGAGGATGGAGGAGAGTAGATTGAAAAAATTATGAGATACTTACATGGATGTTACACTCGAAAACCGACGGTCAAACGAACAACACCTTCTTCATCCAAGGCCACGAACCAACTGGCTTGAAGTGGAAAGGGTATGTGGTAGTGGGTTGACCAGGGTTGCCCACTCTTTTCTCCCCTACTTCCACCAAAATATCCCGACATGGGAAATGTGTACCGTTCTTTCTAAAAAGTCCACGGATGTTACACAGAAACGAAAAACTGACTTTGTGAGATCACTGACAGTGCACTGCGCGGGTTTTTGAGCTGAAATCTTCATCACACACTCCATCACGATCTCTTCCCACAAAACAGTCGCCTTTTTTTGGGACAGCCATGAAGCGTTACCCAATTAGTATGTCTGCGTTGTGTTTCACCTCTGAACCAACAGGTAGCGTTCTTATTTCATGGTAACCTAACAGAACACACCTATTATTTACTGGACAAAATTCAAAAAAAAATTCAAACATTTCCGTGTAGGGTGTTACTGCCCAGGGACAAGAAATTGACAGTTATTTGGGAATCAACCTTATAATTATCGATGCGGGATGAGGGAAGAAAGACGACAAATTTCCTCACACAAAATTGTATTCCACTTATAATTATTCAAAATTTCTTTCTGATTCTAGTAAAAACGTTCGACATTTCACCATCAAAAATCGTACCAGCCCTATAAATATGTATTCAACTCGTTTTATCGTTAATTATTGTTTGTTTTTTCTTTCGTCAAAAAATTTCGTCCAAAACTGTAGAAATGAGGAGGATCGTTAAAACTGAATTTTCCCCTACCAGTCGAAAATAGGAAACAATTCTCAATGGAAGACTGCGCCAAATTAAATCTCGCGAGTTCTAGTACGGTTTTTTTGAATGATGTCATCTACGAATCTATCTGCCTCTATGGTTCTGTATGGATCGCTAAATGTTCACTAGCATAGAAAATAATGTACGATATAACTTCCAAATTACGATAAAAACGTTTTTTTGATTAAATTTATTCACAGAATAATAAATAGCTACACAAATCTACCTATCACATAAGTTACCTCAATGAAATGTATTGTGCACTTACATCGCGAAAACGTCGGATGGGAAACCAAAAATCTCGAATGAGAAGAGAGCGGAAGTTTGGTTCTTAAAATCAAAAATGCTTTTGAAATTTTCCATGGGAGAAATCTAACGATGGTAACATACACAAATAGCTGATTGTATACATAGGTCCCAATAAATTCATCTAAACAACACTACACATACAATTGGTTAGTATAAATACAATTTCTCCTCATAAACCACCTTACAGGTCATCTATAATGACTTCCTTTATAAGCACTTGAATCTCGAAAATCACGATTTTCAGTTTTCATTCTCGATGAAGGAATTCCAACACTTTTTTGATTCTGATGTGATTTTGATATGTCCAAATTTTCGCCGGCGGACCAAATTCCCGTGGAAAAATGAAAATACTCATAGTACGGGCAGAAAAAGGTATTTTTTGAACGCTGAAAAACCGAGAATTCCATCCGAATTGGAAACACTGTTTTCCCACTATAAGATATTTTTTATCTTATATTTTTTTATCTTATATAGTGTTGTATCATACTATCATCTAAATAAGGTCTCTTTTTAAACTGAAAATTCCCTCATAATCTGGATTTAAATGAGGCAACACTGCAGTATTTGTTCAATAATAACAAGGTCGAGTGCAGTGGCTAGCACTTTCGTTCCCAAAAATCAAAATATCCCGAAAATGAGATTTTAAAAAATATTTCAGACTGCACCTTTTTTGCTCGATTTGATTTTTAGTTTCCACCAATGGAATTTCGATCGACGGCGAAAATTCAAAGATGAAATTACGAATTTAGAGCATCTTTGTGTTATCATCGTAGCAGTAATTATAACTCCAAATAAGTTACGGCGGTCGTACAAGCGATCTGTGCAGGTTTAGGAACTTCCACATACCTGTACAAAATTTTCACTCAACTAATTCAGCGAAACAATCCAATTTGAACACTGTCAAATTAAAAATGTCCAATCGATTTCGAAGGTCGAGTTCGATTTTTCCGAGGTAAGAGCAGAGTGTACGGGCTGCTGTCACCTGGGATTAAAACTCGAAATCGTAATCGATCGGTGGTACCGAAGAAACTGATTTTTCCAAATCATGAAGTGGGGAAAAAAGTTTCCCAAAAAATGTAGGCACCTGCCCACCTAGTGCGACTAGTTCTTGGATCTCAACCCATCAAACTAAAGCCATTATGATATCGACGAAGTCCCGAGAGAACTTGATACGCATAGCAGGCAATTTTAGGCCAGAGACTCAATAGGCTTGATTATTTCGTCCTATTTTTCGACATCCGAAATGTTTGGAACCGGATTTTCCGTTCCCCCAATAATAACGAGCCAAATATTCGGCCAAAATTCGAACCATGAATTTTCACCTTTACCCAAATCGACCTCCGATTAGCAGCGAAGACTGGACAGCTTCAATAAGCCGGAAACGAGAGTTTCGAACTGCCAATTTAGGCTCGAGGACATTTAGCTTGAGGATACATTAAATTTAGAAAATGGTTGAAATCAGACTACGAACAGGAAGAAGTTGGTTGATAACGCGATACAATTGTGTAGTTTACAATTTTTCGAAAAACTAGCTCAAAAGATTCAACGAATGATATGTCAAAGACGAGGGGAAAGTTGGAGGAGGGCTAATTGGATGCGAAATGATTCGGAGTGCCACAAGGCAATGTTTCCTGCCCTATCTTATCTTCAGTTTCTCAAAATTCGAACATTCCCAACTGCGAGGGATTTTTCAACTGGTTTGCTCTGAAAATCGTGAGCTGAGAAACTAACCTAAACCTGTGGGGATGAGCATCGATTGGAAACTATCGATAGTCACTATCGAATAATCTATCGAAGGAAACCATTGATTGTTGAAAACTATTGGTACAAAACTATCGATAGTATCAATACTTCTTTGTGCAAGTGAAGAAGTTTTAACATTGAATAGATGCCAACAAATTTCAGTGAAACCACTGGTCAGCTTAGCCAATCAAAATCAACCCAAAATGAACAAAAAACGCAATGACGAATTTTCCATTTAAAAATAGAGAACTTCCACACTTCCTCACTTGATTGAAAATTCCTTCCAAAACAGCTACACTGCACAACACAGTTAAACAGAGAGTCAACCGAACAACTGAATTATTTATATTGATACCGAGTGATAAGGATAAAGAGAAGATTCGATAAAATCACATTGAAGTAATCGATAGTGGTTAAACATCAATTCTAAACCATCGATGGTAAAAACATCGACTATCGAACGCTCATCCCTACTGATTAGTTTTATCGCCCTTTAAAGCTTAGAGATGATGGAGAAATATCATCAGTGTTTCCACATTGAGGGAAATTTCCCTTTTCGAGGGAAAACGGCCATTCTGAGGGGAAAAAAATTTTGAAGGAAAAACGAGGGAAAAAGTCTTTTCTCCACAGAAATGCGTAATTTCATTTCTGGATGAATCAGGCCAGTGTTCAGCCGTTTCCTAGACTTTTTTGCTACCTACCCAGCTACTACAGACTGTAGGACACCGAGAACAAGGATAAACCATCTGAGAAGCTGAAGAAGAAGAGGCACATGTTGATGTTTCCCTTTATTCTTGCTTTTTTTGTTGATCTCCGTTTCCCGTTGCGTGATTTATGATGCGTTCCTCTCCGTCATAATTTTCATCAAAAAAATCATAAAAAATCATTTTCAGCGAAAAAATAGTCGAAATTGTCGGGAATGTGAGTATTATTTGCTTCATTTCTGAATTATCTCACTCGAGCTGTGTCCTTTATGTTGATTAATTCTGTCTGTCTTTCCCTCATGTGCGTTTCAAGTTTCTGTGTGAAATTGGCCGGTTCTCTAACTTCCTCATTTTACAGATTTGGTACATCTTCATCCCAACCCACCACCGATTTTCGAGTCCCCTTGACGTCCCTCTCCGTCACATAATATGTGGATATTATCCAGGTGAGTTGACCAAGAGGACTTATTATTGTGAGGCACATCTAAGGTACTTAGGTGGGTGGTAGGTACATCAACTCGTTGTTTGATTGATATAGATGCTCCCCGGTGTGATTTTCAGGCAGTAGGTATAATATACCTAGTATATTATACTGTAGGTAGAAGTTTGGAGGGAAAAAAAGGGAATTTCGCTCGAACTTGAGGGAAATAGGTTGCGGTCGTGTGGAAACACTGAGTATCATTGCTTTTTCAACTCCGAATTCTTCGCATCCAAGTATCCGGTCGAGCAGAGAGATCACTTAAAACATGTCGGGTCGCCAAAAAAACTAAATACCGGATGGCGATGTAAGAAACGTTGAAGGGTTAAGGGGTGATTTGGAGGTAATTGGGGTGGAGCTGGGCCAGCTAGAACACGTCGACGTCGAACATGTCGAGCGACTGCTGTTCCAACGCGTGGAACTGATCCGGACTGGTGCAGTCCTTCGGTGAACACGTCACTCGGGCCCCTGGACTGCACTGGCATTGTAGGCACGTTCCTGTCTCGCGAGGCAGCACTTCGCCGATCTTGTACTCGACACCTTCGCACAGAAAGAAAACGATACGTCACAGAGATATGCCGCAATACACGGAGTTACAGACATAATGGAAGATAATCATGGAGGTGCCTTTCAAAACTGAACATGATCATTTAGAAAAATTGGCATTTAATGAGCTTTCCTACAATCGTATAGTACATAAAATTAATAATTTTTTTAATGAATTTATATTTCGACGATGTAACTGCAATACTGCCCAATTCAAAGCATCGTGTCTTTTGGGGGCATCTGGGTTGCCTACATCTCAAAACTTGGATTGGTGGCAACTTGGCAAATCACGCGTCCATAGATTGCATGGCAAACGAATTGGGCAGTATTGATTCTACACCGTCGATTTATTGAATATATAAATAACTAAATAATAAATAAATTATTTATTTTATTAACTAAACGATCGTAGGAAAGCTCATAAGACGCCAATAATTGTTGTTCTTAGTGGACAATTGTTCTTAGTGGTTCTTAGTGGTTCAGTTTTGAAGGACACCTCCTCAATTATAATCCATAATTATGGATCAGGCATTGAGGGTGCATATGGATTTCAGGCAAGTTGTAAAATTTGCATAAAGTTGTAAAATTGCAAGTTGTAAATGCAAGTTGTAAAATTTGCATAGTGAATTTTTTTTATATTTTCTGCCTAAACCACGTCAAAAGTGGAGAACACCATTCGCCCCATCGTCATTTCCCCGTTAGCCGAAATCAAGTTGAGTTGGTTCAAAGAAAGTATGGAAGTATTGTGTGTTATCCACGTATCACTGGCTTTTAATTAAATTCAAAAAGGAGGAGGATACTCAAGTTGACAACAATCCGTATTTGCTTACATATTCTTTTCTAGGCAATGTACTGACTTTCAGTTGGAGTTTGAGCATCAGTTTGAGTTTGACTTCGAGTTTCAGTTCGAGTTTGAACGTCAGTTTGCGTTTGACTTCGAATTTTAGATCGAGTTTGAACGTCAGTTTGAGGTTGACTTCGACTCTCAGCTCCAAATTGAACTTTAGTTTGAGTTTAACTTCGAGTTTCAGTTCGAGTTTGAACATAAGTTTGAGTTTGACTTCGAGTTTCAGGTCGAAATTGAACTTTAGTTTGAGTTTGTCTTCGAGTTTGACCTTCAGTTTGCGTTTGACTTCGAGTTTCAGTTCGAGTTTGAACATAAGTTCAAGTTTGACTTCGACTTTCACTTCGAAATTGAACTTAAGTTTGAGTTTAACTTCGACTTTCAGTTCGAGTTTGAACATAAGTTTGAGTTTGAATTCGAGTTTGAACGTCAGTTTGAGTTTGACTTCGAGTTTCAGGTCGAAATTGAACTTTAGTTTGAGTTTAACTTCGACTTTCACTTCGAAATTGAACTTAAGTTTGAGTTTAACTTCGACTTTCAGTTCGAGTTTGAACATAAGTTTGAGTTTGACTTCGAGTTTGACTTCGAGTTTGAACGTCATTTTGAGTTTGACTTTGAGTTTCAGGTCGAAATTGAACTTTAGTTTGAGTTTAACTTCGACTTTCACTCCGATATTGAACATAAGTTTGAGTTTGTCTTCGAGTTTGACCTTCAGTTTGCGTTTGACTTTGAGTTTCAGGTCGAAATTGAACTTTAGTTTGAGTTTAACGTCGACTTTCATTTCGAAATCGAACTTAAGTTTGAGTTTAACTTCGACTTTCACTCCGATATTGAACCTAAGTTTGAGTTTAACTTCGACTTTCAGGTCGAGTTTGAATGTCAGTTTGAGTTTGACTTCGACTTTCAGCTCGTAATTGAACCTTAGTTTGAGTTTAACTTCGACTTTCACTTCGAAATTGAACATAAGTTTGAGTTTGTCTTCGAGTTTGACCTTCAGTTTGCGTTTGACTTTGAGTTTCAGGTCGAAATTGAACTTTAGTTTGAGTTTAACGTCGACTTTCATTTCGAAATCGAACTTAAGTTTGAGTTTAACTTCGACTTTCAGTTCGAGTTTGAACATAAGTTTGAGTTTGAATTCGAGTTTGACTTCGAGTTTGAACGTCAGTTTGAGTTTGACTTTGAGTTTCAGGTCGAAATTGAACTTTAGTTTGAGTTTAACTTCGACTTTCACTTCGAGTTTGAATTTCAGCTCGAGTTTGACTTTGAGTTTCAGTTAGAGTTTGAACTTAGAAAGCAGAACAACAGGAGCTACACCGGTCTATGCAATCTAACGATGTTCATCAGCTTTGAAGGTTAGGTATACTCTAACCTTGCTTGCTAACAGGAATGGACGGATCGAATCTTGAACAGATGCATTCCAATAATCAGCAAATAATCATTCAAATAATGAGCGAGATAATAATGAGCAGATCGAATAGTTCATTCGAGTACTTTAAATCGTAAAATATTCGTGAATGTCTTACTGTAACATGCATCCCAGTTTAAGAAATTTGAAAAAAGGTTAAGAATTGAGAGAGAGATTGAGAATTGAGGGGATTTTTGTAAATCACCTCAGACGGACACACAGACACTTGTTTAGGAAGTGATTTCGAGTAAAAATGTATTAGTCTTCTGAAGCTCCGTTGCGATTCTCGATTGTAACGATTCCAATTTTTCTCCGTGAATAATATGTAAGTAAAAATCAATTTTGAAGCATTTCATTCGCTCAATCTTTGGGTAGACTATAATTCTGATTTATAGTCCTATCTCCTTCGAGTGTGGCCAAAATCCAAGAGGAACTATTGGAGGTTCTTAGCAAAAAAAAAAGATCCTGAACTATTCTCGGCCGAATAAAACGGTTGTTTTCACTCCATTAAGCATACTTCGTTTTTTTCGGCCAGAAATAATTTCATCTCTGGGAAATCTATTTTCCCGCTTTCTCCCGCTCCTCGGAGTCTTTCGGCGATTTCCTTTCATCGGAACAGGAGAACTTCCACCGAAAAAATCAGCCAATGTCTCGACGCTGGAGGTGATAAAATGAGACGGTTTGCGTCGTGCATTATGCATGAAACACTATCTCCTTTTGGGCCATTGCCATTAGAATATCTGGAAGCTCTGGAAAAGAACCTTTTTCTCCTCCTCTTATTATGCAAAACCGAGTGAGTATCAATATTCATTCAAGATCTTTAACGCATTTTCTCGAGAGAGATAATTGCGTTGGAGGGTTTCAATTGATTCTCTCCGCTATTTCGCTTCCACGATTTTTCATCGTTTTTGAAATTGAAATATGAGCTGAATGATGTCTTTCTGAATAAGTGATAAGAAGAAAATTTAGTGCTAACAGTAGGTCGATACGGCAAAGAACCGAATACTGATAATACAGAATGTAAACATTGGCATTATTCTACTCGTTATCATGCGTGGGCGTTTTGCAGTGTTGCCAAGTTGGGGGAAGAAAGAATGAGTTTTAAATTGTACATAGTTTTAGGTTCTATTTGAAATTATAGATGCATAATGTGGAGATAGGTTATGTTTTATGTGAAATAGCTCATTTTTAAATTCATCCTTAACTTTTTGAGTTGTCTCAGGGGGTTTTTGACGTTGTCTCAGGGGTTTTTAACGCCGCACCTTGGCAACCAGTGTTTCCACATTGAGGGAAATTTCTCTTTTCGAGGAAACCCGGCCTTTCTGGGGGAAAAAAAGGGGAAAATAATTTTGGGGGAAATAACGAGGGAAAATGGCTTTTCTCCACCGAAATCCGTAATTTCATTTCTGGACGAATCTATATAAACTAAAATTTCAGATTTTGATCCTTGATGCATGAAACGGATTTTGAGTTGGTTCCTGGTCGATTTTGCCCCACGTCGGAATTTCGTGACGACCCAAATTTCTTCGAAAATTTGATAAAACGTTAGAAAAAATTGCTATTGACTCAGTGAACGAGTAGGAAAAAATCCGTTTCTCGAGAGAAACGATAAAAGTTTGGAGGGGAAAAAAGGGAATTTTGCTCGAACTTGAGGGAAATGTGTTGCGGTCGTGTGGAAACATTTTTGGCAACACTGGCGTTTTGTCCCATTTTCGGTCTAGTTCCATCCGATTTTCTCCTTTCACACCAAAAACGGGGCACCCTTATGAGCGGATGTCAAATTCAAAACACCCAAAGCGCACGTTTCAGAGTCGCGGCGTAAATTAGCGTTGATTGCGTTCCCCCGCGAAATTGCATTCGGTTCCGTTGGTACTAATCAATCGTGAATGCGTATCATAGGGCGGCCGATTTTTCGCTTGGCTTCACCTACCAGACCGTGTGATTGTAAGCCTTGCTCATCGTTCGTTGGACAATCAAAGGCGTCTGCCTCCCGACCGATTGGAGTGCGTCGTTGCGTCGAAATTGTGCAGATTGCAATTAGAACTTCAAAGTTCATTTTTTTCCAGCACTAGCGGGAATGAGGGAAATCTGTAAGGGACTCTGGATCGCAATCGATCGATTTTGAAGTCGGGCATTGGCTGGGGAAAAGCGCATGCGATCCTCATTTATTTTTTCAATTTAGTGCAGAAAACAGAGATCCAAAAAGGGTCGTTTTAGGAACCAGTGGCGCGTAGATAACACACAATACTTCCATACTTTGAAAAACGTAAAATTGTGACACAATTTGATCATATTTTGACTGATTTTAAGGGTGTTTAGGTCAACAATATCAAAGAATTCACTATTCAAATTTTAAAATTCGCTCGAAATAAAAATACGCCACATTATCGGAATAAAAAAAACCAGTGGTGCGTAGATAACACACAATACTTCCATATTTTGAAACGTAAAATTGTGACACAATTTGATCATATTTTGACTGCTTTTAAGGGTGTTTAGGCCAAAAATATCAAAAAATTCACTATTAAAATTCGCCCAAAATAAAAATACAATACATTTTTGGAATATAAAAAATATTCACATATTCTGCAAGGTAAAACAAAGATTTTAAGACCAAGAACGCTCAAATCGGTTCATTTTTGTGGCCGGAAAAAATAAAATAGAAAACACTAAAAATGCAAATATTGCCGGTTCCACAGCAACTATCGTCATTTTGGTCACTTTTCAGGAAAGCCAAAACCCTGATTGTCAAGGATGGAAAAAATTTTAAAAAATAATATAAAAGCAGTCCAATAAAATCGGTCTTGCGGTAAAATTTGAAGCACATGCGAGACCACCTCGTCTGAAACGGTTAACGATGCGAAATAGCTGAAAGTACAGCTCGTTACCGACACAATGACGATACAGGTTGTAATCTAATACGTGAATTGCGCACATCCTATTGGAATTGCGATGGAACTTCAAATTTTATTGAATCCGTGCTGGAGACAGCTTTCCAACCATATGCATAACTCATTTTTGGCACAAATGACGATACGACGGGGTGTTGCTGTGGGACCGGTGATATATCGGAAGTACTGTGAGTCATTCGAATTCGTATCCAACAGGGCGTTAGGTCTTGCCGAGACAAACATTTCAGTTCAAGAAATTTGAAAAAAGGTTGGGAATTGAGGGAGCTATGGCAATTTTCGTAAACGAGATGTTTGTTTCGAGATGACACTTCCTGCGATCTGACGATAATTGTATTCCAGCATGCGGCTCAGGATTTGACGAGACTTTTCAGCGCTTTACCAACAGATAGGTTATTCTTGTCTTCGGACAGTCTGACCTACGGAAGCGGAATTTGTTCGTACTTTTGAGGAACGAGGCTAACTTGAGGAGCTCCGCTGGGACCAGGAAGCTAGAGCTTTCGCTACCGGTCAAAAGTGAGCAATGTTGAGACAATAGAACGAGGCAAAACTCACGTATAGGAACTCGGAACGATTTTATTATCAAATAGCTTCTACGACGGAGCGTACGCAGGCTTCACGACGTCATTTATGAAGGGTGCCTCAGCGGTGACTCCCGAGCCCAAATCCAGTCCGAAGTCGTAATCCTCAATAGTTGGGCGATCGGTCGGTAGATATTTGTGGTCCGGATATCCGTATATCAAGTTGTACATGCGTACCAGCGTGCTAACAGACGTGTAGACCGACGGTATACCGTTGGCTCCGCATTGGCTCGACTTTTTGGCAAAACCGAATATGCTGTTTTGGAAACTCGGGCAAAACAGTGCAGCGCTGTTGTCGAAATCGCATATGTCGAAATAGGACGTTGACATGAAGCAAAAGTCGTGATGCCTCACTGGGAACGAGTAGCACGTTTCCGACTTGAAGTTGCACCACGTCTTTTGGCAGTTGGGTTTTGGAATGTACACAACGTCGTAATAATACAGTCTTAATGATATCGGATGCCAGGCGTGAACTCCGCACGTGAACCGATCGGAAGGAGTCGTGTCGCCTTGAATGACAAGCCTGCGGAAAAACGTTGCAAATCATTTCACTGGCGTTGCGATGTACGGATTTGAATATTCATCACTTTATTAGGTACGTATTATAATCATAAATTTATGCGTAGCTGAAACACGGACAGCAGAACTGAATAATGACTCGACGCGTAGGTCGAAGTTGTTGTTGCTATGAAAACAAAATAATAGTCTACTTCTTGTCACATAGGACAGACACCACAGGCGTTTATTCAAATGACGTTCCTTGATCTATTGAAGTTATGCACGCCGCCTAACTAAGAATGTAATCACGAATTCACTTATTGTGTTGAAGAAAATTAAATAATTTTCCAAAAAGTTAACTTTTTTCAAAACATTTGCTGAACCACATCCTTTCTGTCACTGTTTTTGAAAATAATATACTGAAAGGATGTGCCTGCAAGGGTCAAAACTATTCCAGGGCGGGGCGGAAGATTCGAACCCCCTTGTCCTGCTGAGGACAGATAACGGATAGCGCCTTAGACCGCTCGACCACACCACACTGTGAATTGGCATTATAATGTGATTTAAGCGGCAATGGATCAGGCCTCGGTTGGGAGCTTTCGAATGTCACGCTACTCACATGTATGAAAGCACTTCCAGGTGAATGAGATTCGTCGACGGCACCGGAAAAGCCAGGATGAACTGCGACCATTTGAAAACGTCTTCCGTCCTGACGAGGACCATGTCCACGGCATAGGCGACAGTGTCGAGCACTAATTTGTATATATGCGCCCCATCGAGGTCGGTAGGATTCTTCGTAACGAGCGGATCGACGAAGTCCTGTTCCGGTGTTTCTATGACGGGCGGGTTTCTGAAGTGAACGACCTCGGGTTTGAGTACCACGAACAGATCTTCCGCGGTGACTCTCTGCGAGGTTCGATCCGGGTCGTGGTGTTTGACCAAATTGTCATCGTAGTAAATCGCAAGGTCAGCGCCGGCCTGGACCATTGCAACTTCTAAAACGGAAAACGAGTTTCGTGCGATTTAAATTTATTCGGCCCTTTCTTTCGAAAATGGGACTGACATTGACGGTAGGCTTCAAGCAGCTTCTTGTACCGATATTTTGAACTAATTTTTTTCATTTTTCCACTTATAGATTTTCCAAGGAACTACAATTTTGTCTTAAAATAAGTAAAAGTGCCTATGAGGAATAAAGCGCATAGGTGCCTAGGCCTTGCGGGACTCGCGGTACTACCGAGGGAATCCTTCTGCAGACGCGACGCCTCAGGCCCACGTTGGCGTCTTTGGAGCAGTGTTGCCAACTCGTCGCCTCGCTTTCCCTCTGTCGAGCACCGAAAAAACCTCTGAATTCGACTAAAGACCCAAACACCCACTAAAACAGACCCAAAGCTGCCTGCTTGAAACCTGCCGTCACTTTCAGGCCCGTTTTCGAGGGGCCCCCTCTTTTCACATTCAAGTACCTAGTTTCCCAGTTTATTGGCACAAGTCCTTTGCTACTTATTCGCTAGATAACTCCTGAGCAGTTGAGTCTAGTGGGAAGTTGGTACAGCTGTCAACTCACTGTTAGCAATCGCTTGCCGGCGGTCGAACGTGTAATAGTACGGCTTCTTCCTAAACTTGCCGTGCAGGTTGCTTATCGAAGTGACGATCCAATGATCGGAGAATATGGAGCAGCTCGAAACAGGCACGTAGGCATCGGCCGCATCATCGTAGATCTTTTTGAAGTTCATGAAGAGAACGCAGGCCCAGGGAAAATTATACGAGGTGATTAAACCTCCTTCGAAGATGCGAAACTCTTCAGGACGGTCGTGAGCGGAATGATTGTGGTATTCGTGGTGGATGTCACCCAAGGCTACGTTCAGCAGCGCCACCATCGATGAGAATCCGAGAACTATGCGCATCCTACCGTCAGTAAAAGGGCTGAGTTCGAGTCGGTGAAAGGTTCGTCTTTTCTTGGAGATGCGATCAATCTGAGTTCTTGATCTATTCAAGATAATAGGATTTGAAGCAGTATCAGCGATAGCGCAAACGATACGTATAATTGCATGTTTCCATCAGGTATCTCAACATTCGAACCTTATGACTTTATAAATTAAAAATGATACTCTAGTCGCAATGGACGAAACACCTTAGGTACATAAAAATTAAAATCACATACTTCCTCAAAAACGTGAAATGTGGCTGCGGTAAGAAATAAAACGAAGATGGCTAATGAGATGAATCTACGATCTGCTGAGAAATTCCACGATCATCTAGAACTGGCTGCAACCGTCCAATGGAATAATATAAAACTTTCTTCAGTCAAATTCGCGATGATCACAAAAGTCAAGGGCGTTTCACAACGACTAAATAAATCATTGCTGTGCAACTGGAGGTAACGTGGTTACAAAACTTGCAAATGCCATTACTGAGCTTCAGAAAAAAAGTTCACCTTCATACTTTTACTATGACACACTTCCTGAACAAGTGTCTGCGTGTCAAGTAGTCAAATTTCTTGAACTCGGATGATTATTTGAAGGTGGGTTCATCAATTCATTAATTTATCAATTCATTTTATTCGCCAAAAAACATTATTCCCCGAGAAGTAGTTTTTTGGATTGTAGACGATGAATTTCGTTGTCATCGTATCCACAGAATATTTTATTCAGAGAATAATGGATACTTATCGGATGAATAAACTGAATTCAAGAACCCACTCTCATTAAGAACTATCCCCCTGCGGAATCCGTAATCCAAATTACTCACAGTACTTCCGATACATTATACACTTTTGGTGTTTTCTATTTTATTTTTTGAATGGAACAACAGTGGAACCAAGCGTCGACCTTGGTCGCAACAACAGCAAATAATGAGGGACATGCATGAAAAACGAAATCCATTTTTTCCGCCAGAATGGTGCTGTTTATGATGCGACAATGATGTAATGATGGTCTACAACGAAAAAACAACATTTTTCCTGGTGAAAAACGCTAATGAAAAGGGAATTTTGAATGTGGCTGGTGAGCCGTATGACGTCACTGCGCGGACGTGACTGCACGTAGTTTCTTAAGGTAACGGCAAAAAATCTGTTATCGCCGTCCTATCACTATCACAACACACATGAACTCGGATGAGGTTGCACTGGTGTTCACGGGAAGATGTGTAACCTTGCGGCTGGCCATTTTCCCGCTCAAGCCTAACAAGGAATATTATGGCGAAAAAACGTTAATTTTTTTCATGCATGTTCCTCATTGCGCCTAGTTATCCCACGAGGAACTTACCCATGACTCGACACGTGGTTTCCTGTGGCGCTGGTGTGTCCGTGACGTTGTGGCTCGCATCATCCACCCACTCGTCACTTTCTGAAACGCGAAATTCGACAATAGCTGACATTTTTCGATAATATTTTACAGCTCGATAAAAATTCGCTGGGATCGGTAATATCTTTCATCAGCTCTCCAGAGAAGCAGCTGCTTACCCGTGGTGGTGCTATTGTCTGGCGTTGTCGGCTGTTGAGTCGTGTTCAGACATTGCTGCTGCCACCAGCAGAACACTTCGCCGTCAAGGCATAGGCAGAAATCGCATGGGTCCTCTCTCGTTATCTGCGAAAGAAAAATTAACACTGTTCGTAAAAAGGAGCCTTTATTACAGTAACATTCTATTTTGCAACATGTGCAACCGCTGCAGAGGTAGGTACCGACAAGTGGTAAACTAGATAAGTACCTACCTACATTATTCAAATTAAACATTTTCAAAGAAAATGAAAGTACGGTGCAATTGTCCTAAAGTCAAAAATCGGATCTTCAATCTTCTTTTTCAACTACGATTTTTGCCTCAGTAGGTAAGACCTATCACTCAGTTTAACCGGAACTCGAATCACTCATCACTTCTGAAAGGTTAGCACTTTCAGTTTTCTCTACTTTATTTCCCCTGGTCACAAAAATAGACCAATTTGAGCGTTCTTGGTCTCAGGGGCTTGAAGTTGATTTTAGGCAAGCTTATGCTTTAGCTTTTTGGCAAATTTGCATAGCGAGTTTTCTAATATTTTTGACCCGAACACCCTCAAAAGTAGTCAAAATTGCTGAAAAAAGGTCTTCAAAGCATGATACCCTCATGGGTTACAACTCCATTTTAGCATTCACAGGAATTTACCTTATTTGTATTGATGTTTTAGTAGTTTATTGACTGACTGTACTGAGAGGTAAGCAGAAAGAATGAGCAGGTAGGTACTAAATAGTTTATAGTTATAGGTACCATTTAAAATTGTAGTTGTATATTATGAAGTTAGGTATGTTTAATGTGAAATAGTATATTTTTAAATTGTTCTTATATTTTGGGGTTTTCGGGGATTTTTTTCACATTTGGGGGGATTAGGGGTTTTTTGACGTTGTCTCAGGGGTTTTAGACGGCCTCACCTTGGCAACACTGCGCCTGGTCGGCAACCCTGCTCTCCTCTCTCTCGTTCGCCTGCTCTCGTCTAGATTTCCATGAACCTGACTGCTGCTTTTCTTGCGTTTTCTCAGCTTCCGTGCATCACATTGCGTACAATGTATTTTCGCATAATACATGATTATTCAAGTGCCGTTTTATGTCTCATAATCGAATGTAGAATAACATGTGTAAAGGTATTTTAATACGACTAACAAGAAACGCCTGATAACAGAAATTGTAAGACGCATCTCGTTTGAAGCTTTCAGCCGACAAAAATATAATCGAATTGTGTCAAAATGTACGCATTAAAATATGGAAGTAAAGCGTATTATCTACATGCCATAACTTCATATTGCCATCGAAAACCTTATTTGTTGAGGAATTGATAGGAGTACAGCAGGCACGTCGGACCATGCCCAGGGGCTCATGAGTGACTATATATTTTAGCCGGGCGTGTCTGGGACTTGTTAAGTGCTCTCTAATCCTGCCGGACAGCATTAAACCCGTTACTTGGGACGAACTTCGGGACCGGCGGGCTTTTCCCGAACTAAGAAGTTGGTCGCTGAACTGCCTCGAACGTTTTCCGTCGTCTGGTCGCCTATCCCGACAAGAGCTAATGGACTTTTACTTCTCCGTCGTGGAAGTATCCAAGTCTCCCATCTTCCGCTTCTTCTATTCGATTATCTCGTCATTCGCCTCTCCCTCCCAGCAAATCGGCTTAACAAATTAAAACTTGTCCCACTTTCGGTGTAACTTCGCCCTCCAGATATATCCTATGATGCTCCGACTAAAATCTCGACAAAAGTTTCCCCGGCATCGAGAAAATTATTTTCCCTTCTACCCCTAACAAGGGGGAATATTTTAATGAGATTTTAATCGGGAATGTTAAATCGCTCACCGTCAATCTGCTTGTGAATAGTATCAAAAGTAATGGGGGAGAGTTGACCAAGTGCAGAATAATAGGTAAATAACCTAATGGACCTCCTTTAATGGATGTTGTTCTCCATCGTAACTCCAAATGCAGAATAATAGGTAAATAATTCATTTAATGGATGTTCTTCATCGTAACTCCAAATGCACCAAAATTTAATGCAGAATAATAGGTAAATAATTCATTTAATGGATGTTGTTCTCCATCGTAACTCCAGGATCTCAAGGCGCCCAAATGTCCACGCCCAAATGTCGCATGAGTAGGTACCTAATTAAATTTTTTTCGAAGATTTTTTATTTCATTCCCTGCGCGGATAACACACAGTACTTCCATATATTTAACGTAAATTTATTGGCACAAATTGTTGTATTTTGACCACTTTCGAAGCTATAAGGATCAAGCAAACTCGCTCTGCAAATTTTAAAACCCGCTTAAAGCCAAAATACCCATTTCAAGCTACAGGAGTACAAAAAATATCTACATATTTTGAAACTCGCAAATTGCGAGGTAAAAAAAGATTTTAAGACCAAGAACTCTCCGATCGGTTTTTTCCTACACGGCCTAAAAAGTGTCGTGTGCAACACTGCTTTGTTTAGGCATTCTAGGACTCGGCGGTGTTGGCATGCAATCCTAATTTCCCCGTCCTATATTGATGAAGGGAACCGCGAATTCATTCAACATTGATCAAAGGTTGGCTCGGGAAAATATTAATTACGACTTTATGCAAATTACGAGGCTTCATAATAAAATCCTTGATAAAGAAAAATATGGGATCGTCACTGGGAAATGAGAAAAGGCAGGAAAAACTTTTATTATTAGAATGCATTTCCGACAAAGGTGGCCTTGAACGGCTGAAAGGAGGTAGAGGGTTGCTCTTAATTGCTTTCTATCCGAAGAAGCTTTTTAATTAAGGCTCCGGGAAACCTATTGTTTTGAAACGAAGGGGCCAAGGAAAAGAAATTCGAGACGATTTTCGCACCTATGAACTGATAACGGCATTCCGACGCTAACATTTCCAAAACAAAGGTAGAAAACAGAGGTAAACTAAAGAATGGAAATTTTCAAAAAACGGAATAATTGCTCAAACAATCTGTTCTTTATACAAATTTGATTAGTCTCATTTCTTGTGAAACGGACGTAAAAAAATAGGGGTAAAATGAGGATATTCCAACATTATAAATGAAGATGAAGCGATTGAAATATGAAGTTTCTTGATATTCTCAAGAATGTTTCCACAGAGTCAATGAACACAGTCAACTAAGTGATATTATATGGTTGATTCCCAAATAACTGTCAATTTTCAATTTGGAAAAAATTAAAATTTCACCTCTTTGAAAAATCTTGAAAAAATTCCTGCATGCTCCCAGGAGCTTCCTAAGATTGGAAAAAATCTCGAAAAAGACCGGAATCACAATCTTCGAGTGTTTAATTGAATTTAAAAATTTAGAATCCATGGAGGGTTACACTATTGGATTGTACAGAATTATTGGCATTGCTACCAAGAAATAAGCAGTAAATGTAATAATCCTAAACTTCAAAAGAGTCTACCTTCAAAATGTCAGGTCAAAGGGATCAAAATTACTCAAGATGAATCTCCTTGTAACCCTCCATGGAAAGCTGGTAACGTTCCATGGTCGGTTTATGGTCAACTGCAACCCTCCATGGTCAATTGTAACCCTCCGTGGACCAGGGTTGCCAACTCCTTTCTCCCCTACTCCCATCAAAATATCCCGACATGGGAAATGTGCACCATTATTTTTAAAAAGTCCACGGATGTTACACAGAAACGAAAAACTGACTTTGTGAGATCACTGACAGCACACTGCTTGGGTTTTTGAGCTGAAATCTTCATCACACACTCCATCACAATCTCTTACCGAAAACAGCCGCCTTGTTGTTTCTAGCATGTCATAGGACATTTCCAGGAATTTTTAAGCTAGAAAATTGTGGGCTGGGACAGCCATGGAGCGTTACTCAATTAGTATGTTCGGTTTCTAACAGACTTATACGCTCCTTTCGATCTTCTACAGCCTATGCCAGATCCAATTCTATAGTAGACTTGCCATCCAAAACCGAGGGCCAGTTAGTTGTTGGGTAATCGGTTAATACAACGGTTGGCGATCCGCGGAACAAACGCGCAAGTCCAATTTCCCTGTGTAAACTACTTGTCGCATAGCGGAAATGAAAGGGCACCGGAGTGGCGTTCAACGGACCTCGAGGGACCTGTGGGGACATGTCATTGTTGCCCTTCCTGCCGGGCCCTTCCTGCCCAGTGATGACCTCAAAACCGAACGGTAGACCTCTGAATCGCCGCCTTACCCAAAATACTGTTACGGCCACAAAGGGCCTCTGTTCGACCGCAGCGCAGCGAAAAATATTATCCGATCCCCTCATCGCCTGAAGAATAGGGATGAGCATCGATGGTCGATACTATCAAACTAACGATGTTTTGCATCCGATAGTCGATGTTTTTACCATCGATGGTTTAGAACCGATGTTTCACCATTATCGATTACTTCAATGTGTATCGAATCTCCTCTTTATCCTTATCACTCGGTATCAATATAAATAATTCAGTTGTTCAGTTGGCCGTTAACTCTATGTTTAACTGTGCTGTGTAGTGTAGCTGTTTTGGAAGAAAATTAAATTTTCAATCAAGTGATTCAAGTGGGGAGAATGCCTCGGGGAATCTGAATCCCACTTTTGAGCCTATTTTTAAATGGAAAATTCTTCATTGCATTTTTTGTTCATTTTTGGTTGATTTTGATTGACTAAACTGACCAATGGTTTCACTGAAATTTGTATCATGCAAATTGCAAAGATGGATACTTGAATTATCCTAGGCATCTATTCAATTTTAAAACTTCTTCACTTGAACATAGAAGTATCGATACTATCGATAGTTTTGTACCAATAGTTTTTAACAATCGATGGTTTCCTTCGATAGATTATTCGATGGTCACTATCGATAGTTTCGAATCGATGCTCATCCCTACTGAGGAACAATTTAGTCCATGGTATGACGTAGAATACAGCCGGCAGAGAAGCATATTTTTTGATCATGTGAAAGTTGAATCAGGGATGAAGCGATTCTGTAAAAATGTTCCATTGCAGCAGGGACAGTTCTACGCATTAAGCGTTTTTGTATAAACTGTTCCTCCACGGCTCCGAGCTGTGTTTCCGAGCTTAGAATGGACTGAAGGGTTAACTGCCAACTAAGCATGACGAATGGACTCATGATAGCACCGTAGTTTTCCCTTCTTAGCCGATACGATACATCAGCCGAGTTGGCTGAGCGAACAGACGGTCAAAAGTGTAGTGATGGATGGTGCTGCACAACGGACCAGTACCTATCAAAATTCACAACAATACGAGTGGCAACTGTTACATGCAATACTTCCAAATTTAGCTATGCATTGAACCAGTTTGAGGGCAATGAAAGGATTTCAGTTATGGTACAGCGCCAGACTGTTGGGAATCCTTCAAGTATGGTAACTAGGTACCCTACAGCAACCAACGCCTAACGTACTTAATTATGTAAATCAAGTTGGCCTCATTAAAAACTCCATGCAGCAAGAAAGTACAAGGTCCATACTCGGCTTCGAGGTAGCAAAGCGGACATTCGCAGTTTCGTCCATTGTGCTACGCTGATGCCCTTGCATTGTGTTACGAGAGCTCACGAACACCAGCACTGCGCTCAAGAAATGGACGCCATTCCGGTAGAATAATTTTACCACTTTAAACTTGAAGGGACCGACCGTAGTAACGAATTAAAAGACCGAGGCCCATCTTAAGCCGTTGTGAACGAACTACATTCAGCCGTTAAGGTTTAGGTAAAAAGGAAAGTGGCTGCATATGTAATAATGCGAAGGAAACTATATGCTGTTTACCCTTCACGTTTTCTCGGCCCTCTTTCATTATTTTGTACTGAAGCAGAATGCTGAACATCGTATAACAGGACAATTGAGATAAGTAGTATGTTTCTGAGGGTTCGGCCCCAGCTGTTTGCAAAAGTATCCCTACGAACGGGAAAAAGAGGGAAATTCGTGGTGGATCGCAGAAGGATTCTTATACATAGATATTTTATCCTCGTATGTCTGGCTGAAATTTAAAACAAATTCCCGTGAAATGTGGTAAACCTGTACAATGTATTATCATGTCATGATTGGCCTGTAACATTCCTGAGCTTGCTCGGCTTTTTGAACGCTACAACAAATAATTGGCACAAAACGCGTTTTATTCAATTCTGACGTATAATTTCAAACTTCAAACCGCTTTAAGAAAAAATTTACATAGCTGATGGAATCCTGATGAGGATTTTTCAAATCAGGGATGGAAAAAAAGGGAAATGACAGATTGCTACCAACAGTGAGATGGGGAAAATGAGTTAATATGAAGGATTACACGGAAAAACTAACATTCGGCCTCGTGTATTAGCATTCGCAGCCTCCCAGAGCCAATCCGTCAGGCGAGGGCCCCGCAAGGATTCTCACCTGTACAATCTTCGCCTACCGATATTTTAAGCTGCCGGGAATCACGGAGGCTAAATAAATTAAAGAACCGTTCCATCACATGCGAGGGAATCCATTCTTTTCCGCTCCCGTACCCCCACTGTTAAATATGTAAGCTGATCTTTTATTCAGCGATTGCGCTTTCCATTTCCCGCCTCTCCTTGTCTTGCGTTTTTTGTTCTGCACGGACCCGATTCGAAAACGAAGTTGCGCACCGAGGAAAATAAACAGTCACTTTTGAAATAGGACGAGCCGGTGGGAGATGAAGGACGGGAAATTTTCCGTTTCGGGTATTTTTCCGTTGATTTTTCATTTCAGCCGCGACACTATTGACCTGTCTAGCACTTCGCGGAATAATAAGCAGTAGGTGTTAGGTTGGCCACCTTGTTGTTGCGTAGGAGCAGCACTGTATTGTCAACCAGTTGTATTGTTTGCTTTTGTAAAATACACGTCTTCGATCACGTACTAGTACATTCAAATTCTTAAATTCCGATCACCAACTAAACAGTAGGTACCAAACCTACTACACGCAGATGAACATGGAGTGTCCCTGCAGAAAAAAAAAGTTTCTCCAACTTTATCACTTTGGTATCACTTTGGCAAGGTATGCCTTCTGCGAGCGAAATTCCCATTTTATCCGCATTTATTCTCAATATACAAACATTAGTAAATTCATAACTGCTAAATTATCAAAATCTATTGGAACACTTTCAAATAAATCAGTGTTCAATCATTTAGATTTACCTACTATTGCTCGTGATTCGTATTTTTGACGAAAAGTCTAAAAAAATAGACGATTTACCTACCAACTTAATCGCAGTAAAGTCAAGATAGCAATGTGAGCGTTTGAAGCTGACCTGATGACAGTGTTGCCGAGTTGGGGGTTTTCCCCCCAAATTTGGGGGTTTCTCTTCGCCAGAGGGGGATTTTGGGGGTGACATTTTTTTGGGGGTTTTCGTGGAAGTGAGGGGGACTAGGAAAAAGTTCGGAAATTAGGAAATAACAGCTAAGACTGCCACTGCACAGCTGATTGAATTGAAAAATAGGTACTCAAATGAAGGTCATGTGGGAATGTACGTCTCCCCACTTGTGGGTAGGTAGGTACATACCTAATTAGTATTGATGTTTTAGTATGTTTATTGAATCGACTGATAGGTAGTCAGAAAGAATGAGTATTAAATAGTTTACAGTTTTAGGTAGGTACTATTTGAAATTGTAGTTGTACAATATGGAGTTAGGTATGTGAAATAGAATATTTTCGTAAAGTTCCAATCTTTTGGGGGTTTTCTGGGATTTTTTTTCACATTTGGGGGGATTTGGGGGTTTTTGACGTTGACTCAGGGGTTTTCGACGGCAGCACCTTGGCAACACTGCCTGATGACAGAGGTTATCAACGTTACCTACGTGAAGCGCGCAAATCGTCTTTCAGTTTTACGAGCGTTTCGTCAAAAATACGAGACATAAGCGATAGTAGATTATCTCAAAGCCCGAACATTGGTTTTCTTGATCGTGCAAAATAAACATGAGAACTACCTGCTGCGAGTGTAGGTAAGTGATACCGACGACAGTGCAAGGTGCCGCGTCGCTCGAATTGCTCACTTGAACAGGAAGGCCGCAAACTGTAACACACGAATCGCCTTGATGAAAAAATTGACATTAGGTACCTAGTTTTCCAGAGTACAGCTATCATAGGGACACAGAGATAATAGGAAAATCATCAGAAGTAAACAAAGGTGGTAGGATTTTAGGGAAATCGGTTTGGGAAACTAAATACAATTCGCTTGATTCGAGCCGAAGAGAGGTTCAAAAACAATCTAATTTCGTAAATCGAACCACGACGTGGCGTACCCGGAGATCATTTCTGAACGGGGTGCACTATTTCGACTTTCTGTTTATTTTAGGGTCTGCCCTCCTCTGCGTACATGAGAAACTCAGAAAAAGCAATTTTCCCTCGAAATAAAATTGCTGAGTGGGCCTCAAAACAGTCAATTCTCATTACCGCCGCATGTGCCTTTCTCGTTTTTCGTATATAGTTGTGTCTTTGACTTGACATAACTCATTACCTCTCTTATTTATTATGTTTATGTTATTATGTTTCAATTTTTTCGATCACACGTTTTTGTAGGCTAGTAAAGACCCTAACAAGATGGCGTTAAGTTAGAACTTTAGGCCGAATAGAATGGTGATGGCAAGCTCTCAAACTTCGAATTCTCATCACCTAACATAAACCAGTCTCATTACCGCTAAATTTTCATTTTCCGGTCATTTACAAAAATGGCCCCTCAATATTCAACATTTTTTCAAATTTCTTGAACTGAAATATTTGTCTCGGCAAGACCTAACACCCTGTTTACGTTTCGAAATATGGAAGTATTGTGTGTTATCCACGCACCACTGGTTTCAACTTGCGATCGGGCGAGAAGGAAAACTTCCGATTCGAAATGTTATTTTCCGAAAATAATTGTTGCAAAAGGGGAAAAACTCTTTTTTGATCCATAATAAAGAGGCGTCAAGGCTAAATGAGGTCTTGCATTTCGGGGCTTTCCACTTGACCCGGCGAGGAAACCCTTGAAAAGCTTTCCACCAAAGTTACTTCCGTTTCAGCTTAGCCATTGGCTTGCGAGAAACTTTCGGTTTTTGAGAGCGGCAAAAGGGCCGAGGGGGTTACGGCTTTTTTGTTGTTGTTGTTCAGCCGAACTTCCCCCGAATGAAAAGACCGAGGGAGCAAACTGGGTTTTGGAAAATTGAATAACTAATGCCATTCTAGGAGTTGCAGGGAGTGAGCTTTTTGGAGTTGACGTCTAATCCTGCCGAAGTACATTGTTGATCGGGAACAAGTCACAATGAAAATTACCGGCGGGTCGGAAATGTCCTTCCATTTTGACATACCTGCCTTCCATTTGAGAAGATATCAAGTTCTCCAAGATAATAATCGAATAGGGCTTTCGATATTTAGCACTTTTAGTGTTTTCTATTTTGTTTGATTCTTTTCTAGATACGAAACGAACCGATTTGGGCGTTTTCGGTCTTAAAATCTTCGTTTTACCTAGCAGAATACGTGGATAGGTTATTTTCTAGGCGCATTTTCGGCCCGAAGGAGTCGTCCGACGAAAAATTCACTCCAGTCCGAAAATGTTGGAAATTTCCTCAGCCATCGGAATCCGTCGTTCCCAACATTCGATTTCCAACCGTTCTCGAGATACGAGCAAAAAACGAAAAAAATTCGAAAAATTTTTCAAAAAAGTTCAATTTTCTCCGCCATTAAAATTTTGAAACCAACTTTCGACCATACCCGGTTGTTGGATATTTAACCGGCTACAAAAAATCCTATCCCTGGTCTGAACAAAAGTTCAACGCTTCTAGTCGAAAATCCCCGAAAACCAAAACTACTTTTCCGAAAAAAGCCCGTTTTTGGTGACTTTTCCCCGAAAAACCCATATTTTGAGTTTGAAATTCGAAAATTTGGAATAATTTGTCCTAAATTATTATTTATCACATGGGTTATCGTTAGTTTTTCACCGCTGGTTATAAATTACACTAATCTCAGCCCCGAGAAAACCGAAGAACCTTTTTTTCAACAGCCTACCCTTTGGTCTGTTAGAAGTAAATCTAAATGGAAAACTGCCAGAAAAACATGTTAGCCCTTTTCCATCGAGGAGACAAGGGGTGCAAGGGGTGGGTCGTAACGGATATTATTTTCCAGATCCCCTTCATCCTATCAGTGGCAGGTATCTAGAAAGTTGATTACTAGTCTTTTCGATTGATTTCCAAGACGAGATAGAACTTTTTTAGTTTTGACAGTTTGATTATCACGATACTGCCTTTGCCAGGAATCTCAATATCCATGGGTCGACCTTGAAGTCGATAGAATTACAGTTTACATCAAGTGTGTGTCCGTGATCTCACAAAGACAGTTATTCGTTTCTGTGTAACATCAGTGGACTTTTTAGAAAGAACGGTATACATTTCCTATGTCGGGATATTTTGGTGGGAGTAGGGGAGAAAGGAGGTGGCAACCCTGGTCGACTACCCCATCCCCTTTCCACTTCAAGCCAGTTGATTCGTAGCCTTGGATGAAGAAGGTATGGTTCTCGTGACCATAGGTTCTTGAGTGTAACATCCATGTGAGTATCTCATAATTTTTTCAATATACTCTCCTCCTTCCCCCCTATAGAATATCAAAGTTCTCTGTAAACCTAATGTCCCATAACAATTTCATTCAGTAATCTTTCAATCCTGATTTATAATTAAGGAGCAAAGTTGTAATGTAACCTCCATGCTGCAAAACCTGTAACCTCCACATGTCAGTTTATACCCATGGAGGGTTACAATTGACCACGGAGGGTTACAGTTCACCATAAACCGACCACGGAACGTTACCAGCTTTCCATGGAGGATTACAAAGAGATTCATTTTGAGTAATTTTGGTCCCTTTGACCTGAAATTTTGTGGGTAAGTTTAGGATTATTACATTTACTGCTAATTTTTTGGTAGCAATGCCAATAATTCTGTACACGCCAATGGTGTAACCCTCCATGGATTCTAAATTTTCAAACTCAATTAAAAACTCAAAGATTGTGATTCCGATCTTTTCCTTGATTTTTTCCAATCTTAGGAAGGTCCTGGGAGCATGCGGGAATTTTTTCAAGATTTTTCAAAGAGGTGAAATATTAATTTTTTCCCAAATTGAAAATTGACAGTTATTTAGGAATCAACCATTTGAAAAAAATTTTTCCGCGTCGTGATTGATAAGAGTTGTTTTTGAGGTCAGAATGACAAGACTCGTCACTATTGACCGGTGTTAATCGTATCATAATGTACCAAATCTGCGAGCCGGTTCAACATGGTAAATCCACACGGAAAAAAGGGCGAGGACGTCGGTATTTCTCCATTGCCGTATCAGCTTCCCATTAATGTACTTTCCGCCCTGTTGAATCCCAATAAATGCGATAAACTTCACGCAGAGGCGCCGGCAAATTTGATTTATGCGTCGCTCGTGCAAACGTGGAAAGGGAACGTTGGTTAATTCGTATGAATGATCCTCCAACGTATTCATACGCACATAGTACGCATAGGTACTTCAGATGGCGAGTTTCCCTTTTTGCCAAATATGACCTGTTTTTACGCATTGAGTAGAATTCGACCACAATCGGTTAATCGTAAATTTTCGAATTTGAATCCGAAATATAAAATTTCTAAAATTAAGATTAGCGTCTTCGCAGAAGTACTAAGTTACCAAAAACTCTCTATTATTACCCTGAAATTGGGTCGAAGAAAAACGACCTCGGGGGGGAAACAGGGTGGGGAATCGGTCGTATAGAATGGAGGAAAAAGAGACGAATTGTTGAGCTAATTTTCGCACCCTAGTTTTTCTCTCAGCGCTGACACATCCTGACGTAATTAAATTCCCCCTTCCCATTCGTCTCTTTTTGTTATTATTTAATCAAAATTCCTCGCCCGGTTTTTTCATACTTTAAATTGGACGGAAGGCTTCGCAGTGTTGGAAATAAAGAGCGTGAAAATCCTCTTTATCCCGGAATTTCAACTGTATTTAAAAGGAACGTAGATTATTTGAATTTCAATCGCTCCTGAGATGCACCATCCGATTTTTCGATTGATAAAATTAATTTAAAATTTTATTTTATTTATTTATTAAAAATAGATTCAATCTAGAGAAACATCTTCTCATCTCAAGATATACGGTTTTTAAGACAATTTAAATACCTCGATCGACGTCACTCGATCGCGCGGCATCCGCAAGAAACCGGCGCAATTAATTGTAGCAGATCGAGACAGGAGTGCGATACTCAGTCGGACATGACTCGGCTAGAAACAGAGCTGTAATTGACCTGTTGTGCGGACCGGCGGACCGGAACTGCGATGATTTAATGGGCGAGCTTTGCAGCGCCCGTGCGGAGCAGAAGCACTTAGCATCTGGGCGAAGCGTTAACCGGCCCGTGTGTTCGTCCATAATGGGATTCAATGTCGGCCGATAAATCAATCGATCCCGCCCGATATAGTCTGTCGCGGAAGGGCTTATCATCAATCAGGGTAGCCCGATTTAATTGAGCTGATAGCTCGTGTGGAAAACGATTTTATTTTTCTGAAATTGATATAGCTGCACATTGAAAATCATCGAAGAAATTTTCAAATTCTTGATGCACGCAATTTTTCGTAAATGAAAACGTTCAAACTATTCCCCTAAATACTACAACGAAATTCGCCAGAAAGGAAAAGAAATTCTCTCAAAAATTAAAATCATCGAATTCCCCTATTATATCCTCGAGATTTAGAAACAAGTAGAGGATCCGACGTTGCTGACGCGACACAACTCGAGCGGATACGCTGACTGGGACAGGCCTCGAGTGCGGCTTACGGGCTTGGCAGTATATGATAATGCAATGTGAAATATCACGTGACAAGAGCCGCTGCGCCAGACGCGCGTACATCATCCGCACGCTGGATTCTGCGGCTCATCAGCATCCTCGAACAGGTATTCGCACGGCGGCGGGTTTTTAAAAAATCGAGCACGGCCCGGCCATAAAAGCGGCAGACGTGCGATAAATCGCCGCTCGTCCGGGCCGTTTCTCCCCGTAAAACACCGCCTGTCGCCGGAATTAATATGGCCGGCGGCGCCATAATAATTCATCATTTCCCCCCACCCCCTGCAAGTTTTCACTACGGGCTACAAGTGCCGGATTCGATATGGCAAGTAAACGGGAATCCAATTTTGGAAAAAAATTAAAATTTCACCTCTTTGAAAAATCTTGACAAAATTCCTGCATGCTCCCAATTCGTTTTATTCGCATGGAACCGAAAACGAGAGAGGTTTCCTTTGGATATCGGCCGAAATTGCCGGCACCTACCGACGACGGATCTTTTCACATCCGACGCTTCATGCAGGGTTGCCAACTCGGCAGAAAATTGACAGGCACGGGTAAAAAGACGATTGCTATAGGAAGAGGGGTTGACTACTTTTTCAAGAACTAAGCACATCAGACCCCGGAATATTCTCCGATCGCCCCTTCATCGCACTTCAGCACGCTTGGGCTTTTTCGAAGCTCAGACGTGAAGCCTTTCTGCCTCATGTTACCTCCCATCACTTTTCGTTTTGATCCTTTATTCCGGTAATCCGCAATTTTATTTTACCCCTGAAAGGGAAAGTCCGATCCCTTCTTCGGAGGGGATCTAACGGGAAACAACGAAGGGGATACGGTCAGTGGCGAAGTCTCATAGGACAACCAGGTCTAGCGGTACCATGACAATCCTTACTCAAGAACATCAGTTATGGTACATAACTAAGGTGACCAGATATCCAAAATTCAAAAGCGGGACGCTATGAAAGTTGGCTCTGATCTCAAAGTTGACTTTGATCTCGAAGTTGAGTTTGATCTCGAAGTTGACTTTGATTTCGAAGTTGACTTTGATCTCGAAGTTGAATTTGATCTCAAAGTTGACTTTGATCTCGAAGTTGACTTTGATCTCGAAGTTGACTTTGATCTCAAAGTTGACTTTGAACTCGAAGTTGACTTTGATCTCGAAGTTGACTTTGAACTCGAATTTGACTTTGATCTCGAAGTTGACTTTGAACTCGAAGTTGACTTTGATCTCGAAGTTGACTTTGATCTCGAAGTTGACTTTGATCTCAAATTTGACTTTGATCTCGAAGTTGACTTTGATCTCGAAGTTGACTTTGATCTCAAAGTTGACTTTGAACTCGAAGTTGACTTTGATCTCGAAGTTGACTTTGAACTCGAATTTGACTTTGATCTCGAAGTTTACTTTGAACTCGAAGTTGACTTTGATCTCGAGGTTGACTTTGAACTCGAAGTTGAGTTTGAACTCGAAGTTGACTTTGAACTCGAAGTTGACTTTGATCTCGAAGTTGACTTTGATCTCGAAGTTGACTTTGATCTCAAATTTGACTTTGATCTCGAAGTTGACTTTGATCTCGAAGTTGACTTTGATCTCAAAGTTGACTTTGAACTCGAAGTTGACTTTGATCTCGAAGTTGACTTTGAACTCGAATTTGACTTTGATCTCGAAGTTTACTTTGAACTCGAAGTTGACTTTGATCTCGAAGTTGACTTTGAACTCGAATTTGACTTTGATCTCGAAGTTGACTTTGAACTCGAAGTTGACTTTGATCTCGAAGTTGACTTTGATCTCGAAGTTGACTTTGATCTCAAATTTGACTTTGATCTCGAAGTTGACTTTGATCTCGAAGTTGACTTTGATCTCAAAGTTGACTTTGAACTCGAAGTTGACTTTGATCTCGAAGTTGACTTTGAACTCGAATTTGACTTTGATCTCGAAGTTTACTTTGAACTCGAAGTTGACTTTGATCTCGAGGTTGACTTTGAACTCGAAGTTGAGTTTGAACTCGAAGTTGACTTTGAACTCGAAGTTGACTTTGATCTCGAAGTTGACTTTGAACTCGAATTTGACTTTGATCTCGAAGTTGACTTTGAACTCGAAGTTGACTTTGATCTCGAAGTTGACTTTGATCTCGAAGTTGACTTTGATCTCAAATTTGACTTTGATCTCGAAGTTGACTTTGATCTCGAAGTTGACTTTGATCTCGAAGTTGACTTTGATCTCGAAGTTGACTTTGATCTCAAATTTGACTTTGATCTCGAAGTTGACTTTGATCTCGAAGTTGACTTTGATCTCAAAGTTGACTTTGAACTCGAAGTTGACTTTGATCTCGAAGTTGACTTTGAACTCGAATTTGACTTTGATCTCGAAGTTTACTTTGAACTCGAAGTTGACTTTGATCTCGAAGTTGACTTTGAACTCGAATTTGACTTTGATCTCGAAGTTGACTTTGAACTCGAAGTTGACTTTGATCTCGAAGTTGACTTTGATCTCGAAGTTGACTTTGATCTCAAATTTGACTTTGATCTCGAAGTTGACTTTGATCTCGAAGTTGACTTTGATCTCAAAGTTGACTTTGAACTCGAAGTTGACTTTGATCTCGAAGTTGACTTTGAACTCGAATTTGACTTTGATCTCGAAGTTTACTTTGAACTCGAAGTTGACTTTGATCTCGAGGTTGACTTTGAACTCGAAGTTGAGTTTGAACTCGAAGTTGACTTTGAACTCGAAGTTGACTTTGATCTCGAAGTTGACTTTGAACTCGAATTTGACTTTGATCTCGAAGTTGACTTTGAACTCGAAGTTGACTTTGATCTCGAAGTTGACTTTGATCTCGAAGTTGACTTTGATCTCAAATTTGACTTTGATCTCGAAGTTGACTTTGATCTCGAAGTTGACTTTGATCTCAAAGTTGACTTTGAACTCGAAGTTGACTTTGATCTCGAAGTTGACTTTGAACTCGAATTTGACTTTGATCTCGAAGTTTACTTTGAACTCGAAGTTGACTTTGATCTCGAAGTTGACTTTGATCTCGAAGTTGACTTTGATCTCGAAGTTGAGTTTGAACTCGAAGTTGAGTTTGAACTCGAAGTTGACTTTGAACTCGAAGTTGACTTTGATCATTTTATATTCGTATTTTTTAATGTTGGAGTTAAGAACACAACTTTTTGAAAGTCAGAGGTTTTTAGTCGAATTCAGAGGTTTTTTCGGTGTTCGACAGAGGGAAAGCAAGGCGACGAGTTGGCAACACTGTAGACTAAGTCTCTGTTTCATCGGCGATATTGAAGTATTGTGGGTTATCTACGCACCACTGGTTTTTATCGTGTTTTTATCATTACCTATTTTCCGCGAGTTTCAACATTTGTCGATTGTATGTTTTCCTTCATTTTTTATGACCAAAATTTCAAGTATACGATACCTACCTTATCATGGAAGTACTGCGCTTTATCTGCGCGCATCAGTAGTTCGACTTGACGCAAATTTGAAGTCGAGCGGGAAAATGGCCAGCTGCAAGGTTACACATCTTCCCGTGAACACCAGTGCAACCTCATCCGAGTTCATGTGTGTTGTGATAGTGATAGGACGGCGATAACGGATTTTTTGCCGTTACGTCAAGAATCTACGTGCAGTCACGTCCGCGCAGTGACGTCATATGGCTCACCCGCCACATTTTCACCCGGAAAAATGTTGTTTTTTCGTTGTAGACTATAACTACATCATTTTCGCATCCTAAACAGAACAATTCTGGCAGAAAAAATGGATTTCGTTGTCATGCATTTTCCTCATTCCCGATGCTGAAGGTATAAAGTGTAAGAGGGGAATTTTCCAACTCGCATTATTGCACCGACTGTTTGCCGCCGCGGCGGATTGTTCCGCCGGAGGGGATGAAATTTTCGTTCCGAGTGGAATTTCGCTTCGGCAGAATTAACAAAAGGGCCGGATCATCAGAAAACGAAACCGCACTCCGAACAGGGTCATTTCCTCTTAGGAAGTGTTTGCTCAGCAGCTCTGGCGAAGACTCTTCTTTCCGCTTCCGATTTCATCTCTTCGGATTTTATTCGACGATTACCGCCATTTTCCGATTTTACTCTTCCTCTGTTGATTTTAATAAGTTCCCCCCGTTTGGAAAGGTTGGTTTTCCAACAGGAACCGCACAGTGGAAGAATAATGGCGTTTCGAAAAGGTTTCCGTTTGCCAGGGCGAATAACGGCTGAAAGTAAACAAGTACGGCTCAAGTTATTGTAAATTGCTATTTTCCGTTCTTGTTTGGCTATGATCATTTCACGCGAGCATGAAACGCGAACCTGTTTGGTTGATTCCCAAATAACTGTCAATTTCTTGTCCCTGGGCAGTAACACAATACTCAGACATGTTTGAATTTTTTTCCAATTTTTCCCAGTAAATAATAGGTGTGTTCCGTCAGGTTACCATAAAATAAGAACGCTACCTGTTGTTCAGAGGTAAAACCCAACGGAAACATACTATTGGGTAACGCTCCATGGCTGTCCCAGCCCAAGATTTTCTAGCTTAAAAATTCCTGGAAATGTCCTACGACATGCTAGAAACAAAAAGGCGACTGTTTTGTGGTAAGAGATTGTGATGGAGTGTGTGATGAAGATTTCAGCTCAAAAACCCGCTGTCAGTGATCTCACAAAGTCAGTTTTTCGTTTCTGTGTAACATCCGTGGACTTTTTAGAAAGTACACATTTCCCATGTCGGGATATTTTGATGGGAGAGGGGAGAAAGGAGGTGGCAACCCTGGTCGACCGACTACCCCATCCCCCTTCCACTTCAAGCCAGTTGATTCGTGGCCTTGGATGAAGAAGGTGTGGTTCGCGTGACCGTAGGTTTTTGAGTGTAACATCCATGTGAGTATCTCATAATTTTTTCGATCAACTCTCCTCCTTCCCCCCTATAGGATATCAAAGTTCTCTGTCCTAACCTAACGTCCCATAACAATTTAATTCAGTAATCTTTCAATCCTGGTTTATAATTAAGGAGCAAAGTTGAAATCTAACCCTCCATGCTGCAAAACCTGTAACCTCCACGTTTTAGTTTATACCCACGGAGGGTTACAATTGACCACGGAGGGTTGACCATAAAACGACCGTGGAACGTTACCAGCTTTCCATGGAGGGTTACGAAGAGATTCATTTTGAGTAATTTTGATCCCTTTGACCTGAAATTTTGAGGGTAGACTCGTTTGATGTTTAGGATTATTACATTTACTGCTTATTTCTTGGTAGCATTGCCAATAATTCTGTACACTCCATGGATTATAAATTTTCAAATTCAATTAAAAACTTGAAGATTGTGATTCCGAGATTTTTCTTGATTTTATCCAATCTTAAGCCGGGTCTACACGCTCCGTTTTGTACCACGATTTGCTTGCGCAGTTCAAGACGTTGCAGACAAAACGTTGCGTATGGACCGGAAAACTGCGCAGTTTTGGGGCCGTCAGGAAAACTGCACAGTTGCAGCGACTTCTGATCTCCCGACCTTTGAAAACCGTGACCTGCACAGACATGTCGCTGCGTGTAGACGGTCGCTCCGTTTTCCGTTCAGTTTTGTTCCTCACTTCGCCCTAATTACCCAACGATGTCGGATCTCCGCAACTGTTCCCGCGAATTTTTAAGTGATTTTTTAATATTTTAAATTATTTAAATGATTTTTAAGTGAGTCCACATCCATCCTCAAGTAGTTCCGCCAATCGTCAGGTTCATCACGTAATTCCCGCAATAAACGGATATGGTGAAACTCCCGCCTTTTCAAAAGCCATTTCCGTGACCATAAACGCCCGATTCTTCGGTAACATTCCAATCTTCTTTTTTTTACCGCACAAAATGCAAAAATTGCCCACAGCAGTACCTCCTCCATGGCGATATCTTACAAAACTGAACGAAAAAGACTGTGCCGTGTGGACGCTCACAGTCGCTCCGTTTTCATTCCGTCCTAAAACTGCGCAAACCTAAAACGTGGTTCAAAACGGAGCGTGTAGACCCGGCTTTAGGAAGGTCCTGGGAGCATGCAGGAATTTTCTTAAAGATTTTTCAAAGAGGATATTGAATTTTATTACGATTACAATAAGTAGCTGTGAAAATATGGAAGCATAATTTTCAAAAAGGTATGGCTCATTTTCTTTCAGTTGGCCTTCTTCTGCCCCCCCCCCCCCCATATCCCAGAAAATGTGATGACCTTGATTGGTACGCCGAAATGAAGCTGATATTTTGAATGAAAACCCCGAAAAAACCTTCGGTTCCACTTCGTATCAATAAATATCGATAAATCCCATCTGCCATGAATAAATAGTTTCCGGATTTTCCTAAGTATGTTCAACACGAATCAACACTCGGGGCGGTTTTCTGTTCTTCAACCGTTGAAAGTTATTCATGCTCACGTTCTCGGCTCTTCGAACTTGTGAAAACGGAAATCCTTCCTCCTACACTCCAATATGCGCGTCTTTATCGCACTGACACAGATCCAACTTGTCTGCTCTCTATTGGCCCTCGCATATTATTCAATACGCACGTCTGAACAGTCGGATAGAGAGGGAAACCTGCGCTGGGCGATAAAAAGCTTTTCTGTGTCACTCTCCATCCGGCTAAAGTCCCTAGGTTGAACCTCGGCACTGTGCCCCCCCCCTCTTCCCACAATAGGATGGAAGTTTTTCCGTTCGTATCGCCGACAATCAGCCATTCGTAAGGGCGAATAAGGCAACCCGAGGAATACGATTGAATTATCGAACATTCGATTTAAGACCCAATTAAACCAACACAGTTGATTCCCAAATACCTGCAATTTCTTGTCCCTGGGCAGTAACACCCTACTCAAACATGATTGAATTTTTTTTACTAATTGGGTAACGCTCCATGGATGTCCCAGCCCACGATTTTCTAAAACGTTCCTGGAAAAGTCCTACGACATGCTAGAAAAAAAAAGGCGACCGTTTCGTGGTAAGAGATTGTGATGGAGTGTGTAATGAAGATTTCAGCTCAAAAACCCGCGCAGTGTGCTGTCAGTGATCTCACAAAGTCAGTTTTTCGTTTTTGTGTAACATCCGTGGACTTTTTTGAAAGAACGGTACACATTTCCCATGTCGGGATATTTTGATGGGAGTATACTACTCCCCTCCTACTAGGGGAGTATACTCTCCCCTATAGGGGAGGAAGGAAGTGGCAACCCTGGTCGACCGACTACCCCATCCCCTTTCCACTTCAAGCCAGTTGATTTGTGGCCTTGATGAAGAAGCTGTGGTTCAAGTGGCCATAGGTTCTTGAGTGTAACATCCATGTGAGTAGGTATCTCATAATTTTACAGTTGACCACGGAGGGTTACAGTTGACCATAAACCGACCATGGAACGTTACCAGCTTTCCATGGAGGGTTACATAGAGATTCATTTTGAGTAATTTTGATCCCTATGACCTGGGATATGGGAGTTTTTTGACGTTGTCTCAGGGGTTTTTGACGTCCGCACCTTGGCAACACTGGTACCGGCAATATCGCTATGGTAGCGTTGATACTATCAACTTGATACGATTCCACCTTTCAATTGAGCAACAAGAATCAGGAACCCATCACGATTGGTGGAGGCGCTGGTTTAGCGGTCTTAGAAATTGGAGAAGAGCGATGGCCTCCGCCAATTCAAGACGGCAGTAGCATTGAAATCCCGATAACTGGGTGAAAAGATAGCGTAGGATTTAACCGTATTTTCCCCTAGGTGAATCCTAGTGTAACTTGTTGAATTGCGAAAGGAGAGAAAACGGAGGCCGACGGTTTTTATCTTTTATGTCGAGTAAGATAAGCGTTTTCTCTCGATGATGGCGAAACCAGAAGCTTAGCGAATGCAGGAGGGAAAGATTTAGCTCTTTCCGGCTCCTGATCGCCTAAGTCTCCGCATTTCTTCAGGTCGTCTATACTCCGACGGAAATCTCTATACACGAGGGAAAAGATCTTTTTTTGATTGCTTGCGAGCAGGATATTATTGCAAGTTTTGCTATATTGCGGCGAAAGTTCCGCTCTAAGCTATGGATGATGCTTTTCCATCCAAAGGGTCGTTAGCCGTTCGACGAAAGCGTAAGTAGAAAAGATAGCGCAGAGCATTTGGAAATCGCGGTTAATTTCCCGAATAACTGTCAATTTCTTGTCCCTGGGCACCCTACTCGGGCATGTTTGAATTTTTTTCCAATTTTTTCCAGTAAATAATAGGTGTTTTGTGGTAAGAGATTGTAATGGAGTATGTGATGAAAATTTCGACTAAAAAACCCGCGCAGTGTGCTGTCAGTGATCTCACAAAGTCAGTTTTTCGTTTTTGTGTAACATCCGTGGACTTTTTAGAAAGAACGGTACACATTTCCCATGTCGGGATATTTTGATGGGAGTAGGGGAGAAAGGAGGTGGCAAACCTGGTCGACCGACTACCCCATCCCCTTTCCACTTCAAGCCAGTTGATTCGTCGCCTTGGTTCATAATATCCGCACGATGATCGGCATCCGTATGATGATCGGCATTCAAAACGCATCTTTTGCCGTTATTGATACCCATGCGATGCCTTTATTCAGCCAAGGGTATGTAAACATCAAGCTATGAGCAGATATAGACATCTGAACCCCCGTGGGACTTGCGGCGGAATGGATCTGTTTGCTGTACATGCTCCATGGTGATGTTGAGGCTGAGCCACCGCCTGATGCATACTAATGCTTCAAACTGAATAAGCGATGATGGAGGATGGCTTTTTACGGGCGGCTATAAATAAAGTATCATTCATGTCACTGTCCTAAAAAAGTGCCACGATAGAATACCCTGGTTCTGGCAAAGGAGGCACTTCTTTTTGGAAAATAACTATTGTTTTCGAATAATAATATTTCGTCACTTAATTTCTTACATGTGCTATCCAACATTTTGGCGAAAATGAGTTCGATACATATTTTAATGCAAAATCTCGCGCTCCGTGCGCTGAACTACTTAGTTTTTCCAAAAATCCTCTAGAAGTCGCTCAAAACCTAAAAAACGCCGCATGTGCTACCTATCTGAAATCTGCGACCACCACTGCTATCTACCGAGAACCACCTGATGTTATTAGTCGTCAAACCACTTTTCAATCTCCAAAACCCAACTAATTTTGACTTATAGGTAGTGAAAAATGTGTAAAAACCTTCAAAGAATCCAACAAGCTGAAACAAATTCAAAATCGGTTCTGTAGAACCTTCTCAAATCGGCAAAACGCGAAAAAGGGAAAATCGCGTCAGGAAATTTCGATCCACACCGATTAAAAAACAAAATTTTCGGAAAAAACCCCTATCCCATGGTAAATCAAGCGAGGAACCCGGGAAAAATACTAGAAAAATTCTAAACCCACGGCATCACCTTCAAAATTGAGTTTTTGCGTTTTTTTCAAAAATACACCCTAACTATGCCAAATTGGACCCCTTAACCTTTTCCGATCGGATTGCCCGGACAATGTGCACCAAGTTGGAGCGAACCACAATTTTTAGGACTAGTTTCATCAAAATCGGATCAGTGGTTCGATACGATGTCGTGGCCACAAATGCTTTTCACCTGCTACTTTTTAGAGCAACATGATATCTATATCTTCTTGAAACTATGGGCAAGCTTTTCCTGAACATTCATGCCCTGTGGGGCGAAGAAGTATAGCAATTTTCGCAATCGTCAACGCTCATGTTTGTCGAAGTAGTTAAACTTCGGTTCACCCGGACTCCGGCCACAAACCGAGCTGTCAGTCCGGCTAACATTTCTCGGCGATGGTTTTTATCGAATCACAACAGCCGACCGTTTCTCTCGCGTAGCTCTCGCGCATCATACGGACGACTGCAAACCAATTTCAACCTTCAATACATCAAGAGGCCACCCGGTCTATTTTCCGATATTTCTTTCTCATTTCCTCGCTTTATTTCTTCCCCTTCATTCATCGCTTATCGCAAAACCGACGGGGGCGAGTTTCAGAGCGTCGGTTTGTGTTTTCCTCACTCCACGGCTCTTACGCCTTGTGTCAATATCGACCAGGGATAAGTTTCAGGATGATCCTAATATTTTCAGCCCCAGGAGAACTATTACGAAAAGATGCGTGTATTATTCACAGATAGGGTAGTTCGACATGGAAGTAGCATAAGGTTGATTTCCAAATAACTGTCAATTTCCTGGGCGGTAACACCCTACTCCATGTTTGAATTTTTTTCCAGTTGATAGTAGGTGTGATCTGTTAGCTTACCATGAAATAAGAACGCTACCTGTTGGTTCAGAGGTGAAACCCAACGCAAACATACTAATTGAGTAACGCTCCATGGCTGTGCCAGCTCACGATTTTCTAACTTAAAAATTCCTGGAAATGTCCTATGACATGCGTTCTAGCATTAGTTTCTACAAAAAGGCGACTGTTTTGTGGTAAGAGACTGTGATGGAGTGTGTGATGAAGATTTCAGCTCAGAAACCTGCGCAGTGTGCTGTCAGTGATCTCACAAAGTCAGTTATTCGTTTCTGTGTAACATCCGTGGACTTTTTAAAAAGAATGGTACACATTTCCCATGTCGGGATATTTTTATGGGAGTAAGGGGGAAAGCAGGTGGCAACCCTGGTCGACCGACTACCCCATCCCCTTTCCACTTCAAGCCAGTTGATTTGCCGCCTTGGATGAAGAAGGTGTTGTAACCCTCCATGGATTCTAAATTTTCAAATTCAATTAAAAACTCGAAGATTGTGATTCCGATCTTTTTCTTGATTTTTTTCAATGCAGGAAGTTTTTCAAGATTTTTCAAAGCGGGAAACTTTTTCTGAAAAATTGGAGAACTGAAGTCAACGATTTACCCCTAAACAACAATTTACGCATTCTCCGTTTTTCCTAGGTCTTTTTAGGTATTCAGTAATCTAAAACATTGGGTATTGTTCGAAACGCCGTATTATCTTTAATCTTCGCTTGGATTATAATTAAATAATAGCGGGTTTATTCAATTATAATCCAAGCAAAGCTGTTTTTGTAAATAATACGTTAGGTACCTACCCTACCTATCAGATAAGGAACATCTTCAGCTTTCTGTAGAGAGAAGAGGAATTCAATTTCAGCCTCGACCGTGGAAAGTCTGGTCGTAAATAAAACACCGCGCGCCGAGGGCCGGAATGCGCCAGCTTGGATTTTTATGCTGGATACCCCAACGCTCTCAACTTTTTTTCAGCTCGACCGTTGAAACTTTGAAGAAGTTTATTGCGGGCCCTGTATTCTAGTTCTAAGCGGAAGAGATGGATACCATTACCGGCGATGAAAGCAAAAATTGTTTTTGATGAATCGGGAACAATGTTAAATTTACGTTCCGATCCAATTTAATTATTCTTTCAACAGAGCAAACATGGTCGATTTTGAAATTTCTCACAGTTCTCTTACCCAATCAGCACCGAAAAAAATCGTATTCCACGATTTTTCGGTACTTACCTAAGTGGAAAATTTGGATTTTGTAAACTCTCGCCTAGTTGTTGAAATTTCCTTTCAGAAGAAGGGTCCTTTTTTTTCTTCGGGTTTTTATCGCTCAGAGAAGATTCGAAATTCAAGTTGTTTTTCCAACAGGTGAAAATGTTGACGTTTAATTTAACTTATTGATTGACTACTTCTGTTTTTCGAATAAGTATGCCATTTTAGTGAATTAGAAGAGTTACTCCATTATTTTCGATAACGACTCCATCGCCAGGGCGGGCTATTAGCGAATACAAATTAGAATTAAGGAACAACCCTCCGTGACACCTGTGGAAATTTTACGAGCCTTTTAAAGTCAAGGAATGGACTTAGGTACACCGGTTGAATAATTTCCGCCCGTTCTCACGCCTTTTCTCAACGAGTAATTGCTCCGCAGAGCCCATTCTGCTGAATACAGGATGAAGTAGCAGCCTTTATGATTCCGTCGGATTTCCCTTTTTTTATCGCTTTCCCACTCGAGGGCTAAGGAGCTTAAGTTGGCAGCCTACAACGTAAACGATTCGTGCACCTTATAGCATAGGACGACTTCCATCTTGAAATTTGGCAGTTTCGGTGAAACGAAATTGAGACTTTACCTCCTCAGCACCACAAGTAGAACAAGCCCATGTCGTTCCCGGTTAACCGAAGTCCTCGAAAACTCCAGGATAAGGGAGAGCCAGAAATCGTCCGGCTTGACGGAAGTGGAACCAGTGGTGCATAGATAACACACAATACTTTCATATTTTGATACGTCCATTTTTGGCACAATTTGATCATATTTTGACTGCTTTTAAGGGTGTTTAGGTCAAAAATATCAAAAAATTCACTATAAAAATTTTAAAATTCGCACAAAAAACAAAATTCGCCACATTTTTGGAATATAAAAAATATCCACATACTCTGCAAGGTAAAACAAAGATTTTAAGACCAAGAACGTTCAAATCAATTCATTTTTGTGGCTGGAAAAAAATAAAATAGGAAACGCTAAAAATGCAAATATATCGAAAGTACTGTGAGTTATCCGAATTCCGATTAAAAAAAGTGTTAGGTAATGCCGAGACAAACATTTCAGTTCAAGAAATTTGAAAAAAGGTTGAGAATTTAGGGAGTTAGGTCATTTTTGTAAATGACCAGAAAATGAAAATTTAGCGGTAATGAGACTGGTTTATGTTAGGTAATGAGAATTCGAAGTTTGAGAGCTCATGTACCTACGCAGAGGAGGGCAGGCCCTAAAATAAACAAAAAAGTCGAAACAGTGCACCCCGTTCAGGAATGATCTCCGGGTACGCGACGTTTGCGTTTTTTTCTTCTTTTTTTGACAATCACCTATAACATTTTAATTCTCTAAATTTGAGTTAAAGTTGGAGCAAAAGTTCCGTAGAAGATTCAGCGAAAAATGTTCAAAGCGCTCAGGCGAACTGATCTTAGCGTTTTCTCGGATCTCCGTAAATCCAAGTTTACCACGCGCTCGGAAAAACGGATTACGTCCATTCGTTGGAAAACGAGTGCTTCCCAAGCCTTTAAGTTGATAGAAGTACGGTGGCGGAATCTTTAAACCGACGCTTTTTCCTGCCTCATTCCGATAAAACGGCCGGAATCCCCGAAGGTGTGAGTGGAGGCTGACATCGAAATTTATATCCGACCAATCGAAGAGGTAGGAAACCATGGAGCAATAAACTTTGGCGAAGGTCGGTGTAAAAAAGCTCGAGCAACATTTCCAACGTCGGCTAAGATCGAACTTATGTCCGGGAAAACGACAGCATGGGAACATCCCATACATGGGAATCTTTGCTATGTCACTGTATACCCGGTTCCAGTAAATATCCTGTAGTCCAATTCGGAAATGTGTTGTGGCCCTCTATTTCGACTTGGATCACTCCACACTCAAAGATTCGCCCATCTACTTACCACATTCAAACGATGAATGATGATGTGATGGAATGTGTGATGAAGATTTCAGCTCAAAACCCCGCGCAGTGTTCTATCAGTGATCTCACAAAGTCAGTTTTTTGTTTCTGTGTAACATCCGTGGACGTTTTAGAAAGAACAGTACACATTTCCCATGTAGGGATATTTTGATGGGAGTAGGGGAGAAAGCAGGTGGCAACCCTGGTCGATCGATTACCCCATCTCCTTTCCACTTCAAGCCAGTTGATTTGTGGCCTTGGATGAAGAAGGTGTTGTTTGCGTGACCGTCGGTTCTTGAGTGTAACATCCATGTAAGTATCTCATAATTTTTTCAATCAACTCTCCTCCTTCCCCCCCTATAGAATATCAAAGTTCTCTGTCAACCTAACGTCCCATAACAAAAATTGCCAAAGGTAAAGGTCGAAGGGATCAAAATTACTCAACATGAATCTCTTTGTAACCTCCATGGAAAGGTGGTAACTTTGAATGGTCGGTTTATGGCCAACTGTAACCCTCCGTGGTCAATTGTAACCCTCCATGGGTATAAACTAAAATGTGGAGGTTACAGGTTTTGCAGCATGGAGGTTGCATTTCAACTTTGCTCCTTAACTATAAATCAGCATTGAAAGAAATAATTCATCAACAGCATTGAAATAATTTAATTCAGTAATCTTTCAATGCTGATTTATTATTAAGGAGCAAAGTTGAAATGTAACCCTCCATGCTGCTAAACCTGTAACCTGCACATTTTAGTTTACCCATGGAGGGTAACAATTGACCACGGAGGGTTACAGTTGACCATAAACCAACCATGGAACGTTACCAGCTTTCCATGGAGGGTTTCAAAGAGATTTATTTTGAGTAATTTTGATCCCTTTGACCGGAAATTTTGAGGGTAGACTCTTTTGAAGTTTTGGATTATTACATTTACTGCTTATTTATTGGTAGCGATGCCCCGACAGTTATTTGGGAATCAACCATTACTTACTTAGGTTTAAGATTTTTTATGGTTTAATCAGCCGATTAAACGCCCTATGCAAACAGTTAGGTACCTACTTTTATTTATTCCAGGAGGGGCCGACTTTCTATAATTTCTCGCCAGCCTGAAATGACGTGGAGTGATTCATCGTACTACCTCCGTGCAACTCCAAAGCGGTCGAATCGATACTATCTGCTTGTGGAGGCGTTATTGGGGAAGGACTGTCAACTGGCACGGAATGGGAGTGAGAGATCTGACGTCATCGGCACGAACGAGGTCAGGTACACGTCTGGTTGTGAAGATTGATTGCAGGATCGGCTTCTGAATTCGTCCCGGGGCTCAAAACTGTTCAGTTTGTTGTTAGGGGTGTGTAATACATCTGAAGTATCTCCTGTACACGTGTCAGGCAACCAATTACTCTCAAGCAGGCGGCTCGGGGATAATTTACGACCTCCCGGAAGCTGCAGACAGCTGGTAGTTGATCTGTTGTGAAATGCTACGAAAAAGGGAAATTGCACTTCCAGTAATACATGCGCACTCTTGCACCAACCGTATACAGCCTGAATTTACATTTATCAAGTTAAATTCTATTGAAAGCGTTGGGGATATTTCTACATAAACACTAATCGCTGTAAAAATAATTGTAAAAATTGTTTTTATAGATGTACATAGGACTCATTTTTCAATGAATTCGATTTTCTTCCACAGAGTCAATAACCGGAACCGCATTGGTCAGCGCTGGCGATCATACTGTTCCTTTCACGTCGTCGTAGGGTTACCAATTTGTGCGGCTGCGGTTTTGCAATCGTGTACACTGGAGCCGGCAATGAAAACCGCACGTCCGGCAATCACCGCGAAGAACGGATGGATACCCGGCCCACACACAGTCAACCCTCTCTTTTCCAACCTCGGTTTTGTCTGTCTAGTAGTCGAGGGGACGATGGCTTTTCAAACCCGGTATCGGGAAAACGGCCTTTTCACAAATTCGAGGTCGAACTTGCGGCTCTGATTGAAACGTATGGAGTCCGGCTGATAGGTAGCCCTTCATATTTTATACCGATGCCCTTCGAGGGACCGGTCAGTGGAAATATTAGCAGGTGCGATTGTGTTGCCACCTGACTTCAACGTTTGCTTCCAGAAGCAGATTTCGAAAGTTTTTCAAAATCAAATTAGGGCGTTCTCATTTTCAACAAAAGAGAACCGACGTCTAACATTGTGCGGAGAGTTTGAACAATTTTGAAGTATAGTAAGGTCCCTATTATAGAAGAGAAAAACCACAGGGAACATTAGGCCGAGGCTGGCTAATTTCGACATTTCGAGCTCAGCCTAGCAAAGATAAAAAGCCATTCTCTCGATGTCTATTGGAACTTGCCCAGTGACCCCATTGTAAACACTCCGCTCCCGCAGGGGCTAGCAAGACCTTTCAGGTCGATACAGGACCAGATAGGCAGATAATGTGAACGCCGAACCGTACACGCGAGAGAGCAGGTTGGATGATTTGCTTTACGGGGCCCTACGGTATTCCGAGCTGCACTACAGAGACTCCATTGTGTAGCTACGGCTACCTTATCTGACCGGACGGGACGTGAAAAGGGACGAAAACAACGGAAGGACGCGAAGGTCAATCGAGGAAGGCCGGCCATGTGATGGGAGACATCAACCGTCTAGAACTTCGATGGGAACCGCATTTTCGGAACATTGAGCAAACGGCGCTATCCGGTAACTTTTATAATATGAAAGCGTCAACTTTAGGCATACCTACCTGTTTTGAGAGTTTTTTTATCCAGTTCCAATTGAGACGTTCGATACTCACCTGAAAAAGAAAATATGAAAAATTATTAATCACAACAACCCATAGGATTGGTGGACTTTGAATATCGTCGCTTAATTTCCAACATGTGCTATCCAACTTTTCCCAACTTTACAGGAGAGCCAAAAAACGTGTTCCGGCCACAAAAATCCTCGGATTGGAGCGTTCTTGGTCTTTGTTTTACCTTGCTTAATATGTGGATATTTTTTATATTCCGATAACTTGGCGTATTGGTACATTATTTCTAAAAATAATGTACCTATGTAATCGGTCGTGCAAAATTTTTCCACAACACCCCCTGAAAATTTTTTCTTTCACGACTCAGAGGTTCTAGAACACAAATATGCAATAAAAATGTTTTGTCCGTCCGCCGTACGACAAAATCATTAATTACGATGTCGTGGCCACAAAATTTGGTGAAAATTTTGTGGCCCCGATATCGTATCGAACCACTGATCCGATTTTGCCGTGGGTTTAGATTTTTTTTAGTATTTTCCCCGGGATTTTTCCGGGAGTTTTTTCCCGGCTTAATTTACCTTAGGATAGGAGGTTTTTTCCGAAAATTGTTGGAAATTTTGTTTTTTTATCGGTTTGGCTCGAATTTCTTAATGCTATTTCTCCTGTTTCACATTTTTGTCAAATTGAGGGAGTCGTACTAAACCGATTTTGAATTTTTTGGGCTTGTTGGATTCCTTGAAGGTTTTTACACATTTTCTACTACCTATAAGGTTAGGTCAAAATTAGTTGGGTTTTGGTGATTGAAAACTGGTTTGACAACTAATAACATCAGGTGGTTCTAGGTAGATAGCAGTGGTGGTCGCAGATTTTAGATAGCACATGAGACGTTTTTTTAGGTTTTGAGCGACTTCTATCGGATTTTTTGAAAAACTAAGTAGTTCAGCGCGAGATTTTGCATAAAAATATGTAGGTATTGAACTCGTTTTCGCCAAAATGTTGGATAGCACAATGTGCTAACATGTCATGACATGTTGCTTCCAGATTTACTCTGTAAATATGGAAGCAAAAAAAGAGTGGATCGGAAGCCGTGTATTATTAATACAGTATTAATGTGGATGGGACGCTGGGTGGAAGAATCTATTTCGGAGAGCAAAGTTCAAATTCTGTTCCGTTATAACGGATATATCATTTAGTACAACTTACCTACAGTTTGGGCGCTTGATTTGACTATAACTGTCTTCAAGCATGAAAAGGTCTGACGATCCATACAATTGGTACAATTCAAAAATAGTGGCAATCGGATTTTCATTTCACCTGTTTGCCAATTTGAAAGAGTTGCTTCACTTCTACAGAGAATTCTACTAAAAAGTGTCTTCGCGTCGCTCGATTCTCTTCGACGAGCGATTGTTACTTATACTAAACGCTCGAGGCAAGAGCTGAGTCGCTTGAAAAGTTAGTCGACTTCTGAGATGGTATCAGGACCTGCTCCATTCCTGGGATCCTTCGGTCCAAATTTCAAACTCTCGAGGGTCGCCTAAACAAACCGAGGCGAAGCCTTATTAACGCGATATAATAAGGAAGGGCTGACCTTGTTTGCTTGATCTCGGAACGACGAACTTGAAGCCAAAAGGCTTCGCGAAGCGTTTGTGTTCGGCTGAGGGAAGTTCGGTTTGAGACTCTCGCAGTTCGCAAGTCTCATCCATTGCCTCGTCGGGTTCAATGAGGCAAATTATCAGCAACTTGCCAACGATAGCGCTGCCGGTTTCGCCATTCGGCGGCGTGAATTGATTTAACACGCAACAGTTCAGGTGAATATCTACGTAGAGAAGTCTCTAGAAAGCAGATCTCGAAGGTAACATACCAGGAGTAGGTATTTGCCGGATTAATAATCATTTACCCGAAATTGCCTGAATAGTGAATAGCATTGATAGTAGGGATGGGTCACATAACGAGAAACTAGTTAGAAATAACTAGTTCCAAAAAATAACGTTATAACCGTTTTTCGTTAAGGAAAAAACTAGTTACAAAATAACGACGCTAGTAGGTGCCAAGACAGGCATAGCGTTTCTCTAAAAAAAAAGATCAGGACATTTAAATGATTTTGCTCCAACTCTTGTGTGCTGCATTCAATAATCTCAATCTGACTTGTATTTTTACCTTGGAATTGGTTCCGAAGAAGAATTTGGGATGTAGGTAATCGAAGACGAAGAGAAATGGAACTTAGTTGAAAGTGAAAGCAACAATTGTGTCTATCGTGGTTACATATCAATCCTACCGTTTTGATATGTAACTATCTAGTTATTCCGTTATCCGTTATTTTTCATCCTTTCGTTTCTGGTCCCAGTCGTACAGTTACCAGTTAGCTGTTTTTTCGACGGTACCCCTAAAGGTCGATAGTACGACAACATGTACCCTTAAAATACTGCATACATTAAAGAAAACCCATAATTCATAGAAGTCGTATTTTCGTTTACTTCAACCTCCAACGTTAACGTTCTCAACCTCCTACCTTAACGTTCTCAACCTCATATCTCAATCTCAACCTTACCTATTCATGCCGAAACTTGACACTTCATAAATATGTTGTATGATCCAGTAAAAATATTCCCCTCTATAACTTAGAACCAACTTAATCCTCAATTCTTCAAGAGCTGAAAAAATTGCATTTTTCCTAGTATCAAATCAAAAGGGGGACAGTTTTTCGTTTTTTTAACTACTAACAACGCATAGGACCTATAACGACCATAAGGAGGTTAGAAAACCTGCAATAGGTACTGTTTTACACGTTTTTCTCGTAAGAAACAAAACTAGTTATTTTGTAACTAGTTTTTTTCTTAGTTATTTTTTTTTGTAACGAACGCTATTTCACGTTACTCAAATATAACCGTTATGCCCACCCCTAATTGATAGTAGATTTCGTCTAGGTTCCATAATACTTTACAAGAATTGAAGGCGAACCTGCTAAATTTTCCAGAGATAAAAATGAAGCCAGGGCTCAAGAAGGGCTCCACAACATTCAACCAAATTGGAATAACTATGGGCGATGAGGAAAAAGCGGTTCAACTGATGACGACGCATTGATCCAGAGCGGTCTTCTCATCTGAAACTAGATGCACTATTCTATATAATTTGGCATTTTTGAGTGGCCTAAGATACCTGGTGGGGCTAGGAAGCTTCCAATACTGCTACTCCTTGGGTTGCTGAGGGACAGCAAGGACAAGTCAAGATGTCTTCTGGATGTGGGACTAGATGATAGCACTTTCTCGAGCTAGCTCTAAAGGGATGGGTGATCTTGAGCCCCTGACCTTGTGACAAAAGCTCGAAGACCATGTGCATACTCGGGAAACCGGTCCAAATTCCGGATCAGCTGTATGCTCCTCGAAAAAGCTAAAGCTCCGTACGGTAGACGGTCGTGTCTAGATACATAAGTAATGCCATATTCTACCATAAATCTGTCAAAAATCGAGAAAGTTCCGCTGTGGATAGAAGCAATCAAGAGGGAATATGCAGAAACATGAAAGAAAATCATTTCCGTAATATCACCGCTTCGGTAGTCCAAAAATTGAATCATTTGATTGCTATCTACTGATCTGCTACTGTAAAATGCAATCGGCATCTCTCTCCGGAATTATTTTGTTCGTGCATATACACTGTATATTATACAGTAGCAAAGGTTGAGGAAATCCGCGACTCCCCAGCCTAGAACATGAACGGTCGTATGAACATAAAACGTTTTCTTCTGCTAGCCTCATACGAAAAGAAATTGGAACAGTCAACAGATGCCGGTAACGGCGCAACGTGACTTCTCTGGGGGGAAATAAGCAGTCGCAGCTGAAGATGCAATGCAGTTGTAAGCAAGAATCCGGATTTCCTCCCATATTGCTCGTCTGAAAGCTATTCAGGGGTTTACATGCGAGGGCTACCCTAGGAAACAATAGCCATCAACATCGGCCATTGTATTTGTCCAGTTTTGAGTTGCTCGTGTGTAGCCACAACTGTAGGGTCACACTTTCATGTTATATGACTCTCGAATATGACCGCTGAAAACTATAACGAAATAAGGCGATCAAACGGACGAAAAATTTCGGAAAACTGAATGAGTTTTTAGATGCCTAAAATACAAACAAAAGCTGTAACTTCAGTTACGTTTACACGGTATTGTAAACACCACTTGCAGTTGAAAACGTCGGTTTTTCACCGGGTTAACCCCATTTATCCAGCGCTGAGATGGAGATCAATGAGAGGTAAAAGGGAAATAGGTCAGACGTTCAGGACGGCCACAAAGGCGGCGTTAGCGCGTTGATGAGAGGGACCAAAGGTGAGCCAGACCAGACGTGAACCTGCCTGCTCAGACCTGCACCTGCCGACCAGTACGACGTGATCGATGATCCTCGTCCAACCTTGAACCTCCAGGAGCAACTGAACGACCTTTGGCCGGAGAAGTTTGAAAAGCAGAACGAGTTTTGCCGAGGGTATGTTTATTCGCAGTTTGAAAATACCTCCGGCGTTAGAATTCGTTTGAAAGGTTATCCAGGATGCTTGGACGTAGAACCAGTGGTGCGTAGATAACACACAATACTTCCATAATTTGAAACGTACATATTTGACAAAATTTGATAATATTTTGTCTGCTTTTAAGGGTGCTTAGGTCAAAAATATTTAAAAATTCACTATGCAAATTTTATATCGCCCAAAAACATTTAAAAATATGGAAGTATTGTGTGTTATCTACGCACCACTGGTTAGAAGTACGTATAGTTCTGAAGTGGATCCACTTGAAAATTGTCCAAGTACAAAAGGTCGTACGTGGCGTCTCAAGTTGATAACACATTTTCAACTCTCACGCTACGAAATATTTCGCTTTTAAGCCTTAATCGCGATAAGAGGCTTGGGGGAATTGTTCGAAAAAGCGCTCCCGAGGGTCGTATTTAGGCGTACTATGGGGTTTACCTGAGAAATGAGGAGGGGTCGAAAAAATTGCGTGTATGCCCTAAATTAAAATGTCCCGTTAAAGGAAAGTCGAGGTCTAAATTCCATTTCGTTAAGCTACAAAGGAGGCCGTAGATTTAACGTCTTAATGCTCCTCTTCTGAAGCGAACAATCAAGTAACGCGAGCTTTACCAGCAAAAGGGTTTTTCGGCTTCGTAAATCATACGATAACTCTGGTAAATCGCCTTCAAAGAGACATGGAAGCTGAGGCAAAAAATATTGGTCCGTTTTCGAGAAAAGGAGACAGGAAAGTTCGACTCCCGAAATAGGGAAATTGTGGATTCAGAAAATAACAGGGCAACTCACGGTTGGTGGGAAACTCTTGTACTTTACCTACTTGATTTGGTATGGCATACTTGTTATCTTGTTAGATAAACATATCGACGGTGAAGAATTGAAACCCCGTATCTCCAATTTCGTACCTGCACGTGCACATTAGAGATGTCATGGAAATTCAATGTGGTTACATAGGGTGTCATAGGAACAGTGGCGGTCTTAACAAAATGGAGATACGCGGTTTCAATTCTTCACCGTCGATAAGTAATTATAAAATATAATTATGTTCTTTCAATGACAACAAGGCGTTCAACATGACAAGAGAGTTGAATTCTATTCTTATCTATTTTATCCTATCAATTCTTATCTATTCTGTCGGATTTGAGAACATGAACCACAATGACACCAACTAAATGTTTACGCAGTTCGACTCCACATCACCGACATGTGAACGCCATTGCGTTTTTGCGCACTTGACAAACGCGTAAACGGACTTGACGCACTAAACGCAGACAATAACGCACATGTGAGCCCAGCTTGAGCACACGAGCTAACAAGTCAATTCCCAACATTTCTATTCAACGCCTCGTAAACCCCTGTCGATAGCAATTTTTTACGATTTGATATTAATGTCGTTTCTGCGGACACAAGTGCCTCCTTGAAAACGCTCTTAAACGCCGACTTTATGCAACTTTACACCTTTTAAAAGCCATTAGGTGCTTAGCGAATAAAGGGGAACGTTTTATACTAAGTGCTCGTCGTTTCCGTTAAGCACCCGATAAATAATCGGTCGTATATAGTTGACGGGACCGGGAAACACGGAAAGGAAGCGGTAAGTGTATAAGTGGAAGGGGAAGAAGGTTAGTGAATTATGAGTACCTGATAAGTTAGTTTGTCCCTTTTCCCTACCACGAGAGTACATGGTGGTTCATTATTCAAACATAAATTGTTTCTACTGAGCGAAATACGAGAGTCAGAGAAGCCCTTTACAGGTGTAGCGTAGAACCTACAGGTTAAACGTATTACTGCTCCAGCGTAAATTCACTCGCATGCTCCCAAGCCTCAGGGGAATACTTTCTCGAAATAACGTAGGTATCGCTAATTTTAATGCGCCGTTAGACTTTTCGCTAGCTCGGACGTAACATCGATTTGAAAATTGTGATAATACAAAGACAAAAATAACAGCTTTATCGATATGATGGGGAACAGGAAGTGAGTAGTGTCCTGCATTCATCACGTCAAGGCGTAAAAAAACTTTCCCTCCACTAGCGCTGTAGAGTTGATTGGATTTTCTAATTTACTCAACAAGTGGAAATAGGGAAAGATATATATCAACGCATCTCAGCCGCCCGGCGGAGAAAAGAGGTAAAGTTTTAATTCCGAGAAAATGTTTCTCCTACGAGATTGCTGACTTCTATTTGGGAGAAAAAAGAATCGCTGCGAGACAAAAAAAAGAAGACTCGAAACATTCATTTGAGGTCGAGGGACAGAGAAAAATCTCCACTGACACCCGCGAGTTCTTCTTTAATCTTGAGAGTTGTAGACAGCACTCCAAGGCAAGCTACCTCTAGGTATCCGAAATGGTAGTGGAAACGGGAATGGATGAAACCGCTGAAAAAGTCGGCTTCACTTGCATGCAATCGTTTGTGAGACGGCTCAAAGCCGAAAGAGCTTTTGCAGATATCGTCGCTTAATTTCCAACATGTGCTATCCAAATTTTGGCGAAAATGAGTTCGATACATATTTTTATGGAAACTCTCGCGCTCCGTGCGCTGAACTGCTTAGTTTTTCCAAAAATCCGCTAGAAGTCGCTCAAAACCTAAAAAACGCCATATGCGCTATCTGAAATCTGCGACCACCACTGCTATCTGATGTCGTCAAACCAGTTTTCAATCACCAAAACCCAACTAATTTTGGCTATAGGTAGTGGAAAATGTGTAAAAACCTTCAAGGAATCTAACAAGCCCAAAAAATTCAAAATCGGTTCAGTAGAACCTCCTCAAATCGGCAAAACGCGAAAAAGGAGAAATCGCGTCAAGAAATCTCAAGCCAAACCGATTAAAAAACAAAATTTTCAAAATTTTTCGGAAAAAACCTCATATCCTATGGTAAATCAAGCGAGGGAACCCGGGAAAATACTCAAAAAATTCTAAACCCACGGTATCACCTTCAAAATTGAGTTTTTGCGTTTTTTTCAAAAATACACCCTAACTATGCCAAATTGGACCCCTTAACCTTTTCCGATCGGATTGCCAGGACAATATGCACCAAGTAGGAGCAAACCACAACTTTTGGGACTAAGTAGTTTCATCAAAATCGGATAAATGCTGCAAATTCACTTCGGATAAATCATTCTGGTTCCAATCGTCCTCCTGTAATTTGGAGGCGGTTAAATTGAATTTATCTTCTCCCTCATAAGTTGGCGGTCTAATCTGATCAGCCCTGGAAGATTTCGCCTTCCGCGATTAATCATCCGTCGAACAAAAACGTCTGCCCTCAAGGATTAGGTAACGATCGCGAGAAATTGATCAATCTACCTAATGAGACCCTGCCTCAGGGTTTAACTTCGGTCTTAATGAGGATTTCTATCCTTCATTTTTTCTAATCCGCTTAAAATGGATCTTTTTACATTTTTAATTAGATAAGCCGTCAGAGGATGGAAAGAGGTGAGGTTACAAAAAGAGAAAACCCGGATTGATTGACAAACAGAATATTGTCGGAAAACAGCCCGCTAGCAGTATTTAATTAGGTTCGTCCGTCGAGAGGGTCTAAATCGCTCGGTAAGGAGGAATGGAGTTTTCCGTTGGAATCTTTTCGTTTTTGGTCTTACACCGTATCATGTTGAACAGAGGTTGTACTCTTGTGTAATATACTGTTTCACTCTTTAAGAGCTCTTGGGAATTTCCCTTCACAACCCAAAATGTAATGAACGATTGAGTATTGGGGGTGGTATTTGTGATGCCAGGATCAAAACCTTCTTCAATCCGTTATTGATCGCCCAAAAATGGAATTCGGAACAGAGGTTCAGAAAAACACTCCCTACACGCTACCTAACCTATTTCTCCCTCGTTCATAATGGCTTAGGGCCAATTTCACTAAAAATTTCAACTAAATAAATCAGTGGTGCGTAGATAATACACAATACATCCATATTTTGAAACGTAAAATTGTGGAAAAATTTGATCATATTTTGACTGCTTTTGAGGGTTTTTAGGCCAAAAATATCAAAAAACTCACTACGCAAATTTTAAAACTTCCCTAAAACTCCCGGTCGATTTAGGCTATCCTATAGATTGAAAATCCGTCTTTTACTGAATTTTTTCGAAAATCGGATGTGACCCCTTTTGAAAGTAAGCTGCTCAATTAATTTATCCAAACAAACCCTACTAATTTAACCCTTCGGGTTTGCTGAATATTATGTATCTAATGAATAGGTCATTAGGGGCGAGTCTCAAGCGAACGCTTTGAAAGAGGGCGAAAACTCCTGTAGTTCTTCGCTGAATGAATTGACGTCGAGGCATCGCCAGGGTGAATATCACGGGAGAACGGCACGGCTGAGAGAGGAAGTCGCAGGAGGTCAGGTGTGCCTGTCTTTGAATGGTACGCTAATGAAATGTCGATGGCAGATATGCCGAGGAACATGGCGAACGCCGACATACAAGTGGTGTGACCCATAACTTGGGATGAGGAAAAATACATTTTGCTACTTATTGCAAGTACCCCCACTTATAGATAGATATACCTTGACTTTTCACCTCTTTGAAAAATCTTGTAAAAATTCCTGCATGCTCCCAGGACCTTCCTAAGGTTGGAAAAAATCAAGAAAAAGATCGGAATCGCAATCTTCGAGTTTTTAATTGAATTTGAAAATTTAGAATCCATTCAGGGTTACACCATTGGCGTGTACAGAATTATTGGCAATGCTACCAAGAAATAACCAGTAAATCTAATAATCCTGAACTTCAAAAGAGTCTACCCGCAAAATTACAGGTCAAAGGGATCAAAATTGCTAAAAATGAATCTCTTTGTAACCCTCCATGGAAAGCTGGTAACGTTCCATGGTCGGTTTATGGTCAACTGTAACCCTCCGTGGTCAATTGTAACCCTCCATGGGTATAAACTAAAATGTGGAGGTTACAGGTTTTGCAGCATGGAGGGTTACATTTCAACTTTGCACCTTAATTATAAATCAGGATTGAAAGATTACTGAATGAAATTGTTATGGGACGTTAGGTTGACAGAGAACTTTGATATTCTATAGGGGGGAAGGAGGAGAGTTGATTGAAAAAATTATGACATACGCCCATGGATGTTACACTTGAAAACCGACGGTCACGCGAACCACACCTTCTTCATCCATTGCCACTAATCAACTGGCTTGAAGTGGAAAGGGGATGGGGTAATCGGTCGACCATTGTTGCCACCTCCTTTCTCCCCTACTCCCACCAAAATATCCCGACATGGGATTTGTGTACCGTTCTTTCTAAAAAGTCCACGGATGTTACACAGAAACGAAAAACTGACTTTGTGAGATCACTGACAGCACACTGAGCGGGTTTTCGAGCTGAAATCTTCATCACACACTCCATTACGATCTCTTAACACAAAACAGTCGCCTTTTTGTTTTTAGCAAGTCATAGGACATTTCCAGGAATTTTAATGTTAGAAAATCGTGGGCTGGGACAGCCATGGAGCGTTACCCAATTAGTATGTTTGCGTTGGGTTTCACCTCTGAGCCAACATGTAGCGTTCTTATTTCATGGTAACCTAACAGAACACACCTACTATTTACTGGAAAAAATTGGAAAACAATTCAAACATGTCTGAGTAGGGTGTTACTGCCCAGGGATATGAAATTGACAGTTATTTGGGAATCAACCATATTACCCTCCTCTGAGTGTAGTTGTGCCGAAGAATCCATACATCAAATTGCGACGAGTTGTTCCGGTTTTCCAACAGGAATGCTATTATTTGGACGGGAGAATATATACGCTGACGATAGCATCCAGGTTCCGCTAAATCTTGTCCACTATAAATTACATCTGTCGTTGAAGTGTCTGTATTCTATAGGCGACCGAATAAAGGGCTTCGATTTTCAAGATAGGATATCCATACGTCCAAAAAAGCATTCGTCGCCTGCAGAAGAACGAGTCTGAGCCCATTAGTGCCATACTGAGGGAGTATAAGGGTATGGAAATTCACGCGAGGTTCATTTATCGGATTGAGGCCGTGCCAAGTTCGCCAACCGTACGAAGGAAATTCGCTGCCAAATGATGCAAATCGCTCGGAAAACTGTCTCAGGGTGAGGGGGATGCATTGAAAAACCGCCCATGGTCTTTTGTGCAGTTCATTGACGGTTGTTCGCGTTACGATTCGGGTATTATCGTTAACCGGCCCTAATGTGTCAGGTTAGTTAGTCGAACTTGGGAATCGGACAATCGTAAACATAAAGAATAGCAACACGACGTCCATTAATACCCGAATTAGCGGTAGCTACTATTGTCTTACATCTTACTGGATTACAGCTTTAGAGATTATCGGAATGATCAAGAAGAGACAAGAATAAGACGGCAAAGAGGGAAACGATGAAGAAAAATTAGAGCGGCGACAAAGAAGAAGAATCCAACCATCAGAAAGAAGATGGAGATTGAGAAATAGAAACTAGAATTTAGGAAACGGGGATAATCGAATTAGGGAGCCGAAGGAAGAAGAGGTGGAAGAGTAGGCGCGTACAGGAGGAGGAGGAGGAGGAGGAGAAGACGTGGAAGTGAGGGGAAGGAGTAGAGGAGGAGCGTGGTTCGGGGAGCGGAAGAGTAGTGTGGATAGGAGAAGACGGGTGAAGAGGAAAATGAGGAGGTGCAAGCAGTTGTGATGGAGGAGGATGAGTAGAGGAGGAGAAGGAGAAAGAAGAAGTAGGAATTATTTTTTTGAATAAACAACGGTCAGAGAGCTATAGCTTATCTTATCTCTATCTAGGAAGACGATCCGACATTTCGAAAATCTTTCAGAAACTATAAAACTATAGTCACTTGAAAATACCTTGGTAACTCGAGGCATCAAGTTTCTAGAAATTCGTTCAATACCTTTTTTCGAAACTTTAATTTGATCATACGTGACAAACGTCATCATCGTGCTTTATTGAAAAGGAGTCGTCACATTCGCACTCAGGTACCTGGGCGTTCAGCTCAGAATGCGGAGTTGTACATTTTAGTTTATACCCATGGAGGGTTACAATTGACCACGGAGGGTTACAGTTGACCATAAACCGACCATAGAACGTTACCAGCTTTCCATGGAGGGTTACAAAGAGATTCATTTTGAGTAATTTTGATCCCTTTGACCTGAAATTTAGAGGGTAGACTCTTTTGAAGTTTAGGATTATTAAATTTACTGCTTATTTCGTGGTAGCAATGGGGTTGTAAATCTCAATTCCAACACTTGTCATGACAGAGATTTACGCTTAGAATTATGAATTTGTCTCCTATTCTACCCTCAAGAACATTTTCCTTCCGTGCTATGCGCATGGCGGAGCAAAGTGACTACAGCCTGCAGAGCTTGTAATGTACAGACTTCCCACAGCCCTCACACCCTCCGGGTGATCTCGGGGAATAGGTTTCGTAAAGTAATCCTTCCTTTATGACACCATTATTATCTCCACACCACCGACTTTTCCGCCCTTATCTTTCTTCCTCTTTCTACAATAACTCGATCCCCTTCTTTTACCTCTTCGTCTAAAGTTACAGTTTGCTGTTCGTTTTCCTTCAAGCGCCTTCGCCGTTTGCTCGTATTTCCCTCCCTACCTCACCTAACCGACGGGAGGAAATCCAATGAAATTGACGTCCTTCCTCGCCCTTTTTTATCGAATTACGGCCCCTCCTTCGAGAATCGATCGATTTTTAGACGCCTCCTGGATCAAAACAATGATATTACCTGTCGTACACTATTTAGAACTCATTTGCAAGGACCTTCCTAAGATGGAAAAAAATCAAGAAAAAGGTCGGAATCACAATCTTCGAGCTTTTAATTGAATTTGGAAATTTAGAATCCATGGAGGGTTACATCATTGGCGTGTACAGAATTATTGGCATTGCAACCCAGAAATAAGCAGTAAATGTAATTACCCTGAACTTCAAAAGAGTCTACCCTCAAAATTTCATGTCAAAGGGATCAAAATTACTCAAAATGAATCTCTTTGTAACCCTCCATTGAAAGCTGGTAACGTTCCATGGTCGGTTTATGGTCAACTGTAACCCTCCGTGGTCAATTGTAACCCTCCATGGGTATAAACTAAAATTTGGAGGGTTTGCAGCATGGAGGGTTACATTTCAACTTTGCTCCTTAATTATAAATCAGGATTGAAAGATTACTGAATGAAATTGTTATGGGTCGTTAGGTTGACAGAGAACTTTGATATTTTATAGGGGGGGAAGGAGGAGAGTATACTGAAAAAATTATGAGATACTCACATGGATGTTACACTCAAAAACCGACGTTCACGCAAACAACACCTTCTTCATCCAAGGCCACGAATCAACTGGCTTGAAGTGGAAAGGGGTTGGGGTAGTCGGTCGACCAGGGTTGCCACTTCCTTTCTCCCCTACTCCCACCAAAATATCCCTACAACACACACAATGCTGACGACCACCGCAGGAGATCCCAACGCATTGGATTGGGACTTTATAAACTGAAGACAGGTCTACGTCACCCATACCTATCGTTTTACTGAACGCTTTGGAGTTAGCGATGAGCCCCCGAAGATTGAATGCAAAGCGGTTTTCAAATATTCCAAAAGGAATAAAACAATAACCGGCTCTGGTCTCTTGGAGATGAAACGTTTAAACAAAAACTGCTCGATCCATCACAAAGAATGGAAAATCCTCGGCTGTTCAGAACGGCAAGATTCATAGTTTCGAAAAGAATCTCATCCGCCCGGAAGGCTGACCAGGGTAGCCTAGTGGACTAAGGATGATGTATGTGACGCGAGCAACACCTGGCTCACCCGACAAAAGCTCCTGCTGAGGTCAGCCAGCTTTTAAAGCGCACTTCTATACCGCCGATAAAGCGAAATTAAAGTACGTAACTCATCGCTCGCATTGTCCCAGTTATAAAGCCGCAAACAATTTTTCCGAACTCTCTTCCCCCAGGGTATTACTTGAGGAATTTCGACCTCTCTGTTACCTCGCTCTTCATCGAACTTTCCGACCGATTCTGATAGAATAGACTTCAGATCGGAAGGCTTGAACGAGCGTGAAATATACTCGAGATCCTTCTTTGACGTCACAGATAGAACAGCGGAATACTAAGGCCGAAAGAAGACTCGAGTTACTTCAATCGAAGGAGATAATTTTATGAGCTAAAATTTGGTGCATAGATAACACACAATACTTCCATATTTTGACACGCAAAAGTGTGACACAATTTGATCATATTTCGACTGCTTTTAAGCGTGTTTAGGTCAAAAATATAAAAAAAAATTCACTAAGCAAATTTTAAAATTCGTCCAATAAAAAATTCGCCAGGTATGTTTCATGTGAAATAGTATTTTTTTTATATCGTTCTGATCTTGTGGGTTGTCGGTTTTTTCACATTTGGGGGAATTTGGGGGTTTTTTGGCATAGTCCCAGGGGTATTTGACGGCCGCACCTTGGCAACACTGCGTATACGGCGGACAGATTCGGATTCTACACCCCTTGACACTTGAACCAACAAATTTTTGGGGGGTGTTCAATTTTTGGCCGATTGCATTGGTTCATTTTAACCAATGAGTACCAACATTTTGACTTGTTAGCGAGTTAGTGTTATTCCCAATCACTAAATGCTATCTACCAATTCCCTTCAAGAAATGATCTTCTCACAACCTACGCCCCAAACGAGGGCCTTGGAGTGGAAATTTATACCGAACTCGGAAGAGGCCTCAGGTGCTCAGCTTTTCGCTTTCACTCAATTACGTTCCCACCTCGACCACCACTACCCGGCACAACCTCAACCCTGTAGGTGTTCTGTTACCTCACCTCGGTTACTTGCCCTGCTTCCATCTCTATCGCGATCAGCATTCCAGCATACCGACCGCTGCTGGCGAACAGCCTTGCCGCCTATTTAGCTAATGGAAAACTGTATTCATCCGGCAATTAGCACCACGAGGGTATTTAGTTGTAGAGCTTTCTCCGAGAGGTAATCCGAAGGTTTTCGGAATCTTTGGCAGCCCGGAACTTACGACCATTAGGGATTCTGACTCGAGGATGATTAGCTAGATTGCTCGAAAGGTAATTTCGCTTTCGGGTGATTTATCAGCCAGAACATACCTACCTACTCCGACTTCGTATTCTTGCAAAGTAACTTTCGAATTTCCCGCAGTGGTCTTCTTTCGGCAGAGGTCCGACATTTTGGAACATTCCAAACAAGCGTCCGATCTTGAGTTGCGTCAGAAAAACACGTCCTCAGACCGTCGGCCGTTTCACGAGTTGTTGAAATGTTTCAAACTTCGCAATTTTCGCTGCCAGCCGCGAAGCTAACGGGCGTTCCGTGCGGTCGGTCCGAGTGAAGAAAGCGTCGTTACTATGAATATCACGTTCGCCCAAGTTGAGAGGATGGAAATGTCCGCGGCGTAAAACGAGCCGAGTTGCCCCGACGGATGGGGGAAACTGGGAGCGGAGTTGGCCAACATTTATCTCCGGACACTTGATGTTGAACATAATGCTTGTTTCGATTATACGACGGAACTCGACCGACAGGACGGGAGCGGAAGGGGCGGCAAAGTGAATTCAATTCAATATTGACGGAGTAGGAGTTCAGAAATAGAAATTATCATCCGACACCTACGAGCAGTGTTGCCAAGGTGCGAACGTCAAAAACCCCTGAGACAACGTCAAAAAACCCCCAAATGGGAAAAACAAATCCCCAAAAAAAAACCCAAAAGTTATAGAATTCAACTATTTCACATAAAACAGGGCCTAACTCCATATTGTACATCTACAATTTTAAATTGTACCTAGAACTATAAATTATTTTAAACTCATTCTTTCCGACTTCCTATCATCTAATTCATCATATACGAACCTTCAAACTTGACAAATTATTTTGACAACTTAAGCTCCCAGAGTCAGTCGAAACTTCAATAAAATCTCCTACGAGCCTTTATTTGAATATCTATCTTTCAAACCAAATAGCTGTGCAGTCTTAGCTGGCATTTATCTGCTCCACTTGGCTGTTATATCTTCATTTTTCGATTTATCCCCAACCCCTCTAAATTCCGTAAAAACCCCCGAAAAATTCCACCCCCGAACCCCCCTCGGGCACCAGAAAACCCCAAATTTGGGGAGAAAACTCCCAACTTGGCAACACTGGTGAGGAGCAACTGTCCGTCTGTGGTCATTTACAAAAATGGCCATAGCTCCCTCAATTCTCAACCTTTTTTCAAATTTCTTGAACTGAAATGTTTGTCTCTGCAAGACCTAACACCCTGTTTAATCGGAATTTGGATAACGCACAGTACTTCCGATATATTTGCATTTTTAGTGTTTTCTATTTTATTTTTTTCCGGCCACAAAAATGGACCGATTTGAGCGTTCTTGGTCTCAAAATCTTCGTTTTACCTTGCAGAGTATGTGGATATTTTTTATATTCCAAAAATTTGAAGAATTTGTTTTTTGGGCGAATTTGAAAATTTGCATAGTGAATTTTTCGATATTTTTGACCTAAACACCCTTAAAAGTAGTCAAAATATGATCAAATTGTGTCACAATTTCACGTTCCAAAATATGGAAGTATTGTGTGTTATCCACTGGTTTTCAGTAACAAATTACCTGTGCAATTGTTTGAAATTGAATTTATTCCCATTATAACAGTCCAGTTTATATTATTTGCCTGGTTTGCCTGAAAAAAGACTTGGATGGAACGTCGCCGTCATTTTCCGAGACCACTCATCGTTAGGAGCGTAAATAAAGTGAAGAAAATAATGCTATCGCTTTTCAGCGAGGAGCCTTCGGGCTTATCCTTTTCGGCCCAGCTGTACACGCAAGCAAAAGAGGAAAACGTCATATATCAACGTTAAACGCAATACCCTCGAGTTGGAATTTATCCTTCGGCCTGAAAGCCTTCAGAGATAGCTGAACATGTGAAATTGCTAATATTCTCAGAGCCTACCAATCGATTTATTTATTCGGGGAATTATTGTCGTAGTTGACAGCTATGAAACTTTATTCAGGCTGTTATAGGGAGACGTATAGGAAAAAGAAATTTTTAAAATTATATCCTTGCAATTGGAAATTGATTAGTTTTCCATGAAATTAATCGGGTGATTAGGAAGTAGTAGAGTAAAATGAACTTTCCGTAGACTTTTCGCCCGATAACCGAAGTTGTCCCGGGCGTGCCCTGCCGCCCTCAAGGAGATTGTCGGAACTATTCAGGTCATGAGCCACCCTCTAATTGGGTGATTATGGCAAACGAATTTACAAAGATGCCAACAATTTTTTCTATAAGCCCAACAAGCTTTTTATGATCAAAAATATTTATAATTGACCCAACGTCGATTCGATGTAATTGAAAAGGCGAGGAAAGCAGTAAGCAACAACATAACATACGTCAGCCGCGATCATTATTTCCTGCCAGGAAAAACGAACCCGTTTGACGCGAACCAAGATTAATTGATTTCGTTGTTGATCAAACTAATGTAATTCCGTTTTCCTTTTCCTCCTTGTTCAATACGGGGTGCGTGTGATGGATACGAGGAAGTTAAGGTACCTAAGGGGAAATTAAATTAACGGGAAACCTACACCCTTTGAAACGTAAACCAACAAATTTTCTGGGGGTGTTAAAAAAATGTTTTCCTGACCGATTAAAAAGGTTATTTTTGTAAAAATGAACCAAAATGCTAGTTAAAAATTGATTACAAGACTTTCACTACCTATTTCGCAAAATGGTATTAACCATTCTTAAAATATTAATATCGAGTTCGAAAAGACGCATGAAGATCAGAAAGTGAATAACTAAAAATCCCCGAAAACATATTTCGTCAACAATATTGTTTATTTAGTTCGTTTTGAGGAATCCCTGGCTTGAAAATCCTTAGTTATTAATTTTATGACATGCATGTATAACGCTACAAAGCCATAGAGTCTTTGGCAAAGACGGCTATAGACAGATGATACAGGAGGCAACGACTTCGACGCGGAATGTTGACTTTCCATAAAATCCTCCATTCAATTGTGGAAATATTCTGGAAATTTTTTTTTTGTTTTTTCAACCACGAGAAATCTTTGGAAATAGATGAAGAGTTTTCCTCCAAAACTGCATTCATCCACTTTCGAGTTTTGTCGTTATCGATTTCGATTTCGATTCATAGCAGCTTTAGTACCTATAAGCAATCGAAAATCGAAAAAATGAAATCGATATCGAAACTTCGAGTTCGAACTCAACTTCCAGATAAAAGTCAACTTCGAGATCAAAGTCAACTTCCAGATCAAAGTCAACTTCGAGATCAAAGTCAACTTCGAGATCAAAGTCAACTTCGAGATCAAAGTCAACTTCGAGATCAAAGTCAACTTCGAGATCAAAGTCAACTTCGAGATCAAAGTCAACTTCGAGATCAAAGTCAACTTCGAGATCAAAGTCAACTTCGAGATCAAAGTCAAGTTTGAGATCAAAGTCAACTTCGAGATCACAGTCAACTTCGAGATCAAAGTCAACGTTCTTATGTTGCACATTGTAAGCAGATACTTTGTAGGTACCTACCAACATAACATGATATTATCATAGCCTTGATAGGTACATATCGATACCAGAGAGCAAGAAGGGCGAATCTGCTATTTAGGAAAGAAGCAGATTCGCCCTTCTTGCTCTCTGGTATCGATATGTACCATGAGGAAATTATTCCAACTCGTCAAAGCATCTTTTCCGCAGCAAGCTGGTGCCTGTTTATCCTTTGTTCGCCGCTTAATCCTCAAAATTGCTCTCGGAGCGAAACTGTTGGTAAACAACGCTAGACTTCCTCTCGTCTTTGACGCCTTCTAAACACAATAAAGAGATGAGTTCACGGAAAGTGTCAGATCATGGCAACAAAGGGTGCGCGAGAGTTCCACGTCGGAAAAGGAAATTAGCTCTCGACGTTGCTCGCCCCAGGCAGTCGCCAGTTCGTGCCGAAACTGAGGAGCCTCGGGCCCCTTGAAGAGGCGTGAGACTCTTGCACGAACCGCTAATAAACTCAAAGGCCGTAAAACGTCGTCGAATTGAGGGCCTTTTGATGGAGACGTTGGGATATGGCAAGCTTGCGCGATGCAATAAACGTTCGTCAGTGTTTGTTCTGCGGGGGTTTCATTCGCGATCATCGCACTCGTGCGGGCCGAACATTCGAGAGCCGGTCGCCTAAAGGTAAACACCATGTAAAAACTGGAGCAGCTAATGAATTTTTTCACGACCGGGCGGTAAGTACCTAATCTTTGAAATCTCGTAAGGTCGGACAATAGGTACCTACAAACAAGCCATGGAAGATTACTACGGCCAGGACAAAGTGAAGATTGAAGAAAAGGTTAAATACGTCCATAACGAGAACGGAGATTAAAAGAAAAGTGACCCTATCTGGTAGCATCCGAATAATATTTCATAACTAGAATTTTGCCATTAATTAGAAGTATGGTGATTTGTCATTTCGGCCATACCTAATCATTTATGGTTTATTCCCTAATAACTGTAGATTTTCAATTTGGAAAAAAATTAAAATTTCACCTCTTTGAAAAATCTTGAAAAAATTCCCGCATGCTCCCAGGTCCTTCCTAAGATTGGAAAAAATCAAGAAAAAGATCGGAATCACAATCGTCGAGTTTTTAATTGAATTTGAAAATTTAGAATCCATGGAGGGTTACACCATTGGCGAGTACAAAATTATTGACATTGCTACCAAGAAATGAGCAGTAAATGTAATAATCCTAAACTTCAAAAGAGTCTACCCTCAAAATCAGGTCAAAGGGATCAAAATTACTCAAAATGAACTCCTTTGTAACCCTCCATGGAAATCTGGTAACGTTCCATGGTCGGTTTATGGTCAACTGTAACCCTCCGTGGTCAATTGTAACCCTCCATGGGTATAAACTAAAATGTGGAGGTTAAAGGTTTTGCAGCATGGAGGGTTACCTACATTTCAGTCCTAGGAGTTGTTTGATTATTCCTTGGGTATTATACCTACCCAAATAACCATTAACAGAGCTGAGAAAATGTATCACCGTAGGTTTTCCTTGCTTGTATTTTCAACACCGAATAAAATTCAAATATTGCGCCATGTTTTCAATCTTCGGCAGCGTGAAGTGTGTGCTCTAGGGAAAATTGAAGGGAATAAAAAATAAAAGGGCCAACTTTTCCCCATGATCCTTTGCCCCTTGCTTATTGGGTGCGCTAAACTTTAATCGCCTTCCAAATTACTTTTTAGCGGTCCTGAGATATTTTTCCACACCGTTGGCTCTCGGAGTTTTTGTCTCTTTTTTCCCCGCCGGAGTTTTTCCCTCATTTTTCTCCTCTTATCAGAATTCAAAGCTCGTTCAAGACTTTTCATGTTCGGAAATTCCTCCCCATTCACAGCTTCCATCGTCTTTGGCGGGGAAATTTTCCCTCTGTGACCCCATTTCGCTCGGTTTTGTCAAGTTGCATCGCGGTGGGTGGAGGGGGAAGGAAATTGAAAAGCTTGGCTGGGTCGGCAAGATCTTTGATGAGAAAATCGAGTTCAATTTTAATATCTACTTAGCACCCTAACTTGGCTCGCCATTTCGCAAATTATACCATTCCTATCGCAAATTCTATAGAAGCGATTTTACATAAAGCTCTCGTTAAAAGTCTTCTGAACGGTCCTGGAAATAAAATTCCGAACGAGCGGAAAACTGAATATTGTCATTAAGAATAATATGCTTTAAGAAAATATGTATGGACCTACCTGGGTTTCGCTTGAATTACCTTTTTTTTAATTATATGTCGGCGCTATACACCTCAGCTGATGAACGTGCCTACTCAATCGGACCTCAGGACGCTACCTACACTTGAAAGAGCGAACTAGCGACTGGGCTGGAGCCAAGCTTCGGAAAAGTTCCACGAGAGGCAACACTGGAGATGACGGGGCAGTTGGATGTTTCGGAATTCGAGGAATTTACTTATATGATCGGATGTGTACCTATTTCGGAGAGTAAATTGTAAAAAGTGCAATTAAAGTGGGTTCGGACGCATTTTATTAAATTGTTCACGGACACCACCCCTTTTACGACACGTATAAAATATGGAAGTATTGTGTGTTATCTACGCACCCCGGTTTTTTTCAGGGGCTCAAAATGGTGATCGGATGTGCAACGACCTGCTCAACAAGAGGCACTTGACGGGCTTTAATGGGGATGAAGTGGCCCTGAGCCCGAGCACTGCAGTGTTTACAATCCGCTTCACTCGCCAAAACCTCGGGGGCAACGACCTTGGCTTCACAGTTGACAAGAGGCAAATCTGAAATTAGAATACAGCAGTCCCAAGTTGGAGCCAGCCCGATAAAAATTTTCTCAATCCGAAAATTGTGTCGATGGCCAAAGAGTCAATCCTCGTGCCGCAGGTCGGGGCTCGTAAATTTTTTTGCGGGCAGGTTCCTCCGATTTAAGTGACCGGGGATCCAAAAATCGCACGAAAAACTCCACCGTAAAATTTCAATAAATTTTATCGAAAGAGAGACTTTACGAAAATTCGTCCGCACAGTCGCAGCGGTACTTTTTCAGCCGCTCTGCGGCACCGCTAAATCGGCCATCATTTTCATAAAGCGTCCGAGGCTAACTTCGCCCTCTTAAGCTAACGAGGGCTCTTACCCTCTCTTTTTTACAGCTTACGGTAAGCGGTGGATGAGAAAGAGAGATGGAGCCTGAATAAATCTTCAGCATTGTGTCATTTTTTACGCTTGAATAAAAATACTTTTCCCCGCGGAAACGCCCCATATTTTCGCCGAGGGAATAAATCGGCCACCGACTGCTGCAGCAAAACGCAAAGAAAATTCTAGACGATTTTGGCTCTTCGGCTTCTGCATTTTATTTTAGATTTTCCTAGCGATTTTGAAGGAAAGCTCGAACAAAAATTTAATGAAGATTCTGCATGATCAGGGCTGTAGATGGTAACCTTCCATGCTGCAAAACCTGTAACCTCCAAATTTTAGTTTATACCCATGGAGAGTTTCAATTGACCACGGAGGGTTACAGTTGGACATAAACCGACCATGGAACGTTACCAGCTTTCCATGGAGGGTTTCAAAGAGGTTTATTTTGAGTAATTTTGACCCCTTTGAACTGAAATTTTGAGGGTAGACTCTTTTGAAGTTTAGGATTATTAAATTTACTGCTTATTTCTTGGTAGCAATGCCAAAACTTCTGTACATGCCAATAGGTGTAACCCTCCGTGGATTCTAAATTTTCAAATTCAATTAAAAACTCGAAGATTGTGATTCCGATCTTTTTCTAATCTTGGGAAGGTCCTGGGAGCATGCAGGAATTTTTTTCAAAATTTTTCGAAGAGGTGAAATTCCAATTGTTTTTCCAAATCGAAAATTGACAGTTATTTGGGAATTGACCATATAGAGGTAACACTGTGTGCCTAATTCGAGATGTTTATGTCCCCAAAAGGCGGAGGGCCGAGGGAACCGAAACTGCCAACTCAGTATTTATGAATGGGATTTTTTTTTGCGGTCTCTTGTTTTTCCATCAACAGATATTCGCTCTAAGGGAAGCCTTTAAGCGGTGGTCCATCGTACACCACAATGTCGACCCCTGACCCTATCATTCTTTCGGAAAAATGGCGACACCACGTCACCCCCTCCCTCTTGGGCTGAGGAAGGATCAAAAGAAAATCATCCGGACTGAAAAAGTTGATTTTATACACCGCTTTCGTTTATGTCCCGCTCTCTGCTTGTCGGACCGCAGCCTCAGGGGGCGACTCGCATTTTCCGTATCCGCGTAAACCGCCCCTCCAGTGAGATTACCATGAAAAAGAAATCCCTCCGGCCTGCGAATACATTTTAAGCCTACACCTAGGGTTTTCCATTCCTATTGAAAAAACCTGAGCACAGGCTAACCAAAACGAGGCGACTAGATTAGTTACGGGATTCGAACGAATAAATGAATTTCCCATAAAAAATGAAGATAAGAGTTGGAAAGAATTCGTATCGTTCAGCAAATGAAAGTTATGGGCCCTGTTTACCGATTCATTTCAATCTAGATCTATCCAAGGAGCCTTGCACTGGCTTGAAGTGGAAAGGGTAGTCGGTCGACCAGGGCTGCCACCTCCTTTCTCCCCTACTCCCATCAAAATATCCCGACATGGGAATAGTGTACCGTTCTTTTTAAAAATTCCACGGATGTTACACAGAACCGAAAAACTGACTTTGTGAGATCACTGGCAGCACACTGCACGGGCTTTTGAGCTGAAATCTTCATCGCACACTCCCTCACAATCTCTTACCACAAAACAGTCGCCTTTTTGTTTCTAGCATGTCATAGGACATTTCCAGGAATTTCTAAGTTAGAAAATCGTGGGCTGGGACAGCCATGGAGCGTTACCCAATTAGTATGTTTGCGTTGGGTTTCACCCAACTGTATTATTTAGAGGAAAAAAATTCAAACATGCCTGAGTTTTCTGCCCAGGGACAAGAAATTGACAGTTATTTGGGAATCAACCTTTTATGAAGTTTTTTCCCTTTTTTTAGCCTTCACATTACCAGTGTATACATCTACCAATTTTGGTCCTTATGTTATCGCGCGTTCTATGCGCACCAATAATTTTACGTTGGGGTTTAAACTCGACTCCCAATTTCCTACCGCTTTGTAAACTCGAGATTTTCGAAATTGTCTGATGGTATGGTAAACCAGCTAACAGCCGAAGCGGAAGAATTAAATTTTCTTCCGCGAACAAACAAAGGGGGCAATCTAAGTATCAGCGGGCTAATAAGCGATCCCGCACGTCGAGCGTTTATGTTGCGAGGGTAACCATTGTATAACCTCCAGCCTCACTAATAGGCCCATTTAACCGAAGGCGCAGAACTGATGTAATCTCACATAGGGCACCTACTCAGCGTTTGATACCGAATGAACAAGCTTTTAACACTTTAATAACACCGTATGCCGCGTTATCCGATCCTATCTGCAGGGAAAAATGCTCACGTTTTTACAACTAAGCGGAACCATTCCGAGTAATTTGAAATCGTTTACAGTTGAAATTTTCTGTTCAGTTCTAGTACGGGAAAATCATAAAATAGAATCGTTCAATAATCAACTCGGTAGAATTCTAATAAACTTGGCGTAGGAACAATGCACGAAGTAAACACAATAACGAGGACGTACAACCTCCAACTTCCAGTTCAAAAACTGCTACAGAAAGTAAAGAGACGCGCACGCAGTGTTGCCAACTCGTCGCCTTGCTTTCCCTCTGTCGAGCACCGAAAAAACCTCTGAATTCAACTAAAAACCTCTGTCTTTCAAAAAGTTGTGAACTCCAACATTTAAAAAAACGAATATAAAATGAAAAACTACGTTATTTTACAGCAAATTATGCTATGATACGCTGTCTGAGGTCATTGTTTATGTTTGTTTGTTGAATTTATAGTTTCTCGAGTTCTACGTATTTTTTTTTAAATTTCGAGCATAATTCTTTAAAAAGTTGGCCAGGATATTTGGTTGTTATAGGCCCTGATGAAGGAAATATAAATTTTCGAAAGCTCGGCCAAGGAGATGAAGTTTTTCCGAAGAAGTTACCCCTGATATCTGACTACATACGATATATACGATATAATATGCAAGTAGATAATAAAAACGCGCTATCAGTGACATGTGCACATTATTTTTCTGTGTTTTCGAAGAACTCTTTAAGCTCCAAACTAGAGGCCAAAAAAAGGAATCTCTATCGTCAGGGGTGAATGCGGTTCTTGGTTATCCGCGTAGTTCTGTATTTTTATTTCAAAATTTTAACTAATTCTCGAGCACGTCGAAGTACGATTAATGCTTGGTTGAAGACTTGGATTTCTCCCTCGACAACTTACCGAATAACCAACTGATCCACGTTTCAGCAATTCTGTTGGCTGAAGCAGTGGAGCGAAAACGCCTCGTCAATTGGATGAAATGCTTTTGGATTTTGAACGCTAGCGTTTCCGAGCTGCCACTGCGAAACATTTGAACGCCGGCCCATGAAAAGTTAAGGTACCGATTTTCGACTTATGGCACGAATGAATGGGCAGTTACTAAGTCCTACTTCCATCTTGAGGTACGATTCTCCTGAGATAACAGCTTTAATCGAGAGTTAAGCGCCAAGTTCGTGCGCCAACTTACCTTCAAGAGTCAACTTACTTTTGATTCTGATCGTCTTGTTCAGAAACCAGCGGTGCGTTGATAACGTTTTGTTTCCATATCTGAAATATTGCTCTTCAACTACATTCCCAAATAAATGTCAATTTTCAATCTGGAAAAAATTAAGATTTCACCTCTTTGAAAGATCTTGAAAAACTTCCTGCATGCTCCTAGGGCGTTCCTAAGATTGGAAAAGATCAAGAAAAAGATCGGAATCACAATCTTCGAGTTTTTAATTGAATTTGAAAATCCAGAATCCATGGAGGGTTACACCATTGGCGAGTACAGAATTATTGACATTGCTACCAAGAAATAAGCAGTAAATGTAATAATCCTAAACTTCAAAAGAGTCTACCCTCAAAATGTCAGGTCAAAGGGATCAAAATTACTCAAAATGAATCTCTATGTAACCCTCCATGTAACGTTCCATGGTCGGTTTATGTCCAACTGTAACCCTCCATGGTCAATTGTAACTCTCCATGGGTGACTTCAGGTACGTAGAAGAAAAATCGACCCTACGGTATAACCTGATTTTGCAGGCACTTTATGAAGGTTAATGCCTAAGGCTTGCTGATTTCTGCCATTTTGACCGTATACGCTTTGACATTTCTCTGGTATTTGGCCTGACATTTTCCTTGGTCGCTTAATCTCGAAGCGATGTAGGTCGAATAATCGGGGTCACCTTTAAAGGTGAAAATCCCAAAGGTTGTTCCTTGAGTTTGTAACGGTTTTCCCGTTGTTGGTAATTAAATGACTGAACTAATAGAATTGTAAAGATATAATTGTTAGAAAAATGTTTGTAACTCTTAGGCACTCTCCGAGTTGGTCGACGGCAGCAGCTCCAGACAGAATGATTCGATTATTTCCCACGTCGAAGGGCCACGAAATTTCCTCCCAGGAAAATTAGCTGGGATCAGCCGTTTTGACATTGCGACACCTCACGAATCTGGGTCTCCTAACGTAAACACGATTCGGCTTCCAACTCACAGCTCTACCTCCACGCAATACCCCACGCGGTTTAGCGTTATCCCTTGGTAGGCAATAACGCTATAGCCTGCTGATTTCAGCCCGCGTGTTCTGCTTTGTACCCGCCGTAGCTGTGGCGGTACAGGACTCCCCCCGCTGGTTTAAGCATGACCTCATGCTTGTGGCCGTTGGGGAGCCCTTCATGTTTGTGAACGACCATGTCTGCGCACATTGGTTTCATGTGATTGGGTGAGTCACCCCGATGTATGGGTAGCAAAGAGGAAGAGCTGAGTGCGTGCTTGAGGATGTCGCATTGTCTAGATTAGGCCTCTCCACCACCATGAGCCCAGGAGGGAATCTCGCGCCCTGAACTGCCTAAAAACCCAATGCCTGGCCTGCTGATGCCGCCTCCCAGCTCTGTTAGTGACCAAATACAGAAAAATGAGAAAAACGAAATCCAGAATACAAAATAAGAGATCCATTAGGATATGCTACATCAGGTTAGATACATGCTGAGGAGTGAAAATTTGAAAATATTGTTCGAGTGATTAGATTAGAAGTCATGCAGGGTATGAAAAGATTCAGCCCCAAATGGACGAAGATAACGCACAGTACTTCCAAATCCTTGTACTAAAAATTTGAACTATATCCATAATGTGTCGACAGGTTTTGTCGTTTCAGCTTTAAAATGTGTTACAAAAAAATCCTAAAATTCTAAGAAAATGGAAGTACGTTGAGTTACCTGAACAAAAGAGAACCAATTACCTACACTTCCTGTTAGGCAGGAAAATGCTCTTAAGAACCCCTTGCTTGATGTGCAAGCAGGGTCGTCCCCCCCTAAAAGAAAGTCACCTCTGGGGACTCCTTGTGTAAGACATTCGCATGCTGTTCATGCATCAACTAAGATCAGACAGTGGAATGCTAAGAAGTGACTACTTAAATTATATAAACGATAAAGTGGAGAAGAAAAAAAAAATTATTATGATTATCACTACTTGACAGTGAGTAAATGACAAATCCCACCGCTGCCACCAGTTTGTAACGGTTTTCCCGTTGTTGGTAATTAAATGACTGAACTAATAGAATTGTAAAGATATAATTGTTAGAAAAATGTTTGTAACTCTTAGGCACTCTCCGAGTTGGTCGACGGCAGCAGCTCCAGACAGAATGATTCGATTATTTCCCACGTCGAAGGGCCACGAAATTTCCTCCCAGGAAAATTAGCTGGGATCAGCCGTTTTGACATTGCGACACCTCACGAATCTGGGTCTCCTAACGTAAACACGATTCGGCTTCCAACTCACAGCTCTACCTCCACGCAATACCCCACGCGGTTTAGCGTTATCCCTTGGTAGGCGATAACGCTATAGCCTGCTGATTTCAGCCCGCGTGTTCTGCTTTGTACCCGCCGTAGCTGTGGCGGTACAAGTTCGAAACGGCTCGGTGAACAATGGACGACTGCCGGAATCCAATTTCGGCCGTGGCAGAATGAGGAACATGCATGAAAAACGAAATCCATTTTTTCCGCCAGAATGGTGCTGTTTAGGATGCGAAAATGATGTAGTGATGGGCTACAACGAAAAAACAACATTTTTCCTGGTGAAAAAGAGGGCTTTTTTGAATGTGGCGGGTGAGCCGTAAGACGTCACTGCGCGGACGTGACTTCTAACTTCGGACGTAGTTTCTTAACGTAACGGCAAAAAATCCGTTATCGCCGTCCTATCACCATCACAACACACATGAACTCGGATGAGGTTGCACTGGTGCTCACGGGAAGATGTGTAACCTTGCGGCTGGACATTTTCCCGCTCGACTTCAAATCTGCGATTTTCACTAAGCCTCCCTCCTCTTTTAATTACCTCTTTTCCGAACCGTCATCCACCATAACACCATTTTCGAAGCCTAACAAGGAATATTATGGCGAAAAAACAGTTTATTTTTTTTCATGCATGTTCCTCATTGTGCCGAACAGAGGTTCATGGAAGGCGAAATTATTTTTTAGTAGGTGAGACCATAACGAGCAGTTAACATTGCCCTAGAGGAAAAATCGGCAATTTCTTGGAAGTTATCTGTTGATCGGGATGGGGTCGAGAGTCGACCAGGGTTGCCAACTCCATTCTCCCCTACTCCCATCAAAATATCCCGACATGGGAAATTTGTACCGTTCTTTCTAAAAAGTTCACTTTTCAGGGTGTTACTGCCCAGGGACAAGAAATTGACAGTTATTCGGGAATCAATCTTGTAAATTTTTTCCTCATTCAGGTACCAAGATGCCCACTTTTGTTCAACAAATGAGAACAATCCATTCGAACATCCTCAAGGCAGATTGGTCGATCTAAATCGAAGAACGACTCTAAACCGGTCTGTAATAAACCTTGACGAACAGGGAACCGAACATCGAGCCTCGGGAGGAGCGATCTGTGCACTAAACCGCCAAGTTTCACCCTTGAAGTGGTTCTCCTCCTATCGAACGGCTCTGGTTGGCCTCTCTTCTCCATTGTTAATGTGCCGAACCAACTTCGTTGATTAAGATAACCCACATCCGAACCGAGCACGTGATTCGATCAGATCTACCGAAGATTTGAGCAGCCCGAGGTCCTCGAGCCTCGGGGGAAGCGGAGCGTTAATTTTAGGCAACCCTGTATTAGCAATTAGTTCGCTCGATTGAATCCGATTGATTCGTTCGACGGCCGACCGATAAACTCGTAGAATGTTGAACTGCACTTGAGCCTTTGAACAGCTTTCCTATCTTGCTTGTGTACTGAACGAGTGAACAGTCAGTAAGAAATAATGGGGCTGAATAAATAAGGTTATCCGTGGGTGCAGTACGAAAAGAAGAAAGAGGATCGCGAGAGAGAACAAGTAAGAACACGACGGCGAAGAACAAAAATAAGAAAAAGCAGGAAGTGACGAAGGATAGGGAAAGATGACGAAGGAGAATAAGGTAGGGATGAGCATCGATGGTCGATACTATCGAACTATCGATGTTTTGCACCCGATAGTCGATGTTTTTACCATCAATGGTTTAGAACCGATGTTTCACCACTATCGATGACTTCAATGTGATAGTATCGAATCTTCTCTTTATCCTTATCACTCGGTATCAGTATAAATAATTTAGTTTTTTAATGTAATTTAATAATTTTTAATTTAGTTATTTAATTTTTTATATAATACACGACAAAAGTATGGTATTTCGATATTGAGTTGAACCTGAATCCCACTTTTGAGCCTGTTTTTGAATTGAAAATTCGTCATTGCATTTTTTTTCTTTTTTGGTTGATTTTGATTGACTAAACTGACCAGTGGTTTCACTGAAATTTGTATCATGCAAATTGCAAAGACAGATACTTGAATTATCCTAGGCATCTATCCAATTTTGAAACTTCTTCACTCGAACAAAGAAGTATCAATACTATCGATAGTTTTGTACCAATAGTTTTTAACAATCGATGGTTTCCTTCGATAGATTATTCGATGTTGACTATCGATAGTTTCCAATCTCAAAGTGGGAGGTAAAGAAAAAGAAATCGAAAAAGATGAAGGAAAAAACAGCAAAGAAAAGGAAGAAGAAGACGAAGAAGGATAAAACAAGTCGGCGAAGAAGAATAAGAAAAGAAGAATAAAAATAAAACCAAATGAAGACGAAGAAAAAGAGGGAAAAGGAGAAAAAGAAGCCAATTCAGAAGAAGAATAACAACGGAAAAAGAGTAGGAAAACAGGAAAATAATAAATAATAAGAAGAGAAGGAGAAGAAGAAGAACAAGAGGAATAATAAGAAGAAGTAGAAGAGAAGCGAGGAGGAAGAAGAGAAGAGTCATGATAAGAAAAGAATAAGAGGACAAAGAAGAAACTGAATAACAACAACAAGAACTTATTCATCTAAAGTAATTCATCAACTATCACAAAGTCAGCGTAATTCGTTCATTGTAATTCGATGTTTCTTACAAAAACCAGTAGACGTAGGATCAGGGATAGGGTCACCAGTAAAACGCAGTCTCCTGTGCCTGGTGACCCTATCCCTGATCCTACGACTGCAAAATTCTTAAGGGTCGATCATCCACCATAGGAAAACCAGTAGACGTTTAAAAAAGGTCGACTCCAAGTAGTGTTGGGTTTATTAGCTTATGAGCAGTAGAATAGAATTTTGGATGGCCATAGAAACTTGGCGCTGCCCGAAATGTCAGCATTTCTTTTCAGTGTTTCTTTCTATAGCCGTCTAGAAAAAATAGTACACCCCACTCCCCCATTGTCTTCTCGCGTTCGCTCTAGAATGTGAATCCCTTCGTATTTTAACTCAGAACGTCGACAGGCGTGTTGGGCGGCCTGTCTTTCTCGGATTGACTGATAGCTGACAATTTATCAGGTTCCCTGTTACCTCAGCGCGATGGGGTAGACCGGGCTATAGATCACGCAGTCACGCACAGGCTACACGGGGAAAGGGGAAAAAATAATGGCAGGGGCTTGCCTTACAATTATTGTGACGAACGCTTCCGATCCTGTAATTGAGTGGGATCCGATTTTACTGACAGGTCCTTGTCAATGGGAACTGATATTAGAGCATTGGTCAAAAACCCGAGATAACAGTGAATTGTATTGTACATTTGTCAACTAACTGCGGTTCGTGGCAGTGGTATTCATTCTAAATAATCACCATATTTCTAGAGCGTAGTTAGCTGGGAGTCCTTATTGATCAACTTTAAGCATGTAAATATTAAGCTTGCATTAATTTTTCCAAGTTTTATCCCTGATTAACACCGTTTTATACCTAATTCATATACCTGGTTGATTCCCAAATAACTGTCAATTTCTTCTCCCTGGGCAGTAACACCCTCCATGCTGCAAAACCTGTAACCTCCACGTTTTTGTTTATACCCATGGAGGGTTACAGTTCACCATAAGCCGACCATGGAACGTTACCAGCTTTCCATGGAGGGTTACAAAGAGAGTCATTTTGATATTGAGGGTAGACTTTTGAAGTTTAGGATTATTAAATTTATTGCTCATTTCTTGGTAGTAATGCCAATAATTCTTTACACGCCAATGGTGTAACCCTCCATGGATTCTAAATTTTCAAATTCAATTAAAAACTCGAAAATTGTGATTCCGATCTTTTTCTTGATTTTTTCTCAATCTAAGGAAGGTCCTGGGAGCATGTAGGAATTTTTTCAAGATTTTTCAGGGAGGTGAAATTACAATTTTTTCCAAATTGGAAATTGATAGTTATTTGGGAATCAACCTTATGTGTTTACAAACAATACCATCTACATAGCCAACAGTACCCGCACGACGCCAAAGTCTTGAAGTTGACTACGAAGTGCCCCTTTTCGAAAATAATTGACTCAAGTAAAAATGTTGGAATTGCGATCTCAAAATTGAATTGGAAGCCCCCAGGAGACCAGCCCTTCAATTTGCTATAGAAAAGCAAATTACGAAAATTTTTCGATCCGCGTTTGCCTCGATGAAAGAGAACAGAACTGTGAACAGTCGTAGGAAGTAGAGGAGCGTAAGCTTGAACCATTTAAGGAAATCCTCCCTCGAATGACGCCATTACGCCTAAGAATCCAACTTCCCTCGGCGTAATCGCGTACAATGAGGAAAAACAGTTAATCGAGCTATCTGACCTTAGCGGAATTTTTCCTTTTCACCATTTAACTACAGTCCATTAACAGACGATGAAGAAGAGTCTTATCTTTCAGTCGACGGTTTTGTCGAAAACGGCCACCAGGATCGCTAAGGCTGTTAACGGTGGCTTTTCGCGGATAACTATCCTTTGGACTACCTTAGCTTATCTTTTATTCGAAAAGCCCTCCGAGGGACCTTACGAAAGGCACTTCAATCGACTTCATCTCTCACGGCTGATAAAACGTTAATGATTTTCCTCATTAAAACTGTCTCCCCCCACAGTTGACGATTGAGAAAAAAAAACCTTACGGTAAAAAAAGTATTAATGATTTTTCCCCAGAGGTGATCGCTTTTCCATCTTTTTCGGAGTCGGTTAAAAAATAATTAAGCCCTTCTCTTTGACTTTCTCGATTTCGGAGCGGTGGAATCTCTGCTTCATAACTGGTGTAATTGGAAAGTCCGCAAGTTGTTATCTCCTCATTCCTCGCTAAGTCCCCGGGTTGATAAAATTGTTTCTTCTGCTTCGTCTTCTCGCTCGTGTTCGCCCCATCAGCACGTAAACCCTTCTTCGTCATCGGTTTGTGATTCTCCCCTTCTCTTAATTGCTTCCCCCTCTCTCTCCCGCATTATGTCCTCGGATGTCTCGCATTCTGTCGTCAACGCCCAGCTTGCATCTCCCGGCAACTTTTTCACGTTGAAATCGAGGTTAATTGCTGGAGGTTCGACCGTGCGGGTTGAGTTTCTTACCGCGAGGAGCGCATCGAACATTCTATGTTGCGGCTACAGATGTGTAATCAAAATTGAGCTTTAGAAAACTCTTTTAATTATACACATTTACTCATTATCATTTCCTGAACAAGTGTCCGTCTGTGGTCATTGACAAAAATGGCCATAGCTCCCTCAATTCTCGACTTTTGGTACCAATAATGTGCCTACGTAATCGGTCAGAAAAATTTTTGTTACAACACCCCCTGAAATTTTTTTTCACGTTTCAGAGGTTCTGGAACACGAATTCGTGTATATTCATATACAATAACAATTTTTTGGCGGTTGTGTGAGGGTGAGAGTTAAGGCACGACGTACTCTCGACAGATTTATTAGCTCGGGCGCCTTCGGCCATTCGGCCATCTTCAGGAGCTTCAATCTTAGGGAGTCCAAGTAGGAAATCATTCTTGAACGCAAATAGAGCGGCGCGTACACCTGCTCGTCGTCGGCTATTTGGCTTTGGGCCAGTTACACAGACATGCCTTGCGGCATGCTGGTCGAATAGATACGGTCGGTCGCCCGTCGCAGGGGTCGTCATTATTTTAGAAAGGTGGTGCGGAACAGTTCTTTTTCCGTGAATTTTCGGAGAATTTTCCCTTGGATGGAAGGTGTCGAGCTAATAAATCTGTCGAGAGTACGTCGTGCCTTAACTCTCACCCTCACACAACCGCCAACATACGGAAAACGACACATTCGCCTAACAATTTTTTGATACAATATGGTCCGGGCAATCCGATCGGAAAAGGTTAAGGGGTTAATTAGGCATAATTGGGGTATACTTTTGAAAAAACACAAAAACTCAATTTTGAAGGTGATGCCATGGGTTTAGAATTTTTTGAGTATTTTTCACGGCTTTCCCGCTTGATTTACCATAAGATAGGGAGTTTTTCCGAAAATTTTTGAAAATTTTGTTTTTTATATGTTTGGCTTGAATTTTCTTGACCCGACATCTCCTTTTTCGCGTTTTTGGCAATTTGAGGGAGTTATACTGAACCGATTTTGAATTTTTTGAGCTTGTTGGATTCTTTGAAGGTTTTTACACATTTGTCTTTAACCCCGCAACGGGGATTCCGGATTCCCGGAATTGCAATTCGGTTCTTGGAAAGAGAACGTTTTGTCTAGCCGCCCACTTAATGGGGAAGACAGAAATTACGAAGGGGGGCGTACGGTGCAGGTGCAGGTATGGGAGGGACGGATGTTGTAAGGAGCGGTTGGGAGGGGTAGGGGTGCCGGGCGCGGGTGAGGGTTGAATCCCCAGGGAGGGGGTGGGGTCACGCGTATTTTCTTTTTTGTACTTATTTATTCATCATTGTGAAAACCATTTTGAGCTCACCATTGACCACAAATGATATGATGATAAACCGACTATTTGAACTTTATTCTCTGAGATACCCAGACAAATAATGTACCCATGTCACTAATCTACTTAGCAGCGTTTTTTTTTTCAAATTTCTTGAACTGGAACGTTTGTCTCGGCAAGACCTAACACCCTGTCTAATCAGAATTTGAATAATTTACAGTACTTCCGATATATTTGACTTCTTATTCTTGCCTCTTTTATCTTCTTTTCCGGCCACAAAAATGAACCGATTTGAGCCGGGATTTGACCGATTTTGGTACATTATTTCCAGAAATAATGTACCTATGTAATTGTTCAAGAAAATTTTTTTTACAACACCCCCTGAAAATTTGTTCTTTCACGTTTCAGAGGTTCTAGAACAAGAATCTGCAATAAAAATTTTTTGTCCGTCCGCCGTACGCCGTACGCCGTACGCCGTACGCCGTACGCCGTACGCCGTACGCCGTACGCCGTACGCCGTACGCCGTACGCCGTACGCCGTCAGCAGCAAAACGCATAGAAGGAGTGGTCCGATTTCAAAAAAAAAAAAACGAGCGTTTAGCAAATTTTCCTGTGACGTGCACCTCCTATAAGGGAATCCTCTGAATCAACTCTAGACTACTCAAAAACGATCAAATGTAAAAAAAGTCATGATCTCAAAAACAGTTTTTTTGGGTTTTCGACCCCTTAAAATTTTTTGATCGGATTCCCCTGACAATATGCCTCAAGTTGGAGCAAAACACAACTTTTAGGACCAACCGCACCAAAATCGGATCAGGGGTTCGATACGAAGTGGACGGACGAAATTTTGGCCAAAAATTTCGTCCAGCCACTTCGTATTGAAATACTGATCCGATTTTGACTAAATTAGTCTTGAAAGTTGTGGTTTGCTCCAACTTGAGGCATATTGTCCGGGCAATCCGATCGGAGAAGGTTAACGGGTCCAATTCGGCATAATTAGGGTATATTTTTGAAAAAACACAAAATCTCAATTTTGAAGGTGATGCCGTGGGTTTAGAATTTTTTGAGTATTTTTCCCGTGTTTCTCGCTTGATTTACCATAAGATAGGGTGGTTTTTCCGAAAAAATTCGAAAATTTGGTTTTTGAATCGGTTTGGCTTGAATTTCTTAATGCGATTTCTGCGTTTTCGCGTTTTTGGCAATTTGAGGGGGTCCTACTGAACCGATTTTGAATTTTTTGAGCTCGTTGGATTCCTTGAAGGTTTTTACACATTTTTCACTCCCTATAAGTCAAAATCGATTGGGGTTTAGTAATCAAAAACTGGTTTAAAGACTAATTTTTGACCTAAACAAAAAATATTTTTTTGACCCTTTAAAAAAAATGTTAAAATTCCAAAAAAAATATTTTTGAGTAGGTTTTGGGCAGGTACATGACACAAAAAATTCGCAATTTTCTACAACTCTCCAGGACTAAGAAAAATGAAAAAAACCGATTTCAGCTGGAAAATCCAAGGTCCTAGCCTAGGAAAAATTTCAAAAAAATGATGGATTTGACTTCGGGGTTTTTTGGCGGGAATCTTTAGATATTGACTATGAAACATGAAATTTGGCATTTTTTCGAGATTTTGGTCAACAGGGTCAATTTTGGGGGCAGTGACACTGCTGAAATTGCGGTTTTGCAGTTTTCATGGGTTCACGGCACATGTTCCAATCGGTTCAAGGCGTGAGGAATACGAAATGGCGGCTGTAACATTCCCACCCTTGATCTTGGTAGGGTGGGGAAGTAGGGGACTTCCCCTACCCCTACCGGCTCTTTCGTCGTCTATTGGCTCAGATTTATTAGAAACTGAAAGTGTGAAGCTGGGATTGGACAGCTTATGTTAATTGGGCGGATCTTGATAACAGTTGTCACCTGTTAACGCGGTTAACAAAATGGCTGCCTTCTTGCCGCCAGGCCTCAGGAAATATTTCTTTGAAAGCAGCCGCCAGGTATTTTCTTTTTATACCTACCTATTTATTATCATTGTGAAAACGTACCTTTTCGGCATAATTGAATTCACGATTGACCATTACTCCACAAATGATATGATGATAAACCGACCTACTCCAACTATTTGAACTTTATTTTCTGAGGTACCCAGACAAATAATGTACCCATGTCACTAATCTACTTAGCAGCGTTTTCTTGGTCTCGGAATCTTTGTTTGCCTCGCAGAATGCGTGGATATTTTTAATATTCCGATGAGTTAACGTATTCCGATCGTAGTAATTCCCGAATTATTTTCACCAAGGGTAAGTTGCTTGGAAAGAGCGAGTTCAATCTGCCAGGGGTAGTTTCCCTTGTCCGTTGGCGGGTGGCGTCTGGTAAAGATCAGTTTCAGGGTGGAACGGCCATGTCGGCCTGAGATTGCGTCCCATCTTCGTCCATTCTCGGCTGTGCTCGCTCTTTCTCCAATGACTCGATGTCTGAGTCTTACAGACTTATACGCCACGTGTTGCATACACCCTACACCTTTCCGTTGAGTTTCTCAATGAATAATAGGGCGAACCCGATGACGGGCACTATGAACGGTTCGGGATTCTTCTGAGATCATATCGATACCTACCTCAAAGCACAAGGGGCATACGCCCCAAAATATTTTATCGATATACGATACTGTTCTTGGGCATGCATACATGTGATAGTTGGTAACGTAAATATATTAATAAATTCCAAGTTCTTTACAGAAACGAGATATGTTTGTGCGTGTCTATAAAAATTCACGGGCATGCAAATTCCCGTCACGCGGGAAGGTGCGGGGACGAGAAAAGATAGTTGATCAACTGATAATGCGTCACCATCTGCGCAAAGTTAGTCCTGCTTTTCTTAAATCGAAAGTTTGCTTTGTGCTTCGCGTCAACTCGGGATAAGAACGAGAAAAGCTTCCAGGAGTGACAAAAGATTAGGGCGGCAGATGCGGTGCCATTATTAGGCTTCGAGCCCGTCGTTATCTAGGCTGTCTTCTTTTCGTTAGCGAAAAAAGTCCCCCCCCCCCTGTGATCTAACCTAAGTTTAAGAGAAAAGAGTTCTAAGAAGTTTAAGAATTTAAGAGTTCTTCGGCGAGATGAAAGCGAATTGTTGACTATGCGCGTTTTGAACTCATTTCATCACAATCTTCGAGTTTTTAATTGAATTTGAAAATTTAGAATCCATGGAGGGTTACACCGTTGGCGTGTACAGAATTATTGGCATTGCTACCAAGAAATAAGCATTAATGTAATAATCCTGAGCTTCGAAAGAGTCTACCCTCAAAATTTCAGGTCATAGGGATCAAAATGACTCAAAATGAATCTCTTTGTAACCCTCCATGGAAAGCTGGTAACGTTCCGTGGTCGGTTTATGGTCAACTGTAACCATCCGTGGTCAATTGTAACCCTCCATGGGTATGAACTAAAATGTGGAGGTTACAGGTTTTGCAGCATGGAGGCCCTCCATTGGAGGGTTACATTTCAACTTTGCTCCTTAATAATAAATCAGGATTGAAAGATTACTGAAAGAAATTGTTATGGGACATTAGGTTGACAGAGAACTTTGATATTCTATAGGGGGGAGGGAGGAGAGCTGATTGAAAAAATTATGAGATACTCACATGGATGTTACACTCAAAAACCGACGGTCACGCGAATCACACCTTCTTCATCCAAGGCCACGAATCAACTGGCTTAAAGTGGATAGGGGATGGGGTAGTCGGTCGACCAGGTTTGCCACCTCCTTTCTCCCCTACTCCCATCAAAATATCCCGACATGGGAAATGTGTACCGTTCTTTCTAAAAAGTCCACGGATGTTACACAGAAACGAAAAACTGACTTTGTGAGATCGCTGACAGCACACTGCGCGGGTTTTTGAGCTGAAATTTTCATCACACACAATCTCTTACCACAAAACAGTCGCCTTTTTGTTTATACCATGTCATAGGAAATTTCCTCGAATTTTTAAGTTAGAAAAACGTGGGCTGAGACAGCCATGGAGCGTTACCCAATTAGTATGTTTGCGTTGGGTTTCACCTGTGAACCAACAGGAAGCTTTCTTATTTCATGGTAACCTAACAGAACACACAGGTGTCTATTATTTACTGGAAAAAATTGGGGAAAAATTCAAACATGTCTGAGTAGGGTGTTACTGCCCAGGGACATGAAATTGACAGTTATTTGGGAATCAACCTTAAAGAATAAACCGATGTACTAAGCGTTCGGTGAAATTTGGGGCCGAACCCCGACTATACCATCGATAGAATATTTCAGTTAGATTTATCGCCTCGTAAGCCAGCACCGCTAATGTGACGCTCATTATTCAGAAAAGCTGAATAGTCCACAGTGCAAAACCGCAGAAGCTCCTAAAAAGGATCTGGAAACGAATTAGCGGCAACTCCATTTATCACAACGTTCTCCAATTGGTGCCGGGGGCATGCCCCCTGCCCGGCCCTCGACCACCTAGGCCCTTCAGGCTCTCTTCCCTTGGCCCTTCGGTCGGTTGCAACTGGCATCAAGCGCCATGGCCGACCCTCAAGATTTACTGCTGGGAGCTCCTTTCTAATAAAACCGCATTATAAACTGACCGCACTGTTGGCTATAACCCCACCGCGAGGAGCCTGTCCTTGGGATTTATTCGGCTTTCGACCCCGACGCGACCTTCAGACAAAAAGCGGGGACAAAAAGCCAAAATCACCTGCTGATTAGTTTTGGTGATAACTCAGCAAAATTATTCAGGCAAAATCAATTCTGTTGCTATTGGAGAAGACCTAGGGCTCATTTTTACTTCCATATTGGCAGAGTTAATGGGAGTATGATTGTCCTAAAATTGACAATTGGAACGAAGCGTCAGAAAAAACTTTTACACGCAAAATTTCTTTTTTAGTGTAATCATAGCGTAATTTGCTGTAAAAGAACGTGGTTTTTCATTTTTTATTCGTATTTTTTAATGTTGGAGTTAAGAACACAACTTTTTGAAAGTCAGAGGTTTTTAGTCGAATTCAGAAGTTTTTTCGGTGCTCGACAGAGGGAAAGCAAGGCGACGAGTTGGCAACCAGTGGCGGCTCCTGCCCTTAAACCCAGGGGGTGCACTTAGGCCATAAGATAATAATATTATCTAGATCTATAATATAGAATAATAATATTATCTAGAATATAATATAGATAATAATATTATCTAGATCTATAATATAGATAATAATATATTATATTATGGAACAATCGCGAAGGGAATATGTTATCATAAACAGTCAGTTGGTCTCAGCCAAATATCAGTTTCAACTAAGTAAATGCAAATTAATAGGAAAGTTTTCACGTCTCATTATTATAAAATGAACACCAAAAAACGTTCACTAGTGATAACAGAGGAATTTTAAGATGATTACCATCTATCAATTTTCAGAAACACTATTTTGTAAAAGTTGAAATTGAAGTACCTAAGTATTGTCGGTTGCATTTCCGAGTCGTGGAGCGATTTTTAGCTTTTACCTTCAGTAAAAGTCCTTCCAGTGCAGGTGAGTAGCGGCCGGGTTCCCGGATTGCTATTTTCTCCTCCAAAGTAAACTTAGAAAAATTCAATTGAACTACCTTCACATCACTCATTTTTATTGAACCACAGAAGAAAACACCGCGATTTTTACTAAATCATATCAGTTTTCGAACTGATAAGAAAAGATTACCTCGATTAGACCGCATTCGACCGCAGATTCGATCGCATTCGACCGCCGGAGCAGACAGAAAATTTGCACCTGGACGGTACGGTGAGGCATTGGCTGGCTCACTCATACACTTCCACAAATACACGACTACTAAGACCGATGTAGTGTGTTACTAGTTCGTGCACGAGCCGCCCCATACAGTGTAGCGCTAGTCCTATCCGTCGGTGATCCTGAGGCTTTGCCAATGACGTTGTTGTTGTTTTTCAGAGAGGATTAATAGTGAAGAGTTGTGTGGCAGTAATAATGTTATTATTAAGGTAGGTCACTGTTTTTTTCTTTCTCATTTTGGTCAGGGGGTGCACATGCTCCTCTGCTCCTGCCAGGAGCCGCCACTGTTGGCAACACTGATCGGAAGTACTCTCTGCGACGTTTTAAAGATGTATCAGTGATCTTAAAACCCAGAAATGCGACGCATCTCAGAATTTCAGCAGGATTTCCCGCGCAATTTTGAGGTTGCCTAAGTTGCGTCGACGCGGAGGTATTCCAATGTAAACTTTTGGATCAACAGTCGTTCCGGCGGTGGGAGACCATTTTGGCGGAGATAATGGACCACTAACCGTTCGGAACTGATGGGTAAGCTAATATGGCAAATATGAATCTCCACGGCCGCGTAATCAGGTGGTCAACGATGCGTGTGGGAATTTCCCGATGGGGGTAATTTAGGAAACACCGTGACCCGACACATGTTCAAGCCTAGGGAGAGTTGAATTTACAATGTATTGTAAGTAGGTATACCTACTTCCATTCACTTCGTGAGAGTAGTGAAATAAACTACACACATCGCAACTTTCTATCCCTCGTTTTATTGGTACGTACCTACTTGCACTTCAGGCGAAGCTCGACACAGAGTCATGTTTAGGCCGCTCCGCCATTACTAACTAGGTACACCTACCTTCTAACAATTGTACCTAAATTTTGTGGCCACGACATCGTATCGAACCACGGTTCCGATTTTGATGAAACTGGTCCTAAAAGTTGTGGTTCGCTCTAACTTGGTGCATATTGTCCGGGCAATCCGATCGGCAAAGGTTAAGGGGTCCAATTCGGCATAATCAGGGTGCATTTTTGAAAAAACCGCAAAAACTCAATTTTGAAGGTGATGCCGTGGGTTTAGAATTTTTTTGAGTATTTTTCCCGGCTTACTCACTTGATTTACCATAAAATAAGAGGTTTCTTCCGAAAAAATGTTGAAAAGTTTGTTTTTTTATCGGTTTGGCTCGAACTTTCTTGACGCGATATCTCCTTTATCGCGTTTTTGACGATTTGAGGGAATTTCACCGAACTGATTTTGAGTTTTTTGAGCTTGTTGGATTCCTTGAAGGTTTCTACACATTTTTCACTCCCTACAATTCAAAATTAGTTGGGTTTTAGTGATCGAAAACTAATTTTTGGCCTAAAAAAAATATTTTCTTGACCCTTTAAAAAAATTTTGAAATTCCAGAATAAATATTACCTATCGAGTAGGTTTTGGGTTGGCACAAAAAAATTGGTAATTTTCTACGCCCCTCCGGGACTGAGAAAAGTGGAAAAAACCGATTCCACATGGAAACTGCGATTCGGTTCTTAGAAAGAGAACGTTTTGTCTAGCCGCCAGCTTAATTAACCAGAAATTATTAAGAGGGGCGTACGGTGCAGGTGCAGGTATGGGAGGGACGGATGTTGTAAGGAGTGGTTGGGAGGGGTAGGGATGCCGGGCGCTGGTGAGTGTTGAATCCGGGGAGTTTTTTTATACCTTTAACCTAAATACCCTCAAAAGCAGTCAAAAAATTCTCATACTCTCATCATAAATGTGAAAATCACGTTCTTCGAACTTTTGGCCGTATAGCAGTGAAAAATCTACCAAAAAATCATTCTGTTCGGCCATATTCGCGAAGGTTTTCTCCTCGCTGAACTTCCTATAGTGCCATCTCTCCTGAAGACTGAAAAAACAATCGGACCCCAACCGAAATGTTAGCATAATTTCCTTTCGTGCAATTCGACGATTTCCCCTGGTTTCGGGGTTGAGGTATTCATTCAGGGAAGAGGTTCTGTCAAGGGTTGGGCAGGTCCAATTCAGCAAGGGCTTCACTGCACTGGAGGGAAACGGCCCTTTGTTATCTTCTAGTTGGAAATCCTCGAGTACCTAATGTCTTGAATGAGCTAATCAAGGCATGTAAATCGCGCTAATTAAACGAATATTGTCCCCTTGGAATGTTAAAGGGCCATGCTAAAGCTTCTTGTCGGTTCTATCATGTATTCGGGCTAACGAAACCGTTTTTCCGGAGGTATGGTCAAATGGACATTTTTTTCTCCAGACATGAAGTCTAGAAGTGAATCTATAGAAAATGATACCTCACATGCCTATGTTTCAAATTTCCTTAAAAAGACGAATTTTTCCCACTTCAACAGCTGTTTTACAGGGGACGTTAGGACCGACTAGATACAGAACCTGATTTTTGGAAAAAATTTCAAAATTATTCGATAACTCCTTCCCCCTGAGAAAAACCCCGGACGGCGTACGGCGGACGGCGGACGGACAAAAAATTTTTATTCCAGATTCGGATTCTACACCCCTTGAAACGCAAACCAACAAATTTTTTCCTGACCGATTACAAAGGTTCATTTTTTAAGAAAAAATGAACCAAAAATGCTGTTTCGTGACGATTTTTTTCGGCTTTTGAATTTCTAGACCTTTTCCTTCTTGGTGCGGTTCTGTCGAACCGCTGAGGCGGCTGTGAGTCGCACAAGGGGCTCGCCGCCCAGCTAAATGCCGCCGGCGGTTGCGTTTTCTGCGTTCGTGCGATTCCCCCTGAAATGCGGAAAGCAGCAATTGCAACAAACACGAAAATTCCACGTCTCGAACTTCCGGCGGGAGTTTTCCAAGAGTTTTCCACGGCTGACGGGGAAAGTTGAAGCGCAAGTTGGCCGAACTGCGGACTACGGGCCCGGAAAACCGCCGGGAAAAACCTTAGTGGGAAATTCATCGCGCGGCCATTAATCTTACGGGCCCTTAGGAAAGCGGGACGTTTTCCTAATATAAACAGGATTGCCGGGAAATACCGGAAACTATCCAGTGCCGAGTTATGATCTTTACAAATGTCGCCGGGCGGACAATAGGAGATGAGGCACAATGCAGCTCAGTAGGTGAGATACTAGTAGTGCGGCCCTTTGTACCCGGGGGGGATGACGTCCTCGATTTGATCCGCTAAGCTGACTTCCTCCCGCTTTCAAGACCCTCGTCATCCGAGGAATTGCAATTAAGCTGCAATGGGCTCGCCCATGTGTTGACGATTTCAAAGGGCCGCAGTGACTTCTGACATCTGCAAACATTTTTCGGACGTCCATGATTTGGGTGATTCTCAACAAAAAACCAGTGGTGCGTAGATAACACACAATACTTCCATATTTTGAAACGTACATATTTGAAAAAATTTGATCATATTTTGACTGTTTTTAAGGGTGTTTAGGTCATAAATATAAAAAAATTCACTATGCAAATTTCAAAATGAAAAAACGCCAGTTTTTCGTAACATAAAAAATATCCACATATTCTGCAAGGTAAAACGTAGATTTTAAGACCAAGAACGCTCAAATCGGTTGATTTTTGTGGACGGAAAAGATAAAATAAAAAACACTAAAAATTCAAATATATCGGTAGTATTGGGCGCTATCCAAATTTCGATTAAACAGGGTGTTAGGTCTTTCCGAGACAAAAATTTTAGTTCAAGAAATTTGAAAAAAGGTTGAGAAATGAGGGAGTTATGGCCATTTTTGTAATTGACAACAGACAGACACACAGACACCCGGACACAGACACTTGTTCAGGAAGTGATTCTGAGTAATTGTGTATAACTAAAAGTTTTTTCTGAAGCTCCGTTCCGATTTTCGATTTTAGGACGATTCCAATACTTCCATTACTCTGTAAATATGGAAGTAAAAAGAATCTTTCGGACTTTTTTTCACGGGCAGTCAAAATACTGGATTTATAAGGTGTTCAGGCACTGTGGTGATAAATCCGACCGACAATTCGGAGGATTCCATCGAGGCTGCCCGGGGAGAAGCTTCATCATTTCATCGCCTAATTGTGATAACAAGAGGATGCGGACGGGGCCCGGTAATTGGCTCCTTTATAATTCAGATGGAGAGACTCTTCTTCAAAGGATGGCTGCGGGTGGGCAGCCCCCCTCCCCACCCAGTCGAGGAGGGGCTCTGATAATTGAATTGGCCCGAAGCGGTTCTTGCAGATGTTCCCATATTCGGAGAACAAGATGGGGTTAGCCGGATCTGTCTTGGTGGAAAGGAGACGACTGGTCGACTGGTCGGCCCTGGGGCCAAATTGTTTGTCGAGAGGAGTAACTCCACCCTTCGTGTAGTGAAGAGGGCCGAAAAGAGCGAATACTTTGTATTGAAAATTTAGAATCCATGGAGGGTTACACCATTGGCGTGTACAGAATTATTGGCATTGCTACCAAGAAATGAGCAGTAAATGCCTCCTAAACTTCAAAAGAGTCTACCCTAAAAATTTCAGGTCAAAGGTATCAAAATTACTCAAAATGAATCTCTTTGTAACCCTCCATGGAAAGATGGTAACGTTCCGTGGTCGGTTTATGGTCAACTGTAACCCTCCGTGGTCAATTGTTACCCTCCATGGGTATAAACTAAAATGTGGAGGTTACACGTTTTGCAGCATGGAGGGTTACATTTCAACTTTGCTTGTTGTTGGACAATTGTTAGGTTGACAGAGAACTTTGATATTCTATAGGGGGAAAGAGGGGCGGACGGCGGACGGACAAAAATTATTTATTGCAGATTCTGATTCTACACCCCTTGAAACGTAAACCAACAAATTTTCAGGGGGTGTTAGAAAAAAAATTTTCCCGACCGATTACAAAGGTTCATTTCTTAAGAAAAATGAACCAAAACTGGCGGACTGCAGTTGTCCAGAACCGCTTGGTTGTCGTTAAATTCTGAATATAAGTCAGAGGAAGAAAAGGCTTAAAAATGACACATTTAGGTCTTTTTGCAGGCCTCCAACAGGGAATGGTATGACTTTATTAATCGATATCCGAATGTGATGCGCATAATGCATGCAGCATTATATGCATACAACGCATGATGCCATACAAAGTAGTCGAATTCCCCAAAAAGCGAGAGAAACTTTGGAGCCCTGGAGAAAGTGCGAGTGACAGTTGTTATCAAGTTAATGTGTGTAATCTACGAGCTACCGCAGTAATCCGATACAAAGTCCGTTCCACCTGTTCGAATTCGCTGGCCGAGTGACAGGATATGCCATTTATAACTCCGAATTTCACGACCTCTGGCTGTTTAACGTTGCTATTTCACAATACGGATACTGTCTCCTAAACGTGGCATTCGACGCGAGGCAAATATGGGGAATTTACGTCGATTTGTTTAGCAAAAGTAGGTGTACCTACCTATTCACTCTGGAAAGAGAAATCTTAATTATGACGACTGAACGCAAGAGTATCGACCATGGTGTGTTATAGAATCACTCCAATCCCCTCGTTAATGAACGGTGGAGTTCAGAAAACTACGTTTAGTTGAGTTGCCAAGGTTACATAAGAATCACTCGGCGGAAGTTATTGTAAATAATAATTTATTATGAACAGAAGAGGGAGTCGAACTTTTACCACACGAGACGAGAACCGAGAGAATGCAGCGCCCCTAGTGAGCAAGTTCATAAGCAATGAGCGTTCTGCCCCTTGGAAAGCTATTAGTGCGCACCTAGCGGGGACTGCTGAACTACTCCGTACTACCTTTTTCTTTAGTTCTCTGTCAGCTTGGTGTTTTTCACCTGAATCCCATCCCACGCACGACATCATTAGGTAGGTAGGTATCATTAATGACGAAGATATTAGGTATGTCTATCACGACCACAATTTCATCAGCAGCATGTCGCCCAACAAAAGCAACATTTCAAGATTTGGGTGCGCTGATCTCCAGTGTAGACGTGTGCTAATATATTGGTAGTACTGTGAATAATTCAAGTATACTCGAGGATTTCGCCATTATTAGAGTAAATGCCGACATAGTGGCTCTTGGTAACTTCCTTCAAACGTAATATGTCTACATTATTAGTAACAAATTATGTAACTACCTATGCCCGGATTAACTCTAATCCGAGGTTGGGGAAATCGGCCATAAGTAGAAGTCATTTCCGAAGCTACGTTCAGAAGATTTACAATACAATACTTCCATTTACCTAGTAAAAATATGAAAGCAAAATGTCGGAAATTATTATAATCTGAGTATTGAGTAGGTACTTTACCTCGATTCTTTAGGCAGTAGGGTAAATTCCATTATTAGCTGCAGCAAAGAAACATTTCTACTCACCTGTAAAAGAAAAAAAATAATAATTATGCTTGTTTGAAAAAATCAGTTAGGATACAAATTTAGAAATTTGATATTTCGCAGCATAAAATCTCAGGAATTCTCCAACCGAGCCTTGAATTTGCTCAAATTGCTTGGATAAAAATACAATTTTTTTAGGTACACAGTTCCCCTTTAAATTTCAGAGTTATTTGTGGTTGACATTTTTTCACCAAGGTTAGGAAATATATGGGATATAGAGCGCGCACTTGATAATTATTTTCTATTATTGCTATTGAATGGACGACCGTTGAACGGGTGCGTAAGGTTCGACCCTCTCCTTGTTCTTGGATGCCATCTGGGACTGCAGGTATTCCCACGCCATTCATTGTTAATGACCTCAGCACACCTCCCCTGTCGGTTCTTCTGCGGTGGTAGGCATTCCAGCCACCTCTGACCCCAAAGGAGACCCTGGGATGACGCATACCGCACTCGGCCGAAACTGCGAGGGTGCGTTTGCAAAGGGATGATCGAATTATCGTACCCTCGAATCCAAATATTTATCGGTGCCATCTTTACGGAAGAGACGAGGAATTACGGAGGAGATATTTTTGAACTCGAAAGAGAAAACGATCGCACCTGTAGCTATTATTTCAAATTACGGTACCCACCATGCGTCGCTACTCCCACGCACCCCATGAGGTGGAATCATAAAAATGAAGAATAACCCGAGGGGAGAGCGAAAAAAGATTGAACTTCATACTTTATTCTCATATGGGGATGCCACACTTGATACTTCCGCGTTGGAGCGACGTTTTCCAAACGCGCGAGCTACGAATGGAAAATTAGAGTCTTGTCAAGTGTTGGTACCCGCCAAAGCTGAACGATCATTGAGGTGTGGCACTGCGCAGCTGTCAGTGCACAGGACAGGTGTACCTACGTCACTGCCATAATATGGCATAATATGCCATTATATTATAATATATGATATTATATATAATATGATATGATATGCAATCTAAGGACGCGTGATTTGCCAAGTTGCCACCAATCCAAATTTTGAGAAGTAGGCAACCCAGACGCCCCCAAAAGACACGATGCTTTGAATTGGGCAGTATTGCAGTTTCATCGTCGATATATTATATTAGGTAGATCTATGATATGATACGAGTATGATATGATATAATTCTAATAAATTATATTATAATATATCAGTTTACTGCGCTAGAGAAAGGAGGCAATGGCAGAGTTAAAATGACGGCTCTCATCAGTCTTCGGTTAGCAACTGATGCAATTTCTATCACATGCAGTCTTCCGTAAATAACTTTGATAATGCCTTGGAACGGCATGGCTCAAAAATAAACCTTGGTCTATTCGAAGGTCTGACCGCATCAGTTAATGGCACCGATGAATTAATCCCGAACCTTGTTGTTATCTGATGAAAGAATCGTGAATGCAAATTATGGTGTACCAACGTGCACAAGCGAATCCCCCTCATTCGAGATCATCCTAAAGGCAGGGATTTAATTTATTAATTTATACAACGATGAATATTCAATTAGCTAATCATTGTGAGGTAATAACATTCATTCGGCATGCATCCCCTGCGGTTTCGCTTTGCTCGTTCGTTTACAATTTGGACTGAAATTCGTAAAATTCCATCCGTCCAACTTCGGCACTTCAGGCATTGCGTTATTTTGGCTGAGAAGGTGGAGGAATAGGAAGGTAAATCCCATGATAGAAACGTCGAAGAATAATGATATTATATTGAAACTCAATCTCATAGTCGAACTCGAAGTCAAACTCACAATGAAACAGAAACTCAAACTCATAATCGAAATCGAAGTCGAACTCACAATGAAACAGAAACTCAAACTCATAATCGAAATCGAAGTCGAACTCACAATGAAACAGAAACTCAAACTCATGACCGAAATCGAAGTCAAACTCACAATGAAACAGAAACTCAAACTCATAATCAAACGCGAAGTAAAACTCACGATGAAACAGAAACTCAAACTCATAACCGAAATCGAAGTCAAACTCACAATGAAACAGAAAATCAAACTCATAATGAAACTCAAAGTTAAACTCACAATGAAACAGAAACTCAAACTCATAATCGAAATCGAAGTCAAACTCACAATGAAACCGAAACTCAAACTCATAATCGAAATCGAAGTCAAAGTCACAATGAAAGAGAAACTGAAACTCATAATCGAAATCGAAGTCAAACTCACAATGAAACCGAAACTGAAACTCATAATCGAAATCGAAGTCAAACTCACAATCAAACAGAAACTCAAACTCTTAATCGAAATCGAAGTCAAAGTCACAATGAAACCGAAACTGAAACTCATAATCTAAATCGAAGTCAAAATCACAATGAAACCGAAACTCAAACTCATGATCGAAATCGAAGTCAAAGTCACAATGAAACAGAAACTTAAACTCATAGTCAAACTCTCAATGAAAGTGAAACTCTAAAGTGAAGCTCGTGAAGTTGATTTCGATTATGAGTTAGAGTTTCTGTTTCATTGTGAGTATAACTTCGAGTTTCATTATGAGTTTGATTTCTGTTTCATTGTGAGTTTGACTATGAGTTTCAGTTCATTATGACTTTGAGTTCATTATGACTTTGACTTCGATTTCGATTATGAGTTTCAGTTTCGGTTTCATTGTGAGTTTGACTATGAGTTTCAGTTTCTGTTTAATTGTGAGTTCGATTTCGATTCTGAGTTTGAGTTTCTTTTTCGTTGAGAGTTTGACTATGAGTTTCAGTTTCTGTTTCATTATGACTTTGACTTCGATTATGAGTTTGGGTTTCTGTTTCATAGTGAGTTTGACTTCGAGTTCGAATATGAGTTTGAGTTTCTATTGCATTGTGAGTTTGACTTCGATTTCGATTATGAGTTTGAGTTTCGGTTTCATTGTTAGTTTGAGTTTCTGTTTCATTGTGAGTTTAACTTTGATTTCGATTATGAGTTTGAGTTTCTGTTTCATTGTGAGTTTCACTTCGATTTCGATTATGAGTTTGAGTTTCTGTTCCATTGTGAGTTTCACTTCGAGCTCGATTATGGGTTTGAGTTTTGGTTGTTTGTTACTTCGACTTCGAGTTCGAATATGAGATTGAGTTTCTGTTTCATTTTGAGTTTGACTTCATGTTCGATTGTGAGTTTAAAATTTTTTGATAGGTATATTAGACCAGTAGTTATGTGGAAATTCGCCTCTTTTCCTCTTAGGTAAACTGTCCCATTGTAATGAAAGTAGAGCGAACACTACTGTGAAAGTGGGACTGTATAGGAACGATCGACCTGGACCAGTGATTCCATGTTCAAACTTTTAACCGCCTCTTTCCACAAGTGGCCACTTAAGAACTGAACAAGAGCTCGCATCTAAATTGTAATGGACTAGGTACTTTTCTCGAGTCCTTTTTTTGCACGGCGCGAAAAAAGAGAAAAACCGCAGTCCTTTCTCTTTTCCAGGACGAAATGGGACGACCGCATTTTCCTTTCACTTAGCAGGGGAGTATGGCACTGGAGAGCCATCGAAATCTAATATCGATTTTTTTACTATCGATTTTTGCAATTCCACTCCGTTCGATGGGTCGCATAGTAGAGAAGCAGAAGCTTTGTTCTTAGCAGTCCATTAGCAGAAAAGTTTCCGCTCTTTAATGATTCAGCCTAACCCGACTTATCCTCTCGACCTCGTGAATGACTTTCCGAGAATAATGGAACTTTTTCGCTGCGGCAGAGGCTCCAGAATGGATATTGATTTTAGACGGTTTGCCCTCGTTATTATTTCGTCGGCTGAGTTATGGGTGAGAAAGTGGCGAATTTATTTGAAGACAATACCATCTGAACTGTCCGTCACCTGTTACAGAAGACGTTAAAAGCAAGTCGTCCGAGATTTTTTCTGAAAATATCAGGTGTTAGCATGAGAAGTAATGATGATGGTTTTTAAATGTGTTAACCCATATTGCATCCCAAGGAGTGGGTTTAGTTCTCCAATTTCACTTAATTCCATAAACCCCGAATACCAGGGATGGCATGAATCATAAGGCTATGGGCCAAATTTTCCATGCCACCTACGGGAATCGAACCCATAATCGTCATTCAAACGAGTCGAACTTTTATCACCGAGAGAATGCAGCGCCCCTAGTGAGCAAGTCCATTAGCAATGAGCGTTCTGCCCCTTGGAAAGCTATTAGTGCGCACCTAGTGGGGACTGCTGAACTACTCCGTACTACCTTTTTCTTTAGTTCTCTGTCAGCTTGGTGTTTTTTACCTGAATCCCATCCCATGCACGATATCATTCATTCATGACGAAGATATTAGGTACGTCTATCACGACCGCAATTTCATCAGCAGCATGTCGCCCAACAAAAGCAACATTTCAAGATTCGGGTGCGCTGATTCCATCTCCAATGTAGACGTGTGGTATTGCGATAAGTTGGTCTTCATGCTTGCAAGTCATCAATGAAAGCCCAGCCAGGTAAGACTAGACGGAGCTGCGGAGAAACGATAAGGCATTTTGCAGACAGCTTTCTCACTGTTTTCATACCCAATTAGAGACTCGTCCCAAGTTGACTGTTAATTTAGCCCTTGGGGCAAAACGGGTGGCGAATATTATTGAGAATCCAGCAACTTGAGCTTTGAAGAGAAGGTTTAGCTCTGATAACATTCAAGGGAGGGAGAACCCCGAACGTTATTATACTAATTCACTAAAGGTTCCTTCCTTGCGTCTTTCGAGGTTCCTTTTGTCGAGGGTCTCCTCTCGATCGAAGGGTGTCCGAGGCAGAATTAAACCTTTAGGAAGGACTTGAATCTCGGACTTGAATGCACAATTGCTTTCTCTCACTTAGGGATAGGGGCCCTTTTGGTAAGCGGCTTGGCCAATAAAGATGGCCGCGGAAGGGTCTACCCTGAAAGGTCTTGATACGATTGAACAGGTAACGGTTAGTTCCAGACGAGAAAAAGTGGTTAACCCTTGGAGAATAGGACTTACCTACCTCTTCAATTGGGGTGGGACACCGACATTAGCGCAGTTGGCCCAATTTGCCAACTTTCGGATTTCTCTTACGTGTCCTGAAAATCATGCAAGGTAGACTGTCCAGGAGATCGTTAAGGTTTCGATAGTAATAAGGGGCGCTACGATTCTGAGAAGTGTTGACAACAGCTATGATACCTCTGAGTTGGCTTGTTGATGCAGACCTGGGGGCCTATTCTATGAATTTGGGGCAATTAAGGCTACATAGTCGCTGTCGACTCATTACGCAAACTGTCAAATGTTGTCATTTGATTTTCCATGGAAAATCGATATTGACTCCTGAAGACATATTGCTTTGAGTTTACAGAATTGGCCCCCTGCAATTTAAGGTACCCCCATAAAAAATCACATGTGAAGCAATAGCGACCTTTTAAGGTCCGATGGGGAGCAGAGGGTAAATCTCGCTGAGTCTTGACGACAGATTTGCGATTTTTGGAGAGGGAGCATGACCCGTCCGTATTACAAAAACGTATTTTTCCCCCATTAAACCCGTGGAACCCTTTAAAGACGTTTTCTTGTAGGAAATAATCTCCGACTGCGATTCACATTTGGCGCATTGATAAGGTGACCAGACGTCCCGCTTTGGAGGGTTGTGTCCCGGTGTCCCCGCGATCTCGTAGGGGACGGCCAAATGTCCCGCTTCGAGGGAAAAGCCCCGCTTTGGGAAAGCATCCTCTAAAAAATTAGGTATCTATGTAAGCACGAGGTACCTACTCGATGACCCCTAGATCAGTCTCGCGGCAGTTCCTTGGCGTCACAAAAACGAATGAATGGCGAAGAGGAAGACGAATCCCAATCTTCAATCCCTTATCATATCAGTCTCATCAATCTCTAATCAGTATACCGCTCAAATAATAATTATTTATTAATAAAAATAATTAATAAAATAAAAATATTAATAAAAATAATAAATAATTATTATTTTGGTTTGGTTCCTACCTATTCTGTGTAATTTTTTTGTTTTGTTTTTATTGATTCGCTATAATTTAATACACTTGATATTCATTTTATACCAACTTTGATATATACCTATTATATACACAAATATCCCTATGCCTATTGTTCATTTCATAGCGTCCCGCTTTTGAATTTTGGATATCTGGTCACCTTACGCATGAAGCATCTTGATTCACCGTTTCTTTTCCCTTGATAGCTTGGTACATTTTGGGAAATCCCCTACTATCCAAGGAGAAGGCTCTCCTCGGGATTGAGCATCAGGCGGAATTGAATGGGACTAAAGGATGGCTCGCCTCAGGGGGATCAGGAGGCATTCCTTAGGGAAGTAGTGTTTCCTGATGTAGATTACCGTCTCAACTGTTAGGCTCATCCAAGGGGTCGGCTGCCGAGAGGTGATTATCATCAGCCGCGTAATGGGCTATCGGTGGTGATGAGGCGAGAAGGCGAGAGCAGAATGGTCTTCGTGCTGCAGTTCTGTGTATTTTGGTGGAGGGGAAGGCTGAGCCAACCCGAGGTGCCTCCGAGGGAACACGTAAAAGACGACAGGTCCTGAGAGACAATTCTCTTGCGTATTGACTGCAGGTTCGGCAAAATGGTTGGAATCCTTCAACAGGAAGTTTAGTGAAAGACGGAGAAACCGTCGATTAGCGGTTTTATGGAATTTTGGCGGTATTTTTGGAGTTTTATGGGTTTTCGGGAAGTGTAAAGCTGTTTTTTCAATGGAGTTTTAGACAACTTCGGGATTAAGCGGGAACTGGAACGCCATTACAGTATCATCGTCGTTTTAAATCATTTGCCGCCTACAGACTCCGGAATTCAAAACAAAAATCAATGATTTTGGAGAGGTGACGCTGTTGCAACAACTGAGTTACGATATGGCCTGAAAGCTCCCAAAAATTAAACTCCGATTTTTAAAAATCAGTTGATCAGACACTTCCCACGCCATGTCCCACGTCGCCAGAAGATCAGATGCCTCTCGAAAAGACGGAGAGTTTTCAAAGGACCAATAGATGAGACGAAGACGGAAGGTGCTATGGAAAGCTGAACAAAAAAAGCAAGCAGGCTCGGCTCGCAAGATTGACTGCCTCCGCTTTATTGCCAGGGGGTTGTTTAGCGGTACCGATGCTGGAAAAAGAAATACTCCATGTTGGGAAAGGGGTGGGTGTGATTGAAGGGCTTCAGAAAGGCAAGTCGGAGCGGCGCACCAGAAGAAGAATTAGGAATTCCCCAACTCCAGAACAGTCGGTCGGATTGCCTCCTTGTTGAACAGCATGTCGGGTGAGCGCGGATACCTTCGTTTTGACGCATATATATGCGGTGCCCGAATTGTACAGTTGTAATTCACAAATAATTCAATTATATAATCCCGCAATATGATTATAACGTCCCATAACAATTTCATACAGTAATCTTTCAATCCTGATTTATAATTAAGGAGCAAAGTTGAAATGTAACCCTCCATGCTGCAAAACCTGTAACCTCCACATTTTAGTTCATACCCACGGAGGGTTACAATTGACCACGGAGGGCTACAGTTGACCATAAACCGACCATGGAACGTTACCAGCTTTTCATAGAGGGTTACAAAGAGGTTCATTTCGAGTAATTTTGATCCCTTTGATCTGAAATTTTGAGGGTAGACTCTTTTGGAGTTTAGGATTATTAAATTTACTACGTATTTCTTGGTAGCAATGCCAATAATTCTGTACACGCCAATGGTGTAACCCTCGGTAGCAATATTTGCCGATTTCAAACTTAGGTACTATCATCCTTGCAATTGACCCACTGGACCATTAATATCCAGAAATGGGCACTTCAAGGGTTGATCGACCTTCTTCAAATTTTACCAGCGAATAATTTAGCATTCCAGAGCGAAGATTTTTTTTTCATACCGCTCGACCTCGGCACTACGGCCGATAAATAACGACAGAACATAAACGGTCTTCTTCGACGTACTAAAACAGCGCACAAAAGGTAACGTCACAGAAGTATGCGAGGTCGGGAAGAATTTTCTCAGCAGTAACTGTTCTTCCGGTCGGCGGGACTCGACGGGCGAATTCACGGGATATTGGAGTTGTGGGCTTCAACGTCCTGTGTCACACAGTATTCCTTTGCTATAGCAGAAAGTAGAGCGACTATTATGGACCACAACATACTCTCGGAGGTTCGGACATATTTGACGTGGGTCCCGCCCCGGGATCAAAGAGCGGTGTCGTACCTCGTCCCGGAAATTCAGAACTTGGCCGTCTCTCACCGGGAGAAGTAGAGCCCGAAATGAATTTAAGCGACAGGCCTAAAAGTTTTGGGGACCGACCGTGGCGCTTTCAATTGCAGCATCAACTATTGCAAGTGAGCCTATATTATTGGTGACACTGCAAGAAGAATAAAACAACTAACCTCCCAATCCCGTTCGACCAATAACCCTCGTACGCCATTACTTTGATTCTCAATGTCGACCGAATCGCTCCAATTCTGGAGCGAGGGATTGTAAATTACAATGAATTTGTAATTTGTTCTGCATAAAACCGTACTAGACTTCTTTTTGGAGTTCCTGTGTATTATTATGATCACAATGCCAGGTAAAAATCGCATTTTGAAATCGAACCATGGATGAAAAACTATTCGGACGCCTATCGTGTAAATACGAGGCTAGTTAGCATCTCAGCTAACGAGCTAACACCCTTCCAATCACGGGCTGCCACTTCCTGAACAAACCTGCCTGTCTACCGTCTGGGTTTGCTCGCCGGGGAATAGGATTGGCCCCGAGACGTGTCATGTCTGTACCTGATACACTGTTTTGACTTTCAACCAAGGACCGGACTGCAATACTTGAGTATATTATCGTAAATGACCACAGCATACAGTGTTATTTGATTTTTAATGTCTTTCCCTGACTTATTTGCGAAACGAAGGACACTTTTGTTCACCAAATTTTTCATAACACTCACCATTTCAGTAGCGAATCCTGACAGTTAGGCTCATAATTTTCCTATACTAGGTAGCTAGTGGAACAGCAAAACACGCAGCGTCAGAGCTCGAATCGAATGTTCAACAGGGAATTTCGTCTTTGACGGGGACGAAATAATGAAGACTCTCCCACCTCATGGCACTTGACAAGTTTATACGGCTCCTCCATCGTAAAGGACAAAGTGGAGCGACCCATTTAGGAGCACTAAACTCCGAGGTGCGAGACAGACTGTAAAACTTTGTGCCCGAGGAAGACTGAGGAGTCCTCATGTGTGCCTAATCACCTGAATAACTTGTCGTGCCTTATCGATTTTAAGTTGAAACACGTCCGAGGGGAAAATGAAACTTGAAAGAGGACGTTGGAACCATTGAGGGAGAATATTAACAGTAAGGCGTTCTAAAAATATTGGATGTTTACACCTTGAGAGAGTGAAAACTACATTACACTACTAGACTACATCCGTAAGCTTACAGCCTTAGCTGTGTAAGCATAGAACAGCAGATTTATAAATGTAACTTTACATGCTTTGCGGGTGTTATTCAATTTAATTAATTTCAAACGCAGGTCCGTATCCAATTACCTAAGCTCCTCGGAGGCTTGAAAAAATAGCGGGAGGCGTTAAACTTTGATTCAAATGAATAACTGAAGGGAATGACCTACAACCTTTCAGCAGTTTCTCTGGCTCTCCGACTAAAAGCCAACAGGAATCGCGTCTTCCGCATTGCCCAAATGGACCCACAACTCAACACTTGCGTTTGGTCCATTTATCTCAATTTAATGGACCTTGCGGATGGGGTTTTATAGCACGAAACGGAAAATATCGTGGAACCATTATTTTCGGAAAGGGCGGTTCACGTTCGGTTTTACCTTCCTTCGTACTAAGGAATTAGTAATCTCATAATATGAGATATTAGGATATTATCCTAATGAGAATAGAAAACCAAGTGTCCGCATTTGCAGTTGGTCACTTTGGGCAATATAAAATGTTCCGCGTACATTTCACTGTTATTTCTCAAATTTTTAGTTACGGTTCTTGGGAAATAATGTAGGTACCAAAAATGTTGTTTGGTTCAGTGAGACTAGACATAGGTAAAAATCACCTCTCGTCATCAAACTGCAGATTGTTGTTGTAAGTGTCTGAGAGTAGTAGTCGACCTTGTGCACATAGAAAGCTAAGGTTTCCCTAAGCGGGGCATACAAAAACAGCCTTTGATATCCATGAACAACAGGGGTTCCAATGTTCCAAACCGGTGCAGGATCGATCGAAGGGGAGAAAGCGATACGTGGCCCCAGGTACAGGGCCGTTTCCAATTTGTTCTCGGGCAATGACCAATTTGTTTTCATTCCGTGCCTACCCTCTGTTCCAGGGATAAAGTAACCCTCGCCAAGAGGGTTTACTTTTCTCCGATCGATAAACGTCAGTGTAAAAGTTATAATTAAGTTTGCCAGGGCGAAACCCCAAGACGAAGGTTTCGAGGGTTGGCAGACATCGTCGGTTGGCTGCACTGTCTGCACTCCGGTCTTTTCCCGCTTCCCTCGTCCTTGGGGACGCCCTTTGGGCATCCGGAAAGCTCATCCATTTATCAGGTGAGGCAGGTGGGGGTCCGGAAGTCGCAAGCGACAAATTGCACTGGATTGGCGGCATCGGGGTTTTTCGGGGACGAAGGCAACCGGTGGTACGTGAACAACGCGCTGTTCCATATTTTATTCGGATTTTCGAAGACCTCTACCTAACCTCTATCTAACCTTGACCCCTAACAAATAATACAATCATGAATATTGTCATACTTTATCAGTTTGCAGTGCATTGCACAATTGAGACGAATTTGAGAACCATCTTCAGCTTCGTTTGCCCCAAAACGATGCACTTTTACGAATTTGGTTTTCTAAGGGTCGGCTCGAGGCCAGTCCCGGGTGAATAACTGACGCCGAACAAATTCAAGCCATGTGATTGGGTGAATTTTCTCAGCGTCTTTAGTAACTACTCAGGACTGGCCTCATCATCGGACAGACCCAAACATTCTTCGTTTTTTCCAAACCGCGCAGCGAAATATGGAAGCATTGTGCGCTTGGTATCTACTTTCCGGGCAACAGTTCACCCGACCCTTCTCAAGGTTAATAAATGAGGGGAACATCTGTTCGGAGAGCTGTGGAAATAGCAGGTAATCGAATAAAGGGGGGGGGGGGGTGATAGAAAATTGTGAACGAGGCAGCGAACGGTTTCCTTTCATCAGAAAGCTGGTTCCCGAAAACCTCATCTTGGCTATGTGTGCGGTCCGGGAAAACCCCATTCAGGATTTGGCCGACTAACAAGATTAAACGCCAATCGCCGGTCACGAATTGTCCGAACTAGTTCGAATTGAAATTGCTTTCTGAACTGACACCGTACTGTTTTCAAAAGGCTCCGCCAACACAGGCGCTACTTACGCTACGGAAATTCTCCAAATGGCTGATTCCCAAATAACTGCCAATTTCTTGTCCCTGGGCAGTAACACCCTACTCAGACATATTTGAATTTTTTTTTCAATTTTTTCCAGAATAATAGGTGTGTTTTGTTAGGTTACCATGAAATAAGAACGCTACGCCTCCACATTTTAGTTTATACCCATGGAGGGTTACAATTGACCACGGAGGGTTACAGTTGACCATAAACCGACCATGGAACGTTACCAGCTTTCCATGGAGGGTTACAAAGGGGTTCATTTTGAGCAATTTTAATTCCTTTGACCCGAGATTTTGAGGATAGACTCTTTTGAAGTTTAGGATTATCACATTTACTGCTTATTTCTTGGTAGTAATGCCAATAATTCTGTACACGCCAATGGTGTAACCTTCCATGGATTCTAAATTTTCAAATTCAATTAAAAACTCAAAGATTGCAATTCCGATTTTTCTTGTTTTTTTTTTTTTCAATCTTAGGATTCCTAAGTCAGGAAGGGCTTAGGACCTACACTCTATTTTCAAAAGGGAGAAACCGGATACGAGTGAAAGAGCGGCACCTTCAAATGACACGGGCCTTTCTGACAAGGATAACAAGTTTGAGCGAATTTATAGCGGAAGATCTCGGCTGAAGAATATCAATCCAAACCGAGAGATAATCAGCATCAGGTGGTTTCTCTTGAAGATGAATCACGTAGCAAAAAAGTTGGACCGATCGAGAAAAAGATTTCGCCCCGGGGTGGAGAAGGTTTCTGAAAATGATTTCCCCTCCCCCCGGACTCCACCCCTGTTCGGACAGTTTCTTGAAACGACTTCCCCGGGGCTTGGGTCGTTTTTATTTAGAGTCCATTATTCCGAATGAAGTTTCAAAGCGTCTACGGGACACAGACACGCCGGGACAATCGTACCAAGAGACGGAAATAAGCGGATCTCATGCATAAAAAATTATCCCCTTTCCATTTTTTATTTCGACCCTTTGTCATAGAGTCGGAGGATGGGGAATGCGTTCCGCTAGATTTCATTGCAATGACTCATATCCAGTCGAAATCTTCTTTTAAGTAAGGATACCGGATTCGCTAGTGGAGATTTGTACTTCCATGCCTTCTGGGTAAAATAGTCATTCTATTCGTCGAAAAAATTCCTGGAAATGTCCTATGACATGATAGAAACAAAAAGGCGACTGTTGTCTGGTAAGAGATTGTGATGGAGTGTGTGATGAAGATTTCAGCTCAAAAACCCCACTCAGTGTGCTGTCAGCGATCTCACAAAGTCAGTTTTTCGTTTCTGTGTAACATCCGTGGACTTTTTAGAAAGAACGGTACACATTTCCCATGTCGGGATATTTTGATGGGAGTAGGAGAGAAAGGAGGTGGCAACCCTGGTCGACCGACTACCCCATCCCCTTTCCACTTCAAGACAATTGATTCGTGGCCTTGGATGAAGAAGGTGTGGTTCGCGTGACCGTCGGTTTTCGAGTGTAACTTCCATGTGCGTATCTCATGATTTTTACTTCCATATTTACAGAGTAAATGGAAGTATTGTGATCGTCCTAAAATCGAGAATCGGAACGGAGCTTCAGAAAAAACTTTTTCTTATACACATTTACTCAGAATCACTTCCTGAACAAGTGTCTGTGTGTCCGTGTGTCCGTTAGTCCGTTAGTCCGTTAGTCCGTTAGTCCGTTAGTCCGTTACTCCGTTAGTCCGTTAGTCCGTCTGTGGTCATTTACAAAGGTGGCCATAACTCCCTCATTTCTCAACCTTTTTTCAAATTTCTTGAACTGAAATGTTTGTCTCGGCAAGACCTAACACCCTGTTTAATCGGAATTTGGATAACGCACAGTACTTCCGAGATATTTGCATTTTTAGTGTTTTCTATTTTATTTTTTTCCGGCCGCAAAAATGAACCGATTTGAGCGTTCTTGGTCTCAAAATCTTCGTTTTACCATGCAGAATATGTGGATATTTTTTACATTCCGAAAATGTGGCGTTTTTTCATTTTGGGCGAATTTTAAAATTTTAATACTGAATTTTTTGATATTTTTGACCTAAACACTTTCAAAAGCAGTCAAAATATGATCAAATTGTGTCACAATTTCACGTTTCAAAATATGGAAGTATTGTGTGTTATCTACGCACCACTGGTTTCAATCTACTCTCCTCCTTCCCCCTATAGAATATCAAAGTTCCCTGTCAACCTAACGTCCCACAACAATTTCATTCAGTAATCTTTCAGTCCTGATTTATAATTAAGGAGCAAAGTTGAAATGTAACCCTCCATGCTGCAAAACCTGTAACCTCCACATTTTAGTTTATACCCATGGAGGGTTACAATCGACCACGGAGGGTTACAGTTGACCATAAACCGACCATGGAACGTTACCAGCTTTCCATGGAGGGTTACAAACAGGTTCATTTTGAGTTATTTTGATCCCTTTAACCTGAAATTTTGCGGTAACTCAGCGCATTCTGAGAAAAACTAACCATTTTATCTCGCTATGGGTTTGTCTCTCCGAGAGGGAAAGCCGCGAGAAGAAAATCCTGCTCGGTTTTGAGAAGGGCATTATCGAGCGGGCAATAGAGGGCAAAGGCCGTCCTATCGCGTCGCTCCATCATCGCGCAAAGCCGCGGGATTAGGCTCAATGAGATGCGACAGCTTCCTAGCCGCCTTGAAGGCCTCCGTCGAGAGATGAAATTGCTGCGAGGCTGGCGCGAGTTATGCTGGACGGGCGAGCCTTGCGCCTTGACCCGTCTCAATGCCGGCATAACAACGTCAGTCTCAAATTTCGTAAATAGTGATTTTTGATTAAAAAAGCAATTTCTAAACGTTCCCTGGAAACGTAAATAGTGATTTTTGATTCAAAAAGCAATTTTTTTAAATCTTGTTTAAAATTCGCGCCATTATCCTCCATCGATTTTCAGGTGAATCTTGCAAAATGCGTAAATGGAGAAATAATATACGGCGACAAAACGGCTAAACGAAGGTGGCATTATAAAAGGTTCAACTGTCAACAGCACTCGCGTGTACGTACCGAACACAGGTCTAAGCGGCAATGAAGGGAAAACAGCTAGGACGTTTTAATTACGATTCAATTTCAATTAAACCTCAGGGGTGCCATGTTGAAAACGTTGCGACCCAGAAACTCGACGAGTTGAATTAAACGTGCGAGTCATGGAAGCGTCGAGTGCTTGCCCCATAATAAATGTGACGGTGCCAAGTCGAATGGTTACCTATTCGGTTAGTGCAGTTTCACATGTGCACGGCGCGGATGGGTGTAACGAGAGAGCCAAGTCAAATCGACCACAATATATAATTACAATTTGGACACGCCAATGCAACATTTGAAATGACGCGCTGGCTGGACTGACTGGCCTTGGTGTTTCTTCAGACGGCCGCCAGGATGATGTAAGGAGTGGTTGGGAGGGGTAGGGGTGCCGGGCGCAGGTGAGGGTTGAATCCGGGGAGGGATGGGGGCAATCGTATTTTCTTTTTGTACTTATTTATTCATCATTGTGAAAAAGTACCATTTAAGCATCATTGGCTTAAACGGTTCAGAAAATGTCAATATGAACACGCCTACTTGAAAAACATCGGTACATTGCCTAGAAAAAAATATGTAAATACGGATCCGATCCCTAATCATCAGTCTTCAGGCCTTGTCCCACCTATCAGCCGAGCATTGGACCGCAACGAAAACATCAGGTAGCTTGAGACCATCAACCGCAACGGGTAATGTGGCGAGCTATTAGGATAGACAGGGGGAGGGGGGTGATAGAGGTTTGCATCGCTACGGATCGATGGCTCGGTTTATTCAGATCGCGTGATTTGAAGACCGGCTGCAACGCCGTCATTGAACGCCCAAACTCACCGGAGCAAAGCTGATCAGTGTTTTGGCTATACCAATCGTAGAGGTCTACCCCAATATCAAAAGCCGGTATTTCAAGCGTCAGGTATCAGCAGGGTACCGACCTACCTTTGGAAAAAGTGGCTCAATTTTCCGCCTGAACCGGTGTCACCTTGAACGTGATCGATGCACTCGGGTCCGTATTTGTTTAAATATTTTTTTCTAGGCAATGTACCTTCGAGTTTCAGTTCGAGTTTGAACGTCAGTTTGAGTTTGACTTCGAGTTTGAACTTCAGTTAGAGTTTGACTTCTAGTTTGGACGTCAGTTTGAGTTCGACTTCGAGTTTGAACGTCAGTTTGAGTTTGACTTCGAGTTTTAGTTCAAGTTTGAACTTCAGTTTGAGTTTGCCTTTGACTTTGATGATGAGAGTTTGAGTGTCACGTTCGGCTTGAGTTTGATTTTGAGTTGTACTAATAAACGCTCAATACGGACGTTCTGTTCAATGGAGTCCCAAAAAACAGATGCTATCGCATAATATATCAAAGGGTATCCTGCCAGAATTTGAATATTATTTACGAAGCAGAATGCATTTCTGGCTTCCTGCATTTTCTGTTTCTGCTCGGATCACTCGGCCAATGCAAAGTGTCTGAATGGCTTCATTCGCTTTTCATAGATAGGTACAGTTACTCCGTACATGAAGGGGGAGCTTAGCGAATGGAACAAGTGTTACGTGCCGAACATCGCAAGCGTTACCTTTAAATATTAATTTGCAAACAAGTCTAATGCCGAGCTTTCATCCCTCAGATCCCAAGGTAACTCGAGAGTGGAATCAATAGGAAGGGCCAGCGCAGGCGAGCGGAACCGGAAAAGCTGGTGAGGAAACTGGTTGATTAATTAACTGACGAACGGAGGTGCCCCACGGGTGGTGGGGAGGGGGGGTTATTAATTGTTCTTAAGCTTTCGGGCTTTTAAACGCTAAGAGAATGATGACTGGCTCTCCTTGAGGAACTAATTGGCAGCCGATTTGGTAAAGACGTTTCACTCACCAACAGCTGGGCATGTATTGGTGAGTTTATTTTTTTCCGTCCATTTTCAAAAATATTGCTCAACATTGGTACACCATGTATCAGGGGCGGCTACTGGCAGGAGCAGAGGAGCATCTGCACCCCCTGGACAAAATGAGAAAGAAAAAAACACCACCAACCTTAATAATAACACTATTACTGTATCACTACTCTCAACTCTTCACCATTAATCCTCTCTGAAAAAAAAAACAACAACGTCATTGGCAAAGCCTCAGGATCACAGACGGAAAGGAGGAGGAAAAGAACAGTGTAATGAGGCGTAAACACACAACCGCCAATCTGTATGGCAGCTCGTGCATGAACTAGTACAGCACGAGATTGGTTGGCGCTTACGGTAGACTACGGTGTTAGTGGTAGTGTGTTTTTTGAAGTGTTAGTGAGCCAGCCAATGCCTCACCGTACTGTCCAGGCGCCGATTTCCAATTTGCACCGCCGGTCAAATGCGATCTAATGCGGTAATCGAGGTAATCTTATCTTATCAGTTCGAAAACTGATATGATTTAGTAAAAATCACGGAAGGTATCAGAACATTGTTTTTCTTCTGTGGTATAATAAAAATGAATGACGTGAAGGTTTACTTTAGATACTTAAAGGATACTTTAAAAAATAGCAATCCGGGAACCCGGCCGCTCCTTACCTGCACTTGAAGGACTTTTACAGAAGGTAAAAGCAAAAAATCGCTCCACGGCTCGGAAATACAACCGTCAATACAGTACTTAGGTACCTACTTCAATTTCAACTTTTACAAAATAGGGTTTCTGAAAATTGATAGATGGTATTCATCTCAAAATGCTTCTGTTATCACTCGTGAACGTTTTTCGGTGTTCATTTTATAATAGGTAATGAGACGTGGAAGAGTGCAAAACTTTCCTATTAATTTGCATTTACCTAGTTGAAATTGATATTTGGCTGAGAAAAGCACACTGTTTATGATAACATGTTCTCTTCGCGATTGTTCCATAATATTATGTTATCTTATGGCCCAAGTGCACCCCCTGGGTTTAAGGGCAGGAGCCGCCACTGCCATGTATTAGGTACAACTTGAAAACTATTCCCCCATGTGAGCTTAAGCTCGTGTTAGGGCCAGGGATTGTCATGTCATGACGAGGATTTTTTGCCTCGAAGTGGAGCTGGGCCGTCAAAATTGTACTGAAGACCCTCGCAAACACAAAAAGTCACACGCTTTAGCCACCCCGACTCCATAAATTGCTAACTGTTTTTATAACCTTAGCCTCGCCATACAATTTCGCACATTTGCCACGTTTAGCATTCAGATGACGTTCAACATTCAGATCGTCTAGACGAATTCTTTCGGGGCAAACGTTCCCCATAGCAAAACAGAAGGGACGTGACAACCGGAGGGAAACTTCCACCGAAACAATAGAGGCCTGAGAGAATCTTTGTGCTGCTCAGGCCAGCTGGAAGCCTTTATGACCTAGTTAGCGGGATATTTTCACTTTTCCATCACCTTCTGACGACAGCTGGAATGTGACGAGTGTTGAGTTTCATCTTGGAAGTTCAACATGAGAATATGAGCCCTAAAATATTTAGAATTCATGCTCCCTAAGGGAAACTAAAGGAAAATAAAATGTTTCTCGCGCTTTTGAGGAGCTACGTGACCTCGAAGTTACGACGGGGCCAGAAAACTAGGCAGAGCTCTTCCATACCACCCGGGATTTGGGCCGGTTCCTTGGGTTGCAACCTGAAATAACTTCGCCTTGAAGTTGTAGATAATTAATTGCACTGCAATATATAAATGAACATAAATATACGATGGGAAATAAATAATCGTCAGGACACCACTTGCGCATAGGAAAAGAATGCCTTTATTTTATCTGTAGCAGTGTTGCCAAGCTGCCTCAATCAGGCTTACCAAAAATAACTCCCTCACAACCTTACAAACATGAGCTTCTTTTGCCCCAAGGACAGAGGTTAGTAACCATGGTTTTATTTATTCCCTTCAGAAAGTCCTTTTCCCTAATCCCGCATGTAATTGGGGCCTTGCGTCCTTGCCCCTTAGTCGAAGTCCCGAGGATTTTAGGGCTATTCTAATCATTCGTAGAATTCGGAGGAGGAATACATCTGCGCTATCGACTCTGGGGCTCTGTTGGAGGTGTACGATAATGCCATTCGGCTATGGTACTCAATACGATACTGTAACGTGAGACCACTACGCACTGTCTCTTCTCATTCTCTCTCCCTGTTCCTCTCAGCAGAGCGGTACTAAAATAGTACCTATGTTTGTACCTAAGCGTTAACTATTCTTTTAACCCATCAGGATCCCTCCTCAGAGATGCAGCTACGTGTGAGGGGAAAATACGAGAAATAGCTTCTTGAGGTTTCATTCGTTAAAAATATGCACCAACCTACCTATAATGATTTCGACCAATTTATCGCCCTTCAAACACCGAGATCCCATAGTTTCAGTTCAAATTCCGTGATTCCCCTCGACTTGGCCCATCGGATGTTTCGCGAATGAGGTCACCATCAGACAAGAGAGTTTGATATTGACGCAATAGCGCCGCCAAGTTGTGTTGGTTGTTGAAAAGACTATAATATAACGGCTGCACAGCGGAAGGAAGGTTGCCCTGCTATCTGCAAGTTCGGCACGCTATCCAAGCACTACCAATGCAAACACTACTGCAAATCCTCACTCAACTCCAGTTCAGTCAATTTTATCTACCGAAAAACGCCGCTAAGTAGGTTAGTTAGAAATTTTTCCTAGAATTTTTACCTTGGATTTTTCATGTGAAATTGGTTTTTCGCATTTCTCTCAGTCCAAGAGAGGCTTAGAAAATTGTCAATTTTTCCTTTTTGTCAATTGAACCTACCCAGAACCCGCTCTGAACTTCTGATCCTGTTTCTATTTTTTGGACAATCGTCTTTCTCCCATCAACTTGGTGAACGGACGAAAGTAGAAATATCAACTCTGGTCCAATCTTTGATTTTCTAATCGAATTGTTAAAATCGAGTTTCCAATCTGAAAACGAAGTAGGTTTAGCAGTGGTTTCGTTTTACTCTGCTTACTTCGCTTCGAAAAAGGTAAAACCACTTTGCCGTTGAATCTCAAATTACGCAATTTTCATACAAATCAAGAAAATACGCCATGACATTCGAGCAGATCGAGATTCAATATTCAACAGATTATCATCACCGTGGTGGAGTAAGCCGAGAAGTTCAATTCCTTGGCAGCAGTAGAATGTCAACCTGCTGGCTTCAGCTCCTTTCAGGAAATTATTTGTCGGATTGCAACGCGAGGGTAAAAACAGAGAAGGAAAGCTCGGATGGAATTTATGGAATCCTCGATATTGTCTTCCACCAGTCGAAAGAGGATGAGAAACGAAGGGGAAGAGAGTGAAAGAAAGACAACTGGGGAAAGAAGCTTTTTTCTCAAGAACTCTTCAGATGATGAGAAGTGAAGAAGTGCCGGAGAAAATGCGAAAAGTCAGGAGGAAGAGAGACGGCTGAGTTGAGAATGAGAAGAAGTGGAGGGAAATGTCGGATATTTTATCTGAGCAGTTCTGTCCATTTGTTTGGCAGTGGAAAACTTAAGGTTTGTGAACATGAAAACTAACATGGACAGAAGTTACGTGGGTAAAACGCTCAACCTTGCCTCCTCGATCATAGAGTTATCAAACTGTAGGTATCAAGGGTTATCAAAAGCATACCTACGTTGATTATATACAATACGACACATCATGCGAATGAATACCTACCACATTCCGAGAATCCTTTACAACATGGGTAGCTTTTCTGTCCTGTGTGAAACCAGCGGCGAAAACTGTTCGGGAAAGTGGAAAAATCTTCTACCTCTATTCTCCTGGTTCTCCTTTAAATCTGGTAGATTAGGTTTTTTCCTAACCGTCTTAATCTGGGAGCGGCTGCCCTCGGCGTTTATCGTATCCACCTGTATGGTACCTACCAACTTTCGTAATTGAACTTCAGGCTTTCCCGCGAGAGATTATTCATTCTGCGGCTACCTTATAAGTTCAATTATTTCGTCCAATATTAATCGAAGAATCGATCCCGATTTCACTCAAATATGCAACACTCCGAATGACTGTCATCCATGGCCGCAGTCATTCGTAAGTTTCACGTTGCAACTAGGAGAATCGCCAAGTTGGGAACGACAAGCTGGAGCGGAAATGTTAGGCGGATGATGTATAGTCATGAATCCAATAGTAGCTCAGCCATCGTTGGCCGGAAATCGAAGAAACTTCGAGACTCGCGAATTCCCAACTTGAAGATGTTCCTTAGGGAGACGTCCCTCTGTTCGCATCAACGGAATCAAAACTCCGCTCGTATATCCTCCTTTTGTGCGGCGACAAGAGGAATAACGCACCGTGAAGAAACTTGCGCTGTTTCCCAGCATCGAGAACTTCATCGGTAGTTCCGGAGGTAGGTATTTGTGAAATCCAGGATTATTATGCGAGTTTCCGCACGATGGGATTTATGCAGTGCGAGCAAACGTACCTATTGGCCTATGTCCTTTTGGTGACACAACTATGGTAACGCTTCGAAATAATTCGACTTGTCCTTTAAAGAGAAAATCTTATAATATAAGATTTTCTCTTTAAAGGACATTATATTATTATACATTATATTATAGTACCCCTACTTAGACATGTTTGAATTTTTTCTAATTTTTTCCAGTAAATAATAGGTGTGTTCTGTTAAGTTACCATGAAACAAGAACGCTACCTGTTGGTACGCAAACATACTAATTGGGTAACGCTCCATGGCTGTCCCAGCAAACGACTTTCCAACTTGAAAATTCCTGGAAATGTCCTATGACATGCTAGAAACAAAAAGGCGACTGTTTTGTGTTAAGAGATTGTGATGGAGTGTGTGATGAGGATTTCAGCTCAAAAACCCGCGCAGTGTGCCGTCAGTGATCTCACAAAGTCTGTTTTTCGTTTCTGTGTAACATCCGTGGACTTTTTCAGAAAGAACGGTACACATTTCCCATGTTGGGATATTTTGATGGGAGTAGAGGAGAAAGGAGGTGGCAACCCTGTTCGACCAACTACCCCACCCCCTACGGGGAAGCTGGTCGCACAAGCTTTCGGATTTCCCATCGGTAAGCATAGGTTACGATTCTTTCATAACGCAGCTTGGAGTGCTATTCGGAGTGTTCATTAGTTGATGAATGAAAGCCGCTAATGATGTCGCCTTGAGCTGCCATTTTCCAGTGCTATCTATTTGAACCCGCAAGGGGTGACTTTTTGATTCAAATATAAGCAGGTACGTCGTGAGTATCAAAGAAATTTGGGTTGCTTCTCCATGAAGTACCTACTTTCAAGTAGGTATGCGCTAATTATCTTTCAATTTCTACGAAGTAATGCCCTTACAAAGTATGATCCCAGGGCCCCTAACCAGCGGTGCGTTGATGTAGGTACACACAATATTTCCATATTTTGATACATAAATTGTTGACACAATTTGATTAAATTTGTGATATACTTTTGAGGCTGTTTTGGTCAAACATATAGAAAACTCACCTTGCTCATTTCAAAACCTTCAAAAACCATAATACGTCAGGTTTTCGGAATATAAAAAATATCTGCCAGGTAAAACAAAGATTTTAAGACCAAAAACGATGCAATCGGTTCATTTTTGCGGCCAGGAAAAAAATAAAAAAGAAAACACTAAAAATGCAAATACATCGGAAGTACTGTGAGTTATTCGAATTCCGATTAAACAGGGTGTTAGGTCTTGCCGAGACAAACATTTCAGTTCAAGAAATTTGAAAAAAGGTTGAAAATTGAGGGAGTTATGGCCATTTTTGTAAATGACCACCGACGGACACACCCACACTTGTTCGGGAAGTGATTCTGAGTAAATGTGTAGGTATTAGAAAAAGTTCTGAAGCTCCGATTCGATTTTCGATGTTAGGACGATTACAACACTTCCATTTAATCTGCAAATGTCGAATAACAAACAAGAGTGTTGCATATTCAGAAATGTTGGAGAGTCGGGATTGAGTATTTAGACGAGCAAGTAGGTATGGTCGTTCGATACATTGAATGTTTAGTTAACGCTGTTCAACGTACGTGTCCGACAAAGCACCGACCATGGCCGGTGACGATTCACTAGTGACGACAGAAGGAGCCATTAGTCGGACGAGGTCTGTAGTCGTGTCCGAGTGGCGATGGAACCACCGCAAGCCCCAAGTGAACGTGAGGCTGATCATAGACTCCACATGGACCCCCATTAGCATTACAAGTAGGTACCCCACCTGTCCGGCGCGGCCCTCGACGCGACAAATAGGGCCGTGAACGCCCTAGGTTTGTATTCCAAATATACGGGAACTCCTCTCAAAAGTGGACTGTTGGCGGATTTGCATATAAATGTATTCAAAACGATCTGATGTTTTCAGGAGTGCAGGCTTCATCGGGCCGAACAGCCAGTCGGAGATTGTGTATTTACTTCTCAATAATTTAACGCATTGGTGCATAATTATACAGCGCATATGGGTGATTCTCAAAAAAAAAAACGCAATTCCCAAGGTCTGAATTCTGAAAAAGTGAACCTTCTCCGGTGAAATTTCTCTCAAACTTCGAATTCTCATTGCCTAACATAAACCAGTCTCATTACCGCTAAATTTTCATTTTCTGGTCATTTACAAAAATGGCCATAGCTCCTTCAATATTCAACCTTTTTTCAAATATCTTGAACTGAAATATTTGTCTCAACAAGACCTAACACCCATTCCAAAGAACTAGTTCTGTTTTTATCGAAATTCGGGTAGAACCGCATCTTAGTTGTGCCTCCAGCGTTCACCGTTTAGTGAAAAATATTGGTTAGGTACGTAAATTTATACTGCCATTCCGGCAAATCACCACAAAAAAAGTTCATCACAAAAAAAATTTTCAAGTCCTCATAAAAAATACCTAAACAATATAATCCAATTTGTGCGAACAACATCGTCTTCCGTAGGGTAGGTCCTATAATGTTTTCCGCTAGACATTTTTACGACGGACATGGTAATTACAAAACCTCATTATTTCTTCACGTATCTTGGGCGGCGGCTGCCATTAACGGACTATATTCAGTTACCTCGACGGACGATACCAAAATACACTAATGAACCGAGTACTAAGAACTTGTGATTCATTACTTAGTCTATATCACGTCTCCTGTCGACGAAGTTAGTTGGAGGAAATCCGAGCCGAAAAAAATGAGCTCTTCTCTTGTTTCATGGAAGTGGCAGACCACTCTGTTCTGTCTGCCCTAACGAGAATGAGGCCCTTAATTTTGCGCCAACCCGAGTCCGTGTTCGCATTTTCATTTTCGCTTGCTGGCTCCATCGATGCAAAACGACAGGGCATCGATTGCTCGTGTTTACAATTGGAACATGCTTAAAAAACGAAATCCATTTTTTCCGCCAGAGTGGTGCTGTTTAGGATGCGAAAATGATGTAGTGATGGTCTAAAACGAAAAAACAACATTTTTCCTGGTGAAAAACGCTAATGAAAAGGGCCCTTTTGAATGTGGCGGGTGAGCCGTATGACGTCACTGCGCGGACGTGACTGCACGTAGTTTCTTAACGTAACGGCAAAAAATCCGTTATCGCCGTCCTATCACTATCACAACACACATGAACTCGGAGGAGGTTGCACTGGTGTTCCCGCTCGACTTCAAATCTGCGATTTTCACTAAGCCTCCCTCCCCTTTTAATTACCACTTTTCCGATCCGTCATCCACAATAACACCATTTTCGAAGCCTAACAAGGAATATTATGGCGAAAAAACAGTTTATTATTTTTTTCATGCATGTTCCTCATATTGACAGAGAATCGAAGAATATATCGCTAATCGGTGGCGGGCAAAACGTTTATTGATTACTCCAACAACACATTACACGCAACTGAATTTTGAATTTTCAAAAAATTCTCTCAACAAGTGCGGAAGTCCCCTCGCTTAAGAATTTTTCGCAATAACCATGCCAATTCATATTAAATATTAAATATGACAAATTTTGTCATATTATGCGCCTCAAGAGCTGATTTGAAGAATGTTACCATTCAGAATCGAGAGAAAAATACTCTTGAGATATTAATTAATTCGGAATTTCTCGATTTCCCACAGACGCGTTGGGGTTCAGAAGCTTTTTGGGCACTAACTACCTATCTGATTTAAAAGTAAAATTTCTTCATTTTCCTTTCGGTTGTAAATGAAAAGAGCTATTTTCCAAGTTAAATGACTCAATAAAATCCTAATTACGCAGACCCCTACAGCGAATTTTACGCCTTCCCGTTAGAGGAAGATTTTCATTTTGGGAATGAAAATAACGAACGTCTGAAAGCGAGAAATGCCAAAATGAACTAAAACTTCTTCAGCTACTCAATCAACGTCTTGAGGCGTCAGATAAAGGAGTTCTTCTGATGAGAACGGTAGGTACCTTCCGTCCGAATTGCAACTCGAGCGGAAAGAAAATATTTCGCATTACATTGTAAGGCAAGAAATACCCTTACCTAGCTACTCATGGAACTCGAGTTGTCAATTTCTTTCTCAATAGTTACTTTTGACCATTTATGTTCATCACTAAATTTTCCATTCCGTCATCGCCTCCCTAGCCCCAATTCGCCTTGTCATGCTTCACAGTGAGTCAATAAAGAGCCAACGATTATTTGGAAACAGTCCAAGGGCAATTGAGAAAGTTCATTGCCGTTCCTGTCGCTCGGTCCCCTTGCGGGTCGTAACAGAATTCGTTCATTTCGTACCGTACCTACAATTCTTTCAGTGAGTTATGTTAGGGTACACACCCGCCTCGTAGCGTAGGGCCTATTTATTTATTACTGTAGGCAAACTAATGTCCACCACCTAAAACTGTCCTCCACCGACCTGGTGTTTGCATTGAAAATTTGGTTGAAAAAACCGGTAACGTTTCATGGTCGGTTTATGGTCAACTGTAACCCTCCGCGGTCAATCGTAACCCTCCATGGGTATAAACTAAAATGTGGAGGTTACAGGGTTTGCAGCATGGAGAGTTACATTTCAACTTTGCTCCTCAATAATAAATCAGGATTGAAAGATTACTGAAAGAAATTGTTATGGGACGTTAGGTTGTCAGAGAACTTTGATATTCTATAGGGGGAAGGAGGAGAGTTGATTGAAAAAATTATGAGACACTCACATGGATGTTGCACTCAAAAACCGACGGTCACGCGAACCACACCTTCTTCATCCAAGGCCACGAATCAACTGGCTTGAAGTGGAAAGGGGATGGGGTAGTCGGTCGACCAGGGTTGCCACCTCCTTTCTCCCCTACTCCCATCAAAATATCCCGGCATGGGAAATGTGTACCGTTCTTTCTAAAAAGTCCACGGATGTTACACAGAAACGAAAAACTGACTTGGTGAGATCACTGACAGCACACTGCGCTGGTTTTTGGGCTGAAATCTTCATCACACACTTCATCACAATCTCTTACCACAAAACAGTCGTCTTTTTGATTCTAGCATGTCATAGGACATTTCCAGGAATTTTTAAGTTGGAAAATCGTGGGCTGGGACAGCCATGGAGCGTTACCCAATTAGTAGGTATGTTTGCGTTGGGTTTCACCTCTGAACCAACAGGTAGCGTTCTTATTTCATGGTAACCTAACAGAACACACCTATTATTTACTGGAAAAAAATTCAAACATGTCTGAGTAGGGTGTTACTGCCCAGGGACAAGAAATTGACAGTTATTTGGGAATCGACCATCACTATTTTTCGCCTTTTTTACGCTAAAAAAAGCAATTATTTTTTTCAGCTCATAGAATTGCGGGAAACCTGGCCAAATACCAACATTTCAGCCTTTTTCAGTGTCACTAATTAAGTCCAAGTGTAGGAAGAGTGCTAGGTTTGCACTGGGACCCTGTATAAATACGCTAGATGCTACTAATGAATTTGCATGGACCTTCCTTTAAGAGGGAACTGAGATTATGCAGGGAGAAGAAAAAAAGAAGAAGGAAAGGCGGAAAAAATGCGAGCGACGCAGGTGCCCGGTGTATACCGAACACTTAACAGTGTAAAGCTTCTCCTCTACTTATTTTAATTATTCAGAAAACTAAAAAACGCCAAGTTCATAACGTGGGCTATATTTGCTCGGCGCATTTTCTCGCCGGGGGTTTCAAGCCGTTAATACGTAGATCAGTAGTGGGTAGAGTTGAGAAATTCTGCGTAGCGCATTTGATATTAGTTTTAAAGTGCATCAGCGATAAACGTTCGGCTAGTATCCGCTGAAACTTCAATTTCCTCAACTGCATCGAAACAAAAGGTGGCCATTGAAGCGAGGAGATGAAAAACGTTTTTGCATTTCAATTGACGCATTATGAGCTCGAACAAAAAACTGAAATTTTTTTCAAGTCAAATATCAGGGTTAGGGTCTCAATTTTACGTTTCAAAATATGGAAGAATTGTGTGTTATCTACACACCACTGGTTCTGTTATATCGTTTTTTGGCCCCAAACATAGATAAAAGGATCATAATTCTTGGAGCGATCGATAGGTCCCGATGAGTAGATTCTTTCGGTACCGAAATTTCAAATTCGATATTTTGGGACATATGCCCTTTGTGCTTTAAGGTATCGATTTCGAAAGGGAAACCCAAAACTATTATTCGTTCAAGCATAATGTATTTTCCCCGTTGGAATTCCAAATTCAGTCTACGATGGTAATGGGCTGCTCGACTTCATCCGTTCAAGCACCGGCTGCGATAGAATAGAAATTTTGAGGCAACAGAAAGCAAACACCGACAAACTAATCCTCTCGAGGAAAATATATTGACAAGCTTTTGCACACAGAGAAACGTCAAGAGACAAACAGCCGAGGACGACAAAAGGTGTATTGTTCCAAGCTGGAAGAAAGTGTTATCTTACGGAGTGGAAAGACGGTCCCGAAAATGTTCACTCGAGAGGAGAAAGCGACTGCAAAAGGGAAAAGGAACGGAATTGTACAGACAGATCTGCTGCCTTTAGGAAGACCCGGGAGATTCTAATCTCATAGCATTTCCCACCGACTAATCCTTCCTTTCGCCCGGGACTTGATCCTCGAACACTGGCGCTCTCTGTCCTTCTCCGTGCCGGCAGCTATCTCGCTTTTCTTGACAAGTTCGTCCGGCGAATCGCTGTCGGGTTTACTTGGGAGGGATTAAGAGACGGAATGAACCGCCGCGATACGCAAGTGCCTAATACCCGTCTTGGGCCGTTCGTAGGATGTCAGCCAATTTTGGTGTAGAGGATATTGTGGAGCCGAAAGCCAAGGAGAATACGAACTAGATTGTTTCAATCGTTTGGAGATTGGATGAATCTGAAAAAAGTCAGGAGGGTGATTCTCAAAAAAGAACGCAAACGTGGCGTACCCGGAGATCATTCCTGAACGGGGTGCACTATTTCGACTTTTTTGTTTATTTTAGGGTCTGCCCTCCTCTGCGTACATGAGAAACTCAGAAAAAGCAATTTTCCTCCAAAATAGAATTGCTGAGTGGGCCTCAAAACATTCTCATTACCTTTCTTCGAATTCTCATTACCTTTATTCGAATTCTCATTACCACCTCATGTGCCTTTCTTGTTTTTTGTATATAGTTGTGTCCTAGGCTTGAGAGATGTTCTTTGGGCCACAAAAGAACTCATGGAATCGAAATAAAATACCTTTTCAGGGAGAGATGGGGGGGGGGGGGGGCTACAGAACGTAGGAGTTTGGAAAACCAACTCTCGCCCTTCCACTTCTCAGTTTCAGCTCAGATGGTGCATGGGAAGGCCCCGGACAGTTGCTTATGTTTATGGTCTCATTACCGAACTCTTACCTCTCTTCAGCAGTTATTATGTTTTAATTTTTTCGATCACACGTGTTTGTTGGCTAGTAAAGATCCCAACAAGATGGCGTTAAGTTAGAACTGTAGACCAAATAGAATGGTGATGGCAAGCTCTCAAACTTTGAATTCTCATTACCTAACATAAACCAGTCTCATTACCGCTAAATTTTCATTTTCTGGTCATTTACAAAAATGGCCATAGCTCCCTCAATATTCAACATTTTTTCAAATTTCTTGAACTGAAATATTTGTCTCGGCAAGACCTAACACCATGTTTAATCGGAATTCGAATAACTCACAGTACTTTCAATATATTTGAAATGTTAGTGTTTTCTATTTTATTTTTTTCGGCCACAAAAATGAACCGATTTGAGGGTTCTTGGTCATAAAATCGTTGTTTTACATTGCAAAATATGTGGATATTCTTTATATTCCGATAATGAGGCGTATTTTTATTTTGGGCGAAATTTTAAATTTTAAATAGTGAATTTTTCGATATCCTTGACAGTTTGAAGGCCTGAGATTGAAATTGAGTTGTATCTTGAGTTGATAACTCTTTTTTATGATCCCACGAAGCTCCGTGAATTTTTTGGAGAAGGTTCACTTTTTCAGAATTCAGACCTTGGGAATTGCGTTTTTTTAGAATCACCCATATCAAGAGAGAGATCAACTAGATCAAGACAGATCACTTGAGGAGACCAAGACCCAAGATTAGGGGGTCAAATGGATCGTTTGGAGCAGACCGTTTCAGAAGAAAGTCTTTCGTATAACCATAGTAGCATAAAAACAGTTGCTTGCCATGTTGTCCTCTTCATTACGGAAGGACGATCGTGACCACTCGCTGGCTGTTAAGAGCAGCCCCAGCCAGGTTACAATTAACTTCACTACTCCGTGAAGTAGGTATAACTAAGTTCTCCGCCAGAAATTTCAGCTATCCCCTTTAGAAACAACTGCTGCATTTTATAACTTTGAGGGCTGGTCTCACAACCGCATTTAATGGACGGTGTTATTCGCACTAGTTGGATTATAAATGGACATTTTATGAGGACTTGCCTGATGAGGCAATTTAAATTTAGGTACCTACATAATATCTCATAACCTTTTTTGAGGGATAGTTCTTCTGGGTTTATTTCAATCAAAAGCTAACGGAAAAATCAGCGCCTCCCCCTTTCCTATAGATTCTACGGCAACTTTGCCGATGAATTAAAACCCCGCAATCGGAAATGGAGAACTTCCGAAATTCCAAGGTTTCCATCCGGAAACATCGAGGTCATGCGATTCGTGCAGTGAGAGTCTGCCCTCCGAAAAGCCAATTCCACTTTTTATTCTTTCCGATTCAATAGAAACCGACTTGACGGGCCCAGTCGTTTTCGGCGGAGGGCGAAACCGTAGAAAAAGTTATGAAAGTTGGGCAATAAAACTTGGCTACTCTCGTCTGAAGGTAACCGTTGGAAAGGCATCTCACGTATTGGCCTCTGCGGGTGATTCGGAGTCGCAGCTCAAGTCAAGTTTTGACATCCTTTCGGGCGGACCGAATCATTTCCGTCGCGTGAGACCGGAGGAAGTCGAATACGCTGAGAATGGGGGAAAATTTCGAGGGGAAAACGGATGCAGTTGTGAGGAACGAAAGGACCATACTATGAACGAATGAATGTATCACCTCGTACACCATGAGTCCCCCAGCATCCTGATCCTTCTCCTTGTCATGCCCGCCACATCTTATCTCTTATCATCGTATCTTCCTCCACCACTTTGTCTCACGTCCTCCTTTTATGACTGATATGCAAGTGCGGGTATATCAGCAGCTAAGTGACTGACACTGGCTCAATATTGAATTCCATTGATAGCCTAGCCTCGTTTGTAAATATCTTTTCTTATAGGCAGCAAATTTTAATGAGCCGGTTAAACTAGTGTGACGAAATAGACACTTACCGCAGACTCGCTCTGACTATAGATTTTCAGACCACGAGCTATAGGTACGTAGAGAGGTGTACGCGAAACCTATCACAACCGACGTCTCTCTAGGGTCATATATAATTCTTCGTTCGGGGACTGGCAGTGTTTTGAATTTCCTTTTCTTCCCACGGTATAGCACTCTGGCTCCGCGACAAGTGACATAGTAGCAGCTTTGTTCCAGAGCATCCGCTTTCTCTCCCGTTCTATTCTTTGAAGCATTGATAAAATGCTTTACGATGTGTCAACCGGGGGCGGAACGTTATTGATAGGTACACCTATTTATGAAGCAAGGCTGTTCAGGCTTCCGCAAATTGTTTCGGATTTATTCCAATAAAATGCTCGGCTATCATTGTCCTTTTGTCAGTTAATAAATAATGGTTCAAAGTAAAAGTGCATCGGTGAAAGTTTTTCCTGAAGCTCAATCCGATTTTAAATCGATTTCAATACTTTTGTTTACTTCGTAAATGTGGAAGTACAAAATTTGTGCTTCCATATTGAGAAGCATGAACCGTTTAATAGTCCTTATTAAGCCGGCTGGCTCCACGACCCGATTGCTGGTGGAGAAGGTAAGAAAATGCAACACTGGATTGGGGTTTCCAAGCCACGTTCCCCATGCACAAGGGATATCCAGAAAGTAAGGTTACAAGTCCCCTGAAGGGCGCAGGGACTTTTTTCGTTAAGGATGGCATACCTGCTTTTAGAGGGGTTCGTAACGGTCAAAATAAGCCCTACCCCATGTCAGTCAGTTGAAAAATGGCGACGCAGGAGACGATTCCGTCGAAGTGTGAAGGTGAGCTGACGATGGATTTCAGAAGCTGATTCGTGACGCAGAGTCAGGAACTTGATCCCACATCGGAATCTCACATCGGCGGCAGGTGGAGGGAACAGCACCTTCAGACGTTGACGGAATCGGCTCCTGCGTCGCCATTTTTCAACTGACTGACATGGGGTTGGGCTTATTTTGACCGTTACGAACCCCTCTAAAAGCAGGTATGCCATCCTTAACGAAAAAATACCCTGCGCCCATAAGGGACTTGTAACCTTACTTTCTGGATATCCCTCGTACATCCTCACAGCCAGCAATTGAGTTGTGTGTGGCCAACTTTAAGCCCCGCACAAATTCATTGTTCGCGCCAGAAGGCGTCAGTGGAAGACGTTGAAAATTCTGATCGATTCGGATGGAAAACCCACTTTTCCACCCTGCAGATCCCGATCTAAGAAAAACTAGGGAGTTTTCCCCGCATGAACGGCTGTGTTCGCATGTATATTAGGCGAGTCTTTTCACAGAAAGGTCTGCCGCAGTGGGGGAATTCTAAAGAAACCGAGGGATTCTACGGCTGAATTCAGCCCCAGCCCAAAAGAGAGTTGTATGTTTCTAAGGCTCCTTTGAATTTGAAAGGAGAAAAGAAAATGGAAGAAAGCCGGTGTAACATATGCACGGCAAGACAGTTATTTGTTCCGAGTTTGAACCACTCCGTCACAAATGTGTTCTTCATAGAATCTCGTAAAACGTGCGGGACTGTAAATGCAAGACGCGGCGGTTTCCGCAAAGTTTCTCATCAGTAAACATGGGAGGGGCTGTTTCAGCTGATGAAGACGCGCCTTTTCAGCCGTTTCGCTTCCCTTTAGAGGTTTCGAGTCGAAGCTCGGAGAGCCGCTTTTCTATTGATGCCTCTTTCGTTTTTGAGATTCGTACAAAAACTTGTAGATGATGCTAACAATCGGCATTCAGACGGTGGAAAATTTTCATTTTCCTAGACCGTTTAATGGTCTAGGGGCGGGATAGGTGGAAAGTGAATTGAAATGGGGGAAAACGTGCAAGGGGGCGTGCCGTGGTTGAAGAGGGGTCGGTAAAGAACCAAACTAGGTAGTTAAGTAGTTTAGGTACCTATGTGCATACTCTTTTAGGTTTAGGTAACTTTTACCTATTGAATTTTATTTTCTCTTACGAAAAAAGCCAGAAAAAGGCATACCTATTGCATTAGCTGGCCATACACGATGAGTTTTTTCGACAATCCAGAAGGTTAATACATGTAACGGCTGAGCAAAATTTTGCTGGGGACTCGAAATAATTGTCAAACCTAAACGATCGATTGCGGCTAAACTGCTTCCAATGGGTACTTCCATATCAACCAGCTTGACATTCTCAATTTTCCCATTTTGATATTTGTGCACTTCCCGATTCGAATTTTCGCGCCCGATTGTGTGGAACCATTAGTTTTTTTGAAAAACTCACGTGACACGCCTCACTCGTCGATTTAGTCCGCAGAGCGAATCGAATTCGACGTCAAACTCGCAATGAAACAGTAACTCAAACTCACAATCGAAATCGAAGTCAAACTCACAATAAAACAGAAACTCAAACTCACAATCGAAATCGAAGTCAAACTCACAATCAAACATTTACACAAACTCGCAATCGAAATCGAAGTCAAACTCACAATAAAACATTAACTCAAACTCGCAATCGAAATCGGAGTCAAACTCACAATAAAACAGAAACTCAAACTCGCAATCGAAATCGGAGTCAAACTCACAATAAAACAGAAACTCAAACTCGCAATCGAAATCGAAGTCAAACTCACAATAAAACAGTAGCTCAAACTCGCAATCGAAATCGAAGTCAAACTCACAATCAAACATTTACACAAACTCACAATCGAAATCGAAGTCAAACTCACAATAAAACAGTAACTCAAACTCACAATCGAAATCGAAGTCAAACTCACAATCAAACCAGTGGTGCGTAGATAACACACAATACTTCCATATTTTGAAACGTAAAATTGGGACACGATTTGATCATATTTTGACTGCTTTTAAGGGTGTTTAGGCCAAAAATATCGAAAAATTCACTATTAAAATTTTAAAATTCGCTCAAAATGAAAAACCGCCACATTTTTGGAATGTAAAAAATATCCACATATTCTGCAAGGTAAAACAAAGATTTTAAGACCAAGAACGCTCAAATCGGTTCATTTTTGTGGCCGGAAAAAAATAAAATAGAAAACACTAACAATGCAAATATATCGGAAGTACTGTGCGTTATCCAAATTTCGATTAAACAGGGTGTTAGGTCTTGCCGATACAAACATTTCAGTTCAAGAAATTTGAAAAAAGGTTGAGAATTGAGGGAGTTATGGTCATTTTTGTAAATGACCACAGACGGACAGACGGACTAACGGACACACGGACTAACGGACTAACGGACACACGGACTAACGGACACACGGACACACAGACACTTGTTCAGGAAGTGATTCTGAGTAAATGTGTATAAGAAAAAGTTTTTTCTGAAGCTCCGTTCCGATTCTCGATTTTAGGACGATCACAATACTTCCATTTACTCTGTAAATATGGAAGTAACAATAACTAAAACTCGCAATCGAAATCGAAGTCAAACTCACAATCAAACATTTACACAAACTCGCAATCGTAATCGAAGTCAAACTCACAATAAAACAGTAGCTCAAACTCGCAATCGAAATCGAAGTCAAACTCACAATCAAACAATAACTAAAACTCGCAATCGAAATCGAAGTCAAACTCACAATCAAACATTTACACAAACTCGCAATCGAAATCGAAGTCAAACTCACAATAAAACAGTAACTCAAACTCGCAATCGAAATCGGAGTCAAACTCACAATAAAACAGTTACTCGAACTCACAATCGAAATCGAAGTCAAACTCACAATAAAACACTAACTCAAACTCACAATCGAAATCGGAGTCAAACTCACAATAAAACAGAAACTCAAACTCGCAATCGAAATCGGAGTCAAACTCACAATAAAACAGAAACTCAAACTCACAATCAAACAGAAACTCAAACTCATAATCGAAAACGAAGTCAAACTCACAATGAAACAGAAACTTAAACTCACAATCGAAATCGAAGTCAAACTCACTGAGTTTCTGTTTCATTGTGAGTTTGACTTCGATTTCAATTGTGAGTTTCAGTTTCTGGTTCTTTGTGAGTTTGACTTCGATTTCGAGTATGAGATTGAGTTTCTGTTTCATTGTGAGTTTGACTTCGTTTTCGATTATGAGTTTGAGTTTCTGTTTCATTGTGAGTTTGACTTCGATTTCGATTGTGAGATTGAGTTTCTGTTTCATTGTGAGTTTGACTTCGAATTCGATTATGAGTTTGAGTTTCTGTTTCATTGTGAGTTTGACTTCGATTTCGATTATGAGTTTGAGTTTCTGTTTCATTGTGAGTTTGACTTCGATTTCGATTGTGAGATTGAGTTTCTGTTTCATTGTGAGTTTGACTTCGATTTCGATTATGAGTTTCAGTTTCATTGTGAGTTTGACTTCGAGTTCGATGATAAGATTGAGTTTATGTGCCATTTGACTTCAAGATTAATTGAAGAGTTTTCCTTCAAAACTGCATGTATCCACTTTCAAGTTTTGTCGGTATCAATTTCGTTTTTCGATCTTCGATTCCGGTACCGCAATTTTGGTACCTATAAGCAATCAAAAATCGAAAAAACGAAATCGATATCGACAAAACTCGAAAGTGGATGTATACAGTGTATACATCAAAATCAGTGTATACAGTGTATACATCCACTTTCGAGTTTTGTCGATATCGATTTCGTTTTTTCGATTTTTGATTGCTTATAGGTACCAAAATTGCGGTACTATACTATACAGTTTTGAAGGAATACTTTTCAATTATGGGTTTGAGTTTCGGTTTTTTGTTGCTTTGACTTCGAGTTCCTGATAAGTAGGGATATTGAGTTGTGTCATGCTGGTTCTTAGCCGTCGATATTTCGTTACATGCTAAAATTTTTGTCACAAATTGAATAGATTTTGATTACTTTAGGGGCTGTGGGGGATCAAAAATGTCAAAAAATCTCACAATGCCAAACCCTCCTAAAATCTGAATACGTCAGGTTGCCGGAACATGAAATACAGCCGTGTGTTCTGCAAGGTAAAACAAAGATTGAGCTCCTGCTCTATCAATATTCGATTAGCCAAAAATCATGGACCAATCCCAGGCCGGTAAATCGGCCACATTTCTGTGGCCAGAAAACAATAAAACAGAAAACACTGAAAGTGTTTATATATCAGAAATATTTTAAGTAAACCGGATAATAGTTAAACAGGGTGGTGGGAAATCATTCTTCATCCAAAAACCTCTATCCTATGGAATCAAGCGAGAAACCCGGGAAAAATACTTGAAAAATTCTAAACCCACGACATCACCTTCAAAATTGAGTTTTTGTGTTTTTCGAAAATGGACCATGCTAATGGTCCCTCAAGTCCAAAAAAACTGTTTTTGAAATTGTGACTTTTGGTACATTTTTTTTGGACACTTGAACGTTTTTGTTTAATTTAAAGTGATTTTCTTACCCGAGGTAGAATAAATTTGCTAAATTTTCGTTTTGTTTTTTTGAAATTGGACTCTTTTTATGCGTTTTGCTGCAGACGGCGTAGGGTGGACGGAAAAAAATAATTGCAGATTCTTATCTAGACCCTCTGAAACGTGAAAGGAAAAATTTTCAGGGAGTGTTGTAAAAAAACCGACCCATTACATAGGTACATTATTTCTGGAAATAATTTACCAAAATCTTCTTGGTATGTTCGTTTCGCGCTTAAACGTTTTTTTGAAAATATTTAAACCTTTTTACATATTTTATGAAAATGAAACGTATATGCCACATATTTGGCATTTTTATATACATAAAAATCCGATCCCTAGTGATGAGTATTTAAGCATTGCTGGTCATCTATTCGAATTTTCCCATTTGCCGGGTCCATTTTTGGATTTATCGTCTCGTATCACTTACCTATGGGATAAAGGGAGATGGCGGCGAGAGCTGCGATGATGAACATTTTTCGAATTCGAGTCGGTACTTCGCGCTGCGGAGGCGGCGGTTTTCGCGTGTGCGGCTCTGGTTCGGCGGCGTCAGCTCACGCGCGGTCCATCGCTCGAACTGAACCGCCGGCGGCTGAGATATGCGGCGGCCTCCGCGATTCGAAACGGCGCAAGCGCCGCCCCCAACGCCTTCGGCCGATGCCGCCGAGGTTTCGACAGTTTTTTCATTGAAGGTGTCTTTCCAGTTTAAGAAAAAGATTTTGAATTTATCACGAATATGATCGATTCCCAAATGACTGTGAATTTCTTGTCCCTGGGCAGTTACACACAATTGGCTCAGTGCCAATTAGCCGATCATCTCTTGCTGTCGGTGAGAGCTGTGGTGGAAATCGTTTACGGCGATTTTCCAACGAACAGAAACCTTTACATCCGCCAGGAAAAACAACACCCGTAGTTTCTCAAACCCAACGCAAACATACTAATTGGGTAACGCTCCATGGCTGTCCCAGCTTACGATTTTCCAACTTAAAAATTCCTGGAAATGTCCTATGACATGCTAGAATCAAAAAGGCGACTAATTTGTGGTAAGAGATTGTGATGGAGTGTGTGATGAAGATTTCAGCTCAAAAACCCGCGCAGTGTGCTGTCAGCTATCTCACAAAGTCAGTTTTTCGTTTCTATGTAACATCGGTGGACTTTTTAGAAAGAACGGTACACATTTCCCATGTCGGGATATTTTGATGGGAGTAGGGGAGAAAGGAGGTGGCAACCCTGGTCGACCCACTACCCCATCCCCTTTCCTTTTCCAGCCAGTTGATTCGTGGCCTTGGATCCATGTGTAACATCCATGTGAGTATCTCATAATCAACTCTCCTCCTTCCCTCCTATAGAATATCAAAGCTCTCTGTCAACCTAACGTCCCATAACAATTTCATTCAGTAATCTTTCAATCCTGAATTATAATTAAGGAGCAAAGTTGAAATGTAACCCTCCATGCTGCAAACCCTGTAACCTCCACGTTTTAGTTTATACCCATGGAGGGTTACGATTGACCACGGAGGGTTACGGTTGACCATAAACCGACCATGGAACGTTACCAGCTTTCCATTGAGGGTTACAAAGAGATTCATTTTGAGTAATTTTGTTCCCTTCGACCTGCAATTTTGAGGTTAGACTCTTCTGAAGTTTAGGATTATTATTACATTTACTGCTTATTTCTTGGTAGCAATGCCAATAATTCCGTGCACGACAGTGGTGTAACCCTCTATGGATTCTAAATTTTCAAATTCAATTAAAAACTCGAAGATTGTGATTCCGATCTTTTTCTTGACTTTTTTAATCTTAGGAAGGTCCTGGGAGCATGCAGGAATTTTTTGCAAGATTTTTCAAAGAGGTGAAATTTTAATTTTTTTCCAAATTGAAAATTGACAGTTATTTGGGAATCGGCCGTAGGAAATGTTACTTTTTTGGAAGGACATGTTCATTCGTAGAATTTTGACATTTTCACCAAAAATCAGGTTCCGTATCTAGTTGGTCCTAACGTCTCAACAGATCCCTACCTTAATAATTACATTAAGGCTTAAAATTATTTTAAGCCTTGTAAAACAACCGTTAAAGCGAAAAAAATCGTATTTTTCGTAAAATTTGTAAGATAAGAATGCGAGGCATCATTTTCTGTATATTTTTCGATGCTGATTCGAATGAGATTATTGCCACAGCAGTAGCTCTAGCCATCGAGGATTTTAGTGAATTTTAGTGAGAAATTTTCGAGTTCTTTCAAATGACTCCAATTCTGAATAAATCAAAAACTACCCCAAATTCAGCCGCATTAAGTACCTACATATTTCTAAAGTATTGCCAATAAAAAAAGTTTCCAAAGCGTCTACTTTTGGGTCATGGAAAAATGAAAATTCGAAATGCAAACCGTTTATTTGAACCCTCGGTACACATGAACAAATTGCGCATAGCGGACAAGAACACGTAGTACTTTAGCAAATTCTACCATCTAAATTCAAAATTCCCCTACTGAATAAGTGTAGAGTGTGTTATAGATAAAACTGTAATATTTACAATATGATTAAATCCGAAATTCACTTTTTCGACTTCTTCCGCTTCTTCGACTTTTTGCTCTTCTTCCGCTTCTTCTTCCTTTCGCTGTCCGAGTCGGTCGACGAGCTCGAAGAGTCCGAATCGCTAGACGAGCGGCGCCTCTTCTTCTTCTTTTTCTTCTTATGCTTCTTCTTCTTCTTCTTCTTGGATATTTTCTCCGAATCGTCGGAACTGAGACTGGAATCGGCCGTGGATCCCTCGTCTTCTTCGGGCTTCAATTTCTTGACGATCCGCTCGTGATCGAGGCTGACCGATCGCTTTTTGACCGTCGTCGGATCTTCCGGCTGCGGCGTATCCTTGACCGGCGGCGCCTTGGGCTTCTCGGTCTTGATATCTCGGCGCTTTTTCGGCTCGTCGTCCACCTTGGCTCCGAGCCTTTCCTTTGCCGAGATCCTGAGCGGAACTTCGATCTTGCGATCGTCAAGGCGATCGAAGACCTCGGGCTTGAAGGCTTCTCGGTTCGGGATAGGAGGTACCGCCCGCTCGCGGCTCGTAAGCGTTCGTTCTCGATTCGACGCCTCTTTCGGGCGGTATCGATCGTCGCGCCGTCGATCGCGGTATCGATCCTTGTCGTCGCGTCGATCGCTGTGCGGGCGATCGCGTTTCTGGGAATTGGAGTCTTTGTCGGTGACGATTGTCGACGACGATCTGGAGGCGTCTCTCCTGCCGTCGGCGTCTCTTCTGGCGTCGGCGTCTCTCCTGCCGTCGGCGTCTCTCCTGCCGTCGGCGTCTCTCCTGCCGTCGGCGTCTCTCCTGCCGTCGGCGTCTCTCCTGCCGTCGGCGTCTCTCCTGCCGTCGGCGTCTCTCCTGCCGTCGGCGTCTCTTCTGCCGTCGGCGTCTCTTCTGACGTCGGCGTCTCTTCTGGCGTCGGCGTCTCTTCTGCTTTCAGAATCTTTTCTGCCGTCGGCATCCCTTCTACTGTCAACGTCTTTCTTAACGTCAACATCTTTCTTAACGTCTACATCTCTCTTGATTTCGACGTCCTTCCTTCCCTCGACGTCCTTCCTTCCCTCGACGTCTTTTTTAACGTCTTCCTTCTTATCTTCAACTTTCTCGGCGTCGACCTTATCCCGTTCCTTGGACGGCTTCTTCTCCGGCTTCCGGTCGATTTTCTTCTCGCCGGCGATGTGCAGCGTCGATTTTTTGAAAATCGCGTTCTCCGCCCTCTTCAGGACTTCCGACGTCACTTGTTTGCCGTCCTTGTCGTCATTCGGCGCTTCTTCCTCAGCCGACGGCAGCGCAGGCGGCGCCTCGTCCTCTTTTTCCCATTTCGACAATTCTGGGACGGGAGCGAGGACGACGTTCTTGTCTTTGACTTCGTCCTTCGCACTTTCGGTCGTCGACTCTTTCGTGTAACTTTCGACGACTCCGATATCGACGGCGTCGCTGCCGCCGAGATCCCCGTAGAGCGGATCTTCTCTCGGAGCCGAGGACAGGCCCTCTTCTGATATTTTGCTGTCGTCCTCGGCCTCCTCTTGAGGGTCGTCCTTCTTGTCGGATTTCTCTTTCAACTTCTTCTTCTTCCGCTTCTTTTCCGACTCGTCCTTGTTCTTCTTTCTCTTCTTCTCCTTCGCCTTCTTCTCCTTCTCGGGCGACTTGGTCGACGTGACTATCTCGACTTCGGCCGCCGCAGGTTCGCGCACCGGGTGTTTGACAATTTCCACCGCTGGCGCAGGCGGCTCGTCCTTGTGCGGGATCGGGGTCACCTCGGCAGGTCGTCCTTTGCTGGGTGGCCGCTTCTTGTCTACCACGACAGCCCCTCCTTGTCGCTCCCTCTCGCGTTTCTGCAGTTCCACCTCCTGGTCGCGGGTCTTCTCCCATTCGCGGGCGATTCGGTCCCGAGCGTCGTACGAGTCGTAGCGATGGTGCGCAGGCGGCGGCTGGTTGCCCAGGTCGTCAAGCAGAGACGGGATACGCTCCCTCTTGAAGCTGCCCGAAGACGGACGGTCCCGGTCCTTGTCGTAGTCGCGATCCCTGTCCCGCGGTCTGTCCGAATAACGGTCCCTCGAGTCCTTGGGGTCGAATCTGTCCGAAGGTCCATGCCTGGAACAAATCGACGGAAATACCAATCAAGGAAAGTAATTTTCACGTTTTATCGACCGTAGATCGGCCATTATTGAACTATGGCTGATCGGTATTGGAGCCATTCGGAAATAGGCTCCTCTTCTGCCAAGCGATCGATAGCTTGAGCATTTTTCCCGAGTCAAATCGCAAAAAATTTTCAATTAGATTTGGAAAATCCTCAATTTGAATTGGGAGATTCTCGATCCGACGTGGAAATGCTATATTATTTTCCACGCGTTGAGGAGGACAGGTTCCAGGAAAATTTTGGGAGCCCCCCCGTGATCTTCACCCTAAGGACCATGGAAATTAATCGGTCCGAGTCCCATTTTTAATTTTTACAACAAGCAACTACGTGTTGAGTTGAATGAAATAAACCTTCACCCTCATCAACCTTCAGCGTCAAAAGGGCGATTCAATTCCTACCGGACATATTAATTCCAAGCCTTAAAAGCTGATAAAACCACCTTAAAAAAAGATAAAAATTCAATTACAATGGAAACTTGAATAATATTCAATATTGAGCATATCATGTTCGAAAATGGAACAGTTATGGCTTGTTGCATACTGCAATCTGCCGGATGGTTGAAGTTGAACCCGTAGACAAAATCAGGTATAAATCCTCCACCAACCAACTTACCATCATTGCAGGTAACTTTGAAACGTTCCAAATTATTGAAACGAAATTTTCCAACTGCTCTATATAGAATCAAAACTCCGAATCGAATGTGCTGATACGAACGAATATACAATAAAAATTTTTTGTCCGTCCGCCGTCTGCAGCAAAACGCAAAGAAGGAATTGTCCGATTTAAAAAAAAATTAGAAAATTTATTCTAACTGAACACCTAAGGTAAGAGAATCCGCTAAATTCACTCCTAAGTTTTCAAAAACGTTCAAATGTAAAAAAAGTCATAATTTCAAAAACAGTTTTTTTGGGTTTTGGGCCCCTTAACACTTACTGATCGGATTCCCCAGACAATATGCACCAAGTTGGAGCAAACCACAACTTTTAAGACCGACCGCGTCAAAATCGGATCAGTGGTTCGACACGATGTGGTGGCCACAAAATTTGATCAAAATGTCGTGGCCACCACATGGTATCGAACCACTGATCCGATTTTGATGAAACTGGTCCTAAACTTTGTGGTTTGCTCCAACTTGGTGCATATTGTCCGGGCAATCCGATCGGAAAAGGTTAAGGGGTCCAATTTGGCATGATTAGGGTATATTTTTGAAAAAACACAAAAACTCAATTTTGAAGGTGATGCCGTGGATTTAGGCTGGGTTTATCAATTGTAAGTTATCCAAAAACTGATAGCTAATCTCTTGGCTTCAAATTTCTCGGAGACACAGCCTATGCGCATCCACCCAAAAATCACCCTGAAATTAGTGGCCAAGAGATTAGCTATCAGTTTTTGGATAACTGACAATTGATAAAGCGGCCCTTAGAATTTTCCGAGTATTTTTTCCCGGATTTCTTACTTCATTTACCATAGGATAGGAGGTTTTTCCGAAAATTTTTGAAAATTTTGTTTTTTATCGGTTTGGCTTGTATTTCTTGACGCAAGTTCTCCTTTTTCGCGTTTTTGGCAATTTGAGGGAGTTCTACCGAACCGATTTTGAATTTTTTGAGCTAGTTGGATCCCTTGAAGGTTTCTACACCGTTTCAAGTCAAAATTGGTTGGATTTCAGTGCTTGAAACCTGGTTTAAGGGCTAATTTTCAACATTAAAAAAAAAATATTTTTTTGACTCTTTCCAAAAAATTTCAAGTTTTCACAAAAAAATTGTTTGAGTAGGTTTTGCTTGGGTAGGTACAAAACACAGAAAAATTACGATTTTCTACGACTCTTCAGGACTGAGAAAAATGCAAAAAACCGATTCCAGCTGAAAAATCCAAGGTATGAGCCATGGAGAAATTTTCAAAAATTATTTGTAGTATTTTTGTGCTCCAATGATTCCTTTCGACTTGTTAGAATCTCCCGCAGAGGTTGATAACAATGATCATCACCTGATGCCTGTGGATAAGCGTGTTATCTCGATTTTCTGCAGTCCAGTCCCGGTGGCAACTTAACACGGCAGACGCAGCGCGGGGGTAAGTTTGATTCGCTTATTTATTGCTATAAAGTGGAAATTGAGCTTTTTATTTCATTCATACATGTATCGATTCCCTACCTTCTATTTAATGTAAAAAAAGAAGGATTTTTTCGCGTTTCGACGCCGATATCTTTATTTGAGTAGAGGTGTACTTGTAAACCGGTTTCGGCGGTCAAGCCATCCTCAGTACAAAACCAACACTTTTACTGTGTTTTGTGAAATTTTTCACGACTCAATCTGATATTTTTATATGTGACTGATTATTTATACCTAATGTCAATTGTGATTTTTGTAAGGCTGATAAGGTAGCTAATGCTGTGATAAAAACAGGCTGAACTTTCTATTTTCAGTTCTATTCCGAGATCAAAATTCAGCCTGTTTTTATCATAGCATTAGTTACCCTATCAGCCTTACAAAAATCACGATCGACGGGAACATTATAAATAATCAGTCACACATAAAAAAATCAGATTGAGTCATGAAAAATTTCAAAGCAATTTCGATTTGTTACTAATGTATGTAATGTGTTGTAATGTGATGTAATGTGATGTATGTGATGTGGGTGATGTAAGTGATGTATGTGATGTAGGTGATGTATTTGATGTAGGTGATGTAGGTGATGTATGTGATGTATTTGATGTATTTGATGAAGGTGATGTATGTGATGTAGGTGATGTATGTGATGTAGGTGATGTATTTGATGTAGGTGATGTATGTAATGTTTGTAATGTACGTAATGTAATTGCATGCAGCAATTTCACCATTCTCGATGTGCCTTGGTTTACCTGAATAGCCCAAAGTATACTACACCATGTACAAATTTTTGGGTACCTAAACGTTGAAATATTTTTTCAAATTGTGTTCCCTTCCATTTTGAGACAGTTTGAATAAAGTTTTGAAAAATGAAAAAAGTTTTGGAAAAATTTTTTTCCTTGGGTTGATAAGGGTTAAGGAATTTGATTGTGCTATTTGGGCGCCAATCGCTTAACGGGTATAAACTGTTAACCCGACTTGAAATGAGAGGGAACGCGGTACAGAAACAAAAACGGTAACTAGAACGACGACACATGATGAGTCCTCGGAGACGGCGCAGTTGATCCTCCGACGGCGGCTGATGACTTAATCTAATTTGTCATAAAATAAGCCATGAAAAAGGAACAAACAAACTCGACTTTGGCAATCATTTACTTTATTATTAATTAACAATAATTATTAATTTAATTTTAACAATAATTATTATTTTAATTGTAACAATAGTTATTATTTTAATCACAGATATGAATTGCACAGCCTTTGGTCAACAGATTTAGCGCATATTTTCGCTAAATATTATCACAATTTATACAATCTGTATAGAGTAATTTAAGCGTATTTTCAGTCTTCAATTGGGCGACGATAAAGATAGTTTTTATAACTGATACGGGATGAAAGCATGGATTTCATATTGCTACAATTATATCAATTATAGGCTCAAAATTCTTCAATCCATGGTTTATCGGTTCATGGAATTCTCGATTTATCCAAGAGCGCTACCAGTAAATAATTACAGGCGATTTTCCTCATGACGATTAATGAATGTTGTTGTAAATTGGCAATGAATGGAAATGAATTATATTATAGTAAGTATGAGTCTAAGGTGAATTCAGTACAAGCTGCCTTGGGCAAATTGAGATTACAATAACACTGCGTAACAAAAAAATTTTTTTCGGAAAATCGTCCAGGGTTTTCCACCGGAATTGGACTAATGGTGATGCTCCGAGTTCGAAAACGCCCTTTGTTTGTTTCAATCAGGTCAGGTTTGTTCGCTACAGACATATTGGATATACAGACAAGCTTGATGCTGCTCATATTGGATTTTTCAATTTTGGAATAAAGAAAATATCACTTCGTCATTTGGAAACAGAAACACATCAGAAGCAACCATTTATATATGAATACTTGGCTATATCCTTTAAAAAAACTAGGATTGAACTCGAAACCCTCAAATTATCAAAATATGATGTAGCTATAAACATTATGTATAGCTCGTCAGGTAGCTATGGCTGTATCTCAAAAAAGTTGACCCGATAGAGCAAAACCAAGGTGATATTTGGAATCAGAACACCAAAATTAGTCTAAAAATGCTGAGAAACCCCGGACGATTTTTTGGCTGTTACCCAATTATAATTGGTAAAACCGCTTGCTACAGCCCGTACCAGACGTAAGACCGTTTTTCTCCCCAACGTCTGCACAGACCGATTCTTTGGTAATTTCAACGTGCAAATTCATTGTTGATTTTTTCAAAAAACAAGGTTTCATAAATAATCATAGATAATGATGCAGGTGCGCCAAAATTAACATATCCATAGGATCATCCAATCTGAAAATAGGGCCTGTGCGTGGGATGAGGAGAGAAAAGGTCTGAAGAGTGATCGCGTGATACGGGCATAACCGATCTGTCTGACCCAACAGACCCTATGACAAAAATTTAGTCACTGGATTTTCGATTCGTTTGCACAAGATCTAAGTACTTCTCCACTAAAATTTCACCGTGGATTCCTTTTACATGAACATCGCTAAATCATGTAACGCATTGTAATGCTGGGTTCACATGTGCGTTTTGTTCGGCGTTCAGTGCGTCACGCGTACTGAGATCTGATTGGCTGCCAGTTTACGCACTTGACTCAAAAAAATTAGATATTTTACGGATTGTACGGAGAGGAAGAAGAAGGAGAAGAAGACAATTCCACCTCCCGTGCCACCTTATTGTTTTGTCAACGTGTTTTGTGTCAAACCCAAAAGGTAGTACGTGTTTCAGGCATTTCGAACCTGTTGTATACAATAACAATTACATATTATGATAACATAACTAATAAAAACATAATATGTTATAATTAATAACATAATATTATTATGTTCTTTTAATGACAACAAGGCGTTCAACATGACAACATGAAGTCTATTCTTATGTATTCTGTCGGATTCGAAAACATGAACCACAATGACAACTAAATTTTTACGCAGTTCGACTGCACATCACCGACATGTGAGCGCCATCTCGTTTTTGCGCACTTGACGGATGCGTAAACGGACTTTACGCACTGTGCGCAGGACGCAGAAAAAAACGCACATGCGAGCCCAGCTATAGTTGCGATAGGAATTGTATAATCATGTTCAATCGGCTCAACCAATAAAACACGCAAACAGACCAATAAATAGGAAAGAGATATTTTTGTAAAATTCGGAACATCGGAGTTTTTGCAATCTGCTTACAAAGCACAAAATATGTCACTTCTCGTCATAGGACAACGTCCTTCCTATTCTGTTCTACGCGGAATCTAATTAAGTCCCTCCAACGTTCAAGTACAAGGTTACCAAAACAGAAGCACTGGTTTGAAAATGGCGTCCGCACCAAGATCGGATCAGCGGTTCGATACGAAGTGGGCGGACGAGATTTTGGCCAAAAATTTCGTCCAGCCACTTCGTATTGAACTACTCATCCGATTTTGACTAAATTAGTCTTGAAAGTTGTGGTTTGCTCCAACTTGAGGCATATTGTCCGGGCAATCCGATCGGAGAAAGTTGAGGGGTCAGATTCGGCATTACTATGGTCAATTTTCGAAAAAACACAAAAACTCAATTTTGAAGGTGATGCCGTGGGTTTAAAATTTTTTGAGTATTTTTCCCGGGTTTCTCGCTTGATTTACCATGGAATAGGGGGTTTTTCCGAAAAAATTTGAAAATTTTGTTTTTGAATCGGTTTGGCTTGAATTTCTTAATGCGATTTCTGCTTTTTCACGTTTTTGGCAATTTGAGGGAGTTCTACAGAACCGATTTCGAATTTTTTGAGATTGTTGGATTTCTTGAAGGTTTTTACACATTTTTCACTCCCTATAAGTCAAAATTAGTTGGGTTTTAGTGATCGAAAACTGGTTAAAGACTAATTTTCGACCTAAAACAAAAAAATATTTTCTTGACCCTTTAAAAAAAAATTAAAATTCCAGAATAAATATTACTTATTGAGTAGGTTTTGGGTAGGTACATGACACAAAAAATTGGCAATTTCCTACGCCCCTCAAGGACTGAGAAAAGTGCAAAAAACCGATTCCTCATCGAACAGACCCCCTATTGACGCAAAGCAAATTCAACCGATCACACGGTTCTTTTTTTGTGTGATTAATTTCACCATTAGGGACCTTTGCAAACAGAACTAAATCCAAGTCGCGATTTCCTGAATATATCATACAAAAGGAGGGGGAGGACCAATTTTAACTACCATATTTCACATTTCTGAGAAAGTTTTTGCCCACTCCACATGAGGAAAACCAACGATCCGAAAACTAGGTGAATGAATAAGCGAATAATTTACAACAACTGACTAAAGAACTCAAGGTAAGCTACATGGAAACAAATCTTAACCAAATGATCAAGATGTCCTTTCCTTGTTTGGAAGGTTGTGGAGTGGAAATAAAACTACCACAAAAAAACCACCACTGAACCACTTGTTTAAAAGTTCGAAGAGCTAATTTCAAAAACTGATGTGCTTGTTATGTATAAGAACACCTTGAGTTCATCAGCAAGAGGTCTTACAGATTTATGCAATACGAGGTAAGTAAAAACTTTCTGAATTCCTCTCAATAGATAGGTAATAAATTAACAAGAATTACATATCATGGCCAATAAAAACAAAATATGATATCATAATAATATGATGTAATCATGGCAAATAAAAACAAAATTGGCGGTACCTAATTTGAAAATATATTCCAGTAGACTTTCTCAAATCTTCATTTAAGAAGTATCACACTTCAGATTACAGCTGATTGAAACATAAATAGCGATACCTACATAAATTCACAAATTTGTTTGTGGCGCATGCGAATTTACCCATTAGGCACATCCATCGATGTGAATTTGTAGAATTGAGCTGTACCAATAGAACCGAACAGCCGAATTTAACAGATCCTGGTAATTTTATGGATAAATAGCCACAGATGTGAGAAAAATCGGCGAACGAAATGACCTACCTTGAATTGAATAAAATACTCTGCGCATGTATGAGGCCGACGAATAAACGCACAATTCGTGTATTGCTGTCGGAAATTTCGGTACATAATAAATCGTGTAATTCATGCAAATGCTACTGCCATAACATGGCGGAACACGCGACATTCAGGAACAATAAAACGAGCCATTTACTGAATACCAGGGAAAGCTCACACAATGGGAGATGGTTTAATGGCAAAAATCAAATTGGAAAAATAAACAGGAAATGGCCAAAGTGAAAAACGGTTTGTTACGAGGGAATGTCGAACCAAACAAAAACCAAGGAGTGCCCATAGGCAGAACAGATTTCAGAAAATCAGGGGCAAATTGAAGAATACAGGACTGGCATAAATACCTGTTGAAGTCTTGCGTCGAGGAAAAGTAGTCTTGAGCACTTTTGGGATAACGCCTGGGAGGGGGCCTGTCACGATCTCCTCGGTCATGCGGTCTATCACGGTCCGACTTGGGTACCCCATAGTCTTCTTTGTATCTCTGGGAGTAGTACCTGTACAAGAAGAAATAAGGTAGAGACATCAACAGACCGATAGCAAATTTTTGGCTTACCAAAATTTTGGCCAAAAATTTCGTCCAGCCACTTCGTACCAAACCAATGATCCGATTTTGACTAAACTAGTCCTAAAAGTTGTGGTTTGCTCCAACTTGGTGCATATTGTCCGGGCAATCCGATCGTAAAAGGTTAAGGGGTCCAAATTGGCATTAGTATGGTCCATTTTCAAAAAAACACAAAAACTCAATTTTGAAGGTGATGCCGTGGGTTTAGAATTTTTTGAGTATTTTCCCCGGATTTCTCGCTTGTTTTACCATAGGATAGGGGGTTTTTACGAACATTTTTAAAAATTGTGTTTTTTTTTTTTCAGTTTGGCTCGAAATTTCTTGACGCGATTTCTCCTTTTTCACGTTTTTGCCGATTTGAGGGAGTCCTACTGAACCAATTTTGAATTTTTTGAGCTTGTTGGATTCCTTGAGGGTTTCTACACCGTTTTCACTCCCTGACGTAAAAATTAGTTGGATTTCAGTGTTTGAAAGCTGGTTTAAAGGCTAATTTTTGACATTAAAAAAACTATTTTTTTTGACCCATTAAAAAAAATGTTAAAATTCCAAAAAAAATATTTTCGGGTAGGTTTTGGGCAGGTACATGACACAAAAAATTGGCAATTGTCTACGACTCTTCAGAACTGAGAAAAATGCAAAAAAAACCGATTCCAGCTGGAAAAGCCTAGGAAAAATTTCAAAAAAATGATGGATTTGACTTCTGGGTTTTTTGGCGCGAATCTTTAGATTTTGACTAAGAAACATGAAATTTGGCGATTTTTCAAGATTTTGGTCAACAGGGTCAATTTCGGGGGAGTGATAAGGCCAAAATTGCGATTTTTTTGCAGTTTTCTTGGTTTTACTGCCCAAGAACTAATGTGTTCAAGGCAAAAACGTAATGCAGAAGAAAATATCGGGTGGTAAATTCCCTATCAGATGCATTCCCACCCTTGATACCGACTTTTTACACAAGAGCGTGAATTTCTGAATTTGGACTTACAAGGATTTACTATCGATTTACTGACTTGACAAATCAAAATGCTTGTTGGTTACTGTTGGTTGCATACTAATCAACTAAGCTACCAACAGCAACTGAAAAGTCGGTAAATGAAACAAGTCGGTAAATCCGGATGAGAGGTATGGGGAGTCTCCTAGTTCCTGATCCCACCGTAAATAACGGAGGCTAACGGCCCCTATCCTCTAAATTAGGAATAGATTCCGCTCCGTAGAGTAGCGGTGGTGGAAAGACCAGAATCGTACTCTACAGGTACTGTAAGATGGTAAATGTTGACGAATGAGGCTGTGACTCTTGTTCGAACGATATGGCTTCGAATTCTTTGATAGGAATCCACCAACGAGGAAATCAATGTTTACCTTATGGGTGAATGCCTCGGAGGAGGAGAGCGATCGCCGCGCCTGCGAACGGGCGGGGGCGAATAGTGGCGGTCTCTGCTTGGCGAACGGCTATGATAACTCCGGGTCGACCGCGGGGATCTCAACGGTGGCGGGGACCTTGATCTGCAAATCATCAGTACATTAGCTCTTTATGTAAACAGTATGCTTGGAGTTTTGAAAGACGAGCGAAAAAGGCAAATTGAGCAGGGTTAAAGGCCCTATCACACGTCAGACCGTTCCCCTCCCCTTCCAACGTACAGACACACAGACCCTATTTTACGATTGGCTGATCCTATCGCCGTTAATCAATAGTGAAATTGGAATAGCTTTCACCAGGACTAGGATTTGGCTTAGGGCCATCTTCGCCAGAAGATTTTTGACTAGTCGTAGATAATCAATAAAGAGACCAACACCAACCGACTGGCTAGTAACTTGAGCGATACGAAATTTTTGGTTAATGATATCTTATTTCCTTCATGTTCAACCGTGATACAGACCTGCTGCTGATGGAGAAACTGCGACTCCTCGAGCGCCTGCGCACAGAACGGGATCGCGATCTTGGCAATGGCGATCGAGGCGACCTTGACCTGATACGAGTGCTGCTGCGCGACCTGCTACGAGGCGGCCTCGACTTGGGGCGAGGCGAGGGCGAGCGCGAGTACGAGCGAGAACGCGGCGTACGCGAACGGGTCCTGCGCCGAGGCGGAGGGCGGCCACCTCTATTTCTCCCACGGTCCTTTTCGCTCATTATCCGCTCGAACATTGTCAACGGATCGTCAACAACTCTCCTGGATGGGAAAATGAAGAAGAAAATTATGAAAATTGAAATTATCCAGTTGTCTTCCTGAATGCAGGTAAAGACACAGGGGATCTTGAATGTCAAAACCTCTGGTCAACAAATCCGAAAATCTCCAACACATCACAAATGATACAAAAACACTGTCTACTTCACCCGAATTTCAATCTCAAAATCTACGACGCCATCTCAGAATTTCTATTGATTTCAATAGCGCTTTTGCCAATTTGGGGAGGGATCCAGGGGGGGAATTCCTGAGATAGGGAGATTGGGATCATGAAAAACTTTTATATCCCCAAGAACAAAGCAATTCATCATAATATGATATTAACCCTCTCCACTCAAGGGGGTGAGGCAATGAGTAGCCGTGTGTTACAGTCCGTAAGTGCTGTGAGACTAGAGCGACATGTCCTGAATAGTTCCGACCCTCTCCTCGAGGGCGGCAGGGCACGCCCGGGACAACTTCGGTTATCGGGCGAAAAGCCAACGCCTGGAACGGCGGTTTACTTTACTTTTTTCCCATCATAATATGATATTATCATAAAATTTAAGCACAATTTGGTAAACGGAGCCACGGCCAGGGAGCCAGGGTTGGGGGGGGGGGGTCGACCAGTCTACTAAGTTCAACAGGTCTTGTTTAAATTGTATCTTAGTTACTTTACTATATTATCAAGTTGACACTAATACTAATGTCTGCCATCATCCCACTGGAATCCCCCGAATTGGTGGACATTGGCAAAAACTTATGGAAAACGGGTAAAAATGATGAGACGACGTCGTTCTCACCTTCAACAAAATCATCAAAATAATTTGCACCGAAGAAGATTAACGTCTTCATCAAATAATGAATTTTCGGTAAAATTACCTAAAACTCTTCAGTGAGAGCAAATTCATCAGGGCCAGTAAGACGAAAGACGAAAAAACAAAACCCATCGTGTGAAAAAACCTTTTGGATTTTTATCGTTATAGTCCTAGGTGTACCAAAAACGCGTGAGCTATTATTGGAATTCAAAGCTGACCCCGCGATGCTGAACACAGAAATTGGTGCATACCGATGAATCATGTGAGATTAGTGACAGGCGTTGAAACAAATTTAGCTCTACTCTGACAGGATCAGAGTTGAAACCAAGCCCCGTGAATGAACGTATAAAAGCGAGTTGCCAGGAGACCACGGTGAAAAATTTCCACTACTTTGACCATAAATTCTAATTTTCGTACGTTCGTCCGCGACGACCATCAATCGGAGAAGGAGAACCGCGACGGTGACCCCGATAGCCGTGCGATCTTTGCCTATTGTGGTACCTGTAAATTGTCAATGTTCTACGCAATGAAAATGAAACAGCAGCATGCTGAGGGGCGAGCCGATACCTATCCAGAGTTGATCCGGAGATGTTCCAGAGTTCCTAATCGAAGCTTATCGCTTTTATTTCAGTTGTATCGCTGCAGCTTAGCATTATTTCAATTCAGTTTATAGTTGACGTTTATTTGAGTTCTCTCTTTTGAGGGAACCCGATGGTATCTGCCATAAATAGTTCAACAGAGAGTTCGTTTCATTAGCGCAAACCCTCAAAGATTGCAACCCTCAATTACCTAAGTTGCTACAAATAAGCTGGCGGCCAAATTAACGAGTACCTATGCCGAGATCACTGTGAAGATTGCATGTTAATCGCCACTTACGGTATATTGATGGGCGGTCCGTTACTCGGATGAGACCCTCTGTAAGGGATCCGAGGTCCTCTCGGAGGATAGAAGTTCGGCCTGTAGCCCATGTTCATGCGCGGTGGTTGATGGTTAACTCCTGGCGGGTACGAAGGCCTTGGAGGTGGGTATCCTGGCTGAGGGTACATTCCGGGTGGCACACCTTTGAAAATCAGAAAGCGTTAAACTAGGACGATCAAGACGGTTAAGCTGGATTCAAATGTGCGTTTTTCTCGGCGTTATCTGCGTCCTGCGTAAAGGCCGGCCTACACAGGGACACTTATTGCGGTAGAGCGAGAGCTAGAGCTCTCGAGAGAAGTGTGGACGGCCAGCAGAGCAGTTGCGAGAGCAGTCTCGTGGTGCTCTCGGGCTCTCGCGTTCCCCATTCCCTCTCGACGTGCGGACGGCACTCCAACCGATCTCGGAATCAGTCTCGAGAAGTTTCAACTGGAGGAAACAAGTTGCGAGAGCGATGGCGAATTCGGGTCGATGGTGGGGAAGGATTCGGAAGAAAGGGATGGTAGTGTAGACACTCAAGCGACTGCTCTCGCAATCACGAGCGAGAGCAGCTCCGAGAGCGGTCTCAGAAACTCACTCCGGCGCTCTCAGGGCTCGTGATGTAGACGCTGCTCTACGCAATCAGTGTCGCTCTAGCTCTCTCCGTGTCGACCTAGCTTTGCGCGCGCGCATTTTACCGGTTAACTTAACCTGGCAGCCAATCAAATCGCATTACGCAGAACGCAGAGAAAAACGCACATGTGAATCCAGCTTTAGGGTCAGGTGGGGTAATTGGGAACACGAGCTATCCTTCCAAAAACGATTAGTGCATGAAAAGAAAATTAAAGAATTAAGAATTTAATTAAGTAATAGAGGGGATGAAGTCTGAAAGAAAAGGATACAAGGAGAAAGGAGGATGTAAGGAGAATTTCTGCATTCTCTCTAATATGACAAAAGTTGAAACCTCTTGCAATGGATGAAGTAATGAACAGGCTTCTCAATTAATTCTCAGAATGCTGTTCAAGAATGAGAATGCCTATTTTCACGCATGGCAAATAGTCTCAAAGCTTCGTTCCAGGATTAGGAGTGTAGGCATTTTTGTAGACGCCTTAAGTCCCGGGGTTCTAGTGAGATTCTGGCTCGAGAGATGGCAACACCATCAGGGGCGAATTTATTTCGGCGAGAACTTGAGAACCGCTGTACCGAATTCGACCATTCAAACGGCATTCGGCGTGTTTTTGAAGTATAAGTGACGCATTGGGTACTTCAAAATTTCAAGTTGCTATCTTCGTACTTTTTGAAAATGTAAAATTGTGCAGGTAGCTTTTTCTTGGAAATGTCTTCGAATAGCTCACTTGAGAATTTTTAGCAAATTTCTGCGTTTTCAGAATTTTATAAGTCAATCAGGGCCGTCCGTATACGTCATTCGGCAAATCCCTTCGATCTTGGAGGCTTTCATCAATCGCGCACTCTACCTTGCCACCCCCCCCCGCCTTATCCTTCCCCAGACCTTCAACCTACTACTCAGAGCTGTTTGAACGGCATTTTCTAAGAAAATGCGGAGGAAAAGATTGAACCGTTCAAATGGTCTGTGACAAACATGAAGAAAACGGTTATTTTGGTAGTTATTTTTTGGCATCCGGAAAACAAAGTTTTCTAAGGGAGCCTGTTCGAAAAAATTGTTTCTGTTCATTTTCACTCCCATATTTACATACTCACATTTTACTTTCATATTTACAGAGTGCATCGGAGTCGTGCTCAAATCGAACTGAGCCACATAAACAAACTTTTACTAACACTTATCACTTCCTGAACAAGTGAGGGTGTGCCCGTCTATGTTCATTGACAAAAATGTAAGCACTTATACGTAAATTTTCACCAAATAAGGAATGATTTATTTTTTAGAGTTTAGCTCCTGAAAATATCAAGTAGGTATAGGGGAGATGTGGGTGTTACCGGTCATTGGGGTATTTCCGGTCAGCTGTGTTTTAATTGATGAAAAGTGATTTCGTGAAAACTGTTGGTGGCTGACTTCTCTTTAGAGGTCCCTGAACTAATTTTAAGAGGTTTCCAAGCCGCCAGGTTATTCAGCTCGGCCTGGCTCAGCACTTTTTCAAAGGTGTGATTTCGCTCTAACGTAGAAGGAACTTCAGACGACAATAAGTGGCGTCAAACCTGATTTTTTTGACATTTTTTGGCACTCTTCAGCAACATTGAGTTTATAGCTTCTCAATTCAACAAGAATTTTTGAAATCGAGCAAAAATTGTGTCCACAGCATTCAAGTTAGAAAATGTTAACAAACGGGGTATTACCGGTCACCTCTTCGGGGTGTTACCGGTCACCATGCAGGGTGTTCCGGTCAGTTCTTCTCGACCGGTAATTCCCTTCTCACTATTTATTTAGGTTTTTATACTTACTTTTCGGTTTTATTTACTTTTTTCCGGCTCCCTGTGATACTTGCGATCTTTAGACTGATTTAATGAAAATAAAGTTAGGTAATGTTCAAAATAATTAAAAACAACATGTTCGTAATAATTTTTTCTTCCTTTCATAAAGCAAGACCTTTTGAATGAAAATTTCCGGGGGAAAATGTACCCAGGTGAGCAAAAAACGGTAGTTTCCCTATAGAAAAGTATTGCAAGTTCACTGACCGGTAATACCCCGCTGACCGGTAATACCCCAGAAAAAAAAAAATTTTGGTTTTTTTGGTTTTGTTAATTCCACATTAAAGATATGGGAAAGTCTGACTAATGCCTACTACTAGACATAATTCTCAGAAAGGCACGATGGAAACCGTAATTTTCCGATAAACCAGGTTCAAATGGCAGGGTTTCTTCCTTAGGTGACCGGTAACACCCATATCTCCCCTACCTACTTGCTTTATCATTGCAATCATACTACTGCAATAAAAATATAAAAAAATCGAAATGCTCACAGTAGCAACATCTTCAGACGGTGGTCAACGTTTGACACCAAAATTCAGCATCCAAGCCCTGATGAGGATTATATATTAACCGAAAGCTCGGCAAAGGAGGCGTTTTAATCTGCGTGACCCCAATCCCGATCACGACTAGATGCAGTCTGATTCGGTCTCAATCGATTGGTGAATTTCTTCGTATCGAGTTTTTCTTGATTATTTCAGTCATTTTTAAATTGGGTTATTACGATTTACATGTGCTCAAATCAAGTCATGCGTGCACTGGAAAACATGGGAAAAAGGATCGGGAGAAAGTTAGGGATGAGCATCGATGGTCGATACTATCGAACTATCGATGTTTTGCATCCGATAGTCGATGTTTTTACCATCGATGGTTTTGAACCGATGTTTCACCACTATCGATTACTTCAATGTGATCGTATCAAATACGACAAAAGTAAGGCATTTCGATATTAAGTTGAATCTGAATCTTACTTTTGAGCCTATTTTTAGATGGAAAATTCGTCATTGCATTTTTTGTTCATTTTTGGTTGATTTTGATCGACTAGGTAAACTGACCAGTGGTTTGCAAAGATAGATACTTGAATTATCCTAGGCATCTATTCAATTTTAAAACTTATTCGCTTGAACAAAGAAGTGTCGATACTATCGATAGTTTTGAACCGATAGTTTTGTACCAATCGATGGTTTCCTTCGATAGATTATTTGATGGCGACTATCGATAGTTTCCAATTGATAGTTTCCAATCGATGCTCATCCCTAGAGAAAGTGATATTTGAGTGCTACTTCTTGGGAAGATTAGAGAGCGACTGTATGGCACAAAAATCCCGTTTCCACCCACACCAACTGCACACAAATGTACCTAATCATCATCATTCACAATGAAATTCGAGAACTTCAAATGTTTATTTGATTTACAAAAGAACCAAAGCTAAAATCGTGCAAGCGAAGATTGTCTTCAAAGATCACCTACAAAGAGGGGTGAAACGAAGACAGGGTATTGGTTGCTAATTTTATTTCACCTGGTGGGTAAACGTGTGGGGGAGGGGGTTGGCCCATCATCATTCGAGGCCCCTCGCCGATCGACGGTATTGGTTGGATGGGGAATCCAGGCTGGAACTGTTCACTGGGAACACTCTGTTCGTCGACTGTTGGAGTGTCGGAACGGTCGTGACGCCTGGAAAGTTTTGTTGGAAGGCGTTTTTGCGATTATATCGAACATGCAAGCGTTGAAGATTGAGAAACTTGTATCTTTTCATGGTAGTGGTTTCAGGACTTCATCTGGATCGTGTTGACAATACAGTATTTAAATGGACACTTGGTAAATTGGATGAACCTAGCATTGGTTAATTACTTTCGGATAATTGACTATTGATAAAGGGGGCTCTTAGGCTGACTGATTAGAATATGATTGGCTAGGGTTGATGGAGCTCTGACTATCTTGCAGATCACGTCCCATTCAGCTATCGAGAAACGCATCGGCTTCATCGGCACCTCTTTTCTCAGCGCATGAGGTTAACCTGACGTGGTGAGCACAATTTTTGATTTCAAATATTAAGAAGCTCTTGTTTCTCGAAATATGCAATAATTTTTCAAAATATTTGCAATATCTTACTCTATTGGAAAAATGTGTTAGCAGTTAGGAACATCCATTTTCCCCATGGTGGCTTCATACGATCCAGGAAATAAGCCAAGTAATTGGGAGGTGGACTTGTGGTTACAATCAATTAACCTGTAGTCTTCTAGTCGCCAAACAGTTTTTGCCAGCGCAGCATTCCAAAATGTTCAATTCATAACTTTTAAAACCAGACTGTCCTGAAACCACTGCGGAAAAACTATCAACCAAAAAATAGGAACCTCTTCAAATTCGGAGTGGTATTCCCAACAACAGATTATCAAACGTTCAAAATGAGTGGTGCACTGATGTGTTCACAATACTTGAGTTTTCGCAAATTTTTCCAACTAATTTCCAATTAGAAAATAAGTATTCTATTCAAGTTGGTTTTATAGTAGATTTGTGTGTTCAAGGCGCTCTGAGACGTAAAAGGTGAAAATTTTAGGGGTATTGTAAAAAAGGTTTCTTGACCGATTAGGTACATGTGTACAACCACCAAAATATAAAGGTACCAAAAAGTACAACCAAAAGGGATATTGGACTCCTGAAAAAACGACTTTTCAACAATGGAGATGAGAAATAATTAGGTATACTAAATACCAAGGTCCCAAAAAGCGCCAAACAAACTCCTGGTGCAAATTCCCAGTGCAAGCCCCAAAAACTGAAAAAAAAAAACTTGACGCCGATTGGGGAAATGTACTTACTGTGTTCAGTCTCAGTGCGAGTCCTCGAATTTATAAGAACTGGACTAAAAATCCCGTGGCGTTCTGGAACTGCGGTACCAGTTTCCACCGAGAACGATTTCAGAACAAAAAACATCATATGGGAATTATTTCCATGACGTTTACCAGTTTATGGTGGTACTCGAAATTATTATCCGTTATTGTTTACGCGGTGCTATGCTCCTGCCCTGCAGTTCGAAAAAAAAGTGGAACTGTCAGAACCGTGAAGAACCCCCTACTTCTGACCGGGGAATTCTGTTACAGCAAACGACTCGACTGCGCATGCGCTGAACCGTTGTGAACTGTAAGAACTCGCACAGCAAACGAACCTACTGTATCTTGCATTGAATCCATGGTGATTTCAACAAGGAGTAAGCCCTTGGAGTATCATATCAAGAGCCACTTTCACCAAAAAATGTCGACCCATCAAAGCTACCAATAGTTGGTTATCGTCGGTAGCAAAGACACTCAATGAATGTCTCTGCAAGGTTAGGGCTCTGTATCGGTACTTTGAATTAAAGGGCAGTCCTCAGTGGGGAGGCTTGGTAATGGTTTTTGGGGCCATGCAGGGGGTCGTTCCTATGCTTCGTTAAAATAGTACGTAGGACGAGTGAACCGAGAGTTTTTGCCAACGTAATTCAAAGGGAATGTGCCCCAGAATTTGAAGAGGGTTTTCAAGAGATTAAGGAGATTAACATGTCTTACATATGAAAATTCGGCCTAATGGGTGGGCCTCTCTTGTGGTAATTATCGTCAGTCTCAGTCGGATATCTTGAGTATCTATGTCCACCAGTGCCTATGTGATGGATCGGGTGGACCGTTGATATGCTGTCAATGGGGTGGGCATCGATTGGGTCTGGATCTAATGTCGATATCGGAGCGATTGATGTCCCTGGCGGAGTATCATCTACTATTTCCACTTCTGTAAACATTTCAGTGGGCAATAAATAAATAACAAGTTCCACATTAAAAAAGCATTATCAAGGTGATAATTGTTGAATAAAGGCATGAAAAATAACGTACTTACGATTGACGTTCTTCAAGTACACATTTTAATGTAACAAAACACCCTTCACCATTGAAACAAATACCACAAACGTAAGCGTGCACAGAGGTGAATTTAACAATGCACAAAACAGCGAATTAATGATCCTGGAAAAATTATCTATTCTGTCCCAATTTTTACTTCCATAATTACCAAGTAAATGGAAGTACCTATTGTAATCATCCTAAAATCGACAATCAGACCGGAGCTTAGAAACATGTTTTCACCTGAACACTTTTACTTGGAATTGCTTCCTGGAGAAGCGTCTGTGGGTCCGTCTGTCTGTCGGTAGTCACTTAAAAACGCTGCTAAGTAGATCAGTGGCATGTGCAGATTAGTTTTCGCTATGTCCGAAGAACTCTGCAAATTTTGCACAGGGGTTCATTTTTCGATTGCTAAGACAAACTTCACGATATATCGGTACTCCTTAAACTCAGAATTTAGTTGTTATTATTCTATAATTTCAGTATAAATTTGTATTTTAGAGGGGGATTTAGAGAAACGTTTTTTCAACCCGGCAAAAAATAATCATCCTCTTTGCTTGATAATTACTTACCTATCTATCTTTTCAACGCAGCAGATCGTTTAATTCCGTTAAATTCACCATTTAATCTATTCTTAATCACCTTCATTATTAACTGAATAATAATAATTATTAAATTCTCTGAATAATGAATGAAATCAAAAATGCCTCAGAACCATTGTTAAAGCCTGACTCGCTTTCATGTTGCCAAGCGCAACTGGTCGTAGTGTGAGTGCGTCACCTTGTTGGTGTAATAGGCTAGTGGTCGTAAGTAGATCAATCAACCGTATCTAAGAGCCGAGGCCAAATTCTCAAATTTTTTCGATTTTTGTTTTGCTGATTTGTGTAATGCGACCAAATTCTTTAAATTGAAGATATCGGGAGGACAGAAGTTTTTGTGGGGATTCCAACGAGTGGAAAACGATTTTTGTGGCTCTAGTCGTTTTCGAGTTATTCAGAATTGTAGAAATTTTAAAAAACTCAAAAATGTCTCACTAAAACTGCAATAACTCCTAAACGGTTAGAGCTACCGCCGTGGCGATGGTCTCATTCGATTCGGCATAGAACAATCTATAGAAAATGATGCGTCACATGCCTATGTTACAAATTTCCAGAAAAGCACGAATTTTTTACCTCTTCAACAGCTGTTTTACTGGCCTTAAAATTAAGGTAGGGTTCTGTCGAGACGTTAGGACCAACTAGATACGGAACTTGATTTTTGGTAAAAATTTCAAAATTTTTCGATAACTCCTTCCCCCTGAAAAACCCCGGACGGCGGACGGCGTACGGCGGACGGACAAAAAATTTTTATTGCAGATATGGATTCTACACTCCTTGAAACGTAAACCAACAAATTTTCAGGGGGTGTTAAAAATTTTTTTTTCCTGACCGATTACAAAGGTTCATTTCTTAAGAAAAATGAACCAAAAATGGCATAGCTCCCTCAGTTCTCAACCTTTTTTCCAATTTCTTGGACTGGGATGTTTGTCTAGGCAAAACCCATCATCTCGTTTGTCCGGATTCCGAATTACTCACAGTACTTCCAATATATTAGCACTTTTAGTGGTTTTTTATTTCATTTTCATCTGGCCACAAAAATTAACCGATTCGAACGTTTTGGGCATCAAAATCTTTCACCTTGCAGAATACGCAGATATTTTGGTACACTATTCAATAATAAATCGCCAAAGAAAAAACTATGCTAACCTACCCTGAAATTTTCATGGTTTACTTTTCATAGGTGTAGCATCCAAATAAATAAAAAAATATGTCCGCCGTCGACAATTTTTTTACCAAACAGCTGGAGACTTTTTTTCTTAGATTTCCAGGAAAAATCGACCTTGTTCCAGCACAGCACAGCAATTCTTTAACCAGGTCAATCGATCAGTTTCAAGCCGTCTGGTAAAACTGTTGAAATCTTAAAAAATTTTGTTTTTCCCAATCTCCGACTTGCGAGTGAAATGTTTCAATTGTTAGCTTTTTTCATGCTGAATCGAAGTGAACTATTGGCAGATCAATAGCTTTCTTCGTTCACAAGTTACAGGCTTTACAGTGGGCGGATTTTTCGCCTCGACAGTGGAGCTGGCCGTGAAAATTGAACTGAAGACGCCCTGTCTGTGCCCTCGCAAACACAGAAAGTCACACGCCTTAGCCACCTCGGCCGCCCTGACTCCATGTGATTGGGTGAATTTGCTTAGTTTTGTCAGTAACTAGCACAGGGCCCTCCCTTAACCTAATTTATCAATGATTTACGCAATAGGTACCAAGCAATCTCTGTCCCTTTGTTGCAAAGTAACCAGCATGAAACATGTATTGGTCCCCATGAGCACCGAACACATATGTATCCCTAGAAGGCAGGCTGAAAATGTATGATGTATCCAAACAGAATGGAAACCCTCACCTTCGGTCGATAGACGATCTTTGCGGTGCGGCCGATGATGTCCATTGTCCCTATGAGTGTCGATCGGAGAAAGGCGAGCGGGAACCGTCAACGGATGAGGTTCAGCCCTGGCCGTTGGGACTTCTTGTACCAAAACGGCAGTCGACACTGCCGGCACGGACTTCGTCGGCAGGAATGACGGCGTCGTGCGGCAGTAGCCCGTACGATTTTTGAAGCTGTTCACCGAATTTCTCAAGAACCGATTTGGTATCAGAGTGTCCGGCGAGATATCCTTCTCACGACAGTCGGGGCACTGGTGGTCCTCGGATTCCAGCAGCACGTTCCGAATACCTACCGGGAAATCAATCGACATAGTACCCCGCATTTCAGATGATCGTTGTACCCCTGCCCTTATTTGACATGAAAACACCCGGGTTTGTTTTATTGACTCTAGCAAATTCTTTGCATTCAATTGGCGAGTCGTCACATCACGAAATCGTTTAGGATTTTTTCAACTTGCCTGATCTTCACTAACTCAATAAACCATCAGTAGATTCAATCAGCGGAAATACTCTATATTTTAATTGACGCACGAATATTTTTTAGAAGCAGTTCACTGAGCATACATTTGTACCTCCGACTGGGCCAAAAAACTTGTGGATCTTACAAGTTGTAAAGTTCACTCGAAAAAATGAACGAAGCGGAAAAGGGCTTCTGAAAGTCTACGTATTGGATGAGGCGGAGAAGGTGTGTACTACGTGCCCCGAAACAAGAACAAACAGGTTTTTTTCAGAAGTGCGCGCCAATATTTTCCAGCCGTTTTTTGGACGCCTGAAAACCTCGAAAGTGTAAGCTTCCCTTCAGTTTTGGTGCACTATTTCCAAAAATTAAGTCCCCATGTAATCGGTCGGGAAATTTTTTTTACAACGTCCCGTCAAACTTCAAACTATTTTGTTTTACGTTTCAGAGGGTCAAGACACAAATCTGCAATAAAAGATTTTTGTCCCTCCGTAGCACGCACTCCTTACAGTAAAGGACTCCTTAAAGTTGGTAAAATGGCAAGGGAATGCGTCTGATAGGAATTTTAACACCCAACATTTTCTTCTGCATCACGTTTTTGCCTTAAACCCATAGGTACAACGGCCGTAAACCTGCCCTTGGTTGTAAATTGCCCCAGCTTGAAATCCCTTTAACAACTCATAGACCTTGATGATCATCTTTATTGCTTCCAATCCGAGTCTCAACTCAAATTAATGAAGAAACGCATTGGAAAAAGAATTGATTTATTTACAAGAATTATTCTGGGCCCGCCGCCAGTCATCCAATGGCCTTGTTAAAAACAGTTGTACTTACATTCGTCACAGAATGAATTTCCGCAGCAAGGAATGAGAACAGCATCGACCAAAAGATCTTTGCACACTCCGCAGATCAGATCGTCAGGAATCGTCGGCTTCTCAACGGATACGGGATCTTGCACTTTTCTTATTGGCTCCTTCCTCGCTTCACTGAAACAAAAACGGATAACAATGCAAATGAACTTCAGTGTTTTGTGCGGTATTTTGAGCAGTGTACATGTCGAAGTCAGGGCTAAGGGGGACAATGAGTTTTCAATGAGATACTTGAAACTCTTATGGCCGTTTTCACCAACCTTGGATCCAAGAGTTAATCCGGATACAGTTGACTCGACTCAAATCCAAGGTTGGTGAAAGCCACCATAAGACCCCTTTCAGAGGCGAAGGAGACAACGTGTTACTGTATGACCCTAGCCCTGATCGCGCGACTGCAGCATAGTAATACGGGTTGATCATTCATCATCAATAGGTGGAAGTTAGGAGAACAATAGAGCCATTAGCTTCAAAATTGGGCTAGATATGTCATTGAAACTTACTGTTCAATAGATGGTACAGCATAGTGTCCTGTAGGCGTCATCATGGCTCCCGGTACGCTTGGCCCCTCAACCGGGACCATAAAACTCTGCGGGATACCTGTGCTTTTCTTTATCTCTACTGAATTGGCTTCCTGTTACAAAACATTGAATAGCAATGAGTCGTCAATAAAACTCAACTCAAGATAGCTCAACCAGATGTCGAGGAAGGGCCGCACTCACCGGAAGAGAGCTTAGTTTACAGTCCTTGATCCAGTGGCCAGATTGGTTGCATTTGTAGCACTTGTAATTGGGAGGAAGCTCGCCAACCTGATTTGACCCCTTAATCCGAAGATAACTGGAACGATTGAGAAAATATTTGCTTCAACAAATTGCCTTACAAATTTTCTCTGCCCAGAATCAGGTGGATCAATACGATGTGGTGGCCACAAAATTTTGACCGAATGTTGTGGCCACGTCATCGTATCATGTTCGTATTGTTCGTGAAGTCTCTATTGCAAGTGTAACAGCATAACTCACTTGGAAGGATCATAGTCTAAAGTCGACTGCGTTATGGCAGCCTGGATTTTATCAGCTTCACTGGCATCAACGCTGGCCAAATCGACAGTCTGAAACGATTGAAATCAATACAATCAGAACACGGAGACTTGAAAATTCACCTAATAATGAAAGAACGCTGATAAGTAGATAAGTTACACGGTTACATTATTTGTCTGGGTATCTCAGAGAATAATGTGGAGTAATGGTCCATGGTGAGCTCAATGGTGCTTAAATGGTAAGATTTCACAATGATGAATAAATAGGTACAAGAAGAAAATACGCGTGCCCCAACCCCTCCCGGTATTCAACCCTCACCAGCGCTCGGCACCCCTACCCCTCCCAACCACCCCTTAACATCCGTCCCTCCCATACCTGCACCTGCTACGTACGTCCCCCTTCCTAATTTCTATCTACGCGATTAAGTTGGCGGCCAGACGAAACGTTCTCTTTCTAAGAACCGAATAAACGATAAACGAACATAAACAATTCCATATTATTTCCAAATTGCTCACCTTAGCTAACTTATTCGCTTGCTGGTCCGGCAAATCTCCCACTGACTGGAATAAAACAAGAGAATTTGAAATCAATTCAAAATTCAGGTCAAAAATAGAGTTAAATACAACGAATTTCAATAAAAATTTCAATAAAAGGATTATGGGCCGTATTCACTACACTTCCTAGGCATAGGAGCCGTTCGATGCGCCAGCGAATCCTTAACACATTTCATCGGTCAATTTCAAAAAAAACAAACATTCAGTTTTCCATAAAACTCGCATGGTATGGAGACGATCGCAGCAACTTAGGTACTGTCAATCGCAACGCCGCTTTTCGAGGTCCCAAATTCAAAGGTTGCTCGCTTGCTGCCTTAAAATTGGAACCTCAAAAATCGTGGTCGCGATTGACAGTACCTAAGTTACTATGATCGTCTCCATACCATAGTCCAGTTTTATGGAAACGGATTTTTTTTTAATTGACCAATAAAATACGTTAAGGACGTGATGGCGCATCGAACGGCACCTATGCCAAGGAAGTGTTGTGAATACGGCCCTATATAAGCTAGGTACCTACATTACCTTATTGCCCAGGAGCGGTAGAGAATCTGACTTCTCCCTGCAACAGAATAAACGTTTTTTTGCCATCACCTTTGAACAGACCATGATCGCCAAATGGAACGCGGCAAATAAAAACCAAATTCACACCAAACTGTTACCAACTTACCATGCTTTTTTCTGTTGAGAAGTCAGAGGAACCCTGACGACGATGAGCGAGGAATTCTTCGGCACCAATGTGCTGTCATCCTCGTAAACTGAAATTAAATTGAAACCAATAGAGAACTCAGTAATAACTTGGCGAAATCTGGCAGGAAGCTTTAAGTTCGTGGGTGGGTAGTACATAAATAACTATGAAGGTGCCTGGTCCTGATTTTTTGTAGGCCTGTTACTTTTTCAGCAAACGAACTACTAAGGTAATTCTTTCAGTCACACGATCAGGGCTAGGGTCATACAGAAAAACGTCGTCTCCTTCGCCGCCTCAAAAGAGTCCCTCTTACTCTTTTGAGGCGGCGAAGGAGACGACGTTTTTCTGTATGACCCTAGCCCTGATCGTGTGACTGCAAGATACTGATACGGGTCGATCATTCATCATCAAATCAAGGTAATTCTTTGGTCAGTAAAATGTGAAATTCGGCACATCTCCAATTTTTTGCGGATTAATTCAAAGATATACTTAACTCACCAAAATTCTACAAAGAACCTCAACATTTTTTTTTTTTTTTTTTTTTTGTGGTACAGGGACGAAGAGACCATTTACGACATCACCAAAAACTTCTCAACTCTACGGGGGATTTTTTTTTTGAAAAAGCAATTTTCTTGTAGTTATTTTGGGGGGGGCCATCAGCTTCCTAATGAACTGCCAACAAGTCTAAGGAAGAAATTGGCTCCTTTAACACATCCTGATCACATTCATATGACTGTTGATTGAGTCTCAAGTCATCCCCTCCTAATCCACTAGTTTTTCCGATAACTCAGGTGATAGCAGAGCCAGATTGCACGCATCCATTCAGCAGACTATTATACAATTGCTACTACAAAATTCGAATTTTTATGTGAAATTCCAAAGTTCTACAACGAAAATAAATACGAGAGAATTCGACAAAATCGCCGTAAATACGAGAATGCCAACACCGGTAAATTGGAGAGGTAGAGGTAAGCCAATGCACGAAACGAACTAGAAACACTTTGCTTTATTCCTTCAATAGTCAAAAAATACATAACATCACAAGTTGCACACCTAGGCATTTTGAAGAAATTTACAAAGAAAATCAATATTCATCGTCAAGATGTTTTAGCAAACCAACATTGTCAAGTAAACAGTTTACGTGAAGAAGAAATATCCAAACGGAAATTAATTTTTAAAACTGTAGCCCGAACAAGAATTGAAAATGGGGAATGATGTCAGTGATCTCACAAAGTCAGTTTTTCGTTTCTGTACAAGAAGAACTAATTCCCCGTTCTGTTTAAGAACGGTACACATTCCCCATGTCGGGAATATTTTGATGGGAGTAGGGGAGAAAGGAGGTGGCAACCCTGGTCGACCGACTACCCCATCCCATTTCCACTTCAAGCCAGTTGATTCGTGGCCTTGGATGAAGAAGGTGTGGTTCGCGTGACCTTCAGTTTTAGTGTAACATCCATAATTTCTCAATCATCTCATAATTCTTCAATTCTTGAATTCTCATAATTTTTTCAATCAACTCTCCTCCTTCCCCCCTATTGAATATCAAAGTTCTCTGTCAACCTAACGTCCCATAACAATTTCGTTCAGTAATCGTTCAATCCTGATTTCTAATTAAGGAGCAAAGTTGAAATGTAACCCTCCATGCTGCAAAACCTGTGACCTCCACATATTAGTTTATACCCATGGAGGGTTACAATTGACCATAAACCGACCATGGAACGTTACCAGCTTTCCATGGAGGGTTACAAAGAGATTCATTTGGAGTAATTTTGATCCCTTTGACCTGGAATGCTGAGGGTAGACTCCTTTGAAGTTTAATGCTTATTTCTTGGTAGCAATGCCAATAATTCTGTACAGGCCAACGGTGTAACCCTCCATGGATTCTAAATTTTTAAATTCAATTAAAAACTCGAAGATTGTGATTCCGATCTTTTTCTTGATTTTTTCTTCAATGTTAGGAAGGTCCTGGGAGCATGCAGGAATTTTTTCAAGATTTTTCAAAGAGGTGAAATTTTAATATTTTTCCAAATTGAAAATTAACAGTTATTTGGGAATCAACCAAATCAGAGGACTAGACCTTCCTGTCCTACATAGGGATGAAACATTCTTTTTTCAGCATCATGAAAAATATGCCAAACCTCACCATCCTAGGACGCGTCTTTGTTACTTAATTGCGAGACCTCGAGGTATAACTGCAAAAACCCAATAAAAATATACCCTACAGAACAGACAGTAGTTTTATCACAACACACGCCACGACTAAAGGCCGTATCACACGTCAGACCGTTCTCCTCCCCATCCCACTGACAGACACGCAGATCCAATAATCCGATTGGATGATCCTATGGATATGTTCTCTTTGGCGCACCTGCATCAATGTTTGTGATTTAATTGTTATTATTCATCTAAGGAACGTTATTTCTAGGAAAAACTATTAATGAATTCGCATGTAAAAATGACCAAAGAATCGGTCTGTCCAGACGGTCTGAGGAATGGGGAAGAGAACGGTCTGACGTGCGATACGGGCTTAACCCCAACCGATTTTACAATAAGTTACATCAGAAAAACCGAACCCGCCATCGTCGAAACTGGCATCTCCTAGCAGGAACGTTGTTTACCTTCGTTGGACTGTGCATTGGTTATCTGCAGATCGAAGTCGCTTCCTCTTCCAATTTGCTTCTGCTGAAGGATAGATTTCTTCAAATCTCGAATCGAGATGTGCAGTCCGTCAAACGTAATCGTGTCGAACGAGAGTGCGGACTTAAATTTATAATGCACTGACATTATAAACTGTCATCCCAGATGTAGAACTGTAAATAAACACAATGATGAAGCGAAGAGATTCCGGTTTCCTTAGGTTTTCATCGCCTCCTTCCATGAGAAACGATTGCCGACCACCATAATATGCAACCTATTTCGCATTGTAAAGCCCGCATCGCACGTCAGACCCCTCCCCATCCCGCAGAACGTCTGGACAGACCAATACTTGGGAAATTTCGACATGCACATTCATTGGTAATTTTTCCGAGAAACAAGGTTTCATAGACGAATAATATTAAACCTTGAGGCAGGTGCGCTTAAGTAAACACATCCATAGAACCAGCCAATCGAAGAAAAGGGGTCTGTGTGTCTGTACGTGGGAGGGGGAGGGGAATGGTCTGACGTGTGATACGGGGTTTAGGCGCAGCGCACGCGGTGCAACTGTTTTAACACAAACGTTGCAAACCAGTTGCGTCTGCAACCGGTTTGAGAATAGAACAAAACTGCTGCCCGCACACAAATGAGATCGATTGCGAGAATTCTGTGCTTGCGGTACCTCATATCGAAAGAAACCAGTGGTGCATATTGAAAGAAACCAGGTAGCACACAATACTTCCATAATTTGAAACGTAAAAGTGTGACACAATTTGATCATATTTTGACTGCTTTTAAGGGTGTTTGGGTCAAAAATAAGATAATTACCTAGCAGTTTTCTGTATGACTACCAATAAAATTGTGTTCAAGGTTTCAGCTAAGCGTCCGTGGATAATACAAATCAAGATTAATTTAAACAAATTCATAACCCGGCAGCATATGGGTGATTCTCAAAAAACGCAAACGTGGCGTACCTACCCGAAGATCATTTCTGAACGGAGTGCACTATTTCGACTTTTTTGTTTATTTTAGGGCCTGCCCTCCTCTGCGCACATGAGAAATTCAGAAAAAGCCCTTGGGAATTGCGTTTTTTTTTAGAATCACCCATATCTAGAGCTTGTTTTAAGAGGGCTGGAACTTGAGAAATCGTTTTTGGTTTGATTCGACAACTAGGTAATGCATTAGTCAGTTCAATTTATTGAAGGCAGAATTACTTGAATGTTGAAGAAAGGATCAACGAACTACTCAACTGGAAGGAGTACAGTACTAGAGTAGACCCAAAAAACCTGTGAAAGTGGAGTGGAATGTACTGCAAACGCTTTAGTGAAGCGCAATTGGGACAAGAACGTGATCTTCCCAAGCGAACTGACAATGCACCAAAGCGACAACAGTTGTTGTTTGTTACTAATCTGACTTTCTGGCGCACCAGCCGAGTGGCGCGGACCACTGAAAGGCGTGAAAGTGGAGGCTGGACGTGACACAAAGCAAATCCAAAACCAAAACAGTCGGATTTAGTCGACTGTTGACGTAGTCAGTAGGGAATGGTAAATAAAACTAGGTACCAACGAGAAGAAACAGCTAAATTAGCCTGTTCATCTGTAAACTGTAGATTTGCAGTTAATTGAAGTAATTAGGCACTTTGAAGCACAGCTAGGTATGTTATTAGATGAATACGAAACATTTTAGTAAACATGAAATCGGATAAATTTGTATTCACGATGCGTGAACACGAATTATTCACTTTAGCCCTATTTAGTGAATATAAACACAAACACGACATTCGCATTCGCGGAATAAATGAAATATATTAATATTCACAACGGTGAATACAAATACTATTCACATTAATTTCTCGAATACAAAATTAGAACTACATTTTACTGTACCTAGGGGAGAGGGGGGCACAATGAGACACTTTTCACTCAGCGCGCCTTAGCTCGCTAAATAATGCCTCTGGCTAGCTGAAAATTTGAAAGCATTCAGAGCAACTCTTTGGCTTCAAAATGGCGTTTCGTGAAACTGCCGTAAACGGGTTATTTTCTGAGAAATTCAAAAAATTCGGTTTTTCGTCTCACTGTGGTACAATGAGACACCTACAGTGAGACAAGTGGGTATATCTACAAAAACTCATTGTAAAAACAGGAATAAATGTTCATTTCATGTTGTTCTACGTTTTTTGTTCATAAATGTTCAGTTCCTAACAAAAATTTTCTTAACAAAGTAATATTAAATATTTTTGAAAATTTTTATTAAATTCTTAGTTCAGAATTTTCTTTAATTCTTCAATTTTGAAGTCGATGTCGTAGGTTTAGAATTTTCCAAGTATTTTTCCCTGGTTTCTCGCTTGAATAACCATAAGAAAGGAGTTTTTCCGGAAATTTTTGTTTTTAAATCAGTTCGGCTCGAATTTCCTGATGCGATTTCACGTTTTTGCCAATTTGAGAGAGCCCTACTGAACCGATTTTGAATTTTTTGAGCCTGTTGGATTCCTTGAATGTTTCTTCACCGTTTTCACTCCCTGTAAGTCGAAATTGGTTGGATGCAGAAGAAAATCTCAGCGTACGTCGAATTTGGCTGATAAGGAAAGTTTTTAAACATAGAAGTGTTGAATCTACTCTGCACATTTTCCACTTACGCACTTGCACAATACGACGGTTGTCGATAATTGATAATTATTATCATCGCCGAAATGCCCACTCCACAACGAGACTTCCACCAACTCACCCCGGCAACCCCGCCACCCCCCCCCCCTCTCAACCGGCGCAGGAGTCAAAATCAATCAATAAACTTAAAAGCAGACCCACAGTGAGAGGGGCACCATGCAAACCATTGCAAATGAAGGCAACTATATTTGAATACAGCTGTAGTAAAAGCAGGAAACGGGGCAAAAATTAAGGGAAACCTCATTCCAATCTCGTTTTTTCGAGACAGCATGTTGAGTAAGCAATGCCCTACCGCCGTACGACCATCGCCAACGGCGACTCTGGAACCTATTTGACTATTTTACGCTACAGCGTAAGATGGAGTTATAAGTTAATGACCATGATTTCTTCCTGTTCAATAACGTTAAGAAATATCCCACTTGTTTGACGAGCACACTCAGCTAGAACAATAATTTCGATCAGGGTGTCACCATAATGAACCGCTAGCGGAAGCACAGCAAACGAATCGATCGAGTAGGCAACGATGCAAATTACTTACGGATCTTCACACCCAGTCGAACCGTCTTCACTCAGCAGCACTTGATACGAGAACCGCAAACATTTTCCTTCCAAAGTTTCGAGTTTTAGTTTCCACAAAGTGCAATCAAAAACCTCAAGCTCGAACCACCGAAAACGAAGGATTCATAGACTGCGCCGCCATGTTGAGTGGACTGGAAGATTCTCTAACTGGGAACAGAGCAATGTTGCCAACACCGGAGAGAGAAGTGATTTTAGTTTTTCATGTCCACCAAAAGCGCTAGCGAAGCATAAGGGTCATTATTCTAGAAAGGGCCAATTCACACTTCAAGATTTTAGAAAACTGGAATTTCAAAAAATCAGGGATTAGGTACTTCGTCCTGACCACATTTCAACGCAAGGCGCTTCGGTCGGGCGCATAATTAGTTAATTCCCGAACAAGTGTCTGCGTGTCCGTCTGTGGTCATTTACAAAAATGGCCATAACTCCCTCGATTCCCAGCCTTTTTTCAAATTTCTTGAACTGAAATGTTTGTCTCGGCAAGACCTAACAACCTGTTTAATCGGAATTTGGATAACTCACAGTGCTTCCAATATATTTGGGGTTTTAGTGTTTTCTATTTTATTTTTTCCCGTCCACAAAAATGAACCGATTTGAGCGTCCTTGGTCTTAAAATCTTTGATTTACCTTGCAGAATACGTGGATATTTTTTATATTCCGAAAATGTGGCGTATTTTTATTTTGGGCGAATTTTAAAATTTGAAGTGATTTTTTTGATATTTTTGGCCTAAACACCCTTAAAAGCAGTCAAAATATGATCAAATTGTGTCACACTCTTACGTTTCAAAATATGGAGGTATTTTGTGTTATCAACGCACCACTGGTTAATTCTATACTTCACGAATTTCAAATATCGACGATGAAACAGAAACTTTGGACGGTGGGATCAGGAACCTAAGGAAAAAATTACATTTGAATGGGTAGGTACCTGATTAAACTTCAAATATAATAAAGTTGTTTTATCTTGATAAATATTTTATGCTACAAATGGATAATCGACAAAAACATATCACTTTTCATTTTTCGCAAAATCGCAAATTTTAATCAATTAAACGCATAGGTAAGTAAAAATAAACTTCAAATAGATGAGATAATACTTGAAATTGCATCTTTTAGGTGAACCTGAGGAATATACCACCGGCTAGAGATAGATTCTACTACAGTTGTTACTCATTTCCAACAAAAATTATTCCATAACATACTTGAACGAAAAAGGCCTAGGGAGCGATGAGCAATGTCGAACTTTCACTCTGCCGATAGGTACCTACCTATCTTTCTTAGACACCATGAATGCGCAAAATGAATTTCTGTAAATTGAACACAACACTGTTTCAACACCAATGATACCCTAGTCATGAAACCCGGCGTTCCATGATGTGAAGATTATCCGTGGGTTTGATCTAGGAGAAATATTATGGTTGATTCCCAAATAACTGTCAATTTTCAATTAGAAAAAATATTTATATGCGCACCTGCACATACCTAAACTCATGTATAGGGTTACGTTTAGTCATATGCGTTTTCCTAAATTGACGTAGAACAAGGAAAAGGGTGTACAGTAGACATTTGCGCTGATAATCAGGAAAGAAGTTCAGCATTGCAAAATTCGACATTATGGACTCAAATGACTGACTTCTAGCTCCACTTCAAGCTGAATTTTGTGCTTACATAACATTATAGACAAACAACAAGTTATTGCACGCGATGAAGAGCGGTAAAACTATTTTTAATGTTTGTACAAAAGGTTGGTGTTACTTTTGTAATTCTACTGGCACTAATGAACCATATTAGAATCGAGTTTTACATTTTTTTCATAACAGAAGGACAAAATGACGGGGTAAGGAGAAAAACGTCAAATAATTAACCGAATATCAAATCGAATTCCTGCCCAATATGATAGATACGTCAAGATTACTCATCACAATGTAAATCGTGGCAGGTTTTGAACCAAAAAAAAACCCTCAAGTAGGTCACTATAATATCGACGGTGAAAGTGAGACAACGCGTACCTCCATTTTGGCCAAAATCGGTTTTTTTGCTTCACCTAGGGTAAAAATCGTCGATTTATCGATTAAAGTGCTTCTGGTGACGATATCTTGAACGAAAATAAAATGTATTCGTTCAAGATACCGTCACCAGAAGCACTTTGATCGATAAAACGCCGATTTTTACCTTAGGTAAAGCAAAAAACCGATTTTGGCCAAAATGGAGATACGCGTTGTCTCACTATCACCGTCGATATATAAAACATTAAACTTAGCTCAACCATGCATTGGTGTGCATTTATTGGCTCGATATCTTGGGTGAATTTCATCAGACGACAGTAGGCACAACTTAGCACCTGGGGAGGGAACCTTGCCAATAATTTCGTTCTGTTTCAAGGTGAAAGCATTAGCCGGGAAATTACCATAGTTCGCACTATCTAGAGTGAAAATTCATTATTGTCTAGTCCGTATTCAAACTAGGGGTTGACAGCTATCGTGCTTAAGCCCGTATCACACATCAGACCTCCCCATCCCACAGACCGTCTGGACAGACCGATTCTTTGGTAATTTTCACATGCTAATTCATTGATACTTTTTCTTAGAAATAAGGTTCCTTAGATGAATAATAACAAATAAATAACAAACGTTGATGCAGGTGCGCCAAAGAGAACACATCCACAGGATCAGCCAATCGGATAATTGGGTCTGCGTGTCTGTCCGTGGAATGGGGAGGAGAACGGTCTGACGTGTGATACGGCCTTTATACTGGGTGAAGACCGCACAATTTCCCTTCATTTTAGCCATTAGGATGTAATTGTCAAAATAAAATGCACAAATGGTATTTTTTGATATAACAAATAATTGGGGAAAGCATTTCGTCAGATATGATACATAGGAGTCTATCGAAGGAATTCGCGTGGGGGATTTAATGACGACGGTGCTAAGATGAGGGAGTCGTGTGTTGTAGAATTTGTTGTTGTTGCAACAGCAAAGAGGAGGCTGACGAAGATCGGGAATGTCCCACGGACGTTTGTTCCATGGGCTGTTGGTTCGGCGAAGACTGCATGTGATACCTAAAAATGACGGGGCCGGTCAAACAATAGAGGGTAGAAGGATATCGAGAATTATTTCGTGGTTAACGATGGGAGGGAGAAAACCTGATAAGTGAAGCTAAAGAAGGCCGTAGATGAGTCATTCGGCAGCTCCTGTGCTGCTGCCTCACCAGAAGACAAAATCAATGCGACAGTGCGGTCAATTCAATATGCAAAGAGAAATTCGGATTCGGACCTGTAAATGTTCTCAGTCGAAGCAACAATGCCAGCGGTCAGGTCGAGGCTTCGCCCTTTGATGCCAGGACTTTTGATGTGAGGTGAAAACCAGTTGACCAAACTGCCGACGACTGGGACCGACCTGAGGATCCCTTCTTGCCACAGCTGTTCATCGCTTTCCTTTTGCAACTCGATTGTAGCAGCTTCAATGCCTACGGGAAAACCGAAATTTGAGCAACAAACAGGACTGGAATAGTAGAGAAATGGAAAATGTGGAGTAAGAATTGGTGAAAACGGGTGCCGAAATTATGACGTCATGCATCCCTCTGTTCCATCAGAAGTCTGTGAAATCTTCATTCGCTATGAACAGTTGAACGGAATATAATTTTTAGTGGAAAATTGGGTAAATCCAAGGTGGAAGTTGAGAGTATCCTACACCCTCAAGGAGGAAAATGACTATTGGGTTAGAAAGTCCTTGAATTTGTCCCAACACACCTATCACGTTTGTTAGCTACCCCAGCCAGTCGATATACTTAATTAACCTACTACAAAAAGCAGTTACTCAAGCCGACTTGCCGTCGGGTTTTCTCCCGGTTGTTCTGATGGCAAGCCCTTTTGACGTAAAGACCAAAGACGTCATAGCTGTGAGGTATGTGGCAAGAGAGATAATAGGCAGCGGATATAGAGCCATCTTTTTATTTATCGACTGTGAAGGTGCAAAACTGCCCAATCCGTTTGCCATGCGATCTATGGACGCGTGATATGCCAAGTTGCCACCAATTTTGAGAATGAGGCAACCCAGACGCCCCCAAAAGACACGATGCTTTGACTTGGGCAGTGTTGCACCTTCACAGTTGTTACACTGTGAGCGAAATCGAAAAATTTTTGGTAGCCACAGGGGGAATTTGGTATTTTGGCAATCTTCTTGGTAGCTGGAACTTGGTCTAGATAGTTCGGTATGTTTCCATAATAGCCAGATCAATTCAACCATGATGCCTTCACTTTGAGAGCGCGGCCATCAGTACCACCACAGATCAAGATATTTGTAGGCGAATCCAAAAGATAGGAGCGGTGAGGAAAGCATTACCTCGTTTCACAACCTCGGCCATGGTGTCTAACACTTTGCCGCTCTCTTCTTCCTCTTGGCCAGCCGTTTCTACGAGACCAAGAAGCTCGCCCACGTCCGTATCGGATGTTACCATGCCAAAACGGACACACGCCAGCCCGTCAGCACCTTCGCCTATTTGCGCGAGGAGGCGTTAATGTTGAACACTTCAAACAGCAAATGGACGAGTAAAATTGAAAAGACGAATTTTACCCAACGAAAAAGCAGCGTCAGTCGCACGCAACCGTTCGACCAAGTTGATGTTGAGGCTGTTCAATTGTTCTCTCGCGTGATCCGTCAATTGGTCATCCTTGAATGATAAGGGCTGATAACGAACACCGCCCAGACCAGCCCAGCCTTGAATGTCGACAACTCTCAAGCAGGGTGAGGCTTCAACCAATTTTTGGAACTCCATCTTGTGTTTGACCGTGGCGCAAAGGATTTCCTGTCGAATATTTGCAATTGAAGTAACGAGGCAGGAAATGTTTTTCTGCGGGGTTACAGCACAAGACAAGTGAATTTTAGAAGGCGATAACTTACGATCTGCTGTTCCAGGCATGTGACGAACGTATCAAAATCGGGAGGTTCCTTCGAGCCCGGTTGAGGCTCAAGCGGACAGTAGCGCAGGACAATTTCACAGTTCTCAACCTCGCAAATCGTGATGTTGACAAGCGGACAATCTCTCTGCAGCATCTGGCCGAGCTGTAAAAGAAAGACATACGGCGAGTTACTGATGTTTCTGAACAATACCACCATGATTTGGCTTATCAAAAAATCAGCGGTGCGTAGATAACGTACAATACTTCCATATTTTGATACGTAAAATTTTGAAACAATTTAATTATAGGCGATTGTGTCGTTTTCCGTGTGTTGGAGGCGTTTTGAGGGTGAGAGTGATGGCACGACGTACTCTCTAGTTTTATTTGCTCGGGTACCTTCGGCCGTTCGGCCATCATCTGGTCGGTTCGGCCGAAGGTACCCGAGCAAATAAAACACTAGAGAGTACGTCGTGCCAACACTCTCACCCTCAAAACGCCTCCAATTTGATTATATTTTGACTGCTTTTGAGGGTTTAGGCCAAAAATATAAAAAAACGCACTATTAAATTTTGAAAAACTCGACTTTTTGAAGCTCCAATCTGATCTCCGATTTTGGGACGACTACAATACTTCCATTTACTTCGGAAATATGGAATTAACAATCGATCAAGGCAGGCAAGTGACTAACCCATGAGTTCAATTTATCGTAGTAATGAGGCACTCTTCCTTCAGAATTTTCAGGCACGAATTGGAAAACGACTGTTGACGCTGCTACTTCGAATAACACCTGATGAAGTAGATACAAATGACAATGGTTAATTTATGATGATTATAATACATCGATTCACTTTGCGAATAAGGAAGTGATAAGGGCACATAGAAAATGAGCCGCAAAGTCCTGATTTCAGAAATTTCAGGACCTACAAAATGCCCGTATGTAGTTTGAGGTTCGCCCTTTTACCGTGTATCATTGTTAACTCACGCTAGTTTCGATCGGCCGAGCTGCTATTTCATTCACCGAGAAAATTCCACCTTCGCCCCCAGGTTCTTGGCTCTAAACAGTAACATGGATGCAGTAGAATTTCAAATTATTCATAGATTTATCTCGATATTCCCATTTTCAGCAACCGTACTCACCAAAAGTCTTATATTTGGATATTTTTCTATTCTTCTCCAAAGGGTATGACAAGATCTGAACGCTTCGCAAGATCTTCTCCTGATTTCATCCAGTCCGATACACTGGAAAATTATTACGAAAATAATATAAAAACCAGTGGTGCTTAGATAACACACAATACTTCCATATTTTGAAAAGTAAAAGTGTGACACAATCATTTTTTGACTGCATTTAAGGGCTTTTAGGTCAAAAATATCAAAAGCTCACTATGCAAATATTGGAATTCACCCGCTTCACTTACTTGAAAAGTTGTCCAAACAGGCAGGGAAATCAGTTTCCGTCCTGGATTGTCCATAAAGTAAGGCACCAGTGTATCACTATACACAGTCTTTGTCAGGAGTCAAGGAATTGTTAGATCAAGAACATGAACCCAGTGGTGCATAGATAACAAGCAATAGTTTCATATTTTGATAAATACATTTTTGACAGAATTCGATTATATTTTGACTACTTTTGACGCTGTTTACGTCAAAAATATCAAAAAAAATTTACTATTCAAATTTTATAACTCGCCAAAATAGGTTATCCACATATTTTGCAAGTTTCACTAAAAGGATACAGCAGTTGGAAGGCCTGGAATTCCCAGCCAGATTCCCAGCGGAAGTGTTATACTTTCCAATAGCTGACTCATCTGAAAAGAGGGGAACAATAACTTCATTTCCCTACTTCAATGATAGCTTTTTACCCCCGAACATTTCAGCATAGTGGTACAAGTGGATAGATCAAAAAATTATAAATGTGAAAATTAACAAAAGAAAATTTAACAAAAAAACAAAACTGACTCAACACAAAAGCTTGAACAACTAAAAAATAAAGATGCAAACAGGAAAAAAGATTTTGGCAGACGTTTTTGAAGTGAAGTCACCTTTAAAATGTGGAATTTTTTAAAAAAGTGCCCAAAAACCACTTGAAAAACAATTTCGGAAAAAATTGGAAATAGTGTTGGACAATCTATTGGTTAAAACACATCATTTCAAAAGAATGATGGATTTGACTTCGGGTTTTTTTGGCGTAAATCTTCAAATATTGACTGAAAAACATGAAATTTGGCGTTTTTTTTTGTTGAGATTTTGGTCAACAGGGTCAATTTCGAGGGCAGTGACACCGCCGAAATCGCCGTTTCAACAGTTTTCTTGGGTTAACAGGCTGAGTTCCAATAGGTTCAAGGCAAAAACGTGAGGGAAACAAAATGGCGGCTGTAACATTCCCGCCCTTGCCCTTGTTACCGCTTTTTTACTCGAGAGCGTCCGTTTATTGGCTCAGAACTGCAATTAGAGAGGGAATGTTTTCGGATTAGCCAACTTATGTTAATGGGGCGGTTAATAGTCGGTTGAGAAGGCTCACATTTTCAGCCGTTTTAGTCATGGCGAGCGACGCCAGGGAATGGCCCCTCAGGTGGAGCCACATGCCGTTAGCGGAGCAGATCTCACGGAGCCGCGATACGTTGTCAACGTGACCGAAAATGGGCGTCCCTTGGAAACGAGAAAAAATATAATATCAGACGCGTGCATATGCAAGCTTCCTCGTTTGAGTTTGAATTTCAGTTCAAGTTTGAAAACGAGTTCGAGTTCGAGTTTGAGTTTATGCTCGAGTTCGATTTTCAGTTCATGTTTGATGATGAGTTTGAGTTAAAGTTCTAGTTTTAGTTTTCAGTTCATGTTTGAAAATGAGTCAAAAATCCAAAACAAACAGTTACTGTTTGTGCGATTATGATAAGAATTTAAAGTGAATTTGACGGGTTCCCTGCTCATCAAGGATAAACTTGCTGAATTTTTGGTTCATTTTTCTTAAGAAATGAACCTTTGTAATCGTTGATGCAAACCGAAATTACGGATAAATAGAATTGATCGAGGAATTGATTCAAGCGCCACCTGGCTAAACTCCAACGTACCTGCGTCGGCTAAAACGATGAGAGGAACTTTGTTTTTCGCTTTGTCCAATTCGATTTCTCCTTCGAGGGCGGCGAGGTCCATCTTCTGCGAGCCAAACAGGGAAACGCTCGGTATGCCATTGATGCAGGCCAATGGCAATCCCAGCTGAAACAAATTCGTAATATTTATTACGTTTTCGGAAAGCCGATGTTAATACAACATCAAGGGATTAGGCTGCTTCGTGTACGATTTTGGTTAATTATTCAATAATGAACCGTAGTAATCGCCCAAGGAAAAAATTTTCTAACCTAAGTTTCAAAGGGTGCAGAATCCAAATCTGCAATAATAAAAACTGGTCCGTCCGTCTTGAACACTCTTTCTCCCAAACGGCTGGATTTCTTTTTCTATTTTTTTTTTTTTTTTGTGGAAATTTCAGGAAAAATTAACCTTGTTTAGGGACAGCCTCAATTCTTTAGCCTAGCCAGTCGGTCAGCCCTCTAGAAGAATTGTTAAAATCCTAAAGAAATATGTTTTTTCAAAATCGTTTCCTACTCGCCAACAAAATGTTCCATTTCGACGCACGTAGGCAGGTATAGGCACGCGCTCAAATATGGAAGTATCGCATATTAACTTCCCACCACTGTTTCACTCCATGTTCGGGACCTACTATGGGAAAACCTGATTCAAATCATCATTCACCTGCTTGCACAAATACTGGACGATCCCAGCCGGAGCCACGGTGTTCGTGTAAATGACGGGAAGCGTGTTTTTGAAAGCGTCGGACCCAAGATCGCGGTAACGGTTGAATTTCACGTGAAGAAACGCCCGTATCACTTTGACGAGGCCACCCAATTGATCGTCATGATAGCAGACGGCGGAACCTTCTCGGCTGAAAAGGCCGAAAACAAAAAACTTGCTGAACGCCGTTTGAATGGTCAATTTGGTACAGCGGTTCTCAAGTTCTCGCCGAAATGAATTCGCCCCTGATGGTGTCGCCATCTCTTGAGCCAGTCTCACTAGAACCCCGGGACATTTAGCCTTGAATCAGGTAATGCTAATCTAGCTAGATTGGAACTAATATTCGAGAAATTTTCAGTATGAAAATATGCCCTCAGTGAAATTTAGAGCAAGCGTCTTCGGATAAATCTAAACCTGAACTGAACACTGGACTAAGCTAAACTACAAAAAATCTAAGATTCCGTAGAATTCCACTTACTTGAAAAGTTCCGTAATCCAAGCGGTTGTATCTTTGGATATTTTCCCCGATATGTACGCCACATGCGTCCTTTCCATAGAGCCGGCATAAGCAGCGATAGCGTGACTCAACACGGACAGCCGGCTCGCTTCGCATAGTTCGGGCAAAGCTGCAAAGCCGTTTTCATTGTCGCTATCGTGAAGAAGTAGGTCCTGAAAGCGATAAGTCCCACCTCACAGTAGCTTAGTGAAGTTAGCAACGGTTCAGCAACGGTCGACTGCGAGTTTCTTTTCTAACTAATTGGTCTCTAGGGACGTCTCTAGGGAACACATTTCTGGCTGTACAAGAATTGTGCCACCAGTCACATTGTATGCCTTAGGATCAAACACCTTGGTGTATCCAACACCTTCTCGGATAAGTAGGTAGGCTATAGAATATCTTGCTTGATAAGCGTTTGACTGATGAGCAAGTCGAATAGGACTGATGAGGGATGTTTTTCCGTCTTGGAGATGCGAGCGCAGCGAGCATCCACGTCACCTGATCTGTATAAGGAATGTGTGAAGGAACAGTTAGCAACGAGCTGTACGGACTGTATGACTGGTGGCACAATTTTAAAATTGCCAAAACTGCGTTCCTAGACGTCCCTAGAGTCCGAAAATTCAGAAAATAAACACGCAGTTGACCGTTGCTGAACCGTTGCTCACTTCACTCTGATTTTCTCGGCCCCTGAGCTGAAGAATTACATTGGTTACAAAAGTTACACAGTCTAGAGTTCTTCCAAAGAAATTCAGAAATAAATTTCCTCACCTCCAATTGCTGCAAGACCGAGCCGGATCGACTATCGTTGAACGAATGAGAATCGTCGCTATTCAACAGGCGATCGGCTGGGTCGGCCGTCGCCGAGGATTTCCCAATGACGGCCTCTTCCAAACGTCCGATGACCTGCGACACCTGGAATTCGATCTCCTGAACGGGGCTTTTCTATAACAAATTGAAAAAAATTGAAATTCGCTCGAGAAATTCTGGAACCGACTTATGTCAGATGGGAAAATTGACAGAGTAGGTACTTTCGCTGGCACAGAGTCACTCATGCTGACGAGGTTGAATGTTCTTAAATCTGTAGTTTCAACAGGGAAAGGAGCATTTTTTCAATTTTGAATCACATCGAAGAATTTCACGAAAACGGAAAAAGGAGTGAAATCCGTAAAACCAATAAAATGAGTCAACCGGGAGTGGAAGAGCGTCGACAGCGCAGAGATTTCCCGAGTTGTTGTTGTTGTTTCATCGTTGGTTTTGTCGACGGTTGTCAAAAAAAACACAGATTGAGTTTAATCCCGAAGCTCATTTTGATCTCGAAGTTGAGTTTGACCTCGAAGTTGAGTTTGAACTCGAAGTTCATTTTGATCTCGAAGTTGATTTTGAACTCGAAGCTGATGTTGAACTCGAAAGTGACTTTGATCTCGAAGTTGAGTTTGACCTCGAAGTTGAGTTTGAACTCGAAGTTAAGTTTGATATCGAAGTTGACTTTGAACTCGAAGTTGACTTTGATCTCGAAGTTGAGTTGAGGCGTTGATAGCCAGAGTGGACTATTCCACCAAGTGTCCAAAAATGAGTTATACAGTGCAATGGGTCTGTGGTTGCTCTATCTATCGAATTATTATTAAAATTTGACTCGTTCTCGAATGTGCTAAGAGAGAGCGCAACTTTTCAAATGGTCCGTCTGCAAATTGGCCGCCGATTTTGATGGCCAGAGTGGACTTTGTGGCTTGTAGAAATGTCCCTATGGTTCATGAGTCATCTGTTCACCCAAGAATGCTTGTATTTTTTTCTTCAAAACACCATAACAAGGCCCTTAATCAATTACAAGAAATTAGTCGAAATTTTCAAATGCGATTTTCTCAGTTCAACACCTGTGTGGAATGGTCCACTCTGGCTATCAACGCCTCAGTTTGAAAACGAAGTTGACTTTGATCTCGAAATTGAGTTTGAACTCGAAGTTCATTTTGATCTCAAAGTTCATTTTGGTCTCGAAGTTGAGTTTGAAAACGAAGTTGACTTTGATCTCGAAGTTGGGTTTGAACTCAATTTTTATCAATGTAAAGATTGATTTATTTTTCAATTTCAACAAATTTTCCTATTTTCCTGCCTGAACTAAATTTGTTTCCGTTTTGATCCGAGCATTAGTGATGCGATACAGATCTAGTAGCGGTGAAAACATTTCTCTACTTATATTTTGATAAATGTAGACATTTAGGCGAAACTTCGCCTCCGAGCGGGTTTTGTGATATTTCTAGAATATTCATTTGACCTGACATGATTGGGTTTTGGGACTCAGATTGTCATTATAGATATTCATACCTACCTAATAAATCGTAAAACCATAGTGGGTGCAACATTAGTGGGAGGGGTTGTCTTTTTGTATTTTTAGGCATGATAAATCATGAAGGGGATAATTGGGGGAATTCAAGAAAATTTCGAGGGGAAAGGAGGAGAAAATGTACTCCTGGTTAGGGGACCTTTTTTTTATCGTGTGGAAACCCTGTCCCTCGGGCCAGCCATCTCGCGCTCGCGCAGTGTTCCCCAGATGGGGGTTTTCCCCCCAAATTTGGGGGGTTTTCTCCGCCAGAGGGGGATTTGAAGGGTAACATTTTCTGGGGGTTTTTCTTGGTGGTTTTTGTGGAAGTTAGGAAGATTAGAAAAAAGTTTAGAAATTCCGAAATAACAGCAAATAAATAACAGCTAAGACTCCCACTGCACAGCTAATTGAATTGAAAGATAGGTACTCGAAATTTGAGTCATTAAAGTCATTTATGACCTTCCTAAGTCCCAAATTTTGGGAATTGGGATATACGTCTCCCTAATTGCGGTCAGGTACATACCTAGTTTGTATTGATGTTTTAGTATGATTATTGACTGACTCTATTGATAGGTAGTCAGAAAGAATGAGTATTAAACAGTTTATGGTTTTAGGTACTATTAAAATTGTAGTTGCATAATATGGAGTTAGGTATGTTTTATGTGAAATAGTAGATTAAAAATTATATTTATTTAATAAATTAAATTGAATAAAAATTAAATGTATTATAAAAACTTTTTCTATTGTTCTCATCTTTTGGGTTTTTCGGGGATTTTTTCCACATTCGGGAGGGATTCGGGGGTTTTTTTGACGTTGTCTGAGGGATTTTTTACGGCCTCACCTTGGCAACACTGCGCCCGCGCGTCACTGCACGGAGCCTGCAGTGTTGCCAAGTTGGGGGTTTTCCCCCCAAATTTGGGGGTTTTTCTTTGCCAGAGGGGGATTTTGGGGGTGACATTTTTTGGGGGTTTTTCTTGGGGGTTTTCGTGGAAGTTAGGGGGACTAGGAAAAAGTTTAAAAATGAAGAAATAACAGCTAAGACTGCCGTTCCATAGCTATTTGGTTTGAAAGATAGGTACTCAAATAAAGTTGCGAGAATTTGGTTGCTACATACCCGATTTGTATTAATCTTTTAACTGTCTTTGCGAGCTACACTTGTCAGTGTAATTGTCAAGTTTGAAGGTTCGTATAAAAGTTCGATTGTACGTATAAATTGGATGATAGGAAGTAGGAGAGAATGAGCACTAAATAGTTTATAGTTTTAGGTGCAATTTAAAATTGTAGGTGTATAATATAGGGTTAGGTCCTGTTTTATGTGAAATAGTTTATTTTTAGTTCGTCCTTAACTTTTGGGGGATTTCCGCGGATTTTTTGCCCTGATTTGGGGGGATTTGGGGGTTTTTTGACGTTGTCTCAGGGGTTTTTGACGTCCGCACCTTGGCAACACTGGGAGCCTGTGCCGCAGACAGTTTCGCCGCAAATTTCGTCCTGTCGCCGTTCGTTCGCCGCCCCTTTGTCCGATAAGCAGCTGCACTTTGTTCACAATGCGCCTGTTGCTTCTTTCACGTCGTCCGGTCGCAGTCTCTCGTTGACCCCAGGTGAGACATTTCTCGCCACGTGGTGAGTCGAATAGCCTCGTCGAATCGAGTTAATTTCAGAGAGTTTCCCGTGAAATCCCATCGGCCGCCATGAGCGAAATCACCATTCCGCCGTCGCCCGGCTGGTATTTGAGCAATATCCTCGCATGCAGCGACGACGGCTCCGTCGTCGCCTACGGCGCCAAACACGAGGTCGTCCTTTTCCGCCCGGCGGCATCGTCCGCCGACGGCCAGTCGAAGCTCGACCTCCAGCCGGCCTTCATTCCTCTGGCGCACAAGGACCGCATCGTCGCCGTCGCGTTCGGGCCGAGCCGCGGCGAAGCTGCCGCCTTCCGCACGCACGTAGCCACCGCCTCAGACGACGGGTCGGTCCACGTCTGGGACCACGCGACGGAAACGCTCATATTGTCGCACTCGGGCCACGGCGACGGGCAGAAAGTCGTCGGCGTCGATTGGTCCGTCGCGGATCCGAACCTTGTCGTCAGCGTGTCGGACATGGGCTCCGTCGTCGTCTGGGATTTGCAAGGTTTGCGCCGTTTTTTTCTTCAGTTGAAAATTGTATTTTCTGTGTGCCGGCTGAAGCTGAATCTAGGAGCTGTATTCAGAGCAGTTCCTTCGCATAGGAGCCGTTCGATGAGCCCAATTAAGTTTTGCACGTACTGTTGGCTAATTTCGACCAGTGGTGCGTTGATAACACACAATACTTCCATATTCCGAAACGTAGAAGTGTGACACAATTTGATCGTATTTTGACTGCTTTTAAGGGTGTTAAGGTCAAAAATATAAAAAAATTCACTCTTGAAATTTTAAAACTTGCCCAAAATAAAAATACAATACATTATTGGAATATAAAAAATATCCACATATTCTGCAAGGTAAAACGGAGATTTTAAGAGCAAGAACGCTCAAATCGGTCAATTTCGGTAGCTGGAAAAAAATAAAATAGAAAACACTATAAATGCAAATATATCGGAAGTACTGTGCGTTATCCAAATTTCTATTAAACCGGGTGTTAGGTCTTGCCGGGACAAACATTTTAGTTTAAGAAATTTGAAAAAAGGTTGAGAATTGAGGGAGCTATGGCCATTTTTGTAAATGGCCACACACTGTTTTTTCAGGCAATTTTCACAATTTCTTCGCAATTTCAGTTTCTTTCGCAATTTCCAGGCAACACGATCCGTCGGCTTTTGCTGCCCAGCAAAACGTCCCCGCTCGTCCTCGCTTGCTGTCCGCACAATCGCGATATCGTCGCCATCGGCTGCAAGTCGGGACTTGTCGCCATCTTCAATACCAGGGGCAGCGGCTACGTCGCCCACAAGCTCAGGGGACACGAGACGGACGTCATCTCCCTGTCCTGGTGTCCGGCCCCGCACAACGTGCTCAAGAATGAGTCCAACAACGACCCGCGAACTTTCTTGCTGGCGTCGGGCGCCAAGGACCGCTCGATTTACTTGTGGCGGGCCGGCAGCGATGGCCGCTACGAGCTCTTCATCAACCTTCCCAACCAGCCGCTTGCTACAGGCGGCTATCGCACCAAGGTGAGCGTAAAATTGGTAAAATCAATTGTTTTGAGCATAGATGTCAAGAGTGTCGTGATAGCTAGGTCTACACGGGGACACTTAATCCAGCTCTACACGGAGAGAGCTAGAGTGACACTACTTGTGTAGAGCAGTTTCAGCCGCGTCTCCACCATGAGCCCTGAGAGCGCCGGAGTGAGTTTCTGAGACCGCTCTCGCAGCTGCTCTCGCTCCTGATTGCGAGGGCAGATGCGTGAGTGTCTACACTACCCCCCTTCCTTCCGAATCCTTCCCCACTTCTCGAGACTGATTCCGAGATCGGTTGCAGTGCCGTCCACACGTCGAGAGGGAAGGGCGAACACGAGAGCCCAAGAGCACCACGAGACTGCTCTCGCAACTACTCTACGGGCCGTCCACACTTCTCTCGAGAGCAGCAAGGCCCTCGCCTAGGTCTAGGCTCTCGCTCTACTGCAATAAGTATCCCCGTGTAGGCCGGCCTTTATTGCAGTAGAGCGAGAGCCTAGAGAGCACTAGAGCTCTTTAGAAAAGCGTGGACGACCCGTCGAGTAGTTGCGAGAGCAGTCTCGTGTTGCTCTCGGGCTCTCGCGTTTCCCCTCCACTCTCGACGTGTGGACGGCACTGCAACCGATCTCGGAATCAGTCTCGAGAAGTGGGGAAGGATTCGGAAGGAAGGGGGGGGGGGGTAGTGTAGACACTCACGCATCTGCCCTCGCAATCAGGAGCGAGAGCAGCTGCGAGAGCGGCCTCAGAAACTCACTCTAGCGCTCTCTGGGCTCATGGTGGAGACGCGGCTGAAACTGCTCTACGCAATCAGTGTCACTCTAGCTCTTTCCGTGTAGACCTAGCTTAAAGCTAGGCCTTAAAGGCCCCGCCACAAACGAACGAAGTCCCTTTAGTGAAAATGTTGGCAAACTAGGTTGTTTGGAATTTCCCTAATTTTTTGAAATTCCCTCCTTCTCATTTGTTCAGGCCGGCCCCAACAACACCGGCACTCACTGGATCTGCGTCAGGTGGATCGAGCCGCTCAAATTACTGACAAGCTCAATGTTCGGCGAGCTGCTCGAATACGACCTGGACCGATCGCCAATGGAGAGCGGCCGAGCTGGCAAAGTGAAGCCGCCAAGGCTAATACACGGTCAACACACCCGCGGCCTGTTCAGCATTGCCGCCCCGACGCAAGCGCATTCGCAGCAGCAGCTCGTCTGGACGTACGCCCTGGATAAACATATCGTCGCTTGCCGGTTGGAGACGGCGAAAATCGTCAGCGATATTACGACCGTCGGTGGCATCGTTTATTGTATTGCCTCCTCACCCCTGGACGCGACGCGTATTGCCGTCGGCACTGGTGACAACAAAATACTCGTCTGGAACATGAGCAACGACGACTGTAACAATGTCAAGACTTTCTGGAACAAGATCAACTCGAAAGGTAAGTGCTCTGTGGAAGTAGACTAGTGACATGGGTACATTATTTGTCTGGGTATCACAGAAAATAAAGTTCGATTGGTTGGAGTACCCAGGTAGTTTTTTCTTCATAACATAGGAGTCAAAATTTGTATGCTAATAGAAAAATGTGCCAAAAAAATGTTAACGGAATCTTGCTTTTAACGTTTTGATCAATAGATGAAAAATAGATAAATGATTTTACCTATTTGCCGATACAAACTTATTTGTGGAGTAATACTCAATGGTGAATTCAGAGATGCTTAAATGGTACGTTTTCACATTGAATAGGTATAAATTGAAAAAAAAAACACTGAATTGTTGAATGTGTTAAATATTAATACATTCTTCTGTATCACGTTTTTGCCTTAAACCCATTGGTGCTTAGGCCGTAAAACCAAGAAAACTGGGCAAATACCCCGATTTTGGCCTTATCGCTCCCCCAAAATTGACTCTTTTGACCAAAATCTTGAAAAAACGCCAAATTTCATGTTTCTCAGTCAAAATCTAAAGATTCGCCCCAAAAAAAACCCAAAGTCAAATCCATCATTTTTTTGAAATTTTTCCTATGCTCATACCTTGGATTTTTCAGCTGGAATCGGTTTTTTGCATTTTTCTCAGTCCTGAAGAGTCGTAGATTATCGTAATTTTTCTGTGTCATGTACCTACCCCAAACCTAATCAAAAAAATTTTTTTTAGAATTTTAACATTTTTTTAAAGGGTCAAAAAATGTTTTTTTTTTAATGTCACAAATTATTCGCCCCTATACCCATGCACGTGTGTTTGTATTGTGTTTACAGTTATGGCCATTGCGTGGCATCCAGTGTCAGAAGCAGTCCTCGCGTTCGGCACCGGCGATGGGCGTATTGGCGTACTCGACATAAACAAGCCGGCCACAGCTCCCAGACTTTTCCGCCAGTATCATCGCCGTTCAGTCTACTCTTTGATCTGGGCACCTCCAATAGTTGAGCTCTCTGACCGCAAAGTGTTCTACGCGTTGTTCTCGGTGGGGGACGGCGATATACTCCAGCACAACCCAGACATGCCGGACAAAGAGCCTATAAACTTATCGAGCTACTTCAAAACATGCGACGATTCAGCGATGGTCAGCAAATCGCTCGGGAGGACGGACCTCGCGTGGAATCATGACAGATCTCTGGCCGCTGTTGGCAACGATAACGGCGTCTTGTATATCGTTGACGGCCGTACATTCAATCACATCCATACAACGTTCGCCCACAAGAAACTCGTCCAATGCGTCGTCTGGCATCCGGCCACGGTGACTTCAGAAAACACGCAGTCCCCGTTCAACACTTGGCTGGCCTCAGCATCAGACAACGTGCAAGTGATGAACGTTACATCGTCAGGCGTTGACGTCATCGCTTCACTCAACTCGCACACTGAAAAGGTGGTTTGCATAGCTTGGAGCCCGCATTTCAACGGTCTGCTGATCACAGCTTCGTACGACTACACGTCCCAAGTCTGGGATGTCGTCTCGGGTGCCGTTCTCGCCTGTTTCGACGCCCACCACGGAGCCGTCGTCTGCGTATTGCCGTCAGCTTTTCACAAGGACTGGGTCATCACTGGCTCAGCTGACAACACGGTTCGGGTCTGGAACACCAAGAATTTCCGGCTGACGAAGACGAAAACAAAAAAGCAACGGCTCAGCGGAGCATTGAAGAAATTTACCAACGCCAGAGAAGCGACAGAACTGATATCCGAGGATGACAAGGTCGAATCTTCCAACCATAGGTTGAATGGTGATTCGCACACGTCTTTACATTCAACGACGACAAAACACGTGGAATTTGCAGCAAATTTGGTGACCACCGTCGGAGAGTACAAGCGCAAGCCCAAATCGATGTTTCCAGTTACCAGTTCAGGATTCTCACAAGCCAAACACCTGGGACTCCTTTGGAGCCGCATTAGCGGTTGCGAACCTCCGAAGAACGTCTCGACCGGCAATAGCGGCTATTTGGACTTCTTCGGTGACATGGCGAGCATGAAGCGGTTGTTCGCTGTCGAGGAGACGCACCATCGCGAGAACGGCAACGCCTACTACGCCGATCAAATGGCCCTTTGGTCCGGTAATATCGCCAGCCGCATCGCTGAAGCTGGCAAGAAGAAGCAGCTGAACGACTGGCTGGTCAGTTTGGCACCAATGGTATCACACAGGCTTTGGGTTGAATGTTGTCGCCAGTATGCGAAGCAGCTGGTCGAATCGGGTGATACCTTAAAAGCCGTCAGTTACTACCTGGTCATCCACCAATTCGAAAACGCTGTCGAGGCACTCATGGAAGCCAAACTCTTCAGGGAAGCTGTGAGCCTCGCCAAATTGCGCTGCATGTCAAACGACCAGATAGTCAAGTCAACCCTTACAGCCTGCGCAAACCAGGCCATGTCGACCGGCATGCTGACCCAGGCAGCTCACTGTATGATCAGCATAGGCGCCAACATCGAAGCTGTCGAGATCCTCTCACGATCCAAAGACCCAGAAAATCTCTCCCTCGCTTCGAACATAGCCGTCGCAGCTGATGCCAACGAGATGGGCCTCAGCTTAGCCATGCGAGCGATGAACACTTCACTTGAAATGCAGAACTACGCTCTCGCTCGAGGGATCACCAATTCGCACTCCGTCCTTGAAGACCTCAACTTGTGGATTGACGTGTGCGAGCTGAAAAAGGACTGGAAACCCATCGAGGACAAGATCGTTCTCTCCTGGATTGTGGGCAAACAGGGGGACAACTGGTTGGGCCTGTACGAAAGCGCTTTCGAACGCTGCACAATTCGAGTTCCCTCGTATTTGGCATTGACCAAATTCCTGCCGAACAAACCGACCCCCGAGTCTGACCAAAAAGTTTGGGTCTACATTGCAGGACAGGTCTGCCTGGCCGCAGCGGCCCAACTGAAACCTACCAATGGCACTCATGGCGTCCTGCGACATCTTATCACTGCCCTGGAAGCAGCGTACAACTTCCACCTCCACAACCCGGCCAACCCTCAATATTTCTTGCAGCTTTGCCTTTGGATCTCGCCGTGGGGACCGCTCAGCACGTTACCCCAATTCGATACAAACTGCGAGTATAAGAGCTACCTTGAAAGCTTCAACGCTTTCTTGGCCTGCGGTGTCGTCTACTGGCTGGAAATCCTTTCCTCCAAGGAAATGCTGCCCATCGGGGACTCTGAAGCGATGGCCGCCATCAGCAATGTGATCGTCAAATGCAGCGAACTCCTCTTCCACAAGGACGTTATCGCCTTCCACAAGGCTGACGTTGAGATCAAACGTCTCGAGAACGCCATCGCCTCCTCCAAGCTTGAGGCGCTGAAAATCATGAAATCCTGCAAAGACATCGAAGCTGCTTTGACTTCTTCAACAGACGCCGCTGCATCTACGAAAGAAGCGCAGCCGGACGTCGAAGACGACTCCAAAAAATTGATTCGCCTCAAGCAGTTCCGTGCCGATTTTGAAGAGAAACGCCTCTTCGTGCCCAACCCTTTCATAGCGTTCTGCTCCCTCAGGAACGTCCTCGAGCTGACGGTGGCCAAGTCTCCAGAAGCCGAGTCCGCCCTTCACAAGATCAAAGACATCTGGGACAAGTCCTCGGCCGACGTGGCAACCGCTTGACTCACATTTTTCTCATTGCCGATTTAAGTGAGCTCTTTATTTTTATTCGATTACTGTACGATTTGTCAGTACAAGTGAAGTTTTTAATCTCTTAAGAAGTTCTTACGTTGATTTTTTCCTTACTTAAAATGTAAAACTGCCTCTCGTCGATTGACTTTGTTGAAGCTTTAACTCAGCCAAATAGTCGGTGCCCATTGCGCACCCCAAGTGTCTTAAAGTTAGATTTTTCCTGCCTAGTGACGACTTAGCTAGTGAATAGGTTTATCCTGAGTGGTTAGGACCTGAAAGTGAGACAACCACATTGTGATCCGTAGTGCCAGCTAGCTATTTTGATTATTGCGTGATGTTAACTTGGTTCTAAGTTCCCGGCTGTTATTAAAACATCATTCTGTTCGTACTTGCGATTGAATTTTCAACCTTGTCAGCTCTAATCGAAGGCATACAACGCTCAGCGATCAATGTTTAAAGCTGAATAAGGACCGATGTTCAGATAACTCGAAATTTTCGGGCAAGTTTTCATTTTTATGAACAACTTTTGAAATAGGGTTGGTTTATCAATTGCCATAATTCTAGTATCAAAACACCTGCAGATACTATTGGCAGCATTTACATGGGAGCGAATATAAAACCAGCGGTGCGTAGAGAACACACCATTCTTCCATATTTTGATAGGTAAATTTTCGGTGCAATTCGATTATATTTTAGCTACTTTTGAGGGTGTTTAGGTGAAAAATATTAAACTCACTATGCAAATTTCAAGACTTGCCAAAAGTCAAAATACGTCAGGTTAATCGGAGCATAAAAACGCTGCTCCAGTCAATGCTGATTTCATAGTCCCAATTTGGCTCAATCTGAACGGTATTTTCGTTTAATTATTTGTCGACGCTTCATAAACGCGCAATTGCTTTCACGAAGTATACTAGGATAAGTAACGTCCGTTTTAGAAACGACAATCAGCGCTTTCGCCTAATTGGTCCTCGTAGCGGTGATGATGAACAGAATAGGGACTTAACGTTAGGTGCCTACAATTCTGGACGCTAGGGTATTAGGAATAACTACATTTGAGTCAAAATTATGCTCTACTTTGCAATTGTTACAACATTGAGAGATATTCAAGAACAATGAGGTTCTTGTTATTGACCCTGGGCAGGTTTTGATCAGTTAGCTTTGATTCGTGACCCGACAGTGGTTAGGTTAACATGAGATGCGTGATCGTCAAGCTTCACGTTAACCTCATTGAAATGTTGACATTTTTGGTGAAAATGGACCTCAGGTCAACGAGATAATCAGCAATAGCAGAAAGTCCATACTGTGAGCGTACAAGGAAAACCCACTGAGGTCCGGTTTATCAATTAAATGGAATCTAGATTTATCCAAGGACGCTTGCAATAAATTTCACCTAAAGGACATACAAGGACATAATATTATCGACAGTCAGCCCTAACCAAGTACGATTTTTGGGGAAAATGAGGTTTTCTGGTAGCTATTGGCCCAGCGCACCGTCTGATGGCGTCATAACTCAGCTGCAACAAATATTTTTGATTCTATTGGGGTTTGTAATAACCTGTAAGTAATGAATTTCTATGTAAAAACCTGTCTTGCAACAAAATTCTGACCAAAATACGTTCAAACTGTCGGTAATGGTCTTTGGCTTGAAATAAAAAAGGAACAATAAACTAAACGTCCATTTAAATGGAAATAAATGGGGTTTTTTGGCCTCCTGAAAAGTTTTTGAAAATACACTTACAGGTTTTTACACTGTCGATATTTTCATTGATCCCCGTACAGAAAATTACTTCGTAATTATTTACCCAAACCAAGTCTATTGAACGCTAGAAATTAACAAGTGGTGCATAATGACAAACAATACCATATTTTGGTACTTGAATGTTCGAAACAAACCAGTTTGTTTTTGAATGTTGAATACAAAGATCGAAACGCTGCCAAGTAGATTAGTGAAATGGTTTTTTTGGGTATCACAGAAAATAGCCGAGGAAAGTGCTGCTATATGGCCATTTTTATTTTTATCAAAATACGACCACTTCTAGGCGTTTTGGTGCTGACGGCGTACGCCGTATGGTAGACGGCCATTTTTTTTATAGCAGATTTGTGTTCAAGAACCTCCAAAACAAAAATGGCGAAAGTTTGAGGGGGTGTTGTAAATAAAAATGTTCCCGGCCGATTACATAGATAAATTATTTCTGGAAACAATGTCCCAAAACAAAAACCAAAAGATTGCAAGAATAATTGATATCTTCTATATAAGGCATAATAAAAAGGTGAAAACAAACTAATTAGGTAGCCATAAAGGTCTCAACATTTCCATGTGGCCGTATCACAACAGTCCTAACACGAACAATAAATGCACCTCTGTGTAGACAACAGTTGCAGGCACAGCTTAAGGGGTCTTGCAGGGTAAAGTTTTACAGAAATATTTATAGGTATATAAAAATAGAATGAACAACCTCCCCGCCCCGAACAGTACCGGAAGCTTAATCAGTCACCGAACACATCGGATCTTTAGATCTAGGCTGGACGTTTCCTAGATCTCTTCTTGTGCTAGATGGTCTCCACTTGGCCCTTCGTGCGCCTTGAGGAAGTCGTCGGTTCTGAGGGCATCGGCTGCGTGAAAGAAGTCTCTTTGCTGGCCGACCTGCCTCCGACGCCGGTGTTGGGATACTGGCGTAGAATTGGGCCGCTAGCGTCATCTGTGGCCTCTTCAACCAGTGGTGGAGTGCCTCCTCCTCGCAAAAGAGCGCCCTTCTGGAGAAAAAAAGGGAAATTGGGGTAACGAGCGATTGCTCAAGTCCACGACACTTATGAAACGTAAGCTTGGTCTGCACGGAGAGAGCTAGAGCGACACTGATTGCGTCTACGCCACAAGCCCAGAGAGCGCTGGAGTGAGTTTCTGAGACCGCTCTCGCAGCTGCTCTCGCTCGTGATTGCGAGAGCAGTTTCGTGTGTGTCTACACTACCCCCCTTTCTTCCGAATCCTTCCCCATCGCCGACCCAAATTCGCCATCGCTCTCGCAACTTGTTTCCAGCAGGTGAAACTTCTCGAGACTGATTCAGAGATCGGTTGCAGTGCCGTCCACACCCCAAGAGGGAAGGGGGGATGCTAGAGCCCGAGAGCACCACGAGACTGCTCTCGCAACTACTCTACGGGCCGTCCACACTTCTCTCAAAAGCTCTAGCTCTCGCTCTACCGCAAGAAGTGTCCCCGTGTAGGCCTTTAAGGCCGGCCTTATGTGTGGACGGCCCGTAGAGTAGTTGCGAGAGCAGTCTCGTGGTGCTCTCTGGCTCTCGCGTTCCCCCTCCACTCTCGACGTGTGGACGGCACTGCAACCGATCTTGGAATCAGTCACGAGAAGTTTCACCTGCGGGAAATAAGTGGCGAGAGCGATGGCGAATTTGGGTCGGCGATGGGGAAGGATTCGGAAGAAAGGGGGGTAGTGTAGACACACACGCAACTGCTCTCGCAATCACGAGCAAGAGCAGCTGCGAGAGTGGTCTCAGAAACTCACTCCGGCGCTCTCAGGGCTCGTGGTGTAGACGCGGCTGACACTTGGTCTACGCAATCAGTGTCGCTCTAGCTCTCTCTGTGTAGACCTAGCTTTATGCTACCTTGATGCTCTCCAGTTGGATTTCTTCGCTTCGGGGCCTCGGAAGCTTTGGTGACCCATCTCGCGATCGAGCCGGAGAGCTCCCTGCTTCGCTTCCTTCGTCAGCAGCTGGGAAAAACCAAATTGAAAATTAGAGAGACATCATTAAATCGGGGGAGGGGGTGAACTCGCAAAAAGAATATCGGGCAACTGACTTACACGGCTTAGGACTCGCTGAAGGTGTGCGAGATATCTGAGCTGGGAATCCTGGCAGACGGTGCGCCAAAAGACCTCGGTGCGCCGAAGTTCCTGGAAGCAGGCAAGACTCAAATCACCGAAGGTATGTACAGGTTTTTCGAATGCAAAATCTTCCATGACACTGCATAGGGATCTTCCATGAAAACTGCATTCATCCACTTTCGAGTTTTGTTGATATCGATTTCGTTTTTCGATTTCGATTCATAGCAACTTTGGTAGGTACTTATAAGCAATCGAAATCGATATCGACAAAACTCGAAAGTGGACGAATGCAGTTTTGGAGGAAAACTCTTCATTTATGCAACACACGGTTTCACGGAGAATTGAAATTTATTTGCAATCGCGATTTTCACTTCCGTATTGAACATGGAATTTTATGGTCCAGTTTATCAATTTTAACTTCCATATCAACAGTGAAAAAGTTCTATCCTCAAGTCAACCTGACTTTTAGAGACCTCTAATAGTTTTGTCCTTTCTCAATAATTGAGTTTGGATTAATATTTCTCTAATAATTGATATTTTCCTTGGGCGATTGCAAAGTTTACTATTAAATTTTAATAATAAATTATACCTGCCAAAAATTTTACTCTAAACTCTCAATTTATCTCGAACCAAGTAGAATTGTCCTACCTGAAATTTGCAAAGCATAGAATTAAAAATGAATTTCGATTTTACGACACTTGTTGTGGAAATGAGATGTTTCGAGATACATACAGGCTTTGCGGTTACTAATATTGGTTTTCGTTCATGGACATGGAGCAGGAGTTTGAAAGCATCAATCAACATGATAAAAGTATCAGGCGCAGAAAAGGAGCAGGAACAATCTGTACCTGGTACAAGAAAATCCAGTCACAACCCATTTAACTCCCTGGGTTACCGTCACATGGGATTTCCACGCTAAAAATGTATGTTGCCAGGTGTTCAGCCCAAAAAAACCTTTTATGGCAATTAACTTGAAAATCTGATGATACTGAATTTATATTACTATGGTGGCGTCGGAGTTGTTGCAGGTTGTACTGTGGGGACTCGGACAGCGGAATGTCCAGCAGTTTCTCCATCTGTCGCATTTTTTCATCGCGGGCTTTCAACCTTCCTTTCCTCAACCTGAAAGGAAGAATTTCGATTAGGAATTAGGATTAGGGAAGCATATTGGTTTTCAATTTGGTCAGTACGAAGTGAGCGAAAAGTCTCTAATGTCGAATACCTTTCTTGCGCAGCCATACAGCGTATATGGTCGTCAAAAATAAATTTGGAATTGACCATCGGACCGACCGTCGTGTACTTGGCCGAGATGAAAAGCGACTTCGGATCCTGTTTGTCAGGCGAGACGTCCAGATCGTGGAGCATGGCTGCCAACTTGGGCCGGCCAAAACCTGGAGAATGAATTGCTGATTACAGCTCAGAAAATCACACATGAACCCCTAAGCATTCTGTTCTCAACTCACCCAATTTGCCAGGGACAGGTACCACCAAAATTATTTGGTTACTTTCCACAACCAAAAAACGGTGATTTCGTAAGCCATCCGGGCCGACAACGTGACATGCGAGAAGGTCGCTGTTTGCTGCAAGTGGAGAAATACAGCCGATTTTGGTAAGTGTTATATAAAAAACCGCGATTTTGGCCTTATCACTCCCCCAAAATTGACCCTGTTGACTAAAATCTTGAAAAATCGCCAAATTTCATGTTTCCCAGTCAAAATCTGAAGATTCGCGCCAAAAAAACCTGAAGATGAATGATCCATCATTTTTCGAAAATTTTTCCTAGGCTCATACCCTAGATTTTCCAGCTGAAATCGGTTTCTTGCATTTTTCTCAGTCCTGGAGAGTCGAAGAAAATTTTCATTTTTTGTATCATGTACCTACCTACCTAAAACCTACTCAAAAATTTTTTTTGGAATTTTTAATTTTTTTTAAAGGGTCAAAATTGTCATTAATTGTAATGTCAAAAATTAGCATCACACCAGCTTTTAAACACTGAAATCCACCCAATTTTGACTTACAGGGAGTGAAAACGGTGTAGAAACCTTGAAGGAATCCAACAAGCTCAAAAAATTCAAAATCGGATCAGTAGAACTCGGTCAAATTGCCAAAAACGTGAAAAAAGAGAAATCGCATTGAGAAATTCGAGCCAGACCGACTTAAAAACAAAAATTTTGGAAAAAACCCCCTATCCTATGGTAAATCAAGCGAGAAAGGCGGGAAAAATGCTCGAAAAATTCTAAACCCACGGCATCACCTTCAGAATTGAGTTTTTGCGTTTTTTCGAAAATGGACCATACTGATGCCAATTAGGACCCCTTAACCTTTTCCGATCGGATTGCCCGGACAATGTGCACCAAGTTGGAGCAAACCACAACTTTTAGGACCAGTTTCGTGGAAATCGGATCAGTGGTTCAATACAAAGTGGCTGGACGAAAGTTTTGGCCGAAATTTCGTCCAGCCACTTTGTATGGAACCACTGATCCGATTTCTGGAAATAATGTACCAAAATTTACATAATCAGCATCATAGCTTCAACTTACTCAAGTCGAGATCGACGTCGCTTTGAACGCATTCACTTCTGTTCGTCAGCGGGAGCTGAGTCTCTTTCATGTCGGACAATTTAAGCCAGAGAGCTCTTATGAGGAGGAAAACTCGAATCGCTCTTCTAGCTCGTTCGACCTGAAATTTTTGGACGATTTCAAAAATTTGCTCAACAGACAGCCGGGGCAATCCAGCTTATTGGACAGGGAGAGGAAAATCTCCTTTGCGAAACTGCACTAGGGGCCAATTTCACAACAAAAAAAAAAGGAAATCTAGATCAAGCGAAATGAAAAATTTCAATGTAATGGTTTCTTTTGAGTCAAGACACACCATTACCACCAAGATCAAGGAAAAACTTGGTTTGAATTTATGGTTAAAAGTGGACCAGTGAGACTGATATGGTTCAGTGTCAATTCCATCTTGATGAAATAATACTTTGATCCATAAGGGTGGTTATTCCAGGCTCATCAAAACTCGATTTTTGGATATGTCGCCACAAGAAGCGACCAAACTCACTTTTCTATTAATCTTGTTCAAATATTGAGGTGAGACCGGCCTTAAAATTGTGCTGTTTACAATTTGAAAAATTCACCTCGCCGCATGGAAGCCGTTTTCCGAATTCGATACCAGTCATAGGCGTACCCGTCGGCGGGAGGAGAATGTTCGAGTCCATCATCAGCCATTCGACGTTCAACGGTTTCTTTCTCATATCTTCGTCCTCGCTTTCGAATATTTCAGCAAACATGTCTTCTCTCTGTGAATATTGAGTGAGCTGGATAATTTCGTCACCAGCGGCCCATTTGTTCGAAGTAATTTTCACTTTTCAACTCTACACTTTCAATATAAAAAATACATCAGATGTTACGGTTCTCGCCATGCGGACTTAGCGCATTGTTTCAAATATCCTTGTCCCATAAAAGTACGACTTTTACAACACGCAAGGCACATGCACATGAACAAATAACAGGGTTAGGCACTAACCTTGTAATAGCTAGTGAGAAGAGCAGCGCTGTCTTCTTTGGCACCAACGATAGCGGCGAAATGGGCATCGCACAACAGATTCTTGTCATCCTGCATGCAAAGCTTCTGAAGGAGTAGAGTGGCCAGTTCAAGAGTAGCTAGCCTTATCTTGCAAACTGTAGTCGAGATAATACATTAAACAACGCTTTTGAGTAGATTAGCGACATGGGTACATTATTTGTCCAGGTACCGTAGAGAATAAAGTTCAAAAAGTGGGAGTAATAGGTTTATAAACATTTTATAGGGTCGAAAATCATAAAAACTGTTTTTGGGAATTATGACTTTTTTGACATTTGAGCGTTTTTGAGTACTTTCGAGTGTGTTTAGCGGATTCTTTCACCCGAGGTGTTCAATCGGAATGAATTTGCTAAATTTCTGGTGTTTTCCTGTTGAAATCGGACAACTCCTTCCGTGCGTTTTGCTACAGACGGATGATTGAATGCAGATATGATAAATTTTAGAGAACGCCAGATTGATATTGTTCCATTGAAAATTTTTAATTAAAAGAAAAACACTTTGTTTTCATTAATAAACTATTTGTCATCGTTATGACAAATTATGGTTTTGGTGACTTTTCCAAAGGTAGGGGCCCTCATCACCTGCAGGAGTTGTCGATTTTTCCTTTGGTGGACTGAAACGATGAAAATTAACTTCTGTTGCTCGCAAGAACTTTGTTCTTTCATGGAAAAGGAAGTCAAATCACGTCAGTGCATACACCTTTTCGGAAATCCCATTTAACGAATGCATGATGTATGAATCGTATTGATTACCAGCTTGGCAGCTTTGCGTAATTATGTTGATTAGCTTCTTAACAATCCACGAACTGTACCGTTGATGGTCCGGGTTTTCAGCCGGCAGCAGTAGCCCGTCAAGTAAAGAACGCTCGATACCTGAATAACCAATAGAAGAATCGATCAAAGAATTGTACTGTGTTGCTAAAATGACAACACAAACTAATACCTCATGCCTAACCTACCTGGTACTCATAACTCTGTTTCTGTACTAGATTTTGGAACCATTTTGTTTTATCATTCAATGATGGCCACGACATCGTATCGAACCACTGATCCGATTTTGATGAAACTAGTCCTAAAATTTGTGGCTCCAACTTGATGCATACTGTCCGGGGAATCCGATCGGAAAAGGTTAAGGGGTCTAATTTGGCATAGTTAGGGTATATTTTTGAAAAAACGCAAAAACTCAATTTTGAAGGTGATACAGTGGGTTTAGAATTTTTGGAGTATTTTTCCCGGCTTTCCCGCTTGATTTACCATAGGATAGGGTTTTTTTTTCCGAAAATTTTGTTTTTCAATAGATTTGGCTGGAGATTTCTTGACGCGATTTCTCCTTTTTCGCGTCTTAAGCAATTTGAGGGAGTTCTACTGAACCCATTTTGAATTTTTCGAGCTCATTAGATTCCTTCAAGGTTTTCACACCTTTTTCACTCCCTATAAGCCAAAATTGGTTGGGTTTTAGTGATCAAAAACCGGTTTAAAGACTAATTTTTGACCTTAATAATATTTTTTGACCCTTAGGTGCATGACACAAAAAATTTGCAATTTTCTACGACTTTTCCGGACTGAGAAAAACGCAAAAAACCGATTTCACATGGAAAATCCAAGGTCTTTAGGCCCGGAACGGGGGTTCCGGATTCCCGGAATCTGCGATTCGGTTCTCTTCCAAAGTTGTCAAAATATAAATTAGAACAAAGAATTACCCGAATTTTGAGAAATTGCGTACAGCAAACACAGAGCGAAGAGTGTGGCATAGTCATTCTCATTGCAGTCCAAGCTGTTCACAACCATTTCAAAGAAGACTTTTTGTGATTCTGGAAATGAGAGGCGTGCAAGAAAGATGTAAATTGAGGCTCAACTCGAAGTGGAAAGTTGCTAAAATTTATTATAGGGCCTGTTGTTAATCTCGATTCAATCACCAACCTTGAGCAAGGCGAAGTTCTTTCTCTTCGTCGGTAATGTTCATGTTGACGGTTGGTTCAGTGACAATTTCATTCCCTGCTTCTGAAAAATGAAGAGCGAAAAATTGAGATATTCATGAAGGTTCCTATGCTGGTGACTTTGGCGATGTTTCGTCTAATAAACCGCTTTACCTGCCAGCGAAGAGATGGAAGTATCAAGCGACTCTTCCAACGTTCTCAACGGGGCTCCAAAGACGGGCCGAGCCTGAAAATATTTTCCAAACGTAATAAACAAAAAACAAATTAGCGCCCATTTTCACCAAACATTCAACGTTCTTGTTTATTTTACAGTAACTGAGGAGTGATCTATCAAAAGGTAACATATCCATTCCTCATAATTGTTCAGGAGGGGACGAAAACCAATTGAGCTACCTCCCGTACAGTTTTACTCTGTTTTTTTTTTTATTTTATACAGAGCTGTGCTTGTTGGCATAGCAGATCATGTCTCAGAATACAAATGTTTCAAACCCAAAAATGAGGGAGAGGCTGCCATTTTAATTTTGGATATGTGCCATTTTGAGTGAAAATTTGCCTGAAGTGCCCTTTCGATTGAAAAGTCAAAGCTAAACTCTCAAATGTCGCCAAAAACCTTGAATTTTGCTTCCCACCACCTAAGTTCTTCATAATAACTTCATAGTAACTTCATAATAGTTCAAATAACATAGGATTTTTTCCATTTTGCATGCTAAGGATTAGAGGGACTGTTCGTACTCATCTGGAAAATTCGAAAAATGCGAAAAAAAGTGTTTCTACCAGACGTGGATATGTTACCTTTTGATAGTTCACTCCTCAATTGTACAAATATGTATAAACATGTGTCAACTTGTATCGTATATATGTAAAAACTAACGTTTGTAACATAAGAACCGTTCTGCCAACTGGCAGCCGTGCTTCTCAGTATGACGTGAGCCAAATCGTTGACAAGAGGCTGTTGCCTCGTGATGAGGAAGACTTGCGAAAGGAGGAACAAAGAGACGACACTGCTCACTCTGAATTTGCCCTCCTAGGAAAAAATTGGAAAATTATTCTCGAAAATTCTATCGAAAATTGTTAGACCAGAGCGATTTCAGAAACTCACTTGAATAATAGGGCTGGATTGTTGGACGGGAAGAAGTGAGAATATGTACAGAGGGATGAACAGCTTGTTGAGCAAATGGACGATAAGGACTTCGTTCAAATCGTCAATATCGAGGCAGAGAATGTCGTTTAGGTAATGCAAATGGTCCAGATGCTCGGCCACCAGATCTGCCAACCGTGACTGGCTTGAATGGCTACGACAAGAAAGCGGAATGTTCAAATTTTACAAAAAATTTGAATAAACCTGAAAAACGCTGCAAATTCGGACAAGGGTCCATCTTATTTTATTTTTTTCTTGACCAATTACATAGGTACATATTTGGAAATAATGTACAAAAATATCTACATATTTTGCAAGGTACAACAGAGATTTTAAGACCAAGAAAAATTATTTCACTTTTCATTTATTTGATATTATTCGCTTACAATACTTCAAAACCGTCTCAGTAGTTGAATTCATGCCCATTGGAATTTTCAAAAAACGTACTCAGCATCGTTTCTGACGCAGGCGTCCAATTCCAGCACATGATCGCCGATGAACCAGACGAGGTTGGAAAAATACGGAGCGGCCGTCTTGTTCCGGATGAACCTCAGCATGGAATGATCCTGGACGCGGTAGACGTTCAAAGTCAGCGTCCGAACAGCGATTCGGACCATTGATTCGGGATGATTGAAGAATTTTATCGCCTCAGTGTACAGAGGGAAGTCGTTTGTATGCTGAGGAAAATAATCCAAACAATGTAACTGCCTTCCAAGCCAAATTGAACTATTATTTGAACTTAATTTTCTGTGACACCCAGATAAATAAAGATAAATAATGTACCCATGTCACTGATCTGCTTAGCAGCGTTTTTAACCCTAAGTCGGTTAAAAAATAAAAATGATTTATCGTATAAAAAGCTTACTTACATCATTATAGAAGAAATGTATCGTATGACTGTTCAGCTTCAAAGACAGAGTCTTGAGGAAGGAAATGTAATAGGCCATGACTTCTTCGTCGGAGAAATCGAATTTATGTACAATGATGAAATTCACATGATTGTTGCTCAATAAATAATCTGAAAATTTAGAAAAATTCAGGACAATTACAATAAGAACTTTGTTAATACGGAAAGAAATGAGGCATCGCAATCAACTCAATTATTAAAAAACCGCTATACTTTGGATATGAAAAAAAAAATGTAAAAAAAAAACTCACAGAGCGATGTTTGGTTGCGGATATTTTCAAAAAGTATGTTCAACGTTTGAAGCAACTGAACGCACACGTAGCTGCCACATTTTTGCTTGAGAATTTTCAAAAAGAATGAAAGCATGTTCTTCTCTAAGAAAAAGCTGCAACATTTCAACATATCGGGTCAAAATCGCATGAGATGCTATTGATCAAACTTTATTTTCTGTGATACGCAGAAAAATAAAGAGCCCATGTCACTGATATAATTCGCAGCGCTTTTTCCCGAGGTCATCTGATTTGACATGGCAATTCGATCTTAGGTCCGTTCGCAGAGCGAGTACTCGAATTCATGAGAACAGGACTAAAAATCCGGCGGAGTTCCAGAACTGTGGCACCAGTTTCTGCACTAAGAACGATTTTAGAACGCAAAACGTATGGCCCACAATTTTCCAACTTAAAAATTCCTGGAAATGTCCTATGACATTCTAGAAACAAAAAGGCGACTGTTTTGTGGTAAGAGATTGTGATGGAGTGTGTGATGAAGATTTCAGCTCAAAAACCTTCGCAGTGTGCTGTCAGTGATCTCACAAAGTCAGTTTTTCGTTTCTGTGTAACATCCGTGGACTTTTTAGAAAGAACGGTACACATTTCCAATGCAGGGATATTTTGATGGGGGTAGGGGAGAAAGGAGGTGGCAACCCTGGTTGACCCACTACCCCATCCCCTTTCCACTTCAAGCCAGTTGATTTGTGGCCTCGGATGAAGATGGTGTGGTTCGCGTGACCGTCGGTTTTTGAGTGTAACATCCATGTGCGTATCTCATAGTTTTTTCAATCAACTCTCCTCCTTCCACCCTATAGAATATCAAAGTTCTCTGTCAACCTAACGTCCCATAACAATTTCATTCAGTAATCTTTCAATCCTGATTTATAATTAAGGAGCAAAGTTGAAATTTAACCCTCCATGCTGCAAAACCTGTAACCTCCACGTTTTAGTTTATACCCATGGAGGGTTACAATTGAGGGTAACAGTTGACCATATACTGACCATGGAGCGTTACCAGCTTTCCATGGAGGGTTACAAAGAGATTGATTTTGAGTAATTTTGATCCCTTTGACCTGAAATTTTGAGGGTAGACTCTTTTGAAGTTTAGGATTATTACATTTACCGCTTATTTCTTGGTAGCAATGCCAATAATTCTGCACACGCCAATGGTGTAACCCTCCCTGGATTCTAAATTTTCAAATTCAATCAAAAACTCGACGATTGTGTTCCGATCTTTTTCTTGATTTTTTTCAATCTTAGGAAGGTCCTGGGAGAATGCAGGAATTTTTCCAATATTTATCAAAGAGGTAAAATTTTAATTTTTTCCAAATTGAAAATGGCAGTTATTTGGGAATCAACCAAATTCATTTTGCACATTGGACGGCTCCAATGCAAAGCAACTGCTGTGTAAATACCAGAGGGATGAATTTCATTTGAAGCTTCCTTGGATGTCGATAGACTCCAAGATAATATTGGCCTTTAAATTCATTTAACGCAAGGCCCTTCTACTCACTCGAAGACACTGCTGTCATTTTGGTCGCCCCAAATCAGTATTTCGGCTATGGAGCGAAGTGTTTCGACAAGAAGGCTTCGGTTGCTTTCAGACACAGTCTGGTTTTTGGACAGTACAGTGTGCAAATATCTGAAATAACGGTCAGACTTTAAACTTGCTGCCAACAATTTGAAACCAGTGCTGCGGAGATAACGCGCGTTACTTCCATATTTTGCTATGTAAATTTTCGAACCAAAGCAAATCAAGCCAGCACTTACTTGAGGTGTTCGAGCGAATGTGGATTTTTAGCCCGAAATAAAGAACCTCCGAACCAGCTCCTACTTCTGAACATTTTGATGAGGACGGTTCACTTCGATCATAAGTAGTTATGATTCATATTATTGTAAATGGAGTTTACCAACAGCAATAGGTATTACAGTTAACCAGCTTCTGAACATTTTGATGAGGACGGTTCACTTTGATCGTGATATTATTAAGTAAATTGTTATCAACTTAGCTGTCAAGTATAGATATTACAGTAAAACAGCTGTTGGAAACAGATAACCAGCACGGAGGTACCAAGTATGTTGTAGAAAATCCTATCAGGGGCCATCGATAGTCGATAGTACCGAAATATCGATGTTTTTCTCCGATACATCGATATTTTTCCATGGATGATACAAGGGCCGACAGCATTGGGTATCGATAGTTCGTGCCGATGCCATTCAATTGAGTTTCAGCCGATTTTTTTCAAGCCAATATATCGACTTTATCCGATATGTTGACTCGACCGTAAGTTCCATGCTCGAAGTTAGAGCCTCTAACTTCACACAAATACGAATATTTTTCGTAATAATACTTACCACATATTATGTGGTCTCTGACAATTCCCAAAAAATTGAGTTCATCTGGTTGGAATATCGATTTTTATCCACGGTAATTTATCAGTGGTTTATATCAGTAGGTATATCAGTGGTTTGTAGGATCGATAGGAAAATCTAGTACTTACCTTTTATATTGAATTGTGTTTAAATACATAAGGTTGTTTGAATACAATTTGGTATTTCTACCACCCAGTCATCCTTAACCTAGTACTTTCCCATTAAAAATATGAACAATACTGGGCGGCTATAATGACACACACAATGATCGATAATATCATAAGAATTGAGATTCTTTGTGGGCCAAGGAACGGAACAAAGAACCAGTATTGCGTAGATCCAACTCAAACTCATAATCGAAGTCAAACTCACAATGAAACAAAAACTCAAACTCATAATCGAAGTCAAACTCACAATGAAAACGAAACTCAAACTCGTAATCGAAATTGAAGTACAACTTACAAAGAAATAGATACTCAAACTCATAACCGAAATAGAAGTCAAACTCACAATGAAACAAAAACTCAAACTGATAATCGAAATCGAAGTCAAACTCACAATGAAAACGAAACTCAAACTCATAATCGAAATTGAAGTCAAACTCATAATCAAACTCGAAGTCAAACTCACAATGAAATAGAAACTCAAACTCATAATCGAAATCGAAGTCAAACTCACAATGAAACAGCAACTCAAACTCGTAATCGAAATCGAAGTACAACTTACAATGAAATAGAAACTCAAACTCATAACCGAAATCGAAGTCAAACTCACAATGAAACTGAAACTCAAACTCACAATCGAAATTGAAGTCAAACTCACAATGAAACTGAAACTCACAATCGAAATTGAAGTCAAACTCATAATCAAACTCGAAGTCCAACTCACAATGAAATAGAAACTCAAACTCGTAATTGAAATCGAAGTCAAACTTCAAATTCGACAATGAGTTTGAGTTTCTGTTTTAATGTGAGTTTGACTTCGATTTCGATTACGAGTTTGAGTTTCTGTTTCATTGTGAGTTTGACTTCGATTTCGATTATGAGTTTGAGTTTCTGTTTCATTGTGAGTTTGACTTCGAGTTTGATTATGAGTTTGACTTCGATTTCGATTGTGAGTTTGAGTTTCAGTTTCATTGTGAGGTTGACTTCGATTTCGATAATGAGTTTGAGTTTCATTGTGAGATTGACTTCGATTTCGATTATGAGTTTGAGTTTCATTGTGAGTTTGACTTCGATTTCGATTACGAGTTTGACTTCAATTTCGATTATCAGTTTGAGTTTCTGTTTCATTGTGAGTTTGACTTCGATTTCAATTATGAGTTTGAGTTTCATTGTGAGTTTGACTTCGAGTTTGATTATGAGTTTGACTTCGATTTCGATTACGAGTTTGACTCCAATTTCGATTATCAGTTTGAGTTTTTGTTTCATTGTGAGTTTGACTTCGATTACCTTTGAGTTTGAGTAATTGGAGTTCTGGTATTGCTAAGGCCCTCCCCTCTGCATTCGGTTGCTGCGCATCCCATAAATAAATACTACCGGCAGCAAGACTCACGAATTTGGACATAAATTATCAGATTCACTCTGATTTAAGTATCTAGTAATTTTTCAGAATTATCAGGACTTAAACTTTCTTTTGACAATTTTTGGTTGGTTCACTAATATGGTATTAATGATGGTTGTTATGGATGAGACGAGGTTGAGGGATGATACGAGGAATAGAAGGGAGCGTCCGAAATAGCTGATAGTAGATAACAGATGGGCCAGGGAGGTAAAAATCAACCCCACCCAGGAAATCGAGCCAATCAGAAAGGCTGTTAGATGGATTTTGTTGTTCCTTAGTTGTTCCACTCTACGGTAGAAACTTATGAAGGGACATGCCTAGTAGTGTGGAAGGTTTATGGTAGTTGATTTCCATAAGGTAACTACTTAACTGTATCTCTTCCTTAAGAAGGTAACAACTAGGGAGGAACTTCAGGGACGTTTCAGAATACGGTCCCATGGATGAATTCGTATGCGCCAGAGTTTTTTTTTTGGCTCAAATTTTTAGATCAAGGATGAAATAAAATAGAAGCTAATATATCGGAAATAAATATTAATCATTAATTGGTTTCAGACATTTATGCGACGCAATCTGGAAAGTATCATGTGTTCTACTCGCCACTCCTTTATTTACAATGTCAATAGCCAATAGCGCATCAACTATGCGTTTTAAGACTTTGGTTAGGACCGCATCAACTGAGCATGGAAAATCGCTCTTTATTTGAATAAGGGTGGGTTCATCAATTCAGTTTATTCGTCGGATATACATCAGTCTCCGGAAAAGGCAGCTCTTGGAAATGAAGACGATGAATTTCCATGTCAATGTATGGCCGGAAACTTTTATTCGGAGGATATCGGATATTCAATTGATAAACTGAAGTGATGAAAAATCGGAATTTCCATTTTCCCACAGTTGATTTGAAGTAAGGCTAGTCAATTTGCAACAATTCTCAAGCAGCATCAGTCCACGGTTGACCACATTCAATAAGACGATAATTCACGAACAATGAATTCTATTATTTAACGAAGAAAAGTCTTGCGTAAAAATCATTTACTTTTACAATGAAAGGAAAGGCATGCAAAAATTTTAGCAGGTAAACAATTTGAGGATATAATTTGGACGGAAACAATTATTTTTCCGTTTAACGATATCCCGGATGTGTACGGAGAACACAGAACATGCCAGTGGAGGCTAGTCTCGGGCCGCAAAACATTGCCATATCAAGGCCCAATTTACCAATCATGTAAATCTAAATTTATCCAAGGACGTTTACACTAAATTTCACCTAGGACATATTTTCATTGTGATACAGAAAATTGCGAGGTAATTTAATGCAAGCGTTCTTACATGAATCAAGATTTGCACAAATTTATTAACCAGCCTTAAGGCCGAAAGTAAAAGTCGTTTAACCAATTTTGTTCGCTGAGATTCCACAATATTTTTAATTCAAGCCAGATTCACGTTAGAGGATGGAGTTTCCAACGTACTTCAACACAATAAAACTTGTTCAGCGTTTTGCCATCTAAATTACAAGAGACGTCATCGAAGAGATAATAAAGCGTTGCCCTGGTGTCTGAGAGCGGATCATCACCAGACGGTGCATTTCTTCAGCGGATTCATTTTCGATCCCTGCAAAAATAATTTTGAAATTCGGATTTATGCAGTTGAAGAGCTCAGGGGAAGAATGATACACAAAAGCTGATTTCGAGAAAAACCATTTTAAAGGTTTAAAAACGTTTTGAGGTTCGGGAATTATCAAAATTAAAAATCTAAAAATACGTGCAAACATCAGAAGTGTTTTTTAATCAATTTACAGAATTGAAAATGAAAAATGGCCATTTTTTCTGTTAAAAAAAAATCAAAAATGAAAGGGAGGTACGGACAGCAACCGTTTTTCCCTACATTTTATCATCAATTAGCACTTCATCACTGATTGAACAACTGTTGTTTTCAGGTTTCGGCTATTTTTTCCACAATTGAACAGAAATCTCACCAGAGGGCAGTTGAAATCCTTAGCGAACTCTGGCATGTTGGACATTGGTCCGATAACGCGAAATTCAGCAGGCGAGTGAACACCAGTGGTGATTCTGTTTTTCAGCGTTTCATCCCTGAAAAAAAAGTAGGTTCTGTGAACTGTTGCAAAATCGGAAACGCTGCTAAGTAAAATAGTGACATGGGTATATTAAGGGTCATTCTCCCAGAAAGGGCCAAACCGTGGTACAAGCTACTAGTGGTTTCTTTCATCTGCCGAAGACATTTCTTGATTTATTAATAAAAAAACTATTAAAGCACCCCATAGTAGAGCCTTCCGCTAAAATGCAACCAATATGGTGTAGGAATGATCCTTGATTTTTGGCAGAACCAAATTCGAAGTTCTTTTTTCCTGAAATCGCCGGGTCTGAATTGATCCAATTGGCCGGGTATTTTGATTTTAGCCGTGTTTTAAAAGTTGTACAGTGAGTTTTTTGGAATTGTCGACCTAAACTGCCACGAAAGTAGTCAAAATATAATCAAATTATGCCAAAAATGTGCGTAATATGGAAGTATGTGTGTTACCTCGGCACCACCGGTTTACCATCGGATAGGTAACAACTCAGTGTATATTATTGTTCTACCTGTAGGTGGAGCACCATGTGGAGGCAGCGGAAACCCAAAACAGCTGCCTGGGAGTGAACTGCTGTAATCCAGGAAGGCGTGCCTCCTCGCCATTTGCGGTCGCCCATTTAACGTACGCCCTGTAAGCTTCTTTGATGCCGCCATTATCAGCGATATTCTCACCTTGGGTGTTGATGCCGTTCAACTTGGAAAAATGCATTACGTTAGTTATAGCACTATTCGTTAGTCTTATTATCTGAGTTTTGGCAGCGTACGTGACAATTTACAAACACGTAACTCAAATGTTTCAGTTAATGGATCAAAATGCAAATAACAGCGTTCCTTCTAACAGTTACCTTCATGTTGACTTGCGTATCAGTGAAATTGCCATACTGTTCAATGATGCATTTGGCTTTTTCAAGGTACTTCTCCTTTGTCTCCTCGTGCCACCAATCTCTCAAATTGCCCTCCTTGTCGAACGTGCGACCCTTGGACAAGAAAAAACATTCAAAACTTCAGTGAAATGTTGAGGATCGACCCGTTATTCAATTTTTGAAGCCAAATATCAGGGGTAGGGTCTTCAGAAAATATGGCGAAAGAGTTTATCAGAAAAGAGTTTATCAGTTTATCTGAAGACCCTACCCCTGATATTTGACTTCAAAACTTTGGTCAAGAAAAAATCAACGGGCGAGTAAATGGGATTTTACTTTAGTATTTATGCGTGCATAGATAACGCAACACTTCCATTTTTTGTTGCCCGACTTTTTGACACAATTTGATTATATTTTGACTACATTGGAGGCTGTTTAGATCAAGAATGTCAAGAAACTCACTATGCAAATTTTTAATCAAGGATAAAATCTAAATACATCATTCTATTGGAACATAGATAACCCTGAAAAAGCTATTGGAATCTCAGAAGTATATTAGTGACATCCAAATACAACTGAAGGGTGTTGTTTGGAAAATGGAAAAAAAAAGAGGAGAATGCCAGAATGTATTGAGAAAACCAATATTGGAAGGTGACATGTTTCCTTCGGGATTATTATGTTTTGGGCTTGAAATGACAAGTTCAGTCCTATTTTTTGGAATTTTTTTGTTTCCAGAGGAGAAACAGGTAAAAATCGTCGTTTTCGAAGAAGATGTAGCTGGTTTTTGGTGTAATGCGTTGATTTTAAGTGTACGGGTAAAAAAGGTTTTTTGATTGCAGTTAAATTACCTACATTTTGACAGGTTTGTTCGTGGTGTTTGGGATATGGGGATTTTTTTAAGGATTTTGCAACATTTTCCCCGAATATTTTCTCTAAAGTCACTCCTTCACGGTCCAAATTGAGGTCAAAGTCCGAATTCCTCGATAAATAGGGCTGTCCTCGAGTTTTGTTCCCAATCAGCTGGACGGAACCCCATCAACCCTCACCTCGAAATGTTTGTCTTGACCAGAGGAAAACCGAAGCCGACGAAACTGCCTAACCTAACTAACCTGATCATCAAAGCCGTGAGTGATTTCGTGGCCGATGACGAATCCGATGGCACCGTAGTTCATGTAGTTGGGGCGATCCTCGGAGAAAAACGCACCCTGAAGTATGCCAGCGGGGAACTCTGCGAAATGAACCAGACGAAGAAATTGGGCAAAACTAATGGAAAGACAGTGTTTCCAGAAATAATTTCGGGAAAATTTTTTTTCAACACCCACGGCATCACCTTCAAAATTGAGTTTCTGCGTTTTTTTGAAAATGGACCATACTAATGCCGATTAGGACCCTTTCACCTTTTTTGATCGGATTGCCCGGACAATATGCACCGAGTTGGAGCAAACCACAACTTTTAGGACCAGTTTCATCAAAATCGGATCAGTGGTTCATTACGATGTGGTGGCCACTTCGTTTAGACCAAATTTCGTGGCCACCACATCGTGTCGAACCACTGATCCGATTTTGACGCGGTTGGTCTTAAAAGTTGTGGTTTGCTCTAAATTGGTTCATATTGCCAGGGGAATCTGATCAAAAAATGTTAAGGGGTCCAAAACCGCCTGATATGCCCAGATCGATCTCCAGGAAAAACTCACGTATTGAATTTTCCGTCGGACTGTAAAAAGCATTGACGATTTGAGGTCGGCCGTGTGTCCTCCAATCGGTCTTGTTCACAGGATCCCGCAGACGACCGAAATTATACTCCTGCCCCCACTTTGTAGTGTTGTAAATGCCATCCAGATAAGAACCATCTGCATTCACTTCCAACTGTTGAAAAAATGATAGTATAATTTTCTGGGGCCATGTCCACCTTAAGAGTTATTATTGAATGACAAAACCGACAAAATGAAAAATTCGAGAAGTCCAATATATTGGAAGAACGGTACTTTGAGTATTCCGTCAGCGGTAAGAGTACTTGTTTCTTCTGTGCAGTTTACTTACACCATCGTAGAACTCGGTGAGCTTTGCATTGTCAAGCAGTTCGTCTGGATAGGCGATGTGAGCGGTCATGGCATGGGCCTTTTCCAGAGCGGCTACCCTGAATGTCAAACATAAATGTTTCTCAAAAAAAAAAAAAGAAAAAAAACCGCAAACGTGGCGCACCTGGAGATTATTCCTGAACGGGGTGCACTATTTAGACTTTTTTGTTTATTTTAGGGTCTGCCCTCCTCTGCGTACATGAGAAACTCAGAAAAAGCAATTTTCCCCCACAATAGAACTGCTGAGTGGGCCTCAAAACAGTCAATTCTCATTACCGTTACATGTGCCTTTCTCGTTTTTCGTATATCGACGGTGTAGAATCAATACTGCCCAATTCGTTTGCCATGCAATCTATGGACGCGTGATTTGCCAAGTTGCCACCAATCGAAGTTTTGAGAAGTAGGCAACCCAGACGCCCCCAAAAGACACGATGCTTTGAATTGGGCAGTATTGCAGTTTCATCGTCGATATATTCGTGTTGGCAAGCTCTCAAACTTCGAATTCTCATTACCTAACATAAACCAGTCTCATTACCGCTAAATTTTCATTTTCTGGTCATTTACAAAAATGGCCATAGCTCCTTCAATATCCAACCTTTTTTCAAAATTCTTGAACTGAAATATTTGTTTCGGAAAGACTGAATCACCCTGTTTAATCGGAATTTCGGAATTCGAATAACTCACAGTACTTTCGATATATTTGCATTTTTAGTGTTTTCTATTTTATTTTTTTCCGGCCACAAAAATGAACCGATTTGATCGTTCTTGGTCTTAAAATCTTTTTTTATATTGCAAAATATGTGGATATTCTTAATATTCCGATAATTTATTTTTTGGGCGAAATTTCAAATTGTGAATAGTGAATTTTTTTATATCCTCGCTTGTTTGAAGGCCCAAGATTGAAATTGAGTTGTGTCTTGAGTTGATAACTCTTTCTTATGATCCCACGAAGCTCCGTGAATTTTTTAAAACTTTTTGGAGATGGTTCACTTTTTTAGAATTCAGACCTCCGGAATTGCGTTTTTTTTTTTGAGAATCACCCATAAAAATTTTTTTTGGGTTGGAATAATAAATACAAAACGTTTGTACAAACCTCGTTTCTTCGTCCATCCAGTCGACATTTTGAATAATATCGTACATTTCCAGACGAATGTTGTTAACGAGTTCGAGGGCTTTTTTTTTGGCGTTTTCCTTGAAGAACTTCCTCACATACAGCGACCCTGTAGCTAGCGAAACGCTGAAATACAAAAAGTTGGATCAAATTAACCGACTTCAGTTTTTGAAGCAATCTGTAGATAGTTTGGAGTAAACCATAGCAAAATTTAGGAATAAATGACATAATCTGCAATGCTAAAACAAAAACGCTTTCAAGTAGACAAGTGCTTGGGTAGAATTCGAAAGTCCGAAATTTTGAACTCGTCCAACCCAAATCAACTGATCCTACCTAAAAGCCAACGAAATTTGCGGGCCGCCAAGCCCGGAATAGGGGTTGGAGGGCGAAGAAAGTTTATGGATACTTTTCAAACATGCTGATTTTGTTTTGCTAATTCAGAATGTGCAGATGGAATTACTCACATTCGAGCAGCCTGGGCAGAGCATTCCTTCCACCTGGCTTCCCGCTCAGTGCTGCCAGTGATTGCCGTTATGTATTTCAACTGTTTCTTCCTAAATGCTTCTGGCAGATAAGAGACAGTCGATGCTGCTGCTCTCCACATCAAATAGTTGGCGATGACCCTGTTCAATGGTAATTGGCATCAGCAATACATCAAAATTGACCATAACTTGGACTAAGAATTATGAAAAAACGCTGCTAAGTTGATTAGTGACATGGGTACATTATTTGTCTCAGAAGATAAAGTTCAAATAGTTGGAGTAGGTTGGTTTATCATCATATCATTTGTGGAGTAATGGTCCATGGTGAGTGTCCGAACTAAGCTTCAAGAATGGAAAATTTATAGTTTTTTGTTTGAGCTCAAACTAACCCCATTAAGCAACATCTGGACAATCCTAATTATTTTTGACAAGATTCAAGACAACCCCTAAATTCTAGTAACAAAATTCCTAACAAATAAAATTCATTCTTTGCTTGACATTCAGACAGAGCGGTCATTAATAATTTACCTACCGTAAACCGGGGTGACTATGTGACACGCGGGGTGACTATGGTACATGCACGGTTTTCAACTTTGAACCTACCTAACGGACTCAAAAGTAGACGGAACGACTCGTTCCAATTTTTCCCGTAGTAAGGATAGATGGGGCTAGTGGCCACACGCAGCTAATCTGTTCTCTATGGAACTTCCCGTTTTTGGTTGATAAAAATGATGAGACGTGAAAACTGGCTCCGGTGTTGTTGCTTGCCAAAGTTGCTCAGCCGACCCATGCTGGGAGTCATTCGAGCTGTGTAAGTATTTTTTATGCATCAACTAACTCATTGTGGAGCTATTCATGCCAAAAAACGTTCAGGTTTGTTCTTGGGTGGATAATTACTGAGTAATGAGCAAATAAACTGCAAATCACGGGGTGACTATAGTACATGATGTCAGTTCGCGGTTTCGCAGAACATGATGGTTTTCTTGCTCCAATTTCAGCGAAAACCATGCCCAGACACTACTAAAGACGTCTTGGGGCAAGACCCTACCGGAATCATTCACATGAGATCCTGATGACTGCTGTCAACAATATTTTGAACGGGGCTTGATTGGGTGGAAGGATTTCAGAAGAAAAATCCCGACATCTCCAGATTTGGTTTTTTCCTCCAGTTTGGTATTTTCTTGGGCTAAGCTTTGGTCGGTACCTGCACCAAGATTTTCCTCTGTGATACTCCTACCTATGATATGGTCGAGTTTCGACAATACCAATTCAGTTTAAATAACGGTGATCTGTGATGATTTAAACCAATACAAGACTGAAATTTCAGAAAAGAAACGTTTGTTTCCACTAAAACCTCTTTTCCGATTCCCTAAATTATCATGACTCGTTCAAAGATGTTCAAACCCATGAACAGCCGCTAAAAGCCTCATTTTTCCATCTTAGTTTTGAAATTCGAGCCGAAAAAATGGTCTATTAGCGACTTTTTCGGGTGGAACATGCTTTTGAAAAGTCGGAGAATCTTATACACGGGGTGAAAACATTACAGCGTCGCTCGTGGGTATGTTGATCAGTGAAAAAAATGTGTGTACCATAGTCACCCCGAATCACGGGGTGAAAATAGTACACACAAAAAATGGCGTAGCACCTTCACTTTTCATCTGAAAAAATTCTAACAAAATTAGAAACACTCCTGAAAGGTATGCCTACTGAAGAAAAATAAGAATTTGGCTATTAAAAAATATTAGAACGCCGAAAAACCAAAAAAACTTCAAAAAGTGTACCAGAGTCACCCCGGTTTACGGTACTCAATTCGGAATATTTTTTGGCGACCCTGCCAGGATCAAATGGAGTCGTTCAATTTACAATTTCGATCCAACGCCAAAAAACTTCAGGCGGCTATAAACTCGTTCGAAGAATTACATGCTCAGGCTAGCACTTCACCGAGATTACTGAAAGCCGAAATTGAAGTGATCGAAAGAGTGTTTTCCGACATGATGGAAATAAAGAAGAAAATACTGGACGAACTCTTGGCCACTGGCTGTTCCGAAGATGAGTTTCACCAAGCCAACTGCGAAGGTGATCAGCTAGCAAAGCTAGTATACATTTGCCACTTGCTAGAATTCGAAGAATTCAATTGTCAAGCAAACCAGCCGATCTTTGAAAGACCACTTGATTCCAAACAGTTGAGGCTACCAACAATCGAGTGGATAAAATTTGACGGCGACATCAAAAAATGGCTCGGCTTTTGGGGACAATTTCGCAAAGTACATGAAGACAAGACTATGTCCAATGAAGACAAATTTCATTACTTGCTTCAAGCCACAGTACCCAATTCTAAAGCACGCCGACTAGTCGAAAGCATCCCGATCACCACCGATGGCTATGAAAAGGCGATCAGTTCGCTGAAAGAACGTTTAGCCTCGTGATGACTGGCTCATCGAGGTCTATTTCGAGCTTCTATCTTCAGTCATGAAACACGTTGTCAACAGGTCTAGTCAGAACGTTCCTCTTCCTTTGTCAAACCTATACGACGAAGTGTCGCTCAACTTCACGCATTAGAAGCACTCAACATCAAAATGGATCAATACGCTCTTTACTATATCCATTAATTGAGTCAGCTCTACCAAACGACGTGATCAAAGCCTGGGAAAGGAAGAGAGAGAAAATCAAAACTCAGAACCAACAGCCGTCCTTGGAGAATTAATGACATTCATCAAAGCCGAGGTGAACAGTGATGAAAGAATCAGTCGATCGAGACAACCCTTGACAAACACAGAGGATCAAGACGTTGCTACAGCCTCAACTTTCGTATCTGGTCATCACAACCCAGCAGCTCAACCGTCGTATCATCCAAAAGCTCAATCCGAAGCCTTTGAAGTGAAGAAGACAGCTGCAGAGGTCACCTGCATTTTTTGCATGAAAGGACACGCAAGCCACGACTGTCAAAAGGCACAAAACTGGTCGATGGAAGAAAAGAAAAAGGCTTTGAAATCCAAAAACTGTTGTCTGGTTTGTCTGAAAGCCCACAGAGGTAAGTGTCGAGCTTTTCTAAAATGCATTTACTGCAGTAGACGGCACTACGTAATTCTCTGTCCAGATTTTCAACTGTTGTCAGGTAAAGCTCAAGGTAATTCAACTACTTGTGCTCAAATCGATCGACGACCAACTGTTCTTTTACAAACTCTGTTAGTCCGAGTGCAAAATCCTGAAACCGGCAAAATTATAAACGTTCGTACACTACTAGACTCAGCATCAACTAAATCGTACATCCTTAAGGATTGTGTCAAGGAACTTGGTCTAGAAAAAGCAGGTGTCGAATTACTCGGTCATAATTTATTTGGAGGACTAGAAACAAAAACGATCAGTCATAATACCTACAGCATCAAAGTGGGTAGTACTTCTGACTCCGATAAATATCCATCCACCGTTCTCGATCAAGATGTAATTTGCAAACACGTACCTCGCATTCTAGAAGTTACCAAGTACCCGATTCTGCACTTGAAGGGAGGCACCAAAGTATGGGTGGTTCTTTTTTCATGCGCGGTGTACTGTGCAGTACATCTCGACAAACTCGATGGACGACATCTCAACAGACGTCTACGACATCTTCAACAGCTGCGTGATAACCACAAAGCAAGGTTCAGGAAGGAATACCGCCCTCTACTAGTACACCGTTCGAGCAACAGTGTGAAAACCAACGTCAAGGTCGGTGGCATTGTCCTGATAGGCGGCGACGGTGTCGAAAGAATTCGTTGGCCGCTCGGGAAGGTCCTGGAGATATTCCCTCCTAAGGATGGTATATCCAGAGTTGCTAGTCTCAAACTCGGACAAGAAGCGGGAGGATAATCAAGAAACCTCAGCGTTACCAAGTTTCAACTTTGGGCGCCGGAGGATGTCCGAACTAAGCTTCAAGAATGGAAAATTTATAGTTTTTTGTTTGAGCTCAAACTAACCCCATTAAGCAACATCTGGACAATCCTAATTATTTTTGACAAGATTCAAGACAACCCCTAAATTCTAGTAACAAAATTCCTAACAAATAAAATTCATTCTTTGCTTGACATTCAGACAGAGCGGTCATTAATAATTTACCTACTCAATTCGGAATAGTGAGCTCACTGGTGCTTAAATGGTAAGTTTGAATAAATTGGTACAAAAAGAAAATACGCGTGACCCAACCCCTCCCGGGATTCAACCCTCACCAGCGCCCGGCACCCCTACCCCTCCCAACCACCCTCTACAACATCCGCCCCTCCCATTCCAGTTTTCGATCAACAAAACCCTACTAATTTTGACTTATAGGTAGTGAAAAATGTGTAAAAACCTTTAAGGAATCCAACAAGCCCAAAAAATTCAAAATCGGTTCAGTAGAACTCCGTCAAATTGGCAAAAACGCGAAATAGGAGAAATCGCTTCAAGAAATTTCAAGCCAAACCGATTAAAAACAAAATTTTCAAAAAATTTCGGAAAAAAAACCCTTTCTTATGGTAAATTAAGCGAGAAACCCGGGAAAAATACTCCAAAAATTCTAAACTCACGGCATCACCTTCAAAATTGAGTTTTTGCGTTTTTTTCAAAAATATACCCTAATTATGCCGAATCGGACCCCTTAACCTTTTCTGATCGTATTGCCCGGACAATTCTGCACCAAGTTGGAGCAAACCACAACTTTTAGGACCAGTTTCATCAAAATCGGATCAGTAGTTCGATACGATGTCCTGGCCACCACATCGTATTGAACCACTGATCCGATTTTGGCGCGTTTTGTCCTAAAAGTTGTGTTTTGCTCTAACTTGGTGCATATTGTCTGGGGAATCCGATCAAAGAATGCTAAGGGGTCCAAAACCCAAAAAAAAAAACTGTTTTTGAAATTATGAATTTTTTGACACTCAAGCATTTTTGAGTACTGTAGAGTGAAAAATCCCACTGACCAATTCTGAGTAAAAATGAATAAGAAACCGATTTTTCCAAAGTTCTGTTTTTGTTTTCAATTTTAGGACGATTACAATACTTCCAGTAACTATGTATACAGAGGTAGAACGCTGGCCCAAGGAAAACTACTACATGCCTCTTTTCCGTGTGTTGTAGGAGTTGTTCCAGCTGTGTGACATAAGTTGGTACGCCGACAATTACAGGCTCTTCAGTGGTTAGCTCGATTTTCGAAGGAAGGATGTTTCTGAAGTATTCAAACCACGGGATCGTTGGGAATTTGATCTGGAAAGATGATCACCATTACAATCTTCAAAGACTTTTCGCTTGTTTTGTACTGACCTGATGTAACGAAAACCGAAACAAGCAGTTCTGCGCAGTACAATTACCTGCATCTCCCCAATTGTCATTCGATTGTACAACTTCTCCGGATCTCGTCTTTCTTCGGACGGTAACGACATCTGAAACGTGAAACTGGTGTAATCCGCTGACTACCAAAACCTACATCAGCCCGGAGCAGACCGCGGTCAACTTACGTTGGCAAGAGCCATTTCAAATTCCAGCGATTTCATCATCTCTTCCTTGGCGACTGAGCGATCGGCCCCGAAAAGTTCACTGATGTCAATCATGTACTCAAAATACGCCTTGACGCGAGGGTGATCCAGGCCTTTGACGAAGTAGTCGCGAGCAACGGCGATGGCGCCTTGGTCAATCTGAAAATAAACATAAACCAATTTTGGTACATTTTAGTCTCTAGAGATCCCAAATACAGATTTATGACAGATTTTAGGCAGAAATTTCCAAGGGATGAAGGAAGGAATTTTCCGGAAATTCCAGCTGAAAATCCTCCGGAGATTCCACGGATTTTATGTTACCGATTTCTGGCTGAAAATTGAGGGTTCCTGAGAAGCTTCTTTGCCATTTGCGGGTTAGCTGTACAGACTGGCCTCACACTGCTGCCAGTAGAGTTTTCAGATAGTATTCTCCAGTAATGCAAATCCCTTCGACGGCCAGAATTCCTCAAGAAACCTCAAGATTCGCACTCACCGAATGGAATGGCCAGAGCATCAAAAGCAAAACTGTACACCAAAACCACCTATGACTCCACGCATGGACAAACCTCTATGACTCTGAGGCTGTTGTTCTTTGAATCTATGGATATGGCAAAATCGATCAGATAATCGACGGAGAATCCTTCCTTTCTAAAGTCGTAGACCGTTTTGAGCCAGGAGAAAGAGCCCATGTCCCAAGATGACCCCTCGAGCAGTGGCCAGCCACCCAATTTCTTCAGCAATTGCTTGACAGGCGTCGATCCGATTCTTTCAATTTCAGCTGGAATTTCCACAATTTACAGGATTGGTATTTCAGGAATATTGATAAGCAGGAATGACGAAAATCATTTTTCCTAGAATAGGTACATATATTTTTACACCGACTGGGAAGGTGCAACACTGGCCAATCCGTTTGCCATGCGATCTACGGACGCGTGATATGCCAAGTTGCCAACGATTCAAATTTTGAGAAAGAGGCAACCCAGACGCCCCCAAAAGGCACGATGCTTTGGCTTGGGCAGTGTTGCACCTTCACAGTCGATATTAAAAACATCAGGATAATATCGACTCTAGACCTTGACGCTGATCACCAAAAACATCATCCCGCTGAGTTTACACGAAGTGCCTCCGTTTACCACAAGGTATACACCATGCCACCTGTTTTTTTGCAACGGGTTTTTCACACTAGCTTGCAGGAGAAACTGCAATCAAGCTTAGAAATATTCAAGCTTTCCAGTTATTTAAGGCGTTTACGGCGAAATTCCTTGGCAATTTTGAACAGAAAACGGCTGTTTCTGGTTAACTTTGACCCTGCAAATGGTTTATTACCCTCCCATGAACCTCAAGAGCAAAACTCAAAACTGCCAAAAAGTGGAGTTACTCTTGATAAACATGGCAGTACGCGACACAACACCTTCGAAATTGCTGACTCGACTACAGAGATCAATAACATAAAACGGGTATCATGTGCAAGTATTATTGCTTGTGTTGGGGGAATCATCTTCAGGTATTTCAGGCATTTCGTCTATATCCCCGATAACACTGGTTACAAGTTCGGACAGGTTTGAGCTGAATCGTTTCTGAAACGACAGCCACTGGCAGGCGGCCAAATATTCGGTCAATCCGAGGACGGCCTCGTAAGCTTCGCCGGGTCGGACGCAGCCTTCAGACATGTCAGGGTTCAGCCACTGCAAGGAGCTGGAATGTCTCTTAAAATGAGCTCCTTTAAGTATTTTCTCGACAGTTCTGTACAGCTCTTCTGTCTTTTGATCGGCTCTGAAATTCAAGTAGGAATATGCCAACTAAAAGTACTAGAAAAAAGAAATAAGTTAAAAGTAATTTTTTTATTTTAGATCTTCCAAACGAATGATGGCCCCAAAAAAGAAGGTGTCTAAAGAAAAATAGAGGGAATACCAGCAATCCAATGGGGCTCCAGCAATCTTCGAGGGATTTAAAAAATCTCAGGAGATATTTGCTATTCTCTAGGTATTCCAGCAATCCTCAAAGATCCTTTGACGAAGGATGCTAGATTTTTTTTTTGGAATTCCAGAAAGGTGCCCTATCTACGCCCTATGAAAGTACAACAATTTTCAAGATTCAAACCTAAAAAGCTTCGTCAGTAACCATCGTATCTTGTGGTCGTACGATGCCTTCAAATGGCCCAATTGGTGACTAGTTTCCAACCTGCAGTCCTCATGGTTGTCTTCGGCTTCCAAAACTAAAATTTCAATGTACGAACCGATCACTTGTTCCCATTCATCAGACGATTCTCGCAATTGGCGCAATTTATCGTATAGATTCGCCAACGTTTTCTTGTACCGACGGTTTTCAGAGACCAGATCCGCGTTCTGCTGACGCAGTTGATCGGACGACTCTGATACATCCGACATGGTTTTACGGAAAGCGGCCATTTCGTCTTTAAGGGATTTCATGGCCGCCAAGCGGCTTGCGTTGCAGGCTTCGGACTTCATCAAAAGGGAGGACAGGGTACGAATCGTGTCGGTTTTGGAGTCGTTTTCCATAGTCAACCTCCTGTTGGTGAGTCTGTGGTCATGTAACGATGTGGCCATAGCAGAGGCCCGTCGGGCTAGTTTGGTCTTGTCGAACAGCCAGGCTTTACGGACAGCCTCTAATTCGTTGGCGAGCTGGCCAATTTTAGCATTGGTGAATTTGTACCAATCCTTTAAACAAAAAAAGGGGTCACTCCCCGCGTTTGGCAGTTCATTGTTGAGACTTGAGAATTTGGAAGAAATACCTTTGGTATCTCCAACCATCCAGAGGTTCACAGAGAACCTTCAAGGAATCCAACGAGCTCAAAAAATTCGAAATCGGTTCAGTAGAACTCCCTAAAATTGCAAAAACCGCGAAAAAGGAGAAATCGCTGCAAGAGATTTCAAGCCAAACCGATAAAAAACAAAATTTTCAAAAAATTTCGGAAAAAACCCCCTATCTTATGATAAATCAAGCGGGAAAGCTGGGAAAAATACTTAAAAAAATCTAAGCCCACGGCATCACCTTCAAAATTGAGTTTTTGCGTTTTTTCAGAAATATACCCTAATTATGCCAAATTTGACTCGATACCCTGTCCTTGTAATCACCTGACGTACCAGAACATCGCATTGGGAACATTGGTTGACAAATTCCTTGACATCCTTACTAGCTGGATTTACCCCAGTTTGTTCTATTTCGGTTTGAGTAGCCTTTGAGGACAAAGTTATCTCCCGAATGGCTGAGATACTCCTTCCAACTGATGGAAGACTACGATGGGGACGATTGAAGTCGAAATGGCGTCTAAACAGAAGAAGGAATCATTAATGCCGTAGTTCATTGATTTTTTATCAATCTTGGTAATTTCAACAGCCTAAAGCTAGGGTCTACACGGAGAGAGCTAGAGCGACACTGATTGCGTAGAGCAGTGTCAGCCGCGTCTACACCACGAGCCCTGAGAGCGCTAGAGTGAGTTTCTGAGACCGCTCCCGCAGCTGCTCTAGCTCGTGATTGCGAGAGCAGTTGCGTGACTGTCTACACTACCCCCCTTTCTTCCGAATCCTTCCCCACCGTCGACCCGAATTCGCCATCGCTCTCGCAACTTGTTTCCTCCAGTTGAAACTTCTCGAGACTGATTCCAAGATCGGTTGCAGTGCCGGGAGGGGAAACGCGAGAGCCCGAGAGCAACACGAGACCGCTCTCTCAACTACTCTACGGGCCGTCCACACTTCTCTCGAGAGCTCTAGCTCTCGCTCTACCGCAATAAGTGTCCCCGTGTAGGCCGGCCTTTAATCATGTCTACATTACCTGGGGAAATGACGACGCTTCCTGCAACGTTTCGTCCAATTCGGACTCCTACATTTTGGTAACTTTGATATATGTACGATTGTGGCATTATGGGTTGACAATGATTTTTCGACTACGTCCGGCGACGAATAGGAAACTCGGAGAGAATGATAGCTCAGGCTCAAAGAAGATTCCATTCCTTGAGATCAGAGGCAGGGCGTGTGAACGTGAACTCCTTTGTCGACAATTTAGAGGAAAAGTAATAAGTTTGCGTGAGTAGGAGCCAAATGATTGATAGCGATGATACAATCGAAGACGTCACGGTGGTTTCACGAGTCCAGGATGGAGTCCAGGAAACGTAAAGTAAGAGAACCTTCAAGCTTGGATGAAGGCATCTCGCCAGGGTAAAGGTATCAGAGTGGGGATGACCAAGGTGGTAACGAGGTTTTGAACGACGATAAAATTCATTTGCGTTGTTTATTTAGTCATTTCAACCAATTAAAGCGATTAATGGTCTTGACCCCACAACCAGCAATTGGATAGTGTATCGGTGCCTTCGAGTTGGCCACACACAATTGGATTGCTGTCTGTTGGAGGGATGTTGAACATGGTAACGTGGCTTGGAAAACCCAATCGGATCGATTGGGCTCAACACCGACGCCACCTCGACCAATCAGAGAAATGCATTTTCTCACCCCTTCCACCTGCAAGCTGATAAGACCGTATTAAGGCCGTATCACACGTCAGACCGTTCTCCTCCCCATCCCACGGACAGACACACAGACCCTATTCTCTGATTGGCTGATCCTATGGATATGTTCACTTTGGCGCACCTGCATCAATGTTTGTTATTTTTCATCTATGGAACCTTGTTTCTAAGAAAATTTTTCAATGAATTTGCACATAAAAATCACCAATGAATCGGTCTGTCCAGACGGTCTGTGGGATGGGGAGGAGATCGGTCTGACGTGTGATACGGGCTTTACACGTCAGACCAAAACGACGTACAGACCACAGACCCTATTCGCTGAATGGCTGATGCTATGGATCCGTTCACTTTTGCGCACCTGCATCAATGTTCGTTATGACTCAACTATGGAACCAAATTTCTAAGAAACGCCCCACGTCAACGGTAAAAATGACTATATTCTGCACCTTACATGATCATGTAAGTCGGACATAGAATAGCAATATTACCCCAGGGGGTCTATTCTGTGTTTGTAACTCGCCCGGCGTTGAATTTCACGCCTGCATACCGAATCAATAGTACAATCCCCAGCTTGGTGCTGAATTTCTCACCGAGCGAGTCGCTAACATAGAAAAGCCAGTGGTGCGTAGATAACATACAATACTTCCATACTTTGACACGTCAATTTTTTACTAAATTTGACTATATTTTGACTACTTGTGACGCTATTTAGGCTAAAAATATCATAAAACTCACTATACTAATTTCGAAACTCTTTGAAAATCAAAATACGACCATTTATCAGAATACGAACGAATGGTGCGTAGATAACACACAATGTGTCAGATAACACACCACATGCCATGTGGTGATCAAATCATATGATTCCTGTTGCAATGATTCAATGAACTATTTACCCGTCGTTCTACAAACATTCTGGGTTTGTAGGGTGGGAATGCATCTGATAGAGAATTTAACGCATTCTTCCGCATCACGTTTTTGCCTTAAACCCATAGGTGCTTGTAATTTTTCTATAAATTAAATTATACAACCGAATTGGGTCAAAAATTCACGTATCAAAATATTGCGTGTTATCTATGCACCGCTGGTTTTTCACAAATGTTGGTACTTACATTCATTCATGCATAGTTTGTACATGTTTTTGGCATTGACGATAGGCCTGATGTCCGAATCTTTGACAGGTTCGTCGACTATCATGCGCAACTGTTCTTGAAGCTCGTCACCGATGACGGAGAACATGCTGAGCCCTGTTGAACGAGAGAGAACATTTAGTCATAGAATATTATTATAGAAAGTAATAGTCAATGTACGTAATAGAAATCTGGTTTAAAGACTAATTGACATAAAAAATTTTTGACTCTTTAAAAAAAATTTAAAATTTGATAAACCAATTTTTGAGTAGGTTTTGGGTAGGTACATGACAAAAAAAATTGACAATTTTCTAAGCCTCTTCAGGCCTGAGAAAAATGCAAAAAACCGATTTTACATGAAAAAATCCAAGATATGGGCCTAGGAAAAATTTCAAAAAAATTATGGATTTGACTTCGGGTTTTTTGGCACGAATCTTTACTTATCGACTAAAAAACGTAGCATGTAGCACCACTGGTTTTAAATGGCCACAGACAGACGGACACACAGACATGAGATTGTTCTGTTTTAGGTTAGTTTTACCCAATTTTTACACCAATTTCGGGACACCCAGTTGGAATATGATGAAAGCCTTCATATTTTTACGGCCTGAATCAAAAACCTAAGTTCGAGTATAGGCAACAACTGACCTGTTTTATCATCGGGGATAAATTTCCTCCTGAACTGACCGCAGGCGAATTGATAAAAATCGTCACACGGTTCTGTCGATGTATCCATATTCTTCAGCAATTCGGATGCTGAAACAGAGGAAACATTAGACTCCGACAATGGGCTGGTTATAAAACATTTTTCTGTTCTTGGTAAGCATATGCAAGAGAAAGACTACGCCTCCAATCAGCTAGATATTTGAAAATATTATTTTCTACGATTTTGAGCATTTAATTCCTGACTGACCAGTGTGAATGCAACCCGTTTTGTAGCAGACTTGATTCGCTCCGGCGGCATCGGCTGTGCAGTTTTTCCCCTGAGGCAATCCACTTGGACCTTTGAGCTCTTCATGTTGGGGTAAATCATCTCCTGCGAACAGTGAAACGACAGATTAACTCACGCCAGAGAATTCAAAAGTTGAGCAGTAGGGTCTAGTCTGAAACCTCGCACACCGGGAATAGTACAGTCCGAAATTTGCGATTTTGAGTTATACATGTACAACTCTGTTATGCATATCACTGGAAAGCTCTTGACGATCTCTCTGGGGGTAACAACGGTTTATTTGTAAGTCAAAAAATGGCAGCAGGAGAGAGTGTAAACCACTCTAACCCCAAAATCTTAAAATGCGATTTCCCAAAAGTAGCATTTTTCGACTTATACCAGTATCATTCCCGGTGTGCGACTTATCCTATCGGAAAATTTAATACTGGTCAACTCCCCTCGATTTTCCTATTGAGTACCACAACTCACTAAGTGAACGATGTACGACGTAGGCCTCAGCAATGTCGATCAAAAGAGCGACGAGGATTGTTCGAATAGTTACGGCCATCATTTTCTGGCAAATCTAACAGCATTTCTCTTGTTTTTACGAGTCCTTAAAAGATTTTCCTCTACAGTAAATAAGATCGTTACACCAATTTTTATTAATTCTCGGGACCTTATACAACCATGATAACCCATCGTTTCTAGGCTGGACGATCCGTTACTGCGCTTATTTGCTTAGCAATATTTGTCTGAAGTTAGCTCTCACCTTCCGGGTGCGGATGATGTCAGAATCGTAATCATCTTCAGTTATTAAGCGTTAACATGGAGTGACCTAAGTATTGTTTTACAAATGGTTCATATTTGCACTTAGTGATAGACAAATCCAATAAAATTAAATTTTAGACCAACCGCGCCAAAATCGGATTAGGGGTTCGATACCTGACCAAATTTTGTGGCCATCGTACCGAACAACTGATCCGATTTTGATGAAACTAGTCCTGAAAGTTGTGGCTTGCTCCAACTTGGTGCATATGGTCCGGGCAATCCGATCGGAAAAGGTTAAGGGGTCCAATTTGGCATAATTAGGGTATATTTTTGAAAAACGCAAAAACTCGATTTTGAAGGTGATGCCGTGGGTTTAGAATTTTTTGAGTATTTTTCCCGGCTTTCCCGCTTAATTTACAATAGAATAGGAGGTTTTTTCCAAAAATTTGTGAAAATTTTGTTTTTTTTTATTGGTTTGGCTCGTATTTCTTGACGCGATTTCTCGTTTTTCGCGTTTTTGGCGATTTGAGGGAGTTCTACTGAACCGATTTTGAATTTTTTGAGCTTGTCGGATTCGTTGAAGGTTTATCTCCTGCTCGGACGGGTTCAAAATTGGATTTTTGAAGAGAGAGGGCAGGAAAATAATAATATTCACGACTCAAAATAATATAGTTTAATGACAGGAAATATAAATAGGCAGAGAAATTGTTAAAATGATACCTAAATACAATGGCGTACTTAATCAACTAACCCGGGAAACTTCCATCATAATGATAACCAATAATTTTGATTGGGGTTTCCATGCCGTGTTTCCATTTTTATCCCCCTCCAACAGCCAGCAATCGAATCGTGTATGGGCACCTTTACGATCTACAACCTGAAGTAATGTACTTGGACAGTTTGTTTACACACGTCAAAACAAAAGCAACCTCTGCATCCCCATAAATCGGGGTTCAAAATTGGAGGTACTAGCGGCTGGACGGCTGTATGCAATTTCCGTTTAGCGTCAAAATAAATCATTTCAGAACAATTGTTCCGCCGAGTTAACGCGAAGAAACAATTTAGCTCGAGGTAAGGCGAAGTTGAGGGGGAAATTGGGGCGATACGATGGACTGAAATATCAATAGTACGATGTGAATTGAAATCGCGAAGATCGAATACATGCACAGTACGCGAATCGGTATACAGGAAGAAGTTGGACAAAAATTTGAAATCAAACTCCTCGTGGCTCTCGATGAAGTCGTCAAATAAAATCGACTCTTTCTCGTACACCATTAATTTGATGTAATTGACCAGGATGACCGCCAAGCCAAACAGATTGTCTGGCCCGTAACACAAAGAAATTTTCGGTATGCAGAGAGGACTGGCTTTGAACGACTTTAAGACCAGGAACGACAGCGGTGTGTCGCCGATTTTTGCATAGTGCACGTCCAAGTCGATTAGCCCAGACACGAAAACCAGGATTTCGGAGAAAATGAGGAAGCGCCGACTATCGAAATCCGCAAAAGCCCGAGGGACAATCTTTTCAGCGTGGCCTACTTCTAAAAATATTTGGCCCGATTGATGATAAAGGACGCCGTACAGTGAACCGGCGATCGCCTCCTTTGTAGAGGTAGCTAGAACATTCAAGGTTCCATCTACAATTATTGTGCGCAGATCTTTGTCAACCAGATACAGATGGCCTACTGCAGGAATGAAACGTTCGAGTTTGGCGTCAAAACTGCGTACGATCTCGCCTTCGGGGCTGAACATGCGAAGACAACCGTCGTCGAACAATAAGTAGTAGGCGTTCGCGGCGAAATGGGACAACTGCAAGTAAATCGTCGTGAATCAAATTTTCGAAATCGATCCTTACCGGAGAGAGCTCCGAGAGGTATCTGAGGGTTGGAAAACAAGAAGAGAAAATCTTCAGTATGGTTGATTCCCAAATTAAGCAGGGTTCACATGGCGTACGGTTGACCGGATCCGGTCGGTACGGTCGGCCTCTCATTGGTCGACGGGAGAGCGTGCCCCCTTCACCACCGCGACCACACCGCCCGACGACCAATGAGAGGCCGACCGTACCGACCGGATCCGGTCAACCGTACGCCATGTGAACAAAGCTTAAGCCTAGCTTCTTAAAGATGCAAAAGAAGCGGTAATCCCTTTGATATTTAAGGAACATCTGCCTCTGAGAGCTATCCGGCAACAAAAGTCAGAAAAATTGATGTCTTACTAGATACCAAATAAACGTGTTTCACAACACCAAGACAGCACAATGACGAAGACATAACCCAAAACGAAAGACAAGGTTAGGAATGCCTGAAGTCAAGACACGGCGAATTCCAGAAATTATCTAGGACCTAGGGAATCTAGGGGACCTCTAGGGAATCTTTGTCTCAGCAAGACCTATCATCGTGTTCAACAGGAATTTGAATTACTCGCAGTACTCTCAATTTATTAACACTTTTAGTATTCTCTATTTTTTCCTGGCCACACATATAAATAATGTACGTACCAGAATCCAATATCTGAGCCCAGAAAAAATTTCAGAAAAATTGTGGATTAGAGTTAAGGTAATCTTTGGTTAGATCAAAATCCTTGGAATTTTTTTTTTTTTTTTTTTTTTTTTGAGAGAGATTTTGATCAGCACAGCCAATTGGAGGGGTAGTGAAACGGCCAAAAGCACGTTTTGTCACATTTGTTGTGGTTTTACGGTCAAAGTATGGGTTTTAGGCAAAAACTTGATGGAAAAGAAAATGTCAGGCGAATTATTAATAAATAAATTTAAATTATTAATCAAATAAATTTCCAATCAGGTGCATTCCCTGCAAAACCCTTGTGATGGAATTTTTACACAAGGGGGTCCATTTTGGTTTATTATTCCATTCTGAGTAAAAGTGTGCGAGTAAAACGTTTTTCAGCAGCTCCGATCCGATTTTAGGACGATTACAGTAAGGGAAAAGCACCAATAGCGGACATGACAACAGTAGTGGACACTTGGGTTAAAAATCGATAAAATAAGGGTTTGAGACAACTTGGGGGGTTCTTTTTTTTGTGCCACAACTATTCAAAATTAGGCACAACAAAGAAGAACCCCCCAAGTTGTCTCAAACCCTTATTTTATCGATTTTTAACCCAAGTGTCCACTACTGTTGTCATGTCCGCTATTGGTGCTTTTCCCTTACTTCCATTAACTCTGTAAATATGGAAGTCGACATTTTTCTCAACCGATTGCACTTTTTTGCAGGAAATAATGTACCAAAAATTATCCCTAAAACCATTGAAGTTACATACATTGGGTTTTCAGTTTATGCCAATTGAGATACCCTGTAGTTAATTATCACATGCAGTCACTAAATTTTGAGTCCAAACACCCAGAAAGTGCTCGGATTGGAACTTTGCGTAATCGTGCTTCCGTCATTGTCGGGGTTACAGGTTATGTCGCCTTTCATGATGACGTACTTGGGCAGTACGAAGAGGCGTTCCGTAGGTGCTACGCCCATTAGGGCCAACTGCACCAAGTACTGGTTGATTTTATAAGGCGGCAGACAACTGAATTTGGAGAAGACATTAGTTCTTACACAAAACAATAACGATTTGCCGCCTAGTTTTTCCGTAACTAACAGACAGCCTTTATACAGGGAAACCTCGTCGACGATGATTTTCTGGCAGTGTTGGGCTAAAAAAGTGCAACAGTAAGTGAGTTTGGGGAGCCGGAAAATGCTCATAACACGCTCGTCGCTCGCAGACATGACTAAATGTTCATCGATGAAACAGGCGGCGACCCTTTCGCTCGTCATCATCCTTCTGAGTAGAACTGCGTTTCGATTGTAAACAATTATATGGCCGAAATCTCTCTGTTGAACGGCCAGACAGAACACGTCACCAGGCCCAGCCTCAACGACGACATGGGGGATCCACCTAGGGCTGCAGTGGAACGACTCTAAATGGCTGAACTCTTGGGAATCAACGCTGATCAAGTCGACGATCTTGTCCGTCAAGCCAGACAACCGGATGGCGCACGATGCGAAGAAATGGTACTGTCCATCTGCGATTGAAGTTTCGATTTTGACGTTCCCGAATTCCAAATAAGATAATCCGTCTTGAACATATGCCAAACCGCGGGAGCTGGCAGAGACTATAAGCGCCTGCTTCATGACGTCGATGACGTTTAACGCTAAATCAGTGACCATTGTGTCCTGTCCGGAGCTATTCTTGACCCCAACAAGCAGACAGCGGTCGCCTTTGTGGAGAGACACGGCTTTCCTGCAGAACAACCTGACTGGCTGACGAGGGCTATCTGGGTCGTACATTGACAGACGGCCGTCTTCAAACAACAGGTAGAAATAGGATTCCGTGTAGGCGAACGCCTGCAATGAATCAGACAATAGTTTTAGCAGAATTCTTCCATCTGGAAAGCTGTCGCTCCACTGATTAGTGAGAAACAAGACGCTCATCAAATACTCGGCAAAAGATTACAATTAGGTGGTATCCCTCCATCTACGGTATTAATAGGTGATCGAACGGCACAACCTCCCTTATCAGCATAGAAGCACAAATCAGAGGGACAGCAAAGGTCCGTACCATAGAGTTTAAATGCCGAGGCTGTTGTTGGCAGCATAAATTCGACAAAACAACTTGTTTCAGCTCACCGATCCGTTATGCCGATTAGTATTGTTAGCAGGCCAATCAAAAACATACACTATTCATAAGATGGGAGAATCTCAGGCCCCGCAATGCGTTCCATACCTTAACCTGGTCGTACCGTTGCGAAGAAACGCAACCCAACTTCCATCGAGCCAACGTTTTGCGGAATTCGAGAAATTCGTTCCAATCCTGCGAGTGATCGGTAGTCCAACCAGCAGAAAACTGTTCTATCGACGATAGCCATTGTTTTGAAACAGATCGCGCCGTCAGCAGTTCTTTTCGACTCATACGGGCCCAAATTTCATCGACAATTTCCGGCGGAAAAACGTTTAGCGGATCCATAGAGGGTATGGCGTCTAGTGCTCACCTACAGGAAATATTGATAAAAAGATAGATAAACCAGTGATGCTTATGTAAACCAGTGGTGCGTAGATAACACACATTACATCAATATTAGTTTGTTTGGTGCATTTTTTGAAAAAATTCATTGAAAATGGATTCTCCGTCAGAGCCGGGCCAGATAAAAGGAGATTGCTAGAAAGACGCATGAACCTTCGGGACCAATGAAAATACTCCGAACTCGCGCAAGAAGCAGACAGTCGCAATCGCAGATTAAAAATATCACGACGACTGCCCGGCATCGAATATACAACTCGAGTGTGTTCACCAGAATTGTACAGTCCGAGCGTCTGCGCGATGCAACGAGATGGATAACAGATCGGCAAGGCGGTAGGCTTGAGGTTCCTGACAGAAGATGGAAAAACCGTGTCTGAAGTTCTCCAGCTGAAACACCCCCCACAAAATTTGTGGGTCATTTGATCCCAAGACTTTCATGGACAACAACAAACTCCCAATTCTATAAGATGTGGACGTCACTGAAAATTGAATTCTGAACTCTCGGACCAAGCGGATTGGACGTTAACACTGGGGCCCGATGCTCCATATAGAAGCCTCCTATGATATGGAAATCGTAGAAGTCAATTACGTGAAGCAATAACAGCCCTCACCCGAAGCTTATCAAATCGCATTGTAGAATGGACTCGAATCGAAGCATACTAGCTGCTATCCAGCTGGATAGGCCTTCAAGATGGAGCAGAATTTGACGAAACTAGTCCTAAAAGTTGTGGTTTCCTCCAAAATTATGCATATTGTCCGGGCAATCCGATTGGAAAAAGTTAAGGGGTCCAAATCGGCATAAGTATGGTCCATTTTCGAAAAAACACAAAAACTCAATTTTGAAGGTGATGCCGTGGGTTAGAATTTTTTGAGTATTTCCCCCGGATTTCTCGCTTGATTTACCATAAAATAGGGGGTTTTTTCCGAAAATTTTGTTTTTGAAACGGTTTGGCTTGAATTTCTTAATGCGATTTCTCCTTTTTCACGTTTTTGCCGATTTGAGGGAGTCCTACAGAACCGATTTTTTGAGCTTGTTGGATTCCTTGAAGGTTTCTACACCGTTTTCACTCCTTGTAAGTTAAAATTGGTTGGATTTCAGTGTTTGGAAGCTGGTTTAAAGGCTAATTTTTGACATTTAAAAAAATATTTTTTTGACTCTTTGAAAAAATGTTAAAATTCAAAAAAAATATTTTTGAGTAGGTTTTTGGGCAGGTAAATGACATAAACAATTTGCCATTTTCTACGACTTTTCAGGACTGAGAAAAATGCAAAACCCCGATTCCAGCTGGAAAATCCAAGGTATGAGCCCAGGAAAAATTTCAAAAAATGAATGGATTTAACTTTGAGGTTATTTGGCGCGAATCTTCAGATTTTGACTAAGAAACATGAAATTCGGCGATTTTTCAAGATTTTGGTCAACAGGGTCAACTATTTGAACTTGATTTTTCTGTGATACCCAGACAAATAATAATGTACCCATGTCACTAATCTACTGAGGAGCGTTTTTATTGCAGAATTGAGTTCTTCACTCCCTGGAATGTAAAAGACAAAGTTTGAGGGGGATGCTGTGAAATTATTTCTCGACCTATTTCATAGGTACATAGTTTCTGGAAATAATGTGCCAAAAAACAAGGATTATCAACCTCCAGTAATTGAGTCATGTCTACCCTTCCAAGATATTCTGAATTCAAGCCGTTATGGGAATCAGTCTCAACTACCAATTGATCAACCCTCACACATGGGGAGTCACTCAATCCAAACCGAACATCACAGCTGACCTCATTTGTGATGATACCACGCGCCTTCAACGGGATCGGCATGTTTTTCTTTTGAAACTGACCAATAAAACGTGCAAAATTTATTTGGCCCTTACTCTGCTCAGGTTGCAGTAAATTTAATGATTGCTGGCAGTGGGTTCTCGAGCGGGCGCATCTTTGTTATTCCCGCAGTGCAAGGTCCCAAAACACCATTTGTTGTCGTTGCTTTCTTTTTATGGCTTTGTGCCTTAACCAAAGCCTTAACTTATTATTAATTAATCCCTTATGCAAAACACCTTTGACACCTTGGTTCCGGTTGATTCCTACTGATTGCTCAGTCACAATAATCACTCAATCACTATCATTGTTGTTGTCCTTCATCTTCTTCTCCTTCTCTCTTACCCAAATGGCAGACACTTGGTCTGTTTTGATGGTTTTTACTTCCATATTTACAGAGTAAAATTTACTCTAAAATTTACTTCCATTTAATGGAAGTATTGGAATCGTCCTGAAATCGGGAGAGCTTAAAGAGGAGAGAGCTCCTAAAAATCGCAACAGAGCTTCAGAAAAAAACGTTCACTTATACACTTAATCAGAATGACTTCCCGAACAAGTGTCTGCGTGTAAGTCTGTGGTCATTTACAAAAATGGCCATAACTCCCATAAATGCCCGTTACCTTTTTTCAAATTTCTTGAACTGAAATGTTTCTCTCGACAAGACCTAACGCCCTGTTCAATCGGAATTTGAATAACCCACAGTGCTTCCAATATATTTGCATCCTTAGTGTTTTCTATTTTTTTTTCCGGCCACAAAAATGAACCGATTTGAGCTTTCTTCGTTTTAAAATCGTTGTTTTGCCTTGCAGAATATGTGGATATTTTTTATGCCCCGATAACTGATTACATTTTTGTTTCAGGCGAGTTTTGAAATTTCCATAGCGAGTATTTTGATATTTTTAATCTAAACACCCTCAAAAACAGTCAAAATATGATCAAATTGTGTCACACTTTTACGTTGAAACATATGTAAATAATGAGTGTTACCTACGCATTAACGGTTGTTTTTTAAATCCACCGAATTTGAACACGTGTAAAAATTATTTTAGCCCATCCGGTGCATAGGTTTACATCAGATCTTACCATCTAATGGTGTCCACGTTTAGAAATATGAATCAGTGAAATCAGACGGCAACTTTTCATTCCTGAGTTTTTTTCAGTATAAAAGCCAGGAAAGTACCTGGCATAAAATGTTTTAACGGTTTTCAGATTCGGTGCCAATGTAATGGCAATAAAATCAACTCGAATAGTAGAACTACCTGTTGACTTATCGGAAGCAAGATTGATGAGAATAAAACTAGCAGCAATAGCTTTTGATGCCCGAAGAACAATGGCACATCCCTAATAAGTACCTGAGCCATAAAAAAGGGGATAGCGCAGCGTCGACTCAGCCGAAAATTACTTGAGCTGTTTCTAGGTAGATGGTATGGAGTCATGTTTGTTCCAGGAATTCTCGCTTCGTTGTACCTACATGCCGATGAACAGCCTTGGTAACCAGTGATGCGTATAGACAGCGCACAGTGGATTAAGGCCCGGTTTACTGACAAAATTTATCCATCCGATATCCAAAGAAGCACCCGATAAACATTTCCAACGAGGTTTTTACATTTAAATTTAATATTGATAGCACCGTGGTGAATTTTATCCGAGGCTTCCTTGGATATCGGATGGATAAATTTTGTCAATAAACCGAGCCTAAATGAGAAGTGTTTTTTTACTTCCATATCTACAGAGTAAATTTTTGAAATTGGACCACTCCTTCTATGCGTTTTGCGCCTGACGGCGGTAAAAATTTTCACTGCAGATTTGTGTTCTAAAACCTCTGAAACGTGAAAGAAAAAAATTTTCTGTGGTTGTAAAAAAATTTTGCTCGTACGATTACATAGGTACATTATTCCTGAAAATAATGTACCAAAATTTCTTCTTAGGTATTAGTACCATAATTAAACTACTACTGTAGGTAGTTACACACACCAACAACCCACGCACTCACTCATCGAACCCACATCAACTGATCCTACCCAAAAGTCAGTCGATGTTGAAATCATTCGCTGGGGAGGGGGGGGGACTCCTAGTTAATCCTTAATCCTCGATCAACTTTTAAACGTTTTGAAGACGAGAAATTCAAAAACGGCCAGGATATTCCAGTGCGAGGTTCGAAAACGTCTGCAGCCCTCTTGCGAACCGGTGGGGTGCCTACTTAGTTGGTATTGCTCAAGGCAGATCACCGAAACCTTGCGCAAGTCGACACTTCGGTGCCAAGTTTATTCCTTTCTGAGCCCCCATTTGTTCCTACTGCCGATCCAGTGACAGCCATTGACGTTTGGCAGCTTTCACATTTTCTAACCACTACAAGGTAGTTTTAGAAATCGACATGATAACTATCTATAAATACGAACAGGACAAAAAGGATACCTAGTTGGGGAAATTACGTCGAGTTTATATTTATTTCTTCAAAGGGTTAGGGCTGGTCAATTTATTTAAAGCTAGATTTATCAAAGGACGCTTGATCTACCTAGGACACATTTTTATTGACCGTCATACTGAAAATGTCTTGGAAGTCAGTCAATGCAAGCGTGCATGGATAAATCCAACATTATGTAAATTGATAAACCGGCTCTTACCCAAGACGCCAACATTAACAAATTTTCAAGAAGCGATTAAGTTGGCGGCTAGACGAAACGTTCTCTTTCAAAGAACTGAATCGCAGTTTCCGGGAAACCGGAATCCCCGTTGTGGATATTCCATGTAGAATAGGTTTTTTGCACTTTTCTCAGTCCTGGAGGGGCGTAGAAAATTGCCAATTTTTTGTGCCATGAACCTACTCAAAAACTTTTTTTTTAATTAAAAAAAAATTTCAAAGGGTCAAAAAAATTTTTTTTAGGTCAAAAATTAGTTGTCAAACCAGTTTTTTATAACCAAAACCCAACTAATTTTGACTTATAGGAAGGGAAAAATGTGTAAAAACCTTCAAGGGATCCAACAAGCTCAAAAAATTCAAATTCGGTTCAGTAGAACTCTCTCAAATTGCCAAAAACGCGAAAAAGAAGAAATTGCGGTAAGAAATCACAAGCCAAACCTACGAGGTGATAGGGGTTTATTCAAACGACTTTAGTTCTACCCAAGGAAGGTGTACCTACTTAGAATGTCGTCGTCTGAGGCGCAGCATGGCACATCTACATTTTCCCAACTTTTCAGGAGAGCCTAAAAACTGTTTAGCGAGTAAGGTGATGGTGTTTTCTTCATTTTCTGTGGTCAAACTAGCTCAATTGGGAACGCTGGGCACGATTCCACGGTGAATTTGGTTGCCATTTAAATACTTTCAAAAGTAGGGTAGATGTGTTGTGCTGGTGAGATTTTGTCTCTCAGATGTGCTATGCTGTTAATTCCTTCTAACATTTGTGCTATGCTGATAGGGGGCGGATTGTAGTTGTGCTATGCTGCTACAATAAAATTAAGTTCTTAAATGAATTGCATTATTTTTGGTTTCTTTAAATAAATCTACTGCTGTGTCTTAAATGATAAAACTTGCGTGTAGCGTTTGTTAAAACTTTTTTTACCACCTTATTTAGTTCAAATGACTTGCTGTTCCCGTACTTTCAACAGCCTAACAAGTAAAAACAGGACTACAGATATCAAAACACAATAATTTTATTTTGAAGTTTTTTATTTTTTAGAAAACAAGAAAAATAGCAACTTTTCTGCTTGACTGTAACGTCACAATATTTACCCTGCTACAATGGAAACTCAAACACATAAATTTAAGGACCCCAACTCAGCGGATGCCTCAAACTCAACTTCTACTAAAACTCGAAGCCAAAGTCAAACTCACTCTCAAATTTGAACTGAAACATTATTCCAAAATCAATCTGGAATTCGAGCTGAACCTCAAACTCAATTTCAGACTCAAACTGAAATTTGAAACTGAAAGTCAAACACAAACTAATATCAAACTGAAACTTAAATTCAAACTAAAACTGAAATTACCTAAAACTCAAAATAAATTTCGAGCAAAACTACAAACTCGAACCGAAATTCGAACTCAAACTGAAATGCGAACTGAAACTCGAACTTGAACTAAAACTGAAATTCGAAGTGAAACTCAAAGTCAAACTGAAACTCGAAGTGAAGCTCAAAGTCAAACCTGAAATCAAACTCAAACTTGAACTGAAATGCGAACTGAAACTGACACTTGAACTAAAACTGAAATTCGAACTGAAAGTCGAACTATTTGAGAATGGGTTCCAGTTTGGATTCACTTCAAGTTTGAATTCGACTTTGACTTTCAGTTCGAATTTCAGTTTCAGTTTCAATGTGAGTTTTACATTGATTCTGAGTTTGACTTTGAGTTTCAATTCGAATTTCAGTTTGAGTGTAAGTTTGAATTTGACTTTGACTTTTGGGCCTGAGTTGTAGCTTTCAATGAGTTCGAGTTTCAGTTCGAAGTTCAGTTTGACTTGCAGTTAAGTTTGAGCTTCAGCTTTGGTTTCAGTTTTAGTTTCAGCTTGAGTTTGACTTCGACATTGAGTTCGAACTTCAGTTTGACGTCGAATTTCATTTCAAATTTCAGATTGATTGTGAGTTTGACTTCGATTTCAGTTATGAGTTAAAGTTTCTATTTCATTGTGAGTTTCACTTCGAGATTGATTGTGGGTTCGAGTTTCAGGTTGACTTTGAGTTTCATTTCAAATTTCAGTTTGAGTTTGACTTTGAGTCTTAGTTCGAATTTCAGTTTGAGTTTCAGATTGTATGTGAGTTCGACTTCGATTTCAGTTTCAGTTTGACTTCGAGTTTCATTTCAAATTTCAGTTTGACTTTCAGATTGATAGTGAGTTTGACTTCGATTTCAGTAATGATTTTGAGTTTCTGTTTCATTGTGAGTTTCACTTCGAGATTGATACGAGTTCTTCGAGTATCAGGTTGACTTTGAGTTTTATTTCGAATTTCAGTTTTAGTTTGACTTTGAGTCTCAGTTCGAATTTCAGATTGAGTTTCAGATTGATTGTGAGTTCGACTTCGATTTCAGTTATGAGTTTGAGTTTCTATTTCATTGTGAGTTTCCCTTCGAGATTGATACGAGTTCGAGTATCAGGTTGACTTTGAGTTTCATTTCGAATTTCAGTTTGAGTTTTAGTTTTCATTTCAGTTTAAATGTCAGATTGAGTTCGAGCTCGAGGTTGATTTCCACTTCGATTTCGAGTTTGACTTTGAGTTTCAGTTTGACTTTCCGTTATGACTTTCAGTTAGAGTTTGACTTTGACATTGAGTTTGAGTTTATGCTTGGGTTTCGGTTTGATTTTGAATTTTTGTTTTACTTTGAATTTCAGTTGGTAAGATTCTCAGTTTTAATTTCACTTCCAATTCCAGTTTGAGTTTAACACGAAACAGCAAAGCACATCTAACAAAGCTTCGCCCTAGCAGCATAGCACATTTGCAGTTCAAAATGTTTTGCCTGATTTACTTTACTAATATTGACGATCGGTACGTTTCTTTTTGTTAAGAATCAAGGTTGAACCTTGATTAAACATTACTAAAAGGAAAACCCGGTAGATAATCCTAAATATTACCATTTAACACTAAAAAACTCCCCTCGCTTTCTGCCATTGTGGATTTCTCCTTGCTTTGTGTGCAGATGTGTCTTGCTGGTGGTTGGTTTCTGATGTGCTATGCTGACTAAATCGCAAATACTAGCGCACCAAGTGGGAAAATCGGAAAACTAATAGCGCCAATCGCTCAGGCGCGAAATTGTGCATTAGAAACCATCCTTAACCCGATTTCGCCAAAATGTCAGATGTGCCATGCTGCGCCTCAGACGACGATGTACATTTCGGCCGTCAAACCTATTAAAAAACAAAATTTTCAACATTTCTCAGGAAAACCCCCTATTCTGAAGTAAATCAAACGGGAAAGCCGGGAAAAATACTCAAAAAATTCTAAACCCACGGCATCACCTTCAAAATTGAGTTTGTGCGCTTTTTCAAAAATCTACCATACTAATGGCGGTTTGGACCCATCAACCTTTTCTGATCGGATTGGCCGGGTTACTTATTGGTATATATTATGGGAGAATATGTACCTATATTATAGGTAGGCACACATGATGTAACTATAAACGCCAGGCAATAATTCACTCACCTGTCACCTATGGTAGGATTGGAGTTGGAGTCGAGCAAATATTGCAATATAAAATCTTCCTTGGTAACCTTTTCGGAAATTTCGTTCTTATCGCACGATTATTTGCTCACCTGATTGTAATTCGAGCACGGCCAATGCGATGACAAGCGCCAGACACACGAGACTCACTAGTATGGTGAGGGTTAGCAGGGAGCGCTCCATTTGAGTCCTTCGACGCCACCATGTCGGATTCCTGACGGACAAAAGGAACGATTTACGCAACTTGACAAGGATTTGTTAAAGTTAAAGAATCATGTCGGATCATCATGGCACGTTCCCGACTGTCTCTCTCAGCAGCACTCGGGACATAACTCAATAGGCCAATAGAGGTGACCAGATCGTCGCTTAATTTCTAACATGTGCTATCCAACATTTTTCCAAATATTTTTATGAGAAATCACGCGCTCCGTGTGCTGAACTATTTTGTTTTCCCGAAAATCCGCTAGAAGTCCCTCAAAACCTAAAAAAAACGCCAAATCTGCTATCTGAAATCTGCGACCACCACTGCTATCTACCTAGAACCACTTGAATTTTTTTTTGAAATCGGACAATGCTTGTCATGCGTTTTGCTGCAGACGGTGTACGGCGGACGGGAAAAAAATTATTGCAGATTTTTATCTAGACCCTCTGAAACGTGAAAGGAAAAAGCTTCAGGGAGTGTTGTAAAAAAAAAACCCGACCGATTACATAGGTACATAATTTCTAGAAATAATTTATCAAAATCTTATTGCAATGTTCATTTTGTGCTTAAACATTTTTTCGAAAATGTTTCAACCTTTTTACATATTTTCCACATATTTTGAGAAAATTAATACATATTTGGAATTTTTAATAGGTACATAAAAATCCGATCCCTACTTCCACCTATTTAGGAAAGCGTGTACACATGCGGCCGCAAGGACGAAATAATTGAGAGCCAGTTTCCACCATAATTAGAACGAACGATTTACCGCTCATTGCCGTTTCCTGTTTCAACAAGATTTTTCACCCGGTTCCCGTCAACTTTCAATTACAGCCCAGCTTCGCTGCTCGATTTGACTAAAAAACTGTCGACTAATATATTTGTCAAAAGAACTGAATAGATGTTCAGATTGGTACATTAGTTTCAACAATAATGTACCTACCCATGCAATCGGTCAAGCAACATTTTTCTACAACACCCCCTGAAAATTTTTTCTTTCACGTTTCATAGGTTCTAGAACACAAATGTGCAATAAAAACGCTGCTAAGTAGATTAGTGACATGGGTACATTATTTGTCTGGGTATCTCAGAAAATGAAGTTCAAATAGTTGGAGTAAAGTCAGTTTATCATCATAATATGATGATACTATCATTTGTGGAGTAATGGTCCATAGTGAGCTCAATGTATTTAAATGGTACGTTTTCTCAATGATGAAAAAATAGGTACAAAAAGAAAAATACGCGTGCCCCTACCCCTCCCGGGATTCAACCCTCACCAGCGCCCGGCACCCCTACCCCTCCCAACCACCCCTTACAACATCAGCCTCTCCCATTCCCCGTCCAAGATTTACCTGCGCCCCCCTTCTTAATTTCTGTCTACGTGACGAAGTTGGCGGCTGGACGAAACGTTCTCTTTCTAAGAACCGAATCGCAGTTTCCGGGAATCCGGAATCCCCTTTGCGGGGTTAGACCCCTTGGATATTCCATGTGGAATCGGTTTTTTGCATTCTTTGTAGTCCAAGAGAGTCGTAGAAAATTGAAATTTTTTGAGACATGTACCAACCCAAAACCTACTCCAATATATTTATTTGTAATTTTAAAAATTTTTTAGATGGGTCAAAAAAATATTTTACTTCAGGTCAAAAATTAGTCGTCAAAACCGTTTTCGATCACTGAAACCCAAGCAATTTTGACTTACAGGGAGTGAAAAAGGTGTGAACGCCTACGAGGAATCCAATAAGCTCGAAAAATTCAAAATCGGTTCAGAAAAACTCCCTCAAATTGGCAAAAACGCGAGAAATGAGAAATCGCGTCGAGAAATTTCAAGCCAAACTGATTAAAAAAAAATTTCAAACTTTTTCGGAAAAAGCTCCTTTTCTATGGAAATTTAAGCGAGAAACCCGGGAAAAATACTCAAAAAAATTTAAACCCACGACATCACCTTCAAAATCGAGTTTTTATGTTTGTTTTTTTTCAAAAATATACCCTATTTATGCCGAATTGGAGCCTTCCACCTTTTCCAATCGGATTGCCCGGACAATGTGCTTCTAGTTGGAGCAAACCACAACTTTCAAGACTAGTTTCGTCAAAATCGGATCAATGGTTCTGTAGGAAGTGCCTGGACGAGGTTTCTAGCCGAAATTTCGTAAAGCCACTCCGTATTGAACCGCTGATACGATTTTGGCGCTGTTGGTCCTAAAAGTAGTGTATGCTCCAACTTGATGCATATTGTCAGGGGAATCCGATCATAAAATGTTAAGGGGTCGAAAACCATGAATGTTGAAATCATGACTTTTTTACATTTGAACGTTTTTGAGTACTCTAGAGTTGATTCAGAGGATTCCCTTATAGAAAATGCATTTCACAGGGAAATTTGCTAAATTTTGGTTTTTTTTTTTAAATCGGACCACTTCTTCTATGCGTTTTGCTGCTGACGGCGTACGGCGGACAGACAAAACAATTTATTGCAGATTTGTGTTCTAGAACCTCTGAAACGTGAAACAATTTTTACTTCCATATTTACAGAGTAAATGGAAGTATTGTGATCGTCCTAAAATCGAGAATCGGAACGGAGCTTCAGAAAAAACTTTTTCTTATACACATTTACTCAGAATCACTTTCCGAACAAGTGTCTGTGTGTCCGTTACGTCCGTTACGTCCGTTACTTCCGTCTGTCCGTCTGTCCGTCTGTGGTCATTTACAAAAATGGCCATAACTCCCTCATTTCTCAACCTTTTTTCAAATTTCTTGAAATGAAATGTTTGTCTCGGTAAGACCTAACACCCTGTTCATTCGGAATTTGGATAACGCACAGTACTTCCGATATATTTGCATTTTTAGTGTTTTCTATTTTATTTTTTTCCGGCCACAAAAATGAACCGATTTGAGCGTTCTTGGTCTTAAAATCTTTGTTTTACCTTGCAGAATATGTGGATATTTTTTACATTCCGAAAATGTGGCGTTTTTCATTTTGGGCGAATTTTAAAATTTTAACAGTGAATTTTTCGATATTTTTGTCCTAAACACCCTTAGAAGCAGTCAAAATATGATCAAATTGTGTCACAATTTTACATTCAAAATATGGAAGTATTGTGTGTTATCTACGCACCACTGGTTTTCAGGGGGTGTTGTAAAAATATTTTGCTTGACCAATTAGGTAAGTACATAGCTAAATTATTTCTGGAAATTTACCAAAAATAACCACACAAAAAAATTTTACTTATACACATTTAGTCAGAATCACTTCCCGAATAAGTGTCAGTGTCTCCTTTAGCCTGTCTGTGGCCATTTACAAAAATGGCCATAGCTCCCTCAATTTCAGGAGTACTCTACAGTTAATTTCAGAGGAAAATTTGAAAAACGCTCGTTTTTTTTTGTGCGTGATTTGTGTTCTAGAACCTCTGAAACGCGAAAAATTAATTTTTCAGGGGGGTCTGTAAAAAATTTTGCTCGACAGATTACACAGGTAGGTACATTATTTAAGGAAAAAATGTACCAAAAGTGTTATTCCGTTCTACTTACTTGATGACCGTACTGGCAGGGTGCGTCATTGTGCGAGCCGGACGATAGTAATCCACGAATTAACCGTACTGACTTTTTTATAGCGGAGTTTTTTTTTTAAACTAGAAATCGGATTTTTCAATCTTTTTCACTCCGCGTTAGTCAAAGGCCTTTTCTCGTCTAAACAAGGAACCGACCGGGGCGCGGAAGGATGTCAAATCAGAGACTGTCGACTTCGATTTGACCTCAGGATTTCCACCGACCTGATGAATCTGGCCCGTCCTCTACGCGGGCTACTGTCCGACTGAATTGACTTGCGAGACCTGGACGAGAAGCGTTGGGTTGAAGAGCGAGGGACCTGTACGATCAAGCCAGGTCCTGAGACGAAGTTCGACTCAGCAATCAGGGCGACTGTAACAAACGAATCGTGACTCGAAAACGTCGATTGACTATGCAAAGTGGTAAAAAGGAAAAAGAATGAAGTTCAACGAAGATTAGGTAGCCTCTCGTAGCGTGGATTATGGAAAAAAAAAACGCTGAAAGCATTACGCAAGGATTTTTCATTTATTCGCCATGAATCTTATTTCATCTATGATTTTTTACCTTTAGGAGGGTTTAACGCCAGAGCTGTCTCACTGGAAACGGCGTAAAATAAGTACGGACGAATCTGTCCGTCCCCCGGACGCCGACTGCGCATTCTCCAGAGATGCTAGAAAAACAAGTAGATAACACACGATACTTAATATATTTAATTATAATGATTAATTTCTTCCCCTCCTTCTCAGCCTCAATACATTTTATTTTATTGCAAAAAAATGATTATAATATAATTATATTATAATATTATAGTATTGTTATATTATAACAAACAATACCATAATTTTTAACGTAAAGTTTTGACACAATTTGAACTTATTGCGACTACTTTTGAGGCTGTTTAGGTCATGAATATTAAACCAGTGGTGCGTAGATCACACACAATACTTCCATATTTTGAAACGTAAAATTGAGACACAATTTGATCATATCGTCACTTAAGTTCTAACACCACCTAACTCAATTTTTTCAAGTTTTCAGGAGGTACAAAAAACTAATTATTTCAACATGGAAATACATTGAGAGGTGCTGTCTCTTTTCCATCTCCTTCTTCACTGGTTGGTTCAATCTCCTTGGCAGTTTTACCATGATATCGGCTATTGAAAAATCTATCGAGTGGTGTGTCCAACTCATTTTCGCCAAAAATTGAGTTAGGCGGTGTTGTAACTTAAGTGACGATATTTTGACTGCTTTTGAGGGTAAAAAATCTCAAAAAATTTTAAAATTCGCCCAAAAATTACAAAATACGCCACAATATCGGAATATAAAAAATATCCACATATTCTGCAAGGTAAAACGAAGATTTTGAGACCAAAAACGCTCAAATCGGTTCATTTTTGTGGCCGGAAAAAAATAAAATAGAAAACACTAAAAATGCAAATACATCGGAAGTACTGTGAGTTATTCAAATTCCGATTAAACAGGGTGACAGTTATTGCCGAGACAAACATTTCAGTTCAAGAAATTTGAAAAAAGTTTGAGAATTGAGGGAGTTATGGCAATTTTTGTAAATGACCACAGACGGACACACAGACACTTTTTCGGGAAGTGGTTCTGAGTAAATGTGTATAAGAAAACGTTTTTTTTTTCTGAAACTCCGTTCCGATTCTCGATTTTACGATGATTCCAATACTTCCATTTACTCTGTAAATATGGAAGTAAAAAGTTTGGGGGGGGGGGGGGGGTTGAAAACATACACATTTTTTAGCGAAACAGGTTGTTCTATTCGCAAGCCACGTCCTCCCTCCAGTGATAGTCGAAAATGGAATTTTTTGGAAAAAACTTGTTCCTCTCATCACATGAAACTTTTGCGGAATTCCGCAAATGGGCAGCATTAGGGGTATATTGTAGCTAGCTTTGCAAAAAAAGTTTCAAAGCGATATCACTTTCTGTGTAGATTTTATGATGGAAAAACTTATTGTATGCCATATTAGAGCACTTTACCCTACATACTTTTCAGGATCGAATATTTTTAAGATAGACTTTTACGTATGAGGTAAAAGATAGAAGAAGTCAAAGAAGGCGTTGCGTGCTTGGCTCAAAAATAACAGTACTATATGGTAATCAGCCTTGAAAGGACCTGCTCGTCCTGCTCGCTGCGGTTGATCCTACGGTATTTGAGATCCCGTTGGGATCGTCATTGAAATCTTCACCTCACCTCGATCCTTTCAATTCTCAATGCTCAATTAGCTCATAGGTGAGAGCACAATGTGATTAAATCATCATCAAATTTTGATGATCGACCCTCGAGATGATCTACTGAACATAAGCTATTTATTGTCGATTTTTGATCGTGATTTTAGATCAACTGTTGTTGAAATTCTGATTTGGTATGATATTGATAGGTATCCATAAATCCGTTAAACGGGTATGATTGATGTACTGCGAGATGTAACTCTTCCCAGAACCCAATCGCTCCGTGATTTTGTATGTTTTTACGAGTACTTCTTCCACTTGAAAAGTTTTCCTCCAAAACTGCATTCATCCACTTTCGAGTTTCGCCGATATCGATTTCATTTTTTCATTTTCGATTCACAGCAGATTTTGTACCTATAAACAATCGAAAAACGAAATCGATATCGACAAAACTCGAAAGTGGACGAATGCAGTTTTGGAGGGAAACTCTTCACTTATTCAACAACCGCTGATGTCGGAAAGCCGCAGAATCGAACTTAGAATCTATCCTGAAAAAGGGAATTATTGGCCTACTAGAATAACAAAGGTCAAAGGAGACGACCTTAACTCAAGTCGATTCCTGGAAGAGGTTGGATGGCCTCAGGGTCGGCCACCTCCGTTGACCAACTAGGTACCTCACTTTACCAAAAAACGGCGAACTTCCGCGGCCAAAGACAAATTTCAACAATCACCGGTAGAAAAAAGACGATTTAGTTAAACTTCATGCAAAATGTCAACAGGGAGATCCTAAAGGTACCGATTCCGCGCACACCGAACAGGAAGACTGAAATTTGTGTAGCAGGCGCGCGAGCAGAGGCCAAAGTTTCCTCTGCAGAGACCATGATAGACAATTTTTGTCTCTTCAAAAGTATCGGCGTCCAGCGCTCCGAGAACCGTGTGAGAGAGAGACATCCCGTGTCTGACTGGGATGGCACATGATTGAATCGGACTCATGTCTAAAAGTGGCAGCACTGATTCCCCAGCGCTCGCCTTTTAGCGGCAGCCAAAGTTTCATCGATTTTATGGTTCTAGTACCCTTCTGTAATCGAGTTTTCTTTTCGTTTTTCGGTCCCTGTTCCGTGTTTTTTTTTTTTTTGTGAATTGTGAATAATGGGGTGCGCAGATTTTATTCACTATCTGCGTGCGCGATCTCCATCTCTAAGCAGTCTCTAACTCAAAGCCGCCGAAAAGTGGTGTTATTGCAATCTTGATAAGCACGGCAGTAGTAGTGACAATCTCGCAATACGAGTCAGTGTTATTAATTTTCTAGTTGTCAGAGTTTTCGCATTTTCAATGTCCTCGCCTGTAGATTCTCGTTTATGTCATTAGTAGATAAACTGAACATGAGACGATAAAATTGCGATTATGACTGTCGTTAGCCTCGTTAACGAATGGAAGGCTCATGACGTGTCCTCTTTAGGAATCACGTAGTTTGCTCCTGTTTCTGTCAAAAACCCACCTGGGGCGATTTGGAATCCCATTTACTGGAAGAGCAGCCAACTGAATCATATGGCAATCCGCATATCAAAGTGGTGAAACCTCGTATCTCCAATTTCGTACCTGCACGTGCACATTAGAGGTGTCATGGAAATTCAATGTGGTTACATAGGGTGTCATAGGAACAGTGGCGGTCTTAACAAACTGGAGATACGAGGATTCACTACTTCGACGTCGATAATATCGGACTACATATTATATAGGCCGCGGTTAGTGCAAGAGAACATTCAATCATATTCATCCTGAAGACAAATAAGTTATTAAGATTGTTACGATTTCAGGTGAATTTAAACCAATGGTACTTAGATAACACACAATACTTCTACATTTTGATACGCAAATTTTTGGCACAATTCACTCGACAAACATTTCAGGTTATGAAATTTGAAAAAAAGGTTGAGGGAGCTATGACCATTTTTGTAAATGACCACAGACCGACACAGCGACATAATATGTTCAGGAAGTTCAGGGAACATATTATGTTCAGGAAGAGTTTCTGAGTAAAAGGTTTTCCTGAAGCTGCAATCCGATTTTAGGACGATTACAATACTACGTAAGAGTAATCTCTGACGTGGGCCGTCTTAAGTACACAAAAAAATCTTGTATAACAAAAAATCTTGACGTCCTGAGTGTCACCTTTGGCGCACTGTCTCCCTAGTCCTTCGGTAGGTAACGTCCCTGTTGGTGTCGTAAATTCAAACGGCCGAACCAAACGGATCGCGAACGGCCTCGGCCGACGTGAAAATCGCCGTTTGGTTCGGCATCGCTGAAGGTTCGGCGTTCAACCGACCGATAACCGTGAAATTAATTCTACCCGCCTTATTTGGCGTCAGCCGAAGCTAATCGAATCGACTTAATCCGGTCTTAGCACGTTTTTGAGCCGTGCGGATGGGAGCAACGTATACATAGAAAATCGGACCTTGACGAGCAGCAAAACGCATAGAAGGAGTGGTCCGATTAAAAAAAACCCAAAATTTAGCAAAGGTGTAAAAGCCTTCAAGGAATCCAGCAAGCTCAAAAAATTCAAAATCGGTTCAGTAGGACTCCTTCAAATCGCCAAAAACGCGAAAAAGGAGGAATCACGTCAAAAAATACGAGCCAAACCGATAAAAAAACAAAATTTTCGGAAAAAACCTCCTATCCTATGGTAAATCAAGCGAGAAATCCGGGAAAAATACTCAAAAAAATTTTAAACCCACGGCATTACCTTCAAAATTGAGTTTTTGTGTTTTTTCGAAAATATACCCCAATTATGCTGAGTTCGCCATAAGCGACATATCGGCTCTGTATTTTTTGGTTTTTTTCGCAAGTGAAAAGCACGATCGAGGTCGGATTTTTTGCCAGTCCTCTCCCATTGCAACTTGCCACAATTTCGCCGCATCAAAGTCAACAGTGAGTCACCCAATAATAATATTATTATGTTTTTACTGCCTAAAATTCTGCGAATTGGCTAGCTATTCGAGGAACCGAAGTTGCGATAAGACAGTGGGGACTGTCAGTCTGTCACCGGTCCGAGGGAAGCTCCGCCCTCATTCGTCATCGCTTGGCGCTATCTTGTCTCACGCCCAGAAACCAACGACACTCAGTACCAGCTCAGAAGGGCGCGCAGGAGCCAATGATGAAGCGCGAGTTCCAAAAGGCCGCGTACTGAAGAGGCATCTTCGCCGAATACGAAAAAGAAAGCTGAGCGTCTGGGCAGATGATGAGCGTCATGGAAGTTCCAGTATTGGCCGAGTTCGCTAGCGCAACTGACACAGCAAATATTTTTGGGAATGTGAAAAATTTAAAGGACACTTCCACCTCCATACAGCCTGACCTGCGAATAACCGTAAGAAGAACAAGAGGAATTCAACTTCAAATAAGGAAGGAGTTGAAAAAGCCTGCCTCGTACATATAAAGTTAACTGGATGCAGACTGAGAAAAAGCCCCTGGCATTTTGGGAAATAACGCATGCTGGATTAGTATACATGAAGTATGAGGAAGAGTCTAAAGTGGGAGGGACTACAATAATTAAAATTCTGTCATTATACAAAAAGGGAACATACCTAATAGATATTATCTAAAAATTGAAATTAAACCTGTTAAATATATTATGATTAAATAAATAACATTTGAGGGATATAATGATGTATTGGAGATGCCGAAAAATATAGACAATTTTGTTAAACTAATCAAATCACTATTAATAGCTATAAGATGTCGTGCTGCTCAATTAAATTGATGAAAAGGTTCTTAGTACCTCTGGCAGACGGTTAAGACCATGCCATTATGATGTTTTTTCTCTTGATGTTAATAGGTACTTGGAATTTTGTAAAATAAATATCGTATCTATTCTATCATATTCTTCTAATTATGCCAAATTTAACCCCTTAACCTTTTCCGATCGGTTGCCCGGACAATGTGCACCAAGTTGGAGCAAACCACAACTTTAAGGAGCAGTTTCATCATAATCGGATCCCTTGAAACATATGAACTATGTGAAAACTTTTTAAGTTGAAAATTTTTTCTTTTACTTTTCTCAGGTTCTGGAAAATATAATATATTAGTATATTATTAATATATAAGTATTATTAATATATATTATATATATGTTTAATATATAATTATATAATATATAATAATATATGAGGCTGAAAGAGCCTTATATGAGGCAAAATGAAGCTGAATATACCTATATTACTATATAATAATAATATGTATATCCATATTATATATATATAGGTATATATATTAATATATTAGTATTATTAATATATTAGTATATTAGTATATTATTAGTATATTATACTTACTGCGACAGTTACAGTTTTTTCATGACTTTCAAAAATTGAGATTTGAAAAATAACAAAGGTCTGAGAGGGATGACGAGGCCGAGAGGGCAAAAGCGCTGATCGTGAAGGCAGCACTGCAAACCGCTTATCAGCTGCGTGACAGGCTGACGCTAGAATGCGATATAAAATTTAGCGTTCGATATTTCGTTTTCAGAAAATTCGTGAAGAATTAGTCCACAATTTTTCTCCAGTATCAGACCAAGATAAGCAGCATTGTATTACCACTCTGGATATTTAAAATTCAATCGCTGATATTTAAAAACACGTGGAAAAATAGCTGTTGGTAGTATACCTACGATTTATCTAGTAGACACTACCCTAGTCAAAGCATCTTCATTCTACGACTGTAGCCTCATGTCGCTTTTCCTGTCTTTTCATGAAATGAAAATTGTTTCGAAGAAATTTTGTTCAAAACGTATGGATGCGGTACGGTAATTTTTCTAGAGCAGTACGATATTTTGGCTCTGTTCGTTTGAGCCCCTGGTTTGTGGTCAACAGAACGTTGATCACAGACAGTGAAGGCAGTGTGGATTGTGATTCCTGACGTCTACGTGGTCCTGTTTGTTTGTTTTGGGTTGGGTTCCGTCGGGCGGGTTTACGAGTACTTCTTTGGTATTTTCGGTTTCGAGGAAAAAATACAATTATTTCATAATCGTTTTCTCGGTGTGTTGTTTTCAATAAGGTCATCGATCCTCGAATTTCGTCAAACAGATTAAAGTCTTCAACTGACGTTTCCGGGCAAGCCGATCGTAATTTTCGAACTGTTCTTTTCATTTAGTGTTTTTGCGACGTGATTGGACGATAATTCCGTTTTTGTGTTGTACGTGTCTCGACCAGTGACTTGTGAGTGTCAGCATCGTGATATGCCGTCATGCCTCTGTTCAGAAGAGGAGTGAATGGTAACAACAACGGCACTCAGACGAAAAAGGTGAAAAAATATCTACCAAAATTGCAACGTAAGAGGCCAAATTTAAGCCAATTACACGAGGCCTTGAGGGAATGAAATTGAAATAAAAGGGAATCCAAGTATGTTAATCATCTAAGGAATTCCAGACAGTGCACACGCCCTTATATGGTTGTATGGCTTCAGTTCCATGCCAAAACGAAAACTGTATGGCATCGTCAGACCTACACTATTTATGTATTTTTGCTCTTATTTACACCAAGCTGATGATACACGATTAACCATCGCTTTTGTACATCGAAGAAGCCATCACTGGTGAAATCGCTCGGCAATCACCATTCCGAAATCCCAATTTAATTCAGGAAGCATTACATTCGTTATAACTTCATTTTGTGACCCACCGGATAGTATGGTCACTGATTCATCATTATAATGAGTGTCCATCTGACGGATTTCACAATCGTGTTTCAGGCCTCATCAATAGAATTTAAACAAGATCACGATGGGCTAATTCGTTGGGCTATTTTTGGTGCCAAATAAAATTTTTCTATTATTCACCTAATTATTTTCGCGTCCACAATTTTGTTAAAAATTCTGGCTAGCGTAAAATGTCGATCTTAGAATTCGGACAAATCCTCAGTTTTCTGCAAAACCCTAATAATATGATAAGAAAAATGTGAATTTTCCTCCCTATTTTGTTGGAAGGAATGACCCTTAGAGAATTTCGATGCCGGGGTTTCGACGAAACCTTAGGTACCTTTCTATTCTCCTCCAAAGTCTTGATTTGCTACAATAATTTGGCCAAAATCACAATTTGGTCCTCGCACCGGGTGCCACGTACGGGTGTACGAAACAATCTGCTTTTCCGGGTTTTCGACGAATCCTTGTTATCACCCCTTCCTTTGATAGGATGTTAGCCCTTAACGCTCTTTAATGAGATCAAGCGGGAAATGGTAATCATTTCCTCTCCGGCGGGATTCGAACCTGTACCTCTTGCGTTCTCAACCCATTCGGCTACGGAGAGCGTAGGAAGAATGCAGTATCTCCAAAAATATGAAATGCGAGAAAAAGCTTTTTTTTAGATTTTTTCGTGTTTTGACCATGCTACCTGTTTTTTGCAATGGTTTTTTACAACGTAGCATGCAGGAGTAAGCTTTGGTATATTCAAGCTTCATAGTTATTTTCGGCAAAATTCCTTAGCGATTTAAAAGGGAAAACGGCTGTTTCTAGTGAACTTTGACCCTGGAAAGTGTTCGAAGTTGTCAGTTCCATAAAAGTTTACGTCCAAAACTTCTCGAATGATTTGATTCGCACTGCAAATAGTTTATTACCTCACATGAACCTCTAGAGCGGTCTAACTCAAAACCGCCAAAAAGTGGAGTTACTGCACCCTTGATAAGCACGGCAAAAGCGGTTTGGATGAGATGGAGTGACTTTTCAGTGACTCTTCTGAATCACCAATGATAGATAGTGCTGTCAGATCATTCGAAAAGACAGGAAATGAGTGAAGGCAATGTGTCACCTTAGTGCACTCTCCAGACTCTCTCATCCCAGGCTCTCACCTAGAAAACGAAGGTGCTGGTTCGAATCCTGCCGGAGAGGCAATATTTGCCATTTCCCACTTGATTTCATTTACGCTTAACTTATTCTTACCGGTCGACACCTCCTTTTACAGAGTCATCCGACTGTGCCGCCGATGTCGACGTTCCAGCAGCCCCACCAAACGACGCCAGGTCTGGGCGCCGACGATCGTCGTGGCTCGGGCGACGGCAAGGCTCGCCTGGTGTTCCACTGTCAGCAGGCCCAAGGCAGTCCTACTGGTCTGATTTCGGGTTTTTCGAACGTCAAAGAGTTGTACGGCAAAATTGCCGAATGCTACGACTTCCCACCTTCTGAGGTGAGCAATGGGGCTTCATGGGGCACCATGATTTTTTATCTTCAACAGTTTATTAAAAAAATATTGTTTCAAATCGCGATGCGGGTCATAAAGCGATGATGAGCACTTTGATGCGCCTGCGATGAGCAAATCTTGGTGAAAACAGGTGTCGAAATAGAAAATCGTAGGATGTTCTATTGCGTTGAATAAAGCTATCACGTTTTTTGGGGCGGTTTCCGATGCTATGGCGTCATGGAAATTTGTCATTCAAAGCTTAGATAACTTCAATTTGAAATTGAAAAGTGGGATTTTGCTGTTTGAGGGTATTGGAAATCCAATTATGACCAAAATATCACATTCCAAGCCCCCGCAGGTGGTTTTTGAGGGCTTTGGTCATCCTAGGGCTTGTAAGTTGGGCTGTATTCCGACAAACGTTCCTTGAAAATCTCGCGAACGATTCTGCTATCTTGACAGAGTAAAATTTTGGCATTCCACAATCGTGTTTCAGGCCAAACTTTTGTACTCTTGATAGAAACACGATTACAAATTCCCTGGTATTTCAAAGAGATGGTCGTCCCTTCGTCTTGGATGGTCCATTGAGGTTAAATAAACTCAAATTGGAAGACTAATTACGAAGTGTTTACTATGGTCGCCAGGAATTGTTTAATAAAACACGACACAATTAGGATGGCACTTGATAATATATTATATTAATTCATTTACATTTGAATGAATATATTCAATTGAGTGAATTCGAAAAAAATACAGGTTGGAAAAGTGGAATGCGCAGAAAAAAGGTTAGCCAGAGTAGGTACCTACTTCTTATACGGGAAATACCCTGATATACCAAATCGATGACTTCCCCCTACCTACCTATTTCGCTATCCCCGACCAGGTTCTTTGTCTGTTTTGCTTAGTAGAGGGTACTTAAATAAGTTCATTGACACCTTTAATAATTACCAAGCCTGACGGATGATGATTTCTCGTTCTATCGACTTTTACTACCGAAAACCTGCCAGTAAGAGAAAGTACCTCTTATTGCATTTTGCCATCATCACTCGTAAAAATCGACGATAACTTTCTCGACGGAATAATGATGTTGACCCCTGAGAGATTTTGGTCAGGAAAAAATGTGTGACGCCGTTTGTGTGACGTCATATTGCTGATATGATTCGTTATCTAGTTCTATTGCCGACGAACCACATTCCTGAATTTATTTCAAGCACTACGATACTTTCTTGCTTAATACCCTAATTCTTATGCCACTCGACTCGTAGGTATAAGTGATGGTTTACATACTTTACTAACAATTAATATGGTGAAAGCGCTCATGAGAAAATAAATATCGAAATGATGACAGTCATCTTGTCTCTCCCAGAACTCCGCGTTGTCAAGTTTTTTCTCCAGATTTTTGTTCAACGTTCAAAACGTAGGGTAATTTTCGAATGAGCAATAAAGCACGTATCGAATTGCGGTCGAAGGCCTGAGGCCGCACCTGCCGGGGGTACCCCCCTCCCCTGTCACCCTTGCTCCGGAAGTAAAGGTGCTTCCGGTGTTCCGGTACGTACGGGTATCCCTCGTTAGGATGTACTTACCTTACCATATTGCCATGTCGGCTTCCCGACTCATATTATTCATAATACGCACACGGATATGTTTTGACAACTTTTCCGACGAATTCAAAAAAAGTCGCCAGTATTTGGCCTTGTTAAAAATTTATTCCATCGAATTTGGCGCATTTTTGGGCGAAAGAATACAAATATACCTAGTTCTGAAGCTGTTCTTTTTCTTCCCCAAAATCATACCCAAACTCTTTTGTTCATTCGCAAACATTTTTTAAATAATCAAATCCTCCCTATCATTTGCTGAGTTTTTTGGTGTTCGGTGCTATCGGCTGAAAATATTAATAAGGGAGGTCAAGCAACACGATACGGACCTCTTCCATAACTGACCCTTCTATCGTATGTCAGTGTCGTAACGAGAGGCGAATATTGTCCACTGGCATTATCGGGTTTCTCAGAGACGATTGAAAGTTATCGATTCGAGGTTGCTATTCGAAACTGTAGGTTGAGATAGTGATTTGAAGAAAATATTCGACCTATTTCTGTGATCGGTTTATAGTAGGTAGGTATCCTTATCCGTAGGTATCCTTACCTTTCCTACATTCCTTAGGACCAGTTTGCAGAGAATTTCGACTTTAGGACGATTACAATACTCCCAATTACTTCGTAAATATGGAAGTAAAATTTATCGAAAATTCTCGTCGATTGTTTTTCAACATTGGCCCAGCCGTTTTTCACTTTTTATTTAAAATCCATCTAGGCATAACGTCTGCCCCAATGTTGCCAAAGTAACAACTCGGCGCAAAATGTGCTTAATGAAAAAAAATTAGTTGGTAAGTAATCGACCCTTAACAATACAATTTTCCTTTTATTTTTTTATTTAATTTTTTTTTCAAATCACTTTCACGGACGTCGAAATGCTCTGAATAAGCGTTGCTGTTGAGAGAATAATTCTCAAGTCAATTATTGACTACCTATTCAATTATCATTATTCGATGCAGGGGACCTAGTTAATACGATTTAGAAACCAACCGGTACATAATGACAGCCAGTGCAGCTCTAAGCCGATACCCTTCTCCGCCGTAAGACATGTACATACCTATCTCGTCAGTTTCGTGCTGCTTAACTGCCCGTAACGATAGTTATCGTTGATAGATTAGCGAAGAACAGGCAGATTACAATGGGACGGGGAAATGTTGAAACGATGCAAGGCTCACTTGGTTTACGTCATTTCCTTCCATCCGATGAATTGGTCCGTTTATTATAAAATTACCTTAGATAATTCAAATTAGTAGATGATCTAAGAAAATGCTCACAATCGTATTTTTACTAATGGTAGGCCTGATAGAAGTGCGTTGGTTAGCCAATTTTGTTTTTGCTAATGGTAATGGAAATGCGTAAGAGTGCAAAGTTGCAGGGTACCCCAAAAATTTACTTTGTTCTCGTTGGATAAGAAAGAGGACCTTTTTTCAGTACTGTAGGGCAGGTAGGTCATTCGCATTTTCTGTAGCGAAGTCGACGTTCTGGCGGGACCGGGAAGCTGGACCCATCCAGAACTGCTTCCATGTGCTCAGCCTGAAAATGCTCGAGCTGCTCGCATGTTCGAGCGATGAACAATGATTCGATTAGAGATGCAGTCGACGTCCAAACAATTGCCGACGTTGATCGAATAGTGTCGGACTAAACGAATTGGAGGCCACCGCGCGAATGAAAATTGACGGCGAGCAGATGTGGGTCGAAATTTTATCATTTTTGGTCCAATCCATAGGTTTGAGGCGTTTTAAACGCTGTTTCTCATTCCAAGTTTCCATTAGTTCCAAACTTCGAATAATTTGGTGGACTGGAAAAATTAGCATGATGTCAAATCGTTCATGGGTGCGAGCAAAAGATTAGTCATTTTTCTTCACCCTCTTTTCTCCGCTTCCCATTAACACTGACTGCAAGCTGCCTTAAAAGTAGTCAAAATATAACGACTGTGAACCTGCAAATCCTCGTATTTCAAAATCCAAAATTTTAGAGAAGGTGCAAAAATTTCCCATTGCTGGCGGCGCAAATGGAGATGACCATGGGGACTTGGCATAGGAACGCCAACGAATTAGTTGGTTTCAACCTCGACCAATTAAATTAACGAATCGTCTCGAACTCACGATCAGCTTCTGGATAGTGAAAGAGCGCCAAAAAAACAACTTGAGTCCATTTTCTTGATTTTAGCAGATGCGCAAGGAGTTGTTTTACTAGTGGAACTCAAAACATCATTTTCCCAAAAACTGGACTTACGAGATTTTGCAGGTTCACTGTCGATAATCAAATTGTGTTGAAATTGTGCGTACCGAAGTATGGAAATGTGTTATCTTGGCAGTGTGTTGTGAGTGTTGTGCGTTATCTACGCACCACTGGTTCTGCATCAGGTGCATCAGAGCCACCATGGAAGTAGATGGAACAACAACAATAATGCAGCTCTAAAAGGATTGAACCATTATATGGTTAATAATATTATTATGGTTGAACCATGTTCGGGCCTTACCCTAAAAAAGGCGATTATCCAACAGCAAGGATACCTATTCTATTCTGCGGTTCCAGCAAATCATACGGCGCACCTTTTTTGTTGTTTCCTTGGCCCGCAGATGAGGAAAACAAGTTTCAATCCGAACGGAATTCGTGTCCCTCGTTCGGGGAGAGAAAATCCGATGACCTCCTGACACGATCAGGAGCACCTGAACGGAAAGAGACGGTCGGAACTCTCACCGAACGAAGGGGACGCCCCTTGACGAATGCGCCTCGAAACTCAGAGGCTGGATTGGTGCTAGTTTGGGCTTCACGATGTGAAAGCGTAGTGCTGCCTTGCCCAAGGGGACCGACGTACATTCATACACAAAACTGGCGGAAGAACGAGTTTCTTGCAAAAACCTACAAAGAGGTCATTGGCGTCACTGAGGTGTTTTCATAGACGATCATTGAATCGAGCTAGTGATCTGGCCAAAAATCAGGTCGGTAGGGGCTGATTTTCTTGGAAATGTCAAAAAAATGTCATCCAGCCGTTCAGGAGACAGTTGGAAATATCGAACGTTCGGATTGTAAGTATACGATAGTTAGGTAACTATGTTTGAAACCAGTGGTGCATCGTTTTTCAAACCAATTAATCATAATATGATAGGTTAATCATAAAATATTATTTTAACTAGCTAATAGGTCAAACATTTATGAAAAAGGCGTCGAACTTTTTAAAGTGTATGGTACCTACAGCAGAGTTGGGCGTAATCATAATCATGTTTATTAATATGATTATAATCATAAGCGTTATAATCTCCCTCCTCATCCTCAATAAAAAAGATATTTCGTTAAAAAAAATCATAAGCATAAAATTTGAGATTCATAGGGTCTTGTGCTAAGATAAGGATAAGGATTACAGTCACAATGCGTATGTCATATGCAAGTTCAAATTCCATTACGATCGCCATCATAACATTGTGATTACGATTGTGCTCTTATTTTTTCTGGGATTACGATTTTAATTGCTATCATTACATATAATATTATTCAAATTTCGTATGCTCCGGAGCTTCGAATGCAATCGGCTTAAGGTACCTTATCATAGTTGATCTTCATTGTCCTACTATCACTGATGTTAGACTTTTACGGTAAATATTCGCACTTAACTCAAATGCACCACACACTCAACTCAGACTCAACCCACTAACTCAACTTAAAAACTGATCTTGAAAACTCAACTTAAAAGCTCAACTCAACTTACAAACTCAATGTAAAAACTCAACTCTCACAATCAACTCGCTAGCACGATGCAAAAACTCAACTTACGAGCTGAAGTCAACTCTCAAACTCGACTCACAAAATCAAAACTCAAACTCAATTCTCAAACCCAGCTCACAAACACGAACTTCAAACTCTACACTCAAACCCGAGTCTCGAACTCAACTCTCAAACTTAATTCACAATCTCAATCCAAAAACTCAAATTTAAACCCAACTCTCAAACTGAACTGCCAAACTCAACCCACAAACTCAAACTACAAACTCAACTTTCAAACTCTACTCTAAAACTGAACTCACAAAGTCAAGTCGCAAACTCAACTTACGAAGCCAACTCTCAAACTCTACTCTCAAACTGAACTCACAAAGTCAACACTCAAATTCAACTTACAAGCTCAACTTACAAACTCAGCCTACAAGCTCAACAGTCAAACTCAATTCACTAACTGCTCTCACAGTCAACTCTCAAATTCAAACTTCAAACTCCAAGTATAAGTTGAGTTTCAATGTTGAGTCTGGGAGTTGAGTTTGGAATTTCAGTTTGAGGGTTGAGTTTCGAAGTTTAGTTAGAGAGTTGAATTCGTCGGTTGAGTTTGTGAGTTGAGTTTGTCGGTTGAGTTTGAAGGTTGGGTTTGAGAGTTGAATTTGTGAGTTGAGTTTGCAATTTCACTTTGGGAGAACTCCCAACTTTGAGTTAAAGTGTTAAGTTTGGAAGTTCAGTTTGACAGTTGAGTTTTGAAGTTCAGTTGGCGAGTTTAAGTTTGGTTTTAACAGTTGAGATTGTTAGTTGAGTTGGTTAGTTGAGTTTGACAGTTTGGTTTCGAAGTTCAGTTGGTTCGTAGTTTCTAAGTTAAGTTTGAGTGTTGATTTTAACTGTTGAGTTTGAGAGTTGAGATTGTAAGTTGAGGTTGGAAGTTTAGTTCGTAAGTTGAGTTAGTGGGTTCAGTTTGAGAGTCGAGTCTGCAATTTCAGTTTGAGTGTTGAGTTTGAAAGTTGAACTTGAGAGTTAACAAGTTCAAAACTCTCAAGTTTTGATCAGTGTTCGTGGTTTGAGTTTGTAGGAGAAGTGCGTAAGTCGTGTTTGTGAGTTGAGACTTACAGTTGAGTGTGGCAGTTGAGTTTGATAGGCTGACAGTCTACCATAAAATTTTTATTTTATTATTATTTATTATTATTATTATATTATTATTTATTATTATTATTTATTAAAAATTTTTTTTTTAAATATTTAATATTTTGTGAGCCCAAGGGTAAGTAACCTTTTTTCGCCTTGAAGGCCCCATGGTCGATTTCAGTATAGTCGTATGTGTGTTCTATTTAGTATAATTGTATCGTCTCAGTAAAATGACCGTAAGTTCCTAAAATTTCAGAGGGAAAAACTGACATTCTGAGCCTGGATGTTGTTCGTTCCTCTGATTGTAGCCTTCAATCCGATAGAGTGCTCTCGAGCGCTTCGTGGAGTTGCGTGTGCTACTACGAACGGCTAGTCTTTGTGTGTGTTCCTTCGATCGACTCCATCACTTCTTTACACAGCTGAGCCCAAGTTTATTTTCTTTCAGTGCAGTAAATTTGTGGTTATTGCTTTTCAGTGTTTCAATTTTGAAATTACGTTCGAGTGCTCGATTACTACGCGACCCAGAAAATACATAATTGGACGAGAACGTTTACATACTCGGGAGTGTCTGTACTGTAAGTTTGCCAAATGTACAACGGGGAGGAGGTCGGTATGGGATCGATCAACGCGTTTTACTGCCGATATTGCTGCGTTAGTTACGAACTGGGTGAGTTGGCTTTGTAGCATTAGCTGATCTTGAGGTTGGAATACCATCCTCGGACAATTGGACAAATCCGATAACAGGTGAAAGATCATCACCTGGATCACGTTCTCCCGATAATACCAACCCGTGCTCCCCCGAGGAACAATCCATTGGAACATTACTATCAATTATTGTGGAAAGGGCTGACATTATTGATAGATTGCCTAAGGGTGATTCATCCCCTACTGGGAGTGCAGCCCTCGTTCCTAATTCGGCGATTCCACCAGTCACCCATTCTTGACACGAGAGCCAAAACCAATTCTAGTCGAAATCATGTCAGGGGAGGAGGACTCTGCTATGTACTATTCGGACGACGACTGCGGCTACGACGCTTACTATAACATGGGCGACTGCGATGTCGAAGAGGTCGACGTCAAGGACGATCCCGAATATTTCGCATACGAAACGCTCCGCGTCGAACAGGTCGAACGTCTGCTGAACGAGTCGGTCGAAGCGTTGAGCAATAAACTCCACATTACGCCGTCCTTAGCCAAAGTCGTGCTCCTCACCCACGAATGGCAGCTTTTGCCGTCAGCCGTCGCTTACAAGAATAACGACTGGATACAAAATTTACTCAACCCGAGCGGGGGCACAAAATTGGAAACCATCGGTTCGAAACTCCGCTGCCCCGTCTGTTTTTGCCCTGCTCCGCCGGAGAAATTCTCGTCGATCGCCTGCTCGCACATGTTCTGCAACGAATGTTGGGTCTCCCATTTCGAGGTGCAGATCACACAAGGTGTGTCGACCGGGATCTCCTGTATGGCTCAAGACTGCGGCCTGCTAGCTCCCGAGGATTTCGTTTTATCCCTGTTGACGAAAATGCCGCTACGCGAGAAATACCAGGAGTTCGCATTTCGCGACTACGTCAAATCCCATCCGGAGCTGCGGTTCTGTCCAGGACCCAATTGCAAGCTCGTCTTCCGTTCGAAGGAGCCCAAAGCCAAACGCACCATATGCGAGCAGTGCAAGACGACGTTTTGCTTCAAATGCGGCACCGAATACCACGCTCCGACGGACTGTTCGACCATAAAGAAATGGCTGACCAAATGCGCCGACGATTCGGAAACGGCCAATTACATCTCGGCGCATACGAAAGACTGTCCCCGTTGCCACATTTGCATAGAGAAGAACGGCGGCTGCAATCACATGCAGTGCTACAATTGCAAGCACGATTTCTGCTGGATGTGCTTGGGCGACTGGAAGAGCCACGGCTCCGAATACTACGAATGCTCCCGCTACAAAGAGAACCCCAACATCGTCAACGAGAGCGTTCTGGCCCAAGCGAGAGAAGCTCTCAAGAAATACCTCCACTATTACGAGCGTTGGGAAAACCATTCGAAAAGTCTGAAACTCGAGGCGGAAACCTTGGAGAAGATCAAGTCCCGCATCAACGCCAAAGTGATGAACTCCTCGGGCACTTGGATCGACTGGCAGTATTTGGTCGACGCGGCCGGTCTCCTGGCCAAATGCCGCTACACCCTTCAGTACACCTACCCTTACGCCTACTACATGGAGCCCGGCCCCAGGAAGGAGCTCTTCGAATACCAGCAGGCCCAGCTCGAAGCGGAGATTGAGAATTTGTCCTGGAAAATCGAAAGGGCCGAGACGACCGATCGGGGCGATCTCGAAAACCAGATCGACATTGCGGAAAAACGTCGGACGACTCTTCTCAAAGACTTCCTGGACGTATGACCCCACCAAATTCAAGTCCCACTATCGTGTAATTAGTCGAATTTAAGTTTCAGCGTTCCTCTTGTACATTTAGCGATAGAATTACTTTCGCAGCCTGCGTTCTTAATTTGTTCGTGTGTTGATCACTACCTTTTTACATATATAATCGAATCAATGTAGCGTCAAATGCTGCGAATGAATTTATAAAAAGTATTCATTGCGGCTCGATTTTCGAACATTGTTATGATTGTTGTGTCTGGAGTAATGGAAAGTTCTCATTTCTTCGCCGCGTCGATTGGAATTAATTGTATATTAGTTTTCAACAGTAGGTAATTGTGGTTCTTGCTAGTGGCATTCGGACTGAACACAATTTCCAAAATCAAGCAGAAAATTGTTTGCCATTTTTGGGATATTTCTTTGTTTTGAAGTCAATACGATAAAACCAGATGCCTTCCGTGGGTATGTTTTGGAAAAAATTGCATATTAATTACTAGAAACGCCAGGATCTCAAAGTACCGCAATAATCGACATTTTGCCCGCTGACGGCTCAAACTGCCGGCCAAATAGATTCGACCGTTGAATCTTTCAAGCCAGCTGTGACCGCGCTATCGCGTCATTGGGTGGTTGAGGGTTGAGCCGTTCTTCTTATCCAGCCATTAAGTACACGACTTTTCCCTGCCCAAAAAATAAATTCAAATTTCATGAGCTATCGTTTCTGGTCATTTTTGACCCCTTAACATTTTTTGCTCGGATTCCCCAGGCGACGAGTCAACAAGTCTGAGCAAATCACAACTTTCAACCATATTTCCTTCAAAATCGGATCAGCGGTTACATACCTGCAGTCCATAAGATTAGGCCGAAAACACTTTTCCAATGCCAGATGGCCAACAAATGCTCTTATTGTTTTTTTTCCTGGGAATTGTTCAACAATAAATGGCCCATTTTCGATTGTTATCGTCCTTTCGAAACAAAGCTAGGTTACTAAATGATTGTGAATCCTCCGATTAGCATCCTGCCATTAGTGCATGGCGTACCCAAAAATGACATCGGTATGGGAGTATTTTGAGGCTTTTTTCACAGTTTGGCTAAATTATTGGAACGAATCGAATTTTATCAATTTATCGAAAACACCATAATGTATCATGTTCACACGAGTCCTGTTGACTGAAGCCGGTGAGCATATTTAGCGCTATGATGTAGTACTTACCAGAGTAGTCAGGTAGTACCACAACCGCAAAAAGTCAAAAATTCTTGGCGTCTCGCTAGTGCTCTGGTGTTAATTGTGTTACGACTGACTTCTATTTCGCCTCTGAGATTATTTCCTTTTTGCTATTGCGGTTGTGACTGCCGTCCGATGTCCTCTGCTTTGTGAAAATTCAAAATTCTATGTACGGCTTGCGTATATTTATATTTACATTTTAGAGTTCGTTGGTATTCTTCTGTGAATGTTGAAGTATGATAGTACAAGTAAAATGTTAAAACAGACATTCAGAGTTTCTTACTTTGCTACCTACTCTTTGAAACTATGGTTAATCAGGCGGTTAACTTTGAAACAGATTGTTACAAATTATTTGTTGATTAACAAGTAGTTCCATGGGTAGTGCATTATATCGCGTTGTTCTCAATTTTTTCAAGTGCGAGAGAGAATGAGTGTTAATGTTGAGCGGAAGTGTTTCCATTTCAGATTCGGATAAGGTTTAGAAGCCCTTTGAATGGTAAACCATAAAAGTTGTTTCTCTTGGGCGATTATAATGGTTCATTAAGATCCAAATTTTTTTATGAAAAAAAAACCGAAATGAGTGGGGCATCTAACCAGCCATGCTGTTTTATGGAATATTATGGGCCCCTGCGTTGATTTATGGATTGTACATCCTTTGGAACATGAACTTTCAGTTGAGTGTTAAAATGCCTTTTTTTAATTATGAAAAAATACACAGCGATGAGATTATTGTGAAAGAGTGTGTGTCATCTGAAGAGCAATCAGTCAATCTCGATTGGTCATTTCCCTCGAGAATTAGCTGACAGTAAAACTCAATTCGCCGCATGTAGTGAAAAATTCTCCGAGAATTTCTTCACCGCCGGATCGTCGATGCGGTGATAAATATAGCAATAATCGAAGTGCTTGAGGTAATACCTATCTTAGATTACGCTATCGTTTATTGTTCGTACCCTCTTTATCGATTTTGTTGCCTGCGTTTCAGATTCTGTTCTGCACGCTCAATACTCACAAAGTCGACATGACCAAACTGCTGGGCGGCCAAATCGGCCTGGAAGACTTCATTTTCGCCCATAGAAAAGGTAGGCGAGTGATTTCTGTAGTAATGAATGACCCTACTTTCCTTGAGGGCGGCAGGGCACGCCCTGGGCAATATCGGTTATCGGGCGATGAGTCAACGCCTGGAACGGTGGTTTACCTTTCTTGTTTACTTTACAAAACTTTTGGTAATTTACTTGTATTCTGGGAAAATGTCGAAAGTGCATTACTCTAAAAGTGCACCATAAAAAATCTTATTTTTCTGAAAATTGAAAAAAAAAATTTTTTTTTGAAAATTCTTGTGCAAATAATTATTATGATTGAGTGCGTTTTTTGTGTTATCTACCATAGGCAGACCGAAAGAAATCGAAATTACAAAAACGGAAGACTCTCTGGGCCTTACGATTACGGACAACGGAGCTGGTTATTCGTTCATCAAGAGGATAAAAGAAGGCAGTATCATAGATAAAATTGATTATATTCAGGTATGTGTTACACTTATACGTAATTATAATTATTACGTATCTATGAATAAGGTAAAATCTACCGTTGCATGTACCCAACAACGAAGGATCAAAAATGGCCGATTGCAGCTGGGTGAATAAAACAGAAATAAATTGTCTCATGCGTGTGTCCTGTCATGGCTTAGGCAAGACGAACTTGTGTTCCAAAAAAATCTGATCTTGGAACCTTAGCTCTAGAAACAATTTTATGGGAATCTTCTATGGAGAAGAATTTGCTACAGGCTGTCGCAGGCAGCGTTACTTCAAGTAACGTTTAAAACCTTCCTAGGGTTATGGTTAGGGTATGTGCATGGAACAAGGAGGATGCCTTGAGAGAGCATTGAAGCTCAATAGCTAATCAGAGAGCAGTCTTTATCTGTTGATTTATCTATACGCTCTCTGATTGGCTGTCCAACTCCTGAACACAGCAGGGTAACCAGACTAACTTATTTCTAACCTCCCATCATCGTTTGGCGTTGTCGCAAATCGTTTACTGACGAATTTTCATTTTGCAGGTTGGGGATCACATAGAGAAAATTGACAACGAGAGCGTCATCGGACGAAGGCATTTTGAAGTGGCCAAAATGCTCAAAGAGATCCCGCTGGGGAAAACGTTCACACTGAGGCTTGTCGAGCCGATAAGAGCTGGATTCGGTAAGCATTGACGGTTTTTCAGTATCTTTGTATTTTAATCTTATTATGAAAACGATCGATTTTTATATTATGCTTCCAGGCAATATTGAAGCTCGAGGAAGCCAAAAAGGTCGGAAGAAAAATTACGGGAGCGGCAAAGAAACTCTCCGTTTCAAAGCCAACGGGCAGACGCAAATTATGGAAGAGGTAAGGACTCGTTTCCTCCAATACCAGGTATAATTGACTCTATAGTCAATAAAATATGGTGCGATATTTTCATTTGAAAGCTGCCAAAATCGAGGAAATGAAGATATAGCTTGTACGCCTGTTTCTGAGAGGAGGAGTGATGTGGCATCCTACTTATCGACAGTTTCAAAATCCCCTTCCCAGCCTCAAAATTCTAGTTTTCTGGCCATGATTTCATTTGATTTTTTCAAAAAACTGACGTTTTCGAGGCCGGGAATTCTATGAGATGGGAGTGATGTGGCAACCTACTTATCGACAGTTTCTATCCTTCTCAGCCTCAAAGTTCTAGTTTTCTGGCCATGATTTTATTTGATTTTTTAAAAAACTGACGTTTTGAGGTTGTAAATTCTATGAGAGGGAGAGTGATGTGGTGACCTTCAATCACTCTCGTTTCTTGACGCGTTTGAGGTTAATTTCCAGCTTTTTGACCTCGGACCTTTCACACCAAATCTCTCGCCAGGTGTTAACGAACTAGCAACTAAAACTCGAGTTAACACTTCCCCAAAAATCGATCGCTGGCGTTAAATACCTATGGCCTTCTCCTCGTAACTTAGGACTCAAACTGGTCTGAAATTATTGGTTTCTTTTCAGCCCGACAAAGAAATGGAACTGGGATTGGAGAATATAAATAGACTGTTGGAAAATTTCATGGGAATCAACGACAATGAGCTGGGTCAGTAATTTTTTGACAATAATTCCATAATATGTTTTTTATATCCATATATTAGTGAGTCTATAATCATGTCAACATTGTCTTTCATCTCTCATATCAGACCGTACCTTGACTTATCAGCCTTATCTCGAACTCTGCCCCTGTATTGTGCAAGGATCATTCAAAAATTCAAATTTTCCCTCCAGCAACTCAAATTTGGGAAGCGGCCGAGGGTAAAGTCAACTCTATGGATTTCGCCGACGCTATCGACTCGAGCGATTTGGCCGAATTTAAATTCTCTGACGACATGATCATTGAACTGTGGGGCGCCGTAACGGACGCCCGCGCCGGCCGGACTTCGTCTTGATGCGATATCGTGCGTGCCAGGTACATCATCCTCCAGCCAGGGCCTTCCTTATGCCGTTTCGAAATGTTTGCCAGCAATTATGTCTGCTCGACTGAGAAATTGTGTCAATTCGAGAAAATGTCAAAGGATCGGAGCTGGGGATCCGATCCTTGTAGGAGTTGATCTAAAGTTCCTTTCCCCAGAAGGTGTCTGATCTATGAACACAAAAAATCGACCAATGAGGTGCCTTTCTGCCCTGAAATATTTTCGGGTAACCAATTTTTTAAATAGGTAACGCTCTATCTAACCCGAATTTTTAAGTTTATTGTCAACATTTTATCGTTTTTTGACTTTCTACTATTAGGTTATGAACCTAAACCTGAATTTCTGAGCAGAAACCTGCATGCAGTATCGGATAAAGTGAATGGTACGTACGCGGTATCGAAAGAACCGCCGGAACCAACCAGGTCTGCTCCAGGAGGAGAGTCAAATGACATTTTTGTGTTACGAATAATTATTGATATTTAATAAGGTTCGTTCCAGTTGAAGAGACTGACTGTGGCTAGTTGTTGTGCTGTTATCTATTGATAATCTTCTTCTTTTTCTTTGCCATGGAATTGCTGCCTATGAAAACAATTTTATTTTTATTTTGATGGAACCGATATGATGGCCACTGAAATCGTCGTCAGCAATCTTGTCAGCCAATCAGATTTGTTCCCCCTGCCAACTCAATGCCCATCGTTCCGCAATGCCAAAATTCGGCATCAAAAAGCGTTATTTATAACGCTATAACGTTATAACGTTTATAACCTGATAAATCAGTACTGAACAGTATCAGTACGCCTGAGTATTAGTGCGAGGGTTTGATGATCAACTCTGGTCAAAAAAGATTCCAGAATATCCAGGACGTTCCATAACACACCTCTGCTGGTTGAACTATGGTTATTGTTGTTGTTGAATACTCCTATGGTGGCTCGATAACACAATACAATACGCCTGGGCTTGATAGGGTTATCACACAAGGATAGCGACATGCAGGATATCAACCACAACCGTAGATTATCAAAATATGGCCGCGTTCGATCATGCTGGAACGAACTTGATACATCTTTATTTTTATTTTATGTATTGGACCGTAATTATTTTTCTAGAATTAAAACGTACATACCCACACGTGTTTCCCTTGTGTGATGTAATCAACGTTCTGAAGATGAAATTAATTTAATTCAGAGTTTATCGATATATTGCAATGCGCTGTTAGAAATTCGTTGTATTTTTATAAGGGTCATTCTCACAGAAAGGGGCAGTTTCGGGTTGGAGTTTTCAAAATAAAAATTTTCCTCCAATTCTGCGCAAAAAATTTGGAAACCCTCTCTTGAATGTTCTAAGTGAAATTCAAAAACTATCCAAACAGTGGCTGCCTTATTTAGGCCGGAAAAAAATAAATTTTAAGACCAAGAACGCTCAAATCGGTTCATTTTTGAGGCCGGAAAAAAAATAAAATTGAAAACTCTAAAAATGCAAATATGTCGGAAGTACTTTGAGTTATTCAAATTCCGTTTAAAAATGGCGAAATTCTAGCTAAAAGAGGGAAGAATGGAACTATTTTGTCCTGCAGAGTGCTGGAACTGTCACGGTCCTGTCCTCCTCATCCCTTCCCTGTCCTCGAATTCAGAGATGTGGACAGGGCCGTGATGGACAGGGCCGTGACAAAACATAGGTTTTTTGACGCTCCTGTCCACACAGTAATTTTTTTTCCAAAAATTAATATCGTAATCGAAACTGCTCCACGCTGCGTACGAGGTACTGAGAAGTAAAAAAAATTAAGTTTGAATACCTACTTTGAGAAACAGGACAGGGCCGTGACAGTTGTGTCCGACCAACAAGGTTCCGGCCGACGTTCTATCTCGTCACTGGGTTAAATCTCGACAAAAATCCAAAGCTAGCCGGTGTTCTGGACCGTTGAGACTCGTGCCAAAATGATGGAGGGACTCATTCAAGCCGTTTTCTTCACAGATGGGTAATAAATTCATACCCAATTTCTCTGTTTGCAGTAGAAAAAGAGGAAATGTCAAAATTTTTAAATTCTAGTCTTATTTGAAAAAAGCTTGTTAACATTCCGACAATAAATCATATTGAATTTAAATGCTGCTTTTCAGTTATTGAACATTTTCCTCCTTCAACCTAAAAGCTGTTGGCTTGGGTGCTGTGTTGAATGCCATTGTGCGCTCATTATGCACGGTACTTCCATGTTTTGATACCTACTTACATGTTGGACTAAATCCATCCAACATTCGAGCTGATTTCGAGGCTACCTGGCTGAATAATGCGTGCAAACACATATCTTAGGGCTAATATGCTAGGGATATAATAATATTATATAATAATATTATTATATCGAAGCTGGAAAATCTGGGACCGAAATTCCGCTCTAGAAGAGCATTATTTACAAAAATATTTTGTTATTTTCATGTTTCCGGTAGGTAGCTTGATGTACTTTGGTTTTACGGGAGTTTTTTTGACGTTTTTGATTACCTCAAAAAACTTACGTACCAAAATATGGAAGTACTGCGTGTTATCTACATACGGGTTGGTAATCGATATTAACCTAACGATATCGAGAGTCCAACAATCGTCAACAGTTGGCACGATTGCTACCACGATGGTCGCGTATCAGTTGGCCAACCTGCGTCTGGCAACATTGGCCATTTTCGGAAAATTCAATATCAATAAACAGAAAATGGAGGGCGGACGAGAGATGCAATATTTGCCGTCGACTTATTTCCTTCGTTTTCTGCTTCTTTTCCGAATTTACCTGTAATAATTTTCCGAGCATTCGCTCGATCCAGTGAACAGTGATTCGCGCGTTTTCGGTTACCTTTCCGGCGAAGTGCGAACTCGCCAGGGAAGTTCCGAATTGTGGTTCATTTTCGGACTGCCGACTGCGGCATTTTGGACTAATCCGCGCGGCTAAATTCGCGACTTTTGCTCAAAATCTGACAGTTTTTCTTGAAGTAGTCAAGCGTTTCGAATGTTGTGTTGTTTGCAGTGATCAGTTGTTCCGTCGTCGCCGTCATACAGTACCACTCAGGTAAGGTACTTGTTGACCTCACCGATGCACCTCATTGGGACCCATTTTTGAATTTAGCTTAGAATTTTGCATAATGGCGATAAATTGTAAACTTTTTGATTCATTGGCGAAGATTCCATCGTGCATTGGGTGAAGTATTCATTTTTTTCCAGCCGTGTTCTACACAATGATGTCATCATGTACCTAAATTCTTCTAATTTTCAGCCAAATTTTCCCATCGTGCCGTCGTTCCCATTTATCTTTTTTTTCACCCCTAAAACATTGACGAGTGGTCTATTCTGCCCTTACAGTTGCCGTAGTTGGATCTTCCTTCTGAGGTTTCTTCTGTTCGGAATTCGACGGATAATTTTCTCTCCCTCCAATTTACTTCGAACTGTCCACCTCTCGATTCTGAGTTTCCCGTTTGCCCGATAATCGTATAATATCCTCCTAGCGTTCTCTCCTCTAGTTTATTTATGGATTGAGGTCATGCGCGGACGCTACGCTTTGACTACGATCTAAAATAACCCCCTTTATTCAAGCTCTTCCCGTCTACCCGGATTTTCGGAGAACTTTGACCGAAATTGGATTTGCCGTCGAGCTAGGATTCCCGATCGTGGAAATTCGGTTTGAAAAAAAGAGGGCACCACTCGAATTTTGACGGGCTGGTTTTCGTGGCACGACATTTTATTGATTGTCAGTCGGGCGGCCTTCGGTTTGTGTATCCATCCTGTCGGCCATTTGCAGTTTTGATTCGAGCTCGGTGTTGCCCTCTCGATTCGTCTTCCAAACTCGACTCAGGGGAGGCGCGAATGCTATTTAACAACTCGGCAGTCATTTGTACGCAAGAACATGGCACTAGGATAAATTTATGAATTCCCTCGGATCCCATCAAAATTTCTAGCAAGCTGCAACTAAACAAGGAAGAGAACGTTTCGTTTTTGTCCTTGTAATTTTCTGCGCTGTAAGCTGTTATGTTGGACTCCTCTAGCTCCAGTTGTTATGGAATGTGAGGCTGTTCAAGAATCGATTGTGAGACTTATCGAGTTTTCGACTCGAGTAGCGGCGGTTTGAACGATTTTTTCAACACTTTTGGATGAGGGAGATTTTCGACGTTACGTACCTACGTTTCATTTTCGACCGATGGGAAGGCGAACCACGTTATTGGCGTATGGAAGTTATTGATTAGGTACACGTTACAGCTGTGGTAGGTAATGGAATAATCTCCAAGTTCTGTGGACTTGGTACTTCGACTTCAGCTACTACTTCGGCTACTTTTCATGTAACCGAGCTATTCTGAGCTGACACCAGATTCACAAATCATATTATCATGGTTTGGCCTATAAGCCAACTATTGGGCTCTCTATTCCATAATTTTATGGTTTCTTTCTTCTAAGACTGACCTAGCATCCGACGGGATTCCAGTTCTGCCGAGAATGTCATTCATGCCACATCTCTCTCTGGCAGGACTCGGACTTGCCACCTCCTTCTCTCCCTTAAACGCTTTAACCCTTCGGCAACAAGGAGCCTCGGTTTAGACAATGTTAAGATCAACCGTATTTGGGGTTTTGTACCAATTTTAAAGAGATGTTTGTGGAAATGTTTCCGTTTAGTTGTGCACGCTTCGTTGAGCGGCCCGACGATTCTCCGGTGAGCGGCTTGAAGTTTGGGGTTTTGAAATCCTTGATAATTGATGTGCTTAATGCTTACTCGAATACATTGAAAAATTGCTCCCTCGAAATTTCTTCGGAAAAGTCGTGCCTACCTAATACCGTACGTAAATTTTGACTTCACAGAAATTCGATTTTCATAATCGAAAGCCTCACTAGCGATTCTTGTTCGATATAATTCATCGACTTATCCCGGATCTGTTCGATGGCTATTATTGAATTCAGTGCTGACTGTATCCTCCGGACGCTGCTCCTGCCCGAAGTGGGTCATTCCGATTTTTTCACTTTTTCGCCCGGGTTTTCGTTATTTTTGTTGCTAATTCTTCGAAAATAAAATTCCTCAATTTCCCCTATTCATTTTCATCTGTAATTCGAATATTTCGTGCGGAAATCTTCCGTCATCCAGTGGTGATTGGTCGACCGAGTGGGGGCACTGCCATCTTGATCGCCGTTGCGAGCCCGTTTGGGTTCGAGACTTTCGGCCGCACAGCAGAGAATGCGATTTTGTTTTTGTGACCTATCGCCATCTTTTGGTTTCAGTTGTTATTTTTCAAAGTTTCGTCAATTCGTCGCTCTATTTTGCCGTGGATTCGCGCTCGAATCGTGAAGTTAAGTGATTCTTCCCATTTGGAGCGAAAATCCGGACTGAAATACGATGAGATAGGCTCTTCCAGACATTGCCAGATTATGTTGTCTACTCCGCCAGATCATCGCAGCTCTACCCGAATATTATTTCGGTGAGTGCAAATTCGAGGTGCATTTTACCGTTTAAATTTCAACATTTATCAGTTCTCCGTTACATGTTTGACTCGGGCAATGTATTTTCGTGATTCCCGCACGTTCGACGTTCTTGTAACGGCTGTTCTCATGTTTCGTGGTTTGGCGTTAGCCATTATTTGTTTTTCCCTCTTTTGCCGAAGTTTAGACGTCCCTCGCTCAAATTTGCCGCGATTGATGTTCAATTTTTATTATTTCTACGTTAACCTTGTGCCTGGATGTACTGTTATTAACTTCGGTTGGCTCATCCGATCACATTGCTGATCCACTTTTCCCCCCATCGATGCCTACTGGTTAGATCTTGCCTGAATGCTAGATCGCCCTTTTCTACATTTTCGCATTACACTTACTACCTATTAAAATCAAGTCCAATAGCCTCCTATTGTTCTGCAATAGTATAATTTCTGGCAGGTATTCTTACATAACCCTATACAGGTTATTCGATGGTAAAAAATCGGAGGGATCTCAGGCCTGTTATTATTGACACTTTTTCTGTATCAGGTTTACCTAAATTGCCGAAATTTCATCGGGTTAAACCCTCATCTTGTTCTGTGCTGACTCTGAATCTCGTAGTATTGCTATCTATCATAGCGGTGCACAGACGTGGGGGCAATAAACGTCAATTTTTTGTAGAATGCAGGAAATTTGATCAACTGCTAGAAGCATTGTTGATGATATCTTCAGCCCAGTTGAGCTAGCAACTTTCGCTTAAAACGTATTTTTTTATTATTTTCCGAAAAAAAAACCAACGATGTTTCCGGACTGGTGGTGGTTTTGCAATGCGATCTGGCTGACCGTTTTTAGAGCCTTTTTGGCCAATAAGGTCTTCATTCTTCGATAGAATTCTCGTATCGCCTCCCAGAATTCCATTTGGAACGGTAGAATACCTGTCGATGTCGTCAATTCGACGAATTCAATATATCGGCTTTGTGTCGCCTCCGATCGACTGTCCGATTCTGCTTGTCAATTACGCCTCATGAATTATTTAAATATTCTAGATGAATTTCAGATGTGGTGCGCGATTGTGTTGGATCCGTTCGCCATCGGGCGATTCTGAACTGGTAAATCAGCTGGGATGGGTGAAAGACTTATGTACGGTCTACAAAGTTTTCGTTTGAATCGATTGACCTCTGATTCCGCACAGTCTAGGACAATGTTCCTGAACATCCAAAAATAATAATGTTCCTAACAGCTATTCGGATTAGTTGAGCGTGCAGGAGGCGCCAGGTTCGAGTCCTGCCGTAGGGTAGAACATGTGCCATTTTTCACTCTCGATTTCCATTATTTTAAGCTCCACATTTTCACCCCTAAAATAATTAGGGGCTAATGCCGTATCGTGGAGGAGTCAGATGAAAATGGTTGACCTAGGGCATGGTTTTCGAATCGAGGCAGTACCCCGGTCTCGAAACGGGGTTTTCATAAGTAGATGGCTGCTCGATTTTGTATTCAACTCGCCACCTTTTTGATTCGCTGCCTGACCTGTTTAAGAAGTGGTTTATTATTGTTATGTTCGCCTCCAAACGCTAACTTTTTAAGCGTCATAGTCGTGAAGTTACTGTAATTCCTGTCAAATTTCAACGCCCAGATCGGCATTTTTGAGAATCTCATCAAAAATCCGCGTCCAACTTTGAGGAACAGACGAATCATCCGCTTCTTGACGATCGAGTTTGTTGACTTCTGACCCAGAATCCGTCCGCCTCGGACTTTCACTTATAATGTCATGCGCTTCGGACGTAGCGCAGTCGAGTTCTTCCCTTAGCTATGGGCTAGGTCACGTCGAATATTGAAATTTTTCAAAAAATACGGTTACCATGTCAATTTCACCTTCAGGCCGACCAAGATTTAGAAAAATCCTGAATTTCTTGCGGTGTTCTTCTTTTTTGGGGATTCGACTTATTCCTCGATTCCCCCAACTGATTCCTAGCATTTCTCAATTCTTCTCGAGTAAATTATTCAAGAAGGTTTTATTCGAAAGGGTTCGAATCGAGTCAATTGGATGGATGTTAGCTGAAGAGAGGAGTCTATAGATAAGATTTTCGCACTTGACTTAAAAATTGGCCTTTTCATATTTCTAATCCCTAAATGGTCAATTTTGATAATTCACGAATTCATCCATTCAATAATTGTAACAAGTAATGATCTTTGTTTAACCTGAAGGATTCCACGGGCATGAGATACTCTGTCTTATCAAGATGGGAGTGTTTTATTCGATAATTAGCATATTATGCGATACGGAGCTATCTCTTGAGAGCGTTTTGTAAAATCCGTATATTTTTTTCAATTCAAACGCCCCGTGCGCTCGGAGACCTAATCGCGCGCCCGTCTATCGGTTCGGCGGTAAAGTGGGGTTCTGTTGGGCATAGGCGGTGCGGGGTGCGAGGTGGTTAGGTGGAAGGGATGGGCTCTCATGGCTCAAAATCGATGCCGACTGTTCGGAGGGGGAGAGATTGCGTCACGAAGGAACTCTCGTCAACGTTAACAAGATGGCCGACTTCGTCGTTGGCATCACTGCCTCGCGGTCCGGCCTGCGGGGTAGGGGTGACCTCCTCAGATCGGGTCGCTATGGCGACGATATCCTAGGCGGGAATGAACGAGCGAGAGGTGCAGCTTGCGTGTGCGAGGGCGAGGGAAATAACGGCTGTGGGTGGCAGTCGGCCCTCCCCGTTGTTGTATCCGAGGAATGGACGAGATTTTGAGAGATATCCGTTTCGAATGTCGTACAGGCCCGATCTTGATACCCTCTGCAGCTCTTTGTATTTCGAATCGGACTTGAATAACGGCTCGGGCTGAATCTCAACAGACAAAAGATGGTTTTTCTAAGAATCTTCGAAGTCAGAGGATATGTTTGGTTTTCAAGGTTAATGAGGGGTGGGGGGGGGTTGATTTGATGAAAAGCAGCCGCGAAATTTTCCAAAACTCGTTTCCTTGATGCTAGTCCCATAGAATAACATGGTTCTTCCATGGTTAGCCCCCTTTTATATCAATCAATCGAAACCCCGAAAGTATTTGGCAATTTTTGCTCATTTGAAAACAAGAAGGATTTTTCGGGTTTGGATTTCTCATGCCTGCCAAGCCCCTTGATCGATGAGGCTCCTTGCCTCCAAATTTCATTCAAGGGTCAGGTCGGATAGGGGTTGGAGAAATCCATGTAACGTCAGCTTTTTCAAAATCTTCAAGCTTTTATGCCACTTGTTGAAGGTTTCTTGGTGTGGAGACGAGTATTTTCGATTTTCTTCCCGTGAACTAAAGCGTAGATCCAAGTAATGCACAAGTTTTGGCTCCATCTGTTGAAATAGGTACCTAATGAACGCAGTTCTCCAGCTGATCCTGATTATTAACAATTTTAGCGAGCGGGAACCAAAATAATTTTAAAACCTCCGAGGCACCAGGAAGAGCTTTCAGTATCCAATGTTTCTTTCCTGTGATGAAGAATGAAGTCCTGTTATTTTTTCATTACCGCAGTTACGATAAATTTTGCGACCGATAAGATACCTACGTAATGCGCAGTTTTCGAACCGCAGTATCTTGCGATGCTTGGGACGCGGGGCTTAACCGTTCAGCAATAGCATTGCGCGGCGGATTCCGTATTTTGAACGGTCCCCCGGACGTTGAACAAGGCTGATGTTTTTAATGCGTCGTCCTTCAAACCGATACAATGTATAATCGAGTGTACCTATCGATTCTTTCAGACTCACCAGTTGCCCGACTCGCCCAGTGGAATTCGATCGCTTCAAATATCGATTGTCTCGCGATACATCGATACGCTAGTTTGTCGGCTGTTTCACATTCACCGAATGCGCAGGACGGTACAGTGGTGAGTCGGTTAGCCCGAAGGATGGGAGGGGGTCACCGTTGGCCTTGAACCGGAGTCGCTCCTCTCAACCTCGCATAGGAACCAACCTATTGTAAACCTACCCCCCCTCCCTTCAGCCTCATCCTCATTATTTCCTCTATCCGCCGCTCGATCTGCTCGGTTTTGTTTTGTATCTGGCTCGGGTTGTTGGAACTCTGGAAAAAATGTGACAACTTGCCATTACGCTTCGTACTGATCGCTCGAGCGAGTGTTTTACGAACGCACAGAGCCTTCAAGTTGCTTATGATAAGCATTTTACATCCGTCCTTAATTACCGTGGTGTAATATGGACTAGTAGTGCTGTTTTTATGATTTCTAACTTATTCAGTTTGCGACTGGTATCATGGTCATGGTCAAAATCATAATTTCCAAAGATTAAATATCCACGAAGCATTGTTATCAATGAACTTACAAATCTTGCACTTGACCCATTACACACTATGGATGAAGATCATCAACAGTACCTGTCCATTCATGAGCACGTCACCTTTGGAATTGGAACCATATCCGTGAAATTCGGATCGCTACCTTTAAGTTAATGGAAGTCGAATATCTATGGCGATCGACCGAAGATTCTTCGAAACTTAGCCTGGGTTGTACAGATAGGCGGGGGAAACTTCAAGGGAAGAAGTGGCCACTGGGCTTTTCTGCTCCTTTTCTTAATCAATCCGCCTGATCGGGCAATATTGATTAAACCCGCAAACCCCTTTAAAACCACAGTTGAAGTACGAAAAGTAGGAATTATTTGTAACAAGGATAAGAGCTGCAGTGATTCGAAGTTTTTACTGTGGATTAGAATCGTCAAATTTCAACTTCGGCAAATTCAAAAGGGCCTTACCTGAACCCGTGGATGAGCTTATTACATGATTTATCAAAATATTCGACTTTGTAAGATTGATTCTTCCGCCTTACAAAAATATCACCCCGAGAGGAGTTTGTGGTCACACTTTCTCCTTCAAGTGGTCACTATTGCACGTCAATAGTACCCAATTTCTCCCACTCTTACAATGCTCAAATGGTCATGGCTACTTTCCTCTTAATTCCCACTTATTTTGAGACGCTTCGCAAATCCCCTTCGAACTGTTCGATTGGTAACCCTCCACTTCTGGCGTTTTGTCATCGCGACGCAATCTACAGCAAATTGATGCTTTGGTGACGTTGCTAAATAAATTGCATTCGCTCTAGCTTCAAGCAAAATATTCATGTTCGCTCTGAAAAATTTCCGCTTTCCTTGCGTCCGAATATTCCTGTTTCGAGTGAGAAGACGTCAGAGAGATCCACATTAGATGGGTTGACATCGATGGCTCTGCTGCTTGTCATTCGCTTGAGGTACGTCTGACGATTTGAGCCCTTAAAACACAGCTACAACATTTTTGACCGTTGGCATTCAACTTTTTTTTGTCAGATTTGCTAATTGATGTTCGCAATTTCCGCTTTGAAAAGTTGACTAATTCCAGGAGGGCAATTTTTTTGGGGATTTGAGAGGTTCAGGGTGCTGTGATATGGGACTATTACCATGTTAGGCCACCTTGAGGAGTTGAGCACAATCATGATCGTCTAGAATCGTCTTAAATCTTCAGAACAGTTGACTTGAGAATGAGACCTAACTAGCAAGCAATCGCGGTATTCATATCTCGGATTTCATCTGAAGTCGACTCAAACCCATCCCAATCCAGAATCTCGAATTTCGTCTTTATTCTCACTGATGAGGATATTCTTGGATTTCTCGGATCAAGGATTACGATGAACCATCGTGTACCAAAATACCATCGTGTACAGAATCGAGCTGCGAAACATCGAAATGTGCTTCTTGATGGATAAATTCTACATCTCGAATTTGACTCTTTCTCCAAACAACATTGGATTGCCAGTTCCTTCGAACTTGGTACGAGTGAAAAGCCGTGTCTGCAATCGCTGAAGCTTCAGAAGCTTCTTTCCCCTCAGCTAGCCGATTTACAAGAAACTACGTTCATTTTGCCATCTTCGACGTTCTGGAATGATTTTGCGATTGGTAAACAGCGATGCTACCATGGAGTTACTGGAAGCCTCGGAAACAGTCGCTGGAAGCCTCAGCGTCGAAACCCAGAACCTCAGTCCAAAATTGAGGTGGTTCCTGATGATTTCGCCAACTCCACAAATTTGCTCAGAATTGGCAAACACCCAGAAATGACGTCACGGAGTTCTGTTAGAGAGAATCTTCATGGGCGTCACCCAAGTGCCACCCTGCCAGGCGATCGTCGTCCTCCACTGTGGTATCCTGTCTGCTGATGGAGAAATATCTGAGTGCCACCCCACTTGCCTGGAGATCCCCCTGTGGTGACTCGCTATCGAACGTGCTTTCTGGCCTCTACCATGGGAAACAGCAAACTACTTGGCATGATGGAACAAAATAACATCATAACCTCCAGAACATGGGCCCTAGGGGTGTATCGGATTGAGAACACCATAATTCCAGCTTCTACAATGGATCAAGCGTTTTGGATGCTCGTGCTTGCTTCAACAATGCGATCCCTCAACATGGAATCCAAAAAATCATCAATCGATCGCAGATCGAGAGTTTTGGCCCACCGGAAATTATGTTACGTCGTTGGATATTATGTTATGGAGAAATTTCTATGGCCCTTGGATCCTTCTGGACTTTGACTATGCAGGAACATTATTACCTATATGGACAGCCCTACTATGGATACCCTAACTATGGATGCCCTAATTTATGCTCTGTTCCACGATTACTCATAGTTATTCAAGGTAACTTGTCTAACCTCTCCGTAATTCTGTTGTTCCAGAATTCTGAGTCCAAGATGAAATCAGGCGGTGTAGGTCCGCCTGAGCAGGCGAGTCTTGTTGTGCAGCTCAGCAGTGCTGCCAATCCATTCCACTCCGCCCCTGCAGCTCTGACTTATGCTGCGTAAGTAAAAATACTTATTTCACAAACCCAAAGCAGACAATTAAATTAAAATAGATTATAAGAATAATTATTTGTTTCACTCGTAATAGAATAGAAATTTTAAAATTGGATTGCGTGTGAAGGTTAACATTAGGAGTCTTGAATCAAGGAAAATGTTTGTAAGAATAGACAGTTTGCGACAGCGTTACTTCAATTATGGTAAAGTAACGCTGATAACCTTCCATGTGTTGATTATGGTAAGGGAATGGAATAAGGTTGTGATGGGAGAGCATTGAAGCTGGACAGCCATTCAGAGAGCCGTTTCATGTTCGAGCTGCTCCCTGATTGGCTGTCCAACTTCTGAACAGCGGCAACTAACCTGCTGTTAACCGTTCGAGTTTTAACCTCCACCATCGTCGTTTGTCGCAAATCGTCCATTCCACTATGCGGCGCTACTACAGTGTTTTAAATGTAAAATTCCAGATCACGGGGACGTGGTGGGGGGCAGGGAAGGCACAAAATGCCTATGACGCCCTCTGGGCCGCGTTTCCTGCCCGCCAGAAACATATCCGCCCTCGCCCGACCCCTTTCCAAAACTATGTGAGTAATAGACCGACCGCACCGGGATATTTTGGCGAACTTTCAACCTGCTTGCATGTCTATTCGCTTCATCTTTCACTATTTCACTAAAGCTGCCTACATGTAGATAGAGCGTAAAATTTCTTCCGATTTCCTAAACTCACCTGATTTGCACCCTCTTTGTACATATCCTTTGCAACTTTTATTTCTCGGGGCAGAGAAAAAATCGCAAAAACTAAATTTTCCGCGTTATGCAAGCTCCGTGGTGAGAAATGATCGCACCTACGAAACGGCGAATTATGGATGTTATTTTCTGTTTGAAAATTGAAGACATGGACGAGATCGACGGTTTTACTAGGCTGAGTTCGGTGATAAATTTTTGTTGACCATGGTTTTTCTTATCTTTTGCCACCTTCTTCTTATCTTTCTGTATATGTAACCTCAGGTTATCTATGGACGCTTCCATTTAGGAGTTGCATGGAACAATTCCATGTATTTTGGGACAAACATTGAGCGTCCATAGATACTAAGAGGTGAACACGACCAACACTGGGTTGACATGCGAGCGTTGCGAGCGTTTAACGCTAGCCTGCGCCACAATTCAACGCTCGCTTGTGAATCCAGCGTAGCCTGCCAAATGGATCTGGCATTAGTGCCCCATTTCTGTCAATATTGTTACCTATTTTGAGGAATATACCTTGTAATTGTTTGCTCTTTCTTCCTGCACTGCTGTACTATTGCTTCATAGCACGTAAGCCCTGGTATTGCATCTGTTAGATCTCTTGTTAGCTAACTTCGCTCTTCCTTTTAAATCTTTCTAGAAATGTAAACTCAAACATCACGAATAAAGGGTATTCATCGTCTACTATTCTCAATTAAAACTGTCGTAAATTAGGGGGTCATAAAATAATTTCGGATTGACTATTCTCTTAAAAAGTTTACTGCGACTCTGAATTGTAGGCCGCTTCTTCAGCAGTTCAGCTACTGTCGTTTCGGCAGACCTGAGGTTCTGCTGAATTGTCGTGTTATCATGCTGCCTCGACTGTTAAAGCCCGTAACATACGCCAGACCCCTCCCCATCCCACAGACCGTCTGAACAGACCAATTCTTTGGTAATTTTGACGTGCAAACTAATTGATAATTTTTCCAAGAAACAAGGTTCCATAGATGAACAATAACAAACACTGATGCAGGTGCGCCGAAGTGAATATATCCATAAAACCAGCCAATCAGAGGTTTGTGCGTCTGTGCGTGCCATGGGGTGGGGGACAGTCCGACATGTGATACGTTACCTGACTGACTCCCAAAGCGAAATTGTAAGGCTGCTCAGGGAGTCAGCTAGGATCGTTCATCAGTTTCATTCCTCGACTAACCTTCTCCAGGGAGTCAGTTGGTAAAATCTCCAGTTAACGCTGTTGCCATGGTTTTTTCAACAGTTGACCTGTCAATTGTTAACATTTAGCACCCTTCTAGATCATGAATACTCTTACCAAAAACAAAGTCTCCAAGAACCTGTTTTGCGAAGGGATTTAGGGATGATAGATTTTTGAATTCCGAGATTGTAAGCTGCAGGTCTTGTTTATATGGTCTCTTTGTATAGGTATATATTTTATGCCGATGTTACCCTGTTGTAAACTATCACAAACCAATCACCACCTGTCGTAGAATAACTTACTGTACTGGTTTTCTTTCATATCGCTGTCAAAAAATGACTTTGCCTGACTTTTAATAAGTATTCTCCTCGTTCTGTGAATTATGTATGTCTAGCAGTACTGATTTCTCTGAAATGTGCAGCCCCAGCCCGAAAAAGAGTCATTTGGAGAGTGGTGCTTCACATCACGAAAGCTACATGGAGGGGATTGTCGACCGACCACCTCGGTTCCATAAACACCTTCCGATCGCCGTCCAGGTTAGCGGCTTCCTACTTTATTTTTATCCGATGTTCCAACTTCTGGAAATCCTTTTCGCTCATTTTTGAATTCATTCCAGATCGTCCTCCAGGATCACTCTTACGCCGCTCCTTTCCCTCCAGCGCTGTCATCTCCCCCCGGCTCGTCTGGAACAGCTGCTATCTCCACCAACCAGGTGAGCGTGAGGACTTGGAAGAGCAGAACCTTCGGCTGGATACGTGCAAATATTTACCGATTTTCATCATTTCAGGTGAAAGTCATCAACAATGGCATCCCTGGAGGAAACAGCGGAGCCCCGCCGAACGGCGTGCGGACGATCACCCACGGTCACCCTGGCCACCCGCTTCACAATGCTGCCAGCATGAACAATACCGGCGCAACTTTGCCCGCCGGGGTCTCGCTATCGCATCATACGAGCAGCCATCAAAATCAAACAGCGCACACGCCGGTCCTGACGCAAGTTCATTCTCCTCCTACGTGGAGAGGTTTGTAGACCTTGTTTTTCGAACTGAGAATTATCGAATATTACATTCGTATCAATCATGAGTATCGCTTTTTGCAGCTTACTCGAGGAACAAAGCGACGCCTCACCAGCCGTCGTCCATACCTATGAACGTCGGCGAGCGAGTAGCACCTGCCCCGTGGGCGACACCCAGTAACGTCATGCACAGTCCGAATTTCCAGCGAGGCCCGCCCGCACCCCAGCAGATTCAGGGCTCCGCCCTGACGTCCAACGGCCCGCACCAGACGACCCTCCAGCCAGCCCTTCAGGCGCCCTTGGTCGCCACGTCGTCCAACCTCTACGGCCCACCTGCTGACGATGAGAGCGACCTCTCGTCGGATGACGAACGTCCCTCGAAGCCATCCCTGTCAGCTGTTCCTGGCATTCAGCCAGCCGACGATGGAGAGGAGACGGAAACGGCCAACGAAGAAGAAGATTCGGTCACCCGCTGCGTCTGGTAAGTGGACCCGGCTGTTTGAAAATGATCGATATATTCACCGATTTGTGTTTTATAAAATGTTCTCCAAAAAACCCATCTGACATCGACTCTCTTTTTACAGTGAATTCCAACACGACGACGGTTACATGATCTGTTGCGACAAGTGCTTGTAAGTATCGCTTCCACTATCGAATTTCGCTTAGATTGTAATTTTTATGAGAATTCATCCTGATTTTCGTCCGACAGAGTGTGGCAGCACGTCGACTGTATGGGTTTGGAGAGGAATAACATCCCCGAGGAATACAGGTGCGAAGAGTGCGAGCCGCGATACGTCGATAAAGCTCGGGCCCGGAAGCTTCAGCTGTCCAAGCGGTTGCAGTTCAGCGAATCGAACGATCCCAACATCCGGGCCAACAATCCTCTCCCCAAGCGTAAGTTGATAAAAATGATTATTATAATTTATTATTAAAATAATTACACTTAGTAAAATTTGCAGGACAGCGACAATTCCAGTGAATTCATGTAAGGCGTTGTTTTACAGCTCCGAAAGCACCGGTGAAGAAACAGCCGCGCAGCCAATCGCGAGGCACCGGAGGGGGAAACCGTCGCGTTGAAAAAGGCGCCCCCAAAACGCCCAAAGGAGCGAGAGCCAATCAAAATGAGGGGAAAAAAGGGTTGAAAGTAAACAAGCCCAAGCCGGTCAAGCGAAGAACCTCAACCAAAAAAATCAACGCCAAGGTAGTTGATGCCATTTTTTGAATTGTTCTCCTATCATCTTCGAATGAACTTTCCGCTGACTTGATTATTCTCTGTTATCAGCAACCGGCCGTGCCCAAAGAGGAGAAAAAGGAAAAAGAAGCGTCCGCCCCAGCGCTACCAGTGGCCGCCGCTCCAATCGCTGCTGATCGAACTCCGTCGCCCGCCCCAGCGGCTACGGCCGGACTCAACCAGCTTCGGCAGTGGATCGACTCCTACGAAGAAGCGGTGACCAACCACTACTCGCCCGAATTAAGGTCCAGGATAGCCGCTATCAAAGTGAACGGCGTCCATTCCGACTTGAAATTGCCGTCAAACATCAGCAACCTGACGCCCAAGTGTCGCGTGTCGACCAACCCGGCCGGCGTTAAGGTCAGTACTCCTCAATTTTATTCTTTCTCTGATAAATATTGCGCTTTTCGCTCCTCAACCGCCGCAATTTCGCTTGTAGATCCTCGTAACGACAGCAACGGTCGCCCAGGGGACGCCAATCATCGAAGTACGAGGGAAGTACATGCTCAGCAAGAACCCGAGCGGCCCAAGTCTCGTTCCGGACCGTAGCGGCCCGCCGAAATGGAGCCCGTTCGTGTTCCACCATAAGTTAGGCTCGCACTCCGAGCAGGTAATTTATCGTGCGAGTGAATTATTGAATTTGCAGTTTGAAAAACGATTTGGAACTTTTCATATTATAACCCTTTTTTGCAAATTTCCCTCCTAAAATTGACTAACTGCTCCAATTTTCAGGCTACCGAAGTCTGCGTCGACGCTACAACCTACGGCAACGACGCTCGATTCGTCCGACGATCATGTCGCCCCAACTCGGAGGTATTTGAACTCGTCTTTCATTCAAATTTTTTTTTTAAAACACTCGTGGGAATTAAAGTAATTAAATTATTTCTTCCAGTTGAGACATTGCATCGAAAAAGGAGCCCTTCACGTGTACATAGTTTCGATGGCAACGTTGGACGCCAAATCAGAAATTCTCCTGCCTGTAAAACAGGGAATGTATTGTGCCTGCGGCCAAGGTGATAAATGTCTGGCCCATTCGAGTAGAGAGTGAGTATTTTCATTGAACGCACAAATGGAATTTTCCCATTGTTTTGATTTTTCATAAACTTTTAATCATTTTTAAATGTTTACAGTATTATTCCAACGCATACAAAACGGGCGAGAAACCGACGACGAACGGTGTCCGACAGCTCGACGCCAAAACCCGTCCCAGTTCCACCCGTGGCTCCGCCGACCCCAGAATCGACGCCTCCCCGATTGATGCCGGCGGTCCCGTCCCCTCCGACGACTCTGCCGTTGGTCAATACCGCGCCGACGAACGCTCACAACAATAACAACAACATTTTGGTATCGAAGAACACCCCATCGCCAACGAAAGAGAAGGCCCCCGTGGCTTCGCCTCCGGCCCCGTTGACGCCGCCCGTTGCGCCTGCCAAGCGGCCGCAGCCGCCTCCACCACCGCAAGACGTGGCGCCACCTCCCGAAGTGGAACTGTCCCCTCCGCCTCCAAAGGTAAATCAATTACTTACAGTACTGCCGCTAATATTGGGCTTTCTTGGAGTTGGTGTTTAAACGCACTTTTTCAATTCCAGGTCCCCAAAACGGCAGCGGTGGCCAAAGAAAAGGACCCACCGGCGCCACCGCCTCCTCCACCGCCGGCACCGCCGATGGCCAAGGAGCAGCCTTTAGCCAAAGTCCGCGGCCAGGCAGTGTCCGCTCGACGGGCGACGACTCCTGCGACCAAACAGGAAGAGAAGAAAAGAACACCACTGCCTCCCAAGGACAAGGAAACTCCGACGAAGAAACAACCGCCGACCGAAACCCCGTCATCTGCCAGTAAAATGGTGAGTTATCCATTAGTTATCTTATCTTGTCAGTGTTCGAGCTCATTTACTACAATTCTTGTTCCATAAAAAAGCCCCAGGGAAATTCGTTTTTTTTTTTCTTTGAAGAGTTTTTCTGTGTATTTGACTTGGTTTCAGTAGAATGGCCATAAGTTCTCTAAATGTTGAAGCAATTGCAAAAATGAGGATACCGTTAAAAAGCTCGTTACATTTCCTATAAGGTTACGGCAATTGCAGTTTTCCAACATTTAGGTAAATAGGTAGAAAATTGGGCAGAATTAGTAAATTGCCCGAATTCCTTCTGCATTCTGCAGGCCATTGAGTCGATTTCACTTGAGGGGAGTGATGCGGTGACCTCACTAGGTCCGTTCAACCATTGGTGCGTACTACTCATTCGAATTGTTGTCAATAAACAGGAGCTATTGCACACTGAAGTCACCACATCACTCCTCCTACACCTACAGACCCGAATACAACAAAGTTGTCTTGGTATTCCGACTAAAATATTTTTTTTGTGTGAATGACTGTGGACTGTTCCTTCGATCCAGAAATATTTTGACTTAAAATTGAATAATTGCGAAGAATTTTATGGTTCTTCAGCCGTTCCAATGACCGCTCTATCTAATTCCTTTCATATTCTTCAACGCAGACTCGCGAAGAACGTAAAATGGAAGCGATCATGAAGGCATTCGAACGGATGGAGAAAGACGAACAGAGGAAACAACAAGGTGGCACTACGAGCACGACAGCCGTACCAGGAAGCGGTCGGCAAAGGAAGTCGTCCGTATCTTCGACGACGACCACCCCGGCCAAAGCTGTGTCACCGGTCAGGGTGAAGTCCGAGAAGCCATCGATGAAAAAGAAGTAAGTTTTTTTGTAAACTTGGTTCGAGCTATAGACGCTTATCCAGGGGCCTGACTCCTCAAATTTTAGAAATCCTCCCCGAATCCAGTCAACGCATGGAATGGCAGTTACTTAACTTGCTCGTAATTACTTATTTTTCAAATTTCCAGGTCGCCGAAAGCTCTGAGAGAGACGCGTTCTAAGACCTTGAGGTCCCGCAGGCCTCATCGGACGGAGAAGAACCAGAGGAAACCGTCGGGCGTCAAAAGGAACAACCGCCCAAACCGGATGGCCGGCGCGGGAGCCAAAACTCCGGTGTCGAGCTCGTCTGACGAAGAAGAAGATGAAGGGCAGTCATCCTCGCCTGAGAAGAGTGAAACTCGGAACAAAACTAGGACGAGGACAGGTGAGTTTGTTGTTCAAAGTTGCTGTCCTTTGAGTAATCATCGACGAACCTCCCTGAGTCAACCAGGGGTGGCAAAGCTATGCTCTCACCCAAAAAAACGTTATACTCCTGTAAATTACTGCTTGTTTTGTGTTTATCATCGCTGATTCATCTGTTTTTCTAGCTCGAAAGTTGAGAAAAGGAGCCAGGACCGGCTCTGACGGCCGAGGGAGCAGCGGCGGCAGCGGAGGGCGGGTAGACGATGACGACTCCGCACCCGCGACGTCACCTTCGGCCTCGCCAGCGTCGTCTCCCCTCCGACCGCAGCATGGTGGCGCTTCAGATCGGACACCACCCAAGGTAAGGATCCCGCAGAATCAACTACAACAGCAAAGTTAAATGGGTGATTAAAACAAATAAGTTAATTTGATGAACGACAACAACAACTAAGTTAGGCCGGCGATCAACAAGTTAGACAGGGGTTCAACAACAACTAAGTTAAACCCACGAACAACAATATCTAAGTTTGAGTGGTGAACAACAACAACTAAGTCAAACCAGTGATCAACAACAACTAAGTTAAACCGGTGAACAACAACAACTAAGTTAAAGCTGTGATCAACAGCAACTAAGTTGAACCGGTAAATAACAACATCTAAATTAGGCCGGCGATCTACAACAACATTTTTCTTATGTTCTGCATTTTCTCTGCCGATCAGCTGGAGCCGCAGGTCGACTCAAACGCTGGCGATTCAAACACGCCGGCCGCCGCTCTCTCAAGCACCTGCTACTTGGTCGCCGCAGTTATGGGGCAGAGTTTCAAATTTCCCAAATCCAAAGACCCAAAAAAGGTGAGTTTCTCCGCCGATTGCGCAATAATCAAATTTTTCAACATGCCGTACGAAAAAATCAAAAATTAATTAAATAAAACTGTGAATATGACAGTGTACAAATGAATATTAATAAATTTGAATGAATACAAATGAGTATGAGTAAATATCGTTGAATATGAATGAGTGTTAGTAAATATTAGTGAAAATGAATCAACAAAATAAAAGTTGGATTCGTCAAGGGCCAATGACAACATCCAAAATTTCGTCTATCATTATTTTTGTTTTTTTCTCACAGAATTTAATGTCGAGCTGGTTCGGAAGCGATATGAGCGGTCCGCAGTCCCCGCCCAAAGGCGGCGTTCCGTTGGCGCCCGATTTCGCCAAGAAGCGCTGGCTCCGACAAGCCATCTCCGAAGATTCCGACTCTCCCAAAAATGGTAATTGAACGATTTTGAATTTTTGTCAAATTTCTGTCAAAAACTCTACAAATCTGACTTATCGAATCGATGTACTAGTTCAACATTGGTACTATCAACCTTTCGTTGGCGTTTTTGTCCGCCAGGGGCGCCCCCCAGAGGGAGACGGCACTAGTGCGCATGTCCTCCTCATCTTTCACCATCACCAACACCAAATCGCCAATTTTTGTTCGCAGCGGAAGCCGTCTCTCCAACGGGCGGTGCCGGCGGCGGGATGGCCGCTCCGCCGAAAAAGCGGCGGCTCGCCAGGGAGAGCGTCTCTTCGGAACTGTCGTTCACGCCGCCCACGACGCCGCACGCCGACCCCGGCGGTCAGGTGAGCGAATTTGGAATTTTAATTTTTGGATTAGGAAATTTCAAATTTTGAATTGGTCAAGTAGAATTTCATAATATAGTCAATGTATCAATTTTGTCAATTTCATCGGTGAACGTTGAAATTTCAAACAAAGTCCTTTTTTCGTAGATGTTGGAAGATGAGGAAAATTCAGTAGCCTCCCCTCCCCTTGAGCATGAAGACAACCGACCAGGAGATGAATATACGGAAGAAACGGTACGTTTTAACGGAATTTTTTGTTTTCCAACTTTTTTGTTTTTTTTTTCAAAAAAAGATAATTATAATTTTCGAATTTCAAAAATTGAATCTGAAAAATTTTTGAATCACTATTTTGAAATTCGACCTAAGTGACAATAACTGTAAAATTATCAAATAACTATGAAATTAATTTATCTCCCCCACCCCCCAGGAGCCGGACACCGGCCCGCGCACGCCGCCCCCACCCACGGACACTGACTTCTTACCGCCCATACCGGACGAAGAGCCGCCGCCGAGGCCGCAAACTCCGCCCGAGCCCCCGCCGGCCGGCGACTCGCCGCCCGCTCTGCTGATCCGGCGGCCGGAGCCTTCGGAGCCGGCGGAAAACGCGATCCAGGCGGTCAAGGCGGAACTGGAGCGGCGCAAGGAGGCGGAAGCGGCTGCCGAGGCTGCCGCCGAAGCGGCTCGTGCCGCCAAGGAAGAGGCCGCCAGAGTCAAGCGGAAGGTAAACAGTGTTGCCGCGCGAAGGGAAAATTCCTGTTTTTTTTGAAAACTTCGATTTTTGCGGTTGGAAATATTTTTTTAATTTTTGTTTTTATTTTCGTTTTTAGTTGAGCCTGTCTGAGTATTTGGAACGCGTCAAATCCAACCCGGCGACAAAAGGATCGTTCGACGATTCGTCGTCCAACGGGCCGTCGACGACTTCGGCCAACAGTTCGTCGCCCTGCGACGGGCCCGACGATCCCGACAATTTGCCGATCGTCGGCGGCGAGTCTCTGCCGACATTTTCTCTGTCGACAGAGTCGTTCAAAAAAGGTAAGGTTTCAGTTTAACAAAAAAAAAAAAAGGGAAAAATCATTTTTGTTCACGAACGTTGAGCTTATATTTCGAAATTTATTTTCATTATTAAATTTTGATTCAGGAGGGTTCAGTTCAGCGCCGACGCCCTCGGAGAAGCAGCGGGAGAATTTATCGGATCGTCTCCGCCGGGAATTCGGACTGTTCCTGTCCGACGATGAAGAGGAAAAAAACAAACGACTTTCGAGTGAGTAAATGGATTATTTGAAGAGTTTTTTTTTTCAAAACTGCTTATACCACTTTCGAGTTTTGTCGGTATCGATTTCGTTTTTCGATTTTGATTCATAGCAGTATTGGTACCTATAAGCAATCGAAAATTGAAAAAACGAAATCGATATCGACAAAACTCGAAAGTGGATGTATGCAGTTTTGAAGGAAAACTCTTCATTTATCGAATTATTTACGTTTTTTTACAATTTCCTAAATATTGTTACGATTTATTAACTAAATAATCGATAATGTATTATCAATTTATCACAGGAGCCGGAGGAGCGACCGACCCGCAGCTCGGAGGGGACCAGCCGCTCTCGGCTCGAGCCGCCGCCCTGCGGGCAGTCAGGGAGCGCCAGTTAGCCGCCTCCAAGCCGCCCCCGCCCGGCCCTCCGCCCGCCTTCGCCGCCGCGCCCGCCTGGAACTACCAGCCGGCGGCACCTCACGTCCACTACCAGCCGCCGATCCCGCCGCACCACCTGCCGCCGCCGCCTCCGCCTCCTCCGCCGCCGGGGCCGCCGCCGCTGGCAGTCGGTCACCAGCCGCCCTATCATCACATGCGGCACCACCAGTAGTGCCACTACAGCAGGAAACGGCATCAATGCTGCCAACCTGACGCCTTCCTTGTCTTTCTCCGGTAAATAGACCAATGGATAATTGAAAAAAAAATTTCAAACTTATGCAGGAATAGGGATTTTGCTTATTTTGAATTGAGAGGGTATCAGACAAACTGCCCAACCGCCTGACGACGCGACGCCTCAATGATGGACGACCTGTAAAATTCGATGATCGGATCCTCTACGGTTTAAGCTGCTTGTAGCGTGGCCAGCTGTGCCGATCGTTTCTCTGAGTGCCGCACGCTCCGGTACCACGGGCCAGCCTAGGCGGTGAGTGCCGCGCTACAGGGCGCCACCGCGGGCAAGACTGGGCAGTGCTGCTCCTCTGTGCTGCACTCAGCTGGGCGGCGGGCTCACTGTGCGGCACTGTTGCCTCGGCACTCAGCCAATCGGAGACGCGGGCCCCATGGCTGGACACGCCTACTGACGGCTCAAGCCGCCGGCTTTAGGAGATGCGACTGTCAAATCTTTGTGGCCAGCTGTGAATGCGCCGTTGGGCGGTGCGCGTTGAGCCGTACTTCTGATACGCCCATTATTAGGCAATTTTTTTTAAATTCTCATTTTTTAAATTCTAAAGAAAGGAATTCGTAGTAAAAAAATCAAAAAAGTAATTGAATAAAAATCTTAATTATAAATAAACAAATAACGATTAAATTGAGTAAAAAATAGATTTAACGAGCATTCTGATTCATGTATTTTAAATTAATTGTTATTCAATTTAATAGTTACTTGTTTATTTATAATCAAGGTATTATTAATTTACTTTTTTGATTTTCTCCCTCCAAATTACTATTTTTAGAATTTAAATAAAGATGATTTTAAAAAATTAGATAAAGTTGAGAATTTAAAAAAGTCGAATTTTTCTACTTCAAACATACTTTTTTTTTGTTTCAGATGACGGCACCGCTCTTCAGCATCAGCATCTTGTAAATACCCCCCCCCCGCTCATCGCCCGTCATCGTGTCCCCTATAAATAATTCGCATTTAACTAGAATTTTTAACCATTTTGGAGTTCTTAATTTATTTACCCGTTTTTTTCTCACACACCAACAGAACGGCGGCGACCGTCACTTGTTTATTTTGCTGTACAGTCTCTGGCGCGTGTTTGATTTTCAATATAATTATTATAAATAAATATTTAAGCACGAGAGGCGACTCGGATGTTGATTTTTTTTCTCGCAATTGGGCTCTTTGTAAATATGGTGTTTGCGGTGTACAGGGCGAGGTGTTTGTATAGGAAAGTACAAAAAAATGTTATCTATCTGTTAACGTCCTGTTTTCGGATTGAGATTAAAAATAGCGTTTATTATTTTTCGAAAAAAATTTCAAAATCCCCTTCGCCTAGGGAAAAAAATGAAATTTTTATAATACTTTTTAGCATTGTCGAGTGTGTTATATATACGGTGTGTACAACCTGTGCAATATGACATGTTTTTCTTTCTCATTTCGGCGCTTTTCCCCTCTCGCTTGTCACGTCTCATCTTCGTCCGTTTCCGTTACGTCTATCCCAGTGCTTCTTGACGTTCTAAAAACAGCAGAAACCAATCGAACGATCGTTCCTTACGTTGTGGATTGTTGAATTCTACTTTTTTTTAAATTCTGTTTTCGGCTAGGATTTTTTATTTATGCACGCATCAGCGGACAATGAGGTTTCGACGGAAATTTTCTTTTTCTGGATCTCCAAGCCAGTAATTGCCTGCTATAATATTTTCTATTCGTTTAGAGATAGTGCGACGATTATAATTATTGAGTATAAATAATCTGTGTACATAAGATATATATTCAGTGATTACATTTCAATTCTATTAAAACGTCGTCCTTTTTCTTTGCTCCTTGCCTCTCGAAGTTGTGGTGACATTTCTCCCTGACTATAAAAAAGGGAAATCTGAAAAATCCCTCTTTTTCCTCGTAATTAGTGTCTAATAAATATTTCTCCTATTTACGCATTTCTCAGAAACGTATTTTTCACTCCGCAAATCATGTTCGACCATATCAAACTCTCTCCCTGGAGACGGCAGGGCTCGCCCGGGGCAACTTGGGTTAGTGCCCACTTCGCCCGAAGTACTATATTTTTCATTATCTATACGGTAGGTACCTAAGGTTTTCTCCGAATTTGTAGTACGAGGAACTCCAGCTTACTCCTCCTGGTCCCACCACAAATTTGAGGCCTCATTGGCCTTGCTCCTCGAAAATGCAAAAAAAGTAGGTTTGAATATTTTTTTATATCTTGATAACTTGACGTATATAGATTTTAGGCGAATTAAAATTTGCATAGGGAGTTTTTTGGTACCTCTGACATGAACAGCCTATTAAGGTTCAAAATAGAATAAAATTGAGTCGAAAATATACGTATCAAAATATGGAAATATTGTGTGCCATGTACGCACCATTGGTTTCAATTTTGAAAAAAGTTGTAATTTGATAAATTATTGATAAAATTGAATATGGTTTTGGGGAGGCGCTGAAATATTGCTGAAAAGGGGCCTGGAACGTGTAACAAGGGATTAGAGCTCAACAGGAGGTTCGCGGATCCGTGTCTTGACCGGGCAAGACTTGGCCGCAAGACTTTCAGGCATGACTGGGCTGAGACTTCAGAAAATGCTGCAGAAAATGGGCCTGAAACGAGTTATGAGTAATAGGAGACTAGAATTCGACAAGAGGTTCGCGGATCGCAGCTTGACTGGGCGGAGACTTCGGAAAATGCAGCTGAAACCGGGCCTGAAACGAGCAATGAGTAACAGGGGATTAGAACTCGACAGGAGGTTAGCGGATCCCTGGTTTGACCGGGCAAGACTTTGCTGCATGACTGGGTAAGAGAGGCCATGAGACCAGACCGAGACTTCGGAAAATGCTGCAGAAACGGGCTATGAGTAATAGGAGGCTAGAATTCGACAGGTTTGCGGATCCCTGGTTTGACCGGGCAAGACTTTGCCGCATGACTTGGTCATAAGACTGCGCCGCAAGTCTGGGCCGAGACTTTGGAAAATGCTGCCGTAAGGCGGCAGAGCTATTACCCTGTTGAACCGGAATTCGAATCACTCACAGTACTTCCGATATACTTACATTTTTAGTGTTTTCTATTTCATTTTTCCCTGAAAAAAATGAAACGATTGAGCGTTCTTGGTCTTTAAATCTTGGTTTTACCAAGCGGAATATGCGGATATTTTTTATAATCCGATAACTCGATGTGCTTCGATTTCAGGCGAGTTTTAATATTTGCATGGTGAATTTTTCGTTAGTTTTTACCTAAACAGCCTCAAAAGTGGCCAAAATCTATTTCTGATAAAATCTGGAAGCGTACCACCGGTTTTTTCCTGATTTTTGCTCCCCCCCCACCGAATTGAAATCCTGGGCACGGGCCTGCGGTTAACTGTTTTATTTAGGTACTTCACATATCAAACGTACCTCTGACGTGCTCTTGACAAGCCGGTTCGATGATCGTATTGTATTCAATTCGTAAAAATAGAAGAATACAGGGGGAAGAGAATAGCACCCAATTAATCTGCCAACGTTCAGGTGATTTGTCGTGATGACAAAGGAACAAGGCAGTTTAAAGTGTCGATTTATTGATAAACGTTTCATCGTCAATTCATCAGCTGCACGGAACCAATTCGATGGTTAATTGTTGCAGTTCCTTGGTTTTTTCGTGAACCACTTCCGCTACCAATTCGTTGTCCCTAGAAAAAAACATCATTTAGTCCACAGTATTATTTATATTTTTATTTAATTTTATTTTATTTATAGATTTTATTAATATTATTTTTTATAAACTATATTCTTTACAGATTAAAGATAGGTGATGTCTGTACTGTTGAAAATTATACGTGTTAACTTACGTAGTTATTCTTAAATCGAGCTCAACTTCACCCGATTCGCTGCAATTGATGACGCCCTGGAATCAAAAGGAATTTTCAAATTATCGATATCAGAAATGTCAAGTTGTTAATCAATGAAATAACATCAATCGATCAACTACCCGGCCATCAGAGTTGAGCATGATCATAATTATGAATCCGATTATAATCAAGAGATTTTAACTTTTGAACTATCAACTTACAAACACAATCTTCATATCAATTTAGAAATTCAACCATTTAACTCACACTTCAAACTCAACTCACAAACTTCAATAATGATCTCAACTCAAACTTCTCTACTCATCCCACAAACTGAAATCACAAGCTCAAACTTCACTCTCAACTTACAAACTCAACTTACCAACACAACTCTCAAACTCAACCCTAAAACCCAACTCACAAACTCAGCTCAACATTTCATCTCAAAAACTAAAACTTCAAACTCAACTGTCTATCTCAACCTTGAAACACAACCCACAAACGTCGCAGTCAAACTCAACTTACAAGCACAATCTTTAAACTCAACTTAGAACCTCAACTCTCAAAATCAACCCTCACACCCAATTCTCAAACTCAACTTACAATCTGAACTCTCAACTCAACACCTCAACTCTCGGACTTGACCTTCAAACTCAACTCCCAAATTCAACCCACGAACGTAATTGTCAAGCTCAACTCACAAACTTAACTCTTACACTCAAATTAGAAACTCAAATTGAAGGAATGGAAGTTGTCAGTTCCATTCCCACAATTTGAGTTTCTAATTCGAATTTGGGGTTCCACTACTTCTTCCCAAATGATTTGATTCTTTCACTCAACTTTCAAACTCAACCTTCAAACTCAGAGGTTTTGAAGATCGATTCTCTGAGTTGGGTTTGAAGGTTGAGTTTTTGAGACTCAACTCACGCACTCAATCTTCGAAATCAACTCACAGACTAGACTTGTGAGTTTGAAAATTGAGTTGGTAAGCTGAGTTTAAGAGTTAAATTTGTAAGTTAAGCTAAGAGTCGAATTTGACAATTACGTTTTTGGGTTCAATTCAAAGGTTAAGTTCGAGAGTTGAGGTGTTGAGTTGAGTTTAACAGTTGAAATTGTAAGTTGAGTTTGAGAATTGGGTGTGTGGGTTGGTTTTGAGAGTTGAGTTTGACAGCGACGTTTGTGGGTTGGTATGATGAGTTTGAAATTTGAGTCTGTCAGATGAGGTGTTGAGCAGAGTTGTTTGTAAGTTGGGCTTCAGGGTCTATTTTGAGAGTTGTGTTGTTAAGTCGAGTTTTTGGGTTGAGTGTGAGAGGTGAGTTGGTAGGGAAGTTGAGTTTGTGGGTTGAGTTTGTAAGTTTAGAGTGAAGTTTGAGTTTGTGGAATGAGTTTGTGAGTAGAGGCGTTGAGTTTAGTTTGAGTGTTGGGTTTGAGAGTTTGGTTTGTAGGTTAAGTTCATGAGTTGAGGTTAATAGTGAAGTTTGTGGGTTGAGTTCCAAGGTTGAGATAGAGAGTTTAGTTTGCTGGTGCATAGTTTGCGAGTGAGTTTGTAAGTTGAATTTGTGATTTGAGTTTGAAGGTCGATTCTGTGAGTTGAGTTTGAGAGTTGGGTTTTTGGGTTGAGTTTTTATCTTGAGTTAGAAGATTGTGTTTGTAAGTTGATTTTAACAGTTGAGTTTGACAGCGACGTTTGTGGGTTGAGTTTCAAAGTTGAGGTAGAGAATTGATGAGCTTGAAATTTGAGTTTTTCAAATGAGGTGTTGAGCTGAGTTTGTAAGCGTGGCTTTAGGGTCGATTTTGAGAGTTGCGTTAGTAAGTGAGATTTGTGTTGAGATTGTGGGTCGAGTTTGAAAGTTCAGGGGTTGAGTTTAGTTTGTAGGTTAAGTTTGTGAGTTGAGGTTAATAGTGAAGTTTACGGTGTTGAGTCGAGTTAGAAGGTTGAGTCGGTAATTGGAGTTTGAAGGTTGATTCTGTGAGTTGAGTTTGAGAGTTGGGTTTTCGGGTTGAGTTTGTGAGTTGGGCTTGAGGGTTGATTTTGAGAGTTGTGTTGGTAAGTTTAGTTTGTGGGTTGAGTTGGAGAGTTTAGTTTGTAGGCTAAGTTTGTGAGTTGAGTTTGAAGGTTGAGTTTGTGGGTTGTGTTTGTGAGTTGATTCGAGTTTGTAGGTTGAGTCGGTAAGTTGAGTTTGAGTTCGAAGGTTGATTTTGTGAGTTGAATTTGTGATTTCAGTTTGAAGGTCGATTTTGTGAGTTGAGTTTGATGAAAGTTGTTGATGCTAGACTAACCTCGCCAGCGAACGACTTGAAGGGCGGATTGCGCTCTTGCTTAGCGGTGAGGACGATTTTTGTATCGTCCAGGGTTATCTTTTTTTTCTGCGTAATCGGCATGACCCCATGTTCGATTATCATCTCTTCGTCATTGATCTGCAAATAAAAACATTATTCTTTCTCTCTCTCTTCATATATGACAACATGGAAAGTTGAGTCGGCAGAAAACCCAACACTGAGCCTCCAATTGAAACCCTCGGGAAAGTAATGATTCGACAGACGGTCGCCTGGTAGTCTCGTGGTTAAGACATCCGCTTGCGGAGCAAAGGGTCCCGGGATCGCAACTGCTTAATCATCATTTTCGGCTGAAAGGAAGATATTCGGCCGAAAAAGTCTTTCTTTCGGTACAACTCGAAACATTTCTGAAAAAAAATTTGTTTGACATTTCGGGACGCTTTGTCGATTTCTCTCCCGTCCTACCTTGACTTTTAGGTTCTCGGCGAGGAACGGGACGTGTTTCGACACTTTCGTCACGTGTAACCCAATATCCCTCCTGTCACCGATAAGGCCGGCCTGCTGAGCCGCTCCCGACGCCAGGACCTCGTCGGGGTTCAGCTTCGAGCAGACGTCGCAGTTGAAGAGGCTGCTGACCGTAGAGCGGATCTTTGGCACTTTAAGGACACCACCGCAGAGGACGACCTGCAAGTAAAAGTAAAGTTAACCGCCTTTCCGGGCTTTGGTCTCTCAACCGATAACCGAAGTCGTCCCGGGCGTGCCCTGCCCCCCACAAGGAGAGGGTCGGAACTATTCTGAACATGTCGCTCATGGCTCGAGCTCGTTTGCGATTTTTCGTTGTTTATTTTGGTCATTTTCGGTCGGTTATGCTTGCAACTCACCTTAGAAACCTGATTGGCGTCGACGGCCGCTTCCTGGAGGGCTTCCTGTATCGGGGCTATCAGTTTGGGCAGCAAAGGCTGCAGAAGAGCTTCGAACCTGGCCTGGGAAATTGTCGGGTTGAAATCCACACCTTCGCAGACGGACTCGATGAACCTGGAGCTGGAGGGTACGGTCGACAGGGTGTGGACGATGCCGGTAGCCGCGACACGGAGTTTCCACATGGCCTTCCGGCTATCTTTGGGATCCAAGTAGTATTTTCTGTCGAAACAAAAGGTTTGTTTTGTCAAAACAGAAGGAATCCTCGTCAAAACAGAGGATTTTCAAGTAGAAACAAAGGATTTTTTGTCAAGGCGAAGGATTGTTTTGTCGAAACAAATTATTTTCCGTCAAAACGAAGGATTTGCCGTTGATACAAAGGTTTATCTGTCAGTTCAGAGGATTATCTGTCAAAACAAAGGATTTTTGGTCAAAACAAGGATTGTTTTGTCAAGATTTTTTGTCGTAACAAGAAATGGTTTCCCCAAAACGAAGGATTTTCTGCAAAACAAAGGATTACACGTCAATGATCCGTCCACGTACCGTTTGAATTCGTCGCGAAGATGTTCGGTGACGAGGTCGATGATATCCTGCCCGCCAAGATTGGCGTTCCTGACGTGGCTGACGATGATTTGCAGACCCTGGTCGACAGACATGACCGTGGCATCACAGCTTAAACCTCCCAGCCGGTAGACCAGTACTAACCTGCGAGAAACATGACAAACCAATCAACAAACAGCACGAATTTTCGAGGTTAAATCGCAATCTGAAGATGTGGGCAACTGGTTATTCGATTCGCCAACTCACTGATTGGCAGGAGGATTCTCGAAGCCGATCTGATACGCCAGCAATGCCGACGCCGGTTCGTTGATGATCTGCACGACTTCCCAGCCGGCTTCGGTTGCCGCGTCGGCAGTCAACCGTCGACTGGTCGCATCCCAATGTCTCGGCACAGCGATGACGCACGAGTATTTTTTCTGACCCGGAGCCGCACCGACTCCGATACCTTCGAAACAAGAGAACTGCTAAAACATTCCGTCTTTGAAGAGTGGCGTCATATGAGAATAAACTACCGAAGAAATACCAACCGTAAAGTTTCTTGAAGATCAAAGTGGCGATTTGAGTCGGCGTGCAGACCGTCGGCTTCTTCGGGTCGTCGACTGTGACCAAATACTTGAAATCGCTCGGCGACCGGCCTTCGATTTTCACGTTGTTCTCCGTCCCCCAAGGCCGGAAAGATGGCGAATCAACGTCCACCGTGGGGTCGAGCAAACGTTTGTTGTAATTGATGGCGGTGTTGGCCAGGGCATAGGACGTGACAGCCGCTGTCGAACCGACAACCTATAGGAAGACAGATTTGTACCCAAAAGAAGCATCGAAATCAGGAGACGGGTAGTTGACCAAAGGTACTTCCGTTTTCTTACAAAACGAAATCAGCGATTTACGGATTGATGTCGAAAGAAAATATTGACAATGGTTGTTAAGCAGCACTGATATTGATGTACTATCAGTTGGAAACCATTGATAGTATCAATTAATCGATAAAATCGATTTATTGACAACATCAATTGATCGATATCAACCATTTATTGACAATAATTGATTGATAATATCCATTTCATTACAACATAGATCTATCGATATTAGGTATTGATTTATTGACAATATCAATTAGTCTATATTATAGATTTATTGACAATATGAATTTAGAGATATCATCGATTTATTGATAGAATACATTTGTTGACATAATCGATCAAGTCAAAAACAATCGATATATAGGGCATCGATTCATTGACAATATCAATCGATTGATATTAGGCATTGGTTGAGTGACAAAATCAATCTATTGATATTGTTCATCGATTTATTGACAATATCAATCGATTGATATTAGGCATCGATTAAGTGACAATATCAATTGATCGATATTAGGCATTAATCTATTGACAATATCAATATATATAAAAATATTTCAATTTTTCGTTGTTATCGGTTTATTCACGATATCGATTCATCGATGTTATTGATTTATTGACAATTTCAATTTATCGCTGTTATCGATTATTAACAATATCGATCTATCGATATTGGCATAGTTTTATTGACTATATCAATATAATTGATTTATTGACAGTAGGGATGGGCGTTTCAGTTCCTTTCAAGAAACGAAATGTAACAGTTTCGTCTTACCCTGAAACCGTTTCGGCGAAACCGTTTCAAAACAACTGTTTCGGCCTCAATGTGATCCATGAATGAAACGTACGTTTCAAAAGAACTGAAGCTGAAATGTTTCTTGACGCGATTTTTCCTTTTTCGCATTTTTGGCAATATGAGGGAGTTCTACTGAACCGATTTTGAATTTTTTGAGCTTTTTGGATTCCTTGAAGGTTTCTACACCGTTTCCACTCCCTGTAAGTCAAAATTGGTTGGATTTCAGTGTTTGAAATCTGGTTTAAAGGCTAATTTTGACATTGAAAAAAATATTTTTTTGACCCTTTAAAAAAAATTTTAAAATTCCAAAAAAAAATAGTTTTGAGTTGGTTTTGGATAGGTAGGTACATGACACAGAAACTTTACAATTTTCTGTTTTACTGAAAAAACTGAGAAACCAACATGACATTTGGCGTTTTTTCAAAACTTTGGTCGAAAGAGGGTCCTATTTTTTGTGAAATAGTTTATTTTTAATTCCTCCTCAACTTTTGGGGGTTTTTTCGGGGATTTGTTTTTCTCATTTGGGAGGATTTGGGGGTTTTTGACGCCTGCACCTTGGCAACACTGTACATCCGCAACGGAATGAAACGGAGAAACTGGAACGGGGAAGTGAATCGTTCGTTTCTGGTCTTACGTTTTTTTTTAAACGGCTATTTCTGGCTACTTGTAACCGTTTCATCGTTTTTCCTGATGAAACCGTTTCTTCGAAACGGTTTCACGTTTTTTTCCCATCCCTAATTGACAGTATCAATTTATTGATGATTTATTATTGATTTTTCACTCACCTTTTCGTCATTGGCTATAGCGACGACCGTGGCGGTAACGCGGTCTCCAGCTTCGTTAGCTAGAACGTCGACTTTTCCGTCCTCCTGAAACGAAAACGGTTATTGTTAACCATCATGAAAATTATTGGTATTTGACCAATTCAATTAATTTAAACTCACCTTCAAAACGGCAATACTAGCGGTTGAATTGCCCACGTACAGCCCGAAATAGTTGACCATAGTGAATGCTTGGTGACTTCAACTCGGCTCTCCTTTGCGATCTTATCCTGTGGGTTTATTCTTATTGTTTTTTTGTTTTTTTCACTAGAATAAATTATGAATCGTTAATTAACTAGGTAGGTAATATCTATAAGTTCATATTATGAACTTATATCATGGGCGGAAGTAAACGCTAAACGCTCAACTCGCAGATGCATGCGGTGCCCTCTTATCTTATCATATCAATCTTATCATCTTCTTTTTCAATTTAATATGCCGTAACCTGTCGGCTGTAATTGTATTGGTGTTCAAAGTACATCTGTACGGTCATTAGGTAGGTCGTGTAAGGACTAGTTATCTAGCTCAGTTCTTCCATGATCGGGTAGGCAGGGGAAAATGGTTTCCTCTTAAGTTGAAATAGGGTGTCCTCTTCTTGTGTATTGAGTGTTTTCAACAATTTTTTTTCGAGCGTGGTCTTAAAAGCAGGAAACCATTCTTCCCTGCCTACCCGATCATGTAAGAACTAGTTATCTAGCTCTAGTTCTCCCATGATCGGGCAGTTAGGGGAGCACGGAGCCCAAAAATGGTTTCCTCTTACTTTGAAATGGGGTGTCTCCTACTAGTGTGGTGTTTTTTCCAACAATTTTTTTCTTGGAGTGTGGTCATAAAAGATCAATTTTTATCGGGCTACCCAAGTGAGTACTTGCATGCCCACCGTTGTTGCGTGTGTGGTTAATTTAGCTCTTTTCCTACTCACCAATTTGTGTTATGAGCTAAAAATTGGGCGAACTTAGATCAAGTTTTCGACATAGTGATTAAAAATCAACTCTTGTGTGGAAGTTGTGTAAGAGCTGGCAGAGTTTTTATCTCTTCTCTCAAGTTATATCAATTTGTGATTTTCCTACCGCAATATCGATAAAAGATGAAACGACAAGTTTCCCCAGAGAAAGGGTGACTTTGAGAAAATGAAATTCGATGTTTCGGCAGATTGTGGACTAACCTCAGCACCCGGCACGTAAGAAATAGGATCTGGGGAAGGCCATAAGGGCGAAAGCGCCGGAGCACTACCAAAAAACAAACTTCAAGTTCTCATATCAATATATCTATCTTTCACAAACAAAGGTGAACCGACACACCCCGAATTCTTGCAAACAATTACCATTTGCTATCTAACCTGGCTTTAACTCGAGCCAAGCTCAACTTCCTTCAGAAAATATTGATTACCTATTTAATTTATGCCAATAAATGTCCAATTGTTTGCCACGACCGGATTCCTGAGAACTCGATTCAGTTACTCGGAGTAATAGTGGGACAAGGAAGCTGGAGCTCATTCGGAAATTGAACCGGTTCCTCAGGCCCTTCTCGTTGTTTCAAATTTGGAAATGGTAAAATCTCGAATAGCGCCGGAAACAGCACCAATCAGAAATACGTCATCCAACGTCCTGGTAAATGGGGGATGAGCGTAATGGGGATCCTCACAGGACTGTACTAGCGCTTTCGTCTATTCAGCCCTCTTGGAATGATAAAATTGAACTCGCGGCCGTGAGATACAACACGTTTGGGCGTTCTAATTGAGAAAACGACTTCATTGTAGCCGCTAAACATTTGCGAGTTTTTTCCAATCAATTTCCTTTATCCAAAAATTACGGTAATTTTCTTTTATTCCACGTCAATTTAACTTTTACGGCGATAAATTTTTCTACTATTAATTTTCCACTTCGGGACAGCCTGGAAGCTTTTGCTGATGGTGGCAGCCCTGACTTCTTCGCCATCCCCTGCCCGTTGGCTTCGTCTTCGTCTCTCTCTGTTCCGCAGACGTACGCGCCGCTGTAGATCGCGCTCGCCTTCGTCGCTTGAGCAAATCAAAATCTCGAATTGTTTTCGCCGATTCGTCAATTTCGCAGTCGCGCGTTCCCGAATTTCAGTCGTTTTGGTGTTCATTGCGGGCAGTGTAGTTTTTTCCGACGAGATCAACCGACGTTGCGATGTCTGAAAACAAAGCCGAAGTCGCCGCTGAAAACTCGGTCGAAGCTGAGCCTATCAAGGTGAGTGCAGTGGCTTCCCTCTTGAAACCGGCGTCCTCGGTCGAGCGTTTAGTACGAAAATCGACGAATCCTCGCGGTAAAAATTTTATTTTCGTCGAAATCGCGCGGATTTTGGCGAGAAAATTTCGATTGTCGGTTCGATGCGTTGTTGTAAACGTTTCCCCGTTCCGCTTGTGTTTTGAAACGAAACCTAACCAACTTGGTAAATACCGCTCTCGCCCCTAGCCGGTCGCCATGTTGTCATTTTCGATTCTCCAGTCTTATATTTTTTGTTTTCTCCGATTTTCTCTGCACTTGTCCTTTTCGCTGGTTTTTCTCAAATCCATCGGATCGCATCAATGTTTTTTTAAGAAGGCGTATCGCTTCGTCGCTATAATTCGCTCGTTATTCCGTTCGCTGCCAGGAAAAGCCTGAAATTGTTCCCGCACAGATCGACCTGCTAACCTCCCGATTTCCGCCTTTTTCCCTCCCTCCCGACCAAAGCGGCGGGAACTTGGAGAAACGTTCGTACCTTACCTAATAGTACAGCCTGTACCTGACTTGTGTCCTTTTTAACAACGGTTAACACGTACCAAACCCCTTCTCAGATTATTGGTAGGGCAGAACTTGAAAATCAATTAGGTACCTACCTACCTAAACGAGTACCGACCCGAAACTTGATGAAGATGATGAGCCCCCTAAAACCCAATGTTAATGAGATCGAGCGGGAAATGGTAGAAAATGCTCACTCCGGCAGGTCCCGAACCTGGCACCTCCTGCTTTCTAGGCAGACCCTTCAAACCCTCTGGGTACAATGTCGTTCCCTCAAAGGCATGTCTCTCGCGCGTTTCCCAGACTGTCTGGACCCAGGTTCTCCGTAGCCGAAGTGTTCAAGGCGTCTGCATAGAAAGCGGGAGGTGGAAGGTTCGAGTCCTGCCGGAACGTGAAAGTTTTCGCCGTTTGTAGGGAACCCGTGTAAAAACCCGATGATAACCCGACCTAAATTTTGTTTTTCTCACGTTTTCCTAATATCATTTTTCCCTATTTACAGGAGACGAACGAGGAGGCACCAGCAAAGCGAGGACGCAAAAGAGGCTCGACTAACAAAGTTAATGAAGCCGACATTCTCAAAGTACGTTGGACATTATCGGCAATCCCTCTAATTTTTTTTTGTGGAAATATTCGAAATTCGACCATAAACCTCAATTTCGGCACCAAAAATCGGGGCACATCGGCGCTGCCTGATTGGTACTTGTACTGACTCTATCTCTTATCAATACAGGAGAATGCGACCGAAGGCCGGCGTACGACAAGGTCGTCCACACGGGGGGCCGTCGTCCCTACGCCACCGCCGGTGAAGAAAGAGAAAAAAACGCCCGGCAAAGGTTCGCATTTTGAATTTCCCTGCACAAATTTATCTACCATTATGTTGAAAATGAGGTGGAATAATGGAGGAATTCTTCCGTAGGTCGCGGTCGAGGAAGGAAGAAGAACGATGATGATGACGAGGAGGAAAAGGAGGAGAAAAACGCAGAGAAATCCGAAGGTTGGCATATTTGTACTATAATCTATTAATATCACGCCGTAAAAACAATATTTTATGTTTTGAAACGTCCGGTACATGAATGTTCATCCTGGCTGGTTATCAGCTGGAGCGAACAGAAAGGATCATAACTGATGATAACAATTTTCGTTGATGACAATTTCGGTGGCGAAGGTTATGACGTTTTGGATGACCAATATGGCGACAGTTTTTGATGATGACCATATCGATGGGAAAATGGCATTTTATTTTAATGACAAAGATTACAACAATTTCGATGGCCAATATGACAACTTTTATGGCTAAATGAACATTTTGATGCTGAGAAATTTTGATGGTGACAATATTGATGACTAAATGACATTTTTTATGGCATTGATGATGACAAAATGACGATTATGTTTGCGACAATTTTGATGACATTTTTTAAATAGTAGATCTATCATTGTAATTATTGTATCAGCTTTTTTCATCATTTTTAAAATTCATTGATTCGATTGCAGCCGGAGCGAATGGTGAAGATCATGGCAACGACAAAAGTAAAGAAGAGGAACCCAAAGTTGAAAACAACGTAGAGGTAGGTTGAAGAAACGTATCGACAATTAGTGTACTATTGTTGTTGATAATTAATGAGCTCGAGTTATTCATTTCACAATGATTGTTAGATAAATCAAGTAACCTAACTTGGTTTTCGATTAATCGTACTCAATAACGTACAACAAGAAACCGGCCTTGAATTGTGGTTCTGTATTTTCTTTAAAATGACTCAAAACGATGTTACTCAATTCGCCGAATATTCCAGGCCAGCGAAGACAAGAAAAAGCCATCGGAAGAGAAGAGCAACGACGCGACGGACGGCGAAGCGACCAAAAACGCTGAGAAAGAGGCCACCACGAATGACGTCACGGACGGCGACAAGGAATCGGCCGAGAACTCCTCCCCCGCAAAGACGAACAAGGCTGAAGAGCCGGCGAAAACTGAAGAAACATCACCGACAGCCGAAGCTCAGTAATCTTGGTGAGCCGATGGGAAATTGGGGAAAATGTTTAAATTTACTAGTCAATATTGACTACATTTTAGTAATAGGGTGACCATAGGGTCTTGGCAATGAGACGTGTCAGGTTCAGCGCTGACGCCACCTCGACCAATCAGTCAGCAATCTATAGTGAGTGCATGGCAACCTTTGAGAGACTGAATTCTGATTCGATCGCCTTCAATGTTGATAATTGCGTACAATTATTTTTAGACGACTCCTTCGTGCCTGAAATCTGCCCAGTAGACTAGGAAAATCACAAATTGAATTTATTGTGTTGAACTGAACCCATCAAAAAGCGAGCATTTTTATTTATCGGTAGTTACTGGGCTAGAGAATTATTTTTAATTTAGTGAACAAAAATCGAATAAGGAAATAAATGAATTTTTAACTATTAAAATTAACGTCATCTGGTCAACACAAACACTCTCCGACACGTTTAAAACAAGACAATTGAGAAGAACAAGAAGAAGGGGAAGAAGAAATATGAAAATACTGATACCAATTTATCAAGAGCAAAATGTCGTTCAAGAGCAAGATATCGAGGTTAAATGATAAAAGATCAATATCATTCTTAATTATCATTATTACAAGAGAAAATATCGTTGCTAATTCATCAATACATCAAGAGCAAAATATCTATGCAAATTTCAATATTTTTGCTGAACTATCGGTACATCGAGAGCTAATTTTTCATGCGTTTTATCAATTAAAGAGAGCAAAATGTTGTACAAGAGATAAATATCAATGCTATCTATCCACATGCTGAAAGCATTTTGAATCGCCATTAGGTATTTCAATAAATAAATATTGATGCATACTCATCGATATATTGAGAACTAAAAGTCGTTGCTAAACTTTTGATGCATCAATATGCCGAAAGATTCATCTATCGAAAGCGGAATATCGATGCTGAACTATCGATGTACCAAAAGCTAAGTATCGATGTCCCAAGATGATAAATTGTCAATACTATTGCTGAATTATCGATACATCAATAAATATTGATAAACTTTTGATCCATTGGGAGAAAAATATCAATACTATTGATCTTATTTATCAATATCATTTTAAATCATCATTACGTATTTCCAGAAACAAATATTGCAATTCGAGAACTAAAATTGTCGCTAATCTATGTATCGAGAGCAAAATACCAATGATTAATTATCTCTGCATCCATGCCAAACTATTGATCTATTGAAAGCGAAGTATCGATGTTAAACTATCGATGCATGAGAGCAAAATATCGATTTTTAACTATCGACGTCCCTAGATGATAAATTATCAATATTATTGCTGGATTATCGATAATCTGAGAGGTAAATATCGATGCTCGATTATACTATCGATACATCGCGAGCATAAACCATGCTAACCTATCGATTTATTGAGAGGGGGCATCGATGTATCGATGTCGCGCTTTTCGATGTTCCGTCCCTGTTTCGCAGGCTGGGATTCTCCGTACTATAACATTCGTATTACCCGGGAAATGTCCTTGTTTCAGGGAGCGCTCTTTCCTCCGGAAGCCAACAGTTCAAAAGTGAACTCCCACCTCTTTTTTTGGACAGGCCTCATTTTGAAATGATTGTAAGTCACAAACTACCATGGTTAGAATTACGAGACGCCTACATTTTTCTTGAAGGAAAACAAAAAAAACAAACAAACAAATGTAGATAATCATCGATGTGACGGGAAAAGTACCTATTGTTACTGAAACGATACGTATCGTTACGTCTATCGTACTTGTACTTTTATATATATATTGGATTGTGAGCGGATCTACGTTTGAAAGCACCCAATTCTTACGTTTTCGACCCCTTATTTTGCATAAACGTTATTTTCTTTAAAAAAAGAAGAGCCGAATTTCGTACGATTGGGATGATAATTGAATGTTGTGTTTAGGTTTCCAAGATTGTCACCTTCGATACATCCGGATCGTTCTATTTTTTATATATTTTCACCGATCCCTCCCCCCTCCCTACCCCTCTATTTGTACATTATATTCCGCTAGGCTCGAAGAACACGAGCACTTAACGCTATCGTACATTTCTCTAAAAATAGTTAGCTAATCGCATTATGGATCGTAGGACTAAATTATTTCTCCCATTCTCCCGTGCATTTTCCAATTTGACGTTTCATCGCATATTGGTTTTTATTTCGTTTGCATACCTGCGTTAGAGACGTGGATTTTTTCTTATAGTTAGTACCTTATATTATATGAAGAATAATTTATATGCAAATATGTCGTAGTTGTAAGCCGTAAATTTAAGCATTATGCTTTCGTAATGGAGAGTTTTCCCAAGATACTGTGCTCTATCCTTCGTTCGTGGACGTGCAACTTCACTATGCAGTGACCGCGATGCGTAAACGTATTTTTGCAAGTACATTTCTTGTACCTACGTCGATCATCTGAGATTACGATGTTTTTTTGCCTAAACTACACACTAATTTATTTCACTCCCTTGACGTATGTTTATGGAGCTGACGTACGCTCGAATTTGTCGTACAAGTACGTACGCATGTATGCACATACTCAACATAGGTGTGTTGTGCATAATTTGGTATCGACTCACGTATACCCTTGCCTAAGGTCTCCCTGTACCGTAACGTAGTTCTGTACCTTTGCTCCGTACCATAGTACCTGAAGTATGGTATTGTCCTGAAAATCAAATTTTGAACGATTAGCTGCCATATTTGATGCTCGTATTGGACGCATTATTCACTCAGGGTGAACTACTTACCTGACTTTTGTTACTGTGACAACATGGAAAGTTGAGTCGGCAGAAAACCCAACACTGAGCCTCCAATTGAAATCGGTAAATTAATAATTCGAAAGACAGTCGCCCCGTAGTCCAGTGGCTTGGACATCCGCTTTCGGAGCAAGGTGTCCCGGGATCGTAAGTTGTACTGGGCGATTAAAATTTTGGCAAAATAATCATTTTCGGCCGAAGGAAGGAAAGGGCTACTGTTTTGTGTTGCTTTTTCTCCATACAAAGGAATATGAGTTCAGACAACGTGAGCTTCTAGAAATGAACTGATAATTTATTGCTTCTATCAACAGAATATCGATTTCCTATATCGATTGATTACCAATCGATATGCATAGTAAATTATCGCATGTACAGAACAACTCTCTTTTTTTTTCTTTTTTTTTTGAAACAATAAAGTAATGATATCTGTAAGATTAATAAATCCGAAAATATTTTCAGTCTTCTGAGAATTTATATAATCCAAACTTTGATTTCAGAAATTTAAATTTCACTTTTTATTCCGGAATTTTGTTAGAATTAATTGTCTGACCAAAGCGTTCTGGCTTCTTGACAACTCGGCCAAACTTCGAACGGTTCTGCGGAGAACTCTGCGTCGTCTCCGAAGATTCTGGTGGAGCTCCTGGTTCTTCTCCCAGGGACTTCCGGGTTAGGCTCTGTCGTTGCTCTGGAGACCTTTGTATAGAGAGCCTTCCTGTCGGAGAGCTTGGAGAGGTCGATGTCTCTTTCTGGATGTCCGGCCGATAGGAGAATCTCGGTTGTGGATTCTCGCTTGTATCACGGTGGAATGGTTTCAACCATGATCGACTTCGGCGGTAGAGCTTCCCATCGATTGAGACTTCGTAAGACGACGGGTTCAGTCGTTTTTCGATTTCACCGTGGATCCATCTTCCTTTCCCCTCTGGTGGTCGGACGAGCACCTCCTTTCCAATTTCCAGATCAGGCAGGGTCTTCGCTTGTCGGTCGTGGAAATACTTTGCTTTCCTCCTTTTCAGGTGCAGTGCTTCGTAGACGTCGGGAACGACTTCTGGGAGGAGCAGTTTCGGATTTATTGGTAGCGTCGTTCTGGTGCGTCGAGACATGAGTCGCTGTGCCGGACTGGAATTCATGCCGTCAGTTGGAGTGTTCCGCCACTCGAGCAATGCTGCATAGAAGTCTGTGCCGTCTTGCATGAACAACTCGTGCCGATAATCCCAAAACGGATGTATGTCGAATGGTAGCCTTTCTTTCCTTTCTGGCCATCCATTTTTGATTATTGTCGACAGTAGGCACAACGTCCCGTCTATGGCGGTTTCTTCTTTGACTTTCACCAGGCTCGTCTGCAGCAGGTTGATGTTATCCGCTATTTTGATGCTTTCGAGCTCCTTGTGGATCGTGTCGACAGCGTAGACCTCGTCCAGTTTTTGTTGGTCATTTTCAGGCATATGTATTCTTGAAAGGATGTCTGCGATGTGCATTTTCTCGCCTTTTCTGTACTGGACGCGCAAGTCGAACCGCTGAAGACGAAGCATCATTCGCTGGAGTCGAAGTGGAGCTTGGAGCAATGGTTTTTGAAAAATGCTCTCAAGAGGTTTATGATCGGTTTGGACCGTTACTCCCTTGCCTCCAACGATGTAGTGTGCGAATCTCTCGCAGCCGAATAAAATTGCTAGGCATTCGCGTTCAATATTTGCCCAATTTTTCTCATTGTTATTGAGGCTGCGCGAAGCGAACGCAATTGGATGTCCGTCCTGCATGATGACGCATCCTAGGCCTTTTGATGACGCATCTGCTTGAAGAGTCACTTCTTTTTCTGGGTCGAAATATGCTAGGATTGGGGCTGACGTAACAAGCTGTTTGATTTTGTCGAATGCTGCTTGCTGTTCTTTTTCCCATTTCCATTTTTCGCCCTTGTGAAGTAAACGTCGTAGAGGCTCGGCTATTTCGGACAGATTCGGGATGAACTTGGCTAGGTAATTTGCTAAGCCAAGAAAGCTTTTTACCTCTTTTCCGTCGGTTGGGTTTCTCATTGTTGTAATGGATCGAATTTTCGAATCGTCAGCCTTGACGCCTTGATTTGTTATTATGTGGCCCAAGTATTTGACTTCCCGCATTTTTAGCTTGATTTTCAGCTTATTGAACTTGATGTTAGCTTGACGTGCTCGCTGGAGAAGTTGGCGCAGGGCACGATCGTGTGACGCCGATGCTTCTTCGTCATTCTCTCCGGATCCGAGTACCAGAATGTCATCTTGCACTATGACGATGTTCGGGATGCCGGCGAAGATGTCGTGTAGCCGACGTTGGTATTCATCTCCTGATACTTTCAAGCCGAAGGGAAGACGAAGCCATCTGTATCTGCCGAAAGGCGTCCAAAAGGTCGTCAATTTGGAGCTGCTGGCAGTCAGTCTGACGTTCCAAAATCCGTCCTTCGTGTCCATTACTGAAAAAAAACGAGCTTTCGTTAGTTCAGGTGTTATATTTTCAAAAATTGGAGTAGCAAACTCACTTCTGATTAATGCTTTGTTTAGGTGAAACGGGTCGATACAAAGACGAAGCTTTTTTGGCGTTTTGACGATGACAAGATTGCTCGTCCACTCCGTCGGACCTGTCTCTTTGGCAATTACGCCCTTTTCCTCGAGCTCTTTTATCTTCTGTTCCAGCTCGGGGCGCAACGGAACTGGTACGCGTCTCGGTGGTTGCTTGACTGGCTTGTATGTTGAATCTACTCGAAGTTCGCAATCTCCTTCGAGGCATCCTATTCCGTCGAATACGTCGTGGAATTCGCGTATTATGGATTGAGCATTTTTGCTGGTTTTTTCATCCGTCGACTTGCTGGCTTGAATCGACAGAACGTCGCTGCTCAACGTGACGAGTCTGAGATCTTCGATTGCTCGCGCCGAGATGAGAGGCATCTTTTTCGAGCTGACGTCCTCGACGACGATGAAGATTAGTGGTATGCGGTTGCTGCTGGCTTTTACTCCGATTTCGATTTGGCCTATTGGTTTTAGCCATGTGCCATTGTAGCACTTCAGAGTCGTTTCGCAACGATCCAGCTTAATCTTGTTGCCGAACAAAGATCTGAGGCAGCTTATCTCGATAATGTTCGACGTAGTACCACTGTCTAATTGGCATTTGACGATTTGTGCAGTATTTTTTATAAAAAAGTACAGGTCGGCTAACCAAATTCTGCGTTTGGTCGCTCTTGTTCGCTGGTGAGCAGGTTCAACACCGAAGGCTTGATCTGCGTCGTCGTGGCTGATCCAGCACGCTTCACTCTCATCTGTGTAAGCTTCATCAGACGATTCGTCGTCGACGGCGCGTACTCGGTGTGTCCGCTTATAGTTTTCTCTCTTACCTGAATATTTCTTCTTTGATGTGCCTTGCCCGGTAGAAGCCTCGCAGACGGAAGGTGCATGGTTCATTTTAGAACATTTTTGACACCGCTTACCATAGGCTGGGCATGCTTCACGTCTGTGCTCGTGAATTGTACCGCAGTACCGGCAGGCAACTGGCTTTTTCTTCTGATAGGCTTTCTTGCTGGATTTTGCGGCAATTTTGCTTACAATTTCCGCAGTCTTATTTTGCTGCTTCATTGCTGCCATCTGCAAGTCGGTCACTTCATTAGCTTTGCAAGTGTCGATAGCCGTTTTCAGTGTTAGGGCTGAATCGCTGATTAATTGTTTTTTTGGTGTGCTCGCTCCTGATACCTATAACCAGCCTATCGCGAATCATTTCCTCTTCCAGGGCTTGGTATCCACAACTGGAAGCTAATTTCCTTAGGCGGCTGACAAATGAGTCGATAGATTCGTTTTCTTCTTGAATGGCAGTTCCAAAAATAAATCGTTCATAGATGATGTTTACTTTTGCTTTAAAACATGCATCAAGAGCTCTTATTATGGTTTTACAACTACTCATTTGCTCTGTTGACAACTTGAGGTTTGTCAGAACCTGCCGAGTTTCTCTCCCAAGGCAGACATTCAACGTTGCGACTCGCTTTCGATCAGGCTGTTTGTCTAGGTCAGAGGCGATCTCATAATCATACCATTCTTGCTTAAAAAATGTCCAATTAGCAGCTATATCACCTTTGAGGTCCATTTTTTCCGGTAACGGAAAATTTGTGAACGTATTGGATGCAGGCTGAGCCGCTTGAGCCGGAGGTTCATTCGGCATGGTCGGGCGATTGTTTTCCGTTGACTCAGCTCCGAATGACGAAAACTAACGGCCAGTTATTCGAAGAAATAACTCAGGATCCATTTAGAAAGAGAAATATTTAACCTGACACCATGTTTTGTGTTGCTTTTTCTCCATACAAAGGAATATGAGTTCAGACAACGTGAGCTTCTAGAAATGAACTGATAATTTATTGCTTCTATCAACAGAATATCGATTTCCTATATCGATTGATTACCAATCGATATGCATAGTAAATTATCGCATGTACAGAACAGCTACCTTTCTTTCTTTCGGTACAATGGTGGCTATTGGATCCGGCGATCTCAAAACAGTAGTTCTCACGTATAGTCAATTCAGCGATAAAACGCACAACAGAACAATTGGAGCACTCAGGCCTTTGTAAATAGTAATTCACGCGACATTACGCGACTTTCTGCCGACGTCGACTTTCCCTCACCTTCTCTCCCGTTCATGGCAGCGAGCCCCATGTGCGCTCTGGTCAAGCTGCCCGTTGACGGAGCAACGGCTCCTAGGGAGGGAGTCATGTGACAACATGGAAAGTTGAGTCGGCAGAAAACCCAACACTGAGCCTCCAATTGAAATCGGTAAAAATTTAGAACAAAAGTAGATGTATTTGTAGTCCAAGTCTTTAGATTCGAAATTGTAATTGTAGGCCAAATAAGCGGACCGATCAATAGCCAGACTGTAGGGGCCTATGATGTAGAAGTCATCGCCGGGAAACACCACCATGACTGCTTTTGTCAAATCGTAAGTGGAACACAACACCATCAAGAGCACAAGAGAATTCCCAAGAAAAGTGGAAGCGTCGCCCGACTTACGGTGCCAACGAACTCGGAACATTATCCCCAACCCCCTGTCAATCAATATAGTATCCTCATGCACCCTCAACCAAAGCTCTGCTAATTGAGGGGGAAAGCCGAACAACATGAGTACTTTTTGTTCAGCTCTCAATACTTTTTCTTGTTGCGATTTGTCAAATTTCCTTATGTCTGATTCTTTTACGTGTCCTACGTAATCTTTTGAGAAAAGCTCCTCGGAAAAAGTCCTTGTCAGTCTATCTGCGAAATCATCTGGTGACATATCTGTAAACAAAACGAAACGCGGATCCAAAATAGCCAACAAGCGTTTCTTTACTTCTCTCATTAAAGGACAGAATATAGCATTTATGAATTTTTCGTGGTACGCTATGGTTTGCAAGGCGGTGTATTCGTCAATTGCCTCTTCAGTAAGTGGAGGTTTTGGTCTAGATTTAATCATGTAGGAATAGTGGTTTAATGCCCACTCATACAAACTTGATGGATTCTCTGGAAGGATCATGTTTTCGACTCCGGGTGGTTGTGAGTCCAACCATTCTCGAATCTGCGCCGAATTTAGCACAGTTTGGTCCTCTCGAAACTGTCTCAGCAAATCCAATCTTGACTTGTCCACCGCTGTGTTTACAAAGTTTTTTACCAAAACACTCGCTTCTTGGTCAATAGCGGAATCCAGAGCCAATTCCGGTACCGCGCCGTTGCGCTTTTGAAAGGCAAGTAAGACCTCATTTAGGGAATTTTCCCTTTTTGATTGAATGGATGTCAACAGAGAGGGCCTTTTCTTATCATATAACTGTGCCCTAGGTACCCAACCTTTTCCCCCAAAACTGGCATTTTCCAAAACATATGATTTAGTGGAATTTTCGCAAAGGTATTGGTCGAAATCATGGATCTCAGCTGATCTTCCAGGAAAAAGATCGTCAAAATATGTCTGCAGTAACGTGACCGGGCTTGAAACAAGCGAGTGGTTCCTTGAAGGGTTCCGAAATTTTTGTCGACGGGAGGTCCTCTTCCCCGCAATCGATTATGGCCGCTCTGAAAGAGACATCGTGACAGTCCCATGATTGAAGAATAGCTTCGTCTCTCTGAATTTCAAGCATTCCTCCTTTCAACGACCCAACGGCGGAGTTGAGTGTGGTTTCGTCTATGTGGTGGGTTAATAATCTTGCGAGATCGTCTTCTACGACCGTGTAGTATATTAACTCTTTCTTATGTCTTGTAATCCCCACCACCTGATGTTCTTCACTCTTGCAGATCTGTTCGTTAGGTAGCGATGATAGTCTCACGATCCAGACGACCGCACTTTCCTGACCCTAAAATTCATGGATAGTTACTGCGTTCAAATGCTTCAACTCCTTCTTTTCGGACTGTTTGAAGCACAAGACTTGGACATTCGGTCCCGGCGCCGGCAGTTCGTGTAATGACGAAATCTTCGTCACCTTAATTGACCTCATACATCTGTTTGTAGTTTTATTTTTTCATTGCCCACGAAATCTTTATAAAAATATCTCGTGAGTACGACAGCAATGTCCGCAGGGACTCTGTGGGAATTGGTTAAGAATTCTATGTCTTTGTTGGCCATGTCAGAAATTTTTGAATAGTGGAGTTTCACTTCTGCGATTCTCGCGATAAATGGAATCTGCTTGAGATCGCCCAGACAAATCATCTCATCGATGTCCAATTCCTGTGCCCTTGCCATCACCTCTCCCGCATGTGCCATTATTACCTCATCAACGAAGACCCTGGTGGGTTGATTTTTCATGTGTGTCATGGTGTTATCTCCTTTGATCAAAATTGATCCAATAGTCCTCACCATGTCTTTGTCGCCTTTGATTTTCTTTATCATGTCACTCTTCCCGAGTCTTGTTGCGGTCCAAACTTTTTCGTGAGGCAATCTTGCTTTCGCAATGTACGTAGATTTACCGCATCCTGGCACGCCCAACACAAACCGCAATTTAGGCAATCTCGTTGGCAATGCGATGTTCTTAAGGGCCGAATAAAATTGCCTTTCCAACATTCTTTCGGTGTCACAGTTAACGATCAGGTAATCGGAATTGGTAGTCGTTGTTAGCTTCATTTTGTTTTCGAAGCAAACCAACTTTTCGCCATCGTAAGCAAATCGATGATCTCTCGCAAGTGGTGACAAAAGAAATACACCGGTCTTCACCAAATAAAGCCCATAATCCTTGTTTGAAGATCTCAAGAGTCTGGTTGTTTCAGTGTTTAACAATTTTCCGGAATTTGGAGTACGTATGGTCATTGCTTTCCTTACGGCCTGGTACATGACACTCAGATTCTCCATGACGACGGCGTCAGAAACACGTGCCAACTCAGCCCTTTCTATGATTGCATTTCTAACAAATGTCAGATCGCCATTTCCGCTCTCGAAAGGTGGATCAAACGCACGGAAGATTCGCTTATCGGCAACACTCAAAGACGCATAAACATCACCAGGGGAACTTACACCGAGTGCCGTGTTAAAAGACACGAACTGAGTAAAATCGGTAAATTAATAATTCGAAAGACGGTCGCCCCGTAGTCCAGTGGCTTGGACATCCGCTTTCGGAGCAAGGGGTCCCGGGATCGTAACTTGTACTGGGCGATTAAAATTTTGGCAAAATAATCATTTTCGGCCGAAGGAAGGAAAATGCTACTTTTCTTTCTTTCGGTACATTACGTACCGAACAGACCTTAGCCCCAGTGCCTAACGGTACAATTGCAGTTGAAAGATTCGACAATCGAATCTTCCACGAGTGGCGGTTTGAGCCGTGAGTAGGCGTGTCTAGCCGTCAGGATTGTGTCTCTGATTGGCTGAGTGCACTCGTTGCCGCAACAGGCCTTCAGGATTGCTGGGTGCCGCTTGGCCTCCGCAGACCAGACGGTCAGTGGTTGCGGGTGCTGCTTGGGCTCCTCGGATCAGACGGTCAGTGGTTGCGGGTGCCGCTTGGCACTCTACCAATCAGAGATGCGATCGCCACAGCTGGACCCACCCATCAACGGCTCAAGCCCCCGAGAAGGATTCAATTGTTGAACATTTCGGGCCGGCCGTGTCCGCCTTGTCAGTGGTTGAGGCGTCGTCTGATACGGCCTTTACCGTAGGTTTTTTGAGTGACGTTCGTTTCTCAATTGATGTACGTTACACATCCAACGTCACTCGCGTTAGCCCTGTGACTCGACTGCTCTTGGCTAGTTGTTCTAAGTGGCTTTGCTCTTATCAAAAGTTGCGTCCAGAGCCACAAAAATTGATAACCGTATCCTGTTAAAACTCTCCGATAAATGCGACGGAACTTCGGCCACAGATTTCCAGCCTTGCCATGGATGCGAGCTCCTGTAGATTGTCGGAGCCTATCCCAGCCAATGCTGGAATATTTCGTATTTCTTCGATAATTTTTCATTTAATTTTATTTCTAGGTTAGGCCTGAACACATGTAGTGGGCGTTTGCTAATACTATTGAGGTATTGCGTACAATGAGCATTGGTAATGTAGAAATTAGAAAAATTGTAATCTACGTTTTGTCGATATTGACACCTATTACAGCCTGAGATCCTCGAAGATGGGCTAAAATTATTGCAAAATTATTTCCACCCCCTGAATATTTTGATATAGATTTTTACGAATTTTCTCAAAAATAGAAAAAACGTGACTTTTTTACTGGTACCTATCGTCAATTTTTAACTTATGATATTACCCTCGTAATTGGTCGCATTTAGCGGGTGATTCGTGGGTTTAAAATCAAAATTCAACGTTTCCTCACAGCCAGCTGACAACCAGCAGCCGATGCTCATTCCTACGCTTACGGATCTAGTGACGTCAACATTCGCTACTGACAGCCGAAAGTTCCGTTCATTTGTACGAAAGCAGTACTTGTCGAAAAACTAGGCGATCATTTCGGAAAAAAAATTCGTCAGCACTTCGCCCCCGAATTTTAACATTACTTAATTCATTACCTTGCTGTCATTTTTTCTCTCACAAGAACCAATTGAAATTTCGCCGTTGTATATAATTACGTACCTACGAGTAGTTTTGATTTTATTGTCACAGATGGATAGAAATTAGAGATTGGTCAGACATTTTTGGAAAGATACAATTTTAGTGAAATAAACGAATAGGTGAATGTTGAACTCGTTTTGATGGCGGCTACCCTTTTCTTACGACGGTTTACCCAAAATAGAAACCAAAACGTATTGGTACTAGTGCAAAACGAGTGAATTAGTAACAATGGTTCATCATGGTGTTACATGAAGTAACACCACCAAGTAACACCGATTCTTAAATGAGACCCGTCCCAAAAAGAACTAGATTCGAATCAATTTTGAATTCTCCGGAAATCAGGAAACCAAAATGCATCAAGTTGTATCAAAATCAAAATTTCTCGGGCTGATTTCATCAAAATTGGATCAGAGGTTCAATACGAAGTCCTGTTCTTGAAATTCTTGAAAAATTCAGGGGCAGGATTTCTTATCGAACATCTGATTAGGCTAAATTTATATTAAAATTTTGAAATTTCTCCAGCTTGATGCTTTTGTTCGAAATTGTCATAAATGTGGTATATTTTTGTAAAAACTGAAATTGCCGATTTCGAAGGTGATACCCTAGGTATAGAATTTTTTAATTATTTTTCCCGAATTTCTCCCTCAATTGACCTCAGGAGAAACGGGTTTTTTCGGGAATTTCAACCATTCCGTGATAGTGAGCTACCTAATTCATGAATTCGTTAATCATAATTTATTTAAAAAACAATGCTCTTTATACAAACGTACAAACATTTTTTTTTCTTCATTTCATCACATTACATTGATCAATCAACCTTTCGTAAATTTTGATTATTTTTTATGGGGCTCACGAGATTTTTTTCAAATCGAAATACACGGGTCGCTTCGGTTTGAAAATTAGTGACCGCGGAGATGCGCGGATTGGCAGTTCGGTCTTCGGGTTCAGGGCGATCTCGTACTTCAGCAGGACTTTGGCGATCGCGCACTTAACTTCGGTTATCACGAAACGCATTGCTGAAAAAAACGAAATTGAGAAATCGTCAAACTTGCAGTTTGATTATGATTATTTCGGTGGCCTCAGTGACAAAAAACGTCAAAAAACATTCTGCAAATTTTAAAATCCGCCAAAATACGTCGAGTTATCGTACGTTAAGATACATACCGAAAAAATCCCAAGTCAACTTGAGTTACCTACCGTTTTTTTTTTTTTTTAATTTTTTAGTTGGTTAAAAATGGTTCGCATACAAACCTATGCAGATTCGTGGGCCTTCGCCGAACGGTAGCCACGTGCAGTTTTGATGGGACACGTCTGGGGCGAATCTTTCGGGTTTGAAACATTCGGGGTCCGGATAAATTTCCGGGTCCATGTGTATCGAATGGGTCGGTATCTCAATTGTATCGCCGGGCTGTAATTTTGTAAAATGAAAATTTATTAATTGAAACAATTTGCCCTGTAATTAGTGGTAGGTATTCCGATACTCCCATTGTAGTAGATGGTGACTGATATTTCACCAATCTATATTATATAATGGTATATATACCATCCATATCCTTATTCATAAGAACGTCATATTACCTTCACAGTGACATTTGTGCCAGGGAAAGTGTATTCTTTGGTGCACAATCTGAAAAGCACCGGGATCAGTGTGTGGAGCCGCATGGATTCTATAAAAGAGAAATTGCTCTGATCGGTCGAGGTGGCGTCGGCGTTGGATCCAAAAAATCTTCCCGGGTCTTCCCGCTCCGACAGCCCATCGATCGGATAGTGAATGTATCGTTCATATCATAATCAGATATTACAATCATCGTATTATAGGTGGTAAATACCTTTGATACACATTTCCAAGTACGGAGTGTCTCGTATGACTTCGTAACAGAACACTCCCTTATTCGCTGAGAGGGTTTTCCTGATATCTTCCCTCAATTTATTCTGTACGGATATATTCTGACTCAGGTCCAAGCATAGCATAGTTAGCAGGGTTCCGGCAGCTGAAAATGTAGAATTCACTCTCCGAAAAATTGTTGTTATACTGCGGGTTTCGACGATATGGTATTATTCGCGAAAAATCGTCATTGCCATTTTCCAATAATAAGGTACGGTTGCCTTGATATTTCCACTTACTGTCAAAACCAGCCATTATGAAAAGGAAAGCGTTGGCGAGGATCAGCGGTTCGGTTATTTCTGAAAAAAAAATGCGGAATTCAACTCAAATAAAATTCATATTCGTGCTCATCACAAACGCAAAATCAAATTAAACTCATGCTGAAACTTGGACAGAAACTTCAACTTGAACCTGAACTAAAACTCAAACTGAAACTAGAACTGTCCGTCTCAAAATGTCTCAAAATACTACGCAAACTCTAACTAGAACTGTGACTGAAACTTGAAACTCTTAATCAAACGAGAACTGTTACAGAAACTTGAAACTCAAACCTGAACTAGAACAGATATTCAAACTCAAACTAGATGTGAAACTCAAACTGAATCCAAACTGAGACTAAACTCAAACTTGAACTATACTCAAACTTGAACTATACTCAAACTTAAACTAGAACAGAGAGTCTAAGTCAAACGCAAACTCAAACAGGAACTGAACTCAAACAGAAACAAAACTCAAACTGATAATAAACTAAAACTAGAACAGAAACACTAGTTTCAAGTTTGTACAACAACAACAAGTTTCAGTTCAGTATAGTTTGAGTTTAGTTTCAGCTTTGGTTTGAATTTTAGGTTATGTTTCAGTTTGGATTTAGTTTGAGTTTCACTTCTAATTTGAGTTTAACTTTCTGTTCTTGTCTCAGTTTGAGTTTAGTTTCCGTTTGAGTTTGGAGTTAGTTAGAGTTTTAGTTCTGATTTAAGTTTGATTTTAGTCTCAGTTTTAGTTTTTCTTCAGTTTGGATTTAGTTTGAGTTTTCTTCTAGTTTGAGTTGGGTTTGAGTTTGACTTTCTTTTCTAGTTTTAGTTGGAGTATAAGTTTCAGTTCTATTTCACTTTCAGTTTGCGTTTGAGTTTCTATTATAGTTTCAGTTTGAGTTTAAGTTTCAGTTTGAGTTCAGTCTCAGTTTGAGGTTTTCCAGTTTGGATTTAGTTCGGGTTTCACTTATAGTTTGAGTTTCAGTTCTTCTTGAAACTTATTGTTTCAGTTCTGTTGTTTCAGTATTGTTTGTTCTTGTTGTTTCAGAGTCTTGGTTCTAGTTTGGTTCAGCTTGGGTTTGAGATGAGTTTCAGTTTGTGCTTGTCTTTTAGGTACCTATAGTTTTAGTTTTGTTTGGGTTTGAGTTCAAATTTAAGTTTGAGCTAGAGTATTTGTTTGCGTTTGAGCTTCAGTTCCAGTGGTAGCTCAATTTTTTGTGTCAGTTTGAGTTTCAGTTTTACGTGGGTGCCATTTCATTGATTCTCGGGTGCCATTCTTACCAATTGCTTTACTGCCGACGATGCTGTCGTCGGTCATCGTCAAGTAATCGTCGCTCCCTTCGTCGGCCTCGTCCTTCACCAAGTCCAGATGTCCTTTCTCCTTGAGCTGGAGCATCAGGTTGACGAAATCGTTCCTCTGCCCTCCTGTCCTCCGTCGGTGTTCGAAAGCTTGCTCGACGATGCCTTCAAATCACCAAGACTCGAATTTTAAGTGTCTCATAGACGATTTCTTGGTTCCATGAGGTGCTTTACCAGGGTAACATACCAAAATGATAATCGTCCCCTCAACTGTAATTACCTGTGAAATATTTGAAAACGGACGGCCGCGTCATGCCGATGCCGAACTTTTTGCTGAACTGGGGGAAGTTGTTGTTCACCAGGAATCTCAAATTGAACACCCAGTCGAAAACTTTTTTGCCCATTCTTGCGAATTCGTTGTCGCCATCACGTATCGAGCCGATGTCCAGGCCGAACGCTGTTGAGCTGAAACAGAAGACCAAATCTAAAGATGGATTTCTTGATGAAAACCTGCAGCAAGATTGCAGTTGCCATGCCTGGGACTGTGTATCTTCCAGACTGGATGCTGCTGCAGATCTCCCTGCTGATTTATGCTGGCTGGAAAGCCCACCTTCAAGATCATGTTAAGGACTCGATTGTGATGAATATGGTCCTTGGTGAAACACTAGATACGCAGGGTTTCCAGGCGTTGGCTTTTTTCCATAACCAAAGCTGTCCCGGGCGTATCCTGACAAGACCATTCGAAGCTTGCCCCCCCCCCCCCAAATGCGCCTTGCTGCAAGGTGCTGCTCCAAGGGGGCACCAAATTTGAACCCGAAGTAGCTCAAAAGTTCGCTCTTGCTGAGCAACGGGGGTGGAATTGAACCAGATGAGGCGCACTCTAAGGCCAGGACTACACTGCTTGACGATTTCAGCAGTCACTACCTAAAAAAGGCCAGAACTCTGGTCTCAATGGATTTCGCCGAGAGCTTTTGGTTATGGCGAAGATTTTGGTATAGCTCTCTCAGAGCTGGGTAATGCCATACTTGGAACTGGCCGAGATTCTCCATCCTCAGTCATGCTTCACAAAGGTTGCAGCCTGTTCCACAGTTCTTGAGTTAAGCCACGTCCCTTGAGCTTCATGATCTTTCCAAAGCTTTAGACCTGGTCCCCTTCAGTCCCTAGACCTGGCCCACTTACCCAATAATATCCATAGAGTAGCAGTCAAACGAACGTTTCAACTCCAGACTGCACTTCTTTTCTTCGACTTGGGATTCGATCTGTCGGACTAGGGAATCTCCCAGTTCGGACATCTGGCCGTACATCTGCCTCAATTTGCCCGTGGTGAAGACGGGTATCATTTTGTTCCTCATGGATTTCCACCTGTCGGGAAAGAGATATGATCAAACTGCGAATCAGGCGAGGTTCGATGGTGCTCGAAATGCCCTAGGTGAGTTCACTCGAGCTGAGCGTTCGCGAACGATTTTTTGAGGTCGTTGATCTCAAAAATGAAAGTTGAAATGGAATTTTACGGCGAAATACCCACGTAATTCTCATTCCTTGCGATTTATCGTGTACATTTACCTTTTCCCGGCCATGACAAACAAATTTTCGAGGTATGGAAATTTCACCTCGTCCGGCTCCAATACTCGTTTCGAGAAATGTTTGAAATCCTTTATGAGAACCTGTTGAACCAGATCTACAAATGACCAAAATTATTGTTAGACAAACGGAAAAAACGTTCCATTCTCAATTCTATCGGTTTTACAGTATTATCAGCTGATGATATCCAGGTGAATTGTACCTATGTCCTTGACCACCAATATTGGCCTCATCAAGTCGTAGTAGCCGAGCAGAGGAGCATTAGGGTACTTTTTGTACAGATTGTTCTTCCAATCGAACAACATACTTTCCTGTCCGGTTAAGCCGCTCCATGAATTACCTGAAAATTTACAGAGAATAGGTATTAGGTACGATGAAAAATTACATTAATCTGAAGGAATCAATTAATCCTCCCTGTCTGACAGGCCTGAGCGCCCACTAAAACGGCTACAACTTCTCGAGAGTAAAAGCGACCTGACACCGCTCGTTTTCGGCGAAAAACTTTTTGCATTCGATAGGTTGTTGATAATTACCGAAGAAAAGTCCTGGTGTTTCGTGTGGAACGCCGCGTTCTTCCCAGTATTTGTTGACCTTGCGTCCACGGTAGATTAGATAGCCCAGGATCGATGCTAAAATCGCTAATAACGCTGTCAGCACTTCCATTGTATCTGAAAATAATATCCGGAAGAAGACCGTGAAGCGCTTTGACCTCTGCAACTCAGGACCTGAAACGGAAGGACCTCTAAGGACATGAAGAATTACTATGAAGCGTAAGGACCTTTGGGATGCCCCTATGAAACGTATAGACCTCCAAAAAGTCCCTGGAAAGCGTTAGGACATCCAAGGAGTTCTTATGAATTGTAAGGACCTCCAAGAAGTCGCTATAAAGCGTAAGGTCCTTCAAGGAGTTCCTATAGAACATAAAGACCTCTAAAATGTCCTCATGAATCGTGAGGACCTCCAAGGAGTCCTTGCAAAGCGTAAGGACCTCCAAGAAGTTGCTATGAAGAGTAAGGACCTCCAAAGTCTTCCTATTAAGCGTAAGGACCCAAAAGACTTCCTTTATAAAGCCTAAAAACCCCCCAAGATGTCGCTATAAAGCGTAAGGACCTCCAATAAGTCGCTATGAAGCGTAAGGACGTCCAAGAAGTTCCTATGAAGAGCAAGGACCTCCAAGAAGTTCCTATGAAACGTAACGATCAAGGAGGGGTTTCTATAAACCGTAAGGACCTCCTAGAAGTTCCTATGATGCCTAAGGACCTCCGAGGAGTTCCTACAATGCGTAAGGACCTCCAAGGAGTCCCTGTGAATCTGTGTAAGCTCTACATTAGAGTAACACTGTATACTTTTGTAAAATCTAGAGTTTGGGCCTTCGTATTTATTGTTTTTGCGAATCGATAAAGCGATTTAACTTAATTTCTTTTCATCCTTTATTTGTCCGTCAATAAATGTCGTTCCCGTTTGACGGCGTCTTAGTTTTTTAATCACAAAAAGTTAAAAACTAAAGAATTTGACTTACCTACCTCATAAGACGTTACATGCGAACGATAAAACCAGCAAGATTCACGACTGAATAGGGAACGACTATCTCTACCAGAGAAATATCTCTATATATATCTCTATCAGAGCCTCAACCCTTTTTTCGGATCAGCTCGGCGACAAAAAAAAAGAGTCACTTACGAACACTTTAGGCCCATTGAACGAAGGATGACCATGCTCAATCGACGACCTTGAACTGCTATTAAACAAGAGTATATCGCTCTAGTGCAAATTTGATTTTTTTGCTTTTATCTAAGATTCAAGGTTTGTTATCGTGTGGACATGTTTACTCGTTCGTTTTCGGAGATTAGACCTCTTCGGAATGTATTCTAGCATTTCCAATTAGAATTTTGAGTTTTCTAAGCCTAATTGAGAACATTCCGAACCAAATTTTGAAACTTTCCAGACCAAATTCAAAATTTTCCAAACCAAACCAAGCTATCGGAGTAATTTTTACCATTTGAGGCTTATTGGCTCTACTAATCAGTATCTTTATTTTTATGTATCTATTAAGAATAGAAATAAGAACAAAAATTGATTAAAGCTGATAAATTCAGCGGCCATGGACTTTTTGGAGCTAAGGTGTCTTCAACAATCTTCGAAAAAAATCGTCTTAAAATTTTAATATAAATATAAACATGCGATAACATAAGGATACAAAAACTATGAAAAATTGTATCTTAACAAATCAACAACTCAGTGATACGAGCCTACCACAAAACGGTTTAACAATAAGCATAATCTCCGTCAGTTGATTAATTTATAACTGTTAAAAACATAATATGTTTTTAATACGATATTATCGTAGGCCCGAGCACAAAAATACAAAATTAACGTTTAATGAGCGATTGCCAACAATTACAACAATGAATGGTACGAATTACAAAAAATATCATATTTCTATCTTACCACACTAAAGTCACTAATTCACTCGTTACATAATTTTACAAACCTTCCTTTAATAATAATGAACTAATTACGACTTAATCACCTCAGCATGAATTGGGCGGTATACGATTATTGTATTATACTGAATGAGATAACAATGAAAAAAGGACCATTTTGATCTATAGAAAGCGCAATGGTCGTGGGTGACAATTTTTATTCGAAAAAAAGGTATGCATTACCTATAGGCCAGTTTAAAACATTTAAAAATTCAAAAATCCTAAATTTTGAAGAAAAGTTGAAAATAGAAAATTTGGAATAGAATCTGAAACAAAATCCGACTAAAATTAATGGTACCCAATAAAAATATGTTTGGAAAATTGAGTAGCGGCGTGCATACTGTCATTATTTAGGCACTTTCTAAAAACGATTAGACATGGAAGTAAAGCAGATTTCGGGATAATTGCATTTATCTTATTTACATGGCGTTAAGCTGCATTGAAGACGGAATTACAGAATTCGAATCATCTACGTATAAAATCGAATGCATACACTTATTCATTTGTCTATTGTTCGATAAAAATTCAACTGCCTTCCTCCACATATATAAGGATTCTCGAAATATTGGTAGCTATTATTACTTAACAATATTATTTGTACAAGTAATAGCTCAATTTGAGGTAATCACGAGCCACAAAATTTTTGTTGGAAGAATTGGCGGAAAGTTTTCCTTTTTTTCGTCGGTTCAAAATTATCGGAGATTTCAATAAATCGATTACAAATCGATTATTTGGTGGTCAGTTGATAAAAACTTGAGTTATCCCATGGGTAGATAACTTGAGGCTGTGTCGGATGAACGGCTCAACCCACAACGCGACTGGGAGGCCATGAACGGCTTGGAACATTCGACAACCGAATCCTTCTGGCTTGAGCCATCGGTAGGCGTGTCCAGCCTTGACGATCGCGTCTGATTGGCTCCTCCCTTTTCACAATGCCTTTCCCAAGCGGTCGAGTGCCGAGCCGTTCGTCTTTAGTTGACTCCTCGAGGCCATTAATACTGCGCCGGGGGGGGGGGGGGGTCGAATGCAGGGGTGACATATCAGGTATATTAGCACTTACCGATTCACCTTTGTGTAAACCGATACTTTCGTACTAGGCCCCCTAGACCGTATTAGTACCAGTATTTGAGCAAGAAGGAAAATATACCTATAAAATGTATCGGTTTTCGCGATTGGCAGTATCGGTTGTATCGAAATGATGCGGATTTTCGACGATATCAAAACCATTACGCTTGGTTCCTTACTCTGACTTATCAACCTAATTCTTCTGTACACTAAACTGTTTGTTACGATTTGTACGAATATTTCTCTTCGCGCGTCGTTTTGCGGCGGAAAATCGTTATTGCGCTTTGAGCTTGTGGCCGTTCATGTGCGCGGCCGATTCGACCGTCTTCGCGCTGCCATTGACCGGTTTCTTGTTCCCGACATTGTAGGCTTTCTGGTAGAACTCCCAGAAGAGGTAGTAGAAGAAAATCGCGTTGGGCAGGACGATGATCACCGTCCACTTGGGGTAGTTGCAATCGTGGAAGAGCACTTGGGTGTAGTGGATGAAGGCGAGGCAGAACTGGCCCTGGAAAAGAGAAGGAATCGAGGATCAGATCAATCCTGGAACTGGACTTGATAAAAGGGCTCTCAAGCAGGATTCGCATCAGTAATCATCGCTGAGCTCATTGTTCTTGTCGATCGATGAAGTATGGATATGAATCATGCTCCACAGCCTGGATCAAACAAAGTTAGCTGGGTGCGTAGATTCGTGGTCGAGGATTCTTTACGCTGGCAAGAGATGGCGCCTCTGGAAAGAGCAAAATGTGGAAGTGGGAGGACAATGGTAGACGAGAGGAAAAACTCCTAGTCTTCTGAATAGCTTCTCCAGATCTGGGATCAGGAATGACGCATTTGCGGACATGGGACGCCTCAATGCTTCTAAAGATGCTCCTCAAGATCCCTCAATGAGTAGTTTCTCCAGTTCTCATAATCGCATGAACTGGGACGCTGGGGTATGGGCCCCTCCAATCCTAGAGTCTTCCTAGACCCTCCTTGACTCCAGGAACGTCTGGGTCGCAAACTGATGGCTCCATTCCAAGTTGCTGGAATACCAAGAAATAAGAGCATCCATGACCGCCTGGGCATCCCGGGATTCCAGAAATTTCAGAATTGCACATTTGAGATTACGCTAGCCCTTGCCCAGAACCCTGGAATGACATCTCATGGAAAGAATCCTTCAACGCTTGCCATCATCAATAGTTTGATGTAGAATCCTTCAAGGCTGCCATAATCAACATCCGGTGAAGTGGGAGGACGTCAGAAGAGAGGAGAAGCCCCTAGAGTCATCTGGAAAGCTACTCCAGCTCTGGGATCAGGAATGACGCTTTTGAGGACATAGGACGCCAAGCTGCCTCAATGAGTAGTTCCTCCAGTTCTCATAATCAGATGAACTGGGACGCTGGGAGAAGTATGGATTTGTTTCAATACAAGAGCCTCCAGCATGGAGAGCTTCCCCGGCTCCAGGAACGTCTGGGTCACAGAACTGCGGCTCTTTTCCAAGTGTCTGGAACGCCAAGTAATTCGGCATGGCACATTAATAATAAGAAGAAGCAGCATGTTTGGCAGAAATCGGGAAAGGACTCTAGAAGAATGTCTAGCCTGGACATGCCAGGATTGAGGACGTTTCAGGATCACACATTTGAGAGGCTTTCTCCTTCTTGCTCTCAAAATATTACCAAAATTGATGGACCAAAACTAATTTGGTAGAAGAGAGAAGAAAATCAGCACTCCACAGGCGTTAAAATGGGATAGCTTGAACGTGGCTCTCAGACATGGATTCCGGAATCGCGAGTCAGAGGACATGAGACGCGTCGCTCCAAAATCCAGGGATGCTGGCGACAAGAGGATGCCCTTGCACTCCAATGGAATCGAGGAAGACATGGGCGGTGTCATCTCCATCAGGAGAAGCTTCTCTTCCAGAGTCCAGCGAATCAGGCATTACTCCAGGATTTTGGACCAGGGAATCGTGGAAGACATGGGTGGTGTTTTCTCCATCTCCATCAGGAGAAGCTCCTCTTCCAGAGTCCAGCGAATCAGGCATTACTCCAGGATTTTGGACCAGGGATCTTAGAACATGGATTTTGGATCGGGGATATTGGAAACCGTATTCTTCCGACTATCATATTCATTCTTTTTCATCGCCTTACCAGCTGGAGCGAGGTGAGCCACTTCTTCCACCAAAGATACTTCTGGATTTCCGGTCCCATCGCCGCCAGCATGTAGTACGAGTACATGACCACGTGGACGAAACTGTTGATCGTACCGATGAAAGCCGCGTGGCCTCCTGGGTAGTACTTGGTCGTCGACCAGGCCATCATCGGCATGCCAGTATGATGGTACAGGTGGAGGAACGTGATCTGATTGTCTTTCTTTCGCATGACGAAGAAAACCTGGAAAAAGTGGAAAATATGTACAGCCTTGAAGTCATCCACCTTCTCCTTGATAAGCTATCCATCAGTTATATCAAGGAGCATCTTTAACTTGGAAAACTAGCCTCTAAGGAATTTTATCATTGCTTTCGCTGCAGCATTACAAACCATCAGCATGAGCGTTTCGACCGAAAAATTCGTTCAATGTCTGCAACACGAATGCGCATTCTACGTAAAAAATAACACTAGCGGTCTATAGCGTCCAAAGCGGCCGAATTGAAAGAATTTTATTTCACAAATCACTTCGATGAAAATTGCACATAAGGGTAACAAAGTCCGTTTTTACCGTGTCAAGAAGTTCCGAAAGTTTGGCGATGTAGTAAACGTAGAAACCCCTGCATATCCGCATGTTGTACGGGGTTTTGCTCCAGTCGACGCTCTCGCACCGGAACATGCTGTACTTGTTCAACCAGAGCGTATCGAATGCCTGAAATCGATCTTTTTCTATCAGATGTTCTACGATATGCTTCGGAAAGCGTTCAAGTGCGCAGTGTTTGCAAGAATAATTTTTTCCAAGACAGTTAATTACCTTTTCCAGGTCGAATTGAGAAATTCCCAACGAAATTTGTGCATTTTTAGAATCGAAATTTCCTCATTTGTTTTCCACTTACGTACCTCCCATACGATCCAAGTGCTGACGAGCACTTGAATGAAATTGTACACGATCAGTACGTTTTTCAATTCGAACGGTTTCCTCTTTTCCATTATCCTCGGGCCGAGGTTCAGTACGAAATACAGGTAAAGCAGGAGGATCACGAGTGTTGGTAACGGATTGTCCATAAGCGGCCATTCGCTCGTTCGCTGGTCTGAAATTGATGAAAAAATAAATTCAGTACGTACTCCGAAAATTAATGCAATTTGCAGTACTCCAGTGATCGATAGTTGAAAAATCAATTTTATTCGAAACTCTATTGAAAAACAATATTCTTTAAAACCGATTTTCAGTCGTTTTTGGCGAATTTGAGCAAAATATTTGGATCAAGAGAAAAAATATTTTTTCAAATTTTTTGGGTTGTCGCACCTGCTAGCTCGTGGAAGAGGAAGTCCCACCAGGCGGACAATTCTTCGCTTGTGCTGTTATAGAGAATGTGGTCGGCCTGAAATATAATTTCATATAAAATTAAATTTTTTCAATTTCTCTATATTTACGTAATGGTTCATCGAATTGTACTACCTATGAAAAATTTAGCTAAGCATATAAAAAGTTTTTAAAAATTGATAAAACTAAAAAATATATAGTTAGCCCTTTTTATCTATCTAGCTCAAATTATATGAAAGTTGGCGGCTACCCTCAAATAAAAATCAAAAAGTTTCGGACTAAAATTATTAAGTTCGTGTTTAATGTTTATTATTTAGAATTTGAGAAACATTGGCATCTCCAGAAAGGTTATTATGAATTTCTGACCCAATTCATGAATTTTGGATTATTTTATGGCTGCAATGATGCAGAAAACAGAGTTTGATAGCGAAGAAATTTATATTGAAACATACCATTAAATGTAATTAACAAAATTTTAACAAAAATTAACAAATTTTGTCGGAAAATTAACGCCAAAAATTCGACTTACCATTTGAGCGGCGGTTGGATTCATTTTCGACGCGCTTATATCCATCCTGAGGACGCCTAGATCGTCATCCATGCTCTGCGAAAAAAGAGAAAAAATCAGCTGTGTAATGCTGCTGTAGATACTTCGAGATTGATGAAGTGAATTTGAAATTTCCGAAATTTCGACCCCAAAATAGGAAGGAATGACAGATTTCTTGCTGTCGTGTGAGGTACCATTTTCTATAGATAATAGTTAATATGGGATTAAATCATCAATTTTATGCAGTTTTTGGTGAAACAGGACCCCGTGCGGTGCAGATGTCTGCTCTACTAAAACCCGCACAACTCGAACGTCCAGCTGGTCCCGCATACCTGATAATTGCGCAGTAAATTTCCCTCCCAATTCCAAAAATCCCCATTCTCGTCTTAATCCCTGACTCGTAAAAGACGCGATGGGTGGTAGGTTATGGGTGATGGGTAATTGATGCGTGGTGAAAGCCGATCGGTGGTAGGTTATGGGTGATCGGTGATGGTTCGTGGGTGTTCGGGAGCTTCAGGATCGTTCTTCTTTATTATTTTCCTCCATGCCCGTAACGTATGAAACTTAACTTATATTTTGTATTATTATTTATATTGTTCATTTTTACACGAATGTTTGAGGAAACTTTTTTTTTTGAGGTCAAGCCAACTTATTTGGTTGTCCTAAAAAATGTGCATATTGACCTCCCCTTCCCCCCTGGCAATTATTCATCATCGGAAAATTAGACTCATCCTCCAATCAAAAAAATTGATTAACTCGTCACCGACATTAGCAATTCACGAAGAAACAACGTCAACGGCGTGATTGTCAAGGTGATTTCGAAATTATAACCATACGGGTCCTTGATCGTGAAGTGAAGGATGAAGCGGCATTTTCGAATTCCTAATTGGACGGGCATCGAACGAAGAAGGTCAGCTTGACAAGATTGATGCTTTCCCACTCCTGTTGTACGTATCCCTGGACTTCCTAGGATAGGAAAAAGGCGTTGTCATGGTGACGGAATTTGAGCAGGGCGTTCGCCTAATGTCTTCCGCAGCCTAGTTGTTCTTTTTTGAATTTCGAGTCGGGATTATGCTGGAAGAGGTGTTTCCTCATTTCATTACCAAGAATTGTTCCATGTTTTCTCCATTCGGTCCAGTCAACGAACGATTTTTTTTTTCAGAAAAAAATGTTTTGAAAAAGGTTTTTAGAAACAGTTATAATATAACTGTTTCTAAAAACCTGTGGTGAGGGTGAAACGGCAATAGTGCCCAATTCAATTTTGTCCACTTTTCAGGAGAGCCATAAAACTGATTCCTAGCGTATATATGCAACTTATCCTCAACTTTTTTCCTCCATAGGGGTTCTATACTGGTTTGAAATGAAAATTTTATGTTTTTTTATGCTGGATCACTTCGGATCATAAAATTCATCGATTTGGGCAGTGTTGATGCAGTGTTGATGCAACATTCTCCAATTTGGGCACTGTTGATCGAGTGTTGTTGTAGACTATTGGTCATGAATAATCCTCGTTAAAATAGATATTGAGCTAGAATTAGCGACATACATAGGTTTTCCAAGCCGAATTGAGGATTTTCCATGTCAAATTAGAAATTTCCCAAACCAAATTGAGAAATTTCTATGGCAATTCGATAGGAAAATTTCCTATCTGGATGCATGTCAAATTGAGAGTATTCCTAGCAAAATGAGAACTTTCTTAACTTTCCTAGAGGCCTTTCGATGCGCCAGAATAAATTTTGTACATTATACTGGTCAATTTCAAAAGGTAGCTAGCGAGAAATCTTGAAATTGGGACGGCAAAAATATGGTTGCGATTGTCTCTGCCTCGGTTGCTGTGATCGTCTCCATACCATGTGAGTTGCATGAGAACGGTAAGCATGTTGGTTTTTTGAAATTGACCAATAAATCGCGCTAAATTTATTTTGGTGCATCGAACGGCTCCTATGCAAAGGAACTGCTAAGAACATAGCCCTTGATTTTTTACTTTCTGAAGGTGCCCACTCACTATCCGGCTGCGGATGCTGTGTTGAGGATGATCATGGGAACGTGGTTTTGTACCCCAATAAAATTTAGTTGAGTTGTTTATTGATTCATATTGAACAATTAAAACAATGAATTGTCTTGGTCCCACGACCTGCAATCGGATAGTGCATGGCCGACTTAAGGTACATACCTAGGTAGGTACGTCTAAATTTTGTTGGTGTGTTGAAACCCAAATTAATTTATTTATGGAGGAAATTAGTTTTTCCCAATGTGGAGTTATGTACCCTACCAAGTTTTGAGTTTGGTACTTGGCCAAGACTTCGAATAAAACTGATTCACGCATACTGTGAATCATACGTGTCTGGCGAGTCCTGAACTGATGATGGGGGAGAGCGCCTCCTCTTCCCAAGCCAAAAGCATAGGATTGGGCACTGTTGATTGCACTTTGGAATTGGGCAGTGTTGCTTAAAGCGCTTTTTCTCGTATTTGCACCGTCCAAATTTAAAATTTGACCCCACCGTTGGATCGAGCGCGAAATTTCCCATAAGATGACGTTCTTAACTCAAAACCGCCAAAAATTGAATTGGGCAGTGTTGATCCTGCACCCTCGATATGTAACTCAGTTTAGATAAAAGTTTCATAAAACTCAGTTTATAGAAAAAGTTTCACAAAATTCAGTTTTTTTAGAAGAAGTTTCAAAAAACTCAGTCTACAGAAAAATTTCATAAAATTTATTCCCTATATGAGGTTTCATAAAATTCAAGTTTACCTATAGAAAAAATTCCATAAAATTCAGTTTTTAGGGAAAAACTCAGTTTTTTTTCCATAAAAACTCAGTTATTGCATACAAACTCAGTTTTTGCGTAAAAACAGTTTTTAAAAAAAGTTTCTTTTCCAGGCCTCAAAAATGAACCGATTTGAGCGTGCTTGGTCTTAAAATCTTCCTTTTACCTTGCAGAATACGTGGATATTTTCTATGTTCCGATAACTTGATGTATTTTTGGTCTTAGGCGGGTTTTAAATTTGCATGGCGAGTTTCTTATTTTTTATCCAAACAGCTTCAAAAGCAGTCAAAACATAGTATAATTGAAGGGTAAGGGGAAAGGACAGGAAATGTCCATTTTTCCCAAAAACAAGCTTAATAGCGCATTTTGTAGGAATTCAAAGGTACTAACCGTATAGTGAAACTCCAAGGGGAAAAAGTATAAATGTCGCACTGAGAAGCAACGAAAGATTCGGTGTAAGGGGAAAAAACATATAGTTTAAAATACAAAACCTGTTTTTCTCTAAAAGTACTTTTTGTGACATTCCTCGTTCCTTCCCCTTACCCTTCAATTGTGTCAGAAATGTATTATTATTATTATGTTTGTCAATGTATTGTTATGTAAAATTATTGTGTCAAAAATGTACGTATCAAATTATGGAAGTAGGTACTGCTTGTTATCTAGGCACCACTGGTTTAATTCCCATAAGGATTCGGAAGGCAGGTGTCCGAATCGCCGGACTGGACCGTAGAGTCAGGATCCGTTCTCGATATAGGTACCCGGATAGGTCAAGTCCTCCTCGTTCTATAGCCTTCCTTTTCCGTCGCGACGCGTTTCCATATCTTCGTCTCACACGGCCAATCCTACGCCTTGTGAAACCGGCGAGGCGCGTTGCGACAGATTCCGAGCCCTCCGGTTCTGGCCTGACCCGAAGCTCGTCGAGGGTATAATCATGTTTGAAATTCCTCCGATTTCATGATACGGATCGAAATATTGTAACGCCGAACCGATTAATAGTCAATTTGCCAAAAAAAAAGAAATGGGCTGAATAAGAAATTCGAGTAAGTGATAACCAGACTGAGTGATGTAATACATTTTTACTTCGATGCTTCCATCATACGCAGTGTTTCCACACTATGAGCAATCTTAGCTTTGAAATCGAATTTTGAAAACAAATAAAAAAAATTCAAAATATTTATTCGAAAAAAATTGAAATGCAGAAAATTGAATAAGTTATTGCACTTATGATCGGACTTAGTCCATGTTTTTGAACTGTCGCCGTCATTTAATTACTCAGTAAATGCGTGGAAGTAATTACTCGTCTTCCACAAGCCGTTCGCTTGCGTCGAAGCTCAACGGGCCGTAAAGTTGGCCAATAAAAATCTCCATATCGGCCAAGTGCGAAGTAACAAAAGTCGAACTTGAACTTAACTATTCGCACTCCGACTTGTAGAGCGTGAGGTGAAAATTAGCGTAGGCTCACTAGAAAACATGACGTCACGCGGATCGCGTGTTTTGAAGATTCCGGCCCATCTGGGTAGATACAGAGGAGAAAATTATTCCAAATTATCGCCAATTTTCGAATTTCGTTCCTAGCCTGGATACCAGGGTTGTTTATGACACACGGTACTTCCGCATTTTTATTTTTCCGAAATCAGTTTGAATGAAAGGGAGAGAGATCCGAAAGCAAAATTTCACAGAACATTCCATCAGTTTTTAATTGGAAAAATTTGCTAGTTTTCAAACTATACCTACTACAGCGTAGATATCACACAATACTTTCATATTTTGAAACGTGAAATTGTTCAAATTGATGGTATTTTTACCACTCCAGATGCTATAGGAATCAAAAATACCAAAAACATGTTGATTTTTCGAAATTTCAGACACTTTACCAAAACGTTGGATATGTGTGTGTATCAATTTAATTTTTTTACAGGGCGAAAACGAATTTATTTTAGCATCAGCGCAAGACAGTCTCATTTTTTGTTTTTGTTGTTCCAACGATCCCTGACTTGAAAATGTTCAAAAAATTGTTTTGTCTACTTACCTACTAAAAAATTATCCTTTGAATTTTCACCCTTTCTACCGGAAATCCGCCAATTCACTCACATTCTAACCGACTAATTACGCATTTTAAAAATTCTACACAGAACACGTACTAGTGCTAACACAAGTGCACGAAACGTCCTCCAATATGCTGTCTCTCTCCCGGTCAGCGGATAACTGCTTACGATTATGAGAAATCAGGTGTTTACACTCATTCCTGTTTTCGTGCATGGACAGGTTACGTTCTTTTTTCCTTCTCCCACTCCATGGATGCTCGTCCATTCCATGCAACATATACTGGAAACGAGAATGAGACAAGAAATGTCCGCCTTCGAGAGAAGTCGGTGGAACTGGACCTGTAAACCGGAATTATTTTATTCTTTTTCCCGACATCTCTCGATATCGAGAGGAAAATAATCGAGTTGACCTCATAATCCTTGAAGTGGCTTCTTCGTCTTAGGTTTCATCCTCCGAAGTCCATCTCGAAGAAGGCGAATGGCTATCGTGATATTCAAACCATGAATATAGGATTGGTGGTTTGGGAAATCCGTACCAAACTGACGAAATTTTGATTGGTCCGGTGGCTGAATTTGAGTCTTTGCTATCGAGGGAGTCTTTGCCATGGATGACAAAAGAAGACGGAGTAGGAGAACAAGCGCAAGAAGAGGATGAAGAAGAAGAAGAAGCACAAGAAGTTGAGGAGAAGAAGAAGAGGCAGAAGAAGGCAAATAAGTAGGAGGAGGAATTCATGAAGAAAGCAACAACGACAAAGAAAGCGATGAAGAAGTAGATGGCGGCAACTAAAAAGAAAAAGTAAACGTAGAAGGCGATGCAGAAAGACAGCAAGAAGGAGGAGAATACGACGGTGAAGAAGAAGTAGGCGACAAAGAAACCAGCAACACAAATCGGAAGAACAACTACATGGGGAACAGGAGACAGCTATGACGAAAAAGAAGCCAATTATTATTATATTTGATGGATTCATAGCTAATTTCAAAACTAATTTTGAAACTTGAGGCGTGATTTACAACAACGGTTGGACTCTGTCCTAAGTGGCAGCACTGATTCCCCAGCGCTCGCATTTTAGCGGCAGCCGAAGTTTCATTGATTTTATCGTTCTTTACCCATTCAATGGGTACAACTTTTGTGATCGCGTTTTCTTCTCGTTTTTCGGTCCCGGTTCCGTGTTTTTCGGTGAAATGCGAATAATGCCGTGCGCGTGTTTAATTCACGATCTGCGAGCGCGATCCTTCGGCCAACGTTCATTCGAGGAAAAAAGAAAATTGCTGTCGACATACCCACCACAGCTAAGTAAAATTTTAACCAAATGACTCGCCATTTTGATGCTAGTTTTTCAAAAAATTCAAATGCTCTTTTTGCTTGCGGTTGAGTTTGATCTCGAAATTGACTTTGATCTTGAAGTTGAGTTTGACCTCGAAGTTCATTTTGATCTCGAAGTTGAGTTTGATCTCGAAGTTGACTTTGATCTCGAAGTTGAGTTTGATCTCGAAGTTCATTTTGATCTCGAAGTTGACTTTGATCTCGAAGTTGACTTTGACCTCGAAGTTCATTTTGATCTCGAAGTTGACTTTGATCATTTTATATTCGTATTTTTTAATGTTGGTGTTAGGAACACAACTTTTTGAAAGTCTGAGGTTTTTAATCGGTTTTAATTCAGAGGTTTTTTTGACGAGGCGACGAGTTGGCAACACTGCTCTTATCCTTAGAATAAAAACTCAAAAAATGAGTCAATTCTACTTTTATGTTAATAGTGAAATAGACTATTTCTCTTCTCTCATTTTTCGAGTTTTTATTCGAATTATGGGATTCCACTATTTCTCCGCTAGTGATTTAGTATCATATCCTCAGGATTCGCTACTGCTAAGAATAGGTAAACCTCAACCGATCACAGGCGCGTTAAATAGTTAACACCTAGGCCACGTTAACACATAGCACTCGATCGTACCCTCTTCATTAGGGGTTTCCCGATTTTTTCGAAACGTTCGAAGATCACCTCGCTGGAATTTCGATAAGTCTCGAGTTTAGCGGCTTGCTAGTCCTACCGATTCGACGCGATTGCCCAACTCTCCTTTTGCTCGGATTCCCAAGGCCGCCCTTTCAGCTTCGGTCGGCTAAGTTCGAATGAACTTGCCCCTTGCAACATACACGGTCCACACGAGCGCCTGCTTGAAGAAATAGTCTCGATAAAAAGCGATTCTGACCTTACGCTAACAATATACCTATGGGTTTTTCGAGAAAAAAAACAAGATTCTTACTTGAGTCTGGTTGTTTGGAGGTTTCAGTCCGAAATTGAACGAAACCAGTGGAGCTTGTTGTTTTTGATGAACAAAGATAAGTTTTTTAGATAATTTTTCGAAAAAATGGTGTGTTGAAAAAAAAAAACAGTGGTGCGTGGATAACTAACCCTACTTCCATATCTTGATAATATCATACATACCTATATGTAAATATACATACATATTTTTTACATACATATACTTTACATACCTACATATTATGTAAATTTTTATTTGGTACACTCATCGAACTGATAACCAAAGTCAAACTGAAGATCAAGCGTAAATAATTTCTCAATTATTGAGAATCAAACTGCAGCAGAAACTCAAGCTGGAACTCGAACTGATACCGAAAATCGAACTCAAACTGATACAGAAAATCAAAATTGAATACAAGCATACTTTTACATAGAATTCACTTAGGTTTACACTTTTGCTCAGAATCGCTTCCCGAACAAGTGTCTGTGTGTCCTGTTTGAGAGCATTTACGAAATGGGCCGTAGCTCCCCCAAGTCTCAAACTTTTTTTCGAATTTCTTGAACTGGAATGTTCGTCTTGGCAAGTCCTACCACCCTGTTAGGAAGTGAACTCTAGCGGCACACGCTCCAACTCTGCCTAGGACCATCACTCTTCCTCACGGTACTCGTCGGGAATCGGGAAAACTGAACGTATACCATACACACCAGTGTGTTTTCACATGCGCGACTCGAGGTTTTTTCAATTCTGTTTTTCCGGCCTTACAAATTAACCGATTTAAGCGTTCATGGTCTTGAAATCTTCGTTTTATCTTCCCCAATCCAAAGCGAATTACGAAACTCGTAACTCTATTGATGGATCCACCCAAATGTATCAAATCTTCGGTCACATAGGTAACCAACAACGTCTCATTATCGTTGCACCCGCCGGTGTGGCCGCCCCAAGACGCATCTTGTTTATACGATCGCGATAATAATCCAATAATCACCAACTGTTAACAGCGAAGATAACCATCGGCACGAAGGTCATTGGTCATGGAATGCCAACGTCGTCCTCCAGACCGCGGGGGTCTTGGCCTTTGTGTTTCGCCAGGTGTGTTAAAAGGGTCTAAATCTCCATCTCCGTTGGTCCCATCTGTGGAGATGAGTCTCCGGGGGGGAATAAAAGTTATGTCATCGTCGACTCGACCTTCCAGACGTTCGCACCTGACCTGGTTTCACTTTTCGAACAGCGGGCCGCCCCAATGATTGGTCCGCATTTCGATCTATTGCCAAATATCGAAATTAAACGACATGTCGAGTCAAATTGAGGCGTGTTGTTTCAAAACCGGCTCGATCAGAATTTGAGCATTTTCCAGGAAACACAAAAACGTTTTTCCGTCAAGCGTAGGTACTATTGAAGCAAAACCACTTTTTCGGAACTTTTGAGCCGGATTTGGTCCATAAGGCGTCGCTGGGTGACAAAATGGATCACGAACTTGGGAAAAAGTTAATTTCGGAAAAACATGGATTGAGTCGGTTTTGAAAGTAAATGCCTAAATTGTTTGAATCAAACCATAGTTCATAATCATCATAAATCATAGTTTGAGTTTCAGCATCAGTTTGAGTGTGATGTATGAGGGTTAGTTTGATTTTTAGTTCAATTTTAAATATGTACCTATTTGACTTTCTGTATCCGTTCGTGTTATAGTGAGTATCAAATTTTCGGCAAAATTGTATTTTTGCAGCTTTTGTTTTATTTGTCAAAAAAACAATCATATGATTGGCATCGAAAACATTTCCGCCGGGTGTGGAAAATCGTCGAAATGTCAGGAACTGTATCGATAGGGTCAACAGACGTTTCCTCATGCTCGAAAACGTGAATCGGTCGCAATGCTTTTTTTATCTTATGTATCCTATTATATTTTATCCTTTTTCATCCTATGATAGAAAATAAAGTGAATTGGGGAAAATAATGAGATATAAATCGATTTTACGCTTCCCGTCCAGTCAATGCCGAATTTCTCAACCTCGTCCGGCCAAGCTCTGATTACCTTAGTTACGAGCCGTAGCTGCGGCGGCCTTGAACTTGAAAAGAGAATCCCTTGCGCGGGCGCGACAACGAGGCGCATGCGTGAAAAGTATTATCCTAAAAAATTTTTTTTTGTCAACTGTAAACAAGTTTTTTTGTCGAGAAATTTTATTATTCGATAATAATAAATTAATTAATTACCAAATAATTTTTGTTATGGGTTTTCTACTATTGACTAATTACCTAAAGTATCTTTTTTACTGTTCTTTTTTATTATTATTATTTCATTACCTATTAAATAATAATTAATTAATTAATTTTATTATGGGTTTTCTATCATTGACTAATTTAGTATCTTTTTTACTGTTCTTTTTTATTATGGCTTTTTATTATTGACTTATAAATCTTATGAATCTTTATTATTTTTATTTATTTATTTCAACGTCTATATCTATTTTACGATAATCAAACTATTCTCAAAATATAATAAAAATAATTAAATTAATAAATAATAATTAATAATTATAATTTAATTATTATTATTCTACAACTGATTTGCAACAAAAGTTACTGTACAATATTTTTTTCTATTCTTCTAAGTAGGTACCAGTTTTTTCACCTTTGAATTTTATTCGTGATTTCGATCCTAATTCACCAAATTGGCCATAACTCCCTTAATTACTTGAGACAATTCAAAATCTACTATACCGTTGGAAAGAGCGTTAAATCCCCGATTACTTCAGGGTATCAAAAACATTGTCTGAGTTGGTTCAAATTTGTGGAAAATCGATCGGAGAAGTGAATTAAGTCAAATCTCGAGTTCCTTTTATTTTTCAACCCTCTAGATTCTAATACAATCCTGCTCATTGAATTTAGCCTGCAGCCCTAAAATATGCGCCAAAATCTCAGCTTTTCAACGGTATAATCGAAATTGCTTTTACAGCTAAGTTTAGTGTGGAAAACTTCGTTAGAGTGCGAGAAAACGTTGATTTTTTCAAGAAAATTTCAGTGATCAACTACTTCTACTGTGAAATTTTTGTATGGGGGGGGGGGGGTGTAATTTTTTCTTGAGTGATAACAACCCTATATTATCGAATAGGTGGTGAAACCAAAATTATTTAATTTCACCGAAAAATCGAATTTTTATGGCTCGAAAAGTGTCGACTTCAATAAATGGGCAGTTTCTTAAACGGAAGCTGAGGCCCCAGATCGAGGGCGTGCCTCGTATTGCAGCAAGGAGCCTTGGATTTTGGGAATTGGATCGGTGATTTCATCCGCGCGGATGAAGGAAACGAACTACGATTAGTTACTACCTTTTTGAGTAGCTATGATAGATCTGGTAGTAACGACCATGGTACTTCCATGCTTGTCGATGGAAAAGTACGTAAAATCGTCGTAAAAGTAAAAATCAGGGGTCAAAATATCGCCAGTGTTTTGAGTAATTTGAATTAGCATCTCAAAGTCGGCGTAGGGATGAAAATCGATAGAGTAAAGGGTAAATTCTCTTTAGAACCAGGCCGAGCAGCTGCGACGTTGTCGGAGATCTGGCAGCGTTGTAGGACATTTGGCAATGTTGTAGGAGATCTGGCAACGTTGCAGTGGGACTTAGTCAAGCGCCTAGGGTCGGATAATCAGACGGTTACTATTGTTTTCGATGAAATTACTCATTTTGACGAATCTGCGCAACCGATTTAGATCGAATAGACGTCATACGCTCTTTTCCCGGGAGTGGCTTCCAGGCTTACTTCAGTGGCTTGAGTTGGAATGCAGAAAAACAGTACAAAACTAGTACTCCTAAGGAAACATTGTCTAGAACATGCATTTTTGAGTTTCTCAATAAGAAAGTGTTGTGAAAAGTTGTATGATATCGTCCATGCTGATATTAATAGCCCTGGCTCGAGCGCTTTCGCCCGCACGGCCTTCCTCAGGAGCCACTTCCTGCTCAGTGAGAACATATCCTGAGGAACATGCCATCGGCTAGGGATCGATTCTATAACTAATTTCCTGAAAAAAATCATTCTATTACATATAAGGCTGTTTTACCGTGTCTAGAGGGGGTGGGGTATCTTCGGATACCGCTGGTCTCTTGATTATGAACAAGTTTTACCAGTTGCGAGGTTTACGATAGCCTGAGGTACCATGTCATCACGCGAAAGGTTAATGTCAAGGATACTCGCAAATCTTGAATCTTAAGATCCATAAATGTCGTCAAACAACGGAGAACTCCGTTCATACAATCCTCACAGCGATCTTGTTGTGAGTCAATTGATCGATCAATTTATTGCATGTTTTGCACTCTAAACGCCAATTTCTCGAATTGAAAAAACAGCCGAAGATGCGATCGATGTGGAGATTTAATAGGCAAGGGAAGTAGTGCAGCTCGGGCCCCTTCCTGGAGCCGAGGGGCCCCTCCCCCACCGGGCGCTCCACCCCCGGCCCTATACCGTCTGTGCGTCCACCACAGCCTCCCCCTTGGGGCACGATAAAGACATCGATTCACCCCCTGGCCGGTTCATTTCGAGTTTTTGCGCGCCTCGTTTAACAGCGGGTTTTTTGTCTAGGAATCGTACTCTGTAATTAATTTATCCTTTTGGCCCGATGGTAAACGAATTTCGCGGTTTGTGGTCGACGATAAATTGAGAAAAGTGATTTCCCTTGTATCGAACCATCGTCTTCAGGATCGGCGGGCTGCGGTCATCAGCGGACAGCATTTTGGATACCGGGAGGAGGTAAGTCGATGCGGAATCCACATTATAAATTCGTAATTTTAATTCAATTTTTTTTTTTGAGTTATAATTGATTTTTTTGATTATTTTTACTTCAATGTTAAATGGGGAAATTACATTTTTTCCGTATCCGATTTTTCAATTTTGGGGATGAAAATTCCCGGGATGAAATTATGATGAATAAATGAAATTATGAATTGAAATTATTTTTATTCAAATTTTGAACAGAATCCTCACATTTGATTACAAAATTTTAAAAAAATTAATTTTTTTAGCATTAGTTGATGGTGGAAAAGAGGGGGAATCGTCGAATCATGTCTTGTGATCTGATTTTGGCAGTATTAATTTATCGGTGAATCGTTATAATTTATTATGTCGTCACTTAAGTTCTAACACCGCCTAACTCAATTTTTGTCGAAAATGAGTTAGATACACCACTCGATAGATTTTTCAATAGCCGATATCATTGTGACACTGCCACGAAGATTGAACCAAACAGTGAAGATGGAGAGGAAGAAAAGACAACACCGCCTAATCGTTTGTCTAGCGGAAGCGGAGGCAACACCACCTAATTCAAATCGCGACCGACGAGTTCCCGCTGAGACGCCTCCCCGCTTTTGGTACATTATTTCCAAAAATAATGTACCTATGTAATTGGTCGAGGAAATTTTTTTTCGGAGCAATCCGATCGGAGAAGGTTAAGGGGTCCAAATCGGCATTAGTATGGTCTATTTTCGAAAAAGCACAAAAACTCAATTTTGAAGGTGATGTCGTGGGTTTAGAATTTTTTGAGTATTTTTCCCGGGTTTCTCGCTTGATTTACCATAGGACAGGGGTTTCTTTCAGAAAAATTTTGATAATTTTGTTTTATAATCGGATTGGCTTAGTGCGATTTCTCCTTTTTCACGTTTTTGCCAATCCGAGGGATCCTACTAAACCGATTTTGAATTTTTTGAGCTTGTTGGGTTCCTCGAAGGTTTCTACACAGTTTTCATTCCCTGTAAGTCAAAATTGGTTGGATTTCAGCGTTCAAAAACTGGTTTAAAGACTAATTTTTGAAGTAAAAAAAAAGTTTTTTTAACCTTCAAAAAAATTCTAAAATTCCAAAAAAAATATTTTTGAGTAGGTTTTGGGTAGGTACATGACACAGAAAAATTACAATTTTCTACGAGGAAAACTCAGCTGGTTTCGAGTTTAGTGCTTATTTTTGAAATTTAAGAGTAGAATCCAATTTAGAGACCCTTCGAGATCGTGAGAACGTATTGGGAATTCAGGAAATTTATTTCCAAGTTAAAATAATTAGTTTTTTGTCTCTCCTGAAAACTTGGGAAAATTGAGTTAGGTGGTGTTAGAACTTAAGTGACGATGTATAGATTTTTTAGGTAACTCCAAAGAAAACTCACGAACCCTCCTAAGGGTGAATCCATCATGATGGAGTCTGCAGACTAATCAAAATGGTTGGATTGTTCATAAACATCATGTACAATTTTGGAAAAGAAAAAAATTTTTTTTAATGCTCGGAATTATTTTATCGTTGTACTAACTATAGAGAAAACTCGAACAGACGATGTAAAAAATTTTCTTGATTTTGGACGTGTTCCATTGCCTTGAAAATTTTGAAAAAAATCTGTGGCACGTATTCCAATGTCAGATACAACATGTTGAAGAACGAAGCGTCGACCCGATAAATATGTGATCAAAATTGCGATTTTCTGCTCAAAATCCGTACAAACGGGCCTGAAATGGCCACTAATGATTCCAAATAGTTTGAAAAATATACGGAAGTATATTTCCAGGTTTTTGATAGATTACTACCGGTCCAACATTTTCGAATCGTTTCAGGGTGAAGAAAAAAATTAAGATACCTTCTTTTCAACGGTTACCCCCCTCCTCCCCCCTCCAGGTATTGGGGGCCAAGGCGAAATGTGTTAATTTACCATAAAATAAGTCCATTATTTCGGTTTTTCCAAAAGGGCTTGTGGCACTTTTCCATTCCGGGTGCACCCTTCGAGCAGCTGGTGCTCCCAAATTGTCAATTTCGAATTAAGAAAGCACCCTGACAGATCGCAGCTAACTGCCAGGTGCCAACTCATGCGCCATCAATTTTCGACAATTTAAGATGGAGGACCTTTGGCGCTGATCGTTTGACAGGTCCAATTTTGACAGGATCAATTCTGACAGGTTCTTAATGGTCGGCACTCGTTAGACAATATTGCCACACGAATGTTCTCTGGCCAATTTGGCCTTTTACGGCTTCGTACTGAGCCGAAAGAATTTTTTAAATTTCACAATTGATTTGAGTTATACTAGCGTAAATCCTGAATCGCAGCATGAAATTAGAACGAGAATGAATCGAACATATTTTTATCGATGTACCTAGCGTCAATCTCACCGATCACGACCGAAATTGAACGTAAGGATGGCCCAGCGAGCGAAAGCGCCGGTAAAATTGCCGGGTATCTTTTAGCTGATAGAGGAAGGCCGTGCGGGCGAAAGCACTCGGGCCACCGGTCAGGGCTAATAACATGGAGGATATCATACAACTTTTGACTAATCTCGCTTCATTTGAGAAGTACAAAAACGTTTTAGATATTTTGTTCGTGTTTTATTAAGGAAAAGGTGTTTTTCTTGAAAAAAAAAAACTTGAAAAAATCAAACCTCGAAAACGAGTTGGGATAGAAAAATGCGATTGGCGGCATTTTGTTCCATGTTCGGTCTAGTTTCACCAAAAAATTGTTTACGCCAAGTTTAGGACACTCTGTATAGGTATTTACCTATAATTTTGAAACAACTTTCGACTGTAACTGGTTTTTCTGATTTTCCTACCTCTTTCAGTGTTGCTCGAGTAAAGATTTTCATTTATTGATTTGTTTAAGCGGGAACTTATTTTTTTAAAGATTTTCATTTTATTTAATTATTTCATTTTCATTTAGGTATTTATTTATTTAGGCGGGGTACATATGACAGTTGGCATTTAAATCGGAATAATACGGGCCTCCGACTTCGTCGACATACCATAAGGACAATTCATGTCAGGGCCCCCGTATTCCGTTGTTCCGACTGCCTTGAAAAATCCGCCTTTGCGCAACTCGAATTTATATACTCGGAGAAGAAATACGCCAGAAAAACGCCAGGTTCCACATTCATCCCGGCTCGAGTGGCTTTCTTAGTTAAACCTCAACGAAGCCCGCACAAGGAATTTCAACACGTCCGACTCCGAGTTGACCCTTAAAATGCGCTTAGCGAATATCTCGCAACCATAAGATAAATAGCGTGAAACATGTGCCTGTATTTCGATATATGCCTCGTCTATCCGAAGATTAGGGGTGCGAGGGTAAACACAATGTGCTTCCATTTTGAAATTTCTTCGCATTTTTCACGAATCTATGTCATCGCAGGCGAATTTTTGCGCCATAAACTATCCGATTGCTGGTGGAGGGGGTAAGGATATGCATTTCAGTGATTGGTTGAGGGGGCGTTGAACCTAATAAATTTGATAGGGATTCCATGGTCATCCCTGGTCCAACAGCAGTTCATCAATTCAGTTTATTCGTCAAATAAACATTATCCTCCGAGGAAGTAGGGGAACTATGAATTTCCCTGTCAACATATCCATGGAAAATCACATCCGCCTGTTTGGTTTTCTGGAGCATCATGAGGGGGAGTGATGGTCCTAGGGAGAGTCGGATTGTATGCCGCTAGAGACCGCCTCAGATGGAGCTGTTTAACAAGGGTGGGCACCGGGGGGTAGGGATGGGTGTCGATGTCTCCAAAACATCTATGTCTTTTCCAAAAAATTGATGTTTTTCACATGCCAGAAAACTGTATACAAAAAATACCAAATTTGCTAATATATCAAAAGTACAATCGAAATTTCGACAAATAAGTTCAGAGAACGAACTGCGGCAGACCATTTGACCGACAGGCGAAACGGTGTTACGGTAATCGGCGATTCTCCACTCGAAACTGGAATGGGATGATCGGTATTTTTACGGTTTTACCAACTGAAAAGATGGACAATGTCAAATGAAAGTTACACCACTTTCCATACTGGCAAACTCCGGGAGGTCGGATTCGATTTCAGTTCCACTTTCGTTTCGAATACCTACCTCCCAGCCTCAGCGGGAGCGATTTTTTAAGATTTTTGGTTTTTGTTACGAACTCTGTCCGTTATATCCTAGACAGGACAATAAAGAAGAAGCGAGGTTTTAGCCTCTCGGCGGGTCATCTCACTAACACTGTAAAAATCTCAAGTAACGGATATATGATTGAACCATATCATAATAATGGAATTGGTACCAACTCTTAGGGGTAACGTAGGTCTAAAGATAGAAAAGCCCAAGTCTCAGAATGTGGAGAAGACGGTCGTATCTAGAACGGGGGTGCCAGTTAAACCGACTCCAATTTGAGAAAAAAATTCAAACCAAGAAAAGTAAAACGCCGTTCCTGGCGTTGGCATTTCGCCCGACAACCGATGTTGTCCCGGGCGTGCCCTGCCGCCCTTAATGGGCCGGAACCTTATTGGTAGGCATAAATTTGGAATACCAATGCCAAGAAGCTCGGAAAATGTTAACTAGGTACCTATGCCCTGGGGAGGACATGTTGAGGATATCGTCCTTGATTTTTATGCAAGACCGATTGATTCGTGAGCATCGGAACGCATTCCGGCGCTCTTTGTGCGACATGATCGCGGGTTATCATGGACCATTAGACCACTCAGCAACTCCGTAGTACGGGGATCACTTTAAAATTCATCGCCAACGTTGAGACATTCCCTAATGGGTAGTCGTGAACACACATGCGTTACGACATGTCAGAACAGGTTTACATCTTTGACGGGCCACGACTGGCTCAGAGGTCAGTAGCCCTCGGGCATCGACTGATACGGACGGCAAACGCATCAATGGATCGGACGTTTCTCGAAATTTTGTAACACCCGTACCTACGCCTACCGTATTCTGAAGTTACAAAAACCCGAATCACAACAAAGATAGGTATGGCCGATTTTGCCAACCGGTGAAATGTGTCGATATGGCCGATTTCACCAACCGGTGAAATGTGTCGATATGGCCGATTTCACCAACCAGTGATATGTGTCATTATGGTCGAGTTTATTAACCGATGGTATGTGTCATTATGGCCAATTTCACCAACCAGTGATATGTGTCAATGAAGCCGATTTCACCAACCGGTGATATGTGTCAATATGGCCGATTTTACCAACCGGTGAAATGTGTCATTATGGCCGATTTTACCAACCGGCGATATGTGTTGATATGGCCAATTTCACCAACCGGTGATTGTGTCAATATGGCCGATTTCACCAACCAGTGATATGTGTCATTATGGCCGATTTTATTAACCGATGGTATGTGCCATTATGGCCGATTTTACCAACCGGTGAAATGTGTCGATATGACCAATTTCACCAACTGGTGAAATGTGTCGATATGGCTGATTTCACCAATTGGTGAAATATTTCGATATGGCTAACGTCACCAACCAGTGAAATGTGTCGATATGGCCGATTTCATCAACCGGTGAAATGTGTCGATATGGCCGAGAAATTTGTGAAGCATTTTGTCAATCTCTGTGGTTTTTCCTATGTTTTTGTTGCAAAAACGCAAATCTCTCACAAATCTCATTTACAAACTCTTTTTCCGTTAGTTCTGGACGAATAAACCCATAACTCAACGTAAAAACGCAATTGTATGTTTCCATCTCCCATCTAATAACCCAAAAAACGCTTTTCAATCAAATAAAATTTTTTTCGGGTATAGTAGATTATAGCCGGTGTTGTCGGGCCCAAAAATCGAATTTTCCCGATGTTATCGGCCGGTCAAACCCCGAGGTCGTCCAGATCGAGAAAGAGTTAAAACCGGCAATTAAACCAGTGCGGGGTCGGGAAGTCCAAATACAACTTACAAAAACCAGTCGGAGGAATCCGTCCGACTGCCGTTTGCACTTTCACATCCGCGCGTTCACTTTTCACTGTCTTTTCCTGTTTCTGCAGTTGCACAAATCGACTGCGTCATTTGCAGCGAGAATGCATCCCTGATCGATTAGGCGCATCTGACAGGCGTAAAGTCGGTTGTAAAGGTCAGCGGCATTTGAAGCTTTTTTTACGGTTTCTTGATTCGTTTTTTATGTTGTTGTCAACCGTCGCTATTTTCATATTTCACAAAAATAACACACTTTAGTCAGGAAATGTTTTCGTAACAGCAATCAGCATCAACTTCAATGTCGACTTTTTTGGTTTATACAAAAACCTACGCGAAGTACCTTCTGATGTCGAATTGGTGGTACCATACAGGGTTCCTGGGTAGAAATAATTTCTGCCAAATATCAAGGCACCAATAACGTAGGTACCAATTGAATAACCTATCGATTTAAGTCGGTTGTTTGCAATGTTTTTCGTAGAGGCATATAATTACCTATTACGGTAAGACCGAGAATGGGAAAGTCCCATATTCAATAATAATACACCGAGGAACAATAACCACCGTGGAAGCGATCTGGACCAACCTTGAATTTTCGATTACATATTGCGTTACGGAAAACCGCCGACATTTTTTTCCATTTGGCGAACTTTTAACCCTCGATAGGAAAAGTTTTCGATCCGGATCAAGTCACGATTCGAGTACAACGTGCGATTATCGCCTATCAAACCGCAAAGTAATATTTTGTCGATCTTTTTCTGCCGGATACGTTCAGGATGTGTTATACAACGGGAGGCATTTGATCTCTTGATTTACGGGCGGACAATGTCTCGATATCATTGCCGATGGAACAAGTCTTCTGGATAGGAATGCATAATAATATTATATATTACTATGCAACTCAGTGAAATGTGCATAAGCCCAAAATTATCAGCCAAATTACGACGCTTTAGTGACAATTTATGGGAAATGTGACATGGCGAAAAAACAAAGAAAACTCGAGTTATCGACAATTGAAGTTCTATTCCCACAACTGGCTCCAAGTGGTTAGAGATAATATCTCTCTATCTATAATATCTATAATATCTCTATTAGAGATAATATCTCATATTATGAGGGACGTTAGAAAGAGTGACCAGAAGGGGCATCGCCCCCCGCTCACATGATCTAAATGGCTCAACGCGACCGGGCGGCGGCAGCGGCGCGTCACTTTCGAATGTTAAATCTACCGGCTGCAGCCGTCAAGGGGCGGGTCCAGCCCTAACGATCGCGGCTCTGATAGGCTGAGAGTCGCAGGTTCCGGTCCACTCTCGAGACCGCCGGTCGGCTCCACCGAGAACGGTTGCCGGTTGCGTGCCAAGCCGTCCATCTGGTACGCACTTGAGATTCCTTCCATCGAACCCACAATGTAACCCAAAAATTGGCCCAACGACGAGAGGCAAGCCGGAGCAAGGAGCCTACTTTTCTAAATCCGCCACTCGAGCGCTGAGTGCCAACAAGTTCTCATAGGCGCCACTAGAGCGCGCCTCCTCCAATCAGTTCGCCTACCTCTCATTTTTGAAGCTGAAAATGGAGACGAGTCTGGTTGTTGTATGATGGTAGAGAAATATGAATATCATTACTGAAGGAAAGACATGCCCTTCTTAGTTCCTGAGATTGCCGTGAGATGGCAGGTTCATCCCAATGGGTGATTGGCCCACAGAGCAATAATTTCCCTGCAGGACGCTGACAATTATTGACGGTTTCTCTTCTTAATTTTGGTGATGTTTTTTATTCCAATACTGCGGAGGTTCCGGGCCGAAATTTTTGGACGCTTTTTCCGTCAAATCAGAGATAATTCAACAGGTTAATTATTTCAGCCGTGAAGCTTCGAGAAATGAATAGTTCTTACAGAGTTATCGATTGTTCAAATTTTATCTCGCCTGTTGTCATATTCAGTCGGATAGTGCCTTCAATCATATCAACATAGATTCCGCCTCTGGTCCGATTTAGACGTTTTTTGAATCGTTGACAATAATTGTCAACCAGATTATTTATCTGGCCGCAGATTCTCCGAGTCGACGAAAAATGTTTACTTCACAGTAACTGTAGAGTACGGATTCCGGTCTTTCGACCACCTGTTCCTAATTTGGAGGATAGAGGTCGTTAGCGTTCTATATTTACGGTGGGATCAGGAACCAGGAGCCTCCCCATAGCGCTCATCCGGATTTTGGACCCTGTTTTTGGGTAGGGTAGGGATATGGATAGGCTCCTGGTTCCTGATCCCACCGTAAAGGCTAACGACCTCTATACTCCAAATTAATAATAAAATGTCCATGATACGTGGAATTTTTATCGGATAAACTAATTTCTAGCTCGACAACGCATGTTTAATTGGCTTTTCGGCAATAACGTTATCATTCTCTCGTTACGCTCTTCAGGACTAGAAAGCTTCGCTAGTTAGACGCTTTTCCTAGCTAAATGCCGATGCTGCATTCCGTCTAGGCGACCGCGGAACGGTGAAAGGCCCAAATGTATGCGCATATCAACAATCGGATACATAATATAGTCCAAGATGTATGTTATCAAAAGGGAACTCACCTAAGAAATTACGATGATCCCGTGGTTCGCCTTTGCGGTCACACCTGGAACAGAAACGGCTTTCGTTGTAGAGAGAGAGCGAAATTAACCTGGACTCTTTTCTAATTTTTTTGTTACCCTCGATAAAAAAAAAATTTATAATAATTTTTATTTTATAATATTTTATAATCACGACTCTGTTGGATATTTGGGTTAACAATCCCCGATTAAACGAGTTGAAAATTTATTTGGAAAATATGCCACAAAAATTCCGCTAGTCGGGAATCGAACCTTGAAATCTTCAAATACTTGCCTCAAGTTCAACTTTCAACTGATTCGGATTAATGAGATTGATGCAAATAGCACTTCCATAGATTGAGGTTTATTGACTGAATTGATCTATCCGATGTCTAAAAAATCACACGATACCGATTTTTGCATTGAAATTTGTTGCAAATACCACCGCGGTGAAGTTTATCTACCTTGGATATCGAATAAATAAATTTTGCCAATTAACCGGTCCAATATAGCGGAAAATTTTTTAGAAAATTGAAAAATTTCCAAAAAAACTCAAAATTAGGTACTTCGGGAATCAAATTTCGAAAAAATCGATTACACCTAAGTGGGAAATTTAACTGGCTACAAAAAAATCCTATCCCCGGCCGAAACAAAAGTTCAACCCTGTTGACGGAATTCGCAAGAAACCGAAACTGAATTTTCCCAAAAACGCCGTTTTCCCCCAGTTTGTCGCTCAAAAACCGCATTTTTAGCTTAAAATTCGAAAATTGACTATTGTATCGGTGGATTCCCTGCAAAAATCTGTTATTTTTAATTATCATTGCGCATATCATTATTTCGGAACATGAACGGCGGGGACCTTGACGAACGTCTGCCGCCTCCGCCTTTCTAAAGTCACGGCGGCTGATACCAATTTCCGCCGGTTGCTCGTTAGCCGGTCGTTCGTCGGTATAGTTTGCGACACATGCGACCTTTTGAGATCGGGGATTTTCGACAATCATTTTGACAATTTGCCGAAGGATGTGTCGAATCGAGACGACAAATTTCGAAAAACGCCGGTTATTTTGAGCCATGTTTGAAAATGAGCGCATTCGGTAACACACAGTACTTCCGAGCTCGGACATTTTTTGCTCGATTTTAATTACATTCGGATACAGTCAACTATTGAATTTACTTCCTAATCTTTTTATGATTTTATTTTTTTTCAGCTTTAAAATCCAAATAAAATCCATAAAAATGAAAACCTGTTCGAATCCTATATCAGTTTTCAAGGTCTGGTTTTCATTGACGGATTGCGCAATTTCGATTCTCTGCGGTCGCGGACGCTCGTGTCGAAAGGAAATTCACATTGAACTTCTTCCCTTTTTTTGTCCATGCGAAATTCACGCATTTTCGCGGTCGACGTCGCGGTCCGAATTCGTGATCTTTCGATGGAAACTTGACCTATCGGAGTGTTGTCATTTTCTAACGAAGGAAATGAATTTCAGCGGGAAATCCTCGTTCGATTTTTCACCGCAGTAACGTATATAGGTATACAAAAAGCGAAAAATTGCCCGTTTTCTACAAATCTATTAACTTTGTTGTGAGCCCTAGGAAAATAATATCTTCTTGGAGGATTTTTTCGACTTAGATTTAGTAAAATGGCCATAAGTCACTCAAATATTCGGGTAATTACAAAAATAAAGATTCCGTTAAATTTCCAATAGTTTCATGGTAATTGCAGCTTTCTGTTATTAACTCTTTACGTTTGAACAAGGCACAGAAACCGAGATTTCAGCACAAATCCACGTTTTTCTTCATTCAAACGTCGAGTTCTCCGCTAAAATTCGCTGTAAATTAAAAATTGACTATACCGTTGGAAAGCTGACATTTTGGGCCAGTTTTTCCCAGAACGCACGCGGGAGTTTTCCGTTTTTTTTCTCGTTGTAAACGAGAGTTGAAAAAACTCCAATTTAAAAAATTCCGGATTATTTGACTTTGGCCCGATTTCCTGCTTATTTAACTCAATACTAAACAACTGCAGATAGCTCACGTTTATGAGAAATTTAACGGGCTTTCCAACGGTATGCTCATTCTTGGCATTATTTTAATTTTCGAGGGACTTATGGCCATTGTACTGAGACAAGGTCGAAAGCACTATAAAAATCTTCAAAGCAAAAAAAGTGTGGTTTTTCTTGAACTCACAAAAAATTTTATGGAGCAAAAATTGTGGTAAATGAGCTAAAGAATCGACCCTATAAATAAAGATAACGATTCGTGAACACCCTATGTCGAGCATAATTGTGTGCGGGAGAAACCACGCTCTGCTACCACTATGTGAAATGATCAATATAAAAGTTAACCCATTAGTTTGGCGAAGGTCTCAAAATCGATTGAACCACATAATATGTGGTTTTTACCTTCTTGGTAAGCCATTTAAGGTACAACAATTTAATAAGGTCAATAATTTATTAAAGCTTCAATAATAAGAAACTGAATTCTGTTTTTATTTGTTTATTGTTCGGGGTCGCAACCCTTGAGTTGTAAATAGCAAAAATTGCGTTTTTTTTAAATGAATTTCCCAGAAAAAGATTTTATCCTTGGAGCAATATCAAAGATATTAGGTATCTTTGATTTGGCTCAAAACTTGACGTTTCTGAACTTTGAAGTTTCCGTGTATTTCAGGAAGTATGACATGACGCAATCCGAAATTCTCGATCGCATTTCGGTTCCGGGTTGACAATTTTTTTCGAATATTCCGAAAGCCTCGTTCGACTAACGACTTGGAACTTGTTTACTGTCGAACGGCACTTGTACCACCAGAACGGGATCCGTTTCGAAATTTCCCCTCAAGCCAGTTGCGACATGTTTTGTTTACCGAATTGGGTATTTTCCATTGCAATTGCCCCGGAAAACCCCGAACATGAAATATTAGGCGTATTAAATTAGAGACTAGAAATTTGAAGTGTCAAAATTTGAAAAATATCATTTAATGATACTTGAATCTCGAAATTCAGCAAAAATAACATAGATATTGGTACTTACCTACAATTATCAATATCCAAGAAATAAAATATCATTCCGCAATATCATTTTTTGCAACCATGCTGCAAACAAACGATTATTTCTGTTGAATTTCCGAAATAGGTGAAATCGCAATTTTTCGGAAAACATTGCCAATTTTCAAACGGCTATAACTCAATAGGTAATTACTCTGGAGAGTTCCGGTTAGGCTCAAATTGTCGCAAATTTATCGCTCTTCAAAAACGTTTTGAATGGTTTTTGGCAAAAAAATCCGCAGTTTAGGAGCTGGAGAGCAAAAACTGGAAATACGTCCGAAAATTCCTAGGTTTTTCTAGCGTTGCACTCTTTTCACGCTTTTTTGAAAGTGGTAAACGTGTGAATCCGCTTCTCTAATGTGTCCAAACGACTCAACTCAAAAAGAGCTCCCATACAAGAGCCAAAGATACATGTTTTGCGAATTTAGCGATTTTTGTTTGTCGATTTTGACCGGCTCGCGAATTTGAAGCATGTTGTTCTCCAAGCCTGTGGTTATTCTACAGCAAATTTTCATCGCTCATTTCATTTCATATTATTTTATCAACTTTTTTGCATCGATTTGAATATTTTATCTTATTTTTTGATCGTAACTTTTGCGATGATTTTAAATCGATTTATTTTTGCTCATTTGTAGGCTACTGGGACAAAATATGGGGAGGTACTTGAGACACGATAGGACTTGGTAGCCAAGTAGGACTTAGGTCAAGACCTACCTAAATAAGAAGTACGCTGAGTCATTGGAATGGAGGAAAATATCTCCGCGTATTCTTCAAGTACAACACTTTCAAACCTCACATCCTCAATTCGATTCGATTTTGCGGCCAGAAAACAAAAAAACAGAAAAAATGAATGTACCAATATCTAAGAAGTTCTGTGAGCAATCGTAATTCCGATTTACCAGCGTTGTTTGAAACAATTTTGGTACATTATTTCCAGAAATAATGTAGGTACAGGTACCTATGCAATAGGTCTATGCAATTGGTCGAGAAAAATGTTTTACAACACCCCCTGAAAATTTTTTCTTTCACGTTTCAGAGGTTCTAGAACACGAATCTACATTTTTTTGCCCGTACTTATCCGACGGAGTGGTCCAATTCCAAAAAAAAAGAAAAAAACGTTCAGCAAAAATTTCGTCTAGCCGCTTCGTATAGAGCTACTGATCCGGTTTTGACGAAATTAGTCTTGAAATTTGTGGTTTGCTCCAATTTGAGGCATATTGTCCGGGCAATCCGATCGGAAAAGGTTAAGGGGTCCAAATCAGCATTAGTGTGGTCCATTTTCGAAAAAACACAAAAACTCAATTTTGAAGGTGATGCCGTGGGTTTAGAATTTTTTGAGTACTTTTCCCGGGTTCCTCGCTTAATTTACCATAGAATAGGGGGTTGTTCCGAAAATTTTTGACAATTTTGTTTTTGTTGACTCCCTATAGGTCAAAATTGGTTGGGTTTTAGTGGTGGAAATCTGGTTTAAAGTCCAATTTTTGACGAAAAAAAAAAGTTTTTTTTTTGACTCTTTAAAAAAATTTCAAAACTCAAAAAAAAATTTTTATAATCCAGTGACAGCCTTTGAAATAGTCAAAATATCGATACCTTAAAGCGCAAAGGGCATACCTACGTCCCAAAATATCAATTTTGAGATTTCGGTACCGAAAAAATGTACTCATCAGGACCTATCGATCGCTCCAAGAATCATGATCCTTTTATCTATTTTTGGGGCCAAAAAACGATATCATAGAAAAATGACAAATATTTAAAGAGCGCTTATCTTGGAAGTGTTAAGTGCTACCAAAGTTCTGGTTAAACGAGGTTGTAGATCTTGGCCAGACAAACATTTTTGTATTTAGCGAATGTCTTTATGAAATTGAAAACAATGGGAGAAATCCTTTTTTTTTTTGTAAATTGATCAAAAACTTATTTTGCATTTTTCTCATTATGCCATTTTTGGACACATGCCCTTTGTGCTTTAAGGAAGGTATGTATCAATTCGTCTCAAAAATTCACGCATCAAAATATGGAAGTATCGTGTGTTATCTACGCACCTCGGTTTACCTTGACCTCGAAGACCGCGCACTGAAATTCGACGATAAAGGTCGGCGGACGAATGAAATTCGAAAATGAAAATTCGCAATTTATCGATACCACGCGATTTTGTCGATTCCGAAATTCCTCCAGATGCTCGTCCGGTCCGGTCCGGAAGCCGACTGTCCCGTCGTTCGTCCCGTCCTGGATGACGTCCGGGGATGGGAGGTCCTCGAGGAAGGGCGAGGTAGTCCACCCGGGGCATTCCCATTTCTTCCTCGGGACTAACCCCTTTCTCCCAAGGTCTCCCCCCTGCCCGGCGGGGAAAGTCTCTCCCCCGGTGACAGGTGGGGAGGTGTCGGATGAAAGCAAACCGCCGACTCTCGCGTTTTCGTAACAGGCTGACCGAAAATGTTTGTCGGGAAAACGAACCGAGGGAAATTCGTCACGGGGGAAGTTATTTCGCTTTTTACGCGTCGAAAAAGAGATCGGAATGCCCCTTAATTTTTTACCCTTTTTGTGGCCCTTTTGGCCTAAATAAAATATTTAATCCTATAAAATTTATTAACAAACAATTAAATTTATTAAAAAACATTTAATGTAATCGAATTTTTTGACAATTTATTCACAAACTTATTTATTTATTACTTACTTATTTATTTATTTATTCACAAACCATTAAATTTATTAAAATAATTAATAAATATCAAATTTTATAAGACCATTTAATGTTAGGTATTGAAGGTTTTGAAAATTTATTAACAAACAATTAATTTTATTAAAATATTAAATTTATTTAAAAACATTTATTGTTGAAGAATTTTTTGAAAATTTTTCCTTGTTTCTCGCTCAATAACCATAATATCGGATATTTTTCCGGAAAATTAAGGAAAATTGTTTATTGAATTAGCCTGGTTCAAATTTCTCGATTGCAATTTCTTCTTTTTTCAAGGTGTTGTCAATTTGAGAAGGTTCTGGTGAACGGATGTCGAATTTTTTGAGCTAGTTGGAGTCCTCGAAGGTTTCTGCACCTATCCCACCCCCTGGAAGTCAGAATTGGTCGGATTTTAGTGATCAAAAACTGTTTTAAAGGCTAATTTTAGACAAAAAAAATTTTTGTTTACCCTTTAAAAAAATTTTTAAGCTCCAAAAAATATATTTTTGAATAGGTTGTAGGTAGATTCATGACACAAAAAATTGAGATTTCAAAAAAGTATTTTTTAGAACACCTAAAAAATTGTCAAATTTGGAAGACATAATTTTGGGTAACACAAAGCATTGGCAGTTTTTACGACTCTCCAAGACTGAGAAACATGCAAACCAGTGATGCAGATAACACACAATACTTCCATTTTCATTCTTGACTTGGATTTTGAAATTTATGACAAATCTTGGTGATATACTAACAAGCACTAATAAAGACGCTACTTCATTGGATAGGTAAATATGGAGGTAAAAATGTCAATAAATCCCTCAATTCTCAATTTGTTTTTCAAATTTCTCGACCTGGAATGTTTTCTTAGGTAAGACATAAATGAAAAAACATGACAAACAGAAACGTGAAAAAAATTAAAATTCCAATCAAAATTTTAGCATTCTTAGTTTTTTTTTCATTTTTTTTTTTTACTTTGAGGATAGTTTGAGATGAATTGCTCATCGAAATTTGAAAATCGGTCCATTGGTTCAACTAACCAGGATGATAATGTACCACTTCAAAAACTTGTAGTGACAGACTTTCAAACTGCTGGCTTCCCAACGTTTTCGATCCCGGTGGCCTTCAAATTGGTCAAAATAATTGGTCAATAAATCCGGTTCAAAATTCCACGTGAGTACCAATAGTTCAGACACGATTTCGTACGCATTCCATCCCGGTAATTTGAATTGATCGATAGAAAGGACATCTACGCAGCAGTCAGACCGTTGGTTCAGACCACAGATTAGTTACCTACTTACTGACAAAATAAACAGAAGACCTATTCTCATTCCGGTTCACGTATTCGGGCCTCGGAGATTCTCGCGGTTTAACTGTTTTTCAATAACGACCCAGTAACCGGAAGTGAAGATGTTGAAAAAAGGTTATCCAGGACAATTGCATCCAGGACGATTGTTTGCCCATGTAATGAACGATTTGCAAAATTATGAACTTTCATTCTCTCGACCAAAATCGTCAAAATCGGTTCGCCTGTTCAAGAGGCATTGCAACAGTAGGATATTTTTCATTTTTATTTATAGTAGGCGAATTTCATGGTCTCGGTCCTTTCATTTTACTCGAGAAGAGTTTAGAGCTTATTCTTTAAATTTACAGCTTGTAATTGTATCGAAAATCGGATCAAAAGTTCGGGAAAAAATCAACTACACTTTTGCTCAGATCTTCAGAGGTTTTTTCGTCCTGTTCTTCAACATACTCATGTTGATCCGTCGGATCTCCTAGATGTCTTATACGTCCAAATATCCCTAAAAAACTCCTAAATGGCTAAAAAGTCTGGAAATATCTTCAAAGGGTCTCCTCAATGTCTAAAAAATCTGAAAATTAGTAAAAAGGGTCTCCTAGATGCCTAAAAAGTCCGGATGACTCTAAAAAAGATCTCTTTAATGGTTATAAAGTCCAGAGATGACTAAAAAAGGGTCTCCTAAATGTCTTGAAAGTTCGGAAAGGTTTAAAAATAATCCTTTCAGTGTCTAAAAAGTTTTTCTGACGTCTATGAAGATCGGAGATCCCTCAAAAGTGTCTCCCAAATGCCTATAAATGCGTCTGACGTCTAAAACGTGCGGCTGTGCCTAAAAATTAGCTTCTAAATGCCTGTACAGTGCCGAGATGCCTGAAAAGGATCTCCTACACTGAGAAAAATCGTCGGTTAAAAATTTTGAAAATATGCGGTTAATGACGAAATGCGGTCAAATTTCCGACATCAACAGACTACGAAAAACCGAGAAATGCCGAAATGTTGAAAATGCCGCCCCCCAGGCCATTTTAACCAACTATCCTACAGATTTGACCGACGTTTGTCTCGCGGCAACCGTAAAATGCGGTCTAAGGATGACCTTGAAACACTAACCGTATACAAAGGTCTGTCAAAGTGGAAAATATTTGCGCCGAAACTAAGAATAGGTGAGGTTAGGAAACCAGAAGTCGGTTACTGTTCATACTTCAACCGCGTATGGGTTGTTCAATTGACCGTTCAAGTTGGTTAATGTGCCGTGAACACGGTTAAAGAAACCAAGTCAGTTGTTTTACATAAGTTAAGTCGGTTAAAGCGTACTGGAGCCCAGTCGGTTAACCCATACTTTTGACCGTATAAGTCTGTTATTGCACCCCATTGCCGTCAATTACGGTCAAACCACTACAAGAAGCCGGTTGTTTTACATAAGGTGAGTCGGTTAAAGCAGACTCGTGTATAGTCGGTTAACGCATAGTTTTGACCGAATTCGTACCAACACAGGTCTGGCCGATTGACATTAGCTTGAACCTTTCCCCACTCCTCCAGCTTATAGTCGGTTATTGCAGTACTTTCACCGTATGCAATACGGTTAAAACATAGCAGTAACAGAGTAGAGACCGAATATCTTTCTCTTTCCGTCCTAAAGGTCATTGGCCGATTGACATTGACTTGTACCTTTCCCCACCCCTCCAACTTATAGTCGGTTATTGCACTACTTTCACCGTATGCAATACCGTTGAAACATAGCAGTAACAGAGTAGAGAGGCGCCCTGCGCATGTGCTCCCCCTCCAACTTGTAGCCTCTACTTGGCTGTAAGGAGAAGTAGGGATCATTCCTCTTTCAACCTCGGTCGTGGTTAGAACGTTTGTGCGTCCACCGTTTTTGAGAGATCTACTCCCATCACCTCTGCTTCATCAGCAACTTATCCGTCATTTATTCCGGCTTTGACTCGCGCGTTTCTCGGCAATCGGCTCTCACGGATCGGATATTTCTCACTTCGGCTTGACCTCGGCTCTTCTCTTGATTCTTCCTACTTCCTGGCTAACACGGGTACGCCTATTTTTGGACAAGAAAATGGTAAGTAATTGTGTACGTTCGGTGGATGATTTGCAGTATATTGGTTGAGCAGTGTGTGCATCAGGCTGTCTTTCTGATTTTTTTCCATTTAGTTCTGAGGAACTGACGGACGACGCCTGCAGCCAGCAATAAAAAAAAGGAAGATTGAAGACGTAATCGACGTTGAGGGTAAATACTATTGAATGAAGAGAGATTGATTGTCAGGTTCATTGTGCATTGAGCATTTTTTTCACGATCTAACAAACGTTTTTCCCAGAAATAAAAACGGCTCTTCTCGACGACCCCGATTCTCAAATAGTGCAAGAGCGGCAAGAGGGGTGCAGGGCGGCGCTGAATCATCTACATTCCTCGAATCTTGGAAGAAAACGGCCGGTAAGCGAATAGCTTACGCAAAGGTCGCGAGTTTTGAAGACTACCTCGACACGGTGATAATTATCGGACTTCCCATTATCGGCCATAAGCTGGTGAGAAACTAATTTTTTTGAGTGGTACTTGCTCGGTTGTAATTTTCAGCCCTCAGATGTATTAACAGTGTTTCGTGTTTGGTTTCTCAGCTATCCCTTGATTTCCAACAACTATACCCGGCACTTGACAGTATCGCCCTGCCGAAGAACGTCGCCAAGTTGAAAAACGCTATATTGAGGCTCACTTATAGTTACCATTATTGTAAGAATTTGTACAAATAAAAAAAACATATGTAGGTACCTATAGACTGTATCATACAGGTTTAAAATGTTTTATTAGTAAACGTATGTTAACAACTGCATCCATCACATTCATAACTTAAAATGTTCCTGTTATGCTAGTCAAATTTTATTTTTAGGTCGCATATTTGGAAAACAGTTTTGTACCATGAAGAATTAGGCCCACTTTCTCATTATCATTCTAATAATATGTATACCTAATTCGTTTTTATTAAAGAATATATTACCAAAATGTTACTCAAATTTCATTTTCAGATCACATGTTTGAAATTCCATTTCAAGTGGGCTACATTAACCGTATTTCTGGTCGGTTGATGTACTCCACTGTGGAATGCGGTCAATGAAGTACCATGACCGATTAGGCATGCGGTCAATGTAGGAATATAACCGAATAGGTATGCGGTCAATGAAGTACCATGACCGACTAGGCATACGGTCAATGAAGTACCATGACCGATTAGGCATGCGGTCAATGTAAGAATATAACCGAATAGGTATGCGGTCAATGAAGTACCATGACCGACAAGGCATGCGGTTAAAGTAGAACTATAACCGACTACGCATACGGTCAATGAAGCACCATGACCGATTAGGCATGCGGTCAATGTAGGACTACAACCGACGAAATATACGGCTAATGTACTGCTTTAACCGATTAGATGCAATGCAGGTTTTACCGACTTTTCTTAGGGTTTAACCGACTATTAGGCGGTTGCTAGCCATTAACCGCATTCACGTAAATTAACCGACTTTTGTATTAACCGACTTTGGCTGGGGGCGGCCCTACATTAACCAACTCCGGGGGCGGCATTGTATTAACCGACTTTTGACATTAACCAAGTTGCAATGCGGTTGCTAGCCATTAACCGCTTTCCCGCAACCGACTTTTGCCCTATTTTTTTTCTCAGTGTATAAAAGTACGTCCGTTGTCCTGCTCGCTGATCTTTCATATTTGACCGGCATTTCGGCAGTTGTGAAAGTTATATTAGGCAAATCCTGAAATTTGGTACGTACCTTACTGTACAATTTGAAGAAAGCCCCTCCGAAACGGGAAATTCGCCTATGGAAATCCTCGTATGACGTCAGACGCAAACCCGCCTTGACAGGATGGCCAGGGAATTCCGAAGACGACTGAAGAGGAAGGCAACGAATTGTTGCGGATCAGGGGGCAGAGTAAACACGTCAAAGACTCGACTGGACTGGATTCGGACGCACCAGTGCACTCAAGGACGTCTGGATTATTAAATTTTTCCAATCTCCGAACCCGAGAGATTTGGAGTAATAGGTACAAAAATTGTTAGTACCCCTGAATAATCGGGCTCAAAAAAAAAATTATTCAGCGCGTGAAATGCTGAAGATTAATATTTTAATAATGTTTTTAGTCGAATTTTAACCGTTTAATCTTGCGAAAAACGGGCCGAAAAACATAAAAAAAATAGGGATCAATAAAGAAAACAATAATGCAAAAAGAAATATTTACTAATAATACGCCAAGTTATGGATTTATAACAAATATCAAGATATTCCGCTAGGCAAAACAAAAATTTTAAGACCAAAAACGCTAAATCGGTAGGTTTTTGTGGCCGGAAAAAATAAAATATGAAACACTGAAAATGCAGTGGCTAGCAAAACTACGCTTCTGGTATAGCGCTCGCGAGGAGGTTCCCTGTCCCTCTCTAGGAGGCTCCTTGTCTCTCCCTCGGACGCTCCCTACCGCTCCCTCGGACGGTCTCTGTCGCCCTCTCGGACGGTCTCTATCGCTCCCTCGGACGCTCCCTCGGACTGTCTCTATCGCTCCCTCGGACGCTCCCTCAGACGGTCTCTCTCGCCCTCTCGGACGGTCTCTATCGCTCCCTCGGACGCTCCCTATAGCTCCCTCGGACAGTCTCTCCCGCTCCCTCGGACGGTCTCTCTCGCTCCCTCGGACGGTTTCTGTCGCCCTCTCGGACGGTCTCTGTCGCTCCCTTGGATGGTATCTCTCGCTCCCGTGGAGGCCCAGTAATTCCGATCAGACAGGAGAGTTAATTACAAAAATGGCCGTAGCTCCCTCAATTCTTAACCTTTTTTCAAATTTCTTGAACTGAAATGTTTGTCTCGGCAAGGCCTAACACCCTGTTTAATCGAAATTTGAATAACTCACAGTACTTATAATCACATTTTTAGTTTTTTCTATTTTATTCTTTTCCGGCCACAAAAATGAAACGATTTGAGCGGTCTTGGTCTTAAAATCTATGTTTAACCTTGCAGAATATATGGAGATTTTTTATCTTTCGATAATGTGGCGTATTTTTTTGTTATTTGTGCGAATTTCAAATTTGCATAGTGAGTTTTTCGATATTTTTCACCTAAATACCCTCAAAAGCTGTCAAAATATGATCAAATTTGGACGCACCTTGGACACACAATTTACTCTATAAATATGGAAGTAAAAAAAGTATTCCTCGACGATTGGATTCAAAAATGAAAATTATTTAGCGCGTGAAGTGATTTATTCGGGGCTAAAATGATAATTTACGCAAAATAGCAGCTCGACTTGTCTAGCGCGGATACCTCATATTTGTATCTATGCCACTGGCTCCGGTGAAAGCATAGCAATTTTTACAGCAATTATTCTCCGCGTTTCATTATCGGGCTTAAGATGCGTGAAGTATCGTTTTTCGAAGAAATAAAATCTTTACCATAAACTAGAAAGCCTAATATTGCAATAAGGTGGAACACATGGAATATGCAGTATGGAAATGCAGTGGAAAGTGAATTGAAAATATCTGGCGTGTCTTCAAAACACAGTTTTCCTCGAAATGCCGATGTTCGGAAATATTTTTCATTTTGATAACTTGGCCCCTACCGACGCTTGTGACATTTTACCAACACCGATCAAACCGGTGGAAATTTCGCTCTCGAAAATGGTCCAACTTTATTCGAAGTATAATAATCGGACCGGTCCTGCCGCATTCTGAGGTCGAAAATTCCATTCACGACTCCGCCCGGAGGTTCGAATCTGTAATCGGTAACTCTCGGTTTTGATTTTGTAAGAACCGGTTTTCGGATACACCCGGGAACAACGGTGTACTGTCCTCGATAACTATTGATCCACTTGCGAGATTGTCGTCGAAATAGTCGAATTTTCGAATCTAGAGTCAAAAACAAAGAAAAAAACTCAAAAAAAAATTGTCAAAAACCTCCGAGGAATTAACGATCCTAAAAAAAATCGGAAAAACCCACTCAATTTTGCATAAACGATCAAATAGGCACCTGCATTTTTTTTGGAAAATAAAGCACCAAAAAGCATCCTATCGTATCGTAAATTGACATTAATTTTCCGAGCCGATAAATGAGCGTAATAAAAAGGATTTTTTTTTTGTTTATAGGGAAGACGATTGTGGCCGGGGTGCACCACAACTCGGACTAGTACCCAAATAATGTGCGCTGCGACATGTGACACTTTTTGCGGGAATACGACCAACTACTCGAATTTGAATTTCTCAGGTAGGTGCAGGAGCCATTTGTCAAAAGTAATTCTCTCTCGAATTGATAACATTTGGCGGTTATATCTAATTTTTGATAATCCTGTGAGTGGAGGAATTGCTGAAAACGAAAAACATCATAATTATGTGCTACCTTAAAAGTTGAAACCTAAAAACCCAAATTCCACGTAATGAAAAATTCCATGCAAAACATCAAATCCTTCGTCTTTGGAAACGCAAAACCTCAAAATTCCCTGTTCGATTTGGTAACAGCAAAGGTTCATTGGTGAATTATTGAATAATGAACAAAAATGGATGTAAAAATTGAATTTTGACAAGAACAAATATCGGCGTCTGAAAAACGATTTTAATGCCCTATCGATGTTGCCCTACTATCGGTAGTGCCCTACTATCGATTGTGCCCTACTATCGATATCGCTCTACTATTGATATTGCCCTACTATCAGTAGTGCCCTACTATCGATTGTGCCCCACTATCGATAGTGGTCTACTATCGTTAATGCACTACTACCGATTTTTCCCTAAAACGATTTTGTTCAAATTGTTTCCCTCACATGATTGTTGTTCAGGGCGTTTTTGAAACGTTGCATAAAATTCGCTACCGGTCACAGTTTTTAAACGGCCATTAAAATCATCATCGAGAAGTCGCTGTTTCACGTAGCGATCGTGTTCATCGCCGGTAATTAGCAATTTTCTCATCGACGGGGAAAAAATAAAAAACCGTCGTCTCCTTTTGAATATCATTCGAGCGCATGCGTCAACTCATTCCTGCATTGATTCACTGTATTTAATGGCCTCGGATAACTTGGAGGAATCTCAAAGATGAACTTGATCGCAGTCGATTTTCATATAGATGATGCTCACATGCGCAGATTTGCAGATTTCACACTGCTCCTGAATTTTCTCAATTGAAAAAAATTCAGGACAAAAATTATTTTCATTCGATTTTAAGCTGATATCTTGAAAAAGGAATGATTTTTTTTTTTCGATTATGCGTCAAAATGATTTCGTGATTGGAAACTGTCAGTTCAATCGAAAAGCCGAGAGGATTCAAACCGGAGAACGGGCCTACTGAGAACGTCGCCACATCACTCTCCCTCCGAGCGGAATTGAGTTGTGGCAAGCTAGTGTGCTCGATTTTTCTCATTCGACTATCGTTAATGCCCTACTATCGATATTGGCCAACTAGCAATATTGACCTACATCGATATTGCTCTACTATCGATATTGCCCTACTATTGATATTGCCCTACTAGCGATATTGCCTTAATATCAATATTGACCTACCATTGATATTGCCCTACTATCCGTAGTGACCTACGTTGACCCTATCCCTGATTTGCTGACGACAGAAAATTCAAGGGTCGATCATTTCACCATCAGTAGTGACCTACTATCAATATTGCCCTACTAGCGGCAGTGCCCTACTATTGAAAGTGCCCTACTATTAATAGTGGTCTACCAACAATATTGACCTACTATCGATATTGCTCTACTATCGATAGTGCCCTACTACCGACATTGCTCTACTATCAATATTGCTCTATTATCATTAGCGTCCTACTATCGATAGTGCAGCACCAAGGCCAGCAGCGTAAATCTAGAGTCTAGGTAGAGGAATGTGGGGTAAATCTAGAGTCAGGAGGTAGAGGAATGTGGGGTATCGATATTTAGATGATCGATAGGTACTGAGATCGATTAGCCTAGAGGATCCCAAGGGTCGAACGAACTTAGTGAGAAAGGTCGCCACAAGTACAAATTCGATTCAAACATGTAGTTTTTGAAAAAATTTAAATCTTGTATTTTATCTACGCATTACAGGTTTTTTAAAGAAGAAGAGAGTTTTTACTCGTGTAAAATTTATCAGATTGGTAATAAATCGATTATATCAATGTGTGCTGGACACAGTAGATACCCACAATGAGTTTCAGTCCGCTATGCTGGGTAGGAAACAGCTGACATTACGCCAAGAAAGTTACGCAGCCAATTTTACGACCGATTGTTCGCCCAGGTTGAACGCATGATTTACTGACTAGAGCCGGGCTGAATATGAATTCCTTACTTTTAGCCCTCGTTGTGAAAATGCGCCTTTTGTCAAGCAAGGTTCGAAGGTTAACCTTTTGGAAGATCACCTTCGCTATAAGGAAGACTCAGCCGTTGGGCCGGGGTTTCAAGGATTCTCGCAGGTGCCGTCCAAGAGCGTCTTTTAGATTAGACGTGATCAAAAATTGTTAATAATGAGCTTTAAATTGTAAATGACGTCCATCAAGATCGAGAAAACTGGGCGAAAGCGCTCGGGGGTTAATCATTTTAGAAACATCCGTCCTTTTGACCTGCATTAATATTATCAAAAATCAAATCAGCGCTAATTTTCTCCTTTTTTTCAGACGGAATGGCCGGTCTGGTCAGAATCGCATATGAAGAATATACGAATCTCTTTGACAAGCGGAGCGGTAAGTAACAAATCCAATGCCAAGCGTATTAGAATGCGAAAACCAGTGCCTCTTGGATAACACACAATACACCTCCATATTTTGGTTACTGAATTTTTTGGAAAAAATTTATTTTCGTCCCAAATCGATTTTTAAAAATAATTTGAAGGTATAAGGGCCGAAAATAGAAAAAAACACGCTCTGCAAATTGTAAAACCAGTCTAAAATCGAAATACGTTAAGTTATAGGAATAAAGAACCTTGAACTATACGTAGGTACATTATTTCTGGAAGTATTCTGCAAGGTAAAACAAAGATTTCAAGTCCAAGAACAATTAAATGGGTCAATTAAATTTTGTAGAAAAAAAAACTAAAAACACCAATCGCCAAAAAAGTGCCAATATATCGGAAGTAGGTACTGTGAGTACTGTAAGGTCAGGAGCCTGTTTTTCAAAGACCCCGTTGGACAAAAAACTGTCTCAACTTTCATAGAAACGAGGAAGTACTTCGTGTTATCTGCGCACCGCCGTTTGATTTTATCCAATTTCACAGATCCGCGAGTCGAAGATTGGCCCCTGATGGACTCGCCATGGCCGACCCTGGTCATGGTCGGCAGTTACCTCTACCTCGTCATGTTCCTCGGCCCGAAGATCATGGAGAATAGGAAACCGTTCAAGCTCAACAACGTTCTAGTCGTCTACAACGCCATGCAAACATTGTTCAGTCTAATCATGTTTTCCGAGGTGAGGAAATCATGATTTTTGAATTTTTTGTTGTTATTCAAATTTGTTGTTGTTGTTTTTTTATTTTTGTTGTTGTTGTTTGGTTCTTGGTGGCACTGATGTGAATTTCGAATTTTTCAATTATTGCGTTATGATTAAATCATCAAATTTTGATGGTTATTGAGTCTTCTCTTCTTCTTCTTCTATTATATTTATCACTTCAAGTAGTTGAATAAATGATAAATCACCGAAAAATTTGAATTGCACTATTTTTCACAAAATATGTGTAACATTTAATGTTGGAGGTACCTAATCACTCGATGAAATAGGTTAAATCAAACGCAAGGATCTCAATTATGCAACTTTCATTGGATCTTTTCCGTTTCAGCATCACACGCGAACGTAGAAATAGAAAATTATGGTAATTCCATCACAGTCCATATAATCAAAAGGTATCCAGACTCGTCAGGTACTAACGATTAAAAGCGGTTCAGCACCCCGATTGATTATAATCAATTATAATTATTACTTGTGATTGATTTCGTGCGTGCGAGCGGCGGACTTTTTTCTACTACTTCCGAAGACTCGATAACCCAGTAATACCAACCTGATTTTTCAATTAAAAGCCTCGTTTTCTACCCGCTTGTCTTTCACTTGATTGATTAGGTTGAGAAATTGACGAATTTCTCGTATAAAAAACAACGCAAGACGGTGACTGCTTGTTTTTCCGCGAAAGGAGACGAAACCGGACGACCTTAAGCGATCGCTTTCGTTCCGCGGTGTTGCAAAAAAATAATTGCCAAACTGCTGGGCGCAGAATCTCGTCAGACTAGCCGACCCAGTGACCGCCCATTCGGAGTTGCACTCTCGAGTAGTTAGTGCTGGGTGGAAAATCACAGAAATTAACCATCTGCCATCATCAAATCAGCCATCGAAGCTCAGCTTTCTGGAGATTGATGATCGTGTTAAACGAAAAACTACGCAAACTTTGCACAGTGCAGTTTCGTGGCATTTTACTTTCATTTGCCAAGTCGCTCTTTAAAGAATCTTTAATGGTATCTGATACCATGAGGCCCACCCACCAATAATGAAATAACCCCCACCACACTGTAGGTGACATAAAAACAGACATAAAAATCAGACATAAAAACAAAATAACAAAAGATACAACCGGTCTGAGGTAACGTAACGTGACACTAATTAGCATGGGACGTTCTTCTTTTTTGGTTAGTCGCGATTTTCTTTCTGTGCCTGTGCTAGGTATATATTTTACACCTGTGATTTTTCCGTAATAAAATACTTTTTCCTCGTCGGATACGGCCCCAACGTTGTTATTTCCTTCAACACCTCCTACCTCAAATTTACAAACTCAACTCTTAAACTTAACTCAAACTTCGAACTCAACTTACAAACTCGACACTCCTACTCAACTTTCAATCTCAACCTACGAAATAAACTAACAAACTCAACTTATGAAGTCATTCGACAAACTCACCTCGCGAAGTCAAGTCTTAAACGCAACCCACAAACTTAACTCTCAAGCCAAAGTCAACTTTGAAACTAAACTCACAACCTCAGCTCTCAAACTGAACCTTCAAACTCAATTCACAAAGTCAACTTTGAAACTAAACTTACCAACTCAACTCTCAAACTAAACCTTCAAACTCAACTCACAAAGTCAACTTTGAAACTAAACTTACCAACTCAACTCTCAAACTAAACCTTCAAACTCAACTCACAAAGTCAACTTTGAAACTAAACTTACAAACTCAACTCTCAAACTGAACCTTCAAACTCAACTCACAAAGTCAACTTTGAAACTAAACTCTCAAACTCAACTCACAAAGTCAACTTTGAAACTAAACTTACAAAATCAACTCTCAAACTGAACTCACAAAGTATACTTTGAAACTCAACTCTCAAACTTTGAAACTCTTTGAAACTTTCAACCCTCAAACTGAACCTTCAAACTCAACTCACAAAGTCAACTTTGAAACTAAACTTACAAACTTAACTCTCAAACTGAACATTGACAAACTTTGTTTCAAGTTGAGTTTAAAAGTTGTATTAGCGAGTTGAGTTTGTCTGTAAAGTTTTTCAGTTCATAAGTGTGAGTTTGTGGGCCGAGTGTGAGAATTCAGTTTGGAATTTGAGGTTTCGCAATGAGTTTGATAGTTCAGTGCATTTCGTGAGTTGAAGTTGTTAGTTGAGTTGTTGGGCTGAGTTTGCTAGTTGAGTTTGAAGTTTAAGTTTGAGAGTTCAGTTTGAGAGTTAAGTTTTAGAGTTGAATGAGAGTTGAGTTTGTAAGTTGATTTGGTGAGTTAAGATTGTGGGTTGAGGTGGAAAGTTGGGTTTGTAAAATGAGTTTGAGAGTTGAGTACCTATAATAGTTGAGTTTGAGAGTTGCGTTTTAAGTTTATGTTTGACAGTAGGGTATAAGAGTTAAATTCAAGAGTTGAGGACGTGGGTTGAGCTTGTATGTTGAGATGGAGAGTTGAGATTGTGGGTTGAGGTTGAAAGATGCTTTTTTATAATGAGTTTGAGAGTTGAGTGTGTTATTTGAGTCTGTCGGTTGAGTTTGATAGTTGGATATAAGAGTTAGGGATGGGAAAAAAACGTGAAACCGTTTCGAAGAAACGGTTTCATCAGGAAAAACGATGAAACGGTTACAAGTAGCCAGAAATAGCCGTTTCAAAAAAAACGTAAGACCAGAAACGAACGATTCACTTCCCCGTTCCAGTTTCTCCGTTTCATTCCGTTGCGGATGTACAGTGTTGCCAAGGTGCAGGCGTCAAAAAACCCCAAATCCTCCCAAAGGAGAAAAACAAATCCCCGAAAAAACCCCCAAAAGTTGAGGAGGAATTAAAAATAAACTATTTCACAAAAAATAGGACCTAACTCCATATTATACATCTATCCTGATTTTGGCCTTATCACTCCCCCGAAATTTACTCTTTCGACCAAAATTTTGAAAAAACGCCAAATGTCATGTTGGTTTCTCAGTTTTTTCAGAAAAACAGAAAATTGTAAAGTTTCTGTGTCATGTAGGTACCTACCTACCCAAAACCAACTCAAAACTATTTTTTTTGGAATTTTAAAATTTTTTTTAAAGGGTCAAAAAAATATTTTTTTCAATGTCAAAATTAGCCTTTAAACCAGATTTCAAACACTGAAATCCAACCAATTTTGACTTACAGGGAGTGGAAACGGTGTAGAAACCTTCAAGGAATCCAAAAAGCTCAAAAAATTCAAAATGGGTTCAGTAGAACTCCCTCAAATTGCCAAAAATGCGAAAAAGGAAAAATCGCGTCAAGAAACATTTCAGCTTCAGTTCTTTTGAAACGTACGTTTCATTCATGGATCACATTGAGGCCGAAACAGTTGTTTTGAAACGGTTTCGCCGAAACGGTTTCAGGGTAAGACGAAACTGTTACATTTCGTTTCTTGAAAGGAACTGAAACGCCCATCCCTAATAAGAGTAGGTACAGTTAGTGAGGTGAGTTTATGTTGGAGAGTTGAGTCAGTGGGTTGTGTTTGAGAGCTGAGGTTGTGGTTTGAGTTTGAATGTTTTTTTTTTTTGTACGGGTAGTACGGACTTGAGCTCACCATCGGTAGACGGCAGTACCAAAGCTATTGCTCATTGGTGCCGAACCTTTCGAAATTGAGTTTCGCAATCGAAACGAGAAACGGCCGAAAAAGAATAAATTCGTCGATCAACGTGGGCCGTTCTGGAGTTCCCGGTCGAACTCGTATATTTCCATATAGCTCGTCCGTCCTTGGGATGTAACTTCTCTCAGCGAGGAAGTAACATTTTACTGTCCGTATCCCGACCTTCCAGCTCAACCGAAGAACCTGCTCACCTATGCTCTTCGAACAATATGAAAACCGTTGCGCACGAATGTCGGAAGTGGACAATTGTTGTTGCTTTCTTACGCACTGACCTTGAGCCGCTTGCTTACTGAAACGTCGAATTATTCGGACTTTTATCGCCGACTTGAATCGATAATATGATGCGATAGTATTATCGCACGTAGGGCGGGTTGGATTAGCCGTACTTGCAAAATATTGTCAAGGACAGTAACGCGGTCCACAGTGTACAGTACGCGGATTGACGAGGTCTGTCAACAATTTTTGAGTTCCGGTGGCAGTTTTGCAATCGGGCGATACCTGGTTGGGTGGGAACGTGAAGCCGTTATTGATATTTTCAAGATGGAAAATCGTAGGTCCGGAGAGAATAGACTATACCTTTTTTAGATTTCTTTTCAGTTCTTTTTTTGCGTTTTTCAATATGGTTAAATACTCAAACTTCAACACTGCAAATACTTAGGTAGGTACATGCGGTTGGAGTCCCTGCATAAAGGTTCATTTTCATTTATTTACGACAAAATTAACGCTTAATTTGATGGGTACCTCGGTGAAAGTTCTTTACATTTACCTGCACCCAAACCTCTATAACAGCCAATCTTCGACTCCGACGTTGGTTGACCAAACCAATAACAAATTTTCCAGCATTATTTTCTGCTTCAATGATAGTGAAATTTGGCTCAAGAATTAAGGCTGAAATCAACTTCAACGAATATGACGAAATAAAAAAATCCTCGAAATCTTCGCCATACGGGCGCTCACTGAAATCGCTTTAACTTCTGGACGAAGTACGACCGGGCGCTTTCGATTTGAACATTCGTACCTAGTCAAAAATTTTGAAATTATCAGATTTCTATCTGTTTTAGCACCTTATGAGCGGATGGCTATTGGACTACAGTTACGCCTGCCAGCCGGTCGACTACTCGACCAACCCAACTGCCCTGCGGGTTAGTATAACCATCGTCACTTTGGTGGAATTCAAATTTCGATCCAATTGGCAAATTGTCTTATGACGGGAAATATTTTTTTTGATCCAGAAAAATACCTATTATTGTTTTTACTTCCATATTTACAGAGTAAATGGAAGTATTGTGATCGTCCTAAAATCGAGAATCGGAACGGAGCTTCAGAAAAAACTTTTTCTTATACACATTTACTCAGAATCACTTCCTGAACAAGTGTCTGTGTGTCCGTGTGTCCGTGTGTCCGTTAGTCCGTTAGTCCGTCTGTGGTCATTTACAAAAATGGCCATAACTCCCTCATTTCTCAACCTTTTTTCAAATTTCTTGAACTGAAATGTTTGTCTCGGCAAGACCTAACACCCTGTTTAATCGGAATTTGGATAACGCACAGTACTTCCGAGATATTTGCATTTTTAATGTTTTCTATTTTATTTTTTTCCGGCCGCAAAAATGAACCGATTTGAGCGTTCTTGGTCTCAAAATCTTCGTTTTACCTTGCAGAATATGTGGATATTTTTTACATTCCGAAAATGTAGCGTTTTTTCATTTTGGGCGAATTTTAAAATTTTAATACTGAATTTTTTGATATTTTTGACCTAAACACTTTCAAAAGCAGTCAAAATATGATCAAATTGTGTCACAATTTTACGTTTCAAAATATGGAAGTATTGTGTGTTATCTACGCACCACTGGTTTTTTTATTCAATACTAAATAATAAACGTCTCAATGTTCAAATTTTTTTATTTTTCCAATTGACGGGGCATTTTTTGTGTGTTAGTTGGTTGTAGCATTAACTTTTTACGTTCCTAAATGGATTCTAGGTGGATTACTTTAGGCCAGTAGCAGAAAGTTGTAAAAATGTTAATATTCTGCATCCGTTAGGTCTTCGGGAGCCTTTTTCCTGTTCTCGATGAAAGTCGACGTAAGAACAATCAGATTACGAAAAGTTTATCAGCTCCGTGTTGACATTATGCTTGTGCATTTACAAGGTGTCCCGGTAAGTGTCGAAAAAGGGGTGAAACTAGGCAAAAAATGGAACAAATCGCCGCCAACCGCATTTTTCTATCTTGGCCCGTTTCCAACATATAATTTTTCAAAATTTGTTTTTCAGGAAAACCCCACTTTGGTTAATAAAAACCGGCATTTCTCCGGTTCAGAACAATTTTTTTCAACTTTTGAGGACATGTCTGGATTCAGCGTTGAATTTCCTATAAGCCTAGTGCACATTTATCGTTGAAAACCAACTACTACGTACTTTGATTGCAATACAAATTGCAATACAAATCACGTTCCTGAAATTTCACAGCTTCGAGCACGTTTTCCTTAACATACGAGTACGAACAATTTTTTCCGATTTTCGGTATTTTATGCTTGATTGAAATTCATCGCTGAGTCCAGAAATATGTGTTTTTATTGTGCAAAATGGGGGTTTTCCGGAATTTTTTTCCAGAAAATAATTTTTGACTTAGCAAAAATCGCCAAAAAATGATTAAATAACCAAATATTTGAGGGCGTTTTGAGATAAAAAACGCGTAAAAATTCGAGGTCAAATGAGGAATAATTCTTTGCTCCCACAATGTTTATTATTTTTTTAATATTTTTGACAATCTAACTTTTTCAGATGGCCAACCTCTGCTGGTGGTACTATCTGTCGAAACTGACCGAATTCTGTGACACGGTACGTCCTCGATGGATGGTTGATTAAATTTTCCCCTCAATTCGGAATTTCTATTGCCACTCTCCGTTTTTTGCAGATATTCTTCGTCATGAGGAAGAAGGACAATCAGATAACGCTGTTGCATTTGTACCATCACTCGTTAACGCCTATCGAAACTTGGGTGTGCGTCAAATTTCTGGCAGGTAAAAATAATTTTTTAAATGGTTTTATTGGAAGAGTTATTGTTAAATTGTCGATTTAATATTTTATACATACAGTTTTAAAAGTTATTAAATAATAAAATTTGATATTTACATTTAAAATTTAGTATTTAAAATAATTTTTTTTGAAATTTTGATGCTTAAAATTTGAATTATTGTAAATTATTTGTTATTATTTGATATCCTCCATCACAGGTGGCCACGGTACATTCTCGAATTTGGTCAACAATTTCGTCCACATTATCATGTACACGTACTACATGATCTCGGCTATGGGTCCGCAGTACCAAAAGTACCTTTGGTGGAAACAGCATCTCACCACGCTCCAATTGGTATGTCTACTACATAATGTAGGTAGTACAATCGGTAATTCTACATGATGTACTATCATGACCTACATGACTGCATGGGTGTACAATCAGAGACTAGAGATACCGAGGAATGTAGGAAGGGATGTGGTTGCTTTGTTGTTGCACAACACAACAAATCGCTCCCCATACAACAAATGAAAGGATAAAAACAACAAATAAAGGATAAACCCCTCAACAACAACAACAAATAAAGGATAAAGGAGTAATACAGCAAATATGCGCTTTCCCAACTTGGCAGGGGTTGGTCATGCGACAGTGACGTCATCGTTTTTCGGTCTATTAAATTATTTATTAATAAAATCATTTAATTATTTCGCATTTTCCAGGCTCAATTCACCGTCGTGTTCTTCCATTCGGCCCAGGTGCTGTTCTTCGACTGCGGTTACCCCAAAACCATCGCCCTTTTCCTCTTAGTCCACTCGACGATCTTCTTCTTCTTGTTTTTCGACTTCTACAAAAAGGCCTACGAAAGGGAAGAGGAGAGGAAGAAGAAAATGCAGAAAGCCCTCGAAGATCAGCTGAACGGAAACGATATAAAAAAGATCGAATAACAAGACTGGGAATAATTCGATTTATCTCGTAGGGCGGTGGGAGGGGGGGGCACCCAAAATGTTACCCTTCCCCCCCTTATACAACATTGTAATTTTTCCCCCCTTTTACATGGGAATACTGAGATTTCTGAGTTCTTCGATGCCCCCAACAATTGTAGAAAGTGAGGGAAAATCTGCCGCTCTGGCGAGAATCAAACCGCACACCATCTGATTCTACTGCTGGTAGAGGGGGTAAGAAAATGCATTGCAAATGAGATATTTTTTCTAAAAAACCAATCACATTCGATAATTTTCAATAAATAAATAAAAAAAGAATAAAAAAATATAAAAAACTTCTCAAATTCACAATTGAGCAAAGTCAAGTGTCATTTTGTAAAATCAAATTTGATTATTGCTGAATTATCCTCGGTTGAATTTTAGGCTAGAAATTGTTACTTATATTCCAACCTGAAAAGCAGCGATTTGCCATGGTATCGTAGTTAGGCGGTTAATGTAGGGGCTGGACTAAGGCGAATTCATTAAGGCCGATGTTCAACTCATATTATTGGGGAAAACATAGAATCGTGCAAGCAATCATAAGGGCTGAACGGCTGGGCCGATTTTCATATTTTAACACCTTTTTAATTTAGAAGCTTTTTATTTTTTCAGAAAGCTCATTTTTGAGCTACCAAAAAAAATCAAAAATTTCGCAAAAATGAAGAAAATTATGGAGAAAAAATTCGTGACTTAGCTTTGTGTTTTTTTCTTATAATTGAAAATTGATGTTCATGAACATGCCTTATTGTATAGATATACCTTCTAGTTTTTAAAAATCGAATTTTCCGTCCAGCTTTTGTGCATTTTGGGTATTGATGCCAAATAACAATTTATTGACACTATCTTCGATGGCATTTATCACAATTGAATCAATTCATCGAAATTTCAGTCTCTGAACGCTTGATAAAACAATTGCTCGTAGGATCGCGCAATGTAATTTACGTTGTATCATGTGCCTTAAACTTTCGATTTAGTTGTATGTTTTCCAAAGGGAGAAATAACAAACGGGTTATTGCAATATTTATATTTCTATGTGATACGTATTTTCGGTTATTGGGCCATCCGATCGAACGTCAAGGACGTAAATTGGTTGTGATGTCATAAAAACTTTGTAAAAAAAATTGAGAAAAAAAATCAAAAAATGTCGCAGGAATTTAGTTTTTAGTTTTTTAGACGGAACTTCTGTACAAAAGAATGGCATCGAAATGCCCGATCATGGGCAGAACAATGTAAATAGTTCGATTGTACATACTAGTAAATAGAATTTCTTATTAAAATGCATCGACGGAGACTATTTTTATTTATCTCTTTTTCCGGCGACTTCGACTTTTCAGAGATAGGGGTTACATTGATACTCCAATAGTTACTACAATTATTGTACCGATAACTGTCAAAATTAGAATTGGAATGTCCAGGTGCTCTCAAACGCTTTCAAACGCTCATAAATGCCCCGAAGTGCTGTTAAAACTGTTCTCAAACGCTTAAAAACGCTTTCAGATGCTCCCAAACGCTCAAAAATTCTGTTGACTGCGCTCAAACGCTCAAGAACGCTCTCAAAAGCTAACAAATTCTTTCCGATGCTCTAAAACGCTCACAACTTTCATCAAACGCTCGCAAATTTCATCAAACGCTCACCAATGTTCTCAAACGCTCACAAATACTCTCAAACGCTCATAAATGCCATCAAACTTTCACAAATTGGTTCAAGTCCAATAAACGCTCACGAGAGCTCTTAAACGCTCACGAGTGCTCTCAAACGCACTAAAACGTATACAAATGTTATCAAACGCTCACAAATGCTATCAAACGCTTACAGTTACTCTTAAACGCCCATCAATGCCATCAAACGCTCAAAGATTCTTTCAAACGCTCACAAATGTTCATTAAACGCTCTCAAACGTTCACTAACTCTTCCGGTTGGACTCACACCGTTCGATTGGTTAGAGGGGTGAATTATTTTTATAATTATAATACCCTGAATTATTTAGGGTCACTTTTACCAAAAACTGACCAACTCGTTACAATTACCGGGTAATTTTGGGAGCTCCATTGATGAATACCTGCGTGAACAACAGTAACTGAAGAGCCGGTAAATTTAACGAGTCAGTAAATGTATGATTACAGCGGCCCTTGATAGCATGATTGAACAGTCCACAACTGCGCCGGAGTTGCGGAAGAATTTAAAATATTCTGGAAAAAATTTTTATGATCGATAAGTAAAAAAATCGATGATTGAAAATATTTTGGAAAAAATGTTCATGATTGATGAGTTATTAGGACACCATTTGAATAGGTGAAATCTATGTCCGCACAATTGGATAAAATAAATAATGTTAAATAAGGACACCAATGGATAAATGTGGGATTGATACTCGATGCAATAGGGTAAATGTGGAATTTTAACACCGTTTGATAGGATAAATGATCTAACTAATTAACCCCAGCAGTAGACCCGCATGCAACCCTTATGCTCATGCAATTTGGCAACTTTTTCCAAATTCTAACCTCTTAGATATTTCGTCCGGGCCCTCCAAAACCCAATTCGAAGGCGGCGAACGTTTTGGAAGACGAAAACTGGAAGGGGTTGACGATTGGAGTCGACTGAAGCAGCAGTAACCTCCCCGTTCTGATTCCACCCCTAGGGCTGCGTGGGCGGGATTGGATCAATAGGGGAGGGGTGAGATTCTAAAACCCTCAGCCCAACGACACGACCAACTACCCTACGGAGGCGGAATGCTTCAGCATTTCTGCATTCGAAGGTTGAGGGTATGGCATCGTTTTGTTCGCCACCATTGCCCATACATATCGCACCCCCGCGAGAAAAGTGTTACATCTCAAAAAACGCGATTTTTGAGTTAAATCAATAGTGAAATAGCGCTTGAAAAGCTCTACACAGCAAGATGATAGTTATATCTCTAACTTGAATATTCGCCGCTAGGGAGCAGATGAAACGGTGTTCCCCGAGGGAAATTTGGCTGTTTTGGGCGGTGTTCGTTGGAAGAACATGGTTACATCTTAGATATTCTCCAGCTGCGACGCGAAAGACTTGGAACCAGATAACACACAATACTTCCATATTTTGATACGCTAAATTGTGATACAAATTAATCATATTTTGACTGCTTTCAAGGGTGTTAAGGTCAAAAATATCAAAAAATTCACTATCCAAGTTTTAAAATCCACCCAAAATGAAAATACGTCACATTATCGGGTTATAAAAAATATCCACATATTCTGCAAGGTAAAACAAAGATTTTAAGACCAAGAACGCTCAAATCGGTTCATTTTTGTGGCCGGAAAAAAATAAAATAGACGATGAAGAACAAAGTTACAACTCTAAATTTAATTAAATTCTGCAGTACCCAAAATTCTACAGTACCCAAAATCGAAGATAATCGATTTTTTGTATGAGAAGCCAATACTAGAATACTGAAGTAAAGGATAAAAAAAAATTGGAGCCCATCGAATAGCACATAGAAATTTGAGGGGACATACTTTTACTTGAAACTTTCAAACTCATTTTCCCAGAAATCACTTTTTTTGAGATGTAACACTTTTCTCGCGGGGGTGCGATATGTAAAGGAAAAAGGTAATAAATAAAGGTAAATATAGGCTATTGCTGGGCATTTTTAAAACGTCGAACCTATAAACTGATTCATGGCCGGTTTATTGACAAAATTTGTCCATTTGATATTCAAGGAAGCTATGGACAAACTACCCGAGGTGATATTTGCATCGAATTTCAATGAAATCTCATCGATAATGGGTATCGGGTGGTTTTTTGGATATTGGACGGATAAATTTTGTCAATAAACGAGGCCTTACCAAATAAACTTCATTTTTGTTCATCCATCGTTAATAAACGGATAAATAATCGAAACCAGAATCTTTCAACAACAATATATTTGCTTTATATTCGTTCTGTCGCTTTCCTTGGTTTTATTATTTATAATTATGATACATGGAATGTAAATACAACTACGTAGAACGACACGCCAGGTCGGTGAAAGCCGTTGACAAATTTTCGACTCGCCGTCGATTTCCTGCCTGTTTTTCCATCTTATTGACATTTTATTGCTGTGAGTGTCGAATAGTAAAATAGCTTTTCTGTCATCAGCAGGACACGGAACTAGCGATGATCGATTAATATTTACAACCTATGCTACAGTTAATACGCTACACGATAGAGAGAAATTCAAGCCTATAAAGGGCCATATCCATACGGAGGAACTAACCAACCCTAAGAAAATCATTCATAATAATCAGGGGTTCCAACGAGGGGTTTTTATGAATATGGCCAAGAATCTTTTCCCAGATCACAAAATCCATGTATACCGAAAAGTAGAAATTTAAATGCAAAGCGCTAAATGTCATCGGTTGAAAAGAAAATTCGGAAATTATCCGCGTCAAATCGCGCTCAGCTCTCCAAAAAAAAAAGCCAATGCACTCAAAATTTGGTTACGTGATTCATTTTGCGGAAACATCGAAGAAGTTCCCAAAATAAACGTTCGCCATGACTTTGCAGGATGAATATTCTCGAACACACCAACGAACAAGATAAATCCTACATATGAACACGCACGAACATCCGTCAACGCTTACAACTGCAGGTGAACACTCTCAAATGCCCGCAAACGCTCTTGAATGCTTGCGAACGCTCTCGAATGGTTGAGACCGCTCTCGAATGCTCCCTACTGATCGCAAACGCTCCCAAATGCTTGCAAACGCTCTCAAATGCTCGCGAACGCTCTTGAATGCCGTCGAACGCTCACTTTTAATGCTCACGAATGCTTCCAAATGCTTGGGGCCGCTCTCGATTGCTTTAGAACGCTCTTAAATGCTCGCAAACGCTCTCACGCGCTCACTGATGCTCTCAACGATTTTGCCCGAATTTGACATTTTCCAAGGCAAGGAGAGCTGATGGGGTAAAAATACCGGCGAACCTGGGAATAGAGAGTTTTAGCAAGATAGTTGCGTTAAAACTTTAACAAGTCACAACAAGGAAAGAGATGACAGCAACAACAACAAGCCGAGCGTCCAAACGCTTCAATTCTTGCTGTTGATCGATCCCTTCTCGCTAAAACTCTCCAATATAATTCCAACTACGATTGACTAGACGAAAGGCGAATAAATAAAAGCATATTTAAAAATACAGTAATGAATAAATCGAGACTACGATCCTTCGATACAAAACACTGAATATCACTCGTTCAATTGCGAATCTAAAATTATTGGTGATAACTAGGGATCGGATTTTTATGTATTTAAAAATGCCAAATATGTGACATATATATGTATTAATTTTCATAAAATATGTGGAAAATATGTAAAAAGGTTGAAATATTTGCAAAAAATATGTGGAAAATATATAAAAAGGTTTAAATATTTTCAAAAAATATGTGGAAAATATGTAAAACGGTTTAAATATTTTCAAAAAAATGTTTAAACCCAAATGAACATCAAGATTTTGTTAAATTATTTCCAGAAATAATGTACCTATGTAATCGGTCGGGTTTTTTTTCATCGCCCCCTGAAAATTTTTCCTTTACGTTTCAGAGTGTCTAGATAAAAATCTGCAATCATTTTTTCCCGTACGCCGTCTGAAGCAAAACGCATAAAAAGAGTTGTCCAATTAAAAAAAAAAAAAAAAAATTAGCAAAATTTGCTAAATTTTTTTTAAAATTTCATTCATTCTAGTTGTGAACCTCGGGAAAACGACCCAAAATTAGCAAATATGTGTTTTTGTGGACCAAATATTTGAAAAATATGGATTTATAGTGGAATATGTCAAAATATGTGAAATGAAAGTGGGCTTAAACGGTTCAGAAAATGTCAATATGAACACGCCTACTTGAAAAACATCAGTACATTGCCTAGAAAAAAATATGTGAACACATACGGATCCGATCCCTAGTGATAACGTTAGGCACATAAAAACACTTTGGGCTAACCTACGAATAAACTCGAACGCCAAACGGTAACGCATAATCACAATCTTGTAAGTACATTTTCATACAAGGCAATATAACAATCCGATAAAACTTTAAAATTTCCCGCATAGAAGAAATTTTTTTTGTCTTTTCTCGCACTTTTAGGCGTTTTAAAATTGAAAAGGTCGTAATTCGCCTCTGGGTTTTGTGACGAGGAATACAAAATTTGTATTTAGTACGTCACATGCTCGATTTTTAATGCTAACAAGCCCCATAAAAAACCGACGACTACCATGATTATACAATACTGTGCGACAGCTATTGAGAAATCGTGAGCCTACAGAAGCAACCTCTGTCTAATATCTATAATCGAAAAATGATCTCGAGATTACGAAACATGATCGTGTCTCATAATGGGACAACCCCTGCTCGGAAACATCGGGGGAACATTTTACCATGCGGCAGAAAAAGGTAATTTATTGACCTTTTTGTTACTCTCGTCGAAGCTCATGATGGAAAATGATGGAAATTCATTATTGCATTAAATGCAATACAATTTTTGTTATATCGACGGCGAAGTGGTGAGACCTCGTATCTCCATTTTCGTACCTGCACGTGCACATTAGAGATGTCATGGAAATTCAATGTGGTTGCATGGGGTGCCATAGGAACAGTGGCGGTCTTAATAAAATGGAGATACAAGGTCTGACCACTTCGCCGTCGACATGCAGAACTGAACTTTTGCAAATTTTCAAATTTTTAGCAAAATTTTCACATTGGAATTTTTTTTTGACAAACTCGAAACAGTACGATAGCATTTTTACCAACGAAAAAAACATGACAGACTAGTCAAGAAAATACGATTCTCTGGAGATCCAAAATCGTGCCGAATACTTAACACTCCTTGCATATGAAGGCGAACGGTCGCAATCGTTCGCGAACACTGGCAACGCTTTAGAAGCTTGCAAACGCGGTACGCTCATAAAGCAATGCTTGAAAACGCTCGAAAATTCTTAAATTTGCTTGAAAAAGCTCAAAAACGCGTGATACGTTCGAATGATCACCATCGTCAATGCTTGAAAACGCTCGCAAATGCTGGAACCAGCTTGCAAACGCTCCAGAATGCTCTGAAACCATTGCAAATGCTTGAGAACGCTCACAGATGCTTGAAAACGCCTGCAGATGCTTGAAAACGCCGGCAAATGTTCAAACAAGCATGCAATTGCTTACAAAAGCTCATGAATGCTCTCAAACCATCGCAGATGCTTGAAAACGCTCACAAATGCTCGAACGAGCTTATAAATGCTTGAAAAACCCACAAACGCTGAATGCCTTTCTGATCACAACCGCTCCCAAATGTTTGAACACGCTCACAATCGCTCGCTTGACATCTGCCATAAATTTAGCGGTAAAATGTTTCCCGAACGTTTCTCCGAATCCGCCGCATTAAAAAACATGTTTTAAAGCGGGATTTCTCGGTGACGAAATTTACGAAATCTCTACGAGAAAATCTAATAACAGATGTCGAAATCGCGGTTCGCAGAAGCGAACGGCCAAGTGACAGCACAAGCAGCAACGCAAAATTCGGTGAAGGCTTTGCCCAAAAATTTCGCAGAAACGCGACTTATGATATGACTTAGTTAGTCGATAGTTATTTGACAATCTCCAAAATCGGCCTGTCTATCGAGAGGATAAAATGGACGTATCGCTAAAACCGCTGATCGGTTCGGAGCTACTGGAAAATCAAAAGACACCGGAACATTACGTATCTGAAGAAACCAATGGCGTTTACTCGGGGACTAGACCGAGGGGGGGGGGAAATTGTCGAAAAAAATTGCATTTTATGCTGAAGGGGCCAATTTCTCCAACGAACAACAACAAAACTAACCTTCCTGTCCAAACTTCGACGAGGGGGATTTCGTTTTCAAATGAGCTCGAAATCGGCAGAAATTGGGTGGAAAATCCCATTTTGAAAATAAACCGCGGGAAGACTGAAATGGAGGATTGCATTACATCAGCTGACACACCTGCAGCAGTTGGGCGATTAATACATTCCCGTAGTACCGAGGCAGCCTTCCTCCTCCATTTTTTGGGTGAATTTGGCGACACGGTCCTTTTCGTCGATTTGGCGGACGAGGTCCACGAGAGCGAGCAGCTTTTTTATCCCGATTTGCACCCTAGAGACAAAAAAAGATTGAAAAATTCATTTTAGAACAGGCTAGTACCCAGGATTTCAATTTGGGAGGCCCCGTCAACGAAAAATAATCAAATAGGTAATTTAAAAAAGTTACTGAAAAGTCTCCCACTTCCACCAATAGTTATAGTTGCACTTTCTGTTTTACTGACACATTCAGTTTTACTCTCACTTTCTGTTCCACTTTCAACTTCAGTTTACTTTCACTTTCAAATTGAGTTTTACTTTCTCTTTAACATCCAGTTTTACTTTCACTTTCACCTTCAGTTTTACTTTTACTTTCACCTTCAGTTTTACTTTCACCTTCAGTTTACTTTCACCTTCAGTTTTACGTTCACTTTCACCTACAGTTTTACTTTCACTTTCACCTTCACTTTCACTTACCATTATATTTTCACCTTCACTTTTACTTTCACTTTCACTTTCAGTTTGACCTTATGCTCCACTTTTTTTTACATTCACTTTCACCTTGAGTTTTACTTTTACTTTGACCTTGAGTTTCACTAGCAAGTCACTATTTCAACATCAGTTTCAGATATGTGAAACCCCTTTTCAAACACTTTTGAAAACGTTTTCACGTTTTTTGTCAATTTTTGAAATTTCTGAAAAATGCTCCTCTAGGAAAGGCTGCAATAGTTTTCACTCACCGTTGTCCGTTAACTTTGACAGCAAGCTGCTTCAGCAGAGAGCCAGGAAAGACGTTTGTCTCAGCCAAAGCGTCAATCAGATATTCGGGTTTGTTGATGTTGGACACGCGCAGGACGGCGGTGAAACCTGACAGCATTTCCATCTCTTCCAAGACTTGCCTGGCGACGAAAACAATCGACAAAAATGACGAGCAATTTCAGGCCAACCCGAAAAACCAAAATTTCTTTCGCAGGAAATTTGGCAATTCCGACTCCACCTCGACATCAGCTCGATGGAATAACTCACTTCTTGCTCGTCGTGCAGATGATGAGAAGCTTGCGCCCTTTGGGAGGCATCTTCTTCAGCAGCACCAGCAAAGCCTGCAGCGTGATGTTGGAGTATCTGGGCCCGATGGAGCCGTAGTCGAGGAGCCTTTCGATGTTATCGACGAGAATACAACTCAACGACGACCTGTACGCGTCTTCGAACACCTGAAATGTTAACGTCCCTATAGTCTGAGCTAAAAAAAGTTTCCAATTTCGAAGATAGATGTCGTCAGCCTCTTTCATTTACATTCGGATCAGGAGCCTCCCCATTCCGCTGATCCAGATTTTTCAGGAAAAAAGTGCATTGCAGGCCTTGCTAACACTACTTTGTCGTATATGTTGACTAACAATTGGTTTTTTGGTGTCAAAATGTTTCATCGGGCGTGTCGTAGGTATGATGCAAACATGGCGCCACCTATAGGTTATGAGGGATACCCGTGCATATGGTACACCAGGGACATGTCCCATATTTTGGCACCCCCGCGAGGTCCATAGCATTGCACCATTCTGGCAATGAACTACGTCCCAATTTTATAATTTGCAGTGAATACAATGGGTAATTCCACTGCTCAACTCACTTTGCTGATCATCATGCATTTGCTCTGCTCGTTATAGCCGACCATATCCTCGGGCGAGCAGACCTTGACAAAGGGGAAGTCGGACTTCTGAGCTAGGAAGGCTGCCAGAGCCGTTTTCCCAGTGTTCGGCGGCCCTGGAACATCAAAAATTATGTTTACTCTACGTAAAACTAAGGGAAGCATTAACTTGAAATGCTTAAGTCTGAACGAAATCTCCAACATGAGAGAGTTTCAAAGCCGCATGTATCAAATTTTCAACAAACTTTCATAAAGTGTAAAAAATAAATTCAAATCCGTGTTGGTAATGTATATCCACGGTTTTCTTTACTTTCATTTTTATAAAATTAATTTTAACAACACCAACAAACAACAACAACATCACTAACAACATCGCCAACAACAACAACATCACAAACTTGATTCTGCTCTTCAAAAAAGCTTCAAGAAACCTTGAAACAACATTTGGCGTACCAAAATTCAACACTTCATAGCATTAGCACTTCAGAGCATCATTGCTCAGTATTCACCTTCGAGAAGAACGGAAACGAGGCCCGACGACTCCGCTGACATGGCCTGCTGGCACAGAAGTTCGCCATCCTCGATGACGTGGGTCACCGGGGGTCCCCAATTGATGATGCCGCGCGTCAGGAAATGGCTCAGAGCTTCAGCCGCAGTTCCGAAAGCCTATTGGCATACAAACGACAATTGTTATTATAACTGTTGTTGTGGGGATGTCCTTGTGTGACCAACTGTTGTTTTTGTTGTTGCTGGTCATGTGGGTTGGCCGTGGGGCTGCCCTCGTGCGACCAACTGCTGTTTTTTGTGGTTAGTTTTGTAAGTTCGTTGTTTTTTTGTTGTTATGTTGTTTTTGCACTTGTGCAGTTGGTTGTGTGGATGTCCTCATGTGACCAACTGTTGTTTTTTGTGATTAGTTATTCATGTTTGTTGTTGTTCTTGTTGTTGCTGTTGTGCAGTTGGTCGTGGAGATGCCCTCGCGCGACCAACTGCTGTTTTTTGTGGTTTGTTTTGATGTTTGTTGTTTTTTGTTGTTATGTTGCTTTTGCTCTTGTGCAGTTGGTTGAGCGGATGTCCTCAAGTAACTAATTGTTGTTGTTTGTAGTTTTTATGTATGTTTGTTATTGTTTTTGTTGTTGTTCTCTAGCGTAGTTGGCCTCTGGGATGTCCTCAAGCGACTAACTGTTGTTTTTGTGGTTTCTGCATGTTGTTTTTGCTGTTGTTGGTCATGTGGATTGGTCGTGGGGAAATCCTCGTGTGACCAACTACTGTTTTTGTGGTTTGTTTTGTATGTTTGTTATGTTGTTTTTGCTCTTGTGCAGTTGGTTGTGCGGATGTCCTCAAGTAACTAACTGTTGTTTTTTGTGGCTTGTTATGTACGTTTGTTGTTGTTGATCTCTGGCGTATTTGGCCGTGGGGATGTCCTTATGTGACCAACTGTTGATTTTTGTGGTTTACATATGTTGTTGTTCTTTTGTTTGTTGATTGGGTTTGTTTTGTGTATTGATAGTTGTTTAATATTATTTTATGTTGTATTTCTTTGTCAAGGTTTGTTTCTTGTTGTTAAATTATAGTTTTTATTATTATTTTTTTGTTTATTCTGGTTTAATTTTTCCGCTTGTTTTTGTAGTTGTTGCTTATTGTTCTAACTGTGTAATTGTCACGTTGAGGACTAAGCAATGCCGCATTACTCGGCGCAGCATGTTCCCAATCATCAATTCCTCTTCGATCAATATTTCAGCAGATTCTATCAATTTCATAGATCATCGCCACTTGGCATCGCTTTCATACACAGTTGATTTCTTATCTGCAAATAAAGAATGTACCGGTTTGATGTCGTTTTCCAAAGCGTGGAGAAAATCGCTTCTTCCGATTCGCAGCTTTTCCATCGCCTCAGGATCGACTTCCACCTTTGACGATGCTTTGATGAGCCTAAAACAATTAATAACTTGTCAGACCCCCTGATGAGACCCTGCTGCTAAAAAAGCATAAAAATGCCCTGACAAAACCACGGTGCTTTCATTTTGCTGAAATTTAATGAGAAATGGCGTATAGAATTGTTAAAATTTCGAAATCCCTTCAAAATGTCCACAAATAAACCATTTTGAGGAATCACCTGTTCATGGCAGTTGATTGAGCAGCTCTCACCAGACCTTCCAATTCAGCACCGCTGAAGTTCTTCGTCAAAGTGGCCAATTCCTGATGGAAAATCGACAGGGAATTAGGGTAAACTGAATGCGATAACTTTTTGGTAATTTAGGCTATTAAGAAACACTCACTTTGATGTCGACATCAGGGGCGATCTTCTTGTGCGTGTACATTTTGGCGGTGTGGATTTTGAGGATCTGCACTCGGCCCGTCTCGTTGGGCAAACCGATTTCCATTTGGACCTAAGCAATAAAAAATTGATTAACAACAAAAAACTACAAAGCGTGTTATTGTAATTGCGGTAAAACCGCATCGATGAGCACCAACCTCAAGACGGCCAGGTCGGAGGAGGGCCTCGTCAATCATATCTCTCCGATTGGTCATACCGATGATGAGGATATTGTTGAGTTGGTCGACGCCGTCGATTTTGGCGAGCAGCTGGTTAACGACGGTGTCGTGAACGCCCGTGTTGCTCCCGACCGAACCTCGAGCCTTGCAGATGGCGTCCATCTCGTCGAGAATGATAATGTGCAGTCCGCTCGATGATCCGAGCTGCAAGAATTTGTAGATTTCAGGGTGAAAAAACAAAGCGAGACAATTTCCGACGCTCTCAAGGGCGGCAGGGCACGCCCGGGTCATCTTTCAGACAAAAATCAATTCCTGGAAGGTTGGTTTACTTTACTTATACAAAAATAAGACATGACCAAGGTGTATCGGTTTAATTAGTTCGAAAATTGATTCAAAACCAACGAAATAACTCTTTTTAGCAACCAAAATCCCCAGCGGAACGAAATTACGCACTCGTTTTTCCTCTTCTTCAGCTTCGGCGAACAGTTTTCGGATATTGGCTTCAGACTCGCCCACGTATTTGTCGAGAATTTGAGGACCGTTGACGATTTTGGGCTCGCGCGAATTGAGCATTTTGCCGATCTGGCGGGCCATCAGAGTCTTGCCAGTGCCGGGTGGCCCGTACAGGAGAATACCTTTGACGTGCTTGCAACCTACACGACGGAACGAAAATTCATTTTACGACCAAATTTGAGAAATTCGAAAAGAGTTGAGAATTGAGGTAGGTGCGGCCTCTTTTAGTAAACGGACAAGACTCACCCAACTGTTCGACGAGTTCGGGAGGAAAGACTCGAGAAGCGAACGCTCGGCGGAAAATCGCGTTGAATTCTTGGTCCAGACCGCCGATGCCCATTTTGCCGAAATCCCAATCCGGATTGATGATGCAAGCTCGCTCTTCCTTGCTGTTGACATCAAAATTGAAAAATAATCAAGATAGAATGCGAATTTGGCAATTTTTATTCAACATTTTGGCTGAAAATCGATTTTTTCAAAATCCTGAATGCTAGTTTCACAGAATGACCTACATTTTACAATTGCCGGTCAGCCGAATTATGGAATCGGGCTTCTTGTTGAAGAGAACCATGGTGTCACCGAGGCACTTGCCGATCCTGGTCGGCACCGCTTTGGCGTCTTGGCCGCTCTTCAACGCTTTGATGTCAGGAGCTGGAAGAAATCGATTGGCATACAAATTTGTCGAAATTTTAATTTTGATTTCGATAAAATCACTAGCAGTTGCCGAAGAAAATCAACCGAAAATTTGAAATTTACTTTTACATTGATCAGTTCGCATTGTGGTAGCAGAGCGTGGTTCCTTCCGCACATAATTGTGCTCAATACAGAATGCTCACAATTGAGATTGTCTTCATTGAAGGAATCAACTCTTCAGCTAATTTGCTACAATTTTTGGTCAGTAAATTTTTCTATAAGCTCAAGCAAAAACACACTTTTATACGTTCGACGATTTTTTGTTTCTTTCGACTTTGCCCCAGAAAAATGCCGTACTTAGGTTCCTCGAATGTTGAAGTAATTGCAAAAATGAGGATACCGTTGGAAATGCCGTTAAGTTTCCTACAAATGTAAGGTATTTGCAGTATTTGAACATTAAGTTAAAAATGCAAACAATTGAACCAAAGTCGACAGTCGCTCAATATTTGAAAATTACCGTTCTTTTGTCGCTCGTTTACGACTACAAAAAACAAGGAAAATCACGGGCAAGTTCCAGGAACAATTGGCCCGAAATGCCAGCTTTTCAACGCTACGATCATTTTTTGATTTATCTCGCTCATTAGGGGAGAAATTGAGGTTTAAATGCAGAAAAACGACGTGTTTTTTGCCATGATATCAGTTTTCTGCAGAAATCTTGGGGTTTTTGCAGAAATCTCGGGTTTTTTGAAGAAATATCAGTGTTTTGCAAAAATCTAGATTACTTGCAGGAACCTCAGTTTTGTAGCACTGTCCGAGAAAATTTTTGAAAATTTGCACTCTGAATCGACAGGTGATGCCGGAGTACCCACTCTATTGTTGTTAGTAACAACTAAGATGGCAAATAAAGTTTTTTTTGAAATTTTACGATTTTTGATCGATTTAGAACTAAAATATCGACACTAGATGATTCGTAGGCCCCCCCAAAATTCGCTCACCTTCCAAACTCGTCACTTCGAGGAGGAAAGTCTCCTTTTCAAAGCCAAAGACGATAAGCTGCCCTACGGTGAACGGGTAATTGGTGTACTGGTAGTGGAACTGTTTCGACATTTCGTCCGTATTGTATGGCTCTCCAGGGGCCCTGAAACAGGAGAGAAACAAGTGAAGATTGAAACAAGTAAAAATGCAAGTCCAGGTTATGCCATCGTTTGGCACGTCGCTATCGTAATGAGCATGAAAACCGATGGAGTGCCAAAAAATTTTTGGATTAAGCCCATTTTCAGTGGTACGCAGGAGAATTTGACATGAATAACGTTTAGCATGACTGGCAGAATGAGGCAGGAGCAGGGAAACCCAATTTTGAAATTTTTGATGGATGGATTGACCCTTGAACCTTGGATTGACCCTTGAACCATATGGTTGCCAGCTGATCCCCAACCCTGATATTGACAACCAATATTGAAATTATTTTACTTACGTCTTTTTCCTTATTATGTCAGCATCCACAACTATGGAGGACAGGCAGTAAGTTGGATCTGTCGGTGGAAAGTGGAACGGCCTCACCTGGAAGCGAAAAGCAACGTTGAAATGGCGCATAACCTGTACGGCCGAGCGAATAAAACAGCGATGCTTGATAATCCAAGAATTGTACTAACCTCAATGTCTTGCCTGACTTGGAGTTGGGCCCATTTGCGCTGAGGGTTGCTGAACCACATCAAACCGCGGTCCACGCTGGGGTTCAAGTGGAGCTTGAAGATGAACGATTTGTTGTTCGCTATAACTTCGACGATCCTGTTAATGTAAGGAAATACATGACACAAAAAGCAAGATGGTGCCTTGTTTTTAATGCCCCAGGCACTTTCGCCGACGTCAACCCCTTTGGGGCACTTTGGAGAATTGGGTTTGCAGAAAATGGAGGGGGAAAATAGGTTATTACTTTACGGTAACTGCACAGTATTTATTCCGGTCTTTTGACCACCGCAACTCCACAAAATCTTTTCCTCGTTTGGACGATAGAGGTCGTTTGCCTCCATTATTTACGGTGGGACCAGGAACCAGGAGCCTCCCTATACTGCTCATCCAGACCTTGGACCGGTTCTTCGGGTTGCATCCATCAGTAACGAAGGCTAACGACCCCTATCCTCCACAGGAAGAGATTCTGCGGAGTTGCGGTGGACGTATTAATGAAAAATGAAATGGTTTTCGCCTCTTGGTAGACGTATTAATGCAAAAATATGTTTTTTAAACGAGTCTGTTACAACAGATTCAGTACACAGTACAAGTACATTGTGAAAGTAGGTAGATAGGTAGGTATTTCATCATGTCGCGAATCGATGAGTAAGCGCAGGATGACGTTTCATCAATTATCCCCTGCACACCATTTCTTCTTGCATGATTCATTGACGGTTTTGGCATAGAACAAAGGTAGATTATGGATTTTCAAGGTGGAACCATAAATTCGCTCAACTCACTGGACATCTCCGCTGAAATCGCTCGGATTTCCAACGGCGGCATTCAAATAGGCCAATTTGTCGTCCGAAAGCCTCTCTACTTTCAAGACCTGGGAACAGAGAGTAATTCATGGTAATTGAGCAATCCCTGGAAGACGATTATGGGGCGAATTGATGAAAAATATAAACAGTTGACTCTTGACTGGCCCAGTTGACCCGTCCTGTTACGCCTTAAATCAATACTCCGAGTCGGGAGGGTCGAGGCATTTTCCATTAAGCCACCAACTACGACGATAATGCGGTCTGTGAAAGGTATAAACGACAGACCATAATAAGGAAAAATGGTTAAAATAGGTACTTACAACCATCGTGCCGGATCGATACAATGGACTAGAGGAGTTGGTGTATTTTTCTTGTTATCGCCGCACCGTTGACGTTGCCACCGCACCGAGCTTGATCGCGATACTTCCGTCAAGGCGACAAGTTGGAAGGCTGTTGGCTGTCCTCGAACATGCGCAAACGAGTTTCACATTCGATAATCGATAGTCATGCTCCATCGATAGTAGTTCAGAAAATGACAGCGTACAACACTGCGTCTACGCGGCAGTGCGGCGAAAAAATAGTCCGCGGTCCAGCGTTGAGGAGAAATCTCGGGAGAAAGGAAAACAATTTTTTCAAAAATTGACCGATTAGATTGGCGGCTGATTAGGGGCTGTTTGGTTTTCCTGAAAAGATTTGTCTAGGTACAGGATAAAAAGACAAGTTTTCACTCCTGACGTCCCTACGGCGGACGGATTTTTTCGCAGATTTGATGCTACCTTTTAAAACGTAAATCATGAAAATATTGGAGTATTTTAAAAAATTGAGGTTTTCTGCAGAAGCCTCCAGACCATCCGCATGTTTAGGTGCGATATGGATCGATAGTTGGCCAAAATATCGAAAGAGAAGTATCGATAGCTTAAAAACAAAAATAACTAGGAAAAATCTAAAAAATTCTAAAATCAAATTTTGGACCGCGGCTGCTGAAACTTGATTATGAATACATTGTAGGCATTTTGTGGTAGTAAGTTTGCTCAGCTTTTGAAATTGAGAAACTATTTGAGTACGAAGCCACCCACTCATCCAGCTTCCGCGTTTACTATCCGTTTGACTACGCAATAGTTAAATTGACTTGTCACTTGATCAAAACTCCAAGTGATTTGTGTATTTGAGCGTTTTTGTTTTAAAATAGTACCGATTATTTTTCAAATTTTTTCGGTACGTATCTACTTATAGTTAACTGCGCTTGGTACAAGGTTTTTTGGGTGTCCTTCCCTTTTTTCATTCATCTGCTCGATGGAAGACGATTCTGAAATCGACGTTCTCGGCGATTTCAGCCTGGGCTCGCTGTTGACCGACCACATTGGGTAAATTTTTTGTACATCTTATCATTTTGACTGCCTGTTTTGTCGAGAAATTTTCATTCGGCCCAGAATTTGGGAGTTTTGCCTTCGTGTTGCGGTCAGTCACAACTAGGTACAAAACCAACTGGTCTGAGATAGAACCGGAACTACCTTATCCTGGCATAAGTAATTATCAATTTTATTTTCAGCTTATGCGATCAAGATGACGGTCGATCGTTCGACTATCCGTCAGATTCGTCGAACTGGTTCCTCGACGGGAGTTCGTCCGTTTGGGACGACCAATTGCCGACGGAACAGAATCAATGTCACAATTTTATCAACACCGAGGAAATCACCGACGTCCACGGCTGGACTGATAAGGAGAAGGAGCTGCTCGGACGCGGAATGGTTGGTCTAGTATTGAATGAATGCCGTAGGTGGCCAGCTGTCGTTAGATCTTGTCGCCAAGAGATGGCGTCGTCTTCTATGCGAAGCTCGCATGTCCTTGATGATCAGGGTTGCCAGCACCCCAGTACTGAAATGCGGTGTTGGCACGAAAACACGTCCTGGTACCCCAAAACCAAACTAACCACAAAATTTACAAAAAAAAAAAAAAAACTGAAATCACTCGAGCAGGTACAAAGTATATTGAATGGGTTGTCCGTTCAGTAGTTTGGCAACCCTGTTGTTGAGGTTTTTTCAATCATTGCAGCAAGGGCATCAATGAAACTCCTGAAGAGGGCCGTCCGTCCGAAAGCGCTTGAACTCTCCTAATAGGAAATCACTCTTTTGCCCTCGTATCGCACAAAATTAGTACTAATTGCTACAACTTGCTGCTTCAAACTTTGAGCCAGTAGACATTTCAGTGCCTCCTTGATCGGTCCCGTCACTCTTGTGGAGATAGTTGCACCGTGTGGAATAGCGACTGGGAATGAATTGACTTGGAGTAACCAAGAAATTCTTCAATTTTTCAATAAATGTCTGCTTTCTGTTCAAGGAGCTCTTCGGTAAAAATTGGGTTAACTTATCTCAATACATCGGCACTAAGGGACCGACACAGGTTCGGTCCTATGCTAAAAAACGCAAACTCGGTCTCCAGGTTAAAGATAATGTTGAGCCTATGCCATCAGACGAGCTGCTGAGTTCATCGAATGACAATGAAATACCATGCTCGATTGAAGAGGTTCGAAAAAACTTATTTTTGCCATATCATGTTGTTGATTTTTGTTGTTTTAACACGTAAACCGTCAATGTGAACCATTACGTACCTTATCGGCACTTCTTTTCCATTATTTATGAATTTCTGTTTCATTGTATTGTTATACATTCATGTTATTGTGTATTTTACCTATTAATGGGGGAATACTGAATTGTAGACTTGTCCAGCTGGCAATTTACTTTGAAATTTCATCAGATTCCTCCTTGTTGTTGTTGTGATTGTGAATTTTTAATTATAGGTTATCATGACCGTCAGCACCGCACAACCCACAGTGGCTTCCAAAAAGTTTTCGAGGGGTAAGGCCAATAAGCGCCCCGAATCGAAAGTTCTTAGGTACGTAATCAGTGTGTAGATAAGTGATAAGGTACATGAGACGATCTCTGCAAATCATAAAACACTCCATTTACCAAGATTGTGGGTAATGGATAATTTAAAATAATTCCAGTTAACTGTGCGAACTACTTTATCGGGTATTTTATCGTAGGAAAAAGTCAAAACTGCAGGAAAAGAAGTCTGCGCAAGACGCCAATCAAAATCCAATTCAGGCTTCAGATAGCGAGTGTGGATCCAGTAAAAATGTGGTAAAAGCTGATTTTTCATATTATCTCATAAATTTCATTGAAAAATTGAGCGTTGATTGTAGTATAATTATAATTTTTATTCAAATAGCGTGGTTTTTTTCAAGGTTCTCGTACAAAATGACGAGGACGATTCGTACGTTGACGTAGAAGACGACGTACTAACGACGGCGCTCCAACCCGAATCGTCAATTGACAGGAAGGCAAAAAGAGGGAACAGAAGGTGAAATAATTCGATTAAATTGATCGAAAATCATATTTTGACTTAAATTGATGGCACTTCTTGCAGATAAACTGTATTTTCTACTTTAACTGCCTAATGTGGGCTGTATTTGCGAATCAATTTTCGCTGCCTTTGATTTTTTTGTTATTAATCGTGATTATAAGTGTTAATTTTGGCATTTCCAGCAAGACAGTTCAGTTTGTCAACGTACGCTCTTCAAACTCGAAACCCAAAGGTGACCGATACACTTTAAATAACGAACAACGTCTCGAGATGATACGTTCACTTCCGAAACCGACACATTCGAAAGTCATCGACCCGGAAATCGTCCTGAAGGAAGAGGAAATCCTTTTCCCCGAGTTTTTCGGAGCCGGACGGAACAGAGCGGCTCTCCTGCAGCGATACCTCAAAGTAAATTTCAAAATTCGATCCCGGGTGTCCATTCAGAAAGGGATTCATGTCAAACCTCCATGTTGTAGGGATTGTATCGATACGGAATTGATGTAGTATCGCCATAATAATGAATTGGATCAAGTTGCTTTTGTTGGTGTTTTCATTATTAAGGTGCATGTGAAATCTCTTTAGAACCAACAACATAAAACTTGTCGTGATAGCACAAACTGATACTCAGGCGATAGTAATAATAAGGGTTATGCTCGATCAGGCCAGTCCTGGACCAGTGACTACTGAATCAAACAAATTCGAGTCAATTGGGTGAATTTGCTTGGCGTCGTTAGTAGGTAGTCCGGGACTGGCCTGATAAACCAGATCCCATGTCTTTCGACAACTTTTTTGACGTAGTATCGCCAGAGTAGGTAATGAGTCGGATCGAGGCCACTTCCATTCCGAGCAAACAACATAGTAAACAACAACAAGAATCTTGACAATACTGCACAAACTGATTCTCAGGCGATAGTAATGATAAGGGGTATGCTCGATCAGGACCTGTGACAACTGAATCGAACAAATTCAAGCCACTTAGGTCTGCGGGCAGAATTAGATCAACAACGAATTGTCCGGGACTGTCCAGGACTGGCCCAATGTCTTTTGACTACTTTTTTAAAAGTAGTATCATCATGAGATAGTAATGAATCGGATCAAGGCCACTTCTGTTGGTGTTTGTTGTTGTTATTGTTGCTTTCTTTTTATTACCTTGAGCCTTAGGCCTTCCGTTATTGATTTGACGATTAAGGTGACGCCAGTGTGAGCAAAATCGTTTTTGAGCCAACAACAAAGTAAACAACAAAAAAAAAACTCGAACAAATTCAAGCAAATTGGGTGAATTTGCTCGGCGTCGTTAGTAACTAGTCCGGGACTGTCCAGAACTGGCCTAATCCAAGGTCTTTTAAGACCTTTTTAGGTACCTATCTATCGACAAATGATCTAGTTTTTTCGATTTTGACATTGTGGCTATGCCATAGCGATACCACAGAAAGAGAAAACATACTGCAGCAAAACGGCATAATACATACCTACGTCATGAATGATTTCAGATCCGCTCCCACGTCGTGAGCCTGTGGAATGTACAGAAACCGAAATACGTCAAAAAATCTCTCGTACGTCAAGGTCTTCGAACTGTAAGCGACGTAAATGTCTTGAACCGGATTCACGCGTACCTTGAACAGAAAGGAATCATCAATTTCGACTGCGGTAAGCCCCAATTAATATTTGACTCAATTAGGTACCTTTTTTTTCAACCGCCTTTGTGATAAGCATCAATATAGGTTAGCTACCACCTTCTAACATCCTATTGAAGAACTTGATTCCCAATGTTATTGAACTGCTCCGAGTTATTTTGAATCCTAATCTCAAAAAGTTGTTTTTTCGGTAAATTATCGAAGAAAAATGTCCATTGCCCTTATTTTTTATTATTGATATAAAAATGGAAGAGAACTAACCTCAAGTAGAAGAGAGAAGAAAAAATCGCTTCAGTAGTTTTGACGCTGTTACAACCTCCAGTTTTCCTCATCCTCCGTCTAAACTACTGAACCGATTTCGACTGTTCAAGGCTTATTCTTCCCTAACCGACACTAACACCTTTCCGTTTCCAATTTCCATGAATAATAAAATTTTGAGGCTCTTCAATATTTATTGTTTTATCGCTGAAAATGATTCGGTATTTGTGTTTCAGAGGAGTGTCGCTACAACGCGAGCGACGTTGAAGTAAAAACGATTGATCTGCTGTCAGCGAAGAAATTCGAAGGAGAAGATTGGTACAATCCGATACGTAGGCGTAAAAAAGTAAGTCAAAAAAACAATTTTGAAAATTTTTTTTTGCTAGAACGCCTCAAGTACTTACTCTGAAGCCTTCGCAGCTACCAAATTGAAAAAATCAATTTTTAGGAAGACCCAATCGCTGGTGACGGCAAGAATTACACGTTTGCTCACGAAGACAACGGTTCGGTACGATTGGCGCACATTTCCAGCGAACTGACTCGCCAGCAAGAGAAGGATCACAAAATCAAAAACAAGGCCATCACGTTCGTCCATTGCAAACAATTCGAAACCGTATGTGTCCATTTGATTTTCGCTCATCGCTGAAGTTCATCGGTGGAAAAATCTGTTTAACAAGCGGGCGAAAGTGCTCTATCATCCCCGAGTTGGTAATTTATCGAATTTTGTATCTTGCTCTTTCAGCCGCCGTACGATGTCCAGCTGGACCTTCAATGTCTTCTGGTGGCCGACATCCACGGCCACGCGTCAGTCGAGCGGGAGGTTATGGGCCTTCTCGGCGGACGGTTCGACGACGATAATCGTAAACTGTATGTGGCTGCTTGCGTACCTTGTTTCGTCCTGTCCAGCACGAATTTCCACTGCGACATGTGCCCAGGTTGGTTACTCGCCGATCAGGCGTGCGCACGTTGCAACTTTTCTTCTAACTCCGCGACTCCTAAAAAAAATTACTTTTCCAGTGTCGCAATGCCAGGCTAAAGAAACTCTGGAGGCTTTGGGCCTAGACGTGGTCGGCTGGTATCACACGCATCCTCACTCGTTGCCGGAGCCGTCGCCGCAGGACCTCACGTCGCAGGGGCAGTTCCAAACTCATTTTGATCGCTCCTCGGCTCCCTTTATTGGCCTGATACTACCTCCGTACACACATTACCAACCCAAGTGAGTGAATGAGCACTTTAGTTCTGCTACCAATTTGACAAAATTGCTCAATTTTAGTGGCATCCGATTGCTTTATTGTCAAAAGAATGATAATCCTGTTTCAGAATTTTTGTCCTTTTCGAGGAACAGCCGTTCGAACTGCACTACGACGTAAGTTGCAACGTCATCGATACGGAAGGCATGCGGGAGCAAATGCGCTCGGCGTTGACCAAAGTCGCCGAAGTGACTCCCTTCGACAAAGAAGTGCCAAAAAAGTCCAAAACGTACCTCCAAACGGTAAGAAAATTGAAATTTTGGCAGAAAAACTAGGAATCCTATTAGATTGGAAAAAAATTGAGAGAGTTGATTCTTTGCTGGTCTTCTTCTTGAGTGTTTCTTTGGGGATCTACAGACTCTCCCAAAATAGGTACCTGATGCTCGTTTTTTTGTTGCACAGTGCATGGATCATTTTTCGAAGATGTTGTCATCTATATCGGCGCTGGGCGAGACCGATTCGAGTGCGTTACTAACGACGATCAAAGACGTACTGACGTACTCTGAGGACGTAGCCGTTTTTGATATTGAAGTACTCGACTGACGGCTGCTGTTCAATTTGGAAGTTTCAATTTGTTTTTGCGTCCAGCGCTTTGTGAAATATTGGTTTTCTGTTATTTTCGACCGATTCTGCCTTGCCAAGTTTTTTTTAAAGATATTTATTTTCTTCAAGCACACAATAATTTTTAGGTAGAGCAAAATGTCAATAATTATTGTTCCAGTTGTAATGTCAGTTTCAGCCATCGACTATAAATAATTGAATTTATTTTATGTCGAAAAGTGTATTTTATAAATATAATTTATTTTAAAAATGATTATCCTCTAGTTTCATTGAACGTTTTAAATAAGATCAAAACGGTTTATTTAAAATGAAAACTAGGATGTTGTAACTTAACAATGTTGGCAGACTGAATGGGTCGGCACCGCACGGGCCAAAGTAACAGGATTGTGACTAAGCCGAACTACAAGCCCCAATAGGCGGTGAGGTGGATGTACGATCAACTTACAAACTCAACTCGCAAACTCGTCTCAAGAACCCAACCCTCGAAAACAACTCACAAACTCAACTGTCAGGCACAAACTCAATTCAAACCCAAATTACCAATCGAACTCTGAAACTCTACGCACTAAATGAACTTTCAAACTCAAGTGAAAACTGATAAATTCGATCCATAAACTCAAATGACTAACACAACTCACAAACTCAACTTACTCAGGTGACCAACTTGAACGAACTCAACTTGAAATCAACTGAAACTCTTCTCACAAACTGGTGAATTTAGTTGTGAGGAATGAGTTCGGAAGTTGAGTTTGGGAGTTCAGTTTGAGAGTTGAGTTTGAGATTCAATTTGACATTAAATGTCAAATTAGATTCAAAATTTCAAGTTGGGAGTTCAGTTGGTGAGCTGAGTTTGAGATTCAGTTTGACATTTGAAGTTGAGAGTTCAGTTTGCAAGTTGAATGTGATTGTTGAGTTTCTAGGATCAGTTTATGGGTTGAGTTTGACAGTCAAGTATGTGAGTTCAGTTCAACAGTTGAGTTTGAAAGTTGAGTTAGTGAGGTTGTATTACACAAACTCAACCTTCAAATTCAACTCAAACTGGTGAGCTTAATTTTGAAGGATGAGTTTGTGCGTTAAGTTTGAGAGTTGAGTTCAAAGGTGAAGTTTGAGAGTCGCGTTAGTGTGAGTTGAGTTTGAGAGTTGAGTTCGCGGGTTGAGTTTGTTAGTATAGTTTGTAGGTTGAGATTGAAAGTTGCGTTGATTTTTGGAGTCGAGTTTGTGGAATGAGTTTGAGAGTAGATTTTGGGAGTTGAGTACGAGAGTTAAGTTTGTTGGTTGAGGTAGAAAGTTGCGTTTTTATAATGAGTTTGAGAGTTGAGCTCGAAGTTAAAGTTTGAGAGTTCAGTTTGTGAGTTAAGTTTACTAGTTGAGCTAGTAACTTGAGTTTGAGAGTTGAGATTGTGGGTCAAGTTTGAAGGTTGAGTCTTTATGATGAGTTTGAGAGTTTCGTCTGTGGGTTGAGTTTGATAGTTGAGTTCGAAGGTGAAGTTTCAGAGTCGCGTCAGTAAGTTGAGTTTGTTAGTTTGGTTTGTAGGTTGAGTTTGTAAGTAGAGGTTGTGGGTTGAGGTTGAAAGTTGCGTTTTTATTACGATTTTGAGAGTTGAGTCGGTTGGTTGAGTTTGAGAGTTGGATACGATGTTCAATATACAGTTCAATTTGTGAGTTAAGTTTTCAAGAGTTGAGTTTGTGAGTTGGGTTTGAGGGATGATTTTGTGAGTTGAGTTTGAGTATGTAAGTTCAGTTCGTGGGTTGTAAGTTGTGTTAGGAAGTTGAATATGAGTTTGTAAGTTGAGTTTGAGAGCTGAGGTTTTCAGTTGTGTTTGAAGGTTGATTATGAGAGTTGAGATTGAGTTATTAAGATGAGTCTGAAGGTTGAGTTTGTACGTTGAGGTGGACAGTTGAGTTTGTAAATTCAGTATGTTAGTTGAGATTGTGGGTCGAGTTTCCATGTTGGGTTTTTCAGTCGAGTTTTGTGAAATGACCTGCAGTGAAATGTTGGGATAATTAATTGGTAAGTCGATTTTCAAAAGTCTTTACTACAGCAATTTCGACTCGTCTCGTCTACATGCGCTGCACAGGAATCGTATCGCTACTCGGAAATAGAACATTGACGAAAAAGAGACGACCTACATTTACAAAAAATCGTTTCATAAATAGAAAAGAAAAGAACACGCACACATAAAAATCGAAGAATAATGTTACGAGGGTGATAAAAAAAAATTCAAAACCAATCTCCTCGGTATGAAAAAAGCTCCGACGCCTTAAAAGCTAAAATTACATCACAGAAAAAACTCTTATTACAAAGAATCTCACACGATTTGATTTCTTGTTTTTCTAACGATAAATTTTTATTCCATGTCGAACTTAAGCCGCTCGTTTATCACATTGTTCAATCGCGTGTAAAGGCGGGTCCGCTCTTGTTGTAAACCCGCCTCAACACACTCCAATTATTCCTTACTACTCTACAAAATGGAAGAGATGAAAACGATACGTTTTTACCAATATTGCAAACCTGGCGACAGAATCATCCTAGATATGGACGAATTTTTTTAGGTTATCATCGACAAATTTGACATTTATTCAGTGGGCATTGATAAAATCATGTCTTCCATGGCTACAGGTTTTCTCTCAAAACGGAATCTGGCAACAATAGGGAGTTTTTGGACGCAAATGTATCAAATTTTTAGGCACGCAACTTCAATTTTACCGTGATATAGTACCTGATACGCATATGCTGTGACCGTGTCAACTCTGTACGAATGCTAGTAAGTGGAGTAGGATTCCATAACGGAATGTCAACAGGTTCCTTGCCAAATTTTTGTTGTTGTTGTTTTATCTAGTTCTTGGGGGCGCTGATGTGACTCTTGTGGCCATAGGAAGATCAACAACAACATTTGGTCATAATATGACGCCATCGAAAAGTTGTTGTTGATCTTCCTATGGCCACAAGAGTCGCATCAGCGCCACCAAGAACTAGATAAAACAAAAAACAACAATGTTGTTGTCTCTCTGGTTGATTACGTATTTTGGGGTCTGTGCCTTCGCTTGACCCATCGGAGATTACCTTCCTGTTTTCCATCCTCAAGGTTGGCTTCAGCTCTGTTCAGTACGCCTTTGTTTTACGTCACCTACGAGGTTTTCTGTGTCGAAAAAGGTGAGTAAATTATTTTATGGGCTCAACTTTTCTAAAGCCAAGCGGTACAAGTCCTTGGAAGATCAACAAGTAAAGGTGGAGACCTTGTTGGAACAAATTTTACAAAACATGACCCGACGTGAACCTTCAGTCGCCTTTGATGAGGAAAATAGTGAGTTTTGTGATTCTGATGGGGAGTCCCAGTCTTCCCTTCCCTGTTCTCCACCAAGATTCGTTTCCCCCTGTTATTCAGGTCCAGGGGCCTTCAATTCCTGAACCAGATTCAGATATCAATGAACAGGGTATTTCTTGTCAAAGAATTGGTTCCTCAGGGTGGAACCAGGTTCGTTATAAGGAAGTTCAGAAAGCCTTGCAAGTAGGAGTTCTCAGTCAGCTCCAGGTGAACCCTGAGTTGCCTCATCCAGGCTACAAACTGTCTTCTGATATCCTCGAGAAGTTTGACCAATCGCCGGGGATTATCTCCCATGGTCTTCTTCAGTGAAGAAAAGCTTTCGCTGATATAATTTCGCCAATCATCAATAAATAACCTGCTATCGCCGATGATGCAAGATTGGCCTGCACCTCAGCTGACAGTAGGTTCAAAATGCTCTCAGACGACCTTCTGCAGTACACGTGCGGGAAGCGGGCTGAAGTGTTTGAAGCCTGTCCGAAGCTGTATGAGCCTGACAACCCACGAGTTGCTCAAAAACTCAGGGAAAATCCTACTTCTCAAAAACATTTGTAAGACTCTTGATTGTTTTGGGACTGAACTCCCGAAGGCTCTTCATCATAATGGGGCTGCACCTCCAGGGACTCTTGATTGTTTTGGGACTGAACCACCAAAGGCTCTTGATCGTTTTGGGACTGAACTCCCCAAGGCTCTTTATCATTTCGGGGATGAACCCCCAAAGACTCATCATCGTTTTGGGATTGAACAAAAAAGGCTCTTGACATTCCAGGATTGAACCCCCAAAGGCTCTTCATCATGTTGGGAATGCACCCCTAAAGACTCTTGATCGTTTTGGGACTGAACCCCTAAAGACTCTTGATCGTTTGGGGACTGAACCCCCAAAGACTCATCACCGTTTTCGGATTGATCCCCCAAAGGCTCTCCATAGTTTTGGGGCAGATCCCCAAAGGCCCTCCATCGTTTTGGGACAGATCCCCAAAGGCCAAAGTGTAAGAGGGTTTGCTCAATGGTTTGGTGCAACGTTATCCTTCACTTGGTAGACGTCGGTCTTTTCGTAGTTCCAGATCCGACCACATGCAGAATTACAGGTCCTCATAATGGGTGCCTAAACCCTCTGGAGTTAGTATGCCATCCGCACCCTCAACATCCAGGAACCCTACAGCAAGGAGAGGACAGGGACAAGCATTTAGGAGAAATCAGCAATTTCAAGGAGATGGTAACATGAAGTCTTTTGACCCCAAGAGAAACCAAAAACCAGGGCGCCGATTTTGATGAAGATACGTGGAGGGGAGGGGGGGGGGGCAACACAGTCTCTTTGTGAACGAATGGAAAAAGAGAAAAGCCCCGATGAAAATAATCCAGGGATATTCGATCCCGTTTTCAAAGAGACCCCCTCTCGTTCCGCCGAACAAAGTAAAGAAATCCCGCTTTTGCACCCCAATATCATCAGACATGGCCACAATTATTGCCGAGATGCTAGACTCGAAAATCTTGGAGCCTCTGACGACCAAGATAGGATTCACTTCGACCGATTTTCAACCTTCAGCACCTCAACGAATACCTAACTCCAAAGAAATTCGTCTCGTCAGCCACTTCAAGGAACCATCGTTCCTTCAACAAAACGACTTCCTGTTCAAGATAGACCTGACCCAAGCTTACTTCCATGTGCCAATCAACCTGCTCATCAGCGGTTCCTCGCCATTTCCTGCCAGGAAAGCCTATACTGCATGTCTCTTCTTCGGTCTGGCGCCTGCTCCACAAGCGTTCGCTTCCCTTTCAACTGGACAGCTGGAGTTCTAAGAGACCTTGGCATGCGCGTAATCGTATACCTGGACGATTTCCTTCCGGCACACCAGGATCTGGTCGTTTTGGAAAGTCAGGGAAATCAGGCTGTCTCAACACATAAGTCCCTTGGTACCTGCCCCACTGCAGCGATGGAGGTCCTCTTGGACCTCCCTCCTCTTCATGTCTTTGTGCAGAGGACTTCCTTCTTGGGCGCGGTCAGGGTGCACCAGACAGGGGTGGTTCGGAAGACAGCAACCGCATGGGCCCTCTCGACCGTGAGTTTCTAAAACTGATGATAACCGTCATCCCGTTGTATAAACCCCCTTCGAGGCAAACCATAAAAAACTTGATTCTCAACAAATACGCGATTGTATCTGAAATTTACAAACATAAGTTCATGAATCTGAATTCTTTCACCATCACAACTGACCTGTAGACTGACACCATGCAGTCACGGAGTTTTTTGGGCGCAACGGTGCATTTTATGCAGATGAAAACATTTGTTCCCGTGGTTTGGGAATTGTTGAGCTCGATGAGAATCACACGGCCAACTACATCGCAATCACACTGAAAAAGTTACTAAGTGACTGGAACTTGAACTGTGATAATGTCTTCACAGTCGTGACTGACGGTGGAGCGCAATTGGTACGGCGGTAAAGCAATAGAAATCGGATTTGGATTGAAGAAGCACATTTATTGTTATGCTCATCTTTTGAATCTAATCGCCCAAAAAGCATTGGATCAACCAGACGTCGACGCTCTGATTCCCCTCTTTTTTCGGACAATTTTTAAGAAGTGCAGAGCTCGCACAAAAAGAGAGCCCCAAACAACGATTCAAAAGGATTGCCAGACCAGCTTGCGCTCTACATACGAGCCCCTACAGAAAGCGACATGAGCCTCTCCCCGCTCAAGCATTGGCAAACCATGAGCCAATCTTCCCCTGAACTCAGTCGAGTGGCCATCCGACACCTCGCATCAGTGGCCACATCCGTATACCATGCGAGCGCCTGTTTTCTAAAACTGGGCTCATTTTGACAAAGGAGCGGAATAGGCTCAAAGGGAATACCCTATCCAAATTGGTATTCATCCAGAGCGTTGGGGAATCTTCATTTTTTAATTAATAGAGAATTTTCGAAGTTCACCACCAAATCCTGGATCTTTATCCCCCTATAATAGGGGATTAAAGGTTTTTCTTAAGGTGCACTTTTTTTTTAATAGTACATTAAACTGGTGAATAAAACGTTGTTTGTCACTACTGAAAGTGTATCTCTTTCCCTATTTGTGTTTTACTGGTCTCATGGCTTCACGTCCTCATTTTGAGGCGGAACGTCATAATAGAAACAGCATAATAGAAAAATTCTTGGAAATCAACGAACATCGATGTTTGAGGTTCGATGGTTCACTTACATCGATGGTTTACAGTGCTGCACGCGGCTGCACAAGGCACTACCAACGACGCCACGCCAACCTCCGGCCGCCATTCTTCCATGCTGACAGCCCCACGACCAACGCCGCGCTCTCGCCCAGACATCGTTTGAAGCTGGGGGGAGCTGTGAGCCTCTGATTTGCATGACCGCGACATTTAGCGACTGCAAAGCAAAGTCTCACAACGGCCACGGGTCAGAGGACGTTGGCTCCGGTTCATCGGACTTCTGACATCTAATACTGATGCAACCGAAGCAAACGACACCCGAGGGAAACCGAGTAGCGCAACCGGAGACGGACACCGGATCCAGCTGTTTTGCCATCATCGGAGCGCTCTCGTCAGCAGGGCAAGAACCTGGAAAAGTCACCAGCTCATCAACTTATCATTGGTTCCCTGCCACATTTACGGAAACCAGTAGATGAGCTGGGAGACCCCTTCCAGAAGGGAAAACACCTCCCAGATGGACCTGCAAGGAATTTAATTGGCTGAGGTGAAGAAAATTGCCACCTCCCTCGGGCCAAAAAGGAGATCTGCGCCTGCGCGCGCCAAACGTCTTTGGCGCATGCGCGGAGCTCTTTGGAAATCAGAATTTCTTCAACTGGAAAATAGAAATTCATTCCCGATTGAGTCGAGCCGCAGAGAAGTGATCCCTCCGGTATCTACGGCCGACAGCCTCTGGAGAGGCCTCCACTTGGACAATCGTGGGATCACCAAGAGTACCAGACCCACCTGTTTCGGCGGACGCCGGAACAAACTCTAGCAGCCGAACGGTCGACATCCGCGAACCGCGAACGGGTAGCTACCGCGAAACGGGCGCGCGCGAGTGTCACCAAAACAGGACAGGTCAGAAACTCTTTTAAGGAATAAGACTTAGTCTAAGCTTTGTTCTCCAAACTTATTTCAAGTAATTTTAAGTCTCTTGGAGTGGGGATAATTCTTCTCTTTGTCCGAATAACTTTTTAGTTCATGTTCAATAATTCATTAGATCAATTATTAGGTTGAACTTTGCATTTTCCTTTTTTGTAGTAAATTATATTTCCTATTTTTCTATTCAATTCACAAAACGATTTTTTTAATTAACCATCAACCCGAAGTAATCATTTCAAGGTACCAAATTCCAGGGAAGAAGGTAAGCTGGTTTTGGACCAATAAATTGAACTGGATCAATGTGAAGCCTTTTGGTTTATTGGCCCCAAAACAACAAACATACGGCGTATAATTGGTGGAGGCGTCGTCATTTCAACAGCTTACAATTGTCAACATCGATGTTCTGCTATCGATGTTGCATCCCAACTAGAGGCCAACCTGCTGCAACTAGTCGGCGCTTTGATATTGATTCAATCGGACAATCCGTTGGTAAACAAGGAGGGACCAAGTCGCTCAACCTTTTGAGCGATGTGAGAAAATTATTGCTCCTTGCACAGTCTCACAACGTGACTCTGACTGCTCAGTACATCCCGAGCATCTGCAATACGATTGCCGACAATCTGTCCCGCCAGAGGACTCTACCAGATCTGCATCTGCTTCCCCGAGTCACAAAAAAGATCTCTCAGCTGTGTGGTGATCGATCTGTTTGCGACCGTGAGATCAGCGGTGGTCCCGAAATTGTGCCACGTTGGATGCAACAGATCAAAATACTTTGTTCACAAATCCATTCTCAAGGACTTGGAGCTTCAATCTGGCTTTACCTCCTCCAGCCCTGATTCCTCGAGTGCTGCAACACCTCAATTCAGCCAGCGGCAACTACATTCTGATAGACCCTGAAGGTATTCTAGGGACCAGACCTGAAACCTCGAAGCCGGTTCCCACCAGTCCGACTCTTCATCTCCAACGACGATCTTCTCGATTTGGCGACGGGGCGGCCCCCTCCCTAAATCCAACAGCTTTACTTGGAGGCCTGGAAGGTAATGGGTACGGACTTCGCTGATCAAGACCCAGGGGACAAACAGTTGGTTTTAGCATCATGGCGTGGCTCTCAAAACCTATGGAGCTCCTTGGCGTCAGTGGGTCGTTTGGGCTTTAAGGAAGGATATCTCGGACAATAATCCCGCCCCTCAGGCTTGGGCTCAATACCTGGCATATCTACATCTGTAGATCTGTACATTTGTGTGCACAAATCTGCGATTGCCACTCTTGCTAACCCGTCCCTTTCATACCAGCTGTCCTCGCACTTTCTGGTCCAGCGAATGTTGAAAGCGATTATGGCCAATCAGCCTGATCTCAAGTGGAGCATCTGGGATTTAAATTTGCTGGTCACGCGGATCAAACACAATCCACCCAACGAACTCAGTCATTTCGAAGTGTCTCGTCATGGATTTCATTCTGGCGTAATCTGAACACAGCTGAAGCCAATCTTGGCGGCTGGGAACACGATTCGAACTTGATTTTTACCTGACGTTTGGCTTATCAGCAGTGTTGCGATGCCGTGGGAATTTCCCCATAATCTGGAAATATTTGCAATTTTTCGAGGATTATTGGAAAAATCTGGGAAATTTGTTGAAAAACTGACAAATTTTTGCGTTTTTTGTCCCAAGCAAAGAGAAGAAATAGTGTTGGCAGCATAGTACTACTACTACATAACAACATTTGTTATTTCAAGGCAAAATTTGAAAGGTAAGCTCATTGTCTTGTGAAAACTAGGCTTTTTTGGAATGTGGGAATTTTTGGCGGCTTGCCTGTGAAAAACGTTAGGACTGGTATCGCAACACTGGTTATCAGCTAATCTCTTCTTATCAGCTTAAATTCAGTGCGTTGACACTGAAATTCATAGTTGGCAAATCCAAGAAACTACTCATCCGAAGAATAATGTTTATCCGACGAATAAACTGAATTGATGAACCCACCCTGAGTGATAATAATATAATAATAATGAAGTAATAAACTGAAATTTTACTACAACTTACGTGTGATCGGGACACGTACCTCCAAAAACTCCCTACTACCTCCTCCTTCAGGTGCCGCCATCCTCATACCTCCTACCTCATACTTCCATTGCGAGTTTTTTCAATGCTCATGCAGTTGATTCATTAGGCCCAATAACAATCAAAGTCCTGGTACAACAATTTTACGATGACGTCATCCAAAACGTACGATCAAGGCAGAAACTGGCGCCATTTTACAGATACTCGTAAAGCGTTTGACTGATGCGTAACTCGGAGCGGGGGGGAGTCTACAAAAATTATTGCATCGCGCGAAACATACTTTTTTTCTGAGCAAACCGCATTTTTACAATATCACCGCCTTTTCTCACTAATTTCTAACCGCGTAAACGATTTATGGCAGGGCACGAAATAGCGACGCATCGAGAGAAAATTTACAGCGAAAACACGTACAATTTACAAGGGGGAATCCTCGGCTAAGGGATGAATTTTTGATTTTTGAGAGCGAACGTTAGCGAAGGTTGTGTGACTATTTCAGCCGGATTATCGATATTGTTGTTCCAGCAACGACGGATCCATGTATCTTTTCCGAACCCATCGCGCATGCGCTCTACAATAATTCACACGCTGGAGCTGTCATTTGAACAATTTCAAAACGGATTCGAGAAGAAAAAATTATAACAAAAGCCGATAATGCCGTGAACAAATAAACGCGAAATTAAAAATCGCAAAAAAATAATCGATAGGAACTGGAAAAATCGATAGAGAACTAGCACGATGTAGAAAATGTTTTCAGAGGTGATTTACCGAAAGGCCTAATCTTGCGGATAACTGCGAGCTTGAGCGACAAACGGATAGAATTTACAACTTACGAATAAACTCTATACGGTTTGTGCAGAAACCGAAGGACTACTACGGATGACGTCTACGACCGCCTGAAGCCGATCAAGTTTTCATGGTCGATGATGTTTTCCGCCGATACGACTGCAACAGGAAATGTTTGGTAACATGCGGAGATAGGTACCAAAAAACTAGTATTAGTTTAATTTGAGGGGTATATGACCGTTCAAAAAGAAATTTTAGGAGCATGAAGTAAATTAGAGTAAAAGTGCACGCTGATAGGAAAGAGTCTTATCACAATCGACTACTTTTCAACTGATAACAATTCCTAAATTAACATAAATACGGAAGAACTTGAAATTCGTACTCAATTGTACTCACATACTACTCCTTCGATGCAGGGAACTTTGTGCGTCATGGCGCGCGGGGGCGGCGGCTCCAGAACAGCGCTGGGCGCTTTCGCCCGCAGGTTCTTCGCCTCTTTTACAGCCGGGCACCAGAACCGAGACGTGACCATAGGAACCTGGAATGCGCCATGAAAGCAAACAATAGACCCTCACGAAAAGAAAATTTAGAAATCAAATCAAATCGTAGCAAGGAAAGTTGTTGTTGCTTACCTTTTCAAGACTTTTAAAACCTTCAAGGAACACTTCGCTCTTGGATGGCGACCAGATGTACAGGCACTGCGTTTCGTAGAAGTTTCTCACATCCTCTCGATCCCTGAAACGGATGGGTATAATATTAGTTTCTGAAACTAAACCCTTTGAAAGATCGATACAAATACAATACGCGTATTGCACAGTATCTGTTACCAATTCTATGACTTTTTTTGTCGATCGTTGACAACAGAATATCGATACTAAAATATTAAATATAGATAACAACACCTATCAAACCCTCCAAAATGAAGCAAACTCGGTGCACTCGTACAGAAAATTATTGCTGTTGTTGTTGCATCCACTTCCATGGTGGCGCTGATGTAAAATTTCACCTGATAAGAAACTGATAAAGTGTTACTCACGGATGAGGAGCGGCGTCATCAACGGCAGAGCCTTTGACTTGTTCGGCGTTCATTCGTATGAACAAGACCCCCAGGACGTCACCAGTCAAATGGCACACCTGCGCAAAAAGCGATAATTTAATCGACACCAATGCTGACTTGATACTTTGGGGGTAAGTATGCAGCAAATTGAAAGAATCATCAATACTTGATTGGTTGGAAAAGGTCTTCTAAGGACCTGGTAATCCAGTGTTGCCATGTCATGTTAAGGATGAACGAGAAAAGGGGATTTATTGAGGAAATTGGGGGAATTATGAAAAATTTAGCGAAATTTATGAAAAACCATAAAATTTTGGCATCTTTTGTTCCGAGCGAAGAAAATAAAAGGAAATCAGTACTTTGTTGTGTTGGCAGCTTGTGCGACTGCGTTTTTCCGCTCCATTCATACCTCATTCGTCCCCCCCCCACACCTTGAGTTAGCATGAGCAGGCTACTTCCTATCTGAACTATGTGAACCAGTGTGATTAATTATTAACAGAAAAACTTAAGTTCAGCTGATTTTAACTAGGCCAATGAAAACAAGGCTATTTTTGAGCTAATGTGGGAATTTTCAAGACAATCTGGGAATTTTTCGGCGGCTTGCCTGGGGAAAACGTTCAGGCAGGCATTGGCAGCACTGCCATAATCGATCATTTGACAGTTTTGAATTTTCATATCTCGAAATAACTCACTCGAACTACTTCCGTGTCGTAGTCGCTACAAAACCAAAATCGGAACCCTTCCATTTTGCAGATGAACTGGGCCGCTTTGAAGCAAAGCTGTTCGATGTCGAGGCTTTCCTGCCGAACGACGGCGCACATGATGCCCTAAAAAAGGGGTAAATCGGAGTTTAAATTGTGTGATAAGTGATACCGATTAACGGAATGCCAAGTTTGGTAGGCAACAACACCAAAGCCGGATTCACAAGAGGTTGTTTTCTCTGCGTACTCTCCATACCGCGTACTGAGGTCTGATTGGCTGTTCAGTGGCCGCCATTATAGCGCAGCCAATCAAATTAACATAACAAAACCTCTCTCTGCGCATGCGCAAAGCATTAACACTGCGCATGCTTAAGGAATTAACACTGGGCATGCGCAAGGAATTAACACTGCGCATGGGCGAGGCACCTACACTGCGCATACGCAAGGCACCAACACTTTGCATGCGCAAGGCGCCTACACTGCGCAGGGCATCTTTACTGCGCATGCGCAAGGCACCTAAAATGCGCATGCGCAAGGAGCATCTGGGACAAGTCAATCAGTGCACCAACATCAGCTGATTCGTCGTACTCACCAATTTGGTAGCTTTAGCGTTAGCGATCATTTCCATCTGAGAGTAGCTGGAGCCGTGCGCTGTGATTGGCAGGACGCAATGGAAGGCGGATCCGCTCACGTCGTCTGTAAATCAGGATTTTTAAGTTCTTACGATTTTTCCTACAAATAATTTATCAATTATCAAGCAATACAGCTCAACAAGAATCGATTTTAATCCGAGTGACGAACCTTCGATATCAGTGATCGTTGATGTGATCTCCTGGTCAACTTCGATATATCGACGGGTGAATTTGGTCGTACATTTGAGCACCGGCTGATGGCCGAACCCCCTCGCCATTTCGTTGCGCATCTCGTCTAAAATCGCAATTGGTTAATTGTGACAATCAGCCATGCAAGACCTACAGGTCAACAGTCCTGATAACATGCAGCACTAACATGATAAGAGCTTTTGGGACAGGATAGGTATCAACCAAAAACATCGATATCGTTGGAAGATTGGCAACATTGATCATTGACATCAAGATGATAATTTACATAGTAATTATGTGCAAAGCATTGATGATATCGATTCATTGATAATGTATCAATTCAACAATAATATCGATTAGTTGCATAATTATCGACCAATTGATAATACTAATTCATCAAAATTACGCATTGGGGAATCTGCAAACATTTTCAAGTTTATAGGGAAAAAGAGGTTTTTGTTTGAGGCAAAATATCAGTATTTTGATCATATTGATGAAAATTATAGATATTTCGATGATATCGCCGCAAAAGTATCGATATTTAGTTGGTATAGGTGCAAATTATCAATATTTGTGATGGTTATATTTATGCAAAATATCGATATTTTGATGTTGATGCAAAATAACAATATTGTTACATTGACGAAATTTATTGATATTCTGATCAGACTGATGCCAGATATTTTGATTATATCAATGCCTGATTGATACAAAATATCATCGTTTTGATGACATTGATGCAAAATATCAACATTTTGATGATATTGATGCAAAGTATAGACATTATTCGAGCCTAGCGATGGAAAATCAGCCGAATATCCTAGATTTGATCCAGTATTTCACGCAGCAAAACATGCTCACCGGTCAATTCGAATGGCTTCTGTTGCTGTCGCATGCTTCGCGTTTGTATGGATCGAACCGGGACGGTTTGCCCTTTTTTATTGTGAGGCTTCAACGGCGACCATTTGCCGTCACTTCGCCGAGCTAAAACAAATTTGAGTTAAAAATTACTCTATTTAAAGAAAAATAAATGAAAGAATTCTCAGGGAAAAAACGTCTGCCACGGCTACCTGGAGGGCTGCTGGACGTCTCTTTGGATTTGCCGCCGATTCCTGTCATGAAAGTCGTGATGACCTTTTCCCGTTTCTCAGCGTCAGATTCAACTTCCACACCGCCGAAATCCCAGTCGGCCAAAATCGCTTTGAGCTGGAAATTGGAAAAGTGAAAAATATCGATCGATTTTCAAGGTATCTGATGGCACTTGGAAAAATCCGAATACGTACCTACTTCGGCAAATCGGAAGCCATTTGTAATTCTTGAGCTTCTTCGAATTAATATGTACCATAATTAACCCTATCGGTTTTCAAGAGCTTTCTTACTGACAGCTGCCAAAATGACAAGTGACTGGATTTTAGGAGATTTCGGAAAACGTTCAAAAGTGAGCTATCTTATCAAATCGGTAATCAAATGGTGAGATAGATTTATAAAATGCCGGGGGTTTAATGCAATTAAAGAAAACTCCTTCCCAAGCTGTTTTCCTGGCATTTTCACCGATTACTTCCCTTACCTGGAAAAGGAAAGGCCCTTAGGACAAAGTATTCACAATACTTGCACTACCGAAAAGTTTGGTATCCGAAAAGATTGGTTTTCTAATCTTAGGGCTAACTTATCGCTGGTTATCGCGAGGAATTCAACGAAGGATTCAAATTTTCGAGTCGATCATTCGGCACTTACCGTCGGATTGAGGGCGGGTAACGATTTGTTGATAAGCTGAATTGGCGGAGGCGGAGGGGGTAGGGGCAGTTCTTCGGCTTTTTTCGGTGAAGTGATGTTTCCCATGTTTTCGAACATTTCCACTTTTTCTGGAAACAGAGAGAGGTTTTTTTTGGCGATTCTCCAATCACTAGCAACTGGATAGGCTGATATTCCATAAAACGGTAACTGAAGTGAGAAAAAGAACAGTTTCCTCACCGTTGTTGCTATTCAACGACGGCTCGTGAGGGCGAATGTTTTCGCTGCCCATGACGCATTCTTCGTCACTTCTGAACTCGTACATCTTATCTGCCAAACAGCGGCGTCGGTAAAGTTTGAATTTCGGTTCGCAGCTCGATTCGTCCGATTCCATGAAGTCGTAAACCTGCGAAGGTGAAAAGCGTCATGTAATGAGGGCAGCAGGAAATTTCCAAGAAGTTATTCATCGAGCGAAAACCGATTTTTGAAAAGGCAGTTTATTTCATTTTTAAAAGGCAGTATATTTAATTGTTGAAAACCGACTTACGTTTTCCGCCTTGTCGAGAGGCCGTCGTGTGCTTTTGGACTTATTCAATAAACTAACACTATGCGATCGTGACGTTGACGAGAACCATCTACGAAAAGGAAATTTTTCAAGTGAGAAAGATTGGCCAGCTCTCAATCTCCTGCTTATTGAGACAAAACTCAAATTTGTCCGATAATGAATCTTTTGATAAAAAATGTCAAAATTGGTTCATTAGTTTGGGAAACTGAACACTTATAGCCAAATCATTTTCTAATTGAAAATCGAAATCGAAGATTGAATGCGATCGAAATTGGCATTTTCGCTTACCTTTGCTTAGGCCGATTGGCTCCTGGGTTTAAAAACGAGAAAACCCAATCGCCGCAATTTTTCGCGTTCGTTCCTTTCTTCGCTAATTTACATTTCTGGGGAGAAAAAGTATTGGTTAAGTTTTTGAAAGCGCAGGCGATTTTCGGTTGTGGAAAAAAATTAATCGCACGATAACATTGCAGTTTGAAAATTGGGAATCGATTCATCAAGTCATGGACCGCACAATTTTTTGCACAGGCAGAAAAATCTGGTTGGTGGTTTTCAGTTACCAACTTTAGACACATATTTTTACTATTCAATCCAAAAATCGATTATGAAATTTCTCAACAATCGATTCTTCATTTAATTAGCTATGGACTTCGATTTTAAGTTAACCTGCGAGGAAAAATTACAAATCGAAAGTGCAATCTATGGATATTTACCGTTGTATAAGGTTTTTGTACATGTTTGAGAAGAGCCAATCGTAGCGAATGCGGAAGTTGATTCATCTCCCAGTGCATTCCGGTCTCGACGGTTCTATCGATAAACAGTTGCACCATATTGCATGACCAGTCTTCACTCACAAAAGTGCTGTAGTTCCATTCGTGCAGGAAACTGTGGCTCAGTCTGGAACACGAGAAGTCAGTTTTCAGCCAATACACGACTTTTCATCGTTTCTAAGGAGAAAAACTCCCAAAAAAATCCCAAAACCTAGAACGAATCTTGTAATATCCCAAAAACTACCAGTACTTGAGAGGACCAATGTTACCTATTGAGTATAGGTTCGACGACGATATTGGAAGATGAATGTGAAGGGGAAGGTAACGGTCGACCAGAACATTCAACGTTAACACTTAAAGCGTGCAGGAAAGCTCCCGTGTTCAAAATCACTCGATTGTCGGGAGCCAATGAAAATTCAGGGTCCAAAGTGTCCACATGTGGGGCTGTGTAGTGCGTGTGGACGGTCAGCCCGTGGCGCATGCAGCTTAGGCCGATGCCACTCTCCCAGCCGGCCGCCATTTCTGAAAAAATGATGAAGTTATATGAGGTTATACGAGGGTAATTTCATTTCCCTTCTCCGTATCATGAGAATACGAAAGTGAGTTGTAGATGATTCACAATCGGCTAAAATTCAGTTCAAATTTGCTGACCTTCCTCGTCGAAAGAGGCAGCCACTGCGCGGCAATTCTCGCAACCGGTCAGGCAAGGGAGCGTCGTTACGGTGATGTACGTCGAGCTCAGTTTCTCCGGATCGGAGCCCCACTCCCATTCGTCCGGACTGAAGAGCCTGCAAAGGAAATGAAATTTTGATAGACGAACAATTTTTCCGTCCACAGTTCTCCATTTATTGTCAATAATCACAAGCTAAGCAGCAGTGCATATATGACAACATCTCCATTGACACAATTGATCATCAATTAGGCCGAATACAACCAAAACTCACCCATTACAGGTGCCGTAGACTAGCAGTCGGTTGTTGTCGTTAGGCCACTGAGCAATTCCCAAATCCAACGCTTGAGTGACAACAGCACCGTCGAATAGTTGGACTTCACCGATTTTTGCGGCGGGCCTGCCCGGTCGAAAAACCCAAAAATGTAGTCGATACCTGAAAAATGGGATAGCGATTGATGATCGAATACGTTCGATATTGCTCCAAACGTCGAAACACATGAGGTGTGTCCAATCACCTGTAAGGCATCGTAGGGGAGAAGTCCGACGTCGAATCCGCCGAGTAAGTATACGTCAGCAAGATCTGGCCGCATCGTGTCGGGCCCATCAGAATATGGCTGGCGGAAGAAAATTTGAAATTGTCAGAAAAAACGACCAATAGAATAATTTCAATTGAGGAACTCCCGCATTTTTCAAAGGACAGTGACGTCAATAGCGTGCGTCGGAAAATATGATAAGCGTAACACCTTTTCTCCACAAGCGTTTTGTTAACCTTCTGGTACTTCAAATAATTACAGAGGCCTCCAAGAAATATTCTAGGGTGCGGAAAGCGCCAGGTTTGAGTCCTGGAGGAGCGAAATGTTTTCCCTTCACTCCTCGATCTCATACTCACTTTCCTAGGTTGGGAATCGTATCACGCAGACGGAATACAAGGCGGCTCGGGACCTTCTCGAACAGCTGACGTGAAGGCTCATGGCTGAGAGGAACTCCATAGACGAATTCACCGAATAACTGAAAATTTAAATGCACCAACATCAATCCTAGCACCAGAGGTTTAGGTTTAGTTTATAGATTTACGAAGCTCTAGGCCTGATTTTTCATGCCACCATGAGAAACGAACCCCAAACTCCTGGCTACGGCCAGCAGCTGGAGTCAATCGCGCTAGCCACTAGGCTACCCGTGATCAAGGATCTCTGCTCAATCAACCGTTCAAATAAACATTGGAACTTCAACCATCTGAATTCCAGTAAGTATGTTGAGGAACGTCATCAGACAGAGGATGAGAAAGAAACGCAGAAAACTCTAGGAAACCCAAACGGTCCAGAAAAAATGATCAATTTAACACATCAGAAGCTTTGCACATGAGGTGTTAAAATACTCCCAGTCCCCCACATATTGGCCGTGGATGTCCATGGTCCATCCCACTCTCTGGATTCAACGACCATGATTAACAACGCGATTATTTGCTCAGCTTTCAGCCTGGGGACCTGCATACTGACCTTCCTGGGGTAGCTACCCACCCACCCCTTATGACTCACTGATTATGCCAAAATGAGAAATATTTCGAGTAAATAATTTTTGACATTTCCTACGCAATATCGACTAACCTGACGATTATAGAGCTTTTGCAGGAGATTTCCTCGATATTTCCGCAAGGACATAGCCCCCAGGTCAAAAAGTTCACTTCGGGCTCCTCACGCAAGTCGACCCTGGCTTGGATCGAGGGTGAGCATTATTTTTTCGACGCCGCGGCTGCAACGTTATTCGCCAATTATTTAGCCAGAGAAATAGAAATCATTAATGCTCGGGACAATACAATAATTACATTCCGTGGGATGATCTTACATGAATGCCGAGATTTCGGCAAGATGGCTGCTACACAACAGTGTTGCCAAGCCACTGCCAGCACGTCAAAATTTCCCAACCTCCCAGAATCTCCCATGTTTCTGGGTTGCATGGCCGGCAACCACCGGAAACCTGTGTTGGCAGCCTTGGCTAAAACCGTTGGCGCGTCACCCCTCCACCAAATCTCGGTCATCTCCATCACAATCAAAGTTGGTGTTCGAATGTCGCTTTGTCTTCAGCGGTAGACTGGGATTGTTATTTTTCGAAATTCCTTCTCATATTCTATGCATTCCATTCCTCCAAAAATGAAGATTTTATAGTGGCTGAACGCTACTGACTGGCAGTTTGACTCTTCAATCAACAGGTAGCTTACAGTTCTTGTATAATTACGAAATGTTTACACTATCCTTCAGGGGTGGCGTACGTGACACTATTCTCACCGAAGCAAACAAATCATAAAATCTCTCGTTATTTTGCCTGAGCGTGATTCACAATAGTCCAATCGAGTGAACATTGAAGTCCTTGTTACTCCAGCCCTTTGCCTTTCTAGCTCCAAAACTGTTTACATCGTCGAGAAGGCAGTCGAATGCACAATTTGTGTTAGGTGAGGGGTATGGACCATACTGTTTGGTAGAGTAGTTCAATGCAATTTGTGCCGGAATTCCGGCACGCTTCTACTTACCGTCGTCAGGGAACCTCTTTAAAAAAGGCCAAGGGGCCCAAAAAAAGTGTTCTTGTGATGACAGTAAACGGATTTTGAAGGTGCTGCCTCTGTTTAAGAATTTTTCGAGTATTTTCCCCGGTTTTCTCGCTCAATTTACCATAAAATTGGGCATTTTTCTTGAAATTTAAAAAAAATTCTGTTTAAAAGTCTTCTGATTTGCAACCGAGCTGCCAGTCTGAATTTTTTCTTTTCGTCAGTTTCCGAACGCATTTCGGCGCAATGGCCGACAGGAGGTTGCGACTCGTCGACGACGTACGCACTCGGCGCAGGACCCTGCGCCAGGAAGCGAGGGACGTCAGGCGAGGGATCGACCTCGTCACGCCGTCGACTTCGCCGGACGAATGCGACGCGGAGCAAGGTCGCGTTCAGCCGAAAATGACCCGAGCAGCTGCGAACGCTGAAAAAAACAGACGCGAAATCGCCGAACGGCTGAAAGAATGGAAGAAGAAGAAGGAGATAATGACGAAGGAGTTACGTAAGGCGAGACCTCCGTTCAATAATTACGTCCGTGTCAAGCATACAGGTAAACTCCAAATTGACCGAATCCAGTATGTTTTCAGACGGAGGGGAAAGATTCGCATGCGCTGGTTTGGGAGGTTGCAAAAGGTTATGGGGCCTTCACATGCTGCAGTTGCTCGATTACGTGTCAAAGACCAACCGATGTACCGGTGCCCATTGTAAGAGGCATACTACTTTACCCAACGACCTGTGTAACCTGCTCAATTGTAACCTCCCATTGGTGCTAGTGCTCATGCCTGGAGTTCCTCTAAAAGAGGCGCGTTCTACTGACATTCTTTGATACCCTTGCAGGACTTACGCCGTACAAAGGTCGACAGGCCCGATCGACCCAAGCGAAACAGCCACCTCCACAGCCGAATCTACCAGGCAAACTGAAAACGGTCCGAGGTCACCCATCGCCAAGACGACCGGCGACCAGGCAGGCGCAGGCGCTCACAAGGCCCGCAGCGACGAAAGTGCCTGCCATGACACAAAACCCGCCCGTACCTACTCGCACGATAAATTATCCGACGGGCGTTGTGAATTTCGGTCTGCCGCCCCATCTCATGGTCCCGGTAAGTGTGGCGTCATCAATTTCTGCCAGTGTGTCATAACTTCATCAAGCGCTTAGTAGCGAAATCCTTCCATTGCAGAAAGCATTCCGACCGCCCTCTAATATTCGTCCCCTGCCGCTCGATGTTGTAAAGAAAGGCCCAGTTACCAAAGCCGCACCAAAAATCTCCCCGCCGACGACGCTCAAGATGGCGCAGAAGAAGCCATCGCCACCTGCGGTCTCCAAAACTGTACCAAAAGTAGCACAGACTGCTGGACAGAGAGCTGCGCCCAGTGCGTTCACCGGTGCTCGAGTGCTGAGGTCGATACAGCCAACCATCGCACAGAATACGGTAAATACGTCGTACCAAGAAGTAGAGATGAGATATTGAAAATGAAAGATCAATACTAGCTGTCAATACTGATGATGCAACATCAATGCAAGATTGGATAGGACACATTGATAGTATCATTATTCAATTGTCAATCAATGATATTGACAGCAAAATGTCGATGCTGAAATATTGAATGACAAGGGTAAAACTCCAATATTTGAAAACATCAAAATTTTGATAACATCGATGTACTTTGAAATCATCGATATTTTGTTATCAATGTTGACCTTATTTATCGCCGTATTATTGATAACGAAGGCAAACCATCGATGCTGGGGTATGGGATATCGAGGGCAAAATATAGTTTAGATAACATTGGTATTCTCAAGGCGGTAGGGCAATCATTAACCACATAATATGGTGATATTATCAGGTGCTGAGAGACCAGATTAGCGGTGATTCGTTCTGGCCTTTGGCGGCGGCAGGGCACGCCCACGACTGCTACTTTTGTTTAGGGCAAAAATCAACGCTTCGAATGCAAATTTACTTTACTTGACTACTTACATCGGAAAAAATTAAATTTTTGATATTGGGAAACCATTGCTAACATCGATTCCTGCCATCATTGACAAAACTATTCTAATTAATCTGGAAATTTACCTGTATTTAACCCTCATTTCTGGCAATTTGACAGAAAAAGGGTGACAAACGGATCCTGCAGAAGGCCAATCCAGCTGTACCTCGATGCCTCCCGGTGAAACCATTGGTAAGTATCAAAATGTCCATAAATATTCGAGCACCTTGGAAAAATTTTTGATTCAACTGACAACTGTTCACGCTGAATTCATTTTTCAGATCTCAACTCGAAGTACCCGATCGGCTGTGAAAAGTCGCGCCAGTTGATCCTACTTCGATTCCATCGAGTTATTCGTTAATCAGTGAAGTACAAAACGTTAATTAAGTTAATAATAAAATAACTCGTGATTGCCTAGTATGGCGTGAATAATGCAGAATGATGTATTGTGAAGCGAACAAAAAATTAATCTTCGATACCAAAACTAGCGTATTTCTTTATTTTCCTTCCTTGCTTTCTACAGAATTTACGTTGAGCGAAATGGTAGCCCAATCTAAAATTTTCATCTTACCAACCCCGTACAGGGGTAATATCGATAAACTGAAAATACGTCATTTTTTGTGATAAGTAATCATCGTGATGGATGGTGCAGGAAATTAAATACAAATTCGATTTCAAGTATATTTATTATAAATATCAATTTTCATTCGTATTTTTCTCATCAATTCTTTTTAGTTTACAAGTGATAAAGCATAATTGGAAATAACTTAAAAATATATTATAGTATAAATTTAATAACCGTTATCACCTAAATATTAAATGCTATTATAATTAGGTAAAAATTAGTTGAACATTATTTCTGTTGGTTACACGGTTGGAGGGAGAGCAGCACAAATCCAATCATTTCATATCCGAGCGAGGAATATTCAACCGCGACATCGTCAATTCAAGTTACCGCCTCAAAAATAGGTAATAAATAAAAATGTAGATAATAGTAAGAAGTGAAGATTTTTGAGTTTTCAAGGTGGAAAAAGGAAAACTTGGTGGTTTCTGGAACGGAATTTCCCATTGTACGGGTGAAATTTGGTACCTTTCGTACGGGTTAGATTTGTAACCCTTGATATGAAAGGTGAGGAAAGAAATATGGCTAAATTTCAGTTTTCTACGAATGCCCAATAATTTATTGAAAATTCAGCGGTCAAACGCGGCTGGAAAATACAAATTTTGAAATTGGCACATTCAATTGATACGTGGTTTGCTACTCTTCAAAATTTGCCGATAACGTCATTTGATAACTATTGTTCAACTGTTGTTGTTTTTGTTCAATGACTGTTGTTGTTGTTGTTCAACAACAGTTGTTGTTGTTTTTGTTCAACGACTGCTGTTGTTGTTCAACAACCGTTGTTGTTGTTGTTCAATGACCATTGTTGTAGTTGTTTAACAACTGTTGTTGTTCTACAACTGTTGTTGTTCAACAACTGTTGTCAAACGCAACTGTCGTCAAGTTGGCATGTTTTTGTGAGGGTAACCGCTTATCACTTCAACCTACTTTTCCCGGCGTACCGGAACCCCCTTCACTGTCTGCTGGACTTGTTGTCGACTTAACTGACAACAGCGGCATCTAACCATTGGAATGCCAACTAGCCAAAGTAAACCCCATAGTCAAAAAGAAGATGACGATTTCTGCCAAAAAAACGACGTTAACGTGACCGCTGAATTTTCAAAAAATTCTACCAAAACTCCAAATTTTTCCGACCGGAAGATGACGGCCAACAGAAAACAAGAACAAGAATGGTTGTTAGAGTTGTTCATGGTGCGCGGTCCGCAGTTCGAAGCGTGCGCATGCGCAGTTCAGTTTTTGCTGCAAGTTGTTCATTGTTTCATGAAAAAGTTGGAATGCGCATGCGCAGAACCGAACTGGCAGATGGCTTCAGTAACAACAAACCTATGAAAACGGGAAAAATTGAAAAATTCCAACGAGAACGAACGCCATTGACGACAAAACGTCGGGTATCGATCATTTTTGAAACAGAAAAGGGACGAAGAAACGTGAATGGTGAAGCGACATTTATCGGAGCGAACATCGTCGAGATTACGAGCTAGAAAATCGTGGAAAATTCTGAAAATTGGAAGTATCAAATTTTGTATAAAAATGAAGGAAGACCTCCCTAACATTGAAAATTCAACCTGACGCCTCTAGTCGGGCGAAACGGGCATTTTCTCATAACCTGTTCGACAATCCTTTGTTTGGTACGCTTTATACAATCAGTCTTGGACAAGAGGTCTCCCGTGAAGTAACAATTGTTGCAATCGGCGGCGGTGTTATTACCATCCGCGATACGGTTACATTAGTAGAGAGTTTGTGGAAATTGAGGTTAGATAATATGCTAATTCGAGGCGTACGAAAATCAAGGCATTGCCGGCCGTACGTACGAAAATCAGCTCCCTGGACTCGACTTTTAAAATGAAATGTACAAAATGTTTTCCTGTTTATTTTCAAAATCATTACCTGACCGGCACCTATTTCGTTAGTTCGGATTGTACAATCGACTATGCTGTATGATTACGGCGATCAACTATAAAAATCATGTCCGCACGATCAGATGAATCAGCCTGGAAGAAATCGAATTGTTAGATAAAACGCGATTGTTGTCCGTCTGCGATGAGAACAATACGCAAGAGTCGGTAACTGGGGGAGTGAGCAAAAAGGGGGTAAAGTTTTTCGTTTTTACGACATTTCTGACGTGGCTTCCCCTGAAAATGTCAACACTGATTCTCGTGGTGCACTTTGGCCAACACAACAAAAAAAACTTATTCTTTTTCCTAGCAAACGACTTCAAATCACACCTTCAACGCCAGGTAGGTACCGACTCCTACGTAATCTTTACATCGCAGACTATATCGTGAAAATTCTTATCACATACGTCACTTGCTGAGCAATAAAAATGATAAGATCCTTATCGCTTACCTTGGGCTCGATCGAATTAAGTTCAATAGAATTTAGTTTTCGAGCGTGTGGGCTGCTAGGTATTTACAAAATGGTACACCTGCAAAAGGGAAAATGTCTGGGTTAATTCAAGTAGAACTGGACCCGAAAGGGAACGAGTACGCGATTCTGGCGCGGAGTAAGGACGAAATACGCAATTCTTACTTCCTCTTCTTGACTGGTTCTGGGGGCTCGAGAGCAGCGAGAATCGCTTCATCAAACACATTCTTCAATCCTTTCTGAAAATATTAATAAGAAAATTTTGTTTTCAAACAATAACCAACAATTTAGGTTACAAAACGACTGAAAACATTCAAATTTTGTAACTTAGATTCAAGCTGTAGGGCGGAAAGGATCCAAAATTCCAGTTTCAAAGCTAGGATCCAAACTTTGGGACAAAAATGCAGGTTTCGAATTCAAAGGTCAAATCCGATTTCAAAAATAGCAAAACTTTGGGCACATAAGTCGAATTTCAAACTAAATATTCTGGTTTCGGACGAATAATAGAGGCTAAATTTTCGAGCTTGAGACCAATTTTACGAGTTATGGGGCTAAAATTGAAATTTGAGTCACAAAATCAGAATTGTGGTCCCTAAAGTTACACAAGCAAATTTTGGATGTAGAATTCGAGACTGACAACTTCAACTTGGAATAGAAAATTTGAGTTTTTGAACCAAAATCAACTTTTTGATTTCCAAAACCTGGAAATTTAATTGTATTGAATTTAAAATAGAAGGCACGATATTAGAATCATGGATAGAAATACAAATGACAGTTTTGGATCCGAAAATCAAAATTTTTGAAACAAAATTCCAGATTTACGTTTTAAAACTGAGATTTATAATACGAGGGTTTGGGCTGAAATTCACATTCGAGACCCATAGTACAAAATTTGTACTAGAATTTAATTCTCCGGCTAAAATACAAATTTCTACCCTAAGGTTGTAGGTCTAGAAAATAATTGTCTACTTTTGAGACCCAAAATGCAAGCTTCGGATCTGAAATTCAAACTTCCGATCGAGGTACCATAGGTTTCATTTTGGATCGATAAGTCAGGTACCTACCAGGTAAATAACGGTACCAGGTGGTAAAGAATCCAGAAATGCAAGGTTTTGGTCAAAAATTGAAAGTCCCGAGCTAAAATTTGAATTTCGGGCTCGAAATGAAAGATTGAAATTTGTAATTTCAACACCGTACCTGTGTCAAAGCTGAGCATTCGACGTATTTAACAGCTTTGAGCTCCTTGGCCAATTTCTCGCCCTGTTCGAAGGTGATGGGTTTCTGTTTGTTCTTCGCCAGCTTCTCGACGGTCCCGCCGTCGTCCCGCAGATCGATTTGCGTCCCGACAAGAAGGAATGGCGTCTTTTGACAGTGATGCGTGATTTCAGGAACCCACTGGTGAACAAATCAGACATTTTTATATGAAAAGCTCAAAATTTAAGGCTTTTATTGAAAGAATGCATACAAATTTTCGAAAACTGCCTCTTGTTTGACGAAAATCAAAATATCCATACAATCCAAAAATGATGTTAACCTTTTCTTTGACGTTTTCGAACGAAGATGGCGATACGACAGAGAAACAAACTAAAAACACGTCTGTCTGAGGATAACTCAGCGGTCGGAGCCTGTCGTAATCTTCCTGGCCTGAAACCCAAATTCACAGTGGACAATATCCTCAAAAATAGACGGGGTTTGAAAAAAGTAGGGTATTTTTTTAGGTTCAAGCACAAAAAATTCCGATTTTACCTGCAGTATCGAAGAGGCCCAGTGTATAAGGCTCGCCGCCAATCATAACAGTGACGGCATAGTTGTCAAATACCTAAAATCACGCGAAATTTAAGGTTATGTATTTACATCAAAATTTCATTGCTCAGTTTTGGGACACTTTTCTTTTTAAATTTAGGGTGGACCTGGGCGAGATGGCGCGGTTTTTGGTTTTTGAATTTTGTAATTTTTTCATCGCTGATTCCAGGGATTTAGCAGTTTGCTTTACTCCTTGGCTATGTGATATGGTAGGGCACGTAATTTAGAAAAAGCTTTTCGTAACCAACAACAACTAAAAGACAAAAAAAAGAAAAACAGTACTTACTGTGGGTACGTATTCTGAAGGGAATTTATTAGTCGTGTAACTGATGAGCAGGCAAGTTTTACCTACGGCACCATCACCCACGACCACGCACTTTATGGTCTGCATCTTACTGCAAAATAAATAAACACCACACAAGTTGTATTAAATTATCTGATAGCTAAGATGAGCAAATTAGGTATGATTTTTCGCTGGATTTCACAGTAGACAAATATTGAGCGGATAGCGAAGGCAGTGGAGGAGTAACAGTGAAATGTAACCTCAAAAAGTCAGGTTTTCAAGACATTTTCTTTTGCTTTTGTCAGTTTATGCTTCTTAGGGGGTTGATCTAGATAGAATTAAATATTAAGTATTAATCAAATTATTAAAAAATTAAATGTCTCCAATATTCAGGCGATTTCCCGGCATTTATTCGATATTTCTATAGTTTCGCTTAGCGTATAAGGTGTACATTTTCAAAATTTTTCATGCACTCTGGAGCAGCCAATGAAATTTGAGAAAGCGCTATGCGGAAAACACCAAAAACGCGCTATACGCCTCGTGTGTACTTATTTCTACAGATTCTTCGAATCAAATGATTAGTCAAGGAAGCTCCGATTAAATAATTTCATGGAAACAAAACATAACATTTAGAGTAAATGGCCCTCATCAGGATTTTCATGATTGGGTAATACTCGGGAGTCAACACACTCAGCCCTCACTAAGTAAAAGGCACCAGCCTTGACGGATTTCGGGAGCGAATTATCCAAATCTAGAACTCCCGATGAGGGCCAAGAGGCCGAAAGCGCTCGAGCAGTAATGAACGTCTTAAGAGGAAGTCGCGACAAAACATCGATCGCGATCTCTCACCCACCGACATTAGAAACTGAGTCGGAAGCTACAATTGTTGCAAAACATAATATTAAATATGTTACTGTTACTGTTATTGTTACTGTTAAATTTTAACAGTGCCTATGAAATAGATAATTATCTTGCTCATCTGATTATAATCAGCAGATCGGTATTTCAAAAGTTGTTTAAGGAAACAGCCGGTTTTTTGTTTTTCTGGAAACTTTAAATCAACCCTCTCAAGAGCATGAATAAAAGAAAGCTAATTTTTTAAAATTTATACTCCTCTCAACCCGCACCGCGTAAATTCGAACAACTCACGCCAAAATTTCTTTCAACAAATCAATATCCGATTTGCAGGCTATGTCTACTTCGACCATTTTAACCACGGCGATACGCAACACCAAATTCCACTCAATAGTGCACCAATAATCACGAATGTATTTTCAAAAATTTATAGGAAAGGTATCATTCGTATAACACTTCCAGGAGAAAGGTCCGATACATACTGAAGGAAAGTCGCAATAAATCCTATATCTAGCTGTATCAGGATCAGCCAGGAGTCGGGGGAACATCAGGTGGATAATAATAGCCAACGTTTCGGTATCGATCAAAGGAAATGTATCACGGAATACAACCGACGTCGACGGACAACCGTCAACCGCAGACGAGCCGGGTTGAACAGGTCGGGCCACTCAAATCTGATGGTTGCGAAACGGCTTTTTGAATAATAAATCAACCGCTCGACTTATGAATTCAATTGGATCATAAGAATCATGCGATCTACACGTAAATTTCTGATCAGTTTTCATAAATAAACCAAGGTACGTAATTGGTTGAGGTATTTTTCGGATGCCCGCTTTATGAAAGCGGATCGCGAAAATTCGGAGTTTGCCACGTTTATAGAACCAATGTAGTAATTTTTGGATAGGGGAATACCTACATTCTACTCCAAATAAAACATCCGTGGTCGGGGAAATTTTTTTTACAGCACGTGAAGGAAGTGTGCTAAATTCACTCCCAACTACTCCCAGCATTAAAAATTGTTAAAATCCCCTAACAAGCAACTCTATTTAAGAAGTAAATCTGAATTCCTCCGGTTTTTAACGAAGTCATCTGACACAGCTCCTAAAGAGGGCTTTGACCAAAAGCGCTCGAGCTTCAGTGACTAACGCCAAGAAAAAGTCGTCACAGTTCTCTTGCCCTCAACACATTCATAAAGCAACAACAAACCAGTGGTGCGTAGATAACACACAATACTTCCATATTTTGGAACGTACAATTGTGACACAATTTGATCATATTTTGACTGCTTTCGAAAGTGTTTAGGTCAAAAATACCAAAAATTCAGTATTCAAATTTCAAAATTCGCCCAAAATGAAAAAACGCCACATTTTCGGAATGTAAAAAATATCCACATATTCTGCAAGGTAAAACAAAGATTTTAAGACCAAGAACGCTCAAATCGGTTCATTTTTGCGGCCGGAAAAAAATAAAATAGAAAACACTAAAAATTCAAATATCTCTGAAGTACTGTGCGTTATCCAAATTCCGATTAAACAGGGTGTTAGGTCTTGCCGAGACAAACATTTCAGTTCAAGAAATTTGAAAAAAGGTTGAGAAATGAGGGAGTTATGGCCATTTTTGTAAATGACCACAGACGGACAGACGGACAGACGGACACACGGACACACAGACACTTGTTCAGGAAGTGATTCTGAGTAAATGTGTATAAGAAAAAGTTTTTTCTGAAGCTCCGTTCCGATTCTCGATTTTAGGACGATCACAATACTTCCATTTACTCTGTAAATATGGAAGTAAAAATGAGACAGAAAGCGTTTAAAATCGGCCAAAATCGGATCAGCGGTTCGACACGGAGCCCTGTTGTGAAAATTCGGCCGAAAATTCAGGAACGTAACTGCGTGTGAAACCGCTGATCCGATTTTGATCCGGAATTTACAAAAACATGTTTTTTGGTCACCGGAGGACTTTGATCCCTTAGGGGGTGTTCTCACGACTAGTTCTCCATAAATGAGATCAAGTGGGAAATAGCAAATATATCTCTCTCCGGCAGGGTTAGAACCTGGCACCTCCTGCTCTCAACGGAGAGCTCCAATCCGGACAGTTTGGAAGGTTGGCGTTCAGAAGCCAAAACACTGAAGATGAGAATCTGATAAAACCAGTGGTGCGTAGATAACACACAATACTTCTGTCAAGGAGTGATGAAGGGTGTCATTTGAATACTCCTCTCGGATTGCCTGAACCCCGAGTCTGGGAAGCCAAAGGTTATAAGGCGGCTGCCTAGAGGGGCCAGGTTCGAATCCTGCCGGAGATTGTAGTTTTTTCCATTTCCCGCTTCATCTCATTTTACAAATCCCAGTGTAGACTATTCCAGTGTGCGAATTACCGATTAACAACGTTTTTGGTCTACCACGGCTTATTGACGAACCGTAATCGTTCGAAAATAAGTTCAGAAAAAACCTGGAGCCCATACTCGATTCGACGGAGTTCGCCCCAAATTCTGCTGGTATTTTTAAATGCGCGGAAGGAGTTCATTGACACCTTCAACCGCGACTGTCTGACCCGACTATTAACGATCCCGGAGGCCCTCAATTGAGCAAAATGGGATAGGATAAGGGCCAGCAGGCCGAAACTGGCCAAAATCGGCCGAACAGAGACCGAATACTCATAACTGGACAGCTAATTCGAAATAATGCGAAATTACATGTCAGCATCTGGCGGATCGTTTACGTCTACTCTGCCGCCCGCATAAGACGAAGCCTTGGTTTGAAAAAGTCAAGAAGAACCTTGAACTTTCAAAATCGCCATTAGCTATTCGTACGTCGCATGAGCAATAAAAAGGATCAAACATTCGCCCCACGATCCCATAAGATGACTAATAACGCATCGATAGCCGACTGGCTACCTTCATTGGCTCAAAAAACGTCAAGGTTATGAGGATTACCTAGAGCGGAAATAGGTAACTGGACAGCGGGCGGTTTCGGGAAACGCCACACAACCACTAGACGCAATTTGATCGGTAAATTTCAATGTTTCAAGGACCTTGAAGATCGAATCTGGACAGTTCGAACGAAAACACGAAAAGTATTCGCTCATAAAAATACAGTAGCAGAGGCCATTTTGAGCCTCGGAGTCGTCAACGTTTCCGTGCATTTCCAACGGCGAAAATCGTCTAAATTCTACAAATCGTTTGTGTGAGAATTTACCTGTCAATCGCCGATGCCCGATCGAGAAAAAGATGTAATAATTCCGCCGAAAATTACAACAAACGCCCGACTTCGGAGACACAGAAAACACTTGAACCGCACGGAATTGGACGGGGCGTCAACGGCTAGTTGACAAATAGTCCGCCGAGCGAGCCACTAGCGCAACCTTAACGGCCAGTGTTGCCAAGAAAGGTATGCGTTTTCCCGACAACTGGCAAATTCTTAGTTTTTTCCCCCACATGGGAAATTACCGTTTCACATTCACAGCAGACTGTAGACCTACCATGGACTCTGCACTCAGACCCCCCTGAACACCTTCCTTCCCGAACAAAGTTGAAGTGAAAAGTCGAGTCAGGTAACTAGTTATCGGAATACTCATTCATAATTGGTGTTTGGTAATTGTTTTTCATTCAACTCCTGTTTTGTCCAACAATAATGAGTAAGTAATTAATCTAGAATTTTCTCGACTTGGAGGTTAATGGAGCTTGGGTATCTGACGACGGGGCCTGATGGACGTGTTAGTCCGTTAGGCACACCGTCTACTAACCACAGGGTGACGACGGGGCCTGGTCAGATGGCTGAGTTGTACCCCCAGCCGCCACCGAATTAAGGTCGCCAAAGGGTGAAAATCAAACTAAATTTTAAAGTTTAAATGAAAGTGGGTTTCACCTTCAGTCTTACTTTCACTTTGAATTTGAGATTCACTTTCAGTTCGAGTCTACATAGATTGATTTACAGTTTTCACTTCTGTTTTACTTACTTTTACTTACTTGAGTTTGAGATTTTAGTGCGAGTTTCTTCCGCTTACAGTCCATGCTTTACATTCACTTCCAGTTTATTTTACTATGAATTTGAGTTTAGTTTAGGTAACTTTCAGCTTGCATTTCAATTTTAGCAATATGCTTCAACTTTCAGTTCTACTTACACTTTTATTTTATGTTGAAATTCCGTTCAGTTCGACTTTTATTATTTTATTAGGCCTCAGCTAGAGTTTCACTTTGGGTTTTACTACCACTTTAAGTTTGGAATCCACTTCGAGTTTAAAATTCAATTTTCGTTTGAGTTTCATTTTCAGTTTCAGTTTTAGAATTTGGATTCCGATTTTCAATTTTTCGGGCTCTGCGTATCTTTCGCACGTTTTGCACATCTTTCACACCTCTAGCGTAAAAATCGTCCGGATTTTATTTTACTCTAAAACAATTTTTCATACCCACACCTTCATGTATCCACTGATTTACTTAGCTGCGTTTTTTTGCTCGAGAGTTCGCATCTTGGGAGCAATGTATATAAGAATGTGGAATAAGATAGGTAGGAATGTAAGAGAATGGAGGGGGAGTGGTCTGTGTGGTGTCAGATGCGCGCCGCGTTATTTTTAAAATCCGAACTCGAAATTCCCCACAGCGCGCGACTCTCAGTTGAACGAAGTTCGGGATTGCTCGGTCAGATCAGCTTCGTACTTTATTCAACTTCGCATACTTCTGTCCAATCGCGTGCTCCAGTTTCGTGTATGCGAAGTATTCGGCTCGATTTTCGATTCACGGAGTAACAGATCGAGAGTGTGACGAGGAAAGTGGAAAAATTGGCGAATCTAGCGCGACTCGCCAGCGATGGCGTCGGTATGAACTCGATTTGAGGTGGATACTCGAGCGTGGCTTATCATTTCGGAAATTGCGACAGTGTTCAAACCTGAAATTCCGCAGAATTCACTTTTCTCCACTTCTGAAATTCAAAATGGTGAAAGGCGCGTCCGTTGTGACATTATCGTGTTCGGTGCTGTGATTCCGCCATGAGCATTTCACCCTTTCAACTTGTGATGTACTGTTGAAACATGTTCGGGCAAAATGATGTTCACCGGAAGCAGTTACGGTAGATCGAGGGAGAAACGGAGCAGCGGCCATCATGTGCGGGCAAGCGACAGGCAACGTTCGTCTGAGGTGAGCGGCTGACATGGACATGATAATGATGTGATGCTGTAATAATTCTTGTGGGTAGGTACATGTGCGTTGAAGTTATTTTTGAGGGAAAAATTTCACGATGAGTTCGGACAAACTTGTACTTGTACGAGGAGGAGAAACCCGAATTGCCAGTCCGGTTTGAAGCTGTGCATAATATGCATTAAATTTGTATTGTACGCTTTCTGACTTATTTCATGTCGGACGATTGGTTCGGCGACCTAGCTGTAGCATGTCTTTGGTAGAGAGGTCGAAAATCGCGTACATCAAGGCAAAATTTCGAATTGTTGTCGATGCGGTTGGTCCTCGTGTAACCAAACATTTCGAACTTTGGTTGCTGTCTCCTCTTAACGTTTCAGGCATCAATGACTCCAAAGAACATGTTTCATCAGGTATTGGTCTATGTGGGTCACGTTAGACTCAATTATCTACCTGCCATTATTCTGGCCGAACGGCTGGTCCGATTTTGATGATTTTTTCCGCAGGGTGATTTTGGATGACTTTTGTTTTTAAATAACTGGGTGACATGACATGGAGAGCATGCTGCGATAGATTTTGAAAACGGCCTCGCTGGAAAACAGCAAAACTATTGTAAAAGTGTAAAACCTTAAGTCTCGAGTTCTGATAAAATAAGGATTTAAGTTCTATGGGTTGTATTTGAGCCGTAGATCCATCAAGTGAAGCCGGATTCCTCCGTTTTCGTCTCTTTTCATCTCTGTGGCCATGTGCAATAACCTAAGTCTAAACCTTCCAGAAGTGTTGCAAAAAACTAGCACGTTTTTGTGGTAGGTAGGTACCCTGACAAATTTCTAAATTTGGACTTACAAGGATTTGCACTTTCACTATCGAAAAGCAAAATCCTTGCCGGAGTAAGCAAAAGCATACAATCAGTACCTAATTACCTACTCAAAAAGTAGGTATGTGGCGGGGTTCCTGTGGGAGTGTTCATGTCTTGTAGTCCAAGAAGTGCCTCTTGATGTAAAAATTGTCGAGGATTTGTGTCTCTTCTTGTGTTTTTGTGCCTACGACTGAGCAGCTTGGACAGAATAGCTGGAAAGTGGGCTGTTGAACTGAGAAAATCGCATTTGAAAATTTTGACTAAGTATTCTTGTAATTGATTAGGGCCTTGTTATATTATTTAATACAACAGCCCACTTTCCAGCTATTCTGTCCAAGCTGCTCAGTCGTAGGCACAAAAACACAAGAAGAGACTGCAATACTGCTGGTGAAACTGCAATACTGCCCAATTCAAAGCAATTGGCAAAGGAATTGGGCAGTATTGATTCTACACCGTCTACCAAATTTTGGTACACGAGCGACCAACAGCCCATTGTTATTGGTGCCTGGGAGGCCTGTTCTTTAAAGCAATCTATCGAGATGTGCGGTCTTATAATTCTGTAACCTCAGTTGCGAGTGAGGAGTCACTTGTGCGGTCTTAGAATTCTGTAACCTCACTTGCGAGTGATGAGTCACTTGTAGGCCTGGCGACTATCTCTCGTCAGGTTATCCTAGCCGTTCTTCCTCCGTTGTTCTTCGCCCACGGGTGTTCTGTTTGGGCACATGGCTCGTTATTTTCTTAATTCAGTTTCGGCGAATTATCTCGTTTCAGTACTTGAGTGGATGTTTTTACTGACTCCGTAACCTTCGTCCATGAGGTGTAGATCGCCTATGAGTAGTAATGTCTCTCGTAGTCTCTTGGAGACCAGAGGCTGTCTCCAGCAGCGGAAAAGTTATAGCTGTCTTCCTGTCATAAGATTGATATAGGACCTGGGTCTATTCTCTTAGCCCGAAAGACTGTCTCTCAGGCTGGGAGCTGTCGATAAGAGACTGAGGGCCTGTTTTTCAAAGCACTTGAAGCTACTTTCATTCTCGATTTGTTGTCGCCTAGCATTTTTTCATATGCCCATGCAAATGTTGTCAATAGTAGTTGCTGGTACTCTGATAGGTACTGGATTTATGGCGATTGAGAGTTGCGAGCGAGAGCCGCCATCTTGGATCTCTCAGAGACGATTGCCTGGAGACTGATCTACTCCAGTCTCTCAACATTGGGAGACTTTCTCTCGTCCTTCCTACAGTTTTTTCCTGCTCATTCGCGTTGGTTTCTTTTTTCTTTAATCCAATTTCGGCTTATTAGGTATTTCCTTTCGGTAAGTGGATGTTACGCTTACGGTGTTTTTTTCTGATTCTGTGACAATGGTTAGTATGATTGTTGTTGTTGTTTCGTCTGGTTCTTGGTGGCGCTGATGTCTTGGTTAGTATGAGTGTACATTTTGGAATGGTTAGTATGAGTGTAAATTTTTTAATGAGATACTGTGATGAAACCAATGAAACTAATGATAAAATGAAACCAGTTGGGTTGGTACTCTGAATAAGCTTCAGCAATCAGATCTCCTGGAATGTTCTAACGGCCGCATCGCATCCTGAATGGAAAGGTGTTCTGGCCAGTGTTACTTGTGTTTCATTCACTAGAGGAAAAGGGGTTATCGTGTTAGTCTCAACAAACCAGAACGGAATGTAATCACCTGAGTCATGTAGAACTACAAGGTTGCAAACATTAAAAATGCTACTTTAAGAGCGTAAAAACACGCAAAACGCCTTTGTTTATTTCCCTGATTAATTTTCTTTCTGTTTTATGTTTCAACTCCGTACTTTTTCCAGACTAGCGAATTAACTTACGAGATAAGAGTTAGTTAAGGCTAGATGGGCGTAGGCGTCATCTTATTAGAGGGTTGGAGGGGAGATTTTTTTGGGCCAAACTGCTCACTACTTTTTTTACTTCGGCATTAAAATTGATCAAAACTAAGTTTGTATCAATCCTACGGCAAAATGGAGAATAATAAACTTTGCATGGCCAAAATTGGTTCAGTAGGTAGTCGCTGAGATACCGTTGAAATAAATTTTGCTCATTTTGAGACGCCACTGGGTGGGCGTTTTCGGAACTAAACCGGGACATTCAGCCTCATAATGTTAATATAACGGTTTCAGTTCCAAAAACGGCCTCCTAGTGGCGTCTCATATTGAACGAAAGTTATTACAATGGTATCTCAGCGACAACTGAACCGATTTTGGTCCTGTAAAGCGTATTATTCTCCATTTTGGCGTAGGATTGATAAAAATTTAGTTTTGAGCAAATTTGAAGCTCATTTTAAGCAAATTTGATATGGGTACCCCCAGTATTTTCCTATACAGGAGCAGCCTCAACAGTATGCCTAGTTGCTTTTTTTACTCCCGTTTCCACGTAGTAAATGGAAGTATTGTAATCGTCCCAAAATCGAAAATCGGATCGGAGCTTCAGAAAAAACTTGACTTAAGTATAAATTTTCACTCAGAATCGTTTCCTGGACAACGCGTGTCCGTCTGTTGCCATTAACAATTTAATTCAAGTTTAACCTCCCAATTCGACCATTGGCGCCATTCAGGGTCGGAAGATCGGCCTGGCGTTCCAGCTCAGTTCGAACGAATTCCTTGGCTAAACTCATCCCAAGATCTCGAACTACGGAGGCTGCTTATGATTAACAACCCGCCCTCCCCCTCAGCCCATCACTTCACCAGCGTTCGACTAAAAATAACTTCCGGTATCACCGCGTAGTATTTAAAGTTCTCAAACCTGAGTGAATTTTTTACCAAAACTACGCTCTTTTCCTACCTCTGACCAAATCTGCATTCGCAATCGTAATAGTATGTACATTACATGGCCAAACGGCTGGTCCGATTTTGAGGGTTCAAATTTTTTTTGTGACCCATGAGCTCGTATAAGAGGATGAACTTTCCCAAAAAAGTCTAAAATACGGTAACAAATTGATTATACTTGAAACAATTGGAATGTTTTGATTCCAACTGTTTTCACAATTTCCTAGTTCCAAAATCGGACCATCGATTTGGCCATGATTTGTTACGTAAAATTGAACTGTGGCGCTATCTCTTGAGCCAGAATGCTAAACCTTGGATAGTATTCCGCCGTCTTAAGTTAAAACCCCTTATCTCCATTTTTCTCCATTTTGGTTTAGAGAACTTTTTGGTTTTAGAAAAATTGTAGAGAATTTTTCGGTTTGAGAGAAATTTTAGAGATTTTTACTTCCATATTTACAGAGTAAATGGAAGTATTGTGATCGTCCTAAAATCGAGAATCGGAACGGAGCTTCAGAAAAAACTTTTTCTTATACACATTTACTCAGAATCACTTCCTGAACAAGTGTCTGTGTGTCCGTGTGTCCGTCTGTCCGTCTGTCCGTCTGTGGTCATTTACAAAAATGGCCATAACTCCCTCAATTCTCAACCTTTTTTCAAATTTCTTGAACTGAAATGTTTGTCTCGGAAAGACTTAACACCCTGTTTAATCGGAATTTGGATAACGCACAGTACTTCCGAGATATTTGCAATTTTAGTGTTTTCTATTTTATTTTTTTCCGGCCGCAAAAATGAACCGATTTGAGCGTTCTTGGTCTTAAAATCTTTGTTTTACCTTGCAGAATATGTGGATATTTTTTACATTCCGAAAATGTGGCGTTTTTTCATTTTGAGCGAATTTTAAAATTTTAATATTGAATTTTTTGATATTTTTGACCTAAACACTTTCAAAAGCAGTCAAAATATGATCAAATTGTGTCACAATCTTACGTTTCAAAATATGGAAGTATTGTGTGTTATCTACGCACCACTGGTTTTTTCTAGTGACTATTGAGTTGATTTATCTTTGTTTTGGCCTTTGGATTTTGGCCCACCAAGTTTTTAACGTTTTTTTGTTCTCATTCAAAACATGTTTATGGGTGACAGTTTTGTAGGTGCCTACCTACCACGAGAAAAAGCGTGAAATGGAATTGTTCAATAGAAGGGTACCAAGGGGTAAGATGATGAATTGCTGTGATTGATGGAGGTGGCGTCGGCTTTGAACCCCATAAATTTGATTGGGGTTTCCAAGCCACGTTCATCCCCCCCCCCCCCTTAAATTGTCTGGCCTGCCCAGTGCTCGGCTTCTCCGCCAAAATGAGTCGTTTGATGGAGCATCAGCATTGGCTGAGGATATTTTTCCATGGATTTATTTATTATCTATTTCGAGATCGTGTAGAAGAGAATCCATCGGATGTTGAACTGGTGGACATTTTTCACGCATTGAGTGCCTCAGTTTACTTTGGCATCGAGCCCTAGTCGAGATGTTCTGAAGTAGATCATCTCATCTTCTCCTGCCCTTCTTCGATTTCCTCTTCGCCAATATTCAATGCCGTTCGATCCGATTCTATCCGGATTCATAACTGAGCGAGGTTTCGAGGTTTTTTATTTTCAACGTCAATTATTTGAAATATTCCCAAAATCGGATCAGAGGTAGAGAAAAATGTTTTACTCCCTTATTCACTATCTACTCTTGAAAATACAGTTTTTAACCATGAAATTTTAAAATTTGATTTTAAAAATAAAATAGTTTTTCACTTGCGTCTTTGGGGTTTCTGCATTCCCTGAAGACCATTCGAAGGTAGGTAGGTACCTATTTTTCAGATTTTGTGGATGAAGTTGATTCTTTCAAAAAACACACAAAATTAGATAGGTACATACGAAAGAATTTTAAGTAGGACCTTGAGAACAGAAAGACAATTATTTATCACAATTAAATTATATGGGCCGTCAAACTTGGCAGTGCCTTCTGTCGAATTTGGCGCGAATTCGATTTACTGCACCTCGGACCAGATCGTGTTGAAATCGAACTGGTGTCGACTGGGTCCTGACTCAGCGGAACATTTTTGCGGTTTCCTCCAATGATTCGCCCGGATGGATGCGTAACAAAACTTTTTTCTTCTTTGTTTTTTGAAATAAGATCGATTCTGACGGTTCAAAAATTGCTAGAATCCCCCCTGATATTTTGATGGTGTTTCGAATGATATGGAAGACGAATTTGCGATGAAAAACTTCCGTTTGTCCGCAGTACAATTATTTTTTCTCCGAAATGGCTGTAGGTTTTTTGTTTTTGTATTCTTTTGCGAAGCCAATAGCACATATTTCTAAAAAAAATTTGAATTGTTTAAAAAATGCGCACACTTGAAAAAATCGCGTTTTCACTGACTAAGTAACTACTGCCGCTTATCTGGGATGGAAAAAGTTGAACGGTGGCGCCTCCTGTGGCCGAAGCGGCAACTGTCCTCTGGAAAATCTATGGAGCTGCCTGAGGTTAGGATCGAGTGCCGCAGGGTTGTATGCTCGGGCCTCTCCTTTTTATGCCCCTTGTAAACCATAGATATGATCAAATGGGAAAATGCGAAAATTGCTCTCCGGCAGGATTCGAACCTGGCACCTCCTGCTCTCAGGCCCTAACCCTTTGGAGAGAGTATTATCATGTTATTAATTTAATTTATTATTATTAATTATTGGGTTCGTATGACACATCGCTTAGTCGTCCCCCAGCACCCGCGGTTGGCATAATAGTGGCAGCCGGGCAGCTCGTGAATGGGCCGACACGGCTTTTATTTCTGGCCTCTTGTCAGCTTCTTGAGAATCCAACGGCCGTCCCCAACCTTTTTACGGTCTCCGCATTCCGACGAAATGATTGTTTCAAATTCAGCCGAAGGATGACACGGATTTTGGCAAGGAGGGCGAATCTCTTCATTTGTCGCGGGAAAGTGAAAATTTCCATATTCCATGTCGATGTTCTCGACTGATTTTCATTAGGTACTCATCCACCTCATAGTGCATTCCTTTAGGTACTTGAGATTGTCATCCGTGAAGGGGTCACTTCGTTAGCACATTTACAACAGTTTTTGTTCCATACAATTTTTCGTGAGCCCAAGGGAAAACTCACTTTTTTCGCTCTAAAGATTTCTCGTTTTTTTTCGACTGTTTCAGTAAAATGGCCAAAAGTCCCTTAAAATTTGAAGTAATTACAAGAAATTAGGATACCGTTTGAAAGCCCGTTAAATTTCCAATAATTTCACGGCATCCGCAGCTTTCTAACATTAGGTTAAAGTACCAAAAAATAAGGCCAAAGTCGGGGATTGCTGAATTTTTGAAAATTTCAATTTTTCCAACGTGCGTTCAGGACAAGAAACAATGGAAAAACCCTTCATATGTTCCAGGAAACACTGGCCCAGAATGTCAGCTTTACAACGGTATTTTTGTAATTACCCCAACGTTTGAGGGACGTATGGCTATTTTATTGAAACTCCAACAACTAAAGATTTCAAACTGGTCCTACCTCCATTACGAAGTTTTGGCGGAAATTCGCCCTGCGATTCACGATTTTACGGATCAAAATTGAAATTCCTCCCAGCCCATTCACAGGTGGGGAATTTTATAATAGAATCGACGACGTCAGAAACTAACGTCAACGTTGGCTCTTCGAAAGCGCAAACAATTCAGTTTCGACCGAAAGAGGCCAAGTCGAATAGGAGGGTCTTCTTTTAGATTTTGTTTCCCACTCGCACTTGTAAGCTTGTTGCCAATAGGATGACAAAGAGTTTAACAGCCCCTCGATCTTCCCGCTAAGTATTTTGACCAACTACCGATTCTATTTCCGACGCTTCTATCTTCTCGAAATAAATTTCATCCTTTAAATAGACGCCTTGCTGATCGGAATCGGGCGCAAAATTAGTTATTAATGGGAAATTAATTTTGTGTTTCGCGAACTTTCAACTACAGTTTCAGAAAGTTCTCCAATTTATGGTACAGGTATATCAGGTTGGCCAATTTCTCCAATTTATGGTATAGGTATAGGTACATCACAGGTATCAGGTAGGTAATTTCTCCAACGCATGGCATAGGTACGTAGGTAGGCTATAGCACAGTGTTTTACGGAATATGAAAATACCCAATTATTCACCAAGGCAAAACAAAGATTCTAAGACCAAGAACGCTCTAACCGGTCCTTTTCTGTGGGCAGGAAAGACACTTCAAGCTCCGATTCGATTTTCAATTTCAGGCCAAGTGCAATGCTTCCATTTACTCTGTACGGAAGTGATAATACGATTTTCAGGTACATTTCGTATTTTATCGGCGAGTAAATTGCTGTTTTTTGTTGCAGGTCCATCGTACGAGGCCTTCGAGCTTCAAGGACCGTGCTACCAACGATGGTGAGAGATTTGGTTTACAAGTGTATGATGGGTAAAATATAATAAAAATACTGGTGCGATCAATTAGAGACTGTGATATGCAGATGCAATAAGTTTTTATTGAATATAACCAATCGTGTTGCTATTAGTCGATCCGAGTGTGCAGCCGAAACTCGATCGGTGATCAACTGATTTTCATTGTTTCCCCCAAAATGGGCATTAATGTCCTAGAAATATGCCAACAGTTATAACCTATCTGGTTTTCGATAATACCGATCCTACGTTTGCAGGTCCGATAAAACCGTGCGGCATCGGGAGGCGAAGATGCGCCGTGAAACAACAACGCGTCCACGAGGTCAAAGGGCACAAGTTCCTGGCGAAATTCTTCAGACAGCCGACCTTCTGCACGTTCTGCAAGGAGTTCCTATGGTACGATAACAGATAATGAAACACCCTTGTGCAAAATTTAATCAAAAACGCTCCATCGATAGTCACGCAAGAGAACCATGGCCGCCTTAGAGGCTGCGATTGACAAACGGCTCAACCCACAGCCCGACAGGGCGGCCATGGTCAGGCTGAAGCATTCGACAATTGAATCCTACTCGGCTTGAGCCGTTAGTGGGCGGGTCCAGCTGATGCGACTGCGCCCTCCGATTGGCCGAGTGCCGCTCAACAGGCCCGCCCGCCAACTGAGAGCCGCACGTCGGGGCGGCTCCAAGGACAAGACTGCCACCTTTGCTGTGCGGCACTCGGCGGGTCCTTTTTCCAAAGGGTTGTACGGCACTCCCCCAAGCAGAGTCGCAATCAGGACGCAGGCTCAAGCAGCCGGCCGGGTAGGATTCAATTATCGAATGTTTCGTGCCGTCCAGACATTGTACGCCTAATAGGTACAGCCTTTGCGTTATTCCAAAACGAAAGACTCCTACTTTTAATATTCAAAGTGCGCAAAAATTTCCCAGTTCCTCGCATTTATCAATTCTGGCAAAAAATTTCCTCCGCTCCTACTAATCAATTGTCTTTTCATTTACAGGGGTTTTGGCAAGCAGGGTTACCAGTGCCAAAGTAAGTCAACTCCTTCCATATCAAGAGTAAAGAAATAAAATTTGAAAAAATACTTGCCTGGGATTGCAAACTTTTAGCGAACTATCAGGGAGGGGCTTCTTGGGTTCGCATCACTGTGGTGTTTACACAGGACATGTACCCCTTAGATGGTCAAAAATGACCGAAAATGTTATACTATTTGTTTACAACAAAACTTTCTCTCAGACAGATTTTCCGGTTTTTGATTTTTTTGCGTTTTTCGACCTTTGCCCACTAAAATGGCTGTAGATCCTCCAGTTTTTGGGTAAACTCAAATCTGAGGGCATCTTTGGATCGCTCGTGAATTTCCCTATAAGTAAAGTGCCGCACTTGACTTTTTTGTGCAGACGTATACTAAAAAAAAAGGGATCAAAGAGACAAAACTCGATTTTTTCCAATCGGATTTTTATTAAACTTTTTTATTAATTAATCAGAACTTACTCTTTGGAGAATAATTGCCCCAAAACTCAGTTTTTATAGTAATTTTCCTAATTACTCTACTCCTAGGTTTAGAAAATCGCGTTGGAATGTCAAAAAACAAGTTATTTTTGTCAAAAATCGAATTTATCTCAATTAAAAGATAAACCGCTTCAAGATTCTGCATTGAACTCGCTCTGAGAATAACAGGATGTGACATGTCTGTCCAATTCGTCGCATAAATAGACGATATCAACGACTTATCGCCGCTGGAACGTGGAATATATCAGCCGACTAGATGCGGAACGCTAAAATTAGCGGGGGCGTAAATTTTCTCGGATAAACTCGATTTTGAGTGGCGACGGGAAATATTTCGTCCCGCCGGTCAGCCGTGTAATGTGCGATACATTCGTATATAAACTGTATCTGATCTCGAAGACACGCTACGCGGCCCATGACGAGATCTGAAAAATTCCGTCCGGTTCGTCCGAAAGGAGGAAAAATTCCATCGGGAAGATCCGAGATTTATTATTAGCATGTAAACATCAGATAGAGAGATAATTTTGAAAAATATTGAATTCCATAAATAAGAAGTTGCGGGAGATTCGCGGTCAGGATTTATTAAAAGGGAGGAAGGACCTCTGTCTGATTTTCGAAAAATTCGAGTTACAGTTGTATTCATTTTTCTTTTTATCCAGAGAAATCTTGCCACATTGACAACTGAATTTGTTCCAGGCTGTCAGACGGCTGTGCACAAAAAATGCCACGAAAAACTCTTGAACAAATGCCCAGGCACCAGTCAACATTCGGAAAACACAATCGTGAGTTTATCGGAATTTTTATTTTTATGTTTTTTTCTTCTCAATAAATGGATTTTATTTAAAATTGCTACTTTTAATATTGATATTGATCAAATTTTGCTTTTATTCGCAGTACTTGAGGGAAAGGTTCAAATTAGACGTGCCGCACAGGTTCGTACCGGTACATGATTTTCAATATTGTAATAAATAATGCCACGGCCGGATTATCGGTTGTTTTTCGCCACTCCAGGAAAATTGACAGAATTCAAAATGCGAAATGTCCCGAAAATTTTGTTAATCTGCCATTTTTTCAGGTTCGGTGTCCATTCGTACGTCTCTCCGACGTTTTGCGACCACTGCGGTTCGCTACTGTACGGTTTGTTCCGCCAGGGTCTCAAATGCGAAGGTATTTAGATGATGAAGTTACTCACAATAATGTTCATGAATAGATGTAATGTTCATGGCTCAAATTTCAATAAAAGGAAAGGTAGCTTCCTTATTAATTCTCCCATACTCAACCTGCAAACTCAACCCGAAAAGCAGGCGCTCAAACTCAACTCACTAACCAAACACTCAAACTCAACTCCCATACTCAACTTGCAAACTAATCTCTTTAACCAAACTGACAAACTCAACTCTCAAAGCCACCCACACACTCTATTCACAAAACTCAACCCACAAACCCAAATTGAAACACAACTCAAAAGCTCAACCCACACACTTTCAAACTCAGCTTACAAACGCAACCTACAAACTCGACTTACAAACTCAACTAGCAAACTGAACACTCAAACTTGACTAAATAACTCAACATAGAAACTCAACTTACCAAATGAACTCTCAACTTCAAATGTCGAAATGAACACTCAAACTCAACCCATAAACTCAACTCTCAAACTCAAACGACCTGCTCAACTCACCAAATACACTTTCAAACTCAACTCATAAAGTCAACCGACAAACTCGCTTCACAAAGTCAAGTCTCATATTCGACCCAAAAACTCAACTTACAAACTAAACTCTCAACTTCAAATGTCAAACAGAATCTCAAACTCAACTTACAAAGTCAATCACAAACTCAACTTTAAATGTCAAATAAAATCTCAAACTTAACATACAATGTCAGTTCAAAAACATTAGACACAGACTCAACTTACAAACTCAACTGCCAAACTGAACCCTCAAACTCAACCAATAAACTCTTAGTTTGAGAGTTGAGTTTGGAAGTTGCATTTGAAAGTTACGTTTGCACCCGCAAGTTGAGTTCCAGAGTCGAATTTGTAACTTGAATTTGAGAGTTGAGTCAGTGAGTTAAATTTGAAAGTTGAGACTTGTGTTTGATACTGACATTGTATGTTAAGTTCGAGATTTGATTTGACATTTGAATTTGAGAGTTTGACATATGAAGTTGAGTATACTTACTATTGAATTGGTGGGTTGAGTTTGTGAGTTGTGTGTGAGACTTCAGTTTGAGAGTTGAGTTAGTGGGTTGTGTTTGACAGCGGAGTTTGAGAGTTGAGTTTCTGACTTGAGTTTGTAAGTTGAGTTTGAATGTTCAGTTTGACAGTTGAGTTTGTGACTTGTGTTTGTTAGTTGAGATTGTTAGTTGAGTTTGAGATTCAATTTGACTTTTGAGTTTCGAGAGTTTAGTTTGTATGTTGGGTGTGAAACTTCAGTTTGGCAGTTCAGTTTGAAATGTTCAGTTTGAATTGGTAAGTTGAATTTGAAATTTAAGTTTGCGGGTTGAGTTTCCAAGTTGATTTTTAGAGTCGAATTTGTGACTTGAGTTTGAGAGTTGAGTCAGTGAGTTGAATTTGAAAGTTGAGTTTGAAGGTCGAGTTTGATAGTTGAGCTTGTGACTTGAGTTTGTTGGTTGAGTTCGAGTGCTCAGTTTGGCAGTTGAGTTTGTAAGTTGAGTCTGTGACTTGTGTTTGTGAACTGACATTGTATGTTAACTTTGAGATTTGATTTGAAATTTGAAGTTGAGAGTTTAGTTTGCAAGTTGAGTTTGAATGTTGAATTGGTGGCTTGAGTTTGGAAGTTTGTGAGTTGAGTTATTGGTATGAGTTTCCAAGTTGAGTTTGAGAGTCGAGTTTGTGACTTGAGTTTGTTGGTTGAGTTTGAATGTTCAGTTTGACAGTTGAGTTTGTGACTTGTGATTTGACATTGTTTGTTGAGTTGTTGTATGTTAAGATTTAATTTGGCATTTGATGTTGAGTTTGAATGTTGAATTGGTGTGTTGAGTTTGTAAGTTGAGTGTGGGACTTCAGTTTGAGAGTTGAGTTCGTCGTTTGGGTTCGTAAGTTGTGTTGGTCAGTTGAGTTTGGAATTGCAGTTTAAGAGTTGAGTGTGTTGGTTGAGTTTGAGAGTTGAGTTTGAAACGTCAATTTGACAGTTGAGTTTGAGAGTTGAATTCTGGAGTTTAGTTTGTTTGTTGAGTTTATGGGTTGAGTTTGAGCCCAAATACCCGTCGAAATAGGGAAGTTATCTTTTCTTCACATTATATTGAGAGAAGTTTGCTGTAATGTGTTATACCTACGTATAAATCGATTTTTTTCTTATGACTCTAGACGAGTGATTCTTGAGAATTGTTCTTTATTGCTAATATTATTGTTCATTTATGCCAGAAACGTCGTACGATGAAAGGAATCGCTTTAAGCTATGGAATAATAGAAGGCGTCCTTGCAATTTTTCTATCAACTGAAAATACTGAAAATGAAGTTCCGAGCCGAATTTCACTTTTCAGTATTGAAGTTTGGAAATACCCTTACGGCGCACACATCACGAAATTTGACAATTTTTCAGAACCTACCTTGCGTTTTTACTCCCATAAGTAATCGCCCTATTTTATTTTTTCTGACCACAAAAATGAACCGAGTTCAGCGTTTTTGGTCTCAGAATCTTTGTTTTACGTTTTAAAATACATGGTAATTTTTTACACTCCGATAACTCGATGTATTTTAATTTTACTCGTGTTTTAACATTTGCTAAGAACATAAGCGCCAAAATCCCTGTCCAACGTTGTCAGATCTCCCACAACGTTGCAGCTATCAACGCAGTTGAGTCCTAGTGTTCAAAATGTTGTTTAAAATGTTCATAGTGAGTTTTTTTGACATTTTTGACCGAAACAGCCTCAAAATATAATCGAATTATATCGAAAATGTACGTATCGAATTATGGAAGTATTGTGTGTTAATTGCGCACCATTTGATATTTCTTGGTATCGCCAAAACACGTGAAAACGGATAGGCTATTGACGGGCAACCGTTCGGTAATGCGGGTACTGTATTCTATCGCTATACCTACCATTTTCGGATAACTGTCAAATTTTGAAACATTGCGCGTCACTCATGTTGTTTTTTCGTCAATTTTCGCATTCGCGTAAATTTTTTAAAATTTTTCTTGAAAAATTGTCGGTACCCACCGAGGAACAGGACGAATGGCGAACTCTACTCGAAGCTGGCGGAGTTAAATTGGCGCTAAAAATAGGAAACTCGTCTATTTGCCAGGGTTGCCGGCAGATAGCGCCAACTGCTCCGATCCCCGCTGATACGAGAGGCAGAAAATAAAGTAGGAACATCTGATTTTGCGGCGGAAAAATTCCTCGATTAAAAAATTCCGAAATTGAAAAATTCCTGATTGAACAACATAAAAAAAAATAATGTAGGTACCAAAAAAAAATTCATTCTTTTCGTAATCTCCTGGTTGTGCACATCAAACTTGCATTCTAGGTATTAGGTATTTCACTTTCCTACCCTAGGTTTTGAGTAAGTATAGGTAAATTTAAAAAAGGTCGAATCCTGAGACAATTTCAACAAATTGGCGATTACTAAAATGAGCTTATTGTACAGTTTATAGCAGCTACTCCCCTTTCGACAATCAAGCTTGCCGCAGGTGGCCTGCTGTCGTTCCCTGATGGGGTTACAATAGCCCAGCCAAGGGGTCGACATTTTTATGATTTAGAAATTCAATAAAAAGCCGAATGTCCACGCAATTTGGAATTTAATTTTGATTTGCGTCTTATATCGTGACGCGTGCGCATAATGAAGTCTGCAATATTTATCAATTTGCATTTTCAAGTATTATTTGCTCATTTATTTGATTTCTGAATTATGAAAATTACGACCCTTTGCTGGGATATTGCGACCCCAGAGAGGAGCGACGGCAGGCCACCTGCGGCAAGCTTACCTATTGTCGGAAGGAGAGCCATTAGCTCCCTCTTTTCGTGTTGAGATATGTAGCATCGGAAAAAGCTCCTGAAGATGGCCCAGTAGCCGAAAGCGCTAGGGCATTAAAGCGTTCTTTTTTTAGTTTCAATATAAATGTTGCTGGTTTGTTTTTGGCATTTTTAACCTCGGAAAAATTAGCAATTAATTTGCATGTTGAAATTACCGAAGCATCGGTCTGTACAGACGGTCTGTGGGATAGAGAGGCGAACGGTCTGATGTGTGATACGGCTTATCACATGGGTCTGTACAGACGGTCTGTGGGATGGAGAGGGGAAAGGTCTGATGTGTGATACGGCTTATCACATGGGTCTGTACAGACGGTCTGTGGGATAGAGAGGCAAACAGTATGATGTGTGATGCGGCCTTAAGTCCTTTTCAAGCTCTTATCACATCGGTCTGCACAGACGGTCTGATGTGTGATACGGCCTAAAATGACAATGAAATCAATGAATATTGACGAAAGTTCAAATTATGTCAATGTTATCGCGGCAATCGAGACCAAGGCAAAAAATCCCAAGGTACGAACGAATTATTTTCGCCATCTGTGTCAATACCTCGCGATGCACTAATGGCTAGAAATGCGGAGATGTACCGCTCCAATGTGCGCAAGACTTGCCAAAACATGAACGAAAGGCGTCCGAATATTTCGGTCTCCAAGGTCTTCACAGTCGAGTATCGCCGTGAATCTTTCCTGACAAATTAGAAGGGGAATTTCGAATTAAAGTGTAGAGTATTTTTGAAAAACGACTAGATGGTACGTTAGGCGGTATTTTCGCCGGTATTAGAGGATAGAATAAAACATTTTAGCAAAAACGAGCGTTTTACGACCAGAATAAGCAAAATCTGGCAAAAATACGTAGAGCTAGGAGCATTTTTAGCGACCTAGTTGGCTTGGGGCAAATGCACCTGTCTAATTTTAACCAGGTAGGCCCGAAATTAATTATAATCAATTTCACCTCGAGGTCAGTGGCAGTTTCATTCGGTGCTTACGAAGATGAAATTCGAACAAACCCGAAAAACCATCCGATAAAATGCAACCATGTAACAAATCCGACGACTCAAAATTCCCAAAAAGGATTGGAATTCGAACGGGCCCATGTTAGAACGCGTCATGGTGCAAAAATAATTATTTCAAATTTACTTCTAGCCTACCTAATTCTGAAAATTATCGGACGAATCAAACTATTTGGCATCTCGCCGAAAAACCCATATTTTTCCAAAATCGTTCACATTGTAATTCTTCAAATTCTTCATTCGGCGTACGACCTGCGCGGGCGGTGACCCTCAAATGGAACCGCGCGACGAGCGAGACGGATGAGCCGACCTGAACTCTGAGCGAGTGAGAGGGCAAGGGTAAATTTAGACCGCGAGGTGACTGTAAGGTGACCAGTCGCCAGATTCCAGATGACCTGTTTTGAAAACAACTCGTCGTTTGTGCGAAAATTGAGGCTTTTCGGTTATTCCGTAGGTATCGATCGAAACTAAAACGAACCTGAGGTGCGTAGATGGCACACAGTACTTCCATATTTTGGTACGTAAATATTTGGCGCGATTCGATTAAATTTCGACCACTTTTGAGGCTGTTTAGGTAAAAAAAAAATTTATTTTATTTTTTCAAAAAACCCCATTGAACAAATTTTAAAACCCGCATACTATCAGAATACGTCGTGTTATTGGAATATAAAAAATATGCACATATTCTACAAGGTAAAACGAAGATTTTCAGACCAAGAACGCTCAAATCGGCTTATTTTTGTGGCCAGGAAAAAATAAATTAGAAAAAACCTAAAGTGCTAATATATCGGAAGTACCATGAGTAATTCGAATTCCGGTCAAACTGGGTGATAGGTCTTCCTGAGACACGAATCCGAGTTCAAGAAATTTGAAAAAAGGTCGAGAATTGAGGGAGCTATGGCCATTTTCCATTCTGAACTCCTACCCCTCAGGGTTCCGATTGGTCGAGGTGGCGTCAACGGAGGGTGAACTGGGTTTTCCAAACTGGTCTTACTAAAAAATCCAACAAATGCCAATTGTATACAATTGAACACCAGAAGAAAAGTGGAAACGGGGGGAAATGCGAATCAGACAAGAAGAAAATACACTGCGTTAACGTGAATAGCTGCAACGTTGTAGGAGATCTGGCAACGTTGGACAGGGATTTGCGGAGAATAGTTGATTATGACGAATCTACTCAGCCGATTTGAATCGGGCAAACGGTATACGCTCTTTTGAGGGTTTGAGAAGTGCGCTAAAAGGTACAATAATAAAATTTTCAATTTAGCAAAATTTTGAAAAATTCAGAAAACCCAAATTTTATTTAAAGCTCTTTTTGGGGGAGGAGGGTTCTTTGGGATCTTCAAGTTCATGCCCTGGGTAATTTAAAATGTTGAAAAACCATTTCTCCCCGAATTTGAGACCGACAAAGCTCATTTTGTCAAAAGTTGTAAAAATAGCCCAACTTTGACTGTCGATTGCCTGATGGTATGACCAATTTCAGTTCGGCAAAACTAATTCGATGCGAAATTTACCGATCTTCAATTTCATCACGAGTAAAATTTTCCGTGGAAAGCCTCGTTTTTGCGGAAAAGACGAAAAACAAAAAAAAGTCCTAACAATCGTTAGTTTTTGGGTTTTATTATTTGTGTTGACGAGGTGGGTTCGTAGGACTTTTGAATTTTGAGTTCCTCGCTCGTCCCCCGTCAAATTTTCGGCTGTTTCACCTCAATTAACCGTGCGAAATTTACTGGATTCGACGTTCAGCCGGAAATTATGGAAATTTGCCAATAACGAGGGAGGAATGGCGAATAGGAAACGGGCGAATGATTCAAAATAGCACCATACAGTGACGTCGGTTGGCCCCGAGCGACATTAAATGAGAAATTAGAGACGACGAGACGTTTTTGATATCGGATTTTTGGCTCGCCAAACGAACAGGATGTTTCCCATTGATCAAGCTCAATTTTGCAATTTATGACTTTACGGACGATATCACGTATGCAGATTCATGCAAGCTGGCATACCAAAACAATTTCAACAAATAAAATAATTAAAAAATTTAAAAAACGAAAAACTACCTTTAAATCCGCCTATTTGAAAATTTCAAATCGAAATAAACGGTTTTGTAATTTTTTAATTTAATCTTGGATTTTAAATTGATTTTAAATCGACTGTTGGTGACAGAAAATACTTGTATCGCCTAATTAGCAAAATTATTATTTTTTAATTATTATTTATTTGGCATTGTTTAACAGCGGCGGCGTAAAATTCTAAGCTCCGTGCGCATCACTCGTTCAATGGCTCACAGATACGATTGGCTCAGTCCATTCTACTCATTTGGACATCGGCCAGCTGATAGGTTGCCTGTCAAAACAGAATAATCGTGAAGTCGACTCACTTTCTACTGCGCGCTCAGTTTATTCCAGGCCTCCCCAATACAGACCTTGAGTTGAGAATAGAGTAATTGAGCAAGTCAAAAATTTGTGTCAGGTTCCCCCCCCCCAAAAAAAAATAAAATAAAATAAATAAAACACCAAAAAAATGTGGTAATTTTTGGTCACTAGTCCGACGATTTTGCTAAACATACTTTACCTAGGTAAGCCATCGAAAAATGTCAATAAACTTGGTACATTTCCACGCCGAATCTCCCTGTCAAAAGAGCACAATTGAGTTCTTGCCATTTTGGGTTAAAACTTTATTTTAAGTAGCCGCCAAAAATCGGCTATTGCAGTTATCGAGGTACGGTTGGTCGCATTGAACGCAAAATGTACCAAGAATGTGGCAAAATTTTGTCCGTTCGGCTAAATATTGTAGATTTTGCAGAATCGTCGAAATAGTGAACAAAAATGATCAAGATTAGCAATTTTTTTTTTGGGGCGAAAAACACGTAAAGGACGATTTCATTCCATCAAACGACCATATACCTAGTTTCAAAAGAGACCATTCGCTCAAACGACCGAATAAACATTTTTACAACCAATACACGAATCTCCGATAATGGAAGTAAAATCGAAAAAAATTGGAAAGCGGCCAAATCCGTCACAAATGAAGCAAATGAACAGGGTTTTCAAGAACCTAAAATATCTCTTTGAAAATTGGCTCCAAGTCAAACATTATTTGTACACGCTGGATAAGGATTTTCGGCGAGAAAAGCGGCGACAGTTTCCCTTTTTGCTGCAGTTTGAACATGAGAAAAACACCATTGTCACACCTTCCAAGAATACCTTGCGACCGTTTTAAAGATGAAACAATGCCAAGTATTCGTTTTTACCCCGGTTTACCCCCTCCGAACGGTCAGGAGAGAAATCCGACGGAGGGGAGTTCCAGAAGGGGAAGTGGCTGCCTGGCTGGTCATTCGGCCTGAGGTGTCGTCCGATAACGCGAACGAGCGATCTTAAAACGGTTCGTCGACGGTGAAAAAATTAAAAATTTTTTTTTTCAAAATTGTGCGGTGAATTGTGATGTGATTCAAGTGCCTGGAAATCGGATAATTTATTCGGAATATTTTGAGGAAATCGCGCTCACGGGTTGGTCACAATTTTTTCTTCTGGGTCCGATTTTCACCAGCTTGAAAAAGGCGGGAGCGCTAATAAACAGTTTGCGGCTTCAGAGTGCATTAAGATGGGAAATTGAACTTTAGCTTCAATAAGGACTGACATTACGTGAAATTGATAAAAATATCGATATAAAATTGACTGATATTCTTAATAAAAATGCTGCAGTACAACCATCAGGCGTACACCCCGTCGTATCCGGCGTACCCGTCGTTACTGCTCCTTTCGAGGTACAACAACGCCCGTTTTTCCCGCCTGGACGTCACCGACTGGGAATTCCGCCCCAGGGCCGGACAACGTTCCAGGATCGACCCCTCCGGCATTATATCCAGGGGCAGGAGCGTCGTCAGGATCAAGACCAGGATCGGAGGCCCATCTCCGGGGAAAAGGTTGATCGAAAAATTCATAATACCGGAACGGCCCGCTCGAACAGAAACGGTTCTGGCAAGGTCCGCCCGTCTGGGAGATTCGCCAACGGCTGCCAAGATTGTTGGGGAGGTCCCGGTGGGGGCCGCGATCAGTGAAACGGTCGGTCTCGAGGCAAACGGGTCGCCGATATCGGTCGAATCTGTCGAAAAAGTCGGACCACCCTCCATAGATGAAAATGACGTAGCGGAACAGCCGGAAGAATCGCGAGTGGTTGAGAACGGTACCGAATCCACCAGAACCGAAGAAAAGAAGTCGTCGGAAGACGAGAGTCGCAATTCGGAAGAATCGTCCAGCGAACAATCGGCGAGGAAAAAGGCGAAGAAGTTGAAGCCGTACGCCAAATCCAAGAAGACCGATCTTGTGGAAAAGGCGGCGGAAGATGAAAAACATGCGACGAGCTGCGACGAATTGCCGTATCATATTAACGGCCAGAATGAGAGCGACGTCGTCGAATTTCTGATCGGTGAGGGAAATTTGTGCCAAAATTCTGTCGAGGCACGAACCACCGACGGAAACGTCGCAGAAGAGCCTCCCGATTTGCCAAAATTCACCGCAGAAGCTCCGCCGGGCATCAAAAGAGTTCAACCCCTCAAAGTCGTCGCACTCGATGCAATTTCCAACGACGATCCCGCTGATAACTCGAAATGTGTCAGTGATGCGAAGGTAAAAGTCGACTCTACGGACAATGCCAAGTGTATTGAAGCCAAAAAGCCGATTATAAATAGCGCCGCGGCGACAATCGGGCCGGTCGGTATCTTCGAATCGGAAAAATTCGATATCTTACCGAAGAAAACAGACAATTCTCGACCGAAAGAGCCGAAAATAGAATTGGAAACCGTACAAGAACCGGCGAAAACAGTTTCGAAGAAGAAAATACCCGAATCCGGAGAAAACGAGAAGAAGAGCAATGTTCCGAATGGTGTGAAAAGTCAGCCGAATTCGGACGATCTCCCTGAAAAGACGCCGCAGAAATCTCAAAAATTGAAAGACCCCGAAAAGAGCGGAGAGGATTCGGCGAAGCGGAAAACCACCCAAACTATCAAGACTGAAGAGAAAAGAGACAAATTTCCCACCAGGGCAACAACAGGTGGAAAAAAAGATAGTACGCTAGTTGGAAAGTTGTCAAGAAGTAGCAATTGCGAATCGCTGAACGAAAATATCGAATTTATCGAAAATTCCAAAGCTGACGCACCTACTGGACCAAAAAGTGAAAAACAATCGAGTGACATTAAGTCACCAGACGATTCATCGAAGGGAAAAGTCGGAATAAATTCGACCAAGGATATCAGCGAAGCGATTTCGAGTCAACCCGAAGAAAAAGAGCCTGGGATTGTAAGTAGTCCAACTCGGCCCATCAAAAAAGCGGAAGAAATTCGACCGGTGGATGATGAAAAAATCGTTGACGAGAAAAAGCAAGTCTCGAAGAAGCAATCGATACCTGTTAATGGACAGAGTTTAATCGGGAATAATCCAGAAGCTCCTGCGATTCCAGAACCAACGAATCATCTGCCATCTGGAAATTCTTCGGCAGATCTCACCCCAGTAACAGAGCCAGCGGCGGTTGTTGGCAAAAATATTGTCAAGCCAGTCGATATCCAAAACCGTTCATCGGCAGACCAGGGTCCAAAAAACGAAATTCTCGTTGAAACTGGAAAATCGGCAAAAAGCGAAGCTCCAGCCGCGAATCAGACAACAGCCTCAACTGCGCAAGATAAACAGGCGCCTAAAAAGGTGAAGAAAGTCGTCAAAAAGAAATCCAACAAGGAAAACAAATCGGAAGAGTCGAACAAGCGATTGAGTTTGAGGAGTTTAGATGAACTGAGCGAACACTACGAGGAGTATCGCGTCGTGGACAGCGACACGAAGATCGAAGACTTGTCGCCGGGTTGGGAAATAATCGAAGTCCTGATCAAGATGGAAGGCGTCAAGAAGAAGAAGAAAGTCATCGTCAAAAAGAAGGGGTCGAAGGTGAAGAAGATCCCGTTGGAAGCGAAGCCTCCGAAATCGACGTCGGAAATGGCATCGCCCGGCGACATTTATCGCCAATTGAGCAAGAAACGTGTCAGCCTCGCGGACGAAGATTTGAATTTGGTCGGCTTCAATCCGGACAAACGAGTCTCCATAACTGACCAGGTGCTCGTCGAAGAAGCGGCCCTCCTCGACAAGATGATCTCCAAAGAGCTCCGCGACGCTCGAAAGAGCAGCCTCGCTTTTCCGCCGATTTCCGAAGATTCCGATTGCGAATTGGAAGCGATCGCTGCCAAGAGCAAATTGGCCAAAAAGCCGACGCCGAAACCGGTGCCGCCGTCGCCGCAAGAAAGACGCGAAATGTGGAAGAAGAATGCGCTGAGGAAGTCGCTGAAATCTTTGGGCGGCTTCTACAAACCGAAAGCGAGAGAGGAGTCGTCGAGTTCGTCGGAATCTGATGATGGTAAGTATCCAGTGGTTGATGAAGAGCTGTCCTGGACGTAAGGTTTGCAAATTTTGGCCTGCTGATAACGAATTCCGTGCTGTTACGAATGGGACTGTTCAAACAGGCAGTTCCGGACTACTCCAGGACTAGTGCTGACGACGCTAAGCCATGCGATTGGATGAAAAACTTCATGGGCCAATTCAACCAATCGTGGCTCGAATTTGCTTGGCGTCGTCAGCAACAAGACCTGGAGCAGTCCGGGACTGCCTGTCCCAACATACTCTGAGTCCTTTCCACCAGGCCAGTAGTGGACAGTCCCGGACCAGACGTTGATAGAGTTGGCGACCTCTGAACAGAAACACTAAAAAAATGTTCAGTCCATACTCACTCAACCCCCCCCCCCCCGGAATTCTATGCAGGGTTATCAATTCGCGGAAATGAGCGATTCCTTTCATCGAGCGACGATTCTTGAAAATTCCTTCTTGCCTACTCCATTAATGGTTTCAATCCGTAATAAATCCAGAGTGTGACGTCAATTGCCATCAAAAATGCGTCGAACTGATGCCGAACCTGTGCGGCGTCAATCAGAAACTGATGGTCGAAGCGCTGCTCAGCCTCAAACGGGGGCGGCGCTCCGCCTCCGGACCCCATTCCCGCACCTCCATTTTCAAAATGGGTAAGACGAAACGGAACAGCAGGTATTTTTCGAACTAGAATTTCGATAGTAGAAGTGCAAATCCTTGTAAGTTCAAATTCCGACCACAAAAACGTGCTAGTTTTTGCTACACCTCTGGAAGTTTTATACTTACAGGTTATTGCACATGGCTACAGAGAAGAAATGAGACGAAAACGGAGGAATCCGGCTTCACTTGATGGATCAACGGCTCAAATACTAACCATAGAGCTCAAATCCTTACTTTATTAAAAATTGAGACATACGGGGTTTACACTTTTACGATCGATTTGACACAAAGGTGCTAACATAAGCTATGGATTGCCGTGCGCTTGTGGATCATCAGGCGGACGATAGATGCCGCAATTGTTGGATCAGGGTTAGGGTCGCCAGCGTCTCCTTCGCCTTGGCTTCTCTGGCGACCCTAACCCTAATTTTCATACATCCTTCGAATTTGTAGAAAATCTAGCTCCTAAAAAATGTATGGACTCTGGAGTTGATAAATTGACAGATCGTTCAAGAAAGCAGATCGCACTTTCCTCACCAGTTGCTTCAGAAATCCAGTTTCTCCTACAAAAACCAGACTATTTTGCAATGATTTATTGAAAGTTATCCTGAAAAATGCCAACCTGTGCCCTCAGACTCAGAAGATGACAGCCAAGTGGACGGCGGACGCGTTTCGCCGATCGCTCCTCCGGCCAAGACCTTGCCTCGGTTCAGGACGTACACCATCAACGATTTCCAATTCCTCAAAGTCCTTGGCAAGGGCAGCTTCGGAAAGGTGAGTGCGCACTGCACGACTTCTCCTAAATTTGCCTGTTCGAAAGTTATTGCAGGATACCCGTCGTCAGGTTAGGGGTTGGCTTCTTCTGGAGCTGGGAAAAGGACGATTCCAAAACATGGAAAAATCGCGGATTTTCCTATGGCACAACTTACAAGAAAAAAATCCGAATGCTCCTGCGCAGTTTCTATTTTTTACTCGAATTCTCGGAATTCTTTGCTTGTTCTCCGTATGCCGCCCCTTGGTTCAGAGCAATCCGAGGTCCTTAATTAACCTTGGCCTTGGCTCTGGACGAAAATAGTGTTAGACGTGGACCGCTAACGACAGGAGCCAAACATTTTGAGAGGCCCGAGTCAAATTGCCCGTGCGCCCTAATCGTCGCTGAATATTCGGAGTTCCGGCGTCATTTCTCGAGGGAGAATCCGAGGTTTTTGCGATTTTAGGTACCGAGTGGAGCCAGGAAAGCCGATAAAAAAATACGATTTTATTTCAAAATTTGAAAACTCAATATCAACCTTCCAGAGCAGAACTTTGCGCAAAATCATCCGACGAATTTACTTCATTGTGAATCCGCAGTGTTGCCACACGTCCCGCTGAAATTTCAGATAGGAAAACAAAATTAAAAATATTCCCTCGCTAGTTCCCTTCGAACAATGATATTTCCTTCCTCTTTTGAAAATACGATTGGCGCCTCTGATCGGCCGCAAGGTCAAAGTCAGGCGAATCCTATGACTTCGCGGGGGCGGATTGCCAAACAATCGGACAACATTTGAAGGCCAGCAGTTTTGCTAAGTCGGATTCCAATCGTTGCTAAACCGTGTTTCTTTCGCGAGTCTTGTGATCGAAGGCCCTTTGATCTTGAAGGCAGTTAATAATATACGAGGCGGTGGCTCGTGTCGGCAATGTTCGAAAATCAAAGCCAATCCAACGATTGGTTGAACGCTCTATCCCAATGCCAGCAGAATCTTAATGCCATAAATTTCGGGGGTTTTATTTGAATTTTTTCTCTCCAAATTTTAGTGTTGAACAAATTGAAATAATTTTATAAAAATTTGATCCATAATCATTTCAAAAATTGGAGTAAATACCTGCATTTATTTGAAAAACATAATTTTTCATTAAAAACAAAAAATCGAGACCGATCAGGGATTAATGAGTGAGCAGAACGATCAAAATGTTTTAGGAGGTTTCGAAGCAATTTTTGGGAGAATCCGTTTTGATTTTCCTCGGATCGCGGAAACCACTGAACCGATTTTGACGAATCATTACTGCCATCTTTCCATGAACCCTCTCTTAATAGAAAAGAAGCTGCAAATCCTGTATGAGAACTACTTTTTTGAATGATTAGACGGCGAGAGAGCTGCGGCGACTGCCTCTTGAATATTTGTGGAGCGCTTTCGCCCGTACGGCCCTCTTCAGGAGCTATCTACAATAAGTACAGCCGAAAGCGCTCGATCTTCAATATATATCGTCAAGAGGATGAACTATCGGAAGAGATGAAAATTCCATGTCCACAACAGGTGTGGACGGATGTGGAGTTAATTCTCGCATTTATCGGACCGTGACGTTTAATGGGCTAGTCGTAAAATAAATATTGGCGCAGTCGATCGATTTTCACTAGCATCAATGAACGGCTAGTAAGAGCTAACGGGCGATCAAATGGCCTAGAAGACCATTCGCCGCGAGTCTATTTGGGACTCAACAATAACAAACGAAGGCTGTTTGGAAGAAATCGCACAAACAAACATTCCCCTCGGCCTGGGGGAAGAATGTTTTTTGATGAGGCGACTGTTTGCTTAGGATGAAAGCCGGTGTTCTGATCATCCTCAACAACTCTTATTCTGGAGTGATGTGCAGTACACGGTGTATGTGGGTACCTATATTACTCGGAAGAACCTGACAGTACTGGAAATGAATCAATACAATTGTAGCCACTGAGAGGTGCGGCAAGGAGGGCGCCGCTACGGCAGGGAAAACGTGAATTTCGTTCGAACAGATAATATTTGTTAGTTGTTATTGGGTGATTCCGGATTCCTGTAAACACCTACCGGTCGTATTGTGTCTGGTTTTGAGTGGTACGGTCGCCACACCACGCGATGGCCCTGACGGCAAGGATGCGTCTGCCGGATGTGGGGCTAGGAAGTGGGAAATTTCTCGAGCTAGCTCTTGAGGGGTGGGTGTCCACCACAACCCCCGACCCCCTCCATTAACCTATTAACAAATCCCATGTGCTTCCAACCTATGGTCCAGATTCCGGGTGGGATTGGAAAGCTCCAGCTTCCAAGTTCCACCACAACTCTGGGTCCACTTACTTAGGGCTTTCACCTAACATTTACCGACTGGTTAAAGTTACGTACTCGTTACTGTTGGTATCTATTGACAAAGCTACCAACCCAAGATTGGTAACATTTGGCGCAAGCGGCCCTAACCAAAATTTACCTTCTCATAATTGTCAAAAAAATCTTCACGGGCTTTTCTGAAATAATTTCTTTTGCAGGTACTACTCGCCGAGCTGAAGGATACGCGCTGCTACTACGCCGTCAAATGTCTCAAAAAGGACGTCGTCCTCGAAGACGACGACGTCGAATGCACGATGATCGAGCGGAAAGTCCTGGCCCTCGGCACCGGCCATCCCTACTTCTGCCACCTTTTCTGCACATTCCAAACTGAAGTAATCGAAAATCCTTTGGAATTCTAGGAATTTTTTTGGAATCGACTGGCCCAACTCGATCAGATTTGTACTGAAGTTTGGACGTGGCTTTTGGTCGATACGGCTTCAGCATCTCCCATATAAAGGACGATGGGTGACATTTTGACCTTACATTTGGGTTTAGGGAGCTCAAAATGTTTAACCTTTTTTCCATAAAAATTGTCGGCCTTCTGGTCGGCAGCCTGATAATGACTAGCTTTGGATCATTCGCGGTTAAATTTTAGAGCTGTTCGTGTTTAATTCCATATTTCCCTCGCAGTCTCACCTGTTCTTCGTGATGGAGTATCTGAACGGTGGCGATCTCATGTTCCACATTCAGCAGTCCGGCCGTTTCGACGAAGGGCGGGCTCGATTTTACGCTGCGGAAATCGTCAGCGCCCTCACGTTCCTGCATAAGCTCGGCATCGTTTACAGGTAAACCATCGATTTTCTCGAACATAAGTAAATAAATAGCGGATAAGATCATTTCCCCATACTCATCGGACCAGCCGTTTGGCCGATATTTCGTTAGGTACGGCTGATAAACGTTTTTAAGACTCATAACCGTCGTACAGACCGATAAATTGAAAATGTTACGAGGTAATGAACCGAGAATGCGTATTGCAGAGATCTCAAGTTGGACAACGTACTTTTGGATTTCGACGGCCACGTCCGCATAGCCGATTTCGGAATGTGCAAGCTCCAAATTTACCTCGACAAAACGACAGACACATTCTGCGGCACACCCGACTACATGGCGCCCGAGGTATTTACAAATGATTCGATCTGGGCATTTCACTGGCAGGACTCGAACCTGGCACCCCCTGCTCAATGCGGCAGACGCCCGAACCCAAAATTTCACCGTATATGCTTCCATTGCTCAACCGATAATCATTCGCACATTTCCAGGTGATAAAAGGGCTGAAATACAACCAATGCGTCGACTGGTGGTCGTTCGGGATTCTCCTTTACGAAATGCTCGTCGGCCAGTCGCCCTTTTCCGGTTGCGACGAGGATCACCTGTTCTGGAGCATTTGCAACGAGCGGCCCCACATGCCACGCCATCTATCGCAACAAGCGATCGCAATTCTTCGCGATGTGAGTAATTCTTCTTACTGAATCTGGAATTTCTCGAGAAAATCCCCAGGGATAGCGGGAGTTGATGGATAGTGTCGATTTATCCCTGGGACAGTCAGGGGGGTTCTTCAATTGCATCTAGCGGCCCGCTGAAACGTCAGGCTGGCTTCTGACGCTCTCTTTCCCTTTTTTCCACCGCTTTCACGGTCTGGAAGGGGAATCGCCTGATCTTCACTTTGGTATAGACAGTGCTGGAGTCCTAATCTTGGACGTGATGCAGGAAAAAATGAACTTCAGACTGCCATTTAAGGTCGCCATTCCTAGTAGGGAGCGGTGGAGGGGATGCGACCTTCCGCTTGCGGCAGGAGTGCGAGCGTGGTACACTGATGGGCTCATGGGTCTTCCAGCCAGAGGTAATCCCCATTCCTGTGCCCAGGAACTCCTACGTAGAGGAACTAAGAACGCCAGGTCTGCATTTTCTCTGACAGCCAGGCGGCACTTTAGGCCATTTTGGCCTTCTTGCACAAATCAAGGCTGACCTGGGACATCCTCAACACACTCGAGGCCAGGGACAACAGGATCACACTGAGCTGGGTCCTTGGCCATGCGGGCATTGAAAAGGCCAATTCCTTGGCCAAACTAGGGGCCGAGTCCCTGCCCATCGGTCCAGAGCCGTTTCTGGGTTTACCTGAAAGTTACCTGGAGCGCAAGGTTGACGGATGGGTTAATGCAACTAAGACCAGCCATTGGCTTTGCTGCCCTGGCCTCAGACAATCGAAGAGGCTCATCAGCTCTCAGGGTAGGGCCAAACACACGCCGTCTCTAAAGCTAGGTCTGCACGGAGAGAGCTAGAGCGACACTGATTGCGTAGAGCAGTGTCAGCCGCGTCTCCACCACGAGCCCTGAGAGAGCTAGAGTGAGTTTCTGAGACCGCTCTCGCAGCTGCTCTCGCTCGTGATTGCGAGAGCAGTTGAGTGAGTGTCTCCACTACCACCCCTTTCTTCCGAATCCTTCCCCACCGTCGACCCAAAATCGCCATTGCTCTCGCAACTTGTTTCCTACCGGTGAAACTTCTCGAGACTGATTCCGAGATCGGTTGCAGTGCCGTCCACACGTCGAGAGGGAAGGGGGAATGCGAGAGCCCGAGAGCACCACGAGACCACTCTCGCAACTACTCTATGGGCCGTCCGCACTTCTCAGTTGTAGCTCTCGCTCTATTGCAATAAGCTAACCCCCGTGTAGGCCGGCCTCAAGCAGGATCAATATCAGGGTCCTGACTGGCGTCCTCACCGGGCATTGCCAGCTCCGGCACCATCTGATGGGTCTGGAAGAGATAACTGAATGTCTGTGGCGAGGGGGAGAAGACTGCAGAGCACCTACTCTGCGACTGCCCAGCCGCTGCGTACGCACGCTTTAGGCACCTTGGTAGCGGACTCCTCCAGCCGGAGGCACTGCAAAAGGCGGCCACCAAGAACATCCTCGCTCTCCTCAGGGGGTGTTTGAGGTCTTTTTCCAGTGAGTGGGAACATGGTTATCCATGGCTAGCAGGGGATGGCACAATAGATCCATTGGGGTCGCGGTGCCTGGGGCTGCAGCCCTAACCCAAAAAAAAAGGGGAAATCGCCTCCAGATTTTGGGATCGGCTAGAGGCAGCTCCTACAAACGTAGAGGAGGTGTTAGGAAAAGCGTCGGTTTTTTGATTTCCGTATAAAAAAATTTTTTTCTGACAGTTGCTGGAGAAGGACTGGAGCAAACGGTTGGGCTCGTCCGAATTCGGTTCGCAAGACGTGATGAACCATACGTTTTTTGACGGCATGAAATGGCACATGCTGGAGAGGCGGCAGATCGACCCGCCCTACAAACCCTCGACGGTCAGTGGTTATCCTTAACCTCGATTTGTTGTTAACACATTACAATTAAGGGATAACTCCGAATTGTCAAACATCCGCTCGTGACAATGCTTCGAATAAGATTCTTTCAAAATGCTCAGAACTGATGAAAACAACGCTTGATAATTTATAATATTTCCATCGACAGAAACACCCGCTGGACACGAAATACTTCGATCGGGCTTTCACGTCGGAAAAGCCGGTGCTCACGCCCGTGGAAAAGTCGATACTCGAAACGATGGACCAATCGCAGTTCGAAGGTTTCAGCTACACGAATCCCAACGTTACTGAGTGAAAGTTTTCCACTGAATTTGGAAATTCGCTCGGAAATCGACTGCGAGCGTCGAGAACTCTTCATAAAACGTTGGAAGTTTTTGGACATTTTTTATTCTGAAAAATCGACCTAGTTTCGGTTACATCTAGAAGGAGCTTCAAATTTTTGATAGGCACCTATTTTTTCAACCTCTCAATTTTCAGCGCTGGGCCTCATCATCAATCGAATTTCGACAAAAACGAGTCTGTATTAAGAGGGGTAGGGTTAAATTTGTTATCATATGCACCCCCTGGAACGTTTCCAGTTTGAAAGAAAGCAAACCGCCTTATAGGCGTCAGCGTTGTCGCGGGCGTGCCCTGCCGCCCGTACAAAAAATTGCGTAGCGTCAAAAACTTGAATAACCCTTCCTATTTTTTCAACTCCATTTTTCGGGGAACACATAGCAAAAAAAATCCGGAAAATCGATCCACTCAATTGAAGCCAGAGCTGAAATAAGCCTGATTTTCATTGTAAAATAATTGATAAAATGTCGGAACCAAAATCGCGAAGCCAATAATTAGTAACTATTTTTCTCCATTTTTAATGTTTGTGTATATTTGTAGATAGGGTAATAGTTGAACTGTACAGAGGACAAATACAGAGCATAGAATGTATTCGCTAGAGATAATTATGGTATTTTTTCATCAGATTTTTTAGCGTTAATTCAAAGTATTTTAGCCGTCTAATCGTCCGAATATCGCGGTGTTAACGTTTTGGTAACTTTCTCGCCATGCGCGAAAATCCCCGAATCACGTACGTTTTCCAATTTAGCAGCTTGTACAGTTAGATAGAATAGGTACCTAATGACGAATTTTTAAAAAAGTAGTTCTAAGCCATTTAGAATAAGCCGTGTGGTTGTATAAATTTCGCTTGTTCGTACGTAAGTAAACATGTTTTGAGAAAACGAGCGCTTTATGTTCCCAGGTGACATGTGTTTTTTGCCCTTGGAGTGTAGCCGGGGGGGGGTAAATTATATAAAGGATATTATATTAAAATAAGGAGGTAATAAATCATATAAATGGGGGTAATACGGAGATTGCAGGTATTATGGATGGGGGTCCATATTACCCTCATTACCCCTACTAAAAACAGCTGTTTTCCCTCATTAATCTCGATTTTTTGGGCTTGTAACCCAAAAACGGCGGAGATCCAAAGGCTGACAACTAATTGTCTACCAAACTGAATTACCTAATGAACGGGATTAACGCTCAGTGCGCATGTTCCAGTGTGCCTCAAAATCGGAAACAGTGTTGCCTTCAAGTCGGGATTATAATTAATGTGAACTGCATCGGCAGAGATTTATTACGACTTGGAATAACACTAATAATCAATCCTCGGATGACATCAATAAAATATTTAAATAAAAAGAACGATTAAAAATGGCCGCTCAGTCGACTGAGAGACTTGCACTGTAATCTCGAGAAACCAACTATAAATTATGCTAGGCACTAAAAATTAGCTTATCTCTTAATGGAATAGAAATGCGCACATGTGAAAAAATTTTCTCTTCGAAAGGTGTTTATAAAGATACAATTGGTTACAAATAGGGGGCGAAAAGTTTTTGACAATAAATGGAAAAATCAAACGGTCAGAGGTTCATCGGTTTGAGACAGTCACTGTTGCCTCTGTTATCAGTTGTTGTGTCCATTCATCTGTCGTCCAAGTTCTTCTGACAGATTTAACGTTTCTACAAGTTCATCTGGTCAAGTGATAAGGGTTAATGATTATTGTTGTTCGTAGTGGTTTAAGTGTTGTTCCGTCAGTAGTGGGCGAGTCCAGGATTCGGTTTGTTTTCTGTAAAAATAACAAACTCAACAATTCAATGGCGAAGTGGCGGGAAAGGGGGCGATTTGAAATTCCCAGTGATCAGGATGAATTTTAGGGCCGCTTTATCAATGGCTGGATATTTTTGAAAACTGTTGTTCGGTCTCTGGGCAACTCAATTTTTGGAAATAAAATCATGCGGATCCAGGCTGAAATCACCTGGAAATCAGCGGAGTACTGATCGGTTAATGATTTTCAGATAATCGACTATCAATAAAACGGGAATTTGACTGGTTTTATCGATATTTTCTTAGTTTCTCTTAGTTTATATATCAGCTGATTAGGCGAATTGATAAAGCTTTGGATCAGCTGATTAGGCGGATTGATAAAGCGGCCCTACCAACAGCAGATTATATCAAAAATCATTGACCGATCTCCAAGCCACTGATTTAAAGACGATTTTTGGAGCAAACGCTACGTTAACGAGAAATCAGTGGCTGACAGATTAGCCAAGGGTTTCCAAATAATCAACTATTGGTCAACTAGGTAAAAGAAAAAGAAATGTACAAAAAAAAGAGGACAACGGAAAAAGTCGAATTGGTGGAATGTTTGGAAGAGACGATTTGCAACGTTACTTCAAGTAGCGTTAACGTCAAGTGCGTTAAAGTAACGTTAATAGCCTACCGTCAGAAGGTTAGGGGATGCGGTGTAAAGCATTGAAGGTGGACAGCCAATCAGAGAGCAGATTGAGCTTAATTTGATGTTGTGCCCTCTGATTGGCTGTCCAGGTTCAAAACGAAAGCTGTTTTTTAAAAATATTGAATGAATTCGTGTCATCTTTCTTTGTATTAATTCAGGTCGATATCTTCTTATCACTATTTCCGGGGGAGGAATAAATGTACGAATTTATCCAAAATCAGGAAGTATTTTGAGAATTTGTAAAAGAAATGAAGGAATGCCAGTTTATCGTCTTACATTTCCTATGAAAATATTCTCTTAAAACGCTATAAAATTGCTCGTCAGCCTAAAAACTAATATCACAGATTACACAATATCACAGTTGGTATCCCTGGAAGGTACAGGTTAGTCGTAGATAGGGAAATATTCGAGCTATAAATTTATGCGCTGCGATAACGTACCTTCGATTAGTCAGCCAAGCATGGAATGGCGAATTACCTTAAACTACGATAAAATAATAATTTCTTAAACAAAATACCTGCCGCTTTCATTTAATAGTTAGAAAAATACTTTCAAATTCGATAAAATTATTTTCCCAGGCATAAAATTGAGTTTGAGCGATGGAAAAATGTCGTAAAAATCGTCAAATGTCCCTCAAACCAATTATCGCTGTCTGGCACGGTCGTGTCTTAGGACGTGACAAGATCGCGATGAAAATCTTTGAAAAAGTCAATTTAAAATAATTCGGTTAGGGTTTCGTTGAACGGAACCACCGCTTACCTTAGTAGTGGAGGGCGGGGGGATGGAAAAGTAGAAAAGGTGGCGAAGGGGGAGAAAAAGCGAAGAGTAAGGATATGAGCTGGTTGTTTTACGAGGACGAAGCTCTGTCTTCCTCGTCAGTGCGCATTCTTTTCCGATCGGATCGCGTCACGCCGGGCCTGGGCGGTTCCGCGACCATGACCTTCATGCGCATGCCGCAAACTTCTTGCAGGTGCAGAGTCTGCAAGATCGGGGAGATTAGGCGAAATTTGAGTAAAGTGCCACAGGGCAAGTGCAGAGGCAAAATTCATCGGCCGATTTGGGCAACTTCAGGGGGCCTATTCTGTAAAATTGAAGCAATATGTCTTGGCAGTCGCTATCGATTCATTACACAATTTGTCATACGTTGTCATTAGATTTGCCATGGCAAATCGATATTGATTTCCAAAGACATATTGCTTTCAGGTTAGAGAATAGGCCCCCAGGTTAGTTTTTCTCAATTCTTCCATAGCTCCTACGAAGTCCTCTTTAGTTTCTAAACGTCGCTCCTGCGCTTGCCCCATTTCTGCAGTTACCCCAAGGTGCCTTACCAATAAACTGTGAAATCCATGTCCCAACAAGTGCCTGGCGTTTACTGAACCACAAAATATCCTCTTGCTTTTATGAAAGTGTGTGCTCGTGTCAGTAAGCCAGAATGAATTACAATTGTTACTGTTGTTGTTGTACTTGTTGTTGTTGTTGTTGTAAGTATGTAGAATCAGGTAGCGCGCTTACTTTGATAGCGTTGTCAGATGACTCCTTCGTGGCGTACGTGACGTAGCCGCAATTTTTCCCGTGCAGCGTATAAACTTCAATCAGGTTGCCGAACCTGCCGAATATGTCCCTCAGGGCATACATGGATGGCAGACCTGGCTGGCAGACGATGAACAGTCTGAAAACAAATTGTCCCAAAACAATGATTACGATAGCGTAATTGAAGCAAATGTCTCAATTATTGCCTTCATGGACACAGACGTAAACGAACCTGAACGTCTCTTCGTCCGTGGGGGCGGCCAACGGCTGAGGGGGAGGCAGTCTTACTGAGCAATAGGTCTGGTCGAAAGTGTCGGCTTCGCTCGCTTTCAGCAGGCCCGATGTTGGCGCTGTCAGCAGACAAAATGTTATTTTATTCGGCGAATTTCTGTTGACATAATTAGTAGGGGCTCAAGCGCATTAGCCGTATGGCCTTCTTCAAGCGCAATTTCTGAAATTTGTGTTTTTTGAAAGAGTGACAGTTGCACGCTGCAATCTGACAATCGAGGATGCCACAGTGGCCTGCTGTCTGCTAGAACAAGGTAGAGTAATGTAGATTCAAAATAGATCAAAATAGATTGAAGTACAGTAGAGAAGGGCGAGTAAAGTAGAGAAGACTCGTGGAGAAAAGAGTAAAGTAGAATACTGTAAAACAGAGTTGGGTAGAGTAGAGTAAATTGGCTGTTTGGAAAATGAAAATCGACGGGTTACTTTACCTTGAGTGCCGAGACCGGCTGTTTTAATGATCGTCTCAGCTTTAGCAAGTGCCGCTGTCAACGTTGCCAGTTCGGTGTTCGATATTGTCGTCATTCCTGACGATCCGTTAACCTCCGGCTTGACGGGGGCATGGCCTAGGAGACCGCCGGAAGCACCGCCACCGTCGGACCTGCAAGGAACAAAATTCTATATTACTTGTCCGTGGAAAGGTCGAAGTTGTACAGACAGGTGGGATTTGCACTAACATTTCGTCCATTGACGATCCGTACGGTTTGACGGAGATCCTGTAATTCGGCGGATATTCGAAGCCGTTCAGTTTTTCGCAGGCGTGAACAGCAGCAGCGTGGCAGTTGTAGTCAACGAGAACTTTCTGCATCCCATATATCTGAGGGCAAAATTCGAAATCGTAATTTGGATTTTGGTTTTTTGAGAAATCGAATTTTTTGGATGCTTGAATCGCTTTCTAACGAAATATTAACACAATCGACTCAGACTCACTCGGTTAGCTTGGGGGCGAATGTCGACGAGGCCGGGGCAAATGTCGAAAAGTCGGTAAATCTGTTCATCTCTAAGGGAGGAATGGAGAAGGGCGATGAGACGACCGCCGCTCGCAGGGCTGCCACTTCCGGACGACAACATGCCGCTTCCGGCCCCCCACCGGCCCCCGCTCCCGCCGCCAGGAGGACCGTCTGAAATTTCCAATTGAAGATTATAAATACCGTTATCATCAATTATTAATCGTACCCAGACGAATGCACTGCATCTACAGAAAACCTAATCATCTATTCAATTGAGTCGGTATTCAGACATTGTGATACATGATCTAAACCATACTTACTATATGGCGCGCTGAAGCCCATCCTGGAAAAAGTTGAAATTTTTTACCAATTTGTTCAAAAACCAAGTTAGAAGAGCAAATGTTTGACCGACAATCATGAGGATGGGCCATGGTGTCAGAATTTACACATTTGACTTGCAAAAATACATTTTTTGGATTCAGGGATGTCCAAAAAGCAGAAATGGACAAAAAATCCAAATTCATGGCCACTTACCGATCGTTGCTGTCGATGCTGCTCTGGTTTTTCTGCTCGCGGGGTCGAGCGAAAACCGCTTTGTAGCTTCTGGAACACTCCTCATACGCCTTGGCAGCGTGATAAGCCCTGCAAATCGCAAATCAGCAATTCATTCATACTGGGCTCTGCTATTCTTGCAAATCTTGAGCGGGAGGTAGGCAGGAATAGTTCCGACCCTCTGCTTGAGGGCGGCAGGGCACGCCCGGCACCACTTCGGGCGAAAAGCCAACGCCTGGAACGGCGGTTTACTTTACTTTACTCAGGAACCTGGCCTGGGCATTAAAATATTGAAAATTCCGATTAGCGATTTGATCGGTTATGGGCTAATCACCTGTGATATTTGACATAAGCGACGCCTTTGCTCTCCCCGCTCGTCTTGTTCTTCACAATCGACACGTAGTCAAGATCGCCGAATTTCTTGAAGTACTCTTCAAGCTGTTCTTCGGATGCTGCTTTCGGGACAAGGATGAAGAGCCTCAGCAGCCGTTCGGGGTCGTCGTCAAAGCGCGAACCCTGTTCTCGACTGCAATGAAACGAATCAACTTTTTATGGGTACGTAAAGAGAGAATAGAAAAGAACAGCATGAAGGTTATGGAAAATAAGTCGGTCGCCACATCACTCCTCCTCCCAGATCTTGAGGTCAAACGTACAACCAGTAAGCAAGTGAAATAAAATAAACAAGAGCATCAACAACGCATGAGTTAAGTGCAATCGACGCGATGTCCCAATTCTAATATGACACCGGCAATGATCCAAGGCGTAACTATGCCAGAACCGAAAAAGAAGCTAGAAAATACGATGAGTACGGAAATGAAACGAAATTTCAGACACAGACCTGTGGGCGATCATCACTTTGATGGGTTTGCCTCCGGCCGCCAACGTCTTGCCGTTCATTTCCTCTTGAGCGAGCGCCGCTTCTGACGATTTTGAAAATTTGATGTACACGACACCTGAGGGAAAAGGTAGACATTTCAGTAGGAGAAAATGCTTCCTTGCGGTGATACTAAATTCAACTAAATTAACTTTAAAGGAATAAAAAACTATAAATAAATCGGAAAAGTCATGATCTGAAAATTTTTTTGACGTTTCGACCGTTTGACATCTTTTGGTTGGAATAGGATAATAAGCATCGATCTGGAGCAGACAACAACTTTTTTGACTAATTTTGTGAAAATCAAGAAGGCCGATACCTATGAAGTGCCGTCCCTAATCGGTCAAAAGTTGACCGAGTTGAATGAGTTCAAATTTCAGTTCGAGTTTCAATTTGAGTTTTAGCTTCAGTTTCAGTTCAAATTTCAGTTTGAGTTTGATTTTCAGCATTAGTTTCACTTTCAGTCGGAGTTCCAGTTAAGCTTCAGCTTCAAGTTTGAGGTTCAGCTTTAGTTTCAGTTTTAGTTGAAATTTCAATATGAAGCTTGAGCTTCAGTATCAGTTCGATCATTAGTTTGAGTATCAGTTTGAGATCGATGTTCAAGTTTGATGCACGGTATCAGTTCGAGTTTGAAGTTCAGTTTCAGTTCGAGTTTGATTTTCAGTTAGAGTTTGATGTATAGTACCAGTTTGAGGATGAGTTTCAGCGAGTGTTTTATGATCATAATCAGTTTCACTCTGAGTTTCATGATCAGTCTCAGCTTGAGTTTCATGTACAGTTTCAGTTTGATGTTCAGTATCACTGTAAATGTCAATTTGAGATTCAACTTCAGTTCAAGCTTCAGTTTTAGTTCTAGATAGAATTTGATTTTCAGTTTGAATTTCATGTCATTCATCAGTTTGAGATTGAGTTTCGTTTTAAGTTTAAGGTTCAATATCAGTTTCAGTTTCTATTTCAGTTTGAGTCTCAGTTTTAGTTCCAGTGTCAGTTTCAGTTGGATGTTTAGTATCAGTTTGAATTTGATGTTTAGTTTCATCAGTTTAGAGTTTGAGTTGATGTTCCGTGCCAGTTCGCGTTTCTTTTCGAGTTCGACTTTCAGCTTTTGTTTCAGTTTGTATCTTCCATCTATTTCAGTTTGGGTTTCATTTTGAGTTCCTGTTTCGGTTTCAGTTCGACTTTCAGCTTTGGTTCCAGTTTGAGTTTCTGTATCAGTATTAAATACTAATTAATTAACTAATTAAATACAAATTTTGTGACAGTTTAATGTTCAGTACTTATCAGTTCGAGGTCGATTTTCAGTTTGAGTTTGAGTTTCATTTTGAGTTTGAGGTTCAGTATCAGTTTGATTCTCGATTTCCGTTTGATCTTTGCTCTTTGTTCTTTGCCGCGGTAGGTACATCGCGAAGTGGACAATCTCTTTTTTTGTAATCTCTGGTTGGCCCATTGCGTGCGCACTGAATTTACAGCTGGATCATGACAATACTTAGAGGCTTGGCTTACATAACATCCAACTAAAGGAAAAGAAAGTGGCTTTCCTCGAGTAAAAGTTTCGGCCAGACGAACTTTGCGTAAGGACTCAGATTTCTTTGGAAATTCGGCATTTGAGGCATTATGATTAGTTTAACACAAGTAGAAACGGTCGATGGTTCTCGACGTTTAGTTAATTGGCCAAAACGGTAAAAGACGACAGAAACGGCAGACATTTTGTACATGGGGTACGTAGCTTGAAAGTGAAAGCTCCCCTTGCGAAACAGGAAACGAAGAGACGTATCTGCCTAATCGCGTCCGAATATTGCGGACTTCCACGAAAATTAAAAAAGCTGACAGACATACGCGTTAACCCTCGAAATAATAGGATAATAACCAATTGATTGGATAATAACAATTTCCAGCGCTTGTCAAGCTTTTAGGTAAATTGATAACTTACAGGCAATCTAACGGCTCAATACGTATCACAATACCTTTGGATTCCATTGTATTCCGATCTTTGACGATCCATATGTCTTTGATGTGGCCATATTTGTCAAAAGCTTCGTGCAATTCCTCGTCGGTGACAGTCTTGCCGCAAAGTATGAACAACCGCGAGTTGGGAGGGTCCGCCGACAATTCGCTCATGATCTCCGGGAATAAATACTTGAGCACTAGATAGCAAGCTGGATAGAAAGCTTTTTGAGCTTTGGAATTTCACAGTGAACGCATGAGCGTCCAACAACCGGACGAGTCGCGGAATAAAAAACAATAGTACGCACCGGAAGGTCACAAAACACGAAGGCAGAGCAGCAAATCCGACGAACACGAACGTGAAAACTACGGAGGCGAACACACGATCACGCGAACACTGGCGAACGCAGTGTTGCCAAGGTGCGGACGTCAAAAACCCCTGAGACAACGTCAAAAAACCCCCAAATCCCCCCAAATCAGGGCAAAAAATCCCCGGAAATCCCGCAAAAGTTAAGGACGAACTAAAAATAAACTATTTCACATAAAACAGGACCTAACTCCATATTATACACCTACAATTTTAAATTGCACCTAAAACTATAAACTATTTAGTGCTCATTCTCTCCTACTTCCTATCATCCAATTTATACGTACAATCGAACTTTTATACGAACCTTCAAACTTGACAATTACACTGACAAGTGTAGCTCGCAAAGACAGTTAAAAGATTAATACAAATCGGGTATGTAGCAACCAAATTCTCGCAACTTTATTTGAGTACCTATCTTTCAAACCAAATAGCTATGGAACGGTAGTCTTAGCTGTTATTTCTTCATTTTTAAACTTTTTCCTAGTCCCCCTAACTTCCACGAAAACCCCCAAGAAAAACCCCCAAAAAATGTCACCCCCAAAATCCCCCTCTGGCAAAGAAAAACCCCCAAATTTGGGGGGAAAACCCCCAACTTGGCAACACTGGGCGAACGCCAGTCAGGAGAACGAATTTTGTGACGTTCCGTTCGGAACTGTTCCGTGGAATGGCTCCGTTTTTATGCTGTTCCCTGTACCAAAAGGAACGTTTTATGGAAAAAATACCTAACCCAATTGATCTAACAAATTGACTCACTCATACTTCGACTCACCTCCCAGTTGAGCGATTTAGGTGCCCATTATATTTTTAAATCATTTTTCCAAATCAGGTGGCTGAACAACGATTTGAGCTCTAGTAGTACCTGTACTAGTTTAGGTGATTGTTATTTATCTTTCCATCACGGGTAATTAGACGAACCTGAATCAACAACATTAAATGTTGTTGATTCAGGTTCGTCTAATTACCCGTGATGAAATTTTCATGTTTGCCGCGATAATACCGCGATTGATATAAAAGCTTGAAAGGAAAGGCTTGAAACGGGAACGTTTTATTGGAACGGTTCAAGTTGGAGCAGTTCCAAATATCTGATATTTGTGGAATGTCACGCCCCCTAGAACCAAGGATGTTGTATTGGATGTTGGATTGGAACACCCTAGAACGGATACCGGAAAGTCAAAACAAAAAAAGAACGGATATCCAATATGGCGACGAAACGAACCAGTGTTGCCAGATTTGTTGGGGCGGATTTCTGTACACTCATTGTACGATCACACGGACCTACTTACCGAAAAAAACGACTACCTACCGTCGAGTCAGATCTGTGGAAGTATTACGTGTTAACTACGCACCAGTGGTTTTATGATAAAATGATTTCGCATAGAAAGCACAGTTTTCAGGTAGAAAAAAGTCCTCAATTTCGGCAGTTTTTGGCCCCCTCGCTTTGGCTACGGTCGGGGATTTGTAGTAGGTACCTATTTTTAGGTGCAGCCGACCCGACCCCTACGCATGTACCCTCAGGTGTACCTGAAAAGAACGGACGATGCAGATTTCTCGATTTGTGAACTGGACCTTTTCTTGAGCGTTCATTGCCCTTGGATCAGGGAAAATGTAAGAGGGCCAGTAGCTGAACAAAAGGGGAAAAGGTGATACTTTGAGTAAATCTTGGCGCTAACGTGTTCACAAGGCGCTCAAGGTCCAAAGCGTGGCACAAGTTCGAAGTCCATAATATGGATACATAATATGTATCCATTACGTAATATTATTATGTACCCATTTACTCATATTCGGGTACTAACATCGCCAGTTGAAAACTTGCTGTTGCGGAGTCTTCAAAGCTGTGCATTCTACTACTGCAATGGGTAAGTAAGGAATCGTCCTCTTTTTATGTGCGAGGACAGTCATTTCGTTATATTTTTTAGTATAATAATCAAAATGGGAGTGCGTCATTTCGTCTACACTTCAGTGCGTCTAAAAAATAGCTTCCGCCAAAGCGTCTAACATGATAAGCTTCTAACACCCATCAAAATCATGAAGGGTAGCTGGGTTGGTAGTGAAAAAGAAGGATCAATTCCGCTTTTCCGCTTTAGCGTGTTAGGTACAACGTACGCGATTTAGTAGCTTTTGAATTGTAAGTTTTTACTATTTCAGATCATTTTCACTAGTTGCATTGAGTTGAGTTTTGAGTTGAACCATGGCTGGGCTGAGTTTTTAAGTTGAACCATGGCTGAGACGAGTTTTCAGCTGATTGTTGAGTCGAGTAGGTATTGAGTTCAGATTTGTGTCTTAGGTTTGCGTTAACGCTGGATAGCAATACGACGATAGTTTATTAATTCAGTGTACACCTTTTTCTAACAAAATAATGCGGAGAATCGGTATATCCAACACAAACCTTTACGGGTGACAATATTAACGACAACTGAATTCAGTCTAAAATGCGTCAGTTGCTGTCGTAAGGTTAATTTACTGTACTATTGACGATTTAACATTGCATGTAGGCGATGATATCGCCTTCTTCCTCTTTTCAAGAGGAAACAAATAGATTATAAACCGTGTTTTTCCTCGTAAAAAAATGAATTTTTACAATAATATTGTCGGTTTTATCGTTCTTCCGCAAACTGTTATTACACAACCCGATATGCCTACTTTGCCTGTACCAGATAACTGCAGGTTTTTATTTTACCTACTTTCTTTCACGATAGGAAATAGTACCAACAGTTTTTGTTCCGACACGCGTGTTTGAAGTGGCCAGATAGCGGCCAAGATCGAATTGTACAGTTCTCTACGATCAATGAGGTCGAGTGAGTCGGGTCTTTTGAGCTGACATTTTATCAGATTTTTGCGATAGTTTCAATTTTCGAATAAAATAATCCCGAAATGGTTTGGCTGCTGTTTGGACTCTTTTTAGCCCTGCTCTATTTCTACGACAAGGTATGCACCGAGTCTGAGGTTTTTAATCGACGCATTTCGTAAATTTATCCACGAAGTGAAAAGAATTAAAACTGCAGAATTTTTTGTACAGTACAAACTGTCGTATTGGCGCCGAAAAGGAGTCAAGTCGGCGGAAACTGTTCCATTTTTCGGCCACTGGTTACCCGTCTTTTTGGCCAAGAAATTTGCTGGCACCACGTACAAAGAATTTTATTGGTGAGAAAGATTTTGGAGTTTGAGTTTTTGAACGGGATGCGGGGTATGTATTAAATAGCGTAACAAATTTAATTAAAAAAATTTTGTTACGATTAGTTGGCGGTAGAGAGGGCGGTCGCGTGGGGGCGGGCGCGGCGGCCAGGGAGGCGCCAACTCGGCAGGAAGAACGGGAATTTTTACTTCTAGAATTTTTGAAAAGTTGTTTTTCCTTTAACAAAATTAACATTCTGCAACAATAACTAAAATATTTGCTATCTCATCATCTTTAAAAAATGTACATAGTTATTCAATATGCGTGCTACTCGTTTACGTTTTCTAAAGGGGCGCCGTCACGGCCCTGGTGGTAGTAATGTTTTTGGTAAAGGAAACATAAAAAAACACGGAAAGATCCATATAAGAAGTACCAATTCTAAAAAAATTGCAGGCAGTTCAAAGACGAAAGGTACTTTGGTGTATACGAATACCACAGGCCAACTTTGGTTTTGAGAGACCTGAAATTGGTTCAAGATGTTCTCGTCAAAGATTTCCCACACTTTTCCGACCACCCGAATTGGCTTTTTGACGGAAAATCTTACGCTCGTCATTCGCCGTTTAGAGAGAATGGCAATTTATGGAGAGCCATAAGGTGAGTATTTACTGATGATTTTGGATGCATTAAAAATATTTTTTTTCAATACCATTAGGCGAGTTATTATAATAGAGAATTTTTATGGTATACTTTTGGGAGGCGGAATGCCTCGACTACTCCGGCACTCCGAGGTGACGTTGGCCTTGGACTTCAAAATCATGATGATGATGATGCAGGTACCTATGATATGCAAAAATTTTTTGGCAGGTATAAATTCACACCGACGTTCTCAGCATCGAGAATGACATTGGCTTTGAGGCGAATCCTGTCCTCAGTTTCGATAGATTTGAAAGAAGGTAAGTAAATACCATAATATATTAGTAAAATAATTACTAATAAATTAGTAAAATAATCAGCCATGTCGGACGTAATTACCGCATGGTAAATTTTTTCAGGTGAAATAGAAGCGAAGGATTTCCTCAACCGTTTTTCAGCTTACGCGCTGGCAGCATATTTTGCCACAGAAATTCGTGGCATGGACAATTTCCAGCATATAATGCGTCAGCAATTCATAGTCTCGCCGCTGAGGTGAGTAGGTGAAATATGAAGGTGCTGCAAAAGAGGGAAATTTCGTCAGGTTTCACGGGGAAATTTACGCGAGCACTTGTATTCTGTGTGAGAGTAAAACAGTGGAATCATCAAGAGAATTATTAACTTGAAAAATTCCCTACGGCCTGCCATTACTATCCCGTTTTCCCATTTTGCTCCTTCGATGCTGCAGCACCCTCGTATTTTCCCTACTGAGGTGTAAAGGGAACATTGTATTGTTCTACCTTTTGACCCCAACGGGCGATAAAATGCGTCGACTCATTGCAGGTACTTGGAGTTCCAAATCCTAGAACACTTCCCCAAATTGGGTAAATTGATAGGGGCCAGATTCATACACGAGCCGTTGAACAAGGCAAGTGCACAGTTAACGTGTTTAAAAAAATTGAGCTCAATAAAATGAGAGAAACGCTATTTTCGGCCGTATTTTAGAATGATTATATCCCGCTAGATCGCTATTCGGATGGTTTTCCAGGTTTACGAGCAAGTTCTGGGTGATTTTGCCAACGGGCCGAGCGAATTTAACGAATTGGTAGCCAAAATACGAAAAGACGGCGCCATGCAGCTGAACGCCAAAGATTTCGACGTCAGCGGAGATCGCGCTGAAGTCTTCAAATTTGGTTAGCGCTTCCGGATTTCTCAAATTGTAAAATCCAATAGCAGGACTGGAAATAATCGTTTTTGGAAATTGGTCTCCAGTGATCTGGATCTTGGATTATTCTCCTTCCAGATTTGTCTGATGAACTTGTCCACGGCCATGTGTCGCAATTCGTTCTCGGTGGCCTGGACACGACGAGTAACGCGATGGCGATGGTCGCTTACGAAGTCGCCAAACGGCCGGACGTCCAGGCCAAAATTCGAGCCGAGCTGACCGCCAGTTTGGCCAAATATGGCGGCCAATGGACGTACGAAATGATCAGAGACCTCAAATACCTGCATAGCGTCCTTAACGGTAAAATGCATTATGCGGTAACATCAAATTATCCGTTTTACTCAAAATATCCAGGAGGTACCTCAGAGTTATTTAGATACTGAGTGATCAATAATCAAAATAATCGATTATTAGAGTCTGCCAGGATCAAGCCGGTGCTTCCGTTTCTCTTCCGCGTGGTCACAAAAGACTACACTTTCGACGATGGATTGACGCTGAAGAAAGGCGATAAAGTCGTCATTCCGTCTATCGCTTTTCAGGTAAATGTTAACCTTTCGGCGTTATTTCATGGCGATAAAATTATTAGAAATTAGAGGTCTTGGGCCTATAACCTGAAGAATTTGTTGACTTTCTTCATTTTCTGAGAGAAAATGAAAAATTTTCTGTATTTGCTGGGAAAAATTGGCGGGAATCTCCAGTGTTGCCAACAAAATCCACCATGGATTATTACTGACAACATTACTGCCGGCAGACTGATCCAGCATACTACGAAGACCCGGAGGAATTTCGGCCGGAAAGATGGGAAAATGTGAATGAGACGCGGAACAATTTTACTTGGCTGCCGTTCGGCGATGGGCCGCGCCAGTGTTCAGGTGCGCACCCCAAAATTTTGGAAAATTATTGAGTGACTAATTTCATGTTGTGAATGATTGCGGCTAATATCCCAACATTCCAAATGGTCATGGGAGGTTACAACTTGTTAGGGGTAAAAGACGGTTAGGGGCTTTTCCTCCTGTTTTCTGAAGCTGAACAGCCAATCAGAGAGCAGATGATAGCTTTCCTAACTACTGATTGGCTGTCGAACTTCAACACTCTCATATCACAACTTAACCTGATAACGGAAGGTTATCGACATTACCTCACCTTAGAGTAACGTGGTCTCAAATCGTCTATCCCCCCTCCCTATTCAAGCAGTAATTTTCTACATTTTTAAAGACATAGGTACCTTCATATTACACCTATCTAATGATAGCATTCAATCTTTCATTAGGTATGAGATTCGCCATTTTGGAAATGAAACTGATTTTCGCCAAAATCCTGTTCGACTACGAGATGACGCTTAGTGAAAAATTCAAGGAGCCGCTGAAATATCACCCGAGGACATTCCTCACCCAGATCGACGGTCCGCTGTACATAAATTTGAAAAAGCTGAAATAAGTTCGGATCCAACCTCATCATTTTCAGTTTTACCAATATTATTTGTTCCATTGAAAACCATCCCAAGCACAAAATGTTAAGGACTCCAAACAGTAAGTCTTTTTACAGGAGTATCCCAAGGGACTTGGTCGGGGCCAGTACTATTTCTGTTTTTCCAGCAGTTTTTATAATTGTTAGATTTATTGAGCCAAAATGAGGTAGTGCCTGGTTAACAATTGCCTATATAAGGTAGCAATGTTATTTGAAGTAATAAATAATAAAACAAAGAATCAGAAATCATAGATTGACCGAAAGAATACAACTCAAAAAGCCACCTTTTTTTCGACATTTAGAGGATTTTTCCGCACTTCTGGGATAAGGTCAGTGTCTCCAATTATTTATGCGAAGGATATCTCGCGAGAAAAAAGTAAATATTTAATAGAAAAATAACCGAAAGACAAATACATAAATATTTAACACAGGTAGGTACTAAAATTGTCTAAGCAGTCGCAAAATTTACCTTCCAGCCCTAAAATCAGTCCATAGATCAAAAACACCTACCGGCAAATTCCAAACCCTAAATTGACAAACTAGAGATCTAAGAGCGATTGGAAATTCATTTCGTTAAATGTTACGAACAGTCTTGACATCGGTGAGGTTATCAGGGCATATCGTCAATATCGTCTTTCTTGTCTTTGATGCCGTGGTAGACCTTGCTGATACCGTCAGCGGCGTATTCGACACCGTCGCCCAATTTTTCGCCAGCCTGGAAAAAGAAGTCGAATATTTGAGCAAAACCTGAAGTCAGAAACTGTTTTACCAGTCAACCAATCGACAGATTGGCCATGAAAGGGCACAGGTGCCTCTCATTAAGCTATAGCTTCTCAGGTACCTAGTTCTTAAGGTTAGAGAACCTTATTAAAGGTTATCCCACCAAATTTTGAATTTAAAACCTCTTTTATAGGCTGCAAACCTGTTATTGGATCGATTTGAACCTTTTATCCTACCAATTTTTTTCTAATTTAAAACCTTTCAAACCTCTGCATACAATAATGTCTGCCATGGGCAAAAATCGGTTGCCCGAAACATCAAATTCTTTTTTTGTACCTTTCTGACTACGCCGGCGATATTCTGCGAAGAAAACGTTTCCGGATTGATGTCGACGTTGACGTTGGTCTGGTCGTTGACCCCGGGACATTTATTCTGGTCGATGAGGCTCAGGTCGAACGGATTCACTCCGAACATTGACATTCTGTTGCGGATCTGCGGGAAGATACATTAATTTCATTCTTAGGAAGCGATCATTTCTCATGAAACTCTAACCTAGAAGGTATCTAAATCCCGCCTTTTATTGATCAATCGATTAACAATCGATTTGACACCTACGAGAAGTTACATGGTATCAAATGAGGCAGGAAAGATCCAACTTTTGGGTTATTTCTAATATCCCGACCCCTCAACAGGGCAATCTGAACGACAGATTTCAAAAACCTCAGAATTGAACCGGTTGTTACATACCTTGTCGAGAACGACTTTTTCAAGAGTTTTGGTCCTCGAAAGGATCGTGGCAGACCTTCGGTTGGACGCCGGTAGCTTCTGACAGGTGTAAACGCCCGCGTAAGTGTCGTAATCGGTCATGAACACGATGAAACTCGACTTTCCGGCCACACCTGCAAAGATTTGAATGCATTTTGTTGTTGTTGCATCTGCTTCTTGGTGGCGGAATGCATTTTGAAACTCGGAAGAACCGATATGAAGCACAAAACAGCACAAAACAGCTGAAGCAGTAGTGCACCACTTGACTTCACTTACTCAGGGGGAATTTGACGGACATCCTGGCAGGAACATCGGCGCTGGCTTTCAGCTCGCCCGTGTAGTGGTATTTGTTGTCAACACTGGCCACTCCCAGCACCGGATGTTCGCTTACCTGCAGACGAAAGAGTATGATGTGTCGACATTTTTTCAGAACTTTCAAGAATTCTTCAGGATTGGAAATTTCTGGAAATAATGTACCAAAAGGCAAATTCGACGCTTCTTTCGCTCACCTGTTCGAGCAAATATTCGCCAGGCTCGGGCCCAGTTGTGAAATTGTAGGTAAGGCATCTGCTTCCTGTGGACGTCTTCTGCACCGCATACCAGACGCCGAGAAACTGAAAGCGAAGAGGAAGAATCGGTTAGATTTGCGTCCTGGACGTGGCCAGCTGCACTCCAAGAAAACGTGTCTAAACATGCTGAGGACACATTTCTGTGATTAGTAGATGATGATTAATGATGATAGATGATGATTAATTGTATGCTGACCTTGGACATTTGGAAACCGGACATCGGCTCGACGATAGGGCAGTCGCCCAAATGGTAGGTATGGCCTGAAACTACAGCCAGGCAGGCGACGGACGCCACCAGAGCAAAAACGGATTTCATCATCGCTCTGTAAACGAAAAATTCCATTATGAATGGTTCAAATTGTAATATCAAGAGTTAATTTGCTGCTCCTAGGAAAACCTGGGAGTTTTTTTGCCAGAGAAACGTCGAGATTTTGAAAAAATTGATGCATTATGAGCCCATCTTCCAGCAAGGGCCTCGAAATCGAAATTTTGATGAACTTTTCAATCAAATAATGTTTGTTCTGAATGTACTACTTCACAATTCTTCACAAATTATGCGCAGACGTCCCTCTTCAGGCGAGGAAATAGGTGAAACTCTAGGCTACCTACTATCTACTAACATCAAAACTGACGGTAGGTACATGTCAATTGTATCAGATCAATGGCTTCTCGTTCAATGATCGAACCATTCTTTGAAAAGATAAATGATGGAGAAAGTTCGAATTATATCCCGCCAGGCAGGGGTTTAATGACAACTTTCATGCTTAAGTTGGTACGAGAATCAGAGGCGCAAGCGCGTATTTTTCTTCGAAATCGGACGGCTCCTTCCATTCGGATGGAAATTTCTTTCTAATTTCAGATTTGCATTCAAAACTTTTTGAAAAAAGTCAGTGTGAAAGTATGGATTTCCTGATCAATTACGTGGATGCCATTTCCGGGAAAAAAACTTTTTTCACCTAAATAGTGAAATACAAATATTTTTTGTCAACGTTTTCGACGATATGATGGCGACTATAATGCGAACAACAGTAAAAAGTCATTAGTCGACAAAACACAATCGTCGAAGCAGATATTCTCGCATAGATATCTTGACCTTTGACAAATAGATTATGGACGAGATGAGAGCGAGTTGAGCCACCTCCGAAGGACCCCATAGGCGTCAGTCAACTGCTCTCTGAGTCACATCCTGGTTAACCAGTGATTGGATTGACGTCGAGAGAAAATGAGGAAAAACGACTACTCGTCGGTTTATCGTCAAAATTTTGGATTTAAGACTAAGGGAATTTCAAATATTTTCGGGATTGATCCAATAATCTCTTCAAATGGTAGATCGTGATACTTTTTCCAAAAAGGTGCAATAATGCAATATGCAGCGCGCAAACTTGGTGAAAACGGATGCCTACTAGAGAACTATGACGTCACAAACCCAGCTATCACGACAGATTCTTTATAGCTGAGTGCGTGACGTCATATTATGAGGAAGAATTCATGTCTTGAATTCTTGAGTTCCAGCGAAGATTTTAGAACCAAATTTTAACCCTTTTCTATGTTAGAGAAATATTTATTTGATTTTTTCATCGATGTCTGAAAGTAAACAAATGGCAACTGGTAGTTCGTGGGAGCACTGATAGGTAGGTATGTCGATAAGTATGGGAGGTACAATGTATCCAATGCCAAGAATTCTAACCGAGCGACCAACTAAATCAAAATTAGACACGAAAAATGCAGTTTTGAAATTTCGTAGTGAAAATAAACCACTGTGCGGAATCTTAATGATACAGAACGGAGACCATATAATTAATAAACGCCCGAGAGAAAATTTCCAGCGTTTTTCACTCTTTGTTTACCCATACTTTGATGGGAAACTGCGAATTGTGGGGTTTGAGTCAGAGGCACCTTGATAGCATCAAGTTGATACGAACCGCTGCATTGCTTTGTCAAGGCCGAAAAAATTATACTCACAAGTCACAACCGCCTATATAATTAATTTTGGATTCCTTCTTTTACGTGCTAAATTTCGCGTTTTTTTGCTACACGAAAGTCGTCTTGAGCAGAACCACTGAGCCCCTCCCTAGAGAGCACTAAACGAAATAAACTCTAGCAAAACAGTGATCCTCACTTCAGGAAAGGCAGGTAAATATAATGAGAGCTTTTAGATCGAACTCTAAAAATCAAAAAATTTTCGAGGCTACATAGACTTCAGGTCAAAAGACTGCGTCTTCTTCCAACATTAATTTTTCCTGTCAATTGGATCATTTTTCTAGGTCCTCGAGGGTGGAGCGGCAAAATTTTGACTGTATACCTATTTACCAAGGAATTTTACAAGCAATCAATATTTAAATGAAAGCACGCATGATGACACTATCCACACAACCATTTTTAAATGAACCCTTAAAAAATGATAATAAAATAAAATGTTTAAATGAAATTTAAAAAAAAATAGGTATTAGAACAACTCACCTTCGGTTTACTGAGAGACGCAGATGATACAGGAGGCAACTTCAGGAAAACCGAGTCAGGAATGAACCGGTCCGTGCACAGAGAAGGACGAAGACCAACTATCGATACAGCTGTTCAGCTTCGATATATAAATCGAGGAATGCCAGTCTGTTGTAGTGTAATCGTCGGTTCTCCCCACTTTCCTGATGGACGATAATTGGACATCTCAAGAGAACGGGTTTCACTCTGTGACTCATCGCTTCCAGAGATTCTTAAATCCTTTCAATTCGGAGAATGAACGTAAATCGCGCGGACTGAACGGTTTGACCAGATTGACCCCCTCGATTCGAGGAAGTGAATTGCTAAAATAAATATTCTGTACAATTTTCAGTAACTCATTTTCATAACAACCTACGATGAAATGTACCTAATTGTTCCTTCCACTTTGAGAGATGTGACAACTATTGGGTTCAATGTACCTACTACCACGTATACAACCGTACTACTTTTTTGCCTTTTATTGCCAGAAATTTGCGTAGATAACATACATTACTTCCATATTTTGATACGCACATTTTCGACACAATTTGATTAAATTTTGACATTTCCAATAATGAATTGATGAAAAATTAGTCGGGATTCGGCCTGTGAAAAACAAAATCCTTTCGTTATGTTTAGTTTTTATCAATATTGACGTTTGGACAGAATATCTGATATTCTTTCATACTCAGACCATACAATCTAGTATCACATTTAAAACGTCACGATAAAACTAATTTAAATAGTAACTGAAATCAATTAATAAATCCCTATCTAAGCAATAACGTTAAAGTACATACTGAAATTTTTTACGTGGAATACACACCGTGCATAATAAAAATGTAGCCTAAATTCTGTCCACTTTAGAGGGGCCGTTTGACTAAAACCAGTGGTGCGTAGATAACACACAATACTTCCATATTTTGAAAGGTAAATATTTGACAAAATTTGATCATATTTTGACTGTTTTTAAGGGTGTTTAGGTCAAAAATATCAAAAAATTCACTATGCAAATTTCAAAAATTCGCCAAAAAAACATTCGGTACATTTTTGGAATATAAAAAATATCCACATATTCTGCAAGGTAAAACGAAGATTTTGAGACCAAGAACGCTCAAATCGGTCCATTTTTGTGTCCGGAAAAAATAAAGTAGAAAACACTAAAAATGCAAATATATCGGAAGTACTGTGAGTGATTCCGATTAAACAGGGTGTTAGGTCTTGCCGAGACAAACATTTCAGTTCAAGAAATTTGAAAAAAGGTTGAGAAATGAGGGAGCTATGGCCATTTTTGTAAATGACCACAGACGGACACACAGACACACGGACACTAGTTCGGGAAGTGATTCTGAGTAAATGTTTATAAGAAAAAGTTTTTTCTGAAGCTCCGTTCCGATTCTCGATTTTAGGACGATTACAATACTTCCATTTACTCTGTAAATATGGAAGTAAAGGCTAAAAACTCACTATGCAAATTTTAGAACCCGCAAAAAATCAACTTACCAAAACATACAAAAAATACGTATTTGGCAAGGTAAGATAAAGATCAAGAACGATCAAAGCGGTTCATTTTTGTGGGCGAAAAAAATAAGAAAGAAAACACAAATAGGAGCCCAGAAGTCATAATAACACAGAAAGGGCTAATACCCATATCGAAAGTAGGTAAGGTTTTTTAAGAAAGATTTTTGCTGAAAAAAATCAGTGCTTTGGTAATTTGGTGAACAGGCTTCATGTTCCATCAGACTTCTCGATCTTTCTATAGCAATAGATAAAATTCGAGTTCTTGAGTTGTTCGGTATGAGGGAGCAAATTTGGTATTGCTAATAACTCTCAAACTATCCTTTTTGCTTGAAACAACATTATTACGTCCCAGAAAACCTGTATTCTGAGAAGAACAACGCATTATACCGATTAATTACTATTGGAATCGGCAATTGGAAATCCGTCCAGCTGAGCTAGGGACTTAAGAATCAAATCACCAGCTCAATTCAAGAAAGAGCCTCCTCTGAGGTAGTTTTTCTGATTTGTCTCGTTTAAACGTCGGAAAAGGTACTCCGTTTCGTATATCGTTCTACCTGCCTCTGATGAAACTGCCTTTAAACCAGAGAAAACAACACAACCTGCTTCCTGCTTTAAACCTTTTTTAAATGTCCTTGAACGGGCGTTATGTCTGGAATCGTGACGTGGAGGGGATTCGTTTTAATTAAGGTCAATTTAAATCGCGCCAACGAAAAGGCGGGATTCGACGGTATGCTCAGCTTTCTTGGTTCAAGGATGAAATCGAGGTGCTATCTTCTTGATGAAAATTCACCTCTTTCGAGTCAACATTTACCGATTTGAATACAGAAAGTTACAAATTTGACTTCAGAACTCTTCGAACGTGAAAACTCGACGATTATGGAGGCCTAGGTGTAGGTTTGGCAACGTCGCATTCGATAGACGAGCTCTGATGAGAAACGCACCTATCGATAGCCAGGAGACAAATTTGGAATGTGACTGGCTGTATTTCCCGTGATGTCTGAATTCACAACGTGAATGTCTTTTCTACTTGCCGATTCTATAATTTTTTGTTAGATTCATTCGAATTTGACAACTTACTCAGATAGCTGTGAGATGACCTCAGATTTGCGCAATTTTCAAGTTTTGAAATGTTTCCATGTATAAATTCCCTGTTTTTTAACTTTTTTTGTCTGCTTCTCCTCTTTTGACGTTTTTCAAATGCCCAGTGATTCCCAACGCTTCTTTTCTCATGAGGTTTTTAGGGCCATAAAAATTGGATGGCGGTGATAATGAAGATTCATTGGAAACTCCTAACTAAACAACAACTGAAACAACAACTCCTAACTAAACAATAACTCCATGGAAGAAGAAATCCAGAGATTACAGAATCTGTTATACAGATATATACAGGCGTGGCAGTTCGAAGTCCTCAATCCAGACCTCCGACAAAATAAGCAGGTGGAAATCCTTCTTCCTACAACAACTCCTAACTAAACGAATTTACATCGGGGAACAGAATCGATAGTTGTTATCGATAGTCATCGACTGCCGTTTTCACAAGTTGCTTTTGCCGGGCGATGCAACGTTGCCGGATCGTGCGTGAAATGCGCTCTCCTCGTGGCTTCTGGCCGGGCCGTTAGGCAGACAGACCTTCGTTTTCCCGCTCAATCCGACCTCACCGAATCCCCACCAGGCGACTTGTTCGCGTGTACGAGTGTCAATGACACACCAACACACAAACAGAGGGAGTGACCGACTACCTGGCCAGGCAATAACAGTGTCCAAATGTAGAAGGTAAAGGGAACACGCTTCGTCGTCCTTCAGTTTCCCTCGTTTTAGGTCGGTTAGGTTCCCCTTTAAATTTTCTTCCCGGGAAGAAAATTTCCTCAGTGAATTTTCGCGTTTTTTCCATTTTTTCCGCGACAAGTGAAAACTTTCCGTCTGTTTTTGCGATAAAATATCTTCGAGTTGAACTTGCGTTTTTTGGTGCCTCGTGTTACGAAATTTGCGAAATGTCAGAAAACGAGTACCGCTATCCGGACAGTTCCTCTCCCGGTTCGGACGCGGGTTCGAATTCGGAAAATAAGCCGGAAATCCGCCGCGGTCGGCCGAAAGCGGCAATGATCACCTATCTGATGACCGAAGGGGCGACATCGCAAAGCGGCATCAGATGCGAGGTTTGCTCCAGGGTATTCCCCAGGGACAAATCCCTCCAGGCGCACAGGAGAGTCCATACTGGTAAGTAACATGGAACTAAAATGTCTAATGCCAGGAAGTAGGTATGTTTACGTGTTTAAAGCCTACCTGAGAGGGGGAGGGGGCTGGAAATGTGTATCGAGGAATCAAATTTCGTCTTGCTACTTACTTCGTATGGATGATAGGTTTGTGCAGTCACAACATAGACTCCTATATCAAATAGGTCTATCTGTGATGATATCGAATAGGCCCTGATTCTCAAATTTCACACACATAATTTGTCGAATGATCGCAGTAGCATTGGCACTTTTCGAGATTTCCATCACCACGAGGCTAAAAACAACTCTATTTCACCTTACATCAGTCCGAAAAACGCGTCCCAAAAGAAGCACGTCCCCAAGATACAACCTTCATACGAAAAACCCCAGATAAACATTTTGGAGAAATCTAGATTTTTCAAAATTTGAGTTTTACAAATCGTGTTACTGACAGCCCAGCCCATTCAAATCGCAACACGAACAGTTAAAACTACAATTTTGTAACAAATCAGTAAAAATTTTGCTTTTTGGATATATCGACATTTTTAAAGGGACTTTTCGTATTCAGCTATTGCCCCAAAGTGGTTCTTGTTCACCAAAGTTGGTCATCTCTGGGGATCTGTGTCCAGCCAAAATTCCTAGTGCTAGCTTAACAGTTTGATATTCATGTCTGTCCGATAGACGATTTTTTTTGAACCACAAGCTATTCTGAGGTTAAAAATCGAAAATCCTCCGTGACGATGGATCAAGGTCTGGTCATCTAAATTTGATGCGAAAAAATTGAGGCTTAATTTCTTGCCAATTCGGCAACTTCTGAGCGGAAAAAAATTTACTCCCTGCTGTAAATTAATGCATTGTACAAGATGAAGAGAGCCCTCATCCCGCGAAGGCTAACGATGATCAGCCTAACTAAAACTCCTGTTATTCCACGATTTTGTTCAACAATTTTGAGTCTCGGAGGAAGATTTCAGAAAGTGGAGGGTGAGGTGACATTTTAAAGCTCACGTGGAGCCCAAGATGGAGACACAATAGCGCAGGTGTGCATCGCTACAATAGCAACACCTGCCTTCCCCCTCGCTAGTTTACCTGGGGGATGATGCATCCCCGATCAACTGAAGCTGCATAAAAGTGCAAAAAGTATATCTAGCTTCACTCGCTGCAATAACTCCCAAGACGCGTTCCGAAAAAATACCCGATTTTCCAGATTTTAATAAAACTGAATCAGTTATCTTTATTACTCTCCTTTCCTTTCTTAACTTCTGTAAGAAGATGGTCCTTTATGGGCCGTATTCACAACACTTCCTAGGCATAGGAGCTGCTCGATCACTCCTATCGATTGAGGTTGCGATTGACCGTACCTAAGTTGCTGTGATCGTCTCCATACCATGCGAGTTTTATGGAAGCGGAAGGTTTGTTTTTTGAAATTGACCGATAAAATGTGCAAAGGACCTGCTGGCGCATCGAGCAGCTCCTATGCCTAGGAAGTGTTGTGAATAGGGCCCTTAGTGTTTGAAGAGAGAAAGAATGTTCTCCAATGTTTTAACACGGAGAGAAGGAGGAGGATATTTTTCAAAATGAAACAGTATACCTACCTCCAAATGTAAATGTTTTAAAACTAAATGTGGAACAGATTCAACAACCTTCTTGAATGTTTAAATTCACATTGGAGCTGACGGTTTGATCTATCGGTTAGCACGTCTTCCTAATATCCGGGAGCTATGGGTTCGATTCCTAGGAATTGGATAATTCCAGATGAGTAGGATGTAAGAGCTCTAGCTTCCCTGTCCCACCACCACTCTCAGGCCACGTCATCTTAAAAATGCGAAGACAAAAATGTTTTACCCTGTAGTTTGCGACATTGACCCTGGCACAACAAAAGCTTGGCAATTGAGGCGTTTCTTCCAATAGGCTCCAGCCCTATAAATTTACCGCATAAGATAATAATTCATAACAATTTTGATTGTTACAGGGGAACGTCCTTACTCATGCGACTTCCCGGGGTGCCTGAGAAAATTCAAGCAAAGCGGTCAACTGAAGACGCACCAGCGTCTGCATACGGGGGAAAGGCCTTTCATTTGTTCTGTGGAAGGGTAGGTTACCTTTTATTCTGTCGAAGAACTACATAGATAAGTTTGTTTGATGAACTTATTTGAATCATTTTGAGAAGATATGCATGTGCCTGCACGAGAGCAGAGGCTTTGGACTTAGGAGCAACACTCCAGTATTGCCAGTCTTCGGCCACTGCAGCAGGTCATTAATCCTTAAGAGCCAAATATCCCTAGTTTTCCCAGAGCTTTCTTTCAAAAAATTCACCTTTTTAATATATATATGTACCTACATATATATTTTTTTATTTTATTTTGTTGAATATTATACGTTTATTTTTGCGGAATATTATAAGTTTAATTTATATTTCCAGGTGCACGAGCAGGTTCACACATGCGAATCGGCATTGCTCCAATCACCCGCAGGCGTCCCTCATCCGCTCGGAGGACACCAATATCCTCTTCGTCGAGAGTTTTGCCGATTCCAATGAAGCCCGCCAATGGCTTGCAAAGTTCGTATTTTGGAAAAAGAGCTTTTTTTGTAATACCTATTTTAACTGCCGCTTTATCAATAGTCGATTATACAAAAAATCATAGACAATCGCCGGGCCACTAATTTCAGGGTGATTTTTGGGTGGATGCGCATAGGCTGTGATTCCGAGAAATTTGTAGCCAAGAGATCGGTTAGTGATTTTTGGATAATCGACTATTGATAAAGCGGCCCTAAGAATAACGATGGTTGCATTGCTTCCTATTGGTACATGGTTGGGAATATTGTAAATGAGGATTCAATCCATGCAGGCCTGTAAAGATTTCTCCATCAGGGCTCCAGAAGACTGGAGTCCTGATGAAGTTTTGCCTTTTTCTTCCAAGCCCTTCCGGGCGGTTTGGAAGCGGGATTGACTATTCTCTATTAACCATACTATATTAGAAATTGTCTACTTTTCAGCAGATACAGAGCGGAAAAAGAGACGAAATCCGTCGAAAAGAGAGACCCCCTAGCGACGCCGGTCAGCGCGAAAGGCTGCCTGGATCTGCTGACACCGGAACCCGAGGAGCAACGAGATATCAACGCTTACACGAACATCGATCGCGAGTTGGCCGACATGACCAATTTCTCCAACGCCAATCCAACCCATCCCAATCCTGGTACGTATTCCCCAAAATTCAATTGTCGGTTAATGCAGAGAAGCGAAAGACGTAGGAGCTTAACCTCTCGGAAATATCGCTTCTCGATTAATTTTGAATTCCAAATTTATTTAGCCAAATCATCTAACACTATCCTCATTCCAGGTGGAACAACCAATTCGGCGTGGAGCCCGATCAAATCGCCACTTCGGCTGTCGCCGGTGAAGACGCCGCGAATATCAACGCCTGACCGAAGCCGCCCCGTCAAAAGTCTCTTCCTCACCGACGCAACAACGTTGACTGTGTCGCCTAGGAAACGCGAACTTCCTAAGAAAAGGTAGCTTCCCTTACTCGAAGGTTCGAAAATGGAGTTGAGGGTATGAATGGGGTTCAAAAGTGGAGATCTTTGTTCGAGTGACAACAACAGCAGCGAAACCTGCCATTACGTTTTTGGCAAGATTAGTGCTACTTTAACGATGGGCTTCTTGGAATTTTTTTTCAAATGCCATAATTCGTCAATATTTTCCCCCAGATGGTTGAGAATCGCCAGCCGCGAATTGGCCTCGTACGCCAGCGTATCGCCGACCTTGACGGCCAACCTGAACCGGCCGACCGTCCTACGTCATGCCGCGGAATTCACGTCACCGAATTACGTCACGTCCTCGTCATCGTTCGCGACTCCGATGGCGGTTCCTCAGATGTTGCAGAATCTCCTCACACCTCCTTACAGCGATGAGAAGCAACGCCATTACGAAGAGGACGAAGAGCTGGCCGTGCCATTGCCGAGCAGCGAGGCAGACAATGCGCAGTGGTGTTCGTCCGAGTTGTCCCACTGACGGCGTCTGTAATTTCAGGTAAATACCGTCTACTATCAACGTACATTTACGTTATCGAACATTTCAAGGCTATGTACCTAATAAGTTTGGTCCAAGATTTTACCTTCAAAAAAGGGCAGTTGTAGACTGAGCCCGAAGACCTATTAATTGTAGATGGTGTAGATCAACCCTTAACTTCGGTAATGAGGAACATGCATGAAAACAAATGAACTGTTTTTTCGCCATAATATTCCTTTTTAGGCTTCGAAAGTGGTGTTATGGTGGATGACGGTTCGGAAAAGTGGTAATTAAAAGAGGAGGGAGGCTCAGTGAAATTTGCAGATTTGAAGTCGAGCGGGGAAATGACCAGCCGCAAGGTTACGCATCTTCTCGTGAACACCAGTGCAACCTCCTCCGAGTTCATGCGTGTTGTGTAGTGATAGGACGGGGCGATGTTTGTTTACCTTTGTTGATGAACTCAGTACTCGACAATATGGAATGGAGAAATAATTTAAGCAATTATTGCTTCATGCGGGGGTGCAGAAATAAAGACCCGGAGAAAATGGTGATCGTGCCGTCAAAGCCCGAAAGCACGAGGAAACTTTGGTTTAACGTCGCCCGGCAACAATATACGAGTGCGAGGCGTCTGGGTGCTTTTCATTAAACTCTTGTAGGGCTTCAAAATCGACGAATGGAATGTTCTCAGCCGTGGCTTTTCGGAAACAGTCCAACAACACATTGATCCTTCTTTTATGAGCACTCATCACGACTTTCTTCCGACAAAATGACGAAATCACGAAAAATCCAAACAATCAAAACAAACAAGACCGTATGACGTCTTCTTCTTCTTCTTTTTCTTGATATGATGCCACTGCGCCATTCGCCTTTAGCTGTTACTTTACGTGCAGTCTCGCCCGCACAGTGACGTCACAATGCTACCCGCCACGTTCAAAAGGGCACTTTTCATTAGCGTTTTTCACCAGGAAAAATGTCGTTTTTCCGTTTAAGATCATCACTACATCATTTTCGCATCCTAAACAGCACCATTCTGGCGGAAAAAATGGATTTCGTTTTTCATGCACGTTCCTCATTAGTCAAGTGCTATCTGGATTCTGGTCATACAGATGACAACTTCACTCTTTTGCTGACGTTTCGGTGGAAACTCTGCCACCTTCTTCAGAGCCTGTAACTAATGAACATTTTTTGTTACAAAACTGCCTAATTGTCATTGTTTTGTGACAAAAAATGTTCATTAAATACAGGCCCTGATGAAGGTGGCATAGTTTCCACCGAAACGTCAGCAAAGGAGCAAAGTTGTCATCTGTATGACCGTAATCCCGATAGCACTTGACTAACTATCCCTATTAATGACTCATCATCGTGTAAACCGAGCCAACTTTGTTTGTATCTTTCAAAGTTGCCCCCCAACTGAGCCGTTCAAATTTTGCAATGCGGCCCACCTGTAGTGTGCGCTTACCTTTATTGTGAACCTGACAAAATTGCCTTCAAATTCGTTATCTACTTCAGGTTACTGTTCCTCTGCGCACCGTATGTCACTTCCCGACGCCAGGAATCGACTCATCGTGGCGTCATTTTTTAGATTTTTTAATTCTGTAACTTACACAGTCGTAGAAATTTAAAGGTTTGCTGAAGGCCACTCACTATCCGATTGCTGGATATTGGAGCGGGGGAACTCTCACAGGGCGGCTCCTAACTGCCACCCCGTTCCCTTTTTTGCACAACCGCCACCCCATTCCCTTTCTTACTCAACAGCCACCCCTTTACCGGTTTTATTCAACTGCCACCCTTTTTGGTTCTTATCTAACTGCCACCCCTTTACCGGTTGTATTCAGCTACCACCCCATTCCCTTTTTTACACAACTGCCACCCGTTTAATGTTTTCACCCAACTGCCACCCGAACCATCCTGGTCACTCGTGCCTCCCCGCTAAGGATCAGAGTATCGTATTTCACGTTTATAAACAAATTTGGAATCTTTTCCACAATTATCCTCAATCTAGACTCAAAGGTTAATTCGGACGAGTGCGGTGGCACTTGGGTATCTCTCAGTTCGATGACGCCCATTATGGCGACGCCACCTCAACCAATCACAGATATGCATTATCTCAATCACACCACCAGCAATCGGATAGTGAATCGCACCTTCAATTAGCTAATTCCAGCTAACTCCTTTGGTAAAACGCTGAGATAGCTGGTGTTGCCACGTTAATGACAAAATACACCACATCCGTTGTCCTCGGCAAATTGGAAATTTCAGAATTTTAGAATTGGCAATGTTTTACAATTTATCGTCTGCTCTGCTCAATTTATCAATTTTCTACCCGTTGTTTTTTCAATTCATACATTGCTCCGAAATTGAATAGGTTTCGAGGAGGAATAAAAAATCTCTCGAATGGCGAATTAGATAAGTAATTGTGATCTGTAATAGGGAGTGAGGCCAAATCGAAAAATGTCATCGGTTTTCGTCAAAAATTGATTTGTTTGATTCCTCAATAATCGATATTTTCTAATTAGTATTTTTTGGAATTTACGAATTGCCCCCACTCCCTAACAACCTATTTCTGTATAAAGTGTATAGTATCCATGTGTTGACTCCAAACTGCACAATAAACTTTTGTATACGCTTATTATTCTACGGTTATTGCACCTGAGTATTTCGGATGAGGTTTATTCTGGTATTTTGGAACCATTTTTTTGCCCATTTCTACCGAAAAGGAAAGAAGGTAAAAAGAAACCGCCTTTCCTGACGTATAACTATTTTTCCAATGTAGTTAATGTACCTACTACAATGAAACCAGTGGTGCAAAACACTATACTTCCATATTTTGGTGAGAAAATTTTTGAACTAAAGCAAATTGATTTGGTGGCTACAATTTGTTCGACAATTTCACATAACCCAGTATTCAAATTTCAAAACCCGTCAAAAATCAAAATACACCCAGTTACCGGAATGTAAAAAATATCCGCGTATTCCGCAAGGTATAGCAAAGATTCAAGGCCAGGAACGGCCAAATCGGTTAATTGTTGTGGCCAGAAAATAAAAAAAATTGCAATTGCTAATATATTAGATGTGACCATTTTATTTGGGCGTTATTGTGCTTGAAATTTTGGTTTTACCCTGCAGAATACGTGAATATTTTTTGTATCCCGATAACTTGAAATATTTTGATTTTATGCGAGTTTTAAACTTTGTAGGTATTATATTATAATCAAATTGAGTTAAAAATTTACGTGTCAAAATGTGGAAATATTGAGTCATATGCACCACTGGTTTCAATTTGATGCAATATTTGATATGATAAATTACTGATGAAATTGAACGTAATATGGTTTTTGAGAGGACAGATGCGCTAAATATTGATTAAAAGCGGCCTGAAACGAATTATGAGTAACAGGGGATGAGAACTTGGCAGGAGCTTTGTGACCCCTGGTAAGACCGGGCCAAGACTTTGCTGCGAGACTCGGCCATGAGACTGGGCCAAGACTTCAGTTAATGTTGCTGTATGGCGGCAAAAACGAGCTATTAGTAACAGGGGATTAAAATTCGACAGGAACTTTGCGGTCCTGTGGTAAGACTGGGCTGAGACTTCAGTAATATGATGGTTTTGGAGAGGGCAAATGCGCTAAAATATTGCTGAAAAGCGGCCTGAAACGAGCTACAAGTAACAGGGGATTAGAATTCGACAGGAGCTTGCGGACCCCTGGTAAGACCGCGCAAGACTTTAGTACTGGTAAGACTTCAGGTGGAGAATTCGGAGACTTCGGAAAATGCTGCTGTAAGGCGGCAGAAACGAGCTATGAGTAACAGGGGATTAGAACTTGACAGGAGGTTCGCCGACCTCTGGTCAGGCCGGGCCAAGACTTTGCCGCAAGGCCGGGCGAGACTCGGTCATGAGACAGGGCAAGACTTCAGTGCAGGACCAAGTGGAGAATCGGCTGCAAGACTCGGTCATGAGGCTGGGCCGAGACTTCATAAAACGTTGGTGTAAGGCGGCAGAAGCTATCGCCCTTCTTTACCGAATTACTCACAGTACTTCCATATTGTTAAGGACGTAATTGCACTTTTAGTGTTTTCCATTTTATTTTTTCCTACCCACAAAAATGAACCGATTTGAGCGTTTTTGGTCTTAAAATCTTTATTTTGCCTAACAGAATACGTGGATATTTTTTACAACCCGATAACTTGACGTATATTGATTTTAGGCGAGTTTTAAAATTTGCATATTGAGATTTATGATATGTTTGACCTGAACAGCCTCGAAAGTAGTCGAAATATAATGAAATTGCGTCAAAAATTTACGAGTCAAAATATGGAATATGGAAGTCTTTTGTGTTATCTTCGCACCACTGGTGGTGTCTTCAATGTGGGACTGGAAAGGGTAATTTTGGCCCAGCCCTTTCGGAAGGCATTTTGAAATTCGGACATTTTTTGTTGAATTCTGCTTTTTACTCAGCCAAAACGTCGGTTCCACAACCCCGATTTTTGCAGTAAACAGCACTAGAAATGAAAAGTGAATCCTAAAATGGAAATCCAAATAAAATCACAAGCTGCGAACTGGAAATAGCATTTTCCATCGGATAAGCGGTCATGTTGTTCATTAGTGCCTTTGTAGCGTAGGTAGTCTTCAAACGGGCCCCGACTCCCATTAGTATGCCAGCGGCACCCCGGCCAAGTCTGCCAAGCCCAGGCCAAGTCCGTCAGTCAAGCTCTCGATGCTGAAGACCCCTCCCACGCAGGCGTCCGAAGACTCGAGACGCAATTACCACCGGGAAACTTTCCAAATCTTTCGAAAATTTCCCACATTCTGGTCGTCAGTATTGTCAATCAGTACTGGAGTTAATCCCTACAGAAATGTGAATCCTCATCGCTCCCGTTCGCAAATATTTCCAGGTAATTTTTCCAGACGCCAGTTAAATAAAAGTGCCGATTTATCTATTAAATTGACCGTAAAACAAACAAAAATAGAATCGCACATCATTTTGGAGAAAAATTTCCGCTTGCTGTTCACTCCCAATCAGAAATTCGACGATAATTTTCAGGATGATGAATTGGCTGATTGTCGGAATAGTCAGCATCCAGGCAGTCGCATGGATTGCCGTATGCTCGTTCCTGATGATCAAGGGCGTTTCGAATTTGATTACGAACACCAACCAATCGGCATCTCCTGATCCTAGAGCGTACAAGGTGTGTAATATCAAACTGGAGTGGTACCAAAATCAAACTGACTCACTGAACTGTTTGGAAGTCGAGTTTGTAAGTTGAGTTTCAAAGTTGAGTCTGAATGTTGAGTTTCAAAGTCGAGCTTAAAAGTTGAGTTTCAAAGTCGAGTTTAAATGTTGAGTTTCAAAGTCGAGTCTGAATGCTGAGTTTCAAAGTCGAGTTTGTAAGTTGAGTTTGAAATTCGAGTATGAATGTTGAGTTTCAAAGTTGAGTTTGAAAGTTGAGTTCCAAAGTCGAGTTTGAAAGTTGAGTTTCAAAGTCGAGTCTGAATGTTGAGTTTCAAAGTCGAGCTTAAAAGTTGAGTTTCAAAGTCGAGTTTGTAAGTTGAGTTTCAAAGTCGAGTTTGTAAGTTGAGTTTCAAAGTCGAGTCTGAGTGTTGAGTTTCGAAGTCGAGTTTGAAAGTTGAGTTTCAAAGTCGAGTTTGAAAGTTGAGTTTGTAAGTAGAGTTTCAAAGTCGAGTCTGAATGCTGAGTTTTAAGTCGAGTTTGTAAGTTGAGTTTGAAAGTTGAGTTTCAAAGTCGAGTTTGAAAGTTGAGTTACTGGGTCGAGTGTGAGAGTTGAGTTTGTAAGTCAAGTTTGAAGCTTGAGTTTGAAAGTTGAATTTGTGAGTTAAGTTTGTCAGTTGTGTTACAGGGTCGAGTTTGTGAGTTTAGTTCCAAAGTCGATTTTGAAAGTTGAGTTTTCAAGTTGAGTGTGAGAGTTCAGTTAGATAGTTGATTTTGTCAGTGGAGTTCGTGGGTTTAGTTTGTATGTTGCGCTCGAAAGTCGAATTTGACAATGGAGGTTTTTGGAGTTTTGAGTCGAGCTAACCCAGTTTCTCCCTGAGTTACCTATTTTTACAATCAATCTCGTAAATTTCAGACTGGAATAATCCTCCTGAGCTCAGCAGCGGTCGTTTTCCTGCTGCCTCCGCTCGTCATCTTGGCTGTGAAAAAGCTGAAAAAACCGTCCAAACCGAAATTCACGGCGGTACCTCAAAACGAAGATCTGCCGCCGAGCTACGAGGAGGCAATGCAGCTACAACCGACCAAGTCAATAATACCAAACTCATGTTGATTTTCCTATCAAACGGGGTTTTCAAAAAAGAAAGGGACATTTTTTGTAATTTTTTTCAAAAATCCGAATTTGAAAAAAATCATGTATGGCTTATATTCGCAGGGTAGGCAGGTAGTTTGTGTGTGTGTGGAATCGAATGTGGTTTAAATGTATTTTTTCATCCACGAAATCTGGTGTAATTTACGCAATGTAATCTGATGCTCCAATGTTGTAACCAGAGATGGTTAGGTCCTAATTTATCGAAGATGGGAAAAAGGAGTAGTTCACCCGTATCAATAAATTACAACTGATTTTATTAACAGATTTTAGATAAAATCTCTTCAATACTACCTTTCGTTTAATTCAGCTACTTGAGCTAACTTTTCGGCCTTTATCGTGACTTTACCGTCTCTTGCGAACAAACTTGCACTTTGCACTTTGTTTGTCGCCTCTAGAAACATTGGTTTACTTGATTGACGATACTGATTGACGGTGAGGCTTGCCTCAGGTGGCCTGCCTCGGTTCTTAGTGCCAACAATATTTAGCGCTCTTCTGCTGACGCAGCAACAAAGCTTGTCTGCAGGTCGCTACCGTATTGCAGCAAGGGATCGACCTGCAGAAGTGCGCAAAATGTTGCAGAATTGCAGGTGCAATGCGCGAGAAGGCACCCGAGGGCAGTGTTGCCAGATTTTCCGCTCGTTTTTCCCTTTTTTGGTCACAAAAAGGTTCACACTTCATACAAATAACCTCCCAATATTTTTGAACATTTTCCAAATTCACACGTTTTAAACCATTTTTGAAATTTGTCAGCCTTTATTGGTGAGCATCTGGCAACATTGCCTGAGGGGCTCCACTCCGTCAATCAATGTTAGAAGAGAACGTCATTATGATTAGGTAATGTAAGATTTGGGAGGTACCAATTAAGTGAAACATACAATTTTGGATGAAAATAGTCTAGGATGAAAGCTGAATTTGGTTTACCGACGTTTTGATCGAACTCGATGAGGTAGCTATTATTTATGTCCTATGAGACATAAATACGTTCATTTAGAACAAACCAATTTAATTCAATATAACCGCCAATATTTCAGATAAAAGAGTAATTTCAAGCGCGTTAGAAACGGATATTTGATAAAAATTGGCCGGGTTCACAAAAAGTAATGCGAAATTCCCAAAGCAAAATCGCAACGTAGGCACTTATCAGAAATCCAAAACGCTTTTGCTGCGCGAGTAATCGATGCCAGGATGGAGGGAAGTGAAAGGCCGTTTTGATTGGTCAGCTGAGATTATGTTGGGTCGTGCCATGTCCAGGGACCGTCGATTTCTGTGGGAAAAAAGTGGTTATTTTCTGAAAAATGTTAAACCTGAAGAAAATTTCTTCAATGATTGGTTAAGTTGGCTGAATATGGGAGAAAGTAGGTACGTTCTGTATATCTCCGTTCACCAATGGTCTCACCTTGGATTCCTATGGCGGTGCGCCAATTCCATGTCCCGGGAGAAGATCACCGTCCTATGGGGAATATTGCCGTCGCCCGAAGCTGCTTCGAGAATGCCGTTGTAGACTAGAAGATCGTCGACGAGAATCTGAAAATAAGAATAACCAGAAAATACGATCACATCCACCGAATGGACCATGGGAAACCACGGGCAATTTTCAGGCCCTAAAATTTGAAAAAAATTCCTTTAGAATTTTGATTGCATTTTCTCAGTTTCTGCGAACTATTTCATGATTATACAATATAGGATTTCAGCGAGCTCTGAACACAGCGAATATCAAACCGGCGCACTGACCCCAAACTCCTTGACGCCGCGGGAAGGCGTTTTCCCGTAATTCCACAATTTGATTATCGATATGGTCGTCATCGAGTCAAAGGTAACGTAGACCGAATTCACCTGAAATTCACAATAGTGTTACAACGGATGCTGGAAAAACTTTTTTTTTTAGTATGAAGCCAGAAAAGCAAAAGAGCGAATCGCACGAACGGCACAACCCTCAAGTGGCGGTGCCGCCCTGACTTGCGCACTCAGCTAGGCCGTTAAGCTGGTGCGTGTGGCATTCAGCTAATCAGTGACGCGATCGCCACTGCGGGACACGCCCACCGACGGCTCAAACTGCCGGCCAAAGAGTTTTGATCATTGAATCTTTTGGGTGGAGCCGCCAGATTTTCAAATGTAACCTGTACTCACTGTGCCAGGTAATATAGGAGCCAGCCACATGTGACGTCCGTCAACCGTGTTGTTCGTGCCATCCACGAGTTTATCTGGCGTCCTGACATCCTCGTCGATCCCTTCCAGAATATTCACACTCGACGGATGAGCGCTGACGCCTGGAAATACGAGGGAATGAATATCGCAATTTCGCAATCTTCTGAACAAATTTCAATGACAAATGGGCTTTACTTGTTTCTGGAATCTGGATAAGTTGCCCAGTGGCGTCGTAAAGTTCGAGGGCGTTGAGTCCGATGTAGTACTGGTCACCCCAGGTCGATAGGAGATTGAATTGGAACACGAATCCAGATGGCATTTCAGGGGATTCGTATTCATCAAAACTCAACGGCCCTGTAATGAAGGATATTCAATATGATTATTAAAAAAAGCAAACCGCCCTTCCAGGCGTTGGCTTTTCGCCCGATAACCGAAGTTGTCCCGGGCGTGACCTGCCGCCCTCAAGTCTTGGAACTATTAATTCAATATAATGATTTAATTACCTAACCATCGACCGAGTAAGCGATTAATTAATGCGAAACATCCATCAAACCTTGAGACTTCAGCAAGGATTTCATGATGCCATCGATGGGTTGAAATTTCGACGACGTCGGCTTGACGAGGGGGATTTTTTGGCCGATTTTGTAATAACAATGGCCAGGCGCCTTACGGACGAGAACATCCTCGCAGACGACTTTGTCGTCGACGAAAATCGACATGTTCTTGACACCTGCGTAGCTGACGTCCTCGCTTTCGTTGTAATTGAAAATCTGGAGAGCGGAGATGTGCACAGGCGTCGGGATGGTCAGGTCAATCGTGATGGGGCGCTTCTTGAAATCCTGCCGCCACATGTGTCTCGGATCGACTGTTTCGTTGATGCCGTCCAGCAATCTGATAAATGAGATTATCATTAGACCAAGATTGATGGTCATCTGGAATTTCAAGCTGGGAAAAGTTGTGTTTTTTTTGGACTGTTCTATAGAAATTTCAGGTCAGCAAGGGAGTAAATCTGGAGAAAGTCCCCAAACTGTCAAAATCGGTTCAGGAGTTTTGATGCAATTGGCAGAAAAACCTCCGTTTTCGATTCTTCTTGGTTCGCTTCTGAATTTTGCTGTCTCATTGTGCCGGTTAGAGAATCGCACGCTTTCCCCGCTCGAGGACTTACTTCAGCGCTAAACGCGCGTCAGCCGGAGGATCCATCTGGACGTGGAGGATTTCTATTGGATCGCCCGTTTCGCCGAGCACTTGAATTCCACTGAGTCCGACGGCGCTCAGGCCCCAGGTGGACGTGATTTTGACCCGGAGCGACGACAAACAGAGTATGGCACCTGCCATGTCTCGAATTTGATTCTTCTGAGTCGGTCCGGCGCAGGTGAGAGGCCGTATGATCTGATCGATAAATGACGCAACAATAAATTGAACTTATCATGATACATAGGTATTCTGAAGCATATGGCAAGGATCCGTACCCCAGTGTCGGCCGTAAGCGGTCTCTCGGGTTGGGAAACTTTTACAGGCTCCACCACTTCGTTCATCACGCTCTCAAACGAATCGTCATGTTTAGCCACGTTTTCGAGTATCTCGTCATTCATAGTGAACAGGATAGTCTGAAAAGAATCAATCACTCTTCCTCAATTATCAATATAGACCAAGACACATACGATTCAATAATCAATCCAAGATTTGATTCTACTTCCCAAGTAACAATAACAGCATCCTTTATCATTCATTCACTTACATCCCCAAAAGCGTCGGTGTTGCCCAAAATCCCACCGGAGGCTCTGGCGATTTCGCCTTGGAATATTTTGACGTCATCTAACGTAATTACGACGTCTTTCGCTCCTCGATACGAGTGGATCCGCGATTTGTTGTAATTCTGGACAGAGTAGTAAGACGATCAACACACGGATCATGCTGGACACAGAACAATCATTGCGAATGCAGGCCACTTACCCAAATTCGAATCATCGCGATAGTGTAAACCGAATCCATTGTGATGTGAACATAATGATGATTTCCTTCTGTGTACGGCGTTAGCCAAAGGTGCATGTCGTCTCTTGTTCTGTTCACGCGATCCAACAAGTTGCTCACTGTTCGGGGATCTTTGGAGTATTCGGGCAGCACGTTGATATCAGCAGGGTCCGCTGTGATCTGCAAGACGGATAAGCGAACCGCTCCAAAAGTTAAAAGCAGGAAAGCCTTACACTTACAGGGAGAAAAATAGAGACAACTTCTGCAAGACGAGGAACATTGACCTGGAGTACGAAGATTGGGGGATGCCTTGAATTTGTGGAAGAGGACCGAGTATCCAGGGCAGGAGAAGACGACAAGCCTGGGGCTGGAGAGGACCAAGAACGTCTGTTGCGGGAGACGATGAGGGATCTGGGGTTAGAGAGAACCAAGGACGGCCGTTGCGGGAGAGGACAAGGAATCTGGGGCTGGAGAGAAGCAAGAACCTGCTGCAGGAAAGGACCATGAAACTCGGGCTGGGGAGGACGAGGAACCTGCTGCAGGAGAGGATGAGGAATTTGGGGCTAGAGAGGACAAAGAACGGCCGTTGCAGGAGAGGACGAGGAATCTGGGGCTAGAGAGGACCAAGAACGGCCGTTGCAGGAGAGGACGAGGAATCTGGGGCTAGAGAGGACCAAGAATGTCTGTTGCGGGGGAGAGGACGAGGAATCTGGGGCAAGAGAGGACCAAGAACGGCCGTTGCAAGAGAGGATGAGGAATCCGGGGCTATAGAGGACCAAGGACAATCGTTGCAGGAGAGGATGAGGAATCTGGGGCTAGAGAGGACAAAGAACGGCCGTTGCAGGAGAGGACGAGGAATCTGGGGCTAGAGAGGACCAAGAATGTCTGTTGCGGGGGAGAGGACGAGGAATCTGGGGCAAGAGAGGACCAAGAACGGCCGTTGCAAGAGAGGATGAGGAATCCGGGGCTATAGAGGACCAAGGACAATCGTTGCAGGAGAGGATGAGGAATCCGGGGCTAGAGAGGACCAAGGACGATCGTTGCAGGGGAGAACAAAGAATCTGGGTCAAGCGAGGACCAAGGACGGCCGTTGTGGGAGAGAACGAGAAATCTGGGGCTAGAGAAGACCAGGAACGGCCATTGCGGAAGAGGGACATGAAAGGGGGCTGGGGAGGACGAAGAACTTCTTGCAGGAGAGGACATGGAATCTGGGGAATAGAAAGGACCAAGCACGTCTGTTGTAGGAGAGGACGAGGAATTTGGGGCTACAGAGAACCAAGAATCCAGGGCAGGGGACCACCACAAAAACAGCAGGAGAGACACTGATACAAACTCACCTGGGACACTTGAGCGAGTTCTCCGGTCACGCTGAAAATTTCGATCCCATTCAAACCGACGTAATGCCGGTCGCCCCATGTCGACAGAATATCCAAAACTAAATGTTTCCCACTCGGAAGCTCAGGGATGATGAAGTCTTCGTTGATTTTGGGCAAAGGTGTTCTCAAGCTTGGGAAATCGAGTATTGGCTCAGCCGGCTTGGAAGCTGGAGAATCCTGAGGGTCCGAATTGCGCTTCGAGATGCGGCCTTGATGCTTGTGATTGAACACGTCGAGCGACGACCAACTTTCGGCCAATTTTTTTTCAGGCATCGTCTCTTGAGCTTCCTCCGAATTGGAAGAATTGACTTCGGTGTAAAAGTTGTTCAGCAGAGGCCTATGTGCCACACCGCTTGCTCTGAAAATTCAAGAGAAAAATGTTATAATTCGGCATTAACTACGAGAAATTTTTTTCCCTTCTGGGCAGAGGAAACGCTCCAGGAATCAATGAGGATGAGGTAAATTAAATGCCTTGAAGGTAACATAACAGCTTGTATCCCAAATACTCCTTGGTAGATTGGCAGTGCCAACTTCGAAGAAATACTTCTTCGACTCCTCGTCCTACCCCACTAAGGCATGAGCTTGATTGAACCCGACACAAGTGTCCATAGCTTACATTCTGGATCTGCTTTCCGGAATATCGCCAAGAGACAGGAATGATGGAGTGTAGCTTTCTTCAAACGAATAAGCAGAAACGTTGTCCAGCTGCAGCCCGGGATCGGGGACTTTGAGGTTGAGAATTTCCTCTTCCAGGGCAGACAGTACGCTGTCCGGTGTGCTGGCTAGAGTAGGCAAGCTCAGATCGTCCGTCAATCTAGATAGAGCCCTGAGATCTGGAAAAATTGGAATGGTGAAAACGCAGTTTGGCTGGGAGGAAAGCCTGCAATTGGATTTCATTGGCTGATCGGCAGTTACAGCAGGTTTTGGTATTTTTCTAGAAGACTGTTGGCTTTGAGAATCTTCAGACCAGATTTGACCAAGGATGCTCCTGAGTCTTACCTCCATCTTCGTTGACGGATACGCCGTCAAGAAGGCTTGTCGTCACCAGATCAGCATCCGATCGCCCGAAACTTGCAGGTGTAGTAATTGCTCGTTTCTTCACATCGATCAGCAAATCATTTGAGCACGTCGGTTTCCAGGACTGCGGTCTTGGCTTAGAGACGTTCAGCGTCCTGGAATAAAGCATTGGCTTAACACCTCCCTGGACCTGGGGCCGGAAAATGAGCTTGAGTCATCATGGTATCGACATTTTGGCTTAAGATCTGAAGCAATAGTGATTCCTTCAGCAGGGTACTCCAGCAGCAGGGTACTGAACTTCAGGCTGTTCGAGGCGTTGCTGTTCGCCTACAAACCAAAGTAGCCCTGGACGTGCCCAGCTGTCTTCAAGGGGAGAACTTGACATTCAGTTTTACTTTAACGTGGACTTGGCACGTCATCGCCTCGGCTTCTTGACAACACGAAATCATCCCTTGACACTCCCATCCTTCCCCCAAACTTACCTCGTCCACTCCTCTAGCCAAAAGGGAAGTTTCTTATTGGCCGTTTTCGATTCCATGTCCATTCGTCAAGACAGATTCATCGCTTCGTGACTTTAGGAACACAAATTAAAGGCGCGATAGCTTCAAAACTGAACGCCAGAGTCGTTTGCATATTTCATCTCAGCTTTAGCTTGGGTGTGGGGAATAGTGTCGAGCTTGACAAAAATTGGCATTGGCACTTATGGAAGAGATGTGAATTCAAATTTTACAAACTTTGACGGCATTTTAAGGACAAAAACCGCGCAGCAACTGGTTTTTCAACGGATAAAAACACAAAAAGAGAGTGAAAGGAGCGGTTCTGATTTGTTTTTAACTACAGGATGACGGTTTCCATGGGGACGACGAATTTGTTTTCACCTCCCACTGGGCGCCCACTTCCTGGTGCTTGGCAATCATCGGGGGTGGAGTTCACGAGTCTCCCAAAGGCAGTCCCGAAGGAAATTTGTGAGATGTAGGTAGGTATTCAGTGCAAGGGTATCACAAAATAATTAAAAAATTAATAAATAAATTGCGTTCGAGGGTAATTTTTTTCAACAATGGATACTGCACAGAACGTTCATGGTTGAATGCAATAGGGCCAAAATTGGGTCAATTTTGGGTCTTCGTTTCGCTCATCCATGAAAAATTTAATAGGCAAAAGTTGTTGATAGTATCAATCAATGGGAAAAAATGATTGAGACTTAAAAAACCAAAAATTTTAAAATGAAACCTATTATGAAAAAATTGGAGCCCTTATAAAACCCCCATACGAATGGCGCATTTTAAATCAAAGTATGTCGAGTCACTGGCCCAGGTACCTATTACACAAGCCAAGCCACAGACTTCAAGGCCAAAGTTACCAAATCGGTTCTTTTTTTATCAGAAAAACTAAAAAAAAATCATGCCTCAAAACATAAGGTCGGGGAAAACAGATTCTTGCCATTTGCCCGATAATGGTAAAAAAAATTCTTCGAATATAGGTTCGTGCAGCTCAAAATACGAATTTCTCGTGAAAGTAAGCATATAGGTAATTCGATTATTTTCATTTCATGGTTTCCTTTCCCCACAGCAGCATCATCTTTATCAGATTTTTTTGTAAAATTGTAGTAAAATCTACCAAATCTTCAAGATCTTGAAGAGGCCAAACGATCTCTGCGATCGTTCGTTTGGCATGGGGGACATCTTCTATCTGGCCTACGGCCAAACCGGCACCCGGGGACAACCCTTATCACTTACTTCGACAGATATCATTACGAATCGAGAATGACGTTGTAGATAAACCGATGAATATTTATCTAATGACTTCTATAAAACGGATTCACGACGATCGTTACATCAGTTCTTTATCGAATGGTCGTGCCGGTAGAGACTGCGACGACGGAAAAGCCGGCCGATTAGAGTCTTTAAATTTTTCATCATTTCGGGTCGATATGATTCAGTAGGAAAACAGTGGACGATTCCAGTCGGATCGATAAACGGCGTTTGATCCCAGTTTGAACTTCGTTTAAAATATTCATAAGGCCATCATGCAAATTCTACAGAGGTTATTGCTAGGTCGGGGACGTTCGGTCGTTCGGCGCATGTCGAAAATGTCACCGTCGCAGTCGGTCCTCCGGTCGGATTCGCTGTCCGGGCCCGACAAAGGGATTTTGGTCGTCAATATGAGCCGACACGAAGGGAGAAATTCCCTGAGTAAAGAACTGGTCGAATGTTTGGAGGACGTTTTCGACACGGCCAAGAAAGACGAGTCGTTGAGGACGATTATTTTGAAGAGCGACGTCCCAAAAGTGTTTTGCGCCGGGGCCGATCTGAAAGAGAGGTATATGGAATCAATGGTTCTAGGTTAGTGGATTGGCGATTTTGGGTTAGATGTATGTATACATCATACATGCTGTATACAGCACTGGAGGCATAAATTGTAGGTACCTAGACCTACCACCAGAGGTGGTTATATCAGGAGGTTTAGTAAGCACCGGCCGGGACTTCTCTGATATCAATATATTTTTGCCAGGATGAAAATGTCGGAAAACGAGGTGCGAACATTCGTTAACAGGCTGAGGAACCTGATGATGAAAATTGAAGAGACCCCGGTGCCGGTTATAGCGGCCATCAACGGCGCAGCCTTGGGCGGAGGGTTAGAAATGGCGCTGGCTTGCGATATCCGAGTGGCGTCGGAAATGTCAAAAATCGGCCTAGTGGAAACCAGGTAAGGCAAAAAATTGTTTAAAAATAGGCAATTAGGTTGACATAACAAATTTAATTTCTGGGGAAAACTAACAAAATTTAACGTCCGGCTCGATCTAGATTGGCCATCATACCAGGGGCAGGCGGCACTCAGAGGCTGACACGAATCGTCGGCCTGGCCGTGGCCAAAGAGCTGATATTCACGTCCAGAGTGCTGAACGGCAAGGAAGCGGCTGCTTACGGCATCGTCAACCATTGCGTCCCCGCTGACGCCGACGGCAACGACACGGCGTACAGCAAAGCGTTGGAAATCGCCAGGGAAATCCTTCCGAACGGGCCTCTCGGCGTGAGAATGGCGAAGATCGCTGTTGGAAAAAGCGTGGAAGTGGACATCGCCACGGGATTGACCATGGAGGAATTGTGCTATTCTAGAGTTGTCTCATCGAAAGATCGTATCGAAGGGCTGAGGGCTTTCCAGGAGAAACGTACGCCAAAGTATAGCGGAGAATGATGGATTCTTCTACTATGAGGGAAAACGTCGTTTGACAATTTTTTTCAAAGTCTTCTCACCATACGTGCTCAGGAGCGAACAATTTAGTACAAACCTCCATTCCCTAGGCTGTGAAATGGTTGAATAAGATTGCGGTGGGGTCAGGAAGCGGATGCTTTCCCATACTGCTTGTCCAGAATCCTTGGGTCGGCTGATGGGTTAAGTAAATTTTATCGTCTAATGTCTTCTAGGTCAAATAAGCCCTACATGCCTAGAAAAATTGATGAATAAATGTCATATTTATTGGACACTTTTATTCAACTGCCCGAAAGAAGGATCTGAGATAACAACAAACTTGGTACCGACGTATATCTTGTATACCTAACCTCAAAAAGTCGTTTTTTTTTTAGTTTCTTGAAATTTGTAGAACAAAGGTTGAAATTTAGCAGGTCAATGCTCATTAGCAGGTCAATTTGATGAGAAGAAGCCTTGAAATATCAAATAGGTTAAGTATTTCAAAAGTTCTTCAAGGGCAATAAAGGATTGATCGGTTCCTTTGAGGAAATTATAAAATTTTGATCATTCTAGAATTAGCACTTATGCAACCTCAAAGCCTCTGATCCCAGACCAACTAACATTGATTTTACATAATATGATGTTTGCTTTGAATAGTAAAAAGAAAATTACTCACCAGACAAGAGATTACAAAACAATCTTCGCCTGCGAGAAAAAATTTCAAATTTTCACTGGAGGTCAAGGTACCTATAATGCAGTTTGGAGGAAACGGTCCGCCGATGAATTTCAAATCACTTCACCGGCCGTATGTTTCAGGTTAAGGAGGCTTTTTTTGAAATGTTTATTTGCCGATTATACGGGGTACATCAGTTTTCCCGTCAGAACGTGCTTTATCGTTCCTCGCCAGTCGACAGATTGCGGCTTTTTGAGAACTTGCGGAACGCAGAGTCGCATTGTCTGCCACCAGCTGCTGACCTCAGGCTGCGCGATCAGCGTGACAACACCGGCGTCGGTCGTGCCGCAGACTGGCATCAGTTTAGTCGTCGCTGCAACGATGAAAACGTAAGGAATATTATCAGAACGACAAAAACGGTCGAGTTCTATTCAACTTTAATCGATTAGAGGCAGATGATAAAATCTTTCCTCCAAAAACCCCCAATCCACGTCAATATTGGCAGCTGTTACACCAAATATTGATACATACTCATAGTCAACTGAGGATGGGCGATCCAGACGATTGAACTGTAGATAGGCAATATACGAAGGAGAAACCTCGCGTGCGTGAGGGCTCCACCCAAAAATATAAATCCCAAACGAATCTGCGAATTGGAACGAGAAAATGAAAGAATCTTCTCGCAAAGACATGAAAACGGCGAAAGTCGGACTTTGGGTAACTTACCAAAGTGAATACGACGTAGTAGACTAGAGATGTAGGTAACAGAAATAACAATACTGTGAAACAGACTGTCCCGACGAACAGTTGCTCGGTCGAATAAGGACAGGAGTCGACTTTGTCGGGTTCAGGGTTCCTATTGCGGCCCAGAAATATTTTCGACAACGAGCATAAGCCTTTCAGTTGGAATTCGTACAATCTGGAAAAAACCAGGACAATTCGACAATATTATGTCGAGTTTTTGAGTTTCCGTCAAATCAGTAGTGCCCTCCATAGTGATAACAACAGTTAAAAGCGATAAAAGTTTTACTCCAGAAAATGGTTTCAAACAGTTGAACACTTCTGTACAAACCTGGCGGCATAAATGTAGATACAATACAAGTGGAATGTAACCAAAGAGAAAATATCGGCCAGAATCGCGATCTGCAAAGCGATACCGAGAACTCCCAGCTTTAAAAATGCCTTGAAACCGATTTCAAGAAGCGGCCGAATGAGACCTGTAAACATAGATTTACAAAATTTTAGGAGTGCATGAGAAAAGTAGGTAAGTAAGGTACTTCTGAAGAGAAAATTAAATTGAGCACCTACCAAGGAACGTCCACCAGAGGTAAATGTTGTAAAGGAAGAAATTCCCTAATATATAGTTCAGCGGATAGTTCAACTTCAGGCCCGCCGGACTTCCCATAAGCCATTTTATCATGTACTTTATCAATTCCAGTAAATCCTAAAAGCAAAAGATTAAGAATAATCAAAAAGCCTAAGGACTAGGCCAATGTCTCGAGAGCCATTGTGTGTGGTTCTCGACTACAAATTTGCTCAACTACCACCCGGCTCCTGAATTTACTCAACTGCCACCCGGCGTCTCTGAAGCTGTGGAAAACTGCCCTTACCAGCCAGCAGGCAAATGCGAATTGGGGTGGGGTGTGTGCGTTGAAATGAGTAAAACATCAATTTTCAAGATGATTGATCTGGCGACAAAGTTGGCCATGGCCCGGTTGAAAGTAATGGGTTGTTGATTGCAAGAGTCCCATAGACACCATGATGGGTGGCAGTTGGGCATCTCTCAAGCTCAGAACGGTGGCAGTTATCATGTTGGTGGGGGCAGAGTGGCATTTGGGCGTCACCCTTCGTATCGATAGAGTTCTTTGTACTAATTTCCAACGAATGAAGAACAGACCTCAGTCTTGGAAGCCATCAAGTTGAAGAAATGTATCCTGCCGCCCATCGTCATTTCTTCGAGGGTGCAGGCGACGGCGAGGCCTCCGAGAAGATCCAATATCAGCGAACACAGTAAATTGCCGGTCTGCAAATTGACGCCTCCATCTCGCCACGTTTTCTCGATGAGCCATTGCAAATTTGCGATGTGCTCCCTCAGGTGAGATCCGATCGACGAGTAAGTCGACAGACGTGAGACCTCCAAACCGTATGACAGCCAGTGAAACAGGGCGAATACGTGTTGCAAATATTTCGGCAGGCTTTCGTCAGTTTTCGACAGGGAGGCCGACTCTTTCCTCTTCAGCTGGTGGGCGAGAAGCTTGAAATAATCGCATTCTTCCTGCAGATAATCGTCGCTGAGCAGTGAATCTTGCGGAATGAACAGCTCCGACTTGATCAGGCTCGTTTCGTCGTATTCAATCACGTGACACCGGTTCAAAGGGCAGATTTTACTCTCTTTCACGACTTTATTCACAATCAGCTGCCCATTGATGCAAGAGACGGTGAGGTAATTCTTTTTGGAATTCTTCTCGCGCCTTTTGGAGTTCGACGCCTGGAAGGATCCTATGACTTCATCGTTCAGACAGCTGTCGTCCGCAGCCAGCACGTAGAAACAGTCGGATGCGGTGGCGTTCTTGGGTGAAAATCTTCCCAGTAGATAACCGTTTTCGTCGTAGGTCGACAAACTCTTCGGTAGGAAGATTAATACTGTTTCCATCGGACGGCAATCGAGGACAATCAGTTCAGTGAATTAACATCGAGTAGTTTTCTTGCTACCTGTTTGTCGTCCACGAAGCACCACTTTAAAAAAAAATTGTATTTGTACAGTTGGAAAATTCATATAATTCACCAATTGGGTAGTTCACATGAACTTAAATATTTAATTAATTATTGATAAAATGCCAAAAACGAAATAAAATAATTCTAATTCGCAAGCGACGAAGAAAATGCCATATCAAGCTACATGATAGGAGAGACGTCAAAGTACTGAAGCAGCGGTCTCCGGCCCACTCTAGATAACGATAAGATAACAAGGTTTGTAAACATTGGATTATCGGATGGGTGTATATCATTCCGTCTACACTTCAGAGCGTCTAAAAATCCTTATCAGTCACTGCGTCTAACAATTCTTATCAGTCACTGCGTCTAACAATTCTTATCAGTTCTTGCGTCGAAAAGTACATTCGGGTCAGTCCGACTAAGATTAAAGCAATCGATAGTGACGTTTTTATCGATAGTGAGTTGAACTTGTTCAGCGGAGGAACGCGATGTAACATCGATTGTTTAATCGATTAAAATAATTTCTCGACGGACTGACCCGCCTCGTGATTTCGACGCTTTTTCGGAAGACATTTTTTCGACGGTCGGTCGCGTAGACGCTTTGTTGGCCACTGTAAAAGTGACTAATTTCATGTATCGATCGATATATCGATTGAATTGATGCGATTATGCTGGAAGTTTTTTTACTTCGCCGTTCGGTTTGAGATTGTTCAAGATGTTGAGAATATATCCGCGTAGAGCGCATGTGTGTCAACGTCCAAACATTGGTGCATTTGCGTGATAGGTATGGGTCATTCTCACAGAAAGGGCAGAAGTGATGTCCAGAAGGTTTGTGGGGGCCCTCTTATGAATTTGAAGTTGGGCAAAATTTTAAATTGTACTATTTCACTTTTCGCAAAATGCGATTTTTTTTGTTACGATCAATTAAGTCTTTCACTTAGAAAAAAAATTAAATGCGTCGATTTGTCACGGCCCTGTCCTGTCCAGGCGCGAGGTTCCCAACTTCAAGCTTCTTTCCTATATCTTTCCGATGCTACCAAATACCCGGCGCTTCTAGAATAGGTCAAAATTGGTCTCAAGATACCTAAATGACAGTTTTTATAATTTTAGAACGGAAAGATTACGGTACTGAGATGAAAATAGGGGTGTCCAGAGGTTTGCAGTCACGGCCCTGTCCTGTCAAAGAATTCGAATTTTCGCTGTCCTCTCAGGGTTTTTTCCGGATTTTCTTCCCTCCATCATTTTGGCACGAGTCTCAACGGTCCAGAACACCGGCTAGCTTTGGATTTTTGTCGAGATTTAACCCAGTGACGAGATAGAACGTCGGCCGGAACCTTGTTGGTCGGACACAACTGTCACGGCCCTGTCCTGTTTCTCAAAGTAGGTATTCAAACTTAATTTTTTTTACTTCTCAGTACCTCGTACGCAGCGTGGAGCAGTTTCGATTACGATAATAATTTTTGGAAAAAAAATTACTGTGTGGACAGGAGCGTCAAAAAACCTATGTTTTGTCACGGCCCTGTCCATCACGGCCCTGTCCACATCTCTGAATTCGAGGACAGGGAAGGGATGAGGAGGACAGGACCGTGACAGTTCCAGCACTCTGCAGGACAAAATAGTTCCATTCTTCCCTCTTTTAGCTAGAATTTCGCCATTTTTAATCGGAATTTGAATAACTCAAAGTACTTCCGACATATTTGCATTTTTAGAGTTTTCAATTTTATTTTTTTCCGGCCTCAAAAATGAACCGATTTGAGCGTTCTTGGTCTTAAAATTTATTTTTTTTCCGGCCTAAATAAGGCAGCCACTGTTTGGATAGTTTTTGAATTTCACTTAGAACATTCAAGAGAGGGTTTCCAAATTTTTTGCGCAGAATTGGAGGAAAATTTTTATTTTGAAAACTCCAACCCGAAACTGCCCCTTTCTGTGAGAATGACCCGTATCAATTTATGGTATTTCTTTGCTTTGGCATGAGACTGGATTGATTGGAAAATCCTGTCTTTGGTTTTTGAATTTTCAAAGTCATTTTGAGTTTTCTCACGGTTTACCTGCCCAATTTAAGTTGAAGCGAAAAATCCCGTCTTTGCTAATAAATTAGTGAATTAGTGAAATTCACTAATTAATCGAGTGGTCGAGAACATTTTGAAAAAAATTTGCTAATAAACCCAATTTAAGTTTAATTGAAAAATCCCGTCTTTGGTATAAACCTATTATTTTGAGTTTTCTCGCGATTCACCTACCCAGGTACTTATGATAGGTATGGCTCAGATGGCATGAAAAATCATACGGTAGGTAGGTCACCCTCCTATTTTTTCAAGTAGGTAAGTACCTACCTAAATTTGTTAGAGGTAGGTAGGTACCTTAGTTTTGAAAACAACAGAACGTCTTCTATTAGGTACCTATTGCTGGTATTTTGCGCTCCAAGGCTTTCGGCCGATTCTTTGGCCTTCAATCTTGATAGACTTGAAGACAATCAAAGTTTTCTTTAAAGACAGTCCCCCTTCTTCCGACGATTGCGTGCCACGAGTGGCATGCTGTCGTCCCTTTTATCTTCGAATCAAAGCTCGCTTATGCAGTTGCTGTTAATGTAGGAGTTATTGGGTCGTTTTTGTGCAATGAGGGATGCAATCACAGAGCAGGGCCGTCCAGAGCCAAGCCGGGCCCCGGGGATAAAGACTCGACCGGGCCCCCCCCCCGGTCAATAAAAGCATTTTTTCTAATTTGCATATTAGTACGTAAAAGGCCCACGGGCGGGCCCGGGCCCCCTTGGGCCCCGGGCCCCGGGGATTTTGCCCCCCCTGCCCCCCCCTCTGGACGGCCCTGTCACAGAGAGGGCAGGAGGCAATGTAAAATACTAATTTACTTGGTAATGTGAACAATAGCAGTTTCACCCATTTCAGGGTGTTCATAGGAACTTCGTCGTTAAGAGGAAGTTCATACGGAGCCTGCCATCCCTGTTGTCGGAATCTGAAAGGAAGTTATTTTTTCGACGCACCCCCTTCAGGACTAAGTTCTCCAGAAACAGCCGTTTTCCCTCCAAAATCGCTAAGGAATTTTGCCGTAAACAACTGAAAAGATTAAAATTTTCTGAGCTTAATTGCAGCTGCTCTTTGCACGTTGTGAAAAAACGGTTGTGAAGAAACAGGTGGCATGGTTAAAAAACGATTAAAAGGGAACCTTAAAAGGGTTAAAAAACGCCTTTTCTTGCATTTCGTATTTTTGTTGATATTGCACTCTTCCTAAGCACGGCAGTATGAGCATTTTGAGTAATTGAATAAATAACCCTGAGCTACCTGCGAAATTGCAACCTCCCAGAGATGGCAGTGCGGTGGATCAAATTCCTCGAGGAGTGGGGTCGCTCCAGCGACCAGTCAGAGAAACGTTCTTTTCTTCTTCTACATAATTAGATTACGTAGGTATGTGTTAATAACAGTTTCCGATTTGATAGGTACCTATGCACTGGTGAACAGTGTAATAATTGAGCCGTTCAGTAGCCAAGTGGGATAAGTCCATTTTTTCAAATTTCACAGGAGCGAAGTATTTGAGTTTGGTGCTGTAGTTTTGTAAAAGATTAAAGATAGACAAAATCGACCATTCGATTCTGCGTTCGATTACTCAATAAAACATAACTCCAGCACCGTTCGTCAACTGGAAGAATATGACATTTTTTTCCGTTTGGCGCAATAAAACAAAACTCGGAAAAAATGGACTTATCCCATTTGGCTACTGACCGGCTCAATTAAAGAGATTTATTTGAGCTGGCCTAGAGATGATACAACGATATTATCGTGATGCTGTAATATTGAAGAATTGAATGAGAATAAAAAATAGTTCAATTGAAACAAATTTATTGAAATGTATGAACCAAACATCACAGGTTTAATCAATTGTTTCATAGAAAAACGCTGCAAATTCTTACACAGGGGTTCATCTTTCACGTGGCTTGTTTGATTTTCACTCACTACCTGCCTATGTTAAAAACTAGTCTAATATTATTAAATCAAATTTTGTAAAAAAGTTCAGCTCGACTGATCTGGCAATGGCCCCATTAGATTCAGCATGAAAGGAGCTATCGAATAAAACAATTTACTTGCAAGTCAGAGAAGATTTTGGAAAAACACAATTTTTTCAAGATTTCAACAATTATTTGGAAGGGCTCAAAACCGAACGATTGGCTTGGCTAAAGAATTGGGGCTCTCCTGGAACAAGGTAATTTTTCCTGAAAATTTTGAAAACTATCTCCAGCCGTTTGGGAGAAAAAGTGTTCACGGGAGACGGAAGGATCTTTTTTAATTGCAAATTCGAATTCTACGCCCTTTGCAACGTAAACCATACAGTTTTCAGGGTAGGTAGGTTAGAACATTTTTCATCATGGACGATTATTGAAAAATAAACCGAAATCAGGTATGTCCACATCACAATTCTCCTCTCATCAATTTTCAGAGTCCAATCTTTCAAAACTACTCGAGCAGATAATCCAGCTAGGCCTTTGGGAAAATGCTGAGTCGATGGAAATTCAGAAGCTGTTGTGACTACTTCAACGTTAGCTTTTCCATCAATGGTTGGAAGTAGGTAGGTATGTAGGTCCACTTCGTAGTGGTTAATCTCGCTTCAGGTTGCCATCCATTGACGCTTCCTCATTTTGCGACTTCGCAGCTTATCTTCTGTGAATTAAGTCAACAATTTAGGCACAAGGCAGGGTTTACTATAACTGAGGGCTTACAATACAATCTTGTGCAAACAAAATACAATCCCATTGCTCAAGAACCATATTTTTCTGCTCCCTTCAATCCAGGGTTTCATTTCAGATATAATCTTATAATATAGGTATATAGTACCTATAATAAATAATAACTATGTTCGGTTAATAAACCTACAGATGTATGGATTTTCAAGTCGAATGAGGAACATGCATGAAAAACGAAATCCATTTTTTCCGCCAGAATGATGCTGTTTAGGATGCGAAAATGATGTAGTGATGGTCTACAACGAAAAAACAACATTTTTCCTGGTGAAAAACGCTAACGAAAAGTGCCCTTTTGAATGTGGCGGTTAACCGTATGACGTCACTGTGCGGGCAAGACTGCGCGTAGTTTCTTAATGTAACGGCAAAAAATCCGTTATCGCCGTCCTATCACAGCATACACGCATGAACTCGGATGAGGTTGCACTGGTGTTCACGGGAAGATGACACACACTTTGTAACCTTGAGGCTGGCCATTTTCCCGCTTGACTTCAAATCTGCGATTTTCACTAAGCCTCCCTCCTCTTTTAATTACCTCTTTTCCGAACCGTCATCCACCATAACACCATTTTCGAAGCCTAACAAGGAATATTATGGCGAAAAAACAGTTTATTTTTTTCATGCATGTTCCTCATTGAGAACATTTCAAACAAAATTGAGAATTTTCCAAACCTAATTTGGAATTTATTTTCCAAGGCAGTTAGGTACCTACACTGGAAAAATAAATTCTGAATTTGGTTTGGACAATTTTCAATCTGACTAGGAAAATTCTCAATTCCGCTTGGAAACGCAATAGCATTCAATAACATCTCTACGTTTGGACCTCCGGGGCAGCTTAGTGGCTCGCCCGACTGACTAGCTGCAGGCATCAAACAGCAAATCCCAGGGTGGGATTTAATTCCCATAGGTGGCATAAACATTTTTGTCCATAGTCTTATAATTCATGTCATCCCTCGTACTCAGGGTATCTCGAAATTATCTTAATTGGAGAAAGATTATCTGCATGGCTATGGAATGTTTCATGCCACCAATGGAAATCTAGCCCATACCTCCGGCCGTGGCCTGTACCTAGAGACGCAAGACGACGCCACTGAACTACCCGTGAGACCTTAAAAGAAAACCGTTTCTCTAACTGAGGTTGGGTCCTGAGGAACTCAGATGCTTCATTATCACAGGCCGATTTAACCCGGTCTATCGACAAACTCATGAAAGGACAAACTCATTAGAAAGGAGGCTTCGAAAGGCAATGATCCGCCTCCCACACTCTGGTAATCTTAACGAGCTGGTAAATGTTTGGTAAAAGTGGACCTGGCGAACACAAACCGGTCAACATAGCCAACACATTTGCCAAGGGGGCAAAAATTGGGCTCATAGCCTCAGTTATGAAAACGGCATCTTACTGAAATGAAATACAGTTCACTAACTTACCGAAACACTAGCTTCCAATGTCTCCTACATCTTTCTCGACGGAAACAGTCATCTTCCACGGCTAGACGATTGCATCCTTAGGTCCTACATGAATAGCTGAGAGCTACAATATCTGCTTAAGTATGTGACACGTAAACTACTTTCAAAACCATGTTATTCAAACGGATAGATCTAAATATAAGTTATAACAATTATTTATTCACAACTCTGTGGTTATTCCACTAACCAAGTGCTAACATAAGTGAATTTTGTACACTGTCAACAAATGACAGGTCCTACAATGGGGAGGCGTGTGACAGCAACAGTTAAGCAAGCTTAAAAACAGCGTACGATTTTACGCCCCTGGCGGCAGCTCTGTAACCATTCTAGAAGTGTCTCAAGTTGAGGTACACTATCCTACTATCGATACGGAGGATTGTGATCGATCTTAGACGCTGTGACCCGCTTATCATGTTAGACGCTTTGGCGGAAGCTATTTTTTAGACGCACTGAAGTGTAGACGGAATGACGCACTCCCTATCGGATATCGATGTAAAAATCTGACTGTAGGCGAAATTCGATTAGGAAATCAGCACTTGTATGATTCATGATAATCATCCCCTTCGGAGGATCAAGTTAGCACTTTAGCTAAAGAAGGTTTTCATCCCCCTGGGGTGATCTAGTGGGCACTTCAGAATAAAGTAGGCCTTCATTCACTCCAGTTTGAAGCACTTTGACCAGCGAAAGATGATGTTTGTAGAATATTTTGTTCTTCAAGTCATTCCAGATGGGTCCTAAGAACGTATAAATACCCAAATTCGGGATGCTTACCTACCTACAACCTAGGTACTAGCATTTGCCCCATCCTCATCTGACACTAGAGCATTCGTCCCATCGTCATTTTCCCTCGAATTGGGCGGATGACGAAGGGGCGTTTGCTGTTGCCATATTATTTAGTCGATTCTTCACGAAAGCTGAAGCTTGAGGGGGTAGAAAAAATGTTTATTTTGGTGATTACGTCGGTTCAGCATTGAACAATAAGCCGATATTGCTCGTAAACCTGACAAGCTTTTTCTTGTCTGCTCAGTAGTAACGATCGATCTTGCCTGTTCGATCTTTCTGAATCGAACCATTCCGCCAGCCATCGCTGCCTACGTTCTACCCCTACACTACTCCCCACCCCACCTACCCTACCGAATCGAAACGTCATTCATCCTTCACAAAAATCCTTTTCCTTGAAATTAGGTACCTTTATCGTGAGAAAATTCGATCGAGTGCTCGGTTCCTCGGGTACCGTTATCTTGTCTACTCTTATCTCCTGGTGCTAGAGGGTGGAACGCAGCGTTGATTGACTGTGTGAACCGGCTCGTCTGGTCTGGAATAGCGGCCATCCCTAGGTACAATTTTTGCTTCTCTTAAAACGCATTCCGAAAAAAAAAACTGATAACTACCATTATCTATTTGAAACACAACGTTTTTGGACGCAAACTCGATTATTCTCCTTGAGAGAAGTGTTTCGAGCCGAGAACCGTACTTACCGAAGGGTACCTACTGAAGCAAAGCGCACAAAAGCGTACCATCTTATTGCAATAATCGAGATGATTTAACCAGGGTATGCCCAGGGTAGCATAGTTACGGATCTCGCTAAATTCTCAAAGCCATCGTCCACCGCGGATAGAAAAACTTGAAAAATTGCATACAATCAGCCCCATTCCATTTGGATTTCAGCAATATCAATCGGAACAGCACTCCCCGTAAAATTTACGAGTTATTGACAAAACAAAATTAATTTAAAATTTTTATCAATAAGGCAGTGTCTGTGATTTGCTCACTATTACCCTCTAGGCGACATCACACAGTTTTTTTCGATTTTCTTCCGATGTTATAGATTGGTCGGACTAAGTACCTGAATTTTCATGTTCCTTATCGAATAAGTTTTTTCTCACTTTTTATACGATGTTGGCAGTCGTGTTGCTGTTAATCGTAATCGTGTAAAGTCGTAACTCGATTGGTGACCATGATCATCGGTGATTATCGTTTATGTACGAAAGATTGGAAAACTGGTTCCCCGGCTTTTATTCTGGCGAAGATCGAATGAATTGTTCACACTAGAATCCCCACACATTTCGAGAACTGAAATTCTTAAACCGCTGCTTATCATTTGTTTTTCCATTTTGATTATTTTTTCATCATTATGTAGTTTTATAATTGTTGCAATGAACGTTTTAGATTATAAGCATTGCAATTGCGTTTGAAATTATTCATAATTAGGTAATTATCAGTATTCTAGTTTTGTGGAAGTAAATAATTTAGGGCGTACAGTATATACCTAGCCGTCAATGCGGTCAAGCGTTCCCGATTATGGAACCTAGCCTATGATGAAAAGTTATTGAGTTTTCGAAAATCATAGCTGTTTGATGCTTAAATTGGTACGTGCTCATTAGATTAGACCTTAGAAAATTCATAGGTGGTTACCTAAAAATAATTAATTTTTTAAACTGAGGATTGTACTCACTATTAAATCGTGCAAATTTTGCTGTTCGCGCGTAACTACCGGTCCTACCTACCTACTTTTCTTCCATGATCGTTTTAATTTTTCCAAAAAACTCTTCTGCTTATTCATCTTTGAGCCTGCAGTCACCACAAATGGAAATGGGTGATTCTCCGAAAGCAGGGAAATTTGTGTCCCGAGCTTGTTGAGGCGATTCTATATGAGATTAAGAATTTTTTTTTTAACCAATGGATTCAGGGCTTTGTTAGCTTGGTTTCTATCAGTAAATAACCATTTTTACGCATGCATAAGTATTTGTAAATTTCGTTGAAAGGTGTCATTTTTCAGACCCTCACACGTCCAATTTCTCGGTTTTTCAAGTTTCACACCCCTCAGTTCGAAGGATAAAATTTTAATTGCCTAAAAAAGTGGCAGGTTGTATTCATTTACTCTTCAACTTATGCCTGCTGAAGGGAATTCAAAAAATTTTAATGTTACATTATAAATCAGCTTGAATTTATCATGTCCAGTCATTTTTGAAGTTTTCATTCAGACCCTCACATCATTTAGAAAATGATCATGAAAATGACTTTACACTGGCGATGCAGGCCACAAAGTGGAATCAGGAGGTAGTCTACATCATTCTGCACCCGCCCAGGTGTTTGCGACTCGTTTCCAGAACGCGCCATGATGGGTTAACCCTCGAAATGTGCGCCTTGTGCATGGTGATTTTTTTTTCTTTCAGACCCTCACCTTGTCATTATTTTTTTTGAGCGAGTACATTTTTAATTGTCTCACTCACTTGTGTTATGTTCGGCTAGGACTAATCGATGTGCGAAACCGGAATTCTGAATTTTTTATTTTAACCGGGGAAAAAATTGTTTACATGTCGTTTTTTCAGACCCTCACAAACAGACCCTCACCTTTTCTTGGCTTTGATGAGGTGAGGGTCTGAAAAATAACTGAAACTTCTAGAAACCTGTGGTGTAGATAACACACAATACTTCCATATTTTGAAAAGTAAAAGTGTATCACAGTTTGATCGTATCTTGACTGCTTTTAAGGGTGTTAAGGTCAAAAATATCAAAAAACTCACTATGCAAATTTTAAAATTCGCCCAAAATAAAAATGCGCCACATTATCGGAATATGAAAACTTTCATATTTTGCAAGGTAAAACAAATATTTCAAGACCAAGAACGCTCAAATTGGTTCATTTTTGTGGCCGTAAAAAAATATAATAGAACACACTAAAAATCCAAATATATCGGAAGTACTGTGCGTAATCCAAATTTCACTTGAACAGAGTGTTAGGTCTTGCCGAGACAAACATTTCAGTTCAAGAAATTTGAAAAAAGGTTGAGAATTGAGGGAGCTATGGCCATTTTTGTAAATGACCGCAGACGGACAGACGGACATACAGACACGTGTTCGGGAAGTTATTCTGAGTAAATGTATTTGAGTAAAAGTTTTTTCTGAAGCTTTGATAAGGTGTAAAAACTTTTTTCCGTAAGATATAAAAATGTTTTGCAAAGTATATATGTCCAATAAACCTCCAGACGGGTTTTTTTTTCAGACCCTCACCCGTTAACAGACCCTCACCAGCCAAAATGCATGAAATTTGCTTTTTAGGACAAAATATGAATATTTTTCGTAACTTTTTCCAGAATTATCATGCTAGAGGATGTACTGAATATAATGAGGCAAAAAAATTGGTTAAAAATAAAAAATTTGAAACTTGAGAAAATGGAAGTCAAATTTCCCTGCTTTCGGAGAATCACCCAAATAGGCACCTTCCATAAAACTTGTTCGGTGCCTACCCTATCACACTGCGAAGTACTGCGTTACCTTATATTCTACCGGTTTTCAAAGGGGAGAGAATCAATTTCATCTTTCTGTAGGGCCAACCCAAATAATTCTCCATGACCTCCGGGTGATTATCGCCCATAATTTCCTCATTCGAGATTCCATCAAAAGCCTGGAAACCCTTGTTCTTCGGTTATTCTTTACTCGCGAAGGTCGCCTCTCCCGTCGGATCCCCTTCCACCTTAGACAAAGCCCTCCTTGACTGACTGCCGGTTCTTTCTAGTGGGCGAATATTTATTAAAGTTGATTTCATTTTGTAAACAACTCTTCTCCGTGCCGGAGGCCTTTTCCGACTTATTCCTCGACTAAGGTGGTAGGTAAATCGACTTTTTTTACAATTCTCGTATGTATGCTTCAATAGGAGTGTATGGTGTCAGTTATCTTCAGTAAAAGCGTCAAGTTGAAATGTTTCTCTGAGCCTCCGGTCCGATTCTAATTATATTCGATTCGAAATTCGCTTCATGCAAGAGTGAAAAAATCAGATATTCTGGGTTTTCAGTTATTGATTAGGCACCTCGGTGTACATAACAGTTATTTAGTTACTAAACCAGAACTATAGTTCGTTGAAGTTTTTCCTAAGGGGTGACATAATTTAAATTGGAGCAAAAACCTTGAAACACCTTATATATACCTAACTTATTAAGGCAAAATTTGATTTTGTAACAAATCTATTTTATTCGACCATTAAAATCGGTTCATTAACATAGAGCTAGAAGGCTGCTTTCAGGGAACGAAATATGTGATGTCTTTACACGTCTATACTTCTGTTGTACTTGAAAAATTTACTGACGTGGACGTCGCTAGCGTATGGCGGAAAGTCGTTAAAAAAATTATCATACCACTTACTTTTAACAGCCATCAATTTGGCGAAAAAAAAGTAGTAATAGGTGCAAGCGATACGATAAATATGAACGCTCCATTTTGCGAAATCCACGCCGACAGTAATCATGCGCAAATACAGGACAACTGGCCGTTCTATTGACATAGTTCGTTCGGCGGTAATGACGGCTGAAATTAATGCACGATCCAAACTGCGGCGCGTTTGTTTTTGAGTACACAGGTTGGTATGTCTCGCAAGTCAATAAATGCCGAGTTTCCGATTGAACTAAACCCATTAATCGGTTTCTGTACCAGTCGGTGAAAGATAACGCGGCAGATCACACGTTTTGATTTGTGTATTGTTTTTGCTATGGAAGAGTGTCGCGCTATAGTCGACCGTTTTACGGTAGGTGCACTAGGATTTGTGGTGAGAACACATCGCAGCATCCCTAGCTGGTATATTATGGTATTTTAGCATGCCCAGGGTCCAAGCCTGAGGGTGTCAGCTGGGCAAGCAGTAGCTAGGTACCTAGGGTAAGGTGCAATTATTAATCATGATCGCGCCCTTACACCCAGAAATTTTGTCAGTCAATACCTAGTTGAATTTCGGCGTATAGGTAATTGATACTTACGAATTCCGCACCGACGATAACTAGATATGATTGGGAACGTCATCAAGGAAAATCCCGAAAATCAAGGCTAGTCAGAAAAGAGAACATATTTGCAATAAGATAGGCAGAAACACGAAATTTAAATGTCCGATGAGCGACAGGTAAACTTGAAACGTGCACTCGAAAACTTGAATTTTGAACGATTGGACAGGGACTACGGAGAAAGAGAAACACGAGGAGGACAAGGAGGAAAGAGAGAACGAAGCTCCAGCTGAGCGCTGGCGCGGGTAATTCAGTGCTGCTCAAAAACATGATAGACGCTCTAAGTTTTTTTTCGGAAATTGGCAGCTTGCAACCCCAAATATAATTGAAACGAAATATTATCTCGAGCAAAAAGAATGGAAAATAATTTTTTTTGTTTTGGTAAATAGGTATGTACTAGTAAATAATCATTAGGTACACAATTTACTTTCAGTTAGCTACACTTATTATTAAATAATAAGTAAAGAAGTAAGTAAATTTTACTTCTTGCAAACTTATTAGACCTTCGCTTTTGATTAAACCAACACTTCCTCGTCACTTATTCTGCCGGTGAAAACTGTCCGGAAGAATGGGCACCAATTTACAAGGCATAACTCTGCGGTTTTACGAGAGTTCCAAAGAAGTTCATGTCATGGCCTACCCTATCTTGTATTTCGCGTGGCCATGGACCGGAGCCGCTTGACAGCTCTTCACGGTCTTAAACGGGGCTTTATTTCATAAAAGGACATTTTTATACGCAATGCTGTAAATGGCATACGTCCATAGTAAGCCTAGACTTTTGGCAGTAATGTTCAAAAAGTATGGTTCATTCAATTTATTTGTATTTTTTCTTCAAATTGGTTTTATTTAACTTGCACAAAATTCAGCGACACACATGCATGGAGATTGCGAACCAACAGGTTACAATTTTGAAGCATTTCAGGGGGTTTCGCCTTTTGAAATACCTCATTCTTATTTTGAAATCTCATTTTCGGTGTGGAGCAATTTCGGTGCACCAGATATATTTGTGTGATGCCCGGGAGGCCCTTACGAGCGAAAGCGCAAAAAAGCATTTGATCCTTGAAAATCCGTCTCTGTATTCATTGCACCCCTTCAAGTGGCGTCATTTCATTATCGAAAATCCATCATCGTTTACTAAATCGCCGGCCTTTTTCGGAACTCGGATTTAGAGATTACCTTGATAGCATAAGGAAAACAATTTGAGACATTCGAAATTACGTTGCACAAGAGAAACGGCGATCTTCTCGATTAAACTGGGGCCTTTTGTTTTTCGATTGTGGATCAAGGACAACGCCCCGTGGATCTGCCTTCCATCAGTCGGTCACTGGGCATTGGGTACATGTCATCTCTTGTTTATCGCATCCCCACCCCATTTCGGGGTCCTTAGGTCCGTTCTACTCGCTATTGATGAATGGCGACTGATTTTTGACATTGCTCAATAGTTTCGAAATCGACGTTCCATTGTCAATGCCTTGTTTTTTGGGCGATTGTACACTTATAAGTACATTACGATAGTAAAAGTGTAAATCCTTGTGAGCCCAAATTCAGAAAAAAAATTCAGAAAATTTGTCAGGGTGCCAAAAAAACGTGGTCGTTTTGGCAACACCTCTGGAAAGTTTTGACTTACAGGTTATTGGACATCGCCACAGAGAAGAAATGAGACGAAACGGAGGAATCCGGCTTAACTTGATGGATCTACGGCTCAAATACTACCCATAGAGCTCAAATTCTTATTTTATCAAAAATTGAGACTTACGAGGTTTTTCACTTTTACTATCGATTAGTAGGTAAGATGGTAAAGAAGTCATGCTCAAATTTATGGAGAAGATCGAAACTTCATTTCATATTTTCTATCCATATCCAGATTCAGCAACCTCCCAGAACCTCCGGCTTTAAATTTTTGCTCAAAATGACGTTTGCTTATGCAGAAAAAATCGTCAAACTGGGTCATTCTATGGTTTTAGGGCAACATGACGAAATCAGAGGGCAAGCTGAGACGTCTGATACGGAAACGGGTACCTATGCTCAGCTGGTTGCCCAGCTACAATGCAGACACAGCCGTGGCCGATCTCATCGCCGGGGTTACAGTCGGCCTGACTGTGATGCCACAGGCTCTTGCCTACGCGGCTCTTGCAGGTTTGCAGCCCCAAGTATGCAGCGATCTGCAATTTTTTTAAATCTCTTAAAACGCCATTTAATCGAGCCGAACTACTTACAAGCTCTTTGTAACTTTCGATGTATTTCTGTTATCTAGTATGGACTGTACTCGTCGTTCGTCGGATGTTTCGTTTACACGATTTTCGGCAGCTGCAAGGACATCACGATCGGGCCGACAGCCTTGATGTCCCTGATGACTAATCAGCAGGTGCTCGGAAGAAATCCGGACTATGCCATACTCCTGTGTTTCCTGACTGGAATAGTGCTCATCATCATGGCTTTGATGAGACTCGGTGAGAAGATTGCAGATTCAATCGAAAGACAGGCATGACCCAAAAAATATCTATCAAACCGGCAGTTTCGTTCTTTGCAGGCGTTTTGGTCGAATTCATTTCCCAACCGGTGACTGTGGGATTCACCACGGCGACCTCGGTGATCATCATTGCGTCGCAGCTCAAAGGTCTTCTCGGTCTGTCCTACGGATCCGGCAATTTCCTATCGACTCTGAGAGCGTTCTTCGACAACGTTCACGACACGCAGTGGCCGGATACAGTCCTTGGGTTCAGCTGCATCGCCGTTCTTCTCTTTCTCAGGGTGAGAGATACCCTACGTCCACAATTCAAGCTTTCCATGATTTTTGTTGGGTATGCGTATGCTCAGTCTGAGGCATCTTCAATTCGAGCCCTCACCAGGGCCCTAATCATTGGCAGGATTGATATTGAATAATTTGTATTGAAGCCTCCTCAATCCTCACTCGCAGACGTGAGGTGCCAGGTATGCAGCTTGGCGGGGCATCAATGAAAATATGCGAGTCATCAATGCCTCAGCGGCCTGTAACTGAATGTCAACATAAACTGTTGCACGTGCAACTTACCCCGCCATCCTTATGCTTACAATCTTGAATTTCATATTTACAGCGCTCGCCAACTTTCGGCTGACCTCCATCGTTTTTGCACTTCGTCGTGTTTCAGAAAGTGAAAGACCTCCACGTCGTCGACCCGTTGAAGTCGACGAAAAATGAGCGAATCGTCGCCAAATCGTTGTGGCTCTTGTCCACATCAAGAAACGCATTGGTCGTCATCCTTTGTTCGTGCCTCGCTCTTGTCCTGGAGAACAACTACGGTTACGCTCCTTTCAAAATTACTGGTAATGCGATCTTCGAAGTTCGTCAGATTGATTCATCCTTCCTGTCCTTAGGTAGCTGACTATCGCGTTGTTTCCAGGTACTGTAAGATCTGGCATACCTCCAGTTCAGATGCCGCCGTTCTCCACGGTCCTCCAGAACAGGACGGTACATTTTGGCGAGATGGTGTCCGACCTGGGCTCATCCATAATTCTGGTCCCGGTCATAGCCGTGCTGGGGAACGTCGCTATCGCCAAGGCATTCGGTTTGTGGATTATTAGAACTTTTAGGCGTACTTTTCGATTTTCTTAATACCAGTGGTACTTGATTCACCTCTCTTGTCATCCCTATTTTCAATTTTTGGGCTTCTCCGATCCTCACTCCATTAGACATGCCAAAAAATATGTTCATCCACACCTGGAGGTAGGAGTTGGTCTGGCGGAGATGAATGCAGCATGTGACTTTTGAGAAGCAGCTCCTGGAAATTTACTTTTTCTTCCAGCTGGAGGCGAACCAGTCGACGCGACCCAGGAGCTATTGACATTAGCTGGCTGCAATCTTTTCGGTGCTTTCGTCTCTTCAATGCCGGTCACCGGATCGTTTTCAAGATCAGCTGTCAACCATGCCAGTGGTGTCAAAACTACAATGGGTGGTGTTTTCACAGGTAACGATAGCTCGATAGTTTAGCACTTGATTTCTCAACCATTGGTATACCAGTTATTTGAGGAATCAATATTTTCAGGAATCCTGCTCCTGTTGGCTCTCGGTGTACTGACGCCCTACTTCTACTACATACCCAAGGCTGCCCTCGCTGCAGTGATAATCTGCGCCGTGATATTTATGATCGAGTACGAAGTCATCAAGCCCATGTGGCGTGCGAGCAGTAAGTGCAACTTTTTTTATGGTCAAATCGCCATGGTGCTCAATTTTGGAGGCCAGTCAGATTGGCGGATTTGGAGGCGAGCTGGGTTGGTGGTTTGATTGGGGTAGTTTTCACTTAGGTTTGAATTGGGTCACTTTTGCCAAATTTTTAAAGCCCCTATTAGGTTAACTTGGTGCTTGCAATAGGTCAGGTTATAATCGATAATAATCGATCGAACAAGTTACCATGGTAATAACTGCCTACCTAACCTTATCATTCCTCAAGAGCTTAGTGAGAATGGAGTTTAATAAGGCCCAACTATGGTGCTCAGCGTTTGGAAGCAACTGTTGTTATTGTTGTTGCAGAAAGGGACATCTTGCCAATGCTAGTCACGTTTGTCGTCTGTTTAATCAGCGGCGTCGAAATCGGAATTCTCGTCGGCGTCGGAGTAAACATCGCACTGCTCCTGATTTACTCTGCTCGACCAAAAATTGTGACGACCCACTTTCAGGTATATGACTTTCCTTGAAGTTTCCATCTACAAATTAATTTTTCCTTCGATATGTTGCATTTTTTGAATGAAGGGCTGCAGTTTTCACAAATCGGTGTTCTTATTTCTGCTCTAGTGTGAAGGAGGAGTGGATTATATCGTAATCAAGCCAAATTCGAGCATCTACTTTCCTGGCGTTGAATATTTGAGGAGCATCGTCATAACAGCCGGCAAATCGAAACTGCCGGTCGTATTGGACTGTACGCTTTTTGAAAATACCGACTTTACGACGGCAAAGGTGAGCCCACCCCTTGGAGCATGAAGCTACTGCAGTACATTACTAATATCAGACCCCTGTATTTCTTCCAGTTACCCGGCTAAAAAATAGTCACCTTTTCAGGGGATTTCCTCGCTGATAAACGATTTCAAGAAGAAACATCAGCCCTTGTTCTTCTACAATGTGCAATCCTCGCTGGCATCAGTTCTGGAGCCGATTTGTTCAAAGAATTTCATGTACTACAGTGACGTTGAGGATCTCAAACAAGCGCTGAATGGTAAATCCGATCAATTTATTACGGGTTTCTGGAAAAATCAGGAGATGCCAGGTTCGAATCCTGCCGGAAAGTGAAATTTTCCTTTCAACAAATCAATTTTTTCCCATTCTAGTTGCCATCAAAAGCGGGGAAGATGGCGACGAAGTGTTCCGCGTTACGACCGAAATGCGTGACGTCACTTTGTTCCATAGAGGGGCGCATGCGCCGAACGGAGGAGAACCGCCGACAGACAACGCGGAACCGCTTCTCGCTCATCAGAAAAAGGCCGCCATCGTATCGACTACTCTGACATCATCGTGATGTTACGACATCGTGTAAATAGGACAGAAGATTTTGACTTCATGGATACAGGAGGCACTGGAATATCAATCAGCGCCTTCAAGATCTATGACGTCAACAGGCATATTGCAGGATAAATCCGCCTTCCAGTGTCTCGATTCGACCAACAGTATTGGCTTTTTAATTTTAGAAAATGATTTTCATCCAATTTTCAACGAATTTGGATTCGGACTTGACTACCCGTACAATGAAAGACAAAATTGTGATTAAATTTAAGGCTTAGAGAATAGATTATCAAGCTTTATCGCAATGATCATGTTCCATTATGCATGTACCTGTAAAGAACAATTTGATTCGCCAAATTTCCTATGGTTTTGGAATGGACGGATGCTATTTTGGTACCTATTATCGTTCAACTATCAACGACTTGGCCAAATCTTCAAGTGTTTTTTAGTTTGGTCAGTCGGTAAAATTTATGTAGGTATTATGTTATGTACATAATATAATACCTACGTATAAGTATATCGACGGTGTAGAATCAATACTGCCCAATTCGTTTGCCATGCAATCTATGGACGCGTGATTTGCCAAGTTGCCACCAATCCAAGTTTTGAGAAGTAGGCAACCGAGACGCCCCCAAAAGACACGATGCTTTGAATTGGGCAGTATTGCAGTTTCATCGTCGATATTATACTTCTTACTGCCTTGTAAAATTGAAGTTTCTTCGAAAATTTAACCGACTTTTTTGTATTCTGCTCTCATTACTGTCCTCGGTTACAAAGACCTAAGTACTTAAGGTAAAATCCTGATTGCGGTGATTCTAAAAATACTTTTATTATAATCTTATAGTAGTACCTACAACGTATGGCTCATGATTTGTATCCACTGATTTATATCGACATAAAATTTGTTTTGTGAACATGTATCATGGCTTTTACAAATAATTTATAATTTGGCCAAATAAAATAATTTATTTCCTTATTTTCATTTATACCTCTGCTGTTTTATGCAATCTCCTTCTGTTCGTGATGATTTCTGGTGGGTGTGCCTTTTTGAAAAATTAGAATAAAACCAGCGTTGCGCCGATAATCAGATAACGTATTCCCATGGAAGATTTTCCATGCGTATTTCCTTATCGATACATACGTGAAATTTCAAACCGAGAAATTGGAAAAATGAGTATTGCGGTGGGTTATGGTCAATAATGGTTAACTGCGTATACGGTCATTTTTTGGCAATTTTCACAGCAAAGGCATGAAAGAACATGGCACAAGTTTATTTCTCAGCGTAGTGACTCGAAATAGCATGGAAGTAGATGCAATAACAACAACAACAACAATTGAAAACATAATAAACACAGACGGCCGCACGCCCCAGCAGTTTGCAGTGTTGCCAAGTTGGGGGTTTTCCCCCCAAATTTGGGGGTTTTTCATCGCCAGAGGGGGATTTTGGGGTTGACATTTTTTTGGGGGTTTTTGTTGGGGGTTTTGTGGAAGTAGGGGGACTAGGAAAAAGTTAATCAATTAGGAAATAACAGCAAAGTACAGCAAAAAAATAACAGCTAAGACTGCCACTCCACACCTAATTGAATTGAAAGATAGGTAGGTACTCAAATAAAGGTCATTTGGGAATTGAGATGTACGTCTGCATACTTGCGGGTAGGTACGAGCACATAGGTACCTAATTTGAATTGATGTATTAGTATGTTTATTGACTGACTACTGATCAGAAAGGGTAGGTAGTCAGAAAGAATGAGTAATCAATAGTTGATAGTTTTAGGTACTATTTAAAATTGTAGTTGTATGATATGGAGTTAGGTATGTTTTATGAGAAAATAATATTTTTAATTTGTCCCTACCTTTTTGGTTTTTCGGGGATGGGATTTTTTCATATTTGGGGGGGATTTGGGGGTTTTTTGACGTTGTCTCAGGGGTTTTTGACGGCCGCACCTTGGCAACACTGGCAGTTTGCGTCTTATTAAATATCTGCGTTTTATTTAATAATTAGCGTTATTACTAACGCCTTTTTTGAAATGTAGACATTCAGCGAAAACACAGAAAATAGTCTCTTTGCATATCCCGCTATTTTTCAAATTTTGAACGAGACCTGTGTTATGGCTGAACCAGCTGCTGAAGACGTCCTGTTGAATAAGAAAAAGGCCCTTACTGCCCCTGAGTTGGACCTTCTTTCTAAGCAGGTAGACCCTTGGCCTGGTAAAGTATTGTACATGAATTCCTGAAGAAAATCTTTTTCCCAATAATCTTTCATTTTTGGATGTTGCTTAGTTGATAATTTGATGTAGGTACCTCTAACAAACAATTGAGTTTTTAAATTTGTCTTTCACAAACATTTTTATTAGATAATTCAGTTTAAATAGCACCGTTTTGGTTTGCAGGAGCTCGTACTGAAAGTGCTCCAACTTCAATCCCACAACGCGCAATTGCGAAATCTACTGGCCAAAAAATGCTTCCAACCTGAAGTACGATCTAGAAAAGAACGCCCTTTCGATTTTGATAGGTGAGTATGTCATACACAGATGCCCATGAATGATGACTATCTGAATTATGTTAGTTTGTGTGGTCGAGAAAAAATTATCAAATTATTCTCATCAGGGAATTCGCGCTAAAGTTGCAACTATCAATGACCCACTGTAACTGTAACACGATCGCTGAACCATTTCAAACTTGAAAATTTCAAATTTGTCCGATTGCCAAACAGCACCTATCTGAAAGGAAAAATAATCGAAATCCGAAATAAATCTAGCAAAATATTTTATTTATAACTACAAACCTAGGATGCATTGGCAAAAGCGAATTCTCAAATTTGACCAGGTGTCGGACGCAGCACATATTTCTGCGAGTATTGTACCTCGGTTGGGACTACCAAGGATTCGCTTGCCAGGAAGACAGTTCGAACACCATCGAACACCATTTGATGAACGCATTGCTCAAATGTAAGCTAATAAAAAATCGAGAGACCAGCAACTACCATCGGTGCGGCAGAACGGACAAAAGCGTCTCTTCATTCGGGCAGGTTAGCCTCTTCTTGATCCGTCCCATGAACACTCAAACTTGAACTGAAACTCAAACTTATACCTACTCAAATTCAAATTGGAACCCTCAAACTTACTCTGGAACTCAAACGCCCATGAAACTACCTAAAAAACTGTAAACTCAATCTCAAACGTCAAGTCAAACTAATCTTGAACTCAAACTCAAACTTTGAGTCAAACTTATACTCAAAAAGAAACTCAAACTCCAATAAACTTGAACTCCAACTACCAACCAACTAACACTCTAGCGTAAACCAAAAATCAAACTTATACTCAAACTTGAACCTAAACTGGAACAGGAACTCAAACTCAAACTTAAACTGAAACTCAAACTTAAGTTGAAACTCAAACTTATTCTGGAACTCAAACTGAAACTGTAACTCAAACGCACTCGCAAACTGAAACTCAAACGTTAACTCGATCTCTAACTGAACCCAAATTCAAACGTCAAGTCAAACTAAACTTGAACTCAAACATAAACTCAAATTCGAAGTCAAACTTATGTTCAAGATGAAACTCAGACTAAACTTGAACTCCAACTGAAACTCAAACGTAAACTAACCAGTGGTGCGTAGATAACACACAATACTTCCATATTTTGAAACGTAAAATTGAGACACAATTTGATCATATTTTGACTGCTTTTAAGGGAGTTAGGCCAAACATATAAAAAAATTCACTATTAAAATTTTAAAATTCGCCCAAAATAAAAATACAATACATTATTGGAATATAAAAAATATCCACATATTCTGCAAGGTAAAACAAAGATTTTAAGACCAAGAACGCTCAAATCGGTTCATTTTTGTGGCCGGAAAAAAATAAAATAGAAAACACTAAAAATGCAAATATATCGGAAGTACTGTGCGTTATCCAAATTCCGATTAAACAGGGTGTTAGGTCTTGCCGAGAAAAACATTTCAGTTCAAGAAATTTGAAAAAAAGGTTGAGAAATGGCCATTTTGGTAAATTTGGTTTTGGTTTTTTTAAATTTTGGTTGAGTTATGGCCATTTTTGTAAATGACCACAGACGGACACACAGACACTTGTTCAGGAAGTGATTCTGAGTAAATGTGTATAAGAAAAAGTTTTTTCTGGAGCTCCGTTCCGATTCTCGATTTTAGGACGATCACAATACTTCCATTTACTCTGTAAATATGGAAGTAAAAATCAAATCTATACTCAAACTGAAACTCAAACTCCAAGTTAAACTTGAACTTGAACTCAGACAGAATATCAAGCTTGAACTCAAACCTTATACTCAAACTCGAATTGAAACCCCAACCCAAACTGTACCTCAAACATAAACGCAAACGAGAACTCATACGTCAAGTCAAACCCAAACTTGAACTCCTACTGAAACTCAAACTTGAACAGGAACTCACACTGAAACTCGAATGTCAATTTAAACTTAAACTTTAACTTGAACAGGAACTCAAACTTGAACTAAAACTTAAACTTATTTTCAAACTTGAACTAAAACTCAAACTTATTCTCAAACTTGAACGAAAACTCAGACACAAACATTCAAACGTTTGAGTTTGAATTTCAGTTTGAGTTTCAGTTCAAGATTCTGTTTGAGTTTTAATGTATGCTTGAGTTTGAGTTAATGTTTAGTTCAAGTTTGGGTATGAGTTTCAGTTTGAGTTTGACTTATCGTTTGAGTTATAGTTAGAGTTCAGGTTTCAGTTATGTTTGACTTTAAGTTGAGTTCAAGTGTGAATTTAGGTTTCAGTTCAAGTCAGGTTTAAGTTTGGTTTTTGTACGAGAATTAGGTTAGATTTGTGTTCAGGTTTCAAGTTTCAGTTTAAGTTTGACTTAACGTTTGAGTTCAAGTTTAGTTCATGTTTGGGTTTGACGTTAGAGTTTGGTCTCTTGTTTGAGTTTCAAATTAAGTTTGTGTTTGAGTTAAGTTTCAGTCTGAGTTTTGAGCCAAGTTTAGTTGGACTTAACGTTTGAGTTAAGTTTCAGTTTCAGTCTCTTAGACGGCCTTGCCAATAGTCGATCCAGCAGAAACTATTGGACATACTCCCGCCGAGATATTGCAATTTTTCAAATTCGTTCCAGGTGATATCCTTGACAGTCAGGGCTGCCAACATCCAAGAACCGGATTTGCCGTATTGTCGAATGTTGAATCGCGTCCTTCCTTCGGACATCCGAGCTGTCGCCTGGCGATCGGCTGACGTAGGTGCCAGTTCCCGATTCGACTGCAGATCTCGGACGTATCGATATTTCTTCCCGAAATCAAACCTCAATCTAACGGTAAATTTACCAAATTGGTCCTCGTTTCAGATTTTCCAATAATTGTTATCTTATGAAACTTTCTCTCCTTCTTTTTCTCGTTCTTCTTGCTATCATATCAAACAATTCCAAAGTCCCTTCTTCTTTCTCCATTTTGAAATGCCTCCACCTTCTACTTTTTTTTGCGCCTTTTCCCTCTTTATCCTTCCTGTTCTTTGTCTCCTATTTTATTTCTTTTTCTTTCTACTTTTCGCTCACTTTTTAACGCTTCTGTTTGGTCTGCTAGGCGATGGAAGAAGCGGCAAAATATCTCATCGGCTCTCACGACTTCCGTAACCTTTGCAAAATGGACGTCGCCAACGGCGTTACGGATTTCACTCGCCGGATCGAATTCGCTGACATTTCTGCCGTCAACAGTGACGACAACGGTGATTCCGAAATTCCATGCCATTCGTTATGAAACGATCAACATTTATTGATGAGAGAGTTGTTTTTGTTGTAACCAGACTCCCTGTTTGTTACACCTTCATTGTCGTTCCTCTATGAAGTTAGCCCGCGTCCGATTGGCTGCAGCAACAACAACTCAGTGGAATAAGACCTACGGTAGTATAGCGTACCTAGAAAATCGTGGGACGTGAATTTTTTCCGTTTTTAGGCTACCAAATGTGCCAGTTGAAAATTGTCGGCAACGCCTTCCTCTGGCATCAGGTTCGGTGTATTGTATCGATTTTGCTCCTCGTTGGACAAAGATTAGAAGCTCCTAGTATAGTCAAAGACCTCTTAGACGTCGACAGAAATCCCAGGTACGATGAAAAAAGTATCGATTTTTCAGATGCTTTATTTAGTCAAATTTTAGGGTGTGGATCTTGAGGGGCGAAAAATCGAATATTTTGCAATTTCGACGATCTCCGCTCTTCATTGTGTTCCGATTTTGCCAATATTGAATTTTTGTTCCAGAAAGCCGCAATATTTTCTCGCTTGCCCCAAACCGTTGAATTTGTTCAAATGCGCATTCGACACCAACGATTGGAACGTCGACGACGATGAAATTGTCAAATTGATCGAGACTATGCAATCGCATTGGACCGAGCTGCAGATAAAGTGAGAAAGATTTTGACGCGTGTAAAAATTGTGCATTTCCCGGAACCCAGTAAAATTGTAAAAAATTTGTACCATCGTTTTTTCAGGTCCACTCACGTGAGGGCGATGTTGGAAGAGCTGGAGCCTCTAGCCGGGCAGAAAATTTTCGGTCACGTTTCTGCTCTTCTGCGGAAAGAATCGCGAGTTTACAAACCGCTTCTTTTGAGAAGCAAATGCCGTAAGTATTTCCATGGTTGTGGCTGCGGTTGGACTCATTTTGATCGGAATAAAAATATTACGTGTCACAATTACAAGGCTTGGTCAAAAAAAAAGTTGAGTTTAGAAAGTCAAAAACATTTTTTTTTTCATTGAGGCAGTTTTTTTTTTGCAAAATATTTTTTTGAGGTTACGATATCATTGCTGAGTTACTTACGTATGGCCGGAAAGCTTAGAATTCTGCATATTTCTTCCAGAGAGCCTCGAAGAGAGGGTGGACCACTACGCAAAAAAGCGTCGCACCGATTGCAGCTCGACGGCTGAAATACAAAAAATGGAAGATGGGTGAAATAAAAATCTGACTTCCGACGGATCGCTTTAATTCCCTCGAAGTGATTGTCAACGATTCGAAGACATTTCTCCATTTCAAATTATTTTGACTAGCGTCGCAGTTAACGACTCATAATTCTCGTCCTAAATTTGAAATTCTGTCAGGATTTTCGAGCATTGTAAGGGCGCTCATGGAGGAATAGGTTATGCTACCTAAGCTATAGTCCTTCTTTGGCATGATGGATATGTAGAGTCGGTACCTGTTGAAGCGAATTAAAGTTGAGAAATTGGAAAAGAGAATTTTTAGCTGTTGTGTTGGCAGAACTGGTTCACATTGTAAGAGTTGGTACCTGATGGTGGCAGAGTGAAACAAAAAGCGGCAAATTTTCCCGTTTGCTTGATTTTTCTACTTTTCTACCAGGCAAACATCAGCACTGAATCACACAAAGGCCTCGTCATAAGCGAACGACTAACCAGCGTAACAACAGAAGTTCCCTTTTTTCCAAGCAGTCGACAGTAATGCGCTTCTTTGCCTTTACGTACCAACTCCCACCTATTTTTTAATTCCCAACAGACTATAGAAATTACAAGATTATCTTTTAACCCTCTAAAGAACGCATTGAGGTAGCACTGATCAGTACCTATTAGCGGGGTACGTATTCCTCGTCTTAAAGTTCTACAGCGTACGAGGCTTGAGCGTCTAATCTGTGCAGTTTTCGAATTTTGAAAATCATTCCATTTTCGATCTACTTCGGCTGGTTTTGTACAAATTGAACAGAAGTAAAAGGTGGGACAGGTGTAGAAGAGCGCTGGACAGGTCGGTCGACGGATACGTGTTCCAGCAGAGTTCGATAAGGCCGAGTATCGTCAGACGAGTTTTGACGCTGAGTTCGGTGCACCACAATAGATAAGGAAGGCTGTGATAGTACCAGACGTAGAACTGATAGTGAAGCGATCGGCTGACGACGATTCCGATGAAATTGGTCACGAACATCGGGAAGACCAAAAGCTGAGCCACGGATCCCATGTCGATGGGCATTGGCTTCTTTTTCGACTGAACGTTCAAATCCGTCTCGATCATTTTGAGGCGAGCGTAACTTTTTATGTAGGCCGTCATGATGGGGACGAAGGCGCAAATCAGACCGACGTGGGCGGCCAGGAGGGCCACGTGGAAAAGAGGATTTATGAAAATGTGTTCGGGAAGGAAACGCCAGTTTACGGTCCACTTATGCATGAAAATCCGGCCCAGGTCGAAAGATCCCTTCAGGTAGGCGTAGGGATTTTCCAGGAGGAAGGGGGCGCCTAAAAACAGCTGGACGGAGGCGCAAATTGAAATTTGGTAAATCGTCCTTTTCCAACCCAGACAGCACAGGTAGGCGATCAGGAGAGCAGGCGCGTACAGGAGTATGTTCATCTTGACGCCGACGGCCAACGAATACACGGCGCTGCCCAGGGACCACCGGTTGTCCAAAAATAAATTCAAACTGGCGTAAAACAATATCGTCGCTATCGGATCGTTGAAAAGTCGCAGTATGAAAATCGAATGGATCCTGTAAGTGGTGCAGGTCATCAGCACTAGAACGTACGCCGGTACTTTTTTCGTACGTATGTAAATCCGGAATACGAGGGCGAGCAGTACTACGTACAATAGTACGAAAATGTACTGAGCCGTTCTTACGTTTTTCCCACCGTCTGTCACGTGGTAAAGTGCGGAGTAAATGTAAACGAATGCCGCAGGGTAAACCAGAGGTCCGGTGTCGCCTTTCAGTTGCGAATAGTCGAACGTCCCGTTCAGAAATCCTTCCACTTCCTGCATGTATGCGATCCAGTCGATTTCCGTGTATTTGATACGATGGACGACGACTAGGCACAAAATCGCGTCGACGAGGATCAAAACGACGCTCACCAATTTCAAATAGTTGGACGTGAAGATCAGCTCTTTGACGAAATTCAAATTGCAGTATTTCTGCCTGAAAGTCGTCATCGTCTGCAGGAACGTGTTCGGCTTCTTTTTGACGTTTTTGCCCATTTTGTTTCTCAAGGGAAATTCGAACGCTTGCGAGGGAAACTGTCGATTTATCGGAAATCCGTAACAAATTCGAGGAAACGGGAGAAATTACAAACTAGAGAAAACATCGACCCGATTGCGGCTGCGGCACATGTTTGTTTATTTTTGGACGTCACCCGGTCAGCCCAGACACGTACGCAGTACGAGAATTTTCCCGATCGTACGATAGTTTTGATCGCGTGCGACAACAGCCTTGTACGATAAATTGTTGTTTGACACGATAATTTACAGTCTTGTACGTTTTTCGGAATGATTATTGCGAATGACGATTTTTCTAGGTAAATTGGCCTCTACAGGTAGAAGACATTACAAAAAACTATTTTTTTGTATGAATTTACGGGTTTGACAGCATTTTGTAACTCAATTTTTATTCGTACGGAAATTTCGACGCGATAATGAACGGTATCTGGATTAGTAGATCTGGCAGCACTGGTGCCAGCCAAATAATGTTCTGTTCCACGCCATCGCGTTTTGAAATTTTCCCATTTTTCCCTCTCTGGAATCCCACGCCGAGGTGGATTTAAGTTGCCATAATTTACAGATTTCCCGACATTTTTCCCTCGGCTTTTCGGGCAGGTGCTGTGGCAACACTGCGTTACAGCTGCAATCTGGGTGGGCCTATTAATATTTTCGTCGATTCGATTGTAAAGATCAATTAATGCGAGTTTCGGGACACAATTTTTTAAAAATCGGAAAAATTCTTCGGCATTTGATTTTTGGGGAAATATTCCCAGTATTGTTCTTCCTAATTTCCTTTTGAGAGAAAAAATATTCAGAATAAGTTCGACTGCTCTTAACCCCCTGGTGGGAACATGCCATTTTGCTCCGCTTAGTGGGAACATCTGCTTGAGAGGCAGCTATAGAAGATGGTAATTCTCGACGGTGGCGCGCCTAGCGGCCGATGGCACATTTTCGTCCTACAGATCTTGTTGTCTCCTGTGTGTTCCTTATGGGGGCCCCTGGCTTGTCCAACAAAAACTATTTTTGGCTCGAAAACTGTTGGGTTATCGGCATTTTCTCACATAATCTCATTTATTCTCGATTAAATTTTGAATCGATTGGTGGCTGCCGGAAAATTATCGATTGATCCGTTCAGAAGCTATGGTGGATTGAAACGGTATTGTTGTTGATTTTTCTCGATTCAATTCGGCATCGATTGACCTTGAAGTGAAACTTGCCTAGGTAGGTACCTTACAGTGTTGCCAAGTTGTGGGGGTTTCCCCCCAAATTTGAGGGTTTTTGTGGAAGTCAGAGGGACTAGAAAAAAGTATAAAAATGAAGAAATACCAGGTAAGTGCTGCAGATAAATTACAGCTAAGGCTGCCACTGCACAGCTAACTGAATTGAGAGATAGGTACTCAAATAAAAGCCATTTGGGTTTGGGATGTAAGTCTACCAACTTGTGGGTAGGTACAAACCTAATTTTTATTGGTGTTTTAGTATGTTAATTTACTGACTTTACTGATAAGTATTCAGAAAGAGTTAGTAATAAATAGTTTATAGTTTTAGGTAATATTTAAAATTTTAGTTGTATATTATGGAGTTAGGTATGTTTTATGAGAAATAGTACCTATATTTTTAATGCTTAAAAATGAATTATTCATCCTTAACTTTTGGGGTTTTCGGGGATTTTTTCATATTTGGGGGGATTTGGGTTTTTTTTACGTTGCCGCAGGGGGTTTTGACGGCCACACCTTGGCAACACTGGTACCTTATTGTAAACAAACCTTGGGACGAAAATGCCGGCAGTGACCGCTACGCACCGCTCGCAAGTCAACTCTTACCATCTTCTATAGTAGTAAATCGTCTCTAAAACCTGGGTTTCACTTTAATATAACAATAATTGTTATATTATTGATTATTATTGATGTTTAATATAACATCATGTTTAATATAACTTTAATATAACAATAATTGTTATATTATTGATTATATATTATTGATATTATTAATTATTAAAGCTGTTTGTATATTTCAAAAACACTATATATTTATCTTATCTCTAATTTGACATCGTCCAGAACGTATATCGACAGTATATCGATAGTAAAAGTGAAAAACCTCGTAAGTCTCAATTTTTAGTAAAATAAAGATTTGAGCTCTATGGGTTGTATTCGAGCCGTAGATCTATCAAGTGGAGCCGGATTCCTCCTGGTTTTCGTCTCATTTCTGCTCTATGGCCATGTGCAATGACCTGTAAGTCAAAACCTTTCAGAGGTGTTGCAAAAGCTAGCACGTTTTTTTGTACTCTGACAAATTTCTGAATTTGGACATAAAGGATTTACACTTTTACTATCGATATTATACCTCAAAATTCAGTAACAATGTCAAAATAGTATGAAGAATTATTTCAACTTATGAGGACCAATATACCAAAACACATCACAGTAAGTTGCGAGTTACGGGTCACAAAATATCAAAACACCATCAAAATTGTGAATTCAAGTAAAATACGATGGAGGAGCTGAAGTTCTGGACAAGCACTTTGTAGAAGGCTTCCATTCAATTTTTCTTGACGCATTCGTTGCATATTTGCCTGTCAGGCAGACGCTAAAATATACGTCAGTGGGAATATTTGCCTGTCAGGCAGATATTAGATCGTACATTAGAAGGAACATCTGCCTGTGAGGCAGACTATAGTTTAGGAAAATTGCATTTACGTTGAAAAAAACGCAGCTTAGAGCAGGATTGACCCTTCTTCTGCAAGGGGTAGATGTTGATTGAAGCACATGTAGAGCCTGGGCGCCTCAGGTTGACAGTGGAGCGCTCCAGTGACCAACCTTTAAATCATATCTGCCTCACAGGCAGATGTTCCCACGAGGGGGTTAAAAAACCCAAGGATCCAAATTCCAGGTAGGTACAAGTTTGGGTCAAGGGATTCATAATGTCTGTGGCGTGGGCTCGGAGCTGGAATACGTATGAAGCATTTTTTATATGATTTAATTCAGTTATTATCCCTAGTTCCTGATTTTTCGTAGTTCTACGAGCCAAAACAATGATATAACAGTCGACTATCATGAAATTTCAAGTTTAATCTTTCGATTGATCAAAAAATCGATTCCCATGCATCGATTCAATTGGAATTCGAAAAACATCTGATCCGTGCAGCAGCCCTTCGCCAGACGGGTGCCATCTCGATCGCGGCGTTCCTGCATTCCTTCTATTTTAACTTTTCTCAGCGGCTAGTAATTGAATTTAAAATCACTCGTAAATTCATTATTACAGTTTTCCTGTAATTTTAACTCAGTTTTACATTAAATCTGGCGGAAAAGTCGTGATTTGTGTCGAAATTTATTCATACCACAAATCAGTGTTGCCTCTTACTGCAGTAATGTTAATTTGTGAGTCAAGTACATTAATGGCTTCTCTTTAGTTGTCGCGTATTCTTCGATTTTCCCGTGTTTTCGCGTCGTCGACGATGTTTTCCGCGAGTGAAACGTGCAGAGGATCGTCGGGGAAATTGTGAAAATCGGTAAGTAACGAAAACTGGCTGGTAAATGTTCAGGTTCGAAAGTGAATTCCATTGTCATACGGATGCCAGTCCTGCCCTAGACGAATGGGACGGGGGGGGCGGGCATTGGAAAGTTGGGAAACCAATAAAATGTCAATCGGACGTTTTACGAGGTTTTCAGCCGATTTTGAGGAGTTTTTCCGTTTGGGATTCCCTTTTTCGATCGTCTAGTTTTCTCGTCGACTGTTTACTCACGAGATTTCCTCGTCTTTTCCAGATGTGAAGGAAATGGGTCATTCGACTGCCAGGGCCCGTCTCGGATGTTTCCTACTCCACGATCCTCACCCTGGGCTGAGGATGTGAGCATCAGTGCCGAAATCGGCCTGCACTTTGGGCCATCGGGATTTTCCTCGGTTTTTTCGTGCTTATTTTTTTCTTCGAAAATCGAAAATCGGATGCGCAGATTTTGTAAATGTCGGGAAATGTCTGCGCGGCAACGCGTCGAAAATGCGTCGCGCTGAAAACCCGCTGATGATCGCGGCGGCCTTGTTCGCCGCGGCCGTCGTCTCGGCCGTCGACGTGTCGTCCGTCGTCTCGGCCGACCGGCGGCTCCTCGACGGCGACGAAGTCTTCAACAAGACGCTCGCCTCGAAAGACAAGTTTCCGCGCGGGGCCCGCACGCCGCCTACGCCGCCGACGCGGGTCATGCCGTCCTATTCGCCGCCCAACCGGATGTCCTTCACGCCGCCGTTGCCGCCCCAGTTCGCCCACCCGTTCGAGAACAAGCCGATATTGCGGGGCAGCAATTCCGACTCGGCGGGCGCCCCGAACCGCCGCCCGATCCCGCCGCCGCCCTTCCGCATGTCGCCGGACGAGCTGATACCCATAAGGCCGCCCGACCTGGCGCCGCACGATTCCAAAAAGAAAACCCTCAACACGCCCAGTTTCAAAAAACTGCCCGGCGACTCGACGTATTCGGAAACGTCGAGCACGACGACGTCGAATTCGAGGAACGAAACGTTCGACTTCATGCCGGTCTCCCCGCAGCTGTATCCGAGCATATCCCGGATACTTTCGGGCGGCAACGGCCGGAAGCCGGACAGCCTGCAGGATATAATCGAGAGGACGAGACTCGAACACGACAAGGAGCCGAGGACGATAAAACAGGATAAGGTCAAATCGCTGATACCGCCGGCGACGATAAACGTCGACAATGCGCCGCCGGAAAAGCCGCCGAAAAGCGTCGAAGAGAAGGAAACTCGGCCTGAAGCGACGAACAAGGCCGAGAAGCCCGACGTCGACGACGGCGGCCGCGAGGAGGAGGAGTCTGAGTCCGCTACGTCGCAGCCCAAGTGGAACGACGACGGGCGTCCGAGCGCGGAGGACGACGTCGAGGCGGAGGCGGCTCCGCAACCCGAGCGGCCCGAGCCGCGGACGCGGCACGTGCTCGGCATAGCCTGGGACATACACGTGTACCTGGTGGCCGTACTGTTCGCGCTGCTCGCCCTATGTTCCCTTATCAATATTATCAGACTGATGTACTATAAGCATTTACTCAGCCAAGGTTATTTCTTATCGGTGCACGGGATACTGCTGATAATCGGCTGCATGAGAAGTTTCTACCTGTTCTACGACGCGTACAACGTGCACGAAATTCTGCCGCTCCCCGTCTCCAATTTACTACTCAACATGATCTTTCCGCTTTTGACGTCGGCCTTCGCCATTTTGTTTTTGTTCCTAATGACGGCCACGGAAGTCAAAGCGATGAACAATCGCGTGCAGAGGGTGTCCATATTGACGATATTCATCGTCCTCCATTTGGCCGCCAGTTTCGCCATACATTTCTACGCCAACGACACGCCGTACGAAGTTCTCCTCCCGCTCATCTGCCACTGCGTTTTCATCGTCCTCTGCGTCGGCCTGGGACTCGCCTACCTCTACCTCTACAAGGGCCTGTCCCAGTCGTGCGTTCAGAAGGCGAGCCACATGTACTGCACGGAAGGCGAGCGGTGGAGCCTCGCCCATGCCGTCCGCGTGACTCTGGCCACCGCCATGCTCAGCCTCCTCATGGCCGCCGTCCAGCTCTACGGCATACTCGGCGACTACGAGGTGAGCTTCCGCTTGACAATGCGTAGCGGAAACGCGGGTGTTTTTGTAACGCACGGTGCTTCCGCATTTTGGTACATCATTTCCAGGAATGATGTATTTTTTGGCGTTCGAAAAAAATTGCCATCAGATTTCGGCCCGTTTTGAGGCTAATGGGGCAAAATGTTGAAAACGTTTACCAAAAAATAGGAATTTTGCTTGAAAAATAGGGATTCTTCAAAAAACAAAATTGGCTTAATCTAAAATAAATCTGAATTTTTTAAAAGTTTCAATGACTTTAGAATAAAAAAAATGCGATTATTTTGAGAAATTTCTTCAAAAAAACTCGAGTAAAAAAAAAAGATTTTTTTTAACTTGGATTTTTTTGGGAGGAAAATTTTGAAAAAATTACAAGAGGCTTTTTAAAAATTTAATCCAAAAAAATGAAATTAGAAAAAAATTTCCAAGAATATGAAGAATATGGTAAAATTGGAATTTTTTTGAAAAAAATCAGACAACATTTTTTTAAGTTAAAACAAGAGGATTTTTTTTTTAGAAAACATTGGAATTGTCGAAAAAAATTGTTGAAATTATTTGAGAAATTTAAATTTGTTTAAGAATATTGGGATTTTTCAGGAAAATTGTTCTATAGAAATAAAAAAGAAAATCGGGTTTGTTACTAAGACACAATTTTTTGAAAGTTGTTTATCAGGGTTATTGTAAAAAATGTGGTTTTTGAAAAATTGCGTTTTTTGTGGAAGAAATTTCAGAAACAATTGAGATTGAAAAAAATCTAAATTTTTAGTAAAAATTTGATTTTTTAAAAAAATGAGTTTAATAAAAAAAATTATTTGATTTAAAAAATTGGAGTATTTTGAAAGAAAAAAATTAGAAAGGCAATAGAACTTTCTATACAATGGGATTCATTAAGAATCTTTCGAAAAAAAAATTACCGCATTTTATGTTTTGGAGTTGGAATCTTTTTTTTTTTTTTTTTGAGAAAAAATCTGGGGTTTTTGAAAAAATTTTTGAAAGAAAATCCGAATTTTTCCAACGATTGAATTTTGTGAAAAACAAAATTGAGAAAATTCGGGATTTTCCAAGAAAACCGAGGTTAATGCAGCAAAATGCAATTTCAAACAAATTTGTGATTCGTCGAGAGAATTGGAATTTTTCGAGAAAATTGATTTTTTTCCAACTTTTTATTGTAGTTGACAAAAACATCGAAAAAATCCCAATTTTTTCCCCCCGAAAAATGGCTAGGTGTCGTCTCAAAATAGTTTTTTCATCATCAAATTTTAGTTTTTTTCGGAATATAAAAAAATGATATTTCCCTATCCTTGCCAAGGTGCTGAACAAGGACAGACAGCAGCCCTGGCTGTGGTGGGGCTTCCAGCTGTCGGTCCGCGTCATCGAGATCTCCATGTGCGCCCTGCTCGCCTGGGCCGGCATGCAGCGCGACTCGACCGCCATGCCCGAGCAGCCGGCGTCCGTAGAGGACATCTACCCGACGATATGCACGGCCAACACGGCCTACACGATGCGGAGCGCCAAGCATTACGACGACACGTTCCCGCTGAACAGCCTTCACGCCCATCCGCACCATACGCACGCCCATACGCTCGGCTCGGAGCGGCGCTCTATCAAGAAGCACCCGTCCCTTGAGCGCCGACTTCAGCCCTCGCCGTCCATGCTGGTCGCCGAGAACGGGTTCGTCCGCTTCCGGACCATCGCCGACTCGGAACTCCCGGACGATACGTACAACGCCGCCCACAGTATGCACGAGTTTGCGTGAAGGTACCCCCCCCTCCTTATGACACAAAATTAGTATTTAACCATTAGGTATCTACCTGCTACTTGCAGAAAAAAAAAATTTTTTTGGTAACGAGGATCGATATTGATGATTTTTCGAATTTTTTCCGCACCTATGAAATTCATGCCGAGAATTAAAGCGCCAGGTGTAAAAAGGGCCCTCGTGCAAAATTTTTGAAATACGGCCCTCCGAAATTTCATTTCGATACCTTAAAGCGCAATGGATTTGTCCGAAAATGGCATTTAAGCCATTAAAATGAGAAAAATTAAAATAAGTTTCTGACCAATTTACAAAACAAACCGATAAGGAAACAAAATTTTCAGAATTTCTCGGAAAAACCCTTATTTTATGGTAAATCAAGCGGGAAAGCCGGGAAAATACTCGAAAAATTCTTAACCTGCGGCATCACCTTCAAAATTGAGTTTTTGCGTTTTTTCAAAAATATACTTTAATTATGGACCTCATTATACCAAATAGGACCCCTTAACCTTCTCCAATCGGATTGCATGGACAATATGCACCAAGTTGGAGCAAGCCACAACTTTTAAGACCAACCGCGTCAAAATCGTATCGAACCACTGATCCCATTTTGATGAAACTGGTCCTCAAAGTTGTGGTTTGCTCCAACTTGTTGCATATTGTCCGGGCAATCCGATCGGAAAAGGTTAACGGGTCCAATTCGGCATAATTTTGAAGGTGATGCCGCGGGTTAAGAATTTTTCGAGTATTTTTCCCGGCTTTCCCCGCTTGATTTTCCGCAGAATAAGGGTTTTTTCCGAGAAATTTTGGAAATTCTGTTTGTTTATCGGTTTGTTTTGTAAATTGATCAGAAACTTATTTTGCATTTATCTCATTTTAATGGCATGAATGCCATTATTGGACAAATCCATTGTGCTTTAAGGTATCGAATTGGAAATCGCCTTCGAGGGCTGAAGGCCCTTTCTCCACCTGGCGCCTCAATTTCGAAGCCTTATCGAATTTGCCAAGAAAAATTGTTGGAAAATTGATTAGATAATGATGACATCACCCGTGCGAGAAGATTTACAACTCAAAAATGGTCAATTTATGAGTTTTTGGTTCGGAAAAAAGCTCTATTGATCTCAAAAAAGCGTTTCAACTTATTTCAGTTGCCTCTGCGTTGATTTTTTATTTCGAGTTAGTACCTAAGTACCGTTATGAATGACTGAAATTTTGCCAGAATAAAAATTTTTGTTTTTGAAAAAAAATTAAAAAAAAATCATTTAATGAGCGTTTTTATTTATTTTTTTCCTCAAAAACAAAAATTTTTATTGTACGATATCATTTCAGTAATTTTTTTTATGAAACTTTTTTTTTGCGAAAATGAAGCGTTGATTTGATTGATCGAAAAAACAATATTTTATTGAAACAATGGATAGAAACTCGATATTTGGATCGATCTTTCGTTCTTGACCTGTTTCGATGAACGAAATCAATTCGTTAATACGGAAATATAGCAATTTTAAATAGATTTTTTGAAAAATCCCCATCTTGAATCGATAATTTGATAACGAATTCTCGATATATCGATGTGTTTTGATCTTGACTAAAATATTTCGATTTTTGACCTGTTTCGATGAACGAAATCGAGTCGTTAATACAGAAATATCGCCATTTTAAATCGATTTGTTGAAAAATCGCCATCTTGAATCGATAGGTTGAATAACGAAATATCGATATGTCGATGTGTTTCGATCGAAACTAAAATATTTCGATTTTGACATGTTTCGAGGAATAAGATTGATTCGTTAATACGGAAATATCGCCATTTTGCATAGATTTGTCAACAAATCGCCATCTTGAATTGATAGTTTGATAACGATATATCGATGCGTTTCGATCGAAACTGAAATATTGTCGATTTGACCTCGAGTTAATCGAAACATAACCATCGACATGATTTGGAAATTCAACTTCCACGCGCTCTGACGTTCTTCAATCATTTTTTCGCGGTGATTTTCGATTTTTTTTTTTCAATATTTCCTCTCCACTTGATGATCATCATATCGATCCTCGCTGTTCTCGTTCCTTCGTCCACAGCGTTTCTCATTTTGCCGCAGTAATAAATTATAAAAATGGGAAGAAGTTTTGGGCACTGCCGATGGGGGGATGACTCTACGAAATAAATAAATTAATAGATCAAAGGGACCACAAGGGGGGACTAAAAATGTCACAGTTTTGTTCGGACAGGAGCACGGATACATGTGTGAACCTTCTCAGGATAGATAATATATCCAGGAACAAACGTGATACTGCCCGCACGTGATCCGTGTCCATCAGGGAAATGAAAGATATACCTTATGCCACCTAACATTCTAATTTTTCGTTGAAACGGATGAAACTGTTGAAATTTTGTTGTTTCGTGCTCTTCAAGAAGTCATGATTGACGTATCGAAGATGTAATAATCGATTCATTGATTGGACCAAAAATCTCGACATAAATTAGATTGCTTCAAAAACGTCAATCAATTGACTGACTCGAAGATTTCGATGTATCGAATCGATAGATTGATTGAAGAACATCGAATTACTGAATTGACAGGTTGGTACAAAAATCTCGATAGATTGATAGAAAAAGCATTTGTGATGAATTGGAACACAAACATCGATATATTTGTTACGATGAGTCGAACAAAAAATATCGATATTTTGGTGTGGTGGATCAAAAGTAAAATATTTATTTACTTATTTATTCTGACGAAAAAAATCGATATATTATCAATTGAAACCAAACATTGATTGTTGCGATGGATCGGATCAAAAATATCGATGTATCGTAAATCATGAAAATTCTTTATGCGAATCAAAACATGAAGATGTTTATTGTGATTATGAAATTACGTTAAATTTGATTTTCGGTCGAATCCGGTTCAGCATTTAAATAGTTCTTGCAAATAACTCATTTTCCTCTAATATCTTTGAGATATTGAACCAATTTTGGCCATTCGAGGCTCATTTGCTTCAAATCGACCTGCTTTCCCTCATAGGCATTCTCCGATGAGCATAGAGCTACGAAATTGTGACATTTTTGTTCACCTCTTTGAAAATGTTGGTTCCCTGAGAAAAAAAAGACGTCTTCTCTCCATCGCCGCGAATCCTAATCGCCATTTTGCGTTCGCTCTTGCCGAATTCCCATAGGCTTGAAGCTTTTTCATGTGCCATTCGCATCTTTCGATGTTTCCGTTAACTTCGGGGCTAAAGTGGTAACATAAAATGCGTGTGGTTCGAAGGAACAGTTCCCGGAGCAAGTACGAAGGCGGTATTGAGCGAGTTTCGAGGGTTGGCAACACTGAGCTGGCTCGTGACAAATCAGTGTTGCCGGTGCAGTTTCAGGAGTGCAACGTTCGACACGGCACAAGCGACAGAGCTTACTGCAAATTTCGCCACAAGGCAGATCGTATGCGGAAGAAAATATTCAGTTTTAATAATCGATAGTTTTGTGACTATCGATCGTATGTTTTACCTCGATAACACAGGGTCCCGCTATGTTATCGATCCAAATAATTGTATAAGTTCTATCGTGTTGCTCTTATGCTCTGTTATGTTCTGTTGCGCTTGTACTGTGCATACGATTTGCTCCGGTCAGAACGTATGCACGGCAAATCTTATTCAAGGCACAATCGCTACAGTGCATAACCGTAAAGCTTTGTTCACATGGCGTACGGTTGACCGGATCCGGTCGGCCTCTCATTGGTCGTGCCCCCTTCACCACCGCGACCGCACCGCGTGCGCCTTCCCGTCGACCAATGAGAGGCCGACCGTACCGACCGGATCCGGTCAACCGTACGCCATGTGAACCCAGCTTAACCCTTACGCAATTATCCCAATCAATAGTTATTCCAATCGGCCAACAGTTGTTAACACGGAATGGTATCGATTTTTTTATCGATTCAGATAATCGTATATGTTATGCTTGGTCGCTTTTGCATGCGTACTGCCGTGCATACGATTTGCACTGATCGCCGCTTTTCTATGCGTTGACATCCATTTTTATTGAGCCGTTGAAATTTTCATAGCAAAAAATCGTCAGAATTCCGTCCTAGATCCTAAAATTGGCGATCTCTGCATTGAAATCGGTTGTGAAGCGGATCTGTGGTGGGACCGGGAAGCTGGAGCTCTCCCACGCTGTTCTGTTGGAAGCTTGCACTAATTTTCCCAAAATAATTCCTAAACTTCCGGACCAATTTCGATAAATCAGGGCTCACACTTCGACCCTTAGCAAAAGCCAACATAATTCAATTTCCGTGAAATCTTTTGAAAAAAACTCAATTTTCCAAGATTACATGGAATTGGCTGATGAAGAAGAAAAATCAGTCCATTTTTCCCTCCTTGATTGAATTTTTTTGAAGTCCTACTGGAGAAAAACGTGATTTGATAAGACGCCGTGTTGCCATTGAGGCGAAAATCGGTGTTGCCGAAAAGCAGTGTTGACGAAAGATCGCTCGCTCAATACCGTACTCGCCCCCTCTTACCCGTCCCTCCGCCCTCGGCTTCCCCTTACCCCGATTACCTTTCGTAGCTGATGTTCCTGTAGTCGATGTTATATAGCAAATTCGACATTCCCGCTATCATGTGATTATTTTCTTTCCGCCGCCAACGTTCTGTGCGTCTGCTGTATTTTTTAGCGAATCAAAGCTTAGGTTTTTTATATGAGACAAACATGATTGTACGATTATAATGATACTGTACTTTTTATTGGTCCTAGTTCGGCCATGGTCAGAGTCTGATATTTATAATGAGCGAGACATGAACATTTTCTCATTCCCGCTTCTTCAGGGTTTCTACTTCAAATGCAGTTTTTTTTTTCTTTTCTGATTTTTTTTCTACTCGTATTTTGTGATTTCTGCATTTCTTAAAGTCTGCCGTTGGCGGGTTGTTGTATAATTTATCGAGGGTATTCCGTACTTTGTAAATTGTAGAAGTTCGTACTTATACTTAATCTTGCCATGACGTATCTGTTTTCACTGCTAGAATTTCCCCCCTAGCATTTTTTCGACTGCCTTCATGACACTTGCAACATTTTTGAACAATATTCATATACTTTACCTACTACGCTCCTTGTTTTAATTATAGTTTTACAGACGAGGATATGATAGAATAATGTGAATGGAATCTGGAGTTGAAATTTTATAACATTTTAAAATGATTCCAATCGCTGCTCAAATTTTGTAGAAGGGCCTCCATCATCGTAACTCTTCCAACAGGTTTCACTTACACATACGTGAATGAGTGATTCGCCAAGAATGGTTATGGGGCTCAGGAGTAGATGTAAACATAACCTGTAAACTCCTTAATTGACCTGGCACCGCCTGGACTCTTGGCAGACGCCTTGACCCGTCGGCAACAGAGAGCATAAACCGTCATTTGGCGGTAGGCCAACATTGAACCAAAACTGGCCATATTTTATGGTTTTTGATGGAAATCTCGCCAAAAACCAACTTTTTTGAGGTTATGTTTACGTAAACTTCCGTGCTCCCCTCATCCAGATGGTAATGTCGTCCACCGTAGACAACCAGTAATTGTGTTCCTATTGTTCCTACACACAAATATCCGTATAAATTGGTATACCTTCATACATCTCCTCGTACGAACCGCAATGTTGTCCGCTACCGGTTAACCTTTTCGTCCTAAGGTGCCCGATAATTTGCCCCGGTATCCTCCACAATTGTACATGGATTCGCCAATTTTCGGCTCGTGATTTCTTTTTTATCAACGAATTTAGTTAGTTTTTTCTATGAAGGGCATCATCCCGATTCCTCGTTGTACATTTCGTTCAGACTGCCAAGTGTTCGCGTACCTTTCTCGTGTATTTGATTTTCTCACGTGAATTTGTATATCTGTGATTTTTCCTTTCGATTCCCTCTATTTCGTTCGTCCGGCGCTATTCGTGGGCCCTCATTTTCAAATTTTTTGTACAGTATCGATAGAAAGCACAAGAGTATCGATAGTGATTCGTTAAGGTAGAGTTCCGAATCCTCCCACCAGAATGCGCATTCCTATGTATACTACTGACCCTATTGATAAAGCAAAGCCAATAAACTTACCCCATTTGGTTGTGGGATCGTCCGCCCAGTTCAAGTAAATAAAAAAAATATATAACGAGATACATTTAAAAGCAAGATCGTATTGAATATATAAATACTTCACAGAGAATCTATTTATTGTACTAGACATAAGAAAGTAATAGCGTTAGGCAGTGCTTTGCATTTTACTCATTGGATTCTAATTAGCGTTTCATTGTTTTTAAGTGTATAGAAAACAAACAAACAAGCAAAAAAAAAAAACGAAAAAAAACATTAACATAGAGAAAATCTCAGTATTAGGAATTTTACTTTGTAATATTTCTCATTATTGTAATATAAGCAAACTGTGTTATCTCTCTTGGCTATGTACTTAGGGATTTCTTCCTGTTGGGATAAAAAGGACGCTCTGTACATTAATATCCTCCCCTTGTAGATAAACGTTTTTTCTAAGTCCGCGACGGACACGGCCCTTCCGTTGAAGAAATGCGTACCTTTATCGAGAAATACATGATACTTACTTGGAAGTACAGGGCTGGCAACTTTCGAATTTCTCCCCACCCCTGAATTGTCTCAAAGTTCAAAATTGCGGCGACGAGAGTTTTTTACGCCCCGAGTCGTGCGGATGAGTTTCGCTAGTATTCAGGATTGTAGCGTTCAAGAAGGAATTTAAAGTATCATTTTATCCGACCAGGAAATCAAATTTTTGTACATGGATTCCAATTTGAACGATGAAATTCGTGTTTACGAAATTTCGAATTAATCATCTTGGAATCCCTTTGACCCTCTGATCAGACGAACTGCTCATCCCGCAACGGGCGGCCACGGCTTCCGAAAGATTCAATGAACGAGTCTTGAGCCGTCGGTGGGCGTGTCCATCCGAGGCGACCGGCCGTCTGATTGGCTGGGTGCCGCTCTGCGACCCTCCCTCTTGCGTGGCACTCAGCCGAGCGGCGGGCTTATTGCGCAGCACACAGCCGCCTTGCCGGGTCCTGCGGCACTGAGCTGATCAGAGACTCGATCGCCTCGGCACGCCCCCAACCGCTGTCACTCGCTTCGCACAGCCGCCCCATCGCGCGGCACTGAGCCTCGGCGGGTCTTGGGACGTGCGGCACACAGCCGCCTTGGCGGGTCCTGCGGCACTCAGCTGATCAGAGACGCGATCGGTACGGCACGCCCACGACGGCTCAAACCGCCTAGGAGATTCGACCATCGAATCTTTCAGACTGCCATGACCGCCGGGTGTATAGTTGAGCCGTTCGCCTTACAGCCATAATAGCCTTATTTCAATTCAGTGTTCAGCATTTCAAAAAACATTTTGAACAGACAATTCCGGGCGTGTCAAATTTTCGAAGGTTCGTCGGGCCCCAAGTATATCGAAATACTCGTAACGACACATAGCTCTCTGTCAAACCCACCAAGTAGTCTAATAGGCAAAAACAGCAAAATGAATGTTCAATGTCATCAATCAGCAGTATTTTTGAATCTTTTCGAAAAAAAAAATCGACGGCACAGCTCGCGCTTATTTACCTCGATTCGACCCCAAGTGCAATGACTCTCCTCTGTACAATACCCCGATTTCGGAAAATGTTGACAAAATCTGCTCCGTTGAAATTGTCACTTCGAGTAATACTTCATGTATTCTCAACCTTGTACAAACATTGAAAATAAAAACCTTGAAAAATACATTTAGTTTTTCTCTGCTCCTTGTGATCCTCGTTGGCGTTTTAAAAAATCGTTACCTTTATTTCCTCGATTCAAGCGAAAAATCATACGTACCTTGGTATATCCCGGGTTCCGACCCTCTCATCGAAGGCGGCAGGGCACGCCTGGGGCAACTTTGGTTATCGGGCGAAAAGCCGACGCCAGGAACGCTTTTAGCCTATTCAAGACGTCAAAATTGACCAAATTGTTGAGGTAAAACGGGTAAAAATACCAATTTTTTGAAGTTTAAAAATTAAAAAAATGTTGGACTAGGTAGCCTTTGGATAGGTAAAGAAATAGTGCAAAAGTAGACAATCAATTCAAATTTTTGTATCCTCGATGAGGTAACAAGAAAATTGGGTAATTATAATTTTTTTATCAATTTATCAATCCGATATCCTAGGAAGCTTCAGATAAAATTCACCACGGTAGTATCCGTATCAAATTTGAAAGTAAAAATCTCGTTGGAAATGTTTATCTAAAGCTTCCTTGGATATCGGATGGATAAATTTTGTCAATAAACTGGGCCTAAAATGAATAAAATTAGTTAGGTAAGCTACCTGCTTTGTGGGTGTCAGGATAGAAACGCATTTTAATAGATCGGTAACATTTTTATTTCACTTAAAAACTACCTACACAGATCATCATTATCGAAAAGGATTCGGTTGAAAACAAATCAATGTAATCTCTCGCATGACAGTAACACGTCACTTTTAAAAAACTATTACAAAACTATCAAATAATTGTATTCGAGTATTGTTTATTATAGGACACGTATAAAATTATAACACCCTCTCGGGGCACGTATAATTAAAAAAAGGTCACTTTCGCTTCGATGACGGTACCAAAAAAAATTTTTTTTGAGCCGTTCGAAGCGAAACAAAACCTCAAAATTACAAGTTAGGTAAATAGAGTAATTACACTGAGCATCGATGATTTATTGTGATTTCGGGGAGGGACTGTGGGTGGGGGGGGTCTCCGGACTACGATGTCCCAATAACTATACAAGTTGTCTACAATTATTATTAATTAGACACATTTTTTTTTCAAAGCGTATTTTAAATGTACTAGCTACGTTTTTGTATTTGACTTTCCTATTTTGTCCTAAAGGCGGTTCTTTTATAAAAAATTTATCGATAGAGTTCTGCCCGTGGATGTGATTGGTTTAAGGCTCTGGGAATGTCATTGGGTTGAAAAAATTATTTTCCGTCGAAAACCAAAAATTTTATTCCGAGGAATTCGTTGCTTCGATGCGAATTGTTCTGTAACAAGTGTCGGTGACGAAACAGTAGCCACACTAGTTCTGTAGTAACGCAATAGTATCGACACAGGTTCAAAATTAGAAATCATAGTTACTCGCTCCAGTAGTTCCAGAACCGTCACACGTCGCGCTGGGGTAGGTAATTTACATGTAAAGGCCGAATTTTTGTGTGAAATTTTGACCAGAACCGCTGGCCCGATATTTGCAAATTCAAATTTTCTCGGGAACCAAAAATTGTTTATCTTTATCGTAAAAATTGAAAAACCCAGAAAAAATGTCTCAAAACTTCAATTCAAATTATTGAAAAACTTACTATGATTTTTTGAAGAGAAAAAACAATAATTTCAACATTTTTAAGTTCAATTCTGAAGCCCAGGCTCAATAGTTTTTTTTTTATGGGCGTCTAATTGGTTAAACAACGCTCGGTGCGCTCGCGAATACTCCTGCGATCCTACAGCGATACGAGGGCGTGACTACAGCGATACTATAGGGATTCGACATATTTTTTGCGGGATAGGGGAAATTGGTTAGAGCAGGTGTGTCATTTCACGTAACTTGAAGCAAGGTTGAAGACAAGGCGGTAACGAAACTTTACCGACCGCGAAGTAACCTATGAAAATTTCAGCAGGGATCGGAATGAAAATTTTCGAGCTTTATCATTATAGACCGAAAAGGAAAATTAGGAGCCGAGAGCCATCAGATGGTCGAGAAAGTGCTGATATAAATGCACGATGCAGCAAAATATTGAAATCCCTTCCCAAAATGCCGATTTGATCGTAAAATATCATCAAAGAAGAGGAAATATGATTGTGTCGCAACTATTTCTTCGACTTTGTGGAAAAATTTATAGACTTACGACTATTTTCCCTTTTTCCCCCCAATGTTGGACATTTTCCCTTTAGTTGGTACACCTTTTTTTCAAAAGACACAGAAATAGCTGCACCACCCTCATATTCCCCCTACTCATGACAACATTATGCATGACATTCATACACAATATGAAGGAATTTTTATATTCTGTTACCTATATATTATACAGGTAACAAAATATTAAAATCCCTTCCCAAAACGCTGATTTGATCGTCCAATATCATCAAAGTAGGGGAAATATGAGGGGACGCAACTATTTCTGAGATTTTGGGAGAAAATGTATAAACTTACAACTGTATTCCCTTTTTCTCCCAATGTGGGACATTTTCCCTTCAATCGGTACGCCTGTTTCTCAAAAGGTGCAGAAATAGCTGCAGCACCCTCATATTCCCCCTATTCATGAAAACATGCATAGGTAGGTAACAAAATATTGAAATCCCTTCCGAAAATGCCGATTTGATCAACCAATACCATCAAATTGAGGATAATGAGGGTTTTTGCTACTATTTCTGCAATTTCAGGGGACAATGTATAGACCATTTTCCCTTTTTTCACCAATGTGGGACATTTTCCCTTCACTCGGTACACCTTTTTCTAGAAAGACGCAGAAACAGTTGCCGCACCCTCATATTCCCCCTACTCATGAAAAAAAAATCAAAGTCGATCAAAAATCCATAAAATTGGTTAAAAAAATTCCTGTGCAGCCCTGATGCTATTCCACCACCTGATGGCTCCTATACAGATCCAAGGGTGAAAATATAATCTCATCATCTTGAAAGCACCTGAATTCCGCGAAAAGTTTGCTCGAATCGTGCAATTGTGTGGAAAATGTGGCGAAAAATATTTACGAGTTACAGAGAGGCCGTAGTGGAAACGATTTAAAAAGCTAACGAACTACGATTGTTCAATTCTTGACGAGTTCCGTCGACATTGAGTTACGAAGAGAATGATTTCCGAAAAATGCGTCGATTGTTAATAGGTACACAGGAAATGAAGCTTCATTATTGACGCAAATCTTACAAATTGTGATTCTTAAGTATTCGTAAGTTCGAAACGATTTCGACTCTAGATTGGAACCGATGTCTAAATCTAGCAGATAAACGCTTTTTGAAATATTCAGAGAAAAAATTCTATTGCTAGATTATGAAGCCTATTAAGACCGTTGAAGAGCAAAATTCGATGTACTCCGCGATTTAAATTAATGATTTTTTATTGTTGACAATTTCAATGAGGAAAAAAAACTCCCGAAACGTACGCTAGACGAGAAACACAGTAGGCAAGTGCTCCGAACATTATTACAGTACTGTATCATTAGGTACGTGGGAAATTACATTTTTTAGTAGGTAAACACTGTAATGTTATAACATTACATCCATCAGTGCTCCTCATCGAAACGAGGAAAGATCGACTGTTTCCACGACGTGTTTCGACTACGTTTCCACGATTCTGCATGAGCTTTTTGTGGCAAAAAATCAATGAAATTCGTCAATTGTTTTTGACTTCTTCATAACTAACATTAAAATCCACACTTGAGTGAGGTTCATACGTGAAATTCGATGGCGATTCTGTTTATTGTAACGTCGAACATTGCAACTTTACGCGTTGTAGCGTGATGCAACCTAACTCTAAAAATGGTATCTAATTATTTGTATTCTTGTAATGTGACATGTTGTGATGCTACGCGTTGTAACATTACACGTTGTAATTTTACGTGTAGTAGTGTTAGGTGCTGTAACATTACACGTTGTATTGTTACGCGTTGTAACATTACACGCTGTAATTTTACGTGTTGTAACTGTACATGTTGTAATGTTACAGAACGTAGCACGTTGTAATGTTACAGAACGTGGCACGTTGTAATGTTACAGAACGTGGCACGTTGTAATGTTACAGAACGTGGCGCGTTGTAATGTTACAGAACGTGGCGCGTTGTAATGTTACAAGATTTGGCACGTAGTAATGTTACGTTCGTACGTGTTACAATGGGTTATGTTACCTACTACTTGTAGCGGACGTTGTAACGCAACGCATTGTAACTTTACTGTGTATTGTTTTAACGTAATTTTTGCTACGTGTGCTACGTATCCACCGCCATTTTTTGTGATCGTAATTTCTTCAATTTTTCCAGGCGTATTTGTTTATTTACTTGAATTTATTCTTTTCAAACACAAAAAGCTCATAACAGAAGTTACACCAGTTGACGAATTTCTCCACTCGGAATTTCATATTGCTCCTGGAATTCGTCTAAAATAACTTGGCTAAACTAAAAGCGTTTTACAAAAATCACTTAAATACGTCGTAATTTACGTAAGCGAGAAAGGCGAGTTTGGTTAGTACCAATCTGTCGCGAACAGATCAATAACTAGAAGCTAAGGAATCTCCAGCAGATCATGCGCAATTAAATGACGAATTCATCGGTACAAGCCGTCCTTCAATTGCTCGCCTTTTTCATCCCACCATATTGCTATGCGAACTCAACAATGTCGAAATTGTTTCGTTGATAGTATTGAGAACAGGTTTTGGGTAAGCTTTAGAAAAATATTTCCAACATTCCGTGATATGTTTTCCGCCACTTGTGACGTAGGCCAACGTAAAACAACCAGTTATTTGCTTTTAATTCTAACAATTATTGTCGTATCTAGAAATAATTCGATCAACTGAAACGCAAGTCGAACGTCAAGGGCTTGTAATGTTCTCAATAATCATCGGCGAATTCCATATTTTGACAATGAAATTTTCGTAAGATTACAAAAGGGGTTCGTTTTCGAAATCGTTCAGAATGTTTGTAATAGGTACCCAGGTCGATAATCTGACAAACTTAGGGCGAGACAATAAATACGGTAAATTTAAAAAAATCTCGACGCCGACGATCTGCACATTAAATCTCATCGCATCAGTTTCGATTTTTGAAATTTTTAATTCATGAATTCCTTTATGAAATTCACTTTTAGAAATTTATTGGATTGTATTCAAGTTTATGGCTGAGAATCTGGTTTATCCGGCTTTATGGGAAGGGACTTCGTTATTACGAGAATTATCGTAAAAATATCCGCAGCATCGGTATTTTCCAAAATCGGATTTCTGATTGTTCCTGGTAGAATCTATGAATCTACGCCTTCGACAGGCTGGAAATACCCAATTTTCTTGAATGTCTTGCATGTAAAGTCTGATTGACAAGGATCCGAGTACAGGGCCCGCCGTAAAGAAGGGATGGAATTTGGAATTTGTCAAAATTAATTAAGTCAAAAATTTTGAATTCGATTCAAAATGTACACAGAGTGTTTCGGTATTTAGCCTCGTTCCGACCTTTGATGGACAAAATAGACCACTCCTGCTATCCAAACCTGGTGTATCGAAAATAGCCATTTTTTGAGTTGTTGCTGTATTTCACGACGGGTGCGATATCAGTGGACGACTAGCATTTTGACCTTTGGTGAGGAGTAGCATTTCCCAAAACATTCCTTCTTCCTGACGGACCCTGTACTTTCATTATCGGGGGAAATTTTCAATGAAATGACGTCATTTTACCGTTCTAACTGCGAATTTAAGATGTTCATTTTTCGTAATCGTGCCAGTCTAACGTTTTTCAACTTCTGTCATGCCATTTATTCTTTTTTTTTTGTGAATCTCTGCACGTCTGGTATTGAATTTTAACTTCGGATTGTCCCTTTCGTTTTTATTACGTCTCGTACTTTCCCTTCAGTCCAGCTTGAGCTTAGAGGGTGCAATTTCACTGAATTCCAGGAGGGTGAATTATCGATTTCAACCTCCCCGACCCTACCTAATATTTTACCTGATTGTCGCAAATAACTCTACGCTAAAATATTCATGTACGCAACTTAATGTTCTCAAATCTGCTAAAAAAAATCACGTAAAGTTCTCATTTTTGAAAAATTTAAACATCAAAGTAAGTTATTCAATATTTAAATTATAAAATTTAAATTAAAATCATTTTTGAAAAATTAGCAGAAATCAAATAGAATTTAACATTGAGCAATTCTAACGAAAAGTAAGATGAAGGAGGATTGTTTTTATTGTTAAAAGTAAATTCGTTCTTATTAAAATTTAAGAATCTAATACGCTAAGGGTGAATTTGAAATTGTCGCTGCTTGACGAAGGAAAAGTGATCTCGCAGGTGGTTAAATTACAAAATTGGAGGTATAGGTAGACATTTTTTGTCGCTGAAATTCTCGTCATAATGCGATTAGCTTTTAATACGATACATTAGTTATTAGCCATTTTATTGAGGTACCAGCGGGTTGATTCATTATTCGAAACTAAGGGACCTTAGAAATGTAGTCGATGTGTATGAAAGATCTTTCTAGAGTTCCATTTTTACTACGAATTAAAATTTTATCGATCAAAAACCAATTAGTTCTGCTACGAGGGCGTTCCAACAATAAAAAAAAGTAAATTTCCCCGACTGTTGAAAAATCCCCGTTCTTGGGGAAAAGCCTTTTACGTGGGAAAACTCATGCTGCACTTGAGTACAATAATATTACTATGACAAAAGTATTATTATAACCAATCAAACGCGTTGAAACTTTCACGCAAGTTTTTCAACAAATGTACGCCGGGGTAAAATGTAATTTTTACCCCTCAAACGGGGACTTTTCGACATTAGGGATATTTACTGTGTTAATTGTTTTAATGCCTTAGTAAACGCATCCATCGACTGAAGAAAGAACCGCTAAGAACTTCTTCAAAATTTGAGTTGTGAGAAAATTTTAAAACTACGCCGCAACTCGATTCGTTAGAATACGCGTTCCTTATCCGTACTTGTTACACGATCTTTATCATCTTTTTCCAAAATAAATACTCTCCATTTTCAGTTGAAGCATTCGGAAAAATTCGCGGGCTAAATTTTTTTAGGCGACCATACAACTACTTACACGATCTACGCAGGTTGGGTATCTACCGGTCTATGCACATCGAACTAGACTCAATTCTCGAGCGGAGGACCGCCGTTTGCTCTTCCTGTTTAAAATTCACCGAATAAATCTAATCGAATTTTAAAAATTTTGTACGTCGAGAAAAATCGAAGACGAATCTATAAAATGGATTGAAAAAAATTACCTTTCGTCGAAATTTCAGCTCGTAGGCCATAAAAACCAATATTCACAAGTTGTCGAATTGAAATTTGAAAAAATTCAAATTCACCCATCGACGAGAATGAATTACCTAAATACAAACCGGTAAGTGATACGTATTCTAAGTATAGGGCCCAGTTAGCACTTTTGAGCCACTAATTTCTGGGTAGAATTGCCGAAGAAGAGCATTTTCCTCTCTAGTGGTTGAGCGGTCCTTTATGGATTCACCTATCGCTCTAAGAAATCATAATACCTATCTAAATAAATTCGGCTCGCATCAAAAATATCTACGTTCTCTTCTAAATATAGGCTCTTCTACGTAGCGCTTAAAATCAATAGTCGACTAGTTGAAGTATATAGTTGAAACTATTCTGGTTTTCAATGAAGGACCCATTTTTCCTTGATTCCGTGAGAATGCGGAGAGTTTTTGATATATTTTTGGCGCCGAGGCGGAATTCCGGTTTCTTTTTAAGAGAGTTAACGAATAATATTCGTTTCAATATTCAAGAGAATTTCTCAAACAATCTCTTTTTGAAGAATTTCTTCTTGAAGAACCTTTCTCGAACGATCTCTTCGTGAAGCAATCTCTCTTAGAGCAGTCTCTTCTTGAAGAATCTTGTTGAAGAATACGTCGTGGAGAATCTCTTCTTGAAGCATTTATCAAGAATCTTTCTTGAACGATCTTATCTTGAAGAACGTCTTTTCAAAGGAAGTATCAAGAAAAAGTGACCTGTTGATTCTCCTTCTTCTTCGGGGTTGTCTTGTTTTTGAAGAAGGTAGACGAAACATCTTTTTTTGGAACTTTTTTGAGGGATGTAGATGATCGAAGAATCTCTTTTCGAAGAATTATCAACAAAAATGGAGATTCCTCCTCCTCCTTCTTCGGTTACTTCTTCTTTGCTTATGTGGCTTGGTTGTATTCAACCCCATTGCTGTTTTCCCCAGCTTCTTCACCTTCTTTTGCACCTTCTTCTTCTTCTTCTTCTTCTTCTTTGTCTTTTCCTTCACGTTGTTCTTCTTCTTCCTCTTATTCTTCATCATCTTCTTCATGTTCAATGCGTACACCTCCTTTCTCATCTTCTTTACTAATTTCTTCTTCTTCTCTTCCTTTCTTCTTCTTCCATCGCTTCAACAGCTCCAATAATTGGAATTATCAGCAGAATTATATCAGCAATTATTGCTTCCAGTATTTGGCCTGCATTTTGTTTTGTTGCTCTAAGTAACTCTTCCTCCGCTTTCCTGCTTCCATCTGAATTCCTCATCCTTCTTACCATTCTTCTTCTTAATTCCTCATTCTGATACTCCTTCTTTTCCTTTCACTGCGCTTCTTTCCCACTCCTATCGTCCAAGTGACTCTTCACCTTCTTCTTCAACTTACAAAATTTTGCCTGCTTCGATCCTTCCCGAATTTTTTGAACCCCCTGCCTCTATTTCAATTGCATCTTTCCCAATTTAGACCTGGAAAGAATCCGGAATTCCGATTCAGCAGCCCTGTATCAAAAACTCTCATTTGCCCGACAGGACATCATCTGTCCTCCGATTTGATACCTCTGTCTTCCCGCCATTAAAAATCATTGAGATAAGGTTCATTTTGAGTTTTTATTACTAGTTCTATCGTTAAAAGGGCTAGTCATTGGTAACCGTCTAGAAGAAAACTCGACAGATTGTAGTTCGTCTGCCGATAAGTCTGTTTATCTGGTTGGTGTTCTTGCGTTTTTAGTATCGCTCTTGTTCACATTTACGATGTCGCTGGCTTGCACTAGTTCGGCTCGAGCATCGCGAATCGGACTTTAGATCACCAAGGAGAGTCGTCTAGAAACTGTTTATCTACTCAATACGTATGATAGGAGTTACTTGTCCAACAACAGGAGCCATGGACGTGTCCAGCCCCGAAGAGGTGATCGGAAATGGAAAGCGAATCGAGATGCTCGAACCGACCGAGTGCTCATCCTGTAATTTTTGGGGAGTAACGACCGTTGAACAAAAGTTGCTAAGACTAATCGTCATCCATTCCAAGCAGCTCCATCTGCATTCGAGCTCTGTGACGACAGCAGAAGGTTAAACCGAGGATTCGAAGCATCAGACGGAACTGAGGACTGAGCGCTACGAGGACGAGGGCCTTCCACACTGAATTGAGAACTCCCAACCAGAAGACGATGAAGTGAAGATGCGGCACCAGCGACGCTCTGAAATCAGACGAAGTTTTTAGGAGACCTGCGCCGACGTACATAAGCGTTGTTGGATTGCTCAAGGCTGTATCAGACGTCAGACCCTTCCCCTTCCCATCCCACAGAACGTTCCCCTCCCCATCCCACAGTCAGTACAGACCGATTCTCTGATAATTTTGACATGCAATTGACGTTCTGATTGGGGCTTTGGGGTCCCTTCAATCGTTGATGTCAACTCTAAAGCCCTTGGAATGATCAACAGACAGGACAATCCAGAATGGACAGACTGGATGAATTTCAAGAGCGTTGTCTCAGATCACCATGGGCAACTTGGAGGTAGGGACAGCCCACAACAGAAACCAGGTTTGGACGACGATCTGAGTCTCATCCAAGATTCATATGAGTCTTCCCTGACTGGAGTCCACCTGCCCGTCAATTCCATGTTTTCATATCAAAATGGTTGAGCGCCAACATTTGGAGATGCAAACGTCGGTTTGAGATAGTTGAGAGTAAAAGATGCAACGTTTGTCAGAGTTCTGATGCCAGAGTCCTAGGAACAGGATTCATTGACGAGCACAACTCCGATGAATCCTGTTCAGGTATGCTGTCATGCGTCAGGTCATGAAGGTACCCATTCGCTATCCAAATGCTGCTTGGTCAAGCTGGGTTGGTGTTGAATCCAGCCACGTCCCCATGGTCATCCACATTCCATTGGCTAGCAATCTGGTAGCTTACAGGCACCTTAAAGTCACGAACGACTTCAAGGGGTTGGATTCTATGCCACGGGAAGCCTTTCAGAAAGGAGTTCAACACTTCGTCTGTGGAGATTATGGAATGCTCTTCATGCTGCAAGGCAGGCCACCAAATATCTGTTAGAGTACTCCCGGGTATAGTCTGGAACTCGGCTGAAGCTCTAACCGCTTGACCCAGAAGCCTCCAGAAAAGAGCTACGCGCTTCGTCTTTGGGATTATGGATTGCTCTTAATGCTGCTAGGCAGGCCACAAAATATCTGTAAGAGCTGTACAGTCCCAATACTCTCAAGGAGGTGAAAAACCCCATAGGGTATCCCAGGCATAGCCTACAGCTTGGCAGGCGCTCTCATCACTAGACCAACCCGGAAGCCTCCAGAAAAGAGCTCCGGGCTGCGGCTTTGGAGATTATGGATTGCTCTTAATGTTGCAAGGCAGGCCACCAAATATCTGTAAGAGCAGTACGGTCCCAATACTCTCAAGGAGATGGAGGTGTAAAACCCCATAGGGTATCACAAGGAGTGGGTTTAGTTCTTCAATTTGGTTTATTTTCTGAAACCCCGAATACCAGCAATCGCTTAAATTATGAGGCAATGGGCCAAATTTTTCATGCCGCCTATCGAACCCGTAACTCCCGGCTTTAGCCTGCAGTTCGGCAGACGCTCTAACCGCTGGTCCCAAAAGCCTCCAGAAAAGAGTTCCACACTTAGTCTGTGGAGATTATGGATTGCTCTTCATGCTGCAAGGCAGGCCATCAAATATCTTAAGAGTCGTACTGTTCCAATAGGTACTCTCAAGTGTGATCAACCATCCTACTTCTAATTACAGCCATACCCGCCAGATAAGGATTTCATCTACCAAAGTCGCTTGAGCGACCAATCAACAATAGCGCCTCGTCCCTGTTTTTGTCGTGTTCTAGAGCGATTCATGCTTATCTGACAATTTCCAGCCGGTAGATCTTTCCTTGCAACAGATACGCTTTAACCGTCGCGATGTTATGGAGATTCACATCTACCCTGCGTTATTGCCTCCAGTCATGTAAGCCTTTATTTTCACCTCATGAAACAGCAGTCGTTTTACATAGTTGACACCTGATGCTCGAACACATGAGTCTCAGACTGGCGCAACAGTCGCGCACGTTGAATCCATTATGATCCCTTTTGTGATAAATCGACAGTATACCTGCAAAACCTCGTAAGTCCGATTTTTTCCCAAAATGAGGTTTTGACCTCTGTGGACGTAGGAGAAGGATACCGATCGTCTGTAAAAGTTTGACATTGATCTGATAAAAAATGTCTTATCTGTGTTCGTTTGAAAAAACTTGTAAGTCCAGAGCCTTCCAGGAGGGTGGTAAACCCTCGTAAGTCCCAGCATTTGGCTCGTCCCGGCCGATTTTTCAATTTTCCGGTAATTTCTTTAATGTTGCTCTTGATCTTTACGGCTAAATGGATTCATTAGATGATACTCGAAATCGTGAAGAAGAACAACCAGGCTCTAAATTCGGTTTGAAACCATCGTCGGTAATAAAATTCGGCCCGTATCAAAATTCTGGGTTCCGATATGGGTAATATTTTTGCAGAGTCGATTCTCAACTGTTCTGAAGAACACTAATAACAAGAGAACAACTACGAGGAATAACAACAATGTGTTTATCCATCTAGAACAAAACAATGGTTCCAAAAGTAGCAATAAAAGCCTGCGAACATTTCTGCTATTTTCAATAATTCAGACGTTTTTTGATAAAAATTCCAAAATCTCAGTTTTTTCCTATTTCAAGTTTTATAAAAAAAAGTGTTTTAAATATTTTTTTATTAAGGTATTATTAAATTAAATTTATAAATACGCTGAGAATCGTAATAACATATTTGAAAGTGGTAAGTCGTAAAACTGAGAGTTGAAACACGAACTGAAATTCAAACAATCTATAAACAATCCCGTACCTATTAAAACGGTTGTGATTCTTCGAGTTGAGATTGTAAATTTCAAGAGAACTAAGTCAATACCCTCCCAAGATGACAATACTTTAAATTTTGAAGAGAACAATGTCGGTACCTTCCTAAGATGTGATTTTTTAGTTTTCTTTCCATAGTAGGTATTTAAAATAAGGTTAACTGTTATCAGTTGGTATTCACATTCTCAAGCCATCGTTATCACGTTCAAGTCATGTACCTTTTTTAAAACCCTTCTATGGAAAGAAAACTAAAACATCACGTCTTAGGACGGTACCGACATTGTACTCTTCAAAATTTAAAGTAATTAACATCTCGGGAGGGTATTGACTTAGTGCTCTTGAAATTTACAATCTCAACTCGAATCACAGCCGTTTCAATAGTAACGACCAATTATTGGTCATCACAGACCAATTATAGGTCAGCTTAGTGAAGTTAGCAACGATTTAGCAACGGTCAACTGCGTGTTTCTTTTCTAACTAATTGGTCTCTAGGGACGTCTTGAAACACATTTATGGCTGTACATGAATTGTGCCGCCAGTCACATTGTACGCCTTAGGATTAAACACCTTGGTGTATCCAACACCTTCTCGGATAAGTAGGTAGGCTATAAAATATCTTGCTTGATTAGCGTTTGACTGATGAGTATGTCGAATTGGACTGATGAGGGATGTTTTTCTGTCTTAAAGATGCGAGCGCAGCGAGCATCCAGGTCACCTGATCTGTATAAGGAATGTGTGAAGGAACAGTTAGCAACGAGCTGTACGGACTGTATGACTAGTGGCACAATTTTAAAATTGCCATAAATGTGTTCCTAGACGTCCCTAGAGTCCGAAAATTTAGAAAAGAAACACGCAGTTGACCGTTGCTGAACCGTTGCTAACTTCACTCTGGTAGGCCAGTCTTAGAAACAAAATCAGGTAAATACCAACAAAAAAGTTGGTTGAATATTTTGGCATAAAGAAACTTGTTTATTTACCAAACAATGATGAGAAAGAGCACATGTTGTGATCTCAAGTGAAATTATTCTAGTATTTGAAATAAAGACAACGTTATTGGAAGTTCGATTGAACTGTGTAAAACCTTGTAAGTCCGAGTAAGGTCTTGAATAAATCCTCGTAAGTCCGAATATTGCTTCAAAACGTTCATTTCTTCTAATTTTTGTTCAATCTTATTATTATGTCGTGTATAAATGTGGTAAAAATGCAACGGATGTGGTTTTTTTAAACGGATGATGCCTCAAGTCGTTTTGGTGAGTTTTTTGTGCCTCCTGTAAAATTTTCGAATCGGAACATACGAGGTTTTGCAGGTATACTGTCGAAATGATAACCCACGTCGAGGCAACACCAGTGTTGCCAACTCGTCGCCTTGCTTTCCCTTTGTCGAACACCTAAAAACACCTCTGAATTCGACTAAAAACTTCTGACTTTCAAAAAGTTGTGTTCTTAACTCCAACATTAAAAAATACGAACAATATTTTATATTATAAAATGATCAAAGTCAACTTCGAGATCAAAGTCAACTTCGAGTTCAAACTCAACTTCGAGATCAAACTCAACTTCGAGATCAAAGTCAACTTCGAGTTCAAACTCAACTTCGAAATCAAAGTCAACTTCGAAATCAAAGTCAACTTCGAGTTCAAACTTAACTTCGAAATCAAAGTCAACTTCGAGATCAAAGTCAACTTCGAGTTCAAAGTCAACTTCGAGATCAAACTCAACTTCGAGTTCGAAGTCAACTTCGAGTTCGAAGTCAACTTCGAGATCAAAGTCAACTTCAAGTTCAAAGTCAACTTTGAGATCAAAGTCAATTTCGAGATCAAAGTCAATTTCGAGATCAAAGTCAACTTCGAGTTCAAACTCAACTTCGAGATCAAAGTCAACTTCGAGATCAAAGTCAACTTTGAGATCAAAGTCAATTTCGAGATCAAAGTCAACTTCGAGTTCAAAGTCAACTTTGAGATCAAAGTCAATTTCGAGATCAAAGTCAACTTCGAGTTCAAAGTCAATTTCGAGATCAAAGTCAACTTCGCGATCAAAGTCAACTTCGAGATCAAACTCAACTTCGAGATCAAAGCCAACTTCGAGTTCAAACTCAACTTCGAAATCAAAGCCAACTTCGAAATCAAAGTCAACTTCGAGATCAAAGTAGACTCCGAGTTCAAAGTCAACTTCGAGATCAAACTCAACTTCGAGTTCGAAGTCAACTTCGAGTTCAAACTCAACTTCGAGATCAAAGTCAACTTCGCGATGGCACTGCTTGAAATCAATCTTCTCATTACTGGTGCAATAATTCGAGTTTCTTTCATACAAACAATAAGACAAAGGTCCTATTCGGATTGAAACTAATATTAAATTTTACATAAATGGTACCTAGCAAAGGTTTAAGATCTTCTATACCAAAGCATGAACACTTTCTTGTTCGAGCAGCACAATTCTTTCTCTGTGGTTTTAAAGCAGCAAACACACTTTCTGGCCATTAAAAAAAACCCCCTCTGAAATCCTTCTGAAAGTCTCATTAAAACCTCTAGAACAGAGCGATCCCTCAACTATCCTTATTTTCCCTCTTTTCGGCACCTCGAAACCTCTAGGAACGGAGGGAAAACCTCTGATATGGCAGCACTGGGCAACACTGGAGATTCCCAGAGAAGAGCGCAACGGGGATCTCCAGTGTTGATAATTTTACAACAACGATCTGAAACCTTGAAATTCTTCGAGGATAATCGCGAATTTCGAGCCGTTTTTTTGCCAAAAAGCGGTTTCCAACTCACCTATTGCCAGTGGTGCCCTCGTAGGCTCGGACAATGATGAACGGGGTCCACGAGACGCAGAACATGACGACGAGCACGAAGCTCATGATGTGCGATGGGTTGGCGCACGCTTCCGAAAGGGCCGTCGCCGTCTCTTTGTCGTGATATGGCTCGCCGCTTCGCAGCCGCTTCATCACGCTGAATATGTACGTATACGTGTAGACGATGGTGATGACGCTCGGACCTGAAATTTCAAGAAGGTGTTGACTTGAAAAAAAAAACTTATTTTACAACAATAACAACAAAGTGGCGATTCGGCGTCTCTATCGCCGAAGTCACGTCTGGAGAAAAAAGTTCTATCAAATTAAATAAAATCAAATTAGATTAATTTAAATCAAAGTAAATCAAATCAAAGTAAATAAAATCAAAGTAAATAAAATCAAAATTAAATCAATTAAATTCAAATTAAATCTAAGCCAAGTCAAAATTTCAAATTAAATCAATTCAAAATTAAGTCAATTCAAATTAAATCAAAATTAAATCAAATTAAATCGAATTACCCAAAATGAGGACGGCGAGTGTGATTGAATAGGCGGCCATGTTTTTCCAGTCGAGGAGGCAGACGAGGGCGTCGTTGTCGAATGCCGGTTGATTGAAGCCAAGAAGGGGCGGGCAGCACATCATCGCCGCCGACACCCATGTTAAAGCCATCCAGCATTGGCATCGGATTTTCGTCTGTACCGTGTCATACCTGGATTGGAAAATACTATATTTAGATCGAAAGTATCGATGAAAACGCCGAAAATTTTACGGAGACTACTTCTTGACCGAGCGCTTTCGGCGTTAATGCCTCATTTCGAAGGAGATAGCATTTCGTTTTCGCAGATCACTACTGTTATTAGCAGTTTTTAGGAAATCGTTGAAAGTACATTTTTATGTCCTGAAGGACGTCTAGGTACCCAAATTAGTCGAAATTTTCTTTCAATATTATGATCTAGGAAGCTCTACTCAGGAATGTGCCTGAATTGGTAGATTTTTTGTTCGCCGATGACGATTTCCGTCCCAAGTTTGACGAATCGACTTCAAGGTTCTTGCCGCAATTGATCAAGAGGCAACGGGGGTGTCTCTTGAAAGAGCCCAAGTTGCCATAGCAAAGTCTAAACAGAATCGATCCGCCAGGGAAGAATTGGAGCTCGGCCTAATTTTACCAAAAATCTTATAAGGGTAAAAATCTACAGGTCGTCGGAGCTGTGGTCTAAATTACGGCCAAAAATCCCCCCCCCCCCTCGAACAAGATTTTTTCAGCGATCATCAAGAACCTGATTTTATTCAGGATAATTATTTCTGGCCGATGAAAGTGCGGACTTTTCAGTGTAAATTTATACTCGAGGTGCGGACAGTTATTTTGAGCGGACGGCTGATTAGCAAGCACGTGACCGTCTCCGGCCTTACGTAATGTTTTACCCGCGAGGAATCGATTTAATAATCAAGACCCTCGATGTAAAATGCGGCGTTGCTGATGCTAAAGACTGCAAAAAGTGCAAAAAATTTGAGCTCGAAGGAGCCTGGGATGCTGTAAGCAAGGCCTAGGTGACGTGGGTAGGTACCTACGTACCAATATAAAACGACTTTGGTTTTTTTGGTACATTATTTCTAAAAATAAATATTTAAATGTTTTTGTATTGTATTTTATAAATTTTTGGAAATAATGTAGGTACTTCCTATGTAAAAATTTTTTTCTTTAAAGTCGGCCGCACAGCTGGTTGTTAATGTGAAGATGAACGTGGGAACGTTGCTTGGAAACCCCAATAAAACTTATTGGGGTCAACGCCGACGCCACCTCGACCAATCGCAGCAATGCATTTTCCCACCCTCTCAATCAGCAATCGGATAGTAAACGGGCATTTTAATGGCCGACTTTATGTTGGAACCTAATTTTTGCAAATTCATTGATAATTTTCAGGCACCACGGGCTTCAGCGGAGGTATTAGAGAGTTTTTGCAAGCCACTAACGGGCAACGTAGAACCTCGCGACAGAACCTCAGCGTCGCCCGTTGAGCCGAAGAGACGGGCCCGTTGAATGCCTTACCAATAATAACCCTAACTAATAATGGTAATACGGTTACCATGGCAACCAACATAGCAACCGCTGGCGTTGTTGCCCCTAGTCGTAGTTAACGTCGCACGCGAAACGTCACCCGTGAGAAACGTCACCCCGTCACCCGTTGGCTGCAAAAACTCTCTATTGTACCACCCCCACCCCTGTGCGAAGATTTTAATTTTAAAATTTCCTAAATGTTGATTTAGATTGTCCTTGGTTTATGGTGAAGTTTGAGTGTGGGGGTGAGGAAGAGAGTGACAGAACATCGCATTTCCAAGCGCTTTCGCCCCCTTGGGCCTTATGAGAGAGTGAAATTTTTCACTGACAAACATCGATTTATCTTGGGGGGTACGTCGACACGAAAATTCATAGTACTTTTCCAAGAAACGACTTATCGGGAGAATAATGTTTATCAGGGTGGGTTCGTCAAATAAACATTATTCTCTGAATAAGTAGTTTCTTGGAAATGAAGAGTATGAATTTCCTCGTGAGTGTGCCCATAATAATTTCAACTAATTTAATTAAATTAAATTAATAATAATAATAAATTAATTAATAATTAAATTAATTATAATAATAATTAAATTTATTTGCTTATTTATTGATAATTTTATTCGAATAATAATGGGTATTAGATGAAAAAACTAAATTGATGAACCCACCCTTAGTCGTTTCCCCCTTATTAACACCTGCCAAAGGGCCGATCTGCTATCTCTTTTTGAAGACGATACCTTGCCTTTAGATAATTCGCCGATTATAATTCGGGGATATTTACCAATCAGATCCAGTGCCTAAGCAAATCTGCTCACCTCAGAGGTTTCCTGACGGCCAGATACCGGTCGACGGATATCCACATGAACGTGTAGACGGAGACCGCCCATAGCGTAACTTCCAGATAGCCGACGAGCCGACAGACGAGGTCTCCGTAGACCCATCGTTGGATAAGCGCCGGATAAACGCTCAACGGGACGACGCACAGGCCGATCAGAAGGTCGGCTACTGCCAGCGACAGCAGATAGCAATTGATCACATCACCTGCCCCTGAAATGATCGAAAAATCCAAAATGTATTTTGTCGGAAATGTATTTTGTCGAAAGAGTATTTTTCATAAATAAAGCCTTTCATACTGCCCAATACTAGATCAGCGTTCGATTGATGCGTATGTCGAATTGAACTGACGGTGTTTGGCTGTCAAGCTGTCGAGACGCGACCTATCGACGTAGCTGTGTCCTTTTTTTCAGCTTTCCGAAAAAAATTGGGTTTGTTCTAGCATGAACAAGTTCGTTAAGCTTCTTCCCGGCTACCTACTACACTCATGCGACACTTAGGTACGTATCCCTCAAGTTGGAACAAACCACAACTTTCAGGACCAACCGCTGATCCGATTTTGACGGAACTAGTCTTGAAAGTTGTGGTTTGCTCCATTTAGAGGCATATTGTCCGGGCAATCCGATCGGAAAAGGTTAAGGGGTTCAGATCGGCATTAGTATAGTCCATTTTCGAAAAAACACAAAATTTTGAATTTTGGAGGCGATGTTGTGGGTTTAGAATTTTTCGGCTATTTTTCCCGGGTCCCTGACTTGATTTATTTATTTATTTACAGATTGCACGAGCAATGATGCTCACTATACAAAATAGGTACCTATTCAAAAAAATAAATAATTTACCATAGGATAGGATTTTTAAAATTTCGCTACAAAACAATTGTCTCACCTCTTGAGTTGACGAAGGCGGCTATAATGGTGACATTGGCTAGGATTATGGCATGGCTAACGGTCAATTTCGACCAAAAAACCTTCCAATCAAAAATTTAGAAAAAAAATCTCGTTAATTTTTATGTTTTTTGTCGATTTTTTAAATTTTTGGTGCAAAAATAAGATGGGCTCACCTCTTGAGTTGACGAAGGCGGCTATAATGGTGACATTGGCTAGGATTATGGCTATGGCTAACGAGGCGAGCGCAGCGGCTTGCGTGAGAGGCTCCAGCGTGACGAGTTCTGTTCACCCCCATCGCTACCTGGCCATCTCCTCTCATCGACACTTCACCCCTGCGAACAGAGCGCGGAAATTGTTTAACAGACGATGTCGTGACAACGGATCGACAACGTGTGGATCTGATTAGATCGTATCTGCAAATTCGGATTCGTTAGAACTCTGCAGTCTCATGAGAAATGGTGGGATTTTTGGATTCTCTCGAGGTAAATTTCTTCGATTTGGCTGATAGGGGTGGAGATAAATCCTGAGGAACCGGTCCGGGAGAGCTGCAGCTTCCTGGTACCCTCAGACAAACAAAAGTTGGAACTAGCATAACAAAGCATATTCCCCTTTAGGTGAATTGATGTTAGCTTTAATTATTGTCTAGAATATTTTGCGACTAACAATTCGACCAAGATGAGGAAGTCGGGTTGACAGCCAGCACAAATCCAGATCCGAACAGACCGACACGTTCCAACACCGGGCATAAACTGGTCTGAATATTTCCTCCCTTATCCTGCTAAACCGTGACAAGTTTCTTCGTCCCAAGGTCTGAGGTGGCGATCTATAGTTGTCAATTATTGAGCACCTGAGCAGCTGAGTTTATGGTGGCCGCAACCAGCATGGAATCAGGAGGGTGGCTGAATTATTGAAAATACTTCCTAATGATTCGTTTCGAGCAGTCGGTCTCCGCGATCACTTCAAGCCGTAGGGATGATTTTTCGCTAAAACTTAACATTCCTATTCCAAAAGTTAATAAAATATGCTACAATTTGATCTATAATAGAGCTCTGTAGCAGCAGTAGATCAAGAGATACAGGTCTGAGAAATTGCCGAATTTTTCCAAAAAGTAGATATTTTCGTCCTACAAAAAATTTATAGGTACAAAGTCGTGTATAATTTGATTATCTTAATTTTTAAACCATAGTGTGACTTTTAGGTCCAATATTTTGCCCGAATTATACGAATGACCAAAAATGCTGAAAATACGCTAATAAACAGACAAATGCGCCGTAGCAATTGGACAAAAAAAGGGTTTTTGGACTGTTGGGCTCAAGTACAGCACACATACTTGCATTTCCGTAAAATGTCTTCTCAATGCTGATATCCTGGCGACAACTTCGGTGGCAACTTTATTCTAGCAATAACTTTGGAACGGCTTGACAGAATTTAACCATTCAAACGGCATTTCGCATGGTTCGCAGATGAAAAAGGTAAAAAATATTCGTTAAGATTTCGCGATGGTCACCTGATTATTGAGTATGACCAATATTTTTGGTACATTATTCCGGAAATAATTTTATTTTTCATTTACGGACGAATCTACCGATTTTGACCGAGCAAACGGCATATTAATATTATTATATCGGCATATTATGCCGATCGATGAGCGTATTATGCTCTTTTGAGGGCCAAAGCAGTGCGCTATAAGTCAATATTATAAAAACAATTTAATTTTTTTGAAAACTTGTTGAACAATTTCCTATTAAATTAAAAAAAAATTGTATGAAATTTTTTATAGAATTATTTAAAATGTTTTTGAAGAAATTTTTTAAAAATCTTTTTATGAAATTGTTTAAAATTTTTTAATAAAATTTGTTGAAAATTTTTTAATGGAAATTTTATGAAATTTTCGAAAAAAAAAATTTAATGAAATTTTCATGAATTTCAATTATTATGAAATTTTGACCGAGCAAACGGCATGATATGCCGATCGAAGAGTATAATATGCATAAGAGCATAATATGCATAATATTATTGGATATAATACGGCATATATAATATTATGAAATATTATGAAATTTTTTATTTAGCGAAATTTTACATATCTTACATAATCTAATTATCATCGGTTCAACGCCAAAGTGGGGAATAACTTGCATTGAACACAAAAATCGGTTCAGCAGTTGCTGACGCGTGGAATCCATAGTATGGATGCAAGAAATTTGATCATTTTGGGACGCAATGCAGTACCCGTTTTTACTAAAATGGGGTTTGTACTAAAATGGGGACTTAGCCTTCAGAAAAGCAAGAAATTAGGCGTTTTTTTGTTTTTTCAATTTTTTTTTCAAACGTTTTTTTTTCTTGGGGGGGGGGGGGGGGGTTAATGGGGTATCAAAACCCTGCTCCTGAATTGTACTCTTCAATGTATTTCCCTATAACGTGAAATGTTGAATGTTTACTAGCACTTTTTGGTAAGACGTATCGTCGCAACAGACCTCAAAATAAGGCAAGCCCCGTTAAACGACTTCCCAATTCTGCACGTGTGCCCACTATCCAGTCGTGGTCCATTATTTGAAAAATACGGCGTCAAAACAATCGCGACAAATCGATGAGAATTTCCGACGAGGGAGGCGGATAATTTTTCGGTCTCTATTATTCCCCGGCCCAAGGTTAGACCCTGACAACACCGAGGTAAAACACGGGCCTGCCCTGGAAGATGAGGTGATCGCGAGGGCGAATGCTGCATTTTGAAAATTCTGCTCCGTGCGAATTATTGCGAGGCGTCACATTTGCAGGGATGCGCGAGTCACTGACCTTACGGGCTGTTGCCCTTGGCCCTACAGCAGTGTCAACAAAACACCCTTAACGCATGCTTTAATGGCGTACACCATGCTGCAAATTCCATTTTTGACCACGCCGTACCGAAATTGACAAAAATCCGTAAATAAATTCCAGTCATTTCCACGAAACTTTTCAGTCGTGAGCAACGCTTGTCAATTTTTTTTGGCACACTTTCGTTATACGAAATCCCGTTCAAATTTGGCATAAATATGCTGGAGCGCTTGTGATTAAACCGTTATATATACTGGCAGAAACCATTTTGACAAAAATCAATCCGAAAAGCGTACAAAAGTCGGGTTCCGATTTTTGCTTAGGTTTTGACATTTTTTCGTTGAAGGACCTAAGAGAAAATTAATTTTTTGTTAAAATATGCTGATTATAAAATATAAAATAAATAAAATATTTTGAAAATTAAATTTTTTGCCCGATTTTTTGATCAATTTTGAGATTTATCGTTGTCAATGAAATATTTTTGATAACAGCCATCACCTGCCTAACTTTTTAAAAATGGCTCCAAAGTTCCTGAAGTTGCAATTTAAAATTTTGACAAAAATCAGTTTGATACTTCACCACAAAAAAAATCAGTTTGTACTGAGTTTTTCCAAAATTATTTCCAATGTTGACTCATAAATTCAATTAACTCATCTAGTTCGACCTTTCGGGTTTCGAGTTTGTTGACAAAAAAAACTTTACTCGCACACGATGTCAATTGATAAGAAGGCGCCTTAAAATATTGCATTATTTATGGATTAGGTGAGCTCATAGTCTTGCAAGTTTTTGGAGTGGGCAACGGTCCAAATGCAATATCTGACCCTGCAAAAGTTATCGCGATCGTAGCCAATATTGGGCTGGAAGGGATAACAGTAAAATATGACGGCACAGGGCAACCACGAGATCCGCTTGGAATTACAAATTTTGGGTAGCCGCCAATCTGGCGGGCCATTAGTCAATGTCGTCCAAGAAACAATAGTTCTGCTCGGTTGACCATGTCTGACCATAGTGAAGGTAGTTTGGGAAATGGCCTCTATCCTTTACAATGTCGTGGTCAATAATTTTTGGATTTTCCCACCATGAGGAAAAACCATTTTCAATAAAGAAAAAAAAAGCGAAAAAGTAAAATAATCTACAGAATAGTCCATAAGAGTTCAGTCAATTAAGGGGTTATCGAGTGCGTGGCGAAAAGTCTAAAATTTCTCTTCGGGAATGTATTCATAACATACATACCATATATATCTGTAATCTCTGATACATACTAAAAGTCCCCTCATTTCCTAGCTGAGGAAACATGTGGAACGGTCCAGTTTTTCAGTTATTCGCTCATAACTTTGAAAGCCACCCCCTACAAAATTAAAGTCGGATTAATTTCCTACAAGTTTTATTCCGTACAATTCTCTCCTAACTCCAACCCTTCCAGAGATATAGGCTGTCAAGAGTGAGGATTTTTGAAAAACGTCGAGTCCCACGTTTTGGCGCCAAGTTCGCTGTAAACTATAGATACTAGCCCAAAAGTCGTAATAGAAAAAACGTAAGAAATTAAATTTTCTTTGGGATTACATATTGATATTCTCATTATTCTCTCAACTGTTGCCACTTCTAATGATTTAAAGATTTTTGTGAACAATTCTTCAAAAGAAAACATTGTTAGAACTGGCTATCGATTAGGGATAAATGAGCCTATAGTGGGAAATTGAAGTTTCCGCAACTTTGTTTACCTATTACAACTTTTGTGAAAGTTCAGCTTAAGACGATACAGCACCAAAATTATGGGATAGAACGATTTCCGAAAATCACAGTTTTATTATTTGTCTCCATAACTAAAGAGGGTCGGTCGGACGGAAAAAGTGACTTAGGTCAAACTAAAAGTTGGATAAATTTCCCACAAATTTTACTCTATGCAACATTTTCGCAACTCCAACCGCTTCAGAGATATACGCCGTCAAAAGTGAAGGTTCTTTAGAAAAACTCTTTTTTTCCCTCGTTTTTGGTTCAATTTCCGCTGTATCGTCAAAACTATTGATTTCACGACAAAAGTGGTAATAAACAAAGTTGTAGAGAATTTAATTTTCGTATGGAATGTATCCATAAGCTCAATTAAATGTTACCAATTAACAGTTCTAAGGATAATTAACGTACACCTACAAGTGGAGGCACGGCACTCAACGTGGGACTCTTATCTAGAAATTGGCGTGAAAAAATTCAAAAATTTCGGTCAAAATATTTCTAGAAATTTTTTTTGCTCGTCCATCCGTATAGGTAGTCACTTTTTCATGATCAGCAAGCTACTATAATCAGTAGCACTGCAATGTTAAATTGATTTTCCAAGATTCAATGATCGGTTTCGAGCGAAAAGCGTTTTTCCCTATATAAAAATCAATTTTACCGTCGAAGGCCAAAATTGTTTTGCTCATCGTAGGAGGAGGCGGGTGTGGTTTGGACGATGCTGCGTAGACACTGCATCCTCCACAAGGAGGGGGTAATACGAGGCAGGTGATCATCTCGATATCTATAACCGCGTACGCAATGCCATGGATAGTGCGACAGTGCCAAAGAAACTATCACTTTCCCAGAAAATGCGAATTCGACGGGTGTACTAGAAACACGTTTTTCGACGAATGGACACGACAGAAAGAGAAAACTATTGAGAAACAAACGAGTACTCACCCCTGGAGTTGCGGCGGTGACCTGCCTGGAGTCGAGCGGGCCTCTGGTCGATTTCACCCTTCTGAGGGCTGGGGGCGGCTGGGGCTGGCAGGGGCTTCTGGCCCGAGGCCGCAGAGGGTGGTCTGGTGGTGGAGGTCGCGGAAATAAAAGCCGCGAGTACTTGCGCGTTACTTTTAGCTAATTTTGCTCAAAGGCCGAAGATGTATATTCAAATTATTTCCGCTGTATATCACACGATTTGATGATCATAAATCAAGGATTTCCCCCCACCGGTTCCCAGCATTTTTTGTTCCTAGTCGATCAACTCGCATTTTTCAAATTTATTTTCGCAAGATTTATTTTTGAATTTTTCTGCTGTATATCACACAATTTTAAGATCATAAATCAAGGATTTCCCCCCACCACTTCCCAGCATTTTTTGTTCCTAGTCGATCAACTCGCATTTTTCAAATTTATTTTCGCAAGATTTATTTTCAAATTATTTCCGCTGTATATCACGCAATTTGAAGATCATTAATCAATGATTTTCTCTAATCTGGTTCCCAGCATTTTTTGTTCTTAGTCGATCAACTAGCTTTTTCTCGCATTTTTTTCGCATTTTCATGTAGGTACGTTGCTTTTAGCTAATTTTGCTTACAGACCGAAGATCTATTTTCAAATTATTTCTGCTGTATATAGCTCAATTTGATGATCATAAATCAAGGATGTCCCACCACTGATTCCCAGCATTTTTCGCCAAATAACATTTTTTGTTCCAGTCGATCAAAACCAGTGCTTAGATAACACACAATACTTCCATATTTTGTCGAGTAAATTTCTGACGCATTTTGACTACTTTGGAGGCTGTTTGAATCAAAACGCCGAAAAAACCCGCCTAAAATCAAAATTTGTTAAGTTACGCGAATTAAAAAAAATTACGAATTTTCCAAAGTACAATTAAGATTTCAAGCCCAAGAACTTTGGAATCGGTTCATTTTTGTGGCCAGGAAAAAATCGTTTGAGCGTTGCTGTTGGTTTGTTGAGGGTTTTTTTTTCTCTCACGTAACTAATTTTGATCCGATTTCAAAAATTCTCTCTCTGGATTGCCGGGAAAGACAGCCACTTGGTACCAATTTTTTCTTTTTTCTCAAGATCAATATTGGCGGCGTTACAGCCAAAAATTTAATAAAAATCTTAGAAACATCGAAAACAATTTAAGGTTCGAAATTTTGGGTCTGAATAAATAATATAATAATAAACTAAATAAATAATATAATAATTATAAATTCTCTCAAATTAGGTAACTAAATTATTAAAATTAATTTATCGATTAATTATTTAACGATTATACCTCCTGTGCAATCAATAATTAATAATCGTAGATTTCAGTTAAAATATTATCTAAAAACTTCAATCGTCATTGTTGATATGTCTCGATTTGTAAGCTCTGTAGATACTTTATGCAGAAAGTCACAGCAGAAACTGCTCCTTCGCTAGCTGAGCTATCAGGCCAAATGATCTGGGCCGATAACGACTGGAGATTGGCCTGAAAATGGCCACATCTAGATACTGCCTCCCCCTTAGAACTCCCTATTGTCCGTTCTGAGAGAACACGACGCGATTCCAGCCCTGATTATACCCCACCCTCAAGACACGAAGTTCTTGTTGGTCGAGTCTACCTATGACTTCAAATGAGAGAATCGATAGCGCGAAATTTGTGCTGAAATATTAATCTATAATAATAAAAGCAAGTGTTTGTTTGTTTGACCGAGCTCTCCAGCCAAGTCTATCGCACGCAGGGACCTGGAATTTTTTACACGGAAGCACAAAGGGGCTGGCAACAAGACCTCAAAGCCCGATTTTCGATTTTTGAAAAAAAAATTTTTTTTTTTAATTTTAAAAAATTGAAAAAAGTTAATTTTAAAAAAGTGAGTTTTTAAGTTTTAAAAAAGTGAAAAAAGTGAGTTTTAAACGTGAGAAAAGTGAATTGAGTGAAAAAAGTGACAACCCGGGCACACGGGGACACGGGCGGGGGGGGGAAGAGAGAGATTCCTGCGCTATTCACTTATCTGCATTTTCTAATTTTTTTGCACGGGCAACGCCGGGCGGGTACAGCTATTAAATATAAAATACTAATATTTTTTATTCTATGAACCCAAAGACACAAAATGGGTGTACCTACTTCCATATTATGTTACGGAGATTTCAAATCATCTACCAAAAGGTCAGAAAAACAAATTTTTGAACACTTCAAATAATAATATTTTAGTTTTTTTTTTGTTTAAAACAGCATGTACCTACGTCTACTTAATTTGATATTTTCTCAGTGAAACGGGCGTAAACAGTTTTATTTTTAGATTTTTTTAATGTTTTTTTTTTTAATTTTCTATTACTTCTATATTTTTTATTAAGGTTGAGGGGGTAAAAACATTTTTGAATGTTGAAAAATATCGAAAGTTTCGTGTCCGCCATGAGTTACCAGCTTGGCAAAATATTGATAAAATCGCTTTGGCAATTTTGAAAATAAATAAATTCGAAAATCGAACTTTTCCCTATTGATTTTGGGCTTTAAAATTATCAGCACCGAAATTCCGACGTTTGCGGCTCCAACTGTGCGTAAGACAAGAGAGCTGTTTGACATTTTAAAATGAACGATTTTCCTACACTTTTCGTACCATGCCGATTCTGCACAAATTCAAGTTTGAAGATACAGAAATCGAAAGGTGGTTATTGCAGAGATTGTCACCGTTTTTCAAGTTTCTAATAATTAAATGCGGCCGAACATCGTGGTGGAAGAATCCCTGATTTTCTGACTCCAAATCGGGAATGTGCACCTATTTTCAAAAATTAATCGAAATTTGATGAACTTGCGTACAGATTTGTCAACAAATTGCTCCACGGGCTGCCGAAAGCGTTGAATTCGCTGATGGGAGTCGAAGACGTCACAGTTATCCTATCGGAGGGAGCCAATCTCAAAATTATTGACGATTGGCAGAAAGAAGTTAACTATCCGCTTCCCGAAGATCTCGTCAAATTTTACTCAATGATGAACGGATTTTACGTGAGAAATTCAGTTTGAAAGAATATCATTGTTTACTGGCGCAATTTGACCCGCTATTTATTATTGCCCCAATTGACCCACTATCACCCCCGACCCACTGATTATGATGATGGGCCAATGATCCATTTTTCATTATTGACCCACTACTCACTCTTGTCCCAACATTTGTTAATGCTTGACCCACTTTCTATTCATTTGTCCAGATCTATACGTTGGTAACCCCCAATTCATCATTGACCCACTGATAATGTGGATGAGCAGATGATTCATTTTTTCATTCTTGACCCACTGATCACTTTTGACCCATAATATGTTCATTCTTGACCCACAATTTGCTCATTGGCCCAATGTCTATTCTTTGGTACGGCTCTATTCGTTCTTGACCCACAATTCACCTTTAACCCATTGATAATGTAGATGAGTAAACGATACATTCTTTCATTCTTGACCCACAATTTGTTTATTCTGGACCCACTTTCTACACTTTTGTCTAGTCGTTGTTGACCCACAAATAATCTTTGACCCATTGATCTTGTGGATGAGAAGGTGATCCATTCTTTCATTCTTGACCCACTACTCACTTTTGACCCACAATTTGTTCATTCTTGACCCACTTTCTATTCTTTTGTCCGGATCTAGTAGTTGTCGACCCACAATTCATTCTTGACCCACTAATCACTTTGAACCACAATTCATCTTGGACCCACTAATCGTGTGGATGAGCCAATGGTCCATTATTTCATTATTGACCCACTAATCGCTTTTGGCCCACTATTTTTTTGTTCTTTTCCCACAATTCATCTTTGACCCACTGATCATGTCAATGAGCCAATGATAAAGTCATTCATTCCTGACCCACTCGTCATACTTGACCCACTAAAATTATTTGGTCAGACTCTATTCATTCTAGACCAACAACTCATTATTGAACGGCTCATTGTACCCACAATGAAACCCATGCTCTTGCACAATTTGCTAATTATTGACCTACTATTTTTCGCTCCCCCTCTATTCATTACAATGGTCAGTATACTGACCCACTGTTCATTGTTGATCCACTGATTATAAAGGTGAGCCATTCTTGACCCATAATATTCATCATTGAACCACCAAAGGCACCTATTCAAAAGTTTTCGTTTCCAAAATTCCGCTCGCCAAAAATCGTTTAGAGGCTTTTTCAGTTTTCAAAGCATTTTCAGCTGAGCTGGGGCTACAAAATGAAGAAGCACAAAATCCTGAAAATAGGACAGATTAAAGTGGAACCGCTGCACAATTTGAAACCGACGGTTTTTGAAGGCGATGATACTCAGTCGGCGTTTTTCGAAACGTTGGACTCAGTGTCCGACGATGACAGTCCGAAATTCAATTCGAGATGTTACAAGTGAGTGTTTGGAAATGATGGTACTGATAATATATGTTTTTCATTTCAGTTTTTCCTTGTCAAAACTTAGGTTAAGAAAGTAACATAAAAAAATTCAGATTTTCGAAGAAGAAAATTATGGATCAATGGTATTATTGAGATTTTCTAAAATTGTACACTACCCCCGATTTACGCTGAAATAGTTATTTCTTTCGCATCCCCCACGAGTGTCAGGATCGCGCACAAAAAAATAATATAATATATTATTTTTTTGTGCGCGATCCTGACACTCGTGGGGGATACGAAAGAAATAACTTTTCGAAGAAATAACTTTATTTCATATTATGAAATAAATAATATTTGGATGAGAAGCCCTCGTATCGAACCGAATCGAAATCGGCCCCATTCAGAAACCAGTGGTGCGCAGATAACACGCAATACTTCCATATTTTGAATCGTAAAATTGTCACACAATTTGATCACATTTTGACTGCTTTTAAGGGTGTTTAGGTCAAAAATATCAAACAATTTACGATTCAAATTTTAAAATTCGCCCGCATCGATTGCACTTTTTGTATTTTTATTTTTTACTGGCCACAAAAATTAACCGATTTGAGCGTTCTTGGTCTTAAAATCTTTGTTTCACCTTGCAGAATATGCGGATATTTTTTATAATCCGATAACTTGGCGTATTTTTATTTTGGGCGAGTTTTAAAATTTGCATAGTGAGTTTTTTTAATTTTTGACCTAAACACCCTCAAAACCTAATATAGTTGTGTCAAAAATGTACGTGTCAAAATTTGGAAATATTGTGTGTTACCTATGCACCTTTCCGCAAGCGATTAAAATTTGTTTGCCTGCTTTATTCATTTTCGACAAAACTGAACGTTTAAAGAAAATTTTTCAAATTGAAGAATACTTCAACTGGAATCGACAAGAGACTGTGCGCTCGTCTGTCTGGTATATTCGGAAGCGAATAAATCCCATACGATTTGGTTGCTCGACCGAAGCTTACGATGGCATTTCCTTGCTGATTCTTTTCTAAAGTGAGTTTTTCCAAAAGTTAACGGCAATGGACCTATCGGATACACCAAAATTTAAGTACTTTACCCTAGGTATTTATAATCCATCGAAGATCATTAATCGAGTGAGTTTTACATTCCTATTTCTTTCGAATATAATTATTTTATGTTTTATTTTGTTCAAAAATCATTCAGGTACTTCAACATGATGGCCAGATCCGGCGGTCTGCCACAATGGCACCTTCGATCCACAACTCTCGGCATGTCAATGTGGGCGACGCAATTTTACTACACTTTCGATCTCTACCTGAGGCATCACCCGTTGATTAAAGGAACGATTGACGACAATCAATGGGCCGTAGAGAGAGCTCGAACTCGAGCTTGCTACAGGGCCACCGCTAACGAACCGTCGACAGTAAAAGTGGAAATGGCCGGAAAAACGGAACATCGGGTAAATGTTATTGTTGATTTAGGAGCTAGAGAGTATTTATACAATTTCCAAGTCAAATAGGTATAGAACTTTCCGAAAAAAATATAGAATTTTCCAAAAACAAAATTGAGAATTTTCAAAAAAAAAAGAGAATTTTGCACAAAAACATTGAGAATTTTCCAAAAACAAAATTGAGAATTTTCCAAAAACAATTTGAGAATTTTTTAAACTTTGTTCCGAATTTTTTCCAGAAGATGAGGTCATTTCGTACGTTCCCATCCCCTGCAACTCAACAGGGGCCTGCAGAAATGATAGCGTCAAATGAAGAGGAGAAACCACAAGAGACAGAATATAAAAAAATGTAAAAAAAACTTCAATTCTGTTGAGTCCAAGCTGGATGATGAATTTGGTAAAGTTACTAGAAAAAAGAACTATTTTTGCATTTCGGTTTCCTACATTTCGCTTTTTCCCCGGAGAACTTCCCCATTTTAAACCCCACAAACCCACGTTATCTAACTTGAAAATTTCTAACGAATCGACTAATTTTTCGGAAAAGTTGTCTGTTTTTTATTCAGTTTATTAATTTTCAAATCATTTAAAATATCAGCATGTAGTTCAAAAGTGTGAAAATAACGTCCCAAATTTTAGAAATTGCAAAAAAACTTTTTCGACAGAATCTCAACTATATTTATTGCATTAATTTTCTTATTCTTCGAAAACTTCCTAGAAACCCAGCAGCTGAACCATAACCGTCAAAATCAGTCAATTCCTTTCCAATCTGGTGCAGACGATTTGGCAACCACGGTTGATTAACATTTGGTTTTTCAAAAATCTTGATTTTTCTCATGAATGTTGGTTTTTCTCAAAAATCTTGATTTTTCTAAAAAATCTTGATTTTTTTACTCTTCAACCACAAGCATGTAGACATACCTCAATTTATAGGCACACTTCTCCCCCAGCGAAACTAAAATTCTGAGACACAGAATTCTCTCCGCAAAAAAACTTTTTTCAAGATTCGGGCAGATTAAAAGTTGCGACGAAATGCAAAAAACTTATATTTTATGTAACAGATTCAGGACTTCAACAGCATATATCTGCTCCGTTATAATCGTAATAAATTATACACCTGAATAATAAATTCTCTCGGAGCTCGTACAGTTTTGTCTCGATTAATAATTTTGGTTAGCAATATAACAAAATGATGGATCGTTTTTGCAGCCGGGGAGCATCGGATGGAAGACGTTACCTTGTGGTAACTGAGTTCATAAAAAAAAGTTAGGTCCGACGCCGCCAAACAAAATTTTGGTCAATGTTCGTTAGTGGCTTGATATCAATAGTACGGCACTATCGTCGATAGTAACTATCAACAACTGTTATCAATATCAATGGTTAACCATAGGTCCAATACTCCCAGCGATAGTTATCAATATTTCGTTGATAGTAACTTTAACAGTATACTAACAGTATAACTATAACAGTATCGATAACTGTTATCGATAGTTCTGATACTACTGTCGATAGTTATCGATATTTCCAATACCTACATCAATAGTTATCGTTAGTTTTAGCTCAACAGAATACATTAAATGTAATAAATACATTTAATGTATCCAAATTTTGGATAAAAAGATTTTTACTCGACTCTCTTAACCAAAATAAGTCAAGAAGACAGCATTAATTATTTTCTACTGTTTTTTGGCTCAGAACGGGTACCTTGTTACCTACCGACCAAAATAAATTAGGTATTTTTTATTTAAAAAAAAGATACGTTGTACACGTCCAGAAAAATCGACAATAGTTATTTAACTGTTTTTGTGTTCATGTGCATATGCGAAGCCGGATGATTTTGTGTTTGGGGGCAAAGGATGCTAAAGTTCAACTGTAAAAATTGTATGAAAAACTATCAATAGTATCGATATGCTATTGACAGTCCACACTATCGATAGTAAGCCACCAATAAAAGACGTTAGCAATCCGCTAGCCAGCCGTAATGAACTTGATTTTCTTTATCCTTTCGTCATTAATAAAAAAGCGCCTATCACGATTGCTTTGGGCGCTCGGTTATTTTGAAATTCATTCAGTATTACTAACTTGATTCCGATTTATTTTGTTCATTTTAAAACGATCAATCTTGAATGGCGAACACCGGGTTGCAAAAACTCTCCAATATCTGGACGAAACGGGTTCGATCTTCCGGAACAGCGCATAATTCTTTTGACATCGATTAATGGAATGTATTCACAGTCCTTGATATTATCCTCTTTGAAGAGAACGTTGATAAATTACATTACTCCTTGTCCAGCATTACAATGAGCTAGTCGAGCGCTGCTTTACGACAGTTAGCGATTGATAAGAGGCAGAAATTGATGACTTTCTGATCTTTAGTCCATTTTACCATCTTGGATAGGGTAAAGCGTTTATGAGCAGAAGCGGGTGTATAGCAAAAAGTCGAAACGGCAGAACGTCCAAAGTGCAGATAGTATTGTGAGCTTCTGATTTGCATGCTCGCGAAATCTAGCGGCTGCAAAGCAAAGTCTCACAACGCCCACGGGCCAGAGGACGTTGAATCCGGTTCATCGGACTTCTGACATTCAATACTGATGCACCTGGAGCTAACGACACCCGCGGGAAGCGTTTTGCTATTTTGACAATAGACGTTTTGGCGCACTCCCCATAGGATGAATTCCTGAAGATTTTACTTGACTCAAGAGAAGTTCAGTGATGCTTAGAAACCCCCAATTCGTGCGCCAGGGGTAGGTTAGACAAATTACCGGTTAAGCTCTCAAGATTCGCCCTGCCTGATGACGTAGAAGCGAGAAATTCGAAAATTTCTGCGACGATTACCAGTTTGTAAGCCCAAAGATGAAGACGATAAACACAGTTTTAGATATGCACGAGGAGCAAATAGATAAACTACAATAAAGACTTCCGTTGGAATTTCCACGAATTTTCACCAAACATTCTTCAGATTCGAGACGGTTAACAGATATGCAGCACACTGTAACCACGACACTCTCTCATTGCAATGCTGGCAGTAGAAAAGGTCCAAAACTAATCTTCGATACCCCAATTTCGACGATAAACTTGATGAAACAACAATAACAATGATAGTATTTAGGGGCAAGGAATAATTTAATAGTATAAAAACCCACGAATGAAACGGAAGGTGAGGCGGGACGAAGTCATGAGTTGAGAATGTTCCGAAGGCGAACGAGCAAGGCGGACATGAGCGTCGGCCGGTCGGACTTGGCCTCGACGGAAAGCTGAAGCGGCGCCGTCAGCGCGGACGCCTTCATCAGCAGGCAAACTTGGCCGGGGCCGCAGGTGCAGCGGCAGTAGAGCGAGGCCGTCGAATCAACGCGCTCGATGAGCGACAGACCGCCCTCCTTGCACACCCTGGAGAGAACCTGGAGAAAACTGATGAGTCAGCGGGGATGGCCGAACGGGCGAAAGCGCCAGCCAACAAAGAGTTGGCGGTAGGTGGTTGGTTGGTGGGGTAGGGAATAGTCGGCAACGGCAAGGGAGGTTTTTCTACCCCCCTCCCCCCCCAACTCATCGCGGACTCATCTCCAACTCAAACCCAAGTTGTCAACTCAATCCATAAACTGAACTTACAGTTCAATTAAAAAAATCGATCCAAAAACTCACAAACTCTCATACACAAACTCAACTCATAAACACAGCACACGAACTCAACTCACACCATAAGTTGAATGTGGAAGTTGAGTTAGAGAGCCGAGTTTGTAAGTTTGAGAGTGGGGTTTGAAAGTTGAGTTTGCTCGTTGACATTGAGAGTTGAGTTCGAGAGTTGAGAATGAGGGTTGAGTTTGGTAGTTGAGTTTGGAAGTTGAGTTTGTGCGTTGACAGTGAGATGAGTTAGAGAACTGAGTTTGCAAGTTCAAATTGAGAGTTGAGTTTGTAGGTTGAGTTTGTCAGTTGATTCTGAGATTTGAGTTTGAGAGTTGAGATTGAAGGTTGAGTTTGAGAGGTGAGTTTATTAGTTGAAGTTAAGAGATGAGTTCGTGAGATGAATTTGAAAGTAGAGTTTGTGAGTTGAGTTTGGTAGTTGATTTTGAGAGTTAAATTTGTTCGTTGAAATTGAGGGATGAGTTTGCGAGTTGAGTTAGTAAGTTGCATTCGAGAGATGAGTTTGAGAGTTGAAATTGAAGGTTGAGCTCATAAAATGAGTTTGTATGTTGAGTTTGTAAGATGAAATTGAGAGTTGAGTTTGAGAGTTGAGATTGAAGGTTGAGTTTGTCAGTTGAGTTTGTACATTGAAATCGAGTGTTGAGTTTGTGAGTTGACTGTGTGATGAGTTTGGAAGTTGAGTTTGAGAATTGAGTTAGCGAGTTGAAATTGAGAGTTGAGTTGAGTGTGTACGTTGAGTTAGACAGTTGAGTTAGTAAGTTGCATTTGAGAGATGAGTTTGAGAGTTGAGATTGAAGGTTGAGCATGTATAAGTTGAGTTTGTATGTTGAGTTCGAGAGATGAGTCTGGTGATAGTGGTAATGGTAAGTTTCTGCACCAGTGGTTGTATTTTGCGGTTGTGTTCTGTGATAACGTGAAGTTTTTACAAGGCTGGGTTGGGTTTGTTTTTTGAACTTTTGCTGTGTTTGCTGTTCCTTTTGGGGTGGTGATGATAGGATGGAAGTAACGTGATTAGTAGAACTGTGGGGATTAGTGGAACTGTAAGGTTGTGTCCTTCCGGTTGTATCATTTGGGTTTGGTAATTGAGGAGGAGCTCAAGGTGATTTGTTCCCGTTGGGAGCATGCAGTTTATCTATCAGAATGCTTGATGAGGTAGTCCTAGCTTTCAGGGTAACCCTGCAGATTCAATCACAGCTCGTTGGCAAACATATCGACATTGAATCTAGAAAACCCAAAATTGAAAACGTGTTGAAAACCCAAAATTTAAAATAAGGTTAAAAAACTTCCGATTCCTGGCAGTGCAAATGGAGATGAACATGGGGACTTGGATTAGAAACATCAATAAAATTGATATGGTATCAAATCTGAAGCCTTCTGACCTCAACAAATTAATTAATGAATTGTCTCGAATCCACGACCGGCTTTTAGATAGTGAATGAGCGCATACAAAACACCTTGAGTACATTTTTTTGACTCGAGGAGATGCGCACGGAGTTGTTTTACCAGCAGAGCTAAAAACATCATTTTCGAGAAAAATTCAATTTTTGTGGTTTATCAGATTCACTGTTGATATTGATATTTCTTCGAGCGCTAACATTTTTGAAAAGTATTAAGGCGGATTCACAAGTGCTCGTCTTTGTGCATTGCGGAACGGTCCTGAAAACAACATTTGAACACCATTTTTACTATGATTTTGATTGAATGGTGGGAAACCTCAACCGCATCCGGAATGGCGGGAAAAATCAAATCGAATAAATATTTCCCGCAATTCCGGATCTTGAAGTGCCTAAGCAACAATGCTGCTTGTTCCACAGAGATCAGTAGGTAGGTAGGGACGTTACGATACCACGGAAGTATCGATACTCGTTCCGATACGATATTTTTCGTAGAGTAGCGATACCCAATATTATCGGCAGAAAGTATCGATATTGCGATAATATCGGATCAAAAATATCGATACTGCCGATATTATCGATACTTTTACACTTGGGAAAAAAAATTCGTTAGGTATTACAAGGGAAATGAAGTATTAACATATTATTACATTAATTAGATATAAACGATCTTTGGCGTTATTCTTGCGAAAAAATCAAGATATTTCAACACAGAAAAAACTCCCTAGGCACTCGTAACTCGATTACTTACGTCCTTTTGAAAATAGCTGAGCGCGGAACAAGCAGCTGAATAGAACGATCGAAATGATTTCGTAAAAAAGAAAGCAACGAGGCTCAGAGATCACTAATAAATATCAACACTCAGGGCAGCCGCACCACGGGCTCAGTGCAGCCAGTACGTGGGGGAGTTTTCCTTTCACCATGGGATTTTCCCCCTCGAAATTCCGACCCAAAGTCTTGAGCTAAGGGCAATTAGAGCTCTACAAACTTTCCCACTTCTTCTTATTCTCTTCTTCTGCATCACCATGTGCCGCAAACCGGTCGGAACCGGCTGGTTTTACGGTGGATACAAAATTGTTAATTTTTCGAATTTCGCAGAGAATATCGGTGGGATCGGTCACAAAATATCGATACTTTAGATATTATCGTGAGAAAGTATCGATACCACGATAATATCGTATGTAAAATATCGATACAAATATCGGTGGTATCGGGAGAAAAGTATCGATACTCCGATATATCGGAAGTATCGTAACGTCCCTATAGGTAGGTACACCAAGCTACAAAAATCGAGAATACAGAACTTTTTTGTATTGATGTGTCCATGGCAGAGAGAGTTGTGTTTTGATGCGATAGTTGCTAATATTCTATCAAAGTCATGGTGAAAATGGTGTTCAAATGGTGTTTTCGGACCTTTCCGCAACGCACAAAGACGCGCACTTGTTAATCCGTCTTTAATCGACTAACCTGATTGAATTCGTAATTGACTTCTAAAGACAGGGAGTCGGAGTGGGTCAAATCTCCCGACTGCAACAGTTCCGTGTACGGTTGAGTCGGATGGCCGCCCAGGAATACTGTAACCGGCACGCAAATCCACACATCCAGTTTATCTTCTATCGCACCCTTCGTCTCGCTCTGGAAAATTGTCAGAACAAATCCACACAAATCATTCACAGAGGCACCAACGAAAAGTAAAATTTCCATCAACATCTTTCGAGCCACACACAACTTGGGTTCTTGAACAGAATGTTGCTCATGGGACACAAACCTGCTGTATGTAGGATATGGTGGCGCGGAGGCGATTGTTCGCTGTGATGTCGGCCACCCTCAGCGTCAGCACAGTCTCGCCGCTCGCACCTCCGGAAAGACACAAACCCAATTTCCGCCGTACCTCAACACCGCCCATCTGCCGATTGAAAACAACCAATGAATACACGCGACACAAAATAATCGGCAAAGCACCCACTCCCGGAAGTTGTGAGATTGTTCAACAATTTTATGCTTTTGAAGGGTTGAAATGTTTTTGGGGGGTTTCAAGTTTGAAAATCACGCATTTCTCATAAAATAGGTATAATAGAAGTTGTGTGTTTGTCTTCACGAATACCTCGTTGATGAGTTGCACGTCATCGGTATGGGCAACGTTGATTTCAATGTTCTTCAAGCTATCGCGGCTGTAGTTGGTGATGACCAGATAAGCGACGGCCTGACTCTCTAAGCCACCAAGAGGTCGCACGTGGTAGTCCTGCACAAGAAGAACGTGAATGGGTGGTGTTGGAAGTAGAGGGGGGGGGTTGGTGACAGCAGTGGTGATAGTGGGGTCGATGGTGGTGGTGGTGGCGGTAGGGGGATGGTGGTGGTGGTAGGGGGTTGGTGATGGTGGTGGGGGGGAGTGGGGGTTGGTGATGGTGGTGGGGGGGAGTGGGGGTTGGTGGCAGTGGTGAAAGCGGGGTTGGCAATGGAGCAGTTTTTGTGATTTGCGATAGTTTACCTCATACTCTAACATAGTGTAGGGGTGTTTTTCAATTAAGATTTCATTTTCTATGGCGGTGGGATGGTTTTTACTCTAGGCAGTAGGGGTAATCTGGTAATAGCGATGGTGTACAGGGATTGGTGGTGCTCGACGCTGGATTGGTGATGTTCGATGGTGCTCAAGGGTGAAATGGTGTAAAAAATACCAGGCAAATTCCAAAGGCGACTCACAATATTGAGAACTTTATTACTGGCCAGGCGGTTGAGGATCGGATGGTACGACGCCACCGGAACTTCTTTGGACGGTGTCGAGATGCCGAGAGCTTCCTCGTAACCTTCCTTCAGCGTGAGCAGCTCTTCAGTCCTGTCCGCCAAAGTCCCTCCGACGGATTCCTCTACGTTTTGGCCACTTTTCTTACCTGTAGAAGTACGAAGTTACAAATCATTTCAAGGTAACAAACTTATTGGAACGCTAGATTATTGCAAAACGTATTTAAGGTGGTCGTAACGAGCGAGTACTTTTTTTATGACGTTTTGTCTTCTCATCGTCTTTTCGACTAGACGTTTTGGACTTTTTCTTCTTCTTTTTAGCATGTTCTTCTCCGTTGGACACTTCGGCCAGCAGGTCCTCGTTAACTCGCGGCTAGAAGCAAATATCTTCAACTATTTTTATCCCATTTTTACTTCCATATTTACAGAGTAAATGGAAGTATTGTGATCGTCCTAAAATCGAGAATCGGAACGGAGCTTCAGAAAAAACTTTTTCTTATACACATTTACTCAGAATCACTTCCTGAACAAGTGTCTGTGTGTCCGTTACGTCCGTCTGTCCGTCTGTGGTCATTTACAAAAATGACCATAACTCCCTCAATTCTCAACCTTATTTCAAATTTCTTGAACTGAAATGTTTGTCTCGCCAAGACCTAACACCCTGTTTAATCGGAATTCGGATAACGCACAGTACTTCCGATTTATTTGCATTTTTAGTGTTTTCTATTTTATTTTTTTCCGGCCACAAAAATGAACCGATTTGAGCGTTCTTGGTCTAAAAATCTTTTTTTTACCTTGCAGAATATGTGGATATTTTTTATTTTACAATAATGTGGCGTATTTTGATTTTGGGCGAATTTTAAAAATTTAATAGTAAATTTTTCGATATTTTTGGCCTTAACACCCTTAAAAGCAGTCAGAATATGATCAAATTGTGTCACAATTTTACGTTTCAAAATATGGAAGTATTGTGTGTTATCTACGCACCACTGGTTTCCAGTAACTGCAGACTACAAATTCTGGTATTTTGACCATCGCAACTCTACTGAGCGGAATCGATTCCTAATTTGGAGGATAGAGGTCGTTAGCATCAGTTATTTACGGTGGAATCAGGAACCAGGAGCCTTCCCATGCTGCTCATCTGGATTTTGGACCGATTCCTTGGGATGCATCCATATCGTCGGCACCACGCCATAACCGAGAAACTGTACAGTAATAATGAGCAGTTTTGCGGTTATGGCGTGGTGCCGACGATATGCTCATGGGCTTTGTGTTTTACTTTGTTTTTGTGTTTTTTTTTTAACTTTATTATACAGGTGAGCGGCATGGGGAGGCTCCAGGTTCCTGATCCCACGGAAAATAACGGAGGCTAACAACCTCTTTCCTCCAAATAAGGAATTTTTTTAGTTAAAAATGACAAAATCGTAAATGCTAACCTCACTCTTTGACGACTTGGACTTCTTCTCTTTTTCTTTCTTCGATTTTTTGACCGGCTTATCGCCGAGCTCGGGTGGAGAAGGCGAAGAATATTTGATGACGTGATGTGATGGACGGATCCGCCTTTCTTCGTCCTTCAGAGGCCTATGAACGCATCATTCGTAAACGGTTTCATCAATTAATTATTAACATCAAAATAATATCAGCTGATAGGATACAAAATTACAACACTAACTCGTCGAGATTGATATCCAGCGCTCGATGAGGATCGTCCATGTCGAAGTCGTTCTCCGATTTGCCGTCATCGCCCGAATCGTCAACGCCGTCTGGCATCTCGCCACCTGAAAATACGTGCACGTCCTTGACGACGGGTACGATTTTGCTACTAGCGATTTCGTCGTCATTGTCGCTCGTCTCATCTTTGGCTTTCCCCTTGTCCTTCCTCTTCTTCTTTTTCTTCTTCTCCTTGTCCGAACCTTTTTTCAGGTATTTTTCCGACGAGGACAGCCCTGGGAATGGAAATGGTTTTAACTTTAGTTAAAGTTAGACTACGTACTTCATCACTACTGCTCGTTTTACGTGATCTGATATCATTCCATCGTCTTATCACTTGAAGTGACTAGGGATGGCCATCAATAGTTGATAGTATCAAAATATCGATGTTATCCTCCAATATATCAATATTTTTCAATCGATGATGCAAGGGCCGTTAGTATTGGGTATCGATCCTTCGTAGCCGATGTTCAATTGAGTTTGATTTTCCAATTTGACCGATTTAATCGAATCCCTCGATGTAATTGATTTTCGATTTAACAAATTTGTTGATTATTCAATTTGATCGATTTTTTTATCTAATTGATTTTTTCCAATATAATCGAATTTTTTTTATTTAATCGATTTTTCAATTTGATAGATTTAATCGAATATCTCGATTTAATCGATTTTCCGATTTGATAGATTTAATCGAATATCTCGATTTAATCGATTTTCCAATTTGATCAATTTTTCAATTTAATTGATTATAACTATCGATAGTTTTGGTTGATACTATCGGTGGTATATACTATCGATAGTAGACCTACGATATTATATCGGCATCGATTTTCTACCGTTGATACTATCCAAACATCGATATATTAGGTATCGATGGCTATCCCTAGAAGTGAAGTTCAGTTTTGAGTTGCTTGAGATGACGAGCTAAAGCTCTCTATCATGTACTTATTCTATTATATACTTACCAGGAATGATAAGAGGTACAGACAGGTCGATCTGGGCGACTGGAATGTTTTTGTCAGGCTTCGAACTCGCTTTCAAATAATTCGGATTCAGAGCCTGTTCCTTCTTTCGGGCTTCTCTAATCTACAAAACACGAGAATAATTATTTTTTTTCAGGAAAATCGAAAGATTATCTTGGCGGAGTAAAAGTGTCGGTGGAAAAATATTCGTCTATGGACGTAAATCACCTATCCCCTCAACTTGCTAATGAAACATAGCAATCAAGGCGGACAAGTAACAATAGTGAAAATCGATTTCCAACTCAATAAAAAGATAAACTCAAACCTTTTCCAAATCCTCAGTCGTCGGCTCTGGAAGTTTCTCCTCTTGATCCTCAGGCGAACCGAAGATGTCTCCAAGTTTGTTCGAACTTTCGTACTCGTCTTCCGAAGAGGACGACGAGGGTGGGTCGTTGATCCAAGAATCCAAGTCGAGACTAGAAAGTGAACATTTCAGGTTTATTCCAGCTTCCAAAAACACTCGATGACGGAAAAACTCTCTGGTACGTGTCCCTCTCCACTCAAGGGGGTCCTGAATAGTTCCGAGGGCGACTGGGCACGCCCGGGACAACTTCGGTTATCGGGCGAAAAGCCAACGCGGTATACTTTACTTTTCTTACTCTCTAGTAAGTTACATTGTCTATTAACTGGCTCTTGGCTGAGTGATACCTAATTATGGTTCTTACCCAGGCGGAACTTGGACTTTTCGCTGCGCCTTGGGGGCAACTGGGTTCATTTCACCGGCGAACAGGACAGTAACCGCTTCGACCACTTGGGTCTCGCCTTTTTCCAGTTGGGACTTGACGTTCTTGACGAGCTCCAGAGCCGAACAGGCTCTTTCCTGGACTTCCAGATCGCCCGAATTGACAAACTGAGGCAACTTCTCCAGGACGATCTCGCTGATCTGAAAGCCGAAATGATTGCTGGTCATATCAAGCGTAGAAGGGTAGAACTATGAGGCATTTGGAACATGAACGGTGAATTTTGGCAGAATGAACATCGTAAAAATTGGAAAAAAAGGAAAGAGTAACCCAGTATTTCCACATTTTAACAATGTTGGAGACCGTTTCGAGCCGACCATTTCCCAACAAAAGGAAACCGGCACATACGCCAGGAAAAGAACCTGCAGAGGTTTCTCGTGGCAACCGAGAGCCGATGCACTCGAGTTGGCTTGATTCCAAGAACCCAAACGTACCAAAGGACGACCTACACCAAGAGAATGTCCTGGATTCTAGAACAGAAACCAGTCCGAATCACATCCGGAAAAAGCCACGGGAAACCCTGACAATTGATATAAGCCTGGCAAAAACTCAAATCGAGGCCTTCAATGTACAACAGTCAACAAAGCTGCAAGTCTGCTCAGCTCTGCAAAACTAGCCTTTGAGTGACGAGCCAGCCGTCCTGTGCCATAGGGAAAACAGCTGACGTGGCAGCCATCCGCAAGTGTGAACGTCCAACCGGTCACGAGAAACCCACCAGCTGAGATGGGCGGCCAGCCACTTCTCTACAATCAGATAACCGCCACCAGGACAGACGTTGCCCCAAGCCATAAACTTGTCACAACAAACAGAACATTGGTTGAAAAGTGGTTTCGTGCCCAGGAGAGCAGGATACAGCAATGCGTTGAACGTACTTTGATCGATTGCTCCACTTCAGAAGTTTCCAAAATCTTTGCGTACACTTTGAGAATATTGTGTACGTAGATGGCTTGTATGTGAGCCGGTAGGCCGGTGATTTTCCCGTTAAGCAAAGATTCCAAAGTGCTGGGCGGATTTTTGAGCTCACTGCAAAAAAAATTGGTTAATTCAACGGCTAGAACTGCGCTGCGATGGAATCGCACATTACACCTACTAAGCTAACCTGGCGAATTCGCCGCAGATCCAAGCTGCGGCGTAGAGGACGTCGGCCATCCTGGCTGGAGGCTGAGCGAGCAGATGGCTGTTCTCTAGAAGAAGGCACATCTGCGACACGGTGAACGGTCGGATGGCGTGCACTCGGACGGCGACGTCAACCATCTGCGAAGCGACCAATTTCCCATGCTGCGTCCCTTCCATCCTGGTCAATTCGACCAAAACGCTGACATACCTGTCGATCGAGAGGCTATTATTTGGACGTATTTGAGAGGTTTTAAGCCCGTATCACACGTCAGACCGTTCTCCTCCCCATCGGACAGACCGATTCTTTGGTGATTTTTACGTACAAATTCATTGAAAATTTTTCTTAGAAATAAGGTTCCATAGATGAATAATAACAAACATTGATGCAGGTGCGCCAAAGTGAACATATCCATAGGATCAGCCAATCAGAGAATAGGGTCTGTGTGTCTGTCCGTGGGATGGGGAGGAGATCGGTCTGACGTGTGATACGGGCTTTAGAGAGTTTTTGAAAAGGAAATTGTCCATTTGGCAAGTGCAGCATTCACAGCACTTCCTTTGCATAGGAGCCGTTTGTTGCGCCAGCAAAAGAAGTGGACATTTCATCGGCCGATTCCAAAAAAACTAACCGTTTCCATAAAATCCTCATTGCACGAAGACGATCACTTAGGTACTGTCAATTGCAACCACGATTTTTAAGATCTCGATTTTAAGGTAGCAAACGAGTAACCTTGAAATTGGGACCTTGAAAATCGAGGTTGCGATCGACAGTACTTAAGTTGCTGTGCCAGTCCCCATACCATGCAGGTTTTATGGGAACGGAATGTTTTTTTTTTAATTGGCCAATAAAATGTGCAAAGGATGTGCTGCAAATACGGCCCTTAGGGTCTGTTTATCAATTGCCATAAATCCAGTATCAAAGTAACTACTGATGACATTTGCATGGACGGACATATAAAAAATGCAAAGTGACAATAAGGGCTGTTTTATCAATTCACTTAATCAACTGATTATCCAAGGACGCACCGACTAACTATTTCCCAGGTGACTTGTTGCTGAAAAATCATACGTCACGTTTCCACGGAATCAGTTAGTCGGTGCGTCTTTGGATAATCAGTTGATTCGGTGAATTGATAAAGCGGCCCTAAATCCAGTATGAAAGTAGCTTTAAGTGCATTGATAAACCGGTATTTCGTTGTCGATTAAGCCCTTAAAGCTCCCAAAGTGACAACCTACCATTCGAAATTGGTGATGTACTGATAGTTATTCTGGGAACAGATATCAATGATTTTCGACAGCAGTTCGTCCCGGTACGTCGTTCCTTCGGCTTTGTCCATGTGCACCATCAATTTTTTGACTATCTCCATGAGAGTTTTTTTCGACACCTGGAAAATTGTACAAAACTTGTTCTACATTGGAAACATTGCAAAGTTTGCACAAGGATTAATTTTTTCCGGGTAAGGAGGGGCGATTTGGAGTAATTTTTAAATTTCCAAATTCGCATTTGGAGGGGCAGACAGAGGGGTATGGAAGAGAATCAACAGAGGTGAGTGTGAACTTGGAAATAAGTGAAGAATCAGGATATTTGGGAATTTAGCGCAATGGAAAAATGCAATTACCATTCCATACAGAAGATCCAGGGCTCGTAAACGAATGGATTCGTCTTTGTCGTCCAAACATTGCATTACGAGATCTTTATGAGATTGCACCGATTTCGGGTGGGTCTTCAGTATTTTTGACATGGCCAGAAGACCCAAATACTTCACTGGGAATAAACAGAACCAATAATTACTCAGTATGCCTTTTTTTTGAGTTTTTTAAACCAAATTAGCAAACACTAGTCGTTGAAGTGCCTACTGAGGGGACGGTGCATAATTGAACTTACGATTTTGATCCGTGTCTTCGATCAGGATCCTCAACTTTTGTACACAAAGCTGAAACAAACGAGAACTTTGTGTAATCCAAGAAGCGGGATTTTCGAAATTCGGCAAACAATCGTTTTTGAAACCTACCTGGATAGAGGCACTGTGATTTGGCATTCCAGACGATATTGATATTAAAACTGGAACACAGAAAATAAGGTTTTATTTTTACGGTATTTTTTTCAACAGCAGGACTCTATGGATGACTAGTGCGTGACGTCACAGGCCGCATCGATCTTAAATAATTGTAAATGATATTAATAGAAAATAAATAAATAAAAAGATAATAATAAATAAAAAGTAAATAAATATTAATTACAATCCCTGAGGTGATCGTCAATGAACAGGATCACAAAATGGCAGATATTGGGAGAAGAATCGATAAAAATCAATTGATGTAATCGGAAATTTGAAGTAAATTGGTCGGGTCAATAGATACTTGAGAAAAAGAAAATGGCGAATTAACCGATTTTGGTAGCGGTGAAGTACGAGGAATAACAAAATGGCCCTTACCGGCGATTACAGTGTTGATGCACTCGTAGAGCAAGGACATAGCTGAAGTGCTGTTGAAAAAGTTGAAAACAAAAATGACAAAAAGATAAAATGGAAAAATTTGACCGCTTGACTAAAATTACGCCCTAACCAGCCAATCGACTTTCCACATTTTATTGAGTTGATATATTTTTTGATACCAAGCGCAGGGTGGGGTCAAATTTGCTCCTTTGGTTCTAAAATCGCTCTTTTGGGGTAGATGGGCTCATGGACATCAATAGGATAAATTCATAAAAATAAATTTTTATCAATTGCACCGATACGTAGGATCGATCACTGCAAATAATAATTATGGAAAACAAACTGATTTTATACATTGGGAATTTCGCAATACATCCCAAGGGAAAATGACATCAAACTATTGGACTACCCATGAAATGCTAGCAAAACTATCAATAACACACGTAAAAACGTGCCCAGGTATTTCGTGCATAGAAAAAAACGGGTATAACTACAACTATTGCCGCCGTTTGAACGGTTTGGCAATGTAATTCATTTTCTGAAGGGAGACAAGCGAATGGAATATCAGCGAAAAAGCCTCAGCATCAAACGCTGGTAATGTGCAAAGGAAATTTGAAAAAGCCAATTTCGGTGCTTGGGGGTTTTGCAATATTTTTTGTTAACTTAAACTTGAGCAGGTCTCAACGATACAATGAGGACGTTGATGAGGCAATTAAAATGCACCTAACACCCAAAATCTCCAAATCTGGAGCCTGGATTCACGGTTAGCCAATGTTTAGTGCAAATAGGTACATTTAACAAATGGAAATCCTGGGAGGGCTATCCTGCGAATGCAAATCAAAAGCATCCAGCCGTTCCAGAAAGTGGGCCGAGGTCAGACTCGCTGTTTTTTGTTGTTGTTTCTTTCTAATAAAAGAGACTGCGGATACTTCAATTGAGCGGGCCTGACCAAGGAGCACTTCTTGTTGAAAAGAGCCAGTAGAAGCTTGGCGAAATGAGCTTGGCCAGTGGAAAAGTATCTTAGGAAGCAACGTAGGCAAACAAACCATTTCCGAACTGTGAATTTTACGTAGATTTATCAAAAAATAACATAAATCTCTCCATGGAGCCTCTCAGCCACACACTCCAGCTAATGTTTTAATCAAGTTCATCATAACTTAACACATTATTTAACGTAGATAAAATATTTGTTTTTGGAATTTTAAATTTTTTTTAAAGGGTCAAAAAAATATTTTTTTAGGTCAAGAATTAGTCATTAAACCAGTTTTTGATCACTAAAACCCAACTAATTTTGACTTATAGGGAGTGAAAAAGGTGTAAAAACCTTTAAGGAATCCAACAAGCTCAAGAAATTCAAAATCGGTTCAGTAGAACTCCCTCAAATCGGCCAAAACGCGAAAAAGTAGAAATCACTCTATCTAATCAGAACATTTTCGGGAAAACCCCCTTTTCTATGGTAAATAAAGCGAGGAACCCGGGAAAAATACTCAAAAACTTCTAAACCCACTGCATTACCTTCAAAATTGAGTGTTGGCTTTTTCTCAAAAAATGTACCCTAATTGGGCCAAATTGGACCCCTTAAGCTTTGTTCACATGGCGTACGGTTGACCGGATCCGGTCGGCCTCTCATTGGTCGACGGGAGAGCGTGCCCCCTTCACCACCGCGACCGCACCCGGTGCGCTCTCCCGTCGACCAATGAGAGGCCGACCGTAGCGACCGGATCCGGTCAACCGTACGCCATGTGAACCCTGCTTTAACCTTTTCAGATCGGATTGCCCGGACAATATGCACCAAGGTGGAGCAAACCACAACTTTTAGGACTAGTTTCATCAGAATCATCAAAGAAAGTTTCGTCAAAAAATTTTGACCAACTTTTGTGGCCACGACATCGTATTGAACCACTGATCCGATTGTGGCGCGGTTGGTCCTAAAAGTCGTGGTTTGCTCTGGGGAATCCGATCAAAAAATGTTAAGGGGTCCAAAACCCAAAAAAACTGTTTTTGAAATTATGACTTTTTTGATATTTGAACGTTTTTGAGTAGGTACTTTAAAGTGAATTGAGCGGATTCTCTTACAGGAGGTGCACATCAAGGAAAATTTGCTACATTATTTCTGGAAATAATGTACCAAAAATCTTCTTTAAATCTTGAGCTCGTTGTCACTCAGATTTACTGCGGACGCGTCTTAAGCCAGTACCACATGTCAGACCGTTCCCCTCCCCATACCACAGACCGTCTGTCCAGACTGATTTCTTGGTAATTGAATTCATTGTCAATTTTTCCGAGCAACAAGGTTCTATAGATCATCAATAACATTGATGCAGGTGAAAAGTGAACATATCCATAGCATGAGCCATTCAGAGAATAGGGTCTGTGGTCTGTAGGCTGGTTTATACGTCGTGTCGGTCTGTCGTATGATGACGGGCTTTAACGATTTTCCACCAGCCCAAGCATGGATTTATCGATTTGGAATAGCAGTACAGCCCTCCAACACATCCCCTCCCGACGGATTTGTATTTTACCTGTGAATAAGGTTGGTGAGTGGCTCTATAAGTTTTTTACCAAGCCTTGGCTCTAATGGGGTCAACGCACCGAACTGAAAACAAGGGAAAAAGGAAAATACATTGCGCCATTTGGAGTGAAGCCATTCAATTTTAGTCAAATAGTAGGAAAAGATTGGAAAACAATACATAAAAAAGGCAATGACAAGCTATCCTGTTGTCTAACTGCTGACTAAACCCCTAATCTATCGTTCGCCGAGTCCCTGCATCGTGCCAGCTAAGATAGCGATACAAATAAATTCCAGACATCTCCGATCCCATGGGGCATGAAGAAATTCCACAGTCCTCATGCGAAGGCTCCCAGTCGATATTTTGGATTGTAAACGGGCCAAAAAGGAATGAAAATTCTCCAAAGGATTTTCGTTTCTTTGAATGAAAATTTTACGGTTAGTTTCATCCGCGTTTTGAGATTACCATTGCTGTACTTGGATATAATCTTTTACTGCGGGGTACGGGAGGGATGTGCACATTTACCGTTAAAAAATCAACGAACGTGAAGGGTTCAAGAAATACAAGCGATCGGGGCGGAGACAAAACTAAAATTGGGGAAAGCGAGGGCTGTTCAAACTGTGAGAACGGGAATCCGACAATGGCGAATTTCCAATTTCCCTACTTATGGCTTTCTTCGGTCGTTACAGTCAATTTAGGGCCGGTTTATTGACAAAATTAATCTCCCCGATATCCAAGGAAGCTTCAGATATACTTCACCACGGTGGTATTTACATCAAATTTCAATGTAAAAGTCTCGTTGGTGATGGCTTCGGGTGCTTCTTTGGATATCAGGAGGATAAATTTTGTCAATAAACCAGGCCTTAGTAATGGAAATTTCGTCTGTCTGCAATAAAGAGAATTCGTAAAGGCCCATTTAGACGGGCAATTTTTCACGGCAATTATTGCTCAAACTGAATTGCCGGCTGCAAAAAAAAAATTGCCGAGCAATTTTTTCCCTACCTCCGGCAACTTTCTCCCTACTTCCAGCAACTTTTTCCCTACTGGAAGTTGCTCATTATTGCCGACAATAATTGCCCCGAGTGGAGCAATATTTTCGGGAATTGACGTGAAGCCAGCAATTATTTTCAGGCAATTTTTGAAACCCATCGCCCGTGGGTTTTAATTGCTTGTTTTCGGCAATTTTTTCGTAACAGACAGAATTGGATGGAAAACATCTGTATTTTTATATTGTATTTATTTATTGTTGTAGGTATTTACTATTATTGTATGCTGCCTCCAAGAAGCCCTCAGCAATGCCTAAATTCTTCCTGATCAGCGGAGGAGCCCATTGCGCTAAATCCAATACCGTTGGTCGTACGATGCTGAAATTCGGTATGCTGCCTCCAAGAAGCTCCTCAGCATGACTGGCAAGACCTGAGTTCTTCCTGATCAGCTGAGGAGCCCATGGCGCTGATTTCAAAACCGTTGGTTGTACGATGCTGAAATTTGGTACACAGCCTCAGAGGAGCCCCTCAGCAAGATTGGCTGGGCCAAAATACGTTCTGATCAGCTGAGGAGCCCATGGCGCTGATTTCAATACCGTTGGTTGTACGATGCTGAAATTTGGTACACAGCCTCAGAGGAGCCCCTCAGCAAGATTGGCTGGGCCAAAATACGTTCTGATCAGCTGAGGAGCCCATTGCGCTAAATCCAATACCGTTGGTCGTACGATGCTGAAATTCGGTATGCTGCCTCCAAGAAGCCCCTCAGCATGACTGGCAAGGCCAAAATACTTTCTGATCAGCTGGGGGGCCAGTGGCGGTAATTTCAATACCGTTGGTCGTAGGATGCTGAAATTCAGTACTCAGCCTCAGAGGAGTCCCTCAGCATGACTGGCAAGACCTGAGTTCTTCCTGATCAGCTGAGGATTTTGGCCCTACCAATCTTGCTGAGGAGCTATTCCGAGGGTCCATATCAAATTTCTGCATCATACGACCACTGGAAATTACCGCCACTGGCTCCTCAGCTGATCAGGACGTATTTTGGCCCAGCCAATCTTGCTGAGAGGCTCCTCTGAGGCTGTGTACCGAATTTCAGCATCCTACGACCAACGGTATTGAAATTAGCGCAATGGGCTCCTCAGCTGATCAGAACGTGTTTTGGCCCAGCCAATCTTGCTGAGGGGCTCCTCTGAGACCATGTACCAAATTTCAGCATCTTACGACCAACGGTATTGAAATTAGCGTAATGGGCTCCTCAGCTGATCAGGAGGAAATTTGGTCTTGCCAATCTTGCTGAATGGCTCCTCTTATTCTGCATATCAAATTTCAGCATCCTACGACCAACGGTAAGGAAATTGGTGTCATTGGGCCCACTGCTGATCAGACATTCCTCGTGATTTTCCTCGTGATTAATTTTCAAAATCTCGTGATAGGGCTCCTCTGTGGCTGCATACCAATTTTCAGTATTGTATGACGAGCGGTATGGGAAATGGCGAAATGCCCTCTGCTGACAATTCGCCCACCCACACACACACCCACACCCACACACACGTCATATTTATTACCTGATTATATTATTTTATTTATTTTATTATTATATAACAACATCACGAGCTCACAAGAAAACACTAATTGCCTGTTCACCGTGTAAACGCAAAAATGGAGCAACAATTATTGCCTGGAGTTGCTCCATTTTTTTCAAGCAATAAATTGCTGGCAATTAATTGCTTTTTCTCAAACACGAGAACAGGGAAAAATTGCCGAATTGATCGGAGTTGCCGGCAATTTTAATTGCCGAGAATTGCTCAAGTTTCGGCAATTTAGTTGCCCGTCTAAATGGGGCTTAAGAGTTGTCGCACAGATGCGAAATAATTCAAACATCAACAGATGATTTCCAAGTTTCAAAGTGAGGGCAATTGTGTTATTTTTGTAAGCTCTGATTGAGTGGCAATGGCAGCTCTGACGCCAGGTGAAATAAAAAGGCATTCTATTCTGTGCGCAGCCGATGTCCTATCGTGTACTTATTTCCCTTCAATTGCAGTGCAATTAATTCATTGGAACTTCAAGGTGAAGCTATTTCACAAAGAAACCGTTTTTGTTTATTATTTTGGATAATTTCCCAATTTAGTTTATTGGATAGAATTATAAAAATTTTATTGAAGAAGAAAACATATTTTTCCCTTTTGAGGGGAAATTCCCCTTTTGAGGGGAAAATCGAGCTCTGAGGGGAAAATCGAGCTCTGAGGAAAAAGCAAAGGGGGAAAAGAAAAACAGTTCAGGTTCTCCACTTACTGTTTAACGGGTACCGACTCGTACGTATTATTTTCATTGCAGACAGACAGCAGGACTTAATTTTCAGATGGGCATGTATCTGGTACTGGAGGAATCGAAGGCAAAACAAAAAGGTGGGGAAACTTAGCCGTTTTCACGTTTTTTTCCGGAATTTCTTCCTGCAAACGTCAATACTGATTAACAATCGCACACGAAAACCTCAATCGCAAACTAAAACCAGCAGTTTTGCCAAAAAAAATTACAATTGACTTTACTTTGCTTCTCCTCAGCGAAATACCGACTCCTGCGTATTCTTTACATTGCAGACGGACTGGAGTTACACTAGCTGTTATGGCAGCCCTAATTGTCACTTCAAATGTACTTGAAAAGTAGTCACGGAATGGTAAAATTTAAAAAAATTCAAACTGCGGGGAAGCCATACTGAACCCTCAACATCTGTGACCCGAATTTGCTAAATTGAGTAGCAAATAGCGAAATTATCAAAGTCGAGAAAACAATTTTCGGGAAATGGAAATTCGGTCTAACGCCTTAACAGTTAAGGCTCAGTTACTGCTCGGTTGAAAATTTTCAGGGGGGAACCTTCGACCCAGAGGCCGTTACCTTGAGATAAGTTCAATGAGCGGTTGAGTGAGACGGCGCCCTATCTTGGGCTCAATCAGCGTCAGTGAGCCGAACTGAAACAATCAAACCCGAATTGGGGGATTCGCCAAATGTTGAAAATGCCTCACAATCCCTCCAACCCCCACTCCGCCCGCTGTTGGCTGTCTGAGAATCTGAGCCCTAAAATATGATTAGAGAATTCGGAGCTGGAGCGCTTTCGCCGATACTGCCATCAGATGACTGATGACTTTTCAGCAGTGTTGTACTTAATTATGGAAATCGAACCCGATTGGAGGGTACGGAGAAGTTCAACTTCGAACCGACTCTGCGGAATAATGCAGAATGCGCTCAAGCAATAAATAAAAACGCTGAAAAGAGCTCACGATTCAATGCAGCAACAATGTACCTACCTACCCAACTTCCCTGAAATGACAAAGGTTGCTAGTTTCGTTGAAATTAAAATTCATCGTTAGTTGAATCGGTTGAAATTCTCAAAGGCACGAAGCAAGGGGGGAAATTATCAAAAAGACTCACTAATTTGATAATTTTGATGAGCATCCAGTTGTTGGTCGACGTGGTCATCAGTTTGAAAAAAACTGGCGCAAGGCTGAGGTAGTTTTTCGGATTTTTTCTCGCCAGCTCGCAGACAACGTTAACAGCCGCACTCTGGACACCTGAAGGAGAATTGATGTTGCAACGAATCGGCAAGATAATTTAATATATCAAAACCTGGGCAGTCAAATGGCCAATGTGCATGTTTTCAAACGCAGATTGGCCCTTCGGCTGCTCAGTTGTGGAAAACAGGACCAACTTTCAGAACTAACCAGAATCTGGATCTTCTAATTTTTCCTTCAAACGAGGAAACGCGGGTCTCAGAGCTTCGGGATACCTTAGGAAAACTTTGTACATCATCAGAACAGCTTTCTTCCGCAAGTACGGCTTTGTCGAGGTCAGCTGCAAAACGAGAAATCGCGAATAAGACAAAAATCGAGCCTTTCAACTTGGCCGATGGAAACTCTTGATAACTTACCAACGTCATGATGTCGTTAGCCAAATCTCTAGCCAGATCGGGGCTGATGAAACACGAGAGGGCGGACAGCGCCAAACCGGCGTCGTACTGGTATTGACTGTTGAGGTCTTTTCGGACCATGTTCGTGCACAACATCAGCAACTGAAAACATTATCCATGTAAAGGTTTATTGTTGAGGTGAGGGAGAGAGTGGTAGCCCATCGCACTCTCATATTCTTTTATTCTCCGAGCGCTTTAGCCCCACTGGGCCTCTTCAGGGAGCAACATCTGTAGAGTTGAGAAGTTTTTGGTGATGTCGGAGACGGGGATGGTCTCTTGGACGAGGGACGCAGGGACGAACAGACCATCCACGTCTCCGACATCACTAAAAACTTCTCAACTGTACAGATGTCGCTCCCTGAAGAGGCGAAAGCGCTCGGAGAATAAAAGAATATGAGAGTAACATGGGCTACCACTCTCTCCCTCACCTCAACAATTATCCACGTAGTTCAAGAATTGGAGGCCATTTCTACCAGCTCATCAACTATAACTATAGGTAAGTTATTCAATTGAGTTAGCAATTACCTCAGTATCAGCATGAAAACTCTGGCTCGACGCTAAATAACCGATCCGTTTGTACGTGAATTTCGGAGATGACATGACTTCAATAACATTGAAACCGGCCCAGCTCATATCATAGCCAAGCATTTGGAGCTGGAAAGAGAAAAAAGTTTAGGGTCACTCTATTCATGAAAGCCGGTCAAGAAGAAATGTCATGAGGGCGCAATTACACTAATATTATGTTTTATCGAAATTTAGGTACTCACATAAGTGAGCTTGGCCACAGCAGTTGCTTTGACAGCAATGTTGTCCTGGCGAAGCTCCTGTTTGATCTCTTCGATGCACTGCGCCACATACTTTGCCTGAAATCAATATTCTGTTTACCTAACATAGTCCGAATTTGACTTCTAATTTTCTTTACAGTAACTCAAGGAACCGGTCCAAATTTCGGATGAGCAGTATGGGGAGGCTGCTGGTTCCTGATCCGTAAGTAAATAACGGAGGCTAACGACCTCTATCCTCCAAATTAGGAATTCTAATTTTCGTTCCCCTCAAATATCCTCCAATCCCTTCAATCTTCAACTCCGCCAGCGAAATCAGGGAGGCGAGTGTCTTGAGCTCAGGAATAATCCGCCACAAGCTCTTAAGAAGCTCTATTCGGCCCTAATTCATCCCTCATCAGTCCAATTCGACATACACCTCAGGCCAAACCTGATCAAGAACAACATAGAACAAGGTTAAATCAAAGCACGCTAATGGAGAAAGTAAGAAGCTTCATTGGCGCGAAGAAAGAAAGTATTATCAAAGTGATGTCAAATTGGCCGGGTGAGGGATGTTTTTCCTTGGAAGGTGGTGGTAATACTCAAGGATACGCCTAATGGTCATAAGGGCGAATTTCCTTCGAGCTCAAGACACTCCTCACTCAATATTTATTCTCAGGTTTCGGTTATCTCAATAACTGGAAGTTTTAATTTGACAATTATTAAGACGATTTGCGACAGAGCCGAATGATCATGGGAGGTTAAAACTCGACCTGTTAAAAGAAGGTTAGGTCACTTTTTTCCCTGTGTTCAAAAGCTCGACAACGAACTAACCAGAGAGCAGATTGAATTTCACGCAGTTCAATCTGCTCTCTGATTGGCTGCCCAGCTTTGGTGCTCTCACATCACACGCCCTAACCTGAAGATTAGGTTATCAATCGGGAGGTTATCAACGTTACTTTGACGCAAATCGTCAGTAGTAGTGTGGAAAATCCCTTGCAGTGAGGAAAACAATGCATTTAGGATACATTTAGGTATCATGTATTATGAGGTGGAATCAGTGGGTTTGTTCCAAAAGCGCGAGTGCGGGCATGAGGTTAACAACAGTTGTTAACACAGTTAACACAGTTACTGTGTTAGGCAACTCCCCGGCTACCACACTTACACGACATTTACGTATGTGTCGTTGACACCAGAGTGAAGTTAGCAACGGTTCAGCAACGGTCAACCGCGTGTTTCTCTTCTAAATTTTCGGACTCTAGGGACGTCTAGGAACACATTAATGGCGATTTTAAAATTGTGCCACCAGTCATGCAGTCCGTAGAGCTCGTTGCTAACTGTTCCTTCACACATTCCTTATACAGATCAGGTGACCTGGATGCTCGCTGCGCTCGCATCTCCAAGACAGAAAAACATCCCTCATCAGTCCAATTCGACATACTCATCAGTCAAACGCTAATCAAGCAAGATATTTTATAGCCTACCCACTTATCCGAGTAGGTGTTGGATACACCAAGGTGTTTAATCGTAAGGCGTACAATGTGACTGGTGGCACAATTCTTGTACAGCCAGAAATGTGTTCCAAGACGTCCCTAGAGACCAATCAGTTAGAAAAGAAACACGCAGTTGACCGTTGCTGAACCGTTGCTAACTTCACTAAGCTGTCGTTGACTACCAAACCTGATTATCTCATGCCTATACTCACGCTCCTTGAACAAACCCAGGGAAAGCAGTAACCGGGAAAACTGTAACTTGAGAACCTTTAACATGAGTATGGTTATGATATGGTCTTAAGTGATGATTGGCTAGTGATATCTACCAACTTCTTACTTACCACATGATGCCTTGCCACAGGTTACGGCTCAAATTGGCCATTACGTAACACTGGCAGAATTTAAACCTCCCGAAGTACCACAAATACATACGGCAATGGATTCATTCAAAACTGAGTAGGTAATTATGGTCATGAAGTATGGGCTTCATATTGAAGCATACCGCACCATAATGAGCCCTGCGAGTGGCTTCGTAATCATTATTCTGACAAATACCTATGTTTGCTCGACAAGCTCGCTAAATTGTCTAAAATCGGCCAAATTTATACCTCTCGGCTGATCAACGAAGATACGTGGGAAAAGGCAAATTGGAATCATCAATCGGAAATTTTATCGAATGAAATTATCGTCCAAGTACTTACCTCGTTCTCCTTATTGTTGCGAATCCCTCGAACAAGATCTGTCAGATTCTTGTCGAACATCCGTTCCAAATTTCCTTTGACTTTTTTCAAAGCCATCTTCGACGAAAGACGTCTTCAGTGGAGCCGTAATTAGCTAAAATAACTCGAACTAAGAGCACTGCATAGCGTTTTTATTGATTTTTTACGCGATCAATTATCGCTTTGAACTTTGAAACAGATTACGATACGGGACCTAACCCCAGAGAGAAAGTGACGCAGGAAGTGACAAAAAATTCTGACAAGGGTCTCGGCCATAGAGTAAGCTCAGCAAGCAGAAGTGTTACCAACAGAAATGGTTCATCAAAGCGTACGGACCAATGTAAGGCAGTCTGTGCAACAGCTGCTATGCCATTATTAAAGTATCCCGACCAATGAAATGGAAATACGAATGCGGGTCTCGACGACAGAGACGGCCTTGACTTGGTGGAGGAGGACCGTTTTATCAATTTTGGTTGGATGAAGATCTAACAACAACAACAACTTAGGTGTATCTGGGTGTATCAATTTTTTGGCGTTTTAATTTTTAATTCTAAAATGCAGTACTTATAATATTTTGAAATTTTATTTGAAGTTTATACGTTCCGCATTTTATACGTTTTGCAGTGTCGCTGTTAGCTGGACTCACCAAGTGGTTGTTTTTGGTTGTACAGCCCTGCGTCTACGCGTCCGTGCGTCGATTTTAGACGGTGTGACCCGCTTCTCATTTTTGACGCTTTGGCGGAATACATTTTTTTCGACGCACTGCCGCGTTGACGCAGTGCCGCACTCCCATAGTGCTTTGCGTCATTAGTGTGATTTACAGACTGTCAAGTGGGCAGTGTGTTGTTTTCTCTGGTGCTTACTCTAAAGTGCTCGCACGAGAATCTCCGGGATACGAGGACTGTTGCTCTTCTGACTGTTGTGTGAGTTTTTGGGATAGCTTACCGTCTGCTCTTTGTCCAGTTTGGTTTATTGGTTAATTTTACCCTGTCGAGCCTTCAACATAGATTTTGAAGATGAGGGAAGAAAATTTTTACCGGCCCCTCGAAAAGTACTTGGATACCATTAATAGCGAATGTATCGCAATGGAAGAGTCGGACACAAAATTGTCTGTACAGATTACACTAACTGTAAGTGCTACCTGAATACCTATGTCGTAATGTTAAATTGTTTATGAGTATAAAAAGCGTATCAAAGCGTCCTTTTGAGAAGTACGGCTTATGTTGTGACGTGTCTTCAGCTGACCGAGGCTGTCACACAATGTTGCATCATCCACCTGTTTGAGCCTCCCTTGAATCTTTCAGATCCTTGATAAAATCATCTCCAGATTGAAAGAGACGGATGACTTTTTCAAAGCTACGTACAACAGGAACACGTACGTAGGCAGTTACTTTGATGGACTCAGAGTGAAGGAAGCAACGGAGTTCGACGTGAACTGCGTCCTTAGTCTTCCTGTAGATTACAGTAAGATTGTGGTAAGTTGTGTTCGACGTTGTCGAAGTTTATTGGATCCCCCTTCGAAACGAAAACAATTTCAAGCAAGCAAGAAAAACAACATTTCAGTAGGCTAGAGGCGGGATATGAACTGATAAGGTGATAGGATTGTGGAATCCCATAATTTAAATAAAAACTCAATAAATGAGAGAAGAGAAATAGTCTATTCCACTATTAAGGTATATACCTACCTTAATACAATACCTTAATAGTGGATTAGACCATTTCTCTTCTCTCATTTTTTGAGTTTTTATTCAAATGATAGGATTGATCCATTTCTACGAATTTCAACCGGTTGCAGTGCACCATTAATAGCGCTGTAAGCATTCACTACTTGGCTCTCTACCACTTCAAAACAGACGCTATCCTTACGATGGACTACTAACGTATTCGCTAGCACGATTTGGCGTTGCACTCAATCCGGTCCTCCCCTACCACACCCCCGTCCTTCTTCTTGGCCCTTTCCATTCATTCCTTTCACCTGCCGAGGCTTCGTTCCAATGACGTTTTTTTTTGTTTTCAGACAGGGTTGACGGAGAAGTGTGAGAATAGTATGATAGTAATAAATTTATTATTGAGTTGGTGGCTGTTTCAAAAACTGTAAAATTATTGAGAATCTTTTTTTCTTTCATTTTGACTTGGGGGAGCAGATGCGCCTGTGCTCCTACCAGTAGCCGCCACTGCTTCTGAAACCCTCCGCCGCCATTTGATTTTTAGAGTTATCCCCAATAATATCCAAAAATAGAGTCAGAAATTTGACGACCAGAGGCTCTAGGGAGTGCTATCCTTCGAGATGTTCTAGTTCTCATTGTAGGATTATTTTTGGTCCATGCGAGGCAGCATGAGACGCGTTTCTGATGATTTATTTCAACGATGGCAGGTGAGCAGAGATCCGAGGCATCCAGGTTATGTCAAAATCAATTTGCTCAACTCCGCGTACACTGGTGCCAAGCTCCAGAGATTTCAATCGGAGACAGTGTAAGTAAAACCCCGTCATTCACCCTGTAATCATAATTATGAATATGATTATAATCTCAAGCATTTGATTTGAGATTGAGACTATCCATAACGTCTATAGCTTATGGTCACAATCATAATCACAAGTTCAAATACCATTGTGGTCGTAATCACTATGTAGGTATCTATATGATATTTCGTCGCTTAAGCGGCCACATGCTATATAGCATGAGTTATATAACTCAATTTTTGGCTAAATTGAGTTAGACCTTATTTATATGGTAAAACGATGCTGTGGATCCATATCCGTGGTCAGAGTCGCGAAAAAACAGAAGCCAACAATGCTGTGGCCAGTTTTGTCCCAAATGATACAAACCCCATGTTTGATCTGCGGGGTTTAGGGAATGCATTGCTGCGATTGGTCGAGGTAGCGTCGGGGTTGAACCCAATAAATTCTATTGGCGTTTCCAAGACACGTTCCCATGTCCATTCATCTCTAACAGCCAGCAATCGAAACAGTTATTTGGGTCTCCTGTAAAGTTGGGAAAACTGAGTTATAGCATGTGGCCGCTTAAGCGACGATTTATTCTTATTTTTTCTGAGGTGACAATTTTAACTGCAGATATTTCTTATATTTACTAATTTCGTATTGTGGTGGGCTTCATTTGCTCTATGGCTTATATCAACTTGAGTTATCTTCAGTGCACCAGAGTGAAGTTAGCAACGGTTCAGCAACGGTCAACCGCGTGTTTCTTTTCTAAATTTTCGGACTCTAGGGACGTCTAGGAACACATTAATGGCGATTTTAAAATTGTGCCACCAGTCATGCAGTCCGTAGAGCTCGTTGCTAACTGTTCCTTCACACATTCCTTATACAGATCAGGTGACCTGGATGCTCGCTGCGCTCGCATCTCCAAGACAGAAAAACATCCCTCATCAGTCCAATTCGACATACTCATCAGTCAAACGCTAATCAAGCAAGATATTTTATAGCCTACCCACTTATCCGAGTAGGTGTTGGATACACCAAGGTGTTTAATCGTAAGGCGTACAATGTGACTGGTGGCACAATTCTTGTACAGCCAGAAATGTGTTCCAAGACGTCCCTAGAGACCAATTAGTTAGAAAAGAAACACGCAGTTGACCGTTGCTGAACCGTTGCTAACTTCACTAAGCTCTTCAGTGCCTACTGCATCAATGATGTCAGACTTCAACCTAAAAACTCAACTTACATACTTAGCATACAAACTCAACTCGCAAACTCAATCCACAAAATCAACACTCAACCGCATTTCACAAACTCAACTTTAAAACTCAGCTCTTAGACTAAACTTTCCAACTCAACTCAAAATGAACTCTCAATGTCAATTATCAAGTTCAACTCTCGAACTCAACTTTCCTACTCAACTCTCCCACTCACCTCTCTACTTGACACTCAAATTCAACTTTCTAACTCAACTCTCAAACTCAACATTTGAACTCAACTTTCCAACTCAACTTTCAATTTCAACTCCCAAACTCAATCTCAACTCACAAACTCATCCCACAAATCGAACTATCAAATCCAACTTTCAAAATGAGCTTTCCAACTCAACTCTCAATGCCAACTCACAAACTCAACTTCCCAACTCATTAGTCAACTTTCGAACTCAACTCTCAGACTGAACTCTCAATGTCAATTCACAAGCTCAATTTTCAAACTCAACTCTCAAATTCAACTTACTAACTCAACTTATAAACTCAACATTTGAACTCAACTATCTAACTCAACTCTCAATCTCAACTCACAAACTCATCCCACAAATTGAACTATCAAACCCAACTTTCAAACTGAACTTTCCAACTCAACTCTCAATGCCAACTCACAAAATCATGTTTCACGATCAACTCACTGACTCAACTTACTAACTCTGTAGTCAACTTTTGAACTCAACTCTCAGACTACTCTCAATGTCAACTCTCAAACTTACGTTTCAAACTCAACACACAATGTCAATTCACAAGCTCAAGTTTCAAACTCACTCGTAAATTCAACTCTCAAACTCATCCCACACACTCAACTCAATCAACTAGGTATTACCTTCTAACTTTGATAGTTGAGTTTGAGAGTTCAGTTTGTAAGTTGAGCTTGAGAGTTGAGTTTGAAGGTGGGGTTTTCAAGTTGAGTTTGTTAGTTCAGTTTGAGTGTTGTGTTTGTGGATTGAATTAGTGAGTTGAGTGTGTAATTTGTGTTAATGAGTTTAGTTTGTGGTTTGAGTTTCCGAGATAAGTTTGTAAGTTGAGTTTGCGAGTTGAATTGGTGAGTTGAGTTTGAAAGTTGAGTTCGAGATTTGAGTTTGTGAGTTGAGTTTAAAAGTGGAGTTTGAGAGTTACGTTTGCGAGTTGAATGAGTTTGAAAGTCAAGTTTGAGAGGTGTTGTGGGTTGAGTTTGAGGGTTGAATTTTTGGGTTGAGGGAGTGAGTGAGTTGAGTTTGAAGGTTGAGTCTGAGAGTTGAACTTGTATATTGAGTTTATGAGTTGAATTTTTGGGTTGATTTTGTGAGTTCAGCCAGTGAGTTGAGTTTGAATGTGAAGTTGATAGTCGAGTGATTGATAGTCGAGGTTGTGGCATGAGTTTGTGAGTTGAGTTGGTGAGTTGAATTTTGACATTTACCATGAACGTTTTCACTGGAGCCATATTATTATATTCTATAAAGTGAGTGCTGATGACTTGAAATTTTCGTATTGGCTAGTGGACAGTTTGTGGATTTTTTGTAAACCGATTTATCCAATTACTGTGTTATTATCTCCGTTTTGAGAGCTTGTTTTTTAAAACGTCGTATAATAAAAAACCTGGCCAGTTATATTTTTTTATATATTTTGTTTTTTAGATTTGTTACATTTGTGGTGCTCTGATGCTACATAATAATCTCCAAAATTTTGCAATAGAATCCAGATTTATGGGCATCTCCCCCCAAAAATTAGACAGCGGTCACAGTGTGACTGAGTAGACCTGTCTCCAAGCCCTGAAGAAGAAAATATAAGTTTTCGAAAGCTCGGCGAAGGAGGCGGTTTCTCTGAAGACCCTAATCCTGATAATTGACGTCAAAAGACTTATCCAATGTATAGTTTATGTTGATCTATGTTGCGCCCTGTTGACCTATATAGCGCATCGAGAGTTCCGCATGGAGAAGCGTGCTATTATTTTAATCCTATCATGTTTTGTTCGATTTTTGGTGTGCGTTAATGCTCTTTCGGTTTTGTTTTAGCAAATTGTTCAAAATGGTAGACCCCTATGGTTTTCTGTCTCACGAAGCAGTGTTGAGATGGTGGGAGAGCATGTTCTCGAGAATCCACCTCAACGAGCTGGATGTCGATGGTCGAAAGTTCAAGGTGAGTTTTGATTTTGAATACATGGTGAAATGAGAACCTGTGGTGGGTAGATAGACTGTGATTGTGATGGACTGTGAATTTTCGACACAATTTAATCATATTTTGCCTACTTGGGAGTCTGTTTAGATAAAAAATGTCAAAAAACTCATTGTGTCCATTTTAAAATCTGCATTTATGTTTTTGAGTCAACACCTAAAAACAAATGCCTCAATTGTGCCCTGAATATTTGTTGTCAAAAAATTAAAATTTCAACAGCAAAATCCATGAAATCAGCTGTTCCATTTTTCCATTATTTGTTTCCATTCTCCTATTTATGGGCATCGTAATGTTGTCTTTGTAGATAACCTTCCACAAGGCTGGCCCGGCAATGACAGCCAGCATCCACAGCAGGAGTCAGCAAATCGATGTTGACATCGTGCCAGTTATTGAATTTACACCGAGATTCGCTCCTCCGCAGCCCATCAGATGGAAAAATCTGGTACCTACCTGCCTGGCAAACTCAATTGCTTGAACCTGGTGTTCAGGAGGTCGGCATTTCTAGTGATTCCAAAATTTCCCAAATTCCTGCCGTGGCGCGTTGGCCTTGTCGGGTACAGTTCCGGATACGACCCAACCACAATGCGATATGGGCCAGTTTGACATTTTATAGCCGTACCTAATGAATTTTATAGGTATTTTAAAGTGGATTTTTACCAATATTTCATGCGATAGAGTAGAAAACGGCAAAAATATCAACAGTGACTGAAAAGGGGATAGTTGTTGTGCTGTTATCTATCAAGATAATCTTCTCCTTCTTTGTTGTCTTGGAATCGCTGTGGGTGAAATCAAATTTTTTCTTATTCCGTTGCGATCAATTCAATGGCTATTGAATCGCGTTGAATCTTATCAGCCAATCAGATTTCTTGCCGCCCGCCAATGTCCATCGACAATCGTTGCCGACCATCTGCATCCAGCTTTTCTCGCCTTCAATTTGAGTTTCTACTCGAATGTTACTTATCCGAGAACCAACACAATTACAGGAATTCTCCAGCTGGTTCGCCGTCCCAAAAAGATTGGCCTACGACCCTAGTCTGTGGAGGATCAGTTTTCCCGGTCAGGAGCAGCAAATCATGAACGGGAAGTTCTATTTGAAAATGACGAACCGCTTTTTGAAGGTATGAACAAAACTGTGGACACCTTTTTTGAAAAGTGATGGATTTTATCCTTGGACTAAGGTTTGTTTTTTATTTACCATCTGAGGCTCTGAGTTGAGCCGAAAACCGCCAACATTGAAACGCTCTCCGAGGCTCAGTTTACCGCGGAATTCCATTGACATTTCTCGCTGTTGCAGAGGTTTCGTGACGCCAACAATTGGAAAGACCTGACGTCTTACTATATCAAGACTATGTTCATTTGGGAGGCTTACGAGCAAGAGTTCGACTACCATTTCAGAAAGAACAGAGGCTACCTGTTGGTATACGTGAGTCGTTTGGGTCAATTGATGAAAGAACAATCGTTGCTTAAGTAGCAACATCAGCTATCTCAGTTTTGGCTACTTTTCAGGCGAGCCAAAAAACTTCCTTGTACTCCAGTGTATGAATTTTCTTGCGAGTTTTCCATGATTTTATGACCGCTGGGTGATTTCTGACTATTTCATGGCTATAAGTCTGACTTCACCAATCGATTCGCTGTAAAAAATCGATTAAGAAACCATCAAAACCCCGAAATGGTCAAAAATTGAGATAACTGATGTTGCCTCTTAAGCGGCGCAATGATTAGATTATGTGGGATATGGAAACACGTTTTTCTCTCCAGCAGGACTCGAACCTGGCACTCCCTGCTCACCAGGCAGTGCCTAGACCCCCGGCTCTCTGTTGGGGAGGGTTGGTGAGGCGTCCGTCTAGTGAGCAGGAGGTGCCAAGTTCGTGTCCTGTCAGAGAGTGACAGCTCGCCTCCAGATGTTGGTAGTTTTGCTGATATTATCCAATGTAACGAATGTTACTGTGAGTTATGTACGTTTTGGCCATTTCATTCTCCAACGCGCACTCGCCTGTTACAGTTCCTGAACAAGCTGTCCGACTATCTGGACCGCGGACATCTGCCATTCTTCTGGGACGACAGAATGAACCTATTGGAGAAGATCAAGTACGATAGCCTGCTGAACTACTCGTTTCGCATCAAGCGATTGGTCAGCAAACTGGAAAGGTTGATCGAAGAAGACCGGCCGTCTGAACTCAACGAATTGATGATTGAAGCGTTTTACCCGCCGGACGAACGACGCAGTCGTGGGTTTTTTTTGAGTTGTAAAATAGTTGTGATTTATCTGTGGAAATGTGACGCTTGGGGTCGCGTGCGGTATTTCGGCCGGATGGTTTTCCTTTCGTTAAAGGACAGGTGGTTGTACGGGTCGGCGGGGAGGCCAGATGTTCGTCCGGTGTACAACCAAACGCCGCATTATCATTCCAGAAGCTTTCAAACTGCTCAGCGTGAGCCTATCTCATATCACGATCCCTACACTTACGCTCAAAACGTTACGCCTCGTATGCGTAATTTTGGGCGTTTCAACACCCCAGAAAGCCTTCTAACAGCCCAGTGGGGCTTTCAACTCGTGTCGCATGCGAGCGCGCCAGAAGAAAATGATGGCCGACCGTGCGATGGTGCACGACTTCGTGCTGTGTTGGTGTTCCTCAAAAATTTCATAATCATCATGTATACATTTTTGAGAAATTACCTATGGGTCTGGCTCAAGTATTTGGCCTTGTTAATTTTCCGAATAATGAGGTCCAACAAAATGCCGAGGGCTCGTCCACGTTACGCCAAAGTTCGCAGCAACAATTTTTCATATTATAATCGGCCAGAAAAAAGCTGGTGCGGCCGGAGAAATATGCAAAAAGCCGGGTTCGTAGAGCTGTTTTTCCCCAGAAGTCGCGGGTTTTTTTCTAATTTCCGAGCATTCGTCTTTTTTGTGTGGTGGAGCATTACTCGTTATACTACTTTCAAAGATGTGCTAGATGTTGTAGTCGGTGTTGGATGTTTATTACTTCTCGCCAAAGTATATTCGCCGAACCATATTCACGAAAAAGCCAATGGTGCGTAGGTAACCCTCAGTGTTACCATATTATGGTACGCGAATTTTTTTCAACAAATCAATTGGCAACATTTTGACTATTTACGAGAAAAAACTGTCAGAAAACTCCGCCTGGTACCTTGGTACCTTCCGCCTGGAATGAAAATACGTTAAGTTAGCCGAACATGAACCAGTGGTGCGTAATTAACTCACGATACTTCCGTATTTTGATGCGTAATTTTTTGAATTTAACTATTTTGATTTTGACTAATTCGGAGGCTACAGTGGGACTTTTTCAAAAACCCCCTGAAATCAAAATACGTACAGTTCCCGGAATGTAAACAAATCACGTATTTCAACGTAAAACAAAGATTTTATGGCCAATAACGCTCAAATTGGTTCATTTTTGTGGCCGGAAAAAAATTCAATTGAAAACACTGAAAATGCAAGTATATCAGAAGTATTGTGAGTTATTCAAATTCCGATTAAACAGGGTGTTAGGTCTTGCCGAGACAAACATTTGAGTTCAATAAATTTGAAAAAAGGTTGAGGGAGCTATGGCAATTTCTGTAAATGACCACAAACGGACGCACGGACACAGAGGCACTTGTTCAGGAAGTGATTCTGAGTAAATGTGTCTAAGAAAAAGTTTTTTCTGAAGCTTCGTTCGGATTCTCGATTTTAGGACGATTCCAATACTTTCATTTACTCTGTAAATATGGAAGTAAATATCGACGGTGTAGAAGCAATACTGCCCAATTCGTTTGCCATGCAATCTATGGACGCGTGATTTGCCAAGTTGCCACCAATCCAAGTTTTGAGAAATAGGCAACCCAGACGCCCCCAAAAGACACGATGCTTTGAATTGGGCGGTATTGCAGTTTCATCGTCGATATGTTATGTGAGATTTTTTTCTCAAGCTCCGATCCATTTTTCGATTTTAGGACGATTCCAATACTTCTTTTTACTTCTTACATATTGAAGTGAAAAGGCTTCAAATTGAGCGATATATCAGAGGACTTAAGTAAATGCGCACAAACGGGCACATTATTTTCCGAACTTGATTCCGTTTTCAACTGTTAGTGAGATTTTTTTTGTAAGACTCCGATTCGTAATTTTAAGGTGATTACAATTATTGGTATGTCCCGATAGAGGTCGTTAGCATCGTTTATTTACGGTGGGATCAGGTGGCTTCTCCATACTGCCCATCCGGATTTTGGACCGGTTCCTTGGGTTGCATCCATGCACAAAGGCTTTGTGCCTTATTCTCAAGGACAGGGGTCAATCCACCTAGAGCTAGCTCGAGAAGACACCTAACTTCCAGTCCCACAATACCTTCCTTGCCATCGTGATTCAGCATTACGAAATTCTGGTCTTTTGACCGCCGCTTCTCCACGAAGCGGAATCTTGTCTTTTGAGGATAGAGGTCGTTAGCCTTAGTTATTTACGGTGGGGTCAGGATGGTGGGATGCAACCCAAGGAACCGGTTCAATATTTCGAAGCGGCGTGGGGAGGCTCCTGGCTCCTAGTCCCACTTCCTTCTCGAGGCTACCAACTCCATCCTCCGAATTGGGAAAAGATTCCTCTGCGTGGAGAAGTCCGATATTGCTTTCTCAACATTACTGAGAAGTAATTATCTGTACTTTCATTTACTCTGTAAAGTATGGAAGTCGTAACAGGTTGACGTTCATTGCGGTATGAGGAAATTTGCAGTTTGGAATTCTGGCCTCCCCGCTCACCATACCGCTCGTTGACAGGTGGTCTAAATTCTATTACTTCCCGCAGGTCTGTCGATGCCTGTTTTACCTGATTCGTCGAGTGACTCCTCGGGCGATCACAATTGGGAATTAGTGGAACCTGCGGGGGATGCGGGCCTCGTCCGATCTTCGCCACGGCAACAGACTGAGGAGAACCCGTGGTCGACATTTGCCGTGCTCGCTGGTGTCGGTGCAGTTGCCATGGCTGGGGCTTTCATGTTTGCAAGTTTCGCATCAAAAAAGAAGTAGTCCTGGACCCGAGCGAGGGGAAAAGGCGAAGGCGCCGTCAGGGTGGTGAGCGGAAAGAGATGCGCGGCTCTTAGGTGATGAGCGACACTCAAATTGGAGCGTTTTTCCGACGATCGGCAGATAAATCGAAAAGATCAAATCCGTGGCGGACCTCTAAAGCATTATTCCAAATTTCTTGGGCGGGGACCGCAATTGTGGTCAAATTCACTTGATGACTTGTTGGGAAGTGAAATCGTATTTACCTGGCTTCCAAATTGTTCATGCCACGCTCGGCTATGAATCTTTTAATAATCGTAGATAATAATTTTTAAATCATCCATGCCCATCAAAATCTGCTGCGAAGATTTTGAAAAATGAACAACTTACCCATATTTAGCAAGTAGAAATGATTATGCTTCATGGGGGCCTATTTTATGTTTGAAAATCGCCGGGTGTTAAATTTCCCGTGTTGTAAACATAGAATAGACCCCCGGGGCGTTTGCAACTTATGAATGAAACTTATTTTGAGAAATTTCTTAAATTTAGATACAACCCATCTGTGTTGTCAAATAGTTATTATTTTTGTGTTCCAATACTTTAATCCTAATATTTCGATTATATGTAACCATTGGCGAGGTCCCGTAGGGCAAGCAGTACCTTGACAATCGTTACTCGAGAACTAGCGTACCATAACTCATGTTTTGGTTCTTAAGTTACAAGTACACTTCTTGCCCTGTTTCTAACTGAGAATTCGCCGCTGTATGTATCCATGCTTCGAGACATTGTCAACATTTATCAGAGTCTTATGTTTTAATGAAAATACAAAGTTATTTTCGAAACCTTTTTAGAACCTCACGACAAAGTTAGCGGGCAGGAATCTGAGGATGTGATTTGCATTTTGAAAATATTTCCCCCACTTTTGGGATGGTGTCGTCAATGATTGGCTCTTATGAGCGAATTGACGAAGGGATAAAACGATTAATTGAGCAGAAGTCGAGAAAACAGATTTATTTGGCATCACAATAGCTAAATGTTAGGAACGCAGATAACATTACTTGAAGATTGCATGAATCGAATTTTTATCTATTTATAACACTTCTCTCTATGCATCTAAGGGCCGCTTTATCAATTCACTTAATCAACTGATTATCCAAGGACGCACCGACTAACTATTTTCCAGGTGACTTCATGCTGAAAAATCATACGTCACGTTTCCACAGAATCAGTTAGTCGGTGCGTCCTTGGATAATCAGTTGATTAGGTGAATTGATAAAGCGGCCCTAAGTTTGACAAAAACGACGATCACTTGCGATAAAAGGTAACGTGAAATGCCAATTTTTAACATCCAGTTCATTCAATGATGTCCACAATGTCCCTCGTAATCCATACTCACAACCCTGGTGTCACTGATTTGACAGAAATTCTAGTGTCACTGGCACAAAGGAAACAACTGTCACTGAAACGGCTGTGACTCCAATGTCTTACAATAGTGACTCATTGGCTCCAGTGTCACTATTACAGCAGTGAAAAGAGTGCCACTATTATAGCAGTGATTCTCGAGCCACTGTTGTTGAAGTAACTCCAGTGCTGCTTTTGTAGCAGTAACTCCAGCGCCACTGTTAAAGCAGTGACTCCAGTGCCACTGCTACTGCAGTAACTCCAGTGCTGCTTTTGTAGCAGTGACTCCAGTGCCACTGTTACAGCAGTGACTCAAGTGCCGCTGTTACTGCAGTGACTCAAGTGTCGCTGTTACTGCAGTGACTCCTGTGCTGCTTTTGTAGCAGTAACTCCAGTGCCACTGTTACAGCAGTGACTCTAGTGCCACTGTTACTGCAGTATCATTGTTACAGCAGTGACTCCAGTGCCACTGTTACTGCAGTAACTCCAGTATCATTGTTACAGCAGTGACTCCAGTGCCGCTGTTACTGCAGTAACTCCAGTGCTACTTTTGTAGCTGTCTCTGTTTCAGCAATGACTCCCAAGCCGTGGTCGTTAAGGGATCAAGGTCACAAACATTTAAAAAAATAAATCCATTCTGTTCTGCTTTAAGTACTGAAAACGTTAGCATAGATTAGAAACCTGATCACTATCGGCCCGAAATCCCAGTACTACTGTCCAAGTACCTGAGCAAATATTACCTACCTTACAACAATTTTAGAACTCGGCCTACATGCAATATGATACCGTCGACTGATATCAAAACAGACGTGAACAGGCACAGCTGATAACATCCTTGCTCCCCTATAACCCAACCCTAGATGTACCGAGGCCACAATTCTCCCAATCCCAGTGAACAAAGCCCATGGATGTTAATGTCAATCCTGGAACAGATTATCCGTCATCCCCTTGATAAACGGTGCGTTTTAGGTGAATCAACTTGAAAACAGTAATTCCTTCTTGTGGTGCTAGGATTCTTAGCTCAGTTAGTAAGCTAGGGAAAGTAGTGAGGAATGGATCGAGATAAAAGCACACGTTTCAAAGTAAATGCTCTTATAAAACTATTCCGAGAGCGATTCGTAAGATTGGCTTCTCCGTCGAGCAAGCGGAGGAATGCAGCAGAGTCAAAATAAAAAAAGCGGGCGATTCGTTCGCACGGTAAATTCATCAGATCACAGAGCCTTGGAGAGATCTATCGGATAAATATGAATACTGGCGATGATAACTACGAATCATTTATCGGCTCGTTGGCCAGAACGATCGCCTGATCGACCGCGGTCACGTCGAACTCGCACGGGCTTTCCAGCCACGGTTCTCCGTCCACCTGAACCGGAGCTACACCTTTCAGTATTATCTGTAAGAGCATGCAGTAATGAGGAAATCAATTTTGTCCAGTGCACAGTACAGAAAAAAAGGAATTGCTAGAAAAAGCGAGAATACATAAGTAAATTCTTCATAGGTTGAAGGAATCCCAAGATTTACCTTGACGTGAGATGCCTGGCCGAGCCTGTGCGGCTGAGATAAGCCCAACTGCAACTGAGCGACGTGGAAGGACGAGAAAATCCCCATGACTTCGAGCTTGGCGTCGTTCATTCGCTGCTCTGGTATCGGCTCTTCGATATATCCATCTGGTATCGCATGAACGATCATTAGTCAAGCATAGTTATGTACAGGAAGAAAGACTTTTTCGGCCGTAAACGATAATTATGCTAAAATTCCAATCGCCTAGCACAAGGTGGGATCCGGAGAGCCCTTGAACCGCAAGCGGATGTCTTAACCACTTGACTACCAGGCGACCGTCTCGAATTATTTTCCCGATAGTTCGAATTGCTCTGTGTTGGGTTTTCAGCCGACTTAACTTTCCATGTTGTCACAGATACAACATCTGACGAAACGATTTCAACACGTACCTGAGCCGAGTTGCCAGAGTTTGACGCCGGCGCCCCAGCACGGAATGTTGAGCAGTACAAGCGACTCGATTTCGGGAAGATCAACTTTCTGCCCGTCCATGTAAACCTCCAAGCTTTTTTCCAAGCCGTGGCATTCTCGCTCCATCACTTGTTGAGTGCCGTACAGCAGGTATAATGCCTGCGGAAGAAATCCAATAATCATTCCACGGTTTGTAGGAAATTATGGGAAACCGAGTTGGTTCCCGAGAGTAACCGAACTCTGATTTCCAATAATCAATGTAAAATTATAGGTGAACCCAGCCTCAATGTGGCTCCCCAGTTTTGTTGACGCCTGTACCATTCCTGCCATTGGCTTTTCCATGTATCCGACGTCTCTGCCATTCAAGATTCAAGGCCCTACGTTTTCTCGAACTTATGCCTATAATTTCAACCAGGCACCTCTACAATCTGGTGTATGTCAATCCCTTGAAAGACCGAAAGGCATGACATTCAAGAACTTACCTTATTTATCATTCGACTGCTGTAAATGTAGAATCTCGAATGTCTCGCCTGATGGAAATCGAGGGTAACAAGCGCATCGACGCCGATGCTCATATAGTTGTACATGAACATCTTTTTCGGCTCGGAAGGAGAAAATCTCAAGGATCTTCTGGTCAATTTTGTCATTTGTATGCTCCACCTGTTCAGGAATCGTCGTAATTATTAGGCGCAGTTGACTTGTTTTAAGGCCCGAGTCAGGCTGATACAGCAACGACTCAGGTGTCTCTGTCACAGCAGTCACTCGAGTCCCACGGTTACAACAGTGTCTCTAGATCACTATTACAGCAGTGACTTTTCATTATTACAACAAGGAGTTGATGTAACTCCAGTTGTAACACATTTACAGCAGTGACTCCAGTGTCACAGTAACAGCAGTGATTCCAGTGTCAAAGTAACAGTAGTGACTCCAGTGTCACTGTTACAACAGTACCTTGAGGCCATCGTTACAGCAGTGTCACAGTTACAGCAGTGACTCCAGTATCTTAGTTACAACAGTGCCTTTTCATTATTACAACAGTGCCTCGATTATAGTAGTTCTAACACTGTTACATCAGTGACTCTTACGGAACTGTTACACGACTATTTCAGCATTACAGTTACAGCAATGACTCCAGTGCCAAAGTAACAGTAGTGACTCCAATGTCCCCGAATCAAAAATCACTCCAGGGTCACAGGAACAACAGTGACTCAGGTGTCTGTGACAATGTACTATCGCGCCACTGTTTCAACAACGACTCCAGCATTCATGCAAATGAAAAATTATCTCACCTGTCCAACAATTGCTCGGAGGCGCACTTGATCCGCTGGATATATTCGATGGCTGAAAACGGTCTGGGTTCCTCGGAGCCCCACTCTAGCACTCGTGATAGGTCGTTGCCCGTTCCCAGAGGAATAATCGCCACAGGAGGATAATTCTGAAAAAGTCCATCAATTAATCGCTTCAAACCCGGTCAAATTTACTGTTTTCCAATCTTGGATGAAAACCATGGATTTGGAGGTTGCGAAGTTCAGCAAAATATTAACCTACCCTCAATTTACACTGGTGCATTGTTGTCAGTACCCAAGCGACGGTCCCGTCGCCACCAGCCACCAAAACGCGAGGCTTTGCTTCCGAGGGCAATGCGGCGATCAGTTGGCAAAGAAATTTCGGATCGTTCTCGTCCAAATCGACGACCTGTAACGGACAGAATTCGATCTGCAAGCTGGAATAAGGGAGCTAAAGATGGCGGCACCAAAATGATCAATATTGCTGATAAGTGAAGCTTCAAACCGAGGTTCACCAATATTGGGCCAATTTCTTGCAGAAAGTGATTACCTGCAGAGGGTTGAGAATCGAGCGGAAAGATGACAGAACGTCTTCACCCATATTGTCTCCGGATTTTTTATTGGCTGGAAAAATGCATAACGAAGATAGCGAGGAGGTTACGAATCTACAAATATATGTCAGCCCCCAACCTCAATGAATGGGTCTCATCTTCCAGTATCACCTCGTCGGAAGAGCCCCTTAATGAAAATCATAACGTCAATTGTTTTCCTTTTTAAATTTATGCTTATTTTTAATCAACCAGAATTTAAAAGAAACACCACATTTTTGAGGTTAAGGTTTAAACATGACATCTCCAAGACGCCAATTCTCACCAACGACAAACAGCGGAGTCCAAGAACTGGCCCAACTTGGTATGGAAATAGAGTACATCAACGAATTATTGCTCTTGCGGCTCTTCTTCGACAGTTTTTCCACACATTTAGGAGGAATCACGAAGTTTTTCATTTTGCCAAAATCGCAAATCTGCAAGACCAACAAGCGTATGCAGTAATCTCTGAGGCAACCGTACAGCTCAAAACAGCGAGAAGAAACGCGACAAACATTTAAATACACCAATTCAATAGACGTTTTGCAATTTTACAAGGAATGAGGGTAAACATCATGAGCTACCAAAGAGTTGCGAGAAAAGATTTACCTCGCCAAGCATTTGCCTACAAAGAGTATGTACTGTCCTGTGGCACCAAACGCACCGGAGATCCCCTAAACACTCTTCTCCGCAAATGTCGCAATCTGTGCTGTCCATTACATTCCCTGGAATTCGAGCGGGACATTTTACAAAGAAATTTTCTAATAACGAATAGGTACCAACGTCCAATAATAGGCGTGTAAACATCACGACTTTCCTTCTCTCTGTGTTTTTTCCTACTTTTAAGGCTCACGAGATATAACCTCGAAAGATTTGGAGTTTCCCAGAAAACGTCATGAAATTCACCAGGTCAGGAAAAGTGAAACCAATGAAGAAAGTTCAAAGGAAGGTCTTAGTTTCCAAGAGGCTTACCCGGCACGTACTGGTGTTTCATCGGGCTGGCGTCGTCGTCGGACAGAGCTTTGCAGCAAATCGAGTCGTTCACCTTTTTCAGGCATGCGCCGTCGGCGAAAACGCAACAATAATCGCACCAATAGGCGTCAGCAGTTGTCAAAAGTAGTTCGCAGCTGCTACAACGGTACTGGAAAGGGGAATGCCGATCAGAGATGAGAGGCAATGGACAATTTCGCAGGCTTTAAAAAAATTATCGGTGAAGAAATCGGTTTTTGAGCTGATGCAGCAAAGAGAGCTGGATAGTTTCACATGAAACTATTCAGGATTCAAGGCGAGTAGGAAATGAGGAACATCCATGAAAAAAAATAAACTGTTTTTTCGCCATAATATTCCTTGTTAGGCTTTGAAAATAGTGTTATGGTGGATGACGGTTCGGAAAAGAGGTAATTAAAAGAGGAGGGAGGCTTAGTGAAAATCGCAGATTTGAAGTCGAGCGGGAAAATGGCCAGCCGCACGGTTACACAGTGTGATGTCATCTTCCCGTGAACACCAGTGCAACCTCATCCGAGTTCATGTGTGTATGCTGTGATAGGACGGAGATAACGGATTTTTTGATTTTATATTGGTATAGGTACGTAGATGATATAATAGTTCTATGGGGTGGTACAGATAGGCAACTTTCAAATTTCCAAAAAACACTTAACTCATTAGATCCACATATCAAAGATGTGGATAATAATCAAAGATTATTCAAACCACATAATCAAAGATTACAGTAGAAATAGGGGGCCGTCAATTAAATTTTCTAGATCTTTCTATCACTCTAGTAGAAAATAAACACGATTTTTCAATTTATAGGAAACCAACTTACTCTGATATTACAATTCATAATTCTTCTAATCATCCACTAGTTCATAAACATGCTGCTTTTCATAGTATGATAAATAGGGCTTTATCAATTCCTATGAGTGATAGTAATAGGCAAAAAGAAAAATTAATAATTCAGGGAATAGCAGTGAGCAACGGATATGATGAGGGTCTTATAAATAGGATTTGGGCTAAAGTACTTAGGAAAAAAGATAGGGGGGAGGTATCTGCATTAGTAAGGGATGAAGTAGGTGATAGTGATAGGGTTTGGGTTAGTATCCCTTACTATGGTAGGGTTTCAGATAGAATTGGAAAAACTCTAAAGAGAAGGGGGTTTAAAGTAGGATTCAAAAATAAATTTAATTTAAAATCATCGTTGGGTAGGGTTAAGGATAGGATAGATATGTTGGATAGGAGTGGGGGTATAAATTAAAATGTTCTTGTGGTCTTGAATATTGTGGCCAGACTGGTAGGAAATTTAGGGAAAGAATTAGGGAACATGAGAAGGACTGGAGGTTGTTGGCACAGGGTAGAAACCTGGATAAGGAATCTGCGTTTGCCAATCATCTTAAAAGTTCTAATCATAATTTCAAATTTGATCCATCAGATAGACAGTTTATAGAATTCTTGCATTTTTGTCCTAAAGGTAGGGTTTTGGATGTATTTGAAAATTTCGAAATTGTTAAAAGTGATAGGTTAGGTAAAAGTTTGAATGAGGCTATACCTCAATACGTCTCGCATCTCACGGGTTTGTTTCTATGATGTGAATGTTAAAGCCTTTTTACTTTCTATTAGAAATAGGAACCATGTACAGGGCACTAAGGGATTTTCACTCCCTTCTTGCACCTTTCACTTAGGTAGAACTTTCACCTCCACTTGTACCTTTCACTTCCACCATTCACTTTCACCTTTCACTTATACTGTCGCTTTAGTATATAAGCTAGATATTTCTCGATGTAACTCAGTCGTTTTTAAGTACTGATGATGGTGTAATAACCGAAACCGGTCTACAATTATACCTTAATAGTGGAATAGACTATTTCTCTTCCCTCATTTTTTGAGTTTTTATTCAAATTATGGGATTCCACAATTTCTCCGCGAGTGATTTAGTATCTACCTGAAATGACTTCAGCGGTTTCCAGTTGTGCCTTTTCTTGGCGCCTCTCAATTTCAAGAGGATGGCTCGGGACGACTGCGTGGGGAATCTTTGGGCCAGATAGATGATTCCGAAGACGATGGTGGCCGGAAGAACAACCTGCACGAGCAAGTGCTCAACCGGAGGCAAAAGCTGGTATAACGGCAAGATCATCTTAGCTTCTCGTCGAATGCTCTAAAATCGGGCCAACAGCGGCCAATCAAGAGTGCACGAGCGATATCGTCATTACGGCAGTCATCGGGTAATCTAAAACATGAAATCTGCCAGTTAAAATTACTGTTGGGTCAAGTGCCGGCTAAATTCTTTTCTAAAAACAAAATTTTTATTTTTCCACTTTTATTATTTTTTGTTTCCAAATCTTTTTTGTCACACAAGTGAAATGTATCGCTTGTTAGCTTTTTTCATGCTGAATCGAATGGGACCATTGCCAGCTTGGTAGCTATCCTCGTACAAAAGTTACAAGCTTTACGGTGAGCGCGCAGGGCTGCCTGTAGGGTAATCTGCGACGACTTTTCTATCACCGATCATATTCAAAGAAATCTCGTGTTCTAGCGAATGTTTTTGAACCGAATTTTAACGATTTTCGTCTTTGTATAACTATGTTTGTTTGTAATAGTAACACGAACCTGAATCACGATAGTTGGATCACTCCACTTCAGCGACACTCGATGATCCTACGGATTGTCGGATGGCGTTAATGAATATTCATTCATTCTATTTCTCGATTCCAACTTCTTTTCGGAGTCGTCGCCGATCGGGAATCGTCACGTCTTTGACAGCCGTCAAACGTCAAACCTCAGCCCTTGACCTCAACGCTCAAAACTATTCATTTATCAACCCGTCTATCAACAACAATGATGCCGAACCACAAAATCGTAATTCTGTACGCCCAGCGGTAAAATTCCGTGTTTTGCCCGTACCTGGGAACAGTTGAAGTCCGTATCAAATCTGTATGCGCCTTACAGGCTTTAAATAACTAAAAAAATGATTTCAGACGTAGAAAAAGCATTTTTTAATAAATCCTTTAGAAATTCTAGCATTTTTTCGGGTTCATTGTTGAGAAATTGAGGTGGACGGGGGGAGGTGGGTCCTCACGGCTGCCCACTTGCATCCATTTGGAACCTTCCGAGGAGGCCAGTATCGTTGAAAGCGTATGAGAAATTTGGTTTTTCCTAATTTCTCGAAGCGAAACGGAGGGTTATCCCCAGTAAATTCTAACTCCGTGATCCAAATAGCGAATACGGACATAAAATACGGGTAAAATATTAATTTCGAGGGTAGCTGGAGTACACATTTTGTTCTTGCTGTAATAACTCGATTTGGCTATGTTGGACTGAATTTTTATCTTTTCAATTCCTACAACCGTGAAGTGACAAGTTCTTCTGAAATTCCTTGTCCCGAAAAATCTGAGAAGAAGTCCCAAAATTCAGTCCTTAGACTCAGGTAAATGAACAAGCCTTGAATTGTACCTACTGGACTGGCGGGCAAGCCAGCTGGTGGCAACACTGTGACACGTTGATCACGGGCTCGGCATTCGCGTTAGCGTTGTCCGTTCTTTTTCTATGATCATTTTTGTTCAGTCTCGACTTCGACGTTTTTCGAATTATGATGGAGTTGTAGGCAGGGGAAAGTTGTGACTATTTTTGCCAGTTATCCCAAATTTTTGTTCACACGCCTGCGTTCATCTTTGCTCCGAATCGTGCAACGGTATGGTACAGTAATTTTCCAAGATTACTTACTTCATAGTTGAGAATACGTTATATTTCTTCAGTTGCGAACTAGGTATCGTCAGTTGTACACTTTTCACTTTCTCCTCGATTCTGATCATCGTGTGGTTGGAAATCTCTCAACCATGAAATTTCGACGTGAATTTTCGCTTTTTGTTTGATCTCGTACAATAATGTGCAAACAAGTGTGTCGTATCAAGTTTGGGTACGACCCGGCGCCTATAAGGGAAGTTGGAAAACCACTGACTGAACTTCGTATTTTTGTTACATAATTCAATACCTACATCTTAAAATCAGTATTACTAATTCTATGTAGGCTCAAGGTCTAAGGTACTTCGTTGATGTTGTAAAAATGACCGCATCTTCGCTCAGTTAAATATGTTCCCGCCAAGTGGATTGAGGTTACCCTCTTGTCCTTTGACATTTGGCTTGGTGTACTGCAGTTGAACTCAAAAACTGTTCTCAACATTTGGCTGCTCTGAGCCATTCAGCTGCTACGTGGCGGATTGACGTTTTCTCCGGGAAAGATTCCCCCTAGTCACTCTCCTTATTAGGACCGGTTCCTCGGGTTGCGACCGTATGCACATGTTGTATGCTTTTCGCATCTACCAAACGACTGAGGTAGATGATGATACCTTCAGAGCTAGCCCTACAAAGTTCCTAGTCCCACATCCTGCCGACAGTTGCCTCGTCTTTCCTGGTGCCACCACAACTAAGAGTCACGCACTACCAGTGGCCGCTGGCTCTTCTCCTTCACCCTTTTCATGAAAAACTTTGAAACAAAATTGCTCCTGAAGGTGGCATCGTTGTCGAAAGCGCTCTAACCTGGGAAATGAACCATAGGAAGCCGTCAACATGCTCTTTCCCCTCACCTCACAAACAAATGAAATAAGTGTCTTTACAGCGCTATGAAAATTTTGAATTTTAAGTAGTATAATAATGAGGGCTTGGCGTTTTGGCCAGCTGTGTACAAAAATATCCCTAAACACGGGGAAGAAGAGAAACTTTACAGTAGGACTAAAGAATCCCATTCGTCTTAAACGTCAACTACAAATGGCTTATACAGGTGTGCTCAAAATATCCCCGTGAAAAATATAAAATTTCCCAACATGTTTATAAATGTAATCTTAACACTAAGTGTTCACAATAGTCTTCACCTGTTTGTAAGAATACTCCAGCTCTTGGAATACATGCACACCTGAAGTTGCCGTACAATCGGATTAATACAATCCCATTACTTGAGGTTATGGAGAAACAAGACTAGTACTTTGAATTCTCAAAATTAGAACAGTATTAGAAATACAATTCTAGAAAAGCCTTCTGTTTTCCTGAAATTTCTTCAGTAAGGGTTTTCGAAAGTCTTTTCAAGGGTTTTTGAGAATAACTCATGTTCTCCAATCGACACCGTCTATTACTATAATTTATGCAAGTAGACAAGATCTTTGAATAACTAGGTATAACGTTTATGAGGTCACGTTTACTTTGACGAGCAAAAGCCACCTTGAAAATGCTAGCGATTTAAACATAGGTACTTTTGACAGATGGCTCTCGCGAAAAGGCAGGGGAGGAAGCGTCCTGCTGCAGCCGTTTCTGAAATCGAGCCACCTGCGCCACCCAAGTCCCGCAGATCCGTCAAGCCAGAAACTGGTAAGATATTGTTTCACATTCGTAGAATTTCCAGCCATGCACCACGACAGGCCAAACCGCTGAAATTTTTGCGGATACCCCGTAAAGCAAATTCTTAACTTATATGAATTGCCAGAGACGAATGGCGTCGTCGCAGTTGCTACTCAAGGCGTTACTCCGGGTGCAGTTCTTGTGTTCGGCGAAGGAGTTTCGGGACAGTTGGGCTTGACTATGGACGTCACAGAGAAACCGCTCCCATGTGCCGTCCCCAATGTTGTGGATATAATCGACGTCGCCGCTGGCGGTATGCACACAGTCTGCCTCACCTCTGACCATAAGGTTATTAGATTTCCCGCTAATTCTGTCGTTGCATCCTGTCAATTTTTTTGAGTTCTATTCAATGAGTCGTTGGGAAAATTGTATTTCAGTTGATAACCTTCGGCTGCAACGATGAGGGGGCCTTGGGGCGTGAGACTAACGACGAAGAAGGAACGGAGGGGATACCTGGAAACGTTGAAATACCGGGGAAAATCGTCCAAATTTCCGCCGGCGATTCTCATACTGCGGCGCTTCTTGAGAATGGATCTGTCTACGTGTTCGGCACCTTTAGGGTACGACTATAGGCGTTTCCTCATCAATTTTTGTCTGCTCTCGTAAATCACGGGGAAGTTTACTTTCTTTCTTTTCAAATTCAGGATAATCGCGGGCCCCTCGGTTTGCTGAACACAACCATGGAAAAGAAGCCGGTTTTACTGAATGCGCACGTGAAATTTACTCGTATAGCCTCCGGAGCTCATCACTTGGCCCTGTTGGGCGTCGACGGGAACATCTACACGGCCGGATGTGGTGAGCAGGGTCAGCTAGGGCGTGTTTCAGAGCGAACGTCAACCCGAGACAGCCGACATGGACCTGGTAACATTTTCTGACTTTTGATCAATTTTTGGGGGGGGGGTGCATGTGAACACCACCCTTACCCTGAAAAACGCGAGAAAATCAACCTACCTTTCTCTTAATCGTCAATTTTTGTTAAATTTCCCCACAAAAAAAACATTGAAATCAAATTTTTGAAAAAACGACGATTTTTCCTTTGGAGCTTGGAAACTGCTATAAAGACAAAAAAACTGCCTAATGATTTTCGAACAATAAAAACAACAACAAAAGTCAGAACTGCCAACAAAAGTCAAAATTTTTGTTTTCCCAATTGATTGCTCATCCTCTTCATCTCTTTTCTGTACATGGCCGATCGGGATTTCATAGTCGAATCGTGATTTTCACAGTCAATCTGCTGACCCCGATGCTGATCAGAAGTAAAGCCAAATTTGTTGGCAAGTTCACCAACGTGTGGACCGGATCGTACAATACGCTCGCCAAGGACAAGATGGGCAACATACATGTCTGGGGTTTGAACAACTACAAACAATTGGGTAAGCAGTATAAGTGATTTCAAATGAGGAATTCAGATGGAAAATTTTCCTAATACACATTTCATGTTCTTGGCTTGGAAAAAAATCCCTGTTTGGCGTATCGGATCAACGGTTCAGTACAAAGTCCTGACCACAAAAGCCCAGTTTTGACCACAAAATTTGGCCAAAATTTTGTGAACAGGACATCGTATTGAACCGCTGATCCGATTTTGATGAAACTAGCCCTTAAAGTTGTGGTTTGCTCCAACTTGATGCATATTGTCAGGGAATCCGATTGGAAAAGGTTAAGGGATCCTGATCGGCATTAGTATGGTCCATTTTCGAGAAAACACAAAAACTCAATTTTGAAGGTGATGATGGGTTTAGAATTTTTTGAGTATTTTTCCCGGGTTTCTCGCTTGATTTACCATAGAATAGGGGGTTTTTTCCGAGAAATTTTGAACATTTTGTTTTTTAATCGTTTTGGCTTGAGATTTCTTACCGCGATTTCTGCTTTTTCGCGTTGGCAATTTGAGGGAGTTCTACTGAGCCGATTTTGAATTTTTATAGCTTGTTGGATTCCTTGGAGGTTTTTACACATTTTTCACTCTGCAATAGGGCAGGGGTTTTTTCCGGAAAATGTACAAAAAAAACTTTTTTTTACCAGATTGGCTCGAATTTCATGACGCGATTTCTCCTTTTTCACTTTTTAGGCATGGAAGAAAATCTCATTTTTCACCCAGTGGTGGCTTTGAGTTTCTCTGGGCATGACTGGAAGAAAATCGCCGGCGGGGAGCATCACACACTTGCGCTTGACAATGCTGGTAATTGGATTTTTCGCTCTATATTAAAAATTTATCCTGTACCGAAAAAAATCGCTTTAAAAAAAATCGTAAAAATTTTTTTTTTTCAAATTTTGTTCTGTTTGGTCGAATATTTGATTTGATTTATCACTCGTCCATTTTCAGGGGATGTTTACGCCCTTGGCCGCAAGGAATATGGAAGGCTGGGCCTGGGGGACAATTGCGAGGACGCGCCCATACCGAAAAAAGTCGATTTCGGGCCGAACAAAAAAATCGTCGACATATCTTGCGGAAGTTTCACATCGTTCGCTCTGGCTGACGACGGTAAGCGATGCTGAGTTTTTTCAACTATTTTCCGTAGTTGAAGATCCAGGGTTTTATCGGGAACCGAGGTAACTTGTTACCAAAGAGTTAAGGGAACCAGATATCACCATTGAGGTACTCGAAACCACTCTCTGGCAGGACTCGAACCTTGCACTTTCTACCTCCGCACCCCACGTTCCCCCGAATGCCTGAAAAAGCTGAAAAAACCAATTTCCACCGTTTCTCATTTCAAAATTTCTCTTCGGAAGGTATTCTCTACTCTTGGGGCATGGGATCGTCAATGCTCGGCGTCGGAGGTGAGGAGACCGACTTATGGACGCCGACTCAAGTCAAAGGTAAACAGCTGCAGGGGAAGAAAATCGTCCGAGTGGAAAGCGGCGGTCAGCATACGGTCATCCTCGTGAATCCGACGGCGTAATGAACCGAGTCCGAGTTCGCACCAGTTGGTTAGACAAATTCACCGTGAACTCTGGACTATTGCAAAGTTGTGTACAAATAGGCGGAATTTTTTTATTTTACGCGCAGGTACGTTTTTAGGTACAATTTCACGCTCTCGCTCGGACCGGGCCGATTTTACAAGTTTCTTTTGTTGCCGATTTTCAAAATTTTTTCTTCTTACAGAAGGCGCAAATTCAATTTTTGTTCAATTCTTTCTCGCGTTAATGTTCGAATTTTCGACGGCCTTAATAAATCGTTAATAGACTTTCGTATCGCTCGTTAGTTCACGATTTCGGTTACATATAGACGACCAGGTTTAAACGTAGGTACATTTTAGAATCCTTATTTGCTAAGCTCGATATCCAAATATCGTATTTTGTTCGCATTTTTAACCATGGTGAAAAAATCGGCTCATTCGTACATGGCTTGCGATTTTGCAACAGTTAAGAGTTCAACGCGTTGGTTTTTGCGTAAGATTTCATGTCAACTCCCAGTTTCTTTTCTCGGCGATATTTTGTATGCATATTACATTTTTACGTGAACTAGATGAATAAAAGTGAATAACACAATCGTATTGACAATTTCACAATCGTGGGATAACTTTCTCCTTAATACTGATTACCCGGAGAAGACTGCGATTAAAAATTTGATTAATAATACGATACATTTGGAAAAATCTTGTATTAACGAGCGATACAAAAGTTTATTGCTGATTTCTTGAACCCATTTATCACCGAACATTCACACAAAAAATCCAGGTACCTCTAAACTTTTTAATTAATTTGCCTTTTTTTGAAAATTGAAATTTTTCGAAAATTATCGCCCCGAAAATACAAAAGTAAAACTGGCCCAATCCTTAAAAGTAACATGAAAGTGGTACATGAAAACCAACGCGTCGGACTCCGGACTGTTGCTAAACTGCAAGTTATTAAAAAATGCGCCGTATTTTTCCTTTTTACGAGCATTAACTTCCTTAGGTACTATTCGGTACAGGGACACATCCGAATTTTCATCTCGTCACATTCTCGTGCCATATGATAGGAATAGGAATAGGTCCAAAAAATTGACTTTTTCCACTGTAACAACTGCGTACGCCCTTCTTTGTATTTTTATTTCATTTTTTTTTTTAATATCATCGTTATGGTGATACTGGCCGTGTAAACATGGCGATTCTCCGACGAAACGCGTTGCGAGATTCGCTCAATACATTGTAATGTTGAATAAATAAATTTCTGAAGGAAACGTAACGATTGATCAAGTGTCCGATTCGATGTTCAAAAACGAAGAGAAATGTTCTTGGACATTTTTACTTCCATATTTACAGAGTAAATGGAAGTATTGTGATCGTCCTAAAATCGAGAATCGGAACGGAGCTTCAGAAAAAACTTTTTCTTATACACATTTACTCAGAATCACTTCCTGAACAAGTGTCTGTGTGTCCGTCTGTGGTCATTTACAAAAATGGCCATAACTCCCTCATTTCTCAACCTTTTTTCAAATTTCTTGAACTGAAATTTTTGTCTCGGCAAGACCTAACACCCTGTTTAATCCTTTCTTGGTCTTAAAATCTTTGTTTTACCTTGTAGAATATGTGGATATTTTTTATGTTCCGAAAATCTGGAGTTTTTTTATTTTGGGAGAATTTTAAAATTTGAATAGTGAATTTTTTGATATTTTTGACCTAAACACCCTTAAAAGCAGTCAAAATATGATCAAATTGTGTCATTATTTTACGTTTCAAAGTATGGAAGTATTGTGTGTTATCTACGCACCCCTGGTTTTCATTAGAGCATTACGGGAAAAATGAGGTTGAAGGGAAAACTAGGAAATCTTCAAATTTTCCCATCAGGTTTCCATAAAAATTATTCCCAGTTTATCGAGGCGAATTATTCTTGAAAAATATGCTCAAAAACTCAGCTTTTCAACTGTTTAGTCATTTTTTGTTTGCTCCGCTCCTCGGTAGAGAAAATGTCAAAAAATGTTTTTTCGCAAATAATTCTCTTCAATTTTAATCCTTATAATTTCCATGCCCAAATTGGGAGTTATAAGCTTTACAAGATCAAGATCGGTTCAGCTGTTGCTGAGATATCGTCAGAAGAATTTCGCTTATTATGAGGGCGGCCGCTTTTGAACCAAATGGGGACATTGGGCAAAACATTGCGGTTGCCAAAAAGTCGATTTTCAGAAAAAAAAGTTTTTTTGCATTTAACGCAATTTTTTATTTGAAAGTAAACAGCAAAAATTTAATTATTTCTATTATTTTATTTTTTTATTATTATTTATTTAATTTTTATAGTCGTTTAATGACTTTACCTACCTGTACGTGATGTACATTCATAGAAAAAGGTAACTTTGGACGGGTTGATATTTTTTGTTGGAGGAAAGGCATAAAAGACGAGAAAAAATGTGAAATCTAAAAACTTTATTATCAGCCCTGGTTGACTAAATGAAAACCTCGTCCCGAAAATACTAACAATTCGCCTCTCAGGCGGTCACGTTCGACTCCGATTCGCAGGACTAGTTCGTAGGGTGTACGATTTTCACAGAGCCCAGACCTCGTACAAAAATTACAATTTCCCAACGTAGAATTTCAAAGATCCAACAACAACTCGATAAAGGTAATTTCCAAGACGTAGCACCACTTCAAAAGCGAGCGTTTAACATAGGATAGACAAAGGTTCGAAGCTAGAATTATTAACTAAATGGCAAAATTACAGACAGCGACCCGTCAACACAACAGCCGTAACTCGATGTTTCCAATTATTCGATTTACCATCACTCGCAACAATTGGCGCGATGTCGCTGGGAATTGTGAAAGCGAAAACACTCAAGCATATACATGAACAATTTTAACGAATACATTTTCTTTGAAACAAGCAATAATACAGCTCCTGAAGATTAATTGAATCGATAACAAAATACCCATAATGAATGAGATTTTCATTGACATTCAACTGACAGCATAAAATTGGTAATTCTCAAACTGCGGGCGTATTCTTGCCTCCCAACTACAAAACTGCATTAATTTAGTGCAAAGTGGTAATTATTTGGCATTTAATTGTTTGATTGCCTCATCTGTCGTGGCTCTTTAATGTCCTCACCGTGGTATTAGCTTTGAGCGTAGATTCGTCAAAAATCAACGCGCCAAAAACGCATCAGAGTAGGTAACCGAAATTCAGGAAACCCCCGGGCGAAATGAAATGTTGAAAATTTGAGGCCCTGAAAATCGCCCGCAGTTTGCAAATGTCAAATAACCTGAGTTATTCCAGGGATAATGCTAAGAAATAAACACCTGTGTGGTACCTACCTACCAGGGTGACAAACCATCTATGAAAACCAACAGTTGGCAGACCTGGCATTGCAAGTGGGGAACATGGATATGTCCATAACATAGCTGTGTCGGTGAAATCACGAAATACTATGAACGACTTGAGATTCATTGTAAATAAATACCCCAATTCAAATAATAAATCCCAATAAATCAAATTTATCTACGTATCTTTTGAACCACTGAACCGATTTCTGCCTTTAATGGTTTCTTCTCTCGAATTAAAAAAAAAAAAAACTTTTTTGATGCCATGTGACGAACAGCTCAATCCCCAACATCCTGTCAGCGTGACAAGGCGGCCACGACCGGCTGGAAAGATTCGACGATCGAATCTTCCAGCCAGCGGTAAGAGGTGGGCGTGTCCAGCCGAAACGAATGTCGGCGGTTGAGGGTGGAGCCGTTCAAACGATTGCCACTCGAAACCAATTCGCATTTGTAAAAAAAAATGTTTGAAATACTGACAAAACTGCATTTTCAGCAAAATTCCGAGAATTATTGAGAAAACTTCAGTTGAATAGTAAAAAAAAATTTTTTTTTCTCAAATTTCACTTGAATGTCGCTCAACTCTCGCATCGGTTTTCACTCATTCGCAAACTCCCATTCATGTGCGTTCAAATGCTTAACGTACGTGTAAGAATATTAGCAATCTTAGAAGATGGTTATAACAATTGTAAAACTACGTCATCCCGATATCATAAGGTACGGACGGATACCTACAATTAAAATCGACTGATTACTACGCCTAGTTCTGTAGGTGATGATCTATATTTCTAACATATCGCGCATGTTCCACTCGATCACTACAAAAATACAATTGGGAATTTAATTTAATAAATCGTCGCTTAAGTGGTAACATCAGCTATCTCAATTTTTGACCATTGTTGGTAGTTTCTCAATCGATTTTTCACGGCGAATCGATTGGTGAAGTCGGATTTTTGACAACTCGAACAGATTCCGCGATCATCGCCGATATGCTATATGGGGGGCTATTCTGTAACGCGAAAGCGATATGTCTTCGGTGGGCGATAGCAAATCCGGGCCCTAGGCAATAGCGATTGGACCTATTCTCAGCTCTTCATTGAACACCATCTCAGCTCTTCATTGAACACCAGCTATCTCACATCCTCCGTTCGTACTATGCTGCCGTGCTAAGATCGACCATTTCGGTGTTTTTGGAGTTGGTTTTTATCGATCCGAAGAGTATTTGTGAATATTATAGCCATGGAATAGTCTGAAATCGCCCAGCGGGCATAAAATCATAGAAAACTCGCAAGAAAATTCATACACTGGAGTACAAGGAAGTTTTTTTGGAAGTACCCAAAACTGAGATAGCTGATGTTGCCACTTAAGCGACGAAATAATGATCAAAGAGTCTCAAATCGTCTAGCGGCAAAGTACCTATGGGTATCGAAAAATCAATTAATTTTTAGGCTAGGAATTAATTTTTTCATCGATCGATGTCTGTATTCTCGATTATTAAGGGTTAATCGATTATTTTTTTACAACTAGTCAAATACAAGGTTTTTACGGGGATTTTGTTTTCAATCGATGTTTTTCCATTATGAAAATTTCCAACAAAACAGTCAACAAACAACAACAACAAAATTAGTCGAATTACAATGGAATCAGATGGGCAGACCAATTGCTATTTATATTTAGGATACTTCCGGGAGTAAAAATCGATAGGTCGAGTAATCGAGCAAAAATCGATAGGTCGAGTAATCGAGCAAAAATCGATAGTTTTAGGTTTGCACTTTGCAAAAATCATGGCTGCGGAATACAGCAACACACAGGATTTCCAAAAAGGAAATTTTCGAGTAATCTGGGCATTATTTCGGATTCATGCGATAGAGAAGGAAACATTAATCATTCGGTCATTAATGAAACTGGGAGCTGATCTATTGGTGGAACATACGCGATATCAGTTGGAATGGTAACTATATCAGCGGACTTTACTCAGCGCTGGTACTCGAATAAAATTTTTTCCCAGTACTGTCGGACTCGGGCGATAAAAAATTCTAGTATTTGCGTACATATCGACGTACATATAGTGATCTTTTCAACATTCTTATATTCTACTCATGGCCGATCCGCGGGAACCTAACTATCAAGGCATCCGTTCAGGGAAATATCCCTCGACAAATATAAGATGAGCAACGAGAAAGCGGAAAGCAGCTCGCAATATTTAACTATTCGAAGAGAAAGGCCGCAGGGATTGAATTCAACGAATTGAAATCTACTTGAAATGTATAAGATCAATTGTCAAAATTTCAAGATCATCAATCAAAAGTGTCGATGGGATCAAACCGGGAAATTGTGGGAATTTTCATTTTTCGGCAGGATTTGAACCTGCCACCTCCTGCTCTCTAGGCAGGCGCCTTAACACTCCGGCAACTTCTGAAGGAGTGCGAAGGCGCCTGCCTAGAGCACAAGGTGCCTGAAAAATCGGTTCTTTATCGGTTTTTCATCTCCTGAAGGGTGATTCTAAGAAAAAGGGCAATTTTGTCGGCCCAGTTCTAGCCGTCCTATGACAGTGAGAACAATTTTTTTCTCTCGCACAAATAACTACCCCTGCACATGCAGGTACGCACATTACTTACTTCTAGAAGCGATGATAAATTCTATTTTTTACGCCAAACATAGGAATTGTCAGTACCATGGGTGAATCAAAATCATTTCTGAGTGTGTGACATTCTAAATTTTTAGATAAAGGGTCAGTGGGAACCAAGAGCCTTCAAATTTGGAGGTAGCTAGGGGTATCTCAAACTTTGAATTGAAAAAATCGGTCAGTACCTACCATGGATCAATGCATAAAATCCCCCCCCCCCACGCTAATCGAACAACACTGTGGGAAGTTTTGCGCGTTTTTTCTGAGAATCGCCCAAATGAAACTATTCATTGAATCGATAGGAAACATTAAAGTCAATCCCTGGTTTATTGTTGAAATAGAATCCACCATGCAGGTAAGTGCGTACTGTTAAAATTATTGTACTAAACCAACTAAGGCGCACCATTTTGGTTCGGAGGCAATATGCTCGCCGATTTTGGCAAAAAACTATCTAACGAAGCAAACACCAAGACTCACACTGAAAGTAAACAGTTTTTGGTTATATACTCAATCGTGTTCAGACTAAGCTGAGCTCGAAAACGTGTTTTGCCATCGGGAGTACAGCACAACGTCAATACGGCAAAACAGAGCATAACCTCAACACGGCGAACCTTATCATTACAATCAATAGTTTTATTCCAATCGATCAATAGTTGTACTTGGTTAACACTGGATCCCAATATGGCATCGCTTTTTTTATTTATTCAAATAATTGTGTAAATTGTGTCGTGTTGCTCGTATGCTCGGTTGCGGTTGAGCTGTGTTTGATATCTTTTTCCACATCATTATGTTTTTTTTTCTGCAATTAAAACGATGATGAACAGTTTAGTCTGTCGAAAACTACCTCTGTCACTTCCAAATCGATAGGTCTGTGCTCTGCGGTGAAGAGGGTTCAAAAGTCATAACCTACATCATAACCTTCAAAGTTTGGTTTTCCCAAATATCTAATAAAAATTATCAATTAATAAATGAGGCATTGATAGCCAGAGTGGACCATTCCACAAACTGGCCGAAAATGAGTTATACAGTGCAATGGGTCTGTGGTTGCTCTATGTATCAAATTATCATTAAAATTTGACTCGTTCTCGAATGTGCCAAGAGAGAGCGCAACTTTTCAAATGATCCATCTGCAAATTGGCCGCCGATTTTGATGGCCAGAGTGGACCTTGTGGTTTGTAGAAAAGTCCCTATGGTTCATGAGTCATCTGTTCACCCAAGAATGCTTGTATTTTTTTCTTCAAAACACCATAACAAGGCCCTTAATCAATCACATGAAATTAGTCGAAATTTTCAAATGCGATTTTCTCAGTTCGACACCTGTGTGGAATGGTCCACTCTGGCTATCAACGCCTCAAATGTCCCATTGTCATTAAAGGGGAAGTGCCAGGAAGAAAACAGGCCTTGTATGCTAGAAGTCTGTCCAGTATTTTAATTCTCATGGAAAACAGACGATTTCTTTGAAGGGCCTGGATAGATAAATCTGAGGCCCCCTCAGAACCTCCGGGGGGAAGATGTCGCATGTCGATTTGGACTTGGAAGGGTTTTTCCGTTCTAACTGCGAGGGAGAGTCCACAGTGCTTGATATATTAGCAATAATGAGATTTTCTTTGACATTAAGTCACGTGGAGGCCTCAGATTTGCCTCTCTGGACCCTTTTCCATTCAAATCAGTAATTCATCGTAAAATCGTGCGACTTCAATGACTGGAATTCGATTTCCCTCTACTATTCCCTTCGATAGACATCCTAGCTTTATGGAAAAATATTTTAAAATACCTATTCATTCAAGCAACAACTAACGAAATTCCGATGGCTGAAAACACGTTCTCGTCAGGTTAACCTAAAAGCTGAATATATGCGGAAAATTCAGTTCGAATTTTCGACCAGATCCCTCTCTCCTCTGAACTAAGATGGAACAGTAAAAGCGACTACTGTAGCATGATCGAGTTTACCAGGTATGGCCGCCAATTTCCCGCTCAGCTCCTTCCGCTTGGCCCGATGCGTCACTTCCGGATTGGCGTCCTGCGCCTGCGGAGGATAGAGATCCGCGTCTTCGAGAAGATGGCGCTTCGCTGATGTCAGCCGCGTCACAAAGTCGATCATCAGTTCTGTGAGGGCACGGGCCGACTTGACGGGGGGGCCGTTGCCAGAGACGCCGTTCCTCAGCAAGTCTTCCGTCCTGAAGAGGCCCAGTTTGTGCCTTTGTTCAGCAACGACACCGTTCAGACCTGGGGGGAAAATTCGAGTCAGGACAGGAGGAAAGGGTTAGCCGAAAAATTAGCTGGTTTTTCCAATAAGCCAATTTTTTGAGGTTTCTTACAATTTTCAAGAGTTTACCTGTAAATTTTCCAACTACTGGGTCGAGATTGTCCGAGACTCCGTCCGAAGTGATGAAGACGATGTCGCCAGGATCGACTTCGGTCATTGCGCAGGTGAGATTGGCGAGTTCGGGGTTAGTTCCGTCAACAGGGCCCAGGGCGCCGAGGGCATCGCGCATATCTCGCATTCGGTGAACGTCATGCGAGCCTAGATTTAGAAAAACCAAATACATACGTGTGACCATAGAAAAACCTAAATTTTCTAAAATTTCTCTGCCATAAAAATTAAATTTTCGTCTTGAAACTTACCTTGCGTGATCTCGCGGACGCCATATTTGTGACTGTATACGTAAGCGAGGGAATCGCCGACGTTGCATGCGCAGGCGACGTAGCGCCGCGGAGCCGCCAGCGGCAAGACGAGGATGGACGTTAGCGTCGTCAGCATACCGTTCTCTTCAAGGATGAGGTTGTGCGCTGCGTTGAAGCTTCGCAGCAAAGCGACAAAGGCATCCTGCAATTGGAGATGGGCTACGTCAGATAACCGATGAACTGCATGTCCGATTTTTGCCCAACCAGTTTGAAACATGAGAAGAAAGGCTCTGCTACCATTCGAGACAGGGAGTTTTCAAGTTTTTTTTTGTACCATTATGAGATCAGGAACAGGTAATGAATTCATACGCCATGCATCCATAACTGGGGCATAAATTCAGCTATAACTCCGCTGATGTAACGGGTATAAAACTTTCCTAATAAGAGCCGTGGGAATCTAGAACGACGAGCATGGGAACGGAGTTATCCGATATAGGATTATTACTACATACGCAAATTGAAAACAATTGTGGGAACGGCGATCGGTACAAGTTGCATCGCTGTATGGAAAAACTACCAGTCTAATGAGAAGTGATTTGATGTTAATGTGAGAGGCGAATCGGAAGGAACAAAAACGAGTTCAAGAAAAAACCCAAGAAAATCGAAAAAATAATAGAAAATTAATTCTCGAAATACCTGAATAAATCGAAACAATAAAAAAGGTATTAAATGTAAAACCCTGGGCCGATAATTCGGCTGACCAGGCGTTAATGATGCGTAATAATGCGTTAAAAAATCAAAGCCCCAATAAAATGGAAGTGAGATGAGGGAAACCAAGACGAAAATTTCAAAACCCAATAAATCGTGTCATTGAAAAAATACCCTTATCCACTTACGGTGGTTGAGGAAATGTGATGATAGTGCACGGCTTGGTTGAGGTAGTCGACGCATCCGTGAACGGCAGCCCTCGCCGCCAGAGACGCTTTCGCCCCCCAATTGACGCCATCAGCGAGGACGAGGATCGCTGAATTTTCGCGGGCCACGACGGCGAAGCAGTCGGCAATCGGTTCGCCAGCCGGCACTCCTGTGACGGGATGCCGTTCGTACAAGCTGATCGATTTGCCTGGCGGAGGAGATGCAGATGTACAGACTGTTCACAGTATACAACCGATCTTCTTTGAAATGGTCGATTCTTCGGCTGATTTGCAACAATTTTCATTCTAAAAAATTTTCTGTGAGCCCAAAAGAAAAAATGCGGCTTTTTGTTTTGTAGTTTTTTTTTTTGTTTTTGACTTCTGTCTCAGTAAAATGGGGGTTATTACAAAAATGAAGATACCCATAACCATTGTGTGTTTTTACCCAGTAAGCTGAGAATTGCTCAATTTTCGAAAATCGCAGTTTTTTATCGTGCTAGAAAAGAGTGGAAGAATCCGTCGCCCGTTCCAGGAAAAACTGGATCACAATATCACAGTAAACTGATTTATCAATGACATCCAGCGTGAAGTTGAATTACTCGATGTTTTCGGAAGTGACATAAATAAAAGTAGGCCAATGAGTTAAGCCTTTAGATAACGCTGATAATAACGTGTTTCAGATAGCTCGGATGAATAAACTCGTTGAATACTTTTACGCGCAGATAACATACAAGACACGAACAAAAGTATGATTTCTCAAGATTACCAAATCGTTAAATGATTTTTCGCGTAGTATGAAGCACAAAGAGACGGACGAATGATGAATCACAATTTTCCCTTAAGATTACCATTCCTCGGGATCAGCATCCCTCAAGATTACTTTTCCAGAGGATTACTATTCCTCAGGATAACCATTTCTCAAGATAACGATTCCTCATGTTCAGCATTCCTAAAGACCAGCAGCATACCCCCAGATTACCATTTTCATTCATCAAGATTACCATACCAACGTCGTTAATAATTACTTCCATATTTACAGAGTAAATGGAAGTATTGTGATCGTCCTAAAATCGAGAATCGGAACGGAGCTTCAGAAAAAACTTTTTCTTATACACATTTACTCAGAATCACTTCCTGAACAAGTGTCTGTGTGTCCGTCCGTCCGTCCGTCTGTGGTCATTTACAAAAATGACCATAACTCCCTCAATTCTCAACCTTTTTACAAATTTCTTAAACTGAAATGTTTGTCTCGGCAAGGCCTAACACCCTGTTCAATCGAAATTTGGATAACGCACAGTACTTCCGATATATTTGCATTTTTAGTGTTTTCTATTTTATGTATTTCCGGCCACAAAAATCTTGGTCTTAAAATCTTTGTTTTGCAGAATATGTGGATATTTTTTATATTCCAAAAATGTGGCGTTTTTCCATTTTGGGCAAATTTTAAAATTTGCATTGTGAGTTTTTTGATATTTTTAACCTAAACACCCTTAAAAGCAGTCAAAATATGATCAAATCGTGTCACACTTTAACGTTTCAAAATATGGAAGTATTGTGTGTTATCTACGCACCACTGGTTTTTTTCATTCAGATAACACGCAAAATTAATTAACAAATAAACGTATCCATATTCGTAATCGTTCGTCGGCTGATAGCAGAAACCGAGAAAATACCGTAGGCTGTGGGCGATGGACTGTCCCAATCGACGACTCCCGCAACGGGATCGCCCGGTGACATTTTGGTAAGTCCCGTGGCGTTGGGCGTGCTCTCGCATTTCTGCAACGGGACCGGAAACTCGGGGGCGGATGGTAACAGATTGCAGTTCACGTTTGACGTGTTCGAATTCGCGTCCCTCGCACCTGAAATGTAGAATTTCGTTCGAGGAAATTTGGCAGGGAAGTCGTGCCGTGCGCACTGCCTGTTTTTCAATGCCATCTGACGAGTGAGCAATTAGCGTTGAAAAATAAGTCGTTAACCTACCAGGCGGAGAGTCGTCGTCGATGGTGTCGATAAAACGCACGTCAGGGTCGCTGACTGAGAGGTGACGTCTTTTCCTGTTGACAGTCGTCAGCCCTCCGCAGGGGCCCGTCATTGCGGACATGACAGGTTTGCTCAACGTGCCGATGGCCACCGGCGGCAATTGCTTGGGTGTCCGGCCGTGGACGATATTCGGCGCCGTTTTTTCATTCTCCTGCCTGGAAATGGTTATGGGTGTTTGACAGGACAATAACGGGGGTGACACACAGCACTTCCGTATTTTGGGGCATGAAATGTTTGATTGGTGACAATTGGACTGATTTGGTGGGTGGTTCGGTTCAGAATTCGGCGAAACAGGTTTTAAAGAGGTCGTACTTTACACACATACTAAATTTGTCTTTAATACGGATGGACTGCGAGTTACCTACACACATACAAACTACTTGTTACGCCAATTATCATTCATGGAATTATGGTAGGAAATGGAAGTTCATGAAAGTGGTATGGAGCCTTGTAAAGTTCTTCTGTTACAACAAATTAAGCAGGCACAAAGAACTCAACATCAGTAAGTTCAAGCCTATCGCCAAGGTTAAATGAACTTTCTAGCACCCAATTGACGCATTTCACAGGCAGATTCCTCGCTTGATTCTCGATCTGCCCGATGAGGGGTGCCGTTAGATTCTGTCCCCGCTGGTCAGATGAACAACGTGAACCAAAACAAAGCAAAATTACAAAAAACACGCAGGTGATATTCGGTTAAGCAGGTTGACGATTCCAAGGACTCCGGAGGATGTAGGCCGTCGAACATGATTAGATTAACCAGGTATTTTACAGACATGGATAACTTACTCGTTTAGGTACTTCTGGACGAAAAAGTCGTTTGACCTCGGCTGCGGCGATCGTTTCTGGTCGAGACCGACTTTCTTCGCAGGCGTCTGCACGGTCGGATCCGGAGGGTTGGCCAGTTTCTGGATGAAACCAGCGACTTTCTGTCGGAATCCGGGCATCCTTCCTTTGGGGACGCGCGTCGACGATTGTTCATGCGATTTCGCGAGGCGACATTACTGACAACGGGTTTTATGCGTCGCTAAACCCACGAACGGGAAACGAAATTCGACCAGACTGTAGTAGGTCAACAAAGAACGAACCAGGTGCCACACGACAGCCCGTCACGTCTCTTGCCTTGGCAACTACGGCACTCTGCAACGATCTGCGCCTGCGTTGCCTTGGAAATCGAACATCGATAGGTCTAGAAATCGATAGGAACTCTCGATAGTTTCCAGCTCGATTTTGAATTCTGCAGGATAATTCCTGTTGATTAAGCGTTTGATGAACCGGCCCATGGGGGCCCATACACAAGTTGGGTCAGTGTTCAAACTTTGAACTCGAAATTGACTTTGATCTCGAAGTTGACTTTGATCTCGAAGTTGACATTAATCTCGAAGTTGAGTTCGAACTCGAAGTTGATTCTGATCTCGAAGTTGGGCTTGATCTCGAAGTTGACTTTGATCTCAAAGTTGACTTTGAACTCGAAGTTGACTGTGATCTCGAAGTTGACTTTGATCTCGAAGTTGGGTTTGATCTCGAAGTTGAGTTTGATCTCAAAGTTGACATTAATGTCGAAGTTGAGTTCGAACTCGAAGTTGAGTTTGAACTCGAATTTGACATTAATCTCGAAGTTGACATTAATCTCGAAGTTGACTTTGATCTCGAAGTTGACTTTGATCTCGAAGTTGAGTTTGAACTCGAAGTTGACTTTGAACTCGAAGCTGATTTTGATCTCGGAGTTGGGCTTGATCTCGAAGTTGACTTTGATCTCAAAGTTGACTTTGAACTGGAAGTTGACTTTGATCTCGAAGTTGACTTTGATCTCGAAGTTGACTTTGATCTCGAAGTTGACTTTGATCTCGAAGTTGACTTTGAACTCGAAGTTGGGTTTGATCTCAAAGTTGACATTAATCTCGAAGTTGAGTTCGAACTCGAAGTTGATTCAGATCTCGAAGTTGGGCTTGATCTCGAAGTTGACTTTGATCTCGAAGTTGACTTTGATCTCGAAGTTGACTTTGATCTCGAAGTTGACTTTGAACTCGAAGTTGGGTTTGATCTCAGAGTTGACGTTGATCTCGAAGTTGAGTTTGATCTCGAAGTTGACGTAGATCTCGAAGTTGAGTTCGAACTCGAAGTTGAGTTCGAACTCGAAGTTGAGTTTGAACTCGAATTTGACATTAATCTCGAAGTTGAGTTTGAACTCGAAGTTGAGTTTGAACTCGAAGTTGAGTTTGAACTCGAAGTTGACTTTGATCTCAAAGTTGACATTAATCTCGAAGTTGACTTTGAACTCAGAGTTGATTTTGATCTCGAAGTTGAGTTTGAACTCGAAGTTGACTTTGATCTCGAAGTTGACGTTAATCTCGAAGTTGAGTTTGAACTCGGAGTTGATTTTGATCTCGAAGTTGGGTTGTATCTCGAAGTTGAGTTTGAACTCGAAGTTGACTTTGATCTCGAAGTTCACTTTGATCTCAAAGTTGACATTAATCTCGAAGTTGACTTTGAACTCAGAGTTGATTTTGATCTCGAAGTTGAGTTTGAACTCGAAGTTGACGTTAATCTCGAAGTTGAGTTTGAACTCGAAGTTGACTTTGATCTCGAAGACGAGTTTGAACTCGAAGTTGAGTTCAAGTTGGGTAACCCAACATTTCCATCACAGGGGGCTACTTTGCTCCCTCCGGGGGATCTCAGTTCCAAAAACCTGACAAGTTCAACTTCCAGGCAGAGCTACAGCCAATCTAGTTTACTAAGTTTTCTAAGTTGTGCCTTCAAATGCTAATATTGTTGTTTTATTGAAAAATCGCTTTTATTAATAATGTTTATGGAAAATTTTTGTCGTTTTCCTATATTTTTGTTAATTCCCTGTGTTATCAGCGGACCTCCCTTGCTCCAAGAGTGAAAACAAGGTAGGTACCTATTTTCAAGGGGGTTTCGATAATGGTGCAATGCAGGTTTGAGCCAAGGGAACTTTGCTCCAATTTTCAAATAATTTTAATTACCTAATTGAAATAAATTCAATTATTGAAAAATAGCGTTTTTGGCGGGTTTTCAAAATTCGGAAAATATTTTTTCTAAAATTATGGTTTCAATAAGGTTTAAACAATTTTTACTCCTAGAATATTTTGGTGCGCTTATGAAGAATTCATGAAATGGTTTGGTTGGTCGTGAAGGCAGGCAGGTACCTTGAAAAATAATAATGTTCTCGTTGAACTTCCGTTATCTTGGTGGATGTACCTATCACGCTGCACCCTCTCTTCCACCAACCATGCAAGCAAGATGATCCTGCCGCGTGGATTCTAGCGATTCAGGTTCACATTCAATAATTCAGGCAAGGATTTTTTTATTGTTTTTATTATTCTTTATTCAATTCGTTTAGCCTGCAGATGAGCGATTCGGCGAAATTCCCCGAATAGCCCGGGCTTATCGCAGAAAGGAGGGCGTAAGGAGTCTCGTAGATAATGCCCGATTCAGACTGAGTGTTGTGGCTGAAACAAACAATTGAATGAAATCAATTTCAACATGGTAAGTGCTGGTCAAGAAAATGTTTGAAATTTATACAAGGCAGGGTTTCCCCACTTGTTACCAGACAAATCGACGGTTACCTGCGGCCGACGATACGAAAACCGGCAGCGGATAATTCCACAGTGTACTGCTGTTCTTCGAGGGTCGTGAGGTTTAGAAAAATTTGCCTTTTACTGGAAACCAGTTCAGTCGATATTGAGATCTCTTTGACGTGCTGTTGGACATCCTGCAGTACAGCCTGGGCCTCTTCTTCCCAAGTCGTTTCCGGCGAATCCCTTGAATTAAAAACAAGATCAGTAGTAGGTACATATCGCATATTAGGAATCCAAAATGTCGAGTTTTGAGTTAGACATACAGGCAGATAGATCTCAACGAGCTCTACAAGGAAAGAGGATCGTTACAAGCCTAGTTTCAATCGATATCACTTGGGAGCGCTGGTTACACTACTGCCTGAGTCGAGTTACGCTACTACGTGAAACTTTTAACTCGTTTTCCCGAAATTGCAGGTTCTTGACTTGTCACACTGTTATTCTCAATGTGCAATATATTTACCCAACTTTTGAGGCTGAGGTTTGGAATTGGCTTTTGTACTTTACCCTACTCCGTTTATCACACATTAAGTCAATGGTTTCATCCGAGGACCTAGATTGACTTTGAAGTATACACCCAACCGTTTTAGAAACTAATACTTTTCTGTAATGAATTACACAATTATCCTGACTTTCTAGCTGCTTAGTCATATTTATCGTCTTCAATATCCCGTTCGTCCAATTTTGAGTAAAATGCCTCATTAGGCGGTGGTAGCTGTTTTTCCTGCAGTTTGTCCAAGCTAGACATGTAATCGTAGCAAAAACACCCCTTTTGACTAAGTAATTCAATATGCTCTGGATTTGTAAAGTGTTCTGGAATTATTTGTAATTGATCTTTCATTCAATTCCTACCGAGTATCTCCAAGCTGTGAGGAAGAAATCGAAAAGAAACTAAAAACCTAACTAATTCGTAAATATTTATTTGGAAAAACTACTAACATTCTCTTCAGTATGAGGTAAAACTAACAGCTCCTTGGGTACATGCGGCCTCTCGTATTAGAAATTTAAAGTCAATATTTGAACCGTTACAAAAAACTATTGGAACGAAACATTTTTCGGAATTTTTGAGATTACACTGTCCACATTCAATATGTTGCGCTTAGCCCGTGTAATGACAATGGTCGAAAACGTTTGGATTTTTATCGGTATATTCCCCTTCACAGAACTCACAGGTTGAAGACTTTGCATCCGATCATTTTCTGAAATTACGATTTTTTCGTTTTTCTTGTAATGTCGAAGAATTTTATCTAACTCTAGCGATAGTTTTGTCAATGCGTTTGGTCCACAATACGTTATAGTCTTGTTGAAATCGGGATTGTCTCTACATACATAAATTCCAAAGGAGTACATGCGTCATGGCGTTCTTGCATGCGGAGAAGATCGTTGGATGATTTCCCACAAGGCTGACAAAGATAAGACATGATGTTTGTTGATCGAAGAATGCGCAATCATCATGGAACCTGCCGAGTGGGTATGTGCTAAGAAAACAAAATTTTTTATACGTTGTAAACTTTTATTATAAATAATTATAGAAATAATAAATAATAATCCTTAACTGAGGATTGAAATAATGAAATGATAAATTTATTCAATGCCTCCTCATCACTGCTCCGCGACTCAATTGCTGTGTTACCTTTCGCTTTTTAGGTGGTTGGGGCGGCTGTGAAGGTGGTGCGGGGGTGGCGACTTAGGAGACGTTTCCACCATGTGAGCTCTTAGCTCATCTACCTATTAGCTGTGGAAATTAGACAATCATTAGGTTTTTCCTGTAGAACATGTTTTATAGATCTGGGAGAGATTCTGTAATAGAGAGTTTTTGGTAATTTCGTGTTTCTTGTCACTTGTAGTACGAAGTTTGTACGAAGTAGTCACTGGGCAAATCCTGAGAATGCTTGGAAAACTTAGTCACGTGAGCGACAAAAATGGATTTTTTCCAAAAGTTCGAATTTGAGTTTTTTTTTCTTTCTGTGTGGCAACGTCCATGGCTACAAATTCGTCACCGAATTTCTAAACTCGTGTACCAACTTTCTCCTCTTAATTCGTACACAAATCGTGCAAATTCGTAGTACGAAATTGTTCGCATCAACGTAATTAATGAAAAAAAAAAATCAAATCCGAACTTTTTGTTGTCTGTTGAATGGGAGCTTGGAGTTTTCATAGAATTTCTTGATTTGCAAGGCGACTACATCGTACAAATTACTAATTTTGTACTACGAAAAGGCAAAAAGCACGAAATTACCAAAAACTCTATTAGAGATGTCTTTGGAATTCAATATCGATTTGCCATGGCAAACCTAATGTCAACATTATAATATAATTTGCTTCAATTTTACGGAATAGGCCCCCTGAATCTTTAGTTAATTCCAATAACTGTCCATTAGCAACTTTATTTTACAGTTCCCGAATTCTTTTCATGTCAACAACAACGGCTAAAGGTCGTTTTATCGCTAGTCAATTATCCAAAAATTAATGACCATTCTCTAAGCCGATATGATTATAGGCATTATGCCGCCAAGAAATTCACTCAACTAGCGAATCTTATGTTTAGGTATTAAAATTTATTATTAACATTTAATGTTTCCAACTTCATAAAAAGCACTCAAGTCCTTACATTAAAATAAGCTTATCCCAGTGTTTCCAAGTGGGGTTTTTTTTCCCCAATGGGGGTTTCTAATGCCAGAGGGGGATTTGGGGAGTGAAATTTTTTGGGGGGTTTTCTTGGGTGTTTTTACGGAAGTCAGAGGGACAAGGAAAAATGAAGAAATAACAGCTTAGTACGGCAGATTGGAAGAAGAATAACCCCTATCTTCATCTCTTTCGAAATAACAGCTTAGTACGGCAGATTGGAAGAAGAATAACCCCTATCTTCATCTGTCTGCGTGTACCTATATTTCTTATATAGGTAATAGCCGTCGTTTTGAGGGACGCACTCATCATGAAACCTGCCAAGTGAGTATGTGCTAGGGAAACAAAACGTTTTAGACGATTTAAATCTTTATTATTGAATATTTATTATCATTCATCGTCACACCATTCTTTAATCGTTGTACTCGTCTTCTTCCTTTTCGGAGGCGGTTGTAGGGATTGGTAGGGGCTGGTTTGGAGGAGGCGGCGTTCCATCTCCATAAACTCTCAACCCGTCGATTAACTGTAGAAATTAAACATTCATTAGGTTTTTCCTGTTTCATAGGTCTGAACCTTCAGTTTTTTTTCAATGAATTACTACGTAGTAAGTTTATCGCTAGTCAGTTATAACTTATAAGCCATTCTCTAAGCCAATAATTTCTCGGTGATAATAGTCTAATGCGCATAGACTTTACCACCGAGAAATTTAGCGAGTAATTTACTCAACTAGCGAGCCTTAATCATATTTTAATCGTTAAATATTTCTAACTTCTTAAAATGCACTCGAGTCCACACATTGAAACAAAACTCTTTCACTTTTTATTGTTGTAGTCACGCGATCAGGGCTAGGGTCATACAGAAACATGTCTTCTCCTTCGCCGAGCTTTCGGCAAATTTATTGCCTTCTTCAGGGCTTGGAGACTAGGTTAAGCGGTCATATGACCACTACCGTCCAAGACCAATGACATTAGAGAGTTTTTGCAAGCCACTAACGGGCGACGTAGAACCTCGCGACAGAGCCCGTAAGAGCCGGGAGACATGACGTTAGCTACGGGCACCGGTAAAATGGTCCGTTCAGCGTCGCCCGGTGAGCCGAAGAGACGGGCCCTTTGAATGCCTAACCTACGGTAATACGGTTACCATGGCAACCAACATAGCAACCGCTGGCGTTGTTGCCCCTGTCGTAGTTAACGTCGCACGCGAAACGTCACCCGTTGGCTGCAAGAACTCTCTATTATTTCCATTATTTAACCTGTACTAATGAAGGTGTTTCTGTATGACCCTAGCCCTGATCGCGTGACTACAACATACTAATACGGATCATTCATCATCCTTTACTTTTTATGTTCACGTTAATTAGATAAAAGCGTCAACTAACAAAATCTGTTCAGTTTCCTCGTGGCATCAAATTGTCAAAATCTACGATTTATTAGAAGTTCTATCTATAGGAGGGTAAATGAACTTACTAAATTCAATTCTCCTCTTTCGACTTTCGAGGATTGACGATGGTGGTGATGGTGAGAAGGGGCTCTCCATTACTAAATCAATAAGCAATTGTTGCAGGTTGATTCAAATACTTAACAGTGAGGGGACCGAATACTTCGAACGAATGCATCTCAGCAGTTGAGCTATCGGCGAGCCGGTCAAAGTTCTGTTTTTACGTTCTGAAAACCACGAAAAAATATGGACGATCGATCTTGGCCAGGATTTATTACGAAGAAACTGCTGAGGTTTACGCTTATCTGCACAAACTTTATTCGATTGGAATCCCCGATGAGGACCTAGCTCGGATAAACCAATCGTGCGAAGATAAGCAAGCCATTGTTTATGGTCTTGGATGGTAAAATATCATCCACCTATTTTTACGTTTTTTTTTTTTTTATAAAACATAGGTAAGTGTAGCTCAAAGCTATTAATAGGCTAATTCACAACAATATTCAGCAGAAGAAAATGCATGCTTACCATCCTCATTGATTAATCCAGACATGTTTGGCTGTAGACTGAATAGTGAAGCTGTTATTGCCCGGTATATAATATATATATTATACTTTACCCCCAAATATACGATACCTTCTTAGGCTTGTTGTTGGCTTTTAAAATCACCATTCACCTTCCCTTGAGGATCTTCCGCGTTTTGGCGAAATATTACCGACCTCGACTGTATTTAAAAATCATGTTGTTTGACAACTCACGCGCGTTGGGTGCAGATTAATTGCACTAACCTATTCTGACTTTATATAATATGACTCGTTTGGCATGTTATAATATAACAGGATCATATAATTTAATAATAATTTAATGATTTAATTTAATAATTTAATGATATAATATAATTTATATAATAAAGGTCCTTATATACTTAAAGGATTCGAGTACCCAAACTGGTACTTTACTGAGTACCTAAAATTTTTAATCCAAACCCTTAGCACTGTGGACCTATAGCAAAACGAGACTTCTGTAAATAATTAACAATTTAGGTTGGATAATGAAAAAGCATTGGAGGATAGGAAACGGGATCAATGACCTCAACCTAACCTCAAAAGTTGGGTAAATCTATCTACTCCTAGTAGAGCTGGGAAAAACGGTGATTTCCCAATCACCTGTTACCAAGTTCCTGTTACTCACCAGTAACAGGGTGAAATCACCGGTGACAATAATCACTGTCAGGGCGGCTCAACGATTTTTAACGAACTTTGGACCTACCTCATTCTTACGTTAGTTTCACGGGGTAACCAGTGGTGCATCGGTAACACACAATACTTCCATATTTTAATACGCAAATTTTAGACACACCTTTACTGAATTTTGGCCTACTTTGGAGGCTGTTTGGATCGATAATGTCAAGAAACTCACTAACCAAACTCGCCTAAAATCAGAACACGTCAAGTTATCAGAATATAAAAAATTCCCACACATAAAGGACACCCACGTATCTAGGTAAAACAAAGATTTTAAGACCAAGAACGCACAAATCGCTTCACTTTCTGGCAAAAAAGCCTTAACACTAAGGTCATGTTACAGTTTCAAAAAACTAATTTCATAAATATTTTAACGTTAGCAAAATCATCAGATTCAACTAACAACTACGCTGCAAAAAAAAAAAAATAGATTTCAACACAAACTACGTCCTTAGGGGTAAATGCCAACAAGGAGATGAGCAACAACAACAACCTGCCTAAAATCAGAGCGGATCCACCTCCCTGGATCAGTCTCTCGATCACCTATGGGCTGTAGAGAATGAAAATCACTGGGGGTGATTGAGTAACACCCCGTTACTCAATCACCCCCAGTGATTTTCACAGGGGTGTTACTCTGCAGTGATCGGTGATTGGCTCACCTAGTTGGCAGATGCCGTGATTCGTCATGTGCCCTGTTCTCGGTAGCAGCCATGTTACTGACGTGATCCAGTCACCTCCGTGATCCAGTCACCTACGTGATCCAGTCACCTCCTTGTTGTTGTGCTCACCTAGTTGCCTGTCGTTATCGGCTGTTATTCGTGATCTGGCGCGTTTGTAAGTCGCCTGTGATTCGTATTATTTGTAACTCCCCTGTGATCTTATCACCTCCTCGTCTCGTTTTTGGATAAATTGATTCCTTTTGCTTGAACAATTTTCAAACTCATCTAATCTCAAGTTGGGTATCCTTTTTTCACCCAGTTTCTAGTGAAATTGAATTAGGCATTTATAAATTAACTCCACTATTGTTTTCTTCTCAAAACTTGTAATGAGCTTTTTAATGCTTGCGTTCAAGTCTCTTGTGGTGCGTTCATCAGTGATAATTATAGCTGTTTTTCAATTTTTTCTATTTCTCCTGAAAAAATCTCCCGCGGGCAAATTCCTTCTTTATTTTTTTGCAGTGAAATTAGTAACGGGGTTTTTTCAGTAACAGGTGATTGGGGTAGCAGTGAAATGTCGGTAATAGGTGATTTTCACCGGTGAAGTGAAATCACTCCCAGCCCTAACTCCTAGTGAGTGGCACCTCAAGTAGACAATACAATTGTTACTGAACTTATCAATACAATTGTTAACTGAACTAATCCAGTTAATAACAGAGATCTATGGTCTACTTACATAAAAGCAAAGCCGCACTATCGAGAGACAGATAAATCAGGAAAGTGCTGATTTTCCTCCTTGCACTAAATCTATTACGATCTGTGGGATAAACATTAAAATTAGACCGAAATGTGAGAGGGCCCAATTATTGTCAAAGTTCATAATATCATTAAGCAGCAATGGGTTGTTAATATTATTAATTAGTTTTTGTGGGCTTCTGTCCGAGGGAGAGCTATTTTCTCGTCTGTTCTGTCTCAATTACCTAGTTCAATCTTTAAACAAGGAACCCCTGAAAAAATTTGTATTTACTCAATCCATGCTTACCTAGTGATCTGTGTGTAGGGCTTTACGAAAACTAAGCATAAAAAAGATGAATGGATTTTGAAATGAGGAAAAATCACCATAACTCATAACGCAATGAATTCTCGAAACAAAAATCGAACACAAAACCAGTGCCACGTAGCGACACGGGGCAGCTGATAACTGAGTGATAAAGATCCTTCTTCTTCTTTTTTTCTTGTCGATAAACATCCTTCTTTCTACTGCTTTAGAGAAGGCTCAGGTAAGCAGCCAAACTACGATAACAATGTGAAATACGACCACAATTAACCGTTAGTATCGAATTAAAAATTTCCTGCTTCATGTTTTTCTATTCTAATTCTGTTTAGAATTTCTAGACTTTTTTCCGAGCCTAAGTACTTAAAAATTGAGAAAGATTTCAAGCTAAAAATTTTAAATTACCTACCATTGTACCAATAATAACACCGATACGATACCATGCGTACGGTATTTGATTATTCGACTGGTACCCTTGTCGAATTGAGTCCCTCCTTGTCAGTATCGAACAACAAACGATCGGACAAATGCGCCGATTTCCTTGAAATTTGTTAGAATTTTATTTTTATTAAGTACCTATACCGATTTTTTCTATTCACAAAAAAAATTGTAGAAACAAAATCGTACATTTTACTTGAATTGTTTTACATTCACTATGGTGCAGGTGGTGAACTGATGGCCACTGTTAGTTTTTGAGGGGTCTAGATATTCAGCTTTTTTGCCGGGGGAGTAATTCATTTTTCTTTCACCCAAATTTTACAATCTCTGAAAGTAATGAGAATTTTTTAATCGCTGCAAAAAATATTAGTTACGCGATTAATCGAGTACTATCGCTATCTCGTGAAAACAAACTTTAGTCGAATCAATCGATACTTCCATCAATCGATATCGATAACCATCTCTCCTTGTCATCTCCTGTCAACTGTGTCGTCTGTCCCCGTCGCTTCTTTGTCTATTATTCTGTTTCTGTTCTATTTTTGCTCGCATCGTCCTCTTTATTTTTTGAGAGTTCGCGAAATATTGAAAATCGTTTCTCCTATCGCTCTCTGCATCAATTGAGCGTAATAAATTGCGAATTTCCCCGTTGAGCTTTCGTCGGGAGAGTCGACGGTTGATGCTGTTCGTGTTGCCGTCCTCGGCTGTTTTGCAATCGAGCCTCAGCTATTTCGACGGGTTGAGAAATTTCCTGTACACGAATTTTCAATTCGACTTCCAGTGGCCGTTTTGTGTTATGTAAGTATGAGAATATCGGCTTTGTGGTCGTTCTTTGCTAACGGTTTATGATTGAACTTTCGACGATTAATATTGTTATGATGGGCCCATTGTGACTGCTGTGGGTTGTCGCAACATGTGAATTCGCGAGAAATTGGACGTCAATTGTGTTTCCCGAGTCGTTGTGTTTCCCGATTGATGCGTCATGGGCCGTCTGAATCAGCAGTTGGCAAGCTGATTGGTAAATTGGGAAGCTGATTTAGATCTGCCTAGTACCTAGTCAGTGATTTATGGCTCTTTATAGGTCATTATACTTAGGTCTTTGTAGGTAGCATTTTACCTCGAATAGGAGGTACCTACCTAACTTAGTACAAGGCACTTCCTCCTGAATTGTCTGTCTGGGGGCCTGCCTTGTCTGCCAGGAGTCCTAGCCCAATTTGTAGCGGTTCGGTAAGTACCTAATTACCATATTGCCATGAATGAAGAGAACGTACGAACCTGGGTTATGCAGGGTGGCTGCCCATTGTGAATCAGTCGGTTATCGGGCAAAAAAAGAACGCTTGGAAAATCGGTTTACTCCTCTTTCAATTTTTTAGTGTGTCCCATAAGTACTAGGCACCCACCAGTACCGTAAGCACTCAAATCCCTCCTGCTCCCTGTGCCTGACAGACACCCTAAATTTCAATAAAACGATGTAAAATTCACACAATCACTCCCAGAGATGGGAACCTCGTTAGGTACGTACTGGGTGTCTGTGCTAGGGATGGGTCACATAACGAGAAACTAGTTAGAAATAACTAGTTCGAAAAAATAACGTTATAACCGTTTTTCGTTTAGGAAAAAACTAGTTACAAAATAACGACGGTAGTAGGTGCCAAGACCGGCATAGCGTTTCTCTAAAAAGTTGCAGATCAGGACATTTAAAATTTAAATGATTTTGCTCTCTTGATCATTTAATGATTTTGCTCTCTACTCTATTGTGTGCTGCATTCGATAATTCTGATGGTTCGATAATTCTGATTCTGATGATTCGATGATTCTGACTTGTATTTTAACCAAGGAATTGGTTCCGAAGAAGAATTTGGGATACAGGTAATCGAAGACGAAGAGAAATGAAACTTAGTTAAAAGTGAAAGCAACAATTGTGTCCATTGTGGCGTGTGGAGCAAGGCCTCTACAAATAGCGAGAAATTAAAGGACTCACACGTTGTCGTTTCTTTGTCGTTGCGTTGTCAGTTGCCCAAGCCGACCGTTTTGATATGTAACTAGTTATTCCGTTATCCGTTATTTTTCATCCTTTCGTTTCTGGTACTTCATTTACAAAAATGACCATAACTCCCTCAATTCTCAACCTTTTTTCAAATTTCTTGAACTAAAATGTTTGTCTCGGAAAGACCTAACAAAGACAAGACCTAACACCCTGTTTAATCGGATTTTGAATTACTCGCAGTACCTACTTCCGATATATTTGCATTTTTAGTGTTTTCTATTTTATTTTTCCGGCCACAAAAATGGACCGATTTGAGCGTTTTTGGTCTCAAAATCTTCGTTTTGCCTTGCAGAATATGTCATAATATTTTCTTCCATATTTACAGAGTAAATTGAAGTATTGTGATCAAAAAATCCCTAAAATCAAGAATCGGAACGGAGATTCAGAAAAAACTTTTTCTTATACACATTTACTCAGAATCACTTCCCTGAACAAGTGTCTGTGTCATTAGTTAGTCCGTTCCGTCCGTCTGTGGTCATTTAAAAAAATTATCACAACTCCCTCATATCTCAACCTTTTTTTCAAATTTCTTGAACTGAAATGTTTGTCTCGGCAAGACCTAACACCCTGTTTAATTGAAATTCGGATAACGCACAGTACTTCCGATATATTTGCATTTTTAGTGTTTTCTATTTTATTTTTTTCCGGCCACAAAAATAAACCGATTCGAGCGTTCTTGGTCTTAAAATCTTGGTTTTACCTTGCAGAATATGTGGACATTTTTTATGTTCCGGAAAACAGGCGTTTTTATTTTGGGCAAATTTTGAAATTTGAATAGTGAATTTTTTGATATTTTTGACCTAAACACCCTTAAAAGCAGTCAAAATATGATCAAATTGTGTCACAATTTTACGTTCCAAAATATGGAAGTATTGTGTGTTATCTACGCACCACTGGTTTATATTCCGAAAATGTAGCGTTTTTCAATTTTGGGCGAATTTTGGAATTTGCATAGCGAATTTTTCATATTTTTGACCTAAACACCCTTAAAAACAGTCAAAATATGATCAAATTTTTTCAAATGTGTACGTTTCAAAATAAGGAAGTATTGTGTGTTATCTACGCACCACTGGTTTCATTTTGGGCGAATTTTAAAATTTGAATAGCGAATTTTCCGATATTTTTGATCTAAACACCCTTAAAAGCAGCCAAAATATGATCAAATTGTGTCTCAATTTTACGTTTCAAAATATGGAAGTATTGTGTGTTATCTACGCACCACTGGTTTTAACTAAACCAAAAAACGAAAGTAGTTAAAAAAAAACGAAATACTGTCTTTATATTATAACGACTATGAGGAGGTTAAAAACCTACAATACTGTTTTTACACGTTTTTCTCGTAAGAAAAGAAACTAGTTATTTTGTAACTAGTTTTTTCTTCAGTTATTTTTTTGCAACGAACGTTATTTAACGTTACTCAAATATAACCGTTATGCCCATCCCTAGTCTGTGCAGTATTGCCAAGGTGCGGACGTCAAAAACCCCTGAGACGTCGAAAAACCCCCAAATCCCCCCAAATGTGTAAAAAATCCCCGAAAAACCCAAAAGTTAAGAACGAATTCAACATAAACTATTTCGCATAAAACATACCTAAATCCATATTATACAAGTTAAATAGTGCTTAAAACTACAAACCGTTTAATACTCATTCTTTCTGACAACCTAATAGGCACAACCTATGTATCAGTAAAGTCAGTCAATAAACAGACTAAACCATCAATACAAATTAGGTGTACCTACCCACAAGTAGGTAGATGTACATCCCAAATCATTGATCTCTATTTAGTACCTATCTTCCAATCAAATTAGCTGTGCAGTGTCAGTCTTAGCTGTTATTTATTTGCTGTACTTAGCTGTTATTTCTTCAGTTTTGAACTTTTTCGTAGTCCCCCTAACTTCCACGAAAACCCCCATGCAGGGCCGTCCAGAGGGGGGGGCAGGGGGGGCAAAATCCCCGGGGCCCGGGGCCCAAGGGGGCCCGGGCCCGCCCGTGGGCCTTTTACGTACTAATATGCAAATTAGAAAAAAATGCTTTTATTGACCGGGGGGGGGGGCCCGGTCGAGTCTTTATCCCCGGGGCCCGGCTTGGCTCTGGACGGCCCTGCCCCCATGAAAAACACCCAAAAAATGTCACCCCCAAAATCCCCTTCTGGCGAAGAAAAACCCCCAAATTTGGGGGGAAAACCCCCAACTTGGCAACACTGTGTCTGTGAACCACTTTGACCAATACTGCCAAATCAAGTTGCTGTTTTCAAAATGGGGGTCTGTCAAACAAACAGAGAGTAGGTAAATCGAGGGTGAAGTGGCAACATGACCTAACTCATTTTTCAGCCGTATTGAGTTAAAAGTAGTTCTAGATTCAAATTTTTGAGCCGAATCGATTGGTGAGCTCAGATTAGACGAAATAACGGAGGATTGTGTAAAGAATTGAGTTCATAAAAAGTTATCTCCATTATATTTAACACCGTCAGAAAACGTTTTTGGTGTGTCCAGAAAATTTAGGAAAAATGAGTGAAGTCATGTTGCCACTTTGCCCTCGAAATGGTACACAGGGGGGCTATCCTGTTACTTTTCCCCTGCTGGAGTCAGTTTCCAGTCTCCAACAGACGGAATCTGAGAGACTTTCACCCAAAACACCCTAAGGGCCGTTTTATCAATTCACTTAATCAACTGATTATCCAAGGACGCGCCGACTAACTATTTTCCAGGTGACTTCATGCTGAAAAATCATACGTCACGTTTCCACGGAATCAGTTAGTCGGTGCGTCCTTGGATAATCAGTTGATTAGGTGAATTGATAAAGCATCCACTTAAAATTGAATTAATAAAATAACAAACCATCTCGAACGTGCGGAAGCAAAAAACGAGTGAACAAAAAACAATGGACGAAAAAGGACGACTAGGAAACCTGACAAGAGATATATATATATAATAAGAGGCCCTCTCTTAGTCTCTCACCGCCAAGAGACAAAAGATGGCTTTACATGCAACGGGGGTTACAAAATCTGTAGGAATTGTGGTCTGCGCAGATACAAATGATTATCATGCGTAGCAATCGAGGAATTTGAGCAATCTGCACATGAGAATTACGGATCGGTTCATTCGGAACATTCCGAAGAGAAACACTGAACTGAATTTATGGAAAACCGATTTTTTACGTGCCGTTATGCAAAATTCTTGACCTATTTGGTAGAATTTATTCTTTGATCCGTGAGGTAATCAATCTCGGGTGTTTCCCTTATCAGGCGCCAGAGTATTTGCATTAATCGCCATGGATAAAAGTCTGCTTGATTGTTAAGATCTTAGTCTAAGGTATTCGCGATTTTCTCGATAGTTAATTCACTGAATTCTAACTGCTAGAACGTCGAATTCGTCATGTTTTCAGCTCTGAGGCCTATCCGGTGACGTATTTAGTTTGTAGAAATCAATACACGTTTTTTCTCACGGCGTTGTGTTGTACCTATTAATTTAAAAGAAAAAGTTAAATTGTCGAATAAGAATTAAGAATTAATAAGTAGAAATTAATAAGAATTAATTCTTTATTTCTCCAGGGAAACAAGTAGCGACACTGAAGACTATCATGACCCTGACGATCATAGGAGGAGAGTCTTCAAGAACCGCATGAGGTAAAACTCAAAACCATAAAAATTAGAGCTTTCCGACGGTCACCTTGAATCCCAATTTAAGAAAGTCGGTATTTGGAATCAAATCGGCCAATTTCAAAATGATTTCCATGCACAATATTAAAAAATGACTTTTTTGCCCCCCTAATAATTTTTTTTTTACTCAATTACGCTAAAAAATCATTAATTTTTTATTCGGATCTTTCCTTTCTAGCTATGGTAGCTCATCAAAACCTAAACCCTGTCTTGTGCAGAAAGGCGGACCCCAACCTTGCTCATCGAAACAAGGAATCTCCAACATCCCAAGGAACAGGTTTGTCAATTTTTAAATTTTTTAAAATTACACTCTAGAGAAAGAAGGTCTTTGGATAAACTCGCACTAATAAACACTTGCAGGCCCAACGTGCCCAAAAACCAGATGAACCAGCCGCAGAATGGAGGCGGGCTCAACGCCAGCGAGGAAAGGATCACGCTCGTCGTTGATAATACGCGATTTGTCGTCGATCCTGCTATGTTCACCGCCCATCCCAACACGATGCTGGGAAGGTAAATAATTCGCCAATTGCAAAAAAAAATTGGCAAATTTTTGTATATCGCTCGCTTGAAATTTTATTTTTCAATTTTTGATTATTTTCTGCGATAATATCTCATATTATGATGTCACGCCTGTACCCGATGAACGGCTTAACCCGCAACTGCTCAACAACACGTTGGTCGCGGCCGGCCCAAAAGATTCGATGATCGGGTCTTTAGGTTTGAGCCTTCGGTGGGCGTGTCCAGCCATGACGATCGCGTCACTGATTTCTGAGTGCCTGAGGTCTGCCGACCAATGGGGAGCCTCCGCGCGGGTCAAGCTGCAGCTGGGAGTTGAGCCGTTCGTGCAATTCCTATTTTGCCTGGACGGCAGTCCGGATTTGACCTTCCACAATATGATTCGTTCAGATTTTCTATGACTGACTTATGGGATCCTAGGGGACATTCTCCACTAAACCTGTCCATCGCTTTTCAGGATGTTCAGCTCCAGTCTCGAATTCACCCATACGAACGACCGGGGCGAGTATGAAGTCGCCGACGGCATTTCGGCCACGGTTTTCCGCTCGATACTCGAATATTACAAGGGCAAGATGATCAAATGTCCGCCGACGGTCACCGTGCAGGAGCTGAGGGAAGCGTGCGATTATTTGCTCGTCCCCTTCGACGCGTCGACTGTCAAGTGCCAAAACCTCCGTAAGTTTTGCTCGTTCTTCACGTTTTTACCAGATTTCGGACGTCTTCCTGCAACGTCCTTAAAGCCTCACTCAAATAGCGACCATTGCGTTGTCAATTATCTATTTGAATTTTTCGGCGTTTCAATTCCGTCCAATTTCCTTGTCAGATTTTCAGCTGAATCAGACCTAAGGATCACTCCAGCAATTTTAATCAGTTAACTATCTTTTCGAACAGGTGGTCTGCTGCACGAACTGTCCAACGAAGGCGCGAGTCGGCAGTTTGAAGTGTTTCTCGAAGATTTGATCCTCCCGCTGATGGTGAACTCGGCCGAACGCGGCGACCGAGAATGTCACGTCGTCGTCCTCCTTGACGACGACTCGGTCGACTGGGACGAGGAATATCCGCCGCAAATGGGCGAAGAGTATTCACAAAGTAGGATTTTACTGTGTTTTATCAGTTCGTTCGACGATACCCTAGGTTAATCAATGTGCATGATAATTTTTTCTCAGTTTTCCAGCCTCTTAGCTCCCGAAAATATCCGAATTTTTCCGTTTCGCAGCCGTCAACAGCACAGCAATGTATCGTTTCTTCAAGTACATCGAAAACCGAGACGTTGCCAAAGCCGTGATGAAGGAGCGAGGACTGAAGAAGATCCGCCTCGGCATCGAAGGTTACCCGACCCATAAGGAGAAGATAAAAAAACGTCCCGGAGGCCGAGCTGAGGTCATTTACAATTATGTACAGCGACCGTTCATACACATGTCGTGGGAGAAAGAGGAAGCGAAAAGTCGCCACGTTGATTTTCAGGTAAATGCCCGAAAAAACCCTCTGAAATTCTCTGTAAAAATGCCTTCTCTATCCTTGGAATGTATGAAATTCACGTTTGAGTCGGCCGAATTGCTAAATCGCTGAGGGTGGAACAGGCGACATGGTCTAAATTTGTGATCCTGTAGTTCAAAATTATCTAAAAAATAAAATTATCCCTTTTTTGGATCAAAAGAAGCTGAAGACGATTGATGGCGCATGTAGAGAAATCTTACGGTTCTCAGGGAATACTATTCCTTCAACAACTTGCATGCAAAAAACTGTAAAATTCCACTTTTTGAAAAAGTTTCAATCTTCAAAAGGCTGTACCTCCCAAACTACTGTGGCTCCAGAGCTCCGTTAGAGCTCAAATTGTAGCAAATTTTATTTACTACTTTATTGGTAATATTGATTTTCCAGAGAAAACCATTCCTTCAACCACTTTTAAGCAAAAAACATACAGGATTCCCTTTTTTTTTTGAAAAAGTTGTCAATTTTTAAAAGGCTATATCTCCTAAACTACTGGGCCTACAGTTCTCCGTTAAAGCCCAAATTGTTGCAAATTTTATCCACTTTTACAGTCATAATAGTGGGTTTTAGGAAGAACTCATTTCTTTAACTATTTTTATGGAAAAAACCGAAAAAGCGCCAACATTGGTTTATAACTGAGCTGGCTCGCATTATATTCGAATAATGAGCTGTAAAATGAAATACTAATTTTACCGTTTTTTCGTTTCCATAATAGCAGAAAACAGAAAATTTCATGTCCATAAACAGACTCTAGAAAAGCCCGAAGCTTCCAAAATCGTCAAATGACTCAAAAATATGAACTTTTTTGAGTTCCACTGCAGAATTTTGGCGTTTTTAGCTTTTATCTGTTTTTTAACGATTTCTTTCCACCCATCTTGAACCGGTTTGTTTTTTTCCTAGTGCGTGAAATCCAAATCGGTGACCAATTTGGCCGAAGCGACTGCGGACCCAGTCATCGAATTGGACGCCCAAGGGAACCCCATCGTCGGCGGGGTGCCGCCCGAAGCGCCAATAGCGCCGGCGCCCGAGCACGATGATGGCGCCATGGGCGAGAACCCGCCGCCGGCGCCGCTCATTACGGAGTAGAATTATTGGAAAATTCTAAAATTCAATTATTTCCCCCTCGTTATTTAGTGGATATTCAAAATATTTTTTCTCGCGTATTTCCTCGTCGATATTTCTCTTATATATATTCTTATCTTTCTGTAAAAAAAAATGTTTACCCGGTTTTCGCTGGATTTGTCGCTGATTGTTTTTTCGAGATCCTCTGAGACTGATCTTTGTACTGCCTAAAGCGTGAGATGCGAGCTATTAATTGATCTGATAAATTCGATGTGTAATGTTTTGGAAATGAATTTTCGTTTCAATAGAGAAGATCGCGTATTTTCCGTTTCACGCGTTGTCGGCTTTTTCAGGTTTTTAAAATATTCGCGTCTGTTTCTGCTTTCTCTTTGTATTTATGTAATAAAAGTGTTTCTATCTGTAAAGGCGTGCGATTTGATGTTCCTCTCATTGTAAAGAGAATCCATTGCAAATGTCGGTGAAAACTGACAACAATCCAGTTACAGGACGTGGAAATTCGGAAATTTTGCGCGCAGATAGCACACAATACTTTCATATTTTGATTCGTAAAATTTTGACACCCTTTGAACATATTATGAAAAAACAATAATTGAACAAAATAATTGAACAATTGAACAATTGAACATAATATGTTCAAAGGGTGTCAAAATTTTACGAATCAAAATATGAAAGTATTGTGTGAAAATATTATTTTCACTACTTTTGAGGCCGTTTACGCCTTAAAACACGTACTATGCGAATTTTAAAACTCGCCTAAAATCGAAATACGTCAAGTTGTCTGAGCATAATAACCCCCGTAAAATTTCGTAAAAAAATTTTACGAATCAAAATATGAAAGTATTGTGTGAAAATATTATTTTCGCTACTTTTGAGGCCGTTTACGCCTTAAAACACGTACTATGCGAATTTTAAAACTCGCCTAAAATCGAAATACGTCAAGTTGTCTGAGCATAATAACCCCTGTATAACCCACGTATTTTGCAAGCAAAAACAAAGAATTTAAGACCAAGAGCGCTCAAATCGGTTCATTTTTGTGGCCAGGAAAGAATAAAAAACACTAAAAATGCTGATATATTGGAAGCACTGTGAGTAATTCGAATTCCGGTTAAACAGGGTGATAGGTCTTGCCGGAAAGAACATTCAGTTCAAGAAATTCGATAAAAAGTTGAGAATTGAGGGAGTTGTGACCATTTTTACTTCCATATTTACAGAGTAAAATATACTTATTTTATTTAATTTATTAAATTATTATTAAATATAATTATTATAATTATTAAATTTAATTTATTTATTTACCATTTAATGGAAGTATTGTGATCGTCCTAAAATCGATATATTATTTTACACTTTTTAGTTTTTCAAGCTTCTCTTCAAAGTCGGTTTATTTTTTGTAAAAAAAAATTATTTCACGAAAACCCTCTGAATAAATTCCTCAAAAACCGAATGAGACTTTATTTTTTGGCTAAAAGGGCCTCAGATTTATTTAGAAAACGGGTGTAGTTATAAAGGTAAAATAATAATAAAAGCTCCAACGTTCGCATTTTTATTGTACACTTTTTAGTTTTTCAAGCTTCTTTTCAAAGTCGGTTTTATTTTTCGTAGAAAAAAAAATTATTCCATAAAAACCCTCTGAATAAATTCCTCAAAAACCCGAATGAGATTTTATTCTTCAGCTAAAAGAACCAAAAATTCGAATTTTACGTTCAATGAAACCCTCAGAAACTAAATCTGGGCAAAATTGAACTGTTCGTCTAGCTGGATCCTGGGCAACTGTGCATCGCTCAGCTGAGTCGTCCCAAACGCCAAGACGGGGTCCTAAACGCATCGCAAATGTCCCAAACGCATCGCATGTTGTCCCAATCGCATCGCATGTTATCCCAATCGCATCGCCGGACCGGGTGTGACTCACGATTTCGTTTTCAGTCGTCCGCCGTCTTCCCTCCTTCAAGAAAACGCAACAATTTTGACCGTTGAAACACCGACTAATCACTAGAAAAATGTATCCGCGAATTTCTTGTCAGAAGTAATATTTTTTTGTTGTTTAATAAAATAAGTTTTTGAGGAATCGTCGCACTTCATGAGACCCCATGGGTTTTAACCGTCAAAAAACTGTGTGGAAAATACGAGCGTGTGTGTAAAGTTTATAAACTGAGAATTTTCCTGTAAGAATTGAGAATTTTTCTAAATCACATTAAAATATTTTTAAATCAAATTACCAATTTCAAAAAAAAAATTAAATTGCATAATCAAATTGAGAATAAAATTTTCAATTATTCATTATTTCAATTTCATCGTTAACAATTATTTTCATAATCTAATTGAAAATTTTCATAATCAAATTGAGAATTTCTTACATATTGCATTGAATATTTTCCGAATCAAATTTAGAATTTTCCCTGAGAAAGAGAAGTTTCCCAAAAAGACAGCATTTCCCAATAAAATTCAGAATTTTTCAAATCAACTTGAGAATTTTTCCAAATCACTAACTTCCCAAATCAAGTTGAGGATATTCTAAAGAAAAATTTTCATATCACATTGAGAATTTTCCAAATTAAATTGAGAATATTCTCAAAATCAAGTTGAAATTTTTCAAAATCTAATTTAGAATTTTTCAAACAGAATTGAGACTTTCCAACATCAAATTGTGATTTTTTTCCCGATTGCATTGAAAATTTTAGAGAAACCAGTGGTGCGTAGATAACACACAATACTTCCATATTTTAAAACGTAAATTGAGACACAATTTGATCATATTTTGACTGCTTTTGAGGGTGTTTAGGCCAAAAATATCAAAAAATTCACTATTAAAATTTTAAAATTCGCCAGAAATAAAAAATACAATACATTATTGGAATATAAAAAATACCCACATATTCTGCAAGGTAAAACAAAAATTTTAAGACCCAAGAACGCTCGAATCAGTTCATTTTTGTGGCCGGAAAAAAATAAAATAGAAAACACTAAAAATGCAAATATATCGGAAGTACTGTGCGTTATCCAAATTTCGATTAAACAGGGTGTTAGGTCTTGCCGAGACAAACATTTCAGTTCAAGAAATTTGAAAAAAGGTTGAGAAATGAGGGAGTTATGGCCATTTTTGTAAATGACCACAGACGGACAGACGGACACACAGACACTTGTTCAGGAAGTGATTCTGAGTAAATGTATATAAGAAAAAGTTTTTTCCGAAGCTCCGTTCCGATTCTCGATTTTAGGACGATCACAATACTTCCATTTACTCTGTAAATATGGAAGTAAAAATTAGTATTTTCTAATTCAATTGAGAATGTTTCTAATCAAATTTAGAAAATGTTTCAAATCGAATAGAAAATTTCACATCGAATTGAGACTTTTCTATATCAAATTGTGTTGTATTCAAATCAAATCGGGATTTTTTCGAAACTGAAAATTTCCCAAATCGAATTTTTGAATGGAAAATTTTCTATTTGATTATAAATTCTCTATTTGATCAGTATAATTATCAATTTGATTTGGAAAATTCTCAATTTTATATCCAAAATTGTCAATTTGGGAAAATTCTTGATTTGATTCGGATATCTTTCAATCCGGTTTGGAAAATACTCAACGGACCATATTTTCGCCCCACCTGGTGGCTTTATTTTTTTTGACCACCAATTTGGTCTATCGGGAGCGTCATCTGATCGCGCACCAAGTTTGGTTATCGCAGGGCACCGTTGCTGGGTCGTTGCTAACTTCACTCCGGTCAATTTGGAAAATTCTTTGGATGTGATTTGGGAAATAGTCAAATTTGGATAGTTTTCAATTCGACTCGAATTCAATTTTCAGGTACACCATGTACCTATTTTGTCAATTTGCTGATTGTTACACCTCATTTTCACCTGTACACCTCAAAACTTGACAGCTGCGGGCCGACGGTCTTTCTGTTCGTGTCAAGGTTACCCATCTGGACTGTCTGTGACGTTAACAACATATCCAGACCCCCCCCCCCCCTCTGTGTTCCCTTCCACAACTCGATTTTGAGATTTCCAACTGTTTTTTCGCCCGTTTCGAACGCCAAGTTTTTGGAACGCCAGTTGCCGTCCGCTCGGTGGTCCTTTCGGTTACCTCCTCAATTTTGAGTGTTATATTCGAAATTGTGCGATTACGAATTTCTTCCGCGACCAATTCAATACTCAACTTTTGATTTTAACCGGTGGTGAGCAAGCAACACACAGTAATTCCGTATTTTGGTACGTTTCTTGAAACAGATTTTATTTTGCACTACTGCTAAGTCAAACAACGCAATGCAAATCTTAAAAACCGCTCAAAAATTTGTACAAAAAATAAAATAGAAAACCCTGCTGATATTTTGGAATCACTGCAAGTGATTCGAATCCCGGTTAAACAGGATGTGACAGGCGAACATTCCAGTCCAAGAAATTTGGAAAAGGGTCGAGAATTGTGAAGAATGCAAGCATTTCTAAAAACTGATTTTTTTTTTTTTTGAAAAAATTAGAACGAACTACTAAGCTGTTTTAAACAAGCTATCTACAAGGGGTGAAAACATGAAGGGATTTTTCTTTCTTCCAAATCAAAAACTCAACTCACAGATTTATTCGAATAGGCAAAATCAACACAAAAATCCTTAAATTTGCAAAACATGTATCACTCTGCTGTTTCAATATGTTTTCGGACCCATTAGGGTAGTACGTACTCGATTTCGAAATCTCCGAAAACGTGTGGAAAAATTTTCACTCAAAAAACCTCGAAAATGCCGGACTTTTTTCAGTTTTTGCTCTCTAGCTCCTAAATTACGTATTTTTCGCCAAAAACAACATAATACGTTTTTAAAGAGCAGTAAATTTGTGACAATTTGAGCGCAATTGGGACTCGGTAGGTTAATTGGTTAGTGAGTAACAGCCGTTTGTAAACGTGAAATTTCTTCCAAAATTACGATTTCAGTTGTTCATCTACTTTAAACTGGAACCCCCGAGGTAATATTTTTTTTAACAACATTTGACGATTTTTGGAACATAGGTTTTCAGAAAAAATCAATTTTTGTTTCATAAAACTGGAGTTGAAATTATTTTTGACAATTTTTGACAGCTCATATCTGGATATTTATTAGCTGTCAAGTTAGAAATGTTGTTGTTCTTGAGTTGCTGTCGAAAATCCTTGGACCAATTTCATCTGCTGGAAACTCCGCAATTTCAGCGAAAATTGCGTGAGAAACACCTTCGACGAGACGACACAATAATTATTGTGGCTGTCAACTCAATTGTTTTTTCCCTCCCATCTGGATGCGTTCAGTCCTGTGTAATCGGTCACAAAAAATGTCCAAAAAAATGAGAATCAGAGGACCGAAGTTGAGTTTTCCCATACCTAAATTAAGAATTTTTCAAATCAAATTGTGAATTTTTCAAATAAAAATGAGAGATTTCCAAATAAAATTGAGAATTTTTCAAATAAAATAGAGAAATTTCCAAACAAAATTGTGAATTTTTCAAATCAAACCCCAGATTATACAAATAATTCCAAAATTGAAAATTATTCAATTCAAAATAGAAAATTTCAAAAATTGAGAATTAGGTATTCAAATCAAATGAAAGAATTTCAAAAATAAAGAATTATTCAAATCAAATTAAAAAACTTTCAATTCAAGTTGAAATTTTTTTAAATAAGTAAATCAAATGTAGATCCTTTCAAATTAAATTAATTAAATTAACTCAAATTTTCAAATCAAATTCAGAGTTTGTCAAATAATACCTATTGTGAATTTTCCAAATAATATAGAGAATTTTTCAAAAAGCGCCATAACTGAGTTTCCCAGGTCAAAATTGAACATCAGTCAGTTCATGTCAGTTCGAGAATTGATGATTTTCTTAAATCAAATTGAGAATTTTCCCAATCGAAATGAGAATTTTTCAAACTAAATTGAGAGTTTCTTAAATGAAGTTGAGAATTTTCCAAATAAATTAAAAAGGTCTTCATAGGAGACCAAAATTGAGTTTCCATACCAAAGTTGGGAATGTTTCCAATTAAAATAAAAAACTTCTAAGTAAAATTGAACATTTTTAAATTAAACTGATTTTTTACTTCCATATTTACGGAGTAAATGGAAGTATTGTGATCGTCCTAAAATCGAGAATCGGAACGGAGCTTCAGAAAAAACTTTTTCTTATACACATTTACTCAGAATCACTTCCTGAACAAGTGTCTGTGTGTCCGTGTGTCCGTGTGTCCGTGTGTCCGTGTGTCCGTTAGTCCGTTAGTCCGTTAGTCCGTTAGTCCGTCTGTGGTCATTCACAAAAATGGCCATAACTCCCTCATTTCTCAACCTTTTTTCAAATTTCTTGAACTGAAATGTTTGTCTCGGCAAGACCTAACACCCTGTTTAATCGGAATTTGGATAACGCACAGTACTTCCGAGATATTTGCATTTTTAGTGTTTTCTATTTTATTTTTTTCCGGCCGCAAAAATGAACCGATTTGAGCGTTCTTGGTCTCAAAATCTTCGTTTTACCTTGCAGAATATGTGGATATTTTTTACATTCCGAAAATGTAGCGATTTTTCATTTTGGGCGAATTTTAAAATTTTAATACTGAATTTTTTGATATTTTTGACCTAAACACTTTCAAAAGCAGTCAAAATATGAACAAATTGTGTCACAATTTTACGTCTCAAAATATGGAAGTATTGTGTGTTATCTACGCACCACTGGTTTTCAAATAAAATTGAGAATTCATGTCGAAAATGCCCCAAAGTTGTGTTTCCCCGTACCAAAATTGAGAAATTATCATATCAAATTGAGAATCTTTCAAAACAAGGCGAGAATTGTCCATATCAAATCAAAATCTTTCCAAATCCGATTGAGATTTATTTAAAAATGTATCAAAATGATCATAAAAAAAGTTGCTCTCTATTCTACCTGGTTCTAGGTTAAATAATAATATTGAATAAAATTAGGTTACATAAAATGATAACACTGTATTGAGATAATCCTATCGCTGGAATGCAACTTCAGATTAGGTAGGTATATTAATTAGGTACGCCTATCGTTTCGCAACATTTGAAGAGATCGTACTGCTGAATTTCGATAGACAGCCAACATTTTTATGTGTATATCACGTTGCTTCACGTGTTCTTCTGAACAATGCGATAAACGTGGCAACTAATTCGTCAGGTAGGTAATCAGTCATAAATTAATGATCCCACTTAAGACGAAGACCCAAATTGCCGTGCAGCTGAACCAGAACCGGAAAAACAAACTGGTGATAGCGAAAATTTGATAAGCGACATCAAACTTTGATCACAATTGAAGTAGAATTGCGACATTGTCAATAATGAATTACATTTTCGAGTGATTTGAGAAATTTTCCTTATAAAATCGAGAATTTTTCGAACCAGTTTGAGAGTTCTCCAAATCAGAGTGAATATGTTTCAAATCAATTTGAGAATTTCCCGAAAAAAATTGGAGAATTTTCCAAATCGAATTGAGAACTTTCCAAATCGAATTGATATTTTTTCAAATCAATTTGAGAATTTTCGAAAAATTAATTTCCATCAACTCGGAGGTAAGTAAATGGGATGTGTAACTGGGAATTCCAGATGGTCAGGTAGCAGCTTCGTAAATTACAGCCTGTAATACATTCAGATACATTTCGAGGAAATGGAGGCTCGTCGGCGGACAAGCGATGCCACTTATCATGGAAGGCCGTTCGATGACGTCATCATTCCCGGACGACCGCCGATACCGGCAGAACTTGATAAGGTAAGTTTTTTCGATAAATGTAACATACTAACATTTGTAATTTTTTTCACTATATATTTCACACTAACATCAAATGTTTGAAAATTGTAAATTTTACAGAATGTTGTAATTGAAGGGGCAAGTGGATAAAGGTGATATGCGACATTTTTTAACATTTCTAGAAAAAGCTTTCAAAGTTTTTTCTCTGTTACTTTTTTTGTATGGAAGTTATTTCTACGGGTAAAAATCATTTCAGTTTTGAGTGTTTTAGAGGGATTTGGCGAAATGTAATAAGGGGACATAAAACTGATGTACTTATCACCTTCATCCATGGTAAAAAGTAAGTTTTCACAAATTTGTCACATATCACCTTCATCCACTTGCCCCTTCAATTATAAGTTTGAAAAATTTTACGAAATTTAACTAATACTTAACTTTATAAGTAACTTACTTAACTTTATAAGTTTTTACGAGATTTTGTAATTATAATTTTGTAAATTTTCTAATTATAATTTTGTAATTTTTCATAAAATTTTGTAATTATATTTTTGTAAATTTCTCACAATTGTGTAATTAAAATGTAAATTTTTACGAAGTGTTGTTTATTTTTTTTTATAAATATACTTAACATAATAACAACTGCAACATTTGTAAATTGCAAAAAAAAGCAGTTCACTTACCCGTGTTGAGTTATATTTTTACAATATTAAATGTAGGTACCTATATTATTGTACAATATCGAATTATTATTTATTGGTTTATATGATTGGTTATAACTTTGGTATAGGTGTATATTTAATTATTTTGTTACTTTTTTAGGAAGGGCTGCCCGCAAGGAAGCAAAGTCGGAGAGAAAAAGTGGAAATCGGCGTCAGCAGTCAAATTTCACTTGTCAGCAGAGGTCAGTGTTAGGGTTTTTTGATACATTTTTACTTCCATATTTACAGAGTAAATGGAAGTATTGTGATCGTCCTAAAATCGAGAATCGGAACGGAGCTTCAGAAAAAACTTTTTCTTATACACATTTACTCAGAATCACTTCCCGAACAAGTGTCTGTGTGACCGTGTGTCCGTCTTTCCGTCTGTGGTCATTTACAACCAGTGGTGCGTAGATAACACACAATACTTCCGTATTTTGAAACGTACATATTTGACAAAATTTGATCATATTTTGACTGTTTTTTAGGGTGTTTAGGTCAAAAATATCAAAAAATTCACTATTCAAATTTTAAAATTCGCTCAAAATAAAAAAAACGCCAGATTTTCGGAACATAAAAAGTATCCACATATTCTGCAAGGTAAAACGAAGGTTTTGAGACCAAGAACGCTCAAATCGGTCCATTTTTGTGGCTGGAAAAAAATAAAGTAGAAAACACTAAAAATGCAAATATATCGGAAGTACTGTGCGTTATCCAAATTCCGATTAAACAGGGTGTTAGGTCTTGCCGAGACAAGAATTTCAGTGCAAGAAATTTGAAAAAAGGTTGAGAAATGAGGGAGCTATGGCCATTTTTGTAAATGACCACAGACGGGCAGACGGACAGACGGACACACAGACACTTGTTCGGGAAGTGATTCTGAGTAAATGTGTCTAAGAAAAAGTTTTCCTGAAGCTCCTTTCCCATTCTCGATTTTAGGACGATTACATTACTTCCATTTACTCTGTAAATATGGAAGTAAAAATTGCCATAACTCCTTCATTTCTCAACCTTTTCTCAAATTTCTTGCACTGAAATGTTTGTCTCGGCAAGACCTAACACCCTGTTTAATCGGAATTTGGATAATTCACAGTACTCCCGTTATATTTGCATTTTTAGTGTTTTCTATTTAATTTTTTTCCGGCCACAAGAATGAACCGATTCGAGCGTTCTTGGTCTTAAATCTTTGCTTTACCTTGTAGAATATGTGGATATTTTTTATGTTCCAATAATGTATTGTATTTTTATTTTGGTCGAATTTTAAAATTTTAATATTTAATTTTTTGATATTTTTGGCCTAAACACCCTTAAAAGCAGTCAAAATATGATCAAATTGTGTCTCAATTTTACGTTTCAAAATATGGAAGTATTGTGTGTTATCTACGCACCACTGGTTTTTGGAGGAGTTCCTAAAGCTTAGCAGTGGGTTTGGACTGTTTTGAGTATTTTTTATCCGTAATGTGGTTATGTTTGGGAAAAAATATGAGTTTTTTTCTGTTCCTCTCTATGAGGAGGGACGACTGAACCGATTTTTAATTGCTCGTGCTCGTTAGATTCCTCAAGTTCTTAAAAAAATTTTGTCAGGAAAATTCTGAATTTCAGTAGAGAAATTCTCAATTTGATATGTGAAATTTTCGGTTTCATCAGGAACATTCTCAATTAGATTTGAAACATTCTCATTATAATTTGGAAATTTTTCAATTTTATTTGTTCAAATTTTCAAAAATTTAATTCTTTTATTGTTTGCTATTGATTATATTATGATAAAATGTTATAAAATAAAATAATGATAAAATATAAAAATGTATAAATAATAATAAAATATTATTTTAGCCTAGGAATGTCAAATTTGAATAAATTCCTCAAGCCGGTTCTCAGGTCCCTGGTCCAATCTGGGCCCCCTGGTTGGTCCAATTTTCATATTGAGAACAATTGTTCACATCCTGACGTGACACCCAGGCGTTAGATATCATCAGGAGGACAATCGAGTTAAGTGGCCCGATTTATTCATCAGGTAGGTGATTGTTGACTACCTGATCTAGCTAGCCTTGGTATCGGATATGCCCCCCCAAAATTATAGGATAAAGGCCAATTTAACCTAATTAATGCTTGTGGTTGATTAATAATAGAAAAAAATTATTTTTTACAATTTTAATTACAATTATTGTAATTTTTGGACAAAATTTGGACAATTATTCCAACATTACTTTCCCATGGTAAAGATTTTGCTTAAAACTCATATTACTTGATGGATAAAAACTATCTAGCAAATCATACGAGGCAAAAATAATCGTGCAAAATAATCATGCAAATCGTTGTACAAATAAATCATAATACCAAAAAAAAATTAATTATTTTAATTAATTATTTTTAATTTATTAGGTATTTTAAAAAATTATAAAAATCATATAAAAATCATAATACTTGAAAATCATGATACCAAACATAGGTAATTATTCTGGAAAATTGTCCCCCTATTACAAAAACTCAATAATAGACTCCTAATGCAAAAAAAGTAAAAAAAAATACCAAAAACAAATAGTCATGCACAAAAAATGTTTAATATAATAAAACAAAATAATCATAAAACAAAAAAAAATCCAAAAAATACCAAAAATAAGTTATTACAATGCCAAGAAATTTTCTATTGTCAAATTTTCTATACACCTACAGTCAAAAGTTTACGAATCAAAAATTGTATTGCGTGTTATCTATGCATCACTTGTTCTTTTTTATCTATTTTTCGACATTATCAAAAAGTTCTCGATATTCGTCAGGTAGCAATTAATTCGTTGGCTTTTCGTTCATTAATGAACCGAGCTCTATCCGTCCGTTATCCTGTCAGTTCTAACGATCGTTTAAACTTCGACGTGGAAAGCGTTTCCGGATTTTCCGATTAATATCCCGTTCACGTCTGCCCTATAAATCGCCGAGTTTCTCGAATGATTCCGAGTTTGCCGGGATTAGGAACATTTTCGGCCATATCACACGTATGGTCGGGAAACTTGGCGAATAAATCACGGACAGGCCATTTCCTCCGGGGGTTTTAGCCTGGAACTTCATTTTCCCACCCCTCAATATACATGAGGAATATGCCACCGGCTGGGGATCGATTCTACAACTTATTTCCAACAAAAATTATTCTGTTACAATTTTTTACTTGCTTCTAAATGCCACTTTTTTTACTTTTAAGATTTTTTCCGTGAATTAGATCTTAATTCACTAAAACGGCCATAACATCCTGAATTTATCGATAAAATTCAATTTTAGCCATACCGTCGGAAAGAACGATAATTTTCCAATCACTCCACAGTATCAAAAAATATCTTTGAGGTGGTTCGATCGGTTAAAAATTGGCGGGAAAAAAGAAATTTGAATCTGCATAAATGATCATTTTAGTAACTAGGTACATCATGCTTTTTTCTTATAAGTAATTTTCATGATTTTTCGTATTATGAGTATTTATCTTTCGGATTTATTTTTCTTGTACTAATAATTAGTACAATACCAATTATTCCAATTATTGGAATTTTTTCGGGTTTTTGCAAGTCAATTTTGGTACATTATTTCCAGAAATAATGTACCTATGTAATTGTTCAAGAAAAATTTTTTTACAACACCCCCTGAAAATTTTTTCTTTCACGTTTCAGAGGTTTTAGAACACGAATCTGCAATAAAAATTTTTTGTCCGTCCGCCGTACGCCGTACGCCGTACGCCGTACGCCGTACGCCGTCAGCAGCAAAACGCATAGAAGGAGTGGTCCGATTTAAAAAAAAAAACGCTGCTAAGTAGATCAGTGGCATGTGCAGATTAGTTTTCGCTATGTCCGAAGAACTCTGCAAATTTTGCACAGGGGTTCATTTTTCGATTGCTAAGACAAACTTCACGATATGACGGTACTCCTTAAACTCAGAATTTAGTTGTTATTATTCTGTATTTCGACGATGAAACTGCAATACTGCCCAATTCAAAGCATCGTGTCATTTGGGAACGTCTGGGTTGCCTACTTCTCAAAACATGGATTGGTGGCAACTTGGCGAATCACGCGTCCATAGATTGCATGGCAAACGAATTGGGCAGTATTGATTCTACACCATCGATTTATTAAATTCTCTGAATAATGAATGAAATTAAAAATGCCTCAGAACCATTGTTAAAGCCTGACTCGCTTTCATGTTGCCAAGCGCAACTGTTCTAGTGTGAGTGCGTCACCTTGTTGGTGTCACAGGCTAGTGGTCGTAAGTAGATCAATCAACCGTATCTAAGAGCCGAGGCCAAATTCTCAAATTTTTTCGATTTTTGTTTTGCTGATTTGTGCAATGCGACCAAATTCTTTAAATTGAAGATATCGGGAGGACAGAAGTTTTTGTGGGGATTCCAACGAGTGGAAAACGATTTTTGTGGCTCTAGTCGTTTTCGAGTTATTCAGAATTGTAGAAATTTTAAAAAACTCAAAAATGTCTCACTAAAACTGCAATAACTCCTAAACGGTTAGAGCTACCGCCGTGGCGATGGTCTCATTCGATTCGGCATAGAAAAATCTATAGAAATTGATGCGTCACATGCCTATGTTACAAATTTCAAGAAAAGCACGAATTTTTCATCTCTTCAACAGCCGTTTTACTGGCCTTAAAATTAAGGTAGGGTTCTGTCGAGACGTTAGGACCAACTAGATACGGAACTTGATTTTTGGTAAAAATTTCAAAATTTTTCGATAACTCCTTCCCCCTGAAAAACCCCGGACGGCGGACGGCGTACGGCGTACGGCGGACGGCGTACGGCGGACGGCGTACGGCGGACGGCGTACGGCGGACGGCGTACGGCGGACGGACAAAAAATTTTTATTGTTGATTTGGATTCTACACCCCTTGAAACGTAAACCAACAAATTTTCAGGGGGTGTTAAAAATTTTTTTTTCCTGACCGATTACAAAGGTTCATTTCTTAAGAAAAATGAGCAAAAAAAAAACGAGCGTTTAGCAAATTTTCCTGTGACGTGCACCTCCTATAAGGGAATCCTCTGAATGAACTCTAGACTACTCAAAAACGATCAAATGTAAAAAAAGTCATGATCTCAAAAACAGTTTTTTTGGGTTTTCGACCTCTTAAAATTTTTTGATATGTTTCCCCTGACAATATTCCTATATTTGGAGCAAAACACAACTTTTTGGACCAACCGCACCAAAATCGGATCAGCGGTTCGATACGAAGTGGACGGACGAAATTTTGGCCAAAAATTTCGTCCGTCCACTTCGTATCGAACCGCTGATCCGATTTTGACTAAATTAGTCTTGAAAGTTGTGGTTTGCTCCAACTTGAGGCATATTGTCCGGGCAATCCGATCGGAGAAGGTTAACGGGTCCAATTCGGCATAATTAGGGTATATTTTTGAAAAAACACAAAATCTCAATTTTGAAGGTGATGCCGTGGGTTTAGAATTTTTTGAGTATTTTTCCCGGGTTTCTCGCTTGATTTACCATAAGATAGGGTGGTTTTTCCGAAAAAATTCGAAAATTTGGTTTTTGAATCGGTTTGGCTTGAATTTCTTAATGCGATTTCTGCGTTTTCGCGTTTTTGGCAATTTGAGGGAGTCCTACTGCACCGATTTTGAATTTTTTGAGCTCGTTGGATTCCTTGAAGGTTTTTACACATTTTTCACTCCCTGTAAGTCAAAATTGATTGGGGTTTAGTAATCAAAAACTGGTTTAAAGACTAATTTTTGACCTAAACAAAAAATATTTTTTTGACCCTTTAAAAAAATGTTAAAATTCAAAAAAAAATATTTTTGAGTAGGTTTTGGGCAGGTACATGACACAAAAAATTTGCAATTCTCTACAACTCTCCAGGACTAAGAAAAATGCAAAAAACCGATTCCAGCTGGAAAATCCTAGGAAAAATTTCAAAAAAAATGATGGATTTGGCTTCGGGGTTTTTTGGCGGGAATCTTTAGATATTGACTATAAAACATGAAATTTGGCATTTTTTCCAGATTTTGGTCACCAGGGTCAATTTTTTCGCAATTTTCTTGGTTTTACGTCCTAAGCACCTATGGGGTTAAGCAAAAACGTGATACAGGAGAAAACGTCGGGTGAGAAATTCCCTATCAGATGCATTCCCACCCTTGATAACGACTGTTTTATCCGAGGGCGTCGGTTTATAGGCTTGGAACTGCAAAACTGCGATTCGGCTATTAGAAAGTGAACGTTATTGGGATTAGCCAGTCTCGCATATTAATAGGGTGGACAGATTAATTAAGGGAATTTAAAGCGCTATGCGGTGAATAGATGCGATCCCGAGTCAGGCCTTTTCGGAAATCTCAGGTATCAATACCGTATATGAGGGACCCGCAGGGACCTGGTTTGAGTCCAGGTATAAGGGAAGGGATTGGGGAGGGGCATTGTCCCCTCGTGATGAGACCTCGTCAACGGGTCTTGTTTAATCGCTCAGTGTTTTTTCTTCTTTTTATACCTATTTATTCATCATTGTGAAAAAGTACCATTTAAGCATCATTGAACTCACCATTGACCATTACTCCACAAATGATATGATGATAAACCTACCTACTCCAACTATTTGAACTTTATTTTCTGTGATACCCGGACAAATAATGTACCCATGTCACTAATCTACTTAGCAGCGTTTTTTTTGGCACGTTTGGATAGTTGGGCACATTTTTCCAGAAGAAACGTACCTATGTATTTGTAATACGATTTTTCGTACCATGGTTTTTATGATTTTTTTTTTATTATATACCTATATTTTTTTTGTATTATAGGTACATATTTATTATGTAGGTACCATTATATTTTTTTTGTATTATAGATATTAATTTTTGCATTTTTTGAATCATAATTTTCTTGGATTATGATTATTTTTGGCCCATTGAGACCGAAAAATGCTAAAAAATAATAATAATAAATACAAAAATATATTACATGTTTACGCCTCCCCCGGGAGGGCGGAATTGTGGGATTGGGAGCCAGTGGTGCTCCAGCTTCCGGGGCGAGCGATCGATTGCGCGGGATGGTTAACTATCGATACCATCCGAATTGCAGATTTAATATCGATGGTTACTTCAACAGCAATCGAGTAAAATTTGGTTAATAAAAATTTTCCAAATCGGCTAATGTGTGGAGTGTTTTTCTGAAAACAGAAAAATCCGATTTTGAAGATGATGCAACGAGTTTAGAATTTTTAGAGCATTTTTCCCGGGTTTGATGCTCGATTTACTACAGAATAAAGTGTTTTTACCCGAATCATAGGTACAATAAATAGATTTTTTTAGCTTGTGTTTCCTTGTTTTGGCGGTTTTGCCAATTAGAGGTGATTCTACTGAACCGATTTTGATTTTTTCGGGCTCGTTGTATATTTCCACCCATTAACGTCAGAATCGTACAAATTGAATTTGAAAAATTGAATTTTTGACATCCAAAATTTAAAAAATTATTTTTTTTACACTTTAAATAAAATTCTCAAATAAAAAAAAGATACTGTCGCACGTAACAATTTTGACTCGAAATTGCGAATAATCGATTATTTACAATTTCGATTATTCACCTTCCAGCGAGCGGGCGGCTACATGCCGAAACAGGGCCGCCCGCCGCCTCCTGCGCCCAGCGGTCGCACGTTAGTCGGATTCCGCCTCTCGCCATCTCCGGTTTGAAATTACGTTCGAAATTTGGCATTACGTTCGAAATTTGGAATTACGTTCAAAATCTGGAATTACGTACTTCGCGGGTGAAATTCCTCTTGAAACCTATCATGAAATCCTGTGCGCTTGAAATTTCCGCTCGAGATCGCACCCGCCGGAGTTCCCTTTGATTTCGAGGCATTGGAAATCCTGCTGGAATTGGCAAAAATTTTACTCCGAAAATTGCACGCCAAAAATGCACCAAGTTGGTAGGTATACGTTAATTTTTTTTGAAAAATTCACTAATTTGAAGTCATACCTAATAATTTGAAAATCTACAGTAATTTATAATAATTATAAATATAAACAATATAATCATAATACAAAAATTATTTCTATTTATTAAAAACAGATTGTCTATTTATTAAAAAATCTTTTTATTTTTTATTTTTCTTTTTCAGTCCTCAGAAAGACTGACGAACCCCCTTCAGGGTGATACTCGTAAATAAAGGTATCCCTGTATGGGAAAAAACTAAAAAAATGTCTATCCCTGAAGAGGCCCAGCGGGACGAAAGCGCTAGGAAGAATAAACAATATGAGCGTGCGATGGGCTCCCAGTCTCTCCCTCACCTAAACAATGTTTTTAAAATATTTTTCTTAGTTTTTTACAGTTAATTAACGGATTTTTTAGGGCGTTAAATTTTTTCAAATATGCCTAAAATATTGAATTAATTAATAATAAACGCTTGACATTATTTTTTATTATAATAATAATAATTTAATTTAAAAAATGGCGACGATCGAGCGCCGGACTGCGACTTAGGTATTTATTTTTAAGCGGTTAAATCTGATAAATTTGTTTTCGTACGGCCTATTTATTTATAGGCAGGTGGCATATTTAAATTATATATTCGCCGGATTCCCTCTCGAATATCGGAATGGCTATCTTTTCGGGCGAACTACCGGAAAACGAATGACACGCTTCATTTGACTGAAGAAAGTGGAGAAAACTTTGAAAACTTGGCAGAAATATTTATCTCGAGTTTATTTTAAATCGGAAGTGCATCCGACCGAATTAGAGATTTGAGCATGGACGAAATTCCTGTCAAACTGGAATATTTTTTTTTTCTCGACGGCGAAGTGGTGAATCCTCGTATCTCCATTTTGTTAAGACCGCCACTGTTCCTATGACACCCTATGTAACCACACTGAATTTCCATTGCATCTCTAATGTGCACGTGCAGGTACAAAATCGGAGATGTATCTCTCGTATACGAGGTTTCACCACTTCGCCGCCAATTGAAACCCCCTTTTTTTACGAAAAAAATCGACAAATTTTAAATAATTTCAAAAAAACAATTCAAATGATGTATTCCTTGGAAACATTTTTTAAAAATTTAAGTTTTAATTTGTCGTTTTTTTTACAAATCTTGACGATTTAACCAAAATGACCTGAAATGTAACGTATTTCCAGTATTTTATCAATTTTTTAACGTTTAACGTTCCTTCCTGTCGGAAAAACTCGATATTTTTGGTTTCTGACTCCCCGGGGTACACTGACGTAATGAAATTCCCAATAGTTATTTCCCGTTTGACAAAGAATACGCCCATCGTCTTTTTTTGCTCCTTTATCCAAGCCAGCGGTTGATAAGGACCTTTTCTGACTCAGTTACCTCACGAACGTCCGTGGTAGCGTTTGTATTCCTCTGAATGAAATGGAGCAATGCCTGGATACCAGTAAGTTGCACGAGTAAATAATTTTTGGGTAGGAAGGTACACCCCAAAAAAATTAAAACATGCGAAAATATAACCAGTGGTGCGTAGATAACACACAATACTTCCATATTTTGAAACGTAAAATTGTGACACAATTTGATCATATTTTGACTGCTTTTGAAAGTGTTTAGGTCAAAAATATCAAAAAATTCAGTATTAAAATTTTAAAATTCGCCCAAAATGGAAAAACGCTACATTTTCGGAACGTAAAAAATATCCACATATTCTGCAAGGTAAAACGAAGATTTTGAGACCAAGAACGCTCAAATCGGTTCATTTTTGCGGCCGGAAAAAAATAAAATAGAAAACACTAAAAATGCAAATATCTCGGAAGTACTGTGCGTTATCCAAATTCCGATTAAACAGGGTGTTAGGTCTTGCCGAGACAAACATTTCAGTTCAAGAAATTTGAAAAAAGGTTGAGAAATGAGGGAGTTATGGCCATTTTTGTAAATGACCACAGACGGACAGACGGACACACGGACAGACGGACACACGGACACACAGACACTTGTTCAGGAAGTGATTCTGAGTAAATGTGTATAAGAAAAAGTTTTTTCTGAAGCTCCGTTCCGATTCTCGATTTTAGGACGATCACAATACTTCCATTTACTCTGTAAATATGGAAGTAAACCAGTGGTGCGTAGATAACACACAATACTTCCATATTTTGAAACGTAAAATTGTGACACAATTTGATCATATTTTGACAGCTTTTGAAAGTGTTTAGGTCAAAAATATCAAAAAATTCAGTATTAAAATTTTAAAATTCGCCCAAAATGAAAAAACGCCACATTTTCGGAATGTAAAAAATATCCACATATTCTGCAAGGTAAAACGAAGATTTTGAGACCAAGAACGCTCAAATCGGTTCATTTTTGCGGCCGGAAAAAAATAAAATAGAAAACACTAAAAATGCAAATATCTCGAAAGTACTGTGCGTTATCCAAATTCCGATTAAACAGGGTGTTAGGTCTTGCTGAGACAAACATTTCAGTTCAAGAAATTTGAAAAAAGGTTGAGAAATGAGGGAGTTATGGCCATTTTTGTAAATGACCACAGACGGACAGACGGACACACGGACAGACGGACAGACGGACACACGGACACACGGACACACAGACACTTGTTCAGGAAGTGATTCTGAGTAAATGTGTATAAGAAAAAGTTTTTTCTGAAGCTCCGTTCCGATTCTCGATTTTAGGACGATCACAATACTTCCATTTACTCTGTAAATATGGAAGTAAAAAAGCACTTCGTGAAAAAGTGAATTGGCGATAAACTAAAAAACTCTTAAAAATATTACACTAGGGTTATTTATTATGATTTTTTTAGTTCATTTAGCTTAGTTATTTTTTTTCTATTTTAGCTTTATGAATGTCAGAAGATGGAGTTGTTTCATTAAAAACGGCGTAGTTAATCAACAATTACAGCTACCGTTTCAAAAGTGTTTTTAATCGACTCGGCGGCCAAAAATCTATAGAAAATGATACCTACCTCACACGGTGCTAAAAAATTCTATTTAATTAAATACCTGCGTATTTTTAAAAACAAATCATTGGTATTTTAGCGAGCGACCTGGAAGGTGCGAGGAGCGTCAGGGAGTCAGGCTATGAGGCGAACGACCGAGACGCAAGGGCAGCGTCACGGATTTAGGGGTCACTGTTTCTGGTCTTATAGCGAGCGACCGCCACAGGCAATCGTCACGGACGTAGGCGTCATGGGCAATCGTCACGGATGTAGGCGTCACGGGCAATCGTCACGGATGTAGACGTGACGGGCAATCTTCACGGATGTAGGCGTCACTGGTAATCGGCCTGGATGTCGGCGTCAAGGGCAACCGTCATAGACGTAGGCGTCACGGGCAATCGTCAAGGATGTGAGAGTCATGATTGTCGGTGCTTTTAGCGAGTGGTCGTGAAGCTAAGCGGAGCGTCACGGATTCAGAGGTCTCTGTTTCTGGTAATATAGCAAGCGGCCGTCATGGGCTACCGTCACGGACGTAGGCGTCATGGGCAATTGTCACGGATGTAGACGTCCCGGGCAATCGTCACAGACGTAGGCGTCACGGGCAATCGTCACGGGTGTGAGAGGAAGCGTCACTGGTAATCGGCCTGGATGTCGGCGTCAAGGGCAACCGTCATAGACGTAGGCGTCACGGGCAATCGTCAAGGATGTGAGAGTCATGATTGTCGGTGCTTTTAGCGAGTGGTCGTGAAGCTAAGCGGAGCGTCACGGATTCAGAGGTCTCTGTTTCTGGTAATATAGCAAGCGGCCGTCATGGGCTACCGTCACGGACGTAGGCGTCATGGGCAATTGTCACGGATGTAGACGTCCCGGGCAATCGTCACAGACGTAGGCGTCACGGGCAATCGTCACGGGTGTGAGAGGAAGCGTCACTGGTAATCGGCCTGGATGTCGGCGTCAAGGGCAACCGTCATAGACGTAGGCGTCACGGGCAATCGTCAAGGATGTGAGAGTCATGATTGTCGGTGCTTTTAGCGAGTGGTCGTGAAGCTAAGCGGAGCGTCACGGATTCAGAGGTCTCTGTTTCTGGTAATATAGCAAGCGGCCGTCATGGGCTACCGTCACGGACGTAGGCGTCACGGGCAAGCGTCGCGGATATACGAGTTATTATTATTGGATTTTTTTGCTTACATTTTTGGAAAATAGTGATACCTGTTGACGTGTAGGTACTATACTAGATTTGACCATTAAGTTTGTATGTTTTTTTTTTTTTTTTCAGAAACTGCCTTGTTCCGGCGGAGATGGCTGATGCTGGGTTTGTTCGTTATGTACTCCATGTCCAATGCCCTTCAGTGGATACAGTACAGCATAATCGAAAACGTCATAACCAGGTGAATAATACGGTGCAGAATTTTGAGAGAAATATATTAACCTATCGTCCAGGCGATGGAGAAAATCGTAAAACCCTGGCAGGGAAGTCCAGATTGATCTTTGGAATTTTTTCAAGTTCTCGGGACATTCGTACTCATTTTTTTGTTCCAGATTTTACGGTGTTACGTCAACGTGGGTCGAATGGACGTCCATGGTCTACATGATTTCCTACATGATCCTCATAGTACCCGGTTCATGGGCTCTTGATAAATATGCAAGTGAATCATTGATTTTCAATATTCTCGCTAATTTTTTTTAAAAATAAATCTCTGTTGAAATTCCACGGTCATCTTATTTCAGGGACTGAGGAAATGTGTGATGGCTGGCGCTTTTGGGACTTGCCTGGGCGCTTGGATAAAGGTATTCTCAGCTGATCCGAATGCCTTCATGATCACGTTTGCTGGACAAACGATCGTAGCTGTCAGCCAGGTAACTTGCGATTTGCTTTTTGAAAATGGCAGATTTTATGTTTTAAAATAAAAATTCCTTTGTAAAAATTGCTGTCTTTATTTTCAGGTTTTCGTGCTTTCGGTGCCAGCAAGATTAGCAGCCGTGTGGTTTGGACCGAATGAAGTTTCATCAGCTTGCAGCATCGGCGTTTTCGGCAACCAGGTAGATTGCATTTTTGACTGTTTACCCCTGGAAGCTCATTAGCAGCATTTTTTGGGCAGGTTAGGTACGATTTTCGAGAAATCCGCCGATCTCTTGCAGCGTCTAACCAATTCTAAAGATATTGTCATTTCTGCCAAAATGATTTTTCTCAAAAATCCCACGTTTTTTGATATTTAAACGTGATTTTCTCCATTTAGAAGAGGAGTAGTAAGAAAAACAACCATACCGTCGGAAAGCTTTGTTCGATGGACTTTTTTGTACGTTCCCTTGGATTGTCCGACTTTTTCGCAATTTTTTAGTGATACCAGGGATACATTAAAGCACTTGCCACATCATCGCATTATCCTTCGTAACTACTATTACCATATTTAGCCCAGTAACTCGAATGCGAATTCCTCCAGTATTGCGTGCTTTGTTTCAGCCATCGAAGTCGTAAAAAGCAACCGTCAATAACGAAATCCGACACATTTTCCAGGTGCAGGACTCCACAAAAGCACACAGATTGTTTTTTTTTTTTACAAAATGTCCGCCACTCTCGAAGTTTCGATATTTTTGCACAGTACATCATTTTGGACGTTTTCTGACGCTTTTTGAATGTTAATGTCGCAGCAACGGCCGAGCACTGTGTTTTTATCATGCACCACCTCAATACATTTTTTCCATTTTATCTCAAATAGGACCACTTTCCACACTTGACGTTAATGTTTGGTAAATAGGCCCTTCCAAGCACATTTTTAGCAAATAGTACACCTAATTTGAGGTATTGTGGGTCAGGAAATTCCACTTTTTCCATTTGCATGACGGTTTTATTAAAAAATAATTGGTTTTGACCTAAAAACTGTTATCCTCATAACCTTTGGTCGTGTTTAGTGATGTAGTATGTATCTCTTTATCGTATTTTCGGTTTTATTGGATAATTTCGATCTTCTTTCCCCCAGTTCGGCATCGCTGCTGGATTTTTGTTGCCGCCCACAATCGTTAAAGATGAGCAGGACATGTCCAACACGGCGAGTCAATTAGGCCTGATGTACAAGTCGGTGGCGACATTTACTTCTATTCTTCTCGTTTTGATACTTTTCTGTAAGTGCGGCCTAATTATCATCTAGTATCTAGTTAAATTAGCACCTGTAATTGCTGTATGCAGCAGTAATTGTATTACTATGGTCCGTGGTTATTCCATATCACGACTGGCTAGTGCCCACAGGGAGCATTAGTTCCATTCCTTCCGTTCGAGCGCTGTCCGCGCTGTTCCTCTCGGATAAGTAGGTAGGCTATAAAATATCTTGCTTGATTAACTTTGACTGATGAGTATGTCGAATTGGACTGATGAGGGATGTTTTTCTGTCAAGGAGATGCAAGCGCAGCGAGCATCCAGGTCACCTGATCTGTATAAGGAATGTGTGAAGGAACAGTTAGCAACGAGCTGTATGACTGGTGGCACAATTTTAAAATTGCCATAAATGTGTTCCTAGACGTCCCTAGAGTCCGAAAATTTAGAAAAGAAACACGAAATTTAGAAAAGATGTGGCAATTTTAAAATTGTGCCACCAGTCATACAGTTCGTACAGCTCGTTGCAAACTGTTCCTTCACACATTCCTTATACAGATCAGGTGACCTGGATGCTCGCTGCGCTCGCATCTCCAAGACAGAAAAACATCCCCCATTAGTCCAATTCGACATACTCATCAGCCAAACGCTAATCAAGCAAGATATTTTATAGCCTACCAACTTATCCGAGAAGGTGTTGGATACACCAAGGTGTTTAATCCGCGGACAGCGCTCGAACGGAAGGAATGGAACTAATGCTCCCTGTGGGAACTAGCCTATCGTTTCCATATCACGATCAATGTTCATGTCATGTTCTCGTCATTTTTTTGGAGTAAACTTCAATTTAAAAAACTCTTGATATTGCCGTCAAAATGCAAGTTTTGGGTATGAGGTCGTATATGGTGCACTCCTCCATTTCTCCCCAAGAACGAGTGTTTATATTTTGTATTTCTCTGCATGGAATTTATAAATTGAACTCTTTGTTCTCCAGTGTTCGAAGAGCAACCTCCAATCGCTCCAAGCCAGGCAGCGCTGAAGCAGCAAGAAGAGGTCAAGGACTTCAGCGGGTCGCTCAAGCGGCTGATGACGAATTTCGGATACGTCCTGCTGTTGATCTCTTACGGCATCAATGTTGGCGTTTTTTACGCCATATCCACCCTTCTGAACAAACTGGTGCTCGCGCATTTTCCAGTAAGTGCAGAACCGTACTGGAGTATAACGTATCGTATTTACGGATAAAATTAACGAATAACAAATTCCAGAGCGCCAGCGAAGATGCGGGTCGTATCGGGTTAACTATTGTGCTTGCTGGAACCGTTGGCTCGGTCGTATGTGGCGTTGCGCTTGACAAGACTCACAAATTCAAGTGAGTGTTTTCAAATTCGATTTTAAAAATGATCTTTTTTCTGAATGTGATACAGAAACTATCAAATTTTTGTATTAGAGATTTTGAACATTTCTCCTTTGGTACAGGGAGACTACGCTGATTGTCTACGCGCTCTCGTTCGTCGGCATGACCGGCTTCGCTCTTCTGCTCGATTGCGGGCACATCATCGTTCTCTACGTCATGGCCGGTTTGCTCGGGTAATTGAAAGACATGAATCTGCAAACTGTGTAGCATGCGTGATCATTTGTGTGATATCAGTCCTGAAGAACTGATTACTAGATTTTTGAATGTGCCGCCGACAGTGAGGCATGACTTGATCTGTGAGAGGGGAGGTGCGCGAGCGACCGGAAGGCTCTTGAACGGTCATGAAATGCAACCAACCAGAAGCTGAGAAATTGGTTTCTGACAGTGGCATGGGTCCGAACGACCGGAAGGCTGTAATACTCGTGTTTGCATGATCTTGCCACACGCCTGTTGACAGGAAATTTTTTTTGGGAGGGTGGCATTTGTGCAAATGACCGGGAGGCTAAAGTATGGCTTCGGGAGGCTGGCATCCTTGTTTTGCGTGTTCATGCAGTCAACCAAAAGGTGAGAAATTGGTTTTGGGACAGTGGCATTTGTCCAAACGACCAAGAGGCTATTGATAGGCTCCAAGAGACTGGCATCCTTGTGTTTGCATGGTCATGCTGCACGCAGATTGGTAGGAAATTGGCTTTCCGACAGTGGCATTTGTGCGAGCGACCGGGAGGCTGACATCCTTGTTTTTGAGTGTTCATCCGACCAACCGAAAGGTGAGAAATTAGTTTTGGGACAGTGGCATATGTGCAAATGACCAAGAGGCTATTGAAAGGCTCCGGGAGGCTGGCATTCTTGTTTTTGCATGGTTGTGGGACATTGTGTGCGAACGACCGCAAGTCTTCATATTGAGCGTCTACGACCGACTTGAAGGCATGACACTTGTACTTGTACTTGCAGTTTCTTCATGACCGGTTACCTGCCGGTGGGCTTCGAGTTGGCTGCCGAGCTAACATACCCGGAACCGCAAGGCACCTCTGTGGGCCTCCTCAACGGCATCTGCCAGGTAATTGCTCGCATCTTGGCAATTGCAGTGCACTGCTATTATCCCGGTTTAATTACCCGATTATTGCATTTTAGGTATTTGGAATCTTGTTCACGACCGGGTACTCATGGCTGGTAGACACGCAAGGTACAGTTTGGGGATCGCTCTACCTTGATTCCACCTTGGGTATGTACTTTCATAAATATCAAGCATGATTGAGTGTATCTTAAAAATGTTAACCACAAATTTTGAGCCTTAGGTTTTGCCTGATGTTTGGCCTTATTTTGAGCTTGGGTTTTGGCAGACCTGATTTTAACGTTAGGTTATGCTTCGCTGCAGCAGCCAAGTGACCAATTATTTGAAAAAACTGTTATAGCTGTTGGCGTAATCATGACGATCCTCATCCCCAAAGACTACAGGCGCCACGCAGCTAGCCACAAACCGGCTGAAAAACTGTCAGCTTGACAGTCGCTTTCAGCTGGCGATTTCAGCGGACTTATCGCCGATACAGGCGGCAACTTGACGAGATCGACTACTGTCGAACTAGCCTCGACGCCCGGAGACGACGTTCCTCTGGAGAAATATTGAACTGAAATCTCCCATAATCATTTCTAAGTAAATGAGATCGATGGCGTGAGAAATTGCGAGAATCGGTCGCTCTCCGGCAGGACTCAAACCTGACACAGGCAAGCGGCTGGTTTGAGTGCACCCCAATAGCGAGCCTATTGTAATCAATATCTCTATACCTATCTATCTGTATTATAATTTCAGATTTTGGTTTAAAAAAAAAGCTGGAAACGTACAGAATTTTGTCAAAAATTGATATACTTAAATGTATCTTCCTTGCACCGCAGCCAATTTCAATGCAAAAATTCATAAAAACGGACTCCTCTCAAAAACACTCATTGGTCCCTCATTACTTCCATATTTACAGAGTAAATGGAAGTATTGTGATCGTCCTAAAATCGAGAATCGGAACGGAGCTTCAGAAAAAACTTTTTCTTATACACATTTACTCAGAATCACTTCCTGAACAAGTGTCTGTGTGTCCGTCTGTGGTCATTTACAAAAATGGCCATAACTCCCTCATTTCTCAACCTTTTTTTCAAATTTCTTGGACTGAAATGTTTGTCTCGGCAAGACCTAACACCCTGTTTAATCGGAATTTGGATAACGCACAGTACTTCCGAGATATTTGCATTTTTAGTGTTTTCTATTTTATTTTTTTCTGGCCGCAAAAATGAACCGATTTGAGCGTTCTTGGTCTCAAAATCTTCGTTTTACCTTGCAGAATATGTGGATATTTTTTACATTCCAAAAATGTGGCGTTTTTTCATTTTGAGCGAATTTTAAAATTTGAATAGTGAATTTTTTGATATTTTTGACCTAAACACTTTCAAAAGCAGTCAAAATATGATCAAATTGTGTCACAATTTTACGTTTCAAAATATGGAAGTATTGTGTGTTATCTACGCACCACTGGTTTTTGTGATAATTCTAGTCCTAAAAATCACCAATCAATTGGCACAACGTTGAAATTTGCAATTTTTTAGGTATCGACCTTGAAAACAGGTTTGGTTAGATAATATTAATGCTAGTAAGTAGTCAAAAGAAAAGAAAATACATTGTTATAGCCGAAATAACAAATTTTGAAATTGTTCAATTAATCGCTTTTGGTGGTCTTGATGTACGTGGTCTTATTGTTAACGTTCGGACAATAAATATTGTTATACAATATGTTAATTATTACTAGTCAATAAAAACGTAATTAAAGAAAGTTCAAAAATCTAAATTTTAATCAAAGAAATGTTACAAAATCAAAATTTTAATCAAAAAGAAATCAATGCGTTGGTAATATTTTAGAGAGACGCTTTCATGTGATCGAACAATAATTATTAGATTTCCTATTGCTGTTTTAGAGTTTAAGTTGTTAAAGTAAAAATCGTAGTGTGTTTGTAGATGAACTAGAATTTAGTAATATGTTCTGCACGGTCCTTCGGAAAGAACAGTCACTAGAATTTGCTCCACGCCATGATGCGACCAGAAAATCCCCAAAACCAGACTACCAAAAAAATGTCAAAAAACGTTCTTTCTGACGGACTAATAGTTTGTAACTTAGTAAGTTAGTTACCCAGCTGAGCTTTTATGTACTGCAGAAAACGGCCTAATACGTACCGTTTCGCCTTTTTCGAATTTGTGATTTTTGCTACTTTACGACAATAAAATGCCAATTTAGGCTAGTGCTACTCTCGGTCGCCGCCTTGGTACCCTGCTATTGGGCAAGTCAATTCACTCCAGATGACCATCGCTGGTGGAGGGGATATGCTGAGATTGGTAGAGGTGGCGTCGAATTTAATGAATTTCATCGGATTCCAATCATGGTCATCCCCGCCCTTAATGAGATTCCACTCACCGCCAGAGCTCGAACCTGGTGCCTCCAACTTCAATAGTTTTTATCTAATTTCGAAAACATTTGGGTAGAACGTAGGATAGTTAATCATTGAACTGATAGGCCAGGAACGGTTGTGAAAATTGAGATAAAATTTTTAGATGATTAGATCGATTATTGGTGCGGTACTGTTATTGTTGAACCGGTATTTGTTATTGTTTGCACAATATATCGGTACGCTTTTTCAAATGCATAAAGAAGTTGATGAAAATTGAATAAATTTGCCAAAACTGCATTCTCTGGCTGTTTTTTTCATTTCTTGACATTATCGGGACATTAGCCTTGTGGTTAGCGCGACCGACTCTTGCCTAAGGCTTTTGTGGAGCCGAGTATCCAATACCTAACCAAAAATTCCGGCCTAGTATTTTAAGAAATTAATTCAAATAACATCAATGCTGCCTTCTAGATCGAATAGAATTGTAAAATCAAAATAATTCAATTCAAATAACATCAATGAATAAATCAATAACATCAATAATCATTCATAAATCAAATTACATCAATAATAAAATTGAAATAATCAATTCAAATAACATCAATACTGCCTTCTAGATCGAATGGCATTGTAAAATCGTAATAAGTACCTACCTACCTACCTAATAGCATGGACCTACTATTTTTTTGTTTTCTTCATCAAAATCGAGTCAAACGTGCAGGAAGTATCCAAAAACCATAAATTCCTGCTTGGTACAAATTTATTCGTATAACGTCAATATTGCCTTCAGCATCGCAAAATCAATATTTTATCAGAATCCACAATTTTTTTTCTTCATTAATAAATCGAGTCGAACGTGCAGGATGTCGAGAGATGCAGGATGATGTAGAGGATGCAGAATGACGAGGAAAGTGGCCACTGCTGTTCGGTCGTTGGGACTTTCACCTCTGTCAGGACGCGTCCCAGTTTTTGTCCTGGGGAAGAGAACTTTCATCCGTTTCTGCAGCGAGAGAACTGTAAAGGCCTTGCAATACCAATTACCTATTGCTATTGGTACGAAACAGTTCGATAATTGGTGCCCTGTAAAATCAGTATATGAAGGGTAAGGGGAAGGAACGAGGAATGTCACAAAAAATACTTTTGGAGAAAAAGCAAATTTTGTATTTTAAACTCACGAAAAACCAATATTTTCCGCGTTACAGTAGGAAAAAAAAATTACCCGACACTCCTGAGTTGTATTTGACATAATGGGAAAATTTCGAAACAGAAAAATCATAGGAACAAAAATTAAACGACATCAAGTGACGAAAGTACCATTTCTAAGGGGAAAAAAGGAGGAATGTCCAGTTCTTTCACATATTTGAGTGCGGTAAGGTCTTGTAGTAAAGATGATTGCGAGGATCACAAAATTTCTTCAGCATCACAAAAAACACCTTCCCCATCTTGAGAACTCATTTTTATAGTTATAAAAGTTTTCAGTTGAGACAAAAAGTCGATCGCGAAAGGTTACAGTTGGACCTTCCTCGTTCTTTCCGCTTGTCGCTTGGACACTCCTTGTTTTTTCCCCTTACACCAAACCTTTCGTTGCTTCTCAGTGCGACATTTATACTTTTTTCTCCTTAAACTCAGTTTCCCTATACGGTTAGTACCTTTGAATTTCTACAAAATGCGCTATTATGCTTGTTTTCGGGAAAAATGGACATTTCCTGTTCTTTCCCCTTACCCTTCATATACAGCAGTTATCCTCATTTTTTTGGTGCATCAGAGCAATAATAGAATTTTTACTACTCTTCACTTATCCCATGAAAATAGCGGAGATGGGGTAAGTGCGTAGTACTCGGAAAGTGTGAAAATGCGAAAGTGCTCGAGCTGTAATTTGAGAAGAATGCGAAAGAAAATGTTTCGGACAATATTTCGCTTTTTGAAAACTCAAAATCGGACAAAAATTGACCAAGTTTCACGGTTTTGAAAAATTCGACTCAATTTTGAAGGCAAAATCCCAAATTGTATAAAGCTTTTAAATCGTGGGAAAGAATTCAGCCTAATAACTGTATAGTGGATTGCTATCAGACGCATGAGAAGCATAATGCTTGAGTATGAGCTTCTTATTCTCAACCGTTTTGGGGAAGTGCGTAACTCTGCACTTGACCTACCCTTTCAGGGGATAGCGCTGAGAACTGAATTTGCACATTTTTCGTACTCTGCACTTCCTCTCGGAAAAAGGGGCAAGAGCAGACCATGCCTTATTCCCTTGATAGCCAAAGATTCAACGAAATTTCATCTTTACAAGAAACTGAAGCATTTGAAGGCTACTACCTAACCAAAGTTCAAATCGCCTATGAAACCGGATGACGACGGATACAAGAAACCACGTACCCCCTTCATGCACTTACCTCGGTTTGCACTTACCCCGTTTATGCACCTACCCGTTTACGCACTTACCCTGTTTATTCGCTTACCCAGTTTATGCACTTATCACGTTTATGCACTTATCCCATTTATGCACTTACCCCGTTTATGCACTTATCCCATTTATGCACTTACCCCCTTTACGCACTTAAGCCGTTTATGCACCTACCCCGTTCATTCGCTTGCCCTGTTTATGCACTTACCCCCTTCACGCACTTTCCCCGTTTATGCACTTACTCCTTTTATGCGCTTACTCCTTTTATGCGCTTACCCCGTTTATTCGCTTAACCCGTTTATTCGCTTGCCCCGTTTTTGCACTTACCCCGGTTTGCACATACACTTTTATGCACTCACCCCATGTATTCGCTTACCCCGTTCATGCACTTACCCCGTTTATTCGCTTACCCCGTTTATGCACTTATCCCATTTATGCACTTACCCCCTTTACGCACTTAACCCGTTTATGCACTTACCCCGTTCATTCGCTTACCCCGTTTATGCACTTACTCCTTTTATGCACTTACCCCGTTTATTCGCTTAACCCGTTTATTCGCTTGCCCCGTTTATGCACTTCCCCCGCTGCACCGTACCTACCTACATGAAATTTCGTATCGAACTTATTATATTTTGACTAATTTGAAAAATGTTGCTCCAATATGCTGCATTCCTTTTCCATTTTAAATTATCATACGCGCTTTTCTACCTCAACCAATTCCTCCTCGCTTGCCTCCGGGCCTGAGAAAAATTACAGGCAGTTCTCGGATTCACGAACGAGTCGGCATCCGATAGACCAGAAATCGGACTGATGAGAACCTTCTAGTGCCTGGGGCGGTGAAACAGTCGGGTTTTTTTCTAGCCGCTCTCGCAAAAGGATTCGAAAACATTGAAAATCGAGGTTAATTCGAAGAAATTAAAAAGAAACCAACCATTCGCTCAAGGAGGTAGACGTGACAAATGATTGTCGGGACCGCTCTATCAATTCGCAGAACCGGCTTTCAAAGGATTGCATCATTCTAAAAATTCTTAATTCTAAAAAATATAATTTTTCAGTACCTACTGTGGTGGAGTGGGGTACGGGCTGACACAAACGTACTTTTCGACGCAAGGACTAATAAGAATTTTTCGACGCTTTGCCGTGGACTATTTTATCGACGCACGGCCGCGTAGACGCAGTGCTATACCCCTTACAACACAAGCGGAGTGCTATAGCTTATTAAAAATGAGGGAAAATAAATTTTTAATATGCTACTGCATAATAAAAATGATAGAAAATAAAAAATGAGTTTCACCTGTTTCCGCCATAACTTTGAGGCCACGTCTGCCTTGCTCCTCAAATTTTGAGGAAACTCATTTTTTTTCTCTCATTTTTGAGTTTCCTATTCTCACATAGGTACACCTGATCCTAAAGTCGTGATTACCATCAGCTCTACAGAAACCCAGGCTGAAAAGTCTGCAGAGGTAGGGTATATTTTAAATAACCATTATTTAAAACATTGTAAACGTAATCTTCCTATTCAATGATCCAATGCAATAGTTACATCTCACCAAGTATTGTGAGATCAGAGACCGGCAAATCAAAAATTTGATTGCACTTCTGGCCAGACCGACACAGACCGATTCTTTGGCCATTTTTACATGCAAATTCAATTACTTCCATATTTACAGAGTGAATACCTAAAATCGAGAACCGGAACGGAGCTTCAGAAAAAACTTTTTTCGAATTTGTTGAACTGATAATATCAGTTCAACAAATTCGAAACATATTACGTTTGTCACGGCAAATTGTATCACACAAACCTACCGTTATTGAGGAATCGAAACATTCCCTTGAAGTGAATTCGAAGGTACTTGGGGGGAAATTCACGCCTATTCCCCACAATATTAGAACGCCTACCAAACGGCTAAACCTGCTACGTTACTACTACGTTATACTACGATACTACGAACAAAAAACTTTTCTCACTGCAAATACTGGAGCCCCTGAACCTTCGGGAATAGATGCCCCAGTACTGTTCCTGGGTAGTTGCAAACAGTACACCGACAATGCTTCAACTAATCAAGCAGCATTAGGAGGATTAATAATGTAAAATGTACACTTTCTTATCAAGTTTTCAGCATCCCTTATGGTGGGAGTAAGGGATGCTGAAAACTTGATAAGAAAGTGTACATTTTACATTATTAATCCTCCTAATGCTGCTTGATAAATTAAATATATTATATTTATTTGTTTCTGAGATTTGACCTCTGGCTCCTCCCTTCAGTTGCAGGGTGTGTAGCAGCGTCTACCTTCTCTTCGACGCACTGCAGCACGCCCCATTTTTCAATCTTCTTCTCTTTTTCATGTCTTGTCTAGACGACATGGCGGACAGTGTCTAAAGTTTACTTATTTCTATAATAATTTGAAATATCGGTGTTTTTGTTTTGATGGTTTACTGACATTGATGGTTAGTGTCCGATGTCAACATCAATGTTTTATCGCCGCGCCAGAGCGGAAGTCCTAATACGAAAATAAGGTTATCCCTCACAATTTTAGCGAGAAATGACACGCACAAGACGAAATACACGGGTAGAAAAACCACAGTCTTTCCACTTGCTCCGGTTTAGTTCTAGCAGTGGTTTCATGTCTTCGCTAGTTGCATTTCAATTAGTTGCCCACCTTCTCGCGTGTATCTTATTGTACGAATGACAGAGAGACCTGGAAGATGAGAAAGAATACCATTTTTCGACACGCCATGTTACTCTTGAAAATAGGAGGCGCACCTTCGTGTAAAAAGTGTAACGCCCTCTATTTTACACAAAAAGACAGATTATCGCTTGGAACCGGCTAAAAAACCATTCAAATAAAGAATTTCTATGATGCAAGGCTAACGTAGCCTCAAGGTTGTGCCGGGAAGCCGGAGCTTCCCTGTCTCATCCGAAATTCTGACCGGTTCCTTGGGTTGCAATTAATGGCGCCTTTACCGAAAAAAATGAGGACGATGAATATACGGGTGATTCTCCGAAAGCAGGGAAATTGACTTCCATTTTCTCAAGTTTCAAATTTTCTATTTTCAACCAATTTTTTTATCTCATTATATTGAGTACATCCTCTAGCATGATAATTCTTGAAAAAGTTACGAAAAATATTCATATTGTGTGCTAAAAAGCAAATTTAATGCAGTTGGGCTGTTGAATGTCTGTTTACGGGTGAGGGTCTGAAAAGAAGCCGTCTGGATGTTTATTGGACATATATACTTAGCAAAATATTTTTATATATTACGATAAAAAAGATTTTACACCTTATCAAAGCTTCAGAAAAAACTTTTACTTAAACACATTTACTCAGAATGACTTCCCGAACAAGTGTCTGTATGTCCGTCTCTGGTCATTTAGAACCAGTGGTGCGTAGATAACACACAATACATCCATATTTTGAAACTAAAATTGAGACACGATTTGATCATATTTTGACTGCTTTTAAGGGTGTTTAGGTCAAAAATGTCAAAAAATTTACTATTCAAATTTTAAAATTTGCCCAAAATAAAAATACGTCACAATATCGGGATATAAAAAATATCCACATATTCTGCAAGGTAAAACAAAGATTTTAAGACCAACGATCAAATCGGTTCATTTTTGCGGCCGGAAAAAATAAAATAGAAAACACTAAAAATGCAAATAAATCGGAAGTACTGTGAGTTATTCAAATTCCGATTAAACAGGGTGTTAGGTCTTGCCGAGACAAACATTTCAGTTCAAGAAATTTGAAAAAAGGTTGAGAAATGAGGGAGTTATGGCCATTTTTGTAAATGACCACAGACGGACACACGGACAGACGGACTAACGGACTCACAGACATTTGTTCAGGAAGTGATTCTGAGTAAATGTGTATAAGAAAAAGTTTTTTCTGAACCTCCGTTCCGATTCTCGATTTTAGGACGATTCCAATACTTCCATTTACTCTGTAAGTATGGAAGTAAAAATGGCCACTGCTCCCTCAATTCTCAACCTTTTTTCGAATTCCTTGAACTGAAATGTTTGACTCGTTAAGACCTAACACCCTGTTTAATCGGAATTCTAATAACTCACAGTAATTCCGATATATTTGGATTTTTAGTGTTTTCAATTCTATCTAGTGTTCTATCTAGTTTTATCTATTACGGCCACAAAAATGAACCGATTTGAGCGTTCTTGGTCTTAAAATCTTTGTTTTACCCTGCAACATATGATAGGTAGTTTTTATATTCCGATAATGCGGCGTATTTTTATTTTGGGCGAATTTTAAAATGCGCATAGTGAGTTTTTTGATATTTTTGACCTTAACACCCTTAAAAGCAGTCAAAATACGATCAAATTGTGTCACACTTTTACGTTTCAAAATATGGAAGTATTGTGTGTTATCTGCGCACCACTGGTCCTAGAAGTTTCAGTTATTTTTCAGACCCTCTCCTCATCAAAATCAAGAAAAGTTGAGGGTCTGAAAAAACGAAATGTAAAAAATTTTTTCTCCGGTTAAACAATTCAGAATTCCGGTTTCGCACATCGATTAATCCTAGCCGAACATAACACAAGTGAGTGAGATAATTAAAAATGGACTCACTCAAAAAAAAAATAATGAAAGGTGAGGGTCTGTAAAAAAAAATCACCAAGCACGAGGCGCACATTTCGAGGGTTACACCCATCATGGGGCGTTCTGGAAACGAGTCGCAAACATCTGGGCGGGTGCAGACAAACGCACTTTGTGGTCTGCATCACTAGTGTAAAGTCATTTTCAATATCATTTCCTACCTAATGTGAGGGTCTGAATAAAACCTCCAAAATGACTGGACATGATAAATTCAAGCTGATTTATGATGTAACATTAAACATTTTTTAATTCCCTTCAGTAGACATAAGTTGAAGAGTAAATGAATACAACCTGCCACTTTTTTAGGCAATTGAATTTTTTACTTCCATATTTACGGAGTAAATGGAAGTATTGTGATCGTCCTAAAATGGAGAATCGGAACGGAGCTTCAGAAAAAACTTTTTCTTATACACATTTACTCAGAATCACTTCCCGAACAAGTGTCTGTGTGTCCGTGTGTCCGTGTGTCCGTGTGTCCGTGTGTCCGTCTGTCCGTCTGTGGTCATTTACAAAAATGGCCATAACTCCCTCAATTCTCAACCTTTTTTCAATTTTCTTGAACTGAAATGTGCGTCTCGGCAAGACCTAACACCCTGTTTAATCGGAATTTGGATAACGCACAGTACTTCCGATATATTTGCATTTTTAGTGTTTTCTATTTTATTTTTTTCCGGCCACAAAAATGAACCGATTTGAGCGTTCTTGGTCTCAAAATCTTCGTTTTACCTTGCTGAATATGTGGATATTTTTTACATTCCGAAAATGTAGCGTTTTTTCATTTTAGGCGAATTTTAAAATTTTAATAGTGAATTTTTCGATATTTTTGGCCTAAACACCCTTAAAAGCAGTCAAAATATGATCAAATTGTGTCACAATTTTACGTTTCAAAATATGGAAGTATTGTGTGTTATCTACGCACCACTGGTTTTCCTTCCAACTGAGGTGTAAAACTTAAAAAACCGAGTAATTGGACGTGTGAGGGTCTGAAAAATGACACCTTTCGACGCAATTTACTAATACTTATGCAAGCGTAAAAGTGGTTAGTTACAGACAGAATTCAATGCCCTTAATCCATAGGTTAAAAAAAATTTTCTTAATCTCATATAGAGACGCCTCAACAAGCTCGGGACACAAATTTCCCTAGTTTCGGAGAATCGCCCATACCCACTTCTGCTTAAACTTGAAATATGTTTTTGTACCATAATTTTAAGCTAATTGACCAATCTGGTCAGCCCATCGAACAAGGAAATTTTAGTTCCGACTCATTAAACTTCGAAAGGTGTTTGATGCCGATAAAATGAAATATATAGGTTAGGTACTCAATCACCTATGTACTCAGACCTACCCTACGTGTCGCATAAAAAGCCGTCAATCCTTAACGGAAGCGGACATTGAAAAAAGACGCTAAATTTCTCCGATTGGTCGTGAAAGAAGAGAAAACCCACGACTTGAAACGGGAGGGTTGGGATGGGAGACAGAAAACTTGAGACTGGGACTTGAGTTGACCCACTGACAAGTGTGCAAATGGCTCGGTTGAATTCCTTTTAAAAACGTATGCCCGTACACGAAAGAGAAAACCGCCATAAAATGACGATTTGCTCCGTTATTACTTTTTTCAATTTTTTTCGTTTTAGTAAATTGAAGAAAATAATATTTTCTTATAATGGATTCTTAAAATAATATTATATTATAATGGATCGACGTTTGGCCACAAAAAATTAGGATTACCTCATAAAATGACGATTTGCTCCGTTATTACTTTTTTCAATTTTTACTTCCATATTTACAGAGTAAATGGAAGTATTGTGATCGTCCTAATTTTCGTTTTAGTAAATTGAAGAAAATAATATTTTCTTATAGGTAATGGATTCTTATAATAATATTATATTATAATGGATCGACGTTTGGCCACAAAAAATTAGGATTACCTCATCAATGGATGTATGTTCCATTTTTTACAAAATGCAAATCACGATGACATTTCCTGATAGTTATACACCACCATTTTCAATTTTGGGGTACCTAGTTGTTGTTCAAAGAACACTATACGATTTGATAAAAATATTAATTTTCATCCATTTCCTTAGCAAAATTTAAAAAAGATACTTACTACCGCCTTTTTTTTTGTTATAGGACCCAATCAATGCCTTCGTAATCTTCGTCCGGGATAGAAATTAATTACGCAACGAATAATTGAGCCATTGATGAAAGTTATGATAGCTCGTAGGTGACTATTATTGAGAAATTTACGAGTCTGAGTGACATGCACTCAACTGACTAATGAGTCGAGTCGTTAAGTTTGAAAGCGAAGTTGATTTCGATTGAATTTCTCTTCCATTAATGACATTGGGCGCTTAAGGGCAAGCCCAGGATAAAAGATGAAGCCGTTAAGTTTTTTTATTGACGAAAAATATTAGACTCAGAAAATTCCAAAAAACGCCAAAGCAAGTCTAAAATCGTCTTTAACACGTCTGAAAACGTTCAAAGAATGCCTAAAAACGCCTAAAACACGAATAAAAATCGTCTGTGGAACGGGTCCGAAGAACGTCTACAAAAGGTCCGAAACACATTTAAAAAATTCTAAAAAACGTCTAAAGCACGCCTAAAAATTGTCTGTGGAATAGGTCTGAAGTACGTCTACAAAAGGTCCGAAGCCCGTCTAAAACACGCCTAAAAATCGTCTGAGGAACGTCTACAAAAGGTCTGAAACCCGTCCAAAAAAAAACATCTAAAACACGAATACAAATCGTCTGTGAAACAGGCCTGAAGAACGTCTACAAAAGGTCTGAAACACATTTAAAGAATTCTAAAAAACGTCTAATACACGCCTAGAAATCGTCTGAGAAACGGGTCTGAAGAACGTCTACAAAAGGTCTGAAACACATTTAAAAAATTCTAAAAAACGTCTAATACACGCCAAAAAATTGTCTGTGAAACGGGTCTGAAGAACGTCTACAAAAGGTTTGAAGCCTGTCTAGAACACGCCTAGAAATTGTCTGAGGAACGTCAACAAAAGTTCTGAAACCTGTAAAAAAAAAAAGTCTAAAACACGAATAAAAATCGTCTGTGAAACGGGACTGAAGAACGTCTACAAAAGGTCTGAAACACATTAAAAAAATTCTAAAAAACGTCTAATACACGCCGAAAAATTGTCAATGAAACGGGTCTGAAAAACGTCTACTAAAGGTCTGAAACACATTTAAAAATTCTAAAAAAAAGTAAAAACGTCTAAAACACGCCTAAAAATCGTCAGTGAAACGGGTCTGAAGAACGTCTACAAAAGGTCTGAAACAATTTTAGAAAAGTCAAAAAACGACTAAAACACGCCTAAAAATCGGCTGGGAAACAGGTCTGAAGAACGTCTACAAAAGGTCTGAAACCCGTTTAAAAAACATCTAACACACGCCTAAAAATCGTCTGTGAAACGGGTCTGAACAACGTCTACCAAAGGTCTGAAGCCCGTCTGAAAAAACATCAAAACACGAGCGTGTTTTAGGTAAAAATCGTCTGTGAAACGGGTCTGAAGAACGTCTAGAAAAGGTCTGAATCACTTTTAAAAAAGTCTAAAATCCGTCTGAAACGTGGTTTTTTAATAGTTTAATACGAAATGGGCCTGAAGATGTCAACATCTATCTTTATGCGAAACGTCTATTTTGACATGAAACAATAGTTCAAAATTATTTAAAAAAAAAAAAACTAAAAAACGACAAAAACACGTTTAAAATCATCAGCGAAATGGGTCTTAAGAACTTCTACAAAAGGTCTGAAACACATTTAAAAATGTCTAAAACACATCTAAAAATCGTTAAGGAAACGAGTCTAAAAAACGGCTACTAGCGAGGGCCAAATCACTGGTAGTCTGAAGAAATTGATAAGGATCGTTCCTATTTTCATATTTCTCAAAAATGTGGGAGTAAAAAAATCTTCAATTCACCGTCCTCGACAAACTTTCACTCGAAAGGCGCAAAAATTAATAAAAACGGTTAAACAGCAGGCCGATCATTTTCCTACAAACTAGAGAATCGGCGCTCGTTAGCTCAACTGCTGGGTGTAGTGGTCGTTAAAACACGAGCATAGCCAATCGACTCTCTCTGGAAGGGTGTCATTAATCAAGCTGAAAAACGAAAGCCGATTGAGTTAAAATTAATGGACGGGTGCGAATTCTGAGATTCCTGATGCGGAACGGTTTACTAGTAGTCGGTGCTAGGGATGGTGTGCCGTAGGGATGGAAACGTCGATTACCGACTTTCGATTATAATCGATTAAGAGCCTCATAATCGACCTATTTTTGGAGTCGACTTTGAATTGCTGGTATAGTTGAGATAATCGACTATGCGGGTCGATTGGGTGAGGCCGTTTTTGTTCTTCTTCGCGCAAAGGCGGTTGGGGGTGGGAATGTTTGTGATGAGTTGAGCAGGATTGTCAGTGTCACTAGATCAGTGAATAGTGTTTATTAAAAGGTTTTATTAACATAATTATTGCACTGACTTAAACGTGATAGGTACTGGTTTCAAAGTGTAATTAGTTGTCTAGTATTACTCATTGTTCCCCATTATGTGCAAGAAGTTAAAAGGCCATAAAGTGTATTACTAGTCTTAGTAATAAAATGAATTATATTATTATTATATTATATCAGAGGTACATAAAATAATATATTATATTATTTTATGTACCTCTGGCTGTGATTAAACTGATTTGAGTTAAGAAAAAAGTTGTTTTCTGTTGTTTTCTGAAACCCCCTAATTTTGAATATCTACTCTTGAATTTAGTACACGGGACTTGTCTATTTCCGTAAAAAGATTGTAATCTCACACAGCTGTTCATAATTTTCGCAAAATTTCCCCGACAATCGACCGAAAATTCGATTATAATCGATTATTGGCTCTCGGTTCCGGACTTCTCGGTTAATCGATTATCAAATTGTCGTTTCCATCCCTAGTGTGCCGCTAGAGGCGCCTCTGGCGGTTGAACTTTGCAACAGACCACTCGGGATCTGTGGTCCACCACTGTGGAGCCCGTATCAGACGTCAGACAGTTCCCCTCCCCCTCCCATAGACCCTATGTTAACGTTGGCGCACCTGCTTTAATTTTTATTATTTTCCATCCTAGGGATGGCCACAAAATATCGATATATTGGAAATATCGATATTTTGCTTCCGATATATTGTCATCGATATTTGAGCTCCCATTTATCGGACCAATAATCGATAATACTGTTCCGATACATCAGTACATCTACCTCCAGAATCCAGGAAAAACATTAGATTCCAGGAAAAATTTATTATATTAAATTAATTAATATTTGCAAGATCCGGGAAAAATTAACAGCCAATACATCAAAAACTCGATATAACGACATTTGATCTTCAATATACCATTGCCATTGATATGTTGCCAACATTGTTGCTTAAGATATATCGAAAAATCCGTTAAATCGATAACTTGAAAAATGTTGCCATCACTCATTATCATAAAATTAAAGCAGGTGCGCCAACGTGAATAATTCACGTTGGCACCTACTTGAATTTTTGTTATCTTCCATCTAGGGACGTTACGATACTTCCGATATATCGGAGTATCGATACTTTTCTTCCGATACCACCGATATTTGTATCGATATTTTACAAACGATATTATCGTGGTATCGATACTTTTTCACGATAATATCGAAAGTATCCCTGATCTGCTGACATCAGTTAACGTTTTCACGGGTCGATCATTCATCCACAACAGACTTATATTGGTACTCGAACTGAAACTCTAACTTGAACTTGAATTCAAAACTGAAACAAAATGCAAAAAAATATACTTTTGCAGAATGCGTGGATTTTTTTCATATTCCGATAACCTGGAGTATTTTTATCTGAGGCGAGTTTTAAAATTGCATAGTGAGTTTTGTTTTTTTTAATGTTTTTGGCCTAAACACCCTCAAAAGCAGCCAAAAAATGATCAAATCGTGTCACACTTTTACGTTTCAAAATATGGGAGTATTGTGTGTTATCTACGCACTGTTAGCAGCGTTTTTACTTCCATATTTACAGAGTAAATGGAAGTATTGTGATCGTCCTAAAATCGAGAATCGGAACGGAGCTTCAGAAAAAACTTTTTCTTATACACATTTACTCAGAATCACTTCCTGAACAAGTGTCTGTGTGTCCGTTAGTCCGTGTGTCCGTTAGTCCGTCTGTCCGTCTGTGGTCATTTACAAAAATTCCCTCAATTCTCAACCTTTTTTCAAATTTCTTGAACTGAAATGTTTGTCTCGGCAAGACCTAACACCCTGTTTAATCGAAATTTGGATAACGCACAGTACTTCCGATATATTTGCATTTTTAGTGTTTTCTATTTTATTTTTTTCCGGCCACAAAAATGAACCGATTTGAGCGTTCTTGGTCTTAAAATCTTTGTTTTTCCTTGCAGAATATGTGGATATTTTTATATTCCAATAATGTATTGTATTTTTATTTTGGGTGAATTTTAAAATTTTAATAGTGAATTTTTTTCTATTTTTGGCCTAAACACCCTTAAAAGCAGTCAAAATATGATCAAATCGTGTCCCAATTTTACGTTTCAAAATATGGAAGTATTGTGTGTTATCTACGCACCACTGGTTTGTTTCAGTGTCAGTTTGTGGTTGGTTGACTATCAGTATCAGTATGGGTACAGTCTGAGCATCAGTATGGATTGGGTTGAACGAATTGAGTCGTTCAGATTCACAGCCGATTTTCATTTTTCGGGTGGCCCCTGCAGGTACCTTTATGGGCATCTGGAAACGAATTGCATGCATTTTCGATTGTAGGCTAGAGCCCAATTTTTACAAAACCGGTCTGGTGAAGGGGGGGAGGAAGTCTAATTGCGTAACATCCTCTTTTTCGAAATTATTTTCTTCTTTGTCGCATTACACCCTTTATATCGCCTCGTAATTGTAGGTAGTACCTACTAGGTACCAACTTTTAAATTACCTCTATGTACTCTCTCTATTTTGCAGTTGCCTTTCTTGAAAGCAAGTTTTGCTCGCATGAGAACTTTCTATTAATTTTACTGCCCTTCGGTTGATCTGTGTATTTTCCAAGTGTGCGACATGCGCCATGCTCAGTGTGCGTACGCTTCGTGCGATTTCTCCGCTCGGGCCCCCTCGACTCGATAAACTTTCTTCTCGGTTCCGCCTGTTTCGCGGTCCGTAATTTGCCTAGCTCAACAATCTAGGCGAGACCTAGGCATAGGTTGGTTTAATCATTATTTTCTAGGCCTACAGGCGTAACAGTATTTGGTAGTCGAGCCCAAACCGATAATTCCACTTTCTACCAATGATGCGGTCTTGATTTAAAACGATAATTACGGTTCCATGTTAAGCCCGTATCAGACGCCAGACCGTATCCCACATACGTTCTCTCTCTCTGTATCTCTGTCTCTGTCTCTCTGTATCTCGGTCCCTCGGCCTCGCAGTATCTCTCTCTCTCTCTTGCCTCCCCCCCCCTCCTCCTCGAGCTCTCTCTCTCTCTCGCTCCCCCCCCCCTCTTGCTCACTCTCTCTCTCTCTCTCTCTCTCTCTCTCACGAAGTTGTTCGATTCATTTTTAACCTTAAGTACGACGACCGCATATATGACAAATTCAAAAAGCTGAAAATGCTCAGAGTAAAAGAAATGCAGCAATATTCTATTGTCTCCATGATCTGTAAAGTCCTGTCAACTAAGCATCCGTCATACCTCTACGAAAAATATGCCCCATTTTCCGAGATCCATACCGTTAGCACTAGGAATAGTTGTTACACGATGCAGTTACCCCGATGTAGAACCAAAGCATATCACGGTTCTTTCTTAATTCAAAGCATTTTATTTTATAATGGGCTGCCTATTGAAATTAAGCAAGATTGCCTCTTGCTATATTTGCCATATAGCCGCGCTGAAGAAAAGAATCAAGACCCAGCTTCTTTCGCAGTATTAGGTCAGGCGCCATGTTATGTTATTATTATGATTCAATTTTAATTGGACTTTAATTTACTTTAATTTTATTTTAATTTTGATATGTATCTCACTTACCAAGTGTATCTATTTTGTAATTTACTTATTTTTTTTTTTTTTTACAACCCTGGTTGAATGGAAGAGTGGTCGACTGCGACCAAATTCTGCCAGGTTAAATAAAGCGATAATCTCTCTCTCTCTCTCTCTCTCTCTCTCCCCTCTCGGTCTTGCTCTCTCTCTCTCGCTCCCCCCTCTCTCACTCGCTCTCTCCCCCTCCCCTCCCTCTCCCCCAAATGTTTGAAGAGGATAATTAGAAATTATTATTTAGCATCAATGCACAAAAATGCAACTGACCAACTTTCCTAACGAATTATGCTAGAAATTTAACAAAAACCTAAAACTCAAAAAACACGAATTTTCCCAAGCACAAACAATAATGACAGCCATTCCATGGTAGTTTTAACACGCACATATCCATAAAATCGGCCAATCAGAGAACAGGGTCTGTAAGCGTACGTGGGATGGGGAGGGGAACGATCTGACGTCTGATTCGGGTGATTATTTGTTGCATACACTTGAACTGTCAATTATACGTTATGAAATCCAATTCTCCCCCTCTCAATTTTCGATTAGCGAGCATTCTCAACGAGGAAAAAATCAAGTTTTTAAACAATGAAACAATTTTATTTTTAGTCAAATAAACAACAGAAGCAAAATTGAAAATTTTGCTTCGCGTTCAAAGCCCATCTTTTCGGCTCCCACGTTTTTAAAACATCTCTCACATCATTATGAAATGATCCCAGATTTCGAAAAAATATCATTACTTATGGGAAATTAAACACTGTCAGAAATGAACATCTTAATTTTAAGATGTTTCCGGCTGTCCCCGAATCGAAGATGCAATAAAACATCTTAATATCAAGATGTTTTAAAACATTTAACAAGTATCTTAAAATTCAGTTACTTTTAGGTATCATGGAATCCAGTTGTTTTCAAGCATCTAACCGATTACTTTGTGTTTTGCATAAATAAGTTTGATGACTTTTTGTTCGAATCTTTAAATTTTAGATTGCGAAAGCAAAGTAAAATTTAAAGATTCAAACAAAATGTCATCAAACTCATATGTCTACGCAAAACACAAAGTAATCAGTTAGATGCTAGAATAACTACGCTAGTGCGAGCTGGATAATTCAAAGACTTAAGAACTAAAAATTGAAAAATAGAAATTGAATTGTCGCTGAGCGAATTGCAAAATATCCATAATTTATTATATTTCGACTTTTTGGCTGAAAGAGGCGGACAGCCGAGAAGAGAGGTGAGTGTAGGCCGAGACTCTGCGAACGGAGAAGTGACCGCCTCGAAGAAATATATCGACACGATATATGATCGGGTGGATAGATGCCCTCGATCATCTTGCATGAGCGGAAGTACTCCGTGGCATTACCCCTCCTCCAGGAAAAGCGCGACAATGTCGGATGAAGGTATCACGGTGGTCGAAACTGGCCGAAAATAGTCGTGGTGAGTGTATGACGGTGGAGTGTTGAGTGGGTCGCCCAGCTTGCTACAGTTGTCTGCTTGCCTGAAGTCACGGACATGTCCCGCCGTGGATGTTGAGTCCCACCGATGGGCGCTAGCAATTCTGCAGAGGACAGAGAGTGGATCAACTTCGGGTTGGCTTTGCTTATCAATAGCTACTGTGATGTTTCGTTTAGATAGACAGCAGTGAAGGGATCGAGAGATACAAATTGAGCCAATATGAGGAACAAAAGAGGTGTGCACTCACCGAAGCGCTCCACATGAGAGGAGCGGATAATTCAAAGAGAATAAGAAGTTGTTCTCCAGGGCCAGATTAGCGCATTTGACTGGCTCCGTGCTGAGCGCCGACGAGATGATGCCCGAGTAGAAATCCGTGAGTGTGCCAAACGTTGAAGAAAAAGCTGTACGATATAATTCGCAAACGACCGCTAGAAAGGTTCCGGTGGAGTGTTGTGTGGGTCGCCCTGCTTGCCACTGGTGTCTGCTTGCCTGGAGTATCGGACATGTCCCGCCGTGGATGTAGAGTCCCACCGATGGGCGCTAGCAATTCTGCAGAGGACAGAGAGTGGATTAACTTCGGGTTGGCGTTGCTTATTAAATAAGAAAATAATAATACATTCCATCCTATGGTCGGGAACACACAGGAACGGGTCAGAATACTTATAAGCACGTTTTTGGTTGATTAAATCAACAAATTTTGTTTCTCCTTGTCAGATAATATATAGGTTTCGATGAGCACCTTCAATATCGTCGTCAATATTATACTCATGTCAGTATTATACTCAATATCTCGTCAATACTATACTCTACCTTGGCGTGAGTGCTGTCGTACTGGCATTTCATTCGTGAGAGAGCTGCTTTCAGAATCTCCAATGCCTGTTTCCAAATGTCCGTCTGCGCGGTTTCGTTTTGGTGGTCGGAGCAACTGATGTCCCATCGCAATAAGAGAGGTGTATTGACTTCCCTACCAAGGAAGTGGCGAGTCGGTGATAACCCTGCAGACGAATGTACGGCAGAGTTGATGATGGGCCAGCACCCGCATCGCTGTGGGGGTCGAATTCCGGTAATTTGATCATTAAAGAAGTTTTTTTTGCCGACGAGGAGATGAAACTTTGCACCATTCGCTTACCTATTTTGAGCAGCCAGTTGTTGATTCTGGGCCTCCAACAACGCGATCAGATCCGATTTGAGATTCGTCAAAAACTGGTCCTAATTCAGCCATTTTTGTCAACAACTGTTCGGCGTCAACAGATCCCTCCGCAACTGTTGGAGAAGTCACAGGGCCGGGAATGGTATCAGATCCCACTTCTGATGCGATAGAAATCATCTCGTCTCAATCACCTTCACGCTCACAACACATTACCACTATTCGCCAACAACCAAAAAATTTCTGGTTCGTTTGTGAAAAAAGTTTGTTGTATTCAGGGAACCAAGGCAGCGAGCTCCATGACCACGACCACATGACTGCCAAGTTCAAAATGCATTAAAAAAATGTAAAGTTCAGAAAACATCTTAAAATTGAGATGCTTTTTCAAAAGTATGATGCGAAATATTGTTATTATAACAACTATCTCGAAATTCAGTTGTTTCTGATGAAAAACTTCTTAATTTTAAGATGTTATTGAAAATCCTTTCTGACAGTGAACGAGTCGACTGTTGTAAAATTTATACTCAAAAAATTCCAAACCCGCTTCATCATCTTCGAAATCAATTACCTATTACTTATTTGTAGCTACCTATATGTCAAGGCAATTGAAAGAGCAAGAATCCAAATCTACGTCGATATCCCCTTGTCAAGTTTTTGGTCGTCACTCAGGGAGTGGGAACGTCGGGATCCGGGCACAGGCACTGACCGGAAAATTGGTGGGTTCGTATCCACTAGTTAGAATGCCGCATCATAACGAGGTATGCGGTAACACCTCGGGAGATCCTCGATAGCGCATAGAGGACAAAGGCATTTTCCAAGTTCTAGAGAGAACTTGGAAAATATTGAAAGCTAATTAACTTCATTTATGGAGTAAAAATAGGTAGGTACATTCCTATGAAAAAATAACCATTTCTACGAAAAAAGATAATTATAGCGCTAAAAGTCTAATGCCAACAATCGAAAATCCTCAAAAAAAGCGCAAAAGTCTCTCGGACGCGTCATTTCAGGCCCGCATTCTCGGAAGTTCTGTCTGTCGCCCCCTGACGCTCCCTATGATCTGTCGTTCGCCCCTCTGACGCTCCCAACAATCTGTCGCCCCCCCCCCCCCCGACGCTCCCTACGGTCTGTCGGTGCCCCTCTGACGCTCCCTATGATCTGTCGGTCGCCCCCCCTAAAACGTAAAAAGGTTGAGAATTAAGGGAGCTATGGAAATTTTTGTAAATGACCACAGACGGTCTAACGGACACACAGACACTTGTTCAGGAAGTGATTCTGAGTAAATGTGTATAAGAAAAAGTTTTTTCTGAAGCTACGTTCCGATTCTCGATCTTAGGACGATCACAATACTTCCATTTACTCTGTAAATATGGAAGTAAAAAGAAAATTAAATTTATTATTTTACATTAAATGTAAGTAAATTCAAATAAGCAAAAAAAATATTAATTTTTAATTGTATAGAAAAAAAATTAAATTAGTAAATTTTACTCATTCGTAAAAAATTTACCTACATCGATGCTACCATTATATTTTGGTATCATAATGAAAGTAATAAAATTGTCATTATTGTGATGACCCATCTGATATTTTCAATTTTCAAAAAACTATAACCACCATTGCGCGTTACGAGAAAGTAGTGTTCCCTGCGCACCGGCCGGTCTTTGCACTCATAATAGGGAGGTTCCTCGGAATAGAAGGGATGAGTAGATGCCCAAGAAGTAGGGAACAGCACGAGAGGGAGAGACATGTACCAGAGACTTCTTCAACAAATTGATCTCCAGTCCTCCGCAGACATTCGACCGCGTGTCGCGCCGAATTTTTCCAACCGCACTTCGGTTATTGTAGGCAACCGAACTTTTTCCCACCGTAGTTCGCAATAGATTTCAATTTTTTAGCAAGTAAAACGGACTTTTTTTATTGAGATTTTGGTGTTGAAATCGTCGGACATTTTTTTAGTCAAAAGCGATCGAGTTTTTAACGTATTAACTTCGGAGTAAAACGAATCAACCAAAATTTCCAACTGGTGTTGCCAACATGAGGGAATCCGGAGTTTTTTCCGCCTTCATCATCTTCGCAGGTATGTCTCAAATCAATCTAATCAGAATGAAATTTATTTTAATTTTTTATTTAAGATAGGTAATTCAATGAATTCCATCATGGTACCGGCGATCCTGAGGGCATTCAAAACGTAAAATGGATTAATTCACTTCCCTAATTTCTGAGTAATTGGGAAAATCGTATCATTGGAGTTACAGAAAAAAACTTTTACTAATTTCCTAAGCAAGTGACTTGAGAGCCACAAAAAAAAAACTGAGTTACCTTCTTCAGTTTCTAACCTTTTTTCAAATCTCTTGAAAATGTCTGAACTGGGATGTTCGTCTTGGCAAGACTCATCATCCTCTTCAGTCGCTGTTAGAATTACTCACAGTACCTACTTCTGATTTTTTGGCACTTTTAGTTTTTTTTTCTGGCCACAAAACAAACCGATTAGACCGTTCTTGGGCTTAAAATCTTCGTTTTATCTTGCAGAATACCTTCGTAGATATTTTTTTGGCGATTGTGTCGTTTTCCGTATGTTGGAGGCGGTTTGAGGGTGAGAGTACTCTCGAAAGACTATCATAGGAGCTAATAAATCTTTCGAGAGTAGGTACGTCGTGCCATAACTCTCACTCTCAAACCGCCTCCAACAATAGATATTTTTTTATTCTGATTTTATTATATCTGACTCTGATTTTAGGTTAAAAATGTGCATAGTGGGGTTTTTGAGGTTTTTATAGCATCTAATTTAGTCAAAACATAATCAATTTGTTTAAAAAATTTATGCAATACACCCAACTATGATGCACAAAACAATTTAAGAAATTTCTAACTTATTTAGTCAAAGTTGACGATGCCTGAGCGGCCCTGGGGCCAATCTGCTATCTCTTTATGAGGCAGACTGGCCCTTTGGCTCCTCAGGTGTCGATCTGAAAGCTAGGGAAGTTCTCAATTTATCCCCCCCCCCTCCTCAAATTAATGAGTTGATTTAGCTACAGTGAAATTCAGCACAGGTCACTGATAAATTAGGATAAATTGATTGGTTTGTCCGACCTCCTATTTAGGCTCGCTTTGAATAATCCTCTTCATTTGCAACTTGTAAATGATAAATTTGCGCTATATCTGTAATAATAAGTACAGTAATAATTAATTTAACATATATTTATAGGTACCTACGATTAATCCAATTCAATTAATAAATAAATACAATTTTTACCTAATAATTTATTATTAGCAGTAAAATAAGCTCATTTCATAAACTTTGGCTATCGTGTATGAAATGAAAATAGTACCTTGTAACAAATTCCACCAAATTATTCCCCATTCTCAATTTCAGAGCGGCTTTTTTATTTTACGCAATTATTTGTATAATTACTATCTAAAAGCCCTTAAGGAATTCACAACCTAATGGTAAGGAAAGTCGTGTGTCTTTCGGATCGCATAAAAACGCGGGATTCTCGGATGAGCGGCGAAAGCTTGTAATAGTATCTACCTCCGCGGGTACTTCAAGTACTTTATACCTTCTCTCCACTTTATTACACCCTATAAAAGAGGCTCAACCGCTTGAAAGTCCCTTCGAAGTTGCATGTTTAATAGCCCGTGAGCTTAGCTCGTTTCTTCAGAATCCTAGGACATCAGTGCGCCGATATTTACGAAATTTATACGCCCGTTAAAGGCTCGAAAGCGAGGTAAGGCCTTTTTCCACCATTTTATCGGCCAATTCCTTTTTCCCGATGGGTTTTTGTCGGCATCCCAAGCATAGGAAACCAATCAAAAGGAGACTGTATATTACTTTTAATATAGCGAGGTAGGTACCTAGGGTGATAAAGCTGTTGGAACGTCTGGAACACCAATGAATGTCAGTTTTTAGGGCGAGCGAGGTCTGTTAGCGAAATTCTGACCAGCTGATCCAAAATCTAATGACTTTTTATTCCCTTTTTACGAAGCAGATTGTAATGAGGTGGTCCAGACGTTGAAAATCCGATCATTGCTCCCGGACTTTGCCTCTAGGTCACTCGCTAAGACACCAATTCCTATGACGCCTGCCTCCCTGATGCTCCTCACAGCCTCTTGGCCACTCGCAAAGACACCAGTTCCTATGACGCCTGCCTCTCTAACGCTCCTTAAAGCCTCTCGGTCACTCTCCAAGACACTATTCCTATGACACCTGCCTCCCTGACGCTCTTTTGAGCCTTTCGATCACTCTCCAAGACACCATTCCTATGACGCCTGCATTCCTGACGCTCCTCACAGCTTCTAGGTCACTCGCTAAGACACCAATTCCTATGACGCCTGCCTCTTAACGCTCCTTACAGCCTCTCGGTCACTCGCCAAGACACGATACCTATGACGCCTGCCTCCCTGACGCTCCATACAGCCTCTCGGTCACCCGCCAAGGCACCAATTCCTATGATGCCTACTTCCCTGACTTTCGCGAAAGATTCTCGGTTGTTCGCACCACGACCTGCTCCTCTGACGCTTGCCAGGAGTAAGAATAGGTACCTATGTAATTGATCAAGAAAAATTTTTTTACAAAACCCCCTGAAAATTTTTTCTTTTACGTTTCAGAGGTTCTAGAACACGAATCTGCAATAAAATTTTTTTGTCCGTCCGCCGTACGCCGTATGCCGTCCGCCGTACGCCGTCAGCAGCAAAACGCATAGAAGGAGTGGTCCGATTTCAAAAAAAAAAAAAAAACGAGCGTTTAGCAAATTTTTCTGTGACGTGCACCTCCTATAAGGGAATCCTCTGAATCAACTCTAGACTACTCAAAAACGATCAAATTTAAAAAAAGTCATGATCTCAAAAACAGTTTTTTTGGGTTTTCGACCCCTTAAAATTTTTTGATCGGATTCCCCTGACAATATGCCTCAAGTTGGAGCAAAACACAACTTTTAGGACCAACCGCACCAAAATCGGATCAGCGGTTCGATACGAAGTGGACGGACGAAATTTTGGCCAAAAATTTCGTCCAGCCACTTCGTATTGATATACTGATCCGATTTTGACTAAATTAGTCTTGAAAGTTGTGGTTTGCTCCAACTTGAGGCATATTGTCAGGGGAATCCGATCGGTGAAGGTTAACGGGTCCAATTCGGCATAATTAGGGTATATTTTTGAAAAAACACAAAATCTCAATTTTGAAGGTGATGCCGTGGGTTTAGAATTTTTTGAGTATTTTTCCCGGGTTTCTCGCTTGATTTACCATTAGATAGGGTGGTTTTTCCGAAAAAATTCGAAAATTTGGTTTTTGAATCGGTTTGGCTTGAATTTCTTAATGCGATTTCTGCGTTTTCGCGTTTTTGGCAATTTGAGGGAGTCCTACTGAACCGATTTTGAATTTTTTGAGCTCGTTGGATTCCTTGAAGGTTTTTACACATGTTTCACTCCCTATAAGTCAAAATTGATTGGGGTTTAGTAATCAAAAACTGGGTTAAAGACTAATTTTTGACCTAAACAAAAAAATTTTTTTTGACCCTTTAAAAAAAATGTTAAAATTCCAAAAAGAATATTTTTGAGTAGGTTTTGGGCAGGTACATGACACGAAAAATTTGCAATTTTCTACAACTCTCCAGGATTAAGAAAAATGCAAAAAACCGATTCCAGCTGGAAAATCCAAAGTCCTAGCTAGCCTAGGAAAAATTTAAAAAAAATGATGGATTTGACTTCGGGGTTTTTTGGCGGGAATCTTTAGATATTGACTATGAAACATGAAATTTGGCATTTTTTCGAGATTTTGGTCACCAGGGCCAATTTTTTCGCAATTTTCTTGGTTTTACGGCCTAAGCACCTATGGGGTTAAGCAAAAACGTGATACAGGAGAAAACGTCGGGTGATAAATTCCCTATCAGATGCATTCCCACCCTTGATAACGACTGTTTTATCCGAAGTCGTCGGTTTATAGGCTTGGAACTGCAAAACTGCGATTCGGCTATTAGATAGTGAACGTTATTGGGATTAGCCAGTCTCGCATATTAATAGGGTGGACAGATTAATTAAGGGAATTTAAAGCGCTGTGCGGTGAATAGATGCGATCCCGAGGCAGGCCTTTTCGGAAATCTCAGGTATCAATACCGTATATGAGGGACCCGCAGGGACCTGGTTTGCGTCCAGGTATACGCTGCGCTAGGGAGTTTACGTCGATCGGTTGTTATCCCAGGGTAACCTGACCTCTCTGGCTCATAACAAACCTCGTTCAGTGCCGTTCAGGTGCGGGCTGCATGATTGTTCAGTTATTTAAACTCATTTTTATTACTTATTAACTATTATGACTGCGAGAAACATGTCTCAGTGCTTCACGTATGGTTGTAATCATCGGGAAATGCACGAAACATGCCAGTTTTTCCGTTTTCCGAAGGATCCAAAAACTTTCAAGCGTTGGCGTGATATGAGCAGGTAAGTTCACTTGTTCAGTTGTACTTTTTTGTGTCAATTCCTTTCATTATTCTATCCGGAGCCTATGCTTTGGATAGTTGCTCAGCACATTTTCGGAGACAACAAGCGAATAAGTAGTCTTTCTTGAACAGTTAGTTTTGAGAGCTATGTGTATGAGAAAAAGCTTGTTCTAAGACATGCCTACTTCACATCGTTCTAGAATAATAAGGTAGTTTCCTTTCATCCATCCGCGAACGTTATACCTGGTAGACCCAAGCATCTCCGCAAAACGAAAGCATCCTCAAAATAGGTAGATAGTGGGTTTTGTAACAAAAATTGAGGGAGTAAGGAGAGGCTGAAACATCGTGCTCTCATCAGAGCGCCGGGTCTGTGATCAAAACGTCGCTAAGTTGGTTCGAAGTAGCTATACGAGTGTATGTACGCAAGTAAATACCTACGGTTCTACATGTCACTATCACAATTTGTTTTTTTTTTCATTTTTCAGGAGAAGAACAAAAAAGACTTGCGTAGCCCCCTCGAGTGATCTTGTGACACCCTCGAATGATATCGCGGACTTGAAATCCACAATACCTAACCCTCTGCCTGGCATTGCAAGAGCACGAATCGAAATTAAGCGAGTGGTAGGCAGACTGAAAAGTGATCCTCGACTTCCACTTAAATCGCCACTGGACACCCAAAACAAAGAAGAATGATTTCTAGTCTATTGGTTGTACGCATTGTTTCTGGATTTTTTTTTGCATCTCGTTTCTTTTCGTGTATTGTTATTGAATGCACCTGTCTCAAGTATTTTTTATGATAAAAAGATTCCTATAAAGAGCTCTTATACCTACCCTAACCTTTTCTTTGTTCTCACTCTTGATGGAATGTCTTGGACATGAGTAAATTTTCTTCTGTTCCCTGTTTAAAGACACGGACGACCGAGGATCTAGTATTGTAAGAGTAGGAAGAAAAAAAGCTTCAAGTATTATTTTTTATTTCAAAGCAAACAAACAGGAACTGAAGACAGTCAAATTTATTGAAAAGTAGAGTAACAATAAATTTTTTCGAAAAATTGCACCTAGGTAGTTCTTAAAAACGCGTCACCTTGCTATTTTAGAGATAAGCATAAGGAACTTCATGATCATAAGGAACGAAAATAATATAATTCGAAAAATGTACAATCTCAGTGGTAATAAGGAAAAAAAGGATAATTTACAGAACATTATAGAATCCTTTTCTCTAGATACTAAATCACTCGCGGAGAAATTGTGGAATCCCATAATTTGAATAAAAATGAGAGAAGAGAAATAGTCCACTATTAAGGTATAAATAGCCACTTTTAAGGTATAATTGTAGATCGGTCTCGATTAGACCATCATCAGTACTTAACAACGACTCGTTGTAACGTTAACGAGTCGTTGTTAAGTACTGATGATGGTTTAATAACCGAAACTGGTATACAATTATACCTTAATAATGGAATAGACTATTTCTCTTCTCTCATTTTTTGAGTTTTTATTCAAATCCTTTTCTCTGGCTGGGTTGGCCCTCAGCACACCGTATTCACCGCCAGCGCCGTCGTAAGTAACTTGGAGTACGTGGTTCGCCTCGTAACTCAGTTCACCTTTCCGAAAAACACCTTTCTCACTTCCGAAAGCCTCGATTAAATCAAAATCTTGAGTGCCATGATTGTAAGACATCAAAAAATCACTGCTAAACTCAAAATACTCGCCGTCGCAGCGTCTCCGCCCATGATAACAAGGTTGTTATTAGCCAGAGTCTTGCTGCCAACCTAACGGCACGAAAACGTGACGTCACACTCTCGCGAAGTATAAGGGAAGGGATTGGGGAGGGGCATTGTCCCCTCGTGATGAGACCTCGTCAACGGGTCTTGTTTAATCGCTCAGTGTTTTTTCTTCTTTTTATACCTATTTATTCATCATTGTGAAAAAGTACCATTTAAGCATCATTGAACTCACCATTGACCATTACTCCACAAATGATATGATGATAAACCTACCTACTCCAACTATTTGAACTTTATTTTCTGTGATACCCAGACAAATAATGTACCTACCCATGTCACTAATCTACTTAGCAGCGTTTTTCATTCAACAGTCGCTGTCCCGTTGACCTTGATCGCTGCCGGTGAGAAAGCGAAAGCCGAACGAACTTGGTCATCAACCTCCAGCTTCCAGCCCGCCGGGCCCACCCCATTATCCAGTCTATTTTTGAAAAGTAGGCTCTCCTACGATAAGGACAGGCCATTTCAAGTCCACGATACGAAATAGGATGGATTTGGGACAAATAAATTTGGACCCTTCTACGTCATTAGTCAATCAGATGCATGCTAAGCTAAATAAATTTTTTTCATTTTTACGTTTTTTATTATTTTGGGCTCGAATAAAAATTTTTGGGGAGTTCAAAAATCCAATTGTTCAGGATATGCGCCGGGTCGGCAATAAAAACTCGACCCGTTCGGAATATAAGAGTTGAAACGAGTTCTCGGACTCGCCGGGCTCTCCGATTCTCAGGCTGATTTGTGTCACCAGCTTTCAACATGAGAACAAGAACCCGTCCGTTTGGTCTGCCTTACCAAACACAAATAGGTAAAACGTCTTATCGTGTTCCAATAGCGTGTCAGGGTCTTTTTGGTCGTTTTGACCGATCTCCCTTGAAAGTTCAACCAACTGGAAGGATACCTGGAAAAAAATTGCAAAAAAACAAAAGAGGATCGGAATTGTGGCGATCTGAGGAATTCTTTCTCAGTAACGAAGGTCAAGGAACCCCAGGCTAAAAGCACCAGTTCTTTCGCTTATCGGGCGCTTCTGGTCGTTATGTTAATGTGGTTAAAGTTTGATTGTTTATGTTAATGAACATTGGGCACCCTAATACCTGAAAATTGCTCGGTGAACTGTCGAAGAACATCGAAACCGTAGCATTTCATGCCAGAAAAAGAAAATAATTGGGCAAAATGCAATTTTACCATGATCTCCTCTCGAGCTATCCCCTTCGTGTCCTTGTCTACCTGCATGCCACCTTGGTACTTCAGATAAGCAAGATGACTTGATCAAGAAAAGGAATGAACCCTATCGACCTATCTGAACGGCATTCCTCACTCTGCTCCTCAGAGACTGATTACCTCAATTAATCCAATTTACCTGTAGAAGAGCGTCATTCTGGCATTGATTGATACTGACATGAGAGCCGCTCACCGAATGTGTCGGGGAAACTGAAGTTGACGCAGGCATCCTGAATATCCACCTCGGGTGTCTCTACGTGTCTGACTGATTCATGGAATGATGCTTAAATGGCACGTTTCACCAGACAGTGATACCCGTTGTAGGTAGGCGTTGGAGAGGCGTTGAAAATTGCCAATTTTCCGTGTCATGCACCTACCCAAAATCTACTCGAAAATATTGGACTTTGAATTATTAAAGTTTTTACTTCCATATTTACAGGGTAAATGGAAGTATTGGAATCGTCCTAAAATCGAAAATCGGAACGGAGCTTCAGAAAAAACTTTTACTTTTACACAATTATTCAGAATCATTTCCCGAACAAGTGTCTGTGTGTCCGTCTGTGGTTGTTTACGAAAATGGCCATAGCTCCCTCAATTTTCAACCTTTTTTCAAATTTCTTGAACTGAAATGTTTGTCTCGGCAAGACCTAACACCCTGTTTAATCAAAATTTGGATAACGCACAGCACTTCCGATATATTTGCATTTTTAGTGTTTCCTATTTTATTTTTTCCCCCCACAAAAATGAAACGATGTGAGCGTTCTTGGTCTTATGGGTCTTGGAAGTAATGCGTGTTATCTACGCACCACTGGTTTTTACCCAATATCTACTCTGTATAGGCTAGGAAATATCGATTGACCATTTATCGGTTAAATGGAAGTATCGAAACGTCACTAGTATCGAGTACTGGTATCGAATATTTTGTGGTATCGCCCATCACTATTAAATAGTATAAAAATAGTATAAAATTAATTTTATGGCCTTAATTTAAGGCCCTTAAATTGGGAAAAAATTCAATTCAATTCAATACAAAAATTCAAAATTGGCCGAGGTATATTACTTTAATAGGAAAGCCCGTATCACACGTCAGACCGTTCTCCTCCCCATCCCACAGACCGTCTGGACAGACCGATTCTTTGGTGATTTTTACGTGCAAATTCATTGAAAATTTTTCTTAGAAATAAGGTTCCATAGATGAATAATAACAAACATTGATGCAGGTGCGCCAAAGTGAACATATCCATAGGATCAGCCAATCAGAGAATAGGGTCTGTGTGTCTGTCCGTGGGATGGGGAGGATATCGGTCTGACGTGTGATACGGGCTTAATACTGTATAGGTATATAAGCCAAGCCCTAGCCAAGCCCATCAGACGTGGGTGCCAAGCAGTGGTCGTTGAAAAGCAAGGACAACGTGGACTCACTCTTGTGGTGGAGCCAGGAAGCCGGAGCTAATGATAATTCTTCCGCCTGCTCTGTAAACATAACAAATTTGAAAATTCCCAACGGTACCTTGTCAGCTTTTCTATCGCGACTTCTTTTAACACTTTGTCCGTTTCTCTAATTTTCGCACTTGAACAACAGAACGGAAAGGCGGTCGGCGTCGCGGGGCGAAAAAAGTCCGTAACAAGAACGGGCCAATTAGCGTTCCATACCATTAGGTTCCGGGATTTTTCGTCTTCTCTGGGATAAGTTGAAGGGGCTGAAAAGGGGCCTAACTCTGAAGTTGTTTTCCACGAGTTGTTTTTAACGCTAGCGGAACGACCCGAAATACGTAATTACCCGATCAGGGGTGCAGTGACAGAAGTGAGAGGACCCCGGCTTTCTTTCGAGCCTAAAAACTGTCGTATCATTAAAATTTATTTTTTTGCACGACGAATAAAAAAGTATACAATAATTATTTCAGATTTTCTCCGGCTATGAGCTTTTCCAAAAAATTACAAGTACCTATCAAATTATCCAACCGTGAATTTTCAACAACTTATTTCCAACCTGAAACAATTAATTACAACAATCTGTGTTTCAGCATGCCTCCTAAATCTTGCTGCCGGAGCTCGCGACTCGGCCTGTCCGCGCGTCTGTCCGACGGTCCCGCGGGAGCCCGTGTGCGGGACCGATGACGTCATCTACCCGTCAGCCTGCGAGATGCGACGCAAGAATTGCGGCAAAGGCGTTGGCGTCGCGTCGGACGACACTTGTACGGCGGCCAATGAGAGCACGTGCAGCCACAAGTAAGCAACGCATTGTTATTTCGAAAAACAAAATTTCTCATTATTGTTATAAAACATCAATAGCATGAATATTTCGTTTAAAATTAGAAAAATTTACCCCCCTCCCTCCCCCGGATTGGGAAAATGATTAATTTTTTGTTATTCCAGATGTTCGAAAGACAAGGACTACGTTTGCGGCAACGACGGCCATACATACCTGAACCCATGCTTCCTGAGAGTTCAAACATGCAGGTTTCATTTTATTAAATCTTTCACCAGCCACAATTCGTAATTGCCCAACTTGACTAACGTCCTCCTGCTTAAGGATTTTTAGGCTCAAGGCCGAAGTAACCTCCGATTTGCGGTCTGGATTTTGGACAATCTGTCATGAGTGCCTGGTCCCACCGCAAATCGTAGGTCTCGCCCGGCAGCTTGAAAAATATTTCATCAGTACAATCATCCAATCCATAAACTCCCCATTTCCCCTGTAGAGCGCGTTGATGGGTTTGAAAAGGAAGGATGAAAAATTGTCAAAATTAGGGCAATAATTGAAACTCTATAGATATATAGTGTATTTTTTTAGCAGCCTTTCCTCTGCTATTCCCTATAGGAAAATATATCGACAGTGAACCTGCAAAACCTCGTAAGTCTAGTTTTTTGGGAAAATGATGTTTTGAGCTCTACTGGTGAAACCGCTCCTTGCGCATCTTCTCGAGTCAAAAAAAATGGACTTAAGCTGTTTTTTAGGCGATCATTCACTATCCAAAAGCTGGTCGTGGGTCGTGAAAATCCATTAGTTCAATTGGTTGAGGTACCTTCCAAGTTGAAACCACCAAATTTCATTTGCGTTTCTAAGCCAATTACCCATGGTTATCCCCATTTGCGCAGCTAGCAATCAGAAGTTTTTTCATTTCTTGTAAAATTTTGGATTTTGGACATACGAGATTTTGCAGGTTCACTGTCGATATGTTCTGCATTATTATTCACACACATTCACACTTCCCCAGCCCATGATTTTGTATTCATTGCAGAACTGGAGTGGCATTTTCACACATGGGAGCTTGCAACAACATCAGCGCTCATCGAGAAAACTGTCCCGTCGATTGCAGTCAGGTATCACACCTACAAATGCATGAACGAATGAATGAACGAACAAATGACCAAATAAATGAACAAATAAATGTACGAATGAACGAACGAATGACTGAACAAATGAATGAACAAACGAATAAATAAACGAGTGAACAAATAAATTAACAAATGAATAAACGAATAAATTAGTGACTATATGAATAAACAAATAAATTAACGAATGAATGAACTAACGAATAAATTAGTGACCATATGAATAAACAAATAAATTAACGAATGAATGAACAAATGAATTATCAAATGAATGAACAACTAATTGAATGAAAGAAATGAATGAACGAATGAAAATTGTTTAAAAATTGATAATGCCTGATATAGTTTCTAGTTGTCCCGTAGATAGGTAGGGTCAGTCAAATAAACCAGAAGTTTAATTTTTTCAATTATTTCTCAAAAAATTATTCTCTGCAGTTCATAATTTCCAAAATTTTCCCAACAAATTTGAAGATGATTAACTTACATTTGGCAAAAAAATCTAGACTGGAAACGTGTTCTGAATGGTAATAGCAGTTATCCTCGTTTTTCTCAAAACTTGTCAGAATGGATATAGTACCTTTTGGAATTAACATCCTCAATTATTATTTAATTTAATTGAATTGTTCGTTATCCTTTCCAGGCGCCGAACGACGGGCCAGTCTGCGGTTCAGATAGCAATGTCTACCAGAATAGTTGCATCATGAAGCGGATAACTTGCGGGTACCTATTCTATATATTTCTATATAAAGTCAATTAACATTTTTATCATCTAATTTGATTTATAATAAAATTAAAATTGCAGGCAAGGAGTCGTGCGGACGTCGAAAAAGAATTGCCAGACGACTCGGCATTGCAGAGAAAGCTGTTGGAGGAATGCGAAGCCGACTTGCGGTTCCGATGGCGTCATTTATTCGAACACTTGCCGCATGAAGAGCAAGAACTGCGGGTAAGTCATAATTAAAAAATACTCAAAAAATTAAAGTCGTACCTAATAGCGATTTGTTAAAAATGAATCTGGCAGGGCCATTCGGGGATTTTGGCAAGTGTTCGGTTTATTAGAGGATAATAGGTCTTCTGTTCAGGCGAATTTACAGATTAGGGATCGAGGCAAATTCGATAAGATTAGGTATATCATAAAATTTGCAATTCAGTAAAATTTTAGAATATTTTGGAATAATAACAAATGGAAAATAATAAGCTTTGCAAGACCAAAATGGGACTTTTAGGACCAATCGCTCCAAAATCGGTTCAGCGGTTTATACAAAGTGGCTGGACGAAATTTTCTCCAAAAATTTCGTCCGCCCACTTCGTATTGAACCTCTGATCCGATTTTGACGAAACTAGTCCTAAAAGTTGTGGTTTGCTCCAAATTGATGCATATTGTCCGGGCAATCCGATCGAAAAAGGTTAAGGTTTCCAAATCGGCATTAGTATGGTCCATTTTTGAAAAAACACAAAAACTCAATTTCGAAGGTGATGTCGTGGGTTTAGAATTTTTCGAGTATTTTTCCCGGGTTTCTCGCTTAATTTACCATAGGATAGGGGGATTTTTCTGAAAATTTTTTAAAATTTTGTTTTTTCATCGGTTTGCCTCAAAATTTCTTGACACGATTAATCATCATTGTGAAAACTTACCATTTAAGCATCATTGAAATTACCATTGACCATTACTCCACAAATGATTTTGTATCGGCAAATAAAAGCAACAATCAATTTTTATCTATCATCAAAATGTATGCAAGATTCCGTTAAAATTTTTTTGGCACATTTTTCTATTTGTATACAAGTTTTGACTCCTATATTATGGTGATAAACCTACCTACTCCAACTATTTGAACTTTTTTTCTTTGATACCCAGACAAATAATGTACCCATGTCACTAATCTACTTAGCAGCGTTTTTTAATGGCAGAGTTGAATTCTTCAACAAATTCTTGAAATTCTTCTTTCAACCTTGACTATTATCAATTCCATGCCAAAATTGGAAATAACAAACTTCACGAAACCAAAATCGGTTCAGCCGTTGCTGAGATATCGTTAAAAAACATTTTGAGTAGTATTTTGTAGTAGCTATAGAAATGGTGGTGAGGCTGGACAAAGAGGGGGTTTCAGATTTGCCGACGCATCCCCCCCGCCCAGCAAATTCCTCAACATTACCCATAAATAAAAACAGTAGCCTTATACAGGCCTGCAACGTCATAGGGGTTCCGTGGTCAGCCGCACCACCATTTCTACACTACTTTGTCCATTTTGAGACGCTTTCAAAACTAAACTGGGGCCATTTCCTTGAAGGAAACACGTCTTTGAAGTGCCAATGGCTTTCTGCCTGAGCCAAGAAAGGACCAATACCAACGGTCTTACCGACGAAGATTGTCCAACATCGTGCCCACCCGGGAACGAATTGATTTGCGCATCGGACAACATGGTGTACAGTTCACAGTGCGAGATTAATCTGCTCAATTGCGGGTAAGAAAAAACGTTATTTTATTAATTAACATAAAAACCGCAGACCATCCCATTGAAATTACAATATTTCGTATTGCAGATCATCCACCAAGCGTAAAGTTGTTCGCGTCGACGCCGACAAGTGTCGCAACAAGATCGCGAAATGCAGCAAGATCCGGTGCGACGAATCTGTTGACGAGCCGGTATGCGGCTCGGATGCTCACACTTATCCTTCCAGCTGTCACTTGAGCATCGCTACCTGCTTGTGAGTAATTCAGCGGTGGAATCTGGAATTGAAAGATAAATTGTTAAATAAAAAAGTAAACAGAGGAAACCGCATTTTTCGGCGTTCCTTTCCGTTAAACGAACAAAGCTGTCCCTTACATGCCATGCCGCTCTTTCTGGCTAGGATTCAAAGTCTGATTGCCTCTTGCCCTAGCTCAAGTTCCACATAATTGTCGCTGATTGCCTATTGCCCTAGCTCAAGTTTCACAAAATTGTCGCTGATTGCCTCTTGCCATTACTCAACATCCAAAAAAATTGTCGCCGATTGCCTCTTGCCCTTAATCAATTTCTACAAAATTGTCGCTAATTGCCTCTTGCCTAAACTCAACTTTCAACTAAATCCGTGTGATATGGGGTCAAGGGAGGTTACAATTCGCAGGTTACTCTGGTTGATTGATTAATCAATGACAACGATTGGTCAACCCACCACCTGGTCACCAGGCAACCACGTTACCGCACCCAAGGCCTCATAACCTTTTTGAAACCTCCTAACCCGCACATCTTCGTTTTCCATCCGGAGAGACTCAATAGTTAATTTATTTTTTTCAGTAAAGGGGTGCAATTGGCACACCTGGGTGAGTGCACTGAGCTTTTAAAAGCCGACGACTGCCCCGACGACTGCACTGAGGTTGAAGTATCTCCGGTTTGCGGCTCAGACGGCAACGTGTACAGGTAATTGGACGTACTCACAAGTTATGTATGCCGCACACTATCCGATTGATGTTTGAGGACATGGGAAACGAAAATAAATTTTATTGGTCCAACGCCGACGCCACCCTGGCCAATCACAGCAGCGTCTTACCCCCTCCACCAGCAATCGGATAGTGTATAGCTGACTTAATTGAGGTATGCCAGATTTCAGACGTAATGCATTTTTGAGTTCTTAGGTTTTCCTAGTTAAAATTTCATGGATTTTTTCCCTGTTGAAGGTCAATCTGCGATTTGAAAAGGTTGACATGCGGTCAGAAAGTCGTGCCCGTCGCGTTGCACAATTGTCCCACAACAGCGGCTTGCAATCTAACCTGCCCCGAAGATCCGAACTACGTATGCGGCTCGGATAACAAATTCTACAGGAACCCTTGCCATATGAAGAAAGAGAATTGCGGGTGAGTATTATTTTTATAACACCTAGAATTTTGAAATTTCTATTTTTGAGATTGTCCATCATCTATGATTTTCTGCCCTCCAGACGTCACGTATACGAGGTGCCTATCAAAAGGTGTTTGGCCGGCTTCCAGTTCAAAGGCTGCCAGAAAATCTGTCCGACTTTCTACGATCCGATCTGCGCCTCTGACAACAAAACATACTCGAACGAGTGTTTTCTGCAATTGGAAAATTGCAGAGCGAGAGCGATGCTTACGATCAAACATCACGGCAAATGCGGCACGCCGCAAGACCCGGTTTACAATTATCTGTTTTGACAATTTCCGGTTTGATTAATTTGTGGAATCCTAGGGTTAAAGCATCGGTCAGCTAGTTGTAAATAATATGCGATACGGTAATTTCTGATTTTCAGTATCGAACGGAAGGTTATAATTTTAAGAAATGGACTTCTCGTAAAAAACGATCGGAGTTGATCAAAGTTATCTGTTTTTTACAGATCTGCGTGCTACGATGAGACGATTTTTTCTGTAAATATTTATTTATTATTTAATTTAATAAACCGATAATTTATTGAGTGCGTTTTGTCGTTTTTCTCCGTCGCTAATGGGAATATCGTATGTTGTGTATGGAACGTTAACAGGTAAGGTAACCTTGGGCATAATTACTGGTTATGGGTTCGGTACAGGAGCACCTCCGGTGTAGGTGCTCCTCCGCGATTCAAGGTTTGGAACCGTTGGAAAACTCTCCAACAAACTTTGAAAAGAGATTTTTTTGTGTATGGCCAGGTATTTAGACATTCTAGAAAAAGCTCAAAACTAGAGAACTTTTGAAAGAAATTATTTTTTTTGTATGGCCAAGTACTTAGACACCTTGGAAAAATCTCAAAAACTCTAGAAAACTTTCAAGACAAACATTTTTTTTGTGTATAGAGCGAGAGCCTAGAGAGCACTAGAGTTCTCGAGAGAAGTGTGGACGGCCCGTAGAGTAGTTGCGAGAGCAGTCTCGTGGTGCTCTCGGGCTCTCGCGTTCCCCCTTCCCTCTCGACGTGTGGACGGCACTGCAGCCGATCTCCGAATCAGTCTCGAGAAGTTTCACTAGCGGGAAACAAGTTGCGAGAGCAATGGCGAATTCGGGTCGACGGTGGGGAAGGATTCGGAGGAAAGGGATGGTAGTGGAGACACTAACTCAACTGCTCTCGCAATCACGAGCGAGAGCAGCTGCGAGTAGGGTTGCCAGACGTACTATAGAGGAAAGTGCCCAAAAGTGGACCCCTCCCCAAAAGTGGACCCCTGGCATTTTAGGCTCTGTACGGTGCTGAACTTTACCGAAACCAATCGCAACTAGTAGTTCCCACTTCTGTGACAACATGTAGGAGCCCTCAAGTCGTCTACTTCATCTGCCGGCTTTCAGTTCGCCATTACGTGATTTCTTGTATTTTAGAATTATTACAGTGTCATACGTTATTCGACATTTCTCCTACACTTTTGAAGGTAAGGCTTCCAGCATGTATTATTCTGAAATAGTAAGGAATAAGGGTAATATTTATCATCAAGTTATCTCACTTGAACGGTCTGTTAAACATTGAAAGAGTAACAAATAATTAGGCTATAGTCGCCTAAAGTGGACCCCCCTTAGTTTCCTAATTCAATGTTCAAACACCTGCTGAATCTGAAAAACGTCTCAACTTCGAAGAGAAATCAAGCAGTGAAGAAGACTGCGTTTCGTCTGGGTCGTCCTTGATGGAAACTTTGCCTGGAGTAACGCCTTCAAAAAATGATGATGCCTAATCGGAAAGCGATATATTCATTAGCATTAAAGGATAATTTATTGTTATTATATACTTACTATTGACTTAGCATTGTTTTATGTGAATTAATCTCATTCCTCCATGTAATTTTCCATCCATTTTTGTAATATTTAGTAGGGGTCCACTTTAGGCAACTTTTTTTGGGATTGCCAAATTGAAGGGTTTTGAAAAATATATTTTTTTATTACTATTTCTTAGTATAATTTTATAAATTGAGATTGAAATGATACAAAACATTACCGTGCTATCGTTACATGCATTTAAAAATGTGTTTTTCGTTGTTCTATATTTTTTATTGATAAAAAACAAAATGGGGGTCCACTTTTGGGCACTTTCCTCTATATATAGTATTATACTATATATTGAGACATATATACTATGTAAAAATGTGGTCCTATATAGTATGCAAAATACTTTATTTGGGGGGTGTAATCATTTTTTAAATTTTTTTTCAGAAAGAATGGAATATATTAGGAATTGATAGTTAATCGACGCCTCTTTGACAATCGATCTTGTGAAGGCAATTCCAAGATCACAAATTCTGTTATTCTGTATGTGTGCGTTTTGTGTTAGTGCAATTTCCGTTTATTCATCTATACAATAAAATCATACCTATAAACCACGAAAACAGTCGAAAATATTATACTATATTTTTTCTATACATACTATATATCGACGGTCCCACAGCAACACCCCATATCGTCATTTTGGTAACTTTTCAGGAAAGCCAAAACCCTGGTTGTCAAGGATGGAAAAAACTTTAAAAAATAGTATAAAAGCTGTCTAATAAAATCGCTCTTGTGGTAAAATTTGAAGCACATGCGAGGCCACCTCGTCTGAAACGGTAAAAGATGCCAAATAGCTGAAAAAACAGCTCGTTACCAACACAATGAAGATACAGGTTGTTATCTAATACTTGAATTGCGCTCATCCTATTGGGATTGCGATCGAACTTCAAATTTCATTGAATCCGTGCTGGAGAGAGCTTTCCAACCATATGCATAACTCGTTTTTGGCAAAAATGACGATATGGGGTGTTGCTGTGGGACCGTCGATATTTTTCGTCTTTTTTACCAAAGTTACTATATTCCACTGAGACTTTTCTGGTAACCCTAGCTGCGAGAGAGGTCTCAGGTCTCATGGTGTAGACGCGGCTGACACAGCTCTACGCAGTGTCGCTCTAGCTCTCTCCGTGTAGACCTAGCTTTAAAATGCAATTATATCGGAAGTACTGTGCGTTATCCAAATCCCGATTAAACAGGACGTTAAGTCTTGCCGAGACAAACATTTCAGTTCAAGAAATTTGAAAAAAGGTTGAGAAATGAGGGAGCTATGGCCATTTTTCCTTCCATATTTACAGAGTATATGGAAGTATTGTGATCGTCCTAAAATCGAGAATCGGAACGGAGCTTCAGAAAAAACTTTTTTTTATACACGTTTACTCAGAATCACTTCCCGAACAAGTGTGGGTGTGTCCGTCTGTGGTCATTTACAAAAATGCCCATAGCTCCCTCAATTCTCAACCTTCTTTCAAATTTCTTGAACTGAAATGTTTGTCTCGGCAAGACTTAACGCCCTGTTCTAACAAAAATTGAATAACTCACAGTAGGTACTTCCGATATATTTGCACTTTTAGTGTTTTCTATTTTATTTTTTACCGGCCACAAAAATTGACCGATTTGAACGTTCTTGGTCTCAAAATCTTCGTTTTACCTTGCAGAATATGTGGATATTTTTTATATTCCAAAAATGTGGCGAATTTTTTTTGTGGCAAATTTTAAAATTTGCAAAGTGAATTTTTGATATTTTTGACCTAAACACCCTTAAAAACAGTCATCTATAATAATAAAAGCAAGTCGACGGTGAAGAATTGAAACCCCGTATCTACAATTTCGTACCTGCACGTGCACATTAGAGATGTCATGGAAATTCAATGTGGTTGCATAGGGTGTCATAGGAACAGTGGCGGTCTTAACAAAATGGAGATACGCGGTTTCAATTCTTCACCGTCGAAGTTTGTTTGACCGAGCTCTCCAGCCAAATCTATCGCACGCAGGGACCAGGAAGTTTTTACACGGAAGCACAAAGGGGTAATTTTATTTTGGGCAAATTTTAAAATTTGAACAGTGAATTTTTTGAAATTTTTACCTAAACACCCTTAAAAGCAGTCAAAATATTATCAAATTGTGTCACACTTTTACGTTTCAAAATATGGAAGTATTGTGTGTCATCTACGCACCACTGGTTTCCCTAAAAAGTAGTAAATTAATGAGGGAATAATTTTTTGATTTTTTTAATGGCAAATGAAAAAAAAAACGGTTTAAATGACATCGATAATATTTTATTCAACAACTAGTACACAGACACATACATACAGAAAAAAACCGTCATATCTGGGTTGTAATAAAACTCTGAGAAAGCTAACATCATCTATTAACAATAATTGTCGCAGCAATCATTGCTGCGGTTCGGTTTAGAGTTCTAAACAAATTCGTACAGTATCGACAGCAACAACAATGTTTGTAGGAATTCAATCCGTGGGGGCTAAACGTAGAATAAAAAGGGTAGATTTCTGTCTCAAGGGACTTTCGATATTCTCGCTAAACTCCTAGTAATCAATTTTGTTAACATCCCAGACACTGAAGAACACAATTTATTTTACTAGATTGAAAAAAGAGGTTTAACCCAATTTTGTAACTCAAAAATTCATTTTTGAAATGTTTTGTCGACTTTACTAAAACTGAAGTAAAAATTAAAAACTCAATTTTAAAATTATTACATTTGCACAAATGAATCATTATTATTGTACAGTCAACATTAAAACTAGCCACGCACATAAATGAGAACAGGTAGGGATGTTGCGAAGAGATTTGTACAATAAAGGTATACTTAAACTAAATGTTGCGACAAAATACTTTTTCTCAAACTTCTTTCCTGAACTTACCCTCAAATACTATGCGGAAAATCGTTCAGCAAGTCTTCATTATGGTCCAAAAATAAATGTTCAGGGAACAACAACAACAACAAGATCCTACGGGATATGCGGCAGGTACAATTTGTGAGAAGATTCGACGGGGGCCCGACACAACGGGCACGAGTCCAATTTGCTGCAGCAGCCCGAACAGCAAACTACGTGAGCGCAGGGGAAAAACACGGCGTCGATTTCTTTGTCCATGCAAACCCTGGGGAAAAATCGAAGCATCGTTTCAAACTTTTGGCTTCAGGAAAAAAAATTAAATTGATTGCGATCAAGTTCCAAACCAAAATTTTCAGCTGCCCCAGAGAAAAATTTGCGTTTTTTTTATTATTTTGTTCTTCATTGAAGCACTAAAAAAAAAATTAAAAAACAAGCAAAAAAATATTAGCAGAAATTGCAAGCAGAAGAATTTAGAAGAAAAAACCTATTACATAGGGTACCTACCTAATTATAAGCAAAAATAAATTTAAGCAAAAAACATAAGCATAAAAAATTTGAGCAAAAATCGTAAGCAAAAACAAATTGAATAGATTGCAACCAAGTTTCAAACCAGAATCTTCAGCTGCCTCAGGAAAAAAATGGGGTTTTTTGATTTTTTTCATTGAAGTACTTGAATATAAGCAAAAAAAATCAACAAAAATTATAAGAAAAAAAAATGTATAAGCAAAAAAATTATGAGAAGAAACCAATTAAATTGATACATCTCATTGAAGTGCCTAATTACAAGCAAAAATATTAGCAAAATTTATAAGCAACATTTTAAACTTTTGATTTAAGAAAAAAAAATTAAATCGATTGCGATCAAGTTCTATACCAAAATTTTCAGCTGCCCCAGCAACAAATTGTTGTTAATTTTTTTTTCTTCGTTAAAATACTTAAATATAAACAAAAAACAAATGAGAACCAGTGGTGCGTAGATAACACACAATACTTCCATATTTTGAAACGTAAAATTGTGACACAATTTGATCATATTTTGACTGCTTTTGAAAGTGTTTGGGTCAAAAATATCAAAAAATTCAGTATTAAAATTTTAAAATTCGCCCAAAATGAAAAAACGCCACATTTTCGGAATGTAAAAAATATCCACATATTCTGCAAGGTAAAAAGAAGATTTTGAGACCAAGAACGCTCAAATCGGTTCATTTTTGCGGCCGGAAAAAAATAAAATAGAAAACACTAAAAATGCAAATATCTCGGAAGTACTGTGCGTTATCCAAATTCCGATTAAACAGGGTGTTAAGTCTTTCCGAGACAAACATTTCAGTTCAAGAAATTTGGAAAAAGGTTGAGAAATGAGGGAGTTATGGCCATTTTTGTAAATGACCACAGACGGACATACGGACACACAGACACTTGTTCAGGAAGTGATTCCGAGTAAATGTGTATAAGAAAAAGTTTTTTCTGAAGCTCCGTTCCGATACTCGATTTTAGGACGATCACAATACTTCCATTTACTCTGTAAATATGGAAGTAAAAAAATAAGCAAAAATTATAAGGAAAAAAATGTATAAGCAAAAAACAAATTAAATGATTTTTTTCATTAAAATACTTAATTACCTACAGTAAAAAACGCTGCTAAGTAGATGAGTGGCATGTGCACATTAGTTTTCCGAGCTGCAGAAACACGTAATTTGGTTGCCATTATTCTAGAACTTCAGTATAAATTTGAATTTTAGATGGGGATAAAGAAAACTTTTTTTTTCAACCTGGCAAGAAAGCCACATCATCCACTTTGCTCGATAGAAACCTACCTTCTTGATAGGTATCTATCTACCAGTCTTATCAACTCAGCCCATCGTTTTATTTTTTTAGATTCACCATTTAATCTATCAGGGTAATCAGGGGTCCCAAAAAGCATGGGCAAACGAAATTCAAGAAAAGTCTGGAGCTCCCGCCACCATAGGTTGTATGCGTCGTTGGACCATTCCGCCAAGTTGGGGAGAAGTTACCTCCGATCTTCGATTTTGTCCAAAATTCGGTGGATATTCAAAGCCAGAGCCGAAATGCTGAACTTGAATTATAAGTGGTGGGACGATGGGCAAAGGATGGGCTCACTCTGCAACTTGGATGTTTACAAGACTACGTCCCATTTTTTGGCAATATGCTCTGTGAATTTAGGCAGTCATGTTTCGGGGAGGTGCAGTTATCAGAGGAGCGGTTAATTTTCGTCTTGGACAATGGTGGGGGTTTGGTAAACTTGGTGGTGACCGCTGGAAAATATATTCAGTTTCTTGTGGAAAATTTCAATTACGATTGAGTTGGTATTTAAGTTTCATTAGGATCTTGTTCTTCATAATAGAGTAATTTGTAATCGAGCAAAAGATGAATTCTATAGGTGCATGATTTGTAGTACAAAATGTATTGTTAAGTAGATGATCTGAATAATTAATTGTCGTTGTTCCTTGATGTAGAATTGCGAACAAGTTGTACAACCAAACAGTACGCTACTTCCTGGGACGATCGTATGCTGATCAGCAGTATAAGAATTGGAATGTTGAATTAGGAAAATTTCTTTCATGTGTTAGTACCTATTTGATGTTTTGGTATATTCAAAGTTTGTAAAATAAACGCTTTCTCTCTCTATCTCTCTCTCTCTATGTAAAAAGTGTGAGCGACCATATCGATCGCTTGAATACCGATTTGAATAATTTGTCTGCCTGGTTTGCGAGGGATGGTTTGATTGTTAACTCTAGTAAATGTGCCTGTATGATCATGGGCCACGCCAGACTATTGGCCGGGTTGTCGATAGAGGAGTTGCCTAAAGCCAAAATTGGTGATGTGACGCTGGATTTCAAGAGGCAGATAAAATGTTTGGGCGTTATTCTACAAGATAACCTATCATGGTCAGCTCAGACAAATGCAGCTGTCAGTAAAATATACTTCTGCTTGTACTCGCTTCGAAAGCTGCTTTACTGCAAGTCAGTGAATGTAAAAGTCAGCCTAGTCAATGCTCTTGTCAATGCTGTTGCCCCACTTAATGAATAGCCTAGCTGTAATGAGCGACATTGACTACGAATGTAGCTCAAAACTTCAGAGGGCGCAAAACGAAATTGTCCGATTCATTCTAAACCTCAAGTACGACGACCGCATATATGATAAATTCAAAAAGCTGAAAATGCTCAAAGTAAAAGAAATGCAGCAATATTCTATAGTTTCCATGGTCTGTAAAATCCTGTCGACTAAGCTTCCATCATACCTCTACGAGAAATACGCACCATTTTCCGAAATTCATACCTTTAGCACGAGAAATAGTTGTTTCGCAATGCAGTTACCCCGTTGTAGAACCAAAACATATCACGGTTCTTTCTTAATTCAGAGTATTTTATAATGGGCTGCCCATCGAAATTAAGCAGGAGGCAAATATAGTCGCGTTGAAGAAAAAAATTAAGACTCAGCTTCTTTCACAGTACTAGGTCAGGCGCCATGTTGTCATTATTATAATTCTGTCTTTATTGGACTTTAATTTACTTTAATTTTATTTAATTTTGAAATGTATCACTTACTAAGTGTATCTATTTTGTAATTTACTTTTTTGTTTTTTTACAACCCTGGTTGGATGGAAGAGTGGTCGACTGCGACCAAATTCTGCCAGGTTAAATAAAGCGTTAATCAATCAATCAATCAATCTCTCTCTCTCTCTCTCTCTCTCTCTCTCTCTCTCTCTCTCTCTCTCTCTCTCTCTTTATTCTTATTTGCCCACATAATAATGTTTGAATTTCAGGTTGAGTTAGAGTTTCAGTTTGAGTTCGAATTCAGTTTGAGTAACAGTTTCACCTTCAGTTAGAATTACAGTTTGAGTTTACATTTAGTACAAGTTTGGATTTCAGTTTGAGTTTGAATTTCAGTCTGAGTGTGAATTTCATGTTGAGTTACAGTATCACTTTCAGTTTCAGTTTGAGTTTACATTTCAGTTGAAGTTTGAATTTGAGTTTGAGCTTGAATATCAGTTTGAGTTTGAATTTCAATCCAAGTTCAATTCCAGTTTGAGTTTGATTTTCAATATGCATTCGACTTTCAGTTTGCATATGAATTTTGGTTTGAGTTTGGATTTCAGTTTTAGTTTAAATTTCAGGTTTGAGTTTGAGGTTAAGCAATTTTTCTTTTACTTCAAATTCAGTTCCATAGTCAACTTCAGTTTCAGTTACAATTTCAGTTTGACTTCCACCTCTTTTTGGAATGAGGGAATTTTAAATCCGTAGAGGGGAATTTGCCAGGGGAAAACGTTAGTCCAGGGCAACACTGCCTACATCGCCGACACTCACCGGCACGTGAACAGCTCCCTGACCGAGTTGAGGAGTTTTTCAGCAGCGACGCCAGCCGACTCTGAATTGGCGCACGAGGGGCCGACGTCGGTGCACGCAGCGCCGATGCAGTTCGCACCGTGCGTCGTGTAGAGCGCGCGCCGCGCATCGTCGTGCACCTCCCGACACGTACGTCGAATGTCGAAAACGTACTTTTTGCCGAGGGGAGTCGATTCGTTGAAAATCGACGCGATGGTTCCCTGGAAAAAATTATTTTCATTTTTAAATCAGCAAAAAAAACCAACACAAAATCAGATAATTTTATGGGGGTAAAAACCAGTTACATCTTGACTTTTTCGACATTTGAATGTTTTCGAGTATTTTTGAGGTCACCTTCAAATCCCGGATGTATTGCGACGTGACAGCACCTCGTACGGTGTCGCAGCTATAGAAGTCGTGCCTCTCAGTCAATGCCCTACGAAGAAAAATTATTTTTTAAAGAAAATAACGCTCAGAATTTATTTGAATAATATTTTTTGATTTTATTCTAATTTTTCACATATAATAATAATAATTTAAAAAAATAATATAGATATATTAAAAAAAAGTAGGTAAATAAATAATAAAATAAAAATAAATAAATAAATAAATATACATAAAACAAATAAATTAAAAAATAAATGATAATAATGTAATCATAAATATTTTAAAATATCTTCTATATTTAAAATAAATATTAGGAAGGAACTCAACCGACAAGATAATTTACCTGTACAAACAAGACGCGGTCGCGTTCGAGTCGCATTTTATCTCCATTGCCTCCTCGCTATGTGTTTCGCTCAGGAACCAAATTTGGAATTTACTCCTCAGCGTAGACGTACTCAAAATCGAGGTGTAGGGAATTCTGGAAGAAAGTCGAATGATGGGAAATTATTTATCGAAGACAGCAAGAATGAAGTGGTGGCAGATACATTTACAGAATTACAGATACTGGGGTGGGTGTACATGACGCGACAACACTTGAAATATCACCTCGAAAAGTTGTTTTTGAAACATTTCATAAAACTTGATGAATACCTATGTAAAAATCTATACATAGATTTAGATCTATACATAGATTACGTGTAACATATTTATGGAAAAATTTATAACCTCAAAAAGTTGTTTTTGAAAAAATGTATTATATAACCTCATACAGTTGTTTTTGGGAGATATATGTGAGGCGGAAAGCGAAAAGGGACCTCTTGTCGGCAAAGTTGATTTCGAGAAAAAGCCAAAAGAGAGGAAGAAGGTCATAAGTATCGATTTTTCGTTTTCTACTGGCGTCATTATTTGAGCTACAAGGATGCTTTTGGTCTTAAATTTTTCAGAAATCTATACAGATTGAGAAAATAGCAATAACTCCATTTTGACGGAAGTTGATTTCGAGAAAAAGCCAAAAGAGAGGAAGAAGGTCATAAGTATCGATTTTTCGTTTTCTGCTGGCGTTTCGTCATTATTTGAGCTACAAGGATGCTTTTGGTCTTAAACTTTTCAGAAATCTATACAGATTGAGAAAATAGCAATAACTCCATTTCGACAAACGCCGACAAGAGGTCCCTTTTCGCTTTCCGCCTCACATATTATACCTATAACCTCAAAGAGTTGTTTTTGAAATATTTCATAAAAATCGTTGATTTATAAAAATGTATGCAACCTAGTTTAGAAGATATGTGGGTCATTCTAAAATTATGAGACTATTCATGTCACAAAGCCTTCACACGTCAACGATTAGGTAGAATTTTCTTTTTTTTTTCTACAAGGTAGAGCACCACTGGTCCTACATGATTTCATAAAGATTTGGCCTAATTGGTTATTACATGACCTAATTAGAATAGGCTGAATACCTAAATTCTCACAACCTACAAGTGTCACAAGGTGAATGTGCCAACTTTTCATATTATTTCTAGTAGAAATAGGTACTACCTATAATTATAGGTAGGTATAACCTCAAAAAGTTATTTTTGAAAATTGTCATAAAAATCGTATTTTTTTCACGTCACAAAAATCGTCATATATGCAAACATTTATAACATTTATAAAACCTATTTTTGAATAATTAAATTATATAACCTGAAAATTTTGTTTTTGAAAAATATATTACATCAACTCCAAAAGTTGTTTTTGAAAAATGTCATAAAAATCGTTAAATATGCAAACATTTATGGAGCCTATTTTTGAAGAAAAAAAAAAGAAATATATCACCTCAAAAAGTTGTGTTTGAAAAATTTCATAAAAATCATGGAAGATGCAAAAAATTTATTGGTCTGTCTAAAGGGGCCAATTTAAAAAGCCGCGAATAATGAAAATCAATTGATTATCAACCTACTTTTTTAAGGATATACTTCAAGTGTCACTCCCCCACAGACCCAAGGCCGTACCAGGCGAACGGCTCAACCCGGCCACGGTCCGCCCTGAAAATTCGACAATTGAATCACCTATGACCATTGGTTTGAGCCGTCAGTGGGCATGTACAGCCTGATTGGCTGAGTGGCGCTTGGATTAGACCCACCAAAGCGGCAGCATGCGTCATAACGGGGCAAGCCTATGGACGCGAAGGTTGGCGGTTACGGGTAGAGCCATTTGTGCGACTTGCATTTATCACCATACCACCAAAACCAACACCATACACCATGAATCACTTCACTACAGCCATGGTTACCCAAGAAATGTCCCAAAAATGCACTTACTGCGTATGTTCTGGGTACCACCATAACCCACAACACCCAACCCCACAACCTCCCCACCTCACACTCCCGTAACCATAAAAACGCCCACAACAGCCATGGTTACCCAATAATAAATGCCCCAAAAATCCGCTTACTGCATATGTTCTGGGTGCCCGCTGCCCGGTGCTTGATAAATCGATACTCCATTAGGTCCGATGCCAAGCCGCATGTTTTTCACTTCGTAGATTTCCTCGCCAAATTCGTCCAAAGATGAGACCTCGTTCAATACCCAATATTCCGCCGCCGAGCGTTTCATGTTCTTGAAATAAATTGCGAAAATTTTCATTTTTCTGAAATCTCTCAAACAACAGAGTCGTGCGGTTGTGAATTTCAAACTGAACCCTCACTTCGAATTCGCCGTGCATTTGTGTCAATTCGCAGACGTCATCTTCGGATTCGCCGAGGAGGATTTTGGCCCAGTGCCGGTACCTGGTGGCTGACCATGTCGGCTCTTGCGATTCAACCTAAAAACCCCAATTTTGTAGAGTGCAATTCAAAAAAAAAAAAATTCGATTGTTTAAAATTTTTCCTTTTCTTTATTTTTTAAATTTTCTTGATTTTTCATTTTTTTTTATAAAGCGATTGAATTGCAGTCGCACAAACTAGAGTACAAAATGGCCTGGAGAAACTGGGGCTCTCCCATTGTCAAAAGAGCTTTCACAACTTTTTACACTTCAGAAAAAGAAATCGCAGTGTTGCCAATTCGGCACGCCTGGTGCTGTTCCTCTCACAATTCAAAGAAAGGAATCTTTTTTAAAAACTTTTCCTCGGGCATTTTCCCATAACTTATATTTCCCATACTTAGCGTACCTATCGGGGACTTTTAAAATTTTTTTAATACTTTTTACTTCTATAATTACAGGGTAAATGGAAGTATTGGAATCGTCCTAGAATCGAAAATCGGAACGGAGCTTCAGAAAAAACTTTTACTTATACACAATTATTCAGAATCATTTCCCGAACAAGTGTCCGTCTGTCCGTCTGTGCCACAGACTCTGTGGTCATTTACAAAATGTCGCCGTAGCTCCCTTAATTCTCAACCTTTTTTCAAATTTATTGAACTGAAATGTATGTCTTGGCAAGACTTAACGCCCTGTTCAAACGAAAATTGAATAACTCACAGTACTTCCAATATATTTGCATTTTTGGTGTTTTCTATTTTATTTTTTCCAGCCACAAAAATGGGCCGATTTGAGCGTTCTTGGTCTTAAAATCTTTGTTTTCCCTTGCAGAATATGTGGATATTTTTTATACCCCAAACATGTGGCGAATTTTTTTTGGGCAAATTTTAAAATTTGCATAGTTGCAAAATTTGATATTTTTGACCTAAACACAAAGCAGTCAAAATATGGAAGTACCTATTGTGTGTTATCCAAGGACCACTGGTTTTTCCGGCCACAAAAATGAACCGATTTGAGCGTTCTTGGTCTCAAAATCTTTGTTTTACCTTGCAGAACATGTGGACATTTTCTATGTTCCGAAAATGTAGCAAATTTTAAAATTTGCATAGTGAATTTTTCGATTTTTTCGACCTAAACACCCTTAAAAGCAGTCAAAATATCATCAAATTTTGTCAAAAATGTACGTTTCGAAATATGGAAGTACTGTGTGTTATCTACGCACCACTCGTTTTAAATAATGTTCAACATTTTTTTTAATCATGGAAAAAATTCATCTTTATGAGGTACCCAATGATAATTGAATTATCAATTACAATAATTGGTTGACACATTTTTCAAATTCTTTTCATTGGCGACTTTTAATTAAACGTTTTAATGGTCATTTTGGCGTAAAATTTCATTTTTATTACCAAAATTCTTATATTTACATAGCCAATTAGGTATTGGTTTTTCCTATTTTTTATTTATTTATTTATTTTTTTTTTTGTAAGAAAATTCCAGTTTTAAATAAGTTGAATTGACCCAATTGAGTGAACGACCGTTCAAGGGCAGCGATCGACATTACATCGTTATCGAGAATTACGTACGCTTATCGATCGATAAGAGGCACTAAAAAATGAAAAGCTTACATATCAAATCGAGAGAAAAGGTCGAAGGTTAACAGATGGGGTATCTAATGAATTCAAGTGTGATCGACCTTAGTTACGTGGGATTTCTCTTTTTTAGTAGATTTTTTTATTCCAATTTCGAGACAAGAAATGCCGCTGCACCTAGCATAGGATGAAAATTACAATTCGCATTCCGGTAAACTTAAGTGTACTTTTTTCACAGGGGCAAAAAATTGATTTCAAGAAACATCAACCTCGGGACAGCCTCAATTCTGTAGGCAAGCCCATTGGTAAAAATAGTTGAAATTTTAAAGAAAACATTTGTTCCAAGACAATTTCTTTTAAAAAAGAAAATTTTTTCAAATTTTTTTCTCAAAACATTTTTTCAACATTTTTCTCAAAAAATTTTCCAAGTTTTTTCTTAAAACATTCTTTTAAATTTTTCCTCAGAAAAATTTTCATTTTTTTCTCAATCAATTTTTTTTTTTGGATTTTATTTTTCAAAATATTATTTTAAAATTTTTTAAAAAGTTGAAAATTTTTTTTGCCACTTGGTAAAAAAATTGAAATTTTGAAGAAAAGGTCGTCTTATACAATAGTATTTTTTATGCAGAATCGAATGAGACTACTGCCACATCAATAGATTTCTTCGTTCAAAAGTTATAGCCATTTCAGCGAGTGCGCAGGGCACGAACGCATGTAGAACTCACGAGGAGGACTTCACGATTTTGTCATATTCAGAAATGTCGTGTTTCAGCTCAGCAAATTTTTTTAAACCAAATTTTTACAGTTTAACATTTTTTCTTAATTATGCAAGTTGTGTTTAGATGTACAAATACACGATACGCCCAAATATAAGAGTGCAATCGATGTAAACAATTGTTAACGAGGTACCTGCTAAATTAGGTGTTGCTTTCAACACACGGTAGTGACAGTGAGTAAATTGGCGTCGAATAAGGAATGTGAATAATGGACCCCAGCGTAAGAATTTGCGGCGTTTTTTTACTTCAGGCTCCACCACTGGTAAACAATTCTCGACAAAAAAAAACAAAAAACCTAATTTACACCGGTCGTAAGGAAATAAACTTTCAAGAAGCGTCGTAGAATATCCAGATAAGATAGTTCACATTCATCAATTCGGATACTAGATCGTAACAAATTAGCGCCAGCCTTCGATCCGGTAAAGCCTGAAGTTTACCCTTGGGTTTATGCGTCCATAAAAATCCATAATAGGTAAAAGTGTCGGAGATAGAAGCCGAGAAGATGCGATTGGCCGATGGCCAGTCGGACCTAGCAAGGTCACCACATCACTCCCCCTCGTGGCAAAATTGAATTCAGAGGCTGCAAAAGGAGGGGGAGTGACGTGGAGACCTCAGCTCCATCCCACCATCGGCAGTACTTCCGGGCTTTTCGATCTCAGTATTACACAGCTAGTTTTTGATCGCGGGACCATCCCCCCCCCATTACATTATCAAGGGCAATGAGGAACATGCATGAAAAAAAATAAACTGTTTTTTCGCCATAATATTCCTTCTTAGGCTTCGAAAGTGGTGTTATGGTGGATGACGGTTCGGAAAAGTGGTAATTAAAAGAGGAGGGAGGCTCAGTGAAATTTGCAGATTTGAAGTCGAGCGGGGAAATGACCAGCCGCATGGTTACGCATCTTCTCGTGAACACCAGTGCAACCTCCTCCGAGTTCATGCGTGTTGTGTAGTGATAGGACGGGGCGATGTTTGTTTACCTTTGTTGATGAACTCAGTACTCGACAATATGGAATGGAGAAATAATTTAAGCAATTTCTGTCGTTGGTTGATGGTGAGCAGTTACTTTTGTTGAGGTGAGGGAGAGAGTTATATCCCATCGTACTCTCATAATCGTATATTTCCTTCCGAGCGCTTTCGCCCTTCTGGGCCTCTTCAGGGAGTGACATTTTTCTTAAAAAATAAAAGGGTATTCCCACACAGGGGCACCTTGTCTTACTGCGTATCACCCTGAGGGGGGGTTCGTCAATTGTCTTACGCAGTAAAGGGAAATAGAAAAATATATTTTTTATATAAAAACAATGTAAAGGAGATGACTAGGGGAATAGTTTTGGAAAAAATTCCCCTAGTCATCTCCTTTACATTGTTTTTATATAAAAAATATATTTTTCTATTTCCCTTTACTGCGTAAGACAATTGACGAACCCCCCCTCAGGGTGATACGCAGTAAGACAAGGTGCCCCTGTGTGGGAATACCCTTTTATTTTTTAAGAAAAATGTCACTCGCTGAAGAGGCCCAGAGGGGCGAAAGCGCTCGGAAGGAAATATACGATTATGAGAGTACGATGGGATATAACTCTCTCCCTCACCTCAACAAATTTAAGCAATTATTGCTTCATGCGGGGGTGCAGAAATAAAGACCCGGAGAAAATGGTGATCGTGCCGTCAAAGCCCGAAAGCACGAGGAAACTTTGGTTTAACGTCGCGCGGCAACAATATACGAGTGCGAGGCGTCTGGGTGCTTTTCATAAAACTCTTGCAGGGCTTCAAAATCGACGAATGGAATGTTCTCAGCCGTGGCTTTTTGGAAACCGTCCAACAACACATTGATCCTTCTTTTATGAGCACTCATCACGACTTTCTTCCGATGAAACGATGAAATCACGAAAAATCCAAATAATCAAAACAAACAAGACCGTATGACGTCTTCTTCTTTTTCTTGATATGATGCCACTGCGCCATTCGCCTTTTGCCGTTACTTTACGTGCAGTCTCGCCCGCACAGTGACGTCACAATGCTACCCGCCACGTTCAAAAGGGCACTTTTCATTAGCGTTTTTCACCAGGAAAAATGTCGTTTTTCCGTTTAAGATCATCACTACATCATTTTCGCATCCTAAACAGCACCATTCTGGCGGAAAAAATGGATTTCGTTTTTCATGCATGTTCCTCATTATATAATCCTTTTTTAAATAATGACATTAAATAAATTATCAATTGCAATAATTGACTGCCATAATGCGATTATTATGGTGTTAGGGTGTTCTATTACGGTCACCACATCACTCCCCCTCCTTTCTCAGCCTCCGAATTCAATTTTGCCAGAGGGGGGAGTGATGTGGTGACCTTCTCAGTAGGTCTGTCCAACCTTCGGTAGTTCGCATCCTCTCGGCTCTTTGTTTTAAGCCAGCACTGCTAATATCAAGCCAGCATTGCTGATATCAAGACAGCATTGCTGATATCCAGCCACCACTGCTACAGAAACACCAGATGAACGACAAATGAACAGGAATCGAACCACGTCGAACTGTTTACCTGGCAAAGAAGTGCAGCAAGGCGAACCTTCGACTCCCTGGTTGTCGGATGCAATCGGCCCTCCAGCACTTCCTCCTTCACCTGGTTGCACATTTGATGTCTGGAACATTCAGTAAATAATGGAATTAGTCTTACTAGTCAGTCGTCGAATGGGCGATTTTAAACAGCAAAATATCACGATAGCGTAGTTATTGCCAATAAAGGAAAATGACGTCACATTCAGTCCATCGTTTGAAATTTATCGTCTTCTATTGCGAACATTCCAATCGCCTGAGATCTATCTGCATTCAAACACGATTTTCTCTGGGTTTTCGTACAATTTTGAAATTTTCCTCGATTCATTTATTACAGGGGAAATATTAGGGTTTGATGGGAGATTCTCTCCCGCTCATGATTTATTTATTCGGTACGGGCAGATGCCCAAAAAATTCACAAAAAAGAAAGGCGATCGCAGCGCAGTAAAGAAGAAATTAGGACGATTCCAATACTATGTGTAGGAAGTTGGCCCTAGGGCTGTCAGCCCTAGACTGGATGTGTGTGAATGGGCCAAATGACTTACATTTACTCTGTAAATATGGAAGTAAAAAGAGAAGTAGGTACATAATTTGGAAGCTGGGGAGAAAAAAACTAGTACAAGCGGGGAGAAAAAGAAAAACAACTGATCTGGAGACTTAAAAATTAAATAGGATTTGTAGAACTGGATTTTATTGTAGGATTCAGATGGAGTGAGTTCTGGTCGCACCAGAAGGACAACGCCACCAGGGATTCCTGCAGTCTTTGGCAGCCCCCAGGGGCGTCGACACGATCAAATAGCTTCAAATCGTCGGCGAATAGGAGAGCGGGGGTATTAATGAACGAATCAAGGACATTATCGATAAGCACGAGGAAGAGCAGTGGGCCCAGGTGAGACCCCTGAGGAACACCGGACGTAGCGGGAAGGGGTGGGACTGCGCGTTCCTGATTCGGACCACCATGGTTCGACCTGTGAGGTAATCTCTCAACCAAGCCAACAGCGAGCCAAAAAGTCCAGTGGACTCGAGCTTGACCGCAATATGCTCATGACTCATGAGACAAGCGATCGAATGCTTTCGCGAAGATATTATCGAGTAAAGTAGAAGTGAAACCAGTTTCTCAAATAATTTAGGGATGGTTGAGATAGTGCTTAAAGGTCTGTAGTAGTTGATAGAGGATTTGCTCCCCGACTTGTGAACTGGCGTGACAAATGAGCACTTCCAAATGCTAGGGAACAGACCTGAGCTAAGGGAGCTATTGAAAAGATCCGTAAGCGGGGGCGCGAGGACTGAGGCACAGGCCATGAGGAACATGCATGATAAAAATAAACTGTTTTTTCGCCTTAATATTAATTGTTAGGCTTTGAAAATGGTGTTATGGTGGATGAAGGTTCGGAAAAGAGTTAATTAAAAGAGGAGGGAGGCTTAGTGAAAATCCAGATTTGAAGTCGAGTGGGAAAATGGCCAGCCGCAAGGTTACACAGTTTGATGTCATCTTCCCGTGAATACCAGTGCAACCTTATCCGAGTTCATGTGTGTATGCTGTGATAGGACGGCGATAACGGATTTTTTGCCGTTACGTTAAGAAACTACGTGCAGTCACGTCCGCACAGTGACGTCATACGGTTAACCGCCACATTCAAAAGGGCACTTTTCATTAGCGTTTTTCACCCGGAAAAATGTTCGTTTTTTCGTTGTAGACCATCACTACATCATTTTCGCATCCTAAACAGCATCATTCTGGCGGAAAAAATGGATTTCGTTTTTCATGCATGTTCCTAATTGGGGGGACCCCATCAGGACCCATCCCACCCTCGGGCTTCAAGGATTTCAGCTCTCGCAACACAATACCCGAATTTGGAATTTAATTTAGTTTTTTCAATGTTTAATCAATTAAAAGCTGGAATCGATTAATTCTGATTTTAGTCTATGCTAAATTACTATTGACTTAAGGTGGTGGAAACTAATGTGAAATATTTAAACGAATCGCGGAAAATTGGGTTTTCAGTGTTTTGGGCCGTTCTCTGCTTGTGTGGCAATGAGATCAGAATAATTCGGTAGATGGGTAACAGTAAAAAAAATTAACCAAAGAAAATAATTAATAAAGAGTAACCGATTGTTGAACAATGTAGGTACCACAGATGCTTGTGCGACCTCTGACGGGATTCTCTACAGTTCCGATTTCCCTAAAACGGGGATATTTTCCCACCAAAGAGTCAACATGAGCGGCCAGGTGTTACTAATGATTCCCCCTCGCACCTGGGGCACGTCATTCGTCAACACGTGAACGGTTCGTGAGCCTCTCGCACACGGACGATCGCGAACGACTAACATGGCCTCGCAAGCGCATCGCGTGGAGGCGTATATCGACAGCCATCCGACCGAGAGCTGGCAGTTTCTTCATTGTGTTCGAAAACCGGAACACGAAACGATTTTTACCCGAGATATTACCTAACGGCTCAAAAGGAGTTTTTTTTCAACAAAAAAAAAACCAGGATAGGTAAGTTTTAGGTAGGTAAATACGAGAAGAAATTTTTGGTACCTACAAAACTAAAAACGCTGCTAAGTAGATTAGTGACATTGGTACATTATTTGTCTGGGTATCACAGAAAATAAAGTTCAAATAGTTGGAGTAGGTAGGTTTATCATCATATCATTTGTGGAGTAATGGTCAATGGTGAGTTCAATGATGCTTAAATGGTACTTTTTCACAATGATGAATAAATAGGTATAAAAAGAAGAAAAAACACTGAGCGATTAAACAAGACCCGTTGACGAGGTCTCATCACGAGGGGACAATGCCCCTCCCCAATCCCTTCCCTTATACCTGGACGCAAACCAGGTCCCTGCGGGTCCCTCATATACGGTATTGATACCTGAGATTTCCGAAAAGGCCTGCCTCGGGATCGCATCTATTCACCGCACAGCGCTTTAAATTCCCTTAATTAATCTGTCCACCCTATTAATATGCGAGACTGGCTAATCCCAATAACGTTCACTATCTAATAGCCGAATCGCAGTTTTGCAGTTCCAAGCCTATAAACCGACGACTTCGGATAAAACAGTCGTTATCAAGGGTGGGAATGCATCTGATAGGGAATTTATCACCCGACGTTTTCTCCTGTATCACGTTTTTGCTTAACCCCATAGGTGCTTAGGCCGTAAAACCAAGAAAATTGCGAAAAAATTGGCCCTGGTGACCAAAATCTCGAAAAAATGCCAAATTTCATGTTTCATAGTCAATATCTAAAGATTCCCGCCAAAAAACCCCGAAGTCAAATCCATCATTTTTTTTTTAATTTTTCCTAGGCTAGGACCTTGGATTTTCCAGCTGGAATCGGTTTTTTGCATTTTTCTTAGTCCTGGAGAGTTGTAGAAAATTGCAAATTTTCTGTGTCATGTACCTGCCCAAAACCTACTCAAAAATATTTTTTTTGGAATTTTAACATTTTTTTTAAAGGGTCAAAAAAATATTTTTTGTTTAGGTCAAAAATTAGTCTTTAAACCAGTTTTTGATTACTAAACCCCAATCGATTTTGACTTATAGGGAGTGAAATATGTGTAAAAACCTTCAAGGAATCCAACGAGCTCAAAAAATTCAAAATCGGTTCAGTAGGACTCCCTCAAATTGCCAAAAACGCGAAAACGCAGAAATCGCATTAAGAAATTCAAGCCAAACCGATTCAAAAACCAAATTTTCGAATTTTTTCGGAAAAACCACCCTATCTTATGGTAAATCAAGCGAGAAACCCGGGAAAAATACTCAAAAAATTCTAAACCCACGGCATCACCTTCAAAATTGAGATTTTGTGTTTTTTCAAAAATATACCCTAATTATGCCGAATTGGACCCGTTAACCTTCACCGATCGGATTCCCCTGACAATATGCCTCAAGTTGGAGCAAACCACAACTTTCAAGAATAATTTAGTCAAAATCGGATCAGTATTTCAATACGAAGTGGCTGGACGAAATTTTTGGCCAAAATTTCGTCCGTCCACTTCGTATCGAACCGCTGATCCGATTTTGGTGCGGTTGGTCCTAAAAGTTGTGTTTTGCTCCAACTTGAGGCATATTGTCAGGGGAATCCGATCAAAAAATTTTAAGGGGTCGAAAACCCAAAAAAACTGTTTTTGAGATCATGACTTTTTTACATTTGATCGTTTTTGAGTAGTCTAGAGTTGATTCAGAGGATTCCCTTATAGGAGGTGCACGTCACAGAAAAATTTGCTAAACGCTCGTTTTTTTTTTTTTTTTTGAAATCGGACCACTCCTTCTATGCGTTTTGCTGCTGACGGCGTACGGCATACGGCGTACGGCGGACGGACAAAAAAATTTTATTGCAGATTCGTGTTCTAGAACCTCTGAAACGTAAAAGAACAAATTTTCAGGGGGTGTTGTAAAAAAATTTGTCTTGATCAATTACATAAATAATGTAGGTACCAAAAAAAAAAAGAGATGAAATTCCTACAAAATGCAACAACACTAGAAAATCCGCTGAGAAAGTCGGAGTTCTGAAGGTCGTAAAATTTACGACACAATTCCGAACATTTAATGTTGGGAATTGCGCCTGAAAACAGTCGTTTTCCTTTCTGGCAAAGTCGTCATAAACATCGCGAAAAGGCCTCGTACAAACTACGGTGGAAAAGTTACGTGAATGGTGAGACCTTCGTAACAAAATACGATGCAGGTTCTACGCGCTGGTAGTCAAAAATCGACGTTGCGCAGGCGCCAGTCGGAAAAATTAGGCGAAAGCGCCAAAAACCACTTTTTTGAGCCAATAAAGAAAAATCAATAACATTTTTGAGACCGAGGTGGGAACATAATTATGTTGGGACCACGAAACTGGAGCTCCACACTGCTCATCCAGAGTTCGGACCGGTTCCTTGGGTTGAAACTTTGTGCTTTGTGCCGTTACACAGATTAAGCTAGCTCGAGAAAGTTCATACTTCTGGATGACATGCATGAGCGGTATGGGAAAGCACTGGTTTCCTGGTCCCACCACAACTCTGGCGCAACGTCCTCGCTCCTTAAAAACATTCCGCCTAAGTAGGGTGGAGATGCCACAAGATCGGGGTTAATTATCAGAAAATAATAAATGTAATAAATTATAGATATATGTAAAGAATAATAAATAAATAAATAATAATTAATTAATAATTAATAAATAAACAAGTGATAAACAAATAAAGAACAAGTTATAAACATTAAGATAAACAAATGATGAACAAATAATGAACAAATGATAAACAATTGTGTTGAATAAGTGATAAAAAATTGTGTTAAACAGATTAACAGGTGATGAACAAATGATAAACAGATGATGAACATATGATAAACAGATGAAAAACAGATGATAAGTAATAGATGAGTAATATATAAGTAATAGATAACTAATAGATGAATAAATAATAGAATAATAATAAATAAATAACGAATGAATAATGAATGAGTAATAAATGAATAATAAATAAATAATAAGTTAAGTGTCCAAGAATATTCCATCCTCCATTCGCAACTTTTCCCTTCAAAACGAAGCCTTAAAACGAAAAAAATCCGTATTTGAGGAATTTCCCAAAAGGGTTACCTGGTCGATTCCTGGAGCACCAGATGCGGGGGAACCCAAAATTTGACTTTCAGCCGGAACCTTATCGGAGGAACGTGGCCGACCTGGCGCTCGACGGAGTTGCGCAAATTGAGCCAAAGCTCCGAATTGGCCGGCTTTCCGTTTTGATGGTACTTCAATCCGAAATAGTCCATTTCGGTTCTGATGCCCAAAACCTCGCATACCTGGAGGCAAAAAATCGAATTATTTTAATGCAGGTTAGTAATTGGAAGACACGTTGGCGTCTGAGCATATTTGAGTGCAATAACGGCCATAATATTAAATTTCAAATTCATTTCCGGAGCCAAAAACATAAAACATCACTTACCATAAACACAATTATGGTCATGGCTGAAAGAATTGTTAAAAGACATTCGGTAATAACCCCACTCGATGATACGGTTCGTCGACATTCTATCCACGTATTCGATAGAACAACCCAATTTTTATAAATAACTGAGATAAAACCATTACGAGATCATTTCTTACGAGGCAATTTCTTTTCCGATACTGACTAAAATCGACTGACCTATGATCCGTGAGAAGAACCGTCTTTTTTCATTCGGTGAACCAGGGGATAAATTTGGTACCTACGCGAAATGAATGAAAATTTCTCAGGTATCCGATTGATCGACTAATTTTAGGAAATTGAGTGTCGTGGACCTTCGAATGACTATTCTTCGGTCGGGAATGAAGGAAGACATAATTTAATAATAATCATGATTTTGGTAGGTACATTATTTCCATTGATGTACCTATGTAATCGGTCAGAAAAAATTTTTTTACAACACCACCTGAAAATTTTTCTTTCACGTTTCAGAGGTTCTGGAACACGAAATAAACATTTTTTGTCCGTCCGCCGTACGCCGTCAGGCGCAAAACGCATATAAGGAGTGGTCCGATTTCGAAAAAAACGGGCGTTTAGCAAATTTATCCTTGATGTTAAGGTCCTTAAGGCCGTATCACACGTCGGACCGCTCGCCCGCAGACACGACCGCAGACACGGCAGCCCGGTGCGAGGGAGGGGATGGAGTTGCCATGCGTTGAAACGTTAACCTGACACGAACAGCGGAGTGCTATCGATACCATCAGTATCGCGATATAATAAAATCGATCGTGTCACAGGGAAATTCTGATGTAAATGCAATCGATATATCGTTTGGGACAACGAAAACCCCGAGTCTCGACACGAAAGGCTACCGTTCGCAGACACGGCAAAGATCTCTCGATGGGATGTGTTGCCGTGCCGTTGCCGTCGTAGATAGTGGGGGTCGGAAGCGTCGTTGATTGGCTGATGCGTTCTCCCCTTCTCTCCACCGGTGACGTTACGTTGGTCTGCCCGTGGGCTGGGGAGGAGAACGGTCTGACGCGTGATATGGCCTTAAACATTTTTTTGATCGGATTCCCCAGACAATATGCACCAAGTTAGACCAAACCACAACTTTTAGGACCAACCGCTAGGCTGACCAGAGGTACTGTTTTCAGCAGTACAGGTCCTACTTTCTAGGTCGTGGTCCTGCTGTCCACAGAAACCTCGAAAGGACCCTAAAATGTACTGCTTTCATGTGAATGGTCCTGCCATGGGCCCTTCTTTCATCACTATAAATGTTGCGAACCAAACCAAAAAAAAAAAAAAACACCCGACATGGTTTTATAGATTAGGACAAAAGAAGAGGATCGTATACAACAGCAACAACCGATGTTATCGTTATCACTTATCAATGTCCTATCCCTACTACCAACCTTCCTTATTTTTCTTTAAGGCCCGGTTTATTGACAAAATTTATCCATCCGATATCCAAGGAAGCTTTAGATAAACATTTCCGAAGATTTTTACTTTCAAATTTAATACAGATACCACCGTGGTGAATTTTATCTGAAGCTTCCTAGGATATCGGATTGATAAATTTTGTCAACAAACCGGGCCTAAGACTTAGTCCCTAAGTGTTGTGTTTAGTTTCTGCTGATTGTTTATTTTATGTATATAATATACATAATTTTAAATAAAATAATTTTATGCATTGTTACCTAGTTATTCTGTTTTGAGGATGGTTTTAAAAAGTATAAGAGTTTTTCAGTATTTGAAAGTTGTCTTTTTGTTGGGTCCTGCTTTCACTGAAAAAAAATCTGGTCACCCTACCAACCGCGTCGAAATCGGATCAGTGGTTCGATACGATGTGGTGGCCCAATTTGGTCGAAATTTTGTGGCCACGACATCGTATCGAACAACTGATCCGATTTTGATGAAACTGGTCCTAAAAGTTGTGGTTCGCTCCAACTTGGCGCATATTGTCCGGGCGATCAGATCGCAGAAGGTTAAGGGCTCCAATTTGGCATAATTAGGGTAAATTTTTGGAAAAACGCAAAAACTCAATTTTGAAGGTGATGCCGTGGGTTTAGAATTTTTCGAGTATTTTTCCCGGGTTTCTCGCTTGATTTACCTTAGAATAGGTGGTTTTTTCCAAAAATGTTTGAAAATGTTGTTTTTTACTGGTTTGGCTCAAAATTTCTTGACGGGATATCTCCTTTTCGCGTTTTTGCCAATTTGAGGGAGTTCTACCGAACCGATTTTGAATTTTTTGAGCTTTTTGGATTCCTTGAAGGTTTTCACACCTTTTTCACTCCCCATAAGTCAAAATTTGGGAGATTGGGTTTCAGTGATCGAAAACTTGTTTAAAGACTAATTTGTGACCAAAAAAAATATTTTCTTGACCCTTCAAAAAAATTTTAAAATTACAGAATAAATATTACCTATTGAGTAGGTTTTGGGTAGGTAGGTACATGGCACAAAAATTGGCAATTTTCTACGCCCCTCCGGGGCCGGAGAAAAGTGCAAAAAACCGATTCCACATGGAATATCCAAGGTCTTTAACCCCGGAACGGGGTTTCCGGATTCCTGGAAACTGCGATTCGGTTCTTGGAAAGAGAACGCTTCGTCCAGCCGCCCACTTAATCGCGTAGACAGAAATTAGGAAGGCGGGCGTACGATGCTGGTGCAGGTATGGGAGGGACGGATGATGTAAGGAGTGGTTGGGAGGGGTAGGGGTGCCGGGCGCTGGTGAGGGTTGAATCCCCCGGGACGGGGTGGTGGCACGCGTATTTTCTTTTGGTACTTATTTATTCATCATTTTGGAAACGTACCATTTAAGCATAATTGAGCTCACCATTGACCACAAATGAGGAGAGATCTATCAAAAGGTAACACATCCATTTCCCATAATTGTTCAGGAGGGGAGGAAAACCAATTGCGCTACCTCTCGTACAGTTTTATTCTGTTTTTTAAATATATATATATACAGAGCTGAGCTTGTTGGCATAACAGATCATGTCCCAGAATACAAATGAAGGGTAAGGGGAAGGAACGAGGAATGTCACAAAAAGTACTTTTAGAGAAAAAGCAGGTTTTGTATTTTAAATTCTATGTTTTTTCCCCTTACACAGAATCTTTCGTTGCTTCTCAGTGCGACATTTATACTTTTTCCCCCTTGGAGTTTCACTATACGGTTAGTACCTTTGAATTCCTACAAAATGCGCTATTAAGCTCGTTTTTGGGAAAAATGGACATTTCCTGTTCTTTCCCCTTACCCTTCAAATGTTTCAAACCCAAAAATGAGGGAGAGGCCGCCATTTTAATTTTGGATGAGAGCCATTTTGATTGAAAATTTGGCTCAAGTGCCCTTTTGATTGAAAAGTGAAAGCTAATCTCTCAAATTTCGCCAAAAACCTTGTATTTTGCTTCCCACCACCTAAGTTAAGTACCCAAACAAAAACTACTGGATCATCAGGACAGAGCGTTACGAAAAATTGCGTTCCTGATATTTTGAATTAACTACTCAACTCCTGAAATCAAAAACCACTTTTCCTTCTTTCTTAGTCAATTCGCCCAAGTTCACATCGTGAAATGGAGCAACGGTAGATAATAAGGGCAGCAATACTGAATAAAGTGAGCGAATGAGCACAAAACGTAAAAACAACGAACTCCTGTGAAACATGGGACGCACGAACTCAAGCACTTTGCGCTTCAAATAACATAGGGTTTGTTCCATTTTGCATGCTAAGGATTAGAGGGACCGTTCGTACTCATCTGGACAATTCGAAAGATGCGAAAAACCGTGTTTCTACCAGAAGTTTATATGTTACCTTTTGATAGATCACTCCTCAAATGATATGATGATAAACCGACTATTTGAACTTTATTCTCTGAGATACCCAGACAAATAATGTACCCATGTCACTAATTAGTGAGTACATTAATATATATTAACATACTTAGCAGCGTTTTTTATTAGAAGAGTGAAAGATTTTGAAGGCAAACCTAGTTGAGAGTTTAAAAATCCAAATCTACTCCCACATACTCAGTTGATATTAGCTAATGTACCTACGTTTTGTCATTGTATCAAATGCTAGTGACAGCACATTATGATTTAAATAATCGATTTAAATAATTATTCAAATCCTCTCCTACAATGCATATATGCATTGCTATGTATAGCAAATAACTCAGGTTTCAAACCGGGATGTAAATATCGGCAGTAGAATAAATCAGTGCTGACCCAATCGGATATTTCCCAACCGACATAAAATCGTCGACTCAGCCTGGGCCACTGAATGTAGGTTTCAGTGAGACACAACTCAACTCAAAAATAGAAGCGACCACCCTCTGCACACGTGTCAGTTTCATACAGATTGTTTAGGGGCTACAGATTTTTAATAGACCTATTAAATTCCTATACCTGTATAGTATACATTTTCATATTATGAAAATCGGGTTTTTACAAGTTTCAACCTCGAATGCGTCCCCAACTGTGCTAGGGAGAGAGATGACGTTAAAAAGTGTTATAATCTTATCTCGAAAACCATAAAACCAATTTTTGAATTTAGGAAAAAAAATTTTTTTAATTTTGAAGAAAAATTTCCTGAGTTTGGAAAAAAATTTGAATTTTGAAAAAATTAGTTTGGAATTTTTGCCGTTGAATGCGTAAAGGGTGTCACGTTTGCCGACAGCTTCTTCAGAAAATCGGAACTGTGCTAAGGAGAGAGATTATGCTAAAAAGTGTTACCTATAAGCTTTTCCCGAGAACCATTAAACCAATTTTTGAATTTTGAAAGAAACATTTTTTTTTTACTTTACAGTAACTGTAGAGTACGAATTCTGGTCTTTCGACCACCGCCACTCTACGGAGCGGAATCTTCTCCTAATTTGGAGGATAGACGTCGTTAGCCTCGGTTATTTACGGTGGGATCAGGAACCAGGAGACTCCCCATACCGCTCATCCGGATTTTGGACCGGTTCCTTGTGTTGCATCCATATGCACATGGGCTTAGTGCCTTAACCACAAGGACAGGGGTTAATGATTTTCCATCCCCCTAGAGCTAGCTCAATAAGACACCCAAATAACCCGAGCCTGTCAATAACCGAGGCTAACGACCTCTATCCTCCAAATTAGGAATAGATTCCGCTGCGTAGAGTGGCGGTGGTCGAAAGACCAGAATTCGTACTCTACAGTTACTGTAAAGTAAATGCTCTTGCTGTGGCAGGATGGCAAGGAAGAGGTAGTTATCTGCCGGATGTGTGATTGGGAGTTGGGTGTCTTCTCGAGCTAGCTCTAGGGGGATGGGTGATCATTAACCCCTGTCCCTGTGGGTAAGGCTCTAAGCCCATGTGCATATGGATGCAACACAAGGAACCGGTCCAAAATCCGGATGAGCGGTATGGGGAGTCTCCTGGTTCCTGATTCCACCGTAAATAACCGAGGCTAACGACCTCTATCCTCCGAATTAGGATGTTTTTTAATTTAGAAAAAAATTTGAATTTTGAAAAAATTAGTTTTGAATTTCAGCCCACTCTCCCAGTTTATCTGAGTTATCCGTGACCCGAGTTGTCCGTGACCAGAGTTTACCGGGTAGCTCCTGTCTAGTCCTAATCCTCTGTTACAGCTCGTTTTAGGCGCCTTTCACCCTTGCGCTAGCCCACTCTCCCAGTTTATCCAAGTTGTCCGTGACCCGAGTTGTCCGTGACCAGAGCTTACCTGGCACCTCCTGTCCGGTTCTGATCCCCTGTTACTCACAGCTCGTTTAATGCGCCTTTCAGCCTTGCGTTAGCCCACTCTTCCAGTTTATCCGAGTTGTCCGTGACCCGAGCTTACCGGGTAGCTCCTGTATAGTCCTAATCCACTGTTACTCACCGCTCGTTTTAGGCGCCTTTCAGCCAGTTATCCGACACCAAGTTTAACTGATACTGAGTTTATCATTGAGGTCACAAAACGAACACATTTGAGCGTTCTTGGTCTTAAAATCTTGGTTTTACGATGAAGAATGCGTAGATATTTTTATATTCCGGTCAGTAAAAGTATTTTGTTTTTAGGCGGTTTTTAAAATTTGCATAGGGTGGTCTTTGACCTTTTTGATCATTATAGCCTCCATAGTAGCCAAAATTGAATTGCTTTGGTTCAGCCATTTACGTATCAAAATATGGAAGTATTGCGTGTTATCTACGCATCACTGATTGAATTTTGAAAAAAAAAATAAATTAAAAAAATGTTGATTTTAGGTAGGTAACCCTTTTTACTTCCATATTTACAGAGTAAATGGAAGTATTGTGATCGTCCTAAAATCGAGAATCGGAACGGAGCTTCAGAAAAAACTTTTTCTTATACACATTTACTTTACTCAGAATCACTTCCCGAACAAGTGTCTGTGTGTCCGTGTGTCCGTCTGTCCGTCTGTGGTCATTTACAAAAATGGCCATAACTCCCTCATTTCTCAACCTTTTTTCAAATTTCTTGAACTGAAATGTTTGTCTCGGCAAGACCTAACACCCTGTTTAATCGGAATTTGGATAACGCACAGTACTTCCGATATATTTGCATTTTTATTGTTTTCTATTTTATTTTTTCCGGCCACAAAAATGAACCGATTTGAGCGTTCTTGGTCTTAAAATCTTTGTTTCACCTTGCAGAATATGTGGATATTTTTTACATTCCGAAAATGTAGCGTTTTTTCATTTTGGGCGAATTTTAAAATTTTAATAGTGAATTTTTCGATATTTTTGGCCTAAACACCCTTAAAAGCAGTCAAAAAATGATCAAATTGTGTCTCAATTTCACGTTTCAAAATATGGAAGTATTGTGTGTTATCTACGCACCACTGGTTTAATTATGAAGAAAATATTTTTTTGAATTTTGAAAAAATCATTTTTACTTCCATATTTACAGAGTAAATGGAAGTATTGTGATCGTCCTAAAATCGAGAATCGGAACGGAGCTTCAGAAAAAACTTTTTCTTATACACAATTACTCAGAATCACTTCCCGAACAAGTGTCTGTGTGTCCGTCTGTCCGTCTGTGGTCATTTACAACCAGTGGTGCGTAGATAACACACAATACTTCCATATTTTTAAACGTAAAATTGTGACACAATTTGATCATATTTTGCCTGCTTTTGAAAGTGTTTAGGTCAAAAATATCAAAAAATTTAATATTAAAATTTCAAAATTCGCCCAAAATGAAAAAACGCCACATTTTTGGAATGTGAAAATTTTCCACATATTCTGCAAGGTAAAACAAAGATTTTAAGACCAAGAACGCTCAAATCGGTTCATTTTTGTGGCCGGAAAAAAATAAAATAGAAAACACTAAAAATGCAAATATATAGGAAGTACTGTGCGTTATCCAAATTCCGATTAAACAGGGTGTTAGGTCTTGACGAGACAAACATTTCAGTTCAAGAAATTTGAAAAAAGGTTGAGAAATGAGGGAGTTATTGCCATTTTTGTAAATGACCACAGACGGACAGACAGACAGACGGACACACAGACACTTGTTCAGGGAGTGATTCTGAGTAAATGTGTATAAGAAAAAGTTTTTTCTGAAGCTCCGTTCCGATTCTCGATTTTAGGACGATCACAATACTTCCATTTAATCTGTAAATATGGAAGTAAAAATGGCCATAACTCCCTCATTTCTCAACCTTTTTTCAAATTTCTTGAACAGAAATGTTTGTCTCGGCAAGCCTTGACACCCTGTTTAATCGGAATTTGGATAACGCACAGTACTTCCGATATATTTGCACTTTTAGTGTTTTCTATTTTATTTTTTCCGGCCACAAAAATGGACCGATTTGAGCGTTCTTGGTCTCAAAATCTTCGTTTTACCTTGCAGAATGTGTGGATATTTTTTATATTCCAAAAATGTAGCGAATTTCTTTTGGCGAATTTTAAAATTTGAATTTATTGACATTTTTGACCTAAACACCTTTGAAAACAGTCAAAAATGATCAAATTTTTTCAAATATGTAAGGTACGTTTCAAAATATGGAAATATTGTGTGTTATCTACGCACCACTGGTTGAATTTATGGCGCGGACCCCTGCAACGTTGAATTGTATCATCTAAGCCGCTAAACCGAGTCATTTAGATAATTGCGGCATTGACACAATTGCGGTTGCGGAGATACGTGAGGCCGGTCCCGTCGACGCTCACGTGCTACGAGCCATGTACACAATCGGCCACAAGCGCATGTGAGCTGCTTTACTTGATTGGTCACACCTTCAAGATTACCTAAATCCAAATTCATAATTCATAGGGTGTGTATACGAAAAATCGTTGGTAGCAAAAAAAAACGATGAAATCCCCAATTGGCTCTGATTTCTTGAAAGTGCCTGAGTGGCCTAGGCAGAGTTAAAGTCAAATTATCTTCAGTTTTGAATACAAATGTATGAAAAATTGCGGTTTTTTACACCCCCTGAAAATTTGTTGGTTTACGTTTCAAGGGGTGTAGAATCCGAATCTGCCGTTCTCCTCCCCAGCCCACGAGCAGACCAACGTAACGTCACCGGTGGAGAGAAGGGGAGAACGCATCAGCCAATCAGCGACGCTTCCGACCCCCACTATCTATGACGGCAACGGCACGGCAACACATCCCATCGAGAGATCTTTGCCGTGTCTGCGAACGGTAGCCTTTCGTGTCGAGACTCGGGGTTTTTGTTGTCCCAAACGATATATCGATTGCATTCGCATCGGAATTTCCCTGAGACACGACGATTTCATTATATCGCGATACTGAGGGTATCGATAGCACTCCGCTGTTCGTGTCAGGTTAACGTTTTGTAAATGACCACAGACGGACACACGGACACACAGACACTTGTTCAGGAAGTGATTCTGAGTAAATGTTTATAAGAAAAAGTTTTTTCTGAAGCTCCGTTCCGATTCTCGATTTTAGGACGATCACAATACTTCCATTTACTCTGTAAATATGGAAGTAAAAAGTAATTGGAATTTCGATTACCATTAAAGGAATTGGAATGGGAATTGCAATTACATTTCTTCAAAGGAATGGGAATCTGTAATGGGTAATAAGATTCATTTTTTATCAACCCTGCCTTCTACATAGGCACAATGATATCCTGACTTACGGCAATCAGCTGGGGTCTTTTACTGGGGTCATGCGGCCACGACAATGACAAATGTGGGCAAATCGTTGGAAACCAGTGGTGCGTAGATAACACACAATACTTCCATATTTTGAAACGTACTTATTTGAAAAAAATTGATCATATTTCGACTGTTTTTAAGAGTGTTTAGGTCAAAAATATCAAAAAATTCACTATGCAAATTTTAAAATTCGCCAAAAAAAAGTGCTACATTTTTGGAATATGAAAAATATCCACATACTCTGTAATGTAAAACGAAGATTTTGAGACCAAGAACGCTCAAATCGGTTCATTTTTGTGGCCGGAAAAAAATAAAATAGAAAACACTAAAAATGCAAATATATAGGAAGTACTGTGCGTTATCCAAATTCCGATTAAACAGGGTGTTAGGTCTTGCCGAGACAAACATTTCAATTCAAGAAATTTGAAAAAAGGTTGAGAAATGAGGGAGTTATTGCCATTTTTGTAAATGAGCACAGACGGACACACGGACACACAGACACTTGTTCGGGAAGTGATTCTGAGTAAATGTGTATAAGAAAACGTTTTTTCTGAAGCTCCGTTCCGATTCTCGATTTTAGGACGATCACAATGCTTCCATTTACTCTGTAAATATGGAAGTAAAAACGCAAAAATTAGTTTCCGTGTTTTCACTTGACGCAAATCTTCAAAAAATGTTGTTGTCGGAGAAGTTGCTTCAGAATGCAAAAAGGTAGATAAGTGCAGAGTAAATGTAAATGATGGTTTAATTGTTTTAACCCATAGGGCATCACAAGGAGTGGGTTTAGTTCTCCAATATCATTTGATTCCGAAAACCCCGAATGCCAGGGATGACATGAATCATTAGGCTATGGGCCAAATTTTTCATGGCACCTGTGGGAATCGAACCCACAACTCTCAGGTATAGCCTGCAGCTAGGCAGACGCGCTAGCCGCTAGAACAACCCGTGTGCCCCGCTAGACCAACCCGTGTGCCCTATAAGTGCAGAGTATTGCAGTCTCATCTAGGTAGGATAATAATTATCTAGGTAGGATACAATTATTGTACCTAGGTATGTATGAACACCATAGAAGAAAGCTGTCAACCTTGAAAGGTGACCCTCTCATGACTCATCGTGGAAACAAAAGGCAACCATCAGCCCCCAACTAAAAAGCTCTGTAAATTTCAAAAAATGTGGTAACTTCCAAAAATATTATTCAAAATTAACGCTACTCACTTTTTCAAGGACGTCTTGGCCTTTGCTTTTGTGTTCGATTTGGACTTCCAATACGACGCCGTTCGGCTGCACTACGTAGCAATACATGTTTCCGTATATGATATACCCTTCTTTTATACTAAAATGTATTCTCAGGCAGTGCAATATTTGGCAGAATGTTCAAAATCTCGAGTCGAACAAGTGGTCGAATTTATAGAATACGGTAGTTCAAAATCTGGTGCCAAGTCCCAAAAAACAATACGGACGGATCACGTTGAGTTCTAAACGAAACTTTGAATCTTGAGAAGCGGAGAAATTCCATGAAAAATCCACAGATCGAGACCGATGACTATTTCACGCGAAATTCCGTCTAAAGGAATTTACAATTCCGAAAATTCGTAGCGAAAATCGAGAGTTTTTTGAGCGATTTCGAAAAGCGCCGACCCATTTGGGTTGGATTGCCACGGTCGAACTGAGTTATATCGTAGGCCAATAGAGAGAGGGGATTGGCGAGTACGGCGCTGCAAACGAGATAAATCCCTTTTCCCCCTTGTTCTGGGAAATATTCTCGGATTTGATGCGGAACTGAGAAAATCACATTTGCATGCGGTAAGGTTTGGTTCAAAATATTCAAATATTTGTTTTTCTTATAATTTGGACCAGACTCTGGTCACCAGAGTAACCTACAATTGGTCAAATTAAAATCACTTAGGTTCAACATTATGTTACAATATGGAAATGGGGAAAAATGGGTCTCTTATCTATGCACCCCTAGGTTCACATGAGTACGGTCAGACGGGTACAGTTACGGTTCGGATTCCCATTGGTTGCCCAGCTCCAAAAATGATCATTTTTGGGTCAGAGGAGAACCAGTGGGAAGCTGAACCGTTAGGAACCTATTCGCCTCGATTGTACTCATGTGGACATGTCACGGTGTCGGATTAAAATATTCAGTATAACTTACCAATTGTCTTCAATAAACTCGTCACGTAGATTTCAAACTAAACTCGTTATAATTTCAAATACTTGAAAAGATATTAATTAGTAAAAGTTGAGATCAAATCTAAAAATTGAACACGAGAGCATCCGTAAAGTGAGAGAGAGCCCAGTAGATGAACTTCATCTGATGAAGGTCCAGTTGAGGTAGGACAGAAGAGCAGCTGTGGCGGCTTCACAGCTGGCGTCAGCACTCCAACTGTAGTGGATCCTACTGGAGTAGGTAGAGTTCTGCTGTAACCAACTGGATCCTACTGGAGTAGGTAGAGTTCTGCTGTCAAATCTTGTCAGAACACTCCCCCCCCCCCCTTACGTCATCAAGGCATGGGAACTGCTCCATCTGGAGTCTGCATTATTGTGGGCTCACCATTGAATACTTCAATGGTTATTAGGTATGTCATAATATGTGACATAATATTATTATGTCCTTCAGAGAAGAAGAAGCAGACGAATCAAGCATAGGAAGAATAAAAATATGGTTTTGATGTAAGCGAGCGACCATATGGCCTAGAGAGGCTGTGAGTAGTGTTCCAGAGGCAAGATGTGGAGCGAACGACCACAGCCTCGACCGAACGACCAGGGCCATTATCGGAAGCATGGATCCGTACAATCCGGCTGACGAGCCTTTTTCCAATTACTTAGACCGATTGGAAGCATTTTTCGACGTCAATCGAACCAGAGTCAAGGACCAGGTTAGTGCCTTACTCGTGTTAATTGGACCAGAAGTATATAAAGTCCTAAAAAACCTCGTGGCGCCGGAAAAACCAAAGTCCAAAACCTTGGACCAACTGTTGCGAACCCTATCAGATCCTCCACTATCCAGATGCCCACAGGGGCAGGTTATGGAGTGAACGACCGTGTGGTCCCAACAAGAGTTGGGGAGGGAAGTCGTGCATCTACACTCTGGGAGCCGCCCGGGAGGATTAGGGACGACCGAGAGGCTGTGAGTGTCCACAGAGGCTGGTTGTGGATTGAACGACCGAGTGGCCCCCACAAGAGTCGGGCAGGGAGGCCTTGCTTCTTTGCTCTGGGAGCCGTCCGGGAGGATCAGGAACAACCGAGAGGCTGAGAGGAGTGTCCCAGAGGCAAGATGTGGAGAGAACGACCGAGAGGCTGTGGTAGTGCCCGCAGAGGCAGGTTATGGAGAAGACGACAGAGTGGTCCCAACAAGAGTTGGGCAGGGAAGTCGTGCATCTTCGCTCTGGGAGCCGTCTGGGAGGATTAGGCGACCGAGAGGCTGTGAGTGTTCATATAGGCTGGTTGTCGAGCAAACGACCGAGTAGTCCAGCAAACGACCGAGTAGTCCCAACAGGATGGGTAGGATATAGTGTGAAGGGAGTTGGTAGGACTTTAGGGAGTAACCGCAGAGTTCTGAATAGCGAACGACCACAACAGGCATCTTTGCTTGGAGGCCGCTCAGGAGGATTAGGAACGACCGAGAGGCTGAGAGGAGTGTCCCAGAGGCAAGTTGTGGAGCGAACGACTGAGAGGGTGTGAGTGCCCACAGAGGCAGGTTGTGGATTGAGAGATCGAGTGGTCCCAACAAGAGTCGGGCAGGGAAGTCGTGCATCTTCACTCTGGGAGCCGTCTGGGAGTATTAGGAACGATCGAGAGGCTGTGAGTGTCCAGAGAGGCAGATTAAGGATCGAATTAGTGCAGAATATGACTGTGAGATAGATGTGTTAGAGTAGGTATGATAAATTTGGCATCTACGGTCGAAGAGAGTGGATGCTCCAATCGAGAACGTAGCAACTTGGGAGTGCGGCACTGCGTCTACGCGGCAGTGAGTCTTCGCGGCAATGCGTCGAAATAATGTTTTCCGCCAAAGCGTCGAAATTGAGAAGCTCGGCCGCGGACTAGTGACGTTTCGATACTTCCGATATTTACTGATATCGATACTTTTATTCGATACTTCCGATATTTATATCGGGTACTGGAGAATCGATATTATCGTGATATCAGTAAAGACTAAAGAGTATCGAAACGATATCGATGAATAATTTTTGCCAAGAAATAAAAAACATAATTACTTAAATAAATCCTATAAAGGCAATTAAGTTATTAAAATTCAATAAACGTTTTACTTTCACTTGTTACTTCCATATTTACAGAGAAAATAGTAGTATTGGAATCGTCCTAAAATCGAGAATCGGAACGGAGCTTCAGAAAAAACTTTTTCTTATACACATTTACTCAGAATCACTTCCTGAACAAGTGTCTGTGTGTCCGTCTGTGGTCATTTACAAAAATGGCCATAGCTCCCTCATTTCTCAACCTTTTTTCAAATTTCTTGAACTGAAATGTTTGTCTCGGCAAGATCTAACACCCTGTTTAATCGAAATTTGGATAACGCACAGTACTTCCGATATATTTGCATTTTTAGTGTTGTCTATTTCATTTTTTTCCGGCCACAAAAATGAACCGATTTGAGCGTTCTTGGTCTTAAAATCTTTGTTTTACCTTGCAGAATGTGTGGATATTTTTTATATTCCAATAATGTATTGTATTTTTATTTTTGCCGAATTTTAAAATTTTAATAGTGAATTTTTCGATATTTTTGGCCTAAACACCCTTAAAAGCAGTCAAAATATGATAAAATTGTGCCACGATTTTACGTTTCAAAATATGGAAGTACTGTGTGTATCTACGCACCACTGGTTTTTTCTTATTTTCTATTTTTACTTCCATATTTACAGAGTAAATGGAAGTATTGGAATCGTCATAAAATCGAGAATTGGAGCTTCAGAAGAAACTTTTATTTATACACATTTACTCAGAATCACTTACCGAAGTGTCTGTGTGTCCGTCTGTGGTTGTTTACGAAAATGGCCATAGCTCCCTCAATTTTCAACCTTTTTTCAAATTTCTTGAATTGAAATGTTTGTCTCGGCAAGACCTAACACCCTGTTTAATCAAAATTTGGATAACACACAGCACTTCCGATATATTTGCATTTTTAGTGTTTTCTATTTTATTTTTTTCCGGCCACAAAAATGAAACGATGTGAGCGTTCTTGGTCTTATGGGTCTTGGAAGTAATGTGTGTTATCTACGCACCACTGGTTTTTACCCAATATCTACTCTATAAGAAGATGGTAATTCTCGACGGTGGCGCGCCTAGCGGCCGATGGCACATTTTCGTCCTACAGATCTTGTTGTCTCCTGTGTGTTCCTTATGGGGGCCCCTGGCTTGTCCAACAAAAACTATTTTTGGCTCGAAAACTGTTAGGTTATCGGCATTTTCTCACATAATCTCATTTATTCTCGATTAAATTTTGAATCGATTGGTGGCTGCCAGAAAATTATCGATTGATCCGTTCAGAAGCTATGGTGGATTGAAACGGTAGTGTTGTTGATTTTTCTCGATTCAACTCGGCATCGATTGACCTTGAAGTGAAACTTGCCTAGGTAGGTACCTTACAGTGTTGCCAAGTTGTGGGGGTTTCCCCCCAAATTTGAGGGTTTTTGTGGAAGTCAGAGGGACTAGAAAAAAGTATAAAAATGAAGAAATACCAGGTAAGTGCTGCAGATAAATTACAGCTAAGGCTGCCACTGCACAGCTAACTGAATTGAGAGATAGGTACTCAAATAAAAGCCATTTGGGTTTGGGATGTACGTCTACCAACTTGTGGGTTGGTACAAACCTAATTTTTATTGGTGTTTTAGTATGTTAATTTACTGACTTTACTGATAAGTATTCAGAAAGAGTTAGTAATAAATAGTTTATAGTTTTAGGTAATATTTAAAATTTTAGTTGTATATCATGGAGTTAGGTATGTTTTATGAGAAATAGTAGGTACCTATATTTTTAATGCTTAAAAATGAATTATTCATCCTTAACTTTTGGGGCTTTCGGGGATTTTTTCATATTTGGGGGGATTTGGGGTTTTTTTTGACGTTGCCGCAGGGGGTTTTGACGGCCACACCTTGGCAACACTGGTACCTTATTGTAAACAAACCGTGGGACGAAAATGCCGGCAGTGACCGCTACGCACCGCTCGCAAGTCAACTCCTACCATCTTCTATAGGCTAGGAAATATCGATTGATACTCGCGATATCGGATACTTTCATTCGATATAATATCGATATCAGTACCGATCTCTTAATACTGTTTCGATACCATTTATCGGGTAAATGGAAGTATCGAAACGTCACTACCGCGGACTATTTTTCCGACGCACGGCCGCGTAGACGCAGTGCAACTTTAGAGACTCCCGCGCTAGTACCGAGTCCCGCCACCAGTGATGTTCGAGAGGGAAAACTCGACTGGCAATAGGGAAATTTCGGGCAACCTGGCCAATAGTTCGATTCGAGTTTCGCTTTCGAGCAGTGTTGCCAAGTTGGGGGTTTTCCTTCGCCAGAAGGGGATTTTGGGGGTGACATTTTTTGGGGGTTTTTCTTGGGGGTTTTCGTGGAAGTTAGGGGGACTAGGAAAAAGTTCAAGAATGACGAAATAACAGCTAAGACTGCCACTGCACAGCTAATTTAATTGGAAGATAGGTACTCAAATAGAGATCAATAATTTGGGATGTACGTCTACCTACTTGTGGGTAGGTACATACCTAATTTGAATTGATAGTTTAGTATGTTTATTGACTGACTTTACTGATACATAGGTATTCAGAAAGGATGAGTAGGTATTAAACAGTTTGTAGTTTTAGTTACTATTTAACTTGTATAATATTGATTTAGGTATGTTTTATGTGAAATAGTTTATGTTTAATTCGTTCTTAACTTTTAGGTTTTTCGGGGATTTTTTACACATTTGGGGGGATTTGGGGGTTTTTCGACGTTGTCTCAGGGGTTTTTGACGTCCGCACCTTGGCAACACTGCTTTCGAGTACGAATTGTCGTTGTGACGTAGTGACGTTGCCGTTGGTCACCATTGTCTGATAAGGTGCGAGGACTGAAATTCCTTTCTTCTTCCTGTAAATTTTTCGCCAAGAACTCGCCCGGTTTCGTGTTGAAAATTCACCAAAATCGAGAACCGCGTTTTCAGAAAGGAATGTCCCGCCCGGAGAAGGATCGTCAGAAGCAAATTCAGGACAAATGTATGAGCCTGTTGACGCAAATGTTACGAGATGAGGATAATAAATATTGCGTCGACTGTGATGCAAAAGGTGGGTAATATCTGAGAAAAATTATTTGAAAACGAACCATAATTTTATGTTAGTAAAAAATGATGAAATAAGTTTAGAAATTGGTAGGTACTTTTATGCTCGAGATTTGGAGTAATTTGCGTCCATTCGTGCTGGAACGGTTTAACGAAGGATTTTTCACTCTCCGGCTGGACTCGAACCTGGCACTCCCTGCTCATCAGGCGGACGCGTTAACGTTTCGGCAACAGGGACACATGCCACCTGAGTGCACCTTCAAGACTATAGACCCTGGCTTCCTGTAGCCGAAGGATCAAGGCGTCTGCCTTGTGACCAGGAAGTGCAGAGTTCGAGTCTTGACTTAGAATGCAAATGGGTCGTTCTCATTTGAAACACACATTTCGTGTCCCGCTATATCCCTCAACCCTTTTAAAGAACCCGACGAATTTTTTTTAACCTGCTGGATCTATTATTCAAGCCTCCCTAATTACAACACCATGAAATACAAACTTAATCGAAATCTAAGACCTTTTCCGACAAAAATCATTTAGAAATCTCATGTGCGTTACCGTCCTCAGCCTGAAGTTGCCAGCATCTTAGTTCGATATGAGCGAGTATAAATTTTTCGGAAGGAATGGCGAACCTATAACTTGTAGTGGGTAGTGTAAACATGAGGAAAAATGGTGCCACAGATCCACTAGACCTCTCCTATCTTCATGAAGTCATCATTGAAGTGTGTCCATAATTTTTCAAGTGTTAGTAACCTGATGTATGTTACCGCTACCATTTCGTAGCATTGCGGAATTTTTTGGCGGTTAACCTTTCATTATCATCACAAACTAGTCTGGTATTAGTTTTTCCCTGGTTCCTCGCCGATACACGAAGTGGGACCGCGTAGCAGACTCCAAAAACCCAAAAACTCCAACAAATGGTGCGTATTTTTATTCGACCTCCTCATGTGTGTTACCGGAGTTATTTTTGGTAACAGTGAAAATATAATTTTTCTGGCAATTTTTCGTCAATAAGCCATGGAAACCCTCATTTCAACCTTCATTTGTGTGTTACACCGTCCTGGGTTGGTTAGTTTGTCTGCAATCGACAGTTGAAGATGGGTTCTCATGTGCGTTACTTTCTGGAGGGTAACACACATGATCTAGCATTCAAATTCCATTTATTTCCAAAAAAAAGAAAAACTCACGAAATTCGAATGGAATAGTGGTCTGGGGAGTTGGATGGAATCAGCAAAAATCGTGCCAAGCATAAACAGTGAGATTCAAATTTGGCCACTTTGCGTTGTGGAAAGACTCAAATGTGCAGTTCAAATGAGAACGACCCAAATCGACAGTATACCTGCAAAACCTCGTATGTTCCGATTCGAGAATTTCACAGGAAGCACAAAAAAGTCACCAAAACGACTTGAGGCACCATCCGTTTAAAAAAACCACATCCGTTGCATTTCGCCCATAATATTGGTTGTAAGTCGTTTTGGTGACGACTTTTTTGTGCCTCCTGTAAAATTCTCGAATTGGAACATACGAGGTTTTGCAGGTATACCTACTGTCGAAATGTTCTTGTAATTTCCCTCTTGATTTCATATGCTGAACAGAATTATGGACCAATACCCGAATCAAAAAGAACTTCAATCACCCGAATCAAAAAGAGGGCTTTCTTATGCATATTTTTTAATTTTTTCTGATTCCAGGTCCTCGTTGGGCTTCGTGGAATATCGGAATTTTCCTTTGTATCCGTTGTGCAGGCATTCATCGCAATTTGGGTGTTCACATTTCGAAAGTGAAGAGCGTCAATTTGGATACGTGGACGCCTGAACAAGTTGTTGTGAGTTGACTGACATTGTGAAAGTTGTGTCTGAGTTGTGGTGGGACCAGGAAACGGGGACTCTTTTGAGCTATCTCAAGGGGGACGAGTGATACTTTTTTACAGTGTAATTGTGGCAAATGCACAAAAGTTGGAGCCCAAAGGCAACCTTCCGGATGAGAGTTATGGGTGAGCTCCAGCTTCCTGGTCCCACCCCGGCTCTGAGTCCGCGTCGGCTCGCTCTTCAAGAGTGACAGTTGGTTCCGACCATAATAGTTGAACAATACTGAACTCAATTTCAAAATTTTCGCCTGTTGTTGTTGTTGTTTTTCTAGTTCTGCCCACAGACTCAGGTCCGTGGGCAAAATTTCAGCCTTCGGTACCGGGAGTAATGAATAATTGTAGACTTCCGTTAATTGCAGAGTCCACAACAAATGGGAAATTCCAGAGCAAGGGGGCAAACTTGTGGCTTGTTGTTTATCTATTTCTGCCCACAGACCAGAGTCTGTGAGCAAATTTTTGGCCTTCGATACTGGGACTAATAAATTATTGTCGACTTCCTGTTTATTGCAGAGTCTACAACAAATGGGCAATTCCAGAGCGAGGGCAGTCTACGAGGCTAACCTTCCGGACAGTTTCAGACGTCCGCAGACCGATTCGGCATTGGAATCTTTCATCAGGGCGAAATATGAAACGAAAAAATACATCGCCGAAGAATGGGTACCTCCTCCGCTGCCTAAGGTATGTAATAATATGAACCTCTTCTTCATGGAAAATGATCAATTTCGAATAATGGGAAAATTGATCTTCAGGTCAACTGGGACAAGGAATTGGACGAGGAAGCGGAGAAAACGAAAAAGAAGAAACGAGAAGGGAAAGGCGTTGCCAGTGTTCCCATTCCAGTTCCAAAAAAAATCGATTCGGTCAGTTGCATACTAAATCTTTTATGCGTTTGTAACAGAATTTTGTAGGTTATGTGGGTTTTTTTAATCACTCTCCATGGCCTGGTGAGTTCGGATCCAAATGTTGATTGCTCTAGCTTTTGACTTATTGCAGGTCATACCCCAGGCGATACCGAAGCCCAGCAATTCGCCCAAGAATTCGCGCGGCACGCCACCGCCGCGGCAAGCGAGGACAGCGAATGCATCGGCCGATCTGCTAGGCCTAAGTAAGTTATAAAAATGCATTTTTCTCCAAAATAAATTACACTTACTGATGCACTAGTTCAAGTTCCTCTTCTTGCAATGCATATATTGAATTCAAATTTTCAGCTACGCCTACAGACGATAAGCAGCAGGCTACAGCGCAGTCCGACGACTTCACCAATTTCTTATCCGCTCCACCCTTGCCTTCAGCAGCGCCATCTGCAAAAAAAAGGTGATGCACATTTTTTACTTTTTTATACCTATTTTTCCCTTAAAAATATTGCTATTTTATTTTGACAAGAGGATTATTTATCTCACAACATGATACGTCGCGGTTAAATCCTGGATGAAACTTCGATTATGCTCTATTCATGCATATTGATGTTTTTGTTACTTTTGCTGTGATTTGAAGGTGTGCCAATGCTATCCAGGGCGAAACATTTTGAAAAGCATTACACAAGAAAAAGTCTTACTATGATTTTGATGTATCAACAACTTTATTTTGACTCTGATTTTTATTTGTTTCTTCAATTTTTGTGCGCCTATTCCTACTTTTTATTACCTTTCTTAATCCTTATCCTTATTTTTTAAATCTTGTTACTTCTGCGGAACCGAATTACGTGTTCTATCTCCAACAAAATACCAATTGACATTTTTCTATTTGACTTTACTTGACCTCAAATGGCCTCTTCATTTTGGAATTGACCATACAAAATTGGCCTCAAATCATTTCTACCTCGATCCACGCATCTTAATGGAAACTGATTTTAATTGTTCGACTAACCTCCATTTGGCCCATTAACCTTTACCCGTAACCAAAAAGTAGCGAAGAGGCGACAACTTTCAGGTCCGAAGAGGAGGACAGTTTCTTCAATCAGACGGACCTCGGTGGCGGACACGGAGGCCTCGGCTTCGCAAGTGCCGGCGGCAAAATGACCACAGACTCAATTCTAGCGCTGTACGGCAAGACTCAAAGTCAGCCTCAAGTTCCGACCTTTCAAGGTAATTGCAGTAGGACTCAAACAGAACAGACGCCTCTTTTGCCAAGCATTCGTTAATTTATGTGACCATTGTGGACACCCGATAGATTTCCAAATGGAACGAACTTTGCCCTGTGCATTCTAACTTGGCCCCAGACGCATGTACCTAACCTGCGCAATTGCAACCTCTCAGACGTCTGCCCTGAATTGGGGATCCAAGTCGCAGGTGTGGGAATGGCGTGAGATCTTGAGCTGGGTGATGAATGAATGAATGAATGTTTATTTGTACAAATCCGAAGGATATTACAAGGGTTGGTTGGTAAATTAAATGGATTACTTGTTAGACAAGATCGTAACGGCCACCTTAGTATGCAACCAGTATGCCGGCAAGGAACTTTTAGTAACGGTTTAGGAATTCACCTGATTAGCACAGTTTACCACCATGAGACCACCACTGTACCGACACCCCAAGAGTTCTCTACCTCAGGAAACCTTCATTGGTAACAGTGTAGACGGTATCTAGATATTGTATCTAAAATAGATATAGATACCGAAAATTTTGTATCTGTATCTGTATCTAGATAAAATTGCGTCCCACGTATCTGTATCCTATCTAGATATAAAAAATGGGTATCTGTATCTAATTTTTATCTAACTTAGATAACATTTTCTATACTGCGCGGCTGTAAATTGAAATAAAAGGTTCACGTTCAAGACCCGTCGAGACACGCAAAATTATCTCCAATTGATTGACATACCAAACATAATAAATGCCATATTTTAATGATAATTTAGAGAAGGTGTCCTTGGCTCCTGGCATGTTACACACCGAACATGGTTTGGACAAGTCAAAATCAGCTTTGACGCCCGAAACATTGAGCCCAGCCCTTTTCTCCCCAATCATTCGACGTCAGGTAAGTTGTGCGGTTGTTCACTGAGAGCTCCCTGAAATGGTTGTTGAAGTGCGTCTGTTGGGCGCTTTTCACTTCTTGTGATCTGAGCTGGATCGCTAGCGAGTTGAGGGCCTCGTTCATGAGCTTTACTCTTATCTTTTTATCATTTTCGGACAGAAAGGTCTCGCATTTTATTTCACTGCATATTGCGCTGACTTGGGAATACCAATTGTTCCTACTCGATGGGGCTCTTTCAGCGAGGGCTTTAAGTCGAGTCAGGCATCTCTTAGGGTAACGCTGATCCTCCATGTCCAGGACCTTGGAGTACTACCTCAGTGCTTTCTTAATTATCATCCACTTCAGAGGGGCAATATCCATATCATACCGCAGGAGGCAGTCTCCATATCATACCGCAGTATCCATATCATACCGCACGAGGCAGTCTGGTGTGTTCCTCGGTAGGTGCAGGATGGCCTTGAAATAATTTGTCTGGCAGCGTTCCGCTATATCTGTATAAGGAAGACCCCAGATTTCAGCCGCATACAGCGTAGTGGACGCGCAGAATGACTGGAAAAGCTGCTTCCAAGACTGCACAGACGCTGACTGAGATAGATGAACGATCGGGAACACTACCAGTTGCTGCTATGCCCTTTTTGACGGCGTTATTGGCTTGCACCCTGAACATACCCGAACTGCTAAAAAGGACACCCAAGTAGTTGTACGAGTTGGCCACGACCAACTGCTGACCAGCACAATGGAATTTCAAATCGCGCACCCTTCCGGCCTTCCTGAAGATAACTATTTATGACTTTGAGATATTAATCGTTGAAATGTAATATTAATTCTCAAAACAGTAGGCTTTAATTCACAAGAAATGAGCATAGAATGAAATTGGAATACGGAATCAATACGCTGCGATAGTAGGTTGCAGTAAAAAGCGGTTTCCCTCAGTAAAACTGGCTCATAACGAATGCCGAATCCTAGTTAGGGACGTTACGATACTTCCGATATACTTCCGGCCTTGCGTGTGCGTAGTCCGGATTGACTTCGAGAAGTTCGACTTCGTCAACATAAGGGTCAAATTTTGACGCCCGAACGCGGCGTTTCATGTAAGCTTTGTTCCCACTTGACAGCCAGGAGGGAATCGAATAGCCGTTTGAAGATCTTCTTGGATGGAGAAACATTGGCTCGTGTGGCGTAGCATTAGTTGCTGTGCACAACAGCGAACGGACAGAGTGGAGGGCGTCTTGAAGAACCATCTCCCACTGGTTCTTAGTGAGACCATGAGTTCGAAGTGCTAGCTGGACAGCCTTCCAAATCACACCGTTGTAACGCTCGCATTGTCCGTTGCCTTGCGGATTATAAGGCGTCGTCCTACTCGTAGCTATTCCCCGATCTTGAAGGAACGATTTCAACTCAGTTGACATGAATGTGGTCCCTTGGTCTGAATGAATGTAAGCTGGCGTTCCAAAAACAAAAAAAAAGATCGTTCAAGTGATTGCACACGGTTGAAGCGTTCATGTCGGCACAGGGAAAGGCAAAAGGGAAACGCGAAAACTCGTCTACCACGGTTAAAATGTATCTTTTGCCGGAATGGGTCTGAGGGAGAGGACCTTTGAAATCTATATTCAAGCGTTCAAAAGATCGCAGGGCCTTGATCAGTTGACCATCTTTTTTATGAAATGCGGTTTCAGCTCGGTTTTGTTTAAAAAGCTCAGAGCCTGTGTCTATTAGAGCGTCTACTCGAATGTTATTGATCTTTATTGGTATGGTCGAAGTGGACAAGCAGCTAGGTGCTGCTGCTGACGTTTTGGCTAGAGTACCTAAGGCTGCACTAGTCGTGTTTTTACCAGACGATTTGTTGCGCGACAAGCAGACGTTTGAAAAGTGACCAACCTTAGAGCAAAACCGGCAGGTGGCGTCAACGGCCGGACACTTGGCCAGTGGATGTCTATCTGAAGACCCACAGAAATAACAAGGGACTTGAGCTTTAGCTCTCAAAGTTTGAACATTTTTCTCTGCCGCTAGAACATTTTCCTCCTAATTACTGCAACTGTTTTCGTGAGCAGCGTTTAAATGATTTTGAGGCGAAAGTGAGGAGTAAGATTCCGATTGTTTTTGAGCCATTACGAGAGAACGTGCTTGGTTGAATGCCTGATCAAGTGTGAGCGTCAAATTTTCAAGAAGCCTCTGCCTAATTAAGTCGTTTCGGTTTTGTTCGGCGGTAACAGCTTTGAAATCGCATTCGTTTCCCAACACTCGAAGGTTTTCGATGTATTGGTCTAGTGTCTCGTTAGAATTTTGTATCCTGGAAGCAAGTCTATGCCTAGCGTACACTTCGTTGATCGGTTTGATGTACAGCGCTTCCAACACGGCAACAGCCTCGGTGTAAGTTGTACAGTGGCTTACGAATCGGAACACATTAGGAGCTAAAAAATTAGTCATTAGCTGTAACTTGTCTTCTTCTGTCACATCCTTGATTTTAGAGTTGAAATTGTCAAATGTTACCTTCCAATGCTTCCACTGATACGTCACAGCTATATTGTCAGGTGCCGGTTCCACATCGAATCTTTCTGGACGAAGTAGTTTGAAGTCCATTGCTGCGTCTTCAAATTTTCTTGTGAATTAAATTGAAATGAACCATTCTCAAAACAGTAGGCTTTAATTCACAAGAAATGAGCATAAAATGAAATTGGAATACGGAATCAATACTGTGGTGATCGTTTCTAGTTGAAACAACCATGACGTTTTATTCCTATGACAAGAACTAGTTTACACTACCCTCAAAATTCCAAATCATTCACAACCCAGATTTCTAATCGAATAAAGCCTTTATTTCTCTCATAAAGGTTTGACCATTCATCACAATTTATTGGCAACTCGTCACCAACAACCCGAAGAGACAATTGACCAATATCACCAAGCCTTACAATTATTAGGTCAAAACTGCGATTTCAAAGCGGTAGATGCTGAAACTCATCGTAGTTCTTATGTACGCGATGCTTTCATCAACGATTTGAGTCTCAAAGAACACCCGACGTCTAGTTCAGTCTCTATGGCATCAACTGCATTGAGCTCACAAATCACTAGCTATTGCATAGCATCATTGACAATTCTTGGCCACCTTTACAAAAGAGTGAAACTGAACGTGCTCCCCGATCTGTGTGCTGATATTATAGTTGGCCACGATCTACTTGAACAACACTCCGAATTAAAATTCAACTTTGGAGGCCCCAAACCGCCATTGACAATTTGTTCGTTGGCTCCGGCCAAAATCGATCCAATTCCGTTGTTTGAGTACTTAACTGGAGAAAATATCAAACCTATCATAGTAAAATCGAGGAAACATTCAAGCGAAGACAGTGATTTCATTAAAACCGAAATTGAAAAGTTGCTAGCAGACGAAATTATCGAGGAGAGCAGATCCCCTTGGAGAGCGCAAGCATTCGTAGTGAAAAGTGAAAACCGGAAGAAAAGAATGGTGATCGACTACTCTCAGACAATTAATAGGTACACTCTCCTCGATGCATATCCCATCCCAGATTTGGAGCAAGTAGTCACAAAAGTTGCTAAAAATTCCTTCTTTAGCACAATAGATTTCAAGAGCGCGTATCACCAAATTCCGCTAAGAGAGAAGGACAGACCTTTTACCGCCTTTGAGGCCTGCGGGAGGTTGTACCAATTTCGACGTTTAGCCTTTGGCCTCACCGACGGTGTACCTGCATTTCAACGAGTAATCGACAGCGTAATTTCCAAGGAGAAATTGTCCAAAACGTACGCGTATCTCGACGATGTGACAGTGTGCGGAGAGACCAAAGCAGAACACGATGAGAATCTCCATAGATTCATGCAAGCCGTCGAAAAATATGGGTTTACCATTAACAAAGAAAAAAGTAAGTTTTCCCTGACGTCAATTTCATTACTTGGTTATAAAATTCAAGACCATTCGATTTCCCCTGATCCTGAACGTTTACAGCCCCTACTTAACCTTCCCCCACCGAATACCCCTAAAGAACTAGAGCGTACGATTGGTATATTTGCGCATTATTCACGGTGGGTACCGAATTATTCTGACAAAATCCGGAACCTTCTCAACACTCGAAAGTTCCCGATTCCACCTGATGTATTCGCCGAGTTTGAAAGTTTGAAAAAAGAGATTTCTAAATCTATAGTAACCGCTATTGACGATAAAGTGCCTTTTATCGTTGAGACCGACGCTTCGGATTATTCTATATCTGCTGTGCTTTCACAGTCCGGTCGCCCTGTGGCTTTCTTTTCTCAAAAATTGACAGATAGTGAACGTAGACATTCGGCTGTCGAGAAAGAAGCATACGCAATTGTTGGTGCTCTGAAGAAGTGGCGGCACTATCTCATCGGTCGGCATTTTAAAATCATCACCGATCAACGATCAGTATCTTTCATGTTTAGCCAAAACCACAAAAATAAAATAAAAAATGAGAAAATTCAGCGTTGGAGGTTAGAATTATCGTGCTACTCGTATGATATTGTTTATCGTCCAGGAAAACAAAATCAAGTAGCAGACGCCTTCTCCAGGGTATGCAGTTCAATGCAAGCAACTGAACAGCTTTACTCTCTTCATTGTGATTTATGTCACCCTGGTGTGAGACGTATGGCTCATTGGGTTAGAAGTCACAACCTTCCATTTTCAGTCGAGGACATTCGAAAAATGACCGCTTCTTGTCCTTCGTGTGCTGTAGTTAAACCAAAATTCTACAAAAATAACAAGAACACTCTAATAAAAGCAACTAGTCCTTTTGAGAGAATCAGCATGGATTTTAAAGGTCCACTTCCATCGAAGACTAAGAATAAATATTTATTAACTATCATTGATGAATACTCCAGGTTCCCCTTTGCCTATCCTTGCCCAGATTTGTTATCATCAACAGTTATTGATTGTTTGGTTGATTTGTTCTCTCTTTTCGGCCTGCCTTCATACGTTCATACCGACCGAGGTATGTCTTTCAATTCTAAGGAAGTCAGAGAATTCCTGCACTCAAGAGGAGTAGCAACTTCGATGTCAACTCCTTACAATCCTACTGGCAACGGTCAGATCGAAAGGGAGAATGGAACAATCTGGCGAACCATATCTTTGGCACTAAAAACCAATAACCTGGAAGTTAGTGATTGGGAAGCAGTATTAGCTGATGCACTTCATTCAATACGATCTCTTTTATGTACAGCCACGAACGAGACCCCTCACGAAAGGATGTTTCGCCATCATCGCAGATCGTCCAACGGTTGCACCTTGCCTTCGTGGCTCACACCGTCAGCTAAAGTGTTGATGAAAAAGCACGTGAGAGCTTCCAAATACGACCCTTTGGTGGAGGAGGTAGAGCTAATTGAAGTGAATCCGCAATATGCCCGAGTTAAACTCGAAGACGGAAGAGAAACTTCGGTATCCCTGAAACATCTCGCCCCATGCGGAGGAGATGCAACACACTTTCGCGAAGAATTTGAATCGGAAGCACCTGAAGTTATTGAAACTGGAAGAAAAACGTCGACGAACATCGAAGAACCCCCAGCACAACAAAATGAAACAGAAAATAATTCCGTCGAGGATATTCCGTTAAGGAGGTCCGCCCGAGAACGTCGAGCTCCTGAACGATACCAGGCTGGACTCAATCAAAATTGAAGGGAGGAAGAATGTGGTGATCGTTTCTAGTTGAAACAACCATGACGTTTTATTCCTATGACAAGAACTAGTTTACACTACCCTCAAAATTCCAAATCATTCACAACCCAGATTTCTAATCGAATAAAGCCTTTATTTCTCTCATAAAGGTTTGACCATTCATCACAAATACGCTGCGATAGTAGGTTGCAGTAAAAAGCGGTTTCCCTCAGTAAAACTGGCTCATAACGAATGCCGAATCCTAGTTAGGGACGTTACGATACTTCCGATATATCGGAGTATCGATACTTTTCTTCCGATACCACCGATATTTGTATCGATATTTTACAAACGATATTATCGTGGTATCGATACTTTTTCACGATAATATCGAAAGTATCGATATTTTGTGACCGATCCCACCGATATTCTCTGCGAAATTCGAAAAATTAACAATTCTGTATCCACCATAAAACCAGCCGGTTCCGACCGTTTTGCGGCACATGGTGATGCAGAATAAGAGAATAAGAAGAAGTTTGAAAGTTCGTAGAGCTCTAATTGCCCTTAGCTCAAGACGTTGGGTCGGAATTTCGAGGGGGAAAATCCCATGGTGAAAGGAAAACTCCCCCACGTACTGGCTGCACTGAGCCCGTGGTCCGGCTGCCCTGAGTGTTGATATTTATTAGTGATCTCTGAGCCTCGTTGCTTTCTTTTTGACGAAATCATTTCGATCGTTCTATTCAGCTGCTTGTTCCGCGCTCAGCTATTTTCAAAAGGACGTAAGTAATCGAGTTACGAGTGTATAGGAGTTTTTTTCTGTGTTGAAATATCTTGATTCCCTATCAGTGTGTTCCCTATCAATAATACATAATAATATATATAATACTTCATTTCCCATGTAATACCTAACGAATTTTTTTCCCCAAGTGTAAAAGTATCGATAATATCGGCAGTATCGATATTTTTGATCCGATATTATCGCAATATCGATACTTTTTTGCCGATAATATCGGGTATCGATACTCTACGAAAAATATCGTATCGGAACGAGTATCGATACTTTGGTGGTATCGTAACGTCCCTAATCCTAGTGCAAACCAATAAAATTCGTCCTACCTAAGATTCGGCATTTGTTATGTGCCATTAATCACCATGGCATGACGTCACACTTCCGCATGGTATAATTCGAAGATAGACGTTGCTATAAACAGGATGCTAGTAGCAACTAGGAGATGGACCAAAGCGATGTCCATATGAAGTGACGGAGTGAAGCAAATTCACCACAATCGTCAATTTGTTTTCGGCACAGTAAGCTTCCAAGCTTTTCAGAGATTTTCTCATTCCTGCTGCGTGTGTGCTGAAGAGGATAAGGTCGTCCGCGTAGAACAAGCATGGAACTTCACCTTCTTCGTCCAGGTACGCACCGCCAACCCCACGCTGGCTTAGGAAGACCTGGAAATCTGACACAAAGATCGAGTACAAAGTTGGCGATAATGTATCTCCTTGTAAGATACCAGTGTCCAATCGGTACGTTTTTGTACGTTTATCCCCGCTCTGGAAAGAGAAATGAGCTGCTTTGTAGAGTGACTTCGCTCCTCGGCCTTTTGGCTAAGATCAAAGTGTAGTATCTGTTCTTATCAGCTTAATCTCTGGGTGATGACGCGGCACTGTCTTCCAGGCGGAGAAGATTGAATTTGGGATCTTGGAAGGCACCGACTTCCTCTGAAAGGAGAGGCTCTCAAGGAATGGCTGATCCGATTCAGTTTCCAGAAGAGAATGGTTTTCCAGATCGTAGGACAGGAATCCAGAACGATTGGTGGAGCTTCGAACTGCAAGGCAGAGCAATGCCATGATGTTGGGATCTTGCTCTGCAAGGTAGAGCAATGCCGTGCTGGTGAGGTCTGCTCTGCAAGTCAGAGCATTGCCGTGATGTTGGGATTTTGCTCTGCAATGCCGTGCTGGTGGGGTCTGCTCGGCAAGTCAGGCCAATGCCATGCTGGCGGAGCTTTGAACTGCAAGGCAGAGCAATGCCATGCTAGTGAAGCCCTGAATGGCAAGGCAGAGCGATGCCATGCTGGTAGGCCCTTGCTCTTCATGGCAGAGCAAAGCCATGCAGGTGGGGCCTTGGTCTGCAAGACAGAGCGATGCTGTAGTGGTGGAGCCTCCAACTGCAAGGCAGAGCAATGCCATACTGGTACGGCCTTCGATCAGTTCGCCAACTGTGCTAAAAAAAATGTCTTCCACCCTCCAAAAATCATGGTGGGAAGCTTCTGTGGGCATATTGGTGGAGGTAGCCTTCCACAGTCTACAATGGAGTGGACTGACCTGGCTGTCAAGACTTTTGATGCAGGTTTACAACCATGGCGCGTACTTTTCTGAATCAAAAACCCTGTTGTCGCTTTTGGGAACGTTCCATATTATATAGTCTTTGTGATCCATTGCAGCAATGCTGTTTTGGCAATCCTTCGTTCCAAGACAGCCCCGTAGAACAGCTGTGTTCTTGTGTGCCCTATTTTGTGGACCCTGATTATTAAAAATGTTCGAAAGCTCAGCAAAGTAGGCGTCTGTTTGGCCTCTACAGACGTATCTGGTTATCAGGAATCGTTGGAGACAGTACGAATTTCACCCATTTACTCGTTTCATAATCATTATTCGCTTCTTGATGCTTCAATGCTTCGTAATCTCCAACGATTCGTAAGCTCACGGAGCTGTTGCAGCAATAATGTCCCACATCGCTTCATCTCTCATGTATTATTTTCTTAGCTAAAACTGACGTTCCAGGTGGGCCTCATCCTGGCGTATTTCCTGCTCAAAATGTACCGACAGCTTTTACTCCTAATTTCCAAGTCCCGGTGAGTTAAACATCCATTTCTTTCATATTATTATATTGTTGTTATTGAGTAGGAATCTTGGGGCTGGTTTATCAAGCGTGCTGCTGGATCGGATCGTGACGCTCATTCCTGCGTTCTACCACGGCCTTCCAGAAGGTCGGGAAGCGGGATCGACTCATGGCGGGAAGCCTGTCTGGAATTCAAACCTGGCGCTTACTTATATCCCGCACAGTATTTAGTTGGCGTTTGCGCATCACACATTAATCGACTGATTTGCTATGTCCTCGACCAGCAACAGGTCCAGTATCCTCCCATAGCTAATGGTGCTATGCCTGGCGTCGGTATGGGCCTCGGTGGTCTAATGTTAGGTCAACCTGGCCCTACAGCAGCTCACGTGGCGTCGAATCCGTTCTACGCTTCAGCTCTAGGCGGACCGCAAATTCGACCTGCGGCCGATAATCGACTAGTAAGCCCCTTTGATTCAAAAATTTCCAATGCCTTCATATCAGGGGGAGTATAACTCATTTTGCATTTCATGATCCCCAAATTTCGACGAATACCCTATTCCAGTTTCAGGATTTCAGCGGCCTCTCTCTCCAACAGGCGCCACCAACTGAGCCTAAGGGTTCGACACTTTCGAATTCGCTTTGGCAGTAACATCACAAATTTCTCCACTGTAATTCGAGTTTAAACGACGGTCCCAGGGCTACCAATATTGTACGAATTTGATGAATTGTTGAAATAATATTGTCATAATTAAATGTGAAATGGGTGGTATAAATGTGTTGAATTTATCGAAGCGTGGATATAAATATCGTATTCACTAGGCCTCTTTTACAGACTCGTATCCCTCCTTTAGGTTTACTAAGGAACACCTTGCGTCCCATATTTATTTTTCCGATTGTCATAATTTTAATTTAGTAAGTTTGATTCGCGCTTCATCGCGACTATCTTCATTGAAAATCGCAAAAATTGCTTTCTTACTTTGAGAATCGTGAGGATAGTTTTCATAGCGTTCCGAACCCATAGGTGATTTTGAAAACACAAACTTCGGAGTTGGACAATTTTTCAAAATTGTACAGGGGTCTCGTCATTGGCTTTGAAATTTCAACTGAAGAAGAATTGGGTTGTTCAAAGAGGCTTGAATGTGTTGCAGGGTTGACGTTGATGTAAACTAAAAAAGTAGATTCACCGATTTGCTTAAAATCATTGAACTGGGAGGTCTATGCATTGTTTAATTGTACACAATTCATTTTTTGACGAATTTATCCTGGAAGAGGGAGGGAGAGCGATGGATGCGGTATAGACATAACCTAAAAAAATCTGTTTCCCAAAAAACTGTTGTGAACATCAAATAATAGGTTAACATTTTGTGGGCCTATGCATATCAGGGGAAAACACAGCCGCGAATGATCAAATCATAACAGTTTCTCCAAAAAAAAAAACGAAAGATCGCAAATTTTTTAAATAATGTTTGAAATACTTTACCGATTTCGATCATACGCCGTCGATCCCCGTCAAATCGACCCCCTGATGAGCATAGAATAACAAAATGTTAATACTTTGGACAATTTTCCCACAATTGTTGAAAAATCGACTTTTTTAAGCTCGCACCTCCTGGCTCTGTATCGTTTAATTATTCCCTTTTTTAAATATAATAGCATAACAATTAATTCTCAAGGTCATTCGCGAGACCCCTAACCGCCTACCCAACTTCATGTATGCAAACTTGAATGTATTCTGCCTTGTATCCCGCAATATGGCTCATTATTTACGTATTATTTAGTCCTTATGTAACTTGCTGTGATTTTTCGGTGAAAAATTACTATTTAGTATTGGCTTATGGACTTAATTTTGTCGGTATTGTTTTGCTGATTGTGCACCGCTTTGATCACTGTACTTTATAGCACAGTCGATGCTGGCAACACTGACGGGCTGATTTGTTTTTGTTGAAAAAATTTACAGGTTAATTGTTTTTGAAGTCGAGATTCCAGAGGTGGGAAAATTGTTTTCTTCAGCGATTACAATGGTTAATTAATTAATTTTGACTGCTAAATAGACGAATATGGCGCCTATACCTACCCAGATAAGAACGTATAGTTTTTGTTGAGTCAGCTGACCAAAACATGCTTATTATTTTTGCTATTTTAACTTTTTTTGCCGATTACCTCGCGGATAACCACGTTCTATGCTGAACACTGTAGTTTTCAATTTTTACGGCAGTTTTGTTTTCAAAGTCGACTGGGCTATTAGTTCAATATAGTTATCGCAATATTATTTTGATCTGTTGCAAAATGTCGAAGGCAAACGAATTTACAACAGTTGTTGTTCTATTATTTTTAGCCAGCCTCGTAGGAATTTCGGGCAAGTTGCAATTATATAATTTCTCCGCGTTCACCTTCGCATCGTTTTTTTGTTTCCGGTTTGTTGATTTCTGTTCTTGATTTTTAATTTTTATCGACAAGAGACGCTTGTACCCATAAGATTCCGTTTGTACTGAAATAAAATCGTTTTCACGAATACAGACGTGCATTGATGCTGATTCCACTGCTGTTAGTAACTTAATAAACGCTTTTGCTATAAGCGTTAACGTTTTTGTGGGATGCGCAGCGCAAGGTTTGAAACTGTTGTTGCTGGAGTGAAAACAACTAAAAATTTTACCGAGACTGAAAGGCGGCTAGTTGTTCGTGATAATCGTCTTCTTTGTTGTCTTGGAATCGCAGCCGGCAAAATCAAATTTTTTTGACAGTGCTACAAAAAGATAAATCAACAATTTTTATTTTGTTGCGATTGATTCAATGCCTATTTAATTGCGTTGGCAGTAATCTTATCATCCAATCCGACCATCAGAATTCAGCTCAAGTTGATGGTCTGATTAGGAATAGGATGGGGTAGGTCGCGACCTACAGAGGGGAGTTTCAGTTCGCATCATGGCGTGGAGTATGGAAACGTCTGTACCCCGGATGGCAGTTCTTCAAAATGGCTCCCTCGTTCTCGGTACATGCGATTTTTTCAGAGCGTTAACTTAAATCGATGGCTTACATTAACAAGATAAGACCCGTTGATGAATTGAAGGTAAATCAGGCGATAGGAGGATCGAATTGAATGAATTTCAGGCAGAACTTGCATAGGTATAGATAGTATAATTCCATTGACACGTACTCGTATTGAACTTACAATTTAAACGTTAAAAACTAATGTCACATAATTGGCACTGCGCTTTCATATACGCACCGGCGGATCACCCGCTAACCGTTCGGTAGAAACGCACAGAGGATCCAGCTCCAAAATGTTCAAAAAACTCATCTACCTTACTAAGGAAAATCGAAATTTCATTATTAACCCCTACAAGCAAAAACACTTAACGTGACTCCATTTCAACCAATCGGGGCAACGTCGAGTATTAGGTATATTTGATATACGCGAGAGAAAAATGTATTTCTCGCCTACCGTTTCATAATAAAATTTCTCCTCAACTAGAGAACAGGAATGTGATAATTAACGTGTGATGAGGCGAAATTTAATAATTTATTTGACTAATCTCCTCATTTACGCATTAAATTAGACTATACGGTTGGCATGGTAACGAAGATACTGAGGCACTCCTGCCGTAATTGGCGTTTTCATTGGCTGAACGCTCGTGTTCGGCCATGACAGGAATTGAACCACACGCTAGTGAGGCCACGACTTTCCTTACCCTGGATTTATCGGAGATGAGTGCATCGGTAATGTCAAAGTGACATGACATGTTGTTGTTGTTATTCTGTGTATTTTGGTCGTGGGGATGTCCTCGTGTGACCATAATTATGTGCCGACATGACATGTTCGACAACAAAAAACAAGCCAACAAGTCATTCTTTTTTAGGGTTGCTGCGCGAAGTGATAAGAGGTTTATCACAAGCAGTGATAACATCATAAAATTTGTATTTGTTGGGTCAACCTCTGTTTAGATAAGGTGATACATGGTGGTCCAAATGTCTTAAAAAACGCTGCTAAGTAGATCAGTGACATGCGCACATCATTTGTTTGTGTATCCGCAGAACTCTGCAAATTCTGCACAAGGGTTCATTTTCCGATTGCAAAGACCAACCTAATGATATATACTCTTGAAACGTGGAATTTAGTTATTATTATTCTACCACTTCAGTATAAATTTGTCTTTTAGATGGGGATTTAGAAAAACTTTTTTTTTCAACCCAGCAAAAGAACTATATCTTATCTGCTTGATAGATATACCTACCTATCTTGATACTTATCTACCAATCTTTTCAACGCATTACGTCGTTAATTTTGTTACCGACAGAATAATTATTAAATTCTCTGGAAAATTAAATTAATACCTCAAGAACCGTTAGTAAAGCTTGCCTCGCTCTGACGTTGCCAAGCGCAACTGGTATAGTGTGAGTGCGTCACCTTATAGTAGGCTAGTGGTCGTAAATAGAAGATCAATAAACCGTACCTAGGAACCAAGGCTAAATTCTCAACTTTTTCCAATTTTAGTTTTGCTGATTTGTATAATACGACCAAATTCTTTAAATTGAAGATATTGGGTGGAAAGAAGTTTTTGTGGGGATTCCAACGAGTGGAAAACGAATTTTGTGGCTCTGGTAGTTTTTGATTCATTAAGAATTGGGAAAATTTTGGAAAACACAAAAATGTCTGACTCAAACTGCAATAAATCCTAAACGGTTGGAGCTACCGCCGTGGCGATGGTCTCATTCGTTTCAGCATCGAGAAATCTATAGAAAATGATACCTCACATGCCTATGTTGCTAATTTCCTTAAAAAGACGAATTTCCCCCCACTTTAACAGCTGTTTAACAGGCCTTAAAATTAAGATAAAGTTCTATCGAGACGTTAGGACCAACTAGATACGGAACCTGATTTTTGGTGAAAATTTCGAAAATTTACGACAACTCCTTCCCCCTGAAAAACCCCGGACGGCGTATGACGGATGGACAAAAAAATTTTATTGCAGATTCGGATTCTAGACTCTTTGAAACGTAAACCAACAAATTTTCATGGGGTGTTAAACAATTTTTTTCCTGACCGATTACAAAGGTTCATTTCTTAAGAAAAATGAACCAATGAACCAAAAAGATAGCTGACCATTTCTCTACTTCACTCAAACGGCTTTTGGCACTGAAACTTTGGTACATGTGGCCTTGATACCTCAGATTTCGGGATTGCAAAATGATAAAAAGTAGAGCAAACCGACGGTCCAGGCGTTGGCTTTACGCCCGATAACCGAAGTTGTCCCAGGCGTGCCCTGCCGCCCTCAAGGAAAGGATCGGAAATAGGACATGTCTTGTTTTTCGGATGGTATGGAGCATTTTTGGAAAATCTTACAAGACAAGTAATACTTGATAATTAAAATCCACGAGGCACAAATAGGTTTGTTTCAGGAAGGGATCGGCGTGCACTCTTGGCGCCCGATGAAATTTCCAAATTTGAAACATTTCGGTAGCCTTTCTGAAATAAACCCATAAACCGCCAAGGCTTTACGGGTGCGATGTGAGGATTGCCAAAGGAGCGACAAAGAGTCAACAGAACAAAGAGTCAACAGAAAGTCAAAAACTTGATTGGGGTCTTGTCAGAAACCACTTGCAATCTGTCAAGAGCCGATTTTACCGAGCACTTGGTCGGTATTTTTTGGGCGTACCATTCGATACAGAAGCTCAATCCACCCAATCTTATCTTGAGTAGATCCAGAACTCTCCAAGGAAAACCAACATTTTCGACATACGCATCGGGCCAATGCTGATCGGGCTTTTTGTTTATAAACTATTGTAACCAAAAATAAACCACTGTAAAAAGTTCTAACCTCGAATGTGGGTATCGAAATACTGCTGCACAACTCGTTTTGACGGAAAGAACCGAAAATCATGATTTTGACAATCATCTGCGCAGACAGGAGAATGCACTCCAGCAAAATGAACCGATTCCCAACCGAATTTATCAAAAAAAATAAAAGCAGCTTTGTAAGAAAAAATTCAATTGGAGATAACTGTGGTCTGAACAGGTGAAAAAAATTAACAATCTGAGATGCCCATTGCAAAAAAGAGAAAATTGACTCCAGGCAAGGAAAATCGACCTCGAGTCGCCAAAATAGGAAAATATTGACACTTGTTACCATAAAAAACGGATCAAACGTTGATTGATCACGCTCCTGTTAAACTAACGATGGCGTTCATTCAAAATAGAACCGACAGAATTCATTTTGAGAAATCCACTCGCCCATACGTATCAAAATCGTCGATTATGAACGTACAAAAATCTATCAAAAATTCGATTTAAATACACATAGCTTACCTACGATTTCAAACACCTAGAGACAGAAATCTTAATCTAGTTTTTTTACAAGATTGCTATTGCCTACTTAAATATAATTAACGAGGAATCGTTTTTTAGATAGAACGTAATAACCGCTACGGGTTGACATTTTTTTCAAGAGAACATTGCGAAAATGCCAAAGTACGTTTTCGCCTTCTGACTTATTTGAAGGCCGAACGCAATGACGTCATAAACGTACCAAATTATAGCGGAGCAATTTTCGAAAATTGGTTTTTGCAGTGGAGGATTTTGAGAGTTGAAATAGTTTATCGACAATCGTTCTTAAATGATAACATCGAAACGATGATATCAGACGAACGGCTCAAGCCATAGGGAGGAGCTGGGCCAAAACGTTCGAGAATTGAATCCAGTCGCTGGAGCCGTCAAGAGGGGGCCCAGTGATCGCGACTCTGATTTGCCGAGAGCTGCACTTTCCTTCTACCAGGAAAAGATGGCGGTTGCCTAGCGGCCCGTCTGATTCCCGATTTATTCGATCGCAAACCTTTATCAATCGTTATCAATCCCAGAATCCGCCCACTGGATCGAAAAAAGTTTTCTCAATTTGATGAAATTCCATAGAGAAAAGTCATGGAGATCGCTTCTTCGAAGATCACTCCATCAGTATTGCCGGAAATATATTGACAAGCATAAATTCTCGGGTTAGGATCACTAAAACTAGGTAGGTACTCTACGCTAAGACTAACGACAAGTGGTTGGTCGGTGGAAAATGAATTGAAAGGGCAGCGAAGGCCGCCACGACAGCCTGTAGGGCGCACCATGCAGAATTGGGCTCCGTGAATGATGTTTTGGTTAGTCAAGAGTCACCCAACTGCCACCCTGCCGGGCAAGGTCCTCCTGAGTGTCTTCGGTTAGTCGGGAATCACCCAACTGCCACCCTGCTAGGCAATGGTCGTCCTGTGACAACTGCCACCCGTCGAAGTCGTGTTGATGGAGTGGATACCTAAGTGCCACCCTACTTGATTAGTTACGACCGAGCCACCCATGTAGTGCCACCCCAGGAACATGATCGTGATTTCAAACTCTACCTACTCAAGCTCTCGGGCGCCCAACTTCAAATAAAAGGCAGAAGATAGGAACATCTAACACGAGGATAACTGTGAAATCATTCGCAGACAGCATTAAGAGACTTGCCGTTACAGTTTAATTCAATGTACAATATGATATCCTTAGCAGGGTGGCACTTGTCATCAAGCTGGAAAAGTTTGGGTGGCAGTTGGCAACAAGGCCTCAGGTGGCAGTTAGGTAAAAAAAGCATGAATGGGGTTGCAGCTGGATAAAAACGGGAATGGGGTGGCAGTTGGGAACCCCTGGACTTGGCACCCTTCCCGTTTTCTACCCAACTGCCACCCAAGGCGTGCTCTGTGGTTGACAACTGCCACCCGAATTTTTCCAGTCAGATGACAAGTGCCACCCTACAAAGAAATACGATATCCTTCGTAAATACTAAGGAATAGTAGGGTGGCACTTGTAATCAGACTGGATTTTCAACATGAGCAAGATCTCAGGGTGCCAGTTGGGTAAAAAACGGGAATGAGGTGGCAGTTGGGTAAAATTTCTACTTTAAAAAACCGCAGTTTTTTTTGGCAGTATAGCACAAGGAAAATCGTATAAAATCCCAGTTTGTCCCAATTTTCTAGAATTTCAATCCCCTTTCAATGGCTAAATTGTCCAGAATTGCCCAATCCATTTTCTGGCATGGCGGCCTCAGTTGCCGTTCAATTCGCACACATACAATGGAAGTCGCTCACTCCAGAAATTAACAATATTATTTCAACTTTTACGTTATGTAGGAAATTCTATATAAAAGTAGAATTAAGTCAATATTGCAAACAATGACTTGAGATGGTCGCTTGGTAACCGATCAATATCACATTGTTCGTTTTAAAAGTATTAACTTCTCTACATGGAATATGGCGACGTTCAAGACGTATCGATGAACATGAGAGCCAATTAAAGTTGGTACCGTATGCCTAGGAAATTAATTTTCTTAGGTCTACAGCTGAGATGTTTTCCTAAAATGAGGTGAATGATCGGAGGTTAGTAACTGACTCCCGATTACATGAGCGCCCTAAGGGCCAATCTGCTTCAGAAAAGTTGGCAGATTGGCCTAACAGGAGACAAAACATTTTTCAGGAGATAATGAAAAAAAAAAACTTTTTTCACGAGATGAACGTAATGGTAGGTAATTAGGCGACTTTGTGATTAATCAGACGATTTTGTGATTGATGAAGCGACCCTCAATCTTTCTCCAGTCACAAAATCCAAGCTAAGAGGTAAATTAATTGCGAGAGAAGTTGCTGTGAGTGAAAAATAATAAATAAACCGCTTTTCCAGGCGTTTTTTCACAGGCGGCAACCGAAATAGCCCCGGGAGTGCCCTGCCGCCTTCAAGAAGAGGGTCGGAACTGGGATGCTTGAGTATAAAATCCTCAATTAGATAATTCAGGATGCGCTCGTTTGATGCTAACGCTCCTCGGATATGTAGTATCATCCCTTCGTTAATTTAAAAATAAAAAGGGTATTACTCATCCCTTAGTCCAAAATTTACGTGGTTAATTTTTTAAAACCGGAAAAAAATTCGAGGACTGAAATGTACCCTTATGGCGCTTACATGGGGTTCTTGGAAAACAAAAAGCTTTTTTGTGATGAATAAAAAATAAAAAAACTGTGGTAAAAAAACCTCAAATTGCCTCAAAATGCGGAAAAGGTTTTCAGTTTCAACAAAATATTGCCTCCAATCATTCTCCTCTCATGTCTAAAATGAATTTGTGATAGGAAGGGTACGACAATTTGTACAATCCAATTTGATTGTCTTTGCTAGTCGATGGCAGTACAAAAACCATGAGAGCAAGTTCGAGAAAATCGAATTTTTGATCACCATAATATGCGCCCAGGAAAGATCCTCAAAAGTTTGAGTGGCAATTGCGTCACTGAAGTCATAGGGTTTACAAAAAAATCGTTCTAGTGATTCTATAAATAGCCGGTAACACTCCCGAGTCGGGAACATTGGGAAAAGGACTTTAGTCGATAAATTTTGGCAAAAAAGTTTTGAGATTTGAAAAAAATTTTTTTAGATAATTTGAGGGCAAGAGGTTGATGATTTAGCGTGCCGCAGGTGGCCAGCTGTTATAGGTTATATCTGCTGGACACAAATCATTGAAAGGATCAAGAGGAAGTAGCCCTTCAAAACATTGGTGAAACACAACAAAAAAATCGTATGAAAGAGGATCCCTCTAAAAAATCCCATTAGCGACCTTTCGGCTTGTAAACCGATAGTGATAATGTATTATTGCTTCAGTTGCTAAATAAATACTGCTGAACAACGAAGAATTTGAGAGTTAGAAGAAACTCATAAACGCGAGATTCAGATGGTCGAAAACAATTTTTTTTTTTTGTCGATGGGCATCAGAATCAAAAAATTTGATTTTGTAGGCAGCAATTCCAAGACATTGAAGAAGAAGATTAGACAGATAACAGAGCAACAACTAGCCGTCTTTCATTTCTTTTGATATTTTTTGTTGTTTTCTATTCTATGAGGCGAAAATATTGTTAAAAATTCCATTTTTCAATGCCCGTTGAATTAATGTGTTTGCCATAAAATGTTAACCCGAATAATCAACTCAAGATTTTGAGTTTTTTTTTCATCATCGGCATCCATGACCACAGCTGGGACGACAGCCTGTGATTTCAAACTATTGAAGTCCATAAATTCAATGCTCAAAAAAAGTCGATTGTTTAAAAAAAATTGATTTCGCAGGCAGCGATTCCATAACGACAAAGAAGAAGAAGATTATCATGATAGATAACGGAACAACAACTAGCCGTCTTTCAAGTCATTTGATATTTTTGTAGTTTTCAATTCTATCGCATGAAAATATTGAAAATTCATAATTTGGACTGCAGTTCGTAATTCCGAGCAATCGAAGCCCATAAATTTGATGCCCATAGAAATTCATCGCAGGCCATCTGAATCCAGCTCAACGCAAAATCAATTGAGGACAACAATGTTCGTATATCTCCAATTTTCCACAGATAGCCGACCCCTTGGACTGTACAATACAAACTTTTCCCAATGACTGTGAAGGCAGTGTTGTGATATGACGTGGGACTCAAAAGCGGATTTACCCATATAAAAATTCTCAACTACGTTTTGAGTCGTCGACTGAGATCAGTAATTTCAAAACATTTATCAACTAGCAGATACTTAATACTTCGATAAACTGGAAGATCTGCGAAGTCCCATGTTCGAGGAACACGTTTCTAGGCATGGAGGAAGCTAAAGACAGCCAGTGCTACATATTTAAGCGAATTCCTAACCTTGTTTGGTGTTGGATTGAGTTTTTCCAATATAGCAATTTATTTCTCCTGTCGTATGATTGTTTAGCTCATTTGCTACAATTTTTATTCCCCAAAAGTTTTTGTGAGCTCAAGATAAAATGCTCCTTTAGGCTTCAAAGATTTTTTCTTTTATTTTGACGTTGCCGCAGCAAAACGGCCATAAGTGAAATAAATTTTGGTTTAGTCACAAAAATGAGAATATCGTTGGAAAGGCCGTTAAATTTCCACAAAAATTGATGCTGTTTGCAGTTTTTCAACATTAAGTTAAAATAGCAAAAAAATTGAGAAAAGTTTAGAAAATTTGGAAAAACAACGGCTTTTCAACATGAGTTAAAAACCAGTGGTGCGTAGATAACACACAATACTTCCATATTTTGAAACGTAAAATTGAGACACAATTCGATCATATTTAGACTGCTTTTAAGGGTGTTTAGGCCAAAAATATCAAAAAACCAGTGGTGCGTAGATAACACACAATACTTCCATATTTTGAAACGTAAAATTGAGACACAATTTGATCATATTTTGACTGCTTTTAAGGGTGTTCAGGCCAAAAATATCAAAAAATTCACTATTAAAATTTTAAAATTCGCCCAAAATGGAAAAACGCCACATTTTAAGAATATAAAAAATATTCACATATTCTGCAAAGTAAAACAAAGATTTTAAGACCAAGAACGCTCAAATCGGTCCATTTTTGTGGCCGGAAAAAAATAAAATAGAAAACACTAAAAATGCCAATATATCGGAAGTACTGTGCGTTATCAAAATTTCGATTAAACAGGGTGTTAGGTCTTGCCGAGACACACGTTTCAGTTCAAGAAATTTGAAAAAAGGTTGAGAAATGAGGAAGCTATGGTCATTTTTACTTCCATATTTACAGAGTAAATGGAAGTATTGTGATCGTCCTAAAATCGAGAATCGGAACGGAGCTTCAGAAAAAACTTTTTCTTATACACATTTTCTCAGAATCACTTCCCGAACAAGTGTCTGTGTGTCCGTCTGTGGTCATTTACAAAAATGGCCATAACTCCCTTATTTCTCAACCTTTTTTCAAATTTCTTGAACTGAAATGTTTGTCTCGGAAAGCTCTAACACCGTGTTTAATCGGAATTTGGATAACGCACAGTACTTCCGATATATTTGCATGTTCAGTGTTTTCTATTTTATTTTTTTCCGGCCACAAAAATGGACCGATTTGAGCGTTCTTGGTCTCAAAATCTTCGTTTTACCTTGCAGAATATGTGGATATTTTTTCATATTCCAAAAATGTACCGAATTTTTTTTTTTGGCGAATTTTAAAATTTGCAAAGTGAATTTTTTGACATTTTTGACCTAAACACCCTTAAAAGCAGTCAAAATATGATCAAATTGTGTCTCAATTTTACGTTTCAAAATATGGAAGTATTGTGTGTTATCTACGCACCACTGGTTGTAAATGACCACAGACGGACAAACGGACAGACGGTCGGACGGACACACAGACACTTGTTCAGGAAGTGATTCTGAGTAAATGTGTAAAAGAAAAAGTTTTTTCTGAAGCTCCGTTCCGATTCTCGATTTTAGGACGATTCCAATACTTCCATTTACTCTGTAAATATGGAAGTAATAACGAAATAAGGAAAATCCCTCGCAGTTTCCAGGAAAGCTGTCCCAAAATGTCAGCTTTCCGGCGGTTTAACCATTTTTAAATTTACCTGACGTATTAAAGGAGAAATAGACGTTTGAATGCAGAAAAACTTAATATTTTTGCTAAAATATCGGTCTTTGGGTTCGAACGTCCATAGTTCATTAGCCATTTTGGCTGCTAAGTAGGACCTACCTGTATTATTGATACGCAGCAAAATTTTAAGGAGTTTGAGGCCAATTTACTGAGAAAAAGTTAAAAACACAAAAAACCTTTTAAACAAGAAAGCGTTTTTACTTCCATATTTACAGAGTAAATGTAAGTATTGGAATCGTCCTAAAATCAAGAATCGGAACGGAGATTCAGAAAAAACTTTTTCTTATACACATTTAATCAGAATCACTTCCTGAACAAGTGTCTGTGTGTCCGTCAGTCCGTCTGTGGTCATTTACAAAAATGACCATAACTCCCTCAATTCTCAACCTTTTTTCAAATTCTTGAACTGAAATTCTTGCCTCGGCAAGACCTAACACCCTGTTTAATCGAAATTTGGATAACGCACAGTACTCCCGATATATTTGCATTTTTAGTGTTTTCTATTTTATTTTTCCTGCCACAAAAATCAACCGAATTGAGCGTTCTTGGTCCTAAAATCTTGGTTTTACCTTGCAGAATATGAGGATATTTTTTATATTCCGATAATGTGGTGTACTCTTATTTTGGGCAAATTTTAAAATTTGAATAGTGAATTTTTTGATATTTTTGACCTAAACATTCTTAAAAGCAGTCAAGATATGATCAAATTGTGTCACAAATTTACGTTTTAATATATGGAAGTATTGTGTGTTATCTATGCACCACTGGTTTTTTCGGCCACAAAAATGAACCGAATTGAGCGTTCTTGGTCTTAAAATCTTGGTTTTACCTTGCAGAATATGTGGATAGTTTTTATATTTCGAAAATGCGGCGTTTTTTCATTTGGGGCGAATTTTAAAATTTGCATAGTGAATTTTTTGATATTTTTTACCTAAACACCCTCAAAAGCAGTCAAAATATGATCAAATTGTGTCACACTTTTACGTTCCAAAATATGGAAGTATTGTGTGTTACCTACTCACCACTATTTTTTCTTGGGCTCACGAAAAATTTCGTAGAACACAAATTGTAGCAAATTATCTAAAGATTGGACACCTTCAAGGGACACAATAATTGTGTGAACGAGGTTGTACCTTTCAGCCGAGTACAAATCGCAGGCGCGCTATTTTCATTCCTATAAAATGCACCAAATTCCAAGACTGGTTAGATAAGTTGTGCCGTGCTTACGACTATTCCAATTATCGGGTATCTCAGAGGAAAATCGGCTCATCCAACCGATATGTGGGCGTAAAATTCGAAAACCCGACGTTTTTTCAATACAGGAACACCTGATACCTATTAACGCAAGCAAAACCGAATAATTGCAAACTGCACAAAACGTTTTGGCCCCTGATGTTCCACATATGTTTCATAAAACACCTCAAAAATCGCCTTGAAAACCAACCGTTGACAAATTCGGTCCGTTAATTCACAGTAATTTGAGCACTTTTAAACGATTGAATGCTAATTATCACATCAAGATACACTTATAAGGCAGTGTAAAGAGTACTTACATGATTACGCGGCCAGAGACAGTAAACCTTGATTGGTAACAATCAATCATTTTCAAGAATCTACGTGCAATTTCTTCCAATTTTTAAAAATTGATTTTTTTTAAATCATCGATCGAACACCATACGTCCGTTATCTCCTGCAGAACATAAAATATGTTCAAAACATGCTTGATTCCAAAAAAATTTGATTTACGAAGAATTGTTGTAAAATTTTTTTAACTAATATTTCGAACCTTTAACTCCTAACATAAACTGTCCACTCGGTGATTGAGTCACGATAATTTACACAAACAAGTACAACAAACTCGACAAGAACAAACATGAAACGAGAGTAGAAACACTTTCGAAGGAAGCCGTCGAACTGATTTGAAGTCGCGGAACAACTCGAAAGGAATAATTCCATAATAAATACATTCCACACGATTAAAATTAATAAATAGGAGGGAAATTTTAAAAACAATATAATCTAACAAATTACGATAAAAAACGTTAATCTCTCTTGCCTTCGAATTCATCGTAAGAAGAACAACAAAACGCGAGACTAGTCGGACAGGTGGCGCCTGGTTGGGTTTTGCTGTTGCTGCTAATTCGGCACCCGGAGAGCGTCGGCTGACGAATTGGAGCTTTCGTCGTAGCCGGAATCCGAGGAATTGTCGGAAAACTGGCCGGTTTTGGCGCCAGCTACGATCGCCTTCGACGGATTGCCCGGCGCGATGACGGTGCCGCACTTGCCGCCGCGCATGCGCTTCTCGCACGGTACGAGCAGGCGTCGGTCAATGATGACGGACTTGCCAGGACCCACAAATACCGTGCCGCAGCAAATCTTCTCCCTGGAAATCGGATTGAGTTCTGACATGAAAACGTGGAAACCGATCCAAAACATTCGATAATTGAAGCTGAAAGTGAATGGTTTTAAAATTTTGAGGACGGTTTAACGGTTGGATAGCGAAAAGCCGACTTTCAGACTCAACTCACCAACCCAATTCTCAAACTCAAAGTAGAAACTCGACTTAAAAATACGAATTAGAAACTCACCTCTCAAACTCAACCCTCAAACTTGGAAACTCATCTCTCAAACTCAACTCACAAACTCACCTTACAAACTGAACTCACAAACTCAACTTACAAACTGAACTGTCAAACTCAACTTACAAACTGAACTCACATACTCAACTCACTAACTGAACTCTCAAACTCAACTTACAAACTGTACTCTCAAACTCAACTTTCAAACTGAACTCTCGAACTCAACTTACAAACTGTAATCTCAAACTCGACCCACAAACTCAACCAGCAAACTTGACTCTCAAACTCAACTTACAAGCTGAATTCTCAAACTCAACTTACAAACTGAACTCTCAAACTCAACTCACAAACTCACCTTACAAACTGAACTCACAAACTTAACTCTCAAACTCAACTTACAAACTGAACTCACAAACTCAACTTACAAACTGAACTCACAAACTCAACTTACAAACTGAACTCTCGAACTCAACTTACAAACTGTACTCTCAAACTCAACTTACAAACTGTACTCTCAAACGCGACCCACTAACTCAACCAACAAACTTGACTCTCAAACTCAACTTACAAACTGATCTCTCAAACTCAACCGACATACTTAACTCTCAAACTCAACTTACAAACTGAACTCACAAACTCAACTGTAAGTTGAGTTTGACAATCGAGTTAGTAGGTTGTTTTTGAGAGTTTAAGTTTGCGGGTTGAGTTTGTAAGTCAGGTTGGAGGGCAGTTGAGTTGGTAGGTCAGGTTAGTAAGTAGAGTTTGAGACTTGAGTTTGTAAGTTGAGTCAGATTGGTAACTGAGTTTGTAGGTTTTGTTTGGGTCAGGTTTGAGTGTTCAATTTTAGTTTGAGACTTGAGCTCAAGAGTAGAGCTTGAAAATTGAAGTTCGTGGGTTGAGTTTATTAATTGAATTTGATAGTTCAGTTTGAGAATCGAGTTTGTGGGTTGTGTTTGAGACTTGAGTATGAGAATTAAGTTTGTGACTGAGTTTGAGATTGAAAGTTGAGTTGAAGAATCAAGCTTGCAGGTTGAGTTGAATGTAGTGAGTTAATGTTGGTGGGTTGAAATTTTCAATGAGTTTGTCACTTGAGTTTGAGACTTGAGTTAGGTAGTTCAGTTTGAGAACAGAGTTTTTAGGTTTTGTTTGAGTGTCAGGTTTCAGTGTTAATTTTAGTTTGAGATTTCGGTTCGAGACTTGAGCTCAAGAGTTGATTTTGGAAGTTTAGTAGTTCGTGGGTTGAGTTCGTTGGTCGAGTTAGTAAGTTGAGTTTGTGGCTTGAGTTTGATATTTCAGTTTGAGAATCGAGGTTGTGGGTTGTGTTTGAGAGTTGAATTAGTGATATTTTGTTTGAGACTTGAGGTCAAGTTTGAAAGTTGAGTGAGTAAGTCAAGTTTGCGACTTGAATTTGAAAGTTGAGTTAATGAGTTGAGATTGAAAGTTGAGTTGAAGAATCGAGTTTGCGGGTTGAGTTTGAATGTTAAGTTGGTGGGTTGAAATTTTGGGTTGAGTAGGTTGGTCGAGTTAGTAAGTTGAATTTGTTTCTTTAGTTTGAGAGTTAAGTTTATGACTGAAGTTTGAGACTTGCGTTTGTATGTTGAGTTAAGCCCCATTTAGACGAGCGACTAAATTGCTGAAACTTGAGCAGTTCTCGTCAATTAAAATTGCCAGCAACTCCGATCAATTCGGCGATTTTTCACTCCTCTCTTTTTTGAGAACCAACAACTAATTGCCAGCAATTTAATTGCTCGAAAAAAGTGGCAATAAAACTTGCACCATTTTCTCGTTTACACGTCCGTCTATCAGTTGCTCTTCACACTGTGGTGTAGACGGACACTTTTTGTTTTCTTGTGAGCTCGTGATGTGTTATATAATAATATAATTAATAAAATAATATAATTAATAAAAATATATTATAATTATAAATCTAAATATAATATATTTATATATTATAATCCGAAATATAACATATTTATATAACATAATCCAAAATATAATGTATTTATATATTTTATAAATTTATCATTAGTGTATTGTATTTAATACAAGGGTGATCCCAGAAAAAACTGCAATTTGGGGGTTTGCCATGGCAAAAAACTAACCTTTGATTTTCCGTATACCCCTAATTGAAACTGGTCCAAAAAAAAGGTCGTTTTGGAAAATATACATGGCGAGATACTTTACAAAGCCCAAAATTAAAAATCACACAGTTTGGTAGTCCTGTGAGAAAAAGGGAACACGATCGTAACCCCTGATTCCTCTTGGAATAAATAACCTGTCACCAGAACCAATATGCGAAATACAGTTTTGGGCCCTAAGTGAAAAACTAATGCATCAGAACGGGCTTCAAAGGCAAATTTTTCGAAAAATTGCATTTTTGATAGATGATCTTGCGCCTGGTTTCAACAAATTTGGTTCAAAACCTGGATTTCCGCTGTGATTTGATAGAATAATTCCTTCAGATGAATACCAAAACAAATTTTGGGCATTTACCTGGAATCTTGAAACGATTAATGTAGAGGACATGGGGTGTGAAGGTCTTGACTCCAACAGTGAAGGTCGTCATTTTAAAGTTAGGATTTTCTTTTAATCTCTAAATTATTATTCATTACACGAAATAAACCATCCGAGAATCGAGACATCTAATACTGTAAGTTGAACGTGGGGAAAATAAATTTAGATTATTTCTTTGAAAATGTGCCCTAAGCTCTAGAATTGGTATTGAGAAGACTAAATTGTTTGAATGCAAAATTAGGAATGATTTATTTTCATGAAACATCTTAGGTCTGAGGATTTTCGAGCTTGCGGCAGACGACACCAACGGCATACGCAATATCTGGCCGTGTTACCACCATCAAGTACATCAAAGCGCCGACAGCCTGTCTGTAGGGGAAATCTTGCTTTCACTTTCCTTTGGCTTCGTCTTTAGCTTCTGATTCGTCTTTGATGATTGGGGTTACAGCCGGCTTGCAGTCTGCCATACCAAATCTTTGGAGAATTTTGTTGGTGCAGGCTTCTTGATGAATTCTGACTGCTCCATCTTCCTTCTGCTCAATTTCGATTCCAAGGCTCGCGGGTTTTGATGTTATTTTGAATTCTTGGCGGGGTTGATCGAGAATGACTTCTGCTTGTTCAGCTTTCGTAGTTGCAAGTAATCCGTCATCTACGTATAGCGCCAGCAATGTCAGATTTTCTCCATCCTTCCGAATAAATAAACATGAATCCGCTTCACTTTGCTTGAAACCGATGGATTTCAGATATTTTGCGAATTGTCGATTCCAACATCTCGGTGCTTGTTTCAAGCCATAGAGACTCCTTCTCAGTCTGCAGACCTTTTCTGAGTTGTCTTCAAATCCTTTGGGCTGTTCTATATAAATTTTCTCATCTAACTCGCCACATAAGTAGGGTGACCAGATTTTTTTCCAGTGAAAGCAGGACCCAACAAAAAGACAACTTTCAAATACTGAAAAACTCTTATACTTTTTAAAACCATCCTCAAAACAGAATAACTAGGTAACAATGCATAAAATATACTTTTATTCTTTCATTATCATTGCACAATTAAGTCTTCGAAATACCTACCACAAAAACGTTCATCTAATTGTTACTTCCATATTTACAGAGTAAATGGAAGTATTGTGATCGTCCTAAAATCGAGAACCGGAACGGAGCTTCAGAAAAAACTTTTTCTTATACACATTTAGGCCCGTATTCACATCACTTCCTATCTGGCTTCTTAGGACGCCTCCTACTTGGAGGCCCCCTTAACATATAGGACGCCTCCTTTGAAAAACGTTATTCATGAACTCTCCTAGCTTCTCGGAAAGGGGGCCTTACAGTGGGAGGCCCCCTTTCGAAATTTCAAAAGTGACGCCACGGAGCTTATAAAAATCCGCACTTCAAGCCGCGTTCACACAGCAATCGCATGCGATTTTACCATTTTTGACAACATTTATGTCTACCATGTCAGTAAAAGAGGTAAGTTATACAACAACAAAAGTTTTTTTGGGCATTTAATTTTGGAATGTAAACAAACAAGTTATTTTTCGATCACTTCTTGATCATCTATAATGGAACTTGTGTTTTTCGTCCTAATTTCAGTGATCTTGAAGAAATTCTGGTGTAGTTCTCGTTACAGGGTACCTAATCAAAAATTACTGCCAATCGAAAAGAATGCGAAGTATTTCATACATCTGAACGCGGAAGCCCGAAATATTCATCTCCAAAGAATCGTGTACCTACTGAACTGGCAGAATGCAATGACCACTGTTTTGCGGTTTTACGTTGAAAAGCATTGTGAAAACCTGTAATTATTTACATACCTAATTAAGTACCTACTTACTTACTGTACTCATGAGTGAAAAATAAACGTCTGATCATAAATCTTTTTTTTCCACAATAATCCTGGTCAAAATGGAACAGTTTGCAGGACTTTGCATAGTTGCGGCTATTTTGGAGCTTTTTCATCATTAAATGATTGATGACTAGAATTGATTGATTGAGAATAGATTGATGACTAGATGATGACTAGAAATTTTCTAGTAAGAAATCCATCAAGTAGGTACCTAGGTATGAACATAAATTATCTTTTGCTGCTCTTGTTTGTCTGAGTGATTGCACAGGTTAATCATTGACTTGATGAAAGAACACCGGAATTTCCCAATAATGGAATTAGGCAAGGTACTATCAAGACGAATACTGGAGAAATTAATTTATTTTACAATAACTCGCATCATGCCACGCAATAAATTCGGCTTTAAGCGTAGGTACCGTACCCCTGGATCGATACAAGATACAAAACAATACAAGAGGCTTATTTCTGATGGTAAATGTACATTTTTATGGGTGTGGGGTGCTTCACTGTAGCTTAACCAGGGGTACCCTCTGAGAACCTCTTCGCTTCAGCTCAGGAACTTGTGCGTCCAGAGATTTCAAATCATTCGTGCGCTGCCGACGGACCCATCAATCATCATCGCTAGTGTTCACCTGAAATAAAACGAGCGAAATTTGAAAAATGGGAGTCAGAGAAAACCATTACCTAACTAGCATGGAGGTGCCGATTTCGTGAAAAACAGCCAACTGTAATCTGACTCTACAACAGTCAGTACTACAACCGAAGGCATTAGATTAGGGTTTTGAATACTGAGTACTTAATATATTACTTGGAATCAGCAGAAGAACATGAAATTCGTAGGTATTGCCTACTTCTGGGTTAGCTAAACCGCTGATGCGCCTGATCTATGTATCTACTCCTTACCTACTTTTTTTTAGAATTCTAAACTCCTAATGAGGAATAACTACCCATTATTTGAATGAATAATATTCCCATAATATTATTATGAGCACTTACCAGAATCGTCCGAAGAGCTCCGAAAAAATACACGTAACGAAACGAAGGTACACGATTGCTGTCTTTTGTCCAGAGGCGCTCTCAGACCATTGGAAATGTTTTTATCTTGATTTCCTCGCACAAATTCGATGAAATCATCCGCGACGAAAAAAATAAATAATTAAACTGAATGGAACGAAATGGATGAGCGATCGGAAGATAAATTCGCGGTTTGTTTACACTGGGAATGCAAGATGGCTGCCGTCTGGTGAAGTGAAAAACCGAGTAAGGCCCCCTTTCGGGCCCAAAGGCAGCCCGATTGCTACCTAACGAAAAGGGGCCCTCAGGAAAAGGCTCCCTCAAGTTTCGGCGCTCCTAAGCCCCTTTAGGAAGCTTCATGGAACGGTTTTTCGTATAGGAGCCCTCCTTAGGACGGCCCCTAAAGCTTAGGAAGTGATGTGAAAACGGGCCTTACTCAGAATCACTTCCTGAACAAGTGTCTGTGTGTCCGTTACGTCCGTCTGTCCGTTTGTGGTCATTTACAACCAGTGGTGCGTAGATAACACACAATACTTCCATATTTTGAAACGTAAAATTGTGACACAATTTGATTATATTTTGACTGCCTTTAAGAGTGTTTAGGCCAAAAATATCGAAAAATTCACTATTAAAATTTTAAAATTCGCCCAAAATGAAAAAACGCCACATTTTCGGAATGTAAAAAATATCCACATATTCTGCAAGGTAAAACAAAGATTTTAAGACCAAGAACGCTCAAATCGGTTCATTTTTGTGGCCGGAAAGAAATAAAATAGAAAACACTGAAAATGCAAATATATCGAAAGTACTGTGCGTTATCCAAATTCCAATTAAACAGGGTGTTAGGTCTTGCCGAGACAAACATTTCAGTTCAAGAAATTTGAAAAAAGGTTGAGAATTGAGGAAGTTATGGTCATTTTTGTAAATGACCACAGACGGACTAACGGACACACAGACACTTGTTCAGGAAGTGATTCTGAGTAAATGTGTATAAGAAGAAGTTTTTTCTGAAGCTCCGTTCCGATTCTCGATTTTAGGACGATCACAATACTTCCATTTACTCTGTAAATATGGAAGTAAAAATGACCATAACTCCCTCAATTCTCAACCTTTTTTCAAATTTCTTGAACTGAAATGTGTGTCTCGGCAAGACCTAACACCCTGTTTAATCTGAATTTGGATAACTCACAGTACTTCCGACATATTGGCATTTTTAGTGTTTTCTAATTTATTTTTTTCCGGCCACAAAAATGAACCGATTTGAGCGTTCTTGGTCTTAAAATCTTTGTTTTACTTTGCAGAATATGTGGATATTTTTTACATTCCGAAAATGTGGCGTTTTTTCATTTAGGGCGAATTTTAAAATTTTAATAGTTAATTACTTCCATATTTACAGAGTAAATGGAAGTATTGTGATCGAACCCACGAATTGGTTCTTCTGGCCTTTGATTCAGTGTTGATTCAATGGGATCCTCTTCTTGCTGAGGATTCGTGTTTTCTTCTGAGCAGGGGCTTGACTTTGTGATCTGTTGATTTCTTTGGAGAAATATACTATCTTCGTCAAACTTGATGTCTCGAGATTTGATAACTTTGTCGTTCTCCTTGCACCAGATTCGGTAACCATCCCATCCTTCATATCCGGCCAATATACCTTTTTCGGATTTTCTGTCCATTTTCTTCCTCAGTTGTTTGGGAGTGTGCACGTAGCACGGACATCCAATGATCCGAAGATGCTTCAGGTTGGGTTTCTTACCAAGCCATAATTCGTAGGGCGATTTGTGTTCGATGGATGATTTTCCACTAGGAAAATACGTTTTAGGATATACGTTGATGTATTGACCATTTCTGCCCAGAGCTTTTGCGGAATTATACCCTCGTAGCGGGTTCTTGCACGACGGTATACAACAATATTTCCAAAATAATATTTTTTGAGGGGTTTTGATCATATTATGATTGCTCCACTCGGGGCAAATATTTTCGGCAATAATGAACAACTTCCTAGAAGGGAAAAAGTTGCTGGAAGTAGGGAAAAAGTTGCCGGACGTAGGGAAAAACTTGCTCAGCAATTTCTTATTTGCAGCCGGCAATCCAGTTTGAGCAATAATAGCCGTGAAAAATTGTCCGTCTAAATTGACCTTAAGGTAGTTCAGTATGAGAACAGAGTTTGTGGGTTTTGTTTGGGTGTCAGGTTTGAGTGTTGACTTTTAGTTTGAGATTTTGGTTTGAGACTTGAGCTCAAGAGTTGAGTTTGTGGGTTGACTTAGAGAGTTGAGTTTGTTGGTCGAGTTAGTAGTATGTGGCTTGAGTTTGAGAGTTGAGTTTGTAAGTTTAGTTGAAGAATCGAGTTTGCGGGTTGAGTTCGAATGTTAAGTTGGTGGGTTGAAATTTTCGGTTGAGTTTTTGGATTGAGGAGGTTGGTCGAGTTAGTAAGTAAGTTGAATTTGTTTCTTTAGTTTGAGAGTTAAGTTCATGATTGAAGTTTGAGACTTGAGTTTGTACATTGAGTTAGGTAATTCAGTTCAAGAACTGAGTTTGTAGGTTTTGTTTGAGTTTAAGGTTTGAGTGTTGCGTTTTAGTTTGAGATTTTCGTTTGAGACTTGAGCTCAAGAGTTGAGTTCGAAAGTAGAGTTTGTTGGTCGAGTTATTAAGTTGAGTTTATGGGTTGTGTTTGTGGGTTGACTTTGAGAGTTGAGTTTGTGGGTTGAGTGTGAGAGAAGAGTTTTTAGGTTGATTTTGTAAGGTGAGTTGGAGAGTTGAGTTGGTGGGTTGAATTTTTGTGTTCAGTTTGAGGGTTGTGTCTAGCCAATCAAATTTTCTTTCCATACACTCGACATTCTCCTCGTGTTCATCATCGACATAGGAAAAGTTCAAATGCGCATTTAGTAAATCAATCGGTACAAAAATTAGTCATTGCATCAATCAAAATCAACGAAGATTATACCGTCTATCTCATTAATGCGACCGTGAAAATTTAGAACTCACATCCTCCAGATGTCAAGATCTATGAAACCTGACAAAATCGGTTCTTCACCCTCATCGCTGGGCGTCGGGCTTCTGCTGCCATCAGCGATCTCTTCAGCATCTGTAACCATTAAGTTTCAAGCTAGAAATTGTTACAAGGAAACTCAATCGAGAGAAGCTCTGTGCGAGAGAAAATTCCGGGTGAGTTCTTCTTCTTCTTCTCTTTTCTCTGCTCTGGCGTTTTAGCCACGTCGGGCACTGATTGTGAGTTGTGGTGAGTTGACAACAACAACAAATCGGTAGAAGCGCCAGAATTGATTGCAAGGATCACCACCCTCATATCACATCGTGCATAAAACGTAACATCACGATCAAAATAATTACCTTGTTCGTAATCCGGATGACGATAACTAATTTTCGGTTTTCTCTTCCTTATCGGTTCGTCGTTATCGTCATCGACCGATTTCCGTTTCAAGCTTGGACGGACATGCGAGCGAGGCTTCACTTTTGTGAACGATTTGGCGCGAGCGTCCACAACCTACAACAACAACAAGTAAATGTTACGGAGATCAGGGCTGCCGAATCGATGAAATCAGCTCCACCAAGAAGCAGATACAACAACAACAAAAACTCACGTGACGCCAATTCCTTCCATTGCCTTCGGGCAATTTCTTCCACCGTTTCACCAAGAGTACGCAGGCGTTGCAAACTTCGCCGCAACGTTTCTCCGGTAGCTGGAAGCAATCGACGAAATCGTCTTCGTACTTTTTCGAATCGGTGAACCTCGAGCTGAAAATTATTCTATTGGTAAAAAACGAAATTCGACGTTGGTCGGATAATGAAACCAGAGATCGATCTTACATACCTGCTGGATTTGGCTTTGCAGATGCAGCAGCCTTGAGTTGATCTGTAAACCTTGGGTTTGTGAAAGCTGAACATTCTACCCCGCTGCGTTTCCAACCTGAAAACCGTTCATAGTTCAGAAACACCCAATAACAAAGAAATATCCTACGTAAATCAAGACGCACGGTTGAAGAGTTGTATTTTTCTGGAGACCAAAGGGGCAAGTTGGCATAGGGGCGAGTTGGCATAGGGGCGAGCTGGCATAAGGGGGAAATGAGGAACATGCATGAAAAAAAAAACTGTTTTTTCGCCATAATATTCCTTGTTAGGCTTCGAAAATGGTGTTATGGTGGATGATGGTTCGGAAAAGAGGTAATTAAAAGAGGAGAGAGGCTTAGTGAAAATCGCAGATTTGAAGTCGAGCGGGAAAATGGCCAGCCGCAAGGTTACACAGTGTGATGTCATCTTCCCGTGAATACCAGTGCAACCTTATCCAAGTTCATGTGTGTATGCTGTGATAGGACGGCGATAACGGATTTTTTGCCGTTACGTTAAGAAACTACGTGCAGTCACGTCCGCACAGTGACGTCATACGGTTAACCGCCACATTCAAAAGGGCACTTTTCATTAGCGTTTTCACCCGGAAAAATGTTGTTTTTTCGTTGTAGACCATCACTACATCATTTTCGCATCCTAAACAGCATCATTCTGGCGGAAAAAATGGATTTCGTTTTTCATGCATGTTCCTCATTGGCATGAGAGTCCAGATGGCAAAAGTGGCGAGTTGGCGTAAGGGGCGGGTGGGCGAAAGGGGCCAGTTGGCGTAATGGGCGAGTTGGCATAAGGGGGAACTGGCATTAAGGGAAAGTTGGCATAAGTGGCAGGTTGGGGAAGGGGAGGGTTGGCGTAAGGGGCGAGTTGGCATAGTGTTAAATTGGCATTGGGGCGAGTTGGCACAATGGTAAATTGGCATAAGGGGCCAGTTGGCATGAGGGGCGAGTTGGCATAAGGGGTTGCCAAAGGGGGCGAGTTGATGTAAGGGGCAAGTTGGCATGAGCGCAGGTGCAGTTTGATGTTGTGCACCTTCTGCAAAAGTTTCTTAACGTTTCTTCAAAAAAGGGAGGAGCAACGTGTGATTTTTTTGGTAGGTTAATCTGTGTTTCGAAATTTCTCACTTAGCGCACCCATAAGAGCAATTTGATAGTTGTGGTAGAGTTATTATCTGTGGGGGATTTCGTTTTCAAAGAGCTCGGTTTAGGGCATTTTGGCATTCGTTTCGGGCAAGTTGGCATTCATATAGGGGCAAGTTGGCGTTCCTATAGGGGCAAGTTGGCATAGGCAAACTGACTCCACTGCGGGTTTCCTCATAATGTATGTAAAATAAAGGTACAAAGAGTCTTGAGAGTAGAAAATTGATAAAGAATTAATTACTCGTCGAATATTTCCCCCAGGGGCGAATAGGCATGATGAAGCCCTGGAGAATGTTCTTTAATGTTACCTACTGGTAGCTAATAATGAATCACGTGCCCGACCAGATAGTCAAGGAGTTAAGCCAAACTCAATCCCTGAAATCAGCACCGAAAAAATCCACAAAATTCAAAAAAATCAAAAACCGTGCCAACCCTCCCCGGTCTCCCCCGATTATTTTCAAAACCTAGGATGACATAATTGAGGAAAATAATAATTTTAAATAATTAGGTAGGTAATTTATGAGTAGGCATGCGTATACTATCGCCCCCTATTCAAATAAAAAATCAATTATTACTAAATAGAGACTTAATTCCGGTGGATTTAGCGTCAAATTGTCATTCTGAGGGGGAACCTAAAATATTATGCAAAGGCCACAGCACAAACCGTAAACGTCCTTCTGAACGCCATTGTTGGAGATATAAACGGCTCTAGGGAGCATTGAGTTCAAATACACGAATAATACGAGAAAATATCTAGAGTTGATTACAGGGTAAAAAGTTGAAATAATTCTCCTACTCCGACACCCAGGAACTGACAGCATGAAGTACTTGACGTAATATTCAAGAACTTGAAGCAATCACGACTTGACGCTGTCGATACCGCGGGCCCAAAAACTGATTTTTGAACCGACGAGTTCTTAATATCGAATAATGGATATCATACGCCATAAATTGGACGATGTCGTAAATATCGAAAGACGTGGGAAAAGGTAAATTACGAAGATTCCGGTTAGATTCTTACTTACCGACGAACAATTCAAGAGGAAGTTTCCCAAAGAGACGCCAAGGACGGCGCAACGGAAAGGACTCGAGTCAGCAAACGGCTTAACAGGCAGAAGTGACAGCGAGAGAAATGCCGAAAATTACAAACAGCGTGAAAATACTCTGGCGGTAATTAAGACGGAAATTTCGAAAAATCGAATAAAACCCCGAAAAAGAACGAAGACGAAAGAACGCGTTCGCGCGATGGTCAACCAGGTCCAACTTCTTGACAACCGTCTCGATCCGAAACGCGAAACCGAAAGGCCACAGTGTTGCCAGATACGTGATCGTAATTTGCGGTACTTTTATTATGTAATTCCGTAGGTTATGCTGGCAGATAACGTACGAAATTCGGTAGTTTTTTTTTTTAAGTGTTTTTACTTCCATATTTACAGAGTAGGTAAATGGAAGTATTGTGATCGTCCTAAAATCGAGAATCGGAACGGAGCTTCAGAAAAAAACTTTTTCTTATACACATTTACTCAGAATCACTTCCTGAACAAGTGTCTGTGTGTCCGTCTTGTCCGTCTGTCCGTCTGTGGTCATTTACAAAAATGGGCATTTTTGTGATGAATCGTCGGCCGTGGAATATTCTTGTATTGGAAATAGTCGGGATTCGGCCAATTGAATTACTCCACTCCTCAGTACATTTATTCAGTGACGTTTCGGGAGCCCACTGCTCCGATCTTCAGACAATATTACAAAACAAACAGTCAACATAGCACTCCAGCACATTGGAATTTGGAAGTTGTTGGGAGTTGTTGGATGTGGAATTTGTGCTGGAGTGCTATGTTGACTGTTTGTTTTGTAATATTGTCTGAAGATGGGAGCAGTGGGCTCCCGAAACGTCACTGAATAAATGTACTGAGGAGTGGAGTAATTCAATTGGCCGAATCCCGACTATTTCCAATACAAAAACAACAAAAAAAAATGGGCATAACTCCCTCATTTCTCAACCTTTTTTCAGATTTCTTGAACTGAAATGTTTGTCTCGGCAAGACCTAACACCCTGTTTAATCGGAATTTTGATAACGCACAGTACTTCCGATATATTTGCATTTTTAGTGTTTTCTATTTTATTTTTTTCCGGCCGCAAAAATGAACCGATTTGAGCGTTCTTGGTCTTAAAATCTTTGTTTTACCTTGCAGAATATGTGGATATTTTTTATATTCCAAAAATGTATTGTATTTTTATTTTGGGCGAATTTTAAAATTATCATAGTGAATTCTTCGACATTTTTGACCTTAACACCCTTAAAAACAGTCAAAATATGATCAAATTTTTTCAAATATGTACGTTTCAAAATATGGAAGTATTGTGGGTTATCTACGCACCACTGGTATTAGTTTGTTTTACAAAATATTTGTACAAAATTTTACAATTTACAAAATAATATTTACATTCAATTAAGAATCAAATAATATCTACAGAATGTAGGTACATTTCAGGATTTACAATAATTTACAGTAACGGCATTTCAGAACAAATCCCACCAAGGCGAAATGGCCTGTGTGTGGGCATCCCCTGTAGGTGGTAGCGTTCTTGCTGGTGGCGACTATTAGCAGTAAATAATTTTTTTTTTCATCCAAAAAGTTTTTTTTTAAATTACCTATAGAAAAATATATTTTAGTCAATGTGTGACCTTATCCTTAGTTCTTCGGTATATTTTTGCAGAAATAAATATAAACATTTTTCCTTCTGTCAAAAACCTCAAAACGATAGATCGTAACGTAAAACGAGATCTTGCAAGACGAAGGCGCTTCGGATTTGGTAATAATCGAGGAAGAAGAAAGGATCGAAAGGCCATCTCAGACGGTTTTTCCCTCAACTGCCCGGCAACACGACGAGGAGGACACGGATGTCCCGAAAGATTTGTCAGTTGAATCTTTTCAGCCGGCGGTTTGAGCCGTCGGTGCGCGGGCCCAGTCGCGGCGTCACTGCTGAGTGACTAGGTAAGGACCTATCTAAGACTCGGTAACGATGAAGTATCCAAATCCACTCTCTTTCTAGCAGAAATTCAAAAAAGTAGTAAATTCAGCCGAAAAATAATTTTAAAAAAATTAAGGGTGGGAATTTTTAAAATCCAAAACTCATTATAATTTAACTTAGATTGAATGCTGAATTTGCATCATCGGAACAATGTGAGCAGATTTGACTCCAAAACCGGTAGGCAATGGATAAATTCGGTTCGCCTACCGAGAGATCGGATAGATTGGCTACACTGGAGGCAGACCGAAACCGATTCTGGACGAGGAAAGGGATACAGGGTTTCCACCAGACCATCATCGCATATCCCTCTTTCAAAGCCGACTTTTCCCTGTTTTGTCTCTTGTTTCCCTCAGAGAGAGGAAGCGTAAGTACTCCTGTAAGTCCAAGTAATAAGTAATAAGACTTACTTTTGTAAGTCCAAGTAATAAGTGTTAGTAGTGCGATTAATGACGTCATTGAGCCCAGCAGATCGTGGGAGATAACGAATTCTATAACTTTTCTCTTTCAATACACGACGCGAGAATTTTTCATTTCCCTCCACTACCCTCATTTCCCCAAATAAGACAATTTATTTCCCTAACAGGTGTTGTCTATATTTGTATCAATGTACTTCGAAAGAGTGAATTTAACATTATTGTCTTATTACGGAACCTACGTAATTTTAGTACGCAAAGTAGCGATTCATAACCATTGAATAAACACCAAGTTTGAAAAAACGCTGCTAAGTAGATCAGTGGCATTTCGACAGTGAACCTGCAAAACCTTGTAAGTCTAGTTTTTTGGGAAAATGATGTTTTGAGCTCTACTGGTGAAACAGCTTCTTGCGCATCTTCTCGAGTCAAGAAAATGGACTGTTTTTCAGGCGATCATTCTCTATCCAAAAGCTGGTCGTGGGTCGTGAAAATCCATTAGTTCAATTGGTTGAGGTTCAAGTTGAAACCATCAAGTTTCATTGGCGTTTCTAAGCCGACTCATGGTTATCCCCATTTGCGCAGCTAGCAATCAGAAGTTTTTTTCATTTCTTGTAAAATTTTGGTTTTTGGACATACGAGGTTTTGCGGGTTCACTGTCGATGTGCACATTGGTTTTCTGTGCAAGAATTCCGCAAATTCTGCACAGGGGTTCATTTTTCGATTGAAACGACAAACCTTATGATTAAGGTGACCAGACGTCCCGCTTTGGGCGGGACAGTCCCGCCATGGAACAACTATTATAGTTGTTCCATGGTGGGGACACCGGGACACAACCCTCCAAAGCGGGACTTTGGAGGGTTGTGTCCCGGTGTCCCCACGATCTCGTAGGGGACGGCCAAATGTCCCGCTTCGAGGGAAAAGCCCCGCTAAAAACTTGGAAAAGTATATCGACTCGATATTATCGAGTTTTCATTGAGACTACCACGACCTAACGCAGCGACGGAACGTGTTTTTTCGATGATGAACAGTTTCCATGATGAATGAACAACTTCCACTGTTCCATCTCTAATGTGCACATGCAGGTACAAAATTGGAAATATGAGGTTTCACCATTTCGCCGTCGATCTCCGAGGAACGGCATATTCGGGGAATGTTTATTCGACGAATAAACTGAATTGATGAACCCAAAGTAGAATGAAATTTTGATCGAGTGACCTTCAATTTCAACATCGTTCCAAATATGTTGGAAGATTATGTCATCTACAGCAACATGGAAGACCTTCGTTTAGCGTTTTAATCAGCTGATAAGCTGAGTTCTATGTTCCTTCCACCTACCACCATGGAAGAACTTCTTCCATGCACCTACCACCTTGTATTCTCTACCACTTAGCTCAGTGGCCACGGCTCCATTTCCATGTTGATACAAGAATACAATTGTGCGTTTGTGTTGTTTGTTGTGGTTGATCAAAAAATTGCACTATCATTCGAGTGAATGCGTCTGAAATATGTGATTCTGCCTGTGGTCGTCTGCATTTTGGAAATTCCTCAGATACCGGATATCTCATTTATTCGCTAATATTCGCCAGCAACAATCGCCAATGGCGGACCTCCAGACGAACGGAGGGACTGGCAACTACAATTTCAAGGTGGTTCTGTTAGGAGAAGGACGAGTCGGAAAAACGTCCATGGTCCTCAGATATGTAGAAGATAAATTCAACGATCAGCATATCCAAACGCTTCAGGTGGGGGAAATGAGTTGGATAGTTGACCGTTGGTGAGAGGCTTCTGTTGCGGACGTTATGTAACACCCAGGTTGGTACATGTACCTGTTGTTTTTTCCAGGCTACATTCCTGAACAAAAAACTCAATATTGGCGGAAAAAGGATCAATTTAGCTATCTGGGATACGGCCGGGCAGGAAAGGTTTCACGCCTTAGGGCCGATCTACTACCGAATGTCCAACGGTGCAATATTAGTGTACGATATCACAGACGAGGACTCGTTTCAAAAGGTAAAATAGGTACAAGAGAAGAGAGTGATCATCATTACGATCCCATTAGTGCTTTCACTTTAGGTTCATAAAGCTGCCTTCAAAAACACTGCTCTACGGCAAAAAATCTACTAAATATATCTAATGCTCCAAAAGGTCTGATAAGTATTATCTTAATAAAATCTGTCATAACATGATGGCGTATTGTGCTTCATAAGGTCTGGAATATACCTCAGAGGTCTGATATCTGTCTTAAACCAGTGGTGCGTAGATAACACACAATACTTCCATATTTTGAAACGTGAAATTGTGACACAATTTGATCATATTTTGACTGCTTTACAGGGTGTTTAGGCCAAAAATATCGAAAAATTCACTATTAAAATTTAAAAATTCGCCCAAAATGAAAAAACGCTACATTTTCGGAATGTAAAAAATATCCACATATTCTGCAAGGTAAAACAAAGATTTTAAGACCAAGAACGCTCAAATCGGTTCATTTTTGTGGCCGGAAAAAATAAAATAGAAAACACTAAAAATGCAAATATATCGGAAGTACTGTGCGTTATCCAAATTCCGATTGAACAGGGTGTTAGGTCTTGCCGAGACAAACATTTCAGTTCAAGAAATTTGAAAAAAGGTTGAGAAATGAGGGAGTTATGGCCATTCTTGTAAATGACCACAGACGGACACACAGACACTTGTTCAGTGGAAGTGATTCTGAGTAAATGTGTGTAAGAAAAAGTTTTTTCTGAAGCTCCTTTCCGATTCTCGATTTTAGGACGATTCCAATACTTCCATTTACTCTGTAAATATGGAAGTAAAAATCGATATCTTAAGGTCTGAAGATGAAGGTCTGATATCCACTGTTCTGGGGGTTTTCATAAAATTCAATCTAATGCTTCACAAGGTCTGAAAGACGAAACGTCTGAAGATCGAGGTCTGATATTTTTCTTTAAAAAAATCCATATCATGTGCTTCACAAGGTCTGAAGATCGAGGTCTGATATCTTTCTTTAAACCAGTGGTGCGTAGATAACACACAATACTTCCATATTTTGAAACGTAAAATTGGGACACGATTTGATCATATTTTGACTGCTTTTAAGGGTGTTTAGGCCAAAAATATCGAAAAATTCACTATTAAAATTTTAAAATTCGCTTAAAATGAAAAACCGCCACATTTTTGAATGTAAAAAATATCCACATATTTTGCAAGGTAAAAAAAAGATTTTAAGACCAAGAACGCTCAAATCGGTTCATTTTTGTGGCCGGAAAAAAATAAAATAGAAAACACTAAAAATGCAAATATATCGGAAGTACTGTGCGTTATCCAAATTTCGATTAAACAGGGTGTTAGGCCTTGCCGATACAAACATTTCAGTTCAAGAAATTTGAAAAAAGGTTGAGAATTGAGGGAGTTATGGTCATTTTTGTAAATGACCACAGACGGACTAACGGACACACGGACTAACGGACACACAGACACTTGTTCAGGAAGTGATTCTGAGTAAATGTGTATAAGAAAAAGTTTTTTCTGAAGCTCCGTTCCGATTCTCGATTTTAGGACGATCACAATACTTCCATTTACTCTGTAACTATGGAAGTAAAAATCATATCTAATGCCTCACAAGGTCTGAAAGATGAAAGGTCTGAAATAAATCTGCTAATGGAGGTTCTGGGGGATTTGAAAAAAATATATCTTATGCTTCAGAAGGTCTGAAGATGGAGGTCTGATATCTTTTCTAAGAAATCGATATCTTAAGGTCTGAGCGATGAAAGGTCTGGAGATGAAGGTCTGAAATCTTCTGATGGTTCTGAGGGTTTTCGAAAAAATTCTATCCCATGCTTCAGATGGCCTGAAAGATGAAACGTCTAATTATGGAAAACTGATATCTTTCTTTAAAAATCTGTTATTCTTCACAAACTCTGAAAGAGTCTGATGGTGATTCTGGGGGTTTTGGCAAAAATCGATCTTATGCTCCACAAAGTCTGAAAGATGAACGGTCTGAAGATCGAGGTCTGATGTATTTTTTAGTAAAATCAATATTATGCTGCAGAAGGTCTAAAGATGGTGGTCTGATAATATCAGATATTATCTTTAAGATAATTTAAGATATTATCTTAAAAAAAACATCTTAGGTATGCTTAACAAGGTCTGAAAGTTGACAGGTCTTATATCTTGGACCTTAGAAAGTCTGTCATATTTCACACGGTCTGAAGACGATTGATTTCCCAGACAAAATTGCCAATTTTGATGAAAATACAGCAAATTTGGAGATTTTCCCTCTTTGGGTTAAAACTAATACGTAAGGTTAAGGAGGTTTTTACTTCCATATTTACAGAGTAAATGGAAGTATTGTGATCGTCCTAAAATCGAGAATCGGAACGGAGCTTCAGAAAAAACTTTTTCTTACACACATTTACTCAGAATCACTTCCTGAACAAGTGTCTGTGTGTCCGTATGTCCGTCTGTCTGTCTGTCTGTCCGTCTGTGGTCTTTTACAAAAATGGCCATAACTCCCTCATTTCTCAACCTTTTTTCAAATTTCTTGAACTGAAATGTTTGTCTCGGCAAGACCTAACACCCTGTTTAATCGGAATTAGGATAACGCACAGTACTTCCGATATATTTGCATTTTTAGTGTTTTCTAATTTATTTTTTTCCGGCCACAAAAATGAACCGATTTGAGCGTTCTTGGTCTTAAAATTTGTTTTACCTTGCAGAATATGTGGATATTTTTTATAATCCAATAATGTATTGTATTTTTATTTTGGGCAAATTTTAAAATTTGAATAGTGAATTTTTTTATATTTTTGACCTAAACACCCTTAAAAGCAGTCAAAATATGATCAAATTGTGTCACAATTTTACGTTTCAAAATATGGAAGTATTGTGTGTTATCTACGCACCACTGGTTTCTTTTGTTGCGCAGTGTTTCCAGAGGCTATTTATGGACAATATAGTTAGGTAGGTACCTAATTTATGATTAAAGAAATATTATTCCAGGTGAAAAATTGGGTCAAAGAACTGAAGAAAATGCTGGGTAGCGAAATCTGCTTGTCGATTGCCGGTAACAAGGTGGACCTTGAAAAAGAGCGTAATGTGCCTGTTGAAGTTGCAGAAGAGTAAGTTCGAGATGTAATTCGGCGAATATCATAAACAAATCCTGAGTTTAGGAAAATAACCTAACTATTTTCGGCTCGATTCGTGCCCGCACTTCTTCGCAATTGATAATCTTTTTTTGGCGATTTTGAGTTTTTTATTAACTTTTCTAATGAACAGTAATCAACGATTTTTTGACAGGTACGCCAGATCGGTGGGAGCCGTGCACTTTCACACTTCGGCAAAGCTGAACGTCAGCATCGAAGAGCTGTTCCTTGAACTGACGCAGCGTATGATGGAACGGGCCCAGCAGCTGGAGATGCAGAAAGCCAACGAGCTGACGCGGACCAACAGCATGCGACGGAATATTGTTGTTGTTGACGAGGACGAGCCGGCTGCGCCGACGCGAACATGTTGCGGAACGACTTGACCTAGATGAGTTTGAAGAATCAACAATTGTGATATGAATGCGAGGGCTGGAAATTTTAAATACGTTTCGGTGCTCATGGCCACCTCAACCTTCCGATCGAACAACGTTACCAGAAAAGACTAGATTTGAAACCGATACTACTTGGAGCCTGGAAATGGAAGAGAAAAAACGTTTGCGACTCCCATGAGATACTCCGTTTGTTACGTACCGCTTTTAGGAACATCATCTATTTTCTTCAGCACGATCCTTGAAGGAAATGAAAATTCGAAGATCAGAGGGGGCACAAAAGTCGCAGATTTTTTATTTTTTGTTAAAACAGCACAATAATTGGGAATGAAGTGTCACTTTACTATCACTGAAACGAATAGTGCAGGCTTGATATCAATAGTATGGTATGCTATCGATAGTTCCGATACTATTGATAATCCTATCTATTGATAGCCCAATACAGCGTTAGTTCACTATGTCCATAGCTCGATATACCAATTTTTTCAATATATCGATAGTTCAATAAATGATTGAAGTTTGGTTTATCAATATTTCAATAAATCGATTGTTTGATCAAACAATAGTTCAATATATTGATAGTTTGATATATTGGTAGGCCGATCATTCGGTATATTGATAGTTCAATACCAACATCAATACTCCAATATATCGTTAGTTTGATTTATCAATAGTTCAAAATAATGATAGTTTGATTTATCGGTAGGTCGATATAATGATATTTCATTGTACCTATGGATTGTTCAATCAATCCAAAGTTTGGTTTATCAATACTTCAATATATCGATAGTTTGTTATATCAATAGATGTATCGGTAGATCGAATTATTGAAAGGCTATCGGTAGGCTGTCGATATTAAGCCAGCACTGGAAACAAAATATCAAACGAAATAATTGACCAAAATTGAATTAAGGATCGCAAAGCAACACGAATAAGCACCCAAACAAGAGTGAGCGCTGAGCAGAAAAAACTGAGTAAAAAGGACAACTAGGGTAACCTGACAAGAGTTAGTCTCCCTCCCAAGATGGTGGCCCAAGAGATCCAAGATGGCGGCGCTCATTCGCAACAGATACGTCTGGATCTCCATCTGGAGTGTCCCCGATCCGAGCGCTCCTAGCAGCATTCCTGCTAATTCCACAATCCCTAAACTCGGGAAAAATCTATTTTTGCCCCTGATTTCACGGTTGTGGTTTCGATTTTTCACATTTTTGCCTATCTGAGGGAGTTTTAACGATTTAAACTTTTTCGAACCCTTGTATAGTAGGTAGGTACTTATGTTTTTGCTCAACTATCGGCATTTTCACGCAACATTTATTGATAAAATTCATCTATCTGATATCCAAGGAAACTTGCTTTTTATGGATTTCACAATTTTGTCAATAAGCCGAACCTAACTGTAAAAACCGACCAAATTTTGTAGTCAAAAACTCGTTTGGGGACCTACATTGAAAATTTACCTACTACCCGTTCTTTCAACCCTTGAAAAAATCTTTGGTAGGTACATCGAGTGCTTGTCTAGGTACGTGAAGAATTAGCGATTTTATTTATACCACCCTCCTGGACTGCAGAAAATACAAAAAACTGACTCTGATTGATGGGATTCTGAAGAGGTACGGGAAAAACCCGAGATAAGTATGATGAATTTTACTTTGATGTTCTTTTTGCATACTTTTAGTGGTATGGGCACCTAATTTTGGTTTTTCCAAACTTCAATTGACATTGTCGATATGAGAGAGAAGGGGGATGAATAACTTGGTGGGAATGTCTGGAGTCGAGGACGCACCAGATGGAAATCCAGACGCCTCCATTGAAACTCAGGTTAGAGAATCGCTAAAAATCGCAGTCTTTCGAGCTTAACCCCCCCCCCCGGGTCTTTGAATTACTATTATTATTCTAATATTTCAATTATTATCAGCCATAAACCTTGAAAATGTTAGAATTTTTAGCGCTTTGTGTAGGAAAATTAGCGTATCACCTTGTACAGTTGTAATCACCAGTTTTCTCCTCGGAGCTGCAAAAGATCGAAGTAGTGCCTGAAAAATATGACTTGTCTGGTCAAATCACTGGAATTGTGGATTATTGGAATTGCGGATTACTGGCTTTCCTATCTCATGGTAGCTTTAACCTTTCCACAAACAGCACCAAACTGAAATAGGTACTTATCCAGTAAGGAGATATCATGGATTTACCGGCTGATCGCCAGTGTTCTACTAAAAATCGACAATTCGATAAATATTTTCAAGAAGTGATATTTTATAATGAAATGGTAATTTTTCGGTTGGAGTTATGTAGCTACTAAAACGACTGATCCAATTCAGATAATTTCTTTTTCACTGTTCCAGTCCCCGACTCTGAGCTATCAGATTTATTTCTTGTATATAAATATTGCTGGTCGTTATTTTTTTAAAACTGCCATCGGTTATTGTTAAGTACGAAACTGGACTTCGCATCTGTTATCGATGCCTTGAATTACTTACCCTAGTCGAGACTATGATGACGGTGGAGTTATAATGTAATATGCCAAAGTTCCGATTATGACAGTAATGAGAAAGAAATTCGTCAATGTAAAATGGAATGATATTTTATTGGTTTCCCACCTACCTATCAATAACTTTATCGATTCGACCTATCAACATGAAATATCAATTATTTTGAATCTTCATCCCAACCATTCTGAATAAGATTAACGGAAAAGTGAGGTTAGATCCCCCTCTGCTGGCAAAAGACTAACTTTTTGGGCACCTTAAGGAGAACCCTCTAAATTTACTTCAAAATACTAAGAAATGTCAACAAAAAAAGTCATTTCAAAAACAGTTTTCTGCCGTTTTTGACCATTTAACATTTTTTGATCGGATTCTCCAGAAGATTTTTTTTTTTCAATCAAAAACTTTATTGTACAAAATTTTGGTACATTGCAGTTGTGACAATAATTAATTACTGCACAGAAGCGCGTGGCATGTGGGGTAGGTCTCTACGCATTCGTAGTCCTACTATTCTTGATTTTAGTTATCGGGCCGCAGGTCAGCGTGGTGCTTTCTTTTCAGACGACGGGCAGAGCGTGGGGGTGGCAGGCGTTGAGCAAAATTTGAAAAAATTTGGTTCGGATGGTGTTTTATACTATTGTTGAGTCTGGAGTAAGTGGTCTTGATAACGTCCTTTACCTCAGGGATGTCCAAATCACGGTGGATTGCGGAATTTCTGACGTACCATGGCGCTGCTGTTATTATTCGTAACACCTTGTTTTGTTGAACCTGGATCCGGTTGAGTTGGCTACCGGAGGCAGAACCGTAAAGCCCTGAAGCGTACAACCAAATTGGTCGGATGAGGGAGAGGTAGAGGACGCGTTTAGTGGAAAGGTTGAGGGGTGATTGGTTAGCGAGGAGAGGTTTCAATTCACGCGTTCTATTTCTTAGGCGCTTCACCAATTCAGTGATATGTGGTCCGTAGGTCATTCTTTTGTCCAGTGTTACCCCAAGGTATCGAGTCGAATCTTTTCATTCGTTTCAATTCATCGGAGAGGTTTCAATTCACGCGTTCTATTTCTTAGGCGCTTCACCAATTCAGTGATATGTGGTCCGTAGGTCATTCTTTTGTCCAGTGTTACCCCAAGGTATCGAGTCGAATCTTTTCATTCGTTTTAATTCATTGGAGAGGTTTCAATTCACGCGTTCTATTTTTTAGGCGCTTCACCAATTCAGTGATATGTGGTCCGTAGGTCATTCTTTTGTCCAGTGTTACCCCAAGGTATCGAGTCGAATCTTTTTCGGGAATCCTGCAGCCGATGCTTTCATCTTTTCGCCGATAAGTGAACGTAGTGTGTACGGACTTTTGGGGGTTTATTTTGAGCCTCCATTCATCGTTCCATTTTTCCAGGCTTGTCGCATGTTGCTGTAAACCCAAGCTCGAAATTTGCTCGTCTTGGTGTCGATTGATGATTGCGAGGTCGTCAGCATACATTGCCATCGTATTAGACGGGTGAGATGGGAGATCGCTGACATAGACCAGGTACAACTCTGGGCCCAAAACACTCCCTTAAGGAACACTAGCACACACTTTTTTGGACTCAGAGAACGCGTCACTGCATTTAACCACAAAAGCCCGATCTGTGAGGTATGAGAGTATTAGACGATAGTAGGTGTCCGGGATGTTGTTTTTCAGTTTATAAAGGAGACCTTCGTGCCACACTCGGTCGAATGCCTGTTCGGTATCGATGAATAGTGCAGAGCAAACTTCTTTGTTCTCATATGTCTGCAGGATTTCGTTGATAACTCGGTGCAGTTGCTGCGGACAAGAGTGTCGATCTAAATCCGAACTGGTAATCAGGAATCAGGTGGTCGAGGTGGCTGAGGAGTTTAGGGAGTAACAAACGCTCGAAGATTTTTCCAAAAAGAGGGAGTAGACTTATTGGGCGATAACTCTTCGGGTCCTTAGCAGGTTTGTTAGGCTTCTTAATTAGGATTATGGTTGCACGCTTCCACGCTGTTGGAAAGTAAGTTGTACGGAGCATTGCATTATATATGGATGTCAGCAAAACCAAAGTTTTCCGCGGAAGGTTAACCAGTAGTGGTCGCTTCCTGGAGCTTTTTTGACGGAGGTAACTCCAAAAGATATGCATTAAGTGGGAGCAAAACACAACTTTTAGGACCAACCGCGCCAAAATCGGATCAGCGGTTCAATACGAAATGGCTGTATATTTAAGACCAAAAATTTCATACAGCCACTTCGTATTGAACTGCTGATCCGATTTTGACGAAACTAGTCTTGAAAGTTGTGTTTTTCTCCGACTTGAGGCATTTTGTCCGGGGAATCCAATCTGAAAAGGTTATGGGGTCCAAATTGGCATTAGGATGGCCACTTTCGAAAAACCACAAAAACTCAATTTTGAAGGTGATTTTGTGGGTTTAGAATTTTTTTCAGTATTTTTCCCGGGTTTCTCGCTTGATTTACCACAGAACAGGGTTTTTTCCGGAAAATTTAGAAAAGGTTTTAGTGTGGCTCAATTTTTCATAGCGATTTCTTCTTTTTCACCTTTTTTCCTAATTTTGGGGGTTCTACTGAACGGATTTCAAATTTTTAGAGCTTTTTGGATTCCTCGAAGGTTGCTACACCTTACAGGTAAGTGGACCTGTAAGTCAAAACGGGTTGGAGCTTAGTGGTTGAAAACTGGTGTGAAGACCAATTTTGAGAAACTCCAAAAAAATAATTTTTAATCCCTTTAACACAAATTCTTAAATTTTCAAAACAATATTTTCGGTTAGCTTCTGGGATAGGTGCGTAAAAAAAAATTGGCAATTTTCGACGACTCCCCAGAGTTGAAAAAAAAATAAATAAAGCCGATTTCTCATGAAAAATCCAAGGCCCAGGAAAAATTGCAAAATATTATGGATTTGACTTCGGGGTTTTTCGTCACTTATCTTTAGATATTGACCGAAAAACGTGAAATCTTACGTTTTTTGGGTTTTCTATCATCAGGGTCAGTTTGAAGGGTAGTGATACGGCCAAAACGCCGTATTTTCACAGTTTTCTTGGTTTTACGGCCGAAGTATGGGTTTTAGGCAAAAACTTGATAGAGAAGAAAATGTCGGGCTTTAAATTTTCCATCAGATGCACTCCCTTCTAAACTCTTCTTATGGACTATTCACACGAGCGAGTCCATTACTCGGAATGCAACCTATTCGTTTCTAGCACAATTGACGAAACAAAGGGGAAAAAATGGGATCATCGATGAAAAACGATCAGGCGCCGTTTATAAATTAAAATAGTTTTTATTCAATTAATTTTTTATAAAGCCGATGATACAATTTTGACAAATACTGCCGAAGGGGAGGCGGATTTAGCAACGTTCGCATCGTCGCGCCCTGCTCGACAGAATGACCAGCACAATTGAACGCTATTTATTTACAGATAGTCAAACGTTTGAAATAATAGAGAATAAGCACAAGCTGTCCTTAGATACGAGACCTTCCGACGCCTTTCCTTCACCCGGAACATTGCCAAAGGTCAAGGCACATTTTGTAGAAATTCAATACTTAATATTTATAATTTCTATAAAAAATAAAACCGTACGGATTTCGGACATAATGATTTTAAAATTTACAAATACTAACAAGCGAAAAAATTATAATTCTCTGTGGGGGGTAATATTTTACAAAAACGAAACATTATATCAGTGTTATCTCCAACAAGTGCGTCAAGGGGAAACTGAATTGTAAACATTGCGAGTCCGAGAGGGAATGTTGAATTTTGTTGTAAAGATGCTTACGACTTGTTATTGCAATCGGGCCTTTCATGTTGTAAAAATAGGTTATGTCTCACAGGCGCATCGATGATAAACATTTTTATAAAATAATCCGCCACGAATTGGTATTTTCACTTGTTTACTGAAAACATAAAAAACCAAAGCTGATCTGGATCGCAAAATGTTTACAACACAAATTCAAATCCCTCGAATCGCTCAATTTGCCGCTGTAATCAATAGGGTGATAATCAACAAACACAAACTTCATAAAATAGGTACAACAAACGTACAAAACCCCTAAGGACTAGAAAAAAAAAATGTATTTAACGTTGGGCCTAGAATCTTAGCATGTTATTGCACAAGTAACTACGAATAGGTACCGGTGCAAAAGGTGCAGCGAACGCATTTTTATAAACTAATTTATAACGATGAATAATTGTAATAAATAACGAGCGGGGGGAGGGAGAAAACGGGGAAATTATGCGCTATTTACAGAAGTACGAGTAGGCAGGTATCTAATTTCGAAAATCGTAAATATCGACTCGGTAAATATCGTTTTCTACAGTCGAAGATATGAGCTTCCTGTTTGAAAATTGTCATCAGTCAATTGATGTAAACCTTAACCATGATAATTGGTAATATTGTGATATCTAACTGTTATAGGTTGTAGTATAAATTCGGACCAGCTACAAGACGATGAAATTGTCAATAATTAATATACTTGGCCCTAATTTCTCAAAAATCTAGTAAATTTTGAATTTCAGTTGAATATTCTACGTTTTGATAATTTGACAAATTTTTTGACGAGGAGAAATGAAGGGTAAGGGGAAGGAACGAGGAATGTCACAAAAAGTACTTTTAGAGAAAAAGCAGGTTTTGTATTTTAAATTCTATGTTTTTTCCCCTTACACCGAATCTTTCGTTGCTTCTCAGGGCGACATTTATACTTTTTTCCCCTTGGAGTTTCACTATACGGTTAGTACCTTTGAATTCCTACAAAATGCGCTATTAAGCTTGTTTTTGGGAAAAATGGACATTTCCTGTTCTTTCCCCTTACCCTTCAAATATGTTTGATTACGTAAATTTGGCCTAGTGAAGAATAACACAGTTTAATTCTTGTTTTTGTTTTCGAGCAAGTTGTTTTACAGGCACTGAAACCGAAAAAATGGTCGAGCGCTTTCTCCAACAGGCAATCTATCAAGATTTTTGAAAAATTAAAAAAAAATTGGGACTTGGAACAAAAATTGCAAATAAATACCTAATTTCTTTTGTAATAAATCGTGACATATTCAAGAATTTCTTATCGGCAGAAAACTTTTTGGGGTCAAAACTCAATTTTTGTAATATCGCGTAGGTACTGGTTCGAGTTGAACCGTCGTTACGTATCCAAGTCTACGTATTGTAGGTAATTCAGGTAGCCTCCGAACTGGTAACCAATTATTTATCTCTGATACCATGCCGATTGAACCCGATGTTTTCCCAAATCCGTGCAAACCATTTCGACCCGAATCGATCCTCGATAAAAGGCCCAAATCAATGTAGAACCAACAACAAATTTTGTTTCGAAAATGTCCCCAACACTTAGCTTCACACGTTTCACTCCATCACCGCGCATTCTTTAAGAAAATTGGGACAATTTAAGGCTAAAAAAAATTGTAAATTGCTCAAAAGATGGAGCATATGGAGGAATACAATTTATAATTATTCATTTTTTTTTGCTCGTAAATAGAATTCTGGGAGACTAGAAGCTACTCGATCGACTGTACAGTCTAAACGGTGATGATTGATTGGAATATATAATATAATATCAACAAACCAACATGCGAAGTCGATATGATATAACTAATAATGAATTATCGTTGAATTCTTCGGATAATGTAAAATGCACTTTTCGGAACTTTTCCACATGTACACGGAGAAATGATCATTTTGGCTTTTTTTTTTCACAATTTGGCAACACTGACGACCTCATAAATCATTATTGGACTGTCGGATTGCGAAGCTTGAAAATTTGGATTCGGAAGGTACGCTAAGTACGAATTTAGCAACAAACAGAAACATCGTAGTAAATTTATACTTTACACGACATTAAAAAACGGTAAAAGCGATGTTTAGGTATAGTAACGAAGGGTAATATTAACAAGAACTCCGCACGAGGCAAACTTAGTCATTTGGAGAGCTTACTTATAACTCGTATCAACGCCCCATTTTCATCCTTCAGCCGCTGGTTGTCGCATTTCAGTTGTTCAAGTTGCTGAAAACAACGATGAACAATAAATACCGGAAAGAGGCCTGAGTACCGGAAATAGGAAAAGGATAAAACGAATCAAACGATTGTTGCAAACGAGGTTTTGCGCTGAAATCGGTAATTCAGTTTTTGGCAAAAATGAGTTTACCTACGTAAACTGATAAGGCTAAAGTCACGAAGAACTGACACCGCCTTATCAATTGAGAACAACAACATTCTGAGGAAGAAGTGATTAGCTTAACAAAATTTGTTATTTAATAGCGTTATTCATTAATAATATTTATCACCATTAAATAATTTTATTTAATAACAAATTTTGTTAAGAGCCGGTATTGTCAAGTGTAAACGCTTATCACTTCTTCCATAGAATTTCGTTGTTATCAATCGATAAGGTGGTGTCAGTTCTTTGCAGTTTTTAGCCATCTCTAGTGATTGATATGCCATAGCGAACGTACGATTGGGCACTTAAAAATACGTTAAGGTTGGTAACTAACTGATGTTTGACAAAAACTGGCACCATTGCATGACGTCATACTTTTGCTTGTTTTGAGAGAGTGGGCACGGAGGGTGGCAGTTGGGTAAACACACAGAAATGGGGTGGCTGTTGGTTGGAAACACGGGAAGGAGGTGGTGGTTGGTCCAAAAAATGGGAATAGGGTGGCAGTTGTCAACGGTGGAGCTGGACCTCAAGAGACAGTTGGGTTAAAACAGGGGAATGGGGTGGCAGTTGGTTGAAAACATTGGAATGAGGTGGCAGTTGGTTAAAACATGGGAATGGGGTGGCAGTTGGTTGAAACATGGGAATGGGGTGGTAGTTTTCAAAAGACGGAAAAGGGGTGGCAGTTGGTTGACCACATGGGAGAGGGGCGGCAGTTGATAACGGCGGAGCAGCACCCCGGGTGGCAGTAGGTAAAAACACAAAAATGAGGTGGCAGTTCATTGAAAACATGGGAATAGGGCAGCAGTTAGTTTAAAACACTGGAATGAGGTGGCAATTGCTTGGAATCCAAGGGAAAGGGGTGGCAGTTGACAATGGCGGAGCAGCACCCCAGGTGGCAGTTGGTTGAAAACATTGGAATGGGGTGGCAGTTGGTTGAAAACATGGGAATGAGGTGGAAATTGGTTGAAAACGTGGAAATGGGGTGGAAATTTGTTGAAAACGTGGGAATGGGGTATGATCATTTGGATGAAAACATGGGAATGGGGTGGTAGTCAGTTGAAAACATGGGAATGGGGTGGCAGTCAGTTGAAAACACGGGAATGGGGTGGCAGTCGGTTGACATCACAGGAATGGGGTGGCAGTTGACAAAGGGGTAGCAGCACTCCGGGTGGAAGTTGGTGGAAAACATGGGAATGGGGTATCATTTGGTTGAAAACATGGGGATGGGGTGGCAGTTGGGCACCGTCTTCCTTCTCAAGGGAGCAAGAGACGCAGAAACTGGTGGTGGGTGTTTGATATATCGTCGCTTAAGCGGCAACATGCTATAACTCAGTTTTCCCAACTTTACAGGAGACCCAAAAAACTGTTTCGATTGCTGGCTGTTAGAGATGAATGGACATGGGAACCTGGCTTGGAAACGCCAATAGAATTTATTGGGTTCAACCCCGACGCTACCTTGACCAATCGCAGCAATGCATTCCCTAAACCCCATGTTTGTATCATTTGGGACAAAACTGGGCACAGCAGTGTTGGCTTCTGTTTTTTCGCGATTCTGACCACGGATATGGATCCACAGCATCGTTTTACCATAAAAATAAGGTCTAACTCAATTTAGCCAAAAATTGAGTTATAGCATGTTGCCGCTTAAGCGACGATATGTATGTTTGAACTGCTTATGTTTGATATATACGTCTCTTTCATCGTATCATCAACTTCAAATCCCTTCACTCTCAAGACAGTGCGCTAAAAAAGTCAGGGCGTCATGCCGTTATTGATAACAAGGAAGCGGATTAATTTTCCGATCAAAGCGATCTCAAAGACTAGACCTGCAAACTTCTTCGGGAACTGACTCCACACACACACACATACGCAAAAATATTCACAACGAACAAACGTATTTCTAAAACTGCCCCCCCCCCCGACTTTCACTGGCTAAAGCAGTGGTTGCCAAACAGTCGATCGCGAGCTACCGGAAGCTCGCGATAACTTTTAGGTAGCTCACTAACCCGAGCATGTGAGCAACCCTGAGCTTAGCAAGCCTGTACTTTCTTTCTCCAGTATTCCTTGGTAGCTCACTAGAAGATTTATTAATGCTATGCTAGCTCACAGGCTCAAAAGTTTGGCGACCACTGGGCTGAAGGTAAAACTACGTTCCAATAGCCCGGTTCTCATGCTCAAAATTTACGCTAGATTTTCGCATCTGCGAATTTCAAAAGCTATCACGCACACTCTACTATCATGCATGCATGACAGACTCGGTGTCAAAAATCCGAAATCTCAAAAATTCATCCCTTGGGGTGCAATACGTCCCGCAAGTTCTGTGTGCAAACTGCGTCCCATTTCCACCCCGTGCAGTTGCTGATGCGTCCACAAGGGAGAAAAACACCCCTTATCAGTCCGATTCTACAAACGCATCAGGCCAACGCTGATCAATTGTTTTTTCAAATAACCCCTCGAGCAGAGCAGATCAAGCACTCTACCATCCCTCATTGGTCCAATTCGACATACGCATCAAGCAAACACAGATCAGGCTTTTTTATAACACATCTTAATCGTTAACCAATTATTCAAATCAAAATGTTCGTAAATAATCCTTGATATTCCTACTGGACGCAGTTTGACAACCCCTAACCCAGGGATGTTATGCATCCTGTTAAAATTTTGATAACATGGGAGTCACTTGAGTAAACTTGATAAACTTGATTAACGGAACTGGTTCCTTCAAATTCCAAAATTTTGGGATTCCTTTGGGTACCAGACTTGAACATGGGACGGACCGGATACCGAAATCTGCTCACAAAAGTAACGTGCGACAGAACCACAGACGCACTAATTGGCACAGACACAATTTGAAACAAAATCAACGAGAAAAATCAACACATATGCACCCCAAAGGTACCCCATACTTATCAGGGCAAACCGCTTTTCTATTTTTTTGAAAAAAGTTCGTCCATCAAATGATTCTTTGAAAAACATGTTGACCTAATGTTGATTTTCAAGTATTTGATTTTTGTAGATTAAAAAAATCATTAGCAAAAAAAAAATTGGATTGTACCTACAGCAGTTTTTGACCGTCAATTGCCACCCGGACAACTCAGCGTGCAGTCAAGAAAGGTGCGCAAGAAGTTTTTGCAAGAAACATTGATTTGCAAAAAGCGGAGTATGTTAACGTAGGCTTTATTTAGGAGGAAAATATTTGGTCGATTATATTTTTTAATTCAATACGTTTTTATGGAGGAATGGAAGTAATCGTCCAAAAAATTGAAATCGGATCAGAAGTTCAGACAAACTTTCATTAACGCATTTCCGCAGAATCGCTGTCAGTCCGTTGATCGCTAAAATTGTCGTATTTCTCCATCGTACTATCATAATATGATGATAAATATTATTTTCATGTCTTTTTTCCCTAACATTTTCAAAATTCATTTATTTATTGTCTGTCTGCTATGAAAACAGTATTTAGGAGTCGGTACCTGGCGGCGAAGGATCAAATTAAAGCTATGTACTGTTTACACACTTGAATTTATAAATTTCTTCATCTTACAATTTTCCTCATTCAATTCACTATAGTAATAATAGTGTAATAATAATAGTGTAATAATAGTGTAATAATATTCTTATAGATTCAAAACTTGATACGATTAATTTCCTCCTCTTTGCTTATCATTGTCGCGAGTATCACGAACGAATCATGTTCTACACGTCATAACATCAATGTACCTGAAGTATTAACATCCATAACAATATATTTTATTCTACTGGCAGCACTGATTGTTCATAAGTAGTCCCTTTTTTCCAAGAATCTGAGCTAGGCACCTGAGCATCAATCCACCTACTAATCAATCATCAAGAAATCATCACCTGATCAGAAATCAACCAATCCGATTGATGTATCTCTACGCCATCCAGTCCTGGTTGTGCCATCCATACCTCCAACGAACCTGGCTCTCTCTCGCTTATGAACTGTCTTACTGTACTCTTACTGTCTGTGCTTTTCTCAAGTTTTTTGCTCCTCCGAGGGTTTTTAGCCGGCTTCAATATTTCAATTTTTATTGATTTATGGCTTTTTTCAACAGCCCTTCTAAGGGCTAGCCCGCTTCACGATCTCAGTGCTCTTGTTGAGATTAGTAGTAGAGTAGAGACGACGTTTCTTGTTGGACCTTCGCCATCGACGTTCTCCCAGCAGCATCACCGGGCCAATTGCCTGTCCAGCAGACCCCTGGAAATCTGGTATCTTCGCGAGTGTGCTGAATGCTCTTGTCGCCGCTTTTCGTACGTGTTGCTGCTCCTGCCAGTGGTGAGATACTGTCGATTGGAACTGAACGAGAACCCGACTTTCGTTCAACCGGCATCTCGTCTTCTGCGTCCACAGTGCGCCATAGATTATTCGTCGCCATCTTCGATTGAACAGGTTGGAAATCTGCCGATTCTTGTTTCTGATCGCTCGGATCTTAGGTCTTCCGCGCTTCGGTACAAAGACATTCCGATCGAATATCCCTTTTTTTCTCCAGTAGAAAGTCTGCCGTTAACTTCATTTACTTTTTGGAATACAATCTCAATTTATGCTTGTGAGCAAGTAGCTGGTGTTTTCTTACATAATTCCACTCTACCCCCACAGCATAACATGTACTTTGAAAAAAAAAAGAGAAATTTCAGTTGTTTTGTTGGCGGAACTACTTTGTTCACAAACGAGGTTTTTGCGTGATTGTTATGCGAGTCAGTACTGACGTTTGCAGGGAAAAACATCTACAGAATATTCGTGAAACAGAGAAAAAAACGCTGCTAAGTAGATCAGTGGCATGTGCAGATTAGTTTTTGCTATGTCCGAAGAACTCTGCAAATTTTGCACAGGGGTTCATTTTTCGATTGCAAAGACAAACCTTACGATATATCGGTACTCCTTAAACACAGAATTTAGCTGTTATTATTCTATAATTTCAGTATCAATTTGTATTTTAGATGGGTTATTTAGAAAAACGTTTTTTCAACCAGGCAAAAAATAATCATCCTCTTCGCTTGATAAATACTTACTTACCTATCCATTTTTTCAACGCAGCTGATCGTTCAATTCCGTTAAATTTACCATTTAATCTATTCTTGATCACCTTCATAATTAACTGAATAATAATAATTATTAAATTCTCTGAATAATGAAATTAAAAATGCCTCATGCCTCAGACTGACTGACTGCCTGACTCGCTCTCATGTTGCCAAGCGCAACTGGTCGAAGTGTGAGTGCGTCACCTTGTTGGTATAATAGGCTAGTAGTCGTAAGTAGATCAATCAACCGTATCTAAGAGCCGAGGCCAAATTCTCAAGTTTTTCCAATTTTTGTTTTGCTGATTTGTGTAATGCGACCGAATTCTTTAAATTGAAGATATCGGGAGGACAGAAGTTTTTGTGGGGATTCCAACGAGTGGAAAACGAATTTTGTGGCTCGAGTAGTTTTCGAGTTATTAAGAATTGGGGAAATTTAAAAAAACTCAAAACTGCTTCACTAAAACTGCAATAACTCCTAAACGGTTGAAGCTACTGGCGTGGCGATGGTCTCATTCGATTCAGCATAGAAAAATCTATAGAAAATGATACCTCACATGCCTATGTTGCAAATTTCCTTAAAAAGACGAATTTTTTACCACTTCAACAGCTGTTTTACTGGCCTTAAAATTAAGGTAGAGTTCTGCCGAGACGTTAGGACCAACTAGATACGGAACTTGATTTTTGGTAAAAATTTCAAAATTTTTCGATAACTCCTTCCCCCTTAAAAACCCCGGACGGCGGACGGCGTACGGCGTACGGCGTACGGCGTACGGCGGACGGACAAAAAATTTTTATTGCAGATTCGGATTCTACACCCCTTGAAACGTAAACCAACAAATTTTCAGGGGGTGTTATAAATTTTTTTTTCCTGACCGATTACAAAGGTTCATTTCTTTAGAAAAATGAACCAAAATAGGGAAAGTTTCCCCGCCGTTTTATTTTTATGCCGCCAAGTACCGGTTTTACTTCCATATTTACAAAGTGAATGGAAGTATTGTAATCGTCCTAAAATCGAGAATTGGGACGGAGCTTCAGAAAAAACTTTTTCTTATTCAAATTTACTCAGAATCACTTCCCAAACAAGTGCCTGTGTGTCCGTCTGTCCGTAAAAGGTCATTTACAAAAATGGCCATAGCTCCCTGAATTCTCAACCTTTTTTCAAATTTCTTGAACTGAAATGTTTGTCTCGGCAAGACCTAACACCCTGTTTAATAGAAATTTGGATAACGCACAGTACTTCTGATATATTTGCATTTTTAGGGTTTACTATTTTTTTTTCCGGCCACAAAAATGAACCGAATTGAGCGTTCTTGGTCTTAAAATCTTTGTTTCACCTAGTAGAATATGTGGATATTTTTTATACTCCGATAATGTGGCGTACTGTTATTTTGGGCAAATTTTAAAATTTGAATAGTGAGTTTTTGATATTTTTGACCTAAACACCCTTAAAAGCAGTCAAAATATGATCAAATTGTGTCACAATTTTACGTTTCAAAATATGGAAGTATTGTGTGTTATCTACGCACCACTGGTTTGCGTATTATTATTGACGCAGATTTTTATAACCAGCAAAATTATTACAGCAAAAACGTCCAACACCGCACAAGGTAGGTGGACAAGAAAAAAATTTATGAAACCTACCTCATAACCAGAGACTATTATCTAACCATACTCAATAATCAATGTTTCTTGGGAATGCTCCCCATTATTGATGACGATTTCATTGTAAGAGAATTACAATCACTATAATGCATGAAAACAAGCGAAAAACCAATGACAAAACCAATCGCTGAACGCACACACTCCCGCTTTACCTATTTTGTGTGCGAAGTAGTGAGTTTGGATACGACTCTAGTTAAAGCGCGGTTCTCAGCGCGGAGCCTTTCATTATCCGCTTTAAGCTTTTGTAATTGCTGTAAAATCAAACAGTACGCCAATAATAAAGTGGTAATCCCTAATCAAAACATTTTTCAAAATCCTCAATTTTGCTTACTTTGAGCTCTTCTTCCATTTCTGACAATTTCCGCTCCATGGCCCGCTTCTCGCGCTTTTCCGCGTCAGACATCCCGCTCCGCGCCTGTAATGCGTTTTATGAGTGCCAGAGATGAGATAACGCTAGCGTTGGGAGCGTCAATAGAGTCAATGGTAGCGTAGTTCTTCTTGGTTGACGCTCTCAACGCTAGCGTTGAATCTAAAGGCAACGCCAGCGTTGGGAGTGTCAACAGGGAGGGAGAAGGTAGCGTAATACTTCTTTTGCTGGTTAGGGCTGGTTAGCCCTAACCAACCCTCTAACGCTAGAGTTGTTTTTAGATTCAACACCCGCAGGTGAATTAATCATCAGATATTCTGTATGCGTCAGACGTGGACAGTTCAATCCACGCGCGTAGTTTCAAAACCAGCTCAATCCATGTTTTTCCAAAATCAACTTTTTTCATTTTCCCCAAGTTCATGAACCATTCTATCGCTCTGCAACGCCTTATGGACCAAATCCGGCTCAAGCCGATCGAAAAACTGATCAAACATAGGTTTCGCTTCGATAGCGATTTTTCGAGTTTCCAGGATAACTTTCAAATTCGGATCGAGCAGGTTATGGAACCACACGCCTGAAACGGGATAATACCTGAGATGTCCTATCCGACCTCTTTGCTTCGATAAGTTCCGTTTCGGCGCAGCGTAACTTATCTCGCAGGATGGCGTTCTCCGCTTGCGACTCCTCCCATAGCTGATAAGAATGAGGAGCAGTTATTGAAAGGCCAAATCGAAAATGCGGTTATTGAAAGGTCAAAAGACGCAGATGATACGCAAATGGAAAATTTGGCTGATTGCCAGAGTGTTGACAGTTCAACATGGGATATTGAACCTAGTAAAAATATCGACCAGAGAAATCCTTTCGCAGACAATGATTGGACTGATAGACCGGCTTCTATTACAATAATTGTAATTATTGACACGCCATTCACCTTTTTGTAGTCGATTTCGCCATTCGCCGTCGTCGGCTGCGGGTGTTTGTTGGAGCTGTCATCGTCGACAGAGACGGAGTTCAACCTTGAAGAGGCTTCTGACTGCTCGCCACCGCTCTGTAACAAAACATTTTTCAAAATCAACAACAAATTTTTTTTTTTAATTTCGACTATGAATTTGCTTGAGCAATAGGACCACGAATTGGTGCATTAGGTAGTTGAAAGAATCACTTGTAACAAGGTAATTTATGATTGGAGCCCTGGGGCTACAGGTCAAATAGGGGTACAGGGTTGTTAAATATGCCATAAGCTGTACAAGCTCACAACAACAAAAAATGCCAAATTCGTATAAAAGCAAATTACTCGGCAGAGTGGTACCTTGGGACATTTAAAAAGTTACTACCTGCAGCACCTATCAAAGTTCCTTTAGGGGAGTGGCTGGGAGTGGGGGAGGGTAGGTTTTGATGGGGAAAAATTCTAAATAAATACCTATAAGGGTGATTCTCAAACTACGGGCAATAATCAAGTCCGGGCATGGTTTAAGGCTACCAAAGCGTGTTATCCCAAACTTCTTTGTCTCAAATCAAAGAAGAGACTCTCATCTTGAAGAAACAATTGGTGAATTAGGTCAAATTACAATAATTATGTACATTTTAGGCATGCTAAGTGACAAAATGTAATTACCGTGGCTGTCCCAAAATTCGATTTTGGATTTCAAAGTTGTCCTTTGGCAATCTAATGCCAATGTTCAGGGAGGAGAAAAAAATATTGTTCAAGTAGATGAGTGGAATGATCAGAAATCATGAGAAAGTCTCCAATTAACCAAATCTGGGAGTGTAGAGGGGTCAACAATGTTTGTCCCAAAAAAGAAGTAATTACCGTGCAAAATAATCAAATGGGTTATTTTGACACGGAAAGTGGGATATTACGAACCCATCTTGTAACTTGTGTAAGGTGGCAACCCTGCTTGAGCTCACGATACCTGCTCCAGACCGGCGGCTTCTTTCAGTTTAGAAGATACAGCCCACATTTAAGGTTCTCAGTCAGGCGAGTGACTGTTCTCTTGTAATTACCATGGCATGTTATAACTTCCGAAATTTTCAAAATATTACTTCTTCTCTTTTATTATGTTGAAGAGCTTGAACAGCTGTTTAGAGCGTGTATTTATAATTTATTCTAGGATTAATTAGAATCTAGTTATTTCATTTAAAAGTTGCAAATGTAATTCACGTGCTCAGAAATGTGTAATTCGTGTGGAATAAATAGGCCATGGTAATTTAATTCTTACCATGTGAATTACCGTGGAAGGTTATCAAAATGGGACGTGGAGGGGCTTCAAAAGAGGACTTGGAGGGGTTCAACACAGGTCGTGGAGGGCTTCAAGTCAGCATTAAAGCCCGTATCACACGTCAGACCGATCTCCTCCCCATCCCACGGGCAGACACACAGACCCTATTCTCTGATTGGCTGATCCTATGGATATGTTCTCTTTGGCGCACCTGCATCAATGTTTGTTGTTTACATGTTATTATTCATCTAAGGAACCTTATTTCTAGGAAAAATTATTAATGAATTTGCATGTGAAAATCACCAAAGAATCGGTCTGTCCAGACTGTCTGCGGGATGGGGAGGAGAACGGTCTGACGTGTGATACGGCCTTAAAGCCCGTATCAAGGCCGTATCACACGTCAGACCGATCTCCTCCCCATCCCACGGACAGACACACAGACCCTATTCTCTGATTGGCCGATCCTATGGATATGTTCACTTTGGCGCACCTGCATCAATGTTTGTTTTTATTCATCTATGGAACCTTATTTCTAAGAGAAATTTTCAATGAATATGCACGTAAAAATCACCAAAGAATCGGTCTGTCCAGACGGTCTGTGGGATGGGAAGGAGAACGGTCTGACGTGTGAAACGGGCTTCACACGTCAGACCGATCTCCTCCCCATCCCACGGACAGACACACAGACCCTATTCTCTGATTGGCTGATCCTATGGATATGTTCTCTTTGGCGCACCTGCATCAATGTGAACATATCCAGAGGATCAGCCAATCAGGGAATAGGGTCTGCGTGTCTGTCCGTGGGATGGGGAGGAGATAGGTCTGACGTGTGATACGGCCTTAAGGGCCGCTCGATGCGCCAGCACTTCCTTTGCACATTTCATTGGTCAATTTCAAAAAACCAGTGGTGCGTAGATAACACACAATACTTCCATATTTCGGAACGTAAAATTGTGACACAATTTGATCATATTTTGACTTCTTTTAAGGGTGTTTAGGTCAAAAATATAAAAAAATTCAGTATTAAAATTTTAAAATTCGCCCAAAATGAAAAAACGCCACATTTTCGGAATATAAAAAATGTCCACATATTCTGCAAGGTAAAACGAAGATTTTGAGACCAAGAACGCTCAAATCGGTCCATTTTTGCGGCCGGAAAAAAATAAAATAGAAAACACTAAAAATTCAAATATCTCGGAAGTACTGTGCGTTATCCAAATTCCGATTAAACAGGGTGTTAGGTCTTGCCGAGACAAACATTTCAGTTCAAGAAATTTGAAAAAAGGTTGAGAAATGAGGGAGTTATGGCCATTTTTGTAAATGACCACAGACGGACAGACGGACAGACGGACAGACAGACAGACGGACACACGGACACACGGACACACAGACACTTGTTCGGGAAGTGATTCTGAGTAAATGTGTATAAGAAAAAGTTTTTTCTGAAGCTCCGTTCCGATTCTCGATTTTAGGACGATCACAATACTTCCATTTACTCTGTAAATATGGAAGTAAAAACATTCCAAAGTGAACAACCTTGAAATCGGGACCTCGAAAATCGAGGTTGCGATTGACAGTACCTAAGTTGCTGTGATCGTCTCCATACCATGCGAGTTTTATGGAAACAGAATGTTTGTTTTTTCGAAATTGACCAATGAAATGTGCAGAGGAAGTGCTGGCGCATCGAGCGGCTCCTTATGCCTAGGAAGTGTTGTGAATACGGCCCTAAGAACTGAATGAAACGTGAAATAGACTGATTAAGATTCATAAGACAAAACCTTGGATGGATATCCAGCATTTTCGTTTTGTAACGTTAGGTAATAAGCTCGCAAGAAGGGTCGTAGCCACATTAGTTACCAAAAATATAGGTACTGTCTCGGCAACGACGATGTCTAAAAAAGAATAATTATTATGTATGTTTGATGACTTTCAACCAGGACTTTGTGATATTGAAACAAATTCGTGAGATTGATGTGCCTTTTCTGCAACATGATTAGTTCCTACTAACAGTTTTTTTGTTCAATACACGAGTTAACAATCCTGTTACTGGTCTGTTATTTCCCTATTGCGTTAGTCTTGAAATATGTCACCACTGTCGCCTTGCGTAAGATAGGTAGGTTAGTAATTACCATGAGATTAGGTGTAATCAACAAGGAGCTACGAGTAATCACCATGTCAGTATTGGTAATTACCGTGTGCCCAAAATTCGAAATTTTGAAATTTTGAGCTCAAAAATGGAGTTTGATTTGTGTCAGGTGCATTTTCTCAACCTTAGATGGGTTAAAAATCGCCACAAATTTTCGTGACATCCTTAGACAAGATGCATTTTTGAAAACTTTGCCCACTGAAAATAGCCCGTAGTTTGAGAATCACCCATAAGAACCCCGGATTTTGGCCCAAAAAGTGACTGATAAATTTGGTGTTGCAGATTCCGAATACTAATTTTACCCCCCGCCCCTTGGTCCTGCCCCATAGTAGCAAAAACCAGTGGAGGGAGGTGAATTATGGGATGTTCCATAAACCCCCCGTGTTTGGTGTCAAACTCTACATAATTTGGGGCAAAGATTCGAATGGTGACGGTCCGATGACCGTTAGACCATGCTGTGGTATGATTATGGTCATATTTACGAATTTATCAGTAATTTTGAGTCATTTCATATTTTCATATCGACCTAAGTGATACTAAACGTTAAGAAATGGTTGCTTATCAATAGTAGTTCATCGGCCATGGGCCATTTCATGGGCCAGTTCACCGACCATACAAGTCTACGGGCCATTTGAATTATCTACGGTCATTTATGGCTCATCGCTGCTGTAAATTTGTCGGATTCTCGTGTTCGGGGTCTCAACCTACATTCTCAGGGGCATAGCATCCATTGGTGGAATATCCAAGGCAATCAGACCTGACCATGACCATAATATGACCACTCCATTGTAAGCATAACACCTAGTAGTTCGCTTTCATACAAAAGTTTTTCTACTCGTACAGCCCCGACTGGTAATAAAACGACTACACTTTCCGCAGGGCGATATTTGATTGGTTATCCGAAATCTGGAGGAATCGCGCATCCTAAACTGAAATCACCCAAAACAATTATTGTTACCTCGTAACCTTCGGAGGACGCGAGGCTTCTTGTGCTAGCAGTCAGCTGGGGGTCGGACTTCCTGGAAGGCCTTGTCAAATGGCGGTTGAAGCTGCTCGATCTGCTAGGGTAACGAGAAGCCGACGGGCTTCTGACCGTAGGGGAGATCGAGTAGGGATTTTTGGTACGGTATGTGCTGGGAGAACTTGACCGAGAAGAAGAACCGAGCGAAGCGCTGAGCAGAGATGTGAAAACCGAAGGGGACGAGGACAGGCCGAAGGACGAAGGATTCGTTGGAAGATGGTAACTACCGTAGCCGGAGGACATGCCGCCGTAAGATGTGTAACTACTCGGACTGCTCGACAGGCCATTTAGGTAAGGGGATGACTGCGAGTAGCTAGATCCGTACCCTACAGAGAATATGGAGTCAGAAACGGGAGTTTTTTAAATGTAGAGCAGAAACCCAGGCCGAATTTTGAGAAATGTCAACTTTCGTGCCGTACTGACGCCTCCAAGGATAATTTTGGAAATCAGGTATCCTATGAGACAACTTGGGCTTGGTTATCATGGGGTTGGTTATCACCTCCTCCAAGGGTTGGCAGTCACCCCCGCTGGGTGATCCTAATCGGACTGGTCATCATCTCCGCCAAGGCTCAGGTTTTTATAATCAACCAGTGGTGCGTAGATAACACACAATACTTCCATATTTTACAACGTAAAATTGAGACACAATTTGATCATATTTTGACTGCTTTTAAGGGTGTTTCTAAACCTAAAGGTCAAAAATATCAAAAAATGCACTATTCAAATTTTAAAATCCACCCAAAATAAAATTACGCCTAAGGTAAAACAAAGATTTTAAGACCAAGAACACTCAAATCGGTTCATTTTTGTAGCCGGAAAAAAAAAATAAAATAGAAACCACTAAAAATGCAAATATAACGGAAGTACTGTGCGTTATCCGAATTTCGATTAAACAGGGTGTCAGGTCTTGCCGAGACAAACATTTCAGTTCAAGAAATTTGAAAAAAGGTTGAGAATTGAGGGAGTTATGGTCATTTTTGTAAATGACCACAGACGGACAGATGGACAGACGGACTAACGGACACACAGACACTTTTTCAGGAAGCGATTCTGAGTAAATGTGTACAAGAAAAAGTTTTCTCTGAAGCTCCGTTCCGATTCTCGATTTTAGGACGATTCCAATACTTCCATTTACTCTGTAAATATGGGAGTAAAAATGAAAGGAAATGTTCCTCAAATCATTCAAACGAATCTCTCTCCCTCCCTCCCATTCTCTCTTGCTCACTCCCTTCTCTTTCTCTCTCTCTCTCTCCCCTTCTCTCTCTCTTGAATTGGTGATGTGACGCTGGATTCAAGAGGCAGATAAAATGTTTGGGCGTTATTCTACAAGATAACCTATCATGGTCAGCCCAGACCAGTGCAGCTGTCAGTAAAATATACTTCTGCTTGTACTCTTGTACTCGCTTCGAAAGCTGCTTTACTGTAAGTCAGTGAATATAAAAGTCAGCCTAGTCAATACTCTTGTAATCCCCCACTTACTAAATAGCCTAGCTGTAATGAGCGACATTGACTACGAATGCAGCTCAAAACTTCAGAGGGCGCAAAACAGTCGTCGTACTTGAGGTTTTGAATGAAACGGACAATTTCGTTTTGGGCCCTCTGAAAATGGGGCATATTTTTTGAAGAGATATGACGGATAATAATATTTATAATAAATATTATTAAATTATAAATAAATTATAAATAAGTACCTAATAAAATAATAATATTTATTCATAATAATATGACAAATTCAAAAAGCTGAAAATGCTCAGGGTAAAAGAAATGCAGCAATATTCTATAGTCTCCTTGATCTGTAAAATTCTGTCGACTAAGCATCCGTCATATCTCTACGAAAAATATGCCCCATTTTCCGAAATCCATACCGTTAGTACGAGGAATAGTTGTTTCACAATGCAGTTACCCCGATGTAGAACCAAAGCATATCACGGTTCTTTCTTAATTCAGAGTATTTTATTTTATAATGGGCTGCCCATCGAAATTGAGCAAGAGGCAAATATAGCCACCCTGAAGAAAAGAATTAAGACTCAGCTTCTTTCACCGTATTAGGTCAGCCGCCATGTTATTATTATGATTCAATCTTAATTTTACTTTAATTTACTTCAATTTTATTACAACCTTTTTTATTATAATTTTATTATAACCTTACAACCCTGGTTGAATGGAAGAGTGGTCGACTGAGAACCAAATTCTGCCAGGTTAAATAAAACCATAATCAATTTTACAGGGAAATGGAAAACTTGAGCTGTTGGCTGAGCCCCGCTTGGAACCTTATGTACATAGCAGCCTTTGCTTGTACCTCTCCTCAATATGAGTGGCGGAGTTGATTACCAGCAGAGTTAACACAAATTACTGAACCGGCGGAATTGATTTCCGGCGGAGGTGAATACTTTTTCAGCAGAGCCGGAGTGACCCCCTTCATGGACCTGCAGTTGTTTGCTCGAATGACGTCATAATTGGAGCCGGGCAGGATTCAGACAACAACTCAATACAAAACATAATCCCTCAAAACCAATACAAGCCCAATTGGCCAAGGAGTGTCAGCTCGTTCGGCGATTTTTTGCCTTGACAGTGGAGCTGGGCCGCGATTTGAACTCAAAACCCCAACTTGTGTCATTGCAAACATACAGAACACAAGTGATTCTGGCTTTGGCAACTAGGAACAACCAACCTCGGATTTTATCAATCCAGTTTAAGTGCCTAGTGAGCTCTGATTAACATTCCCATAAGGCCAATTCCATGAAAAAGGATTTTGAAATATCGTAAAACTTTCATGTGTCCTCCTTCGATACCAAACTTCTACATAGAACTCCCCCTCCCATTCTTTACTCCAACCGGTTTTGTACAACTGCAAGAATTCAAAATACTTCAGTTCCCACCAGCGAAGTTGAAAATAGTTCTGAAGACTGCTACAGTTGGGCTTCATTATCGAGCCAATGACTCCTGAGGATTGTTGGGCAAATGTCCAGGCCACCGGGCGATTATTATCGAGCAATTACACGAGGAACCTCCGATTGCCAACTGGTTAAATAAAATTCAATTTTCGATCTTCATTTTGGATTATCTGCAGTGGAATCCAGAGTCTGAGGAAGAGCGAAGGGCTCAAAATAGAAAGAATCAGGGTCCCTGTGTTAATCGTACGTTCAAAAATTGAATGCCGGTGTGAGCTGGTAGCAGGTGAGCGACGCTTTGTTCCATCAACGGTTCAATTTCACCCGATTTTCCACACCAAGGAAGGGGGCACCCTGTATTTGAGCCAAATATCAAAGGAAGGTTCCTAATCCTAAGGGATGTCAACTCAGGGCCGGTTAATTGACGAAATTCTTCCACCCAATACTCGAGGAAACCTCACCATGGTGGTATTATCATTGATTTTCAATGTAAAAATTGCATTGGTAATGGGCACGGGTGGATAGGTAAATGTCAATAAATCGGGCTTAAGTTAATAATTTCGTTGACGACTCGAGCGAATATTCAGAAGTTGTTTTCGTCGTACGGCACGTAAGTGACATTTCCGATCACAGATAAGCACATCCCTACCGGAAGACGAAGAAGGATAACTAGACAAACTCAATCCACTCAAACCGCCCAATCCTGGCGAGGACGAGTACAAACTCGAAGGGCGAGCGGTCGATCTGCGATACGACATGGCGTTCGATCGTCCGACACGAATAAGGCGCGGTGAATGACTGGCGGCCCTAGGCGAAAATGTAAACGCCCCGAGCCCTCTCGTTTGGAGGAGTGTCCCAAAATAGAATTCGGAGTGTCCGAATTCTCCCACCGGCGGCGGAACGCCAAAAATCCACCGGGGGGTGGGGGTGGGGGGACATAGTAAATAGTATAGCTTCGGTGGGAGCCAGTTAACACGTTAATGTGATTTTCCACGATTTTCTGCAATTTTCTTCTCTAACGTTAAATCAGGTGTGACAACATGAAAAGTTGAGTTGGCAGAAAAGGCAACACTGAACCTCCGATTCGAACTATCGAGAAAATCGACTGTGAAGGTGCAACACTGCCCAAGTCGTTTGCCATGCGATCTATGGGCGCGTGATATGCCAAGTTACCACCAATTGAAATTTTGAGAAAGAGGCAACCCAGACGCCCCCAAAAGACACAATGCTTTGACTTGGGCAGTGTTGCACCATCACATTCGAAATAATAATCGGTCGCCTGGTGGTTACGATCTATCTGCAGATGACAAAATGGGATTATTTTGCCAAAATTTTAATCGCCCAGTAGAAGTTACGATTCCGAGACCCCTCGAACCTTAAGCGGCTGTCTACACCTCAAGACTACGGGGCGACCGTCTGTCGAATTATTAATTTACCGAGGGTTTCAATTGGAGGCTCAGTGTTGAGTTTTCTGCCGACTCAATTTTACATGATGTCACACAGTTAACACATTTATGTGAATTCCCACAATTTTCTGCGATTTTCTTCTCTATGCTTAAATCAGGTGTGACAACATAGAAAGTTGAGTCGGCAGAAAAGGAGACACTGAGCCTCCGATTTGAACAATCGAGAAAATAATGATTGGTCGCCTGGTGGTACCGATCTGTCTGGAGATGACGAATTGGGAGCCAGTCAACACATTGATGTGATTTTCCACGATTTTCTTCTCCCCCGTCATATCAGGTGTGACAACATTGAAAGTTTGAGCCGGCAAATAAGGCAACACTGAGCCTCCGATGACGAATCGGGAGCCAGTTAACACATTGATGTGATTTTCCACGATTTTCTGCGATTATCTTCTCTGCCGTCAAATCAGGTGTGACAACATGAAAAGTTGAGTCGGCCGAAAAGGCAACACTGAGCTCCCGGTTCGAACAATCGAGACAATAATAATCGGTCGCCTGGTAGTCCACTGGTCAAGACATCCGCTTGCGGAGCAGGGGTTTACACCTTGTATAGGCGATGAAAATTTTTGCAAAAATTATCAATTTCGGCCGAAAATCTTTCTTCTGGTATTTCAACAATCAGGTGGAAACCCAAGAAGAAAGCTCAAGAAAGGTTAAGTTCGAACAATTCGAAATGAACCAAAACGTACATAGAGAAACGGCGATGTTTGGCAACCGCTGACCCTGCAAAGGCGGAGTATCGAAAATAGCCGCGACTCTGCGATGTCGAGGATATAAATACTTCCACCAACAAAATTAACAGCATGCTCCGAACGTTTCAAATTATTCCAACAAACAAGCTGGCTACTGTTCTACATAATCGAAAAATTAAGATCCCAAAAATCAGTATCGAAATTCTTCAGCCTGGATCGATTGCGACAGCAGGCGACAGAAATTATCCATCTACCATTGACCCAGTTCTGGGTATTTTTAGACCGAGCGAGGGTCGCCGCCTTGACACGCATGTGATCCCCGTTCGGAGACAGCGGGGCTAATAACTCGATATAAATACGAGACAGCATCAGATGCAGATGCAGAAGCAGATTCTGCTCATCGCTCAATGTCCGGCTTCCCCTAGAAAAACGCAGCCTAGCAAATTTCCAACGTCATCGGGACGTCAGTGCCTTACGAATCATCCCGCAGGAAAAAACTTGGGGATGGGTTCAAAATTGAAAACGCCGAGCCGTTGATTTTTCGCAAATCTTGCGAGGTGCATCAGTTTAATTGTACGTAATTTATTTTCTCGAAAACCCGTTAAAACCCAGACGTCAGGCCCCCTCCCCCCTCCCCATCCCATGGACAGACACACGGACCCTATTCTCTGATTACTGTTATCAGCAGATCAGGGGTAGGGTCACCGTAGGAAAACTGCCTCTTTCGCCGAGCTTTTGATGTATTATAACACCTTCATCAGGGCTTAGAGACGGTATTTACGTGGTCAAACAATGATGACCACCGTCCTTTTTCTTGTATACATTCATTAAACCTATTTAGGGATGGGATATCGGAAGAAAAATATCGATATCGGTATCAAATGATATATCAATTAAAAATATCGATATCCGATATATATCGGAAGAAAAATATCGATATCCGATATTATCGGGCAAAAATATCGGAACCTTATCTTCAGTTTTGATCATCGAACTATTCAGGTTAACTCTTTCACGTTAAATGGCAGAATAATATTCAATACTTTTATGTGGGGCTGCTATGATCAGATTAAATATCAACTGTGAATATAGTATAAACTAAATGAACCTATAAAGTTTATAGGGTCTAAAAGTGTGAACAAGCTTGCTGGTCAAAGAAGAAGAAGAAGAAGTACAGACAGAAATCAGAATCTGATACAACAACTAGCCCTCTCTACCTAGATCAAAGATCACAACCCTATGGCCACACCCTGTCAGAGAGCGCCATCACGCAGAGAACCACAACAACCAAGACAACAACTAGCCCTCACGGTTTTGTTTTGTTGTTTACCCTGTTTACATTAATAAAATCTGCAAAATCAAGCACGCATTCATTGATTTTTTTTGTTCATTTTTCTTAAGAAATGAACCTTTGTAATCGGTCAGGAAAAATTTTTTTTTAACACCCCCTGAAAATTTGTTGGCTTACGTTTCAAGGGGTGTAGAATCCGAATCTGCAATAAAAATTTTTTGTCCGTCCGCCGTACGCCGTCCGCCGTCCGGGGTTTTTCAGGGGGAAGGAGTTATCGTAAAATTTTGAAATTTTTACCAAAAATCAAGTTCCGTATCTAGTTGGTCCTAACGTCTCGACAGAACCCTACCTTAATTTTAAGGACAGTAAAACAGCTGTTGAAGTCGTAAAAAATTCGTCGTTTTAAGGAAATTTGCAACATAGGCATGTGAGGTATCATTTTCTATAGATTTTTCCATGCTGAATCGAATGAGACCATCGCCACGCCGGTAGCTTCAACCGTTCAGGAGTTATTGCAGTTTTAGTGAAGCATTTTTGAGTTTTTCAAAATTTCCCCAATTCTTAATAACTCGAAAACTACTCGAGCCACAAAATTCGTTTTCCACTCGTTGGAATGCCCACAAAAACTTCTGTCCTCCCGATATCTTCAATTTAAAGAATCTGATCGCATTACACAAATCAGCAGAATAAAAATTTGAGAATTTGACCTCGGCTATTAGATACGGTTGATTGATCTACTTACGACCACTAGCCTATTACACCAACAAGGTGACGCACTCACACTACGACCAGTTGCGCTTGGCAACATGAGAGCGAGTCAGGCTTCAACAATGGTTCTGAAGCATTCTTGAGGCATTTTTAATTTCATTATTCAGAGAATTTAATAATTATTATTATTCTGTTAATTATGAAGGTGATTAAGAATAGATTAAATGGTGAATTTGACGGAATTAAACGATTTGCTGAGTTGAAAAGATGGATAGGTAAGTAAGTATTTATCAAGCGAAGAGGATGATTATTTTTTGCCTGGTTTGTCTTTGCAATCGAAAAATGAACCCCTGTGCAAAATTTGCAGAGTTCTTCGGACATACCGAAAACTAATCTGCACATGCCACTGATCTACTTAGCAGCGTTTTTTTTTTTTGCTCACCTGTTCATAATTTAATACTTGCGCTAGCTACCCAATTCATTTCTCAGTTGAGTTTTTAAAAACCGATAATATCGCAAGGAAAATATCGATATTCCGATATTATCGGAATCAAAATATCGATAATAAAATATCGGATATCGCAAGGAAAATATCGATATTCCGATATTATCGATATCGATATCCCATCCCTAAACCTATTGTTCAGTTGAATGTGATGTTTCTGGATAGGGAAATTTGTTGCCTATCTTTCGGGACAATTCGCGTGGCTAGCGACCCTGCCGGATACTTTTCTGTCGCCGCGCCATTTTACTAGGGATGGGTATCGTTGACAATGTATCGATATTTTGTATCGGTACTGTATCGAACGGCTGGTATCGATACTTCAAATATCGGCCAAGCGCAGTATAGATATTTATTAATATCGAGTATCGATACTTACACCTATAATATACATAGGTATATTATACACATTGTTGCTCTGAATCTGTTTTTCTGACATTCTCAACACCAATTTTTCTTTACATTTATGTGTATACTGTATCGTACTGAAATAGAACAAAAGATCGTCTTTGTTTACATTATTTTCTGCAGGTCCTGTGTGGTGTAAGGTAACAGGCCACAATATAACCTCCTCACCTGTCTCCTTCTTTTCCTACTTTCAATCTACATAGTATCAAGGCCAGTACCTATTTTTTGACATTCCAGATTCCATAATAAGTAGTCAAAGATCGGTTGATGGGTGTTTCACAAAAAAAAAAAAAAAATAACCGAAGAAAAATATTAAAACCAGGTTTTTTTAGGCTATTATAGTATGAATAATGTGCCGATACTTCCAAATATCGGAATTGAAGTATTGATACTCGATATTATCTAGAGGCACAGTATCGATACAAAAATATCGATGCTTGATGGTAAAATATCGATGTTTTCAAATATCGGGTATCGATACCCATCCCTACATTTTACACTCTCTCGATCTCGAACGTTCTATGTTAGTTACTTTTGCTGTTCACTTATTCGTTAAAATTAAAACCAGATCATATACAGTCCGCTTATTTGTCACCTTATGTATGTAATTGCATACATAAAATGGTCCTTTGGGCCGGATAAACAGTGAACCGGAAACGAGAAGTGTTTTCAAAAGTCGGCATCGTTTGAAAATTGCGATCGCGACGCGTGTGAATTAGAATTTTGCTGGCAGCGTCGACCGACCACAGTCACATTGACGTCGAAGTTCGCGTTCACAGCTACTATAACTGTAAGTTCGTTCCATCTTACATTTATCCTTTCTCGCTTAAAATGGAGAAAGAAGAATACCGAAAGTTGATCGTGAAAAGAAAGTCGATCTTGTCCAAGTTGGAAAGATTTGAAAAGTTCATGGCTGCACAAGCTGTTCATAATCCCGACTGTGACCTAATTTCGGTTCGTCTCGCAATTATCGAACCTCTTTATTTTGAATTTGATAATATTCAGTCGTCCATTGAACTCATGGACTCTCATGAAGCTGCAGCTAGCGATGACGAGTCCCAAACTGACGATCCTCGTTTCAAATTCGAAACTCTATATTATCGATTGATCAGTCAAGCTAAAAAATTACTCAAACTTGAGAAAACAGAATCTGAAACTTCGATTCCGGATCCTGGTAGCATAAAACTCCCAGATCTTGTTTTGCCTGACTTTGATGGAAAATACGAAGAATTTCGTTCATTCAAAGAAGAATTCACGTCCATTGTCGATTCTCGTACCGATTTGGCACCTGTTCAGAAATTCAGGTACCTTATTCGAGCCCTCAAAGGAGACGCGGCTGCCGCGCTGAAAGGAATGGAGGTAACCAACGAAAATTATAAATTGGCCTGGGAGCAGCTTGACCAGCGATTCGATAATCGAAAACGTGTTGTATCAAAACACATCAAATCGATTATCTATTGTGAAAAAATCGATAAACCCAATTCTTTCAAATTACAGCACCTTCTTGACACTGTTAGGTACATCAAATTTACGATGCTTGACATCGTTGGGTTTGCCTGCTGACAACTGGGATGCGATTCTAATCCATATTTTGGTCAGAAAATTAGATCCTCTGTCCCGCCAGCGATGGGAACAGGTTGGCGACAAAAATGATTTACCCACCATGAAAGAATTCACTTCATTTTTGCAAGATCGCATCAACGTGATTGAGACCATCGATGAAGAAAAAATTCCCAAGGGCAATTTTCCTGGATCACGAACCCTGGTTGCACATGCCCAGGGAAATTCTGACAATGATAGGACTCTGAAGTGTACGTTTTGTGGAAAGCACCACAAAATATATTTTTGTCGCAGCTTCAAATCACTCTCTCTGTCGAATCGAAAAAATGAGGTAAAAAAGCTGGGACTCTGTGAGATGTGTCTCATTCCTCACAAAGACGGAAGCAAATGCGCCCAATATCATTGTCTGACCTGTGGGAAACCCCACAATAAATTACTTCACGGGGACGAACATCCTGCTGAAGTCAGCGAACCTATCGTCGGGGCTATTTCTGCTTCTTCCACGGAGATCTCTCTCAGCTCATCGCAAGTTCGCCGTCCTCGAGTGCTACTGTCAACGGCCATCGTTCATATCAATCGAGCTGATGGAACAGTCCTCCCCTGCAGATTGCTCCTGGATAGTGGCAGCATGTCAAACTTCATATCCAGCAGATTGGCCAAAGAACTAAATCTGGACCATGAGCGCACCAATGTTTCCATCAGCGGTATTGGTGGCAATATTGCAGGAGCTACATCGTTTCGTACAAACTGTTTGATAAAATCTCGATATGAGCCATTTGAAATAAATCTCGAATTTCTGGTGATTCCCAGGATCACTCTTCCCATTCCTGAGAGTCCAATTGACATTTCTAAGTGGAACATTCCGTCCGGAATTTTTCTGGCCGACCCTGATTTCATAACACCAAAAAACATCGACATGTTAATTGGCGCCGAGCTCTTTTTCAATATTCTAAAAGGAGAGCAAATTTCCTTGGGCCCAGACATGCCGAAAATGAACCACACTATGTTTGGATGGGTTGTCGGAGGAAAAATCGGCAAGACACCGCCAAAGGAGGATGAAAACACTTGCGTCAACACGTGCATTGCACTCGACGAAGCTCTGAAGAAATTTTGGGACATAGAAGAAGGATTCCTGCATCCTCGCCTCAACAAGGAGGAACGATCGTGTGAGAAACTGTTTGTGGAAACCACAACAAGAGATTCCAGCGGTCGATTCATTGTTAAATTACCGACCAATGAGAAACTTCCTTCCTTGGGAAATTCGAAGACAACTGCCTACAAGCGGTTCCTGAACCTCGAGAAGCGACTAAACCGTGATCCCAAACTTCACGCCAGCTATGTGGCATTTATGTCAGAGTACAAAAAATTGGGTCACATGGAATTAGCGTCAGATTGTCCTACCAATCTACCGTCCTACTATTTGCCACATCATTGTGTAACAAACGCCAACAGCTCTACGACAAAATTAAGGGTAGTTTTTGACGGGTCCGCCAAAACGTCCACTGGCATTTCGTTAAATGATGTACTCATGACAGGCCCAACCATACAAGATGACCTGTTGTCGATTATTCTCAGATTTCGAAAATATAACTTTGTTATCACGGCCGACATCACAAAAATGTACCGCCAAGTGATCGTTCAGCCAAACGACAGACATCTGCAAAAAGTATTCTGGAGAGAATCTTCTGCGGAACCCATCCAGGAATTCCAGTTGAAGACGATTACTTATGGCACCACTCCAGCATCTTTCTTGGCTACTCGATGTCTGCAGGAAGCTTCAGATTCAATGAAAGACACTTATCCTGATGCGGCCAAGGCCGCTCGAGATACGGGAAGACGAGACTTTTGCATGGATGACTACATAGGTGGTCACGATGACTTGAACGAGCTGAAAAGAATTAAAGAAGGAGTGATCTACATTCTCAAAGGAGCTGGCATGGACCTGCATAAATGGTGCTCAAACAATCCAAAACTTCTGGAAGATATTCCTCGGGACAAACAGGAAGCCAAATACATCCCAGACAGCAAGGACATCTGCATCAAGGCCCTAGGATTGTGGTGGAACCCCTCTGAAGATGACTTCAAGTACACCGTCAGCGTTTGTAAAGATCGAGATCAAGTCACTAAACGCCAAGTCTCATCTATGACTGCTCAGATATTCGACCCATTAGGTTTAATCGGGCCTGTGATCATCAAGGCGAAAATGTTTCTTCAAGCTCTGTGGAATGAAAAACTCGACTGGGACGATCCTCTACCGGAGGCGTTGCTTCAAGAATGGAACGTATTTCTACAAGACGTGCCAAATCTACAGCATCTGAGAATTCCAAGACAAGTTTTCAAGAATGGTGGTCTACGCGTTGAGCTTCACGGCTTCGCAGATTCATCGGAACGAGCATACGGCGCAGTCCTCTACGTAAGAACAGTCTTCTCAAGAAACAAGATATTGATCTCCAAATCGCGTGTGGCTCCCACAAAGAAGATAACTCTTCCTAGACTGGAGCTATGTGGGGCTCTTCTTCTTGCCACTCTCTATCAAAAGGTGAAACAATCCATCCAAGTCGACTTTTCCCAAGTTTTTCTATGGACGGATTCTACTATCGTCCTCTCATGGCTCAAGGCTCCATCATCACGTTGGAAAACGTTTGTTGCAAATCGCGTCAGTGAGATTCAGGACCTTACCACAGGATGCACATGGCTCCATGTGAACAGTAAGGACAATCCAGCTGACAAAATCTCAAGGGGGTTGTCCGCTTCAGATCTCATCAGCGACGACCTATGGTGGAGTGGCCCAGAGTGGTTGAGAAAAAATGATGTCCATTGGCCAAAACAACCAACGGATTTTGATGTGAATGAAGACGAAAGAGTCACAACACTTACCACAACGAAACCTGCTGAAATAATCACGTGGGAACGCTACTCATCTTTTTCAAGACTGCTGAGGATCATCATTTACATCAAGAGATTCATCAAGATTCGTCTAGAAAAGAAACTAAGGATACCTCTGGATTTTTCTCCGCAAGAGTTTCGGGAGGCTGAAGTGACCCTACTCCGTATAGTGCAATCTCAAAGTTTCAGTGATGAGATGAAACAATTATCGAAGTCGGAACCTCTTCAACGGAAAAACAAAATCAGCAATCTCTGCCCCTATTTGGATGATGAAGGTCTAATAAGAGTCGGTGGGAGGATTCAAAATGCTCCAGTTCCTTACGATCAGAAACATCAGGTTTTACTCCCAAAAAATCATCACGTCACCAAATTGATTATTCGAGCAGAGTATCTGCGTGCCTTGCACGCTGGTCCTCGATTGACGCTGTCTGCTGTTCGTCAGAGATACTGGCCAGTCGATGGTAAAACTTCGGTCAAGAACATCACGCGAACGTGCATCACATGTTATCGGAATAAACCCAAACCTGGGCAACAGCTGATGGGAAATCTACCAATCGATCGCCTGACATCGACTCGCGCCTTTTTGAGAACGGGCGTTGATTATTGTGGGCCCATTCGAATAAAATCTGGTCTGACAAGAAACGCCAAACCTTGTAAGGCCTACGTAGCAATTTTTGTATGTCTTACTGTCAAGGCAATCCACATCGAACTAATCACTGACTTGACTTCCGAATCCTTCCTGGCTGCCTTGAAGCGATTTTCGTCTCTCAGAGGAAAACCGACTCTGCTTGCGTCCGACAACGGAACCAATTTCACCGGCGCAAAACGAATACTCCATGACCAATTCCTCAAATTGAAAGAAGATCCCGTTCTCTCTCAGCATCTCGCGTCTGAGCAAATGGATTGGAAGTTCATTCCCCCTTATTCGCCGGAATTCGGAGGCTTGTGGGAAAGCGCAGTTAAATCCTTCAAGCATCATTTCAAGAGAATCTGCGGTGATACTCTGTACACCTACGAAGAAACTTACACCTACCTGACGATGATTGAGGCTTGCCTAAATTCACACCGATGAGCGACGACCCAAATGAGGTTTCTGCCCTGACTCCAGGACATTTTTTAATCGGAGATGAGCTTACTGCTCTGCCTCAACCTGACGTTCAAGACTCGAAGACTCTATCTCTACCCCGATGGCATCGAGTTCAACAGATGTTCCAAACCTTCTGGTCACGATTTGCTCGCGAGTATTTGACGACACTCCAGCCAAGACCTAAGAACCTCAAGGCAGCTCCTAATTTGCGTCCAGGACAACTTGTCCTTATTCAGAACGAAGACCTACCACCCATGAAATGGCCTCTTGGGCGAATCCTACTGGTCCATCCGGGCGACGACGGCCTAACCCGAGTTGCAACGATTAAGACTCAAGCCGGGACTTTCAAAAGAAGCATCAACAAATTGTGTCCGCTACCTATCGAAGATGAAAGCAGTCAATTGTGAGCATTCTGTGTCTACCCCAAATCCAACTGGAATGTTGTTGAACCAAGTTGTTTCAACGCCGGGTGTATGTTCAGTTGAATGTGATGTTTCTGGATAGGGAAATTTGTTGCCTATCTTTCGGGACAATTCGCGTGGCTAGCGACCCTGCCGGATACTTTTCTGTCGCCGCGCCATTTTACACTCTCTCGATCTCGAACGTTCTATGTTAGTTACTTTTGCTGTTCACTTATTCGTTAAAATTAAAACCAGATCATATACAGTCCGCTTATTTGTCACCTTATGTATGTAATTGCATACACCTATAACTATTGCAGATGAAGAGAAACCCTTGAAACATCAAAAATTTTTATCCGGCTTAGTCAATAATAAAATAGTCTTTGTCTATAATAATTAAAAAAAAAGTAAAGTAAAGTAAACCGCCGTTCCAGGCGTTGGCTTTTCGCCCGATAACCGAAGTTGTCCCGGGCGTGCCCTGCCGCCCTCAAAGAGAGGGTCGGAACTGTTCAGGACATGTCACTCTAGTCTCACAGCACTTATGTCCTGTGACACACGGCTACTCATTGCCTCACCCCCTTGAGTTGAGAGGGACCGGATCCAACGCGTTGAACCTATTTGGTTAGAATAGGTTCAGAGTTCGTTGAACAAGCCCATCGGGCTTAGCCTGGGATTGTCAGCTCATGCCGAAGATTTTTTGCCGCGACAGTGGAGCTGGCCGTGAAAATTGAACTCAAGACGCCCTGTCTGTGCCCTCGCAAACACAGAAAGTCACACGCCTTAGCCACCTCGGCCACCCCGACTCCTCGTCTATAATAATAAAAGCAAGTGTAATGTGTCTGTCTGACCGAGCTCTCCAGTCAAATCTATCGCACACAGGGACCTGGGATTTTTTACACGGAAGCACAAAGGGGCTGGCCACCAGACCTCGAAGCCCATTTTTCGATTTTTGAATTAGAAAAATTGAAAAAATTTTCTTTTTTAATTTAAAAAAAAAATGACCTGTTTTCATTTAAACTAATTTTTCAACAGATTGTTTCTTATTATCACCACAAGTTTGTGTCTTTTTGAATGTTTTTGAAAACTAGAAAAGTAGTAACAACAAAAACTACACTTAAAATTTTTCATCTCGCTACAAAAAACCGCGATTTCCCAAAACCTGCATTTTCCACATACGCCCTTCTGCCTGGGCTGGGACGATATGTTGTTATCACCCACGAGGAAATTCACGGCGATCGTCCTCGAGCGCTTTCGGCCGCACGGCCTTCCTCAGGAGTTCACCTTTCTAGGGTCGAAGGCAGGGTTTCAACCTGACAAAAAATTCCCCTCACCAAGAGCGAATTTTTCCCTCTTTCAATACCATCACGCGGAAGAAAACGCGGCTTATTTTAAACAAAGCTCCCACCTCCGAGAAAGATAGGCCTGTCATGGAGGAGCAAATGAGTATAAAATTTGGCAAAGAGTTTGGCATCAGTGAACTCTTTCTTTGAAATACATATCGAGTATATTCGGTGTCGCGGGGGACCGAAAATAATACTAATTGGCTCTCGTTGGCTAACATTTGTCTAACTAATCCGCCGTAAACTATTTTAAAATAAATTTCCCGATTCGAAACGTATTAATGCGAGGGGATTATTTCCGAATACAATAGCGGCTAAAATTGGAATTTAGAATTAGTTTTCAAGAATAAAATCGTCGGTCTAATCTTGCTGGAATCTAGATCTAACGCCGTATCGAATAAAGCAACTGCAGTTTATAGGGAGAACCAAAAATAATACGCCAGGCTTATTTTTAATAATAATACCAAAAATAATACCTTCGCTTCTTTTCAGACTTTCTGACTTTGTTTGACATTAAGTCAGCGATTTCTCACCGAAAGTGTTCAAAATCAAAAAGCGAAGGCCGTTTTTCCGTTGAACTTGACAGGACCGAGCGTTCGGTCGAATTCTATTTCGAGCCAATTTCGCCCCATTCTAAAAATACGCCATTATTTTCCCAACTTAGGCGTCAGGCGTCAGGAATTGTGTCGAACTTGATTCACCGTTTCGGAGTTCGATCGACTAATACATTTTTTAACCGAATCAATTCGATTTTGACTGATTTGGAGGCTACAAATATGAGGGATCTAGATTCAAAATTGGCAATCTCCACTTTTTTCACAAAACGAGTTAGAGGCGGGACTTCACAGGTGAAGGTATTCCCAATCGAGCTGCTGAGATATTTGGAGTCAAAACCTTTAATCTCCCACTTAAAATCAAAGACCAATATGACAGTTTGTTTCAAAACTTGCAATCTCCACCGCGCCGTGAGGTTCAAAAGAGACAATCTCCACTTCAGCCAATCAGAGGCCCGCTCGACCCGCTTGTTTAAGCGTTGCCATTGCCGTCTTTTAGTTCAAAACAAGCAATCTCCGAATTGATTTTAGTTCAAAAATAGCAATTCACGAACAAAACATGCATTTTTTCTCCATTTTTGCTAAACCAATTACAAAAAACGCTGCTAAGTAGATCAGTGGCATGTGCACATCAGTTTTTGGTATAGCCGAAGAACTCTGCAAATTTTGCACAGGGGTTCATTTTTCGATTGCAAAGACAAATCTTACGATATATAGGTTCTCCTCAAACACGGAATTTAGTTGTTATTATTCTAGAATTTCAGTATAAATTGGTGTTCTAGATGGGGATTTGGAAAAACGTTTTTTCAACCCGCCAAAAAATAATCATCCTCTTTGCTTGGTCCTCCTTGCTTGACCCAGCTATCTATCTTTTCAACGTAGCGCGTCGTTAATTTTTGTTGAAATCATCATTTAATCTATTCTTATTTACCTACATAACTAACAGAATAATAATAATTATTAAATTCTCTGAATAATTAAATAAATTTATTTATTATTATTATTTTCATATATTATTTTATAATTAAATAAAATTTATAATAATTAAATTAAAAATGCGTCAAGAATGCCTCAGAACCATTGTTGAAGCTTGACTCGCTCTCACGTTGCCAAGCGCAACTGGTCTAGTGTGAGTGCGTCACCTTGTTGGTGTAATAGGCTAGTGGTCGTAAGTAGATCAATCATCCGTATCTAAGAACCGAGGCCGAATTCCCAACTTTTTCCAATTTTTGTTTTGCTGATTTGTGTAATTCGACCAAATTCTTTAAATTGAAGATATTGGGAGGACAGAAATTTTTGTGGGGATTCCAACGAGTGGAAAACGAATTTTGTGGCTCGAGTAGTTTTCGAGTTATTAAGAATTGGGGAAATTTTGAAAAACTCAAAAATGCTTCACTAAAACTGCAATAACTCCTGAACGGTTGAAGCTACCGGCGTGGCGATGGTCTCATTCGATTCAGCATAGAAAAATCTATAGAAAATGATACCTTACATGCCTATGTTGCAAATTTCCTTAAAACGACGAATTTTTTACGACTTCAACAGCTGTTTTACTGTCCTTAAAATTAAGGTAGGGTTCTGTCGAGACGTTAGGACCAACTAGATACGGAACTTGATTTTTGGTAAAAATTTCAAAATTTTTCGATAACTCCTTCCCCCTGAAAAACCCCGGACGGCGGACGGCGTACGGCGGACGGCGGACGGTGGACGGCGGACGGACAAAAAAATTTTATTGCAGATTCGGATTCTACACCCCTTGAAACGTAAACCAACAAATTTTCAGGGGGTGTTAAAATTTTTTTTTTCCTGACCGATTACAAAGGTTCATTTCTATAGAAAAATGAACCAAAATTGGCGACTTTTTGTAGGGGGAAAATAATATTTATAATATAATATATAATATATATATAATATAAATATTATATATCCATATATAATATTTATATAATATATATATAATATGAGGCGTTGATAGCCAGAGTGGACCATTCCACTCAGGTGTCGAACTGAGAAAATCGCATTTGAAAATTTCGACTAATTTCTTGTGATTGATTAAGGGCCTTGTTATGGTGTTATAAAGAAAACATGTGCACATCAGTTTTTGGTATAGCCGAAGAACTCTGCAAATTTTGCACAGGGGTTCATTTTTCGATTGCAAAGACAAATCTTACGATACATAGGTTCTCCTCAAACACGGAATTTAGTTGTTATTATTCTAGAATTTCAGTATAAATTGGTGTTCTAGATGGGGATTTGGAAAAACGGTTTTTCAACCCGGCAAAAAATAATCATCCTCTTTGCTTGGTCCTCCTTGCTTGACCTACCTATCTATCTTTTCAACGCAGCGCGTCGTTAATTTTTGTTGAAATCATCATTTAATCTATTCTTATTTACCTACATAACTAACAGAATAATAATAATTATTAAATTATCTGAATAATTAAATAAATTTATTTATTATTATTATTTATATATTATTTTATAATTAAATAAAATTTATAATAATTAAATTAAAAATGCGTCAAGAATGCCTCAGAACCATTGTTGAAGCTTGACTCGCTCTCACGTTGCCAAGCGCAACTGGCCTAGTGTGAGTGCGTCACTTTGTTGGTGTCATAGGCTAGTGGTCGTAAGTAGATCAATCAACTGTATCTAAGAACCGATGCCGAATTCCCAACTTTTTCCAATATTTGTTTTGCTGATTTGTGTAATTCGACCAAATTCTTTAAATTGAAGATATTGGGAGGACAGAAGTTTTTGTGGGGATTCCAACGAGTGGAAAACGAATTTTGTGGCTCGAGTAGTTTTCGAGTTATTAAGAATTGGGAAAATTTTGAAAAACTCCAAAATGTCTCACTAAAACTGCAATAAATCCTAAACGGTTGGAGCTACCGGCGTGGCGATGGTCTCATTCGATTCAGCATAGAAAAATCTATAGAAAATGATGCGTCACATGCCTATGTTTCATATTTCCTGAAAAACACGAATTTTTTCCCACTTCAACAGCTGTTTTACTGGCCTTAAAATTAAGGTAGGGTTCTGTCGAGATGTTAGGACCAACTAGATACGGAACTTGATTTTTGGTAAAAATTTCAAAATTTTTCGATAACTCCTTCCCCCTGAAAAACCCCGGACGGCGGACGGCGGACGGCGGACGGACAAAAAAATTTTATTGCAGATTCGGATTCTACACCCCTTGAAACGTAAACCAACAAATTTTCAGGGGGTGTTAAAAATACAAGCATTCTTGGGTGAACAGATGACTCATGAACCATAGGGACTTTTCTACAAGCCACAAGGTCCACTCTGGCCATCAAAATCGGCGGCCAATTTGCAGGCGGACCATTTGAAAATTTGCGCTCTTTCTTGGCACATTCGAGAACGAGTCAAATCTTAATAATAATTCGATAGATAGAGCAACCACAGACCCATTGCACTGTATAACTCATTTTCGGACAGTATGTGGAATGGTCCACTCTGGCTATCAACGCCTCATATATATATAATATTTATAATAATATATTATATTCAGGCCTCAAATATTGCTTAGATCCACGTTCAAAAAAAAAAAAAAAAACCGCGTAAAAATCTGCAGGGGTAAACAAAATATCAATAAATCACGCTTTCCCAAAAGTTACCTCGAGGGGAGATTGCCAGTTTTCAATCTGGACCCCTCATATCGAAAAAGGCTCATTGCAACTTTTAAAATTCTAGAAAAACCAAAAAAAAAACTTGGCCCTTACCTCCGAATTGTTGATGCTCAGGCTGTCATCCGTGTCGCCTGCACCTTGAGCATCTGACTGCCGGTCAGGATCAATTTCCTTCAAAAAAATATATAAAACCAGTGGTGCGTAGATCACACACAATACTTCCATATTTTGAAACGTAAATTTGTGACACAATTTGATCATATTTTGACTGCTTTTAAGGGTGTTCAGGTCAAAAATATCGGAAAATTCACTATTCAAATGTGAAAATTTGCCCAAAATAAAAGTAGGTACGCCACATTACCGGAATATAATAAGTATATATATCATAAGTACTGTATCATGAGTACTTATATTACATGTACTTCTGAAACAAGGAATTTAGCTGTTATTATTCTAGAACATCAGTATATATTTTGGAGGAGGACTGAGGGTGAGAGTTGAGACACGACGTACTCTCGAAATTTGTAATTGCTCAGAATTTCGAGAGTACGTCGTGTCTCAACTCTCACCCTCAGTCCTCCTCCAACATACGGAAAACGACACAAGCACCAATCAGTATATATTTGTATTTTAGATGGGGATTTAGAAAAACTTTTTTTTCATCCTTGCAAAAAAGCTACATCATTCACTTTAATTGATAGAAACCTACTTACCTAGGTATCTTTCTACCAATCTTATCAACTCAGCACATCGTTTAATTTTTTTAAATTCACCATTTAATCTATTCTCATTTGCCCACATAATTAACAGAATAATAATTATCACTAAATTCTCCAAATAATTACATTGAAAATGCCTCAGAACCGTTGGTAAAGCTTGTCTCGATCTCACGTCACCAAGCGCAACTGGTCTAGTGTCACCTTGTTGGTGTAATAGGCTAGTAGTCGTAAGTAGATCAATCAACCGTATCTAAGAACCGAGGCCGAATTCTCAGATTTATCCAATATTTGTTTTGCCGATTTTTATAATACGACCACATTCTTCAAATTGAAGATGTTGGACCGACAGTGGTTAAAAATACGAATTTTTTCCCACTTCAACAGCTGTTTTACTGGCCTTAAAATTAAGGTACGGTTCTGTTGAAACGTTAGGACCAACTAGATATAGAACTTGATTTTTGGTAAAAATTTCCAACAACTCCTTCTCCCTGAAAAACCCCGGACGGCAGACGGCGGACGGCGTACGGCAGACGGACAAAAAATTGTTATTGCAGGTTCGGATTCTACACCCTTTGAAACGTAAACCAACAAATTTTCAGGGGGTGTTAAAAAAATTTTTTTCCTGACCGATTACAAAGGTTCATTTCTTAAGAAAAATGAACCAAAATATTAAATGAAAAAAAAAAGAAATACAAAATAAAAACAAAAGACCGTTTAATCAATCGGAAGTTATACCTAAACGAGTTGAAAAATTAATTTGGAAAGAAAAAAATTCAAGTACGAAAATTCCGTCCTAACAGAAATCGAACCCGGTATCCCCAAATTTTTAGTTCGGTACCTACCTATACCTAACCTGCATCATAAATATTATTTTTCCAAAATTGCGCATTTTTCTCGCAGCTTTGCCTTGAAAATAATTATTTCGAGTTTGCTGCTGTTTAGATATATCGGATTCAGTTTCATCAATATAGAAGATGGACATTAATCAATTACTAAGGAATTTTCCTGTCATAAATTATGGAAACCAGAAACTCACGTCCATATCCAGATGTACGACGCCAGTTGATCTTCTCTTGGGCCGGCGCCTTCTCTGGATCGCGGCTTGCGTCGCCTGAGCCGTTCTGTTGTCGTTGTCCGACTCTGCAACCAACCGGTTATTGTTAATATACCGAGCAAAAAAATTAAAATTCGCATTCCATCGATCCATAGCACAAAAAACAGAACAAAACCACCACCAACAAAAAATCATTGGAACAAAGCCACCAACAACTACAACAATAACAACCATTGTGTTGGTTTACGAAATTGCACGCACTGCACCACAAAAGCCATGAAAATTACGATTTACAACTTCCACAACAGCGGTAATGGGGAAATAAAAAATTCACGCTAACCTTTTTCATCGGTTTTCTTGCGAAGAGGTAACGTAATGGTTGTGTCGCCGGTTTCCGTAACTGGTGTCGCGTACGCAGTCTTACGCACGACCGTCTCAGCTGACGAAACTCCGTCGGCATTTTTCCTGGCATCTTCAAGCATAAACTGCAACATTAAGTTGTAGAAATAAAAAATGAAGTTCCAGCGGATTTCATGACAGCCCATGGGATCGAGGATGCTGGAACTTGCATATCCTTACTCACTGACTCGTCATTCGCCTTTTTTAGTAAATAGGTAGGTATGTACCGATTATAGGGAGGTAATTGCATGAAAGATTGCCATCAATTATCGACTCGTTATAGCTATGAGAAAAGAAGCGGAAAATCGTCAACCGGAACGTGAATACATTTGCTTTTTTTTCTTCAAATTTTCACTTTTATTTTTCCACGTAGTAACAAAAATTTTGTGCAGCAAACCAGCGATAAAAAATATCGAGCAAAATAAGAATGTATTACAGATTTGCAAAACAAGACCGTACGGGTGCCAAACCTGAAAAATCGCAGTTTTCTTTTATTCTTCAAACTTACTGGTTGGTCCTGCCAAAATTAAAAAAAAAACCTGCTAAGTAGATGAGTGGCATGTGCACATTAGTTTTCTGTGTATCCGAAGAATTCTGCAAATTCTGCACAGGGATTCATTTTTCGATTGAAAAGACTAACATCTTGATAGTAAGTTTTTGAGGATATCCGTTACAATATTTTTGACGTCAATTATCAGGGTTCATTCAGCGTTCTTTCAAAAACTTATATTTTCTTCCTCAGATACTAAATCACTCGCGGAGAAATTGTGGTTTCGGTTATTAAACCATCATCAGTACTTAACAACGACGTTAAGTAACAACGACTTAACAACAGTCGTTGTTAAGTACTGATGATGGTTTAATAGAGAGTTTTTGCAGCCAACGGGTGACGGGGTGACGTTTCTCACGGGTGACGTTTCACGTGCGACGTTAACTACACAGACCGATTCTTTGGTGATTTTTACGTGCAAATTCATTGAAAAATTTTCTTAGAAATAAGGTTCCATAGATGAATAATAACAAACATTGATGCAGGTGCGCCAAAGTGAACATATCCATAGGATCAGCCAATCGGATAATTGGGTCTGTGTGTCTGTCCGTGGGATGGGGAGGAGATCGGTCTGACGTGTGATACGGCCTTTAATAGTGGAATAGACTATTTCTCTTCTCTCACTTTTTGAGTTTTTATTCAAATTCTTCCTCAGGGCTTGGAGACAGGTATATTCAGTCACACTGTGACCACTGTCTGATTTTTGGGGAGAGATGCCCTTAATCCTGGTTTCTATTGCAAAATTTTGAAGATTACACTGCGTAACAAAAAAAAAAATTTCGGAAAATCGTCCAGGGTTTTCCACCGGAATTAGACTATGGTGATGCTCTGAGTTCGAAAATGCCCGTTGTTTGTTTCAATCAGGTCAGGTTTGTTCGCTACAGACATATCGGATATACAGACAAGCTTGATGCAGCTCATATTGGATTTTTCAATTTTGGAGTAAAGAAAATATGACTTCGTCATTTGGACACAGAAACACATCAGAAGCAACCGTTTATATATTAATACTTGGCTATATCCTTCAAGAAAACCAGGATTGAACTCAAAACCCTTAAATTAACATACGAGGGGGGACCCAAAAGTAACGGGAATCGAGCTGGAGGGGAAAGACTGCTGCGAGTGGTTCGTTGGCAAGTGAGGGGTTTGGAAGGGACACATCTCAAGAGCCAGTGTACAAAGTTGGGTCGCTGTGAGTTGAACGGTTCGTCCGTTAGATCTTTTTTATGGCCGGTTTATTGACGAAATTTATCAATCCGATAACCAAGGAAGCTTTAGATAAACATTTCCAATGAGATTTTTACATTCAAATTTGATATAAATACATCCGTGGAGAATTTTATCTAAAGCTTCCTTGACTATCGCATTGATAAATTTTGTCAATAAACCGGGCCTTAGTGAAACAACTTTTTCTGTTTCGGCGAAAACGTGTGATGCCGTGGAGCAACGCGCGGCCATAAAATTTTGTTTTCTGTTAAGGAAAACGCCGGCTGAAACTCTCTAATTGCTAAAAACTGCTTACGGGGATGCTGCATTAAGCAAAACACGAGTCTACGAGTGGTTTCAGAGTTTTAAAAATGGGCAAATGACGATTGAAGACCAACCTCGTTCTGGCCGCCCTTCAATGTCAAGAACTGATGACAACGTTGAGAAAATCAACCCATTGGCCATTTATGTTGATGTTGATTGATGTAGAATCATCAACTCATTGATGATTGAGAAAAAGGGCGGATTTGTGGCAGTCAGGGGATTGGTTCTTCCATCATGACAATGCCCCCGCACACACTGCCCTGTCTGTGAAGCAGTTTCTTGCGAAAAATGGCATGACACCGATTGTTCACCCCCCTATTCACCCGATTTTGCCCCCTGCTACTATTTTTTGTTCCCCCGTCCCAAAAGGGACTGGAAAGGAAAACGATTTACGACTGTGGAAGAGGTAAAACGAAAATCGCTGGATGGCCTCAAGCTGATTCCATTAAATGGATTTGAACAATGTTTTTAAAGGTGGAAAACCCGATTGGACAAGTGCGTTGCAGTCAGTGGTAATTACTTTGAAGGTGATCAACATTTGGTGTAAAAATATTGAAATATAGAAAAGTTATGACAGAATTCCCGTTACTTTTGGGTCCCTCCTCGTATGTATAGCTCGTCAGGTAGCTATGGCTGTATCTCAAAAAGTTGACCTGATAGAGCAAAACCAAGGTGATATTTGGAATCAGAACACCAATATTAGTCTAAAAATGCTGAGAAACCCCGGACGATTTTTTGGCTGTTACCCAGTGTTATTATTACGTAGCATCAGATCACGGCAACACCAAATAAAACAAAAGATATAAAAATATAACTGGCCAGGTTTTCAATTTTATGAGTTTGAATAAGAGCTAGACTCAATACAGAGGTAATAACACATTAACTGTGTGTGTGGACAGTTATCTTCAAAATTTTACAATAGAAACCAGAATTACGGGCATCTCCTCCCAAAAACCAGACAGTGGTCACAGTGTGACTGAATAGACCTGTCTCCAAGCCCTGAGGAAGAAAATATAAGTTTTCGAAAGCTCGGCGAAAGAGGCAGTTTCTCTGAAGACCCTAACCCTGATAATTGAAAAACATCTTGATAGGTAGGTATCTATCTACCAGTCTTATCAACTCAGCCCATCGTTTAATTTTTTAAATTCACCATTTAATCTATTCTTATTTGCCCACATAATAAACAGAATATTAATAATTATTATCACTAAATTCTCCGAATAATTACGTTAAAAATAGCTCAAGAATCCCTCAGAACCATTAGTAAAACTTGTCTCGATCTCACGTTGCCAAGCGCAACTGGTATAGTGTGAGTGCGTCACCATGTTGGTGTAATAGGCTAGTGGTCGTAAGGAGAAGATCAATCAACCGTATCCAAGAACCGAGGGCGAATTCTCAAATTTTTCCTATTTTTGTTTTGCTGATTAGTGTAATACGACCTAATTCTTCAAATTGAAGATATTGGGAGGAGAGAAGTTTTTGAGGGGATTACAACGAGTGGAAAACGAATTTTATGGCTCCAAGAGTTTTCGATTTATTAAGAATTAGGGAAATGTTTAAAAACACAAAAATGTCTCACTAAAACTGCAATAAACGGTTGAAGCTACCTGCGTGGCGATGGTCTCATTCGATTCGGCATAGAAAAATCTATAGAAAATGATACCTCACATGCCTATGTTGCTTTTTTCCTGAAAAGCACGAATTTTTTCCCACTTCAACAGCTGTTTTACTGACCTTAAAATTAAGGTAGGGTTCTGTCGAGATGTTAGGACCAACTAGATATAGAACTTGATTTTTGGTAAAAATTTCAAAAATTTACGACAACTCCTTCTCCCTAAAAAACCCTGGACGGCAGACGGACAAAAAATTTTTTATTGCAGATTCGGATTGACCCCTTGAAACGTAAACCAACAAATTTTCAGGGGGTGTTAGAAAAAAAAATTTTCCCGACCGATTACAAAGGTTCATTTCTTAAGAAAAATGAACCAAAACGGCTAGAAAGCTGGTTAAACTCTCTACAACTTTTTTTCTCTACACTTTTTGCTGAGACGACGTTTTCTCCGAGTTTTAGCCATGAGAAGTAGACCAACGGTTGAAGTTTCACAGTTTTGGAATTTTTCAAACTTTTTTACCAGCCCGTAACCCCGAAACTATTGCGGCTAGCAAAACAAGTCATAGGAACAATTATGTTGGAAATTTATCGATCTAAAAGTTATCTAATAGTAACTATTAAATAGTTACTATTTAACTAGTAAATTTTACTGTAAGTATTTGTAGTATTTCGACGGTGTAGAATCAATACTGCCCAATTCGTTTGCCATGCAATCTATGGACGCGTGATTTGCCAAGTTGCCACCAATCCAAGTTTTGAGAAGTAGGCAACCCAGACGCCCCCAAAACACACGATGCTTTAAATTGGGCAGTATTGCAGTTTCATCGTCGATTTGTAAGTATTTTACAACTGTTATAAAAGCCGAAAAACGTAATGGTAAGGAGCTACAGGTGAAAACATAGAAAAGTGCAAAATATGGAGTGGTTTTTCGATTATTGCGTATAAGCGAACCAGATCTGAATATGACAAATCGGATTATCCTTCCGATTGTTGTTTGGGTAAACAATCTATTCAAAATCCAGGACCACCGCAGTTTTTGTACGGTAGACCCAGTTATTCAATCTAATTGACTAGATTTTCAAAATTTGTGCTCAAGCCTTACTCCAAAATAAGTAGCGATTTTTCAGGTTGGCTGTTATGAGGTTTATGAGATATTTAATTTTTTGTTACCTTTTTATAGTTTATGAGCCGGTGCGATTTCAACATGCTTTCACGCACAAACAATCCCAAAAAATACAATCTGACCGTAAAATACGCAACGAGTTACTGAATACAAGCACAAAAACAAAAAGCACTGAAAAACAAAGAAGACAATCGCAATTCAGCCCGATAACGACTGACGGACTTGATGACTGGACGGCTACTGGATCTCCAGACTTGTGACTAACAGTCGCCAACGGGGAGGAACTCAAGGATGAGTCATGTCGCGTTATCGCAAAACTGGTTTGTGACCAAGTCGGTATTCCTCAGAAGGATAAATGCCCATAAAGAGGCTCGACAGACAAAAGCGTTTTAAAATGCCTCGCAGTAATTATTTCCGCGAACTGTGCACGCTAGTCACCTCCTGGTTCAATTTTGGATAAATTGCGAAAATCCAACCTGCAGAAGCATTATTGAGATTTTGTAAAATTATAACAAAAGCTTTTCAAATTTTTTTCGTGCTTAAAGGAGGAAAAAACTAAAATAACCCAATACGTACGGCGATTAGAGGAGCACAATCAAGGAGGCCATTTTATTGTCATAGATTCAAAAAACACTAGTTAAAAAAATACCATTGGTCTATAGATAACACACAATACTTCCATATTTATAAACGTGAAAGTGTGACACAATTTTATCATATTTTGACCGCTTTTGAAGCTGTTTAGGTCAAAAATATCAAAAAACACTACGCAAACTTTAAAACTCGCCTAGAACCTCTGAAACGTGAAAAAAAAATTTCAGGGAGTATTGAAAAATAAATTTTTTTAACCAATTACATAGGTAAATTATTTCTGGAAATAACGTACCAAAAATATCCACATATTTTGTAAGGTAAAACGAAGATTTCGAGACCAAGAACGCTCAAATCGGCTCGTTTTTGTGGCCAGGAAAAAATAAAATACAAAAAACTAAAAGAGCTAATATATCGAAAGTACTGTGAGTAATTCGAATTCCACAGGGTGATAGGTCGTACTGAGACATCCCAGTTATATAATATATATTATTATTATTCCATATTATGGAAGTAATGATTCATGATTGTGCCAATTACTTCCTAAAACGCTGACGTCACGAGGCAATAGGAGAGACAAGAAGAGAGACTTGTGCTGATCAAACAGAAAGGTGAGAATGAAAGCTGAAACAATAGACGGGAAAACCGACTTCTGGCCGAATTTGGCTGTTCTAGATTGGAAATTGTTTACGACAGGTTTGCGAAACATTTCTTGAACGATTAACCGTTTTCCGATTATAGCAACAATACAGTCGAGCAAAAATCCCATTTTTGTCGTTTGTTAAACTTGTGAGTAACCAGTACTGAATAGATGAAAAACTGCTTCCATTATTTTAATAATAATTGCGTCACGTTAAATCAACTTGTTTAACTAATTCAAGTTTATTAATTAAGTTAAATTAATTGGTTTTTTATTTTTTGGGAGGGGGGGCAAAAAATTATTTAAATTGGTAAAATTATTAAAATGTGGTTATTTTTCCAAAAAATACTGTTTTTTGGCCTAAAATTCGATTTTGTAGTGGTTTTATGGATTTCTGAAGCAAACAGGCCACAAATCCAAAAAGAATAATAACATGCATTCCTTGGTACAAAATCCACGCAACAAAACATGCAAACACTGTGTGTCATCCACGCACAACTGGGGGCCTATTCTGTAAACTGAAAGCAATATGTCTTTGGAAATCAATATCGATTTGCCATGGCAAATCTAATGACAACATAATATGTCATAATAATTAATCATAATTGTCATATTATGACAATTTGTGTAATGAGTCCATAGCGACTAATAGGCCCCCTGGTCTACCCTGAAATTTGAACTTTTTTTTTGGAAAAATCGTCAATTTTTTGAAGACTTATAGCCCAGGTTTAAATGGTCAAAAAGTCAGCCCATATCAGCAATCGTAATTTTTTTCATAAACACCAAGGGCTTCTAGAGCCGGGGAACAACAAAAATGGCTTCCCTTTCCTCTCAATCATTTCTCCATTTTGACCTACTCTTTGAAAATATTGTCAATCTTGATACCAAGGTAATGTACAATTTCGAAGCAGAAAACCGCTTATCTGTCCCATGTTGTGCAGAAGAAATGGAAAATATTCGTTAGAATACACAAAAAGATGCGTCAAAAAGTGCAGGAGCGTCAGAAAACAACAAAAGCCAAAGTGCACACACGCGGGGATGCAGAGAACGCAATGACGAAAACCTCGGGCAAGGTCACCTTGTTCGCATTATCAACTTTGAGCCTCCAAGATGGCCGCCGCTCGCCGAGATAACCGTTCCCGTTTGTATCGTCTTTATCCTTGAAGTCTCGCGAATCTTTCGTCGGCGTCAGCGTAGCTGTCGCCGTCGTCGTGATCGGCGTCACTGGCGGCGGCAAAGTTAGGGGCGAAGGGGATGAAACCGCCGTCCGCACGTTGACGACAACTTCGTCGGACGGCTGACGTGAACAACAAAACTTATGGCTTCGATTTGGGAATTAACGTTGGGGATGCGAATCGGTATTGTCAATGAGATAGAGTGCGGTGATATTGTGATTTTCAATAGAGTTGTAACGGAGCGATAAGGAATAATGGATGACTTGGCTTGTTAAGAACGTTGCGATTTTGTTGTCAAAATGGATTTGGCGATTTCGTACAACAGAACGAACGTTGTTGATAGATGATGAGGCAACTACAAGCGGGGGATGTAAAAGGGTATTGAAAGGGATTGGAATGGGATGTGAAAGGCATTGGAATGAGAAGTGAAGGGGTTGAAATGGGATTTGAAAGGCATTGGAATGGGATGTGAAAGGCAATTGAAGTGAGAAGTGAAAGGGGTTGAAATGGGTTGTGAGAGGGATTGGAATGGGATGTGAAAGGGATTGGAATGGGATGTGAAAGGGATTGGAATGTGAAGTGAAAGGAGTCGAAATGGGATGTGAGAGAGTAGTGAAAGGAATGAGGAACATGCATGAAAAAACGCTGCTAAGTAGATCAGTGGCATGTGCACATTAGTTTTCTGTGTATCCGAAGAGCTCTGCAAATTTTGCACAGGGGTTCATTTTTCGATTGCAAAGACAAACCTAGGGATACTTATATAGGTACTCCTTAAACACGGTATTTATTCGTTATTATTCAAGAATTTAAGCATAAATTTGTATTTTAGATGGGATTTAGAAAAACTTTTTTTCGACCCGGCGAAAAAAAGCTACACTGCTCACTTTACTATCCCAATAGGTATCTGTCTACCAATCTCTTCAACGCAGCTCATTGTTCAATTTTGTTAAATTCACCATTCAATCTATCCTTATTCCCCTACATAATTAACAGAATAATAACAATTAAATTCTCTGAATAATGAAATTAAAAATGCCTCAAGAATGCCTCAGAACCATTGCTAAAGCTCGTCTCGGTCTCATGTTGCCAAGCGCAACTGGTCTAGTGTGAGTGCGTCACCTTGTTGTTGTAATAGGCTAGTGGTCGTAAGTAGATCAATCAACCGTATCTAAGAGCCGAAGCCAAATTCTCAAAATTTTCCGATTTTTATTTTGCTGATTTGTGTAATGCGACTAGATTCTTTAAATTGAAGATATCGGGAGGACAGAAGTTTTTGTGGGCATTCCAACGAGTGGAAAACGATTTTTGTGGCTCTAGTCGTTTTCAAGTTATTAAGAATTGTAAAAATTTTAAAAAACTCAAAAATGTCTCACTAAAACTGCAATAACTCCTAAACGGTTGAAGCTACCTGCGTGGCGATGGTCTCATTCGATTCGGCATAGAAAAATCTATAGAAAATGATACCTCACATGCCTATGTTGCTTTTTTCCTGAAAAGCACGAATTTTTTCCCACTTCAACAGCTGTTTTACTGGCCTTAAAATTAAGGTAGGGTTCTGTTGAGACGTTAGGACCAACTAGATACGGAACTTGATTTTTGGTAAAAATTTCAAAATTTTTCGATTACTCCTTCCCTCTGGAAAACCCCGGACGGCGGACGGCGTACGGCGGACGGACAAAAAATTTTTATTGCAGATTCGGATTCTACACCCCTTGAAACGTGAACCAACAAATTTTCAGGGGGCGTTAAAAAAAATTTTTTCCCGACCGATTACAAAGGTTAATTTTTTAAGAAAAATGAACCAAAAATAAGCTGTTTTTACTTCCATATTTACAGAGTAAATGGAAGTATTGTGATCGTCCTAAAATCGAGAATCGGAACGGAGCTTCAGAAAAAACTTTTTCTTATACACATTTACTCAGAATCACTTCCTGAACAAGTGTCTGTGTGTCCGTGTGTCCGTGTGTCCGTGTGTCCGTGTGTCCGTCTGTCCGTCTGTCCGTCTGTCCGTCTGTGGTCATTTACAAAAATGGCCATAACTCCCTCATTTCTCAACCTTTTTTCAATTTTCTTGGACTGAAATGTTAGTCTCGGCAAGACCTAACACCCTGTTTAATCGGAATTTGGATAACGCACAGTACTTCCGAGATATTTGCATTTTTAGTGCTTTCTATTTTATTTTTTTCCGGCCGCAAAAATGAACCGATTTGAGCGTTCTTGGTCTCAAAATCTTCGTTTTACCTTGCAGAATATGTGGATATTTTTTACATTCCGAAAATGTGGCGTTTTTTCATTTTGGGCGAATTTTGAAATTTTAATACTGAATTATTTGATATTTTTGACCTAAACACTTTCAAAAGCAGTCAAAATATGATCAAATTGTGTCACAATTTTACGTTTCAAAATATGGAAGTATTGTGTGTTATCTACGCACCACTGGTTTCGCCATAATATTAGTTGTTAGGCTTCGAGAATGGTGTTATGGTGGATGACGGTTCGGAAAAGAGGTAATTGAAAGAGGAGGGAGGCTTAGTGAAAATTGCAGATTTGAAGTCGAGCGGGAAAATGGCCAGCCGCAAGGTTACACAGTTTGATGTCATCTTCCCGTGAACACCAGTGCTACCTCATCCGAGTTCATGTGTGTATGCTGTGATAAGACGGCGATAACGGATTTTTTGCCGTTACGTTAAGAAACTAAGAGGGTCGGAACTAGTCAGGATAACTCACTCAACGAGTTTCTACCCAACACTATCACCGCACCTCTAACTCAATGAAATACAGTTTTTACCGGCTAAAAGCAGCCCCCATCGCGGGCCGCAGGGAAGATTTCCACTGAAGCTGTTCCTAAACTGGGAAGTGTATCATCCTCTATTTACTTAAGATAACTGACTAATCTGCAGCGTAATGATAAAGGAGCAGGTGTAATTCGAGTGTTTGAAGGCAAAGTCAAATGATAAAATTAAAATAGCCATATATCTGTAATACATCGCTCTCCGGGGCATTAACGTGCTCAATTTCGATCGAAATCAATTTTGAAATTTTCCGATAAAATAAGATGTTCAAATACGGCTAAATCGACACGGGTCAATCGAGAGAAATTCTGATTTATTAACTAATTTCAACTGAAAACAACTAATTTTAATTTCTCAAACATTTTGACAACATTTGAACAATGTTGATAACTGATTTTCTTGCGGTTCCTATTTCGCTCGTCCTGTTCTACTACCTACTGAAGCAGGACAGTATCACAAGAGATGACTAAACATTTGTCAAACGTCCGCTAACAAATTTTTACTTCAAAAGCCCAAAACTAAAAATAAAAAATTAACGCGAGCGGCTTTAAATACCTCGGAATTGCTAAGCTGCTGGGTGGCCTGCTGCAGTTGCTGTTGCTGTTTCTTCTTGACCAGCTGTTCAGCTGATTTGATCTCCTCGAGGGTCACCCCTTGCGTCGATCTGCGAGTTTCCCGCACCCGCTTTGCATGAGCCTTCCTCTGCGTTTCCGACTCTTCATCCCTGACCGGAGGGACGAACGACCTGAAGAAACCAAAAGTGTTTGCAAAGACTTTTAAAAAAATAGTTCCAAAAATTATTGGAATCCACCAATTACAATCAGTAATGTCACATTCGGAAAATCAACGTTTGATTGGACTATGGATGTAATTTTTTACAGAAAACGTTCAAAACTACATTTTTTTTTAAATGCCTGCTGCTCAGACCTGTTGTAAAAAATTGGCAATCTGCCAAGCACAAAACCAACAAATTGCAGAAAACCAGTAGTCAAAATCAAACTATGTAAGCAATCAAATCTTAAAGAGGAAACAATTCAACAACAAAATCTCGAGAAAGTCAAGCCAGCAGTTTACGAAATCTGAAAACCCTGAAAAGTGTAAAACGTCAAACAGTGAAGACGTAAGAAGGCGATAAGAAAGGGTTCATGCTGTAAGAAGAAGGCCAATTCAGCAATGGAAATCAACAAATCCTGAACCCCAAAACCCAACTAACTGACTCCTCTGATTCTTAACTGACTCCAAGGCGACAAAAAGGTCCCAACTAACTCCAGCTCAGAGCGAAAGATCCCAACTGACTCCAGGAGCGACTAGTTCTAACTGAAACCCGCTGAGGAACTGAACTGACTCCCGGACCAGCCTCACACTTTTACATGTTTGTTGGTCCACTACACACCACGAGTTCTAATTTTACCCCCTGCAGGTAAGTATTTGCCCCATACACTTCATTTTCAACAGTTTATAGCAAGTAAAGGGTCTAGATTCAAAACTGGCTATCTCCACCCGAGGTAACTTTTGGGAAGCGTGATTTATTGATATTTCGTTTACCCCTTCAGATTTTAACGCGACGTTTTTTCAAAAACGTAGTTCTAAGCAATATTTGAGGCCTGAATATATTTTTCCCCTACAAAAAGTCCCTAATTTTTACTTCCATATTTACAGAGTAAATGGAAGTATTGTGATCGTCCTAAAATCGAGAATCGGAACGGAGCTTCAGAATAAACTTTTTCTTATACACATTTACTCAGAATCACTTCCTGAACAAGTGTCTGTGTGTCCGTTACGTCCGTCCGTCTGTGGTCATTTACAAAAATGGCCATAACTCCCTCATTTCTCAACCTTTTTTCAAATTTCTTGAACTGAAATGTTTGTCACGGCAAGACCTAACACCCTGTTTAATCGGAATTTGGATAACGCACAGTACTTTCGATATATTTGCATTTTTAGTGTTTTCTATTTTATTTTTTTCCGGCCACAAAAATGAACCGATTTGAGCGTTCTTGGTTTTAAAATCTTTGTTTCACCTCGCAGAATATGTGGATATTTTTTACATTCCGAAAATGTGGCGTTTTTTCATTTTGGGCGAATTTTACAATTTTAAAATTGAATTTTTTGATATTTTTGACCCAAACACCCTTAAAAGCAGTCAAAATACGATCAAATTGGGTCGCACTTTTACGTTTCAAAATATGGAAGTATTGTGTGTTATCTACGCACCACTGGTTTGTAATTGCATTAGCAACCAGTGGTGCGTAGATAACACACAATACTTCCACATTTTGAACGTAAAATTGTGACACAATTTGATCATATTTTGACTGCTTTTAAGGGTGTTTAGGTAAAAAATATAAAAAAATTCACTATTCAAATTTCAAAATTCGCCCAAAATAGAAAAACGCCAGTTTTTTGGTACATAAAAAATATCCACATATTCTGCAACGCAAAAGAAAGATTTTAAGACCAAGAACGCTCAAATCGGTTCATTTTTGTGACCGGAAAAAAAAAAATAGAAAACACTAAAAATGCAAATATATCGGAAGTACTGTGCGTCATCCGAATTCCGATTAAACAGGGTGTTAGGTCTTGCCGAGACAAACATTTCAGTTTAAGAAATTTGAAAAAAGGTTAAGAAATGAGGGAGTTATGGCCATTTTTGTAAATGACCACAGACGGACAGACGGACTAACGGACACACAGACACTTGTTCAGGAAGTGATTCTGAGTAAATGTGTATAAGAAAAAGTTTTTTCTGAAGCTCCGTTCCGATTCCCGATTTTAGGACGATCACAATACTTCCATTTACTCTGTAAATATGGAAGTAAAAATGGAGATTGCAAGTTTTGTTCTTGAATTGCTACTTTTGAACTTCAATCGAGGAGATTGCTTCCTTTGAATTAAAAACTTATTCGGAGATTGCTTGTATTGAACTAAAAGACGGTAACGGCAACGCTTAAACAAGCGGGTCGAGCAATCTTCTGATTGGCTGAAGTGGTGATTGTCTCTTTTGAACCTCACGGCGCGGTGAGGATTGCAAGTTGTGAAACAAACTGCCATATTGGTCTTTGATTTTAAGTGGGAGATTGAAGGTTTTGACTCTAAATACCTCAGCAGCTCGATCGGGAATACTTTCAACTGCGAAGTCCCGCCTCTAACTCGTTTTGTGAAAAAAAGTGGAGATTGCCAGTTTTGAATCTAGACCCCTAAAGTAGTTTGCTGTAATTTAATGTTTTCTAAGGCGATTCCATACACAAAACGCCTGACCAGCGGTGGCCTGATGAGTACGTCGAATCGGACTGATGAGGGACGCTTTTTACTTCCATATTTACAGAGTAAATGGAAGTATTGGAATCGTCCTAAAATCGAGAATCGGAACGGAGCTTCAGAAAAAACTTTTTCTTATACACATTTACTCAGAATTACTTCCTGAACAAGTGTCTGTGTGTCCGTTAGTCCGTCTGTGGTCATTTACAAAAATGACCATAACTCCCTCAATTCTCAACCTTTTTTCAAATTTCTTGAACTGAAATGTTTGTCTCGGCAAGACCTAACACCCTGTTTAATCGGAATTTGAATTACTCACAGTACTTCCGATATATTTGCATCTTTAGTGTTTTTTATTTTATTTTTTCCGGCCACAAAAATGGACCGATTTGAGTGTTCTTGGTCATAAAATCCTTGTTTTACTTTGCAGAATATGTGGATGTTTTTTATATTACGATAATTTGGCGTACTTTTATTTTGGGCGAATTTTAAAATTTGAATAGTGAATTTTTGATATTTTTGACATGAACACCCTTGAAAGCAGTCAAAATGTGATCAAATTGTGTCACTAATTTACGTTTCAAAATATGGAAGTATTGTGTGTGATCTACGCAACACTGGTTTCTAAGGAGCGAAGCATCCAGAGTTCTCGATCTACTCAAGATAGTACGATTGAGAAGTGAGTGGGAAGTCTTAGGAGTCAGTTAGATCTGCGGCTTTCGTAGCGTAAACGCTAGCGTTGGGAGCGCATAAGTGCTGGCGTTGGGAGCGCATAAGTGCTGGCGTTGGGAGCGCATAACTTTAGCGTTGAGAACGTATAAACGCTAGCATTAAGAGCGCACAAACGCTAGCGTTGAAAGCGCGTAAACGCTAGCGTTAAGGACGCGTAAACGCTAGAGTTAAGAACGCGTAAATGCTAGCATTGAGAGCACATAAATGCTCTCGTTGAGAACGTGTAAACGCTAGCGTTAAGAGCGGGTAAACGCTAGCGTCAAGAGCACAGAAACAATAGCGCTAAAGTGCATCAACGCTAGCGTTGGAAGCGCGTATACGCTAGCGTTAATAGCGCGTAAACATTAGCGTTGAAAACGTATAAATGTTAGCATTGAGAGGGCGTAAACGCTAGCGTTGGGAGCGTCAGCCAATTAGAGCGCAACTCTACCTTCTTTTGATTGGTTGACGCTACTAACGCTGGCGTTCCAACACTTGCATGTGGACCCAGCTTAAGAAACGACAATACATTTTGCAAGTAGTAACATTTTTTTTTTGATTTTCGGACAATTAAGCTGGGTTCACATGTGCGTTTTTGTCTGCGTAATCTGCGTATGCGTAAAGTGCGTAATGAGATCTGATTGGCTCGCAATTTTACGCGCGCGCAATTTACCTGGTAAATTTACCTGGCAGCCAATCAGATCTCATTACGCACTGCACGCAGTACGGAGATTACGCAGACTTTTACGCACATGTGAACCCAGCTTTACGCAACGTATTTGAAAATTTTGCTGTCTTCACTTTTTCCGCACATCTCAATGAAAAATTGCTGAATCAACCTACAAGAAAGTGCATCAAAGGACAAAAGAAAACTCGGTGCGGGTTTAGGCTCGTGCAAAGAAGTTACGCACTTGAAGAAGTTCTTGAAGATATTTGCCGGTGATAGTTTACTGCCACCAGGAGTTGTGGGCGTGGTTGGGGTCACTGGGGCCGAACTGAAAACCAGCCCAACTAGTTTGAGCTTTTTTCTCATTGAAAATTTGAGCTCTTAACGCAAGTAATTGGAAAATTTCAATGTTGATGAGGAATATCGAGCGAAAGTTCGTTTTTTGAAACGTGTTGCCAAGGGGTCGATTCGGTACACCTAGTGGAGTATGTACCAAGTTATTGTAAAATCAGGGCTAAAACCGAATTTTACAAAAATGAAGAACGGGGTAGAAAAATGGAATTTTTGGGTGAATATGTCATAATGTGTCATAAAATGGCTTCGCTTCCATGACGTTCCTATTTGAGAATAGGGCTAATGTGCCAGGGATGAGAAGGGCTAATACAACAATTAACATGCTAGGCGTTGAAAACGTCAATGAGGAAAAACTTAAATATAACTTTTCTGGGTACCTAAATTGGTCGAAACTCAATTCATGGTAATACATCGGACCAGAACAAGAAACTTAGATGTGGTCAGTTAGTTGTTATTCGATAGAGAATTATGGTGAATTAAGAAGCTTCATCTATCAGCACTTAATGTTAAATACCCATAGATTTATACCGAGTAACCACCATAATTCAGGCTGGAATTGAATTAACCCAAGAGTAACGTGAATAGGTTAGCTAACCTTCACCTTCCGAATTCCTTGATAACCAAAAACTATACTTACCTAAAATCCTAAAAATATTGGCTTACCTCCTGACTGGGTTCGCTTGTTGTGGGCTCGCCTGGGCTGGGCCCGAATTGGTAACTAAGCAGTTCGTCGAAGCCGTCTGCCCAGAAAACCTGGAATCGTCTCTACCCTGGGTTCGCCTGAAAAAAATCGTTTAAATTGCAAAATCGCAAAACTCGTTCAAATTGCAAAATCGCAAAGTTCGTTCAAATTGCAAAAATCTATCAAAACTGCAAAATTCCCGAAAAATGCGAAGCAAACTGGAGAAAGAACATTTCAAAATGGCAACTCACAATTTTCCTTCTTGAAGTATCTAGTTAAACAACTGCAACAGTTGTGGAACCAAAGTTCGATATCGGACAGCAAAAGATAACCACAGACACGAAAAGCGATGATGTTAAAAATCATCAACATGATCGATGCTGATCTATTTCAGTGATAACAGGTCAGAACGGTGGGTTTGTTCCAGCAGCGGGAACGTAGGCGCGAGTAAACGCCTCGCGCAGGCGCAGTGTGAGGTTTAAACTGATTTTGTTGTAGTTATTTTCTGCCTGCAGATTCGCTGCCTCAAAACACAAACAAAATTTGCTTATTTTACGATTTAATTGTTCATTGTTGACCAAGCGAATTCGATTTTGCGCTCCTGGAACAGACCGTAGGTCGGTCGCCGTTTATTTCAAATTGACATGTACGTCAATGTGCACATTTTCAAACAATACATCATTATTCTTGCAAATTCAAATCAACTAGTCTCGAATTGCAGAATTATTTTTACTATCGAACGTTGCGGGCGACAGAAAACAAATAAATTTTGAAAACAATGAATCTTTCAGAAACAAAATCGAAAACAAAACAATTTCGAAAACATTAAATTTCGAATCAACGATGTAGCAAAATCGCTACAACAACAAAGCTAAATCGATGCAGTAAGTTGTGCGCATAATAAGCCAAATACATGCGGAAAAGTGCTTACTACAATTGCAATCGGTTCGTATTAAAGCCCATCACCTTGTAACCGTCGCTGAATTGGAGAAATCGAGACTCCACCGGGACCCTTGACAAAAATATATGAAAGCTAACTAATCCTCATGCCATCATTTGGCCTCAGAAGTCAAAAAGCAACATAACACTATATATCTGAACTTGCCATTGGTCAGAAAGCTAAATTGTGAAGAGGAAATTTCAGTTTTTAAAAAGTTTCAACTCTACAAAAATCTACAAAATCTGAATCTACGAAAATTTCGCTTCAGAGAACTTGCAGTGAATTCGTACTCGCTTGGTGTAAAACAGAAAATGAAACTCGAGATGAAAGTCAAACCGAAGTTGAAAATGGAAGTGATGGTGCAAGTAAAACTTAAGTTGCAAGTCAAACAGAAGGTGAAAGTAAAGCTGATGTTCAGGTGAAAATGAAGTGAAACTTGAAGGTGAAACAAAAAATGAAAGTTCAAGATGAGACAAAAAGTCAAAGTTGAAATGAAAGCAGATTCTTGAACTGAGCTAGGAGTAAAACTGAAAATGAATCTGAACATCAAAGTTGAACTGGAGTTGAAAACTTGAAAAATGAAATTGAAGTTGCTCGAGTTTCAGTAACAGTGTGTATTACAGTTTGAGTTTGAATTAAAGTTTGAGATTGAGCTCGAGTTTCAGTAACAGTTTGAGTTTGAATTTCAGTTCGAGTTAGTTTCACTTGCAGTTTGAGTTTGAATTTTAGTTGGAGTTCAAGTTTGAGTGTCAGTTCGAGTTTAAGTTTGAGTTCCAGTTTCAGTTTGAGTTGAACTTATAGTTTGAGTTTACATTTCAGTTTGAGATTGAATTTCAGTTCAAGTTTGTATTACAGTTTGAGTTTGAATCAAAGTTTGAGATTGAGTTCGAGTTTCAGTAAGGCCGTTGAAACCGGTCGCGTCGTGTACGGATCTCCATTGAAATACAAAGCCGGGGTCAAGGAACAGTCGTAATCTAGTTTAGTTTGCCACCTTTGCCCCCGAACAGTTGCACCGTGTGCATAGGGCCTAACAGTTTGAATTTCAGTTTGTGTTTGAATTTCAATTGAACTTGACATGAGTTGACATTCCACTTTGAGTTTGGATTTCAGTTTAAGTTTGTGTAATAAGTAGTAGTAGTAAGTTTGTGAGCTTGAAGTTCAGTTTGAGTTCGAGTTTCAGTTTGAGTTTCACTTTCAGTTTGAACTTGACTTGAGTTTGAATTTCAGTTCAAGTTTGTCTTACAGTTTGAGTTTATACTTCAACTTGAGTTTCAGTTCGAGTTTCAGCAACAGTTTGAGTTTGAGTTACAGTTTTACTTTCAGTTTGAGCTTGAAGTTCAGTTCGAGTTTAAGTTACAGTTCGAGTTTACATTTCAGTTTGAGTTTGGGTTTAAGAGTCGCCCCATCAGTTGTCGATTATCCAAAAATCATTGACCAATCACTCTACCACTAATTTCAACGTGATTTCTGGCTCCCAGAGGTTGTCTTTCCGAAAAATTGGTATCCAAGAGGACGATGATTTTTGGATAGTTGACTATTGAAAAAGCGGGCCGATGCTTGAATTTGAGTTGAGGACTGTCGGAAAAAAACAGGTCTGTTGGTAACATTATACGGGAGGTTCCAAAGTGTCAGGTTACACTGGTTGTGTCAACCAATTTTGACGTTTTTGGGCCAAAGGGCTAGAGTTTTTGGGCCTTGGAAATTTCTGCACATTTACCCCCTCAAGTCAAAATCGATTAATTTTCACCACCCAACAACTTTTCTGAAGATCAACTTTTTGACATCGTCGATTGAAATTCAACCCTTCCTCACACCACTCCGACAACAGCGCACCCTACACCAATTTTTACGACTTACCTCGCAAAATGTTTCTCCTTCAACGAGGCGGATCGCATTGGCGTCGCAGGCAACGACGACAAACTGTTCCCAGCGATTTTGGCCCTCAGTTCCAGGTAACGCTGGTAGAACCTTGACGGGTAACATGCACAATTTCTCACTAACAAAAGGCGTTCACTCCAGAAAAAAGCAATCGTTTCAGCAACAAACATTCCAAGGCTCGAGATGGTGACTAGCAATGCTCGATTTAACGTATTTTGAGTGTGAACTGTGTATTTGATGTCTAGCGATGAACAGGATTAAGAGCCGTATTCACAGCACTTCCTTTGCATAGGAGCCGTTTTATGCGCCACCTATTCACATTTTATTGGTCCATTTCAAAAAAACCATTCCGTTCCCAAAAAACCCAAACGTTATGTATACGATCACAGCAACTCAAGTACTGTCAATCGAAAACTCGATTTTCGAGGTCCCAAATTCAAAGTTGATCACTTGCAACCTCAAATTTGGGACCTTAAAAATCGTCGTTGCGATTGACAGCACCAGGTGCGATTGACAGTGACGGTGAAAGAGACAACGCGTATCTCCATTTTGGCCAAAATCGGTTTTTTGCTTTTCCTAAGGTAAAAATCAGCGTTTTATCGATTAAAGTGCTTTTAGTGACGATATATGTATAAAAACAATGTATTCTCGTTCAAGATATCGACTTTAATCAATAAAACGCAGATTTTTACTTTAGGTAAAGCAAAAAACCAATTTTGGCCAAAATGGAGATACGCGTGGTCTCTCTTTCACCGTCCTCAGTTGCTGATATTGTCTCCATGGGAAGGTTGCATATTTGTCTCTATGCAAAGGAAGTTCTGGGAATACAGTGCTGCCAAGTTGGGGATTTCCCCCCAAAATGTGAGGTTTTTTAATGCCAGAGGGAGATTTTAGAGGAGAAATGTTTCAGGGGTTTTTATGGAAGTCAAGGGGGCTAGGGAAAAATTTAAAAATGAAGAAATAACAGCTAATTTTGCACTGCTATTTGATTTGAAAGATAGGTAATCAAATTAAGGCCATTCGGGAATTGGGATGTACCTACCTGCTAGTGGGTGCACACATAATTTATATTGATATTTTGATATGTTTATTAACTGACTTAGAGAGCTATACTTGTTAAAATAATTTATCATGCTTAGGTTCGCATGAAAGGTCGATCGTACGTACAAATTGGATGATTGGTAGTCGGAACAAATGGGTGTTGAATATTTTTTAGTTTTAGGTAGGTGCTATTTAAAATTGTAGACGCATAATATAGAACTAGTATATTTTTAATGTGAAATAGTTCATTTCTGATTCGTTCTTAACTTTTGAGCGTTTTTTTTTTTTAAAGGAATTTTCCCCTCATTTGAGGGGATTTGGGGACTTTTTCTCTCATTTGCGGGATTTGGGTTTTTTTTACTAATTTGGAGGGTTTTGGGGACTTTTCCTCTCTTTTGGGGGGATTTGGGGATTTTTTCTCATATGGGGTTTTGAGGGTTTTTTGACGGGGTCTCGGGGGTTTTTGATGCACAATGGCAACACTGTAGGAATACTGCCTTGGGAAATTTGGGAAAGATGGTTCGGTCCTCGAAATGAATTTGATGCCTCAAATCGATTTGTTCGATCGCATACCGTGCTACTGTCGTTCCCAGAGCTGAGTGTCGTTTCCAAACTAACAAACCTGAATTGACCGGTGAGCAGAGTCCAGAAACTATATCCGACGCTGTTGTTGTTATTGAGTATGTAAACAAACAAGTACCGAATTACCCCACGAACCGTAAAGAGTTGAGTACATTTCAAACAATGTTAAGTGTTAACTATTATGTAAGTCAGTAGTGTTAACAAAACGTACACAAACTGTTAATGTCAGCTTCGTTATTTGGAAGTTTTGTTGCTGCGGCTGCCTACCGACAATTGAAAGCGTAACTTGGCGTAAAAGGGATACAACAATCTAACAACAATAATTTCAATTCGTACAGTGAAATAGGACAACCACTTGAGGGTTCACTTGAGCATAATACTGGGTGTTTTGCATTTTTTCAATAAAAAATTGGGATGAACTTTACCAAAAATGGAACATGACGCCACCGCATGTACTTTTTCGAATTTTCAATAAAAAAATGGGTGGGCTATTACGGGGGAGGGGGTACATACAGCAAAGGCACACAAACTGTGCGTTTAACGTAAAAAACAAAACGTAAAATCGGTAAAATTGGAACAAAACGTTCATCACAGGCAAAGGGGGATGCTTGGGTGAAATTCAAAAACATATTGGGACGCAGGGTGAAAATACACTCACTTTTCGTCAGCTTCAAAACTTTGCGTGCGCCTGAGACGGACTTCCTGAGGACTTTCTCGGACGGACTTCTCAGGAGCGGCGGCCGCCGACGGGGGAGGGTGGACAGATCTTGGACTAGGAGGGCTATCCTTTTCGTTCAATTCTAGAACAGCAAAACGGGGTAAGTGAGAAGGTATGATGAGCCTTAGATTGTTGCGAATTTGGCATTAAAAAAAATAGGAATGCTATTCAAAAAAAAGTAAAAAAGTGTTTTTTTTTTAGTAGCACTTACTCAACGACAAGTTAGTTTTGGCAGGCGTTTCGGCGATTCGGCTCCTAAACGACCCAGGTCGTCTCCACGAAGGCAAGACGTCATCGTCCTCGGGCACGGCCTTCGGAGGTACACTAGGGGCCTGCAAGATAGGATTGATTACTTGGAGGATTGATCACTTAGAGCAGTCGAACCATGTAAAAAATAGGCGATCCATGGAAGTTGAGCGCAATAACTGCTTTTCTTATTTCCAGCAATGCTCGAAAACCCGAGAAAAAGTTGGGCACACCATCATTAATTGTCCAGGGTGTACCTCACTTGGTGTAGAAGAAATTTGTCAAAATTAGGCTAAAAATGGAACACGTAGCTTCCCCATCAGTCCCGAGATGGCAGGATGGCCTTAGAAGCGAAGTTTTATCCCATTTCCTGTTGAGTTTCACCAAATTTTTTGCACCACGTGTAGGTTCCTACCCTACATAGCTCAATTTACATTACTGGAGGCAGTGCTGCGATGCATGTCCTAACGTTTTCCCCCCAAAAAGCCGCCTAAAATTCCCAGATTGGCTTGAAAATTCCCACATTCCAGAGAAAAACGTAGTTTTCACTTTGAAATGAGCTGAACTTTTAAATTTTGCCGACCAACAAGGTACAAATGGAGTGTTTAGGTGCCAAGAGAGTTGAGAAACTCACTCCCACTAAAGCTGCCTACGCCACTATTGCTTTCTTATCTTTAATCGGAAAAAAACTCAAAATTTGACAGTTTTTTGAGTCAGGAAAAATTTTTTTACAACACCCCTGAAAATTAGGCCCTAACCAGCCCTAACGAAGATTTGAAGACCAAGAACGCACAAATCGGTTCATTTTTGTGGCCGGAAAAAAATAAAATAGAAAACACTAAAAATGCAAATATATCGGAAGTACTGTGCGTTATCCAAATTTTGATTAAACAGGGTGTTAGGTCTTGCCGAGACAAACATTTCAGTTCAAGAAATTTGAAAAAAGGTTGAGAATTGAGGGAGCTACGGTCATTTTTGTAAATGACCACAGACGGACAGACGGACGTAACGGACTAACGGACACACATACACTTGTTCGGGAAGTGATTCCGAGTAAATGTGTATAAGAAAACGTTTTTACGGCAGCTCCGTTCCGATTCCTGATTTTAGGACGATTCCAATACTTCCATTTACTCTGTCAATATGGAAGTAAAAAACGGGCGTTTAGCAAATTTATCCTTAATGTGCACCTCGGGTAAGAGAATCTGCTAGTTTTCAAAAAGTTTTCAAAAACGCTCAAATGCAAAAAAAAGTCATAATTTCAAAAACAGTTTTTTTTTTGGGGGGTTTTGGACCCCTTAACATTTTTTGATCGGATTCCCCAGACAATATGCACCAAGTTAGACCAAACCATAACTTTGAGGACCAACCGCGCCAAAATCGGATCAGCGGTCCGATACGATGACGTGGCCACAGAATTTGGTCAAAATGTTGTGGACACCACATCGAATTGAACCATTGACCCGATTTTGATGAAACTAGTCCTAAAAGTTGTGGTTTGCTCCAACTTGGTGCATATTGTCCAAGCAATCCGATCGGAAAAGTGTAAGGGGTTCAATTTGGCATAACTAGGGTATATTTTTGAAAAAACGCAAAAACTCAATTTTGATGGTGATGCCGTGGGTTTAGAATTTTTTGAGTATCTTTCCCGGCTTTCCCGCTTGATTTACCTTGGCTTTTTCCGAGAAATTTAGTTTTTTAATCGGTTAGGCTTGAATTTCTCAATGCGATTTCTGATTTTTCGCGTTTTTAGCAATTTGAGGGAGTCCTACTGAACCGATTTTGGATTTTTTGAGCTTGTTGGATTCCTTGAAGGTTTTCACACCTTTTTCACTCCCTGTAAGCCAAAATTGATTGGGTTTTAGTGATCAAAAACTGGTTTAAAGGCTAATTTTTGACATTAAAAAAAATATTTTTTTTTGACCCTTTAAAAAAAATGTTAAAATTCCAAAAAAAAAAATATTTTTGAGTAGGTTCTGAGCAGGTACATGACACAAAAAATTGGCAATTTTCTACGACTCTTCAGGACTGAGAAAAATTCATAAAACCGATTCCAGCTGGAAAATCCAAGGTATCAGCCTAGGAAAATTTTCAAAAAATGATGGATTTGACTTCGGGTTTTTTGGCGTGAATCTTTAGTCATTGACTAAAAAACGTGAAGTTTGGAATTTTTTCGAGATTTTGGTCAACAGGGTCAATTTTGGGGGCAGTGACACTGCTGAAATAGCGGTTTTGCAGTTTTCTTGGGTTCACCGCCTATCGGTTCAAGGCGTGAGGAAAACAAAATGGCTGCTGTAATATTCCCACCCCTGCTCTTGGTACCGCCTCTTTCGTCGTTTATATGCTCAGAACTGCAAAACTGCGATTCGGCTATTAGAAACTGAAAGTGTGAAGCTGGGATTAGATAGCTTATGTTAATGGGGCGGATCTTGATAACAGTTGTCACCTGTTAATGCGGTTAACAAAATGGGTGCCTTATAGCCGCCAGGCCTCAGGCCTCAGGAGATATTTCTTTGAAAGCAGCCGCCAGGTATTTTCTTTTTATACCTACCTATTTATTCAACATTGTGAAAACGTACCTTCTCGGCATAATTGAATTCACAATTGACCATAACTCCACAAATGATATGATGATAAACCGACCTACTCCAACTATTTGAACTTTATTTTCTGAGATACCCAGACAAATAATGTACCCATGTCACTAATCTACTTAGCAGCGTTTTGACGCGATTTCTGCTTTTTCGCGTTTTTGCCAATTTGAGGGCGTTCTACTGAACTGATTTTGAATTTTTTGAGCTTTTTTGAGGTCCATTTTGGGGGAGTGATAAGGCCAAAATCACGTTTTGTTGCAGTTTTCTTGGTTTTATGGCCAATATACCTATGGCATGGGGCATCATTGAATTCACCATTGGCCATTACTCCACAAATGAGGGGTCTAGATTCAAAACTGGCAATCTCCACTTTTTTCACAAAACGAATAAGTTTTAATTCAAAAGTAGCAATCTCCGATTTGATTTAAGTTCAAAAGTAGCAATTCACGAACAAAACATGCAATCTCCATTTTCGCTAATGCAATTACAAACAATTGGGGACTTTTTGTAGAGGAAAAATATCGTTGGCACCACGCCATAACCACGAAACTGTTCATTATTACTGTACAGTTTCGCGGTTATGGCGTGGTGCCGACGATATATTCAGGCCTCAAATATTGCTAGCAATATTAGCAGAACTACGTTTTAAAAAAAACAGCGCGTTAAAATCTGAAGGGGTAAACGAAATATCAATAAATCACGCTTCCCCAAAAGTTACCTTGGGTGGAGATTGCCAGTTTTGAATCTAGACCCCTCAAATTATATGATGATAAACCGACCTACTTCAACTATTTGAACTTTATTTTCTGATATACCCAGACAAATAATGTACACATGTCACTAATCTACTTAGCAGCGTTTTCTACAAAAATCCTTGTTTTCCAGTTCTTTTTTCATCGGCAAAAAAATTCTCAGATTATGGGAAAATTCTTACAACATGACAACCCTGACAGAAGGCTACCTTGCAAAAAAGCGGTGCCATTTTAGGCAATAAACAGGAAGTTTCCAAAAGGGAGGCAGTTGCTCGTTTACTCATAGAAGTGTATTGACAAAACGTATAACTTGACCCCATGACCAATGCAACCTGCGCATTGTAACCTCCAGTGTGTGTGTACAAGACAGGTGAGCTATCCTTAGGCTGACCAGAGGTACTGTTTTCAGCAGTACAGGTCCTACGTTCTAGGTCGTGGTCCTGCTGTCCACAGAAACCTTGAAAGGACCCTAAAATGTACTGCTTTCGTGTGAATGGTCCTGCCATGGGCTCTTCTTTCAACACTATAAATGTTACCTACTAAGCCTTTCCCATCGAACCAACTGAAAAATTCAACTACTTCAACTGAAAAATTAGATGAACGTTTTTGTGGTAGGTATTTCGAAGACTGAATTGTGCAATGATAATGAAAGAATAAAAGTATATTTCATGCATTGTTACCTAGTTATTCTGTTTTGAGGATGGTTCTAAAAAGTAAAAGAGTTTTTCAGTATTTGAAAGTTGTCTTTCTGTTGGGTCCTGTTTTCACTGAAAAAAAATCTGGTCACCCTAGCTATACTTACAGGGGTGATAGGAACTGTTTTGTTAATTTCAGCAGCAATTGGTAACCGGTTTTCGTTGACTCGGTTTTTCTTATCTGGAAGGCAAAATAGGCAATATAAATGGAAATTCAACAAATAAATTGATCACAATGAAGTAATTCTTATTTAAATGAGGATTCTCTCAAATATCAGTACAGAAATCGGGAAATCTTGGAAATCAATCGAGTACAGGTATTTCATTTCTACGCTCGGCTAAAATTTGAAAAAAATAGTTGGACTACCTGTGCAAAAAACGAAAGAAACCAACGGGTCGAACAACAATTGTCATGCACGACAGGTGAAGGAATGCGTGATAAAATAATTTGGGTTGGGGCTGTGCAAAGCTTTTCAAGCAGAGAATAACAACGAGGAATTTTCGATACGAAGGGACATAAATTGTTACGAAGCACGACCATCGGCACCATGAACTTCGGATGTGGTGCATGAGACATTGGGTTTGTTCCAGGAGCGCAGGCATGTGTTGGGGCCCTGCTCATGTGCAGTGTAGGGCATTTTCCAGAAACATGTTTGTAGGCATGGGGTAGGCAGTATTGGTAGGCAACGGCACTTACATAAATGTTGTTGAGGGGCGATCCCTGGCAACAGCACTCACATAAGTGTCGTTTTGGAGCGTTGCCTAGCGACGGCACTTACATAAGTGTCATTGAGGGGCGTTGCTTAAGCAATGGCACTTACATAAGTGGAGTCAAGGGGGGTTGCCTAGCAACTGCACTTAAATAAGTGGCGTTGCCTAGAAAGCCTAACACTGAGCATGCGTTAGTCACCTAAAAATGGCTACACTCCCTCCTGGAACAGTCCTATCAGCAAACGAGCGATACAGGGAACAGGCGGTGCGTACGGCGTTCCTAATTTTCTGCATTTGACCTCTCACCTAGTATTCCTTCAACTGAGGCCTCAACGTCTGAAACATCGGAACTTCCAGTATCCGTGTCTGATGTTTCAGAATTGAGCGAATCGATTTCCTCGTCGGTGTCTGCGTAAATTAGAAACACAGTAAGACGGTCAATTACGGAGATTCGCAGCCTCAAACATTTCAAGGACATATTTCTGAGGCGAATACCCAAGAACTTTCAAACTGCAAATTTGATACGTGAGGCAGCGAGTTGATTCTGGGTTGCGAAGCGTGAATTCGAAACTAGACAACGGTACAGCTAGAAATATGTTACAAGGGGAAACTGTGTTCAGCAAAGGAAACCCAAATTCGATCTACTCACCGACGGTGCTTTGGTTTTGAGCAGGTTCTGGCTGGATTTCCAGTTCGACTTGAGGAACTTCAGGAACTTTCGGTCTCGCATTAGGTTGTTCGGTCTTTAATTCCTTCTTGATCTTGTCAGAATCGTCCGAAATAATTTCTTGCGTCTGAGGTGGCGGCCTGAGTAAATTAAATCGATAAATAATCATCGATTATTTGAAAAACAAGTTATTTTACAATTTTTTGGCAAAAAATAATCGAGTTTAACAAAATACTTACTTTTTCTGATTGTTTTTTCTACGATTAATAATATTGTCCTTGTTGGGTATTGCCGCCTGTTTTTTTCTAAGGTCTTCTAACGTTCTCACAATTTCGTTATCGGCTACGTCAACTGCAGTTTGGCCCTGGAATACGAATTTTCACAGATATAGCAACATGATCATGATGGAAATTTACAATCGCTCAAATATCGCTTTCGGCTTACAACGCAGTTTCTGATATCCATATCACAGAGATTTTCGACCAGGACTTCGCACGCTTCTTTCTGGCCCCAATGCGAGGCTGCGTGTAGCGCCGTCCAGCCGTCCAAATCCTTCGCGTCGGGATCAGCGCCGGCCTTCAGCAGCAGACTGTCAACATTATCATTGCTGATTAGGGAAGATTTGAAATGGATGCTGTTTTCCAGAGAATGCTCAATTCGTCGGATCGTTAAATGATACATCGCAATCAATTCAAAATACTGACTCCATGACTTTGAGGTATCCTTTGGCAGCAGCCACGTGAAGAGGGGTGGCGCCGGTTTTGGGGTGCGTCTTGTCAGGATGGATGTAACCGATGGCCAGCCAAGACTTGGCATCATTCATCATCATCCGTTCCTCCTCCGTCCTCGCCTTTTCCGCATCGATGCCTGAAAACGTGCGACAAGTAGAAATACTATAATTATTAGAAAATTATGGTCACTTGAGGAAATCCCCACAAACAACTAGTGACGTTTCGATACTTCCGATATTTACTGATATCGATAATTAGCTTTTGATACTTCCAATATTCGTATCGAATACCATGGGGCCGATATTCTACAAATATCAGTAAATATTATAAGGTATCGAAACGGTATCGAAAAAAGTCAATGAATGACCCGAAGAAATCTCCTTTGCCGTTTTTTACTTCCATATTTAAAGACTAGAATCCACCAAAATTTACTTCAATCTGATGGAAGTATTGGAAACGTCCTTAAATCAAGAATCGGAACGGAGCTTTAGGAAAAACTTGATCTTATAAACATTTACTCAGAATCAGTGTTGCCAACTCCTCGCCTTGCTTACCCTCTGTCGAACACCAAAAAACTTCTGAATTCAAACTCAACATCGAGATCAAACTCAACTTCGAGATCAAAGTCAACTTCGAGAAAAAAGTCAACTTCGTGATCAAAGTCAACATGGAGGTCAAACTCAACTTCGAGATCAAAGTCAACTTCAAGATCAAACTCAACTTCGAGATCAAACTCAACTTCGAGATCAAAGTCAACTTCGAGATCAAACTCAACGTCGAGATCAAACTCAACTTCGAGATTAAAGTCAACTTCGAGATTAAATTCGACTTCTCGAGTCAGAGAAGTTCGAGAACAAAGTCAACTTCGAGATCAAACTCAACTTCGAGATAAAAGTCAACTTCGAGATCAAAGTCAACCTCGAGAACAAAGTCAACTTTGAGATCAAAGTCAACTTCGAGATCAAACTCAACTTTGAGATCAAACTCAACTTCGAGATCAAAGTCAACTTCGAGATCAAACTCAACTTTGAGATCAAAGTCAACTTCAAGATCAAACTCAACTTCGAGATCAAACTCAACTTCGAGATCAAAGTCAACTTCGAGATCAAACTCAACGTCGAGATCAGACTTAACTTCGAGATTAAAGTCAACTTCGAGATTAAATTCGACTTCTCGAGTCAGAGAAGTTCGAGAACAAAGTCAACTTCGAGATCAAACTCAACTTCGAGATAAAAGTCAACTTCGAGATCAAAGTCAACCTCGAGAACAAAGTCAACTTTGAGATCAAAGTCAACTTCGAGATCAAACTCAACTTTGAGATCAAAGTCAACTTCGAGATCTAAGTCAACTTCGAGATCAAACTCAACTTCGGGATCAAAGTCAACTTCAAGATCAAAGTCAACTTCGAGTTCAAACTCAACTTCGAGATCAAACTCCACTTCGAGATCTAAGTCAACTTCGAGATCAAACTCAACTTCGGGATCAAAGTCAACTTCAAGATCAAAGTCAACTTCGAGTTCAAACTCAACTTCGAGATCAAACTCCACTTCGAGATCCAAGTCAACTTCGAGATCAAAGTCAACTTCGAAATCAAAGTGAACTACGAGATCAAAGTCAACCTCGAGATCTAAGTCAACCTCGAGATCTAAGTCAACTTCGAGATCAAACTCAACTTCAAGATCAATGTCAACTTCGAGTTCAAACTCAACTTTGAGATCAAAGTCAACTTCGAGATCAAAGTCAACTTCGAGATCAAAGTCAACTTCGAGATCAAAGTCAACTTCGAGATCAAAGTCAACTTCGAGATCAAAGTCAACTTCGAGATCAAAGTCAACTTCGAGATCAAAGTCAACTTCTAGATCAAACTCAACTTCTAGATCAAACTCAACTTCGAGATCAAACTCAACTTCGAGATCAAAGTCAACTTTGAAATCAAACTCAACTTCGAGATCAAAGTCAACTTCGAGATCAGACTTAACTTCGAGATTAAAGTCAACTTCGAAATCAAAGTCAACTTCGAGATCAAAGTCAACTTCGAGATCAAAGTCAACTTCGAGATCAAACTCAACTTCGAGATCAAACTCAACGTCGAGATCAAACTCAACTTTGAGATTAAAGTCAACTTCGAGATTAAAGTCAACTTCGAGATCAAACCACTTTCCATCATTTCCATTTACCTGAGTCAGTGCTGTCTGAATATAAAAACAAGCAGAAAGAAAAATTGAAGTTACTTGAATGAATTTGCATTTGGTCTCTGGTTGGGCCAATTTTATTGAGAAATGAAATCGTTCTTTCTACGTTTGTAAGGGAAAACACCCTTAGAATATATCGAATGATACCCATGGTATCGAGTACTCATGTTTCGATAAAATATTGATATCAGTACTGAGACTTTGATACTCATTGGATACCAAGTATCGAGTATATCAACGGCGAAGTGGTGAGACCTCGTATCTCCAATTTCGTACCTGCACGTGCACTAGGGATGGGATATCGATATCAGAATATCGATATTTTCCTTGCAATATCCGATATTTCATTATCGATATTTTGATTCCGATAATATCGGAATATCGATACTTTCCTTGCGATATTATAGGTTTTTAAAAACTCAACTGAGAAATGAATTGGGTAGCTAGCGCAAGTATTAAATTATGAATAGGTGAGCAAAAAAATCAATGAATGCGCGATTGATTTTGCAGATTTTATTAATGTAGGTAAACAGGGTAAACAACAAAACAAAACCGTGAGGGCTAGTTGTTGTCTTTGTTGTTGTGGTTCTCTGCGTGATGGCGCTCTCTGACAGGGTGTGGCCATAGGGTTGTGATCTTTGACTATACATACACATGATGTGTCAAAGGTTGTTATGTAGGTAGAGAGGGCTAGTTGTTGTATCAGATTCTGATTTCTGTCTGTACTTCTTCTTTGACCAGCAAGCTGCTCTATTCAACTTGTTAACACTTTTAGACCCTATAAACTTCATAGGTTCATTTAGTTTGTAGTATATTCACAGTTGATATTTAATCTGATCATAGCAGCCCCACATAAAAGTATTGAAGATTATTCTGCCATTTAACGTGAAAGAGTTAACCTGAATAGTTCGATGATCAAAACTGAAGATAATGTTCCGATATTTTTGCCCAATAATATCGGATATCGATATTTTTCCTCCGATATATATCGGATATCGATATTTTTAATTGATATATCATTTGATACCGATATCGATATTTTTCTTCCGATATCCCATCCCTAACGTGCACATTAGAGATGCGATGGAAATTCAATGTGGTTACATAGGGTGCCATAGGAACAGTGGCGGTCTTAACGAAATGGAGATACGAGGTCTCACCACTTCGCCGTCGGGGTTATCGAAAGACATTTCGACAACAAACAACAGCTCCAGAGCAACAACAAAAACAAACTATTACCAGGTGGTAGTACTGATAACGTATTTTGAGAGTTTGACAACTACAATCTAGAATCTAATATTGAAACAATCTTGCGTCTCCATGGAGTTTTCTTGATTTAGAAATGTTTTCAACTTGGCCATTCAATAGAGATAAGAGAGGTTGGAACGGGCTCGCTACGGTATCAACACACTCTTTCGAAACTATTGGAATAGCCACAATTTCAAAATCAAGAAAACTCCAGGGAGAAACGAGATAATTTTTAAATACCTAAAACGTAGTTGAAAAACGTTATCAGTACTATCGCCTGAGTAGTTGTGCCATCGTGTCAAACTTTTGGTTATTGTTATCCATGTTGTACCATGACATGAAAAACAACAACAAAGAACTTGACAAGACGCACAAACTATTATCAGGCGATAGCAGTGATAACGCATTTCGAGAGTTTGACGCCTTTTTAAATATCGAGTCTGTGAACAGGCAACAACAACAACAACAACGACACTTTTTTAAAAATCGAAAAATAATTTCGCTTCTTCATGGCGCCTGTTGATTCCGAAATTGTATCGCTATAGTATGACATCTCTCATTCCATGGCGTCGCTATGGCATGGCTTTGGCGTGTCAAGCTCATTTCAAAATGGAAACAGCTCTTATCTCTCTACAAATACCCCCAAAACGAATATTGCGTGTAAAAAATTGATTTAAAAAAATCAGCCCCATTTATCGGTAGGTAAAAAATTTTCAAATTTCCCATGAAAAATATTGAGATTGAATTTTAAATAAACAGATCGATGGCTAGCAGTAATTTGATTTTGTCCTAAAAAGATGGCACGACGATCGTAGAGGCAGTGTTAATTTAGGACGTTGTTGTTGCTCAGCGCAACATAACAGTTTACAATCAATAATCAGAATTCGACGAGACAACATACCATATCAGTCACAGTCTTATTCACGGGGAAATGTGGGGAGACAGTCCCAGCGGGCGGGTGCCACGTAAATTGGGTGCCCAATGTAACAACCATTTTCTGTTTCACCTGGGTGCCCAGCGTAGAACTCACTTTTGCAACGAGCCGGGTGCCCACAGTAATGATTTTTCGGGACCGGGTGCCCAACGTAAGTTTCCCAATGTGGGGCCCAGTAATGTCAGTTTTCGCTAAACATGTGAATGAGATTGATGATATTACAAAAAAATAATTGCATGCGTAGACAGCACGAGGTTCAAAATGTCAAAAATCGCTGCCAAATTCCAAAATCTGAAGCCGAATTACTGGAATGAAAAAATCGTGTATTCTGCAAGGTAAAAACCAACATTTCAATACCAAAAACGCTCAAATCGGTTAATTTTTGGGGTCAGAAAAAAAAACCAATGGTGCCTAGATAACATACAATATTCCATATTTTGATACATAAATTGATGACGCAATTTGATTATATTTTTACCACTTCCGAGGCTGTTTAAGTCAAAATATTGAAAACTCAAGGTTCGTTCCGGGTGTCGATTTTAGGATGATCACAATACTTCCGTGAACATGGAAGTAAAAACAGAAAACTATGAAAGGACCAATTTTACGGAATTAAAGCGAGTAATTGCAATCCCGGTTAAACAAGAGTATGGGCCTGGATTCATGGTAAATTCAATGCATTAATATGGTAAAAAATTAAGATATTCGATACAATGGCCAGCAAGCGGCACGTACCGGTGTTACTAATGATGGGACCTAACCCTCCGTCCGTGTATTATATAATATTAAGTAGTACGCTGGCGTATACGTGGGGTATAGCTACACTTTAAATCCAAACTCGGTTAGTTTACAGTACCCGGAGGGGGAAATACGAGGGCCAGTGATGTGGCCTACATTCGGTAATGAGTCACCGGGCAAACCAGTTCCGAGGGCGAGAGGCAGACGAAGGTGGGCCCTTTGGGATCGCGGTGGCACTGGATGCATATCGCAACAAGAGATCGCCGATAGAAATAAGAGAGAAAAACGACGAGAAGAAGAAAAAGGCGAAGGAGCGATTCGCTCCGATAGTAAATCAGCGTCGTCCGGTAGCATACAGGATCAGGAGATGCTCTTCGGGGATGGAAGTCCTACGACCCGATCATTGCTTTCTCCGTTTCGTAAAAGGAGAACGTGCGGCCTCTGATTATTTTATTGAGAGCCGCCTACCGGGCAGGATGGACCGTGCGGGAAAGCGGGGCAATTCTAAAGGGGGATATAGACGTCATATTGTTGGGCAGGTGCCTATTGGCATTGTGAGGCGTCATCTAGAGGAGGGGGTAGATTTTGAGATTTCCTTTCTATCACCAGACGAAGAATTTATTTATGGGGTTACCAAAATTCGTTTAGGCCCTGGGGCACATGATTTTAATGATATTTTTGGACTTTGTCAACTTTGACCTTGATTTTCAGATTGAAGGAGTCGACTTAGGCCCGGTTTATTGACAAAATTTATCGATCCGATATCTAAGGAAGCATTAGATAAACATTTCCAATGAGATTTTTACATTGAAATTTGATGTAAAAACCACCATGGTGAATTTTATCTGAAGCTTTCTTTGGATATCGGTTGGTTATATTTAGTCAATAAACCGGGCATTATTCGAAACTAAAACTACTTTTCCCGGAACAGGCGATTTTTACCGCCTTTTTCCAAACAACAACAATGCATCGCGTTTGTTTACAGTACGCAAAAATTCGACAACTGAGCCAGGAAAAATTCGAAACTATAACTATTTTTCCCGGAACAGGCGATTTTTACCGCTTTTTTCCAAACAACAACAACAATGCATTGCGTTTGTGTATCACCATTATAGAACCATTGATGACGGATGAAATAAAAACGTATTCTTCCACGAAAAAAAAACCAACATTTATTTTATATCGATAACAACAAATAAAGAACGTTCGAAGGAAAAAAAATAAATAAAAGATTCATTTCTCCTCTCAATCAGCTTTTAGACGATATATACAGCTGAAGTGCGCACACTCGTTATGCAATTGGAATTCCTGGAATTATTCTTGAGGAATGATACGAAATTCAGCCCGAATTCGAGGCTACCATTTACGCTGATCATCCAAAATTTCAAAGTATGAAGGTTCATTTGGGTGAATCTCAAACTACGGGCAATATTCAGTTCCCAAAATTTTCGAAATTGAACTCGCGTTTTGTTCAGGTTGATTTCGTTTGTCGGGCCTCCTCCGACGCTTTATTGATGCCCAGCTATTCATGACAATCCTTCATTCCCACCAAATTCAAATTTGAAATTTTGCCTCCACGACATGCTGTTTCTTTGAGCTTAGTGAAGTTAGCAACGGTTCAGCAACGGTCAACTGCGTGTTTCTTTTCCTACTAATTGGTCTCTAGGGACGACTTGGAACACATTTCTGGCTGTACAAGAATTGTGCCACCAGTCTCGTTGTACGCCTTAGGATTAAACACCTTGGTGTATCCAACACCTTCTCGGACAAGTAGGTAGGTAGGCTATAAAATATCTTGCTTGATTAGCGTTTGACTGATGAGTATGTCGAATTGGACTGATGAGGGATGTTTTTCTGTCTTGGAGATGCGAGCGCAGCGAGCATCCAGGTCACCTCATCTGTTTAAGGAATGCGTGAAGTAACAGTTAGCAGCAACGAGCTGTACGGACTGTATGACTGGTGGCACTATTTTAAAATTGCCATAAATGTGTTCCTAGACATCCCTAGAGTCCGAAAATTTAGAAAAGAAACACGCAGTTGACCGTTGCTGAACCGTTGCTAACTTCACTCTGGTGTTTCTTTGGCCATGACATTGGCAAACTTTAACTTTTAATCCCTAATTTGGAGGATAGAGGTCGTTAGCCTTGGTTATTCACGGTGGGATCAGGAACCAGGAGACTCAGACCATACCGCTCATCTGGATTTTGGACCGGTTCCTTCCATATGCACAATGTGCATGTCATGAGCTTAGTACTAGGGGTGGGCATAACGGTTATATTTGAGTAACGTGAAATAACGTTCGTTACAAAAAAATAACTAAGAAAAAAACTAGTTACAAAATAACTAGTTTTTTTTTTACGAGAAAAACGTGTAAAACAGTACCTATTGCAGGTTTTCTAACCTCCTTATGGTCGTTATATGCGTTGTTAGTAGTTGAAAAAACGAAAAACTGTCCCCCTTTTGATTTGATACTAGGAAAAATGCAATTTTTTCAGCACTTGAAGAATTGAGGATTAAGTTGGTTTTAAGTTATAGAGGGGAATATTTTTACTGGATCATACAACATATTTGTGAAGTGTCAAGTTTCGGCATGAATAGGTAAGGTTGAGATTGAGATAATATAACCTCATATTATGAGGTTGAGAACGTTAGGGTAGGAGAAGTAAACGAAAATACGACTTCTATGAATTATGGGTTTTCTTTAATGTATGCAGTATTTTAAGGGTACATGTTGTCGTACTATCGACCTTTAGGGGTACCGTCGAAAAAACAGCTAACTGGTAACTGTAGGTACGACTGGGACCAGAAACGAAAGGATGAAAAATAACGGATAACGGAATAACTAGGTAGTTACATATCAAAACGGTAGGATTGATATGTGACCACGATAGACACAATTGTTGCTTTCACTTTCAACTAAGTTCCATTTCTCTTCGTCTTCGATTACCTACATCCCAAATTTTTCTTCGGAACCAATTCCAAGGTAAAAATACAAGTCAGATTGAGATTAGTGAATGCAGCACACAAGAGTTGGAGCAAAATCATTTAAATGTCCTGATCTGCAAGTTTTTAGAGAAACGCTATGCCTGTCTTGGCACCTACTAGCGTCGTTATTTTGTAACTAGTTTTTTCCTAAACGAAAAACGGTTATAACGTTATTTTTTCGAACTAGTTATTTCTAACTAGTTTCTCGTTATGTGACCCATCCCTACTTAGTACCCACAAGGACAGGGGTTAATGATCACCTATCCCCTTTGAGCTAGCTCGGGAAGACACCCAACTCCCAATCCCACATCCGGCAGATAACTACCTCGTCCTTGGCATCCTACAACGGTCCAAAATCCGGATGAGGGGTATTTGGAGTCTCCTGGTTCCTGATCCCACCGTGAGTAACCGAGGCTAACGACCTCTATCCTTCAAATTAGGAACAGATTACGCTCCGTAGAGTGGCGGTGGTCAGAAGAACAGAATTCGTACTCTACAGTTACAGTAAAGTTCAACTTTTAAGTATGGGAAAGCTGTTTAGATCCTCATGGTCACATGAACCTATTTATCAAGTCACCACCAAACCGTCAACACGGCGAGGATTACCGAAATATCATTGCCAAGGCCTTGTGCCATTGTCATGCCCTAGGCAGGGGCCACGACAATGACTAAGTCAAAGAGCCACGACAATGATTATTTGGACGTTCGACAGAATATCTTTGGCATCAATGAACATTTTGAAGTTTATGAAAAAGCGTTGTGAACTGTACTATTGATAGAATAAGAGAGTGCATATCACCCTTTTGAATCAGCCTTTTGAAATTAAATTCAATGGGCGATCTATTCATGCCACGACAATGACTTACAATAAACATAAGCACCTGACTCACAGTCTTTGCCATCTAGCTGCTCGTCGGGATCTGCCTCAAGGAACATGTATTCCCCCAAGCCACCTACGCGAGAAGTTTGTGTTGCCATGGCAAGATCAACTTCTTCAAAAATCCCCGTTTCGTTCGCTCAGGGGGTACTTTCTTTTTGTGCGGCACAAAGTGTTGCCAAGTTGGGGGTTTTCCCCCAAATTTGGGGGTTTTTCATCGCCAGAGGGGGATTTTGGGGATGACATTTTTTTGGGGGTTTTTCTTGGGGGTTTATGGGGAAGTTAGGGGGACTAGGAAAAAGTTAATTATTCAAGAAATAACAGCAAAGTACAGCAAATAGGTAAATAACAGCTAAGACTGCCGCCGCACAGCTAATTGAATTAAAAGATAGGTACCTACTCTAATAAAGGTCATTTGGGAATTGAGATGTACGTCTCCATACTTGCGGGTAGGTATGAGTACATAGGTACCTAATTTGAATTGATGTTTTAGTATGTTAATTGACTGACTCTACTGATCAGAAAGGGTAGCCAGATAGTTGATAGTTTTAGGTTCTATTTAAAATTGTAGTTGTATGATATGGAGTTAGGTATATTTTATGAGAAAATAATATTTTTAATTTGTCCCTACCTTTTTGGTTTTTCGGGGATTTTTTCATATTTGGGGGGATTTGGGGGTTTTTTGACGTTGTCTCAGGTTTTTGACGGCCGCACCTTGGCAACACTGTTTGTGCCATGACAATGACCAAAAATTTGGTTGCACATACCAAGTGTAGTGCAGCGACTCCAGAAGCTTGATGGGAGGTAGAAAAAGTCTTGTACACGAATCTTCAGATGTTGCTGAGCGTCCAAGAATTTTAAGGGAACTTGATATCTCCACTTGAAGAATTTAAAACCCACCTTGAAGTAGCGAACTCAACTCAGTTGCAGGCCACGACAATGACAATTTGGGGTAAACCGAGCGTGAAAAATATGAAAATGATTTCATTTCCCACGATTTTTTAACTGGTCGATGCAATACTCAAGTTAAGTAGGTACCTAATGAAGCGAAAGAATGGGAAATTCAGATGTTTTTATGCGATACAGTGCGAGTCATTGACATGTTTTTGCCCCTAGTTTGAGAATCACCCATTTGGGGTAGAATACATTTTTTGAAAAATTTCCTCGCCTTTCTGCAGCCATAAGCGTCTGGTATAAAAATGTTGAATACACAAGTTTCTCAGGATTGAATTGGCGACAAGGCAGAAAAACTGAAAAAAGTTCTATTTAAGGTAGTTTAAGGCAGGTTCGACCAAATTTCAATTTTTACAAACCGCTCCCCTGGGTACCCTGAAATTTTTGGGTTTTCCACCAATTTCTAAATAAAAACGAACATAATATGTTATTAAAATTTTAATTAATATGTTGTTAAACATAATAATTATATAATATATAATTATTATGTTTAACAAAATTTCCCCCAATTTTTCCTTGGGGTCGATCGAAACCCCATGAAATTATGTAATACGTAATAATTTCATGGGGTTTCGATCGACCCCAAGGAAAAATTGGGGGAAATTTTGATATGTTTTACGAAGATATTCGCATACCTCTATCGTCGATTTGTTGTTGCAGCATATCTTCCATCTCGTCGGACTCGGCCACGTCGACGGGCAATTCGCCATCGTTGTTGACGGCGGCGACGTTGGCTCCATTTTCAATCAGGTACCTGCACATAAGGTCAATATCAGGAACGAAAAATTCGATACTTTAACGCTCTGTACCAATCAGGGGCCGGTGTACATTTTAGGAGTGCGGCACTGCGTCTACGCGGCAGTGCGCCGAAATAATGTCTTTCAAAAAAGCGTCGAAATCGAGAGGCGGTCAGTCCGTCGGGAAATTATTTCAATCGATTAAAAAAATCGATGTTATATCGCGTTCCTGTGCAAACGAGTTCAATTCACTATCGATAAAACGTCACTATCGATTACTTTAATCGTTAGACGGACTGACCCGAATGACTTTTCGACGCAAGGACTTATCAGAATTTTTTGACACAAGGACTACTAAGAGCTCTCCGACGCTTTGCCGCGGGCTATTTTTCCGACGCACGGCCGCGTAGACGCCGCGCTTAAACCCTAAATTTTTGTTGTTACTCGAATCACAACCGTATGATGAGTTAGCTCATTAGTAGATATGAAAGTGGTACCGGACTCGCACTCCGTAATGACCGTGCAGCGTTGCTAGGACTGAAATTAATATTAGGAACTGAAAAAAGGTTCAGAGATGGCTCTATCAATGACCGAAAACAAGTTTTACGGACCGGGAGTTCCAAAACGTGAATGCGTTATGTCAATAACTAAAATTCCGATTTTTGGTTCATTTTTCTTATTGGTTCATTACTTCCATGTTTACAGAGCAAATGGAAGCATGGTAATCGTCCTAAAATCGAGAATCGGAACGGAGCTTCAGAAAAAACTTTTTCTTATCCACATTTACTCAGAATCACTTCCCGAACAAGTGTCTGTGTGTCCGTCCGTGGTCATTTACAAAAATGGCCATAGTTCCCTCGTTTCTCAACCTTTTTTCAAATTTCTTGAACTGAAATGTTCGTCTCGGCAAGACCTAACACCCTGTTTAATCGGAATTTGTACTACTCACAGTACTTCCGATATATTTGCATTTTTAGTGTTTTCGATTACCTATATTTTGGTACATTATTTCCAGAAATAATGTACCTATGTAATTGATCAAGAAAAATTTTTTTACAACACCCCCTGAAATTTTTTTCTTTCACGTTTCAGAGGTTTTAGAACACGAATCTGCAATAAAATTTTTTTGTCCGTCCGCCGTACGCCGTACCCCGTACGCCGCACAGTGGTCCAGAATTCAAATCTAGCTCGACAAAAATCAGAAACTGTACATATACCACCAGATTTGGTTTCTTAGAGTTTGTTTGGGTGTAGAAACGAAAAATAGGGTCTGCTTAGCAATAAAATGAAGTCTTCCTTAAGTTTAGCAGTGTTTAAAAGAAAATAGTCAATGAAAATCGGCTATAGCCACCAAATAAAAAAAAGCCAAAATGTACATCCATTTTAGCACTCAGAGTCACAAAACGAATTCAAAACTGTATCAGTATACTTGGGATTATTTTTGGAATAGAGAAATTCCTCATCCCAGATAATGGAATCCAAGAAATTTACGTTGTATAGGGACGTTACAATGCTATCCAGGAACAACGCAATAATATATTTATGATACCCATCTTAAATTGACTAGGTCACAAAAAATGAATTAATATATGAAGAGTTTTCCTTCAAAACTGCATTCATCCACTTTCGAGTTTTGTCGATATCGATTTCGTTTTTTCGATTTCGATTCATAGCAGCTTTGGTACCTATAAGCAATCGAAAAACGAAATGTATATCGACAAAACTCGAAAGTGGATGAATGTAGTTATGGAGGAAAACTCTTCATATTATCTTCTGTCATCAACAGTAAAAAAATAGAGAAATAGAATCAATCTTCATCAGAAATTCGATCATCCTCCTCAGTTACAAAGTTGAGGGATTCCAGCAAATCGATCACATCTTTATGAAAACACTTTTTATTTCTTATTGGCACTCATTCCGGTCGGAGAAGTTACCAAGATCCCTTAGGACAAGGAAAAGATCCTTCCGCGAAAATACGATTTCTGCACTACCTGCAGCACAAAAAAATTCATAAAATCAATAGGGGCAGAAAGGGGCAGTTCGTTTTTGTTTTTATGGAGTCTTCAGAGTCGTACTCATAAGGCTTTGGCCTCAGAACCGAGTGCCAATTAGTGCCAATAAAGATATACCAACTGAAAGACGTCAAAACATGTAAAAAACTTGAAAGCGTACTACCCAATGAGAATAATTTTTTTTGAAATTTTTATTGAGGTTTTAGTTACTTTTTACCTCTGTCTGAACGATCCATGACGAATTTCCGGCTCTTAGGATATGAGACTGATCCTCTTTCATCTCAACTCAAACGCTGATTTCACACTAATGACGGCAATGGCTTATCTCGCTAAACAAATGGTGCTGGGGTAAGGGTCAAGAAAGACCGAAAGCGAAACTGGCTCGGTTTATGTAAGTTCAGACCTTTGCGAGTGCATGTATATACTTGATTAGTTCGTTTCTTTCCAGTCGGAAAATTATTTTTGTCGAGCTAGATTTGAATTCTGGACCACTGTGCGCCGTCAGCAGCAAAACGCATAGAAGGAGAGGTCCGATTTCAAAAAAAAAAAAACGAGCGTTTAGCAAATTTTCCTGTGACGTGCACCTCCTATAAGGGAATCCTCTGAATCAACTCTAGACTACTCAAAAACGGTCAAATGTAAAAAAGTCATGATCTCAAAAACAGTTTTTTTGGGTTTTCGACCCCTTAAAATTTTTTGATCGGATTCCCCTGACAATATGCCTCAAGTTGGAGCAAAAAACGACTTTTAGGACCAACCGCACCAAAATCGGATCAGCGGTTCGATACGAAGTGGACGGACGAAATTTTGGCCAAAAATTTCGTCCAGCCACTTCGTATTGAAATACTGATCCGATTTTGACTAAATTAGTCTTGAAAGTTGTGGTTTGCTCCAACTTGAGGCATATTGTCCGGGCAATCCGATCGGAGAAGGTTAACGGGTCCAATTCGGCATAATTATGGTATATTATTGAAAAAACACAAAATCTCAATTTTGAAGGTGATGCCGGGGGTTTAGAATTTTTTGAGTATTTTTCCCGGCTTTCCCGCTTGATTTACCATAAGATAGGGTGGTTTTTCCGAAAAAATTCGAAAATTTTGTTTTTGAATCGGTTTGGCTAGAATTTCTTAATGCGATTTCGGCGTTTTCACGTTTTTGGCAATTTGAGGGAGTCCTACTGGACCGATTTTGAATTTTTTGAGCTCGTTGGATTCCGTGAAGGTTTTTACACATTTTTCACTCCCTATAAGTCAAAATTGATTGGGGTATAGTAATCAAAAACTGGTTTAAAGACTACTTTTTGACCTAAACAAAAAATATTTTTTTGACCCTTTAAAAAAAATGTTAAAATTCCAAAAAAAATATTTTTGAGTAGGTTTTGGGCAGGTACATGACACAAAAAATTTGCAATTTTCTACAACTCTCCAGGACTAAGAAACATGCAAAAAACCGATTCCACCTGGAAAATCCAAGGTCCTAGCCTAGGAAAAATTTCAAAAATTGCAAAAAACCGATTCCAGCTGGAAAATCCAAGGTCCTAGCCTAGGAAAAATTTCAAAAATTTCAAAAAATGTTGGATTTGACTTCGGGGTTTTTTGGCGGGAATCTTTAGATATTGACTATGAAACATGAAATTTGGCATTTTTTTGAGAATTTGGTCACCAGGGTCAATTTAGGGGGCAGTGACACTGCTGAAATTGCGGCTTTGCAGTTTTCTTGGGTTCACGGCCTACGTTCCAATCGGTTCAAGGCGTGAGAAAAACAAAATGGCGACTGTAGCATTCCCACCCTTGCTCTAGGAACCGCCTCTTTTGTCGTTTATTGGCTCAGAACTGCAAAACTGCGATTCGGCTATTAGAAACTGTAAGTGTGAAGCTGGGATTAGTCAGCTTATCTTAATGGGGCGGATCTTGATAACAGCAGTCACCTGTTAACGCGGTTAACAAAATGGCTGCCTTCTAATGGGTATCTCAGAAAGCAGCCGCCAGGTATTTTCTTTTTATACCTACCAATTTATTCATCATTTTGAAAACGTACCTTTTCGGCATCATTGAATTCACGATTGACCATAACTCCACAAATGATATAATGATAAACCGACCTACTCCAACTATTTGAACTTTATTTTCTGTGATACCCAGACAAATAATGTACCCATGTCACTAATCTACTTAGCAGCGTTTTTTATATAATATATATCCATATATTCCGGGTATAATATCCATATATTATATAGATATTTTTTATATTCCATAAATGTAGCGATTTTCTTTGGCGAATTTTAAAATTTGCATAGTGAATTTTTTGATGAGACACCCTTAAAAAGAGTCAAAATATGATCAAAATTTGTCAAATAGAGCATTGAGGGAGCTATGGCCATTTTTGTAAATGACCACAGACGGACACACGGACACACAGACACTTGTTCAGGAAGTGATTCTGAGTAAATGTGTATAAGAAAAAGTTTTTTCTGAAGCTCCGTTCCGATTCTCGATTTTAGGACGATCACAATACTTCCATTTACTCTGTAAATATGGAAGTAAAAATGGAAATAACTCCCTCATTTCTCAACCTTTTTTCAAATTTCTTGAACTGAAATGTTTGTCTCGGCAAGACCTAACACCCTGTTTAATCGGAATTTGGATAACGCACAGTACTTCCGATATATTTGCATTTTTAGTGTTTTCTATTTTATTTTTTTCCGTCCACAAAAATGAACCGATTTGAGCGTTCTTGGTCTTAAAATCTTTGTTTTACCTTGCAGAATATGTGGATATTTTTTACATTCCGGAAATGTAGCGTTTTTTTCATTTTTGGCGAATTTTAACATTTTAATAGTGAATTTTTCGATATTTTTGGCCTAAACACCCTTAAAAGCAGTCAAAATATGATCAAATTGTGTCACAATTTTACTTTTCAAAATATGGAAGTATTGTGTGTTATCTACGCACCACTGGTTAATTTCATTATTCAGAGAATTAATGGGAGAACACCATTCGCCCCATCGTCATTTGACCCGAGATCATTCGCCCCACTGTCAAACGCCCCAGCGTCATTTCCCCCAGTAATATTTTATATTAATTAATAATAAGATGGGGGGAATGACGGTGGGGCGAATGACACGTTCTGACACTTTTTGATCATTCGCCCCATCGTCATTCGCCCCAGTTAATATTAAATAAATAAGAAATAAAAAATGGCGTCATCCGTCCCCATGTCATTCAATCCAACAACTGGATTGTCTGTTCAGTCGATCGGATCGTATTATCGTACTTTCAAGAAGTTTCCGTACACAAAATTGTATACAATACCGTCATTATTTCCATTTAAAATTAATTCTAGTGCTGTTAATATTTTCTTTTAAGTATTAAACACCTAAAGTATTGAGTATTAAACACCTTGGTGTATCCAACACCTAGTCGGATAAGTGGGTAGGCTATAAAATATCTTGCTTGATTAGCGTTTGACTGATGAGTATGTCGAATTGGACTGATGAGGGATGTTTTTCTGTCTTGAAGATGCGAGCGCAGCGAGCATCCAGGTCACCTGATCTGTAGATAGTGGGGGTCTCTAGAAGATTTTTACGCAAAAATTCTCACGCAAATTTTGCGTGTTTTGTGCACTTAATGAGTGTAAGAAAATACTCTAGAAGAAGCGATCATCCAGGTCACCTGATCTGTAGATAGTGGGGGTCTCTAGAAGATTTTTACGCAAAAATTCTTACGCAAATTTTGCGTGTTTTGTGCACTTAATGAGTGCAAGAAAATACGATAATTTCTACCACCATCAAATTTTCGTACGCCACGAGAGTTGGGAGGTGGGTGCTCAGTAGCTTCTCCCGCTTCAGCTTACTTATCAGTTTTGGCTAATTGCCCGTGGGCGTTTGATCCTGGGGCGTTTGATGCTGGGGGAAATGACAGTGGGGCGAATGACACAGTATTTATTTTCAATATAATATTTACCATAATTATTTTGAAAATAAAATTAAAATAAGAAAATAAATGGGGGAAATGATCGCGGGTCAAATGACGGTGGGGCGTTTGCACTTGGGGCGAATGATCTTGGGTCAAATGACGCTGGGGCGAATGACAGTGGGGCGAATGATCTCGGGTCAAATGACGATGGGGCGAATGATGGTAACCCGAATTAATAATTATTATTATTCTGTAGGTAAATAAGAATACCTATATTAAATGATGATTTCAACAAAATTGAACGATCCGCTGCGTTGAAAAGATAGATAGGTAGGTATTTATCAAGCAAAGAGGATAATTTTTTTCCGGGTTGAAAAAACGTTTTTCTAAATCCTCATCTAATATATCAAGTTATACTGAAATTCTAGAATAATAACAACTAAATTCCGTAATGTCTAGTAAAGATCAAGATTGGGGTCACGCAGAATAAAACGCCTCGCGTTTTATTCTGCGTGACCCCAATCCTGATCTCGACTAGACATTACATACTGAGAGGGTCGATCATCCACACATAATACTAAATTCCGTGTTTAGGAGTAGTAGGTAATAAATAGTAAGGTTTGTCTTTGCAATCGAAAAATGAACCCCTGTGCAAAATTTGCAGAGTTCTTCGGATATACCGAAAACTAATGTGCACATGCCACTGATCTACTTATCAGCGTTTTTACTCCATCGCCGGAGGGAGGGAGAGCGAGTGAGGGAGAAAGAAGGGTGGGGGTGAGCGAGAGGGGTGAGAGTGAGGGGAGGGTGAGGGAGGAAAAGAGAGGGAGAGAGAGTAACTGTTTTATTTATTGACCTTTGATTTTATATTGACCTTTGATAAGTTTAGTGCAAAATAGAGTCAGTGGTTGGAGAGAGAGGGAGAGGGATAGAGAGGTCCTAAAAAAACCATTTGATTATCTTCTGAATAGGGCAGGAGGTGATTCAAAACGAGGGGAAGATATTAAAATTAATTCTGATCCCTCGACAATGCGTTGCAGAACAGTTCGAATAATCAACTAGAATCGCTCCTAACGTGAACGTAAAATTCAATGACTCGAGCCGGAGAGATTCGATTATCAAAACGGGGTGAACGTTCTTATGGACCATCTGTAACCATTTGGTTCAATTATTTCCTTAGTATCGCCTCGAAAAGTTCTACTGCTTTTCCAAGAAAAAATCGGATAGGAAGTTCCGGGGAAATTTTTATGGAAGATTTTCTCAGGGTAACACAGCAATAATTAATTAAGGGCATTTTTACTTCCATATTTACAGAGTAAATGGAAGTATTGTGATCGTCCTAAAATCGAGAATCGGAACGGAGCTTCAGAAAAAACTTTTTCTTATACACATTTACTCAGAATCACTTCCTGAACAAGTGTCTGTGTGTCCGTGTGTCCGTGTGTCCGTGTGTCCGTTAGTCCGTTAGTCCGTGTGTCCGTTAGTCCGTCTGTCCGTCTGTGGTCATTTACAAAAATGGCCATAACTCCCTCATTTCTTAACCTTTTTTCGAATTTCTTGAACTGAAATGTTTGTCTCGGCAAGACCTAACACCCTGTTCAATCGGAATTTGGATAACGCACAGTACTTCCGATATATTTGCATTTTTAGTGTTTTCTATTTTATTTTTTTCCGGCCACAAAAATGAACCGATTTGAGCGTTCTTGGTCTTAAAATCTTTGTTTTACCTTGCAGAATATGTGGATATTTTTTATATTCCAAAAATGTATTGTATTTTTATTTTGGGCGAATTTTAAAATTTTAATTGTGAATTTTTTGATATTTTTGGCCTAAACACCCTTCAAAGCAGTCAAAATATGATCAAATCGTGTCCCAATTTTACGTTTCAAAATATGGAAGTATTGTGTGTTATCTACGCACCACTGGTTTATCAATGGAATTGAATAATTTTCGCATGACCCACATGATTGTATGGACTAAACGATTTCTAGGACAGATGATTCACCTGAGTGAAGAATATGACAGAAACGGGACAAGAGAACGTGAGAGGCCTAGAGGTCCCGAATTAATGAAGTGCGGCCAAACGTAGGGCTGATGCCAGACATAAAATAAAAATAAACAACATTCAAAGATAAGAGGTCTAGGCTAGATGGGTGGAGGGGGTAGGAATTTTAAAAATATTGTTCTCTATGTCAAGAGCGCCCGGGTGTCTGGCTCCGCACCAGCAGTTAGGGGCCGTTCAATAATTACGTAAGGATCGAGGGGGAAGGGGGGGTTTGGAAAATATTACTAAACCCTTACAAGGGGGGAGGGGGGGGGTAAATGCTTCCTTACGTAAGATTCTCGAGTGTGAGTTTTCAGCGCGTAAATAAGCAGCTTTTGTTCAAAAGGCCAGAAAAAGCACAAAAAATATCCATAAATTGCGCGTTTTTCCACGAAACTAAAAGCAAACATAACGATTTCGTTTTTTTTTTCGCTTTAACAAAAGTCAAAATCTTACGCAAGATTTAGGGGGTGGGGGAGGGGGGTTTGAAAAATCTAACTAAATCCTTACAAGGCTGGGAGGGGGGGGGGTCAAAAAATCCGAAAAATGTCCTTACGTAATTATTGAACTGAATTATCCTTATGTTGTCCTCATTGACGCACTTCTCTGACTCCACTGAGGTGCGTATCCTTATGTTAAAAGACGGTTACTACGTTTTATGGGAAAAATTAACATCCAAGTAAGTACCGATAAAACGCAGGCTGCGAACAATTCAGACCAATTTTCGAATTCAGCGCCCGCGGGTCAGTGTTGCCAAGTTTGGGGTTTTCTCTCCAAATTTGGGGTTTTTTAATGTCAGAGGGTGATTTTGGGGGTTTTTCGTGGAGGGGGGGGGGGCTAGGAAAAAATTGAAAAATGAGGAAATTACAGCTAAGTACAGCAGGTAAATAACAGCTATGACTGCCGACGCACAGCTATTTGATTTAAAAAAACGCTGCTAAGTAGATCAGTGGCATGTGCAGATTAGTTTTTGCTATGTCCGAAGAACTCTGCAAATTTTGCACAGGGGTTCATTTTTCGATTGCAAAGACAAACCTTACGATATATCGGTACTCCTTAAACACAGAATTTAGCTGTTATTATTCCATAATTTCAGTATCAATTTGTATTTTAGATGGGTTATTTAGAAAAACGTTTTTTCAACCAGGCAAAAAATAATCATCCTCTTCGCTTGATAAATACTTACCTATCCATTTTTTCAACGCAGCTGATCGTTCAATTCCGTTAAATTTACCATTTAATCTATTCTTAATCACCTTCATAATTAACTGAATAATAATAATTATTAAATTATCTGAATAATGAAATTAAAAATGCCTCATGCCTCAGAACCGTTGTTAAAGCCTGACTCGCTCTCATGTTGCCAAGCGCAACTGGTCGAAGTGTGAGTGCGTCACCTTGTTGGTGTAATAGGCTAGTAGTCGTAAGTAGATCAATCAACCGTATCTAAGAGCCGAGGCCAAAATTTAATGCTTGCCATTTAATGCTCAAGTTTTTCCAATTTTTGTTTTGCTGATTTGTGTAATGCGACCAAATTCTTTAAATTGAAGATATCGGGAGGACAGAAGTTTTTGTGGGGATTCCAACGAGTGGAAAACGAATTTTGTGGCTCGAGTAGTTTTCGAGTTATTAAGAATTGGGGAAATTTTAAAAAACTCAAAACTGCTTCACTAAAACTGCAATAACTCCTAAACGGTTGAAGCTACTGGCGTGGCGATGGTCTCATTCGATTCAGCATAGAAAAATCTATAGAAAATGATACCTCACATGCCTATGTTGCAAATTTCCTTAAAAACACGAATTTTTTCCCACTTCAACAGCTGTTTTACTGGCCTTAAAATTAAGGTAGGGTTCTGCCGAGACGTTAGGACCAACTAGATACGGAACTTGATTTTTGGTAAAAATTTCAAAATTTTTCGATAACTCCTTCCCCCTTAAAAACCCCGGACGGCGGACGGCGTACGGCGTACGGCGGACGGACAAAAAATTTTTATTGCAGATTCGGATTCTACACCCCTTGAAACGTAAACCAACAAATTTTCAGGGGGTGTTGAAATTTTTTTTTTCCTGACCGATTACAAAGGTTCATTTCTTTAGAAAAATGAACCAATAGGTACTCAAATAAAGGCCATTTGGGATGTACCTACCTATCAGGTACCTACACCCCCATTTGAGGGTACATACCTAATTAGTATTGATGTTTTGATAGGTATGTTTATTGACTGACTATGCGAGCTACACTTGTCGAAATAATTTGTCAGGTTCAAAGGTTCGATCGTATGCATAAATTGGATGATAGGTAGTAGGAAGGAAACCAGTGGTGCGTAGATAACACACAATACTTCCATATTTTGAAACGTAAAATTGTGACACGATTTGATCATATTTTGACTGTGAGTATTTAGGTCAAAAATATCAAAAAACTCACTATGCAAATTTTAAAATTTGCCCAAAATGAACAAACGCCACATTTTCGGAATAATATTTTAATATTTTAAATAATAATATTTTATAATATTTTATATTATAATGAAACGTAAAAGTGTGACACCATTTGACTGCTTTTAAGGGTGTTTAGGTCAAAAATATCAAAAAACTCACTATGCAAATTTTAAAATTCGCCCAAAATGGAAAAACGATACATTTTCGGAAAATAAAAAATATCAACATATTCTGCAAGGTAATACAAAGATTTTAAGACCAAGAACGCTCAAATCGGTTCATTTTTTTGGCCAGAAAAAAATAAAATAGCAAATAACTAAAAATGCAAATATATCGGAGGTACTGTGCGTTATCCAAATTTCGATTGAACAGGGTGTTAGGTCTTACCGAGACGCACATTTCAGTTCAAGAAATTTGAAAAAAGGTTGAGAATTGAGGGAGTTATGATCATTTTTGTAAATGACCACAGACGGACAGACGGACTAACGGACACACGGACTAACGGACACACGGACACACAGACACTTGTTCAGGAAGTGATTCTGAGTAAATGTGTATAAGAAAAAGTTTTTTCTGAAGCCCCGTTCCGATTCTCGATTTTAGGACGATCACAATACTTCCATTTACTCTGTAAATATGGAAGTAAAAAATACCCACATATTCTGGAAGGTAAAACAAAGATTTAAGGCCAAAAACGCTCAAATCGGTTCATTTTTGTGGCCGAAAAAAATAAAATATAAAACACTAAAAATGGAAATATATCGGAAGTACTGTGCGTTATCCAAATTTCGATTAAACAGGGTATTAGGTCTTCCCGAGACAAACATTTCAGTTCAAGAAATTAGAAAAAAGGTCTCAACCTTTTGATCATTGAGGGAGTTATGGTCATTTTGTAAATGACCACAGACGGACTAACGGACACACGGACACACAGACACTTGTTCAGGAAGTGATTCTGAGTTAATGTCTATAAGAAAAAGTTTTTTCTGAAGCTAGTACGAATCTGTCCTGCGAGCCAAACGACAATTTTTCAAAAAACAGAAAAAAAACATTTTCCTAATTTGGAGGATAGAGGTCGTTAGCCTCAGTTATTTACGGTGGGATCAGGAACCAGGAGACTCCCCATACCGCTCATCCGGATTTGGGACCGGTTCCTCGGGTTGCATCCATATGCACATGGGCTTAGTGCCTTACCCACAAGGACACGGGTTAATGATCACCCACCCCCCTAGAGCTAGCTCGAGAAGACACCCAACTCCCAATCCCACATCCGGCAGATAACTTCCTCGTCCTTGCCATCCTGCAGCAGCAAGAGTATTACTTTACAATAACTGTAAAGTACGACATTTGGTCTTTCGACCACCGCCACTCTACGGAGCGGAATCTTTTCCTTATTTGGAGGATAGAGGTCGTGAGCCTCGGTTATTTTCGGTGGGATCAGGAACCAGGAGACTCCCCATACCGCTCATCCGGATTTTGGACCGGTTCCTTGGGTTGCATCCATAATATGGATGCATATTATGCACATGGGCTTAGTGCCTTACCCACAAGGACACGGGTTAATGATCACCCATCCCCCTAGAGTCACTAATCGCGAGTTTTGGGCCACAAGTCGTGCGTCACAATTTTTGAGTACCAAGTCTTGGGTCAGAAGTCACAAGCCTTGGACAACAGTCACAAGTCGGTAGTCACAAGTCTTTGGTCAAGAGTCACAAGTTTTGGGCAAAGGTTACAAGCCTTGGGTTGGAATTGCAAGCCTTGGGCCAAAAGTCACAAACCTTGGGCCAAAAGCCAAAAGCCTTGGGTCAGGATTTGCTAGTCTTGGGTCAAAGGTTACAAGCCTTGGGTCAACAGCCACAAGCCTTGGTTCAAGTCAGTCGTCAAAAGTTTTGGGTCAATATTCACAAACCTAGGGCCAAAAGTCACAAGCCTTGGTTCAAGTCGGTCGCCAAAAGTTTTGGGTCAATATTCACAAACCTTGGGCCAAAAATCACAAACCTTGGGCCAGAATCCGCAAGTTTTCTACCAAAATTCACAAGCCTTGGATAACAATCTACAAGCCTTCAGTCAAATTTCACAAGCCTTGGGTCAATTGAACAAGTCTAGGGTCAAAATTCACAAACCTTGGGCCACAAGTCATGAGTCAGAATACACAAGCCTTGCGTGAACAGTCAAAAGTCTTTGGCCTCGAGTCACAAGCCTTTGGTCAAAATGCACAAGTTACAATTGGGCGGCATTAAGCAGAAAGGAACCAAAATTATTGAATCGAGAATGGCCTTATCTGTTTCTCAGAAAGGAACGACATGTCACCGCAGTCTTGAAGTCTTTTACCCACTCAAATAAAGAGGAGATGACACTTATACTTGACTGTGATACAGAAAGGCTGTCAGTGCTGCAGTACCAGGTACAGCAGTACCAGGTGCAGTACAATAGGTCCTATTGTATTAAAACTTTAAAAATACCTCATGTTGAAACTGGAGGGAAATTGATCTAAAAACATTTGTGAGGCTGAAACTCATTCTTCGTCAGATTGGCCTAAAATTTACTCATTCTTAGTCATATTTATTTTCAAAAATGCCTATTATGTTCATGAGTTAATGAAAAGTTTTTCATAAACATCATTAGACATTCAGTTATACCATATCTAAAACGTACGCACCTATGACTCAATGCATCTGTGATTTTGTTGCCTTTGAAATTCTAACTAACTTAGATTGTTAGCCATTAAGCTAAAAAGGAGATGGCAGTTTTACTTGATTGTGAAATAGAACTGAAAGAAAACTATTGATCCCCAAAAATGTGTACCTAAGGCTAAAACTCTTCCTTAGTCGGGTGCCGTTTTAAAAGATCCGCCTAAAAAATATTTACTCATTCTAAGTCATATGCGCTTATTAAAATGCCTTTAAGTTCGAGTTTATGAGAAGTTTTTCAACAATAAATTTAATATACTCCTATACCTAAATTCCTATCCTAAGGCCCGGTTTATTGACAAAATTTATCAATGCGATAGTCAAGGAAGCTTTGGATAAATTTCTCCACGGTGGTATTTTATCAAATTTGAATTCGTCCAGAATTCGTGCGGTAGAAAAAAATTGTACTATACATAGGATATTCATACAATATCCGTATGACAGGATATTCATAGGATACAAAAACTATAAACCGTAAACCTCTGGTACAGTTTTTGAAGTTTTTATTTTTATTTTCGGCGTTCTAATATTTTTCAATAGCCAAATTCTTATTTTTCTTCAGTAGGTACACATTTCAGGAGTGTTTCTCATTTTGTTAGAATTTTTTTAGGTGAAAAGTGATGGTGCTACGCCATTTTTTGTGTGTACTATTTTCACCCCGTGATTCGGGGTGACTATGGTACACACATTGTTGGTACATTATTTCCAGAAATAATGTACCTATGTAATTGATCAAGAAAAATTTTTTTACAACACCCCCTGAAAGTTTTTTCTTTCACGTTTCAGAGGTTCTAGAACACGAATCTGCAATAAAAATTTTTTGTCCGTCCGCCGTACGCCGTCAGCAGCAAAACGCATAGAACGAGTGGTCCGATTTAAAAAAAAAAAAAAAAAAAAAAAAAAAAAAACGAGCGTTTAGCAAATTTTCCTGTGACGTGCACCTCCTATAAGGGAATCCTCTGAATCAACTCTAGACTACTCAAAAACGATCAAATGTAAAAAAAGTCATGATCTCAAAAACAGTTTTTTGGGTTTTCGACCCCTTAAAATTTTTTGATCGGATTCCCCTGACAATATGCCTCAAGTTGGAGCAAAAAACAACTTTTAGGACCAACCGCACCAAAATCGGATCAGCGGTTCGATACGAAGTGGACGGACGAAATTTTGGCCAAAAATTTCGTCCAGCCACTTCGTATTGATATACTGATCCGATTTTGACTAAATTAGTCTTGAAAGTTGTGGTTTGCTCCAACTTGAGGCATATTGTCAGGGGAATCCGATCGGTGAAGGTTAACGGGTCCAATTCGGCATAATTAGGGTATATTTTTGAAAAAACACAAAATCTCAATTTTGAAGGTGATGCCGTGGGTTTAGAATTTTTTGAGTATTTTTCCCGGGTTTCTCGCTTGATTTACCATAAGATAGGGTGGTTTTTCCGAAAAAATTCGAAAATTTGGTTTTTGAATCGGTTTGGCTTGAATTTCTTAATGCGATTTCTGCGTTTTCGCGTTTTTGGCAATTTGAGGGAGTCCTACTGAACCGATTTTGAATTTTTTGAGCTCGTTGGATTCCTTGAAGGTTTTTACACATGTTTCACTCCCTATAAGTCAAAATTGATTGGGGTTTAGTAATCAAAAACTGGGTTAAAGACTAATTTTTGACCTAAACAAAAAAATTTTTTTTGACCCTTTAAAAAAAATGTTAAAATTCCAAAAAGAATATTTTTGAGTAGGTTTTGGGCAGGTACATGACACGAAAAATTTGCAATTTTCTACAACTCTCCAGGACTAAGAAAAATGCAAAAAACCGATTCCAGCTGGAAAATCCAAAGTCCTAGCTAGCCTAGGAAAAATTTAAAAAAAATGATGGATTTGACTTCGGGGTTTTTTGGCGGGAATCTTTAGATATTGACTATGAAACATGAAATTTGGCATTTTTTCGAGATTTTGGTCACCAGGGTCAATTTTTTCGCAATTTTCTTGGTTTTACGGCCTAAGCACATATGGGGTTAAGCAAAAACGTGATACAGGAGAAAACGTCGGGTGATAAATTCCCTATCAGATGCATTCCCACCCTTGATAACGACTGTATTATCCGAGGGCGTCGGTTTATAGGCTTGGAACTGCAAAACTGCGATTCGGCTATTAGAAAGTGAACGTTATTGGGATTAGCCAGTCTCGCATATTAATAGGTGGACAGATTAATTAAGGGAATTTGAAGCGCTGTGCGGTGAATAGATGCGATCCCGAGTGAGGCCTTTTCGGAAATCTCAGGTATCAATACCGTATATGAGGGACCCGCAGGGACCTGGTTTGCGTCCAGGTATAAGGGAAGGGAATGGGGAGGGGCATTGTCCCCTCGTGATGAGACCTCGTCAACGGGTCTTGTTTAATCGCTCAGTGTTTTTTCTTCTTTTTATACCTATTTATTCATCATTTTGAACAAGTACCATTTAAGCATCATTGAACTCACCATTGACCATTACTCCACAAATGATATGATGATAAACCTACCTACTCCAACTATTCGAACTTTATTTTCTGTGATACCCAGACAAATAATGTACCCATGTCACTAATCTACTTAGCAGCGTTTTTCACTGATCAACAAGTTTTCACCCCGTGCATAAGATTCTCCGACTTTTCAAAAGCATGTTCCACCAAAAAAGTCGCTAATAGCCCATTTTTTCGGCTCGAATTTCAAAACTAAGATGGAAAAAGAGGCTTTTAGCGGTTCTTCATGGGTTTGAAATTGGAACGAGTCGATCCGTCTACTTTTGAGTACGTTAGGTAGGTTCAAAGTTGAAAACCGTGCGTGTACCATAGTCACCCCTCATGTCACATAGTCACCCCAGTTTACGGTACCTACTTTTGGAGGATTTGGGAGGGAAAGGTAATGTAAGGTATCGCTTTCAAATGAATGTTGGTTGCCTAACAACTCGTGGTTGAATCAGAATATTCGATGAGAATTTCTCAGAATGGAACCAACCGGGGTGGTTCATCACTCAGATTGTAATACAGCGTTTTCGCATTTCTCAGGAAGGAACCAACCACATATAATTTGATTTTCAAGTGCTGTACTATAGTAATTGCCTTTTTTCAAGGTAGGAAATGACGCATAATTCGATTAGGTTTGAGTAGAAAAGAAGAAAATCCCAATACAATCACCACCTGATTTGCAAACTTGAAAAAACTTTGAAACCCGATTACTCAAAACTAGGTTTTCGTGGTTGGTTCCTTTCTGCTTAATGCCGTTCAATTAGCGGGTCACGAGTCCCACCTGATGGGTCACAAGTCCTGAGTCGCGGGGAACAAGTCACAGGTCAATGTGTAAGGGTTTGCGTCCCTTCAACGTGAATAATTATTCATAATTAGCACATGTTAATTAACAAGAAGACATCATTAGCGTGACAATTGGGTCGACAACGAAATCAAGAGGTCGGATATCACCGGGTCGAAATCAGAATTGACCAATAATTAAGGCGACAAGTTCATCGAAATACGCTCGCCGTAACAATAATTGCTAACAATTATTGTTCTTGTTAAAAGCGCAATTCCAAATATGGCTTTACCCGTTTATCAATCGTGCGATTTAGGTCGTAAAAACGGGCTAAATTGACTTTACGACCGGCCCGAGTTTCTGAAAAGAACGTCCGCCCGGTAAGCAGGCGGTGGTGGGGGGGAGGGGGGGGTTTATTTTTAAAAGCCTCTTAAGTCTGTAGGTATGTGCCAGAACGTCGGGCTAGAAAATAAATTCATTCTTTCTCTCTTTCCCTCTGTCTCAGTCTCCCTCTGTTTCTCGGTCTGCAGCCCCTCGCACACTGAACATAGCTTTCCGCCCGAGGAATCATATCCGCAACATGGGAGAAAGCGTGACTTTTTTTTGGTGAGACCACAAGTACATGGAATCTGCAGAAAATGTATTTTCGAACAAAAATGAAGTGGCTACCAATCAATGAAGATAGCTTCGTTTCATTTTTTATAAAAAATTTAATTTATGTCAAGGAAAAAGTGTAACACCCCCTGAAAATTTGTTGTTTATGTTTCAAGGGGTGCAGAATTCGAATCTGCCATAAAAAATTTGTTGTCCGTCCGCCGTCCGAGGGTTTTCAGGGGGAAGGAGCTTTCGTAAAATCCAGAAATTGTCACAAAAAATCAGGTTTTGTACATCTATATTTTGTAGATCTCTGAAAAGCCTGTAAAACAGCTGTTATAGTGGGGGGGAAGCTCGTGTTTTCAGGAAATTAGTAAGAGCGGCAAGTGAGGTATTATTTCCTATAGATTTTTCGCTGCTGAACCGAATGAGACCATAGAGACGACGGTAGCTTTAATCGTTCAGGATTTATCGCAATTTTTCACAACAAAAAGTTAGTCATTTAAAGTCGCTATTGAAAGTTTACCGCGCCAATTTTAATGACAAAAGCTTACGTAACTCGTTGACCTAATGTGAAAAACTGAATGGTTGAATGTCGTGGACGTGCAATTTATCAACGGAGATTGAGGCGTCAATACCACGCGGAAATATCGATACATCTGGTGTGATAAATCATGAGGGGCCGTGTTGATTGGTGAATCGATAAAACCGCGGGGGCTGGACATCTCGGTGAGTAATTTCCTCCAAGTGTCCAATCAAATAATCGACCTACGCAATAAATGACATTTATCAAACCGCCGTTACGAGTGCCGAACTTCATTCCCCCAACTTTCATTTTCGAATAGGACCCCAGATAACACACAATATTTCCATATTTTGGTACATGATATTATGAACCAAGTAGAATCAATTCGGAGGCTCAGAGGACCGAAAACGAAATTATAGGTACAATTTTGGCACATCATTTCCATAAAATGTACCTGTATAATCGGCCAGAAAAATGTTTTTACAACACCCCCTGAAAATTTTTTCTTTCACGTTTCAGAGGTTTAGGAACACGAATATACAATAAAAATTTACAAACCGCCGTACGCCGTCTGCAGCAAAACGCATGGAAGGAGTTGCCCGATTTAAAAAAAAAACCAGTGGTGCGTAGATAACACACAATACTTCCATATTTTGAAACGTACCTATTTGAAAAAATTTGATCATATTTTGACTGTTTTTAAGCCTGTTGAGGCCAAAAATATCAAAAAATTTACTATGCAAATTTTAAAATTCGCCAAAAAAAATTCGCTACATTTTTGGAATATAAAAAATATCCACATATTCTGCAAGGTAAAACGAAGATTTTGAGACGAAGAACGCTCAAATCGGTCCATTTTTGTGGCCGGAAAAAATTAAATAGAGAACACTAAAAATGCAAATATACCGGAAGAACTGTGCGTCATCCAAATTCCGATTAAACAGGGTGTTAGGTCTTGCCGAGACAAACATTTCAGTTCAAGAAATTCGAAAAAAGGTTGAGAAATGAGGGAGTTATGGCCATTTTACTTCCATATTTACAGAGTAAATGGAAGTATTGTGATCGTCCTAAAATCGAGAATCGGAACGGAGCTTCAGAAAAAACTTTTTCTTACACACATTTACTCAGAATCACTTCCTGAACAAGTGTCTGTGTGTCCGTGTGTCCGTTAGTCCGTCTGTGGTCATTTACAAAAATGACCATAACTCCCTCAATTCTCAACCTTTTTTCAAATTTATTGAACTGAAATGTTTGTCTCGGCAAGACCTAACACCCTGTTTAATCGGAATTTGGATAACGCACAGTACTTCCGATATATTTGCATTTTTAGTGTTTTCTATTTTATTTTTTTCCGGCCACAAAAATGAACCGATTTGAGCGTTCTTGGTCTTAAAATCTTTGTTTTACCTTGCAGAATATGTGGATATTTTTTATGTTCCGAAAAACTGGCGTTTTTTCATTTTGGGCGGATTTTGAAATTTGAATAGTGAATTTTTTGATATTTTTTACCTAAACACCCTTAAAAGCAGTCAAAATATGATCAAATTGTGTCACAATTTTACGTTCCAAAATATGGAAGTATTGCGTGTTACCTACGCACCACTGGTTTGTAAATGACCACAGACGGACAGACGGACGTAACGGACACACAGACACTTGTTCAGGAAGTGATTCTGAGTAAATGTGTATAGGAACCAGTGGTGCGTAGATAACACACAATACCTACTTCCATATTTTGAAACGTAAAATTGTGACACAATTTGATCATATTTTGACTGCTTTTGAAAGTGTTTAGGTCAGAAATATCAAAAAATTCAATATTAAAATTTTAAAATTTGCCCAAAATGAAAAAACGCCACATTTTCGGAATGTGAAAAATATCTACATATTCTGCAAGGTAAAACAAAGATTTTAAGACCAAGAACGGTCAAATCGGTTCAAATTTGCGGCCGGAAAAAAATAAAATAGAAAACACTATAAATGCAAATATATCGGAAGTACTGTGCGTTATCCAAATTCCGATTAAACAGGGTGTTAGGTCTTGCCGAGACAAACATTTCAGTTCAAGAAATTTGAAAAAAGGTTGAGAAATGAGGGAGTTATGCCCATTTTTGTAAATGACCACAGACGGACAGACGGACACACGGACACACAGACACTTGTTCAGGAAGTGATTCTGAGTAAATGTGTATAAGAAAAAGTTTTTTCTGAAGCTCCGTTCCGATTCTCGATTTTAGGACGATCACAATACTTCCATTTACTCTGTAAATATGGAAGTAAAAAGTTTTTTCTGAAGCTCCGTTCCGATTCTCGATTTTAGGACGATCACAATACTTCCATTTTCTCTGTAAATATGGAAGTAAAAACAAACCAAAATTTAGCAAATTTATTGTAGTTGAACACCTCGGGTAAGAGAATCCGCTAAATTCAATCTAAAGTTTTCAATAACGCTCAAATGTAAAAAAGTCATAATTTCAAAAACAGTTTTTTTGGGTTTTGGACCCCTTAACATTTTTTGATCGGATTCCCCAGACAATATACACCAAGTTAGAGCAAACCACAACTTTTTGGGCCAACCGCGTCAAAATCGGATGAGTGGTTCGATACGATGTGGTGACCACAAAATTTTGACCAAATTTGGTCAAATTTTTGTGGCCACGACATCGTATCGAACCACTGATCCGAAGTTGATGAAACTAGTCAAAGTTGTGGTTTGCTCCAACTTGGTGCATATTGTCCGGGCAATCCGATCCGAAGAGGTTAAGGGATCCAATTTGGCATAAATACGGTAGCTATATTTTGGAAAAACACAAAAACTCGATTTTGAAAGTGATGCCGTGGGTTTAGAATTTTTTGATTATTTTTCCCGGCTTTCCCGCTCGATTCACCATAGGATGAGGGGTTTTTCCGGAAATTTTTGAAAATTTTGTTTTATTAGGTATCGGTTTGCCTGGTATTTCTTGAGGCGATTTCTCCTTTTTCGCGTTTTTGTCGATTTGAGGGAGTTCTACTGAACCGATTTTGAATTTTTTGAGCTCGTTGGATTCCTTGAAGGTTTTCACACCGTATAAGTCAAAATTAGGTTTGGGCCTATAAGTCAAAATTGGGTTTTAGTGATCAAAAACCAGTGGTGCGTAGATAACACACAATACTTCCATATTTTGAAACGTACATATTTGAAAAAAATTGATCATATTTTGACGGCTTTTGAGGGTGTTTAGGTCAAAAATATCAAAAAACTCACTATGCAAATTTCAAAATTCGCCAAAAATGGGAAAACGCCACATTTTCGGAATATAAAAAATATCCACATATTCTACAAGGTAAAACAAAGATTTTAAGACTAAGAACGCTCAAATCGGTTCATTTTTGTGGCCGGAAAAAAATAAAATAGAAAACACTAAAAATGCAAATATTCCGGAAGTATTGTGCGTTATCTAAATTTCGATTATACAGAGTGTTAGGTCTTGCCGAGACAAACATTTCAGTTCAAGAAATTTGAAAAAAGATTGAGAAATGAAGGAGTTATGGCCATTTTTGTAAATGACCACAGACGGACGTAACGGACACACAGACACTTGTTCAGGAAGTGATTCTGACTAAATGTGTACAAGAAAAAGTTTTTTCTGAAGCTCCGTTCCGATCCTCGATTTTAGGACGATTCCAATACTTCCATTTACTCTGTAAATATGGAAGTAACCAGTTTAAAGAGTAATTTTTGACCGAAAAATTTTTTTTTTCATGACCCTTGCAAAAAAAAATTTTAAATTCCAAGAAAAAATATTTTTGAGTAGGTTTTGGGTAGGTACGTGACACAAAAAATTTGCAATTTTCTACGACTTTCCCGGACTGAGAAAAACGCAAACCAGTGGTGCGTAGATAACACACAATACTTCCATAATTTGAAACGTACATATTTGAAAAAATTTGATCATATTTTGACTGTTTTTAAGGGTATTTAGGTCAAAAATATCAAAAAATTCACTATGCAAATTTTAAAATTCGCCCAAAATGAAAAAACGCCACATTTTCGGAATGTAAAAAATATCCACATATTCTGCAAGGTAAAACGAAGATTTTGAGACCAAGAACGCTCAAATCGGTTCATTTTTGCGGCCGGAAAAAAATAAAATAGAAAACACTAAAAATGCAAATATCTCGGAAGTACTGTGCGTTATCCAAATTCCGATTAAACAGGGTGTTAGGTCTTGCCGAGACAAACATTTCAGTTCAAGAAATTTGAAAAAAGGTTGAGAAATGAGGGAGTTATGGTCATTTTTGTAAATGACCAAAGACGGACAGACGGACACACGGACACACAGACACTTGTTCAGGAAGTGATTCCGAGTAAATGTGTATAAGAAAAAGTTTTTTCTGAAGCTCCGTTCCGATTCTCGATTTTAGGACGATCACAATACTTCCATTTACTCTGTAAATATGGAAGTAAAAGCCGATTCCACATGGAATATCCGATGTCTTAACCCCTCAACGGGGATTCCGGATTCCCGGAAACTGCGATTCGTTTCTTGGAAAGAGCCAACCAAGCCGCCAACCTCATCGCGTGGACAGAAATTAAGAAGGAAAATTAACATAAAATTTAACATAAAAAATAACATGAAATAAAATATGATAAAAATATTTTATACAGACGTTACGTGTGAAACATGGGACGCACGAGCTCAAGCTTATCTGATAACGCCTTTGCCGAAGAAGGCGGCGAATGTAGGGAAGTGGGGGCGAAATCTGTCTTCTCCTTGAAACGTTTGCAACATCTATTGGATCTGTTCGGAGTCTCTGAGTTAAAAACTTTTCCCCAGGTTTTTTAATGAGGAAAACTCAAGCTATACGTGCCCTTTTGATCGAAACAAGTTTTTCGTTTTAGAGATTCGCACAGGATATATACCGTTTTGATCGAAACGAATTGAATACATTATGAAGGATGGATATGTGACCTTTTGATCAAAAAGCCGCACTTTGCGCTTCAAATATCATAGGATTTTTTCCATTTTGCATGTTAAGGAGTAGAGGGACCGTTCGTACTCATCTGGACAGTTCGAAAAATGCAAAAAACGTGTTTCTCCCAGAAGTGGATATGTTCCCTTTTGATAGATCACTCCTCAATTGTTTTTGTTGTTGTTGTGTCGATGTCGTTAAATTGATTTTTTCTCGAATTAATTACAATTTCAAAATATAGCTATACAGTCTACGTTACACGACAATAATTGAGGCGTTGATAGCCAGAGTGGACCATTCCACAAACTGGCCGAAAATGAGTTATACAGTGCAATGGGTCTGTGGTTGCTCTATCTATCGAATTATTATTAAAATTTGACTCGTTCTCGAATGTGTCAAGAGAGAGCGCAACTTTTCAAATGGTCCGTCTGCAAATTGGCCGCCGATTTTGATGGCCAGAGTGGACCTTGTGGCTTGTAGAAAAGTCCCTATGGTTCATGAGTCATCTATTCACCTAAGAATGCTTGTATTTTTTTCTTCAAAGCACCATAACAAGGCCCTTAATCAATCACATGAAATTAGTCGAAATTTTCAAATGCGATTTTCTCAGTTCGACACCTGAGTGGAATGGTCCACTCTGGCTATCAACGCCTCAATTATTGTCATAAGAACAAAGCAAAATAAATATATTTGAAATTATATTTACTTGGCAATCGATATGAAGCCGCAGGAGGCAGTCGCATGGAGCGGAGTCCAACCTTCGTTATCACCTTTGTTGACGTCGGCGCCGTGTTCGACCAGGAATTCAACCAGATCCAAATTGTCGTCAATACATGCCTGAAATAGAAGACAATTTTTAACAATCGACAAAAAACTATGCACAAAAATTGCTCTATTTTTCGATTCTTGGCAGCACACCAATGAAATCATCTTACCACATATGCGAAAGTGACGCTTACTGCCTGCATAATCCAAAAAAGTCGGTTTTTTTCGGAAAATAAGGGAATTATTAATCGTTGATTAATGTTCATCAGCAGGTCGATTGACAGAAAATTAGCGTTGAATAATCGAAATCAGTCCAGTATTTCAAAAAGCGAGAAAAATTATGGTTTTCTAGTCGACCCAATGATGCTGGTGACAAGGAATTTTTTAAAGAATTTTGCATCATCAGCTAATTGCCATGTGATGTTAAATTTGATGCTATCGTACGTCAGGATAAAACAAGTAGTAACAGTAGGTAGTCAATGGTAGCAGAGCGAACAATCAAAAAGTCGTAAATTCACGAGTTCGGCAACGGGAGACATCAACGTCGTAAAGACTAATGAAGGAGACGTGGAATTATGTTTTAAATAACATTGACTTCACTGGAAAAAAATGCGAGCCGTTTGAATTATTCACGGTTTGCGTAGGCGTCAATTCGCAGCCAGGTGTAATAATGTGCGCCGGCTTTTCGAGCCTCCGGCCTTTGAAATCTTATAGGTGCAAAGGCTATCCACGGAGTAATAGTTCGAAAAGTTCCAAATCCTTCCCATTTTTTTGTTTTGAAGCTGAAACCCTTAAAAAGATAACACAAGATGAGGATATGAAAAAATCCATAAATGAAGGGTAAGGGGAAAGAACAGGAAATGTCCATTTTTCCCAAAAACAAGCTTAATAGCGCATTTTGTAGGAATTCAAAGGTACTAACCGTATAGTGAAACTCCAAGGGGAAAAAAGTATAAATGTCGCACTGAGAAGCAACGAAAGATTCGGTGTAAGGGGAAAAAACATAGAATTTAAAATACAAAACCTGCTTTTTCTCTAAAAGTACTTTTTGTGACATTCCTCGTTCCTTCCCCTTACCCTTCAAATGCACTTCAGTTGAAACAAAATTTGTTTCAATGCATTGGTTTTGGTACATTTGGTACCAAAACCAATGCATTTTAGGGGCCAATAGTTAAATAGAAAGCAACATGATGAAAGTGCCTATTCATAGATTGATATGGTCCTAGAAAGCGATTGGAACATCGTATCATGTAAATTCGAAATGAATTCAAAGGACTGCTACAGGACGATTTCGAAGGACCTCCACATCAAATTACGCCTCCGAATCAGGATCGTGCGATATTTCAAACGCAAATCACTTCTAGGAACTCTGAAGAGAGAGCTAACTGCGGAAATGCCTTTCTTGAAAATTGTGACGAACAGTCGAGATGAACGAGGCTGGTGGTAGAGTAAGAGCATTGCAGTGATTGGTTGAGGTGGCGCCGGCGTAGAATCCGATAAATTTTATTTATCAAGTCACCAGTCCCCTCATCAATCACCAGTCATTATCATCAAGTCATCTAAATGAGCATTCGGGTAGTGAATGAAGAAACACAGAAAGTCTGTTCCGTCAGGATGCCTATTGAATAAACTGCTTTCTTGTTTCTCTTGACGCAATAAAAAAATTTTCTCTGTTTGCAACTCGCCGGGTGAGAAATTTAGCGCCAACGCAATCGCCAGGCAGGGAACAATGCTATTGGTGAAGGAGATAACTTATCAGATAACTTTATCACCAGGCGAGTTTCAAACATAGAATAGACCAGCAGAAATAGTTGCTAAAGAATCCAAGCCATCTGATAGGCTGAAAAACTTCAAGAACGAATTCATCCAATCATATGGCAAGGGTTTTCTTGGCGGCGTCAGCAACTAGTCCTCGAATAGGACTGCCTGTCCCAAAATACCCAAAAAGAAGTCCATCAAGTTCCAAAAGATCCATTGTTCCAAAAGGGGAACCATAATGAAGATTCGCGTACTTCAAATAATCTGTTACGTGACACTGCTGTTTATGGACTCAGCGTTCATCGCTGTACTGGATCTTCACTTCGCTCAAATGAAGACCCAAGGAGCCTTGAAAGCCGATTTCAACAGAATCAGTCGTTCTTTCACGACGCGGCAATCGAGACTCCTGAAGCTGGCTATGTTCTTCGTCTTCACTATCGGTCGACTCCTATCCGGCTATGTTAGCCTTATCGTGAACAACAAACACCTTCTACTGATAACGGTGACGCTTGAAGTTGTGATAAGCGTCTTCGCCAAAACCGTCACCGTCTACATGGGTTTCTACGGGTTTTTCACGTTTTTATCCATTCTCGTACTATGCCAGGCATTGCATTATTCGCCTATCATTAATATGACGGCCAAGTGGATCCCTCCTCATGAATACTCGAGAGCCATCGCAGCCATCAACGTGGGGAGTTCCTGGCCCGGAACGCTTCTCTCGCCCAATCTTTGGTCGGAACCGCTGATAAGTATTGATAACGTATTCAAGGCTATAGCGATCGTCAAGTCTTTGTGGATAGTACTATTCTTGCTCGTCGGATCCCAGGAACCTCGTCTGTCCTGGTTGATTCGAAAGCGAGAAATGGCCGTTCTTAGCAAAGCGATCGGCCCCACGAAGAAAATCAGGTGCGGTGCTTGCGTGCCGTGGAAGGGAATTTTCAGAATGCCAATCCTGTATGGCATGATCACCTCCAATATCGCGTACAGGTTCATCAATAACACCACAGGACAGTTCCATTACCTGTTCCCGAACGTGGACCAAACTGGCTGTTCCATCGCTATGATATTCCAACCTTTCGCACTCTTCGCGTGCGCCTGGTTCACCGACGTCCTGATTTTCAAGTTCTCCTGTCCCCGCAACGATGTGCGTAAAGTGTGGAATTCGATTTCGATGTGGGGTGCGGCTGCTTCCCTCGCTTGGATTTGCTTCTTCTACAAAGAGCCGAATCTTATTCCGATTTTCTTTACGCTCGCCCGATATTCGGGCGAAATGGTCAGCCTCGGATACAGCGCTGCAGCAATGGAGATATCACCCAACTATGCGAGCATTATCGGTGCGATAATTTCGTTCCCGGGTTGGATGTCCATAATTCTCAAGACGTCCCTTGACGATAGGACCAAATCTTTCCTGGAGCACGGCCACGCTGCAAAAGCTCACAACATCTCTACGGTCGAAGGGAAACTTCCCATCCTGTATCGGACGGCATCCGTTCTATTCGTCATGAACTACGGCTTTCTCATGTGCGGTAAAGTTGAATTGCGGGATTTCGATTCGTACGATACGGTCGATTGGAGGAAGACTTCGGAGGTTTCGTACTTGTGATGCACTTGGAGAGTTTCGCCATGAGAATTGGAGGAAATCTCCAAACAATTTAGAGAATGGCTAGGCTTATATTGGATTAAACCTATAGCCTCTGTCAAGGAAGAGTTGTCCGCAGCTTAATTTGACAATTTTTCAGTCCACTGGTTTTGAATAATTGAAGAGTTTTTTTTTCAACACTGCATATATCCACTTTCGAGTTTTGTCGGTATCGATTTCGTTTTTCGATTTCGATTCATAGCAGTTTTAGTACCTATAAGCAATCGAAAATCGAAAAAACAAAATCGATATCGACAAAACTCGAAAGCTGATATATGCAGTTTTGAAAAAAAACTCTTCAATTGGTGATGATAATGATGGTGGTGGTGACAGTGATGATGATGGTGTTGATGATGATAGTGGTGGTGGTGGTGACGTTGAAGATGATGATGGTTATGGTGACGGTGATGGTGGTATAGATGATCATAACGACCACAACAACAACAACGATGACGACAGCAACAACAATGATAGTGCTTTCAGATTTCCTGCCCTGGCACTTTCGCTATGTCGGGCATATTTTCGTTCATCATGTTCAAATTTCGGGGGTTGGGTCATGGTCCAGAATGATCGCTCCAAAGGATTCGACCATTGTAGAGTTTTTAGGAACCTCTGGTAGAGATGCTGGGCCCAGCTTTGATGATATTGAGCATATCTACGTATAGTTTTTTTATCTCCTGCTTGAGCAGCCTTCTCTGGTACAGGTATTATCCTTTTTCACCAAGTACCAGTTTTCAGGGCGGATCAGATTGTATATTTTTGGAAAAACCAGCGTCGTGATCCATCATTTGAACAAAAACAACAGCAACAAAACTGATTCAAGGACCCCATTTTGAAAATAACTGCTTCCGTTTGAAAATCGTTTCGTTGACCTATAAGTGATACCTCGTAAGTGAAAAATCCCAATTTTACAGAAGGAGCAAGTACGAGGAAACACTAGTGATGGGCGATACCGCAAAATATTCGATACCAGTACTCGATACTAGTATCGAAACAAATATTCGATACTTCTCAGATATCGAAAGAAAATATTCGATACTGAAGAGTATCGAATCATATGAGTACTTTTTCATTTCGCACACCGAATAAAATGTTAATAAAATAGAAATAACAGATTAAATAACACTATTAAGCCCTGACGTTATTTATTTTACGTTATATTACTTTTCAACAAGGTTAACAGGTCATTTCTATGTGTAAAAGTTATTTACCTATAAGATCAAACGAAAGTCGAAGAAGTGGTGATGGAGATGGGGAGGAAAACGACATCAACGGTGTCATTCACACTGTCAAGTCCCAGAACTGCTTCCCTACTCCACGCAGGAATGTCAATTTGTCAACCATAGCTGGCGAAAGTCGTTCCCTTTTGTAAATTTTATTAGTTTGTATAAATAAAGTAGGCAGGTAATTTTGAGACTATCCATTTGAGTATTTTTTCTGAAGTCGGGAAAAATACTCGATACCTACACTAGTATCGAAGCAAAATATTCGATACCAAATGTACTTGGTATCGAAAGAAGATATTCGATACCATACTCATATCGATAAGTATCGCCCATCACTAGGAAACACAAGTTCACTAGTTTGTCAGTCAGATACGAGGTGGCGCTTAAATCGTTTTTCATGGTTGGCACGATTTTCCTCAAGTTACGAGGTTTCACTGGATCGACGCTCCTATTCTCACTGAATCCAGTGGATCCAAAACCTCAAAATCGCTTTCTCGACAGTTACGAGGTATCACTTCGAGGTCGACGGTTTATAACTAAGCGATCTTGAAACTTTTACGCTTTTCCACATGCTCGGGACGCACCTTATAAAATGCGAATTTTGACGACGGCGTATGTTCTCGAAGATAATATTATCTCCGGCTCCAGCAGCATCGTTAAACATGAGCTCGAAAGTACGCGTTTTACTTAGCCAACATGAGGTAAGTACCCATCGGGCCAATGGAAATACCGAGTTGAGTCGTTACACAGCGAATGTACACAGCGCTGGATAATGGTCGTATTTCGTACGTTTTCTCGGATGCTTTTCATAAAGCAGTCGCTCAGCTAATTTGGCCCAGATCGAACGACTTCGATGTTAGGGTAACGCTGTTGGTAAATAAAATTAACGGATTTTCTGATTGGAATCTCGAAGGTAAAAAAGCGGCTCATAACTCGAAATGCGTCGAACATGGGAGAAGGGAAGTCCTGCAAGTCAACGCCAAGCGTAAGATTTTAAATCGATAAAATCTTGGCGAAAGGGCCAATCTGCATTTTGGAAAACATGCAGATTGGCCCTTTGGTCGCTCAGCTGTTGACATGATCTCAAAGGCGAATATCAAAGATGGTGATAATGATGGAGGCTACATTACAGTGAGCTTGAATTGCTTGGCGCCCTGGCGACGCTGAGTTTGACGAAAAGTTTTTACGATTTCTATTTGACATCTTCATTTTTGAAGTACCTGGGGAATTAACTACCCAAATAATCCAATTATGAATTTCTCAATCTATTGATCTCCTCGGGAGCGGAATAATCTTCAAAAACTGGATTCCTCCCGAATGCCCAACGCTAATGTACGCCGGCCTCTATTCCGAGTAGATTTACGAACCGACGTCGCGCGGGATAGGCTTGGGCGTCGAAAATTAAGGCCACTCCGATCTTTAACAACAGAAGTTACAGCGAAACGTACACAAATGACGGTCACGTCGTGGAATTGATTGGGCCGAAGAACACGCCTCCGCTTTGAGGTCGACGTGTGGGAACCTCACGTGAAAATGCTCATCATCAACGGTTAATTGTCTTCCCTCGGGTGGAAGGCAGCGGAGTAATAAAATCGTGGGATTTACCGATAATCGTCATCTGTTTTGCGACTTTGTCGACTTTTCCGAGCGGCGGACGGTAGGGCAATAAAAAGAGCTTCAAACTACCGCCATTTTGATGCTTGATGGAGGTTAGTTTGAGGCGATATTGAAGAGAATTTGGCGACATTGAAGAGGATTTGACGGCATCGGAGAGAATTTGGTGACCTTCTCACTAGGATCGCTCGACCAATGGACCAATGGACGCAGTGTTGCCAAGGTGCGGCCGTCAAAAACCCCTGAGACAACGTCAAAAAACCCCCAAATCCCCCCAAATATGAAAAAGTCCCCGAAAAACCAAAAAGGTAGGGACAAATTAAAAATATTATTTTCTCATAAAATATACCTAACTCCATATCGTACAACTACAATTTTAAATAGAACCTAAAACTATCAACTATCTGGCTACCCTTTCTGATCAGTAGAGTCAGTCAATTAACATACTAAAACATCAATTCAAATTAGGTACCTATGTACTCGTACCTACCCGCAAGTATGGAGACGTACATCTCAATTCCCAAATGACCTTTATTTGAGTAGGTAACTATCTTTTAATTCAATTAGCTGTGCGGCGGCAGTCTTAGCTGTTATTTATTTGCTGTACTTTGCTGTTATTTCTTGATTAATTAACTTTTTCCTAGTCCCCCTAACTTCCTCATAAACCCCCAAGAAAAACCCCCAAAAAAATGTCACCCCCAAAATCCCCCTCTGGCGATGAAAAACCCCCAAATTTGGGGGGAAAACCCCCAACTTGGCAACACTATTGACCATTGACAGTTCGTATCCTCCAGGCTGAAGCAACTCGCAGGAAAATATTGAAATGTTGCGTCTTTCATCCGCGCGCGCAGCACAATTGCGTCAGTCCGGCAACGTCAACTGCCCTCTCCTTATCACTGTATTACTTTGATATCCGTTATCTGTTAACCCGCTTCAAGTATCTCGGTCAATGGGTGACTGAGGAGTGGGCCTTGCGGGAGGAGCTGCGAATAAGGATTGAAGTAGCCAGAGCGGCCTTCAATAATGTGAGAAGAGTGTAGCCGAGATTTGAGCTTCGCTTTGCGCTGGCGGATGGTAAGATGCTACATCTTTTCCATTGTCCTGTATGGCGTTGAGTCATGGACGTTAAAAACAGCGGATATTAATAGGCTTGAAGCATTCGAAATGTGGCTGATCCGGAGAATGTTCAAGATACCATGGACAGCCAGGCTACGCAATGACTATATCCTGCAGCGAAATAATTTGTCCTGTGAGCTTATGCGTACTGTGAAGACCCGGAAGGTAGCGTACCTAGGGCACATTCTGCGCAATCCGAAATACGAGCTCCTGCAGAAAATAATGATGGGAAAGATTTCTGGACGGAGGGGTGTGGGGCGGAAACGAGCGTCGTGGCTGCTCAACATTCGCCAGTGGACGGGAATCCCTCGTGCTTCAGACCTGTTCCAGTTGGCCAGAGACAGAGACAGATTCGGTGAAGTGATCGCCAACCTTCGGTAGCGGAGACGGCACCACAAGAAGAAGATCTGTTCCTAGTCCCAACGGCCAACTTGTAATCTCATCATATCACTTCTCTCGCCACCCAGGAAGGGGGATGATGGGGAGGAAGCCCCCATGGCCATTTGGAAAGAGAAACAACAACAACAACATTTCTCATTTCGGCTCTATTCATTCACTTCATAACTCGCCACCGCGATTTCCTAATTGTGAAAAAGTGAAGTAAACCGCCGTTCCATCTGTTGGATTTTCGCCCAATAACCGAAGTTGTCCTGGGCTTGCCCTGCCGCCCTCCAAGAGAGAGTCGGAACTTTTTCAGGGCATGTCGCTCTAGTCAAAAAGCACTTATGGCCTGGGATACATGGCTATTCATTGCCTCACCCCGTTGAGTGGAGAGGGACTAATTGTGAATTCAATCAAATGAAAATGTTGTGGAAGTTAATTGGTCAAGCTTTCCGTTCTTAACGGCCATGGCCTCCCTGGTTGTTGGAATTTCGGTTGATGGCCTGCAACCTGCAGCCATTGCTATTTTAACAATCGAGTGGTTGGCTGTTAAATTTTGAGATGGGTGTAGGGGAAGGCTGGTGGCAAGGATGGTGAGGGAGGGTTCTAGTTCGACTTTCATACGTCTCCAGAGGTTTGAGCACTACTGTCGCGTAGAACTTGGTCGAAGCAAACCTCATGGGAATAACCATTTATGTTTGTTCCTCGAGGGCTGCGCACGGCCCCTAGGGGGAGGGGGGGGGGCTCGGGAGCAAAAACAGGGAATAAAAAACAGTTATCAGTAAAAATAGTAGCTGGCATGCATCATAAGCACGGTCCCAAAATACTCCAAGAAAATTTGGGTCAAAGACTGAACATTTTTTCCGAACATCCGATTTTCACTTTTTGGTAATCCCCCCCCCCCTAATCATTCGTGTAAAATAAGAAACAATTGACCAAATTTTAGAGGCACCAAAGCTTCGATCTCGATTGCATGGGACACACGGTGCGTTTAGCTAAGTGGATTTCGCTGCTATGGTTAATAGTCATTCAGCGTTTGAATAGCGGACCTTCCCCGTTGACCAGCGGGCCTCGATGCGTGGGCAGCAGACCTTAACTCAATCACACGAGCACAATTAAAAAGCAATTATGCTCTGTAGATAGACCTATACTCGGAGATAAGGAATAAGTAAGTCACGATTTTTTGGGAAGCGAAACATGTCGGAATTTTTTATTCAGAAAATTTTTGGTTGAATATATTCAAAACCGATACATCAATTTTTTGAGCTGGATTCATCTCCATCAAGGTTTTGAGGTGAAAGTGAAAACCTGAAGCCCAAATTCGCTACCTAAAACTCAAATAGAGATTTCAGTAAAATGAACGTAGGGAGACTGACCGACGTTTTTGGAAAGAAAATGTGAAACAATAGGATTTTATCAGGATAGGATTTTTTATCAGCATAGAAGAGTCATCCCAAATATAAAAAGGTTAGATACCGATTGGAAGTCAATAATTCAGGTGCGAATTGATAAGTGTAACTTACATGAGAGTTTGTATAGCTGAAGTAAAGTGTAATTCATTACGTACTGAAATATAGTGAGTAAATTAGTGAGAGTGAATTAGTGAGCACTTATGCAATGTAAATTGAGGTTTTATGAGTGAATAAAATCAGAAAAAAATAAAATCCAACAATAATTAGAACATATCGTGGGCGTAGAAGAAAAATCCGCTAAGTCCACTTTTGTCTAAAATTGCTTTTTTTTGCGTCCACATACTGGTTGGGGGGTTCTGCAGTAGAGTACCGGGTCTCCATTAAAAAAAGTCAGCCGTTGGCCATATTTCAAGCCACGTCATTCAGACAAGTCCTGGAGGAAATATTCTTTTGTATAGGAAAACCCGCCAGGTTCCTATGATTTATTTTGTATTTTTCACTTCGTGTAGGTTTTCTCAAAATTCGTGTCTTTCCATTAAATATATTTCAAATTGAAATGCTAGTGATTGCGATTTCTCACGACTTATTGAATTTTCAAAACCATTTATCTCGAAATGACGAATTTCGGACTTAGCGGGTTTTCCTTCAACGCCCACGATTTTAAAACGCTGCTAAGTGACATGGGTATTATTTTTCAGAGTATCACAGAAAATTAAATTCAAATAAAAGTAGGCAAATAGGGTTTTATAGGACCTGACTGGAAATTTAACGCTCGGCATTTTCTTATACATCATATTTCAGCCTAAAACCCATACTTTAGCCGTAAAACCAAGAAAACTGTGAAAATGCGATTTTGGCCGTATCACTACCCCTCGAACAGACCATGTTAATCAAAATTTCAAAAAACGGCAAATTTCACGGTTTTTGTCAATAACTAATGCCAAAAACCCGATGTCAAATCCAAACATTTTATGGAATTTTTCCTAGGCTCAGACCTTGGATTATCCATGAGAAAAAGTCAAAAATTAGTCTTCACACCAGTTTTCAACCACTGAAACCCAACTAATTTTGTCTTGTAGGGAGTGAAAAAGGTGCAGAAACCTTCAAGGAATCCTACGAGCTCAAAAAAGTCAAAATCGGTTCAGGAGAACCTCCTCAAGACAAAAACGAGGAGTACAAACGGTCCCTCAAAATGGCTAATCGACCAGAAGTGCCACTTCTTCTTTGGCAAACCAGTTTTTTTTTTCTCCACTTTTTTCTCCTTTTCCTCGGGCTGCGTACACTGACAAGGTAGCCGAACCGCAGCGGTGGACAAGAACCGTTGGCCGTCACGTCATCAACGATCGAATATTCGAATTCTGAGTGTAGGTCGGACAAATCGAAACGCTCGACACGTTTTCCTCTTAAGGGCCGATTCTTCAGCTCATTTGCTACAACTTTTGTTCTATAAAGTTTTTAGTGAGCCCCAAAAAAACGACAGTTTTTTCGCTTTGAAGTTTTTTCCGTTTAGGTATACTTCCATATTTATTGTAATTTATTTATAATATATTACATATTATGTAATATTTATTATGTATATTTATTATTATATTATTATATTATATTATTATATCATATATTAGGGTTACTATCATTCGCCCCATCGTCATTTGACCCAAGATCATTCGCCCCACTGTCATTCGCCCCAGCGTCATTTGACCCGAGATCATTCGCCCCAAGTGCAAACGCCCCACCGTCATTTGACCCGCGATCATTTCCCCCATTATTTTTTTTATTTTGATTTATTTTTTCAAAATAATTATGGTAAATATTATATTGAAAATAAATACTGTGTCATTCGCCCCACTGTCATTTCCCCCAGCATCAAACGCCCCAGGATCAAACGCCCACGGGCAATTAGCCAAAACTGATAAGTAAGCTGAAGCGGAAGAAGCTACTGAGGCACCCACCTCCCAGCTCTCGTGGAGTACGGAAATTTGAGGGTGGTAGAAATTATCGTATTTTCGTACACTCATTAAGTGCACAAAACACGCAAAATTTGCGAAAGAATTTAATTCTTCTAGAGACCCCCACTACCTACAGATCAGGTGACCTGGATGCTCGCTGCGCTCGCATCTCCAAGACAGAACCAGTGGTACACACAATACTTCCATATTATGATTCGCAAATTTTCGACACGATTGTATCACATTTTTACTACTTTGGAGGCTTTATGGCTCAGAAATACCAGGACTCATAATGCAAATTTTAAAACTCGCCTGAAAATATGAAAAGTTATCAGAACATGAAAACTACCAACGTATTCTGCAGTCTAAACCGAAGATTTTAAGACTAGGAACGCTGAAATCGGTTCAATTTTGTGGTCAGGAAAAAAATAAAATTGAAAACGCTAAAAGTGCTAATTTATCGGAAGTACTGCGAGTAATTCAAATTTCGATTCAACAGGGTGATAGGTCTTACTGAGAAAAATCTCTTAGTTCAAAAAATGTGAAGAAGGAAATCAGTAAAAAGGACAATTAGAAACGAAGTTTTTCTATGTAAAATATTTTTCGAAGCGTTTTTTCCTATCCTAGGGGGGCAAAAAGGAAAATTTACTTACGCGAGCGCGACGCGACCGACCCGGAGGGGAGAAGGCGGAAGACTGAGGCCGCGAACAGGCGATTCGCACTAGCAGGATAGCCGAACATGAAATTACACAAACGAACATGCGCGCGGGTCGTAGATTCTCGGAATCGTAGCGCCTACGGCTTGCTGAGCCGTGCCGGGCGGCTGGTCCGAACTTGGATTGCCCGGCTCGGCACCGCTCGGCTCGGGTTCCGGCAGAGCGGAGCGTCTCCATGGCGGGAGAGTCGGCTCTCGACCAATGTTCAAACGGAATTGTGTTTTCCTGCGTTAAGTTGTCTTTTAAGGCGTGTAAATTGTATTTTAGATACTAGTTAAAATTGTCTTTTAACAAAAAAAAGTCGCTGCGTGGGCGAAAAAATAAAAATACAAAAAAATTAAATACTTCGTTTATACAATAAGTTTTGAAATCAGCGAGTGTCTTCAATTCACCAAGTCTTTTCATCTGTTTTCACCATTTTTTTTTCGTTTGTAAAGCCTACAAAAAATCGAGATTAAAAAAATTATATTCTTGCAGCATGTTCTAGTTACAGGAAACCAGAAGTCCGTTTTCGAAGTTGTAAGGCATTTTGTCAATTGTGGGGTTAAATTCAGGTTAATTGAAAATTTCAAAACCGTTTTTACATCCATATTTACAAGGTAAATGCTAGTATTTTGATCGTCGTAAAATCGGATTGGAACTTCAAAGAAAATTTTCTCTTACACTTTTACGGAGAATACTTCGCGAACTGTGGTACCTATTTTACAACCACTGGTGCGTAGATAACACACAATACTTCCATATTTTGAAACGTAAAATTGAGACACAATTTGATCATATTTTGACTGCTTTTGAGGGTGTTTAGGTCAAAAATATCAAAAAATTTACTATTAAAATTTTAAAATTTGCCCAAAATAAAAATACACCACATTATCGGAATACAAAAAATATCCACATATTCTGCAAGGTAAAACAAAGATTTTAAGACGAAGAACGCTCAAATCGGTTCATTTTTGTGGCCGGAAAAAAATAAAATAGAATACACTAAAAATGCAAATATATCGGAAGTACTGTGCGTTATCCGAATTTCGATTAAACAGGGTGTTAGGTCTTGCCGAGACAAACATTTCAGTTCAAGAAATTTGAAAAAAGGTTGAAAATTGAGGGAGTTATGGTCATTTTTGTAAATGACCACAGACGGACAGACGGACTAACGGACACACGGACACACGGACACACAGACACTTGTTCAGGAAGTGATTCTGAGTAAATGTGTATAAGAAAAAGTTTTTTCTGAAGCTCCGTTCCGATTCTCGATTTTAGGACGATCACAATACTTCCATTTACTCTGTAAATATGGAAGTAAAAACATCCCTCATCAGTCCAATTCGACATACTCATCAGTCAAACGCTAATCAAGCAAGATATTTGATAGCCTACCCACTTATCCGAGTAGGTGTTGGATACACCAAGGTGTTTGATACTCAATACTTTCGGTGTTTAATACTTGAAAGAAAATATTAATAGAACTAGAATTAATTTTAAATGGAAATAATGACGGTACGGTATATAATTTAGTGTACGGAAACTTCTTGAAAGTACGATAATACGATCCGATCGACTGAACAGCATCTCCTTATCAGTTGTTATTGGCACGAATGACATGGGGACGGATGACGCCATTTTTAATTCTTATTTATTTAATATTAACTTGGGCGAATGACAGTGGGGCGAATGACGATGGGGCGAATGATCAAAAAGTGTCAAAACGCCCCATCTTATTTTTAATTAATATAAAATATTACTGGGGGAAATGACGCTGGGGCGTTTGACAGTGGGGCGAATGACGAATCTTGGGTCAAATGACGATGGGGCGAATGGTGTTCTCCCATATATTATATTATATATTATATTATTATATATATTATTATTATATATTATATTATATATATTATTATTATTATGTATTATTATATCCTATATTTAAATTTTTAGTGTTTTCTATTGAATTTTTTTCCGGCCACAAAAATGAACCGATTTGAGCGTTCTTGGTCATAAAATTTTTGTTTTACCTTGCAGAATATGTGGATATTTTTTATATTACGATAATGTGGCGTACTTTTATTTTGGCCAATTTTTAAAATTTTAATGTGAGTTTTTTTATATTTTTGACCTAAACCCCCTTAAAAGCAGTCAAAATATGATCAAATTGTGTCTCAATTTTACGTTTCAAAATATGGAAGTATTGTTATCTACGCACCACTGGTTTCGACTTAGTTTCACTAAAACGGGCGTACCTATGTCCCTTAAATATTGGAGTAGGTAATCACAAAAATGAGGATACCGTCGGAAAGAGCATTAAATTTCCAATAACCGTATTCAAAGCATTTTAACATTGCGTTAAAAAAGCAAAAAATTGGGCAAATGCTGGAAACGTCAGCTTTCCAACGGCATAATAATTTGTCGATTCATCCCTTTCTCTGTTGGAGAGGGTGAGAAAATCCATTGCATTTGAGGTGGCATTCTCCAAAAATTACCCTAAAATTTTCCAGTAAGAAAAGAAATTTACAAAAAGACGGTCGAGCTTACCACAATGCTGCCAACTTAGGTTACGTACCTGAAACAGAAAAATAAAACGTTACGATCGCGCCATACAAATGAAAAATCACAAACTAACCAGCTGAGCATGAATCACAGTACCTCCATATACCATCCACCGTACCTCCATACGTGAAATTTTGGACAATCTCTCTAGAATGAAAATTAGGGAAAAATCGATTTTGCGAATTATATCATTAAATACGAGGAAAATCTACAACTCGCACACGCACGTTGAGTAATCTGACATTGATGGCATCGTTCTAGTAGCTATATCTCTGAACTACTGAACCGATAATGACTTTTGTGCCGTAAATTGGAGATTTCCCGAAAATTAAATCGTTCCGACTTCAAACTTCAGCATTCGAGAAACTTCGTAAAAAAACTAGGAAAATGAAATCGGCTTACGGTAAAACAAAAATAACCAAAGGATAATAAATCAGCCGAGAAAATGGAACGGGATCGAGTGTTAGCCGAGGTGCGAGCGAGTCTGGTGGGATTTAAAAAGCGTCGTTATTTTAGTTCCAATAAATCGACATTTCTGACCGTTATTATACGATATGGGTACCTACATTTCTGACGATAAACCTGCTTTCAGAATATTTCGTGAATGTTACAAAATATTGGTGGTTTTTGTACCCATTTAAATAATACCTATTTTAATAATAATTTAATGCTAATATTATTTCAATAATATGATGAAAAATTTAATAATTGAAAATATTTCTGCGGGGTAGGTAAAACTCACATTATTTTGGACTTGCTTCTTCCATCAATTTTGATAATATTATCTCGACGATGAAACTGCAATACTGCCCAATTCGAAGCATCGTGTCTTTTGGGGGCGTCTGGGTTGCCTACTTCTCAAAACTTGGATTGGTGGCAACTTGGCAAATCACGCGTCCATAGATTGCATGGCAAACGAATTGGGCAGTATTGATTCTACACCGTCGATCTATTAACTACCATTATATAGATGAAAAACTATTTGAAAAATGAAAAGCAATGAATACGAAAATCCAACGAACAACAATTATTGTTCTCTATCTCTACGTAATGAACACGCGAAGGCCAGTTCGTGGTTGGCATAGATATTGGCGCTGAAATGGCAAGAAACTACGTGAAACTAATTTGCTCATGTTTGTCCCACATGGGATTGCCACGCTAATTTGTCGATCAATTATTCCCAGCATTAACATCCGTCAACACATTTTCAATTCGTGCCCGGATAAATCATCAGCCCACACGGATCCGTATCCATAAGCAAAAAGTTGTTTAGTTCCTCAATCAAGGCTCTTTCGAATGAATTTTTTAAAAAATTTTAAAAAGTTTTATTTCATGAAACTGGCAATGGCAGTAGCGGAAATAGCAAACTTTTACAAAGTTTACAATCTTATGAGCCCCCCCCAAATTTTGAAAACAAACGAAATTTGCCATCAAGCGTGTACCCACGATGCACACAATACAGAAATAAAACAGAGGTATATTATTGTTGTTTCAGGGGGCGAATTGTAATGCATCTTTGTAACGATCGGCTGGCTTCGTAAAAAACCGTGCCTCAAATTCGCCACATCTGCCGTCTGCCGGCTATCAGATTGGAAGCCGTTTCCTATAACCGACGAAATAATTCCGAATGAAAAATGGCCATTCTCCATTTTCAAAACGGATTCAGATCCACGGATATCGTTTTTCTAAACGAGGGCCTTTCAAATTGGAAGGCCGCTTTGTGCGTGGGCCGGTTTCGCAATAATTCTCGCGGCATATAATGCCACTGTCTTGTATGAGATTTATTTTCAGCTGCAAAGGCCCGGTCTTCCCAGAAAACATGTAATAAGTACAAGAACAAGATAGATAGATGCGAGGAAAACGCCTGATCAAACCGATGGATAACCAATTCCGGGGCGAGTATGGGCTTCCGATACGAACACTACAGAGACGTGAATACAATCGTGCAGGCAGGGTAATAACTACAGTACCGACCCTCTCTTTGAGGCGGCATGTCACGCCCGAGACAAATTCGGTTATCGGGCGAGAAACGAGGCATTTGATGGCGTCTTATAGCAGCCAAATCAGTACCCCGATCAAATATGACAACCCAAAATGCGAAAAATTGCCAAACCCGTGATTGGTATACTGCAACTCAAAACCAGTGGTGCGTAGATAACACACAATAATTCCATATTTTGAAACGTTAAATTGTGACACACTTCATATTTTGATTGCTTTTAAGGGTATTTAGGTCAAAAACATAAAAAATTCACTATTCAAATTTTAAAATTCGCAACAAAAGTGTGCCACATTATCGAAATATAAAAAATATCCACACATTCTGCATGATAAAACAAAGATTTTAAGACCAAGAACGCTCAATTTTCAATTCAATTTCAATTTCAATTAAACAGGGTGTTAGGTCTTGTCGAGACAAACATTTCAGTTCAAGAAATTCGAAAAAAGGTTGAGAAATGAGGGAGCTATGGTCATTTTTGTAAATGACCACAGACAGACACACGGACACACAGACAGACTGTGTACAGACACTTGTTCAGGAAGTGTTTCTCAGTAAATGTGTCTAAGAAAAAGTTTTTTCTGAAGCTCCGATCCGATTCTTGATTTTAGGACGATTCCAATACTTCCAATTACTCTGTAGGTAAATATGGAAGTAAAAACGGGGCTAGAACAAATGATATGACATTCCTCCTCGTACCTCGGGCCCTTTGCTGCGATCCGACGGAATAATCGTCAGTCGACTCGCTCTCCGTACGTAAGAAAAATGTACCTTTTCGAGTTGGAACGGGATCCGACCGTTTCTTTGGCCGGTCACGGAGACCGAGAGTCTTTTGAACGGATCCCAACCAGATCTCTTTATTGCTTTCTGCGAATCGTACTGAATCGATCACCATCTACTCGTTGCACGAGTTGAATTAAATTTTCTACCTTACGCAAGTCACCTCGGAGTTCACCATTTCTAATCCCCTTGCGCACTCGTATATTATCAGTCGAGCATAGCACGTGCAGTCGTTTGAGCAACAAGTTAAAAATGAGGTTAAGACGATTGGACACTTTCACGAAGAATACACGCTATAAGGGACGATTGGACACTTTCACGAAGAATACACGCTATAAGGGATAAAATAGCTCCGCTCTCCTGCATGAGTAGAACCTGGCATCTCCTGCATACTACGCATACGCCTCCGTCAATAGCGAAGCTGGGAAGGAGTGGGAGGAGGAGGGGGAGAAGTAGGAAGAGAAGCAGGAGAAGGAGAACGAGAGAAGGTGAGGAGGAGGGGGAAGGGGGAGGATGAGAAGGATGAGCATCAATGAAGCGAATCAGTCCTAGGAGGAGCAGCAGGAGTTGGGTGGAGGAAGGGGAGCGGGAGAATCAGTAGAGCGAATCAGTCCAAGGGGGTGGTGAAAGGGTGGAGAAGGGGCGAATTGGAGGGGAAGGAGTGGAGGGGGAGGAGAGTCAGTAAAGCGAATCAGTCCCAGGAGGAGGAGCAGGGGAGAAGGAGATGAAGAGGGGGATGTGAGGAGAAGTAGGATGAGGAGGAGGAGGAGCATGGTAATGCGAATCAGTCCGAGGAGGTGGAGGAGGAAGAGGAGGAGAAGGAGCATCAGTAGAGCAAATCAGTCCGAGGAGGAGGAGCAGGAGGATTGCAAGGGGGAAGGTTGGAGGAGTAGGGTGGCGGGAGGAGGGGGAAGAGGAGTCGGGTGGTGGTAGGAGGGGGATGAGGAGTAGGTTGGTAGTAGGAGGGGGTTGAGGAGTAGGTTGGTGGGAGGAGGGAAAGAGGAGGAGGGTGGCGGGAGGAGGGGTAAGAGGAGAAGCTTGGAGATAGGAGGGGGATGAGGAGTAGGTTGGTAGTAGGAGGTGGTTGAGGAGTAGGTTGGTAGGAGAAGGGGGTTGAGGAATAGGATGGTGGGAGGAGGGGGATGAGGAGTAGGTTGGTGTGAGGAGGGGGATAAGGAATAAGGTGGTGGGAGGAGGGGAGAGAGGAGCAGGATGGAGGGAGGATGGGGAAGAGGAGTTGGGTGGTGGGAGAAGGGGCGAAGAGTAGGGCGGTGGGAGGAAGAGAAGGTGGAGGATTTTCGTCATTTCCCACTTGATTTCATTTATGCAGGGTTAAACAGGGGGATTCAATGTTTACAAACTCAAGTATGGGGTCAACATGTAAGAACGTCTGTAACGGCAGATTTGCGTCGAATTTTGCTTTTGTACTCGATTCCATTTAAATTAGTTTCACGTCAATTCAACGCGGTACATGGTCGAAGGGAAAATCCATAGTCAAATCGCATTATTTCAACCAGCTCATCGGCCAAACGGTCGGATGTTCGGAGTCTAACTGGATTATACGAGATCTGTGTTATGGGTGGTCCGCAGTTGGAAGTCTTCTCGACATGCGTCACGCGTCAAGTGTGTATAACAGCTAAGCCGAACTATGTCTCGGGTCTGTCGGCCTTGCCGGTCCATCACTAAGGCCAGGATTTCAATAGACAAAAATCGTTTCGGAAAGTCTGCTCCGTAGGTGGTAGGATAAGAGAAATATGGGATCGAAGAAGGAGAAGGAATAGTGAATTTTAGGGAAACAAAAACAAAACTTTGACCGTTTTCATGCTAAAAACCGAAAAAAGTGCTAAAAGATTGATGTTATTTGGCTATAATTCGTCTGGCTTACATTTTCAAGGGGTGAAAATCTAGATTTAGGCAACCAAGGTTGACCATAACAGCATAACAGGCATTTCGGAAGTCCTTTTATTCTCACCGATCATTTTAGCAAGAGGATACGGCGAAGAACGCTTGCCAGAGACGGTTCAAGACGCGAATAGCTGCGTGAGAGCCAGACCCATTTCAACCTTTGGCCCATGAGCACCAGATGAGTCACGTCTACAATAAAGTACAGTACAATGACCTCTTAGGTATCAGAAAAACCAGTGGTGCGTAGATAACACACAATACTTCCATATTTTGAAACGTAAAGTTGTGGCACAATTCGATCATATTTTGACTGCTTTTAAGGGTGTTTAGGTCAAAAATATCAAAAAAACTCACATTAAAATTTTTAAAATTGGTCAAAATAAAAGTACGCCACATTATCGGGACATACGCCCGTTTTAGTGAAACTAAGTCGAAACCAGTGGTGCGTAGATAACACACAATACTTCCATATTTTGAAACGTAAAATTGAGACACAATTTGATCATATTTTGACTGCTTTTAAGGGGGTTTAGGTCAAAAATATAAAAAGAACTCACATTAAAATTTTTAAAATTGGCCGAAATAAAAGTACGCCACATTATCGTAACATAAAAAATATCCACATATTCTGCAAGGTAAAACAAAAATTTTATGACCAAGAACGCTCAAATCGGTTCATTTTTGTGGCCGGAAAAAAATTAAATAGAAAACACTAAAAATGCAAATATATCGGAAGTACTGTGAGTTATTCAAATTCCGATTGAAAAGGGTGTTAGGTCTTGCCGAGACAAACATTTCAGTTCATAAAATTTGAAAAAAGGTTGAGCATTGAGGGAGCTATGGCCATTTTTGTAAATGACCACAGACGGACACACGGACACACAGACACTTGTTCAGGAAGTGATTCTGAGTAAAATTTACTCAGAATCACTTCCTGAACAAGTGTCTGTGTGTCCGTGTGTCACATTTAATGTGTATAAGAAAAAGTTTTTTCTGAAGCTCCGTTCCGATTCTCAATTTTAGGACGATCACAATACTTCCATTTACTCTGTAAATATGGAAGTAATACGCTAGTTTATCGGAATCTAAAAAATATCCACATATTCTGCAAGGTAAAACAAAGATTTTAAGACCAGGAACGCTCAAATCCGTTCATTTTTGTGGGCGGAAAAAAATAAAATAGTAAACACTAAAAATGCAAATATGTCGAAAGTACTGTGTGTTATCCAAATTTCGATTAAACAGATGTTAGGTCTTGTCGAGACAAACATTTCAGTTCAAGAAATTTGAAAAAAGGTTGGGAATTGAGGGAGTTATGGTCATTTTTGTAAATGACCACAGACGGACACACCCACACTGGTTCAGGAAGTGATTCTGAGTATCTATATTAATAAAAGCAAGTGTTTGTTTGTTTGTTTGACCGAGCTCTCCAGCCAAATCTATCGCACGCAGGGACCTGGAATTTTTTACACGGAAGCACAAAGAGGCTGGCAACAAAACCTCGAAACCCGATTTTCAATTTTTGAAAAAAAAAAATTTTTTTTATTTTAAAAAAGTGAAAAAAGTGAATTTTAAAAAAGTGAGTTTGTAAGTTTTAAAAAAGTGAGTTTTAAACGTGAAAAAAGTGAATTAAGTGAAAAAAGTGACAACACGGGCACACGGGCGGGTACAGCTATCCTATTGGGGAAGCTATTGCTATGGGGGGGGGGAGATTCCTGCGCTATTCACTTATCTGCATTTTCTAATTTTTTTTTCACGGGCAACGCCGGGCGGGTACAGATAGTATGTGTATAAGAAAAAGTTTTTTCTGAAGGTCCGTTCCTATTCTCGATTTTAGGACGATTCCAATACTTCCATTTACTCTGTAAATATGGAATAACAACAGAAGGCGAAAGAAAAAAAGTTTACTAACTACTACTAGTTTACTAACTATTAAAAAAGTTTATTAACTAGTTTAGTTAACTAACTAAATTCGTGATTGTAAATGTTGTACAACATGCAACAATAGGACGCATGAGCGCGGTGAAAAATCACCAAGCCGTTTCAGATACACGTCCGACCGTGAAATTGGCTCTTTGAATGATCTGCTAATGTGACATTGGGCCCTGGAGGGGACAGCATCCATCCACTATTCAGATCCTCATGACTTCGGAGTACAAAAGAATCCGATGGAACCTCCGAGGCTTTACACCTAATTTCAGCCACACGTTGCTCCAAATAACTACTGAGAACGGTTTTATTTAATGGACTTTTTCACTACCACATGGTCGACCTTGGTGGTTTCGAAGTGGATGTTGTGACACTGCACCGGAGGCACGGCGAATCGATGATCCGATATTTGAAAACCATTACCTAATCGCTGAAGAAAATTCTATAGCAGACAGAACAACAGAGAAATGCGCGGCGCACTAGATCGCATAATACAATGACAACACCAACTTTATGCAAAATGGTGAATTTTGTCAATAAACAGGACCGTAGTCATTCAGGATGGGCATCTTTGGTCAAAGCAGATGCCACGACAACATAAAAAAGCTACGACAGAGACGATAACAAAAAAGTCACGACAATGACAACACGGAAATTCTACAAAATGATAAATTTTGTCAATAAACAGGACCATAGTCATTCATTTGGGCATCTTTGGGCGAAGCAGAGGCCACGACAATGACTGACACCAAAATGAGTCAATTTGAGTAACCGGTTAAAAAGCCACGTCAATGAAAACGCGGACTTTCTTTATAATTGATAAATTTTATCGATAAACCGGGCCAGTCACTCAAGACGAGCATTTTTGGGCAAAGCAGCGGCCACGACAACATAAAAAACGCTGCTAAGTAGATCAGTGGCATGTGCACATCAGTTTTTGGTATAGCCGAAGAAGGTTCATTTTTCGATTGCAAAGACAAATCTTACGATACATAGGTTCTCCTCAAACACGGAATTTAGTTGTTATTATTCTAGAATTTCAGTATAAATTGGTGTTCTAGATGGGGATTTGGAAAAACGTTTTTTCAACCCGGCAAAAAATAATCATCCTCTTTGCTTGGTCCTCCTTGCTTGACCTACCTATCTATCTTTTCAACGCAGCGCGTCGTTAATTTTTGTTGAAATCATCATTTAATCTATTCTTATTTACCTACATAACTAACAGAATAATAATAATTATTAAATTATCTGAATAATTAAATAAATTTATTTATTATTATTATTTATATATTATTTTATAGTTAAATAAAATGTATGATTAAATTAAAAATGCGTCAAGAATGCCTCAGAACCATTGTTGAAGATTCACTCGCTCTCACGTTGCCAAGCGCAACTGGCCTAGTGTGAGTGCGTCACTTTGTTGGTGTCATAGGCTAGTGGTCGTAAGTAGATCAATCAACTGTATCTAAGAACCGATGCCGAATTCCCAACTTTTTCCAATTTTTGTTTTGCTGATTTGTGTAATTCGACCAAATTCTTTAAATTGAAGATATTGGGAGGACAGAAGTTTTTGTGGGGATTCCAACGAGTGGAAAACGAATTTTGTGGCTCGAGTAGTTTTCGAGTTATTAAGAATTGGGAAAATTTTGAAAAACTCAAAAATGTCTCACTAAAACTGCAATAAATCCTAAACGGTTGGAGCTACCGGCGTGGCGATGGTCTCATTCGATTCAGCATAGAAAAATCTATAGAAAATGATGCGTCACATGCCTATGTTTCATATTTCCAGAAAAACACGAATTTTTTCCCACTTCAACAGCTGTTTTACTGGCCTTAAAATTAAGGTAGGGTTCTGTCGAGATGTTAGGACCGACTAGATACGGAACTTGATTTTTGGTAAAAATTTCAAAATTTTTCGATAACTCCTTCCCCCTGAAAAACCCCGGACGGCGGACGGCGTACGGCGTACGGCGGACGGCGGACGGACAAAAAATTTTTATTGCAGATTCGGATTCTACACCCCTTGAAACGTAAACCAACAAATTTTCAGGGGTGTTAAACATTTTTTTTTCCTGACCGATTACAAAGGTTCATTTCTATAGAAAAATGAACCAAAAGCCACGATAGAGACAATAACAAAAAGTCACAACAACGACAAAGCGGAATTACTACAAAATGATAAATTCTGTCAATAAATCGGGCCACAGTCATTCAAGACGAGCATCTTTGGGCAAAGCAGAGGCCACGACAATGACAACAACAAAAGTCGCAATGACGGAGTTTCTGCAGAATTGTCTTCTTTTTGGCCAATGTTACTTCCATATTTACAGAGTAAATGGAAGTATTGTGATCGTCCTAAAATCGAGAATCGGAACGGAGCTTCAGAAAAAACTTTTTCTTATACGCATTTACTCAGAATCACTTCCTGAACAAGTGTCTGTGTGTCCGTCTGTGGTCATTTACAAAAATGACCATAACTCCCTCAATTCTCAACCTTTTTTCAAATTTCTTGAACTGAAATGTTTGTCTCGGCAAGACCTAACACCCTGTTTAATCGAAATTTGGATAACGCACAGTACTTCCGATATATTTGCATTTTTAGTGTTTTCTATTTTATTTTTTTCCGGCCACAAAAATGAACCGATTTGAGCGTTCTTGGTCTTAAAATCTTTGTTTTTCCTTGCAGAATATGTGGATATTTTTTATATTCCAATAATGTATTGTATTTTTGTTTTGGGTGAATTTTAAAATTTTAATAGTGAATTTTTTGATATTTTTGGCCTAAACACCCTTAAAAGCAGTCAAAATATGATCAAATCGTGTCCCAATTTTACGTTTCAAAATATGGAAGTATTGTGTGTTATCTACGCACCACTGGTTTTCTATTGATATTCGCTGTTGTCTTGCCAAATAATACATTGTAAATAAATAAAACAATAAATCGAAAATTAAAATTTGATAAATAAATATCGGTAGGTATGGCAAATGGTGCAAAATATCGATCCATGCACCCATCAAACGTAATATCGCGAAGAGAAAAACGCAGAAACAGAAGAAAGCTGGGAAAGTTGTTGAGATTGCTGATGCCTGCGCTTCAGTTTGTGACGAGGGCGAGGTTTTTTTTACTTCTTATTCTAGGGCAGCCAGTGAAGTCTTTTCACCTCTCGCCGGCTACCTGAGTTCTCTCTTAATGATAACTAATTCACTTTCATCCAAATGAAGAACGCGAGGATTCAATAGTATTTTCGTGAGAAAAAGGGGAAAATAGGGAAATACGCGCGCAGACAGAATTTTAATAAAAGTTGAGAACTGATGGAACTATAGCCATTTTTGTAATGTACACAGACGTACACACAGATCAGAAAATGATTCCGAAAAAATTTTGTCAGAAATTTTCCCACCCTAAAATATCCGATTCGATTTTCTTGTTACCTACTTCCATATTCACAGAGTAAATGGAAGCATTGGAATTGTCCTAAAATCGAGAATCGGAACGGAGCTTCAGAAAAAACTTCTTCTTATACACAATGTGTATATGTCATACACTCAGAATCACTTCCTGAACCAGTGTGGGTGTGTCCGTCTGTGGTCATTTACAAAAATGACCATAACTCCCTCAATTCCCAAACTTTTATCAAACTTCTTGAACTTAAATGTTTGTCTCGACAAGACCTAACACCCTGTTTAATCGAAATTTGGATAACACACAGTACTTCCAACATATTTGCATTTTTAATGTTTACTATTTTATTTTTTCCGGCCACAAAAATGAACGGATTTGAGCGTTCTTGGTCTTAAAATCTTTGTTTTACCTTGCAGAATATGTGGATATTTTTTATACTCCGATAATGTGGCGTAATTTTATTTTGGACAAATTTTAAAATTTAAATAGTGAATTTTTTGACCTAGACGCCCTTGAAAGCCGTCAAAGTATGATTAAATTGTGTCACAATTTTACGTTTCAAAATATGGAAGTATTTTGTGTTATCTACGCACCACTGTTTTTACTTCCGTATTTACAGAGTAAATGGAAGTATTGGAAGCGTCCTAAAATCGAGAATCTGAACGGAGCTTCAGAAAACCTTTTTCTTACACACATTTACTCATAATCACTTCCTGAACAAGTGTCTGTGTGTCCGTGTGTCTGGGTGTCCGTCCGTCCGTCTGTCAGTGTGTCCGTCTGCGGTCATTTACAACCAGTGGTGCGTAGATAACACACAATACTTCCATATTTTGAAAAGTAAAATTGTGACACAATCACATGTGACACGATCATATTTTGACTGCTTTTAAGGGTGTTTAGGCCAAAAATATCGAAAAATTCACCATTAAAATTTTAAAATTCGCCCAAAATGAAAATACATCACATTATCGGGATATAAAGAATATCCACATATTCTGCAAGGTAAAATAAAGATTTTAAAACCAAGAACGCTCAAATCGGTTCATTTTTGTGGCCGGAAAAAAAAAATAGAAAACGCTAAAAATGCAAATATATCGGATGTACTGTGCGTTATCCAAATTCTGATTAAACAGGGTGTTAGGTCTTGCCGAGACAAACATTTCAGTTTAAGAAATTTGAAAAAAGGTTGAGAAATGAGGGAGTTATGGCCATTTTTGTAAATGACCACAGACGGACACACGGACAGACGGACACACAGACACTTGTTCGGGAAGTATTTCTGAGTAAATGTGTATAAGAAAAAGTTTTTTCTGAAGCTCCGTTCCGATTCTCGATTTTAGGACGATCACAATACTTCCATTTACTCTGTAAATATGGAAGTAAAAATGACCATAGCTTCCTCAATTCTCAACCTTTTTTCAAATTTCTTGAACTGAAATGTTTGTCTCGGCAAGAGCTAACACCCTGTTTAATTGAAATTTGGATAACACCCAGTACTTCCGATATATTTCCATTTGTAGTGTTTTTACTTCCATATTTACAGAGTAAATGGAAGTATTGAGATCGTCCTTAAATCGAGAATCGGAACGGAGCTTCAGAAAAAACTTTTTCTTATACACATTTACTCAGAATCACTTCCCGAACAAGTGTCTGTGTGTCCGTCCGTCCGTCTGTCAGTGTGTCCGTCTGCGGTCATTTACAACCAGTGGTGCGTAGATAACACACAATACTTCCATATTTTGAAAAGTAAAATTGTGACACAATTTGATCATATTTTGACTGCTTTTAAGGGTGTTTAGGCCAAAAATATCGAAAAATTCACTATTAAAATTTTAAAATTCGCCCAAAATGAAAATACATCACATTATCGGGATATAAAGAATATCCACATATACTGCAAGGTAAAATAAAGATTTTAAAACCAAGAACGCTCAAATCGGTTCATTTTTGTGGCCGGAAAAAAAATAAAATAGGAAACACTAAAAATGCAAATATATCGGATGTACTGTGCGTTATCCAAATTCCGATTAAACAGGGTGTTAGGTCTTGCCGAGACAAACATTCCAGTTCAAGAAATTTGAAAAAAGGTTGAGAAATGAGGGAGTTATGGCCATTTTTGTAAATGACCACAGACGGACACACGGACAGACGGACACACGGACAGACGGACACACAGACACTTGTTCGGGAAGTATTTCTGAGTAAATGTGTATAAGAAAAAGTTTTTTCTGAAGCTCCGTTCCGATTCTCGATTTTAGGACGATCACAATACTTCCATTTACTCTGTAAATATGGAAGTAAAAATGACCATAGCTTCCTCAATTCTCAACCTTTTTTCAAATTTCTTGAACTGAAATGTTTGTCTCGGCAAGAGCTAACACCCTGTTTAATTGAAATTTGGGCTGGTTAGGGCTGAACCGATTTGAGCGTTCTTGGTCTTAAAATCTTTGTTTTACCTTGCAGAATATGAGGAAATTTTTTATATTCCGAAAATGTGGCGTTTTTCATTTTGGGCGAATTTTAAAATTTGCATAGTGAGTTTTTTATATTTTTGACCTAAACACCCTCAAAAGCAGTCAAAATATGATCAAATTGTGTCACACTTTTACGTTTCAAAATATGGAAGTATTGTGTGTTATCTACGCACCACTGGTTTTCTTTTTTTAAACAATACTTTCATCGGAAGTAAAAATATCATTCTACCATCGCCAGACACCCGATAATTCCATTTTTTCACCAAAACATCAAAAAGTACCAGAGTTCATAGCATTTTTACCGAAAGAAACGGGAGTATGGAACGCTAAGGCTCAAGCCGAAAGATACAATAAGCAAGATAATTTTAACAGGTTCTATAAATATATTACGGATGGCGGGGAGAACTCTAGGCGTAGGCATTGAACCAGCGTGCAGGGGCTCCGGCAACGGGAGATAACCGCGAGTCAAACCCAATCACACGTGCGGAGTGCAACAATGTGAAATTGGCTAGATAAGCCGGAAAAAGGCGATTACGAAAAAATGGGAATTCAACTAAAAAAAAATGTGCATTGGTTCATACAAGCAATTATCTACTTGAATCTTGGAATGGGAGGGGGGAGAGAGAGAAAGGGAGGATGCGTCCGCGTCGTGACGTCATCGCAGTGTTGCATTTTTTTTTTCATCGAAATTAAAACGAAGATTTCAGAAGAACAGGTGCAGTTTAACTTGAAATCACTTCTCACTTCAATGTAGTATTTATTTGCATGGCGAATTAATAGTAGCATTATCTTCCTTTTGTGTTAGCCTCCCAAAGCATACGAGAGATCAAGGGGGAAATGGCGAAAAATTCCGGCAGGATTCAAACCTGGCACCTCCTAGCTCTCTAGGCGGACGCCTTGACCCTTCGGCAACAGAGTCTAGACCATCTTGGCGAGTCAGATGACTCAATGGATCGCTGCTAGTATGCATAAAATCGAAGCAAAAAATGCTTTTACTCCAGTAAGTATGCTGCAATGAACGCTTCGATTTTCATTCGTAAAATTTTCATTTGTCAGTTTTAGCGAATGGAAATCAGAGCAATTCACTAGCCAATACATAAGAACAGTGACTCACTGTTAATATTTTACAAAACGGAACACGTATCACAGAGTAGCTTAGTGAAGTTAGCAACGGTTCAGCAACGGTCAACTGCGTGTTTCTTTTCTAACTAATTGGTCTCTAGAGACGCCTTGGAACACATTTCTGGCTAGTGAGGAATTGTGCCACCAGTCACATTGTACGCCTTAGGATTAAACACCTTGGTGTATCCAACACCTTCTCGGATAAGAAGGTAGGCTATAAAATATCTTGCTTGATTAGAGTTTGACTGATGACCCATCAGTGATGAGTATGTCGAATTAGACTGATGAGGGAAGTTTTTCTGTCTTGGAGATGCGAGCGCAGCGAGCATCCAGGTCACCGGATCTGTATAAGGAATGTGTGAAGGAACAGTTAGCAACGAGCAATACGGACTATATGACTGGTGGCACAATTTTAAAATTGCCATAAATGTGTTCCTAGACGTCCCTAGAGGCCGAAAATTTAGAAAAGAAACACGCAGTTGACCTTTGCTGAACCGTTGCTAACTTCACTCTGGTTATGAGTGTTGTGATTTTTTTTTGCCTAGTTACTTACTTAGGCTTCAAATTGAAGAAAATAAAATCATTTGAAAATAAAATAATATTGATTGATATTTTGAAGGTCAAAATTTAACGCATCAAAAAATTGAAGTGCGTTATCTCCGCAACACTGGATTCAAGAAGCGCCAGGGCGCGTTTCCAAAAGTTGCCATCAATCTCTCTTAAAAGTCCTGACCACAAAATTCACTAATAAATAGTAAGTAAAATTTACTTTACAACATTTAATGTTCCATCTCAAATGACTAGATAAATTTACTAAAATGTATAGTTTTTTTTTCTGCATTTTTGACCCTAGTAGCGTGCATACCTTTGAATTCATTAAACGAAATATAATCGATTTTCCGCAAGAATTTCCATAGATAACGAAGTATGTACCTAGTATGTTCTGTGCTATCTGCGCTCCACTGTTTTGATGACAACTTTATCATCATTTCATTTGAATTTCCCTTGGATACCGAAGGCCAAGTTCATCAACAAGTGGAATCACCAATGAAAGTAACCAATAATTGATCACCTATGATAAAATCACCCGGCTAGCACCTTTGGACAACTGGCAAGGCCAAACTGTCAAAACTGATAGTCGAGTTCCTCCTAGAGTTGCATACAAAATTTGTATTTAATGGTCTCGAATGTCAGCAACACGATCTTAAATCCTTCGATAAAACGCCTGTAGGCACCAGATGAGAGATGCAACATCAGGAAAGCAATCTCAGTTCCGCCATGACTGTTTACCTGCCAGACAAAAAATAGGCCACGGGTATCCTTTGGTTATCGAGGGATCGTCGTGATCGGATAACGGGGCGTGTTTTTGACAAGTTGGCAGGCCAGCGGAGTAAGGACATCTGCCTCGATCAGAGGAGACGTCCCAGAAAGTCGCCGATCCTACACGAATATTTTCCTACAGATCGAATAAATTCCTTGGCTACGAAATCGTAAATCAGCACTAACCTGGTGGAGTGCTGATAGGCCGTCGACGTCTGTCGTATCGATGTCTGCACCTTTTTTCAACAGTCGCAGGATTTCCTCCTTGTCTCCGGCTTTGCACGCAGCGAGGAACACACAACCCGCGGAAAACTTGATTTTACGTTCACGATCGTTGGCAACCACTGGTTCTCGATTTGTTTCCGATTCCTCCCATCGTTTGATTTGTTCAGCCCTTTTGAACAGGGCCGAGGACCGCGTCTCCAAGGACATGACTGCACTAACCGCGGTACCGAGACTCCTCCATAGGCGTCCTGGCCACAACAACTAGGCCTAGCAAGATACAACAACCATGGTGGGGAGGCTGATGGGATCTATTTTCGAACGCGAACGACTTGACTACTCGCTTTTCTCCTAACAAGGTGTATAAGGGTTGGATGAGCCCATCAAAACTTCGGCCATCTTTGAGAATCAACTGCTCGACTGAAACTGAAGCTGAGCTGCTACCTGGCGAAAGTAGTCCGTATTAACGGCCCTCGTCGACTAAACGCAGCACTTCGGATGCTAACGTGAAACGACGGGATTGAAAAATCTAGGCAGGCAGGACTTGATATTCAATGACAAGTCAGCATCAAAATAATGAAATCCCCATTAAAATTCTGTGCAATATTATTCGAATATCTCTTACTTGAATAAATTGATTCGATTCATTTTTCCAAGAATGTGTGTGAGAGCATTGAGACGTGTTCCTCATCAAAAACTTAAACTGATACTTACTGATACCTCCCGATACTCGAACTCAAACGTCGAAAGAAGAATAAACTCCAACTGATACCTACTCATTCACAAACTGACACTGAAACTGAACCTCAAGTTGATACTCAAACCGGAACTGAAGGTTGAAGGAAAGACAAACTCAAACTGATACCTACTCAAACTGATAAACTGATACTCAAAGTCAAAGGTTGAAACAAAATAAACTCAAATTGAAACTAAACTCAAGCTCAAACGTCAAAAGAGGAACAAACTCAAACTGATACTCAAACTCCAACAGAAACTGAACCTCAAACAGAAACTAAAATTCGAACTGAAACTGACAAACAAACTCAAGCTCAGACTTTGAAACTAAAACTGAACTCAAACTCAAAGGTTGAAAGAAAAGTAAACTCAAACTGCAACTGCCCGAACCAGGGCCGTCCAGAGCCAAGCCGGGCCCCGGGGATAAAGACTCGACCGGGCCCCCCCCCCGGTCAATAAAAGCATTTTTTCTAATTTGCATATTAGTACGTAAAAGGCCCACGGGCGGGCCCGGGCCCCCTTGGGCCCCGGGCCCCGGGGATTTTGCCCCCCCTGCCCCCCCCTCTGGACGGCCCTGGCCCGAACAGAAACTCAAACTGAGACTGACAAACTAACTCATACGGGTTACTGACGATGGGGCGAATGATGTTCTCCCACTCATACTAATATTGATACTCTAACTCAGACTGATGCTCGAGCTAAAACTCAAGCTGAGAATGAACCTCAAACTGAAACTAGAACTCAAACTGAGACTAACACTGAAACCAAACTGAGACTGATTCTCATGCTCAAACAGATGCTCAAAGTCAAAGGTCGAAACCATGGAAGAATAATAATATTATTACACCTCCCTGACAGGAAGAAGAATAATAATATATATATATATTTATTCTTCTTCCTGTCAGGGGATATATTATAATATAATATATCCCCTGACAGGAAGAAGAATATAATATAATATATTATATTATAATATATTATATTATATTCTTCTTCCTGTCAGGGAGGTGTAATTCCCACAGTCTTGCGTATCCGAGGAGTTTTACCGCCTTTTTCTTTTTTTTGGCGGAAGGTCTTGTTGCGTAGAAGCCATCTCCTCTCCCCTGTTCTCATCGAGCCTTCATCGTGACACGATGATCGTGTTCATACGTGTATAATTCATTCTATAAAATTTCGTTTGGATATTAAGGGAGAACACCATTCGCCCCATCGCCATTTGACCCGAGATCATTCGCCCCACAGTCAAACGCCCCAGCGTCATTTCCCCCAGTTTTGACACGTTTTGACACTTTTTGATCATTCGCCCCATCGTCATTCGCCCCACTGTCAAGCGCCAGTTAATATTAAATAAATAAGAAATTAAAAACGCTGCTAAGTAGATTAGTGACATGGGTACATTATTTGTCTGGGTATCACAGAAAATAAAGTTCAAATAGTTGGAGTAGGTAGGTTTATCATCATATCATTTGTGGAGTAATGGTCAATGGTGAGTTCAATGATGCTTAAACGGTACTTTTTCACAATGATGAATAAATAGGTATAACCAGTGGTGCGTAGATAACACACAATACTTCCATATTTTGAAACGTAAAATTGTGACACAATTTGATCATATTTTGACTGCTTTTGTAAGTGTTTAGGTCAAAAATATCAAAAAATTCAGTATTAAAATTTTAAAATTCGCCCAAAATGAAAAAACGCCACATTTTCGGAATGTAAAAAATATGCACATATTCTGCAAGGTAAAACAAAGATTTTAAGACCAAGAACGCTCAAATCGGTTCATTTTTGCGGCCGGAAAAAAATAAAATAGAAAACACTAAAAATGCAAATATCTCGGAAGTACTGTGCGTTATCCAAATTCCGATTAAACAGGGTGTTAGGTCTTGCCGAGACAAACATTTCAGTTCAAGAAATTTGAAAAAAGGTTGAGAAATGAGGGAGTTATGGCCATTTTTGTAAATGACCACAGACGGACAGACGGACACACGGACACACGGACAGACGGACAGACGGACAGACGGACACACGGACACACAGACACTTGTTCGGGAAGTGATTCTGAGTAAATGTGTATAAGAAAAAGTTTTTTCTGAAGCTCCGTTCCGATTCTCGATTTTAGGACGATCACAATACTTCCATTTACTCTGTAAATATGGAAGTAAAAAGAAGAAAAAACACTGAGCGATTAAACAAGACCCGTTGACGAGGTCTCATCACGAGGGGACAATGCCGGTCCCCAATCCCTTCCCTTATACCTGGACGCAAACCAGGTCCCTGCGTGTCCCTCTTATAAATACGGTATTGATACCTGAGATTTCCGAAAAGGCCTGACTCGGGATCGCATCTATTCACCTCGCAGCTCTTTAAATTCCCTTAATTAATCTGTCCACCCTATTAATATGCAAGACTGGCTAATCCCAATAACGTTCACTTTCTAATAGCCGAATCGCAGTTTTGCAGTTCCAAGCCTATAAACCGACGCCCTCGGATAAAACAGTCGTTATCAAGGGTGGGAATGCATCTGATAGGGAATTTATCACCCGACGTTTTCTCCTGTATCACGTTTTTGCTTAACCCCATAAGTGCTTAGGCCGTAAAACCAAGAAATATGCGAAAGAATTGACCCTGGTGACCAAAATCTCGAAAAAATGCCAAATTTCATGTTTCATAGTCAATATCTAAAGATTCCCACCAAAAAACCCCGAAGTCAAATCCATCATTTTTTTGAAATTTTTCCTAGGCAAATTTTTCGTGTCATGTACCTGCCCAAAACCTACTCAAAAATATTTTTTTTGGAATTTTAACATTTTTTTAAAGGGTCAAAAAAATAATTTTTGTTTAGGTCAAAAATTAGTCTTTAACCCAGTTTTTGATTACTAAACCCCAATCAATTTTGACTTATAGGGAGTGAAACATGTGTAAAAACCTTCAAGGAATCCAACGAGCTCAAAAAATTCAAAATCGGTTCAGTAGGACTCCCTCAAATTGCCAAAAACGCGAAAACGCAGAAATCGCATTAAGAAATTCAAGCCAAACCGATTCAAAAACAAAATTTTCGAATTTTTTCGGAAAAACCACCTATCTTATGGTAAATCAAGCGAGAAACCCGGGAAAAATACTCAAAAAATTCTAAACCCACGGCATCACCTTCAAAATTGAGATTTTGTGTTTTTTCAAAAATATACCTTAATTATGCCGAAATGGACCCGTTAACCTTCTCCGATCGGATTGCCCGGACAATATGCCTCAAGTTGGAGCAAACCACAACTTTCAAGACTAATTTAGTCAAAATCGGATCAGTATTTCAATACGAAGTGGCTGGACGAAATTTTTGGCCAAAATTTCGTCCGTCCACTTCGTATCGAACCGCTGATCTGATTTTGGTGCGGTTGGTCCTAAAAGTTGTGTTTTGCTCCAACTTGAGGCATATTGTCAGGGGAATCCGATCAAAAAATTTTAAGGGGTCGAAAACCCAAAAAACTGTTTTTGAGATCATGACTTTTTTTACATTTGATCGTTTTTGAGTAGTCTAGAGTTGATTCAGATGATTCCCTTATAGGAGGTGCACGTCACAGGAAAATTTGCTAAACGCTCGTTTTTTTTTTTTTAAATCGGACCACTCCTTCTATGCGTTTTGCTGCTGACGGCGTACGGCGTACGGCATACGGCGTACGGCGGACGGACAAAAAATTTTTATTGCAGATTCGTGTTCTAGAACCTCTGAAACGTGAAAGAAAAAATTTTCAGGGGGTGTTGTAAAAAAATTTTTCTTGATCAATTACATAGGTACATTATTTCTGGAAATAATGTATGTTGTTGTTGTTGTTGTTGTTTATCTATAGTCTGCCCGCAGACTCGAGTCCTCGGAAATAATGTACCAAAATGGCGTCATCCGTCCCCATGTCATTCGCGCCAACAACAACTGATAAGGAGATGCTGTTCAGTCGCTCGGATCGTATTATCGTACTTTCAAGAAGTTTCCGTACACTAAATTATATACCGTACCGCCATTATATCCATTTAATATTCATTCTAGTTCTATTAATATTTTCTTTTAAGTATTAAACACCTAAAGTATTGAGTATTCAACACCTTGGTGTATCCAACACCAACTCGGATAAGTGGGTAGGCTATAAAATATCTTGCTTAATTAGCGTTTGGCTGATGAGCATGTCGAATTGGACTGATGAGGGATGTTTTTCTGTCTTGGAGATGCGAGCGCAGCGAGCGTCCAGGTCAACTGATCTGTAGGTAGTGGGGGTCTCTAGAAGAATTAAATTCTTAAGGAAATTTTGCGTGTTTTGTGCACTTAATGAGTGTACGAAAATACGATAATTTCTACCACCCTCAAATTTTCGTACGCCACGAGAGTTGGGAGGTGGGTGCTCAGTAGCTTCTTCCGCTTCAGCTTACTTATCAGTTTTGGCTAATTGCCCGTGGGCGTTTGATCCTGGGGCGTTTGATGCTGGGGGAAATGACAGTGGGGCGAATGACACAGTATTTATTTTCAATATAATATTTACCATAATTATTTTGAAAAAATAAATTAAAATAAGAAAAATTTTGGGGGAAATGATCGCGGGTCAAATGACGGTGGGGCGTTTGCACTTGGGGCGAATGATCTCGGGTCAAATGACGCTGGGGCGAATGACAGTGGGGCGAATGATCTCGGGTCAAATGACGATGGGGCGAATGATAGTAACCCATATTTATCATAATTATTTTGAAAAAATAAATTAAAATAAGAAAAAAATTGGGGGAAATGATCGCGGGTCAAATGACGGTGGGGCGTTTGCACTTGGGGCGAATGATCTCGGGTCAAATGACGCTGGGGCGAATGACAGTGGGGCGAATGATCTCGGGCCAAATGACGATGGGGCGAATGATAGTAACCCGATATTAATGGTTTTAAAGTAAGTTCATTCGATTCAACCTTTTACCTATTAAGAAGAGGATCCAAGGTAAGCCAATGCACATGCAATATTATTCCCCATTGTAAGAAATGGAGGAATATCGCGATACTTCCATGGGTCGAAACAAAATAAACTCAAACTGATATTAAACTCAAACTCAGAGGTCAAAAGAAAAGTTTACGCAAACTGACGCTCTAACTGAAACTGACAAACTCAAAGTGATATTGATACTGATTGATACAAACTGAGTATCAGTTGTTATAACAGCAACAACAAAATTTATCAATATCTTATTATGAGATGATTAGCTTTCAAGGTTTTTAGGGTTTTTCGCGTGTTTGTTTGTTTGGCCATTTTGGATCGGTTATCGTCATCGGTGTGCTCCGACGTTCAAAATTTGGAATTCCCCGACTCGTTATTCATTCGTCTTAACGTCCGGATAGCAATTCTCGTATAAATCAATTGGTAAAAGTTGAGCTTAACGTTTTCATTCTTCTAGTATCAATTTCCGGCTCCAAGGCCGCGTATGATGATAAAGTATTGTCTCATCGTTTTTCTGGTTAGTATGATTCTGCAAAATCAAGCCTCAGTTAGCATCCCTTCATTCGGTATGAAGCATGAGATCATGCGGGCAAAAATTTCACCCTAGGGTACAACTTGAACCTTGTACCTTCTGCTCACTAGCTGTCACCTGAATGGGTGACCGAAATGTGGTATTGCCATGGTGGAAATGGCAACGCTGTTTTACAAGGCAATGCGTCACCCGAGTGTACTCCAAGTTAGCCTAGACCAGTGTTGCCTAATTATGAGTTTCCCCCCAAAATTGGTGGTTTTTTAATGCCCGAGGGGTTTTTTGGGGATGGAAGGTTTGGCAACTGGTAAATCAAATTACCGAGAGAAAATGCTATCAAGCAGCCAAAATCGACCATATTCTTGAAGGAGATTTTAAAATCTCGAATGACAAAGGTATTGCTAACCTGTTCAATTATTATTTCATTAATGTAGCTACTGAAATTTTGCCTGGAGTTACAAATGATGAGACTTTGATTCAAAAGATCAACATTCCACCCAAAAAACCAAGTAATTTCGAATCAGTAACAACCACAGAGCTCACGACACACATAAAGCCCCGTATTCACAACACTTCCTAGGCATAAGGGCTGCTCGATGCGCCAGCACTTCCTTTGCAAATTTTATTGGTCAATTTCAAAAAAACAAACATTCCGTTTCCATAAAACTCGCATGGTATGGAGACGAGCACAGCAACCTAGGTAGGTACTGTCAATCGCAACCACTATTTTCGAGTTCCAATTTTAAGGTAGCAAGCAAGCAGCCTTGAAATTGGGACCTCGAAAATCAAGGTTGCGATTGACAGTACCTAAGTCGCTGTGATCGTCTCCATACCATGCGAGTTTTATGGAAACGGAATGTTTGTTTTTTACTTCCATATTTACAGAGTAAATGGAAGTATAGTGATCGTCCTAAAATCGAGAATCGGAACGGAGCTTCAGAAAAAACTTTTTCTTATACACATTTACTCAGAATCACTTCCCGAACAAGTGTCTGTGTGTCCGTGTGTCCGTCTGTCTGTCTGTCCGTCTGTCCGTCAGTCCGTCTGTGGTCATTTACAAAAATGGCCATAACTCCCTCATTTCTCAACCTTTTTTCAAATTTCTTGAACTGAGATGTTTGTCTCGGCAAGACCTAACACCCTGTTTAATCGGAATTTGGATAACGCACAGTGCCTCCGATATATTTGCATTTTTAGTGTTTTCTATTTTATTTTTTTCCGGCCACAAAAATGAACCGATTTGAGCGTTCTTGGTCTTAAAATCTTTGTTTTACCTTGCAGAATATGTGGATATTTTTTACATACCGAAAATGTGGCGTTTTTTCATTTTGGGCGAATTTTAAAATTTTAATTGTGAATTTTTCGATATTTTTAGCCTAAACACCCTTAAAAGCAGTCAAAAAATGATCAAATTGTGTCTCAATTTCACGTTTCAAAATATGGAAGTATTGTGTGTTATCTACGCACCACTGGTTTTTTAAATTGACCAATGAAATGTGCAAAGGAAGTTCTGGCTCATCGAGCGGCCTAGGAATTGTTGTGAATACGGCCCAAAATCTCTAAAACTGAACGTCGCAAATGGACCTGACAATAATATTGAGACATTATCTCTGACAAAACCATGAAATATTGTGCTGCGCACATCGTAGCACCTTGAGCTTTTGTACTGAATATAGCTTTAAAAACAAATACTATCCCACCCAAATTAACCAGTGGTGCGTAGATAACACACAATACTTCCATATTTTGGAACGTAAAACTGTGACACAATTTGATCATATTTTGACTGCTTTTAAGGGTGTTTAGGTCAAAAATATCAAAAAATTCACTATTAAAATTTCAAAATTCGCCCAAAATAAAAAAACGCCAGTTTTTCGGAACATAAAAAATATCCACATATTCTGCAAGGTAAAACCAAGATTTTAAGACCAAGAACGCTCAAATCGGTTCATTTTTGTGGCCGGAAAAACATAAAATAGAAAACACTAAAAATGCAAATATATCGGAAGTACTGTGCGTTATCCAAATTTCGATTAAACAGTGTGTTAGGTCTTGCCGAGACAAACATTTCAGTTCAAGAAATTTGAAAAAAGGTTGAGAAATGAGGGAGTTATGGCCATTTTTGTAAATGACCACAGACGGACTAACGGAGTAAGGGACTAACGGACACACGGACACACAGACACTTTTTCAGGAAGTGATTCTGAGTAAATGTGTATGAGAAAAAGTTTTTTATGAAGCTCCGTTCCGATTCTCGATTTTAGGACGATCACAATACTTCCATTTACTCTGTAAAGATGGAAGTAAAAACAGCGGTAATCACACCTATTCGCAAGAGCGGTGCGAGAAACAAGACTGATAAAAGTAAAAAAAAAAAGTAAAGTAAACCGCCGTTCCAGGCGTTGGCTTTTCGCCCGATAACCGAAGTTGTCCCGGGCGTGCCCTGCCGCCCTCAAGGAGAGGGTCGGAACTGTTCAGGACATGTCGCTCTAGTCTCACAGCACTTATGTACTGTGACACACGGCTACTCATTGCCTCACCCCCTTGAGTTGAGAGGGACCGGATCCAACGCGTTGAACCTATTTGGTTAGAATAGGTTCAGAGTTCGTTGAACAAGCCATCGGGCTTAGCCTGGGATTGTCAGCTCATGCCGAAGATTTTTTGCCTCGACAGTGGAGCTGGCCGTGAAAATTGAACTCAAGACGCCCTGTCTGTGCCCTCGCAAACACAGAAAGTCACACGCCTTAGCCATCTCGGCCACCCCGACTCCTCACTGATAAGTTATCAGTGATAACTAAAGACCGATTTCTGTGATATCCCACATTGCGAAATTGTTTGAATTATGCCTCAAATCTCGACTTAACACCTTCCTTGAATCGATAAGGCTCTTCTCACCCAATCAATTTGGATTTCGGCCTAAAAAAAGTACGAAAGACGCGGTTTATTCTCTGACAAAGGAAATAGTTGAAAATTTGGAACAAAATTCTTAGATCTTCGTAAAGCTTTTGACCTAGTTGATCATAAAATTTTACTTAAAAAAAGTAAAGATATCAAGCTACTTGTTTCAACGACCCCAACAAACAAAAATTGGACAACAACTGAGCGACATAAAATACATAATTTCTGCCGTTCCTCAAGGAACAATACTTGAACCGTTGTTTTTCACAATACACATCAACAGTCTCTGTTCCCTAAAATTGACAAATGGATCGTTGATGCCATACGCTGATGACACATGTATCACAGTCAAAGGTAAAACATGGTGTGACACCAAACGATCAGAAGAAAATGTTTTGTCAGTGGTTGTGGACGTCTAGTCAAAACTATAAAAAAAAAGTAATATAAATCAAATCATTATGCTAATTGTTTTTACACCTTCAATAGTACAGATTAAAGAATGGAAATAGTGTCAATGGTCTTGGACGGTAGTGGTCATATGACCGCTTAACCTCGTCTCCAAGCCCTGAAGAAGGCAATAAATTTGCCAAAAGCTCCGGCGAAGGAGACGACGTTTTTTCTGTATGACCCTAGCCCTGATCGTGTGACCACAAGTTCATATAAAAGTTTGATAGTTTGGATAAATTGAGGTATAGATAGTCGTTTAGGATCAGTAATAATTAGTTTACTGTTTTAGGTACAGTTTATAATTGTAGGTGTGTAATAAGGAGTTAGGTCCTGTTTTATGTGAAATAGTTTATTTTTAATTCATCCTTAACTTTTGGGTTTTTTTTGGGGATTTTTTTTCCTTATTTTAAATGATTCCTCAAATTTTGGGGGATTTGGGGGTTTTTTGACGTTGTCTCAGGGGTTTTTGAAGTCCAAACCTTGGCAACACTGGTCTGGACCTCTCTGTTCCCAAAGGGTTGAGTTGTTTGTCGAGCAGAAGTTGGCAGGTTCGAGTCTCGCCGGAGAGACTCTCCAATCCAGAGCAAATCTAACTTTTTTTCTACCTGCACGATTGCCGTAGTCTTCTTTTAACCAATGGACCATTAAGTTAACGGAAATTTTTTTCCTTCCTGCTAACCGAAATTCGAATTATGTTGAAGGTGTTACCGAGTCTTAGAGCCGATACATATTTCAAAAGCGTCTCTGGGACTGTCTCGGCTGGAAATTTCACGTACTACAGTCTGATAACAGAAGGGCCTATACAGGTTATTCTGAAAACGAAGTAAGGGACGTTTTTATCTCCATGGTTACACAGCAACATATTGAGTATACGAGACTAATGGAGAATCAGCCACATCTCAAATGACCACGTAATATTTTTGGGGAAAGCGTTGGTTTGAGCGTGATTTTCAGGCACCTGAATAGAAATTGTTTTTTTTTTTTATTTCGAGGGCTTTACAACAGCGTTGTATGCATGTTCGCACAAGCACAGGGACAATGTTGAACTGCCAATTTCTACGTTTAGTAGATAACGTTAAAATCGTTCCAAATAAATAGACCTGCCAACTGACCATTTCTTGTGCCAACTCGCCCCCGCAACCGCCCAACGATTCTCCTAACAAAATGATCCGCAAACGCAGAAGAACACAGGTTTCTTCTTCATTTTTTTGCCCAGGCAATTTAGGGTGATTCTCAAAAAAAGCAACTTTTTGGGTCGAGTCAATTTTTAAAATTTTGTTGCTCAGAAAAATTTCAAACTTTTTTCTAACATTGTTACTCGTTAGTAGATCACATTTAAACACTCGGTTGAGATCAAACTCATCATAGGAATAAAATAACTGAATTTTAATAATAAAACCACTGGGACATTGATGCACAATAAGATGGTAGGACTGGGTCGTTTCTGATTTTTTCCCTCCGGGTTTTTTCCCGGAGCCTTCTACGCTCCTTTATTTCTGCTGGAGTGAACAATTTTGGTGGAGCCATCGACGTAGTTCCTGAATAAAACAACTTGAAATAATATAGGGGTTCTCACATCACTCAAAAATCAAGTACGCTATTTTCAATTCAACTTAAAACCATTAAAATCTAAAAAACTGCAATGATAAAGATCTGATTTTTCACTCCCATGTCCTCCTTTTTGGTCCCATGGCCACATCACATTATCAATAAGGCCATGGGAAGGAATTTGATTGGGACATGGAACTGAAAAATCGTTCTTCAATCCATTGTATACTACTGTAAAAATAATTTAAGGTGCTAAATTGAATTTTTCCTAATGGTAACAGACGAGTTGAATGCGTTGAAAGCAAAAAAATTAGCATGAGCGTCGAATTAGAATTGATTCTATAGGGGCATGGAAAGGAATGGAGAAAAAACACCCACGCGTTCATGTTCACCTCAGGAGCGCTGGCGGAGCAATGAGAGGTGTAAGCGCCGTGCTGCTGTAGGGCCATAGAGGCGAACAGTTTTGCCAACTACTGATGCAGTTTCCTGGCTTTTGTCCCTCATACTCGATGCGAAGGGACACTTTTTTGATTAAGCCATGGAACTGAACTCAAAATCATGAACACAAGTTTGAGGTCCCGTGGCCGACTAAATTCGAAAGAAATGTTGATATAAGCTTGCAAAACATAGAGAAGAACTAATTCTGAATCGATTCAAGGAATTTTTTTCAAGGAAATGTGCTGATTTCAATCAATACTTACCTTTCGAATCTTGAAAACGTATACTGCTACAGGGCATGGAACTGAACATTTGAACGTTTGATTAGCAATAAATAACTTCCAATATCCCCCCTCCTTATTTTTTGGGTTGGATTACGTCAGCGGCCGTCTAGTGAACAGGTAGAAAAAAAAATCACGAGTCTCAGATGATTGGTTCCCGAGTTATGGTCGATTAACATGAAAGTTGATTTTTTTTTTAGAATCACCCTTTAGCCTGTGTTCCGACAAATAAATAAAAAGCTGTCTGCAGGGTTGCCAAGTCCATTTGATGAAATCCCCCTGACGTCAGCCAGAAAATCCCCTGAATAGAAAAAAATTTCCTGAATACAAACAATGTTTCTCCAGAAAATCCCCTGGATAAAAAACGTTCATGCTGAAAATCCCCTGAATGAAAAAAGGTTCCCCCTAGAAAATCCCGTTTACATCATTGCTCAGTTTATTCCGAAAAATCGTCCCCCAAGGCCTGTATACTGGAATTTACAGCTCTTTGACTAATCTATTTTCGACTAAACCCATGGAACACAATAACAAAGTGAGGAGTTAAGGACAAGAGGTCAATATTTTCAATTTTCCTTAGAGAATCTTATGCACGAAAATCCCTTGTGCTCAAACTAAATCCCCAGAACATTTCTTTCCCCTAGACTTTCCCCAATCAGAAAAAATCCCCCGAATATAGAATGAAATCCCCTGATTTGGTAACCCTGTCTGCCGACTAGCCCCTGACGTCAACACGCCCCGGACTCCCCTGCCATATTGTATGATGATAATTTATGTATTTGATCATTTGATGATCATTTGACGATATTCTATCGATTCTCGTCTTTCAGGACAGGTGACGCCGATATTTACGTTTCTCAGCGAAGTGTTACTCCCACTTATGATACCGAAGGTTATTGTCTCCATTCGGCCACATGCGGAGTCGACGTCATTGACATACCCTCCAGGTATTCTGATTTTCAAATTGACCAGGTGACTCGTTGCGAATTTCTTCATTCCATCCCAACTTCTTTTGTTCTAGTTTTGGCAGGCCTGTTGGAATAGGCGTTTACGGACATCCGTCGCACGAGGAGAGCGAATACGTTCTGGATCTTAGAGTCAAAACTGGTATCGATGACGAATTTGAAAGCCGTTTCGACAACAGCAAAGACCCCGCTGAGAAAGGATCGTACGAAGTAGACGACACCGTGCACTATGAGGAGGACGTGAGTGTTTTACGAAATTATCGTGTGGGACTTGGCGAAATGTCATCCTAAATTGGCGCTCAGATGATACAATGACTTAACAATTTTTGATTTTTGAAAAATTGCTTGTTTTCACCAAATATCTTGTTTTCAGGACGAGATCAACGATAAGCCATTCCTTCTCTCGTTTCTACTCGCGTTCATTGACATTTTTCTCGAAGTGATTCTCTTGTGATTGGCACCATGTTGGAATTCGAAAATGAAATTTTCCTTGATGCCCTCAACAACAACTGTCTCGTCATAGCTGCTAAGTGAGTAGAAAACTCTGCCGGCTGTTTATCCTCTCGTGATGCCAGTTTTGTGGGATTTTCCTGGAAAATTGGATATTTTTTTGCTTGTCATTGTTAAAATTGGCCTTCAAACATGATTCTGATGGCTGAAAAATCTCTTATTCTGCATGTGATTCAAGGAACAAAAATACTTGAACTTCTGAAAACGAAAAATAAATGTCGATTTTGACCCTCTAACCTTTGCTGATCGGGTTACTCCAAAAATATGCACCAATTTGGACCAATCGTTTCTTTACAGAGGCCTCAGCGTCGAAACAGTCGTTTTGAATTTGATCAAAGTCCACTGCGATCCTGGGAATTTGGTCTTTGTTCTGGGTGCCACGACGGACGAAGAGCAGTACTTCATATCGGAACTTGAAACCCAAAAAGTGTCGCCGTTACCGAAAGTCATCAATGCTGAGGTGATCGGGGAAAGGTAACAAAAAATTTAAAAAATTCAGACTCGATGCTTTTTAAAAAATTCGATTTCTATAATCCCTCCTAACCTCACAGAAACAATGTTTACCTGGGTGGCGGAGTTTTCTTCATATCGTCTCGCATTCTGGTTGTCGATTTCCTAAAGAATCGCGTCCCAGTCGACAAAGTTACTGGCATCATCGTGCTGAAAGCGCATCGTATCCTGGAAAAAGCTCAAGAAGCATTTTCACTACGTCTTTTCCGTCAAAAGAATCGCGTGAGTTGAAGGACGATAGATTTTACCGATTTCTAGATATCGAATGAAAAATTCAAGGTGCCCAAGAATCGTTTTGTCGTTTGCAAAAATTTGAATTTTGATAAAAATTTTCGAATTTTTCAGACCGGCTTTATAAACGCGTTTTCTCAATCGCCTCAGACATTTTCGTCCGGTATCATGAAACTGGAACGTATCATGAAGACGTTATTCGTGACGGAGCTCAATCTCTGGCCAAGGTTTCATGCTGTTGTGAACGCGAGCCTCAAAGAGAGACAAGTTCGTTAGACAAAATGCACATTTGTAATTTTGATTTTTTTTTTCAAATAAATATCTGAAAAATTGTAATATTTTGTTTCCAGCCTCAAGTTATCGAGTTGAATCTCGAACTATCAAGTTACATGAGTACCATCCAAACGTCTGTACTGGATTGCGTCCATTTCTGCACCAAGGAAATCAAGCGTATTAACCCGAGTGTGAGATATACTCATTTATGTTTTGTATAATGTTGTTACTGGTGACCTGGCTCTGTCAAAAAAAGGGTATTCGCGGCCTGTTCCCATGTTATATTGATACATTAGTTCCTATTAAACCTCTTCTCTCAATAGCAATAATAACAAGAACAGCAACAATAACAATTACAACAGCAACAGCATCAATAACAACAGCAACAACAATAACAACAACAGCAGCAATAACAGCAACAATAACAAGAAAAGTTTGGATGCAGGTTAAACTTGAGCAGCATTAATACCAACAACAGCAGCAACAACAAAAACAACTGCTTTAACAACAGCAACAACAACAATAACTACAGCAAAAATAACATCAACAGCAACATTGCATCAACAACTATAACAACTGCAATAACAACAACAAAAACAATAACAACAACAACAGTTTGGCACTAAGTTAAACTTGAGCAGCATCAATAACAACAACAACAACAGCAAAAACAATAACAACTGCAATAACAATAGCAACAATAACAACACCAGTTTGGAACTAGGTTAAACTTTTGCATGCATACATTAAGGTTCTGAACTCTTGTTGTCAATTCGTTGCCTTCCGCTTATACCGACAGTTCTAAGTAAAACTTACAATACCCTCTAGAATTGGTACGTAATCGGGAGTAGTGACGTCACAACGGTGGAGGAACCATGAACCATCAATCCAGGAACCATCAATTTGAAGCTTGATGTGGGAGAAACTGAAGCAAGTGCCCAAGAATTGCGATTTGCAAGCACTAGAAATTTGTGACTTCACAAGAAAGTTGTGTCGATTAATTTTAATCTGTATGCCTACTTGACTACTTCTATCCTTCTCAGTTGGACACAGAAGATATCACAGCTGAAAACGCCTTGTCGAAACAATTCTACAAACTCCTCCAAAGCAAACTGGACCCGATTTGGAATCAATTGAGTTCCAGGACAAAACAGCTCATCGCCGATCTCAAAACTCTGCGATCCATTTTGGAGTATGTGATACCTGATTAACGTATTTTCTTAGACTGATTTATGGTTTGTTCCACGAGCGTGAGTGTAATCATGTTTGTTGTTGTGATGTTGTTCTTTTGGGCCAAGGGCCACGTACAACGGTCTGTGCCTTGCGCATGCAAATTTTAAACCGGCGCATGTGTGAACTTAGTATATTCAGAAGGCAATGCCTCAACAACCACAAAAACAACATTCTGGAACCAGGTTGAACTTGCGCATTCATAGTTTAACCAGGGGGCCTATTCTGTAACATTGAAAGCGCCTGATTGATTGTCTTCAGTGGGCAATAGCGAATCCGGGCCTAGGCAATAGCGATTGGACCTATTCTGTATTACAGAATCTGTAACCACCAGTGTCGACTGGGGTCCGCCATCTTGCCATCTAGGTTACTCGAGTCGTGATGCAAAGTTTTTGTAACTCGGAATAACAACCAACCGCCTAGCTCATTTCAATCTGTTTCCCGAGATTTTGGTTCATTTTTCTTAGGAAATGAACCTTTGTAATCGGTCAGGAAATTTTTTTTTTTAACACCCCCTGAAAATTTGTTGGTTTACGTTTCAAGGGGTTTACAATCCGAATCTGCAATAAAAATTTTTTGTCCGCCCGCCGTACGTCGTCCAGGGTTTTTCAGGGGGAAGGAGTAATCGAAAAATTTTGAAATTTTTACCAAAAATCAAGTTTTGTATCTAGTTGGTCCAAACGTTTCGGCAGAACCCTACCTTAATTTTAAGGCCAGTAAAACGGCTGTTGAAGTGAGAAAAAATTCGTGCTTTTCAGGAAAAAAGCAACATAGGCATGTGAGGCGTCATTTTCTATAGATTTTTCTGTGCTGAATCGAATGAGACCATCGCCACGCCGGTAGCTTCAACCGTTTAGGAGTTATTGCAGTTTTAGTGAGGCATTTTTGAGTTTTCCAAAATGTTCCCAATTCTTAATAACTCGAAAACTACTCGAGCCACAAAATTCGTTTTCCAGTCGTTGGAATCCCCATAAAAACTTCTGTCCTCCCGATATCTTCAATTTAAAGGATTTGGTCGCATTACACAAATCGGCAAAACAAAAATTGGAAAAACTTGAGAATTTGGCCTTGGCTCTTAGATACGGTTGATTGATCTACTTACGACCACTAGCCTATGAGAGCGAGTCAGGCTTCAACAACGGTTCTGAAGCATTCTTGAGGCATTTTTAATTTGATTATTCAGAGAATTTAATCATCATTATTATTCTGTTAATTATGAAGGTGATTAAGAATAGATTAAATGGTGAATTTAATGGAATTAAACGATCTGCTGCGTTGAAAAGATGGATAGGTAAGTATTTATCAAGCGAAGAGGATGATTATTTTTTGCCTGGTTGAAAAAACGTTTTTCTAAATACCCATCTAAAATACAAATTTATACTGAAATTATAGAATAACAACTAAATTCTGTGTTTGAGGAGTACCGATGTATCGTTAGGTTTGTCTTTGCAATCGAAAAATGAACCCCTGTGCAAAATTTGCAGAGTTCTTCGGACATACAAAAAACTAATCTGCACATGCCACTGATCTACTTAGCAGCGTTTTTTGCACATTTCCTGAGAGTTTTTCATTATTTTATCTTGCAATTATGCAAGTTTATCGCATTTTCTTCGTCATCGATGGTTTCAGCGACCGTTTTTTCCGTCATGCAGAAAATTGTTCATGATGAGAAAACTAGGAAAAAGTTTGAATTCACTGAATCAACGATCAAGAATAAAAGATACTACGAAATGGAGGTAAGAAAATAAGTTGTGTTTTTGTGTGATTCGCTTGAATTAAGTAAGTGTTTCTTTGTAAAAGTGTTAACATTTTTGGGTTTGTAAGCAAGTAGGTGGTTCATCCGAGTACCTTGCCGAGTCATGTGATACTCGATCAATCATTTTTATGTGGTTGTTAGCATCTTGCTTGATTACGAAAATACCGTTTTGTTCAAGTTTAGCTTGTCACTGGTATGGTATGAACGTCCTCTAGGTTCATTTATAATACTTCTAATTTAGGAGGATGTATTTCTTTGGTTTCTTTTGAACTTTTGTTCAACTTTTGAAACCCTGGCTGATCTACCCTATCATGCCTTGATCTTATTGTAATTTATTGGTTTTTCATTTTTGCTTGTGCAGTTTCCGATCACCCATGGTCGGATCACTTCAAACAACGCTTGAAGTGCGCCAATATGTCTCGAATCATGATGCGATTCCTCTGGCAGCTAGGAACTGGCAGATAAAAAAAAAACTGTACAACAGGTACTTATGGAATAAATTACTTTTTTACTACAGCAGCCCGACTGATATTGAAGTTCCACTTGGCTGAAAAGCTTTCGCTCCACAAAAATGATGTTTTCATCTGATTTGCAGGTAGTTCAGCCGATTTTTTCGTTGGGTGTCTCATCCACCAATCATCTCTTCTCACCCCCTTGGGATAGCATCAGAGAATGTCTTCTTTAATTGGAAGAGGCTGTAATCGGGACTCATACGTTCAGCCAAGCAAACCGTTGTGGCCCCGAATTCGACTTTCCGAATAATCGCCAGCAACGTCGGGAATGTTTTATGAAGGGAAATTTCACCATCAATGAAAACCTACGTTAAGGGCCAGTTTATCAATTCATTTATACATTTACCAAGGACCCTAGCATTAAATTTCACCCACGACCTTTGTTCATTGACCGTCTTACAGAAAATTGATTGATAAGTTGTTATTTTGTGCTAGCGTCCTTAGTTAATCTAGATTTGAATGAATTGATAAACCGGCAGAATCGATAGAAGATAAACATTTCGCTGACACATTCGCATGTCATATTTCGTTGGTTTGGTTCATGCGAAGATACAGCATGACAAATATGATAGTTTTTCATTAATCTTGATGGTAATTCCGAATTATGTCTCTATTCTTTCAAAGTATGTGGTAATTTTTTCAAAATATGTGGTAATTTTCTGCATAAAGATTTTGGAAATTATTCCTTAGAAACTTCATGAAATGTATGTTGTTCCAACACTAACAAAGGAACTTATCAAATTTTCGGCTTCCCAAATCATTGTTTCAAATTTTACAATATCATTCTGTGATCCAGTTTTTTTGTTGATTCTTTATGTTGATGTGCGAACGTACTGTAGTACCTGATTAAATTAAGAATTTGTTTTGAGCTTGCCTGAAAATGGCCTAACTTGATTCTGTAATTTAGGCTGAATGGAAGAATAAAGAATTGTTCAACTGAAGCAAATTTATTGTAATTCAGCAACCCCATATCACAAGTTGAATCAACAGTTTCACGGAAAAATGATATTTTCACACATCACAACTTTCTTTTGCTTTCTGATGCTAAAACTCCAACGCCGAGCTGTTTCCGGAGAGGTTGATCATTAAAGACTACTTACGAGGATTGAGCTAACTCTTGGCGAAAAAAATACTCAGTCAATCGGCTTCTGTTAGGCACTTCACAGTTGGCTTTTCCATCGAGAGTGGCTAGTGGCTTCAATCCTATCCAAATTAAAGTTCGGTACGTAGGTACCTACCCTTCCTCATTTTGAGGCATCGGGGTATCGCTTCTTCTGAAAATCAAGCTGTCATTTTAGGAAAAGTATAATATTTTATCATTGATTTACAATATTGCTCGAGAACAATATTTTTCCTCCCCCTCCAATCCTACGTTTCAAGTTACCTAGATGTAGGCATCTGCCATACCCTCTACGTATTTAGAGCACCTTCTTGCATGCTCACTTATTTTTCAAAGACGGGGTAAGCGCACACCACAGATGGAGCTCATCCGAGTGCAAAAGTGCCTATCCTTCTTCGTCTTAAGCCAATCCGTGGGTGTCAACCGTGCTTATTCCGAATGATATTTGCTCATGCTGAGGCGCACAATAGTCGGAGCGAAGCACGCACTGACAGATAAATGGAAATCCTTGAAAGCGATGTTTTGATGCAGTTGACGATTGCAACATAAGCGAAAAATCGGCATACTTGAAGGACCTACTCACATTAAATCTACTCACGATAAATTTAATCGTTGATTATTGTGGATACTAATATGTTTCTTGCTCAAAACATACAATAAATTAACCATTATTAACAAAAAGTCGGCTAACTCAAATTCGAAACAATTGACAAGCCAGTGTGAGAAGGGTAACCACTGCAAGACACAGTAACCTCCAAGGGACTTTGCTATTCTGCAAAGTCGCTATCGATTTCGCGGATGAAGACACTGTGTCCTGGGACATTGTTTTGCTGTTGCATTTACAGAATAGCCGCCCAGGTCTTGAACTGTTGTTGTTGTTGTTGTTGTTGAGGCGTTGCCTTCCAAATAATATTTGGATGTTGGTTGGTATATTATACCAACAGTTCCAACCTCAAACTGCACATGCGCAAGGCACCTACACATACGTTCATATACTTTTGTTTTATAAAATGTTCATCGTTGCTATTTCTTCAGGTATTTAACTCAGTCGGACTGCGTTAGACTTCATCAATTCCTTACCTCGTTGCGGAGCAAAGAGTACACGTCAATATCCGGCGGTTGGATGATGCTAGATGCAGCTGAAACCATTTTTGTTGTTGCCAAAAAACGGCTTTTCGACGGTAACAAAGGTTAGTCCAATCTAGAACAAGTAGAAAATCAGCTGTTTTTAGTCACATCGGTTCCTTCTAGAAAGAGTCACTTGAAAATTTCTAATTTCCTTTCTCACCAAATTTGAATTTTTTCTGATTTTCCTTGTTTTCAGGTTTAAAACTTGAACCGAACCCAAAATGGAAAATCTTGTCTGAGGTTTTCAAAGAGGTTCAGAACGCCGAGAGAGGAAAAGACTCGCAACCTTCCGTCCTTGTTTTGGTACAGAATCAATCCACAGTTCACCAGCTGAAACAGGTTCAAATTTATTCGAATTTTTGGCTCTAATTCAACTCGGGCGTTTTCAGTTTTATTTTTATTTTTCATTTCGATAAAAATGATATTGCCCAGTTTGTGGTAGTTCCAAAGACGATAGGTCTTTCTACAGAACTTCCAATTCTCTTTGTGGTGGCGTTTTTGGGCTAGAACGGCGGCTCATTCTGCTTAACTTTTTACAGATTCTCATGATGGGAGAAGATAAAGCGCTCGAATATTGGTATTATCAAATTTTCGGCCTCGAATCGCTCAAGAAGGACAACGACGCGAAGAAAGCGGAAGAAGATGAAGAACTGGCCGATATGGTGATGCTAACCCAAAAGTGTGAATCGACCGATGGCAATTCGACATTTATGGAAACAACATTGGTTAGCATGTGCGATAAAAATCTTCCCTATTCAATCGTCTTGCATTTGTGAATGTAACATTTATTTTTTGACTTATTGATAAAGGAGGACGCCAGGCCGGAAAGGGATCTCTTGGTATCCATTCAACAGTTCAAGAAGGACGACGACTGCCTTTTCTTGCTCAAAAGTTTAACGAAATTCAAACCTGACGCGGTCGTCATGTACGACACGGACGTCACTACGATACGGCAGATTGAGGTGAGTGTGTTGAAATATTTGAAGGAGTTACCTTATTGACTCCCTTGGGTTCTCAAAGGAATTGAAAAGCCCCATCAAAGCTAACTGACTCCCGTGAGCTTGGCTGATACAGTATACTGAGAGATACTAAATCACTTGCAGAAAAATTGTGGAATCTCATAATTTGAATAAAAACTCAAAAAACAAGAGAAGAGAGTGGAGAGAGAGAGAGAGAGGAGAGACTATTTCTCTTCTCTCATTTTTTGAGTTTTTATTCAAAGTATACTGAGCTTTGTTATCCTATCTAGAGTGCATCATGCGCTCGACTCCTCCAGGGAGTCAGTTAAAACTGACCTGAGAATCAATTAGCGTTAACCCTCTTCAGGGAGTCAGTTAAAGATGATCTCTTTGAGGGAGTCAGTTAGAACCGATCTCCTCCAAGGAGCCAATTGAAACTAAATTCCTCCAGGGAGTCAGTTAATACTTACCTCATTCAAGGAGTCAGATAAGCTTATCTTTGTCAGGGAGTCAGTTAAAATTGACCTCTTCTTGGTCAGGAGTCAGTTAAGACTGGCTTCCTGAAGGGGGTCAGTCAGAACTAATCTTATACAGGGAGTCGATTATAGTATATTTTCCAGGGAGTGATCACAGCTGACGTTTGAAAGGGAGTCAGTTGAAAGTGACTTCCACCTGGGAGTTATGTATAAATTACATCCGGTGAAGAATCAGTTCAAATTAACCTCTGTTGGGAGTTTGTCACAGTTGACCTCTTCTAGGGAGCCAGTTAAAATTATTCTTTTCCAGGGAGTTAGTTAAAATTAATTTTTTCCAGAGAGTCAGTTAGAGCTGATTTTTTCCAGGGAATCAGTTAAAACTAGGTATCTTTTTCAGGGAGACAATCAGAACTGACGTTTTCTAGAGAGTCAGTTTAAGCTGACTCCCCGGGAGTCAGTTAAAACTTACCTTCTAGGGAGTCAGTTAAAGATGAATTTCTGTTGGGAGTCAGTTTGAACCGACTTCTTTGGGAGTCAGTTGTGTTTTTCATTTTTACTTCCATATTTACAGAGTAAATGGAAGTATTGTGATCGTCCTAAAATCGAGAATCGGAACGGAGCCTCAGAAAAAACTTTCTTATACACATTTACTCAGAATCACTTTAGGTCAAAAATATCAGAAAATTCACTATTCAAATTTCAAAATTCGCCCGAAATCAAAAAACGCCAGTTGTTCGGAACATGAAAAATATCCACATATTCTGCAAGGAAAAACAAAGATTTTAAGACCAAGAACGCTCAAATCGGTTCATTTTTGTAGCCAGAAAAAAATAAAATAGAAAAAACTAAAAATGCAAATATATCGGAAGTACTGTGCGTTATCCAAATTTCGATTGAACAGGGTGTTAGGTCTTACCGAGACGCACATTTCAGTTCAAGAAATTTGAAAAAAGGTTGAGAATTGAGGGAGTTATGGTCATTTTTGTAAATGACCACAGACGGACCAACGGACACACGGACAAACGGGCACACGGACACACGGACACACAGACACTTGTTCAGGAAGTGATTCTGAGTAAATGTGTATGAGAAAAAGTTTTTTCTGAAGCTCCGTTCCGATTCTCGATTTTAGGACGATCACAATACTTCCATTTACTCTGTAAATATGGAAGTAAAAAGTTTTTTCTGAATCTCCGTTCCGATTCTCGATTTTAGGACGATCACAATACTTCCATTTTCTCTGTAAATATGGAAGTAAAAACAAACCAAAATTTAGCAAATTTATTGTAGTTGAACACCTCGGGTAAGAGAATCCGCTAAATTCAATCTAGAGTTTTCAATAACGCTCAAATGTAAACCAGTGGTGCGTAGATAACACACAATACTTCCATATTTTGAAACGTAAAATTCTGACACAATTTGATCATATATTGACTGCTTTTGAGGGTGTTTAGGTCAAAAATATCAAAATATTCAATATTCAAATTTTAAAATTCGCCCAAAATAAAAAACCGCCACTTTTTTGGCATATAAAAAATATCCACATATTCTGCAAGGTAAAACGAAGATTTGAGGACCAAGAACGCTCAAATCGGTTCATTTTTGTGGCCGAAAAAAAATAAAATAGAAAACACTAAAAATGCAAATATATCGGAAGTACTGTGCGTTATCCGAATTTCGATTAAACAGGGTGTTAGGGCTTCCCGAGACAAACATTTCAGTTCAAGAAATTTGAAAAAAGGTTGAGAAATGAGGGAGTTATGGCCATTTTTGTAAATGACCACAGACGGACAGACAGACAGACGGACAGACGGACACACGGACACACAGACACTTGTTCGGGAAGTGATTCTGAGTAAATGTGTATAAGAAAAAGTTTTTTCTGAAGCTCCGTTCCGATTCTCGATTTTAGGACGATCACAATACTTCCATTTACTCTGTAAATATGGAAGTAAAAATGAACCGATTTGAGCGTTCTTGGTCTTAAAATCTTTGTTATACCTTGCAGAATATGTGGATATTTTTTATATTCCGAAAATGTAGCTTTTTTTCATTTTGGGCGAATTTTAAAATTTTAATAGTGGATTTTTCGATATTTTTGGCCTAAACATCCTTAAAAGCCGTCAAAATATGATCAAATTGTGTCACAATTTCACGTTCCAAAATATGGAAGTATTGTGTGTTATCTACGCACCACTGGTTTAGTCAGTATCCCACCTTGTCTCATTTCCTATAAACCGTTTATCTGATTTATTTGGTGATTATTGACAGATCTACCAACGAGCCCATGCCGACAACATAATAAAAGTGTTTTTCCTCATCTACGGAGGCTCAGTAGAAGAGCAGGTCTATCTTTCATCTCTAAAACAAGAAAAGGCGGCTTTTGAAAAACTGATAATGGAAAAGAAGGTAAAAAACTTGTTGCGTTCGGCATGCACCAGTGGTTATTAATTATAATAACACTGGGTAACAGCCAAAAAATCGTCCGGGGTTTCTCAGCATTTTTAGACTAATTTTGGTGTTCTGATTTCAAATATCACCTTGGTTTTGCTCTATCAGGTCAACTTTTTGAGATACAGCCATAGCTACCTGATGAGCTATACATACGAGGGGGGACCCAAAAGTAACGGGAATTTTGTCATAACTTTTTTATTTTTCAATATTTTTACACCAAAAAGTACGAAGTTGATACAGTAAACTCCCAAAAATGACAAAATCTTACACTGCGCAAGCGCAAGGTACTTGCAAACACTCACGCTCTTGGAACAAACCCATTTATCCAGGGTGGGCCGAGCGGCTGAAGTAGTTGTCAGCTGACCGGGATAAGGGCCAAACCAAAACAGGGGCCGAGCTAATGATACAATCATTATCAGGGCCTAAAACAACAATAGTGCAATCAACAACAACTCGCAACAACTATGGACATTATCTAATTTTGTTGTCCAAACTTGTTGCGAGTTGTTGTTGATTGCGCTATTGTTGTTTTAGGCCTTGATAACACTGGGTAACAGCCAAAAAACAAAGCCAACAAAAACGTGGAACGTGGCCTAAGGCACACGACAATAAAACGAACAACAACAACAGCCAAAAAATCGTCCGAGGTTTCTCAGCATTTTAGACTAATTTTGGTGTTCTGATTCCAAATATCACCTTGGTTTTGCTCTATCAGGTCAACATTTTGAGATACAGCCATAGCTGCCTGACGAGCTATACATACGAGGGGGGACCCAAAAGTAACGGGAATTTTGTCATAACTTTTTTATTTTTCAATATTTTTACACCAAATGTTGATCACCTTCAAAGTAATTACCACTGACTGCAACGCACTTGTCCAATCGGGTTTTTCGCCATTGTTCAAATTCATTTAATGGAATGAGCTTGAGTCCATCCAGCGATTTTTGTTTTACCTCTTCCACAGTCGTAAATCGTTTTCCTCTGCAGTCCCTTTTGGGACGGGGGAACAAAAAATAGTCGCAGGGGGCAAAATCGGGTGAATAGGGGGGGGGGGGGGTGAACAATCGGTTTCATGCCATTTTTTGTAAGAAACTTCTTCACATACAGGGCAGTGTGTGCGGGGGCATTGTCATGATGGAAGAACCAATCCCCCGACTGCCACAAATACGCCCTTTTGTTCAATTATCAATGAGTTGATGATTCTACATCAATCAACATCAACATCAATGATCAATGAGTTGATTTTCTCAACCTTGTCATCAGTTCTTGACGTTGAAGGGCCGCCAGAACGAGGTTGGTATTCAATCGTCATTTGCCCATTTTTAAAACGCTGAAACCACTCGTAGACTCGTATTTTGCTTAATGCAGCATCCCCATAAGCAGTTTTTAGCAATTCGAGAGTTTCAGCCGGCGTTTTCCCTAGCAGAAACAAAATTTTACGGCCGCGCGTTGCTCCACGCTGTCCGCCATCACAAGTTTTCCGTTCGCCGAAACGGAAAAAGTTGTTTCACTAAAAAAGATCTAACGGACGAACCGTTCAACTCACAGCGACCCAACTTGGCACACTGGCTCTTGAGATGTGTCCCTTCCAAACCCCTCACTTGCCAACAAACCACTCACAGCAGTCTTGCCCCTCCAGCTCGATTCCCGTTACTTTTGGGTACCCCCTCGTATGTTAATTTGAGGGTTTTGAGTTCAATCTTGGTTTTTTTAAAGGATATAGCCGAGTATTCATATATAAATGGTTGCTTCTGATGTGTTTCTGTTTCCAAATGACGAAATCATGTTTTCTTTATTCAAAATTAAAAAATCCAATATGAGCAGCATCAAGCTTGTTGACGAAATTTCGATTGGGAATCCTCCGATAATTTTTCTGTCTCGATTTTCCGAAAACCCTGTTGACGCCATTTTGACAGGTCCTCGTGATGGGAGATGTGAACGACGTCTTCGACAAAGTCGGTCCCCCGATCGCGAAAAACACTCGCGAAGGCGGAGCGTCGACGTCGACCTTGGTCACCGCCCCCCATATCATCGTCGATATGCGCGAGTTTCGCAGCGAACTTCCATCTTTGCTGCACAAACGGGGCGTTGAAATAGAGCCGGTTACACTCCAGGTAGGAAGAATCCCTCGTCAGTACATACCGAATCAATGTACACATCAGGCTAAAGCTGATCGGTCTTGTGGTACTGTCTCTCCTGTGAGATCGGTCGGGAATTGTTTTTACTTCCATATTTACAGAGTAAATGGAAGTATTGTGATCGTCCTAAAATCGAGATTCGGAACGGAGCTTCAGAAAAAACTTTTTCTTATACACATTTACTCAGAATCACTTCCTGAACAAGTGTCTGTGTGTCCGTGTGTCTGTGTGTCCGTTAGTCCGACTGTGGTCATTTACAAAAATGACCATAACTCCCTCAATTCTCAACCTTTTTTCAAATTTCTTGAACTGAAATGTTCGTCTCGGCAAGACCTAACACCCTGTTTAATCGAAATTTGGATAACACACAGTACTTCCGATATATTTGCATTTTTAGTGTTTTCTATTTTATTTTTTCCCGGCCACAAAAATGGACCGATTTGAGCGTTCTTGGTCTCAAAATCTTTGTTTTACCTTGCAGAATACGTGGATATTTTTTATATTCCGAAAATGTGGCGTTTTTTCATTTTGGGCGAATTTTAAAATTTGCATAGTGAGAGTTTTGATATTTTTGACCTAAACACCCTTAAAAGCAGTCAAAATATGATCAAATTGTGTCACAATTTTACGTTCCAAAATATGGAAGTATTGTGTGTTATCTACGCACCACTGGTTTTACAACACCTCAAACTATTACTTTCTACGTTTCTGAGGGTCTGGAACACAATCTAGTACAAGGGTGATTCCACTAAAAGTGGCGAAATTGGGGTCAGCAAATTCCGTTTTACCATTGATAAAATTTTTGCATGTTTTTTGACGAGAAATTGTTCATTTGCCTGCCATGAATGAAAACTTTATACCAGCAGTGCAGTTTCAGACATGATTAAAAATCAGTGGTCCAGGGACTAAATTGAGGTGTTGATAGCCAGAGTGGACCATTCCACAAACTGGCCGAAAATCAGTTATACAGTGCAATGGGTCTGTGGTTGCTTTATCTATCGAATTATTATTAAAATTTGACTCGTTCTCGAATGTGCCAAGAGAGAGCGCAACTTTTCAAATGGTCCGTCTGCAAATTGGCCGCCAATTTTGATGACCAGAGTGGACCATGTGGCTTGTAGAAAAGTCCTTATGGTTCATGAGTCATCTGTTCTTGGCTGAATGTTTGTATTATTCTCTTCAAAACACCATAACAAGGCCCTTAATCAATCACATGAAATTAGTCGAAATTTTCAAATGCGATTTTCTCAGTTCGACACCTGAGTGGAATGGTCCACTCTGGCTATCAACGCCTCAATTGAGGAATGACAAAATTGAGAGACTTCAAAAAATCTATTTAAGCCTCAAATAAAACGCTGCTAAGTAGATTAGTGACATGGGTACATTATTTGTTTGGGTATCTCAGAAAATTAAGTTCAAAAAATAGGAGTAGGTCGGTTTATCATCATATCATTTGCGGAGTAATGGTCAATGGTGAATTCGATGATGCCAAAATGGTACGTTGTCACACTTATGAATAAATAGGTGTAAAAAGAAAACCAGTGGTGCGTAGATAACACAATACTTCCATATTTTGAAACGTAAAATTGAGACACAATTTGATCATATATTGACTGTTTTTAGGAGCGTTTAGGTCAAAAACTCAAAAAATTCTCTAATCAAATTTTGAAATTCACCCAAAATAAAAATACGCCACAATATCGGAATATAAAAAATATCCCCATATTCTGCAAGGTAAAACAAAGATTTTAAGACCAAGAACGCTCAAATCGGTTCATTTTTGTGGCCGGAAAAAACTGAAATAGAATACACTAAAAATGCAAATATATCGAAAGTACTGCGCGTTATCCAAATTTCAATTAAACAGGGTTTAGGTCTTGCCGAGACAAACATTTCAATTCAAGAAATTTAAAAAAAGGTTGAGAATTGAGGGAGCAGCTCCCCAGCTGACAAACCTTCATCCAGAACAGGTGAATGACAAATCGCGGTTTTTTCTCACTTCCCCTTCCTTCTTTTACTACCAAAATTTAGAAAAAAATACGCTGGAAGGTGCACCACCAGACCTGAAGAATAGTGGCAGAGGGAAAATCTACTCCTTCAATTTGATGAGATATTGAATACAGGGGAATGACACATAATAAAAATATTTACCATAAAGGAGGTTGTTTTTCCTCCCTCGACGGCTTCTCAACAAACACTGGTGTTATATTGCAGGTCAGGCACGTTCTAGTGTTCCAGAGCTACCGAATGCCGTTTTCAAAATTACCGAAACTGTAATAGTTCCCCATTTATGGGGGGGTGACCAGTTTTGACTGGGGAATGACGCTAAAAGGTGAAGACACGTTGTGCTTTGCTTCTAAAATTGAAGAATATGCATCTAATATTATGAGAACAGAGGAGCTAATACGGGACTATATACTGAGTGCATTCGTTTTAGCAGATCGTCACTTAAGTTACAACACCGCCTAACTCAATTTTTGGCGAAAATGAGTTGGACACACCACTCGATAGATTTTTCAATAGCCGATATCATGGTAAAACTGCCAAGGAGATTGAACCAACCAGTGAAGAAGGAGATGGAGAAGAGACAGCACCACTCAATGTATTTCCATGTTGAAATAATTAGTTTTTTGTACCTCCTGAAAACTTGGAAAAATTGAGTTAGGTGGTGTTAGAACTTAAGTGACGAGATTCTGAAAATCTCAATCCGAATAACCAGGGTTGGTTGAAGAAGTAGTGTACCTAGGGGTGGGGACATGGCAGGGGAATGAAATTTTGGCTATATTTGTATATTTTTCTCCACTTGCTAATAATATTTTTGGACAGTTTACACGTGCGGAGCATGGGGACCAACGATCTATTCACAACGCTCCTTGTTCCATCGCAATACTACTAATAGTTTTCAAGATATGAAGAAAAGACACGATTTCGCCACTTTTAGTGGAATCACCCACAACCGTCTTTAAATTTTGGCCCAGAGACAGCACTTCGTATTGAACCGCTGATCCGATTTTGACGAAACTGGTATCAAAAGTTGAGGTTTGTTCCATCTTGATGCATATTGTAAGGGCAATCCTATCACGTTAGGTTTAGGAGTCCAAATCGGCATAAGTATGGTCCATTTTAGGAAAACCACACAAACTTAATTTTGAAGGTGATGCCGTGAGTTTAGAATTTTTAGAGTATTTATCCCGGGTTTCTCGCTCAATTTACCATAGAATGAGAGAAGCCACTGACCTCGCACCAGCTTTAATAGGAGATATTAAAGTCACAGGATTCTGGGAGAGTGAGCGAGCAGCATTTTTTGATATCCGCGTAATAAACGCCCATTCCGCTTCTTACGCCTCTCAAGAATGGAAAGCGATATCCCAAAAAGCTGCCCGTGAAAATCACGCTAAATACGACAGAGCCGCCGAAGAACTGAGAGCGTCCTTCACTCCTCTCGTAATTTCTTGCGAAGGAGTCGTACACGACGAATTCGGAACATTCCAAATAAGGTTAGCATACACGCTATCAACCAAATGGACAAAACCGCTATCCCAAGTTACCGAATGGGTTCGGGTCAAAATGCAATTTGCTGCCATTCGTGATGTGTTGTTAAGGCTTCGAGGAGGAAGAAAGCGACTTCGCAGCAACATAGAAATGGAAGATGGGAGCCCTCTACCCCTACCATTACACTGAAGAAGAAGCTGAAATTAGAAAATGAAGAATGCCCACGCCACGCGAACATGCACGTGGTGATGCATTTTTCATACAAAATATATCTATAATTAAAAAAAAAATTTACCATTGAATTGGGGATTTTTTTCTAAAAAATTGAGGAATTTTTTAAAAATTAGTCTGGCTTGATTTTCTTGATTGAGATTTCTTCTTCTTTCACGTTTTTGCCAATTTGAGGGGGTTTTACTGAACCGATTTTGAATTTTTTGAGCTTGTTGGATTCCCTAAAGGTTTCTACGCCGTTTTCACTCCCTGTATGCCAAAATTGGTTAAATTTTAGTGGTGTGAAGACAAATGTTTGAGATTAATGTTGAAACCCTTCAAAAAAATTCAAAAATTTGAAAACATATTTTTGGGTAGGTTTTGGGTACTTACATTACAAAAAAATTGGCGATTTCGTACAAATCTGCGAAAAATGCAAACCAGTGGTGCGTAGATAACACACAATACTTCCATATTTTGAAACGTAAAATTGAGATACAATTTGATCATATTTTGACTGCTTTTAAGGGGGTTTAGGTAATAAATATCAAAAAATTCACTATTCAAATTTTAAAATTTTCCCAAAATAAAAATACGCCACATTATTGGAATATAAAAAATATCCACATATTCTGCAAGGTAAAACAAAGATTTTAAGACCAAGAACGCTCAAATCGGTTTATTTTTGTGGCCGGGAAAAAATAAAATAGAAAACACTAAAAATGCAAATATACTGAAAGTACTGTGCGTTATCCGAATTTCGATTAAACAGGGTGTTAGGTCTTGCCGAGACAAACATTTCAGTTCAAGAAATTTGAAAAAAGGTTGAGAATTGAGGAAGTTATGGTCATTTTTACTTCCATACTTACAGAGTAAATGGAAGTATTGTAATCGTCCTAAAATCGAGAATCGGAACGGAGCTTCAGAAAAAACTTTTTCTTATAGGTACACATTTACTCAGAATCACTTCCTGAACAAGTGTCTGTGTGTCCGTCTGTGGTCATTTACAAAAATGGCCATAACTCCCTCATTTCTCAACCTTTTTTCAAATTTCTTGAACTGAAATGTTTGTCTCGGCACGACCTAACACCCTGTTTAATCGGAATTTGGATAACGCACAGTACTTCCGAGATATTGGCATTTTTAGTGTTTTCTATTTTATTTTTTTCCGGCTGCAAAAATGAACCGATTTGAGCGTTCTTGGTCTTAGAATCTTTGTTTTACCTTGCAGAATATGTGGATATTTTTTACATTCCGAAAATGTGGCGTTTTTTCATTTTGGGCAAATTTTGAAATTTTAACAGTGAATTTTTTGATATTTTTGACCTAAACACTTTCAAAAGCAGTCAAAATATGATCAAATTGCTTCACAAATGTACGTTTCAAAATACGGAAGTATTGTGTGTTATCTACGCACCACTGGTTGTAAATGACCACAGACGGACAGACGGACACACAGACACACGGACACATGTTCAAGAAGTGATTTTGAATAAATGTGCATAAGAAAAAGTTTTTTCTGAAGCTCCGTTCCGATTCTCGATTTTAGGACGATTCCAATACTTCCATTTACCTACTCTGTAAATATGGAAGTAAAAACCGGTTTCTCATTAAAAATCCAAGGTTCTTTGGAGCCAAGGAAGTTTTTTTAAAAATGATGGCTTTGACTTTGGGGTTTTTTGGCATGAATCTTTCGGTATTAACCAAAAAACGTGGAATTTGGCGTTTTTTTCTGGATTTTGACCAACATGGCCAGTCCGAGGGGTAGTGATAGTGGCCAAAATCGCGTTTTTCACAGTTTCCTTAGTTTCACGGCCGAAGTATGGGTTTTAGGCAAAAAGTTGATAGAGAAGAAAATGTCGGGCGTTAAATTTAATACCGAAATGCATTCCCTGTTAACCCCTTGTAACAGAAACCAGTGGTGCGTAGATAACACACAATACTTCCATATTTTGGAACGTAAAATTGTGACACAATTTGATCATATTTTGACTGCTTTTGAAAGCGTTTAGGTCAAAAATATCAAAGAATTCAGTATTAAAATTTTAAAATTTGCCCAAAATGAAAAAACGCCACATTTTCGGAATGTAAAAAATATCCACATATTCTGCAAGGTAAAACAAAGATTTTAAGACCAAGAACGCTCAAATCGGTTCATTTTTGCGGCCGGAAAAAAATAAAATAGAAAACACTAAAAATGCAAATATCTCGGTAGTACTGTGCGTTATCCAAATTCCGATTAAACAGGGTGTTAGGTCTTGCCGAGACAAACATTTCAGTTCAAGAAATTTGAAAAAAGGTTGAGAAATGAGGGAGTTATGCCCATTTTTGTAAATGACCACAGACGGACAGACGGACACACAGACACTTGTTCAGGAAGTGATTCTGAGTAAATGTGTATAAGAAAAAGTTTTTTCTGAAGCTCCGTTCCGATTCTCGATTTTAGGACGATCACAATACTTCCATTTACTCTGTAAATATGGAAGTAAAAATTGATTTTGACTGAAATGTTCACAATAACAATCAGAAAGACCTAAATTCATGTTGTATGTCAGAATAGCGCAGTAATTTGTTATTTTTCAGGTCGGCGATTACATTTTATCGCCTGATATGTGCGTCGAGCGGAAAAGCATCAGCGATCTGATCGGCTCGCTGAACTCGGGACGCTTATATACGCAAGCCTTGTCGATGACTAGACACTATGCCAAGCCGATATTGCTCATCGAGTTCGACGAAAACAAACCGTTCGCTTTACAGGTAAAATAATCGAGATAATATTAATAGTATGAGATAATAATCACTATGATAAATATGATAAATTCAATTATGGTTAATTTCCAGCAAGAAGTTACCTAGCTTGATCAGAAAGAAATTGTTGTACCTAGTTGTTGTTGGAAATTTCCCAATAAATGTTTTATATCATCGATTCGTCTCTCGAGGGGAACGAATTTTTGAAAATTTTTGAATCTTGTGAAATGGCATTGCAACCTTGATCAGAAAGAAGTTGTTGTTGTTAGTTAGAGATTTTTCAATAAATGTTTTAGATCATCGGCCTTCATTGTGTCTCTTGAGGGGAACAAATTTTTGAAACACTTGGAGTGGTGTTGCAACCTTGATCAGAAAGAAATCGTTGTTTGTTGGAAATTTTCCAATAAATGATTTAGATCATCAATGTGTCTCTCTAGGGGAGCGAATTATTGTAAATTTTTGAATCACATGAAGTGGTGTTGCAACCTTGATCAGAACCTTGATCAGTTGTTGTTGTTGCTGTTTGTTGGAAATTTTCCAATAAATCGTCGCTCACCAAGTCGAACCGCCTATCTGCATTTTTATTGAATATGAGTTTTTGGTATCACACCTAAGTGGACTATCTTATTGAAAAATAAACATTTTCCAATGAGATAAATGCAAAAACCGTAAAATGCCTTGAAAATTGCAAGCACTTGGTTGGAGGGGTGAAAAAATAAATTAAAAGTTCACTTTAAATAAAAGTTTATTAAAATAAAAAGTCTCCTATCGATGCTCAAGGAAAACGAAAACGACCTCTTCAAAATAAAATTCGCCTCGACACCTCGTGACCAAAGTATAAAAAATAAATCTCTGACCTGTTCGTTGAAATTCAAAACTCCACCCACACTCGCGAAAAAGGAAAATTTAAATTAGGGAAAAAATACGACACTACTTTTAACTGATGTGACACGACACAGCTCGACCGACTGACTGACTGACCTGACTGTCCAACCCCTTGCCCCTCACCCTCATTAGGATAGATCTTCAGATTAGGATATTCAGATCCTGCACTTGAAGGGGTTGTCCAGCCAGGGCCAGTATCGCAACCGTGACAAAATAATAAAAACGCTGCTAAGTAGATTAGTGGCATGTGCACATCAGTTTTCGGTATATCCGAAGAACTCTGCAAATTTTGCACAGGGGTTCATTTTTCGATTGCAAAGACAAATCTTACGAGATATAGGTTCTCCTTAAACACGGAATTTAGTTGTTATTATTCTAGAATTTCAGTATAAATTGGTAGATATTTTAGATGGGGATTTAGAAAAACGTTTTTTCAACCCGGCAAAAAATAATCATCCTCTTTGCTTGATAATTACTTACCTATCTATCTTTTCAACGCAGCAGATCGTTTAATTCCGTTAAATTCACCATTTAATCTATTCTTAATCACCTTCATTATTAACTGAATAATAATAATTATTAAATTCTCTGAATAATGAATGAAATCAAAAATGCCTCAGAACCATTGTTAAAGCCTGTCTCGTTCTTATGTTGCCAAGCGCAACTGGTCGTAGTGTGAGTGCGTCACCTTGTTGGTGTAATAGGCTAGTAGTCGTAAGTAGATCAATCAACCGTATCTAAGAGCCGAGGCCGAATTCTCAACTTTTTCCAATTTTTGTTTTTCTGATTTTTATAATGCGACCAAATTCTTTAAATTGAAGATATTGGGAGGACAGAAGTTTTTGTGGGGATTCCAACGAGTGGAAAACGATTTTTGTGGCTCTAGTCGTTTTCGAGTTATTAAGAATTGTAGAAATTTTTAAAAACTCAAAAATGTCTCACTAAAACTGCAATAACTCCTAAACGGTTGAAGCTACCGGCGTGGCGATGGTCTCATTCGATTCAGCATAGAAAAATCTATAGAAAATGATGCGTCACATGCCTATGTTTTAAATTTCCAGAAAAACACGAATTTTTTCCCACTTCAACAGCTGTTTTACTGGCCTTAAAATTAAGGTAGGGTTCTGCCGAGACGTTAGGACCAACTAGATACGGAACTTGATTTTTGGTAAAAATTTCAAAATTTTTCGATAACTCCTTCCCCCTGAAAAACCCCGGACGGCGGACGGCGGACGGCGTACGGCGTACGGCGGACGGCGGACGGACAAAAAATTTTTATTGCAGATTCGGATTCTACACCCCTTGAAACGTAAACCAACAAATTTTCAGGGGGTGTTAAAATTTTTTTTTTCCTGACCGATTACAAAGGTTCATTTCTAAAGAAAAATGAACCAAAAAAATAAGGTTACACCGTTCCAAGTCTGGTCAAAATTGAAAGAATCAGTTTTTTTTGCTCTCCTGAAAAGTTGAGTTTTTCTAGATAGGCGGTTCCACTTGGTGAGCGACGAAATGTTTGAGATAGTCTGCCTTTAATGCGTCTCTTGAGGGGAACAAATTTTTGAATCATGTAAAGTGGCATTGTAACCTTGATCAGAAAGAAGTTGTTGTTGTTGTTGTTGTTAGTTGGAAATTGGCCAATAAAATTTATTTATTGGCCAAACATTTAATGTTTTAGATCATCAATGTGTCTCTTGAGGGGAACTGTCTGATTTTGTCGGAAGGTTAGGATTCTTGTTGTTTGCGCCAGTTCAAATGATTTTGCACCTTTGATTTCATCAATAATTTTTCGCAGGGAAGGTACTACTTGAGCAGTGACATATCGAACAACGATATCCAATCGAAGCTCCAACTTTTGACTCTGCACTTCCCCCGTTTGAGGCTTGTCTGGTCACAAAGTCCCTTCAGCTCGGCTCAGCTGCTTCACGAGTTGAAAGTGAGCGCGATTTTCCCAAATTTCGATTTTTGTGAGGTCCACCTACCGGTTATCAATATTTTTTCGAGTTTTCCTTTTTTTGAAAAAGTCATATTTTCAGGACGGCAAAGAAGAACCTTCGGCGGCTGTAGCTGCTGCTATTGGACTTGACGAAGCACCTCTTGAAGATGAACAGCTCGATAAGTACAACATAGGCGTTCAGGTAGATAATTTTTCTCAATATTTTTTCTTGTTCTTGACCAGTGTGCAAATTCAGATTTTCCAGCCCATTTTTGAAAAAAAAAAACGCTGCTAAGTAGATCAGTGGCATGTGCACATCAGTTTTCGGTATATCCGAAGAACTCTGCAAATTTTGCACAGGGGTTCATTTTTCGATTGCAAAGACAAATCTTACGATATATAGGTTCTCCTTAAACACGGAATTTAGTTGTTATTATTCTAGAATTTCAGTATAAATTGGTAGATATTTTAGATGGGGATTTAGAAAAACGTTGCCTCAGAATGCCTCTGAGAATGCCTCAGAACCTTTGTTAAAGCCTGTCTCGTTCTTATGTTGCCAAGCGCAACTGGTCGTAGTGTGAGTGCGTCACCTTGTTGGTGTAATAGGCTAGTAGTCGTAAGTAGATCAATCAACCGTATCTAAGAGCCGAGGCCAAATTCTCAACTTTTTCCAATTTTTGTTTTGCTGATTTGTATAATGCGACCAAATTCTTTAAATTGAAGATATCGGGAGGACAGAAGTTTTTGTGGGGATTCCAACGATTGGAAAACGATTTTTGTGGCTCTAGTCGTTTTCGAGTTATTAAGAATTGTAGAAATTTTTAAAAACTCAAAAATGTCTCACTAAAACTGCAATAACTCCTAAACGGTTGAAGCTACCGGCGTGGCGATGGTCTCATTCGATTCAGCATAGAAAAATCTATAGAAAATGATGCGTCACATGCCTATGTTTTAAATTTCCAGAAAAACACGAATTTTTTCCCACTTCAACAGCTGTTTTACTGGCCTTAAAATTAAGGTAGGGTTCTGCCGAGACGTTAGGACCAACTAGATACGGAACTTGATTTTTGGTAAAAATTTCAAAATTTTTCGATAACTCCTTCCCCCTGAAAAACCCCGGACGGCGGACGGCGTACGGCGTACGGCGTACGGCGGACGGCGTACGGCGGACGGCGGACGGACAAAAAATTTTTATTGCAGATTCGGATTCTACACCCCTTGAAACGTAAACCAACAAATTTTCAGGGGGTGTTAAAATTTTTTTTTTCCTGACCGATTACAAAGGTTCATTTCTATAGAAAAATGAACCAAAAAACAAACAACCAAACTCAATTTTGAAGGCGATGCCGTGAGTTTAGAATTTTTCAAGTATTTTCCCGGGTTTCTCGCTCAATTTACGATATTATTGGATATATTGAAATCGTCCTAAAATCGAGAATCGGAACGGAGCTTCAGAAATGCAAATATATCGGAAGTACTGTGAGTTATCCAAATTTCGATTAAACAGGGTGTTAAGTCTTGCCGAGACAAACATTTCAGTTCAAGAAATTTGAGAAAAGGTTGAGAATTGAGGAAGTTATGGTCATTTTTGTAAATGACCACAGACTGACACACGGACACTTGTTCAGGAAGTGATTCTGAGTAAATGTGTATAAGAAAAAGTTTTTTCTGAAGCTCCGTTCCGATTCTCGATTTTAGGACGATTCCAATACTTCCATTTACTCTGTAAAAATGGAAGTAAAAAACACTGAATGAACAGACAGTGAGTGATACCTACTGACCCACAGAGAGTGAGGTCTCATATTGACGATAGGTCTCTACCTGCAATTTCCGAGAAGCAGGACCCACTTTCTCAGAAGGGAACAGACCTGCCCGTTATTTAAACTGTCAACCGTATTAATATAAGCTGGCTAATCGGACAACATTCACTTTCCAATAGCCGAATCGCATTGTTTGTAGTTCCGGGCCTACTCGTATATATACGGACGCTCTTGTGTAAAAAGTTGGTATCAAAGGCGGGAATGCATCTGGTAGGGAATTTATCACCCGATATTATCTTCTGCATTACGTTTTTGCCTTAAACACATTAGTACTTCGGCAAGAAAACTGCAAAAAAACGCGATTTTGGCCTCATCACTCCCCCGAAATTGACCCTGTTGTCCAAAATCTTGAAAAATCGCCAAATTTCATGTTTCTTAGTCAAAATCTAAAGATTCGCGCCAAAAAACCCCAAAGTCAAATTCATCATTTGTTAGAGAGTTTTTGCAGCCAATGGGTGACGGGGTGACGTTTCTCACGGATGACGTTTCGCGTGCGACGTTAACTACGACCAGGGGCAACAACGCCAGCGGTTGCTGTGTTGGTTGCCATGGTAACCGTATTACCATTATTAGTTAGGGTTATTATTGGTTAGGCATTCAACGGGCCCGTCTCTTCGGCTCAACTGGCGACGCTGAATGGACCATTTTACCGGCACCCATAGCTAACGTCATGTCTCCCGGCTCTTACGGGCTCTGTCGCGAGGTTCTACGTGGCCCGTTAGTGGCTTGCAAAAACTCTCTATTTTGAAATTTTTCCTACGCTGGTACCTTGAATTTTCCAGCTGGAATCATCGCATTTTCAGTAAATTGATGCCGAAATTGAATAGCCAAATATTTATTTCGAAGGATTTTGTCACCAAGCTACCGGGAGTCAACTCGAAAAACCTTAGGTCCATCCTTGACAAGGGGAAATCGCTGAGTCACCTTTTAACTCTGAGCGTGGTAAGTTTCGCCTCATTTGTCGTATTTTTCAATAAAACAGGAATACGAAAGAACCGAAAATGCCTTTTTCCTGTTGCAGGACGAGCTTCGTGAGATTATTGGGAATAAAGCGAACTCAGAACTCCTATTTAGTGCTCTGCATTCGACGATAAATCTGGACCAAGATGGCGCCTCAACTAACTTCAGGGCCAAGCCGAATAATCGACCTTTTCGAAAACGTACCCGTACGTGATTGTCTGAAATTATCTTCCTGCTTCGAAGAATTATCGGTGTCCTGCCTAGTGTACGTATTTGAAAACATTAATGTATTTTTCCGTGTTACCATTGTGTAAAAAGGTTAAAAGGGAAACCGGCGTATCTATTTAACTCGCTGTCTATTATAAACTGGATCGATCTACCTACTTTAGTATTTTTCGAATTTTGTCAAATAAATTTACCACGTTCGAAAAGACTGGTTTATGGTAAAGGTATGCCTAGACGCTTGATTGGAAATCGGGATGGAATTACAACATCCTTTCTGGGTCCATGACAGGCACCAATGGGGAATACCGTGTTTTGCACAAAACCCCAAAAGATGGATAGAAATACCACCAAGCATGGAAAATATCAACGCTAACAACACTTCATGACAACACTTTGCCAAAATACGGATTTGGGATGTCTTTCCAAGAACACCATGCATTTCTTGATTTACCAAGTGACTACTTTGTACAAACTACTCAATTCCACTACGAATTGGCAAAAAGTACGAAGTTGATACAGTAAACTCCCAAAAATGACAAAATCTTACACTGCGCAAGCGCAAGGTACTTGCAAACACTCACGCTCTTGGAACAAACCCATTTATCCAGGGTGGGCCGAGCGGCTGAATTAGTTGTCAGCTGACCGGGATAAGGGCCAAACCAAAACAGGGGCCGAGCTAATTATACAATCATTATCAGGGCCTAAAACAACAATAGTGCAATCAACAACAACTCGCAACAACTATGGACATTATCTAATTTTGTTGTCCAAACTTGTTGCGAGTTGTTGTTGATTGCGCTATTGTTGTTTTAGGCCTTGATAACACTGGGTAACAGCCAAAAAACAAAGCCAACAAAAATGTCGAACGTGGCCTAAGGCACACGACAATAAAACGAACAACAACAACAGCCAAAAAATCGTCCGAGGTTTCTCAGCATTTTAGACTAATTTTGGTGTTCTGATTCCAAATATCACCTTGGTTTTGCTCTATCAGGTCAACATTTTGAGATACAGCCATAGCTGCCTGACGAGCTATACATACGAGGGGGGACCCAAAAGTAACGGGAATTTTGTCATAACTTTTTTATTTTTCAATATTTTTACACCAAATGTTGATCACCTTCAACGTAATTACCACTGACTGCAACGCACTTGTCCAATCGGGTTTTTCGCCTTTAAAAACATTGTTCAAATTGGGGGGGGGGGGGTGAACAATCGGTTTCATGCCATTTTTTGTAAGAAACTTCTTCACATACAGGGCAGTGTGTGCGGGGGCATTGTCATGATGGAAGAACCAATCCCCCGACTGCCACAAATACGCCCTTTTGTTCAATCATCAATGAGTTGATGATTCTACATCAATCAACATCAACATCAATGATCAATGAGTTGATTTTCTCAACGTTGTCATCAGTTCTTGATGTTGAAGGGCCGCCAGAACGAGGTTGGTCTTCAATCGTCATTTGCCCATTTTTAAAACGCTGAAACCACTCGTAGACTCGTATTTTGCTTAATGCAGCATCCCCATAAGCAGTTTTTAGCAATTCGAGAGTTTCAGCCGGCGTTTTCCCTAGCAGGAACAAAATTTTACGGCCGCGCGTTGCTCCACGCTGTCCGCCATCACACGTTTTCCGTTCGCCGAAACGGAAAAAGTTGTTTCACTAGAAAAGATCTAACGGACGAACCGTTCAACTCACAGCGACGCAACTTTGCACACTGGCTCTTGAGATGTGTTCCTTCCAAACCCCCCATTTGCCAACGAACCACGCACAGCCGTCTTTCCCCTCCAGCTTGATTCCCGTTACTTTTGGGTCCCCCCTCTTATGTTAATTTGAGGGTTTTGAGTTCAATCCTGGTTTTCTCAAAGGATATAGCCAAGTAATCATTTATAAATGGTTGCTTCTGATGTGTTTCTGTTTCCAGATGACGAAGTCATATTTTCTTTATTCCAAAATTAAAAAATCCAATATGAGCAGCATCAAGCTTGTCTGTATATCCAATATGTCTGTAGCGAACAAACCTGACCTGATTGAAACAAACAAAGGGCATTTTCGAACTCAGAGCATCACCATTAGTCTAATTTCGGTGGAAAACCCTAGACGATTTTCCAAAAGATTTTTTTTGTTACGCAGTGTAATGATTTTATAGTTAATGAAAACAGACGCCTCTTTTGCCGAGCTTTCAACGAATTATATACCTAATCATCATCAGGGCCTAAAACAACAATAGTGCAATCAACAGCAACTGGCAACAACTATGGAAATTATCTAATTTTGTTGTCCAAAGTTGTTGCTAGTTGCACTATAGTTGTTTTGGCTGTGCTGATGATTATGTAGTTAATCAAAAGCTCGGCAGAAGAGGCGTCTGTTTTGACCCTTATCCCGATCAGCTTACAACAAAAGCAAGTTGCTGGTCGATACTTCCATCTTCAGCAAAATAAGGGTATCTCTTTAGTCTGAAGATGGCAAGATAACCTAAAACGTACCTATCTCTCTGTATAAACAAGTTATTATGGTGTGTTGTCTCATGAGCAAGTTGTCTCATGAGCGAATTGTCTCGTGAGCGAGTTGTTGCGTGAGCGAGTTGTCTTGTTAGTGTGTTGCCTCGTTAGCGTGTTGTCTCATGAGCGAGTTGTCTCATGAACGAATTGTGTCGTGAGCGAATTGTCTTGTGAGAGTTTTGAACTCGAAGCGTTTTGGGAAAAATGAAACTTAGCAGTTGACTTTATCAAGCATAAATTTATTTTGAGACTTCGAAAAACTGATCCTGGTTATAAACAGGAAAAAGTTCATCGTGAGATCGGAAAGTACAACAATTATTCATTCTGATGGCGGGAGAAATTGAGAACAGAAACGCTTTCTACTTTCAAAGACTTTACATCCGAGGCAGCACTTCTGGTTTCTCTGGAGAAATTGTTCCGATGACGTCAAATTAGGTTACAAAAATGATAAAATCCAATAATTCTGATTTCTCAAACTAATGACTAGAAAGTAAACAAACACATTGTTCCGTCGACGATAACAACAACAATGTTCAAGAATTGCGACAGGATTAAAATGGCATTGGAAGAGTTGAGGGCGAGGTACCAAGGGTGGCATTCTCTCGTAACTTTATTTCTCCAAGTAGGGGAGAGGGGGGCACAATGAGACACAGAGCACAGTGAGACAAGTGGATTTTTAAAAAAATCTGAGGGCTCCAGCCCCCCCCCCCCCAGCGCATTTTAACCGATGTACAGACAACAACCCACCATAATCAGCAAAATTTTCTGGTACACAACCAGTAGAAGTCCCCTAACCAGCACTTCAGCAGAAAAAGTTGCACAAATCGTATTTTTTTTAAACTTTGGAACTCAACTAATGCCTACTTAGATTCTTCCGATCGACTCGTAATTTTTATCATAGATAATTGAGGGTTTTTTAGTTGATTTTCTGTAAAAATTATCCCTGTAGACCAGCTGATTCAAACTCAAATCCGATAAGTCCAGAACTAGTGCTCTCGGGGCACAATGAGACGGCAACAATGAGACACCATCTTATTGTGCATCAGTGTGTCCCAGGGGTTTTATTTATTTTTTTTTTTTTGAGTGTATTTTGTTTAATATGGTTTATTAATATTTTTTTCAATAATTAGACTAAGTAATTGTTTGCGTAGTCATTTCTTGAGAAATAAGAACTGATTTCCTTAACCTAGGAAGGCTGAACTAAGAATTTAAGAAAATATTACTTTGTTAAGAAAATTTCTGTGAGGAACTGAACATTTATAAACAAAAAACGTAGAACAGCATGAAATAAACATTAATTCCTGTTTTTACAATGATTTTTTATGGATTTACCCACTTGTCTTATTGTGCCCCGGGGGTGTCTCATTGTACCCCCCCCTGGGGGTTGGGGCACAGTGAGACAAAAAACCGGATTTTTTGAATGTTGAATTTCTTAGAAAATAACCCGTTAACGGCGGTTTCACGAAATGCCATTTTGAAGCCAAAGAGTTGCTCTAAATGCCTTCAAAATTTCAGCTTTCTTGAGGCATTATTTAGCGAGCTAGGGCGCGCTGAGTGAGAAGTGGCTCATTGTGCCCCCCTCTCCCCTACCTATTTTCAGCTATCTAGCCATTTTCAGGTTGTATAGGTCGTATTTTGCCCCAGCTCACCCCTTAACCGGGCAATGTTACATGTCGCCCCAGGTCTCTCACCAGTCAAACTAATTACAAAATCAAAATCCCATTGACATAATCGAAAATGATTTCCCCTAACTTCTTTTCCAATTCCGACAATAGGTAAATTCGTCTGAATATATCAACAATATTTTTACTCTGATCGGATTTAGAAAAATAACAATAATTGTTTCTGAAATTATTTCTGCCTCCCTAGTCTGGGATATATTGGATATTCTGCCGCTTTCTCCTGGGGGGCAGATTTTGCTGTTGTCTACAAGTTTGCGAACAATTATGCTGTCAAAGATTATAGCAACATCGGCGATTAACGATAGCAAACCTTTTACAAAATCTCAATTTACCCCAGGTACCTGCGTCCATTTAAAGCTTATTTTGTCTCGCGAAGGTACTGGAAGCCGGCTGTTGAATCAAGTCGGTCCAATTAAAATAATAATTCTATTAGAAAACCAGCTTCAACCCATTTTTGGGTCGGTTGGACTCAATACTAACCAGTGGTGCGTAGATAACACACAATACTTCCATATTTTAAAACGTACATATTTGAAAAAATTTGATCATATTTTGACTGTTTTTAAGGGCGTTTAGGTCAAAAATATCAAAAAATTCACTATGCCAATTTTAAAATTCGCCAAAAGAAAACTCGCTAAGTACATTTTCGGAATATAAAAAATATCAAATAACATATTATGTGGATATTTTTTATATTCCGAAAATGTAGCCTAAATGGAGTCAGTTAAAATTAATTTTTTCCAGGGAGTCAGTTGGAGCTGATTTTTTCCAGGGAATCAGTTAAAACTAGGTATCTTTTTCAGGGAGACAATCAGAACTGACGTTTTCTAGAGAGTCAGTTTAAGCTGACTTCCAGGGAGTCAGTTGAAACTTACCTTCTAGGGAGTCAGTTAAAGATGATTTTCTGTTGGGAGTCAGTTTGAACCGACTTCATTGGGAGTCAGTTGAGTTTTTCATTTTTACTTCCATATTTACAGAGTAAATGGAAGTATTGTGATCGTCCTAAAATCGAGAATCGGAACGGAGCTCCAGAAAAAACTTTTTCTTCAACACATTTACTCAGAATCACTTCCTGAACAAGCGTCTGTGTGTCCATGTGTCAGTCTGTGGTCATTTACAAAAATGGCCATAGCTCTCTCAATTCTCAACCTTTTTTCAAATTTTTTGAACTGAAATGTTTCTCTCGGCAAGACCTAACACCATGTTTAATCGAAAATTGGGTGTTTAGGTCAAAAATATCGAAAAATTCACTATGCAAATTTTAAAATTCGCCTAAAATAAAAAAAAGCCACACTTTCGGAATATAAAAAATATCCACATATTCTGCAAGGTAAAACAAAGATTTTAAGACCAAGAACGCTCAAATCGGTTCATTTTTGTGAAAAAAATAAAATAGAAAACACTAAAAATGCAAATATATCGGAAGTACTGTGCGTTATCAAAATTCAGATTAACCAGGGTGTTAGGTCTTGCCGAGACAAACATTTCAGTTCAAGAAATTTGAGAAAAGGTTGAGAAATGAGGGAGTTATGGCCATTTCTGTAAATGACCACAGACGGACAGACAGACAGACGGATACACGGACAGACGGACACACAGACACTTGTTCAGGAAGTGATTCTAAGTAAATGTGTATAAGAAAAAGTTTTTTCTGAAGCTCCGTTCCGATTCTCGATTTTAGGACGATTCCAATACTTCCATTTACTCTGTAAATATGGAAGTAAACCAGTGGTGCGTAGATAACACACAATACTTCCATATTTTGGAACGTAAAATTGTGACACAATTTGATCGTATTTTGACTGCTTTTGAAAGTGTTTAGGTCAAAAATATCAAAAAATTCAGTATTAAAATTTTAAAATTCGCCCAAAATGAAAAAACGCCACATTTTCGGAATGTAAAAAATATCCACATATTCTGCAAGGTAAAACAAAGATTTTAAGACCAAGAACGCTCAAATCGGTTCATTTTTGCGGCCGGAAAAAAATAAAAAAGAAAACACTAAAAACGCAAATATCTCGGAAGTACTGTGCGTTATCCGAATTCCTATTAAACAGGGTGTTAGGTCTTGCCGAGACAAACATTTCAGTTCAAGAAATTTGAAAAAAGGTTGGGAAATGAGGGAGTTATGGCCATTTTTGTAAATGACCACAGACGGACACACGGACACACAGACACTTGTTCAGGAAGTGATTCTGAGTAAATGTGTATAAGAAAAAGTTTTTTCTGAAGCTCCGTTCCGATTCTCGATTTTAGGACGATCACAATACTTCCATTTACTCTGTAAATATGGAAGTAAAAATGATAAACGCCAGAGCAAACCAGTGGTGCGTAGATAACACACAATACTTCCATATTTTGAAACGTAAAATTTTGACACAATTTGATCATATTTTGACTGCTTTTGAAAGTGTTTAGGTCAAAAATATCAAAAAATTCAGTATTAAAATTTTAAAATTCGCCCAAAATGAAAAAACGCCACATTTTCGTAATGTAAAAAATATCCACATATTCTGCAAGGTAAAACGAAGATTTTGAGACCAAGAACGCTCAAATCGGTTCATTTTTGCGGCCGGAAAAAAATGAAATAGAAAACACTAAAAACGCATATATCTCGGAAGTACTGTGCGTTATTCAAATTCCGATTGAACAGGGTGTTAGGTCTTGCCGAGACAAACATTTCAGTTCAAGAAATTTGAAAAAAGGTTGAGAAATGAGGGAGTAATGGCCATTTTTGTAAATGACCACAGACGGACACACAGACACTTGTTCAGGAAGTGATTCTGAGTAAATGTGTATGGGTCATTCTCACAGAAAGGGCAGAAGTGATGTCCAGAAGGTTTGTGGGGGCCCTCTTATGAATTTGAAGTTGGGCAAAATTTTAAATTGTACTATTTCACTTTTCGCAAAATGCGATTTTTTTTTGTTACGATCAATTAAGTCTTTCACTAAGAAAAAAAATTAAATGCGTCGATTTGTCACGGCCCTGTCCTGTCCAGGCACGAGGTTCCCAACTTCAAGCTTCTTTCCTATGTCTTTCCGATGCTACCAAATACCCGGCGCTTCTAGAATAGGTCAAAATTGGTCTCAAGATACCTAAATGACAGTTTTTATAATTTTAGAACGGAAAGATTACGGTACTGAGATGAAAATAGGGGTGTCCAGAGGTTTGCAGTCACGGCCCTGTCCTGTCAAAGAATTCGAATTTTCGCGGTCCTCTCAGGGTTTTTTCCGGATTTGCTTCCCTCCATCATTTTGGCACGAGTCTCAACGGTCCAGAACACCGGCTAGCTTTGGATTTTTGTCGAGATTTAACCCAGTGACGAGATAGAACGTCGGCCGGAACCTTGTTGGTCGGACACAACTGTCACGGCCCTGTCCTGTTTCTCAAAGTAGGTATTCAAACTTAATTTTTTTTACTTCTCAGTACCTCGTACGCAGCGTGGAGCAGTTTCGATTACGATAATAATTTTTGGAAAAAAAATTACTGTGTGGACAGGAGCGTCAAAAAACCTATGTTTTGTCACGGCCCTGTCCATCAAGGCCCTGTCCACATCTCTGAATTCGAGGACGGGGAAGGGATGAGGAGGACAGGACCGTGACAGTTCCAGCACTCTGCAGGACAAAATAGTTCCATTCTTCCCTCTTTTAGCTAGAATTTCGCCATTTTTAATCGGAATTTGAATAACTCAAAGTACTTCCGACATATTTGCATTTTTAGAGTTTTCAATTTTATTTTTTTTCCGGCCTCAATAATGAACCGATTTGAGCGTTCTTGGTCTTAAAATTTATTTTTTTTCCGGCCTAAATAAGGCAGCCACTGTTTGGATAGTTTTTGAATTTCACTTAGAAGATTCAAGAGAGGGTTTCCAAATTTTTTGCGCAGAATTGGAGGAAAATTTTTATTTTGAAAACTCCAACCCGAAACTGCCCCTTTCTGTGAGAATGACCCGTATAAGAAAAAGTTTTTTCTGAAGCTCCGTTCCGATCCTCGATTTTAGGACGATTCCAATACTTCCATTTACTCTGTAAATATGGAAGTAAAAATGTTCCTGGTTTTCCCAATTTTACTTCAAAAATCCCCCTTTTTATTCCCTTTTTACTTGCAAAACCATTCACTGATTATGGGAAAATCCTCACATCACAACACTGCTTGGGAGATAGGTTATGTTTTTTCATTTTCGTGAGCACTTGCTTTTAAAAGTCCCTAATTTGTAAAATTCAGAAATTACAAACAGCCTCAAAAGTAATTAAAGCTCGTAATTACTAGCTAATTAAACAAAAACGGACTCGGCCAAAATGATACCAACCGCCAGCCTCCAGGGTACATAAAATTACCCTATGCTACAATAATTATATTGCATTTTTATGTTCCATAATTACATTAATATCACTTCAACAACTACGTCAATTTTCAGAAGTATCGAAAGACTTTCAAAAGAGAAGTACCTAGAATTTAAAAAAACATTTGAGGAAAACGAATATATACGATATCGAGACGATTACAACACATAACAAGCATTGGAAAACTCGCAAAATACTGAAAAAGGTTATAGGCCATTTTTACATTTTCCAAAAAACGAAAGATCTCATCAAAAATCCCTCGGTAGGTTGGGCGAGGTTTTAAAATTTTTTCAACAGTGTTTCATCAGTATTGAATAATTAAAAATCACAATCTCATCGATATGCATGAAATTATTCCAACCAGGAATGGCCAGGGTTCGATCGTATTGAGAAACTGAACTTCCTCCTGGATGAATTCAAAGGGGCGAACGAATGGCTCAACCCGCAACTGCCGATCATTGAGTCCGTTGGGCCACCTTGTGAGTTACTCAGCCAATCAGAGATAAAGGCTGGGCTCAACTGACGGCTCAAACCTACTGCAGAAAAGATTCAATCGTCAAATCTTTGAGGCCGGCTGGTCTTATAGTTGAGGATTGAGCTGTTCGTCTGATACAGCCATGGGAATCACTCGACTCGGCCCGCAGTCGCCTACTGTCCTGTTTTTGGAGCCACCCTGTTGAGCGGCACTCGGGGAGACTGCGGTACTGTTGAGCGGCACTTGGCCCGCTGTTGTGGTCAGAGGGAAATGGGACGTGCGGCACTCAGCCAATCAGAGACGCTATAACGGCTGGACACGCCCACTAGCGGCTCAAACCTATAGCCGAAAGATTCGATTGTGAAATCTTTGAGGCTGGCTGATGTTATGTATCTCAATTCAATTCAATTCAATCGATACGCCGAATCAATATCAAATCACTTAATCAATCCAGAGGATTATCTCATTATCATTTTCGGTAACCTGAATTAAGCCAGGGAGTTATTGATGAAATACACAGAGAGTGACTACACCACGTGTGAAATTATTTATCCTACAACATACATAAAAGCTGTGATCGTATTAATGGGCAGGTTGAGGCTTGAGCCGTGCTTCTGATGCAGCCATGGGAATCAGACTAACGGCTCGGCCTGCAATCGCTTACTGTCTTGTTTCTGGAGCCGCCCTGTCGAGCGGCCCTCAGAGTGACTGCGGGCCTGTTGAGCGGCACTGCTTCCGGGGTCATTGTGGACAGAGGGGAACGGGTCGTGCGGCACTCAGCCAATCAGGGACACGATAACGGCTGAACATGCCCACCAACGGCTCACAACGCCGACCCATATGATTCAATCATCGAACCTTTTGAGGCGGCCGTGACTTACCCGTCGAATCGTTATTCGGTTACGGGCTGATCCGCCTCATTATTCCCTTTCTTCAAACATGAATTTCATCGAAGGGTCTGGAGAGATAAATCTGAGGCCCCCACGTGAGCATGTCGTAAAAATTCCCACAACAGTTGTAAAAAGGAAGAACAGCACTTCGCTCTGAGGATTGGTAATAATGAAATCGCTAATGGAAGAGTAAACATTATAATTAATACGACTGATATGGATGAGTTTCTGCGAATAGGCTGAAGGATGTAGCCAGGAAGAAATTACAGTTTTAAAAAACGCCTGCTGACGGTTTTCAGCTGTACCAACTAATATCACGCCAATCACCAAGAAAGCGATTTTCATACACCATTTGGAGAACACGAGGGGTTGTTCATTTGCAGTTTTTTCCCCGTTTATTGATGGAAAAAATCAAATTATGGTAGGTGGGACACACACAAAGCGATACAGCCTGATGACGTACGATAACATTGATCATGGAAGCAGTAACTTGTTCAGTTGGTGTTATTCGAATTTTCCACCAAAAAAGCTTTGGGCTTTTATTTATTTGGTGGTTTTTTTTTGTTCTTTCCGCGGATACGTACAGAGGATACAGGGTGGCGTAGGGGGTAAAAGGGGGAATTGCTAGCACAGAATCGAGGAAAAATCGCTTTTTTATAAGTGCCGAGGGAAATGTTTAAGGAAAAAAATTTTTTCGCCTTGATTTTTGTTGCTTTACATCTGCGATGCCCAAAACCACGATTTTTGGCTTTGATTTTAGTTTTTAGACTATAACTCAACCAGTGGTGCGTAGATAACACACAATACTTCCATATTTTGAAACGTAAAATTGTGAAACAATTTGATCATATTTTGACTGCTTTTAAGGGTGTTTAGGTCAAAAAAATCGAAAGATTCACTATTAAAATTTTAAAATTCGCCCAAAATGAAAAAACGCCACATTTTCGGAATGTAAAAAATATCCACATATTCTGCAAGGTAAAACAAAGATTTTAAGACCAAGAACGCTCAAATCGGTTCATTTTTGTGAAAAAAATAAAATAGAAAACACTAAAAATGCAAATATATCGGAAGTACTGTGCGTTATCCAAATTCAGATTAACCAGGGTGTTAGGTCTTGCCGAGACAAACATTTCAGTTCAAGAAATTTGAAAAAAGGTTGAGAAATGAGGGAGTTATGGCCATTTCTGTAAATGACCACAGACGGACAGACAGACAGACGGATACACGGACAGACGGACACACAGACACTTGTTCAGGAAGTGATTCTAAGTAAATGTGTATAAGAAAAAGTTTTTTCTGAAGCTCCGTTCCGATTCTCGATTTTAGGACGATTCCAATACTTCCATTTACTCTGTAAAATTTAATATGGAAGTAAAAACGACTCGTCCAGCAGGAAATTTCATTCTATTCAAAATTGAACAGCATAAAATTCCGCATCGAATCATCAGGTAAAACGTTTAAATCGGTTCAGCCGTTTGGCCGCAATCGATGGTTGAAGTTTACGGATTTTTCTTAAATTGGCTGGAAAATGGCTCGAATGTCGCCACCCTGTATTTGTCATTGCTCGGATTTATTAAGTCAACTTTATTGGCTCATTGAAGGTTTGAAATTAATCGATTTCGGAATTAAAACAGTTCCCTATGGTATGCGGTAAAATATTAGCGGTTATTGAATGACCTCTTTTTGAATTACTGAATTCCAGATAAAAAATCACAGTCTGACAAACTCGGGCAACTCATGTTAATGTCGCCCTTTCGTTATAGGTAATAAACAATGTACAATTACTATTTAAAAACACAAAAACAACAAACCGAACAAACTTACGGTTCATGCGTTCAACAATTTATAAAAATCCTATTCTTCAAGATAAAATAATTTTCAAAAAGTGCTCTAATTACAATGATACAAATAGCGAATTTGTCAAAAAAGATATAATTTCCGATGTGTACCTATTTTTTGTCCAAGATTCCAACGATTCCTCGTATTTCATGTCTGCTGTGTAGGTAAAATGGCTATTCACGAACTACGACTAAACAATGGCTAAACCCGCTCAGTTCTTTTCAAGTGAATTTTTTTGAGTATCAATACGACAAATTATTCGAACTAAATTGTGTTAAATGCATTTGTTCAACGGAATTTCATGCGAGCGGACGAAACCGCCGCAATAAAAAAATCTATACACGAAACTTTCAACAGTCAGGCACACTGATAAAATATGGTGCATGTCATTTTAGGATTATTATTCCATATCATACAATATTGACAGTTTTGTTAGATAGAAATTTTTCAACGATGATGAACGTCTACACTATTGTATACTATATTGGAAAAGTACACGTGTATAATACATGATTTATCATTGCAGTTTTTTTCTTCGAAGATTCGATAACATAATATCACTAATACGAGATTAACTGGCATTATCTGGGCTTTGTACACGAGAAGAACCTGTCAGTTAATCAAATTCCAAATTTTCCGCTTCTCTCCGGGACAAATTTTCCGAATTTGTCGGCACAGGCCGGTGAAAAGGCACTTGGACCTGTGGACTTTCGTAGCTATGACGACGTATCAATGTTTTCTTTCAATGTTCTCATCAACCGTAGAAATTTTTTGAGAGAAATAATACGAAATGTTGAGAAAATTGATTTTTCATATTGCAATTACGGAATTACCAAATTCTGCCATCTGAATCGACCGAGAACGGAAAATCGCGCAAACGGATCAACCCGCAACGCCAAAGTCGCGTCACGTCGCCACCTTGTAGCGAGGTTGCATAAGTTGCTGTTGCTGTCTCAAAAGCTTAGCCAATCGCACACGAGATCACGGACACGCCCACCGACGGCTCAAAGATACAATGATCGAATCTTTCGAGCCGGTCGGCAGATGAGCCGTCTTGACCCGGAAGTTGTTCTAACAACAGGATGACTAGGTCGATCTAATGGTACATAGGAAATCAGTTTAAATCAAAACATCCAAAACCCACACTCACAAACACAAACGCCAATCACAAACAGTCAACACGAGTATTCAAAACCACCAATAATTGCAAGAGAACAAATAAAAACCACTTAAATGTAGTAGGTTTGACGTTTACAGTTAATGAGAACACGATCCGCTACAACATGGCATAGCGTATGATAACATCAGATGCGTGCATATCACAACTTTCCTTCCCTCGGTTTTTAAATTGTTGTCAAATCGTTGTTTATCTAACATCAACAACAGTTTAAGCGAAATCGTTTGCAAAATTTTTTTTAGGTTTTTGGAGAAACTATGCTTTTTACTAATAAACTGTGCTTTTCCAAAGGTATGGAAAATTAAAAAATCCGCCAAAAACGGCCGTTTGGTTGGAATCGCGGTCACAGAATGACTAAAAACATTTGTTCGTACTCGGATACGTTTGGAATGACAACAAAAACAATTTTTCGATCCGATCGCTATAATTTTCCTCCTTTGAAAACTGGGGAAGGAAAGTGAAATTTTTCAAATTTTATTGTAGACCCACAACAACGAAAAAATCTCCCTCATAACTCCTTTGGCCTTTTCCTAAGGACCTTTTTCGCTAGATTACCAATTATTGCTTCTAAAATCCAAAAATGGAGTTGGAAAAACCATCCTGAAAATTCCACTCCGGCAATCGAACCCAGCAGCTCTGGATTTAGAGTCCGACTTCTTTACGACTCGCAGGTAATCTGGAGATGCTGTCAATCTGGGTGGCATTGTAGTGCCAGGTTAGCCAACTTCCCCCAGAACTTGGAACTTCTTCTCAGAAAAAAAATATATCTCGAAAAATGTCAAGTTTTTTCAAAATTTCTTTGAATGTGTTAAGTTTTCTCAAAATTTTTTGAAAATGTCGAGTTTTTCCAATTTCTTTTTTTGAAAATGTCAAGTTTTTCTGAAAATTTGAAAACAACTGAAAGTATTGGAAGTTTCTTCGGACACAGGCCTCGGAAAAGGGGAATCTAACTATTTCTCTCTTTTCAAACATAACTCAATACATCTTTCCTTTTTTTTTTCAAAGCAATCGCGTCGTTCAAATCACACGCTAACCATCACAGTTAATTTTGTCGTCATTGTGCTACTTTAGGACAATAATTCCTTTAAAAAAACCTGTTCCCGCCGGTCTTAGTCGTCCCAACTCGGGAAATTCGACGGGTCAACGAAATGCGAACCGGTGGCTTTTGGCACTGTACTCGTTTGCACCTGCGCAGACGGGAAGGATTGAGTAGGTTTTTAGGAAAATTTCAGATTTGCAGGAAAACAGTAAAAGTCTAAAAGATTGAATCCAGAAGTATCGAAACTACTTTACAACAGTAAATTTCAAAACCGTTTATGGATTTTTTGTAAATTTCACAGGAAGCGAGAGAAACCTAGAGATTACCTAGTTATGAGGTAGGGATGGCTATCGATAGTATCGAAATATCGATGTTTTCCTCCTGTATATAGATATTTTTCCATTGATGATGCAAAGGCGGATACAGGTACCGGATCGGTAACAGGTACCGATAGTTCGTAGCTGATGACGTTAAATTGAGTTTCCGCCGATATTTTTTAAACTGATACATCGGCTTTATCTGATATGTTGACTCGACCGTAACTTCCATGTTTCAACATCCCACAAAGTCAATAAATATGAAAATTCCCAAAAAAACTTGAGTTTATTCGGCTGGAATATCGATTTTCATTCATCGATATCATTGGTTTGTAGGATCGATAGGAAAATTGGAAGATTATGGTTGTTGAGGTATTTTCAGGCTGATTTTTTGTAGGCCGTGGAACGGAACAGAGAAAAATTAATTTTAATTGTTCATTTCACTTTACTTTACTTTAACCGATGTTTTCCTAAAACTATCAATAGTTTTAGGTCAATACTATCGGTAGTGCATACTATCGATAGTTGACCTACGCTATATCGGCATCGATATTCTACTAGTTCTCGCGTGAACACCGATACTATCGAACATTGATAAATCGATATATCAATGACGTCATAATATTATATTATATTATAATAACCTTGTATGACAGAAAACCAAACTTTTCAGGAGAGACAAAAAACCTCCTTGAAAATCGAAATACGAGGTTCTCAAAAAGGGCGCTAGAGGGCAGAAAATGTATTTCCGCCAACATTCGAATGCTGGTTGATGAAATGTGAGGATTAAAAAATTGCCAAAATTTGAGAGATGAGGTTATCATATCGTGGGTTCAATGCTATAAGTGGCTAACCCGAAATTCATAGTAGTGGCTAGTCAAGATCGGGATTGGGGTCACGCTGATTAAAACGCCTCCTTTGCCGAGCTTTCGATTAATATATAATCCTCATCAGGGCTTGGATGCTGAGGATTATAATATAATTAATGATTAATTAATGATTAATATATTATATTAATCGAAAGCTCGGCAAAGGAGGCGTTTTAATCAGCGTGACCCCAATCCCGATCTTGACTAGCCACTGCATACTGAGAGGGTCGATCATCCACATATAATACGAAATTCATAGTTTTGAGATAATCTAGGAAAACAGGTGAGACGCCCGGTTGACTTCACTCTGGGAGCTGCATATTGTTTGTTTGGCTATGTTGGTGGCCTAAAAATAATTATTTTCTTGATCTAGTTGTAGCATTTGAAAGCCCGCACCTAGAATAATGTTATGGAGTAAATAACTGAAAATCGAGAAAATTCGAGTTAGCCACTTTTAGCACTGAGCCCACGATATGACGCCATCAATATTAGGTATCGATGGCAATCCCTACTATGGACTTAAATGTAATGGGACTCATGTCTATTGACCTGTGTCAAAAACGGCTCATTTTGATGGATCAAGTGCCTCACGATGAACCAGAAAGGGTCAAATCATTATTTTTGAAAATTTTGGGACTTACATGGTTCTCAGAATTTACTGTCGTCGGTAATTTACCTGTACAGGAGTCATGGATAGTGTATGCGGTCTGAGAGGCGGCTGAGGTGCCGCCCAATCGAGTTGCGGTAGTGAGGCTTTCAATTCGAGATCGCCCGAAGGTCCGGCATCCGGATCCTCTCCAGTTTCCAGGCTGCTATGCTTGATGCCGTAGTAGAAATACATGAGGAACCCTGTTGGATTGAAAAAACCAACATATTTTCCCAATTGATCGACATTCTGAAGAGTTTTCAGAAGAGGGTAATATGTTACCTAATGTCATCCAAACAGTGAATCTGATCAGCGTGAGGATCGAAAGCTTGAAAATGAGATAGATATTGACCATGACGGCTATCGCTGGTACGAAAGGCAGTCCAGGTGTCTTGAAAACGAGGGCTTTCCTATGGAATCAAAACAATTACCTGTATCAGCTTATGGAAATGTACGCTAATCATTGTAGAGAAAGAGGGCCGAGCGGTCAAAAGCGCAGTCCTATTGGTCCATTATGTACAATTGTTTTACCCAGTCATGGAGTAACTAGAAGGAATTTCCACTCTACGTTAAAAGCAGTGCGCCCGTCAGCAGCGCCATCAAGTGGCAAAGCAACAAACTACCGTTTGAAAAAAGTTCACCCAAAAACCACCAGATAGCGTTTCACAACAACGTTAAGTAAAAAATTATCCTGCTCAGACCTCTCGCGTGACATCGACCTGGGGGGGGGGCGCTACGGCAGGGAAAACAAGAATTTTTACCAGATTTCTTAACCAGAATTTTTGAAAAGTTGTTTTAACAACAACAAAATTGACATTCTGCAGCAACAGCAAAAATATTTTCTCTCTGAAGTCATTATATTTTCGAAATTTACCAAGTAATTGAATAGGCGTGCTTTTCGTTTAAGTTTTCTGAAGGGGCCCCAGAATACCTAACCAGCCCTGCGCACCTACTCAATTACTGCAGTTGTGCTTGCTAACCGCATTGTGTTTGGTTTCAAGTGTAATTTAAGGTCGCCGCTTGTGGTCCCTTCTCACTCAAGGGGGTGAGGCAAAAAGTAGCCGTGTGTCAGAGTACATAAGTGCTGTAAGACTAGAGCGACGTGTCCTGACTAGTTCCGACATCTCCTTGAGCAGGGCACGCCCAGGACAACTTCGGCCATCAAGCGAAAAGCCAACGCCTGGAACGGCGGATAACTTTATTTTACTGCAGTTGTGCTCCCCAACCGCATTGTGTTTGATTTCAAGTGTAATTGGTGGTGTGGTCGCCAGGGGGGGGGGAGTCGACAGAATCTTGCGACGGCCCGGCCTATCGGGGGTGTCAGAGCAACACTCCCTAACATAATTTTGGTCACTTTTCAGAAAAGCCAAAACCCTGGTTGTCAAAAATGTGAAAACACTAAAAAGCACGGTAAAAGCAGTTAATAAAATCGGACTTGCGGTAAAAATTGGCTCGCATGCAGGGGTGCCACCTCTGAAACGGTAAACAATGTCAGTAAACAATGATCGCCAACAGAATGACGATAAGGGTTGTTATTTCGACGGTGTAGAATCAATACTGCCCAATTCGTTTGCCATGCAGTCTATGGACGCGTGATTTGCCAAGTTACCACCAATCCAAGTTTTGAGAAGTAGGCAACCCAGCCGCCCCCAAAAGACACGATGCTTTGAATTGGGCAGTATTGCAGTTTCATCGTCGATTTGGTACGTTAATTGCGCGCATCCTATGCATTTTTTTGGATCCCCACTGAGAAGAGCCCTTCTAACCTCATAACTCATTTTTGACAAAATGACGATAGGGGTGCTTCAACAATTGCGCAATGATCTGTCAAATTTCCAATACGCCGCGGAGGGAGGTTGCAGTAAAAAGCCTTTACCATCAGTAAAACTGGCAAATGCTGAATTTAAGTCAAAACCAATGAAATTCGTTGTTAAGATTTGGCGCTTGTTATGAGCCAGTAATCACCACTGCATGACGTCACACTTCTGCAGCTTATGTCCGCTCTAGCGAGAACCGGAAGTCAACACTAGCAACCTCTACTTTTGAAAACTAGGTTAGTTCGTTAAGTTTTTCCCTCGAGAGCGCCACAAGTCACATGGACCTTCCTAAGGAGTGTACCATCTTTCTATTTCTTCCATGACCCGGACGCACTGTAAAGTGATCACTGCCACCATCGCAGAAGGCGAGCAATGCAAACCTTCATCCCGAATCAATATTTTCCTCCTTGAATTCAAACATTTTGGTTCAGCATTTCCAGTCCAGAATTTCAAAATTACCGGTTCTGCGGTTTCCGTGAGATGATGAGTAGGACGCCGATTATAGCAGGCAACAGCGTAAATACGAGCAGCGTGACGATTATGGAATCGCTATTCATGCCGCAGACGATCGTAAGGTCGAATATGAGAATCAGGATGTACAAGACGCCGACCAATTTCATGACGACGAGGCCCGATTCTTCCGTCGCTGGGCCCGTGTCGACCCACGGGAAGATCGCTGGGCATAAGTATGTTGCGGCCTGAAAGAGAAATTCACTAATGAAGCAATGAAGGGCAACATGATTCCTTCAAACTAAAAAGAAAGTTTAAGACACATGGATGAACTGTTTACAAGGAAGGTCCGATCAACGTTAAGCGGCTGTGCGAATGGTAGAGCAAACCTATGGAGGAGGTCGCCACATCAGTCCTCCTCATTGGTGACCCCGGAGTTGGATTGCGGCTGAAAATTGAGCTATGCACCAGCAGCGCTATCGAGAAGCAGAGTAGCAAACTACCGTTCGCAAATAGCTCATACTCGAACCGACTGGTAGCGCTATTCACCCTCTCGCATGAGAGGCGGTCGCTCTAACAATTGAGCTATCAAGTGATCTACACATTCAAATTTCCCTGAGCCCTTGTTGTTGCTTCATAGCAAAAAGCGAAAGAAAACACTGATCATCTCTACGGGATGTTTGAGAACTAGGCTAGTTCCTCTGCCACTCGAGAGCGCCTGTAGGAGATGAAGTAATGCGAGACCTTTGATTTGGTCCAGTGATCGATAATTGGAAGCTCGATACTAAGATCGAAAAGCTGAAAGGATACGAAATTTCAATTTTGGAGCAAGCCTATTAAGGTCGCCACATCACTCCCCCTCCAAGAGAAATTGGTGACACCGGAGTCGAATTGCGGCTGAAAATTGAACTGTGCGGGCCTGCAGCGCTATCGATTGGCGGAATAACGAATTACTGTTAGTAAATAGTTTACCCGGGAACCAACAGATGGAGTTTCACATCCAAAAACAATGGCACACAGTGCAGGATAGAACGGAGGGCCTCTGGCATTGGGGGCGCGCGCGCTAACAAATGAGATATCAAGTGACCTACGATTTCAAGTAAAACTGAGCCCTCTAAGTTGTTGTTGTTGTATCTGCTTCTTGGTGGCGCTGATGTAAATCTTGTGGCCATAGGTTGTAATGGCCCTTTAAGTTGTTGTTGTTTCTAGCGACAGGCCAAAGGCAACACTGGTAATCTCTACCAGATATTTGACAAGCAGGAACTATAGTTTGTTTTGCCCCTCGAGAGCCCCAAGTCTCACATCCTCGCAGAACTTCCTAAGGACCTTCTTTCTACTTCTTCCACGGCCCAAGAACCCCTAAAGAACCCAAACCCCTAAAATCTGCCCTAAAGCTGTAAAAAAAAAATACCTGGAGTTTCCTCGTGAAATGCGATATGGCCGGCCCGGTGAGTCCTGCCGAAGTGCCGCCGCCCGTCGAACTGCCGCCATGGACAGTGCCGTAGAACTTCGCTTCAGACGCATCGCTGACGAGGAACTGATCGTCTCTCGTCACATCGTCGCCGTCTTCCGTCATGGTGTCGTCTGAATCTGGCGAACTTGAAACGAAAATTGCCAATGTATTCCTTTGCTTATTATATTTGTTTCTAGAAAGGCTGGTTTGAAGGTTTTGAAAATTGAGGTGAGCCTTCAATTCCAGTTCTTCAAATGTTGAAATTTTAAATAGGTACCTACTCAAAGACAAACGGAAACTCAAACTGATACAGAAACTCAAACTGAAACTCGAATTAAACTCAAACTCAAAAGAAAGGCAAACTCAAACTGGAATTTAAACTGAAACTCACACCTGAACTGAAACTCATAATGAAACTGAGACTCACACTTGAACTGAAACTCAAACAAAACTCGAATTAAACTCAAACTCAAAAAGAAAGGCAAACTCAAACTGATATTGATACTCAAATTCCAACTGAAATTGAGACTCAAACTCAAAGAACGAAGGAAAGGTAAACTCAGACTTAAACTCCAACTCGAACTGAAACGCAGAGTCAAACTTGAATTCAAACCAAACTACAATTCAAACTCAATCGGAAACCCAAATTCAATGTCGAACTCTAACTAAAACTCGAACACAAACTGAAATTCTAAGTCAAGCTCAAACTAAAATTCAAACTGAAACTGGAACTGAATCTCAAATTCAAACTCAAACTAAAACTGAATCCCAAATTCAAACTGAAATTAAATGTCTAGCGACATTCGAACTCAAACTAAAATCTGAACTCAAACTGAAAATCGAACTCAAACTGAAACTGAAACTCAAACTAAAACAGAGACTCGAACTCAAACTTGAAGATCGGAAGAAAGGTAAACTCAAACTGGAGACTCAAACTTACACTTGAACTGAAACTGATACAGACACTCGGGCTGATACTTGAGCTGAAATCAAAACTGTAACTTTGACTCAAACTAAACTTAAACTCAAACGGATACGGAAACTCAAACTGAGATTGGTACTCAATCCCAAAATGAAACTGAGACTCAAACTGAAACTCCAACAAACTCAACCTCAAATGTCTACTCAAACTGGAACTTAAACTGAAACTCAAACTTCATCTGAAAATGATACTGATACCTACACAAACTGAAAAATACTTATACCAAGTTTCAGTTGGAGTTTACCTTTCTTTCGACCCTTGAGATTGAGTTTTAGTTCGAGTTTGAGAGCTTAGTGAAGTTAGCAACGGTCAACTGCGTGTTTCTTTTCTAACTAATTGGTCTCTAGGGACGTCTTGGAACACATTTCTGGCTGTACAAGAATTGTGCCACCAGTCACATTGTATGCCTTAGGATTAAACACCTTGGTGTATCCAACACCTCGGATAAGGAGGTAGGCTATAAAATATCTTGCTTGATTAGCGTTTGACTGATGAGTATGTCGAATTGAGCTGATGAGGGATGTTATTCTGTCTTGGAGATGCGAGCGCAGCGAGCATCCAGGTCACCTGATCTGTATAAGGAATGCGTGAAGGAACAGTTAGCAACGAGCTGTACGGACTGTATGACTGGTGGCACAATTTTAAAATTGCCATAAATGTGTTTCTAGACGTCCCTAGAGTCCGAAAATTTAGAAAAGAAACACGCAGTTGACCGTTGCTAACTTCACTCTGGTGAGTTTGAGTTTCAGTTACGTTTTGAGAGTAAGTTTGAGTTTCTGTAACACGATCAGTTAGGCTTTTAGTTAGAGTTTGAGTTTCAGTTCGAGTTACAGTTTGAGTTTGAGTCCCAGTTTCTGTTTGGATTGGCGTATAAGTTTGAGTATAAGTATCAAGTTTAGTTTGAGGATCAGTTTCAGGTTGAGTTTGACTTTCAGTTTGAGTATAGGTATTAGTTTGAGTTTGTGTTGTTGTGAGTTTCATGAGAGTTGAGTTTGTGAGTTAGATATCAGTTTTAGTTCCATTTCCTGTTAGAGTTTCAGTTTGACTTTCAGCTGCAGTTTGAGGTTTAGTTTGATCTTGACTATCAGTTCGAGTTTCGCTTGAGTTTGATTTTCAGTCCAGTTTGAGCATCAGTATCAGTTTCAGAGTTTCAGGTCCAGTTTCAGTTTTTGTGTCAGTCTCAGTTTGAGTTTAAGTTCAGTTGGAGTATCAGTTTGGTTTTGGGTTTGAGTTTTAGTTCCAGTTTCAGTGTTAGTTTCAGGTTCAGTTCGAGTTTGAGAATCAGTTTGAGTTTGTGTATCAGGATCTGATTGGGTTAGAGTTTGAGTTCCAGCTTGAGTTTGGGTTTCAGTCCAGTTTGTGTTTGAGTTTCAGGGGAGCTGTTTTAGTTTTAGGTTCAGTTTGAGCGCCAGTTTGAGTAGGTGTATCAGTTTCAGTTTTAGTTTTAGTTAGAGTTTACCTTTCCTTCGACCATTGAGTTTGAGTTTCATTTTGAGCAGTTTGAGCTTGAGGTGTAGTTTCCATTTCAGTTTGAGTTTTAGTTTCAGGTCCAGTTGAATTTGAGTATCAGTTCCAGTTTGAGTGTTAGTGTTAGTTTGAATACCTATCAGTATACCTTTGAGATTACCTTTCCTTCTACCTTTGAGTTTCAGGAGCAGTTTGAGTTTATGTAAAAATGAATGTGTGTTAGTTTCAGTTGAATTTGAGTATCGGTTTCAGTTTTAGTTTCACGCACATATTATTCCTGTTGTGAACGGCAGGTAACACTTACGAGATTTCCAGACCTTTTTCGCATTAAATGGTCTTGTTATAGTTTTTAACTAGTGATGGTCTTGTTATAGTAGTATTGTGGTATTTTTATAGTTAAATGGATCTTGAGTGAGTTGTTTTTATGAGGATTTTTTTACAGTTCGGCCTACAAAGAGAGTTTTGTAGAGGATTGAAAAAATTCCTACGGGGGATTCTGTGGGAAATCAATGACCCTTCCCCTCCTTTGTCCCTCGATAGAATTCTTTCGCTTTCAAAAGGGAAAACCGACTGTTCATTCGGTTCTGAACTGAGCCCTTAAAGCAGGACCCCATAAAGCCCTGGACCTGTCTTTATTTCCTGTTTTACCCCGTACGCTGGAATATTGGGTAAAGAAAGGGATTATCCCGAGAAGAGGGTACGCTTATTTGAATTGGAGATTCCCCAAGCCGGGAGGAATGTACAATTGTGAATGTAAACACGTACGCCCTTGGAACAGCCAATCAGCTGCCGGAACGTCGGGCCCAACCTCCCAGCATGTTTAAGCTCTATGAACCCTTAGCCTGATAATTAATTACCTGAAAATAATTATAGAATAACAGCTTGTGCATTCCTGACGAGAGCATGTTAAATCAAGACAATGTCTTGTCTTGAATATGATGTCATCATATTCAATGCAGAAATCCGTCACTCGTCCATACCAGCTCACCACGTTTTATCCTGTTCGACCGCCTCCACTACTTCATCTCACCACATCATCAATTCAGCCAATCAGAGGCCGTCATTTTAGCAGAACAGGTGTAAGGGAAATCCCAGGCCCTTCCTCCCAATTTTTCTATCGCCATTCGGCATTGTACGTTGTTGCACGTGAGACAAACCTACGATTTTATATCCATTTGATATAACCAAAATCTTCATCTTTTCGATTCAAATTTCTGGGTCATCAGCAGGGATCGGATCCGTATGTGTTCACATATTTTTTTCTAGGCAACCTACTGATGTTTTTCAAGTAGGCGTGTTCATATTGACATTTTCTGAACCGTTTAAGCCCAATTTCATTTCACATATTTTGACATATTCCACTATAAATCCATATTTTTCAAATATTTGGTCCACAAAAACACATATTTGCTAATTTTGGGTAGTTTTCCCGAGGTCCACTACTAGAATTAATTAAATTAAAAAAAAATTTAGCAAATTATGCTAAATTTTTGTTGTTTTTTTTAGATTGGATAACTCTTTTTTGCGTTTTGCTTCAGACGGCGTACGGCGTAAGGGAAAAAATTATTGCAGATTTTTTTTATCTAGACTCTCTGAAACGTAAAGGAAAAATTTTCAGGGGGCGATGGAAAAAAAACCCGACCGAATACATAGGTACGTTATTTCTGGAAATAATTTAACAAAATCTTGTTACTTCCATATTTACAGAGTAAATGGAAGTATTGTGATCGTCCTAAAATCGAGAATCGGAACGGAGCTTCAGAAAAAACTTTTTCTTACACACATATACTCAGAATCACTTCCTGAACAAGTGTCTGTGTGTCCGTGTGTCCGTCTGTCCGTCTGTGGTCATTTACAAAAATGGCCATAACTCCCTCATTTCTCAACCTTTTTTCAAATTTCTTGAACTGAAATGTTTGTCTCGGCAAGACCTAACACCCTGTTTAATCGGAATTTGGATAACGCACAGTACTTCCGATATATTTGCATTTTTAGTGTTTTCTATTTTATTTTTTTCCGGCCACAAAAATGGACCGATTTGAGCGTTCTTGGTCTCAAAATCTTCGTTTTACCTTGCAGAATATGTGGCTATTTTTCATATTCCAAAAATGTAGCGAATTTATTTTTTTTGCGAATTTTAAAATTTGCATAGTGAATTTTTTGATATTTTTGACATAAATACCCTTAAAAACAGTCAAAATATGATCAAATTTTTTCAAATATGTACGTTTCAAAATATGGAAGTATTGTGTGTTATCTACGCACCACTGGTTTTTCATTTGGGCTTAAACATTTTTTTGAAAATATTTAAACCTTTTTACATATTTTCCACATATTTTTTGAAAATATTTAAACCTTTTTACATATTTTTTGCAAATATTTCAACCTTTTTACATATTTTCACATATTTTATGAAAATTAATACATATATATGTCACATATTTGGCATTTTTAAATACATAAAAATCCGATCCCTAGTCATCAGTATCCCTCAGAGATGGGCATATTCGTATTCCGTGAATACGAATACGAATATATTCACTTGACCCGTATTAGTGAATACGAATATATTCGTATTCACGGTTTGTTAATATCTATGAATTTATTCACTCAAGTTGTATTAGGTGAATACGAATGCAAATACGTTTGTATTCACGAAAATCACTGTGAATACGTTTGTATTCTCGGGGGTTACTGTGAATTATGCGTATTCGTATTCACCTAATACAACTTAAGTGAATATATTCATATTCACAAACCGTGAATACGAATATATTCGTATTCGTATTCGCTAATACGGATTAAGTGAGTATATTCGTATTCGTATTCATGGAATACGAATATGCTCATCTCTGGTATCCCTCTTCAAACTGTGAGTATATACAGACTTCCCCTTACAGAGTTTCCCCGTCGGAGAGGACACCCCCCTGAGCGTGCCAACCAAGTCAATCATCATCGTCACATCGTACGAAATCCGCCATCCGGTGACGAATCGTCCGCCTACTATAATTGGTTGGTACCAAAGCTCAGCGTGCGAGGTAAGCCTAGTTTCCATCATACACTATTCCATCATACACTTCTAATACGCTCGGGCTGCAGGGAACCATACATGCGAGCGTTTCCCTGTATCGCCATACGAGTCATCGATAGAACTTCAAGAGTTTCTACTAAATATAAAATTTCTAAAATAGGACGATCGGAAAAAAGTCCATTTCTTCTTCATGTTTTCTAGGGACGATTTGTTCGTTATTTTCTTATATTTTTCCTTCCATATTTACAGAGTAAATGGAAGTATTGGAATCGTCCTAAAATCGAGAATCGGAACGGAGCTTCAGAAAAAACTTTTTCTTATACACATTTACTCAGAATCACTTCCTGAACAAGTGTCTGTGTGTCCGTGTGTCCGTCCGTCCGTCCGTCCGTCCGTCTGTCTGTCTGTCCGTGTGTCCGCCTGTGGTCATTTACTAAAATGGGCATAGCTCCCTCAATTCTCAACCTTTTTTCAAATTTCTTGAACTGAAATGTTTGTCTCGGCAAGACCTAGCACCCTGTTTAATCGGAATTTGGATAACGCACAGTACTTCCGATATATTTGCATTTTTAGTGTTTTCTATTTTATTTTTTTCCGGCCACAAAAATGAACCGATTTGAGCGTTCTTGGTCTTAAAATCTTTTTTTTACCTTGCAGAATATGTGGATAATTTTTTTGGTTCATTTTTCTAAAGAAATGAACCTTTGTAATCGGTCAGGAAAAAAAAATTTTTAACACCCCCTGAAAATTTGTTGGTTTACGTTTCAAGGGGTGTAGAATCCGAATCTGCAATAAAAATTGTTTGTCCGTCCGCCGTACGCCGTCCGCCGTCCGGGGTTTTTCAGGGGGAAGGAGTTATCGAAAAATTTTGAAATTTTTACCAAAAATCAAGTTCCGTATCTAGTTGGTCCTAACGTCTCGGCAGAACCCTACCTTAATTTTAAGGCCAGTAAAACAGCTGTTGAAGTGGTAAAAAATTCGTCTTTCTAAGGAAATTTGCAACATAGGCATGTGAGGTATCATTTTCTATAGATTTTTCTATGCTGAATCGAATGAGACCATCGCCACGCCGGTAGCTTCAACCGTTTAGGAGTTATTGCAGTTTTAGTGAAGCAGTTTTGAGTTTTTTAAAATTTCCCCAATTCTTAATAACTCGAAAACTACTCGAGCCACAAAATTCGTTTTCCACTCGTTGGAATCCCCACAAAAACTTCTGTCCTCCCGATATCTTCAATTTAAAGAATTTGGTCGCATTACACAAATCAGCAAAACAAAAATTGGAAAAACTTGAGCATTTGGCCTCGGCTCTTAGATACGGTTGATTGATCTACTTACGACTACTAGCCTATTACACCAACAAGGTGACGCACTCACACTTCGACCAGTTGCGCTTGGCAACGTGAGAGCGAGTCAGGCTTTAACAACGGTTCTGAGGCATGAGGCATTTTTAATTTCATTATTTAGAGAATTTAATAATTATTATTCAGTTAATTATGAAGGTGATTAAGAATAGATTAAATGGTAAATTTAACGGAATTGAACGATCAGCTGCGTTGAAAAAATGGATAGGTAAGTAAGTATTTATCAAGCGAAGAGGATGATTATTTTTTGCCTGGTTGAAAAAACGTTTTTCTAAATAACCCATCTAAAATACAAATTGATACTGAAATTATAGAATAATAACAGCTAAATTCTGTGTTTAAGGAGTACCGATATATCGTAAGGTTTGTCTTTGCAATCGAAAAATGAACCCCTGTGCAAAATTTGCAGAGTTCTTCGGACATAGCAAAAACTAATCTGCACATGCCACTGATCTACTTAGCAGCGTTTTTTATTCCGATAATGTGGCGTACTTTTATTTTAGGCGAATTTTGAAAATTTGAATAATGAATTTTTTGATATATTTGACCTAAACACCGTTAAAAGCAGCCAAAATATGATCAAATTGTGTCACAAATTTACGTTTCAAAATATGGAAGTATTGTGTGTTAGCTACGCACCACTGGTTTTGAATCACGAACGAGCTAAACATTTGGTTGTTTCAATTACGAAAACCCCTTCAGCTCAACATAGCTTTTTACCTTATAATAATTATTATAGCCTAATAATACGTTGCTCAAGTGGCAACATCAGGTATCTCAATTTTGAACATTTCGGGGTTTTGATAGTTTCCTAATCGACTTTCCACAGCGAATCGATTGGTGAAGTCAGATTTATAGCCATGAAATAGTCTGAAATCGCTCAGTGTTCATGAAATCATGAAAATCTCGCAAGAAAATTCATACACTGGAGTACGAAAAAGTTTTTAGGCTCTCCTGAAAAGTCGCCAAAACTGAGATAGCTGATGTTACCACTAATGGTTTTAATGTATTTTCTAATGGAATAGGTTCACACTTTTATTCAGGTCATTCTTTCAACGAAATGATGCCAAAATATAGAATATGTACGTACTCGACAATACGAACTCGAAAATCGAGTTTTCAAAAATCAAAATGAAGGCCTTTTTACTTCCATATTTACAGGCAGTGTCGACGAAGATACCAGTTTTTTTTATCTAGATACAGATAGGATATTTTGCTATAAAAATATCTAGATCGGATACGGATACCTACATAGTATCTGTATCTGAGATACAGATACTGAGAATATATCTAATTTAGATATAGATACCGATAAATTTTGGACGTATATTTTCTATCTAAATTACGTTGTGCGAGTAGTGGCTATTAAAAAAACGCTGCTAAGTAGATCAGTGGCATGTGCAGATTAGTTTTTGCTATGTCCGAAGAACTCTGCAAATTTTGCACAGGGGTTCATTTTTCGATTGCAAAGACAAACCTTACGATATATCGGTACTCCTTAAACACAGAATTTAGCTGTTATTATTCTATAATTTCAGTATCAATTTGTATTTTAGATGGGTTATTTAGAAAAACTTTTTTTCAACCAGGCAAAAAATAATCATCCTCTTCGCTTGATAAATACTTACTTACCTATCCATTTTTTCAACGCAGCAATTCCGTTAAATTTACCATTTAATCTATTCTTAATCACCTTCATAATTAACTGAATAATAATAATTATTAAATTCTCTGAATAATGAAATTAAACCAGTGGTGCGTAGATAACACACAATACTTCCATATTTTGAAACGTAAAATTGTGACACAATTTGATCATATTTTGACTGCTTTTGAAAGTGTTTAGGTCAAAAATATAAAAAAATTCAGTATTAAAATTTTAAAATTCGCCCAAAATGAAAAAACGCCACATTTTCGGAATGTAAAAAATATCCACATATTCTGCAAGGTAAAACGAAGATTTTGAGACCAAGAACGCTCAAATCGGTTCATTTTTGCGGCCGGAAAAAAATAAAATAGAAAACACTAAAAATGCAAATATCTCGGAAGTACTGTGCGTTATCCAAATTCCGATTAAACAGGGTGTTAGGTCTTGCCGAGACAAACATTTCAGTTCAAGAAATTTGAAAAAAGGTTGAGAAATGAGGGAGATATGGCCATTTTTGTAAATGACCACAGACGGACACACGGACAGACGGACAGACGGACACACGGACTAACGGACACACGGACACACGGACACACAGACACTTGTTCAGGAAGTGATTCTGAGTAAATGTGTATAAGAAAAGTTTTTTCTGAGGCTCCGTTCCGATTCTCGATTTTAGGACGATCACAATACTTCCATTTACTCTGTAAATATGGAAGTAAAATGCCTCATGCCTCAGAACCGTTGTTAAAGCCTGACTCGCTCTCATGTTGCCAAGCGCAACTGGTCGAAGTTTGAGTGCGTCACCTTGTTGGTGTGATAGGCTAGTAGTCGTAAGTAGATCAATCAACCGTATCTAAGAGCCGAGGCCAAATGCTCAAGTTTTTCCAATTTTTGTTTTGCTGATTTGTGTAATGCGACCAAATTCTTTAAATTGAAGATATCGGGAGGACAGAAGTTTTTGTGGGGATTCCAACGAGTGGAAAACGAATTTTGTGGCTCGAGTAGTTTTCGAGTTATTAAGAATTGGGGAAATTTTAAAAAACTCAAAACTGCTTCACTAAAACTGCAATAACTCCTAAACGGTTGAAGCTACCGGCGTGGCGATGGTCTCATTCGATTCGGCATAGAAAAATCTATAGAAAATGATACCTCACATGCCTATGTTGCTTTTTTCCTGAAAAGCACGAATTTTTTCCCACTTCAACAGCTGTTTTACTGGCCTTAAAATTAAGTTAGGGTTCTGCCGAGACGTTAGGACCAACTAGATACGGAACTTGATTTTTGGTAAAAATTTCAAAATTTTTCGATAACTCCTTCCCCCTTAAAAACCCCGGACGGCGGACGGCGCACAGTGGTCCAGAATTCAAATCTAGCTCGACAAAAATCAGAAACTGTACATATACCACCAGATTTGGTTTCTTAGAGTTTGTTTGGGTGTAGAAACGAAAAATAGGGTCTGCTTAGCAATCAAATGAAGTCTTCCTTAAGTTCAGCAGTGTTTAAAAGAAAATAGTCAATAAAAATCGGCTATAGCCACCAAATAAAAAAAAAAGCCAAAATGCTCACCCATTTTAGCACTCAGAGTCACAAAACGACTTCAAAATTGTATCAGTATACTTGGGATTATTTTTGGAATAGAAAAATTCCTCATCCCAGATAATGGAATCCAAGAAATGTACGTTGTACAGGAACGTCACAATACTATCCAGGAACAACGCAATAATATATTTATGATACCTATCGTAAATTGACTAGGTCACAAAAAATGGATTAATATATAAAGAGTTTTCCTCCAAAACTGCATTCATCCACTTTCGAGTTTTGTAGATATCGATTTCGTTTTTTCGATTTTGATTCATAGCAGCTTTGGTACCTATAAGCAATCGAAAATCGAAAAAACGAAATCGATATCGACAAAATTCGAAAGTGGATGAGTGCAGTTATGGAGGAAAACTCTTCATACTATCTTCTGTCATCAACAGTAAAAAAATAGAGAAATAAATCAATGTTCATCAGAAATTCTATCATCCTCCTCAGTTACAAAGTTGAGGGATTCCAGCAAATCGATCACATCTTTATGAAAACACTTTTTATTTCTTATTGGCACTCATTCCGGTCGGAGAAGTTACCAAGATCTCTTAGGACAAGGAAAAGATCCTTCCGCGAAAATACGATTTCTACACTACCTGCAGCACAAAAAAATTCATAAACTCATTAGGGGCAGAAAGGGGCAGTTCGTTTTTGTTTTTATGGAGTCTTCAGAGTCGTACTCATAAGGCCTTGGCCTCAGAACCTAGTGCCAATTAGTGCCAATAAAGATATACCAACTGAAAGACGTCAAAACATGTAAAAAACTTGATAGCGTACTACACAATGAGAATAATTTTTTTTTGAAATTTTTATTGAGGTTTTAGTTACTTCTTACCTCGGTCTGAACGATCCATGACCAATTTCCGGCTCTTAGGATATGAAACTGATCCTCTTTCATCTCAACTCAAACGCTGATTTCACACTAATGACGGCAATGGCTTATCTCGCCAAACAAATGGTGCTGGGGTAAGGGTCAAGAAAGACCGAAAGCGAAACTGGCTCGGTTAATGTAAGTTCAGACCTTTGCGAGTGCATGTATATACTTGATTGGTTCGTTTCTTTCCAGTCGGAAAATTATTTTTGTCGAGCTAGATTTGAATTCTGGACCACTGTGCGGCGTACGGCGGACGGCGGACGGCGGACGGACAAAAAATTTTTATTGCAGATTCGGATTCTACACCCCTTGAAACGTAAACCAACAAATTTTCAGGGGGTGTTAAAATTTTTTTTTTCCTGACCGATTACAAAGGTTCATTTCTTAAGAAAAATGAACCAAAAGGGGTATTATTCGGTTTATAATCACTGAAAAAATGAATTTTCCCTTAATTGCTTAATTTTATCAATCTATGAGGCTTCAGGAAAAATTTTTTTTTAACACCCCCTGAAAATTTGTTGGTTTACGTTTCAAGGGGTGTAGAATCCGAATCCGCAATAAAATTTTTTTGTCCGTCCGCCGTACGCCGTCCGCCGTCCGGGGTTTTTCAGGGGGAAGGAGTTATCGGAAAATTTTGAAATTTTTACCAAAAATCAAGTTCCGTATCTAGTTGGTCCTAACGTCTCGGCAGAACCCTACCTTAATTTTAAGGCCAGTAAAACAGCTGTTGAAGTGGGAAAAAATTCGTGCTTTTCAGGAAAAAAGCAACATAGGCATGTGAGGTATCATTTTCTATAGATTTTTCTATGCCGAATCGAATAAGACCATCGCCACGCCGGTAGCTTCAACCGTTTAGGAGTTATTGCAGTTTTAGTGAGGCATTTTTGAGCTTTCCAAAATTTCCCCAAATCCTAATAACTCGAAAACTACTCGAGCCACCAAATTCGTTTTCCACTCGTTTGAATCCCCACAAAAACTTCTGTCCCCCCGATATCTTCAATTTAAAGAATTTGGTCGCATTACATAAATCAGCAAAACAAAAATTGGAAAAACTTGAGAATTTGGCCTCGGCTCTTAGATACGGTTGATTGATCTACTTACGACCACTAGCCTATTACACCAACAAGGTGACGCACTCACACTACGACCAGTTGCGCTTGGCAACATGAGAGCAGACAAGCTTCAACGAAGATTCTGAGGCATTTTTAATTTCATCATTCTGAGAATTTAATAATTATTATTATTCTGTTAATTATGAAGGTGATTAAGAATAGATTTAAGTGAATTTAACGCAATTAAACGATCTGCTGCGTTGAAAAGATGGATAGGTAGGATTCATCAAGCGAGAAGGATGATCATTTTTTGCCTGGTTAAAAAAACGTTTTTCTAAATCCCCATCTAAAATACAAATTTATACTGAAATTATAGAATAATAACAACTAAATTCTGTGTTTAAGGATTACCGATATATCGTAAGGTTTGTCTTTGCAATCGAAAAATGAACCCCTGTGCAAAATTTGCAGAGTCTCTTCGGACATACAAGGAGGCTTCGGCTGAGCTCAACTGAAGAAGCGAAGTATAGAAAATTTTATCTAAGCTAGATAAAAATTAGATACAGATACCCATTTTTTATATCTAGATAGGATACAGATACGTGGGACGCAATTTTATCTAGATACAGATACAGATACAAAATTTTCGGTATCTATATCTATTTTAGATACAATTTAGATACAATATCTAGATACCGTCGACACTGTTTACAGGGTAAATGCCATTTACTAAATGGAAGCATTGGAATCGTCCTAAAATCGAGAATCGGAACGGATCTTAAGAAAAAACGTTTTCTTATACACATTTACTCAGGATCACTTCCAGAACAAGTGTCCGTGTGTCCGTCTGTGGTTATTTACAAAAATGGCCATAGCTCCCTCAATTCTCAACCTTTTTTCAAATTTCAAGAACCGAAATGTTTGCCTCGGCAAGACCTAACTCCCTGTTTAATCGGAATTTGAATAACTCAGAGTACTTCCGATATATTTAAATTTTTAGTGTTTTCTATTTTATTTTTTCCCGGCCACAAACATGAACCGATTTGAGCGTTCTTGGTCTCAAAATTTTTGTTCTGCCATGCAGAATATGTGGATATTTTTCATATTCCGATAATGAGGCGTATTTTTATTTTGGGCGAATTTTAAATTTTGAATAGTGAATTTTGTGATATTTTTGACCTAAACACTTCCAAAAGCAGTCAAAATATGATCAAATTGTGTCACGATTTCACGTTTCAAAATATGGAAGTATTGTGTGTTATCTACGCACCACTACTGGTTTCTACCTGACGACTTTTCTCAGCTGATATTGTGTGATTCGACATACTTTCAAGGTACCTATTGAAAGTCACTAATATAGGAAACTTTTTTTTAATTTTTTATTCGTTCTTTCAAGATATAAACATTTTATCTTTAAATATTAATTAATTAAAATAAAAATGTTTTAATAAAATTAACTAGGTAATTAAAAATTGAATTATTAAAAAATTAAATTAATTAAAAATTATAAAATAAAAATCACACGAAGGTAACCACGAGAGAAAAAGGTAACAATACAAAAATCAGGCATTTTGGGCAGTAAAACTTCAACTTTTGAGATCTCTTATCAGTAAAACATCGATATCTTCGCTGAAGGCCCTTTTTCCATGTGGCACCACATAATTGTTATAGCCTAACAATTATTAACCTTCTTACTATTCTTTACCTTCGGGTCACTCTTCGAACCATGACTCTCTGTACTGGCGGTTCATTCCCTCCGACCAGTGCGCCCAAACCGAGCGGTCCTTGCGGCTGGGGTCTGAGCTCGTTTGTGTTGGAAAATAGCTGACATCAGGAAACAAAAAAAAAATTCAAAACCGCATAATTCATGCACAATTTTACGTAAAAAATTGACAATTATTCCAACTTAATTTTCGTATTATTCAGATTGATCGATACTCGCATTAGCACGGGATAATAGGAGCATGACTGAGCCGATCCACAATGAGATCCGGGGGTGCTATCAGCGAGCATAGAACTAATTACAATAGAATGCGTTCCAACCCCTCATCCTTCTCCGCCCTATATTATCATTTTCCTCGCTTCCTATGCCCACCATTCCTGTACCACCAGGCATGTTAATTCTGAAAATTTTGTATGCTGAATCGAATGAAATTAACAGAAATTTAATAGCTTCTACCGTTTATGAGTTATTGCCGTTTTAGTAGACGCTTTACGATTTGGTCGTATTTCAACGTTGTATCGCAGAAATGTAATATTTCGGCCAAACTTTTTGAAACAAATGTTTTATTATTTATTTTTATCTAAACTTTTTATAACCAAATGTTGTTTGTGCTTAGGTTTCATGCTGAATTAAATGAGACCAATGGCAATTTGATAGCTCCTACCGTCTAGGTTATTCCCGCAAAAAATGAGCCACCCAAATGCAGCAACTGCAGAAGAGCTAAGGAGGACGACGGCCATGCAGTGACCTCTGAGAACTGTCCTGCTTACAATTGGGCAGTTCGTAGGAAGCTCCGTAGAACCAACTACGGAAAGGAAGAGGAGCAGCAGGGAACCCAACGGCCGTCAAGACCGCGCCCCCGGGACTGTGACTCTGGAGGGAATGCCAAGAGGGACAGAGAAGAGGCCTCTCCTCAAGGCCCCTCAGAGAAACGAATCATCTCAGACTTGGACAGGCCTGAACCTCCAGTTACGCCCAGAAGAAGGTCGGACGGTACCGAGATTGCTTGGAAGGAGTTATGTAGGCACTGCCTTAAGTATGGGCATACAACAAGTCAGTGCCTCTCGTTAGAAGCCGCTTGTGAACACTGCGGGTTGGAAGGGCACAAGGTAGAAACCTGCCCAAACAAAGTCTCATCGCCGCGATGCGCTCAATGCATCAGGCTCAAGTTGAAAAAGGACGCTACCAAACACTGCGTCCTAACGCAGGCAATTTGCCCAGCATACGTTATGAATATCAAGCCTGTGAACAAGGATGAGCCCAATTTGGCAATATGCTCCCCGGCCAAGAAACAAGTCCTCAGGATGGACCCATAGCCTGAGCTGCCTCTACAGCACTCAACAGCGAGAACTGATGGGGAGAAGAAAAGAAGCGGGGGCGCTAGCTCAAGGCTCGGCCAACAAAAGTGCGTCAAAAAACCTACGTGTAGCCCTAACGGTTCACTAGCGGATCTGGGGCAGGTCTCGTTTTGGAACTGCATAGGTTTCAATAGTCTAGATTCGGTAGAAGCTGATTTATTTATGGAAAATTCAATTTTATGCCTGTCTGAAACTCACTTACTTGAAGCACCAAAATTTATCCCTCAAGCTATTAATAATTTTGAAGTAACACATTCTTTTGGCATCAGGGCAGCGACAAGGGGTAGAGCAAGTGGCGGGCTTGCAATCTGTGTCCGAAATTCCTCTAAGCTTCACAAAAATATGATATCTAGTTCAGCTAATTGGATAGTAATGTATCTAGGGCTAGGCAAGTTAGAGTTAATCTTGGGTAATTTTTACTTCAGGCCAGGATCATGGTCTGAGGAAACTTTGGAAGAGTTATCTTATATGCTAGAGCAAGTTTCCTCTTTGTATAGTCACTGTGTATTTTTATTTGGAGGGGATTTCAACATGAGAGTAGGCCAGCTCAATGAGTTGCCAGACTTTGATGGGGCTCGAAGATTTTACTGCCAAAGGCAGTCGCTCGATGAGGTGATGTCCCATAAATCTCACGAACTTGTTGAATTGTTCGAGTCGTTTTCGTTGTCACTGCTGAATGGGAGATTTGTGGGAGACAATCCTGGGCAATTTTCTTTCTGTTCCTCAGTAGGTGCGTGGTGGATCTGGTGTGGTGCAGCGACCTAGATTCGATAATGGACTTCAAAATTGGTAACTGGATTGTCTCGGACTCTGACCACTTCCCAGCAGTGGTCTACTTCGTCGAGATGGAGGTTGAGTCTAGCCCCTCAAGTACCACTCGAGACGTTCTAAAGTGGCGACCCGCCCTTAGTAATGTTTTCTCAGGTCGTATGGCGCTTTCTAGTCGTGTTGGGCTTGCAGGGCGGTTGCAAGACCCGGAGGAGATGCACGCAAACTTGGTGGAAACAATCTTGGAAGTATCCAAGTCGCTTAAAATCTTCTTCAAGTCTGGAAATTCCGCTTATAGGGGCCCATGGTTTGACTCTGAATGTAGGGAAGCCCAAAAGAAACTCTGGGCGCTGCTAAGAGAGTGCAGACGTGATAAATTTATCGAGCCAGGGCTGTCTGAATACCTAGGCTTCAACAAGTCATACAAGAACCTAACTTCTTGGAAAAAATCTCAGTTTCGAACTACAGCAATTGCTAAGGTCAGCTGTGCAAGGTGCCCCAAGGAGTTCTGGGAGGGCATCAACTCTTTCAAAGCTAGAGGCTTCAAGAGGAATCCCATTCCTGTCGAGTCCTGGGAAGAGTTTTACAAAAATGTTTACCCTGATAGAAATGAAAATTTCCCCACTCTGTACGGAGTGGGTCATCCGATTCTAGATAGGCCTATCACCTTGGAGGAGGTCGTGGCTGGAATTAATTCTTGTAAAGCCGGAAAGGCTGCTGGACCGGATCAGATCGGTGCCAACTTTCTTAGATCGTTGCCCCAAAATTGGCTGCTCTACATCGTGGTGCTTTTTAACCTGATCCTAGAATGCGAATTCCCCCCCAAAGGAATGGTCGCGAGTCCTGGTAACGTTGATCTTCAAGAAAGGAGATCCCGAAGACCCAAGCAATTACAGAGGCATCTCATTGGTAAACGTACTTGTCAAGGCGTTTACCTCTATCATAGGCAACAGGCTGACAAACTGGGTTGCTGAAAATAATCTCTTGCGGAAAATCAGGCCGGATTTCGTGCGGGACGCTGCTGTGAGGACCACGTTTTCACGTTGGCAGCAATCGTTGGCATAAATTTACGTCTACCTCAGAGAACAGTCTTTGCAGTCTTTGTGGACTTCAAAAGGGCTTTTGATAGTGTCAACCATCGTTTACTGTGGCTCAAACTATACAACTACGGAATCAGCGCCAAGTTGATAAGATTGTTGAACAATTTTTATAATTATGCAGAGCTACAGGTCAGGGTTAATGACGCGCTCTCCCATCCGATCGCTTTGACGGAGGGTGTGATGCAGGGCGAGGTGACTAGCCCGTTACTCTTTGCATTGTTTTTGGCGGATGTGACCACTGATGTTCTCCTATTGCTCTACGCAGACGACATGGTTCTGCTAGGCCACTCTGCAGTCGACATGAACCTAAAGCTGAACCTCCTAAGTCAGTACTGTCGTGCAAACCAACTGACAGTTAATGTGTCCAAAACCAAGTTGGTCTGCTTCCGGAGAGCTGGAGGCTTGAAGAAGTTGAGGTTGAGAATTATGTTCAATGGAGCGGAGGTCGAGCAGGTCTCGTCATATGTGTACTTGGGCGTTCCCTTCAGCAGCTCCGGAGTCTTCTGTGTAGCTTGCTCGAGCGCCATCAGTAGAGCTAATGCGGCAGCTGGGGCTGTCATTTCTTTGATGGCTCGAGCCAGAGTCGTCTCCTGGGAGTCGACAATGCGGCTTTTTGAGGCATGCGTTTCATCAGTCCTCTTGTATTGTGCCTCCTCATGGGCGTTGAGATACTCGTGTTGGAACTCAGCCTACAGTATCTCCAACGTTCAAAATTCCCAGTTAACCAACACCTGTTTCTCGTTTGGAAACAAATCCCCTAACAATTTATGAAATTAAATTCATTGTATTTTCGACTGCCAACAGTAATCGAGTTCATTCCTGAAATTGAACAACTGGCGACCCTGCCAGGACGAATGAGGAACTAAAGCAGAATCGAAATTACTTGCACAAGGCTTTCAATAGAGCCAGCGAATTATTTGTGCAAGAGACAGTAAGAACGCCATGCAACAAAGATGTCATAGCGAATCGTTTTAAATATTTGGAAGACGTCTCTGATAGACTTTTTCTGCTTGAAGAACAAGTTCGGAACGACCTGTTGATCAGAAAAGTTTCCGAAGAAGAGTTCGAAAACGAATTGGACAAGGCTGAACAATTCAAAGAATTATTGATTGAACATCGTTCAACCTTTGAAAAAATGGTCGAACAAGAAGCAGCCAGTGAAATCGTCTCAGCATCATCAATAAATAATGGGAAAATTAAAAGAACGATCGTCTACGGCTACCAAAGATGGAGTGGAAGAGATTTGACGGAGAAATAAAAAATTGGCTCCCATTTTGGGGTCAATTCCAAAAAATCCATCTAGACGACAGCATCGAGCCTGCTGACAAATATGATCTTCTTGTACAAGCAACGGTAGAAGGGTCGAAGGCACGAAAGTTGGTTGAAGGATTTCCAGCAAATGGAGAAAGCTACAACATGGCCTTAACAGCACTCAAAGACAGATTTGCTCGCGACGACTGTTTAGTCGAAGTCTATTTTCGCGAATTGTTGGCAGTCGTAATGAAATTTGTCGTCACTTCATCAAATCAATCAGAAGCTACACCACCCCTATCTAGTCTGTATGACCAAATCGTGAGTCAACTCCGAGCTCTGCAGACACTCAACGTGGACACCAGCAAGTATGCCCCTTTACTATACCCACTCATCGAATCATCGCTGCCCTACGAGATTCTCAAGGCATGGGAAAGAAAACGAGATCCGAGATTGACGGCGAACAAACAAGAAATTCTGAACCACCTGATGGATTTTCTGAAGACCGAGGTGGAGAGTGAAGAGAGAATCCTCCGATCAAGACAAACTTTCAAATACGAAGAGCCGGCCCGAGAGTCACACTCAACGGCTGCGACATTGGTAACGGGTACTGGTTCAAAAGCTCCGGTGGATAAAAGTAAGCCTATTGACAATGGGTTCAGCACCACCTGTATCTTCTGTCAAAAATCGAATTCGCACAATAGTCAAGATTGTGTAACAGCTCAAAGTTTTGATTTTGACAAAAAGAAACAAATAATCAAATCTGGAAAAGCATGTAATATTTGTTTATCACACAAGGGACCTTGTAAGCTTTTCATAAAATGTCTCATTTGCAAGAAACGACATTTTACAATTATGTGTCCAGACTTATCCAAAAAAGACTACACAGATAAGAATCGTCCATTAACCAGTTCTACGTGTTCTCAAATTTCCAGACCTAATTCTCGACCTGACGTATTGCTCCAGACACTGTTGGTCAGAATCAGATACAAAAAAGGTACGAAAAAATGGAAATTGGTAAGAGTTCTCCTCGATTCGGCTTCTTCTAGGTCATACATCTCAAAAGAATGTGCTCTCGATCTAGGATTAACAGCAGGTCGACGTGAAACTATTCATCAGAATCTATTTGGAGGCATAGAAACACGCTTTGTCGAACATTTTTGTTACACGTTCGAGATTGAAAGCCTAAAGCTTTGTTCACATGGCGTACGGTTGACCGGATCCGGTCGGCCTCTCATTGGTCGACGGGAGAGCGTGCCCCCTTCACCACCGCGACCGCACCGCGTGCGCCTTCCCGTCGACCAATGAGAGGCCGACCGTACCGACCGGATCCGGTCAACCGTACGCCATGTGAACCCAGCTTAAAGGGTGATTTTTCTATAGAAATTGAGGCACTCGATGAAGAAGTAATTTGCAAACATATCCCCAGAATCATTGATACGTCTCATTTCACGGTGTTGAAAGAACAAAACATATTCATCAGTGACGTTGGTGAAAAGGTTCCTAAAATTGATTTACTTCTAGGAGCAGACGTATTGCCTCGTATCATTGCTGGTCGAGTCTTAGTTGTCCAGGATGGACTCTTAGCCACTGAAACCAAACTAGGATGGTCGTTGATTGGAACGAGCACCAATGTTTCATCAAACGTCGTTACTTGCAACTTGAACTTCAGTGTAAGTGACTTGTGGAATTTGGAAACCCTGGGCATAAAAGACCCTGCTGGAATAAGTACTTCTCAAATTGAAGAGCAACAGGTAACGCAGCATTTTCTCAAAAATATTAAAGTAAAAGAAGATGGCCGTTACGAAGTAAAATTACCATGGAAGCCTTCCATCATATCGCTAACATCCAATTTGAAAATCGCCGGAAAAACGCCTTTTAAGTACTACTCAAAAGTTAATAAAAACCGGACATTTTGATGGGTACCAACAGGTGTTCTCAGAGTGGATGGATGAAGGTATAATCGAAGTAGTTTCCCACGAAAGCGACACGCAAACAACTATCCACTATTTACCACATCATGCGGTAATAAAAGAAAGCTCAACCACAAAAATCAGACCCGTATTTGACGCCTCGGCGAGAGAGGGCGGTTCACCTTCGTTGAATGACTGCCTATATGGGTCGTTCTCATTTGAACTGCACATTTGAGTCTCTCCATAACAGCAAAGTGGCCAAATTTAAATCTCACTGTTTATGCTTGGCGCGATTTTTGCTGATTCCATCCAACTCCCAAGACCACTATTCCATTGGAATTTCGTGAGTTTTTCTTTTTTTTTGGAAATAAATGGAATTTGAATGCTAGATTATGTGTGTTACCCTTCAGAAAGTAACGCACATGAGCGGTAACGCACATGAGAACCCATCTTCAACTGTCGATTGCAGACAAACTAACCAACCCAGGACGGTGTAACACACACGAAATGAAAAGGGTTTCCAAGGCTTATTGACGAAAAATTGCCAGAAAAATTTTATATTCACTGTTACCAAAAATAACTCCGGTAACACACATGAGGTCGAATAAAAATACGCACCATTTTTTGGGGTTTTTGGGCATGTTACGTGATCCCACTTCGCGTATCGGCGAGGAACCAGGGAAAAACTAATACTAGGCTAGTGTGTGATGATAATGAAAGGTTAACCGCCAAAAAATTCCGCAATGCTACTAAATGGCAGCGGTAACATACATTAGGTTACTAAAACTTGAAAAATGATGGACACACTTCAATGATGACTTCATGAAGAGAGGAGAGGTCTAGTAGATCTGTGGCACCATTTTTCCTCAAGTTTACGCTACCCACTACAAGTTAGAGGTCCGCGATTCCTTCCGAAAAATTTATACTCGCTCATATCGAATTAAGACGCTGGCAACTTGAGGCTGAGGACGGTAACGCACATGAGATTTCTAGATGTTTTTTGTGATAAAAGGTCTTAGATTTCCACTAAGTTTGTATTTTATGGTGTTGTAATTAGGGAGGCTTGAATAATAGATCCAGCAGATTAGAAAAAAATTCGTCGGGTTCTTCAAAACGGTTGAGGGATAAAGTGGGATAGGGAGGACACGAAATGTGTGTTTCAAATGAGAACGACCCATATACAGGTCCAAATTTGATCGAAAAAATTCCTGATTTATTACTCGCTTTTCGGATTGGTCAATTCGCTACGGTTTCAGACATTCGTAGAGCTTTCTTACAGATTGAGATAGCTGAGTGTGTTAGGGATGTATTGCGTTTCTTATGGTGGAAGGACTATTCTACTAGAACCAAGATGATTTATCGGCATCGTCGAGTAGTTTTTGGAGTCGCCACTAGTCCGTTTTTGTTAGCTGCAACTATAAACTATCATTTGGATAGAGTTTCGCCAAAGTTCGTTAGCACAGCTCAACGTCTGAAATCTTCCTTCTACGTAGACAACTGCATCACCAGTTTTGAATTAGAGGACCAGCGAACCACATTCATCGAGGAGGCCAAGTCTATCATGATGGATGGACAATTTGATCTAAGAGGATGGGTCTCAAATATAAGGTAGGAGGTAGATCGAGACAAAATGAAGAGTGACGTCAAGATAGAGAAGAACATCGTCGATAAAGTAACAAAACGAAAACTTCTTTCTGTTGCTCAGAGTGTATTCGATCCAATAGGATTTACGGCTCCTCTCACGATTTTGCCAAAAACACTACTCCAGCATGCATGGTCTCTGAAGTTATCATGGGATGATGAGTTACCGGCAGATATCTCAGAGAAATTAGTCCAATGGATAAATGAGTTATCGTGGCTTTGCGTCTGTGAAATTCCTCGTTGGGTATCGTATCATTCTCAATTATCGTCTGCGACCATTCACACATTCTGTGATGCGTCAAAATCTGCATACGCTGCATGCGTATTCATCCGTACTGTATCTAACGAGGGAAAAATTGACGTAACTTTACTTCTGTCAAAAGCAAGGATTAGCCCAAAAAAGGAGATAACGATTCCCAGACTGGAATTACTAGCCGCTCTAGTTGGTGTACGGTTGTACTCAACTGTCAAGAAAAATTCGATTTTGGGAGAGCTAGAGTCTTACTTTTGGACAGATTCGACTGTGGTTTTAACTTGGATCAGAAAAAATGAGAACTGGAACGTGTTCATTCATAACAGAGTCAAGGAGATTCGTTCTGGGTCTGACCCATCATCATGGTATCACGTTGAATCAAACAAAAATCCTGCTGATCTTCTCTCTCGTGGGTGTTCAGGAAAAGTCTTATTTTATTCAAAATGGTGGGAAGGTCCAAGATGGCTCTATTCTAATTCCTGGCTTCAATCCTTGGAGTTCCCTTTCGATGATGAAGCTTACGTAGAGCAGAAGAAATCCGAACAAGTTCTAACAGTAACCCATGAACCATCGTTACAGAACAAGTTATTTTCAAAATTTTCGAAATATCCGAAATTAGTACGTGTCGTGGCATGGATGCTCAGGTTCAAAACTCGTACTAAACTTGAGGGTCCGATCAGCGAAATTAAAACCACAACGGGTGTCATGAAAGTCCCTGAATTGTCGGGAGATGAGTTTCGACAAGCCGAATTAGTTATCGTCCGTTGGGTTCAAAAGGAAGCAATTGATAGATCTGCACTGGGAAAGAAGTTTCCATTGGTGATCGATGAGTCAGGAATACTTCGAATTAAAACAAAATTGATCCTCGGAGACGACTCACAGTCATTTAAATTCCCTATACTTCTACCTTCAAAGCATCCGGTAATTTCGTTGATAGTCATGCACAAACATTTGGAACACAACCATGCCAGTCCTCTCACATTGTTGAGTATCTTAAGAGAGGAATACTGGTTACTAAAAGGTCGACGAACCATAAATTCGATCTTGTCCAAATGTTTGGCATGCAAACGACAATCAGTCAAACCAGCTCAACCAGAGCCAGCTCCTCTTCCTCGAGATAGGATCACGAACACTGACGTTTTTGGTGTTACTGGTATCGACTTGACTGGACCACTTTTCTTGAGGGGCGGTACCAAGATTTGGATAGCCATATTTACGTGTGCCACATATCGAGCTGTACACTTAGAGCTCGTTGAGTCCTTGTCCACCACTGCGTTCATGTTCGCATTAAGAAGGTTTATAGCTCGCAAAGGTAGACCGACAACCATTTACAGTGACAATGGAACAAATTTTGTTGGCACTGCTAACGCTTTAGCGTCGTTGGACTGGAACGTAATTGTGGCCGAAAGTTCCGTTCAGAAAATCCGCTGGAATTTCAACCCACCAGCAGCTCCTTGGTGGGGAGGCTGGTGGGAAAGACTGATTGGAATTTTGAAAGGGTTGTTACGCAGAAACCTAGGGAATTCTGTACTCAGATTAGAAGAACTGTCAACGTTACTCTGCGAGTGTGAATCAGTAATGAATTCTAGGCCTCTGACGTACAGTTCTGATCGAGCAAATGAGTTGATCCCTATCACTCCAGCTCAATTTTTGAAAAATATTTGCACAGAAGAGACCACCGATTTGGATGAAGTTGATGCTAATCACCTTAATACACGACTACGTTTACTGAATTCGACTCGTCAAAATTTAAAATCGAGATTTCAAAAAGAATATCTGTCATTCCTAGTCCACCAAGGAAAGAGACAGTCACCAAAGGTTATCAAAGTCGGTGATATCGTACTCATCGGGGATGACAGCACAAAAAGAATCAATTGGCCCTTGGGAAGGGTCTCCGAAGTTTTTGTTGGTCAGGATGGGGTGGTTCGAGTCGCAAAAGTGAAAACGTTGAAAGGAGAATACACTCGGCCAATTCAAAAATTGTACATGTTGGAGATCAACAATGAGAGTCCCTCAGCTTTGAAAAGGGAGACGACAAAGACACCGATCATCCCGGAAGAAACGAAACAAGAAACAAGGACTAAATCAACCGTTCTTCGACGTAGTTAACGAAAGACGACTACACCCAAACGACTGGGATACTGAATCTCTTTGGCTCGGAGGATGTTGGAACTCAGCCTACAGTATCTCCAACGTTCAAAATTCCCAGTTAACCAACACCTGTTTCTCGTTTGGAAACAAATCCCCTAACAATTTATGAAATTAAATTCATTGTATTTTCGACTGCCAACAGTAATCGAGTTCATTCCTGAAATTGAACAATTCGGAACAGGTTGAGAAAGTTCAGGTAGGGGTTTTCAAACGCTTACTGTTGCTCCCTAGGTCTACACCCAATCGATTGGTCCGTGCAGAGACGGGAGTGCTCCCTGTTGCTATTACGATTTTGGGGCAGGCTCTCCGCTGGTTCAGAAAGATAATGAGTATGCCAGACAGTCGATACCCTCGGATTTGTATGGAGCGCTTAATAGCTCTGGCTCGTTCTGGGTCCTGCGATGCTCGATTCAATTGGGATTGTGCAGCTGCGAAACCTGGCCGTCTCTTGCGGCTCTCAGCTCTCCTTGGACGACATGAGCAATCCGGCCGTCCTTATTAGCAATATCGACACTGTCCTGAGCCACTGCAGAGACTTCTTTCAGGATGGCGACTTTGTGAGCATCCTTGAGTCATGATATTTGGAAGCAAGGTTACCCTATGACAGACGTTCGGGGCCACAGCAATACTTGACACTATCGTGGCCACACAGGCTTCTAAGACCTGTTGCCCAAATACGCCTGGCCGGGCGTCACAGCGCAAGGATTCTAGTCAATGGCCTATTGGCGCGTTTCAATGTCCAAGAGCGATGTCCTCTTTGTAACTGGAAGCTGCCGGATTCGATTGTTCACTTCTTATTTGAATGCCCACTCCTAACCAATCCCCGAGTCAAATTTTTAGCGCCCCTCATGAGTCCCGATCTAACACCTATCGAGCAACATGAAAAACTATTAACGAGCCCCACCAGGGACACGGCCAATAGAATATATTTCTTTCTAAACGAAGCTATTGTCGAGAGAGGCGATATGCTTTCCTTGTAAGATGGCTAGTAGGTGCCTGGCGCTACCGGTTAAAACTGAATGTATTATAAAAGGAGATAAATTTGACTAAATTAATACTGTTGCTGCCGTTCTGTGTATTTGTAGATTTTAATTATTGATATCGACTGTATACTTCAATTCGGTTCTATTTGTTACTTTGCCAGTGTGCATTGTTGATTGTGTGAAAACTATGCTATGGATGTATATCTAATAAGCAATAAAGTATTCATTCATTCATTGATTCAAGTTATTCCCGTTTTGGTGAGCGTTGTAGGATTTTTTGTATTTCAACATCGTAATCTAAAAATGTTGTACTTCAGCTAATATTTACACTCATCTGTTGAAAAATGTTTGTTTTGATATCCACCAAAGTGGTGAAGTATAGAAGTTTTATGATACGATGTTGAAATTATGAAATCGTAACATGCTCACTAAAACGGCTATAACTCCTGAACGGTAAAAGCAATCAAATTGCCATCTCATTCGATTCAGCATACAAAAATCGATATATTGACATATTTAACACGCTTGATGGTACAGGAACCGAGGGTACAGGAAGGAATATAAATACAGGGCGGGAGATGCGTGGTTGGGCTGGATTATCCATTTGTGAGTGGGGTGGGGCCCTGGGAAGGGTGAGGTGGGGGGCCGGATAGGAGTTACTCTAGTTAGCTCCATGCTTGCTGTGTGCTGTTTTGACCGATTTCTGTCAGCCAACCAGTACATTTGTTAGAACTCAATCAAATTTGAAATATTTAAAGAAAACTCGAAAACGTTTTCATGCTTTTTAAGCGAAACCACAGTTTCAGAAGCGTTTTCCTATCGGATTGAGCCGGATTTGGTCCATAAAGCGTTGTAGGGTGATAGAATGGATCATGAACTTGGGGAAAATGGAAAAAAGTAAATTTTTGGAAAAACATGGTTTTAAAACTACACACCTCAATCGATCCTCCCCCCCCACCTAATGTTCAAACATCCCGATTTATTTGAGTGGATTTTCTATTGATGACAAATGATGCTTCGAATGATGGTCCGAACATGAATCTTGTTGTGAGGTTTTGAACCCCAAAATGAGGTGAAATTCGGACTTACAATTGTTAATCATTCCTCGCATTTTGTTGTTGTGAGATGTTTTGTCAATCCCCTAAAACTTGATGCCGCTGGAGTACTCCAGTACCCAAATTATGGCATATCCTGCCATAGTCTTCTAAACCGATACTAAATGCGGGTTCAGTCTCACCTGCCCATTAGCGACGCCTATGGGTTCAGCAGTCGGTTTCATCGGCGACCCTTTGACAGGCGTCCGCAGGCTTTCCGGCAGAAGTTCCATAAGGTTCGTTGTGTGCGGCTGGTACCGCAAGATTAGGACACACGTTGACACCAAAGTATATGCGAGCAACGTTCCTTGAAACAGTTAATCAATTATAGGAGTGGATTTCCAGAGAATATCTTATTGACGTATTGTACTTTTTTTGGGTAATCTCAGGAGCAAGATAGGTACTCAATGAGAAGGTTCTTGACCGCTTTGTTATTGGTACATTATTTCCAGAAATAATGTACCTATGTAATTGATCAAGAAAACATTTTTTACAACACCCCCTGAAAATTTTTGGTACATTATTTCCAGAAATAATGTACCTATGTAATTGATCAAGAAAACATTTTTTACAACACCCCCTGAAAATTTTTGGTACATTATTTCCAGAAATAATGTACCTATGTAATTGATCAAGTAAATTTTTTTTACAACACCCCCTGAAAATTTTTTCTTTCACGTTTCAGAGGTTCTAGAACACGAATCTGCAATAAAAAATTTCCGATTAAAAAAAAAAAACAAAAAACGAGCGTTTAGCAAATTTTCCTGTGACGTGCACCTCCTATAAGGGAATCCTCTGAATCAACTCTAGACTACTCAAAAACGATCAAATGTAAAAAAAGTCATGATCTCAAAAACCGTTTTTTTGGGTTTTCGATCCCTTCACATTTTTTGATCGGATTCCCCTGATAATATGCCTCAAGTTGGAGCGAACCACAAATTTTAGGACCAACCGCACCAAAATCGGATCAGCGGTTCGATACGAAGTGGACGGACAAAATTTTCGCCAAAAATTTCGTCCAGCCACTTCGTATTGAAATACTGATCCGATTTTTACTAAATTAGTCTTGAAAGTTGTGGTTTGCTCCAACTTGAGGCATATTGTCCGGGCAATCCGATCGGAGAAGGTTAACGGGTCCAATTCGGCATAATTAGGGTAGGGTAAAGGCACCAATTGCTGACACCACCCCAATTACTGACACATGCTCATTCAACCTTAAAAAATAAGCGCTTCAGGCACCCTGGGAATTCGAAATTGGCGCAAAGTCAATGCCACAATGACTGGCTACCAATTCCAGCCAAAATCTTGTCAGAATTGATGATAATTAGTTCAGGAACAAAGTTTTATCATCAGTCTTACATTCGCTTTCGAAATCGTTAGTGGTTTTGCTAAGGAGGTAAGTCGCTATTTCGTCCATTATAACCGTTTCATCTTTGTTTCTACATGCAATTTTTTTTTCACCGCTCCAATATTGATTTTTGATTGTAAGAATACACCATTCCGGCACAAACGACTGATAAAACATTGTTTGTTGTGGTGTTAGGAATTGGGTATCCAGAAATGTGACTTTACCCAATTTCTGACACTTGTGTTAGTAATCGATAAGCAATGAAGAAGACGAGTTGGAGAAAGACAAAACGCCGTTGAACTCAAGACAAAACGCCATTGAAATCCTAACTGTAAGAGAGGGCGACTACATAACCACATTTATGCCAACTGAACACGAGAACTGATGTCAGCAGATCAGGGGTAGGGTCACCGTAAGAAAACTGCCTCTTTTGCCGAGCTTTCGATGTATTGTAACACCTTCATCAGGGCCTATAAAAACAATGCAGAACAACCAAAGTAAGGATATAACAAAACAACTAATCTCTTGAATTTTAGATAGATCGGCCCTGATGAAGGTGTAGGCAGGTTTCACGGGTCGATCATTCATCGACAATAAACACGAGAAGATCCGCGTGGCATGCTGTGTTCGTAACAATGCCGATGGGAATATACAAGCTGAACGAATGAGGGTCAGAAATCGCATGAAAACAGATATTTCGACTACCTACTTTGTGATTTTGAACTATACTAGGTACCTAGTATTATAGAGAGGATTACTTTTCTATTTTAAAGTTGGAAATACAATTGAATTGAACTTGATTCAGGATGTCAGTAATTGGTTCCTCACACCGTCAGTAATTGGGGCATGCATGTCAGTAATAGGTGAAAAAAGACGTATCCATATTTTGGACGAAAAAATTATTTGGCTCGTTATATTGATAATTTTAAGGGGTGAAATAGAAAAATCCAATGTTGGCCTAACGGAAAAAATTTAAATTGTGAGGATCGGTTGATAAATACGGGAGGAATGGTTGAAAAACCAAAAAAAAATCCTTAAAGTGTCAGTAATTGGTGCCTTTACCCTATATTTTTGAAAAAACACAAAATCTCAATTTTGAAGGTGATGCCGTGGGTTTAGAATTTTTTGAGTATTTTTCCCGGGTTTCTCGCTTGATTTACCATAAGATAGGTGGTTTTTCCGAAAAAATTCGAAAATTTTGTTTTTGAATCGGTTTGGCTTGAATTTCTTAATGCGATTTCTGCGTTTTCGCGTTTTTGGCGATTTGAGGGAGTCCTACTGAACCGATTTAGAATTTTTTGAGCTTGTTGGATTCCTTGAAGGTTTTTACACATTTTTCACTCTCTATAAGTCAAAATTGATTGGGGTATAGTAATCAAAAACTGGTTTAAAGACTAATTTTTGACCTAAACAAAAAAATATTTTTTTGACCCTTTAAAAAAATGTTAAAATTCCAAAAAAAATATTTTTGAGTAGGTTTTGGGCAGGTACATGACACAAAAAATTGCAAAAAATGCAATTTTCTACAACTCTCCAGGACTAAGAAAACGCTGCTTAGTAGATTAGTGACATGGGTACATGGGTTTGTCTGGGTATCACAGAAAATAAAGTTCAAATACCTAGTTGGAGTAGGTAGGTTTACCTATCATCATATAATTTGTGGAGTAATGGTCAATGATGAGTTCAATGATGCTTAAATGGTACTTTTTCACAATGATGAATAAATAGGTATAGAAAGATGAAACCAGTGGTGCGTAGATAACACACAATACTTCCATATTTTAAAACGCAAAATTGTGACTATTGGAAAACATTCATACTCGGTGACCACCAGGTTAATATAATAGACAACGCTAACGTTGCAAAACGTAGACACGCTGGTGTTGCACAAATTAGCTTATGCTAGCGATGCACAACGTGGACAACGATAGCGTTACACAAAGTAGGCAATGCTAGCGTTGCACAATGTAAACAACGCTAGCGTTGCACAAAGTATGCAAAGCTAGCGTTGCAGGAGTAGACAGCCTTAGTAATGCGAGCGTCAGTCAACATTAACATTGGTAGAGTAGACAACATTAACGTTGCATGACGCTAACGCTGCACAACGCTAATGTTGCACAACAAAGACAATGCTAGCTTGAACAAAGTAGCGTTATGCTGCCGTTGCACAACTTAGAAACGATAGTGTTGCAGAAAGTGGACAATGCTAGCGTTGCACAAAGTAGGCAACGCTAGCGTTTCCCAATGTAAACAACTATAACGTTGCAAAAAGTAGGCAAAAAATAGCAAAGCTAGCGTTGCGCAAAGTAGGCAACGCTAGCGTTGCACAACGTAAACAACGTTAGCGTTGCAAGCATGGCAAGGCTAGCGTCTTAAAGCCCGTATCACACGTCAGACCGATCTCCTCCCCATCCCACGGACAGACACACAGACCCTATTCTCTGATTGGCTGATCCTATGGATATGTTCACTTTTGCGCACCTGCATCAATGCTTGTTATTATTCATCTAAGGAACCGTATTTCTAGGAAAAATTTTCAATGAATTTGCACGTAAAAATCACCAAAGAATCGGTCTGTCCAGACGGTCTGTGGGATGGGGAGGAGATCGGTCTGACGTGTGATACGGGCTTAAATGTGGACAACGCTAGCATAGCAAGCATAGATAACGCTAACGTTGCTTGCGTCAGTCAATCAGAGCGACGGTAGCGTTATTCTTTCTTTCTTACTGGCTGACACTCGCATGTGAACTCAGCTTGATGGCTTCGAGAAAGTCCCCACAAACGGGCAACGCCTACATTTAATTTTGATTTATTGGATCTTTTCACACATCTCCAAAACATTGAAATCGATCAAGTTTTGGTGGATTTTATTTCATATGCACAGTCAGGATGTCCTAACATTTTGAGAAGCCTACTGAAACCTTCCTGTAGGTAAGCATTCTTCAATAATAATTAATTGTTTTGTCAGACTTAGCACAAAAAAAAACGTAAACCCCTGCTTCGAATGTTTGTTTTGTTCAAGAAATGAAGTTTTCTTCCTCTCTTTAAGCTGATTTGTCGTTCTTCTCGTTCTGTTCTCGGTCCCCGTTCAAGAGCGAAGTTCAATTCCTTTTTCAACTCGACACCGGCAAACTTTCCGTCTGCTTTTCCCAACAGCAATCCTCTATTCCCTTTCAGGCATGAGACGCAAGTTGGGACCTTTTAAGCGATTTCTTAACACAGTTGGAAAAAAGAATGAATTCCGTAAGGCTTTGCTGACGATATATGGGTGATTCTTAAACTAGGGGCGATTTTGCGTCTAAAGCCTCTGAAATTTTTCTCATTAGACCTACGCTTTTGATTTTTTTCTCCAATTTTAGGTTCTGATCAGCTCTACGTTGGGAATGGTAGCAACAAAAGAATAGTTGGTTTTTAAAGAACGTAATTAGGTGATTTACCTACCCATTCACATTGTCGAGGCAGGTCTAAAAGTTTAAATTCTCGACTAAGCAGTTGATTTTCATCCATTTGATACATCTCCTTTGAATGCGATTTTTTCCTCATTCAAGTTAGGGATCTTACGTTTAGAAAAAGAGTATTGCAATGCTCATGTAAAAATAATTTCAACAATTAAGATCAATGAAAAGTTGTCTATAACTTTTCTTAACATTGTCGTGGCTAGAATAAATCCTCGGCTATGCAAAAGGGATTCGAATTATATTGGATTTTGAAGCTCGTTTCGGAAAGCGGCAACCCTGGCGGTCTCTGCCAGTAGGCGCAACACGTGCCAGCGGCTTTTTCAGTCATGAACCAACCCTCTTGGAGAGAATATTTCAGGTGCGTAGGTTTATTCGTAACATTGTCGTAGTCGTTTCTAGTTCTATAATTTTAATAATCATGATTCCATCTAATGCATGTTTTCACAACGTCGTTAGAGACTGTAATTAATGATCATTGGAAGAACCTTGAGACATAAGAAGTTTTGACATAATTTGATCTTGAAGTTGAAAACCACATTGTCGTGGCTTTTAGTTTTTAACATTGTTGTGGACATTCAAAATTCCCCGACAATGGTAAAATTAGATAATCTTTTTTTGCCAAACTTAGTACCTATCATCGAGTACCGGTCTTAAAGACCACTTGTTCAGTGAATGGTGCAACTTATGGTTTTACAGGAAAACATGGGGAAGCAATATGGGCTGCCGAGCAGTTTTGATTTTTCTCAAAACTTGTTTGCATTTTCATTTTAATGACAAGAAACGATTTTTCCAAGCATAATGCTGTTTTTCCTCTCACCAACCCAAGAAGATAATTGAAGCATGAAACCTGCAAAAGGGCCTAAGTGCCATTTTTTCGAAACCCGGGTTTTTGCGGTTTTGGGTCCTATGTGCCATGATACACTTCCACAAGAAGTTTTAGAGCGATTGCAGTACTCCTAGCTGGAGAAAAATGAGTCACCAACCAAACAGGCCTAAGTGCCAACGTAGTTGCACGCCGAAAATCTCGATTATTTTCAGTCCTTATTCGTTTGATCATAATAAGGATGGAAGGGAATGCGGTCTTGAACATCGTCTGAATATTATTTTTGAACTTTCGATTTTTGGGCAGTGGTTTAATGCAATTTTTCAAGAGACATTTCAGTTTGCGTTTTGGCCCACCTCGAGTTGACGCATGCCCCAAGTGTGACCTTTATAACGTTGAGCTCAAAAAAGCAAAAAGTAGTTACATCCCCAAAACTGTGGACCACCGGGAAAATAAAAGACATCAAAAATATGATCCCATACGTGCAGCTTGAGAATCAAGCTTTCTACAGAAAAATCGTCGAAGATAAGAAAAAGAAACAACCTTGATGGTGTAAAAAAAATTAGCCTGCTTTTGGTTTTCTGGTGTCCAAAAATGTATTTTCTTTGTTTATAAAACACCCTTGAACAAAATGAGTTAAACTCTTCGTGATGATAATTTTTGTGCGCTGAATTAAGGTGCAAGAACCGTGGCACTTAGGCCCTTTTGGTGAAGTTCGTCAATTTTTCCAATTCAAACCAGAAATTTTTTTTTTTTCATAAACAAATTTTGCGTAGAGCAGAGTTGGATAGTAATGATTACTTTAAGTAATGATTACTTTTTAAATTACTTTTTGAATTACGCTGAGATTAATTGCAATTCCCATTCCAATTCCTGTAATGGTAATCGAAATTCCAATTACTTTTTTAGTTACATGTAATGGGAATGGGTTTTTTGAATTCCCATTACAGGAATTGGAATGGAGTAATGGGAATGGAGTAATGGGAATGGAGTAATCCGATTACTCACGAGTAATCCGATTACTTCCCTGTAATCCAATTACTCGCGAGTAATTAGAATACACTGCATAAACATTGATTCCTCTGGAGATGTCATGGAAATTCAATGTGGTTACATAGGGTGTCATAGGAACAGTGACGGTCTTGACGAAATGGAGATACGAGGATTAAAATTTTTGTCCGAAAGCCGATTCGACCTTGGGGCATTTGTCATGGTGGCGAAAGAAAAAAGTCTTTCAACTGTAACCACATTGAATTTCCATGACATCTCCAGAGAAATCAATGTTTATGCAGTGTATTGTAATTACTCGCGAGTAATTGGATTACAGGGGAGTAATCGGATTACTCGCGAGTAATTGGATTACTCGCGAGTAATTGGATTACAGGCGAGTAATTGGATTACTAAATTCCCATTACTCCATTCCAATTCCTGTAATGGGAATTCAAAAAACCCATTCCCATTACATGTAATTAAAAAAGTAATTGGAATTTCGATTACCATTACAGGAATTGGAATGGGAATTGCAATTACATTTCTTCAAAGGAATGGGAATTTGTAATGGGTAATGGGATTCCTTTTTTATCAACCCTGGCGTAGAGCCATCTAGAGTTGATTATGAGAGCGGAAAAATGATTTTTGGATTGTTCGTCAGCGCAACAGACAGTTTTTTGTTTCTCCTGTAAAATTCAATTTTTTTTAATTTTCTCCGAACAAAATTGCCCCCAGTTTGAGAATCACCCATACCTATGGGGTTTTGGTTGGGTTATGAAGAATTGAGGAGGTGTTTTCTTATGCCTAAGAAAATAAATTGTTTCTACTCGTTAAAATGGTATTCACCAATGGACATCATCTCCACCAGAACATCCAGACTGATGATTAGAGAGGCAATTGCGGCTGCAACACCGCAAATGAAAGTGGCCAGGACAGGTGTCCCAGTTGCAGGGAAGATCTGCGATAAAGAACTGGAACGGAAAACGGTTTACGCTGTAGCGTAATTCGCTGAATTGTAGCAGAATTCAAATCAAAGGAACATGTTTAATACTAACCGGAAAATAAGGCCATCGTGCGCCATTGCGTAGACGATCCTCGGCATGGGGAACATTGACCCGAACATGGACACTGTGAGACCGGCGACGCCTCCTGCGGCGATAATGCATTTGCATCTGTTGGCCCCTACCTGACCGAACATTGCAACAAGACCAGCTTCCGCGTTGATCTCATTATAGGGGACTGAAATAACAATGCGAAGCATGAACCTTCCTGATTTATCAAAAAAAATCCCCCGCAAGGGGGAAATTTTGAATATGACACACTTGCGAACACTTTTTTCGGGAATTAAAATATGTTTCGCTCGCCTCCAGTTTGCGATATTGGATTTGGCTACCAAGGGAAAATCTTGCGATGAATCTGGCAACACTGATATCAAAAGAATACTCTTGTGATCTGTTTTTCACATAATGCATGGCGCAGTACATGAAAACTTCGTACATTGTTCACGAGTTGAACTTACTAATGAGGGTGAGTACGAGGGAGGATGTGACGTATGCGACGAGGATAATGGCGAGGCTTGTAACTATAGCGAGGGGTATCGACTTCTTCGGATTGGTCGCCTCTTCACCCGTCGTTGCAATTATGTCGAAACCGATGAAGGCGTAAAAACACGTCGCTGCACCAGAGAACACCTAAAAGGTCACAAAAGGGGATTCATAAATTCACTATTAAATGTTGTTGTTTTATCAAATGTACAGCTGCACCTTATCATAGTTTTGATTGCAATTGTTTTACCCACTTTTACTACACTTACCCCACTCCAGCCCATAGGTAGGAACCCGCCGTGATTTGTCCACGTATCGGTGTCGATATAGAACACGCCGGCGGTCATCAGGAAGACCCAGGCGGACAAATTGAGGACGTTCAAAACGTTGTTGAAGACTAGTGATTTCTTGACGCCAGCCGCCAAGAGCACCATCATGCAGAGGGTGATGGCGGCCGCTAGCACGTCTGGCGGTCTGTCCGTCCCTGAACGAAATACAGGCGAATATTTAATTGAATTATTCTGATAAATTCGCATGAGCTGGAGAAAATTATAGATGCGTAAATTGAGGAAGATATACGAGTATGATATGAGGATGATAAACGAGCATGCTATGAGGATGATATATGAGCATGATATATGAGGACAATATACGAGCATGATATATGAGGATAATGTACGAGCATGATAAGAGGATGATATAATACATTATGAGCATGATATGAGGATGATATAATACATTATGAGCATGATTTGAGGATGATATCGTCGGCACCACGCCATAACTGCGAATCTGCACTTTTGTGAAAATCGAGATGATTGCAATTTCTGCTTGTGCATAGTAGTTTTCCTACTTCTAAAAAGACCCCTGAATCGCTACTACATTGCTAAGGCCCTTATCGTTTCACGTAACTGCATTCAGGTCAATATCCACCATTCAAAAATCATAAATGTGTAGATTCGTAATTTCCGCATTGCACAAAAAATATTTTCACCACACGTCAAATCACGAAACACTACTTTTACGTGGCCTCACATTCCGTTTCCTTAGTACCCTCCAGTGAATATGCAGTTTCGCGATTGTTAAATTCGTTTCGGCTTATTTCGACAGTATATTATTTGTGTCTTTATTTTCGCGAATCATGTACCTATGTATTTTGTGGAGGTACAAAGATAAAGCCACGAATCTGCAGTTTCGTGAAAATTAACTCGAAGTTCTCACAAAAATCTCATCGCTAAAACCGCGAATGTGCTGCTTCAAGCCCTGTGAGCTATTTAGGTACATAATTGCAAATGATACATAATAGGTGGGCCCCAAATACATTTTTAAAATCATTATTTTTTTTATTTATAAAAAAATTTATAAATCTTAGGGCCGTTTTATCAATTCACTTTATCAACTGATTATCCAAGGACGCACCGACTAACTGATTCCGTGGAAACGTGACGTATACGTTTTCATACATGATTTTTCAGCATGAAGTCACCTGGAAAATAGTTAGTCGGTGCGTCCTCGGATAATCAGTTGATTAAGTGAATTGATAAAACCAGCCTTAATATAGTTTTTTCCTGTGCAATCATAACTTTGAACGCGACTACTGCAAAAAGAGCATTTTGCAGTTTCGCGGTTATGGCTTGGTGGCGACGATATATGAGGACGATATATGACCATGATATATGAGGATAATACATCGACAGTGAACCTGCAAAACCTCGTATGAAAATTTTACAAAACGCTTCCGATTGTTAGCCGCGCAAATGGAGATAAAAATGGGGAATTGGGTTAGAAACGCCAATGAAATTTGATGGTTTCAACTTGGAAGATACTTCAACCAATTGAACTAAGTAATGGATTTTCGCGACTCCACGACCAGCCTTTCGATAGTGAATCTAACCTAAAAAGCAGCATTTTCTTGACTCGAGTAGATGCGCAAGGAGCTGTTTTACCAGTAGAGCTCAAAACATCATCTTCCCATATATGGGCATGATATATGAGCATGATGACCAAGGATGCCCAAAGAAAGGATGCCCAAGGATGATGGAAGAAATGCCCAAGAATGATGATAAAGCTCAAAACATCATTTTCCCAAAAAACTGGACTTACGAGGTTTTGCAGGTTTACTGTCGATATGAGCATAATATGAGGATGATACAATACATTATGAGCATGATATGAGGATGATATATGAGGAAGATATGTGAGCATGGTATATGAGGATAATATATGAGCATGATATGTGAGGATGAGATGGGAAAATGCCCAACAATGATGGGAAAATGACTTATGGAAAAAATGCCCAAGGATAATTAAAAAAAAGCCTGAGGATGACGGAAAATACCTAAAGTGGCCTTAAGAAATGTTTCGAAAAATGCCTAAACCGGCATTAAAAATGTTCCCGGAAATAAAAATCCGTCTCAACCGAAATATTCCGATAAACTAAAAAAAAGATCAGCCATTTGAGGCACAGATTGTCAGAATGTGTGGCACTTGCGTGCCAAGACATAGGTTATCAGTGAAAATCACTTTCTTTTTTCCGACACTTACCTACCCCGTTCGAAGCATCGGAATCCGTTAATGATGCCAGTTAACTGCTGGTATTTACTCATTGATAGCTTTGCCGGCCATTTCTGATCGATGGAATTATTGATGGCAAAACTGTAGGGTATAATGGAAAGACTGCGCCATGAAACGCAACAATCGCAATTACTCGCTCCACCCCTCAAGGTCCTTTTCATCTTCAATAACCCCTTTGGCAATCATTACGTCCATTGTCATATCGGGGGAGTTTACCAACAGGAGGGTTGGCTAGTTGTTGGGGGCATTACACGTTTTAACGAGGGCTCATTCATTATTAATGATAGAGAGATAGAGTAGGTAAGTAATTTATCAAGTTAACAAGTAAGTGCAATTTTGAACCGACACTTACCTATTATTGTGCCTAGGTAGGATTTGAGCGTTTCGGAAACAGCCCCACCGCTAATCGTGTTGAAGCATGCCGACAACGCAGACGCGCACGCCGCTGTTCCTGTAATTGATGAATAGGTATAGGAAGATAGGCTAATGATTATTTCATCCGCAATAAAAACTTGCTGTCTCTCAAGCGAGCTTTGCAAGCACAGAGAACGCTACTGTTGCAAGCGTAGGGAACGCTAGCATTGCAAACGTAAACAATGTTGGCGTTGCAAGCACAGACAACGCTGGCGTTGCAAGCACAGACAACGCTGGCGTTGCAAGCACAGACAACGCTGGCGTTGCAAGCGTAGTCAACACTGACGCCACCAGCAAAGACAACGCTAGCGTTGCACGCGAGAGAACGCTGGCGTTGCAAGCATAGATAACGCTAGCCTATAATCATTCCTTCGTACGACCAACTCTGAAGTGTTTTGGTTCATTTTTCTAAAGAAATGAACCTTTGTAATCGGTCAGGAAATTTTTTTTTTTTTAACACCCCCTGAAAATTTGTTGGTTTACGTTTCAAGGGGTTTACAATCCGAATCTGCAATAAAAATTTTTTGTCCGTCCGCCGTACGTCGTCCAGGGTTTTTCAGGGGGAAGGAGTAATCGAAAAATTTTGAAATTTTTACCAAAAATCAAGTTTTGTATCTAGTTGGTCCAAACGTTTCGGCAGAACCCTACCTTAATTTTAAGGCCAGTAAAACGGTTGTTGAAGTGAGAAAAAATTCGTGCTTTTCAGGAAAAAAGCAACATAGGCATGTGAGGTATCATTTTCTATAGATTTTTCTATGCTGAATCGAATGAGACCATCGCCACGCCGGTAGCTTCAACCGTTTAGGAGTTATTGCAGTTTTAGTGAAGCAGTTTTGAGTTTTTTAAAATTTCCCCAATTCTTAATAACTCGAAAACTACTCGAGCCACAAAATTCGTTTTCCACTCGTTGGAATCCCCACAAAAACTTCTGTCCTCCCGATATCTTCAATTTAAAGAATTTGGTCGCATTACACAAATCAGCAAAACAAAAATTGGAAAAACTTGAGCATTTGGCCTCGGCTCTTAGATACGGTTGATTGATCTACTTACGACTACTAGCCTATTACACCAACAAGGTTACGCACTCACACTACGACCAGTTGCGCTTGGCAACATGAGAGCGAGTCAGGCTTCAACAATGGTTCTGAAGCATTCTTGAGGCATTTTTAATTTCATTATTCAGAGAATTTAATAATTATTATTATTCTGTTAATCATGAAGGTGATTAAGAATAGATTAAATGGTGAATTTAACGGAACTGAACGATCAGCTGCGTTGAAAAAATGGATAGGTAAGTAAGTATTTATCAAGCGAAGAGGATGATTATTTTTTGCCTGGTTGAAAAAACGTTTTTCTAAATAACCCATCTAAAATACAAATTGATACTGAAATTATAGAATAATAACAGCTAAATTCTGTGTTTAAGGAGTACCGATATATCGTAAGGTTTGTCTTTGCAATCGAAAAATGAACCCCTGTGCAAAATTTGCAGAGTTCTTCGGACATAGCAAAAACTAATCTGCACATGCCACTGATCTACTTAGCAGCGTTTTTTTCGTAAATTCGAAAAATAGGTAATTCCTTCAGTAAATGAGTCACGGACGCAAAAACAGGAGCTTGTATAAATACGGCAGAAGGGTTGCAACCCTTTGCGTAATGGGTTGCTTAGGTCACGCAACTCCTGCGGTCTCCGCGTCAGTTCTTGTCTAGCCATGGGGAAAGTGTGCATGCCCGCTATGTACCTAATGTTTATCTGAGATGTTGACTCGATGCATACGATGAGTAAAAAGACAAACGATGAATCCATATTATTCCCGACGTCTTCGTGACTCAAAGCATTTAAACAATGCAACCTGTAAACGCGTTTGTTGTTTTTCACCTGAATAGCGAGTAGGTAGGTTGAAAAAAATTTTTGGTGGGCTTACCTATTAAATATTCTAAAACCATATTCCAGCCGATGACGAAGGCGACCCCCTCACCGACTGTTACATAGCTGTACATGTAGGCTGAGCCTGACGTTTTTGGCACTCGAACGCCGAATTCGGCATAACAGGCTCCTGTTGACAGGGTGAAGATCAATTTTGAGAAAAACCTTTTGACGATGAAACATGGAATTCAGCTGTTGATTGGTGTTTGATAGTATTACGTAACGTTTTGTAACATCACGTTCTGTTATGTAACATAATGTCATGGCAATAAATCATTGGATGAGGCGTGAGGGGGGTCATATGTTATAGTGAGCATGTTCGAAGAATTCCGGGTAAAAGTACCACCTCCTTGAAGTAAAAGGCATCAGAGAAATACAGGATTGAAGGCATTGGATTGGAAGGCATTTGGGGCCATATTCAGGAAAGTTCCTTTTGCACAGGATGAAAATGGCAAATTTGAATTGAAGCGGGAAACCCTCTTGATGAAAAATTGGAAAATAGTTTCCTCAAATCGACGCTAGAGCAGTAGTCAGTCCACTGATTTACCTACATGAGCTACGATTTGAATTTTCGCGGGTGGACCACCTAACCTTAATCACCACGCAAATCAGATTATGACTTCTATTGCCAATTTGAATTCCAAAACACCATGATTTGACTATTTTCAAAAAATGATGGTTTGTCAAAATGTTTGACTCAAAAAGCCAGCGTGGCATCACCTGAAAATAAAGAAGCCATGGCGGCTATGATGAACGATACTACGACTCCGGGGCCGGCGACGTTTCGTGCGACCATTCCAGCAACAAGGTACATCCCGGTGGCGACGCACGAGCCCACACCGAGTGACGTCAGGTCCAGGGTCGTGAGGCATCTCTGGAAATTAATGCGTCTGATTAAGAATTTCGATCAATAAACCTCCTCCCACGCTGAAATTTAAATTCATTTATTCTGAATCATTAGGCAGATGATGATTTTACGTCAATGGATGGAATAGCGGAGAGAATCTGCGATATGAATAGGTAAGATTTTTGACGTGGGATTAATCATAGTAAAATGACAGAAGATAGAGGATGTGCTGTCCAGTGGGCAGGCAATCAAGACGGGAAAGCCTTTGATTCATCAGATGATAACAAACGCTTCGATTAAAGCTGATGAATGTTTGATCAAACACTTTCCATTGATCGGATCGTCACCTTTATCCCTTGTGCAGTATTATTTATAGATCATCCCTTTAGGCGCCTGGTAGTGCAAACCCGCGTTTGCAGAATAATTCACTGGCCAGGTGATTGCTGGACACGTATGTTTGCAGGATCAATAATTGTCGAAGTCTTGCTTGTATTCGCCTTTAGGCCATTCACGGGAACGCCAATGAACTTCCACATTTACATAAGACCGGCTTTGTTGGTATTGTGGTCTTTGGTATTGTAAGGTGGGTGAAAAAATCATAGGAATTCCCCCTTCGATGGATTCCTACTCAGTATGGTATCATTTCAAGCCCAAGTACCAAATTTTTCTGTGATCTGGGCCTGTGGGAAATAAAGCACGTCCATAATATTCAATTCTCATAGTAAAAGGGGGACTCTTGCCTACAGCCTGCCTCCCTGACGCTCCTTACAGCCTCTGGGTCGTTCGCACCACAACCTGCCTCCCTGACACTCCTTACAGCCTCCTGGTTGTTTGCACCACAGCCTGCCTCCCTGACGCTCCTTACGGTCTCCTAGTCGTTTGCACCACAGCCTGCCTCCCTCACACTCCTTACAGCCTCTGGGTCGTTCGCACCACAACCTGCCTGCCTGACACTCCTTACAGCCTCCTGGTTGTTTGCACCACAGCCTGCCTCCCTGACGCTCCTTACGGTCTCCTGGTCGTTTGCACCACAGCCTGCCTCCCTCACACTCCATACAGCCTCTGGGTCGTTCGCATCACTCCCTGCCTTCCTGACACACCTTACAGCCTCCTGGTCGTTCGCACAATGCCTGCCTCCCCCACGCTTGCTTAGCCTCCCGATCGTCCATATCACAGCAAGAACCTTCAATTTTTGAAAACTGAAGAACTACCAATGCGTTTTTCCTTCCATATTTACAGAGTAAATGGAAGTATTGGAATCGTCCTAAAATCGAGAATCGGAACGGAGCGTCAGAAAAAACTTTTTCTCATACACATTTACTCAGAATCACTTCCTGAACAAGTGTCCGTGTGTCCGTTAGTCCGTCTGTGGTCATTTACAACCAATGGTGCGTAGATAACACACAATACTTCCATATTTTGAAACATAAAATTGTGACACAATTTGATCATATTTTGACTGTTTTTAAGGGTGTTTAGGCCAAAAACATCAAAAAATTCACTATCACAATTTTAAAATTCGCAGAAAATAAAAATACAATGCATTATTGGAATATAAAAAATATCCACATATTCTGAAAGGTAAAACAAAGATTTTAAGACCAAGAACGCTCAAATCGGTTCATTTTTGTGGCAGGAAAAAAATAAAATAGAAAACACTAAAAATGCAAATATATCGGAAGTACTGTGCGTTATCCAAATTCCGATTAAACAGGGTGTTAGGTCTTGCCGAGACAAACATTTCAATTCAAGAAATTTGAAAAAAGGTTGAGAAATGAGGGAGTTATGGCCATTTTTACTTCCATATTTACGGAGTAAATGGAAGTATTGTGATCGTCCTAAAATCGAGAATCGGAACGGAGCTTCAGAAAAAACTTTTTCTTATACACATTTACTCAGAATCACTTCCTGAACAAGTGTCTGTGTGTCCGTGTGTCCGTGTGTCCGTGTGTCCGTCTGTGGTCATTTACAAAAATGGCCATAACTCCCTCATTTCTCAACCTTTTTTCAATTTTCTTGGACTGAAATGTTACGTCTCGGCAAGACCTAACACCCTGTTTAATCGGAATTTGGATAACGCACAGTACTTCCGAGATATTTGCATTTTTAGTGCTTTCTATTTTATTTTTTTCCGGCCGCAAAAATGAACCGATTTGAGCGTTCTTGGTCTCAAAATCTTCGTTTTACCTTGCAGAATATGTGGATATTTTTTACATTCCGAAAATGTGGCGTTTTTTCATTTTGGGCGAATTTTAAAATTTTAATACTGAATTTTTTGATATTTTTGACCTAAACACTTTCAAAAGCAGTCAAAATATGATCAAATTGTGTCACAATTTTACGTTTCAAAATATGGAAGTATTGTGTGTTATCTACGCACCACTGGTTGTAAATTACCACAGACGGCCAGACGGACACACAGACACTTGTTCAGGAAGTGATTCTGAGTAAATGTGTATAAGAAAAAGTTTTTGGTCATTTTGGGCGGATTTTGAAATTTGAATAGTGAATTTTGGTACATTATTTCCAGAAATAATGTACCTATGTAATTGATCAAGAAAAATTTTTTTACAACACCCCCTGAAAATCTTTTCTTTCACGTTTCAGAGGTTCTAGAACACGAAACTGCAATACAAATTTTTTGTCCGTCCGCCGTACGCCGTCAGCAGCAAAACGCATAGAAAGAGTGGTCCGATTAAAAAAAAAAAAAAAAACGAGCGTTTAGCAAACTTTCCTGTGACGTGCACCTCCTATAAGGGAATCCTCTGAATCAACTCTAGACTACTCAAAAACGATCAAATGTAAACCAGTGGTGCGTAGATAACACACAATACTTCCATATTTTGAACGTAAAATTGTGACACAATTTGATCATATTTTGACTGCTTTTAAGGGTGTTAAGGTCAAAAATATAAAAAAATTCACTATTCAAATTTTAAAATTCGCCCAAAATAATAAACGCCACATTTTCGGAATGTAAAAAATATCCACATATTCTGCAAGGTAAAACAAAGATTTTAAGACCAAGAACGCTCAAATCGGTTCATTTTTGTGGCCGGAAAAAAATAAAATAGAAAACACTAAAAATGCAAATATACCGGAAGTACTGTGCGTAATCCAAATTTCGATTAAACAGGGTGTTAGGTCTTGCCGAGACAAACATTTCAGTTCAAGAAAATTGAAAAAAGGTTGAGAATTGAGGGAGTTATGGCCATTTTTGTAAATGACCACAGACGGACTAACGGACTAACGGACTAACGGACACACGGACACACGGACACACGGACACACAGACACTTGTTCAGGAAGTGATTCTGAGTAAATGTGTATAAGAAAAAGTTTTTTCTGAAGCTCCGTTCCGATTCTCGATTTTAGGACGATCACAATACTTCCATTTACTCTGTAAATATGGAAGTAAAAAAGTCATGATCTCAAAAACCGTTTTTTTTGGGTTTTCGATCCCTTCACATTTTTTGATCGGATTCCCCTGATAATATGCCTCAAGTTGGAGCGAACCACAAATTTTAGGACCAACCGCACCAAAATCGGATCAGCGGTTCGATACGAAGTGGACGGACAAAATTTTCGCCAAAAATTTCGTCCAGCCACTTCGTATTGAAATACTGATCCGATTTTTACTAAATTAGTCTTGAAAGTTGTGGTTTGGTCCAACTTGAGGCATATTGTCCGGACAATCCAATCGGAGAAGGTTAACGGGTCCAATTCGGCATAATTAGGGTATATTTTTGAAAAAACACAAAATCTCAATTTTGAAGGTGATGCCGTGGGTTTAGAATTTTTTGAGTATTTTTTCTGGGTTTCTCGCTTGAATTACCATAGGATAGGGGTTTTTTTTTCCGAAAAAATTCGAAATTTGTTTCTGAATAGGTTTGGCTTGAATTTCTCAATGCGATTTCTGCTTTTTCGCGTTTTTTGGCAATTTGAGGGAGTTCTACTGAACCGATTTTGAATTTTTTAAGCTTGTTGGATTCCGTGAAGGTTCTTACACATTTCTCACTCCCTATAAGTCAAAATTAGTTGGGTTTTAGAGATCAAAAACTGGTTTGAAGACTAATTTTTGACCTGAAACAAAAAAACGCTGCTAAGTAGATCAGTGGCACGTGCACATTAGTTTTCTGTGTATCAGAAGAGCTCTGCAAATTTTGCACAGGGGTTCATTTTTCGATTGCAAAGACAAACCTAGGGATACTTATATAGGTACTCCTTAAACACGGTATTTAGTTGTTATTATTCAAGAATTTAAGCATAAATTTGTATTTTAGATGGGATTTAGAAAAACGTTTTTTCAACCCGGCGAAAAAAGCTACACTGCTCACTTTACTATCCCGATAGGTATCTGTCTACCGATCTCTTCAACGCAGCTCATAGTTCAATTTTGTTAAATTCACCACTCAATCTATCCTTATTCCCCTACATAATTAACGGAATAATAACAATTAAATTCTCTGAATAATGAAATTAAAAATGCCTCAAGAATGCCTCAGAACCATTGTTAGGCTTGTCTCGCTCTCATGTTGCCAAGCGCAACTGGTCTAGTGTGAGTGCGTCACCTTGTTGTTGTAAGGCTAGTGGTCGCAAGTAGATCAATCAACCGTATCTAAGAGCCGAGGCCAAATTCTCAAATTTTTCCGATTTTTATTTTGCTGATTTGTGTAATGCGACTAGATTCTTTAAATTGAAGATATCGGGAGGACAGAAGTTTTTGTGGGCATTCCAACGAGTGGAAAACGATTTTTGTGGCTCTAGTCGTTTACAAGTTATTAAGAATTGCAAAAATTTTTAAAAACTCAAAAATGTCTCACAAAAACTGCAATAACTCCTAAACGGTTGAAGCTATCGGCGTGGCGGTGGTCTCATTCGACTCGGCATAGAAAAATCTATAGAAAATGATGCCTCACATGCCTATGTTCCTTTTTTCCTGAAAAGCACGAATTTTTTAACACTTCAACAGCTATTTTACTGGCCTTAAAATTAAGGTAGGGTTCTGTCGAGACGTTAGGACCAACTAGATACGGAACTTGATTTTTGGTAAAAATTTCAAAATTTTTCGATTACTCCTTCCCCCTGAAAAACCCCGGACGGTGGACGGCGCGCCGCGGCGTACGGCGGACGGCGGACGGACAAAAAATTTTTATTGCAGATTCGGAATCTACACCCCTTGAAACGTAAACCAACACATTTTCAGGGGGTGTAAAAATTTTTTTTTTCCTGACCGATTACAAAGGTTCATTTCTTAAGAAAAATGAACCAAAATAGCTGTCTCGTTAAGGCTTCGTGGAGGAAGAAAGCGACTTCGCAGCATTATAGAGATGGAAGATGGGAGCCCTCTACCCCTACCCTTACACTGAGGACGGACGCGTCGCGAAATTTAGAGAGAAGAATGCCCAAACTTTTAGCCACGCCACGCGGACGCATCACCACATTTTTCATACACAAAATATACAACTTGAAAATTAAAAAAAAAATAAAAAAACCAGTGGTGCGTAGATAACACACAATACTTCCATATTTTGGAACGTAAAATTGTGACACAATTTGATCATATTTTGACTGCTTTTAAGGGTGTTTAGGCCAAAAATATCAAAAATCTCACTATGCAAATTTTAAAATTCGCCCAAAATGAAAAAACGCCACATTTTCGGAATATAAAAAATATCCACGTGTTCTGCAAGGTAAAACAAAGATTTTGAGACCAAGAACGCTCAAATCGGTCCATTTTTGTGGCCGGGAAAAAATAAAATAGAAAACACTAAAAATGCAAATATATCAGAAGTACTGTGCGTTATCCAAATTTCGATTAAACAGAGTGTTAGGTCTTGCCGAGACGAACATTTCAGTTCAAGAAATTTGAAAAAAGGTTGAGAATTGAGGGAGTTATGGTCATTTTTGTAAATGACCACAGACGGACTAACGGACTAACGGACACACGGACACACGGACACACAGACACACGGACACACGGACACACAGACACTTGTTCAGGAAGTGATTCTGAGTAAATGTGTATAAGAAAAAGTTTTTTCTGAAGCTCCGTTCCGATTCTCGATTTTAGGACGATCACAATACTTCCATTTACTCTGTAAATATGGAAGTAAAAAGGAAAAAAAAAACAAAATATCTTCTTGATCCTTTAAAAAAAAATTAAAATTCCAAATAAAAATATTTTTGAGTAGGTTTTGGGCAGGTACATGACACAAAAAATTTGCAATTTTCTACAACTCTCCAGGACTAAGAAAAATGCAAAAAACCGATTCCAGCTGGAAAATCCAAGGCCTAGGAAAAATTTCAAAAAAATGATGGATTTGACTTCGGGGTTTTTTGGCGGGAATCTTTAGATATTGACTATGAAACATGAAATTTGGCATTTTTTCGAGATTTTGGTCAACAGGGTCAATTTTGGGGGCAGTGACACTGCTGAAATTACGGCTTTGCAGTTTTCTTGGGTTCACGGCCTATGTTCCAATAAGTTCAAGGCGTGAGAAAAACAAAATGGCGGCTGTAGCATTCCCACCCTTGCTCTTGGTACCGTCTCTTTCGTCGTTTATTGGCTCAGAACTGCAAAACTGCGTTTCGGCTATTAGAAACTGTAAGTGTGAAGCTGGGATTAGGCAGCTTATGGGGCGGATCTTGATAACAGATGTCACCTGTTAACGCGGTTAACAAAATTGCTGCATTCTAATGGGTATCTCGGACGATTCCAATACTTCTATTTACCTACTCTGTAAATATGGAAGTAAAAAGGGATGAAAGTTGTGATGTTTGCACATCAATCGATATTTGTATAGGCTCGATATTTGTACATGGGTCGTTGTGCATGCGTGGCTGTTTGTTGGACGGAGGATTCTTCTCTCCTCTTTGGAGTTGAGAACTTCGCGACTGTAATCTACTCAACTTTCCCGGGGGTTCAAAACGTCAGAACTTCCTCGACACATGGAATTTCATTATCTTTCCAATGTGTTAGCTCGAACTTGGGATTATCATCAGGCTTGTATTGGACAAATATATTAGTCGCCCTTAAGCTCAAAAACTCCAACTTTTGGGCGGGATATCGACCCAACGAACGGCAGAGGTTGACACAATGTGACATGTCATGTCATGAGTATGAACCATCTCATGAATTCTTCAATTACCTATCACAAGAGTTGTTCATATTTGTAATAATATAACTTTTATAACTTTTTAAGCACAAAATGAACATTACAACAAGATTTGGTAAATTATTTCCAGAAATAATGTATCTATGTAATCGGTCGGGTTTTTTTTACGACACCCCCTGAAAATGTTTCCTTTCACGTTTCAAAGGGTCTAGATAAAAATCTGCAATAATTTTTTTCCCGTCCGCCGTCTGCACCAAAACTCATTCATGAAAGGAGTTGTCCAATTAAAAAACCAGTGGTGCGTAGATAACACACAATACTTCCATATTTTGAAACGTAAAATTGTGACACAATTTGATCATATTTTGACTGCTTTTGAAAGTGTTTAGGTCAAAAATGTAAAAAAAATCACTATTAAAATTTTAAAATTCACCAAAAATGAAAAAACGCCACATTTTCGGAATGTGAAAAATATCCACATATTCTGCAAGGTAAAATAAAGATTTTAAGACCAAGAACGCTCAAATCGGTTCATTTTTGCGGCCGGAAAAAAAATAAAATAGAAAACACTAAAAATGCAAATATAACGGAAGTACTGTGCGTTATCCAAATTCCGATTAAACAGGGTGTTAGGTCTTGCCGAGACAAACATTTCAGTTCAAGAAATTTGAAAAAAGGTTGAGAAATGAGGGAGTTATGGCCATTTTTGTAAATGACCACAGACGGACAGACAGACAGACAGACAGACAGACGGACACACGGACAGACGGACACACACACACTTGTTCAGGAAGTGATTCTGAGTAAATGTGTACAAGAAAAAGTTTTTTCTGAAGCTCCGTTCCGATTCTCGATTTTAGGACGATCACAATACTTCCATTTACTCTGTAAATATGGAAGTAAAAACGAAAATTTAGCAAATTTATTCTAGTTGTGAACCGCGGGTAAGAAAATCACTTAAAATAAAAAAAAACGTTCAAGTGTCAAAAAAATAATGTAGGTACCGTAAGTCACAATTTCAAAAACTTTTGTTTGGACTTTCGACGCATTAAAATTTTTTGATCGGATTCCCCGGACAATATGCACCAAGTTGGAGCAAACCACAACTTTTAGGACTAGTTTCATTAAAATCGTTTCGGTCAAAATCGGTTGAAGGTTAAGGGCTCCAAATCGGCATTAGCATGGTCCATTTTCGAAAAACACAAAAACTCAATTTTGAAGGTGATGTCGTGGGTTTTTTTCGGAATTTTTCGAGTATTTTTTCCCGGCTTTCTCGCTTGATAGATAGAAGTTTTTGGATGAGGAACGATTTCCTCAAAAGTATAAAAAACTACCCAAAATTAGCAAATACCTATGTGTTTTTGTGGACCAAATATTTGTAAAACATGGATTTATACTGGAATATACCAAAATATGTGGAATGAAAGTGGGCTTGAACGGTTCAGAAAATGTCAATAAGCACACGCCTACTTGAAAAACATCAGTAGGTACCTACATTGCCTAGAAAAAAATGCAAACAAATACGGATCCGATCCCTAGAAATCGTATCGATTTCATTATCGATAGCACCTCCACTGTTTGTGTCAGGTTAACGTTTCAATGCCTGGCAACTCCATCTCCACCCTCGTGCCGGGCTGCCGTGTCTGTGGTCGTGTCTGCGGGCTGGGGAGGAGAACGGTCTGACGTGTGATACGGCCTCAAGTCCGTTAGTCCGTCTGTCCGTCTGTGGTCATTTACAAAAATGACCGTAACTCCCTCAATTCTCAACCTTTTTTTCAAATTTCTTGAACTGAAATGTTTGTCTCGGCAAGACCTAACACCCTGTTTAATCGAAATTCGGATAACGCACAGTACTTCCGATATATTTCGTCGTCTGAGGCGCAGCATGGCACATCTAACAATTTGGCAGTTTGTAGGTAAAACAGAAAATCATGTTTACTCTCTGTGCCACATCACTGCTCGGTTTCAGATTCGCTAAATTCGTCGTGGAACCCACTGAAATATCCCTTAGATACGCTTGGATACCTATGTTAATGCATTCGAAAATAATTGATTTTTCCTTTTTCCTGAAAATTTGCCAAATGTTAGATGTGCCATGCTGCGCCTCAGACGACGATTTGCAGTTTAAGTGTTTTCTATTTTATTTTTTTCCGGTCACAAAAATGAACCGGTTTGAGCGTTCTTGGTCTCAAAATCTTTGTTTTACCTTGCAGAATATGTGGATATTTTTTATATTCCAAAAATGTAGCGAATTTTTTTTTGGCGAATTTTGAAATTTGAATAGTGAATTTTCTGAAATTTTTGACCTAAACACCCTTAAAAGCAGTCAAAATATGATCAAATTGTGTCACAATTGTGCTTTCTAAAATATGGAAGTATTGTGTGTTATCTACGCACCACTGGTACATGAACATGACCACAGACGGACACATGGACGCTTGTTCGGGAAGTGATTCTGAGTAAAGCCCGTATCACACGTCAGACCGATCTCCTCCCCATCCCACGGACAGACACACAGACCCTATTCTCGGATTGGCTGATCCTATTGTAGTAAACTCAACGTTAATTCAGTTCAAATTCGGTCTGATCTATATTTTCTTTTTCCTAGCCAGCAACAAACAAACTCAAAGGCATTATTATGGGAACGCAGTCTTCTTAGATTCAATCCCCAAGGATCCTCTCTACACTATGGATATGTTCACTTTGGCGCACCTGCATCAATGTTTGTTATTTTTCATCTATGGAACCTTATTTCTAAGAAAAATTTTCAATGAATTTGCACGTAAAAATCACCAAAGAATCGGTCTGTCCAGACGGTCTGTGGGATGGGGAGGAGAACGGTCTGACGTGTGATACGGCCTTAATTGTGTATAAGTAAAAGTTTTTTCTGAAGCACTGTTCCAATTTTCGATTTTAGGACGATTCCAATACTTCCATTTACTCTGTAAATATGGAAATAAAAATGCCAAAATTGGAAAAGGTGAAGTGTATCGAAGTTGAATAAAGTGTATTACACGTATGAGAAAAATTTATGCTCACCCGCAGTTTTTCCTTCCCCTTCTTTGAGCTTGGTCTTAAGGAATCGTCTTCTTGCAGGCATTCAATATCTTTGGTTCGGATGAGTTTGCCGAAAAGGTTCAGGCAGTCTTGTCTCGTGTCGCCCGACGTAAAAAGACCCGGTTTCAATTTTTCCCTGCAACACAAACCGAACAAGGATTTTGATTACAAGAAGTTTTTTCCACTATAACAACAGCAATGAGAGAGTCCGAAAATTCAAGGTTTCGATGAGGGCTTCGAAACGATACAAGTAAAATCTTCCGGCTACTCCGGTAATGAAATTTTATATTTTACCATGCACAGGTACCAAATCGATGGTGAAACTGCAACACTGCCCAATTCAAAGCATCGTGTCTTTTGGGGGCGTCTAGGTTGCCTCTTTCTCAAATTTGGATTGGTGGCAACTTGACACATCATGCGTCAATAAATTGCGTGGCAAAAGGATGGGGCAGTGTTGATTGTACAATTAAACGAACTTACCTTAAGTGAAGTTCTATCGTAATAATTACGATACAATATAATTATTATATTAGCGAACAGCCCGAAATATCACTTATATAATGTAGTACGTCACATTAAGTCACTACACTGCGATTTTAAAGCTCCTAAAAAAAATAAGGGATATATTAGAAAAAACAGGGAAAAAATAGCGTGTTGAGTTAGCGCCGACAGGGTTGCTAGGGCGTCCTGTCTGTTGCTAGGGCTGGAGCCAGATTTCACTCAGGTTTAGTGATACCACAAAATATTCGATACCAGTACTGGATACTAGTATCGAAACAAATATTCAGAACAGATATCGAATCAGATATCAGATCGAAACAGATATCAGAACAGATATCGAAAGAAAATATTCGATACTGAAGAGTATCGAATCATATGAGTATTTTTTCATGTCACACACCGAATAAAATGTTAATAAAATAGAAATAACAGATTAAATAACACTATTAAGCCCTGACGTTATTTATTTTACGTTATATTACTTTCCAACAAGGTTAACAGGTCATTTCTATGTGTAAAAGTTATTTACCTATAAGATCAAACGAATGCCGAAGAAGTGGTGATGGAAATGGGGAGGAAAACGACATCAACGGTGTCATTCACACTGTCAAGTCCCAGAACTGCTTCCCTACTCCACGCAGGAATGTCAATTTGTCAACCATAGCTGGCGAAAGTCGTTCCCTTTTGTAAATTTAATAACTTTGTATAAATAAAGTAGGCAGGTAATTTTGAGACTATCCATTTGAGTATTTTTTCTGAAGTCGGGAAAAATACTCGATACCTACACTAGTATCGAAGCAAAATATTCGATACCAAATGTACTTGGTATCGAAAGAAGATATTTGATACCATACTCATATCGATAAGTATCGCCCATCACTACTCAGGTTTTAAAGTTATCTAGGGACGAGAAAAAATTCGTCAAGTTTATCAGCATTGCAGAAAAAAGGGAATATTACCCTGAAAAATCACGCCGAATCTGCTCATATCATCTGCTCGCGCACCTGCTACATAAATTTCAGTCATTCAAAGATTTTCTGATGTTGATGAAGATTTGACCACGGGTGGGAGGGTAGTACAGGGGACGTGGTGTCTTCGGACTGGGATGCACATAATTACGATTGAACTTCACAGGTAAGTTCGTTTAATCTTCCAATTATGTGTCATCCCAGTCCTCAGACACCACGTGAGAACAATTGCAGATGTTCAAAGATATCCAAATCTGCATCAACCTCAGAGATTCTGGTCTGAGATACAGCAATAAGGTTACAGTAGAATCTACTGATGTTACTGATGTTAACATCTGATGTTACTTAATCTAAGTCGGCCGCAGTGAAATATAGACAATTAGGGTGAAGGCACCAGTTTCAGACACTGGTCCAGTATCAGACACTTCCAACTTGAAAGCTAGATAATAAGAGTTCTTGACGGGTTTCAACCCTTTTTCAAGTGTCACTGGATGCACACAGATCTATTTAGCGGGTTCTAGTGAAATTACGAGCTCATAGAAGGTTATGGCCAGCTTGGTGGCGGTTCTTGCTGGACGCTTCCACATCAGGCTCTCATCAGGCAAGGTTACTAGACAGAATGGCTAAGAGGTGGACAACTTTCTCATGCCATATTTACCCTATTTTTCTCATCCCGTTTACCATTTTCGGTTTTATCATTCATGACAGTGTCCTACATTGGTAGATAGCGACGTTTTGCTCGGAATAACAAAATTAAACTGATTTCCAAGGGTGTCTGATACTGGTTTTCAATTGGGGCCAGTTTTAGAATCAGACAGGGGGTGTCTGATACTGGTCATAGACATCCCAATCACAGAACCTAATATCAGACAGGGGTGTCTGATACTGGTACTGAATGATGTCTGATACTCATCTTTGGATTAATTCAATGATTTTTTACTAAATCAGAGCTGAATTCGTGAATCCTCTTGGCCCGTTATTTTAAGGTCTCATTGTTTGGGATTTATTTACTGTAATATGAAGTATCTAGCTATAGCTCCTATTACTAGCCATTACTCAGAATCAATTCCCGAACAAGTGTAATACCGATATAATATACATAATATATTATATAATATGCAAATATTATTGCATTTTCAGTGTTTTCTATTTTATTTTTTTTCCGGCCACAAAAAGGAACTAATTTGAGCGTTCTTTGTCTTAAAATCTTTTTTTTTCCTTGCAGAAAATGTAGATATTTTTTATAATTCGATAACTTGGTGCATTTTTATTTTAGGCGAGTTTTGAAACTTGAATAGTGAGTTTTTTAATATTTTTGACCTAAACACCCTCAAAAGCAGTCAAATTATTATCAAATTGTGTCACACTTTTACGTTTCAAAACATGGAAGTATTGTGCGTTATCTACTCCCCACTGGTTTGCTCTCTACTTTCTTCGAAAAAAAGCAAATGCCAAATAGAAATGTACGTACTTGGGCAATAAAATATGTGTATTGGAGTTTTATTGAAGTGTCTGTTTTTGGATCTGGAGGGCGTCTGATACTGGCGCCATCCAAAATATTCCGTGTCTGACACTGGCGCAAAAACATGGTTTTGAAAAAACCGATTAAAATCTATAAAAAACCATAAATTCGTCGGTTTCTGAGTCTTGGTGGGTTGCCAAGAAGTTGGTGCACCTAATTATGCCCCCCTGATAAATGTCTGATGAAATCATGCCTCGCGGTGTAAAGAAACTTGAGAATTTCCGCTTAAAGTGTCTGATACTGGTGCCTTCACCCTAAATCATTTCACTAAGGGGTACTGGAAAAAATACCCGTATGAAGTAAGCTATTTGATCCTTCCACACTTCGATAGCCGGATTTCGCAAACTTCGCAGCCTGCGCCCTTCAGCCCTACCAGTCAAAAGAAATGCTACCATCCGAATTCCTGATGGTCAGGGTGTCCAGGTAAGGTAGCGTATCGACAAGTAGCAGGACAGACGATGGATGCCGCCATACAGCCGACGGGTTCTCCTGTGAATAACGAAACAGATGCACCTCGCACTACGGACCAAGTTCCAGAGCCAGTGAAGTTCCGTGGTATGGTATATGTCAAAGGGCTATCGGAACAGTTGGGTAAAGCATTGCGCAAGAAAGTCGATTGCAGAATTGCTTTCCGAAATTTGAAGTCCCTGAATAGTAAAGTATTTTCCCAACTTAAGTCCCCGATTCCGCTCCAGAATAAGAGTTCGGTGGTTTATGCGGTGCCATGTAATGACTGCGAGAAGGAATATGTGGGCCATACAGCACAGTACTTAAGAAACCGAATGTCTGGCCATAAATCGGATATAGCCGGCAAGAGAGCTGGCTGTGCTTTGGCACAGCATGCGCTAAATGAGGGCCATGTTTTTGATTTTGAGAGGTGCAGAGTACTAGACACAGAGACAAATAAGGGAAAACGAGAAATAAAAGAAATGATTTATATTGCTAAAAACAAGTCTTCATGTAACTATCGCTCTGATGTCGCAAATTTAAGCATGGTATATGCTAATTTGATGAGGTGGTTGAAAACATGAAGTTGTATATATGTTCATCCTGTGTCTAGTCTGTCTGTTATCACAGCAACAACATGTTTCTTATCATGCTAGTCAACGTTTTCGTTGTGCAATGTTTGTATAAAGTCAGATGCATATATTTTTCGTTTTCTCGGATTTTTTCGAGTAAAACCTCACGTTATGTAAGACCGTAGAAAGGATTATGGTACGTTTTGAATGTGAAGCCGTGTTTCCATTATGTTTTCAAGTTTTTCTTCAAGTTACCTGACCTACGTGATAGTTTTTTTTTTTTTTAATTTATTTCCAATTACAAAAATTACAATACATGTGAGAAAAAATTATACAATGTCCGGAAATGATTCCCCTATGTGGGCCAAGGCCCGTGTTAGGGAGAAGAGTTCCTATCTAACTAGAAAAGAAATACATTTGTCCTCGGCTTTAGGAAAAAAAATAGCAATAGTAAAAAATAAATCAAAATACAATCGGCGGACAATCCAGGCGCCCGAACAGCTGTTGACGATAGATCATTCAACTAGCCCAATAAAATACGTTTTTAAAATCTTATTTGCTAGGCTAGGGCACTCATGCATTTTTAACTTAAGGTCACTATTAAGGGCTATTAAACATTTTAGCCCCAAAATACCTATAACTATTTTGCCCTGCAGCAGTGTGGCAACGCGGCAAAGCCATGCCCCCAAATAAGAGAAACCGGGTCTGCAAACCGTGCTGAGGGAGCGCGAATGACCCCTCCTTCATGATCTGCCGAATGCACGCCACTGCCTTCAAGTCCGCGAACTTCAATATATTACACCTTTTAAAGAGCGGCGCAGTGTGCTCTAAGTATTTACTGTTCGTGACAATTCGTATTAGCATTTTTTGCGCACGCACTACCGGGCTTATCGCCGTCATATACGCACTCCCCCAGGCCGGCAGACCATAGAGAAGGACAGATTGTGCCAACGCAAAATAAACAATCTTGAACACATGCAGTGACACAATATTCCGCATTCTAGCAAATAGGTAAATGAGCTTCCTTAATTTCTTACTAACATTATCAATTTGCCTCTTCCATTTCATATTCGACTCGAAAATTACCCCTAAGTACTTAACCTCGCTCTTGATATCCAATAATGGGCAATCCCGGCAAATATTTGACCCGTCGCATTTGGGCAAATGAATGCGCAGATCGCTTATTGGGGGAGGTATGGGACCCGCTAGGCTAAAAGGAACGCATGCTGTTTTATTGACATTGAGCGACAATTTATTACGCACTAGCCATCGGAAAACTTGCCTCATCCCTTCTTCAGCACTTTTGTACACCCTATCCCAGCTATTCTCACTAAAATATAACACCGTGTCATCCGCAAACATCATAACCTTGCCATTCACCCCTAGACCTCCCATATCATTTATGTACATTATAAAGAACAGCGGACCAAGGACTGTTCCTTGCGGTATACCAAAGGAAGCACTGTAAATTACTGGACCCAAAACTCCGTTAAGTTTCACCATTTGCTGTCGGTCGGTTAAGTAAGACTTAACCCAATCATACGCAACACCTTCGATCCCGAAATTACCTAATTTCTCCATGAATAACGAATGCGATATGGTATCGAAGGCTTTAGCCAAGTCCAAAAAAATAGCCAGCGGCTTTTGCCCTAGATCCAAAGAACTAATTATCAAGTGAGTCAGTTCGCAAATAGCATCTTGTGTGCTTTTAGACTTTCTAAACCCGTACTGGCAGCTACTGAGCAAACCGCAGTTCTCCAGGTATTGCGAAAGCTGGTACTTGAAGGCCTTTTCGATAATTTTGGCTATGTTACTTACAAGGGAAATTGGCCTATAAATGACGTAGTCTTCTTTGTCTCCAGCTTTGTGAATAGGCGAAATAATGGACAGCTTCATGTTCTTTGGGAATATCCCCTTTGAGAAACTTAAATTGATCAAATGTGCTAGAGGCTTGGATACATGCTGTTTCACCTGCTTCAGCAGTTGGCCTTGAATGCCATCAAAACCTGGGCACGAGCCTCCACGTATTGAATCAATTATTTTCGAGACGTCACTCTCAGTGATAGTTTTCAGGCAGAAAGAAGATCCAGAAATATTAAATCGAGCTAGGCGTTCCGCATTACCCTCATCAACAATCGGCAGAGCATTAGCAAGGGAAGCACCTACGCTAACGTAGTGCTCATTGAATACCCTAGCACAATCGTACGCATTTCCTACAGCATCAACACTTTGGCCGTTTAGACGAAGTGAGCGAATACAGTTGCTCCTCACAGGGTTGTCTATAATTTCATTTACAGTACACCACGTTCTTTTCATATCACCGTTCGCATCATCCAGCTTCTTCTTAAAATAATCACATTTTGCTGCTCTCAACAACGATTTGAGCTTGCTTTGATACATTTTAAAGAACGATTGAAAAGCGCTGTTGTCGTTGTGAAAAAGTTGTGAAAAGCGCTGTTGTGAAAAGTTGATTGTCGTTGTTTTCTTTTCAGCCCTGATGATGGGAAATAAATTTTCCGAAACGTTGGCGTAACCTGAGTCTGCCTTACCTATATGACCAACCCTCAAGAAATTCACTAAATACATATTACATACATGCACACATGTACATATTATGTTGCCATTAGGTTTGCCATGGCAAATCAATATTGACCTCCAGAAACACACCAACCCCAGTCCACAGAACAGGTCTCCTGATCTCAAAACATCATATGGGAATTATTTCCAAAGAGTTTGAATTGTACCTCAAGCGAGTAGCCAATACCCTCGCAGAAAAATGGGAACGGCCTTACTCACAAATGCTATCATGGGTTAGGGTGCAAACCCAGTTTAGCATCATAAGGGCCGTTTCGCTGAGGCTGAGGGGAGCCAGAAAACAAGTAAGATCCCTGTCAACAGAGGATGGAGCAGGGATCCCTTGGATAGAGTAGAAGAGGAAGGAAAGCAAGCTCGATCTATGATGACACTATCCCACTATCCACACAACCATTTTTAAATAAACCGTTATTGAATTAAAAAAAAAATTTTTTCCATCACTCATCATTTTGTATAGGTACCATGTTTGTTGCCAGTTTCTGTCTACCAGTACTCGAAATTGTTATCTGTTGTTTACGCACCTGCGTTCCTGGGCTCCGCGCTCGCAGCTTAACGGTTCCCCCAGTTCCGAACTAGGAATTCTGTCACCGCGAACGACTAAACCCGACTGCGCAATGGCGCATGCGGAGAACCGCTCTGAACATACAAGGGTCCATACCCTATCCGACCGCTAGTCGTGGGGCCAAGTCAACTCATTGCTTTAATTGGTTGCGATTATTCAATAAACTACTCGAATAGATTTCATTAGCGTTCAAAACCTCGTTCCTATGGTAATTTTCCTTCCAACAGCCAGCATTCGGACAGTGAGTGGGTACCCCCAGAACTCGCACCGCGAACGAACCTTTTGAGGCATCCGACTCAACTTTCACCACCCCAGTGACGGTTAATAGAATCGACAATCCTGTGAAGGTTAATAGAATCGACAATCCTGTGAAGGTTAATAGAATCGACAATCCTATGTTGATTAATAGAATCGAAAAAACCTGTGTAGGTTAATAGAATCGACAATCTTATGTTGATTGATAGAATCGACAAAAAACCTGTGTCGGTTAATAGAATTGACAAACCTGTGTCGATCGGGAGAATCAACACTCCTGTGTCATTCGCCCGAAGCACTCTTGTGTTCGGACACCAGAATGAGCGCGCTTGCGCTGACGACCAGAATCCACACTCTTGCGCGGAACAACAGGTCGAGCTTCATCTTGTCGACGCACAGAGCGAGCCTTATGCATCATAAGGCCGAGCTCTGTCGGATGTGGCGGTCGGAAGAATCGACACTCCAGTGTCAGTCGCTCGAAACACTCTTGTGTTCGGTCACCAGAATCAGCGCTCTTGCGCTGACGACCAGAATCCACACTCTTGCGTAGAACTGGTCGAGCTGAATCTCGTCGACGCACAGAGCGAGCCTTATGCATCATAAGGCCGAGCTCTGTCAGATGTGGAACGCGAATGTGAGGGCCGGAAGAGTCAACACTCCTGTGTCAGTCGCCCGAAACACTCTTGTGTTCGGTCATCAGAATCAGCGCTCTTGCGCTGACGAACAGAATCCACACTCTTGCGTGCGTGGAACTGGTCGAGCTCCATCTTGTCGACGCACAGAGCGAGCCTTATGCATCATAAGGCCGAGCTCTGTCGGATGTGGAACGCGAGCCCTTCGTGCGACGAGGAAGAGGAATGGCGCCTGCGTCGATCGTGCTCGTTCCTACGAGCCGAGAGTCGACGGACGTTTCTTCCCAACTTCCTCAACTTGTTCAACAAATGCCGATGTCGGAAAACCGCATCCGAATCTATCCTGAAAAACGTGAATTATTGGCCAACTTAGAATTACAAAGGTAAAAGGAGATGACCACTTACGACCTTAACTCAAGTCGATTCCTGGAAGAGGTTGAATGGCCTCAAGGTCGGCTACCTCCGATGACTAACTACTACACTTCACCAAAAAACAGCGAACTTCCGCGGTCTCCGGTAATCATTAGTCGGACCACGACTAATTTCAACAATCACCGGTCGAAAAAAGGCGATTTAATTAAATTTTAAGCAAAATGTAAACAGGGAGAGCCTAAAAGTACCAATGTCGCGCGAACACGAAGACTGAAATTTATGTAGCAGGCGCGCGAGCAGATGATATGAGCAGAGGCCGAAGTGTCCTCCTCTGCAGAGAGCATGATAGACATTTTTGTCTCTTTAAAAGTATCGGTGTTTGCGCTCCCTGACCGAGGAGCTGCAATTGTTCTCACATGGTGTCTTCGGACTGGGATGACACAAAACAAAATTCAGCGGATTGCGTGGGCAGACGATTGGTGCCAGACGTTCGAGTAATACAGTTATAAAATGATACAATTCATCAGAGAGAAAGAACAACAAATTAATTACTTCCACATTTACAGAGTAAATGGAAGTATTGGAATCGTCCTAGAATCGAGAATCGGAACGGAGCTTCAGGAAAAACTTTTTCTTATAGGTACACATTTACTCAGAATCGCTTCCTGAACAAGTGTCCGTGTGTCCGTTAGTCCGTCTGTGGTCATTTACAACCAGTGGTGCGTAGATAACACACAATACTTCCATATTTTGAAACGTACATATTTGAAAAAATTCGATCATATTTTGACTGTTTTTGAGGGTGTTTAGGTCAAAAATGTCAAAGAATTCGGTATGCAAATTTTAAAATTCGCAAAAAAAATTCGCTACATTTTTGGAATATAAAAAATATCCACATATTCTGCAAGGTAAAACAAAGATTTTGAGACCAAGAACGCTCAAATCGGTCCATTTTTGTGGCCGGAAAAAAATAAAATAGAAAATACTAAAAATGCAAATATATCGGAAGTACTGTGCGTTATCCAAATTCCGATTAAACAGGGTGTTAGGGCTTTCCGAGACAAACATTTCAGTTCAAGAAATTTGAAAAAAGGTTGAAAAATGAGGGAGTTATGGCCATTTTTGTAAATGACCACAGACGGACAGACGGACAGACGGACTAACGGACACACAGACACTTGTTCAGGAAGTGATTCTGAGTAAATGTGTATAAGAAAAAGTTTTTTCTGAAGCTCCGTTCCGATTCTCGATTTTAGGACGATCACAATACTTCCATTTACTCTGTAAATATGGAAGTAAAAAAGTTTTTTCTGAAGCTCCAATCCGATTCTCGATTTTAGGACGATCACAATACTTCCATTTACTCTGTAAAATTTACGGAGTTACGGTCATTTTTACTTCCATATTTAATATGGAAGTAAAAATGACCGTAACTCCCTCTTTTTCCGGCCACAAATATGAACCGATTTGAGCGTTCTTAGTCTCAAAATCTTTGTTTTACCTTGCAGAATATGTGGATATTTTTTATATTCACATTATGTGATGTATTTTGGTACATTATTTCCAGAAATAATGTAACTACCTATGTAATTGATCAAGAAAAATTCTTTTACAACACCCCCTGAAAATTTGTTCGTTCACGTTTCAGAGGTTCTAGAACAAGAATCTGCAATACAAATTTTTTGTCCGACCGCCGTACGCCGTCAGCAGCAAAACGCATAGAACGAGTGGTCCGATTTCAAAAAAAAAAAAAAAAAAAAAAAAAAAACGAGCGTTTAGCAAATTTTCCTGTGACGTGCACCTCTTATAAGGGAATCCTCTGAATCAACTCTAGACTACTCAAAAACGATCAAATGTAAAAAAGTCATGATTTCAAAAACAGTTTTTTTGGGTTTCCGACCCCTTAAAATTTTTTGATCGGATTCCCCTGACAATGTGCCTCAAGTTGGAGCAAAACACAACTTTTAGGACCAACCGCACCAAAATTGGATCAGCGGTTCGACACGAAGTGGACGGACGAAATTTTGGCCAAAAATTTCGTCCAGCCACTTCGTATTGAAATACTGAACCGATTTTAACTAAATTAGTCTTGAAAGTTGTGGTTTGCTCCAACTTGAGGCATATTGTCCGGGCAATCCGATCGGAGAAGGTTAACGGGTCCAATTCGGCATAATTAGGGTATATTTTTGAAAAACACAAAATCTCAATTTTGAAGGCGATGCCGTGGGTTTAGAATTTTTTGAGTATTTTTCCCGGGTTTCTCGCTTGATTTACCATAAGAAAGGGCGGTTTTTCCGAAAAATTTCGAAAATTTTGTTTTTGAATGGGTTTGGTTAGAATTTCTTAATGCGATTTCTGCGTTTTTGGCAATTTGAGGGAGTCCTACTGAACCGATTTTGAATTTTGAGGTTTCTACACATTTTTCACTCCCTATAAGTCAAAATTGATTGGGTTTTGGCAATCAAAAACTGGTTTAAAGACTAATTTATGACCTAAACAAAAAATATTTTTTTGACCCTTTGAAAAAATTTTAAAATTCCAAAAAAAATATTTTTGAGTAGGTTTTGGGCATGTACATGACACAAAAAATTTGCAATTTTCTACAACTCTCCAGGACTAAGAAAAATGCAAAAAACCGATTCCAGCTGGAAAATCCATGGTCCTAGCCTAGGAAAAATTTCAAAAAAAATGATGGATTTGACTTCGGGGTTTTTTGGCGGGAATCTTTAGATATTGACTACGAAACATGAAATTTGGCATTTTTTCGAGATTTTGGTCACCAGGGTCAATTTTTTCGCAGGAGAAAACGTCGGGTGATAAATTCCCTATCAGATGCATTCCCACCCTTGATAAAGACTGTTTTATCCGAGGGCGTCGGTTTATAGGCTTGGAACTGCAAAACTGTGATTCGGCTATTAGAAAGTGAACGTTATTGGGATTAGCCAGTCTCGCATATTAATAGGGTGGACAGATTAATTAAGGGAATTTAAAGCGCTGAGCGGTGAATAGATGCGATCCCGAGTCAGGCCTTTTCGGAAATCTCAGGTATCAAAACCGTATATGAGGGACCCGCAGGGACCTGGTTTGCGTCCAGGTATAAGGGAAGGGAATGGGGAGGGGCATTGTCCCCTCGTGATGAGACCTCGTCAACGGGTCTTGTTTAATCGCTCAGTGTTTTTTCTTCTTTTTATACCTATTTATTCATCATTTTGACAAGTACCATTTAAGCATCATTGAACTCACCATTGACCATTACTCCACAAATGATATGATGATAAACCTACCTACTCCAACTATTTGAACTTTATTTTCTGTGATACCCAGACAAATAATGTACCCATGTCACTAATCTACTTAGCAGCGTTTTATTTTGGGCGAATTTTACAATTGGCATAGTGAATTTTTTTTATGTTTTTGGCCTAAACACCCTTAAAAGCAGTCAAAATATGATCAAATTGTGTCACGATTTTACGTTTCAAAATATGGAAGTATTGTGTGTTATCTACGCACCACTGGTTTTTAGTTATGCATTAGGCTTAGAAGCCATACAGTAGGCGTGGTCAAAAATAGTGGAAAGCAAACTATTTTCCAGCTGAATGGCTCGGTTGTAAAATTTGGCAAACGTCCCTTATTTTTGGTTCATTTTTAAGAAAAAAATTTTTTTAACACCCCCTGAAAATTTGTCGGTTTACGTTTCAAGGGGTGTAGAATCCGAAACTGCAATAAAAATTTTTTGTCCGTCCGCCGTCCGGGGTTTTTCAGGGGGAAGGAGTTATCGAAAAATTTTGAATTTTTACCAAAAATCAAGTTCCATATCTAGTTGGTCCTAACGTCTCGACAGAACCCTACCTTAACCTGAAAACCTTACGACTTTTTTATCCGAGGGCGTCGGTTTATAGGCTTGGAACTGCAAAACTGCGATTCGGCTATTAGAAAGTGAACGTTATTGGGATTAGCCAGTCTCGCATATTAATAGGGTGGACAGATTAATTAAGGGAATTTAAAGAGCTGTGCGGTGAATAGATGCGATCCCGAGTCAGGCCTTCTCGCAAATCTCAGGTATCAATACCGTATATAAGGGACCTGCATAGTGATGGGCGATTCCACAAATTATTCGATACCTATCCTCGATACTAGTATCGTAACAAATATTTGATACTTCTCAGATATCGAAAGAAAATATTCGATACTGAAGAGTATCGAATCAAATGAGTACTTTTTCATTTCACGCACTGAATTAAATGTTAATAAAATGGAAATAGCAGATTAAAACCAGTGGTGCGTAGATAACACACAACACTTCCATATTTTGAAACGTAAATATGTGACACAATTTGATCATATTTTGACTGCTTTTAAAGATGTTCAGGTCAAAAATATTAAAAAATTCAGTATTAAAATTTTAAAATTCGCCAAAAATGAAAAAACGCCACATTTTCGGAATGTAAAAAATATCCACATATTCTGCAAGGTAAAACAAAGATTTTGAGACCAAGAACGCTCAAATCGGTTCATTTTTGTGGCCGGGGAAAAATAGAAAACACTAAAAATGCAAATATATCCAAAGTACTGTGCGTTATCCAAATTCCGATTAAACAGGGTGTTAGGTCTTGCCGAGACAAACATTTCAGTTCAAGAAATTTGAAAAAAGGTTGAGAAATGAGGGAGTTATGGCCATTTTTGTAAATGACCACAGACGGACGTAACGGACACACAGACACTTGTTCAGGAAGTGATTCTGAGTAAATGTGTATAAGAAAAAGTTTTTTCTGAAGCTCCTTTCCGATTCTCGATTTTAGGACGATCACAATACTTCCATTTACTCTGTAAATATGGAAGTAAAAACACTATTAAGCCCTATATTACTTAAAAGTTATATTACTTTTCAACAAGGTTAACAGGTCATTTCTATGTGTAAACTTTATTTATAAGATCATGCGAATGGAGATGGGGAGGAAAACTTGACATCAACGGTGTCATTCACTCAGTCAAGTCCCAGAACTGCTTCTCTACTCCACGCATTAACACGCATTTAATTATTAATTTGTCAACCAATGCTGGCGAAAGTCGGTTTTTGTAAATTTTATTAGTTAGTATAAATAAAGAAGGTAGGTATTAATTTGAGCAGAGTAAGAGGAAAAGAATAGGACCGCGTAGGCGAGATAATTAATATTTTATATTCGAATAGCACACACGACTTTCCTAGGTAGGTACAGCGAGAGAGAGGAGATACAAGCGCCGCAAAGGTGCAGTGGCGAATTGAAGAACCACATAAGTTTGTCCAGACAGCACTTGGAACTTCAGGTGCTGACTGCTAACAGTAGGTAATTTTGAGACTATCCATTTGAGTACTTTTTCTGTCGGGAAAAATACTCGATACCTACACTAGTATCGAAGCAAAATATTCGATACCAAAATTTGGTACTTTGCTAATTTGGTACTTTCAATACCAAGAACATTTAATGTACTTGGTATTGAGAGAAGATAGTCGATACCATACTCATATCGATAGGTATCGCCCATCACTAGACCTGCAGGAACCTGGTTTGCGTCCAGGTATAAGGGATTGGGGAAGGGCATTGTCCCCTAGTGATGAGACCTCGTCAACGGGTCTTGTCAAATCGCTCAGTGTTTTTACTTCCATATTTACAGAGTAAATGGAAGTATTGTGATCGTCCTAAAATCGAGAATCGGAACGGAGCTTCAGAAAAAACTTTTTCTTATACACATTTACTCAGAATCACTTCCTGAACAAGTGTCTGTGTGTCCGTCTGTCCGTCTGTGGTCATTTACAAAAATGGCCATAACTCCCTCATTTCTCAACCTATTTTCAAATTTCTTGAACTGAAATGTTTGTCTCGGCAAGACCTAACACCCTGTTTAATCGAAATTTGGATAACGCACAGTACTTCCGAGATATTTGCATTTTTAGTGTTTTCTATTTCATTTTTTTCCGGCCGCAAAAATGAACCGATTTGAGCGTTCTTGGTCTCAAAATCTTCGTTTTACCTTGCCGAATATGTGGATATTTTTTACATTCCGAAAATGTGGCGTTTTTTCATTTTGGGCGAATTTTAAAATTTTAATACTGAATTTTTTGATATTTTTGACCTAAACACTTTCAAAAGCAGTCGAAATATGATCAAATTGTGTCACAATTTTACGTTTCAAAATATGGAAGTATTGTGTGTTATCTACGCACCACTGGTTTTTCTTTTTATACCTATTTATTCATCATTGTGAACATGTACCATTTAAGCATCATTGAACTCACCATTGACCATTACTCCACAAATGATATGATGATAAACCTACCTACTCCAACTATTTGAACTTTATTTTCTGTGATACCCAGACAAATAATGTACCCATGTCACTAATCTACTTAGCAGCGTTTTTACTTCCATATTTACAGAGTAAATGGAAGTATTGTGATCGTCCTAAAATCGAGAATCGGAACGGAGCTTCAGAAAAAACTTTTTCTTATACACATTTACTCAGAATCACTTCCTGAACAAGTGTCTGTGTGTCCGTCTGTCCGTCTGTGGTCATTTACAACCAGCGGTGCGTAGATAACACACAATACTTCCATATTTTGAAACGTAAAATTGTGACACAATTTGATCATATTTTGACTGCTTTTGAAAGTGTTTAGGTCAAAAATATCAAAAAATTCAGTATTAAAATTTTAAAATTCGCCAAAAATGAAAAAACGCCACATTTTCGGAATGTAAAAAATATCCACATATTCTGCAAGGTAAAACAAAGATTTTGAGACCAAGAACGCTCAAATCGGTTCATTTTTGCGGCCGGAAAAAAATAAAATAGAAAACACTAAAAATGCAAATATTTCGGAAGTACTGTGCGTTATCCAAATTCCGATTAAACAGGGTGTTAGGTCTTGCCGAGACAAACATTTCAGTTCAAGAAATTTGAAAAAAGGTCGAGAAATGAGGGAGTTATGGCCATTTTTGTAAATGACCACAGACGGACAGACGGACACACGGACAGACGGACACACAGACACTTGTTCTGGAAGTGATTCTGAGTAAATGTGTATAAGAAAAAGTTTTTTCTGATGCTCCGTTCCGATTCTCGATTTTAGGACGATCACAATACTTCCATTTACTCTGTAAATATGGAAGTAAAAATGGCCATAACTCCCTCATTTCTCAACCTTTTTTCAAATTTCTTGAACTGAAATGTTTGTCTCGGCAAGACCTAACACCCTGTTTAATCGGAATTTGGATAACGCACAGTACATCCGAGATATTTGCATTTTTAGTGTTTTCTATTTTATTTTTTTCCGGCCGCAAAAATGAACCGATTTGAGCGTTCTTGGTCTCAAAATCTTCGTTTTACCTTGCCGAATATGTGGATATTTTTTACATTCCGAAAATGTGGCGTTTTTTCATTTTGGGCGAATTTTAAAATTTTAATACTGAATTTTTTGATATTTTTGACCTAAACACTTTCAAAAGCAGTCAAAATATGATCTAATTGTGTCACAATTTTACGTTTCAAAATATGGAAGTATTGTGTGTTATCTACGCACCACTGGTTTACTTCCATATTTACAGAGTAAATGGAAGTATTGTGATCGTCCTAAAATCGAGAATCGGAACGGAGCTTCAGAAAAAACTTTTTCTTATACACATTTACTCAGAATCACTTCCTGAACAAGTGTCCGTGTGTCCGTCTGTCCGTCTGTGATCATTTACAAAAATGGCCATAACTCCCTCATTTCTCAACCTTTTATCAAATTTCTTGAACTGAAATGTTTGTCTCGGCAAGACCTAACACCCTGTTTAATCGGAATTTGGATAACGCACAGCACTCCCGATATATTTGCATTTTTAGTGTTTTCTATTTTATTTTTTTCCGGCCACAAAAATGGACCGATTTGAGCGTTCTTGGTCTCAAAATCTTTGTTTTACCTTGCAGAATATGTGGATATTTTTTATATTCCAAAAATGTAGCGAATTTTTTTTTGCGAATTTTAAAATTTGCATACCGAATTCTTTGACATTTTTGACCTAAACACCCTCAAAAACAGTCCAAATATGATCAAATTTTTTCAAATATGTACGTTTCAAAATATGGAAGTATTGTGTGTTATCTACGCACCACTGGTTGTCATTTTTTACCGCTAGACGTCCGGGATAAATGAAAGAATGGAATGAAAACAATTCATCGTCCTTTCTTGAGGCAAGAGTAGGTTGAAAGCTGGGCGATTTAAAATTAATGGCACCCTAGTATGGCAATACTCTGAAATGTAGCTGTAGCCGAGGAACATAAAGAACAGAGGAGACGTTGTCGAGCGTTTTTCTGGCTCACGATCTCTCTAGGACTGTGTTAATATTTACACTGCCTAATGCTCGTGCTTGAGTGCGAGAAGAGGGTTAACAAGAGGGTGCTCCTACTCATTGTAATAATCAATGTTCCCTAGGCTCTGTTCCGAAAAGAGTTTCTCTTTTTTTTCAAAATTTTCCCATCTCGAATAGTCGGTTTTTGCAAACAGCTCAAACACTGGTATTGGTAATGCTGGTAGGCATAATGACTAATATCATCACAAGCCGTCGCGCAAGTAATTACAAGCCATTATGTAAGCCATCATGTAATGTCACTATAAGCCATCGTGTAAGCCATCATTTAATGATATTTCAAGCCATCATGTAAGCAACCATGTAATGTCATTACAAGTCATCATGTAAACCATAATGTAATGTCATTACAAGCCATCATGTAAGCTATAATGTTATGTCATTACAAGCCATTATGTAAGCCATAATATTACGTCATTGCAAGCCTACGAGTAAGCCATCATGTAATGTCATTACAAGCCATCATGCAATGTCATTACAAGCCATCATGCAATGTCACTACAAGCCATCATGTAATGTTATTACAAGCCATCATGTGATGACATGGGTTCGTACAACTTTTCATTGTAGATCTTCAAAAATCTAACATTTTATATGCCATCCAATTTCGATATAAACCAAAAACAACGACCAATGAAAACTCAATTCACCCAATTTCATCGCATCTCTGCACCGCCTAGTCCAATGGCTTCCATCAAATTATGTGCCCATGAATTGATAAAATATGCAAATACGTGTGCTAATGGCAAATTTGTGCCTAATAGACCTCGACACAAATTGGCCCCGACGGATTGAATGTCCAATTTCACGTTTCCGACAACCGATTCCAATAGTCATGTAAACGGCAAACACTTCAGAAAAACTAGAAAAGAAATGGCCCCATTAATGAATAAAAAGCTAAGTAGATCAGTGGCATGTGCACATCAGTTTTCGGTATATCCGAAGAACTCTGCAAATTTTGCACAGGGGTTCATTTTTCGATTGCAAAGACAAATCTTACGATATATAGGTTCTCCTTAAACACGGAATTTAGTTGTTATTATTCTAGAATTTCAGTATAAATTGGTAGATATTTTAGATGGGGATTTAGAAAAACGTTGCCTCAGAATGCCTCTGAGAATGCCTCAGAACCTTTGTTAAAGCCTGTCTCGTTCTTATGTTGCCAAGCGCAACTGGTCGTAGTGTGAGTGCGTCACCTTGTTGTTGTAATAGGCTAGTGGTCGTAAGTAGATCAATCAACCGTATCTAAGAGCCGAGGCCAAATTCTCAACTTTTTCCAATTTTTGTTTTGCTGATTTGTATAATGCGACCAAATTCTTTAAATTGAAGATATCGGGAGGACAGAAGTTTTTGTGGGGATTCCAACGAGTGGAAAACGATTTTTGTGGCTCTAGTCGTTTTCGAGTTATTAAGAATTGTAGAAATTTTTAAAAACTCAAAAATGTCTCACTAAAACTGCAATAACTCCTAAACGGTTGGAGCTACCGGCGTGGCGATGGTCTCATTCGATTCAGCATAGAAAAATCTATAGAAAATGATGCGTCACATGCCTATGTTTTAAATTTCCAGAAAAACACGAATTTTTTCCCACTTCAACAGCTGTTTTACTGGCCTTAAAATTAAGGTAGGGTTCTGCCGAGACGTTAGGATCAACTAGATACGGAACTTGATTTTTGGTAAAAATTTCAAAATTTTTCGATAACTCCTTCCCCCTGAAAAACCCCGGACGGCGGACGGCGTACGTCGGACGGCGGACGGACAAACAATTTTTATTGCAGATTCGGATTCTACACCCCTTGAAACGTAAACCAACAAATTTTCAGGGGGTGTTAAAATTTTTTTTTTCCTGACCGATTACAAAGGTTCATTTCTATAGAAAAATGAACCAAAAACGAATTTATTCGATAACTTCTACATTTACGGTTGATACTAGTCATGGCACTAGATATCGTGGGTTCAATGCTATAAGTGGCTAACCCGAAATTCATAGTTTTGAGATAATCGAGAAAAACAGATGAGACGCCCGGTTGACTTCACTCTGGGAGCTGCATAGTGTTTGTTTGGCTATAGCCAAACATATATGTTGGTGACTCCATCAGTTCTCTAAAACCCTTATCAAGGGTTACCAATGGTTTTTTGTGAAAATCATATCAATTAATTAATCGAGAAAATTCGAGTTAGCCACTTTTAGCACTGAGCCCACGATATATCTGCTATAGCGAATATTCCATAGAATATTCGAAGCTGTCCATTCTATTCCAAGATTCATCAATCCGTATCTCCATTCTGTTCCTTCAATTCCGTCCCATATTGGCGGCGGATAATCCGATTTTATGTCACCGATTCCATTTGGTTCATTTGTCTTTCATTCGTCCCGTGATTCCATTTTCCACCGCCCGTAGGGCTTTGTCCGAGGGTTCCACCTGTGGGCAGATTGCACCCTACGTCACTGACCGCAATGCCTTCTTGAGCAACCAACTAAAATAATGAAATCACAAACTCAAAATAAAAGTAAAACTGAAAGTGAAACCCGAGCTAAAAAGGAAGGAATCTCATAAACATCAGGGTTGTATAATTTTTAGCGTTAAACGCATGAAATATAAACCCGAAAAAATGGCCCAATATTCACGTTGGTGATGACTTCGGTTAACGCAACTTTTAATGGTAATTTTCCCCCAGCACAGGTTTTTTGCTTTCAAAATGGGCGCATAAAACATGGTGACCGTATTCAGAATGGAACACTTTCCGGCTATTATATTGTCCTCTGCGTCACCTCGGGGGCCATGAAAACACAATTTACACGCTTTAACAACGAAGTACATGCTTTAAAGATGTACTGTGTGCAATGGAAGGTCTGGCTCCTACAATTCCAACCCTCGATGGTTAGGTGGTGAAATGAGGTGAATTTTCGCTTACATTTCTCCACCGGCGCGTCTCTTACCTACGTGTTTTGAATACAGAGCAGAACCCGAGGCTGGTTTCCCATGGGTAAATATTGAGTCAGTTTCTGAACGTGGCAAGTGTTATTCTGGTAGATAGGTACATCCCTCAAATGCTCGACAGTATATTTTCCCATCTTTCCCCCAGCTAGAATTGCACTGGATGCGATTGGTGGAAGAATAATTACCTAAAATTGAGAAAATACTTTCAAATACGGAGAAAAATTAGTCGGGATTCGACCAGTGAACAGCAACCTTTAGAAATGCATTTATGTTGGAATAAAATAATGAATCGTCTCACCTTTTGAAGAATCTATTCTAAAGTAAGATCAAACGAATAGGTATATTTACGAATGTATGAATATACTTAACGAAAAAGACGTTTGTAAGAAGGTGGAATGCGCTGCTCAGTCTCGTCGGGAAGAAGTAAAGTGCGAAGCGCAAAACGGAGCGAAGCAAGTCGAAAAAGGCGCGCCACTTGACTAGGCGAAAAACCCGTATGAGTCAAGCGGCGCGCCTTTTTCGACTTATTATTATATTTTATATTATTATTATTATATTATATTTTCGAATTATTCGGATCTGATATTTCGATAGATTTTACAATAGCCGATATCATGGTTAAAACTGCCAAGGAGCTTGAACCAACCAGTGAAGAAGGAGATGGAGAAGAGACAGCACCGCTCAATGTATTTCCATGTTGAAATAATTAGTTTTTTGTACCTCCTGAAAACTTGGAAAAATTGAGTTAGGTGGTGTTAGAACTTGAGTGACGATTTGTCAATTTTAATTGAAGGTGACACTTCCAAAGGACATCTTTCACCTTGGTAAAATGTAAATGATAAAAATATATAGCCTCCATAACATTGGTACTGTGTTTCAAAACTGCCAACAAGTCGAGTAGTCCAACAACTTACATTGGGTTACTGTAAAATTGGGGTTAATGTAAATGATAAAAATATAGCCTCCATAACATTGGTACTGTTAGCATGATTGGCTGGAACATGCCTTATTTTAATCCAAGGTGGGTTCCGAGTCTCGAATGCTCTATGAACGAAATCAGGATTCTCCAAGGTGTTGGAAAAGAAGGTAATGTAAGTAGGAAATGGTTTAATAAATACAGATCATTTGCGAACATGAAGAGAGACGGTCGCAATCCAAGAACAAAAGCCCCGTTTTCACCGGAAAAAACTCCAACAACTCTTATTCATTTCCTCCTTTGCGACTTCTACGCTCTCCCCAGCTGCGCTGTAACCATAGCAACCAAATGACCAACTGGCGTAACTGTTACTTTGGTTCAAAGGTGAAGCTTTTCCAACACCTTGGAGAATCCTGATTTCGTTCATAGAGCATTCGAGACTCGGAACCCACCTTGGATTAAAATAAGGCATGTTCCAGCCAATCATGCTAACAGTACTGTGTTTCAAAACTGCCAACAAGTCAAGTACAGGGCCGTCCAGAGGGGGGGGCAGGGGGGGCAAAATCCCCGGGGCCCGGGGCCCAAGGGGGCCCGGGCCCGCCCGTGGGCCTTTTACGTACTAATATGCAAATTAGAAAAAATGCTTTTATTGACCGGGGGGGGGGGGGGCCGGTCGAGTCTTTATCCCCGGGGCCCGGCTTGGCTCTGGACGGCCCTGGTCAAGTAGTCCAACAACTTACATTGGGTTACTATCATTCGCCCCATCGTCATTTGACCCGAGATCATTCGCCCCACTGTCATTCGCCCCAGCGTCATTTGACCCGAGATCATTCGCCCCAAGTGCAAACGCCCCACCGTCATTTGACCCGCGATCAATTCCCCCAATTTTTTTCTTATTTTAATTTATTTTTTACTTCCATATTTACAGAGTAAATGGAAGTATTGTGATCGTCCTAAAATCGAGAATCGGAACGGAGCTTCAGAAAAAACTTTTTCTTATACACATCTACTCAGAATCACTTCCTGAACAAGTGTCTGTGTGTCCGTGTGTCTGTGTGTCCGTCTGTGGTCATTTACAAAAATGACCGTAACTCCCTCAATTCTCAACCTTTTTTTCAAATTTCTTGAACTGAAATGTTTGTCTCGGCAAGACCTAACACCCTGTTTAATCGGAATTTGGATAACGCACAGTACTTCCGATATATTTGCAATTTTAGTGTTTTCTATTTTATTTTTTCCCGGCCACAAAAATGAACCGATTTGAGCGTTCTTGGTCTTAAAATCTTTGTTTTACCTTGTAGAATATGTGGATATTTTTTATATTCCGAAAATGTGACGTTTTTCCATTTTTTGCGAATTTTGAAATTTGCATAGTGAGTTTTTTGATATTTTTGACCTAAACACCCTCAAAAGCAGTCAAAATATGATCAAATTGTGTCCGAATTTTACGTTTCAAAATATGGAAGTATTGTGTGTTATCTACGCACCACTGGTTCAAAATAATTATGGTAAATATCAGTGGCGGCTCCTGCCCTTAAACCCAGGGGGTGCACTTAAGCCATAAGATAATATATTATGGAACAATCGCGAAGGGAATATGTTATCATAAACTAAGTAAATGCAAATTAATAGGAAAGTTTTGCACACTTTCACGTCTCATTATTATAAAATGAACACCAAAAAATGTTCACTAGTGATAACAGAGGAATTTTAAGATGATTACCATCTATCAATTTTCAGAAACCCTATTTTGTAAAAGTTGAAATTGAAGTACCTAAGTATTGTCGGTTGCACTTCCGAGTCGTGGAGCGATTTTTAGCTTTTACCTTTCTGTAAAAGTCCTTCCAGCGCAGTTGAGTAGCGGCCACCCGGATTGCTATTTTCTCCTCCAAAGTAAACTTGGAAAAATTCAATTGAACTACCTTCACGTCATTCATTTTTACAGAAGAATAACACCGATTTTTACACAAGAAAAATTTTCACCGAAGAAAAACACCGCGATTTTTACTAAATCATATCAGTTTTCGAGCTGATAAGATAAGATGACCCCGATTAGACCGCATTCAACCGCAGATTCGATCGCATTCGACCGGTGGTGCATTGAGATGGTCTGCACCTGGGCCGTACGGTGAGGCATTGGCGACTCAGATTACCGATGAGTGCGCTGCGGTCGCCTCTACAATGGCGGCTATTGGTTGGACAGTCTCTCATCCATTTACTAATATGACCGTAACTCCCTCAATTCTCAACCTTTTTTCAAATTTCTTGAACTGAAATGTTTGTCTCGGCAAGACCTAACACCCTGTTTAATCGGAATTTGAATAACTCAAAGTACTTCCGACATATTTGCATTTTTAGTGTTTTCTATTTTATTTTTTTCCGGCCACAAAAATGGACCGATTTGACCGTTCTTGGTCTCAAAATCTTCGTTTTACCTTGCAGAATATGTGGATATTTTTTATATTCCAAAAATGGAGCGATTTTTTTTGTAGCGAATTTTAAAATTTGCATAGTGAACTTTTTGATATTTTTGACCTAAGCACCCTTGAAAACAGTCAAAATATGATCGAAATTTGTCAAATATGTACGTTTCAAAATATGGAAGCATTGTGTGTTAAGCACCACTTGTTGTAAATGACCACAGACGGGCACACAGACACTTGTTCGGGAAGTGATTCTGAGTAAATGTGTATAAGTGATAGTTTTTTATGAAGCTTCGTTCCGATTTTCGATTTTAGGACGATTCCAATACTTCCATTTCCTCCGTAAATATGGAAGTAAAAATTTCGTAGGAAACCTGCGATTAACATTTTGATCAATAGATAGATGCTTTTATTTGCCTCAAAAGCAGTCAAACATAATTCAATTGCGTCAGAAATGTAGGTACCTACGTATCAAAATATGAAAGTATTGTGTGTTATCTACGCACCACTGGTTTTATACTCATGTATGATTAGTCTAATGAATGGTAACGTGCGAGAAAATTGAAAATTTTCGTCACGAAAATAAACAAAACCAGCGTGATGACATGATCTGAGACCTATTGAGACCCAGATATCCTACTTAGACTTATTATAACAATGTTTTAGTATAAGTCAGTGGGTCTATTTCATTTTTCTTTCGCGTTAACAATACCAATATCCATACGGAAAAGTACAAAATCACTCGAGCTAGAACATTCTGGAGTTATCAAAGAAAATTCATCAAAAAACTGGTCAATGGCTATGCTTTCCAAGGGACTGGAGCCGGGGTTGTACAACCAATACTAGTTCCGCCGCTCGGCCGCTAGAGCGCTCATCGTTAATCTGAGTCGCCAATTGGCTGGACACTCATACTTCAAAAATCACACTACTACCACTAATACAGTAATCTACGTAAGCTCCAACCTTTCTAGTGCACTACTAGTTCGTGCACGAGCCGCCATACAGTAAAGCGCTAGTACTATCCGTCGGTGATCCTGAGGCTTTGCCAATGAAGTTGTTGTTGTTGTTTTTCACAGAGGATTGTGAAGAGTTGAGAGTAGTGTGGCAGTAATAATGATATTATTAAGGTAGGTCACTGTTTTTTTTCTTTCTCATTTTGGCCAGGGGGTGCACATGCTCCTCTGCCCCTGCCAGGAGCCGCCACTGGTAAATATTATAGGTAGGTATTGAAAATAAATACTGTGTCATTCGCCCCACTGTCATTTCCCCCAGCATCAAACGCCCCAGGATCAAACGCCCACTGGCCAAAACTGATAAGTAGGGATCGGATCCGTATGTGTTCACATATTTTTTTCTAGGCAATGTACTGATGTTTTTCAAGTAGGCGTGTTCATATTGACATTTTCTGAACCGTTTAAGCCCACTTTCATTTCACATATTTTGATATATTCCACTATAAATCCATATTTTTCAAATATTTGGTCCACAAAAACACATATTTGCTAATTTTGGGTAGTTTTCCCGAGGTTCACAACTAGAATGAATTAAATTAGGAAAAAATTTAGCAAATTTTGCTAAATTTTCGTTTTTTTTTAAATTGGACAACTCTTTTTATGCGTTTTGCTTCAGACGGCGTACGGGAAAAAATTATTGCAGATTTTTATCTAGACACTCTGAAACGTAAAGGAAAAATTTTCAGGGGGCGATGAAAAAAAAACCTGACCGATTACATAGGTACATTATTTCTGGAAATAATTTAACAAAATCTTGTTGTTCATTTGAGCTTAAACATTTTTTTGAAAATATTTAAACCTTTTTACATATTTTCCGCATATTTTTTGAAAATATTTAAACCTTTTTACATATTTCCACATATTTTTTGCAAATATTTCAACCTTTTTACATATTTTCCACATATTTTATGAAAATTAATACATATATATGTCACATATTTGGCATTTTTAAATACATAAAAATCCGATCCCTACTGATAAGTAAGCTGAAGCGGAAGAAGCTACTGAGCACCCACCTCCCAGCTCTCGTGGCTTACGGAAATTTGAGGGTGGTAGAAATTATCGTATTTTCGTACACTCATTAAGTGCACAAAACACGCAAAATTTGCCCCCACTACCTACAGATCAGGTGACCTGGATGCTCGCTGCGCTCGCATCTCCAAGACAGAAAAACATCCCTCATCAGTCCAATTCGACATACTCATCAGTCAAACGCTAATCAAGCAAGATATTTTATAGCTTACCCACTTATCCGAGTAGGTGTTGGATACACCAAGGTGTTTAATACTCAATACTTTCGGTGTTTAATACTTTAAAAAAAATATTAATAGAACTAGAATTAATTTTAAATGGAAATAATGACGGTACGGTATATAATTTAGTGTACGGAAACTTCTTGAAAGTACGATCCGAGCGACTGAACAGCTATTCTTTATCAGTTGTGATAAAATAGGTGTGGGAGCAAATAGATTCGTTTATAAATATTAATTTAATTAGAATAGAAGAGCGAGTCGATTGATTTACACACGAGACGAGAACTGGAGTAAGCAGCGCCCCTAGCGGGCAAGTACTTAAGCAATGACCGTTCTACCCTCAGGAAGCTCTTAGCGCTCCTAGCGGGGACTGCTGAACTACTTTTTCTTTAGTTCTCTGTCAAGTTGTTGTTGGCGCGAATGACACGGGGACGGATGACGCCATTTTTAATTTCTTATTTATTTAATATTAACTGGGGCGAATGACAGTGGGGCGAATGATCAAAAAGTGTCAGAACGTGTCATTCACCCCACCGTCATTCGCCCCATCTTTTTGGTTCATTTTTCTTAAAAAATGAACCTTTGTAATCGGTCAGGAAAAAAAAAATTTTAACACCCCCTGGAAATTTGTTGGTTTACGTTTCAAGGGGTGTAGAATCCAAATCTGCAATAAAAATTGTTTGTCCGTCCGCCGTACGCCGTCCGCCGTACGCCGTCCGTTGTACGCTGTACCCCGTCCGCCGTCCGGGGTTTTTCAGGGGGAAGGAGTTATCGAAAAATTTTGAAATTTTTACCAAAAATTAAGTTCCGTATCTAGTTGGTCCTAACGTCTCGACAGAACCCTACCTTAATTTTAAGGCCAGTAAAACAGCTGTTGAAGTGGTAAAAAATTCGTCTTTTTAAGGAAATTTGCAACATAGGCATGTGACGCATCATTTTCTATAGATTTTTCTATGCCGAATCGAATGAGACTATCGCCACACCGGTAGCTTTAACCGTTTAGGAGTTATTGCAGTTTTAGTGAGACATTTTTGAGATTTTTAAAATTTCTACAATTCTGAATAACTCAAAAACGACAAGAGCCACAAAAATCGTTTTCCACTCGTTGGAATCCCCACAAAAACTTCTGTCCTCCCGATATCTTCAATTTAAAGAATTTGGTCGCATTACACAAATCAGCAAAACGAAAATCGGAAAAATTTGAGAATTTGGCCTCGGCTCTTAGATACGGTTGATTGATCTACTTACGACCACTAGCCTATTACACCAACAAGGTGACGCACTCACACTACGACCAGTTGCGCTTGGCAACATGAGAGCGAGTCAGGCTTTAACAATGGTTCTGAGGCATTCTTGAGGCATTTTTAATTTCATTATTCAGATAATTTATTAATTATTAGAGGAAAGTGCCCAAAAGTGGACCCCTCCCCAAAAGTGGACCCCTGACATTTTAGGCTCTCTACGGTGCTGAACTTTACCGAAACCAATCGCAACTAGTAGTTCCCACTTCTGTGACAACATGTAGGAGCCCTCACGTCGTCTACTTCATCTGCCGGCTTTCAGTTCGGCATTATGTGATTTCTTGTATTTTAGAATTATTACAGTGTCATACGTTATTCGACATTTCTCCTACACTTTTGAAGGTAAGGCTTCCAGCATGTATTATTCTGAAATAGTAAGGAATAAGGGTAATATTTATCATCAAGTTATCTCAATTGAACGGTCTGTTGAACATTGAAAGAGTAATGAATAATTAGGCTATAGTCGCCTAAAGTGGACCCCCCTTTATTTTTCATGTTCAAACACCTGCTGAATCTGAAAAACGTCTCAACTTCGAATAGAAATCAAGCAGTGAAGAAGACAGCGTTTCGTCTGGGTCGTCCGGGATGGAGGCTTTGCCTGGAGTAACGCCTTCAAAAAATGATGATGCCTAATCGGAAATCGATATATTCATTAGCGTTGAAGGATAATTTATTGTTATTATATACTTACTATTGACTTAGCATTGTTTTATGTGATTTAATCTCATTCCTCCATGTAATTTTCCATCCATTTTTGTAATATTTAGTAGGGGTCCACTTTAGGCAACTTTTTTTGGGATTGCCAAATTGCAGGGTTTTGAAAAATATATTTTTTTATTACTATTTCTTAGTATAATTTTATAAATTGAGATTGAAATGATACAAAACATTACTGTGCTATCGTTACATGCATTTAAAAATGTGATTTTCGTTGTTCTATATTTTGTATTGATAAAAAACAAAATGGGGGTCCACTTTTGGGCACTTTCCTCTATTATTCAGTTAATTGTGAAGGTGATTAAGAATATTAAATGGTGAATTTCACGGAATTAAACGATCTGCTGCTTCGAAAAGATAGATAGTTAAGTATTTATCAAGCGAAGAGGATGATTATTTTGGGAGATCACCATTCGCCCCATCGTCATTTGACCCAAGATCATTCGCCCCACTGTCAAACGCCCCAGCGTCATTTCCCCCAGTAATATTTTATATTAATTAAAAATAAGATGGGGCGAATGACGGTGGGGCGAATGACACGTTTTGACACTTTTTGATCGTTCGCCCCATCGACATTCGCCCCACTGTCATTCGCCCCAGTTAATATTAAATAAATAAGAAATTAAAAATGGCGTCATCCGTCCCCGTGTCATTCGCGCCAACAACAACTGATAAGGAATAGCTGTTCAGTCGATCGGATCGTATTATCGTACTTTCAAGAAGTTTCCGTACACTAAATTATATACCGTACCGTCATTATTTCCATTTAAAATTAATTCTAGTTCTATTAATATTTTCTTTCAAGTATTAGACACCGAAAGTATTGAGTATCAAACACCTTGGTGTATCCAACACCTACTCGGATAAGTGGGTAGGCTATAAAATATCTTGCTTGATTAGCGTTTGACTGATGAGTATGTCGAATTGGACTGATAAGGGATGTTTTTCTGCCTTGGAGATGCGAGCGCAGCGAGCATCCAGGTCACCTGATCTGTAGGTAGTGGGGGTCTCTAGAAGAATTAAATTCTTACGCAAATTTTGCGTGTTTTGTGCACTTAATGAGTGTACGAAAATACGATAATTTCTACCACCCTCAAATTTCCGTACTCCACGAGAGCTGGGAGGTGGGTGCTCAGTAGCTTCTTCCGCTTCAGCTTACTTATCAGTTTTGGCCAGTGGGCGTTTGATCCTGGGGAGCTTTAATGCTGGGGGAAATGACAGTGGGGCGAATGACACAGTATTTATTTTCAATATAATATTTACCATAATTATTTTGAAAAAATAAATTAAAATAAGAAAAATATTGGGGGAAATGATCGCGGGTCAAATGACGGTGGGGCGTTTGCACTTGGGGCGAATGATCTCGGGTCAAATGACGCTTGGGCGAATGATCTCGGGTCAAATGACGATGGGGCGAATGATAGTAACCCATTATTTTTTGCCGGGTTGAAAAACGTCTATCTAAATTCCCATCTATAATGCAAATTTATACTGAAATTATAGAATGATAAAAACTAAATTCTGTGATCAAGGATTACTGATATATCGTGAGGTTTGTCTTTGCAATCGAAAAATGAACCCCTGTGCAAAATTTGCCGAGTTCTTCGGATATACCGAAAACTAATGTGCACATTCCACTGATCTACTTATTTTAATTAATATGAAATATTACTGGGGGAAATGACGCTGGGGCGTTTGACTGTGGGGCGAATGATCTCGGGTCAAATGACGATGGGGCGAATGGTGTTCTCCCCTTACATTAATAATTAATCTAATTATTACATTACTCACATTGCTTAATCTTAACTTACATGATTACATTACGTCCATTCCTTGATGTCATATAAACAAGTAGGTAGTAATTGTCATCCATGGCTAACTAACCGCTGTTCCCCGAAATTGAAGTTGACAACGGTCAACTGCGAAAAAATCCCTGGCGAATTTTGGTAACCCTGTTTTCCCTAGGTGCCGCCATGGAACAACTATTTCATGGTGCCGCATTCGCAGCCCGTCCACCAAAGTATCGATACTCGTTCCGATACAATATTTTTCGTAGAGTATCGATACCCGATATTATCGGCAAAAAAGTATCGATATTGCGATAATATCGGATCAAAAATATCGATACTGCCGATATCATCGATACTTTTACACTTGGGGAAAAAATTCGTTAGGTATACAAGGGAAATGAAGTATTAACATATTATTGATAGGGAACACACTGATAGGGAATCAAGATATTTCAACACAGAAAAAAAACCCTATACACTCGTAACTCGATTACTTAGTCCTTTTGAAAATAGCTGAGCGCGGAACAAGCAGCTGAATAGAACGATCGAAATGATTTCGCAAAAAATAAAGCAACGAGGCTCAGAGATCACTAATAAATATCAACACTCAGGGCAGCCGCACCACGGGCTCAGTGCAGCCAGTACGTGGGGGAGTTTTCCTTTCACCATGGGATTTTCCCCCTCGAAATTTCGACCCAACGTCTTGAGCTAAGGGCAATTAAGCTTTGTTCACATGGCGTACGGTTGACCGGATCCGGTCGGCCTCTCATTGGTCGACGGGAGAGCGTGCCCCCTTCACCACCGCGACCGCACCGCGTGTGCTCTCCCGTCGACCAATGAGAGGCCGACCGTACCGACCGGATCCGGTCAACCGTACGCCATGTGAACCCAGCTTTAGAGCTCTACGAACTTTCCCACTTCTTCTTATTCTCTTATTCTGCATCACCATGTGCCGCAAAACGGTCGGAACCGGCTGGTTTTATGGTGGATACAAAATTGTTAATTTTTCGAATATCGCAGAGAATATCGGTGGGATCGGTCACAAAATATCGATACTTTCGATACTATCGTGAAAAAGTATCGATACCACGATAATATCGTTTGTAAAATATCGATACAAATATCGGTGGTATCGGAAGAAAAGTATCGATACTCCGATATATCGGAAGTATCGTAACGTCCCTACCCGGAGCTTTCCAGCGCTCCAGTTGCTTAAGGCCGTATCACACGTCAGACCGTTCTCCTCCCCTGCCCACGAACGGACAAGCCGCTGGAGCGGCACCGGCACCGGCACCGTGGGGCGAAGGGGAGAAGGCATCAGCCAATCAGCGACGCTTTCCGAACCCCCACTACCTACGACGGCAACGGCACTGCAAACATTCGATCGAGAGATCTTTGCCGTGCCGTTGCCGTCGTAGGTAGTGGGGGTTCGGAAAGCGTCGCTGATTGGCTGATGCCTTCTCCCCTTCGCCCCACGGTGCCGGTGCCGGTGCCGGTGCCGCTCCAGCGGCTTGTCCGTTCGTGGGCAGGGGAGGAGAACGGTCTGACGTGTGATACGGCCTTTAGTGCTCCAGCTGTCGTTTTCCTGGGAATAAATCCTTGCGAAATTGGTACGTCAAATTTATTTCCTATTAATTATATTCCTATTCTATTAATGCTAATCTCTTAACAATCGACGATCGGTGTTATCCCGACTAATCCCGCCAGTCCACATTACAGCGACTATTCATCATTGAAAATACTTTCAAATTGACGAAAGTGTTTAATTTTACAGTGTTCATTCTCGGGAATCTCAATTCTGATTGTAAATTCGCTCTTGTTGACCTTCAGTGATGTAGCCGTGCTATTATGTTCTATTTTCTAATCGGGCTAACTACCTATGCGTCGTCGAGGTCGTTAAAATGTAGCTGGCGAGAATAACGTGCAAAATGAACAAGGATGGTGGGGTGAGAGCATTTTTTCTTTCTCGGCTTCATAATGATTTACCTGCACTGTCATTATGAATTCACCTTTCGAGGGTAGGTAAATGAACTTTCCTCGAAAAATATTACTGCCTGGAATCCAAAGATGGGATTAGACAAATTCCGATCCAAACGTCTAGCAAAATGGGAATAGTCGAACAAATAAAACCGAGAAGTCCACCCCAAGATTTTCATTCAAAGAAATGAGCCGGAGGACGGAACCTAATTGACTGTCAAGACCACTCTTCTTGCTGAGAATTCGTGGTGCTTTGTGAATGATGTCACCAGGGGGAGTCCATCATCCGAATCTTTGGAATCCCTGGGAAACCGAGGAAACGACTGGAACAACCGGACATTTTTCAGCCAATCAAATTATAGTTTTCGCAACATTATAGTAAAACGCAAAATAAAATTTCATGGCCTTTCAGATTTTTATCATCATGATAATGTTGATAGGATCCTATTATCACATTCTCCTTTTAATCCTGTAAATGTGTATAAGTAAAAGTTTTTTTTTCTGAAGCTTTGTTCGGAATCTCGATTTTAGGACGATTTCAATACTTCCGTTTACTCTGTAAATATGGAAGTTAAAATTGAAAGAATTCATACTGATCCATGAAAATACTTTCAGTTCTTCTTCATATATGACTCCTTGAGTAAACCTACCTGACATTGTTCATAAAGTCTTTCGATGTACCTGGAAGTGTACCGATATTTTACAACGTTGACAAAACGACCAGTTCTGCGGTTGAGTTCTGAAAATTTTCAGTCGGGGATTTTGTTCGATGAATCGAACGGAAAATGAAAGGATAATATCCTTTCACACATATTATGTGCATCGGGCGGTCGTTGAATCGGGCTGAAAGTTAAGGGAACGAAGGAGGCCATGGAGCGTAGTTAAGTCGGCGAAATAAAATTTATTGGAGCGTGTTTCTCGCTCTGCGTTCCTTCTTCCGAGGTATTCGAGCCAGCTTTCAAAGGAGTGAGAAGGAAAATTCCAGAGTTAGCGATGGAATAAGGCAAGTTAAATCACGGGATGCCCCCGCTAAGGCATTTCCTCCCGTCACATTATCCAGTTTTTTTGGGAGTGTTTTCTGCAAGGAATGGACGAGAATATTTCCAGCTATTAATATATTTTTTTTCACTCACGGGCACTAATCCCAAGTGAACTACCCTGAGAATGTATTTCTCAGTGCAGACAGTGTTGCCAAGGTGCGGCCGTCAAAAACCCTTGAGACAACGTCGAAAACCCGAAAAATGAATGAAAAAATAGAGAAAAACGCTGCTAAGTCGATTAGTGACATGGGTACATTATTTGTCTGGGTATCAAAGAAAACCAGTGGTGCGTAGATAACACACAATACTTCCATATTTTGAAACGTAAAATTGTGACACAATTTGATCATATTTTGACTGCTTTTGAGTGTGTTTAGGTCAAAAATATCAAAAAACTCACTATGCAAATTTCAAAATTTGCAAAAAATGGAAAAACGTCACATTTTCGGAATATAAAAAATATCCACATATTCTACAAGGTAAAACAAAGATTTTAAGACCAAGAACGCTCAAATCGGTTCATTTTTGTGGCCGGGAAAAAATAAAAAAGAAAACACTATGAATGCAAATATATCGAAAGTACTGTGCGTTATCCGAATTCCGATTAAACAGGGTGTTAGGTCTTGCCGAGACGAACATTTCAGTTCAAGAAATTTGAAAAAAGGTTGAGAAATGAGGGAGTTATGGCCATTTTACTTCCATATTTACAGAGTAAATGGAAGCATTGTGATCGTCCTAAAATCGAGAATCGGAACGGAGCTTCAGAAAAAACTTTTTCTTATAGACATATACTCAGAATCACTTCCTGAACAAGTCCGTCTGTCCGTGTGTCCGTCCGTCCGTCTGTGGTCATTTACAAAAATCAACCTCAATTCTCAACCTTTTTTCAAATTTCTTGAACTGAAATGTTTGTCTCGGCAAGACCTAACACCCTGTTTAATCGAAATTTGGATAACGCACAGTACTTCCGATATATTTGCATTTTTAGTGTTTTCTATTTTATTTTTTTCCGGTCACAAAAATGAACCGATTTGAGCGTTCTTGGTCTTAAAATCTTCGTTTTACCTTGCAGAATATGTGCATATTTTTTATGTTCCGAAAAACTGGCGTTTTTTTTATTTTGGGCGAATTTTGAAATTTGAATAGCGAATTTTTTGGTGTTTTTGACCTAAACCCCCTAAAAATCAGTCAAAATATGATCTAATTGTGTCAAAATTTCACGTTCCAAAATATGGAAGTATTGTGTGTTATCTTCGCACCACTGGTTTTTTTTTTTTTAAATCGGACCACTCCTTCTATAGATGAGTTTTGCTGCAGACGGTGTACGGCGGACGGACCAAAAATTTTTATTGCAGATTCGTGTTCTAGAACCTTTGAAACGTGAAAGAAAAAAATTCCAGGGGTTGTTGTAAAGAAATTTTTCTTGATCAGTTACATAGGTACATTATTTCTGGAAATAATGTACCAAAATTACAGGAACCGGTGGTGCGTAGATAACACACAATACTTCCATATTTTGAAACGTAGAATTGGGACACAATTTGATCATATTTTGACTGCTTTTAAGGGTGTTTAGGCCAAAAATATCGAAAAATTCACTATTAAAATTTTAAAATTCGCCCAAAATAAAAATACAATACATTTTTGGAATATAAAAAATATCCACATATTCTGCAAGGTGAAACAAAGATTTTAAGACCAAGAACGCTCAAATCGGTTCATATTTGTGGCTGGAAAAAAATAAAATAGAAAACACTAAAAATGCAAATATATCGGAAGTACTGTGCGTTATCCAAATTCCGATTAAACAGGGTGTTAGGTCTTGCCGAGACAAACATTTCAGTTCAAGAAATTTGAAAAAAAGTTGAGAAATGAGGGAGTTATGGCCATTTTTGTAAATGACCACAGACGGACACACCCACAGACGGACACACAGACACTTGTTCGGGAAGTGATTCTGAGTAAATGTGTATAAGAAAAAGTTTTTTCTGAAGCTCCGTTCCGATTCTCGATTTTAGGACGATCACAATACTTCCATTTACTGTGTAAATATGGAAGTAAAAAGACATTTGAAAAATTACAGGAAAAAGACACTTGTCCGTTGTTCGATCCATCGTTACGAAGTCACGTCGAAATTGACACTAGATCAACTGATCTGGTATTCCGCGAAATGCTCAGAAAATCCATGAAAGCTTCCAAAATATTGATTCGTATCGTTAGAAGTGGGTTTCTGGAGGTGCATAAATATGCGAAACAGCTTTGAAGACAAAAAAAGAGGACTTTACTGTTACTTTACGCTCGTTTTTACTTCCATAATTACAGAGTAAATCGAAATATTGGAATCGTCCTAAAATCAAGAATCGGAACGGAGCTTCAGAAAAAACTTTTTCTTACACACATTTACTCAGAATTACTTCCTGAACAAGTGTCTGTGTGTCCGTGTGTCCGTCTGTTGTTATTTACAAAAATGGCCATAACTCCCTTATTTCTCAAGCTTTTTCCGAATTTCTTGAACTGAAATGTTTGTCTCAACCTTGCAAAATATGTTGCTTTTTTATATTCCGAAATTGTAGCAATTTTTTTAGAAGAATTTTAAAATTTGCATAGTAAATTTTTTGATATTTTTGACCTAAATACCCTAATAAACAGTCAAAATATGATCAAATTTTTTCAAATATGTACGTTTCAAAAAATGGAAGTATTGTGTGTTATGAATGAATGAATGAATGAAAGTAAAGTTTATTCCACAATTATACATACAAGAGAAGAAAATAAAGGGATTATCTACGCACCACTGGTTTTACTTTCATATTTACAGAGTAAATGGAAGTATTGTGATCGTCCTAAAATCGAGAATCAGAACGGAGCTTCGGAAAAAACTTTTTCTTATACCCATTTGCTCAGAATCACTTCCCGAACAAGTGTCTATGTGTCCGTCTGTGGTCATTTACAAAAATGGCCATAGCTCCCTCAATTCTCAACCTCTCAAGCTCTCTCAATGTTTGTCTCGGCAAGACCTAACACCTGTTTAATCGAATTTTGGATAACGCATAGTAGGTACTTCCGATGTATTTGCATTTTGGTGTTTCCTATTTTATTTCTTTCCGACCACAAAAATGGACCAATTTGAGCGTTCTTGGTCTCAAAATCTTCGTTTCACCTTGCAGCATATCGTCGGCACCACGCCATAACCGCGAAACTGCTCAGTAATAATGAGAAGTTTCGCGGTTATGGCGTGGTGCCGACGATATGTGGATATTTTTTATATTCCAAAAATATAGCGAATTTTTTGGCGAATTTTAAAATTTGCATAGTGAATTTTTTGATATTTTCGGCCTAAACACCCTTAAAAGCAGTCAAAATATGATCAAATCGTGTCTCAATTTTACGTTTCAAAATATGGAAGTATTGTGTGTTATCTACGCACCACTGGTTTACTTCCATATTTACAGAGTAAATGGAAGTATTGTGATCGTCCTAAAATCGAGAATCGGAACGGAGCTTCAGAAAAAACTTCTTCTTATACACCGTGTCTGTCCGTCAGTGCTCATTTACAACCAGTGGTGCGTAGATAACACACAATACTTCCATATTTTGAAACGTAAAATTGTGACACAATTTGATCATATTTTGACTGCTTTTGAAAGTGTTTAGGTCAAAAATATAAAAAAATTCAATATTAAAATTTTAAAATTCGCTCAAAATGAGAAAACGCCACATTTTCGGAATGTGAAAAATATCCACATATTCTGCAAGGTAAAACAAAGATTTTAGGACCAAGAACGCTCAAATCGGTTCATTTTTGCGGCCGGAAAAAAATAAAATAGAAAACACTAAAAATGCAAATATATCGGAAGTACTGTGCGTTATCCAAATTCTGATTGAACATGGTGTTAGGTCTTGCCGAGAGGAACGTTTCAGTTCAAGAAATTTGAAAAAAGGTTGAGAAATGAGGGAGTTATGGCCATTTCTGTAAATGACCACAGACGGACAGACGGACGTAACGGACACACAGACACTTGTTCAGGAAGTGATTCTGAGTAAATGTGTATAAGAAAAAGTTTTTTCTGAAGCTCCGTTCCGATTCTCGATTTTAGGACGATCACAATACTTCCATTTACTCTGTAAATATGGAAGTAAAATTGGCCATAACTCCCTCATTTCTCAACCTTTTTTCAAATTTCTTGAACTGAAATGTTTGTCTCGGCAAGATCTAACACCCTGTTTAATCGAAATTTGGATAACGCACAGTACTTCCGATATATTTGCATTTTCAGTGTTTTCTATTTTATTTTTTTCCGGTCACAAAAATGAACCGATTTGAGCGTTCTTGGTCTTAAAATCTTCGTTTTACCTTGCAGAATATGTGGATATATTTACATTCCGAAAATGTGGCGTTTTTTCATTTTGGGCGAATTTTAAATTTTTAATACTGAATTTTTTGATATTTTTGACAAAATATGATCAAATTGTGTCACAATTTTACGTTCTAAAATATGGAAGTATTGTGTGTTATCTACGCGCCACTGGTTACTTCCATATTTACGGAGTAAATGGAAGTATTGTGATCGTCCTAAAATCGAGAATCGGAACGGAGCTTCAGAAAAAACTTTTTCTTATACACATTTACTCAGAATCACTTCCTGAACAAGTGTCTGTGTGTCCGTGTGTCGGTCTGTCCGTCTGTCCGTCTGTGGTCATTTACGAAAATGGCCATAACTCCCTCATTTCTCAACCTTTTTTCAATTTTCTTGGACTGAAATGTTAGTCTCGGCAAGACCTAACACCCTGTTTAATCGGAATTTGGATAACGCACAGTACTTCCGAGATATTTGCATTTTTAGTGCTTTCTATTTTATTTTTTTCCGGCCGCAAAAATGAACCGATTTGAGCGTTCTTGGTCTCAAAATCTTCGTTTTACCTTGCAGAATATGTGGATATTTTTTACATTCCGAAAATGTGGCGTTTTTTCATTTTGGGCGAATTTTAAAATTTTAATACTGAATTTTTTGATATTTTTGACCTAAACACTTTCAAAAGCAGTCAAAATATGATCAAATTGTGTCACAATTTTACGTTTCAAAATATGGAAGTATTGTGTGTTATCTACGCACCACTGGTTTTTAATCGGACCACTCCTTCTATGCGTTTTGCTGCTGACGGCGTACGGCGGACGGACAAAAACTTTTTATTGCTGATTCGTGTTCTAGAACCTGTGAAACGTGAAAGAAGAAATTTTCAGGGGGTGTTGTAATAAAAATTTTATTGATCAATTGCATAGGTAGGTACATTGTTTTGAAATAATGTATTAAAAATGTACTTATGTTATGATGCCGTGTAACCAACGAAATACGTGTAAATACGTAAAGCTCTAAAATACACTAGTATTCACCACCATTCCCTATACGATCAGATAAATTGACGACGGGTTGCGGTAAACTAACTGTTAAGAGAAATCAGATCTACTTTTTATAGAATTACCGTTTGCGAAAGTGGTTTACCTACCTCGAAGGCTGATGTAAGAGGGCGCGGAAAAAGGAAAGTGAAGAAAGTAATTTTCTTCTTATTTCTTTTCCTCTCGAGTTCGTGAACTGGTTTTTCTTTCTGGGAGAAAAGCTCATTCCCGAAGGGTTTGCTGATCCTTCGGTTTCAAAGCAGATCACGTCTGTGTAGGGGAGGGTCAGCATTGGCCGGCCACATTATATGACGGGACTGCGGTCTATTTTCATTCGGCCACGGCCGAAGGGCTGAGACACAACATTTGCCGAATCGGGGTTCCATGCGAGGACTCAAGGATATCCTAGAATTTACAAATTTTCAGCCCAAATCTCAAAATTTGTTCTTTTAAGCCTCGAACAAAAATATTTCCCTGCAAAAATTTAAAATCAAAATTTTCAAGGAATTTGCGCGTGAAAATTTATGGACGTATCGTTTTTCTGTCCAAAAGTTGTCAATTGATGGATATATTGTGAATCACAATTTGTGATACATTCGCTTTCAACTTTTATCTACAATTTCGGGCCCAGCGAGTTGTCCCTGGAAAATCGTCAACCCTGAAAAATTACCGTGTTTTTTACTTCCTCAAACTAAGTGCCTTCGGCTGGGTCGGGCGTTTCAAGTGCTTTTCCGTCACTTGAACGAGGAGTTTAATTTCCTTCTTATTATTGCGCGCACAAAGAGAGGGAAAGGACTTTTCCTCGGAGCCATTTCCCTTCCTAAGGTCGGCCGGCAAGGGGTTTCAAACAGACTGCAAAATTTAAAAGGTCGACCCTATATTTCGAGGCATGACCTTTCCCTTCATAGACTGAGGAATATAATCAGATATTCCGAGGGATGAAAGTTCCAAATGTAGCCTTTCTAATTCCAGTTGCAGCAATTAGGCTCTGATTAGGGTGTCGAAATAAATTGTTTTCATTTTGGATGATTGCACCGAGCAATATTGCCGGGAAGATACCTTCTCGAGAAAATTCTCATTGGCTACATTCAAATTAATTTTAAGAAGTAGGTTAGTGGAGCACGAAGTGCGAAAATGGGTTGAGCGCAGAGGTGGCCTTCAAAAACCACACAGTGAGGCCTTCATGTGCGCCCTCTAAGGGTTTTGTAGGTAAATGCTAATGTTCTCTGGTAACCGCTAGAGTACGCTCCTGTATTAGGATAACAGCACAGTGAGGCAGGCCCGTACCCAGGATTTTAATTTGGAGGGGGGCCTAACTCCCGAACATTTAATCACTTTTACAATCAAAATTAGAATATCAGCATTAGGGAACAGCCTATTGATAAGTAGGATGTAGGTACCGTGTTGATAATGAAAATATATCACGTTCGTGATACTTATGTGAAGGAATTCCAGAAAATTTTGGGGGGCATGGCCCCTCCCGGTACGGGCTTCCGAAGACAAACTCATAACTAGGGATCGGATCCGTATGTGTTCACATACCTATTTTTTTCTAGGCAATGTACTGATGTTTTTCAAGTAGGCGTGTCCATATTGACATTTTCTGAACCGTTTAAGCCCACTTTCATTTCACATATTTTGACATATTCCACTATAAATCCATATTTTTCAAATATTTGGTCCACAAAAACACATATTTGCTAATTTTGAGTAGTTTTCCCGAGGTTCACCACTAGAATGAATTAAATTAAAAAAAAAAAATTAGCAAATTTTGCTAAATTTTCGTTTTTTACTTCCATATTTACAGAGTAAATGGAAGTATTGTGATCGTCCTAAAATCGAGAATCGGAACGGAGCTTCAGAAAAAACTTTTTCTTATACACATTTACTCAGAATCACTTCCTGAACAAGTGTCTGTGTGTCCGTCTGTCCGTGTGTCTGTCTGTGGTCTTTTACAAAAATGGCCATAACTCCCTCATTTCTCAACCTTTTTTCAAATTTCTTAAACTGAAATGTTTGTCTCGGCAAGACCTAACACCCTGTTTAATCGGAATTTGGATAACGCACAGTACTTCCGATATATTTGCATTTTTAGTGTTTTCTATTTTATTTTTTTCCGGCCACAAAAATGAACCGATTTGAGCGTTCTTGGTCTTAAAATCTTTGTTTTACCTTGCAGAATATGTGGATATTTTTTACATTCCGAAAATGTGGCATTTTTTCATTTTGAGCGAATTTTAAAATTTTAATAGTGAATTTTTCGATATTTTTGGCCTAAACACCCTTAAAAGCAGTCAAAATATGATCAAATCGTGTCACAATTTTACGTTTCAAAATATGGAAGTATTGTGTGTTATCTACGCACCACTGGTTTTTTAATTGGACAACTCTTTTCATGCGTTTTGCTTCAGACGGCGTACGGGAAAAAATTATTGCAGATTTTTATAAAGACACTCTGAAACGTTAAGGAAAAATTTTCAGGGGACGATGAAAAAAAAACCCGACCGATTACATAGGTACATTATTTCTGGAAATAATTTAACAAAATCTTGTTGCTCATTTGGGCTTAAACATTTTTTTTGAAAATATTTAAACCTTTTTACATATTTTCCACATATTTTTTGAAAATATTTAAACCTTTTTACATATTTTCCACATATTTTTTGCAAATATTTCAACCTTTTTACATATTTTCCAAATATTTTATGAAAATTAATACCTATTTATGTCACATATTTGGCATTTTTAAATACATAAAAATCCGATCCCTACTCATAACAGAACAAATGAAACAGAAACTTGAACTGTAAGTCAAACTCACAAACAGACGGACACACGGACACACAGACACTTGTTCAGGAAGTGATTCTGAGTAAATGTGTATAAGAAAAAGTTTTTTCTGAAGCTCCGTTCCGATTCTCGATTTTAGGACGATCACAATACTTCCATTTACTCTGTAAATATGGAAGTAATGAAACAGAAACTCACTCATAATCGAAATCGAAGTCAAGCTCACAGTGAAACAGAAACTCAAATTCATAATCGAAATTGAAGTCAAACTCACAGTGAAACAGAAACTCAAACTCCCAATCGAAATCGAAGTCAAACCCACAGTGAAACAGAAACTCAAACTCATAATCGAAATCGAAGTCAAACTCACAGTGAAACAGAAATTCGAACTCACAATCGAAATCGGAGTCAAACCCACAGTGAAACAGAAACTCAAACCCATAATCGAAATCGAAGTCAAACTCACAGTGAAACAGAAAATCGAACCCACAATAGAAATCGAAGTCAAACTCAAGTGAAACCGAAGCTCAAACTCACATTCGAAATCTAAGTCAAACTCACAGTGAAACAGAAACTCAAACTCATAATCGAAATCGAAGTCAAACTCACAGTGAAACAGAAATTCGAACTCACAATCGAAATCGAAGTCAAACCCACAGTGAAACAGAAACTCAAACCCATAATCGAAATCGAAGTCAAACTCAAGTGAAACCGAAGCTCAAACTCACATTCGAAATCTAAGTCAAACTCACAGTGAAACAGAAACTCAAACTCATTGGTGAGTTTTTACAGTTACATTTTGAGATCCCGTACCTTAGCAAAAATGACGCATCTTAAAAAACTGTCCGATTGCTGGTGATCGGGGTAAGAAAATGCGTTGCTGCGATGGGACAAGGTGGCGCTTTCGTTTCACCGACTTCGATTCCGATTATGAGTTTTAGTTAATGTTTCATTGTGAGTTTGACTTCGATTGTGATTATGAGTTTGAGTTTCTGTTTCATTCTGAGTTTGACTTCGACTTTGTTTGTGAGTTTGAGTTTCTGTTTCACTGTGAGTTTGACTTCGATTTCGATTGTGAGTTTGAGCTTCTGTTTCATTGTGAGTTTGACTTCGATTTCGATTATGAGTTTTAGGTTATGTTTCATTGTGAGTTTGTGAGTTTCTGTTTCATTTTTAGTTCGACTTTGAGTTTTAAAATGAGTTTGAGTTTCTGTTTCATTATGATTTTGACTTCGTTTTCGATTATGAGATTCTGTTGCTGTTTCACTGTGAGTTTGACTCCGATTTCGATTATGTGCTTGAGTTTCTGTTTCATTATCAGGTTGACTTCAAGTTCGATTATATTTTTGAGTTTCTGTTTCTTTGCGAGTTTGATCATGAGCCTGTTCTTTTCCTCCCGTCGTAGGGGAAGTATGGTTCGAAACGATTTTCTTTCAGCACTTTTTACTTCCATATTTACAGAGTAAATGGAAGTATTGTGATCGTCCTAAAATCGAGAATCGGAACGGAGCCTCAGAAAAAACTTTTTCTTATACACATTTACTCAGAATCACTTCCTGAACAAGTGTCTGTGTGTCCGTCTGTCCGTGTGTCCGTCTGTCCGTCTGTGGTCATTTACAACCAGTGGTGCGTAGATAACACACAATACTTCCATATTTTGAAACGTAAAATTGTGACACAATTTGATCATATTTTGACTTGTTTTAAGGGTGTATAGGTCAAAAATATCAAAAAATTCACTATTCAAATTTCAAAATTCGCCCAAAATAAAAAAACGCCAGTTTTTCGGTACATAAAAAATATCCACATATTCTGCAAGGTAAAAGAAAGATTTTAAGACCAAGAACGCTCAAATCGGTTCATTTTTGCGGCCGCAAAAAAATAAAATAGAAAACACTAAAAATGCAAATATATCGGAAGTACTGTGCGTTATCCGAATTCCGATTAAACAGGGTGTTAGGTCTTGCCGAGACAAACATTTCAGTTCAAGAAATTTGAAAAAAGGTTAAGAAATGAGGGAGTTATGGCCATTTTTGTAAATGACCACAGACGGACAGACGGACAGACGGACTAACGGACTAACGGACACACGGACACACAGACACTTGTTCAGGAAGTGATTCTGAGTAAATGTGTATTAGAAAAAGTTTTTTCTGAAGCTCCGTTCCGATTCTCGATTTTAGGACGATCACAATACTTCCATTTACTCTGTAAATATGGAAGTAAAAATGGCCATAACTCCCTCATTTCTCAACCTTTTTTCAAATTTCTTGAACTGAAATGTTTGTCTCGGCAAGACCTAACACCCTGTTTAATCGAAATTCGGATAACGCACAGTACTTCCGAGATATTTGCATTTTTAGTGTTTTCTATTTTATTTTTTTCCGGCCACAAAAATGAACCGATTTGAGCGTTCTTGGTCTTAAAATCTTTGTTTTACCTTGCAGAATATGTGGATATTTTTTACATTCCGAAAATGTGGCGTTTTTTCATTTTGGGCGAATTTTAAAATTTTAATAGTGAATTTTTTGATATTTTTGGCTTAAACACCCTTAAAAGCAGTCAAAATATGATCAAATTGTGTCACAATTTTACGTTTCAAAATATGGAAGTATTGTGTGTTATCTACGCACCACTGGTTTTTCTCCAGATTTGTAACTCGTGCAACAAAACATTATTCGCGCACTCAGCTCTTTCCCTACGCACTTGCATGATCTCCATGATTCCTATTTCATAATTTTCGTGGACTAAGTGGCAATTCACTTTTCCTGTCTCTGATGGCATTGCTCTTTTCAACCAAGCCGAATAATTCGTACGCCATCGGGGGTAATTCAGCCTCAATAAGCGATCATCCATCATCGGATGACTTAGCATTTGAAATCCTCACGGGATGTGGGAGTCATTCTAGGGCGACAATACCGGCGAAATTCGAAGACCCAACCATCAATGTCAACCGCAGTGGAGGAATAATACCTTACGAAGGGTAAGATTTGCTCGCTCGCCAGATCCGTTTCGCTTTGTACTGACGGGTGGAATATCGAAGTTGAAGAGGAACTAGGTTCTCCTAATTCGCCTCAAGGCTTGAATCAGAATTGAAGGCACATTGACAATAACAACAACGTAACAACCATAAATTTGAATACATGTCGTATAATAATTTGGTAGAATTTTTTCTCACGTGGACCCAAAGAGGCGCACCAGAGTTACTCACCTGTAAACAAATAAATTTTATCAGTAGGTAATCAGTAAAAAATTATGCGTTATTTTCAGTTCATAAGGTCGTATCTCAGGGAAGGATTTTGCCGGTACTATCCCTAACTCTATCCGTTGATCGTCTCTGAAAAAACAACAACAAAATCGTCAGGCAAAGCCTCGGGACTAGTAATGGAGAGGGGGAGGTAGGAGAAAGAAGAGAGTGTGGCGAGGATGAAGGGAGAGGACGTGAGGCTCGCCGCAGAAAACAGGTGCATTTTGGTTGGATGCTCAAGTATGGTTGGCGCTTACGGTGTTGGTGGTAGTGTTTCTTTTTTTTTGCCAATCAAAATGCTCGACTCATGTCCAGAAGCGTACACTGCCGGTATAATGCGGTAGGATTGTCTTATCTTATCAGTTCAAATACTGATAATACTAATCTTATCAATTCAAATACTGATTTGTTTTGGATTTGGTTGCATCACGCGTTTATTCTCCTCTCCTATTCATTCGCATTTAGTTGAAATTGACGTCTGGGTGAGAAATGCACTCTGTTTTTAATCAATTGAGGCGTTGATAGCCAGAGTGGACCATTCCACAAACTGGCCGAAAATGAGTTATACAGTGCAATGGGTCTGTGGTTGCTCTATATATCGAATTATTATTAAAATTTGACTCGTTCTCGAATGTGTCAAGAGAGAGCGCAACTTTTCAAATGGTCCGTCTGCAAATTGGCCGCCGATTTTGATGGCCAGAGTGGACCATGTGGCTTGTAGAAAAGTCCTTATGGTTCATGAGTCATCTGTTCTTGGCTGAATGCTTGTATTATTCTCTTCAAAACACCATAACAAGGCCCTTAATCAATCACAAGAAATTAGTCGAAATGTTCAAATGCGATTTTCTAAGTTCGACACCTGAGTGGAATGGTCCACTCTGGCTATCAACGCCTCATTTGTGTTAAATACCCTTTGCAATTATTCCATAATATGGTTCAGTGCACCCCGTGGGTTTGAGGGTATTCAGACTCCAGCGGGTTGAATTCTAGAACTACATAGATTACCTAAAAACTTAAGGAAGGAAAGTTGTGGCATTTGGGATCAGGGTGTACCTGAAAATGTTTGCTCGGAAATTGATGGCTCTGACGTATCCTCTGCTGACCAAGTATTTTTCGGAATGTTTGGAAAGTTTGGTCATGTTAATTATTATCCTTCAGTTATTGGTTGCTGGCTTGTAAGCCAGCAATACCCTACCCTTTTGTTTGGCCAGTCGATCCGAAATTAGCCGACAAACTTTCGCCCCTCTCCTGCTGGTAAGCAAAGTTCGGCGAACATTGTCCTTGTGCTGGGGGAGACCCCTCGGAATTTCAACGGGCGATTAACCGGTTGATTGAGCCCTTCGGGAATTCAAATTTGAGAGCAGGAGACGTTCCGTTTGATTCTCCTGTGAGAAACCGTCTCAACTCTTCAGGTCTCTTGGTTCCATTAATTGAAGCAGCGGCCAGTTTGATATCAAGTCGCGAAACAAAGCAGAATATTCATGAGGGTAAGGCTGGCGGAGGTGTGGTATAACCCAGAATCCGACTCCCGCCCGTTAGGTTGTTCGCCGCATCCTTTTGTCGAGAACGCATATCTCTGACCGGTCGTCAGCTGCTCGAAAATCCTATTGAGCATCTAGCTTAGAGGGATAACAAGTCTCTGAACCAGGACCTCCTTGCAGCAAACGAAATTACGGCGAATGCGTCTTCTACAATGCCGTTTTTTAGCAGCGCCACCACTTTTGTCGATAGGCAAAAACAAGGCCAAAAAAATATGAAATGTTTACAATATCTTTATTTACCAGGCAATTTGTGTCGCGACGATAATGACGTGTGAAAATTGTTCGACTGCAAACAAAGTTGCTCGTATTACCGGTAATGGCGCTTTGTCTGAGGCTTGGTAGATCAGCTCATACGATTGTCTGCTCGGCGAATGGACTCTCTTCAAATTTATTACCACCAACGCTACGTGTGAAACGTAATTCCTTTAGCAAATTCACCCTCCCAGGCAGTTGTGACTCCTCATTAAAACAATATGCTCTCCTCGTCGCGTGTTATGCCCGAGCTCTGCGCAGTGTCAACAGGTCCAGACTGGAGTTTAAGGTTGATGATAATTGGACAAGAAACGCGGCTGTGGGGAATGAAGTACGTAAATGAGGAATGTTTTTCGATGGTAGAAGGGACTTTGCATCTACCGCAACCTAGCGGTTACTGTCGGTACTAACGCGGGAGTGTGAAAGTTATAATGATATATTATAATATAATAATAATAATAATAATATATATTATAATATAATAATAATAGTATATATTATAATATCATATTATGATATAAACGTAGCTCAGGCTGGAATGAACGTATATTATTTTTAAACGTGTTAATCCGACTCCTCATTATCATTATAGGTTCCATAGATTATGATGATAGTCTGTAGCATGAGTCGATCGTCGATATAAGTATATCGATACTCATGATCGATATGACAGGGAGTGCCTCAGGCCTACGTTCTCGAGAGGAGCGTCCGCTCTCTTCTTATCCAGTTCCCCAGTACACTCTAGTTAGTCCTTCGCTATACTAGCTGATAGGATCTGATAATATATCACAAGGTTGCATCTTCGCTCCACGGCTTCTTGTCGGAGCCCCCCCCGGTCGTTCGCACCCCAGCCTGACCCCGCGGTCGTTCGCCGAGGTCACTACAAACGAGAAGTTCATCTATCTTAATAATGTCGCTCACGCTTTACCTCATTTTTCCTATACCCACAGCTTGCTCCGGACAAAGTAGCCACGCTTTCCGAAAATTTCCATAAAACTAGAACGTCTGGACAATGTAAAATGACAAAAAGTATAATTCCAACTATTATTTTCCCAAAATCGTCACTAGAACAATAATTGTCCTGAATTATTCAGGTTTCTGCAGGTGTAGCAACCTAAACACCTCCCGCCTCTGTCACGCGTGTAAACGCAACCATAACTGTCAACTTTTTGATCACAGCCCCCTAAAACTCGAATGCGTCCTCGGAAGATTTTCATGGCAGAACGCATACACATTTTACAATAAATCAGAAAAATCGATCATGTTCAACGGCGATGCTTGTGTCGTCAACATTGTATATTGTTGTCGACAGATTGTCTTCCATGCGGGTTGAGATTGCACGATGCATTTCAGAACCAGTGGTGCGTAGATAACACACAATACTTCCATATTTTGAAAAATAAAAGTGTGACACAATTCGATCATATTTTGACTGCTTTTAAGGGTGTTTTGGTCAAAAAAATTCACTAGGTAATCAATTTTAAAATTCGCCCATAAAAATACGCCACATTTTCGGAATGTAAAAAATATCCACATATTCTGCAAGGTAAAACGAAGATTTTAAGACCAAGAACGCTCAAATCGGTTCATTTTTGCGGCCGGAAAAAATAAAATAGAAAACACTAAAAATGCAAATATATCGGAAGTACTGTGAGTTATTCAAATTCCGATTAAACAGGGTGTTAGGTCTTGCCGAGACAAACATTTCAGTTCAAGAAATTTGAAACCAGTGGTGCGTAGATAACACACAATACTTCCATATTTCAAAACGTACATTGTTGACACAATTTGATCATATTTTGACTGCTTTAAAGGGTGTTTAGGTCAAAACTATCAAAAAATTCACTATTCAAATTTTAAAATTCGCCCAAAATGAAAACGCTGCTAAGTAGATTAGTGACATGGGTACATTATTTGTCTGGGTATCACAGAAAATAAAGTTCAAATAGTTGGAGTAGGTAGGTTTATCATCATAATATGATATTATCATTACCATCATCATCATCATCAAATGATATTATCATTTGTGGAGTAATGGTCAATTGGCGACTCAGATTAACGATGAGCGCTCTAGCGGCTGAGCGGCGGAACTAGTATTGGTTGGACAACCCAGGCTCCAGTCCCTTGGAAAGCATAGCCATTGACCAGTTTTTTGATGAATTTTCTTTGATAACTCCAGAATGTTCTAGCTCGAGTGATTCTGTACTTTTCCGTATGGATATTGGTATTGTTAACGCGAAAGAAAAATGAAATAGGCCCACTGACTTATACTAAAACATTGTTATAATAAGTCAAAGTACAGGTCTCAGATCATGTCATCACGCTGGTTTTGTTTAATTTGGTGACGAAAATTTTCAATTTTCTCGCACGGGACAATTCTCTGGACTAATCATGCATAAGTATAAAACCAGTGGTGCGAAGATAACACACAATACTTCCATATTTTGATACGTAGGTAGGGTCAAGTGGGGTAATTATGAACAAATTGCAACAATTTCACAAACTGACAGCTCTCAGAAGTACCTAGTCCATGTAAAAACCTGGAAACCTCTCTAAAACAATCGGTTTACATCCCTAATACACTGTGAGACAGTTTTTATATTTTTGGTTCATTTTTCTAAAGAAATGAACCTTTGTAATCGGTCAGGAAAAAAAAAATTTTAACACCCCCTGAAAATTTGTTGGTTTACGTTTCAAGGGGTGTAGAATCCGAATCTGCAATAAAAATTTTTTGTCCGTCCGCCGTACGCCGTACGCCGTCCGCCGTCCGGGGTTTTTCAGGGGGAAGGAGTTATCGAAAAATTTTGAAATTTTTACCAAAAATCAAGTTCCGTATCTAGTTGGTCCTAACGTCTCGGCAGAACCCTACCTTAATTTTAAGGCCAGTAAAACAGCTGTTGAAGTGGTAAGAAATTCGTCTTTTTAAGGAAATTTGCAACATAGGCATGTGAGGTATCATTTTCTATAGATTTTTCTATGCTGAATCGAATGAGACCATCGCCACGCCGGTAGCTTCAACCGTTTAGGAGTTATTGCAGTTTTAGTGAAGCAGTTTTGAGTTTTTTAAAATTTCCCCAATTCTTAATAACTCGAAAACTACTCGAGCCACAAAATTCGTTTTCCACTCGTTGGAATCCCCACAAAAACTTCTGTCCTCCCGATACCTTCAATTTAAAGAATTTGGTCGCATTACACAAATCAGCAAAACAAAAATTGGAAAAACTTGAGCATTTGGCCTCGGCTCTTAGATACGGTTGATTGATCTACTTACGACTACTAGCCTATTACACCAACAAGGTGACGCACTCACACTTCGACCAGTTGCGCTTGGCAACGTGAGAGCGAGTCAGGCTTTAACAACGGTTCTGAGGCATGAGGCATTTTTAATTTCATTATTTAGAGAATTTAATAATTATTATTATTCAGTTAATTATGAAGGTGATTAAGAATAGATTAAATAGTAAATTTAACGGAATTGAACGATCAGCTGCGTCGAAAAAATGGATAGGTAAGTAAGTATTTATCAAGCGAAGAGGATGATTATTTTTTGCCTGGTTGAAAAAACGTTTTTCTAAATAACCCATCTAAAATTCAAATTGATACTGAAATTATAGAATAATAACAGCTAAATTCTGTGTTTAAGGAGTACCGATATATCGTAAGGTTTGTCTTTGCAATCGAAAAATGAACCCCTGTGCAAAATTTGCAGAGTTCTTCGGACATAGCAAAAACTAATCTGCACATGCCACGATCTACTTAGCAGCGTTTTTTGACTGCTGTATGGTCTTTGAAAACCACTGTTCATTTCTCTATCTGTTAATCGCAGGTTCCTGCGAAATTTTTACTTCCATATTTACGGAGTAAATGGACTTCCATATTTACGGAGTAAATGGACTTCCATATTTACGGAGTAAATGGACTTCCATATTTACGGAGTAAATGGACTTCCATATTTACGGAGTAAATGGAAGTATTGGAATCGTCCTAAAATCGAAAATCGGAACGAAGCTTCATAAAAAACTTTCACTTATACACATTTACTCAGAATCACTTCCTGAACAAGTCTCTGTGTGCCCGTCTGTGGTCATTTACAACCAGTGGTGCGTAGATAACACACAATACTTCCATATTTTGAAACGTACATATTTGACAAAATTTGATCATATTTTGACTGTTTTCAAGGGTGTTTAGGTCAAAAATATCAAAAAGTTCACTATGCAAATTTTAAAATTCGCCAAAAAATAAAATTCGCTACATTTTTGGAATATAAAAAATATCCGCATATTCTGCAAGGTAAAACGAAGATTTTGAGACCAAGAACGCTCAAATCAGTCCATTTTTGTGGCCGGAAAAAAATAAAATAGAAAACACTAAAAATGCAAATATGTCGGAAATACTGTGAGTAATTCAAATTCCGATTAAACAGGGTGTTAGGTTTTGCCGAGACAAACTTTTCAGTTAAAGAAATTTGAAAAAAGGTTGAGCATTGAGTGAGCTATGGCTATATTAGTAAATGGATGAGAGACTGTCCAACCAATAGCCGCCATTGTAGAGGCGACCGCAGCGCACTCATCGGTAATCTGAGTCGCCAATGGTGAGTTCAATGATGCTTAAATGGTACTTTTTCACAAGGATGAATAAATAGGGATAAAAAGAAGAAAAAACACTGAGCGATTAAACAAGACCCGTTGACGAGGTCTCATCACGAGGGGACAATGCCCCTCCCCAATCCCTTCCCTCATACCTGGACGCAAACCAGGTCCCTGCGGGTTCCTCATATACGGTATTGATACCTGAGATTTCCGAAAAGGCCTGACTCGGGATCGCATCTATTCACCGCATAGCGCTTTAAATTCCCTTAATTAATCTGTCCACCCTATTAATATGCGAGACTGGCTAATCCCAATAACGTTCACTTTCTAATAGCCGAATCGCAGTTTTGAAGTTCCAAGCCTATAAACCGACGCCCTCGGATAAAACAGTCGTTATCAAGGGTGGGAATGCATCTGATAGGGAATTTATCACCCGACGTTTTCTCCTGTATCACGTTTTTGCTTAACCCCAACCGTAAAACCAAGAAAATTGCGAAAAAATTGACCCTGGTGACCAAAATCTCGAAATAATGCCAAATTTCATGTTTCTTAGTCAATATCTAAAGATTCCCGCCAAAAAAAACCCGAAGTCAAATCCATCATTTTTTTGAAATTTTTCCTAGTTTAGGACCTTGGAATTTCCAGCTGGAATCGGTTTTTTGCATTTTTCTTAGTCCTGGAGAGTTGTAGAAAATTGCAAATTTTTTGTGTCATGTACCTGCCCAAAACCTACTCAAAAATATTTTTTTTGGAATTTTAACATTTTTTTTAAAGGGTCAAAAAAATATTTTTTGATTAGGTCAAAAATTAGTCTTTAAACCAGTTTTTGATTACTAAACCCCAATCAATTTTGACTTATAGGGAGTGAAAAATGTGTAAAAACCTTCAAGGAATCAAACGAGCTCAAAAAATTCAAAATCGGTTTCCGGTTCGGCGGTTTCCCGTAATCCGGAATGCACCTTCCGGAGTTAAAGACCTTTGATATTCCATGTGGAATCGGTTTTTTGCACTTTTCTCAGTCCTGGATGGGCGTAGAAAATTGCCAATTTTTAGTGCCATGTACCTACCCAAAACCTTCTCAATTGTCTGGAATTTTAAATTTTTTTTAAAGGATCAAAAAGATATTTTTTTGTTTTAGGTCAAAAATTAGTCTTCAAACCAGTTTTCGATCTCTAAAACCCAACTAATTTTGACTTATAGGGAGTGAGAAAAGTGTAAAAACCTTCACGGAATCCAACAAGCTCAAAAATTCAAAATCGGTTCAGTAGGACTCCCTCAAATTGCCAAAAACGCGAAATCGCAGAAATCGCATTAAGAAATTCAAGCCAAACCGATTCAAAAACAAAATTTTCGAATTTTTTCGGAAAAACCACCTATCTTATGGTAAATCAAGCGAGAAACCCGGGAAAAATACTCAAAAAATTCTAAACCCACGGCATCACCTTCAAAATTGAGATTTTGTGTTTTTTCAAAAATATACCCTAATTATGCCGAATTGGACCCGTTAACCTTCTCCGATCGGATTGCCCGTACAATATGCCGCAAGTTGGAGCAAACCACAACTTTCAAGACTAATTTAGTCAAAATCGGATCAGTATTTCAATACGAAGTGGCTGGACGAAATTTTTGGCCAAAATTTCGTCCGTCCACTTCGTATCGGACCGCTGATCCGATTTTGGTGCGGTTGGTCCTAAAATTTGTGGTTCGCTCCAACTTGAGGCATATTATCAGGGGAATCCGATCAAAAAATGTGAAGGGATCGAAAACCCAAAAAAACTGTTTTTGAGATCATGGCTTTTTTTACATTTGATCGTTTTTGAGTAGTCTAGAGTTGATTCAGAGGATTCCCTTATAGGAGGTGCACGTCACAGGAAAATTTGCTAAACGCTCGCTTTTTTACTTCCATATTTACAGAGTAAATGGAAGTATTGTGATCGTCCTAAAATCGAGAATCGGAACGGAGCTTCAGAAAAAACTTTTTCTTATACACATTTACTCAGAATCACTTCCTGAACAAGTGTCTGTGTGTCCGTGTGTCTGTGTGTCCGTGTGTCCGTGTGTCCGTTAGTCCGTGTGTCCGTTAGTCCGTTAGTCCGTCTGTGGTCATTTACAAAAATGACCATAACTCCCTCAATTCTCAACCTTTTTTAAAATTTCTTGAACTGAAATGTTTGTCTCGGGAAGACCTAACACCCTGTTTAATCGAAATTTGGATAACACACAGTACTTCCGATATTTTTGCATTTTTAGTGTTTTCTATTTTATTTTTTTCTAGCCACAAAAATGAACCGATTTGAGCGTTCTTGGTCTCAAAATCTTTGTTTTACCTTGCAGAATATGTGGATATTTTTTATATTCCGAAAATGAGGCGTTTTTCCATTTTGGGCGAATTATAAAATTTGCATAGTGAGTTGTTTGATATTTTTGACCTAAACACCCTTAGAAGCAGTCAAAATATGATCAAATCGTGTCACACTTTCACGTTTCAAAATATGGAAGTATTGTGTGTTATCTACGCACCACTGGTTTTTCTTTGAAATCGGTCCACTCCTTCTATGCGTTTTGCTGCTGACGGCGGACGGCGTACGGCGGACGGACAAAAAATTTTTTCTGCAGATTCGTGTTCTAGAACCTCTGAAACGTGAAAGAAAAAATTTTCAGGGGGTGTTGTAAAAAAATTTTTCTTGATCAATTACATAGGTACATTATTTCTGGAAATAATGTACCATAATGAACCGATTTTAGCGTTCTTGGTTTTAAAATCTTTGTTTTACCTTGCCGAATGTGTGGATATTTTTTACAGTCCGAAAATGTGGCGTTTTTCCATTTTGGGCAAATTTTAAAATTTGCATAGTGAGTTTTTTGATATTTTTGACCTAAACACCCCTCAAAAGTAGTCAAAATGTGATCAAATTGTGTCTCAATTTTACGTTTCAAAATGCGGAAGTATTGTGTGTTATCTACGCACCACTTTTAAGAATTGAGGAAATTTTTAAAAACCTAGAAATCTATAGAAAATGATACCTCACATGCCTATGTTGCAAATTTCCTTAAAAATACGAATTTTATCCCACTTCAACAGCTGTTTTACAGGCCTTAAAATTAAGGTAGGGTTCTGTCGAGACGTTCGGACCAACTAGATACGGAACCTGGTTCTTGGTGAAAATTTCAAAAATTTTTGATAACTCCTTCCCCCTGAAAAACCCCGGACGGCGTACGGCGGACGGACAAAAAATTTTTATTGCAGACTCGGATTCGATACCCTTTGAAACGTAAACCAACAAATTTTCAGGGGGTGCTAGAAATTTTTTTTTCCTGACCGATTACAAAGGTTCATTTCTTAAGAAAATTGGACCAAAATTTTCAGGGGGTGTTGTAAAAAAATTTTGCTTGACCAATTACATAGGTACATTATTTCTGGAAACAATGAGAAGAATTTAGTACGTTCGGCTTCCGCCAGATTCCATACTGTTCTCGGTTACCTAGATGTGGCATGCGATCAATCGTGTCTGTATTGGTAGCACGTACGAGCCTCGCCTCCCATGCTGGATTCATCGGGGTTTTCCACCTTCGTTTCCCAATGTGATACGAGCTTTCCCATGAAAAATGCATCTCGCTCAAAAAAAGAAGGGGAAAAATAGACTCGGGCCCCGGAGGCGGATTGGGCAGGCGGAAGATGGATCTTGCAACTCGTCCTCGCCTACAATTTCCTTCATCCTTAGATCAACCCCCGCCCAGCTTAAATTATGCCAATCCGTCGACGTCCTTGAGCCTTTACCCTGGCCACTTCAGCGACAAGACGGCGAAGACTATCCTTACAGCTGGCTGAACTTAGTTGAGAATTTATCTTTATTTGTCTTCCCGAGCAAACCAGTGGTGCGTAGATAACACACAATGCTTCCATATTTTGAAACGTAAATTGTGACAAAATTTGATCATATTTTGACTGCTTTTAAGGGTGTTTAGGTCAATCATATCAAAAAACTCACTATGCAAATTTTAAAATTCGCCCAAAATAAACCAGTGGTGCGTAGATAACACACAATACTTCCATATTTTGGAATGTAAAATTGTGACACAATTTGATCATATTTTGACTTCTTTTAAGGGTGTTTAGGTCAAAAATATCAAAAAGTTCACTATTCAAATTTCAGAATTCGCCCAAAATAAAAAACGCCAGTTTTTCGGTACATAAAAAATATCCACATATTCTGCAAGGTAAAAGAAAGATTTTAAGACCAAGAACGCTCAAATCGGTTCATTTTTGTGGCCGGAAAAAAATGAAATAGAAAACACTAAAAATGCAAATATATCGGAAGTACTGTGCGTTATCCGAATTCCGATTAAACAGGGTGTTAGGTCTTGCCGAGACAAACATTTCAGTTCAAGAAATTTGAAAAAAGGTTAAGAAATGAGGGAGTTATGGCCATTTTTGTAAATGACCACAGACGGACAGACGGACAGACGGACACACGGACAGACGGACAGACGGACAGACGGACTAACGGACACACGGACACACAGACACTTGTTCAGGAAGTGATTCTGAGTAAATGTGTATAAGATAAAGTTTTTTCTGAAGCTCCGTTCCGATTCTCGATTTTAGGACGATCACAATACTTCCATTTACTCTGTAAATATGAAAGTGAAAAACGCCGATCTATTGGAAAATAAAAAATATCCACATATTCTGCAAGGTAAAACGAAGATTTTAAGACCAAGAACGCTCAAATCGGTTCATTTTTGTGGCCGGGAAAAAATAAAATAGAAAACACTAAAAATGCAAATATATCGGAAGTACTGTGCGTTATCCAAATTCCGATTAAACAGGGTGTTAGGTCTTGCCGAGACAAACATTTCGCACCCCTCGTGGAATACTGTAACATCTCAATTTTCGGCATAATTTGTATTGTAAGCTAGACAAATTTTGAGCAAACATTTTTTGGGGTCCGAAAGCATTGTTTGATATACCTAATATATTATATCAAACAATGCTTTCGGACCCCAAAAAATGTTTGCTCAAAATTTGTATAGCTTACAATACAAATTATGCCGAAAATTGAGATGTTACAGTATTCCACGAGGGGTGCGATTTCAGTTCAAGAAATATGAAACCAGTGGTGCGTAGATAACACACAATACTTCCATATTTTGAACGTAAAATTGTGACACAATTTGATCATATTTTGACTGCTTTTAAGGGTGTTTAGGCCAAAAATATCGAAAAATTCACTATTAAAATTTTAAAATTCGCCCAAAATAAAAACACAATACATTATTGGATTATAAAAAATATCCACATATTCTGCAACGTAAAACAAAGATTTTGAGACCAAGAACTCTCTAGTCGGTTCATTTTTGTGGCCGGAAAAAAAATAGAAATTACTAAAAATGCAAATATATCGGAAGTACTGTGCGTTATCCGAATTACGATTAAACTGGGTGTTAGGTCTTGCCGAGACAAACATTTCAGTTCAAGAAATTTGAAAAAAGGTTGAGAAATGAGGGAGTTATGGCCATTTTTGTAAATGACCACAGACGGACAGACGGACAGACAGACAGACGGACAGACAGACAGACGGACACACGGACAGACGGACACACAGACACTTGTTCAGGAAGTGATTCTGAGTAAATGTGTATGAGAAAAAGTTTTTTCTGAAGCTCCGTTCCGATTCTCGATTTTAGGACGATCACAATACTTCCATTTACTCTGTAAATATGGAAGTAAAAAGGTTGAGAAATGAGGGAGTTATGGCCATTTTTGTAAATGACCACAGACGGACATACGGACACACAGACACTTGTTCAGGAAGCGATTCTGAGTAAATGTGTGTAAGAAGTCAGTCACTGGTCACCACTGTGGTGCGTAGATAACACACAATCCTTCCATATTTTGAAACGTAGAATTGTGACACAATTTGATCATATTTTGACTGCTTTTAAGGGTGTTTAGGCCAAAAATATAGAAAAATTCACTATTAAAATTTTAAAATTTGCCTAAAATAAAAATACAATACATTTTTGGAATATAAAAAATATCCACATATTCTGCAAGGTAAAACAAAAATTTTAAGACCAAGAACGCTCAAATCAGGGTTTTTGGTCTTGCCGAGACGAACATTCCAGTTCAAGAAATTTGAAAAAAGGTTGAGAATTGAGGGAGCTATGGCCTATTTTGTAAAAGACCACAGACGGACACACAGGCACTTGTTCGGAAAGTGATTCTGAGTAAATGTGTATAAGAAAAAGTTTTTTCTGAAGCTCCGTTCCGATTATCGATTTTAGGACGATTCCAATACTTCCATTTACTCTGTAAATATGGAAGTAAAATGAACCAAAACTAAATGATATCAAAGTAGTTTCTTTTACCTATGACTTGCCTTTGTTCGTTCATAAAAGTTCCCGGCCAAAATCAACATTTTTCCGTCGCAATTTTTCCAGCCCAACGAATCGGTAAAATACGAAGGTCGGCGATATAGCGTCTAATACTGCGGGGTTTCATCCGGCCCTGACAGGATTAATGAATGACGGAACACGTCCGTGGGACAAAGGTAATGTCGAAGTAAAGCAGTTGACCCTTACCCTTCTTAGCCCCGTCGGTTTATATCTGGTTCTGCTAACGAGTCCCGACCACCGGAGGTATCCAAGGTGACGTAATCCGTAAATCGTCCAGACCAAACACATCGACCCTAATCAGGATCAACTACCTCCTCAAAAGAGATTCCTTTCCCATTTTCGGAGTGAAGAGCAGTATGGCAGTCGGTACTTCCATAAGAAATGTTTGGTGATTGATTAGGTATAATTTTCAACATATTAAATTTTAGAAATGAGTGCAAAGAAAATCTCCAAAATTTCAATAATCCGGCAGCAAAAAAAAAAAAAATTTTTTAATATCGTCACTCAAGTTTTAACACCACCTAACTCAATTTTCCAGAGTTTTCAGGAGGTACAAAAAACTAATTATTTCAACTTGGAAATACATTAGGCGGTATTGTCTCTTCTCCATCTCCTTCTTCACTGATGGTTCAATCTCCTAGGCAGTGTTACCATGATCTCATTACGCACGTACGCAGGACGCAGATGACGCAGACAAAAACGCACATGTGAACCCAGCTTAGAACTTGAATGACGATATCAAATAGCAAATTTTTGCGCGAGACTAATAGCCTGAAAACAGAAAGCGGGAGGGCAATCTGGACCTTGAAACCCAAGCCAGACGGGGGAAGTGAAGAGTAATGCTTTGTCGCCAAAGTAGCATAAAGGAGAAGAAGAATATCGGGGCCAGGAAAGGGAGAACGGTTTTGGAAGCGGCCCAGCGAATGAATGGCCAACAGCAACAAGTGAGAGCTGATCTGTTATCTCGCCCTCGATACGTCACTGCCTTCTGAATGCAGACTATTCGGGCGACATTTGAATTTAAGGGGTCAAGATGCTTGTAAAAGGTACCAAAGGTCAATTGCATGAGCTACCGGATTATAATACCGTTTATTAAACAAAGGTGGAATTATATTCAGACGCAAATCGCCAAAAAAAGTTTAAAAATAGATTTTCGATTGCTGGGGAAGAAAGAGATAATAATTTCCTCTCCTGCTAAATTTAGATCAAGTTTCCACTCAGGTCAAATCACTGTCTCAAACTGCTCAATGTTGTTTTGCGAAGATAGGTCAGCGATCAAAGCGATGCCGTACAATTACCCGCTCTTCTCATGATCGGGCGCTCAATTGCAAAGTGCACGCCATATCGATCATCGCTGGCTTCAGCCAGTGCTGGTGTCGAGCTAAGGTCAGCAGCGGGGGCCAACTTGTAACGGATTCGGACATCACAAAAGCCGTAGCGGTGTTGCTCATCCATCAAAATTTGATGGATTTAATGCTGCGATGTTGCCCTGGTAATGAGACCGTTTTTTATTATCGATGGCAATTGTGATGATTGAAAAGTTGGTACAAAATTGGTACATTATGTAACACCACCACATTGGTTACCATCAAAGGTCACCAGGATGGTAACCAATCCTCCAATATTGTTTATACCAAATTCATAAAAATAAAGCAGTCTGGATTTAGCATTGAAACAATGTGTAATCAGTATTCATATTAATACATGAAAGGTAGCTTTCACATTATCTGGAATAATTCAAATTTTCGAGGTAAAATTTCCACTTTTCAATCATCACCATTGCCATCGATAATCAAAAACGGTCTCATTACCAGGGCAACATCACATCAATTACCTCTGTGTATACCCCACTATCAAAGCACAACAGCTATGCCATGTTGAACAAGCATGACTGTTGTGCTTCGATGGTGGGGTATACACAGAGGTAATTATTTGATCCTACTATCCTGAATAAGTAGATTCTAAAATCATATTTTCGATCGAAGAGCGCATCTTCCGTTTACCTCGTGAATGAGGAAGCGAAATATCTTGCAAATCCCAGCCGTTGTGGGTGAGTTATTCCGACTGTAATTAGACCGAGGCTTTGACTGTACCTAAGTTTTCAGCTTAGATGCTGTACAGTCCGAATGAGGAATAATTGAAGGGTAAGGGGAAGGAACGAGGAATGTCACAAAAAGTACTTTTAGAGAAAAAGCAGGTTTTGTATTTTAAATTCTATGTTTTTTCCCATTGCACTGAATCTTTCGTTGCTTCTCAGTGCGACATTTATACTTTTTTCCCCTTGGAGTTTCACTATACGGTTAGTACCTTTGAATTCCTACAAAATGCGCTATTAAGCTTGTTTTTGGGAAAAAATGGACATTTCCTGTTCTTTCCCCTTACCCTTCAATTGTTTTCAGTTCTCTTTTGTTTCGCCTAATCGGGGGCTTAACGGGAAAAAGGGAAACTTCTGGAAGTGGATTATTGAAAGGCCGGGGAAATTGCCGCCGGCTGCGTCCTAGCAAAGGACATCTGACGTTACGACGGCGCGATGCTTTTTGACCTCCATATTTTCACTATAAAAGGAAGGATTTCAATTATCTAAAAATAAAAAATCGGGCCAACGCATAGGAAATTAGCATATTTACTGCCTTGTTAGAAAAGATATTTGCAGAACGACGAATTTTTGTATTATCCAATGACTCCAAAAGAAAACCAGTGGTGCGTAGATAACACACAATACTTCAATATTTTGAAACGCAAATTTGTGACACAATTTGATCATATTTTGACTGCTTTTAAGGGTGTTTAGGTCAAAAAATTCACTACTCAAATTTTAAAATTTTCCCAAAATAAGAGTACGCCACATTATCGGATTATAAAAAATATGCAAAACCACAGATTGTAGGTAAGACCAAGAACTCTCAAATCGGTTCAGTTTTGTGACCGGAAAAAATAAAATAGTAAACACTATAAATGCAAATATATCGAAAGTACTGTGGGTTATCCTAATTTCGATAAAACAGGGTATTAGGTCTTGCCGAGACAAACATTTCAGTTCAAGAAATTTGAAAAAAGGTTGAAAAATGAGGGAGTTTTGGTCATTTTTGTAAATGACCACAGACGGACAGACGTACACACGGACAGACGGACACACAGACACTTGTTCGGGAAGTGATTCTGAGTAAATGTGTATAAGGAAAAGTTTTTTCTGAAGCTCCGTTCCGATTCTCGATTTTAGGACGATCACAATACTTCCATTTACTCTGTAAATATCGCACCCCCGCAAGAACAGTGTTACATCTCAAAAAAAGTGATTTCTGGGAAAATGAGTTCGAAAGTTTCAAGTAAAAGTATGTCCCCTCACATTTCTATGAGCTATTGGATGGGCTCCATTTTGGTTCATTTTTCTAAAGAAATGAACCTTTGTAATCGGTCAGGAAAAAAAAATTTTTAACACCCCCTGAAAATTTGTTGGTTTACGTTTCAAGGGGTGTAGAATCCGAATCTGCAATAAAATTTTTTTGTCCGTCCGCCGTACGCCGTACGCCGTACGCCGTACGCCGTACGCCGTACGCCGTACGCCGTCCGCCGTCCGGGGTTTTTAAGGGGGAAGGAGTTATCGAAAAATTTTGAAATTTTTACCAAAAATCAAGTTCCGTATCTAGTTGGTCCTAACGTCTCGGCAGAACCCTACCTTAATTTTAAGGCCAGTAAAACAGCTGTTGAAGTGGTAAAAAATTCGTCTTTTTAAGGAAATTTGCAACATAGGCATGTGAGGTATCATTTTCTATAGATTTTTCTATGCTGAATCGAATGAGACCATCGCCACGCCAGTAGCTTCAACCGTTTAGGAGTTATTGCAGTTTTAGTGAAGCAGTTTTGAGTTTTTTTAAATTTCCCCAATTCTTAATAACTCGAAAACTACTCGAGCCACAAAATTCGTTTTCCACTCGTTGGAATCCCCACAAAAACTTCTGTCCTCCCGATATCTTCAATTTAAAGAATTTGGTCGCATTACACAAATCAGCAAAACAAAAATTGGAAAAACTTGAGAATTTGGCCTCGGCTCTTAGATACGGTTGATTGATCTACTTACGACTACTAGCCTATTACACCAACAAGGTGACGCACTCACACTTCGACCAGTTGCGCTTGGCAACATGAGAGCGAGTCAGGCTTTAACAACGGTTCTGAGGCATGAGGCATTTTTAATTTCATTATTCAGAGAATTTAATAATTATTATTATTCAGTTAATTATGAAGGTGATTAAGAATAGATTAAATGGTAAATTTAACGGAATTGAACGATCAGCTGCGTTGAAAAAATGGATAGGTAAGTAAGTATTTATCAAGCGAAGAGGATGATTATTTTTTGCCTGGTTGAAAAAACGTTTTTCTAAATAACCCATCTAAAATACAAATTGATACTGAAATTATAGAATAATAACAGCTAAATTCTGTGTTTAAGGAGTACCGATATATCGTAAGGTTTGTCTTTGCAATCGAAAAATGAACCCCTGTGCAAAATTTGCAGAGTTCTTCGGACATAGCAAAAACTAATCTGCACATGCCACTGATCTACTTAGCAGCGTTTTTACTTCCATATTTACAGAGTAAATGGAAGTATTGTGATCGTCCTAAAATCGAGAATCGGAACGGAGCTTCAGAAAAAACTTTATCTTATACACATTTACTCAGAATCACTTCCTGAACAAGTGTCTGTGTGTCCGTGTGTCCGTTAGTCCGTTAGTCCGTCTGTGGTCATTTACAAAAATGGCCATAACTCCCTCATTTCTTAACCTTTTTTCAAATTTCTTGAACTGAAATGTTTGTCTCGGCAAGACCTAACGCCCTGTTTAATCGGAATTCGGATAACGCACAGTACTTCCGATATATTTGCATTTTTAGTGTTTTCTATTTTATTTTTTTCCGGCCACAAAAATGAACCGATTTGAGCGTTCTTGGTCTTAAAATCTTTCTTTTACCTTCCAGAATATGTGGATATTTTTTATTTACCGAAAAACTGGTTTTATCCTTTACTTCAGTATTCTAGTATTGGCTTCTCATACAAAAAATCGATCATCTTCGATTTTGGGTACTGGAATATAGCAGAATTTAATTAAATTTAGAGTTGTAACTTTGTTCTTCCTCCTCTATTTTATTTTTTTCCGGCCACAAAAATGAACCGATTTGAGCGTTCTTGGTCTTAAAATCTTTGTTTTACCTTGCAGAATATGTGGATATTTTTTATATCCCGATAATGTGACGTATTCCATTTTGGGTGGATTATAAAACTTGGATAGTGAATTTTTTGATATATTTGACATTAACAGATGCTAGATGTTATAACGAGAGCAGGTTGGTATCTCAGCCACTTGGTTGGGGGGGGCGTAAAACGACAGTAGGGGCGGCTCCTGGCAGGAGCAGAGGAGCATGTGCACCCCCTGGCCAAAATGAGAAAGAAACCAGAGGTGCGTAGATAACACACAATACTTCCATATTTTTAAACGTAAAATTGTGGCATAATTTGATCATATTTTGCCTGCTTTTGAAAGTGTTCAGGTCAAAAATATCAAAAAATTCACTATGCAAATTTTAAAATTCGCCGAAAAAAAGTGCTACATTTTTGGAATATAAAAAATATCCACATACTCTGCAACGTAAAACGAAGATTTTGAGACCAAGAACGCTCAAATCGGTTATTTTTGAGGCCGGAAAAAATAAAATAGAAAACACTAAAAATGCCAATATATCGGAAGTACTGTGAGTTATCCAGATTTCGATTAAACAGGGTGTTAGGTCTTGCCGAGACAAACATTTCAGTTCAAGAAATTTGAAAAAAGGTTGAGAAATGAGGGAGTTATGGCCATTTTTGTAAATGACCACAGACGGACACACGGACACTCGTTCAGGAAGTGATTCTGAGTAAATGTGTATAAGAAAAAGTTTTTTCTGAAGCTCCGTTCCGATTCTCGATTTTAGGACGATCACAATACTTCCATTTACTCTGTAAATATGGAAGTAAAAAGTAATTAGAATTTCTATTACTATTAAAGGAATTGGAATGGGAATTGCAATTATATTTCTTCAAAGGAATGGGAATTAGGGATGGGTCACATAACGAGAAACTAGTTAGAAATAACTAGTTCGAAAAAATAACGTTATAACCGTTTTTCGTTTAGGAAAAAACTAGTTACAAAATAACGACGCTAGTAGGTGCCAAGACAGGCGTAGCGTTTCTCTAAAAACTTGCAGATCAGGACATTTAAATGATTTTGCTCCAACTCTATTGTGTGCTGCATTCAATAATCTCAATCTGACTTGTATTTTTACCTTGGAATTGGTTCCGAAGAAGAATTTGGGATATAGGTAATCGAAGACGAAGAGAAATGGAACTTAGTTGAAAGTGAAAGCAACAATTGTGTCCATCGTGGCGTGTGAGCAAGGCCTCTAGAGCGGAGAAAGGACAAAGGACTCACACGTTGTCGTTTCTAGTGATGGGCGATACCACAAAATATTCGATACCAGTACTCGATACTAGTATCGAAACAAATATTCGATACTACTCAGATATCGAAAGAAAATATTCGATACTGAAGAGTATCGAATCATATGAGTACTTTTTCATTTCACACACCGAATAAAATGGTAATAAAATAGAAATAACAGATTAAATAAACACTAACAGATTAAATAACACTATTAAGCCCTGACGTTATTTATTTTAAGTTATATTACTTTTCAACAAGGTTAACAGGTCATTTCTATGTGTAAAAGTTATTTACCTATAAGATCAAACGAATGTCGAAGAAGTGGTGATGGAGATGGGGAGGAAAACGACATCAACGGTGTCATTCACACTGTCAAGTCCCAGAACTGCTTCCCTACTCCACGCAGGAATGTCAATTTGTCAACCATAGCTGGCGAAAGTCGGTCCCTTTTGTAAATTTTATTAGTTAGTATAAATAAAGTAGGCAGGTAATTTTGAGACTATCCATTTGAGTATTTTTTCTGAAGTCGGGAAAAATACTCGATACCGATACTAGTATCGAAGCAAAATATTCGATACCAAATGTACTTGGTATCGAAAGAAGATATTCGATACCATACTCATATCGATAGGTATCGCCCATCACTAGTCGTTTCTTTGTCGTTGCGTTGCCAGTTGCCCAAGCCTACCGTTTTGATATGTAACTACCTAGTTATTCCGTTATCCGTTATTTTTCATCCTTTCGTTTCTGGTCTCAGTCGTACAGTTACCAGTTAGCTGTTTTTTCGAAGTTTTTTTTCGAAGTTTGCTGTTTTTTCGACCTACCCCTAAAGGTCGATAGTACGACAACATGTACCCTTAAAATACTGCATACATTAAAGAAAACCCATAATTCATAGAAGTCGTATTTTCGTTTACTTCAACCTCCTACCTTAACGTTCTCAACCTCATATCTCAATCTCAACCTTACCTATTCATGCCGAAACTTGACACTTCACAAATATGTTGTATGATCCAGTAAAAATATTCCCCTCTATAACTTAAAACCAACTCAATCCTCAATTCTGCAAGTGCTGAAAAAATTGCATTTTTCCTAGTATCAAATCAAAAGGGGGACAGTTTTTCGTTTTTTCAACAACTAACAACGCATATAACGACCATAAGGAGGTTAGAAAACCTGCAATAGGTACTGTTTTACACGTTTTTCTCGTAAGAAAAAAAACTAGTTATTTTGTAACTAGTTTTTTTTTAGCTATTTTTTTGTAACGAACGTTATTTCACGTTACTCAAATATAACCGTTATGCCCACCCCTAATGGGAATTTGTAATGGGTAATAAGATTCCTTTTTTATCAACCCTGCCTTTTACATAGGCACAATGATATCCTGACTTACGGCAATCAGCTGGGGTCTTTTACTGGAGTCATGCGGCCACGACAATGACAAATGTGGGCAAATCGTTGGAAACCAGTGGTGCGTAGATAACACACAATACTTCCATATTTTGAAACGTACATATTTGAAAAAAATTGATCATATTTCGACTGTTTTTAAGGGTGTTTAGGTCAAAAATATCAAAAAATTCACTATGCAAATTTTAAAATTCGCCGAAAAAAAGTGCTACATTTTTGGAATATAAAAAATATCCACAACCATACTCTGCAACGTAAAACGAAGATTTTGAGACCAAGAACGCTCAAATCGGTTATTTTTGAGGCCGGAAAAAATAAAATAGAAAACACTAAAAATGCCAATATATCGGAAGTACTGTGAGTTATCCAGATTTCGATTAAACAGGGTGTTAGGTCTTGCCAAGACAAACATTTCAGTTCAAGAAATTTGAAAAAAGGTTGAGAAATGAGGGAGTTGTTGCCATTTTTGTAAATGACCACAGACGGACACACAGACACTTGTTCAGGAAGTGATTCTGAGTAAATGTGTATAAGACCAGTGGTGCGTAGATAACACACAATACTTCCATATTTTGAAACGTAAAATTGAGGCACAATTTGATCATATTTTGACTGCTTTTAAGGGGGTTTAGGTCAAAAATCTCAAAAAATTCACTATTCAAATTTTAAAATTCGCTCAAAATAAAAATACGTCACTATATCGGAATATAAAAAATACCCACATATTCTGCAAGGTAAAACGAAGATTTTGAGACCAAGAACGCTCAAATCGGTTCATTTTTGTGGCCGGAAAAAAATAAAATAGAAAACCCTAAAAATGCAAATATATCGGAAGTACTGTGAGTTAGTCAAATTCCAATTAAACAGGGTGTTAGGTCTTGCCGTGACAAACATCTCAGTTCAAGAAAATTGAAACCAGTGGTGCGTAGATAACACACAATACTTCCATATTTTGAAACGTAAAATTGTGACACAATTTGATCATATTTTGACTGCTTTTGAAAGTGTTTAGGTCAAAAATATCAAAAAATTCAGTATTAAAATTTTAAAATTTGCCCAAAATGAAAAAACGCCAAATTTTCGGAATGTAAAAAATATCCACATATTCTGCAAGGTAAAACGAAGATTTTGAGACCAAGAACGCTCAAATCGGTTCATTTTTGCGGCGGAAAAAAATAAACTAGAAAACACTAAAAATGCAAATATATCGGAAGTACTGTGCGTTATCCAAATTCCGATTAAACAGGGTGTTAGGTCTTGCCGAGACAAACATTTCAGTTCAAGAAATTTGAAAAAAGGTTGAGAAATGAGGGAGTTATGGCCATTTTTACTTCCATATTTACAGAGTAAATGGAAGTATTGTGATCGTCCTAAAATCGAGAATCGGAACGGAGCTTCAGAAAAAACTTTTTACTTCCATATTTACAGAGTAAATGGAAGTATTGTGATCGTCCTAAAATCGAGAATCGGAACGGAGCTTCAGAAAAAACTTTTTCTCATACACATTTACTCAGAATCACTTCCTGAACAAGTGTCTGTGTGTCCGTTAGTCCGTTAGTCCGTCTGTGGTCATTTACAGAAATGACCATAACTCCCTCAATTCTCAACCTTTTTTCAAATTTCTTGAACTGAAATGTGCGTCTCGGTAGGACCTAACACCCTGTTCAATCGAAATTTGGATAACGCACAGTACTTCCGATATATTTGCATTTTTAGTTTTTTCTATTTTATTTTTTTCTGGCTACAAAAATGAACCGATTTGAGCGTTCTTGGTCTTGAAATCTTTGTTTTTCCTTGCAGAATATGTGGATATTTTTCATGTTCCGAACAACTGGCGTTTTTTGATTTCGGGCGAATTTTGAAATTTGAATAGTGAATTTTTTGATATTTTTGACCTAAACACCCTTAAAAGCAGTCAAAATATGATCAAATTGCGTCACAATTTTACGTTCCAAAATATGGACGTATTGTGTGTTATCTACGCACCACTGGTTCTTATACACATTTACTCAGAATCACTTCCTGAACAAGTGTCTGTGTGTCCGTCTGTGGTCATTTACAAAAATGGCCATAACTCCCTCATTTCTCAACCTTTTTTCAAATTTCTTGAACTGAAATGTTTGTCTCGGCAAGACCTAACACCTTGTTTAATCGGAATTTGGATAACGCACAGTACTTCCGAGATATTTGCATTTTTAGTGTTTTCTATTTTATTTTTTTCCGGCCGCAAAAATGAACCGATTTGAGCGTTCTTGGTCTCAAAATCTTCGTTTTTAATACTTTAATACTGAATTTTTTGATATTTTTGACCTAAACACTTTCAAAAGCAGTCAAAATATGATCAAATTGTGTCACAATTTTACGTTTCAAAATATGGAAGTATTGTGTGTTATCTACGCACCACTGGTTGTAAAAGACCACAGACGGACAGACGGACACACAGACACTTGTTCAGGAAGTGATTCTGAGTAAATGTGTATAAGAAAAAGTTTTTTCTGAAGCTCCGTTCCGATTCTCGATTTTAGGACGATCACAATACTTCCATTTACTCTGTAAATATGGAAGTAAAAAACATAATTAGGTACTTAAATAAATCCTATAAAGGCAATTAAGTCATTAAAATTCAATAAACGTTTTACTTTCACTTGTTTTTTCTTATTTTTTATTTTTACTTCCATATTTACAGAGTAAATGGGAGTATTGGAATCGTCATAAAATCGAGAATCGGAGCTTCAGAAAAAACCTTTATTTAAATTTATACACATTTACTCAGAATCACTTACCGAAGTGTCTGTGTGTCCGTCTGTGGTAGTTTACGAAAATGGCCATAGCTCACTCAATTTTCAACCTTTTTTCAAATTTCTTGAACCATTGTGAGGTCTCGGCAAGACCTAACACCCTGTTTAATCAAAATTTGGATAACGCACAGCACTCCCGATATATTTGCATTTTTAGTGTTTTCTATTTTATTTTTTTCCGGCCACAAAAATGAAACGATGCGAGCGTTCTTGGTCTTATGGGTCTTGAAAGTAATGTGTGTTATCTACGCACCACTGGTTTTTACCCAATATCTACTCTGTATAGGCTAGGAAATATCGATTGATACTCACGATATCGAATACTTTCATTCGATATAAAATCGATATCAGTAGGGACGTTACGATACTTCCGATATATCGGAGTATCGATACTTTTCTTCTGATACCACCGATATTTGTATCGATATTTTACATACGATATTATCGTGGTATCGATACTTTCTCACGATAATATCGAAAGTATCGATATTTTGTGACCGATCCCACCGATATTCTCTGCGAAATTCGAAAAATTAACAATTTTGTATCCACCATAAAACCAGCCGGTTCCGACCTGTTTGCGGCACATGGTGGTGCAGAAGAAGAGAATAAGAAGAAGTGGGAAAGTTCGTAGAGCTCTAATTGCCCTTAGCTCAAGACGTTGGGTGGGAATTTGGAGGGGGGAAATCCCATGGTGGAAGGAAAACTCCCCCACGTACTGGCTGCACTGAGCCCGTGGTGCGGCTGCCCTGAGTGTTGATATTTATTGGTGATCTCTGAGCCTCGTTGCTTTCTTTTTTACGAAATCATATCGATCGTTCTATTCAGCTGCTTGTTCCGCGCTCAGCTATTTTCAAAAGGACGTAAGTAATCGAGTTACGAGTGCCTAGGGATTTTGGTTCATTTTTCTATAGAAATGAACCTTTGTAATCGGTCAGGAAAAAAAAATTTTAACACCCCCTGAAAATTTGTTGGTTTACGTTTCAAGGGGTGTAGAATCCGAATCTGCAATAAAATTTTTTTGTCCGTCCGCCGTTATCTACGCACCACTGGTTTTTTTCCGGCCCCAAAAATGAACCGATTTGAGCGTTCTTGGTCTTGAAATCTTCGTTTCACCTTGCAGAATATGTGGATATTTTTTACATCCCGAAAATGTGGCGTTTTCTCATTTTTGGCGAATTTTAAAATATTAATACTGAATTTTTTGATATTTTTGACCTAAACACTTTCAAAAGCAGTCAAAATATGATCAAATTGTGTCACAATTTTACGTTTCAAAATATGGAAGTATTGTGTGTTATCTACGCACCACTGGTCTTACACACATTTACTCAGAATCGCTTCCCGAACAAGTGTCTGTGTGTCCGTCTGTGGTCATTTACAACCAGTGGTGCGTAGATAACACACAATACTTCCATATTTTGAAACGTAAAATTGTGACACAATTTGATCATATTTTGACTGCTTTTGAAAGTGTTTAGGTCAAAAATATCAAAAAATTCAGTATTAAAATTTTAAAATTCGCCCAAAATGAAAAAACTCCACATTTTCGGAATGTAAAAAATATCCACATATTCTGCAAGGTAAAACAAAGATTTTAAGACCAAGAACGCTCAAATCGGTCCATTTTTGTGGCGGGAAAAAATAAAATAGAAAACACTAAAAATGCAAATATATCGGAAGTACTGTGCGTTATCCAAATTCCGATTAAACAGGGTGTTAGGTCTTTCCGAAACAAACATTTCAGTACAAGAAATTTGAAAAAAGGTTGAGAAATGAGGGAGTTATGGCCATTTTTGTAAATGACCACAGACGGACAGACGGACACACGGACAGACGGACACACGGACAGACGGACACTTGTTCAGGAAGTGATTCTGAGTAAATGTGTATAAGAAAAAGTTTTTTCTGAAGCTCCGTTCCGATTCTCGATTTTAGGACGATCACAATACTTCCATTTACTCTGTAAATATGGAAGTAAAAATGGCCATAACTCCCTCATTTCTCAACCTTTTTTCAAATTTCTTGAACTGAAATGTTTGTCTCGGCAAGACCTAACACCCTGTTTAATCGGAATTTGGATAACGCACGGAACTTCCGATACATTTGCATTTTTACTTCCATATTTACAGAGTATTGTGATCGTCCTAAAATCGAGAATCGGAACGGAGCTTCAGAAAAAACTTTTTCTTATACACATTTACTCAGAATCACTTCCTGAACAAGTGTCTGTGTGTCCGTCTGTCCGTCTGTCCGTGTGTCCGTCTGTCCGTCTGTCCGTCTGTGGTCTTTTACAAAAATGGCCATAACTCCCTCATTTCTCCACCTTTTTTCAAATTTCTTGAACTGAAATGTTTGTCTCGGCATGACCTAACACCCTGTTTAATCGGAATTCGGATAACGCACAGTACTTCCTATATATTTGCATTTTTAGTGTTTTCTATTTTATTTTTTTCCGGCCACAAAATTGAACCGATTTGAGCGTTCTTGGTCTTAAAATCTTTGTTTTACCTTGCAGAATATGTGGATATTTTTTACATTCCGAAAATGTGGCATTTTTTCATTTTGGGCGAATTTTAAAATTTTAATAGTGAATTTTTTGATATTTCTGACCTAAACACCCTTAAAAGCAGTCAAAATATGATCAAATTGCGTCATAATTTTACGTTCCAAAATATGGAAGTATTGTGTGTTATCTACGCACCACTGGTTAGTGTTTTCTATTTTATTTTTTTCCGGCCACAAAAATGAACCGATTTGAGCGTTCTAGGTCTTCAAATCTTCGTTTTACCTTGCAGAATATGTGGATGTTTTTTATGTTTCGATAATGTGGCGTACTTTTATTTTGGGCGAATTTTTAAATTTGAATAGTGAATTTTTTCATGTTTCTGACCTAAACACCCTTAAAAGAAGTCAAAATATGGTCAAATTGTGTCACTATTCTACGTTTCAAAATGTGGTAGTATTGTGTGTTATCTACGCACCACTGGTTTTTTATATTTACTCGATTTGACATTTGATAGGAAAGTATGTTTTGACATTTAATTTGATACTAATATTCCGACACTACTTAACTGATTTCGATTTTTTTTTAAATTTATATTTGGTTCAATGAATCTATATTTGAATGAATTTATATTCGGTGTTCAATGAATTTTTTCACATTTTAATACTGTACCGATGTAGTATTTTTGGAGCTCGTTATGTTTCTTCGAAGTTTTTTGAGATTGCTCTCCCCCTTCTGAATCAACCGACTTTTAGTTGGAAAAACGGTATTGAAGAGCAAATGGAAGTTGGAGCATAGGAAGCTTCATTAAACAACGTGAGTAGGTATAAACAGTTGTGGCAAGGCTGGCGAACACAATTTCCAACCATCTGGCTCCATTTCGGTAAAGTCCTGTAGATGTTTCCCAACTAGGTGTACCAAGTTGGCTCATATACTAACTGGATACATCTTGGTACTTTGGTCGAAAGTTTTTTGCACAAACGAGTTGGGCTCTGTCCCAGTTGGGAATACGGCAATTTATCAGATAAGAAATTCGTGGTAAAACGAAGATGTTGAGATCGGTCCATTTTTTGTGGCCGAAAAAAAACCAGTGGTGCGTAGATAACACACAATACTTCCATATTTTGAAACGTAAAATTGTGACACAATTTGATCATATTTTGACTGCTTTTAAGGGTGTTTAGGCCAAAAATATCGAAAAATTCACTATTAAAATTTTAAAATTCGCCCAAAATGAAAAAACGCTACATTTTCGGAATGTAAAAAATATCCACATATTCTGCAAGGTAAAACAAAGATTTTAAGACCAAGAACGCTCAAATCGGTTCATTTTTGTGGCCGGAAAAAAATAAAATAGAAAACACTAAAAATGCAAATATATCGGAAGTACTGTGCGTTATCCAAATTTCGATTAAACAGTGTGTTAGGTCTTGCCGAGACAAACATTTCAGTTCAAGAAATTTGAAAAAAGTTTGAGAAATGAGGGAGTTATGGCCATTTTTGTAAATGACCACAGACGGACTAACGGACTAACGGACTAACGGACTAACGGACTAACGGAGTAACGGACTAACGGACTAACGGACACACGGACACACAGACACTTGTTCAGGAAGTGATTCTGAGTAAATGTGTATAAGAAAAAGTTTTTTCTGAAGCTCCGTTCCGATTCTCGATTTTAGGACGATCACAATACTTCCATTTACTCTGTAAATATGGAAGTAATAAAATAGAAAACACTAAAAATGCAAATATATCGGAAGTACTATGAGAAATTCGAATTCCGATTAAACAGGGTGTTTGGTTTTGCCGAGACAAACATTTCAGTTCAAGAAATTTGAAAAAAGGTTGAGAAATGAGGGAGTTATGGCCATTTTTGTAAATGACCACAGACGGACGGACGTACACACAGACACTTGTTCGGGAAGTGATTCTGAGTAAATGTGTATAAGAAAAAGTTTTTTCAAAGCTCCGTTCCGATTCTCGATTTTAGGACGATCACAATACTTCCATTTACTCTGTAAATATGGAAGTAATAATAATAAAATTACAAATTCCGTAAAATATTATAAAATTTACTGGCAAATCGCAGGAAAATTAGCTTTTTGCTGTAACCCCCAAAATTGACTCTTATTTATTTCCATTTTAGAGAAAATCTCACATTTCCATTAATGCATTTTTACAAATATCGGCGACTACCCACCTCGGCAAAACTGGAGTACCCGCTAGACTTTATAGATTTTTGCCAAGTGCCTATTTGTACCAGCTGTAGCTCCAAGACTCGAACAGACGACGGCGATTGGTGAATAAATTACAGGGCAACACTGGGAGACTGGAGTGGCCGTGAACTGGCTGCAACTTTCTGGGTGAAACAGGGTAAAATCGGGGGTGTAACAGGTCAGGCTAAGGGAAGTTGATCGGAAGAGGAGATTCTGATGGTGTTGGTGGTTGGTGAGTTTGAAAATCGATTCCGGGTCAACTGCCGCTGCTGGCTCAGGTGCCAACCTTTATACGCCAGTTCTGGCTTTTTGGTTCATTTTTCTTAAGAAATGAACCTTTGTAATCGGTCGGGAAAATTTTTTTTTTAACACCCCCTGAAAATTTGTTGGTTTACGTTTCAAGGGGTGTAGATTCCGAATCTGCAATAAAAATTTTTTGTCTGTCCGCCGTCCGGGGTTTTTCAGGGGGAAGGAGTAATCGAAAAATTTTGAAATTTTTACCAAAAATCAAGTTCCGTATCTAGTTGGTCCTAACATCTCGACAGAACCCTACCTTACTTTTAAGGTCAGTAAAACAGCTGTTGAAGTGGGGAAAAATTCGTGTTTTTCTGGAAATTTGAAACATAGGCATGTGAGGTATCAATTTCTATAGATTTTTCTATGCTGAATCGAATGAGACCATCGCCACGCCGATAGCTTCAACCGTTTAAGAGTTATTGGAGTTTTTGTGAGACATTTTTGAGTTTTTAAAAATTCTGCAATTCTTAATAACTTGTAAACGACTAGAGCCACAAAAATCGTTTTCCACTCGTTGGAATGCCCACAAAAACTTCTGTCCTCCCGATATCTTCAATTTAAAGAATCTAGTCGCATTACACAAATCAGCAAAATAAAAATCGGAAAAATTTGAGAATTTGGCCTCGGCTCTTAGATACGGTTGATTGATCTACTTACGACCACTAGCCTTACAACAACAAGGTGACGCACTCACACTAGACCAGTTGCGCTTGGCAACATGAGAGCGAGACAAGCCTAACAATGGTTCTGAGGCATTCTTGAGGCATTTTTAATTTCATTATTCAGAGAATTTAATTGTTATTATTCTGTTAATTATGTAGGGGTATAAGGATAGATTGAATGGTGAATTTAACAAAATTGAACTATGAGCTGCGTTGAAGAGATCGGTAGACAGATACCTATCGGGATAGTAAAGTGAGCAGTGTAGCTTTTTTCGCCGGGTTGAAAAAACGTTTTTCTAAATCCCATCTAAAATACAAATTTATGCTTAAATTCTTGAATAATAACAACTAAATACCGTGTTTAAGGAGTACCTATATAAGTATCCCTAGGTTTGTCTTTGCAATCGAAAAATGAACCCCTGTGCAAAATTTGCAGAGCTCTTCTGATACACAGAAAACTAATGTGCACATGCCACTGATCTACTTAGCAGCGTTTTTTTTTACCGACCACAAAAATGAACCAATTTGAGTATTCTTGGTCTTAAAATCTTTGTTTTACCTTGCAGAATATGTGGATATTTTTCACATTCCGAAAATGTGGCGTTTTTACTTCCATATTTACAGAGTAAATGGAAGTATTGTTGTTCCTTCGGGGTGGGGGTACGGGATTAAATTATCTCACAGATAGGAGCTTAATAATGACGTTTTAATAACACTGAGAGCAGATCCGACTATGATCGACGAATCTAAATTTCGTGATGACAAAAATGTGTTTTCCAGGTAGGTAGGTACTTAGATAATAGGCGTCGACTTACAATACGTCCGGGTGACGCACAATACTTCCTCCGTGTTCCGTAGTCGTTCTCGCCACTTGCCACGGCGGCCAGGCCGGCCCGATGTCCAAGGGTGATCGGTCAGACGGTCGGCAGGACAGTCTGATCGTGGCTGGGCGAAGTGGGACGATGACGGGTGTCCGACTTGCCAGATGAACACGATCGAAGGGATCCGTTCGATCGTAGGGGATGACGATCGAATTTGACTCAGACGATCGATGAGACGACCGTGCCCACGATCAGCGAGAACGTCGTCGCCGACGTGGGTTGGTACCGATGAGATGATCCTTGGGACGTCTCCCTAAGGAAAAATCGAACGCGCCCGAATGACAGCGTTTAGAAACTGCTGGGCGACTAGGGGGTACTCGACGGTACTCGTAAATTAAGCTCGGTACGCTTGGTAGGTAAAAAACTTGGTGAGAAATTTGGTAAAGCACGTTCTCGAAAACGGTGGTGAAAAACGGTCTCTTTTGGTAGGTAATAGTACTTGGTTAGGTTCCCCTTTTTACTTCCATATTTACAGAGTAAATGGAAGTATTGTGATCGTCCTAAAATCGAGAATCGAAACGGAGCTTCAGAAAAAACTTTTTCTTATACACATTTACTCAGAATCACTTCCTGAACAAGTGTCTGTGTGTCCGTCTGTCCGTCTGTGGTCTTTTACAAAAATGGCCATAACTCCTTCATTTCTCAACCTTTTTTCAAATTTCTTGAACTGAAATGTTCGTCTCGGCAAGACCTAACACCCTGTTTAATCGGAATTTGGATAACGCACAGTACATCCGATATATTTGCATTTTTAGTGTTTTCTATTTCATTTTTTTCCGGCCACAAAAATGAACCGATTTGAGCGTTCTTGGTCTTAAAATCTTTGTTTTACCTTGCAGAATATGTGGATATTTTTTACATTCCGAAAATGTGGCATTTTTTCATTTTGGGCGAATTTTAAAATTTTAATAGTGAATTTTTCGATATTTTTGGCCTAAACACCCTTAAAAGCAGTCAAAATATGATCAAATTGTGTCACAATTTTACAATTCAAAATATGGAAGTATTGTGTGTTATCTACGCACCACTGGTTGAATAGAGCAACTGGTGGATCGGAGGCGGTGCTGCTCCCTAGATCAGATAGGCGACGAGGGGCGCTGGGATCGCCAATGGTTGCTGATGAGGCAAGTAGGTAGAGATGAAGATGATGGTCCGATGATCTAGGGGTTATTTAATAACAATAGATAATTAAAATTCCTTTCGTAAATTCCCCAAAATTAGGAAAGACTTGACAAATATTACCTAATAAACGAGAACTATCGGTAGGTAGGTAATTGGCGACTCAGATTAACGATGAGCGCTCTAGCGGCCGAGCGGCGGAACTAGTATTGGTTGGACAACCCCGGCTCCAGTCCCTTGGAAAGCATAGCCATTGACCAGTTTTTGGATGAATTTTCTTTGATAACTCCAGAATGTTCTAGCTCGAGTGATTTTGTACTTTTCCGTATGGATATTGGTATTGTTAACGCAAAAGAAAAATGAAATAGGCCCACTGACTTATACTAAAACATTGTTATAATAAGTCTAAGTAGGATATCTGGGTCTCAATAGGTCTCAGATCATGTCATCACGCTGGTTTTGTTTATTTTGGTGACGAAAATTTTCAATTTTCTCGCACGTTGCCATTCATTAGACTAATCATACATGAGTATAAAACCAGTGGTGTGTAGATTACACACAATACTTCCATATTTTGATACGTAGGTACCTACATTTCTGACGCAATTGAATTATGTTTTGACTGCTTTTGAGGCAAATAGAAGCATCTATCTATTGATCAAAATGTTAATCGCAGGTTTCCTACGAAATTTTTACTTCCATATTTACGGAGGAAATGGAAGTAGGTATTGGAATCGTCCTAAAATCGAAAATCGGAACGAAGCTTCATAAAAAACTATCACTTATACACATTTACACAGAATCACTTCCCGAACAAGTGTCTGTGTGCCCGTCTGTGGTCATTTACAACCAGTGGTGCTTAACACACAATGCTTCCATATTTTGAAACGTACATATTTGACAAAATTCGATCATATTTTGACTGTTTTCAAGGGTGTTTAGGTCAAAAATATCAAAAAGTTCACTATGCAAATTTTAAAATTCGCAACAAAAAAATCGCTCCATTTTTGGAATATAAAAAATATCCACATATTCTGCAAGGTAAAACGAAGATTTTGAGACCAAGAACGGTCAAATCGGTCCATTTTTGTGGCCGGAAAAAAATAAAATAGAAAACACTAAAAATGCAAATATGTCGGAAGTACTGTGAGTTATTCAAATTCCGATTAAACTGGGTGTTAGGTCTTGCCGAGACAAACATTTCAGTTCAAGAAATTTGAAAAAAGGTTGAGAATTGAGGGAGTTACGGTCATATTAGTAAATGGATGAGAGACTGTCCAACCAATAGCCGCCATTGTAGAGGCGACCGCAGCGCACTCATCGGTAATCTGAGTCGCCAATTGGATAGATAGGTAATAAATTAATTCGAATACGGCCGCTTGAGGAGCTGTCGATCACAAGAGGCTGGCAGATCAAGGGGTTTGGTAGGTAATTTGGGAGGATTAGGAGAACAAGGTCCGATCAGCTGACAGGTAGGGGATGGGTAGGGGAGGCACGGTGGCCAGAGAGAGAGGAAGCGCAGACGGACCGTGTGTGTCCGTGTGTCCGTTAGTCCGTCCGTCCGTCTGTGGTCATTTACAAAAATGACCATAACTCCCTCAATTCTCAACCTTTTTTCAAATTTCTTGAACTGAAATGTTTGTCTCGGCAAGAACTAACACCCTGTTTAATCAAAATTCGGATAACGCACAGTACTTCCGATATATTTGCATTTTTAGTGTTTTCTATTTTATTTTTTTCCGGTCACAAAAATGAATCGATTTGAGCGTTCTTGGTCTTAAAATCTTTCTTTTACCTTGCAGAATATGTGGATATTTTTTATGTTCCGAAAAACTGGCGTTTTTTTTATTTTGGGCGAATTTTGAAATTTGAATAGTGAATTTTTTGATATTTCTGACCTAAACACCCTTAAAAGCAGTCAAAATATGATCAAATTGTGTCACAATTTTACGTTTCAAAATTTGGAAGTATTGTGTGTTATCTACGCACCACTGGTTTCATTTTGGGAAAATTTTAAAATTTTAATATTGAATTTTTTGATATTTTTGACCTAAACACTTTCAAAAGCAGTCAAAATATGATCAAATTGTGTCACAATTTTACGTTTCAAAATATGGAAGTATTGTGTGTTATCTACGCACCACTGGTTTAAAATTATCAACCTCGCCAATCGATTGGGCTCGAAAAGACGAATCCAACGGTATGAGAATCTCAATTTGGCCAAAATTTCGTTAGCACCTGTTGCTTCATAAGCGACGAAATGCTATCTCAGAATGGATTTCGCAAGAAAATCACCGGCAGGTACTCATACCTTTTCCCCTAAGCAATCAAAATACTACTATAATTCACTTTGTGAACACAGCAATATAAAGATGTGAGGATTTGCTGCGTTTTGTTCGAAATATCACGTCGAGTATTTGGTTTATGAGGCAACAAAATGAAGGTAACGTATATCCTGCCCAGTGTTTATTCGCGCTGAGTAAAGGGTCATCTAATGACCGGGGGAAAATTTTATAGCAACGTATCCAGCGGCTCAGCTTTGCTGTGGACGACCGGAGCTGAGATAAGTTTAGTGTTTGAGTTTGTTTTATAGCTGGCGTCCACGTTTTCTACTTTGGCAGAAGTTTGTTGTTCCATTCGCGACTTCACAACTGTTGGATTAAAATTTACGCTAACTGTTCCCTGGCTTTTGCAATAAATCGTGTGGATCTTTTGTTATTTCACTCGAAGTCCTCGACTGCCTAAATTGCACTCGAGTCATACATTGAACTTGTCGGGACATTGGCAATTGTTGCATGTTTCTATTTGATCCACACCAGTCTCCGGTGACTGGACGTGAAACATTGCCGTGTAAAGACGTCGAGGCAAATTTGATCAAGTATCAAACGTTCCCAAAGTTGACTGGCTCCGCAGCCCTAAAATTACTGTTACAACTGTCAATCTGGTACTGCATAGAAGCACCGTCCCTTAATTTGATGTGACCACATATGCGTAACGGTGCCTTTGAGTGTTGAAGAGGAACCTTACATTATGTTATACAGCCCTTTGAATCCCAAGCGTGAGCTCGGTTCAAGAAATTCCGTTGACCTTCTGCTCCCCCCGGTAAAGCATAATATGCTTATATTATATGGTTATACCCACGCCCATTGTGGGACCCCGGAGTCATTCAGTTTCATCAGGCTGACCTGTATCCTTCGAAAAGGTGGCGGGTGGAGCGAAATTCGAAATCGCCCTAAGGCTGGTTTCACACTGCACGCGAAGCGAAGCGATGCTATGCGAAGCGATCGGAGGCGGAATTTCGAAGCGGTGCGAAGCGATGATGTTCACATTGCTAGCGATTACGGACACCCGTCCAGTCGAGTGTTTGGCGTTTCAGTTTGCTACGGCAGTTGGAGCACTTTCTTTGCACATTTCATTGGTCAATTTCGAAACCAGTGGTGCGTAGATAACACACAATACTTCCATATTTTGAAACGTGAAATTGAGACACAATTTGATCATTTTTTGACTGCTTTTAAGGGTGTTTAGGCCAAAAATATCGAAAAATTCACTATTAAAATTTTGGGCTCACGGGTTGGTCTAGTGGCTAGCGCGTCTGCCTAGCTGCAGGCTATACCTGAGAGTTGTGGGTTCGATTCCCACAGGTGCCATGAAAAATTTGGCCCATAGCCTTATGATTCATGTCATCCCTGGCATTCGGGGTTTTCGGAATTAAATGATATTGGAGAACTAAACCCACTCCTTGTGATGCCCTATGGGTTAAAACAATTAAACCATCATTTACATTTACATTTTTTTACTATTAAAATTTTAAAATTCGCCCAAAATGAAAAAACGCCACATTTTAGGAATGTAAAAAATATCCACATATTCTGCAAGGTGAAACAAAGATTTTAAGACCAAGAACGCTCAAATCGGTTCATTTTTGCGGCCGGAAAAAAATAAAATAGAAAACACTAATAATGCAAATATCTCGGAAGTACTGTGCGTTATCCAAATTCCGATTAAACAGGGTGTTAGGTCTTGTCGAGACAAACATTTCAGTTCAAGAAATTTGAAAAAAGGTTGAGAAATGAGGGAGTTATGGCCATTTTTGTAAATGACCACAGACGGACAGACGGACACACGGACACACAGACACTTGTTCGGGAAGTGATTCTGAGTAAATGTGTACCTATAAGAAAAAGTTTTTTCTGAAGCTCCGTTCCGATTCTCGATTTTAGGACGATCACAATACTTCCATTTACTCTGTAAATATGGAAGTAAAAACAAACATTCCGTTACCATAAAACTCGCATGGTATGGAGACGAGCACAGAAATCTAGGTACTGTGATCGTCTCCATACCTTGCGAGTTTTATGGAAACGGAATGTTTGTTTTTACTTCCATATTTACAGAGTAAATGGAAGTATTGTGATCGTCCTAAAATCGAGAATCGGAACGGAGCTTCAGAAAAAACTTTTTCTTATACACATTTACTCAGAATCACTTCCTGAACAAGTGTCTGTGTGTCCGTGTGTCCGTTAGTCCGTCTGTCCGTCTGTGGTCATTTACACAAATGGCAATAACTCCCTCATTTCTCAACCTTTTTTCAAATTTCTTGAACTGAAATGTTTGTCTCGACAAGACCTAACACCCTGTTTAATCGGAATTCGGATAACGCACAGTACTTCCGATATATTTGCATTTTTAGTGTTTTCTATTTTATTACTTCCATATTTACAGAGTAAATGGAAGTATTGTGATCGTCCTAAAATCGAGAATCGGAACGGAGCTTCAGAAAAAACTTTTTCTTATACACATTTACTCAGAATCACTTCCTGAACAAGTGTCTGTGTGTCCGTCTGTCCGTCTGTGGTCATTTACAAAAATGGCCATAACTCCCTCATTTCTCAACCTTTTTTCAAATTTCTTGAACTGAAATGTTTGTCTTGGCAAGACCTAACACCCTGTTTAATCGGAATTTGGATAACGCACAGTACTTCCGAGATATTTGCATTTTTAGTGTTTTCTATTTTATTTTTTCCGGCCGCAAAAATGAATCGATTTGAGCGTTGTTGGTCTTAAAATCTTTGTTTTACCTTGCAGAATATGTGGATATTTTTTACATTCCGAAAATGTGGAGTTTTTTCATTTTGGGCGAATTTTAAAATTTTAATACTGAATTTTTTGATATTTTTGACCTAAACACTTTCAAAAGCAGTCAAAATATGATCAAATTGTGTCACAATTTTACGTTTCAAAATATGGAAGTATTGTGTGTTATCTACGCACCACTGGTTTTTTCCGGCCACAAAAATGAACCGATTTGAGCGTTCTTGGTCTTAAAATCTTTGTTTTACCTTGCAGATTGTGGATATTTTTTATATTCCAAAAATGTATTGTATTTTTATTTTGGGCGAATTTTAAAATTTTAATAGTGAATTTTTTGATATTTTTGGCCTAAACACCCTTAAAAGCAGTCAAAATATGATCAAATTGTGTCACAATTTTACGTTTCAAAATATGGAAGTATTATGTGTTATCTACGCACCACTGGTTTTGAAATTGACCAATGAAATGTGCAAACGAAGTGCTTGCGCATCGAGCGGCTCCTTATGCCTAGGAAGTGTTGTGAATACGGCCCCAAATCGCAAGGTTGCTTGCGATTGCATCAGCCACCCGCTCGAAAACGCACGCTACCTCTCCCCTTCGCTTGCAGTGTGAACACCCCACGCTCCATCCCCTTCAAAAACCCTACTCGCCCACCTGTTGTCTTTTCCGCGGGAAATCGCAGGTCATCGCATCGCTCCGCTTCGCCCCAAATCGCAGGCAGTGTGGTCTAACGCTGGTTTCACACCGCCTGCGATTTGGGGCGAAGCGGAGCGATGCGATGACCTGCGATTTCCCGCGGAAAAGACAACAGGTGGGCGAGTAGGGTTTTTGAAGGGGATGGAGCGTGGGGTGTTCACACTGCAAGCGAAGGGGAGAGGTAGCGTGCGTTTTCGAGCGGGTGGCTGATGCAATCGCAAGCAACCTTGCGATTTGGGGCCGTAGGTATTCACAACACTTCCTAGGCATAAGGAGCCGCTCGATGCGCAAGCACTTCGTTTGCACATTTCATTGGTCAATTTCAAAAAACAAACATTCCGTTTCCATGAAACTCGCAAGGTATGGAGACGATCACAGTACCTAGATTTCTGTGCTCGTCTCCATACCATGCGAGTTTTATGGTAACGGAATGTTTGTTTTTTCGAAATTGACCAATGAAATGTGCAAAGAAAGTGCTCCAACTGCCGTAGCAAACTGAAACGCCAAACACTCGACTGGCCGACCCGTCCGTAATCGCTAGCAATGTGAACACATCATCGCTTCGCACCGCTTCGAAATTCCGCCTCCGATCGCTTCGCATAGCATCGCTTCGCTTCGCGTGCAGTGTGAATCCCGCCTAATGCCTTTGGGACAACCGCAAATGGCCAGAAGCATGGATGCAAGCGTGAGTGACAAAGAGGCATAATTTCTGTCGGAAATCGCTCTCGGTCGATATGAGCTTTTCCCTTCCTTTAAATAATTGAGTACACCTTTTTCTCGGTTGAAAATTGAAATACTAACTATTTATTGGATTTGGATGTCACCAAGTGCAAATAGAAACATATGTAAAAGAATACTTGGTGACTCTAGGTAAACTGAAGATGATTGCGATTCTGACAATTTCGTTATCTTATCTCATCTTATCTCAGCTTAGAACTATGGCGTGAAAATGAATAAGGAAACGTTGCTTGGAAACCCCAATCGAATTTGCCAAAGCCGAAGGCACCTCGACCAATCACAGTAGACCTACCTGTATGCATTTTCTTCTTTTATCAAGATACTAAGGGATAATGGAGATTTCCGGCGGACAAAACACTATTTCGGGTAAATTCCACCCAACACAAACTAATCTGCTTCAAACTACAAAGCGCTAGATGGGCTTAACTAGGGGCAATTTTGCGTCTAAAGCCTCTGAAATTTTTCTCATTAGACCGACGTTTTTGATTTTTTTCCCCAATTTTAGGTTCTGATCAGCTCTACGTTGGGAATGGTAGCAACAAAAGAATAGTTGGTTTTTAAAGAACGTACCTAATTAGGTGATTTACCTACCTACCCATTCACATTGTCGTGGCAGGTCTAAAAGTTTAAATTCTCGACTGAGCAGTTGATTTTCATCCATTTGATACATTTCCTTTGAATGCGATTTTTTCCTCATTCAAGTTAGGGATCTTACGTTTAGAAAATGAGTATTGCAATGCTCATGTAAAAATCATTTCAACAATTACGATCAATGAAATGTCTATAACTTTTCTTAACATTGTCGTGGCTAGAATAAATCCTCGGCTATGCAAAAGGGATTCGGGTTATTTTGGATTTTGAAGCTCGTTTCGGAAAGCGGCAACCCTGGCGGTCTCTGCCAGTATGCGCAAAACGTGCCAGCGGCTTTTTCAGTCACGAACCAACCCTCTTGGAGATAATATTTCGGGTGGGTAGGTTTATTCGTAACATTGTCGTGGTCGTTTCTAGTTCTATAATTTTAATAATCATGATTCCATCTTATGCATGTTTTCACAACGTCGTTAGAGACTGAATTAATTCCCATTGGAGAGAGAGAATTAATGCCCATTGGAAGAACCTTGAGACATAAGAAGTTTTGACATAATGTGATCTTGAAGTTGAAAACCATATTGTCGTGGCTTTTAGTTTTTAACATTGTCGTGGACATTCAAAATTCCAAAAGTCCACGACAATGGTAAAATTAGATAATTTTTTTCTAAAAAACTTTTATGGTAAAATTTTTTGCCAACCTTAGTACCTACCATGATGGTACCGCTCTTTACCCTAGTTGTTCAGTGACTGGTGCAACTTAGGTTTTACAGGACAACATGGGGAAGCAGAAGGGGCTGCCTAGCTGTTTTGATTTTTCTCAAAACTTGTTTGCATTTTCAATTTAATGTCAAGAAACGATTTTTCCTAGCATAATAAGCTGTTTTTCCCTTCACCAACCCAAGACGATGCTTGCTACTGTATCAAACTGGAATTTATTCCCATTTTCATGGACAAATTAACGCTGTCGTGGACCCGAATTTGAAATTAGAATTTTTGACTTGTAAAAGTGATTCATGCGCTGCCACTACGTTTTTTATTTTGGTGGGTATAACTGTAATCCATTAAAAAACGCTGCTAAGTAGATGAGTGGCATGTGAGCATTAGTTTTCTGTGTATCCGAAAAATTCTGCAAGTACTGCACAGGAGTTCATTTTTCGATTGAAAAGACAAACCTTATGATATATACTTTGGTACTTCTGAAACACGGAATTTGGTTGCTATTATTCTAGAACTTCAGTATAAATTTGTATTCTAGATGGGGATTTAGAAAAACTTTTTTCTTTTCAACCTGGCAAAAAAGCCACATGATCCACTTTGCTCGATAGAAACCTACCCATCTTGATAGGTATCTATCAACCAGACTTATCAACTCAGCCCATCGTTTAATTTTTTTAAATTCACCATTTAATCTATTCGTATTTGCCCACATAATAAACAAAATAATAATAATTATTATCACTAAATTCTCCGAATAATTACGTTAAAAATGCCTCAAGAATGCCTCAGAACCGTTGGTAAAACTCGATCTCACGTTGCCAAGCGCAACTGGTATAGTGTCATCACCTTGTTGGTGTAATAAGCTAGTGGTCGTAAGTAGATCAATCAACCGTATCCAAGAACCAAGTCCAAATCCTCAACTTTTTCCAATTTTAGTTTTGCTGATTTGTAAAATACGACCAAATTCTTTGAATTGAAGATATTGGGTGGACAGAAGTTTTTGCGGGGATTCCAACGAGTGGAAAACGAATTTTGTGGCTCTGATACCTAGTTTTCGATTTATTGAAAATTGGGAAAATTTTGAAGAACTCAAAAACGTTTCACTAAAACTGCAATAAATCCTAAACGGTTAGAGCTACCGCCGGGGCGATGGCACGTTTCAGCATCAAGAAATCTATAGGAAATGATACCTCACAAGGCAATGTTGCAAATTCCCTTAAAAATACGAATTTTTCCCAACTTCAACAGCTGTTTTACTGGTCTTAAAGTTAAGGTAGGGTTTTGTCGAGACGTTAGGACCAACTAGATAGGTACGGAACCTGATTTTTGGTAAAAAATTTCAAAATTTTTCGATAACTCCTTCCCCCTGAAAAACCCCGGACGGCGGACGGGGGACGGCGGACGGACAAAAAAATTTTATTGCAGATTCGGATTCTACACCCTTTGAAACGTAAACCAACACATTTTCAGGGGGTGTTAAATTTTTTTTCCTGACCGATTAAAAAGGTTTATTTCTTAAGAAAAATGAACCAAAATTTCACGAACTTTGAAAACATTTTTTAAAAAAAATTTTCTCTGATCAAAATTGCCCCTAGTTTGAGAACCACCAGATACTTGATCGAGACGTTGAAAGTTTGATGATCCCTTCACTGCATAATATTTACATTGTTTGCGTTGGGAAAGTGTAAAATATAAGGGCTCACACCCTCGCCAGAGGTATCTATTATTTACGATATTGGCCACGAATCAGCATAGTCAACGTTAAGCACCAACTGTTGTAGGTATAACTTCAATTTATTCTTTGTAGCACTTTTTCGCTCGAGGATATTCGCGGAAAGTAATTCATGCCTCGAAGACGAAGAATGTCGATAGGGGCGTAGGGAACAGCTGTTATTTCCTCAAGGGCTTTGCCCCAAGGTGGGAAGGGAGGGGGGATAAATCGGTGTAAATTGCTTTCATACGGCTCCATCGCGTGACAGTAGTTTCATAGAACTCCGTTATATATTTACCCAGAGGTTGGATTTGCTCAACATCGAAATTGCCTTTCACGAGGCGTGTCGTCCAGCTAGAGAATTTACGGCAATCAGTTGTCGGCCATGAAAGGACTTCTAACTATACGTTTTCTTCTGCGAATCTATTTTTTTGAGATGATTACAAAAATATTTTCTTTCGCCGGTTGGCCGTTCGTGGATGCCATACTTCACAACACCCTGCACTGCATTCAAATTCAGCTTCTTCTTGCGCAGACTCTTCTGGTCCATGCATAAATTCAGCTTCTTCCTGCGCAGACTCTTCTGGTCCATGTAGCCAGCAGAATGTAAAAAAAGGTTCAACTTCGAATGAAACTCAGTGTTATTACAGACAAAATGTTTTACACATGCATGACTCTCCATAGATAGTTCCGTCCACAAGCCTTTCATTCGAGGATGAGGTTATGGACTACTCGTCACAAGAACCATCCATAGACAGTCACAATGCGCATGCATACAGCATTGTCACCGCAAACCACCCAAGTTGACTTGCAATATTGACTCGAGTGTTTGACTCGAATATTGCCGAAATTGGCTCGTTGATTAACTTAATCATAATTTTTGAAAAATTATGATTCGATTGATCTTAACATGGCATTTTATTACAATGACTTGACCCTTCATGCCCCACAAACGGAAAGACCGTCTAGCCCTTTGACTCGTTTAAATTTGTCTCGTTTACTATTGACTCGTTTACATTTGACTCGTTTAAATTTGTCTCGTTTACATTTGAGTCGTTTAAAGTTGGCTCGTTTACATTTGACTCGTTTAAATTTGTCTCGTTGACTGAACACGCACATCTACAAGAAAAATACTAAAGAAATATTTACTTAAGAAATACTTAAAAATACTTACCTTCGCCTCGCATCAGTGACTCGTTGAACGAATTGTCATTTCCAACAACTCAAGAGTTCAAAGTTGATTGAAAATCCTCGGCGCAAAAGGTGGGGGGGGGTGACTCGTTTACATCGTAATTACCTATTAAAAAGGTAGTAATTTACGATTACAAATGTAATCGTGTAGTAGAGTGCATGGGCACCGCTGAATGTCTCGAAAAATTGAATCGATTAACATCGAATTTGAATCGATTGTGAGTCGCTTTGCCAAGGAAAATTTGAATCGTTAGCCATCGAATTTTGAATCGTTTACATGTCTGTCAGACCAAAAACTTTCAAGTTTGTGGGGCCTCGTTTAAATTTGAATCGTTCATCGAAACCCTTGGACTTAATGTTGGGGAAAACTGACTCGTTGATTTATGCAGATCTACCATGGTTTTACAATCTCTGACCTCGTTTATATGGGCAAGCCCAGAGATTTGTTTTCCCAATTCGAGTGCAGAGTTCGTATGCTGTGATCGTTGAATGAAAAAGCTTAAGTCAGTGCCTATTGGCAACCTCCACCATAACTTTGCTGCATCCGCCTCTGCACCCTGCCTCGAAAAATCTCTGAGCCCACTGACAGACTGGACTTTCTTAGGTTGCTAAATTCGTATTACAATTGGGCAAGCAAGGTCAATCAATTTAATAATGCCATTCTAAAAGGGTGAAATCGCGGAGGGTTCGTGATGAACTCGTTGAATGAAATCGAACCTGCTGAATGTCGACATATCGCGATATTCCTCCATTTCCTACAATGGGGAATAATATTGCATGTGCATTGACTTACCTTGGATCCTCTTCTTAATAGGTAAAAGGTTGAATCGAATGAACTTACTTTAAAACCATCAATATCCAAACGAAATTTTATAGAATGAATACCTAATACACGTATGAACACAATGAAGGCTCGATGAGAACAGGGGAGAGGAGAAAGCTTCTACGCAACACGAAGTCCGCCAAAAAAAGAAAAAGGCGGTAAAACTTCTCGAGAATAGTATACGCAAGACTGTGGGAATTACACCTCCCTGACAATTATTGATGTTGTTGTTAATTCAGTGGTCTTTTGCAAACACCACAATCCTTCCGGCACGTACAAATAACATTAGCAAATTATAGAAACGAATTAGGAACACAAAAACATAGGTAATTAATGCAAAAAGGTAATACACCGGAACGAAATCACTTTTGTATAAATTGTCCAAAATATGCAACCGAATTCAGAAATGCAGACGTTCAAGACGGTGTGAACATTTTCCACGGACGCCGAGCACGCTTCGGATACCGTCTCTCCAGCGGCGCAGCGGACGGAGTTGCTAGGCTCTCTCTCAGAGGATTTTGAGAAGACGAGCCTCCATTCGAGGAAGGCATTGAGGGAGGTGATCGTGAAGTCCTTGGTTGAAAGCTCGATCGTCGCCCAGTAGCCGCCTAAACAGACGCACAATGAGCCCCTTCTGGCGAAGCGCTCCAAAGATGCGAACGCGTCGTCGACAGTCGACCTCAGGAATCGGAGCAAACAATACTCAGTCTGGAGAACGTCTGACGTACAAGTATTCAGTCCTCAATCATCCATTCTTCCCTTGAAATCAGGCTTTTCGAATTTTTGAAGAATGGGGTTGAGCCCGGAGAACGAGGTTCGCTTGTTGTCCAAGGCTGAGGAAATTTTCGCCACAAGCTCAGAAATTTTGAAAAACTCCTCGAACGACAGCAAATCGGCGAATTCCGAAATCCATTCACGCCCGAATATATTATACGTATCGAATGGGGTAACACACAGATTGAAATGTGAAATGCGCTATTTCGTGACGTCGACTGGCACGTACCCCAGGCACTGAAAGAGATTTTTACTTCCATATTTACAGAGTAAATGGAAGTATTGGAATAGTCCTAAAATCGAGAATCGGAACGGAGCTTCAGAAACCAGTGGTGCGTAGATAACACACAATACTTCCATATTTTTTTCCATATTTGAAAAAATTTGATCATATTTTGACTGTTATTAAGGGTGTTTAGGTCAAAAATATCAAAAAATTCACTATGCAAATTTTAAAATTCGCCAAAAAAAATTCGCTACATTTTTACTTCCAAATTTACAGAGTAAATGGAAGTATTGGAATCGTCCTAAAATCGAGAATTGGAAAGGAGCTTCAGAAAAAACTTTTTTACTTCCATATTTACAGAGTAAATGGAAGTATTGTGATCGTCCTAAAATCGAGAATCGGAACGGAGCTTCAGAAAAAACTTTTTCTTATACACATTTACTCAGAATCACTTCCTGAACAAGTGTCCGTGTGTCCGTCTGTGGTCATTTACAAAAATGGCCATAACTCCCTCAATTCTCAACCTTTTTTCAAATTTCTTGAACTGAAATGTTTGTCTCGGCAAGACCTAACACCCTGTTTAATCGGAATTCAGATAACGCACAGTCCTTCGATATAATATATGCATTTTTCGATATATTATATGCATTTTTAGTGTTTTTATTTTATTTTTTTCCGGCCGCAAAAATGAACCGATTTGAGCGTTCTTGGTCTTAAAATCTTAGTTTTACCTTGCAGAATATGTGGATATTTTTTATGTTCCAAAAAACTGGCGTTTTTTCATTTTTCGGCGAATTTAAAAATTTTAATAGTGAATTTTTCGATATTTTTGACCTAAACACCCTTAAAAGCAGTCAAAATATGATCAAATTGTGTCTCAATTTTACGTATCAAAATATGGAAGTATTGTGTGTTATCTACGCACCACTGGTTTTACATTAATGGCCTAAACACCCTTGGAAGCAGTCAAAATATGATCAAATCGTGTCACAATTTTACGTTTCATAATATGGAAGTATTGTGTGTTATCTAGGCACCACTGGTTGTAAATGACCACAGACGGACACACAGACACTTGTTCAGGAAGTGATTCTGAGTAAATGTGTATAAGAGAAAGTTATTTCTGAAGCACCGTTCCGATTCTCGATTTTAGGACGATTCCAATACTTCCATTTGCTCTGTAAATATGGAAGTAGCCAGTACTCTAAATTTCGCCCTACTCCGTTCGCGGAGTAACTCGAAGTGTCGAAGGTCAACTTGCTGCAAGACGAACAACGTGCATAAAACAAGTCCGTAAAGGAGACAAGGCGTAACCCCCACCCCGAGCTGTAGCGCCGGCGTTAACCCCAACACGCAAGAGGCGCAAAGAGAATTTATCTCTTTCCGGCTACGACAACTTGTCGTGAGACTAGCAGGGCCCGGGCTAGTATCTTAAATTGCACCCGCGAGTGAATTATGCTTCAGGCATGTCTCTTTGACGCATGCGCACCATGCGTGGGACCGGAATGGAATACGAAGTACGCTGAGTTGGACTAAAGTGTACATACGGGGCTTCGTATCGAACACCTGATATCGTACAAATCCGATGATATTTAGGTAACAATTTCTCATTTCAATGGGACTCGTGTAAGTGGCAGTTATGTTGGCAGTATGAGAAATTCGTGAGTAGGAAATAAGTCTGCCACTAGAATTACTACCGGTCGGTGTTCCTCTCGAGGGAAATTGATACAAATGGGATTCAACGCCGACAGAGCGCCCCACGGGGAAGAAAAAAGGACAGTGCATAACAATCTCATGTACTGAAAATGGAAAAAACAAAGTCCAAACGATCTCGTGCAAAAACCCTTTTAAGCCTTTCTTCCTGAGGATGGGCTTCTAGAAACGTCTTTGAAAATCAAAAGTTGGTACATATCGAATGCTCGAATTTTTGCTCGTTTTCAGAAATAACAACAACATAAAGCGTTTTTGAGGAACAAGGCCGATGTGGCTTCAGAGGCGTTGTGGTGGAACCAGGAAGCTAGATCTTCCCCATGCTGCTCATCCCACAATTTTGGTTCATTTTTACTTCCATATTTACAGAGTAAATGGAAGTATTGTGATCGTCCTAAAATCGAGAATCGGAACGGAGCTTCAGAAAAAACTTTTTCTTACACACATTTACTCAGAATCACTTCCTGAACAAGTGTCTGTGTGTCCGTGTGTCCGTTAGTCCGTTAGTCCGTTAGTCCGTCTGTCCGTCTGTCCGTCTGTCCGTCTGTCCGTCTGTGGTCATTTACAAAAATGGCCATAACTCCCTCATTTCTCAACCTTTTTTCAAATTTCTTGAACTGAAATGTTTGTCTCGGCAAGACCTAACACCCTGTTTAATCGGAATTTGGATAACGCACAGTACTTCCGAGATATTTGCATTTTTAGTGTTTTATATTTTATTTTTTTCCGGCCGCAAAAATGAACCGATTTGAGCGTTCTTGGTCTCAAAATCTTCGTTTTACCTTGCAGAATATGTGGATATTTTTTACATTCCGAAAATGTAGCGTTTTTTCATTTTGGGCGAATTTTAAAATTTTAATACTGAATTTTTTGATATTTTTGACCTAAACACTTTCAAAAGCAGTCAAAATATGATCAAATTGTGTCACAATTTTACGTTTCAAAATATGGAAGTATTGTGTGTTATCTACGCACCACTGGTTCTATAGAAATGAACCTTTGTAATCGGTCAGGAAAAAAAAAATTTTAACACCCCCTGAAAATTTGTTGGTTTACGTTTCAAGGGGTGTAGAATCCGAATCTGCAATAAAAATTTTTTGTCCGTCCGCCGTCCGCCGTACGCCGTACGCCGTACGCCGTCCGCCGTCCGGGGTTTTTCAGGGGGAAGGAGTTATCGAAAAATTTTGAAATTTTTACCAAAAATCAAGTTCCGTATCTAGTTGGTCCTAACGTCTCGGCAGAACCCTACCTTAATTTTAAGGCCAGTAAAACAGCTGTTGAAGTGGGAAAAAATTCGTGTTTTTCTGGAAATTTAAAACATAGGCATGTGACGCATCATTTTCTATAGATTTTTCTATGCTGAATCGAATGAGACCATCGCCACGCCGGTAGCTTCAACCGTTTAGGAGTTATTGCAGTTTTAGTGAGACAATTTCGAGTTTTTAAAAATTTCTACAATTCTTAATAACTCGAAAACGACTAGAGCCACAAAAATCGTTTTCCACTCGTTGGAATCCCCACAAAAACTTCTGTCCTCCCGATATCTTCAATTTAAAGAATTTGGTCGCAATATACAAATCAGCAAAACAAAAATTGGAAAAAGTTGAGAATTTGGCCTCGGCTCTTAGATACGGTTGATTGATCTACTTACGACCACTAGCCTATTACACCAACAAGGTGACGCACTCACACTACGACCAGTTGCGCTTAGCAACATAAGAACGAGACAGGCTTTAACAAAGGTTCTGAGGCATTCTCAGAGGCATTCTGAGGCAACGTTTTTCTAAATCTCCATCTAAAATATCTACCAATTTATACTGAAATTCTAGAATAATAACAACTAAACTACCAACTACCTATACATCGTAAGATTTGTCTTTGCAATCGAAAAATGAACCCCTGTGAAAAATTTGCAGAGTTCTTCGGATATACCGAAAACTGATGTGCACATGCCACTGATCTACTTAGCAGCGTTTTTTTTAAATTATCAATTTTGTTAAACTTTATTTTTGGAACGTTGCCTTCTCCCTTCTTCTTTGTCTCACCCACAAAAATTTTCGTTTCTTGTGTCGTAAACCGGGTATTTCCCGATTTCCATCACGTCCAGGCAATTGTGTGACAATCGTATTCCATTCGCATCGCTGCTGTTGCAACAGCTGCTGTCCTCATCCGACGCCAGTCAATTAGGTCAAAAAAGCTCCTCTCCGTTGACATATGAATGGCCCGATTTTTCGAAAGTTGAGTTTCAGAATTATTCGCTCAAAATGAAAGTCAATAACTCACGTAACTGTGATGTTTGACTTGTTAACATTTCCCACATTTTTGTTGTTGATGTCGTTGTTGCTTATAGGACAATTTTCTTACTCGTAAAGATGGGTTTTTATCCAGCAATCAGGCGGTCATGGTCTTGGTGGTCTACGGCATGCTATGCCTGCGCTCTCGACAGCAAAAACAAAAATATCCGGCAATATTTCCTACCCTGCCAAGATAAATTGCAACAGACTCATCTCTAGGTCCTGATATTGTTCTCTGGGGCGTTTATATAGAAAAAGACGCCAAGAGATTTCCGGTAGAAGACTTTCGAAAACAATTCATCTTCTTCAGTGTCCTCCCTCGCAAGAAGATGCTTCCATCCCACGCTGCTATAGTTAGACCTGTCTCCTCACAATTTTCCCTTTTCATATTAATTTCCCCCTAGTTTCTCGAGTTTCTTCACAACAAGTTTTCTTTCGTGCCAGGGCAGTAAAAGAGACGTTTGAAGCTAAGAGTTGGTAATACTGTGCGTCAGGTCGGGAACCCATCAAGATGAATATTCACCACCTGGCAAGGCCATGAAAAAGATCTCGTTCAAGAAGTTTGCCCAAGATAGGCGCCCTGCGGGTTGGAAAAAATTGGATTCTGTCCGGTGCCGTAATAATTGTGCGGGGGAAATTGCTTTCCTCCGACTCGGCCGTTTGGATGGGCTGTCGAATCGCCTTCCGATTGGTATTATTATAACCCGGGGAAAATCATCTTCGAAGATATCAAACGCTCTTGGCGTAGGCACAATACTCGTCCTGATATTAAGTGGTTCTCAATTCGAGGCAGTATTGGCAAACGAGTCAGGGTTACGTGATCTTTCAGCATCTGCTCCCACGCAGAATGACAAAAATGTCAGGTGCCACACGCATATCGCAATTGCGGGGAATAATGCTTTATAAAGCAATTGAATTTTATGTTTCGACAAAGGAGAAGGGACTCCGCAGCCTAGCGGCAAGTCGTGGTACTCGTGTTCAGGCTAGTGCCACACGTGTAGGACAAGGTTTAGATTAAGAAGGTTCATAAATATTGTCAAAAGTGTCGGCACGGTCCTGCAGCGCCTCCCTTAAGCCCGTATCACACGTCAGACCGTTCTCCTCCCCAGCCCACGGGCAGACACAGCAGTTTGGAAGATCATCTCGGCCTGATACCGCCACATACCGTCATCACCACCACTACTTCCTAATTCACCAGCTCGCTTCTCATCCATCCCTACAGTCAGCCAGGCCCAAGGCCGTATTCCGCGCGCGTCATCGTCGACGTCGTCCCTCAGGTCGGATCTTTCTGATTTTTTTTTTTCTAAATTTATTTTCAATTACAAAAATTACAATACATGAGAGAAAAAATTATACAATGTCCGGAAATGATTCCCCTATGTGGGCCAAGGCCCGTGTTAGGGAGAAGAGTTCTTATCTAAATAGAAAAGAAATACATTAGTCACCGGCTTTAGGAAAAAAATAGCAATAGTAAAAAATAAATCAAAATACAATCGGCGGACAATCCAGGCGCCCGAACAGCTGTTGACGATAGATCATTCAACTAGCCCAATAAAATACGTTTTTAAAATCTTATTTGCTAGGCTAGGGCACTCATTCATTTTTAACTTAAGGTCACTCGGCAGGCTATTAAACATTTTAGCCCCAAAATACCTATAACTATTTTGCCCTGCAGCAGTGTGGCAACGCGGCAAAGCCATGCCCCCAAATAAGTGAAACCGGGTCTGCAAACCGTGCTGAGGGAGCGCGAATGACCCCTCCTTCATGATCTGCCGAATGCACGCCACTGCCTTCAAGTCCGCGAACTTCAATATATTACACCTTTTAAAGAGCGGCGCAGTGTGCTCTAAGCAGTGGCGGCTCCTGGCAGGAGCAGAGGAGCATGTGCACCCCCTGACCAAAATGAGAAAGAAAAAAACAGTGACCTACCTTAATAATAACATTATTACTGCCACACAACTCTTCACTATTAATCCTCTCTGAAAACCAACAACAACGTCATTGGCAAAGCCTCAGGATCACCGACGGATAGGACTAGCGCTATACTGTATGGGGCGGCTCGTGCACGAACTAGTAATACACTAGATCGGTCTTAGTAGCCGTGTATTTTTGGAAGTGTATGAGTGAACCAGCCAATGCCTCACCGTACCGTCCAGGTGCAAATTTTCTGTCTGCTCCGCCGGTCGAATGCGATCGAATCTGCGGTCGAATGCGGTCTAATCGAGGTAATCTTATCTTATCAGTTCGAAAACTGATATGATTTAGTAAAAATCGCGGTGTTTTCTTCTGTGGTTCAATAAAAATGAGTGATGTGAAGGTAGTTCAATTGAATTTTTCTTTGGAGGAGTTTATTGGAGTTCTTTGGAGTTTATTGGAGTTCTTTGGAGTTTACTTTGGAGGAGAAAATAGCAATCCGGGAACCCGGCCGCTACTCACCTGCACTGGAAGGACTTTTACTGAAGGTAAAAGCTAAAAATCGCTCCACGACTCGGAAATACAACCGACAATACTTAGGTACTTCAATTTCAACTTTTACAAAATAGGGTTTCTGAAAATTGATAGATGGTAATCATCTTAAAATTCCTCTGTTATCACTAGTGAACGTTTTTACTTCCATATTTACAGAGTAAATGGAAGTATTGTGATCGTCCTAAAATCGAGAATCGGAACGGAGCTTCAGAAAAAACTTTTTCTTATACACATTTACTCAGAATCACTTCCTGAACAAGTGTCTGTGTGTCCGTGTGTCCGTCTGTCCGTGTGTCCGTCTGTCCGTGTGTCCGTCTGTCCGTCTGTGGTCATTTACAAAAATGGCCATAACTCCCTCATTTCTCAACCTTTTTTCAAATTTCTTGAACTGAAATGTTTGTCTCGGCAAGACCTAACACCCTGTTTAATCGGAATTTGGATAACGCACAGTACTTCCGAGATATTTGCATTTTTAGTGTTTTCTATTTTATTTTTTTCCGGCCGCAAAAATGAACCGATTTGAGCGTTCTTGGTCTCAAAATCTTCGTTTTACCTTGCAGAATATGTGGATATTTTTTACATTCCGAAAATGTGGCGTTTTTTCATTTTGGGCGAATTTTAAAATTTTAATACTGAATTTTTTGATATTTTTGACCTAAACACTTTCAAAAGCAGTCAAAATATGATCAAATTGTGTCAAAATTTTACGTTTCAAAATATGGAAGTATTGTGTGTTATCTACGCACCACTGGTTTGGTGTTCATTTTATAATAATGAGACGTGAAAACTTTCCTATTAATTTGCATTTACTTAGTTGAAATTGATATTTGGCTGAGACCAACTGACTGTTTATGATAACATATTCCCTTCGCGATTGTTCCATAATATATTATTATCTATATTATAGATCTAGATAATATTATTATCTTATGGCCTAAGTGCACCCCCTGGGTTTAAGGGCAGGAGCCGCCACTGGCTCTAAGTATTTACTGTTCGTGACAATTCGTATTAGCATTTTTTGCGCACGCACTACCGGGCTTATCGCCGACATATACGCACTCCCCGAGGCCGGCAGACCATAGAGAAGGACAGATTGTGCCAACGCAAAATAAACAATCTTGAACACATGCAGTGACACAATATTCCGCATTCTAGCAAATAGGTAAATGAGCTTCCTTAATTTCTTACTAACATTATCAATTTGCCTCTTCCATTTCATATTCGACTCGAAAATTACCCCTAAGTACTTAACCTCGCTCTTGATATCCAATAATGGGCAATCCCGGCAAATATTTGACCCGTCGCATTTGGGCAAATGAATGCGCAGATAGCTTATTGGGGGAGGTATGGGACCCGCTAGGCTAAAAGGAACGCATGCTGTTTTATTGACATTGAGCGACAATTTATTACGCACTAGCCATCGGAAAACTTGCCTCATCCCTTCTTCAGCACTTTTGTACACCCTATCCCAGCTATTCTCACTAAAATATAACACCGTGTCATCCGCAAACATCATAACCTTGCCATTCACCCCTAGACCGCCCATATCATTTATGTACATTATAAAGAACAGCGGACCAAGGACTGTTCCTTGCGGTATACCAAAGAAAGCACTGTTAATTACTGGACCCAAAACTCCGTTAGTTTCACCATTTGCTGTCGGTCGGTTAAGTAAGACTTAACCCAATCATATGCGACACCTTCGATCCCGAAATTACCTAATTTCTCCATGAATAACGAATGCGATATGGTATCGAAGGCTTTAGCCAAGTCCAAAAAGATAGCCAGATCTACTCGAACCATTGTACAAAGAAGCATTACCTATATTTTTACTTCCATATTTACAGAGTAAATGGAAGTATTGTGATCGTCCTAAAATCGAGAATCGGAACGGAGCTTCAGAAAAAACTTTTTCTTAAACTGTATAAGTTATACACATTTACTCAGAATCACTTCCTGAACAAGTGTCTGTGTGTCCGTGATTCCGTTAGTCCGTTAGTCCGTCTGTGGTCATTTACAAAAATGGCCATAACTCCCTCATTTCTCAACCTTTTTTCAAATTTCTTGAACTGAAATTTTTGTCTCGGCATGACCTAACACCCTGTTTAATCGGAATTCGGATAACGCACAGTACTTCCAAGATATTTGCATTTTTAGTGTTTTCTATTTTATTTTTTTCCGGCCGCAAAAATGAACCGATTTGAGCGTTCTTGGTCTTAAAATCTTTGTTTCACCTTACAGAATATGTGGATATTTTTTACATTCCGAAAATGTGGCGTTTTTCCATTTTGGGCGAATTTTAAAATTTTAATACTGAATTTTTTGATATTTTTGACCTAAACACTTTCAAAAGCAGTCAAAATATGATCAAATTGTGTCACAATTTTACGTTTCAAAATATGGAAGTAGTGTGTTATCTACGCACCACTGGTTTTAAATTATAATTTTGGACCTCGAGACCGATTATTATTTCTATATCCATATATATAATATATATATAAATGGGTGGGCACACAAAGGGGTCTAATATTGACCTATATATATATTTATAAATATACACCACGCGAACGCATCACCACATTTTTCATACAAAATATATACATATAAATATAAAAACCAGTGGTGCGTAGATAACATACAATACTTCCATATTTTGAAACTTAAAATTGTGACACAATTTGATCATATTTTGACTGCTTTAAAGGGAGTTTAGGCCAAAAATATCGAAAAATTCACTATTACAATTTTAAAATTCGCCCAAAATGAAACCAGTGGTGCGTAGATAACACACAATACTTCCATATTTTGAAACGTAAAATTGTGACACAATTTGATCATATTTTGACTGCTTTTAAGGGTGATTAGGTCAAAAATATAAAAAAAATCGCTATTAAAATTTTAAAATTCGCCCAAAATGAAAAAACGCTACATTTTCGGAATATAAAAAATATCCACATATTCTGCAAGGTAAAACAAAGATTTTAAGACCAAGAACGCTCAAATCGGTCAATTTTTGTAGCCGGAAAAAAATAAAATAGAAAACACTAAAAACTCAATTATATCGGAAGTACTGTGCGTTATCCAAATTTCGATTAAACAGGGTGTTAGGTCTTGCCGAGACAAACATTTCAGTTCAAGAAATTTGAAAAAAGGTTAAGAATTGAGGGAGTTATGGCCATTTTTGTAAATGACCACAGACGGACAGACGGACAGACGGACACACAGACACTTGTTCGGGAAGTGATTCTGAGTAAATGTGTATAAGAAAAAGTTTTTTCTGAAGCTCCGTTCCGATTCTCGATTTTAGGACGATCACAATACTTCCATTTACTCTGTAAATATGGAAGTAATAAAATTAAATTAGAATCAGTCAAGAAAAATTTGAATCAACATTTTCGAATGAAGGATTTAGGACAAATAAATTACTGTTTGGGAATAAAATTTGATTACGACAAAAAGCAAAAGATAATAAAACTGGATCAGAAAAAGTACTTGACGGAAGTGTTGAAAAAATTCGGAATGGAAGACTGTCATCCAGTTTCAACACCTCTCGACGTAGGTACAAAATTAGTGGTACCAAATTCACAAGAATCAGAGATGAAACCAGTGGTGCGTAGATAACACACAATACTTCCATATTTTGAAATGTACATATTTGAACAAATTTGATCATATTTTGACTGTTTTGAGGGTGTTTAGGTCAAAAATGTCAAAAAATTCGCTATGCAAATTTTAAAATTCGCCACAAAAACAAAATTCGCTACATTTTTGGAATATAAAAAATATCCACATATTCTGCAAGGTAAAACAAAGATTTTGAGACCAAGAACGCTCAAATCGGTCCATTTTTGTAGCCGGAAAATAATAAAATAGAAAACACTAAAAATGCAAATGTATCGGAAGTACTGTGCGTTATCCAAATTCCGATTAAACAGGGTGTTAGGGCTTTCCGAGACAAACATTTCAGTTCAAGGAATTTGGAAAAAGGTTGAAAAATGAGGGAGTTATGGCCATTTTTGTAAATGACCACAGACGGACAGACGGACACACGGACACACGGACACACAGACACTTGTTCGGGAAGTGATTCTAAGTAAATGTGTATAAGAAAAAGTTTTTTCTGAAGCTCCGTTCCGATTCTCCATTTTAGGACGATCACAATACTTCCATTTACTCCGTAAATATGGAAGTAAACCAGTGGTGCGTAGATAACACACAATACCTCCATATTTTGAAACGTGAAATTGTGACACAAGTTGATCATATTTTGACTGCTTTTAAGGGTGTTTAGGCCAAAAATATAAAAAAATTCACTATTCAAATTTTAAAATTCGCCCAAAATAAAAAACCGCCACATTTTCGGCATATAAAAAATATCCACATATTCTGCAAGGTAAAACGAAGATTTTGAGACCAAGAACGCTCAAATCGGTCCATTTTTGCGGCCGGAAAAAAATAAAATAGAAAACACTAAAAATGCAAATATATCGGAAGTACTGTGCGTTATCCAAATTCCGATTGAACAGGGTGTTAGGGCTTGCCAAGACAAACATTTCAGTTCAAGAAATTTGAAAAAAGGTTGAGAAATGAGGGAGTTATGGCCATTTTTGTAAATGACCACAGACGGACAGACGGACAGACGGACTAACGGACTAACGGACACACGGACACACGGACACACGGACACACAGACACTTGTTCAGGAAGTGATTCTGAGTAAATCTGTATAAGAAAAAGTTTTTTCTGAAGCTCCGTTCCGATTCTCGATTTTAGGGCGATCACAATACTTCCATTTACTCTGTAAATATGGAAGTAAAAACAGTGACCTACCTTAATAATAACATTATTACTGCCACACAACTCTTCACTATTAATCCTCTCTGAAAAACCAGTGGTGCGTAGATAACACACAATACTTCCATATTTTGAAACGTAAAATTGTGACACAATTTGATCATATTTTGACTGCTTTTAAGGGTGTTTAGGCCAAAAATATCGAAAAATTCACTATTAAAATTTTAAAATTCGCCCAAAATGAAAAAACGCCACATTTTCGGAATGTAAAAAATATCCACATATTCTGCAAGGCAAAACAAAGATTTTAAGACCAAGAACGCTCAAATCGGTTCATTTTTGCGGCCGGAAAAAAATAAAATAGAAAACACTAAAAATGCCAATATCTCGGAAGTACTGTGCGTAATCCAAATTCCGATTAAACAGGGTGTTAGGGCTTGCCGAGACAAACATTTCAGTTCAAGAAATTTGAAAAAAGGTTGAGAAATGAGGGAGTTATGGCCATTTTTGTAATTGACCACAGACGAACAGACGGACTAACGGACACACAGACACACGGACACACGGACACACAGACACTTGTTCAGGAAGTGATTCTGAGTAAATGTGTATAAGAAAAAGTTTTTTCTGAAGCTCCGATCCGATTCTCGATTTTAGGACGATCACACTACTTCCATTTACTCTGTAAATATGGAAGTAAAACCAGTGGTGAGTAGATAACACACAATACTTCCATATTTTGAAACGTAAAATTGTGACACAATTTGATCATATTTTGACTGCTTTTGAAAGTGTTTAGGTAAAAAATATCAAAAAATTCAGTATTAAAATTTTAAAATTTGCCCAAAATGAAAAAACGCCACATTTTTGGAATGTAAAAAATATCCACATATTCTGCAAGGAAAAACAAAGATTTTAAGACCAAGAACGCTCAAATCGGTTCATTTTTGCGGCCGGAAAAAAATAAAATAGAAAACACTAAAAATGCAAATATCTCGGAAGTACTGTGCGTTATCCAAATTCCGATTAAACAGGGTGTTAGGTCTTGCCGAGACAAACATTTCAGTTCAAGAAATTTGAAAAAAGGTTGAGAAATGAGGGAGATATGGCCATTTTTGTAAATGACCACAGACGGACAGACGGACACACGGACAGACGGACACACGGACAGACGGACACACGGACACACAGACACTTGTTCAGGAAGTGATTCTGAGTAAATGTGTATAAGAAAAAGTTTTTTCTGAGGCTCCGTTCCGATTCTCGATTTTAGGACGATCACAATACTTCCATTTACTCTGTAAATATGGAAGTAAAAAATGAGGGAAGAGAAATAGTCTATTCCACTTATAATAAGTGGAATAGACTATTTCTCTTCCCTCATTTTTTGAGTTTTTATTCAAATTATGGGATTCCACAATTTCTCCACGAGTGATTTAGTATCTACAGACGGACACACACACGCTTGGTCAGGAAGTGATTCTGAGTAAATGTGTGTGTGAAAACGTTTTTTCTGAAGCTCCATTCCGATTCTCGATTTTAGGACGATCACAATACTTCCATTTACTCTGTAAATATGGAAGTAATAAAATAGAAAACACGAAAATGCTAATACATCGGAAGTACTGTGCGCTATCCGAATTTCGATTAAACAGGGTGTTAGGTCTTGCCGAGACAAACATTTCAGTTCAAGTAATTTGAAACCAGTGGTGCGTAGATAACACACAATACTTCCATATTTTGAAACGTAAAATTGTGACACAATTTGATCATATTTTGACTGCTTAAAAGGGTGTTTAGGCCAAAAATATTGAAAAATTCACTATTAAAATTTTAAAATTTGCCCAAAATGAAAATACAATACATTTTTGGAATATAAAAAATATCCACATATTCTGCAAGGTAAAACAAAGATTTTAAGACCAAGAACGCTCAAATCGGTTCATTTTTGTGCCCGGAAAAAAAGAAACCACTAAAATGCCAATATATCGGAAGTACTGTGCGTTATCCAAATTTCGATTAAACAGGGTGTTAGGTCTTGCCGAGACGAACATTTCAGTTCAAGAAATTTGAAAAAAGGTTGAGAATTGAGGGAGCTATGGACATTTTTACTTCCATATTTACAGAGTAAATGGAAGTATTGTGATCGTCCTAAAATCGAGAATCGGAACGGAGCATCAGAAAAAACTTTTTCCTATATACATTTACTCAGAATCACTTCCTGAACAAGTGTCTGTGTGTCCGTCTGTCCGTCTGTCGGTGTGTCCGTCTGTGGTCTTTTACAAAAATGGCCATAACTCCCTCATTTCTCAACCTTTTTTCAAATTTCTTGAACTGAAATGTTTGTCTCGGCAAGACCTAACACCCTGATTAATCGGAATTTGGATAACGCACAGTACTTTCCGATATATTTGCATTTTTAGTGATTTCTATTTTATTTTTTTCCGGCCACAAAAATGAACCGATTTGACCGTTCTTGGTCTTAAAATCTTTGTTTTACATTGCAGAATATGTGGATATTTTTTACATTCCAAAAATGTGGCATTTTTTCATTTTGGGCGAATTTTAAAATTTTAATAGTGAATTTTTCGATATTTTTGGCCTAAACACCCTTAAAAGCAGTCAAAATATGATCAACTTGTGTCACAATTTCACGTTTCAAAATATGGAGGTATTGTGTGTTATCTACGCACCACTGGTTGTAAAAGACCACATACGGACAGACAGACAGACGGACACACGGACAGACGGACACACAGACACTTGTTCGGGAAGTGATTCAGAGTAAATGTGTATAAGAAAAAGTATTTTCTGAAGCTCCGTTCTGATTTTCGATTTTAGGACGATTATAATACTTCCATTTACTCTGTAAATATGGAAGTAAAAAGGTTGAGAAATGAGGGAGTTATGGCCATTTTTACTTCCATATTTACAGATTAAATGGAAGTATTGTGATCGTCCTAAAATCGAGAATCGGAACGGAGCTTCAGAAAAAACTTTTTCTTATACACATTTACTCAGAATCACTTCCTGAACAAGTGTCTGTGTGTCCGTGTGTCCGTCTGTCCGTGTGTTCGTCTGTCCGTCTGTGGTCATTTACAAAAATGGCCATAACTCCCTCATTTCTCAACCTTTTTTCAAATTTCTTGAACTGAAATGTTTGTCTCGGCAAGACCTAACACCCTGTCTAATCGAAAATCGGATAACGCACAGTACTTCCGATATATTTGCATTTTTAGTGTTTTCTATTTTATTTTTTTTCCGGCCGCAAAAATGAACCGATTTGAGCGTTCTTGGTCTTAAAATCTTTGTTTTACCTTGCAGAATATGTGGATATTTTTTACATTCCGAAAATGTGGCGGTTTTTCATTTTGGCGAATTTTAAAATTTTAATAATGAATTTTTCGATATTTTTGGCCTAAACACCCTTAAAAGCAGTCAAAATATGATCAAATTGTGTCACAATTTTACGTTTCAAAATATGGAAGTATTGTGTGTTATCTACGCACCACTGGTTTCAAATTCCTTGAACTGAAATGTTTGTCTCGGCAAGACCTATGTCACACGAGGTCGGATTATGTGTGAAGGAACACTTAGCAACGAGCTGTACGGACTGTATGACTGGTGGCACATTTTTACTCCCATATTTACAGAGTAAATGGAAGTATTGTGATCGTCCTAAAGTCGAGAATCGGAACGGAGCTTCAGAAAAAACTTTTTCTTATACACATTTACTCAGAATCACTTCCTGAACAAGTGTCTGTGTGTCCGTGTGTCCGTCTGTCTGTGTGTCCGTGTGTCCGTCTGTGGTCATTTACAAAAATGGCCATAACTCCCTCATTTCTCAACCTTTTTTCAAATTTCTTGAACTGAAATGTTTGTCTCGACAAGACCTAACACCCTGTTTAATCGAAATTTGGATAACGTACAGTACTTCCGATATGTTGGCATTTTTAGTGTTTTCTATTTTATTTTTTTCCGTCCACAAAAATGAACCGATTTGAGCGTTCTAGGTCTTTTAATCTTTGTTTTACCTTGCAGAATATGTGGACATTTTTTACATTCCGAAAATGTGGCATTTTTTCATTTTGGGCGAATTTTAAAATTTGAATGGTGAAGTTTTTTATATTTTTGGCCTAAACACCCTTAAAAGCTGTCAAAATATGATCAAATTGTGTCACCATTCTACGTTTCAAAATATGGAAGTATTGTGTGTTATCTACGCACCACTGGTTTTCTTTTGAAATCGGACCACTTTTTCTATGCGTTTTCCTGCTGACAGCGTACGGCGGACGGACAATAATTTTTTATTGCAGATTCGTGTTCTAGAACTTTTGAAACGTGAAAGAAAAAATTTTCAGGGGGTGTTGTAAAAAAAATTTTCTTGATCAATTACATAGGTAATTCTTGATCAATTACATAGGTAAGTACATTATTTCTGGAAAATCGTCGTTTGAAAAAATTACAAAGGCCGACGTATTAAGTCCTGAGCCCTTCATTAAATACCCTTGATTGCTGTTGGTGAAAGCTCTGTTAAATAAATATAATATATATTATACATAAAATATTATTTTGAGAGCGTTGAATAGTTACGCTCTCCCTGTCGCACTGCTTCTAAACTAAGCTACAGGGTACACCTAGTCAAAACTAGTTCGCGCTGATGACACTGGATATTTACGTATTTTGGTACATTATTTCCAGAAATAATGTACCTATGTAATTGTTCAAGAAAATTTTTTTTACAACACCCCCTGAAAATTTTTTCTTTCACGTTTCAGAGGTTTTAGAACACGAATCTGCAATAAAAATTTTTTGTCCGTCCGCCGTACGCCGTACGCCGTACGCCGTACGCCGTACGCCGTCAGCAGCAAAACGCATAGAAGGAGTGGTCCGATTTCAAAAAAAAAAAACGAGCGTTTAGCAAATTTTCCTGTGACGTGCACCTCCTATAAGGGAATCCTCTGAATCAACTCTAGACTACTCAAAAACGATCAAATGTAAAAAAAGTCATGATCTCAAAAACAGTTTTTTTGGGTTTTCGACCCCTTAAAATTTTTTGATCGGATTCCCCAGACAATATGCCTCAAGTTGGAGCAAAACACAACTTTTAGGACCAACCGCACCAAAATCGGATCAGCGGTTCGATACGAAGTGGACGGACGAAATTTTGGCCAAAAATTTCGTCCAGCCACTTCGTATTGAAATACTGATCCGATTTTGACTAAATTAGTCTTGAAAGTTGTGGTTTGCTCCAACTTGAGGCATATTGTCCGGGCAATCCGATCGGAGAAGGTTAACGGGTCCAATTCGGCATAATTAGGGTATATTTTTGAAAAAACACAAAATCTCAATTTTGAAGGTGATGCCGTGGGTTTAGAATTTTTTGAGTATTTTTCCCGTGTTTCTCGCTTGATTTACCATAAGATAGGGTGGTTTTTCCGAAAAAATTCTAAAATTTTGTTTTTGAATCGGTTTGGCTTGAATTTCTTAATGCGATTTCTGCGTTTTCGCGTTTTTGGCAATTTGAGGGAGTCCTACTGAACCGATTTTGAATTTTTTGAGCTCGTTGGATTCCTTGAAGGTTTTTACACATTTTTCACTCCCTATAAGTCAAAATCGATTGGGGTTTAGTAATCAAAAACTGGTTTAAAAACTAATTTTTGACCTAAACAAAAAATATTTTTTTGACCCTTTAAAAAAAATGTTAAAATTCCAAAAAAAATATTTTTGAGTAGGTTTTGGGCAGGTACATGACACAAAAAATTTGCAATTCTCTACAACTCTCCAGGACTAAGAAAATTGCAAAAAACCGATTCCAGCTGGAAAATCCAAGGTCCTAGCCTAGGAAAAATTTCAAAAAAATGATGGATTGGACTTCGGGGTTTTTTGGCGGGAATCTTTAGATATTGACCAAGAAACATGAAATTTGGCATTTTTTCGAGATTTTGGTCACCAGGGTCAATTTTTTCGCAATTTTCTTGGTTTTACGGCCTAAGCACCTATGGGGTTAAGCAAAAACGTGATACAGGAGAAAACGTCGGGTGATAAATTCCCTATCAGATGCATTCCCACCCTTGATAACGACTGCTTTATCCGAGGGCGTCGGTTTATAGGCTTGGAACTGCAAAACTGCGATTCGGCTATTAGAAAGTGAACGTTATTGGGATTAGTCAGTCTCGCATATTAATAGGGTGGACAGATTAATTAAGGGAATTTAAAGCGCTATGCGGTGAATAGATGCGATCCCGAGTCAGGCCTTCTCGGAAATCTCAGGTATCAATACCGTATATGAGGGATCCGCAGGGACCTGGTTTGAGTCCAGGTATAAGGGAAGGGATTGGGGAGGGGCATTGTCCCCTCGTGATGAGACCTCGTCAACGGGTCTTGTTTAATCGCTCAGTGTTTTTTCTTCTTTTTATACCTATTTATTCATCATTGTGAAAAAGTACCATTTAAGCATCATTGAACTCACCATTGACCATTACTCCACAAATGATATGATGATAAACCTACCTACTCCAACTATTTGAACTTTATTTTCTGTGATACCCAGACAAATAATGTACCCATGTCACTAATCTACTTAGCAGCGTTTTTTTACTCGCGAAAAAGTTAAAAACAATTTTTTTGGGGGTGTATCCAAATAAGTAAGGACGCGTGATAGATAAGGTATTTTTGTTACCCTGTTTCATGTTCCTTTCAGTACAATTATTGGTTAAATTCTATGTTCTGCGATCGTGTACGAGGTATCCTCGGGGTCGGCCATATTTAGGTGCTGAGCGAAACTGGGCTACCTACGAAATTCGGGAAGACTCAAATACATGAAATACTAGTTCAACATAAACATGCAAATCTTACTTGATTTGCTCTACGTTGACGTTCATCCTTACGAGTGGGCCACCCGAACACTGACTGGGGATCGATTACCCGACAGAGGCTGTCACCCCCAGCGAGGGGCAAAGCCCCCACCCCCTTAGAATTTCTCTGCTGCTCGCTGAAATTTGCAGATTCGGCGTTTTGTGAATGGACCGACCTCCCACGTGTATCCCCTTTTGGTCGATTGAGTGCTCCTTTCAAATCCCAAAGCTCTTTTGGGAAAATCGGATGCCAAACTTTGGAAGTGCCCCGCCTACTTTCACATGCTGGATTGTGTTGCTAATTTTCGAGTTCAATATTGGTTATATGCGTCACTGCTATACTCATAGCAGGACAGAAATATAACTTCGGACCATGAAATGGCTGTCCAGAACTCCATGGTATTGATATTTATGAATGTCACTCCAAAAGGTTCCAAAATGCTATTGATTTGATACCAATAGAAGACGACTGAAGTTCATACTACACATACTGTTCTGGAAATATTTTCGCTTCTTCATATCCAAGCTAAAAACGAAAGATTTGGGGAATTGAAAGGATTCAGGAGCGTTTTGGTGGAAACACGGATTTATCGAACTTCAGCTTTTACTTCCACATTTACAGAGTAAATTGAAGTATTGGAATCGTCCTAAAATCGAGAATCGGAACGGAGCTTCAGAAAAAACTTTTTCTTATACACATTTACTCAGAATCAATTCCTGAACAAGTGTCTGTGTGTCCGGTAGTCCGTTTGGCCGTCTGTGGTCATTTACAACCAGTGGTGCGTACATAACACACAATACTTCCATATTTTGAAACGTAATTGGGACACAATTTGATCATATTTTGACTGCTTTCAAGGGTGTTTAGGTCAAAAAATTCACTATTCAAATTTTAAAATTCGCCAAAAATAAAAATACGCCACATTATCGGAAAATAAAAAATATCCACATATTCTTCAAGGTAAAACAAAGATTTTAAGACCTAGAACGCTCAAATCGGTTCATTTTTGTATTCAGAAAAAACCAGTGGTGCATAGATAACACACAATACTTCCATATTTTGAAACGCAAAATTGTGACACAATTTGATCATATTTTGACTGCTTTCAAGGGTGTTTAGGTCAAAAAATTCACTATTCAAATTTTAAAATTCGCCAAAAATAAAAATACGCCACATTATCGGAATATAAAAAATATCCACATATTCTTCAAGGTAAAACAAAGATTTTAAGACCTAGAACGCTCAAATCGGTTCATTTTTGTAGCCAGAAAAAACCAGTGGTGCATAGATAACACACAATACTTCCATATTTTGAAACGTAATTGGGACACAATTTGATCATATTTTGACTGCTTTCAAGGGTGTTTAGGTCAAAAAATTCACTATTCAAATTTTAAAATTCGCCAAAAATAAAAATACGCCACATTATCGGAAAATAAAAAATATCCACATATTCTTCAAGGTAAAACAAAGATTTTAATACCTAGAACGCTCAAATCGGTTCATTTTTGTAGCCAGAAAAAAACCAGTGGTGCATAGATAACACACAATACTTCCATATTTTGAACCGTAAAACTGTGACACAATTTGATCATATTTTGACTGCTTTTAAGGGCGTTTAGGCCAAAAATATCGAAAAATTCACTATTAAAATTTTAAAATTCGCCCAAAATGAAAAAACGCTACATTTTCGGAATTTAAAAAATATCCACATATTCTGCAAGGTAAAACAAAGATTTTAAGACCAAGAACGCTCAAATCGGTTCATTTTTGTGGCCGGAAAAAATAAAATAGAAAGCACTAAAAATGCAAATATATCGGAAGTACTGTGCGACATCCGAATTTCGATTTCAGTTCAAGAAATTTGAAAAAAGGTTGAGAATTGAGGGAGCTATGGCGATTTTTGTAAATGACCACAGACAGACTAACGGACACACAGACACTTGTTCGGGAAGTGATTCTGAGTAAATGTGTATAAGAAAAAGTATCTTTTGATGTTCTACTACGGTTTAGTTTAAATCCTGCTTATGCGGAGGAACACCTGTATATCTCGAAATGCGCCACTATTGATTCAAATGAATGTGACTTGTCCTTCATTCTGGCGATTAATACCGAGTATGCAGTAAAAGTTGAGGGATACAAGTGTTTCTGCGCTCGTGATACCTACTCCAATGAGAAACCCCAAAATCTTAAAATCCGATTTCCCAAAAGTAGCATTTTTCGACTCATACCAGTATTATTCCCGGTGTGCGAATTGTGTTTCGTCTTTCTCCAACAGCCATCCCTTTAGAATTCATCAGTTTTCATGCTCGTATTCTTCGCTTGACACACGCCAGTTGCCCTCCTGACCTCAAAATCGAACGTCTGTTCGACCCCAATGCGCAGCTTTTTTCTCGCCCTGCCCCTCACAGTGAAAAGTGCAATGTGGAACAATCGTTTTGCACATTACCCTCGTGAATCCTCAAAGATGGTGTGCTAGTGGAGGGACAAAATGTTGCTTCAACACTTGTGGATCGGCCGCCCCCGAGTCTCCGTCGACAAGGTCCACGCCCACACTTTCGACTTCCGAACCCAGTGAGCCTCACCCCCTCCATGCACCACTCACCTTGCCATTTCCCGGTGCGCAAATCACACGTACGATTGCAGAAATTTTTTTTTGTCTTGAAGGAAACCAAACATTGTTTTTTTTACCGACTTTTTGTATTGTGATTCTTTATGTAGATACCAATTTTCTTTGTTTTTTTGCTGATTTTCGTTGTTTTTACTTCCATATTTACAGAGTAAATGGAAGTATTGTGATCGTCCTAAAATCGAGAATCGGAACGGAGCTTCAGAAAAAACTTTTTCTTATACACATTTACTGCTCTACCGTGACTTGGGCTTGGCTATGATGTCACCTTCGTTATCTACAGGGTTTGTTACCGCTCCCATTTTTCATAAGCCTGTGGGTAATCGTACAACTCGACGGCGAAGTGGTGAAACCTCGTATCTCCAATTTCGTACCTGCACGTGCACATTAGAAATGTCATGGAAATGAGGAACATGCATGAAAACCAGTGGTGCGTAGATAACACACAATACTTCCATATTTTGAAACGCATAATTGTGACACAATTTGATCATATTTTGAGTGCTTTTCAGGGTGTTTAGCCCAAAAATATCGAAAAATTCACTATTAAAATTTTAAAATTCGCCCAAAATGAAAAAACGCCACATTTTTGGAATGTAAAAAATATCCACATATTCTGCAAGGTAAAACAAAGATTTTAAGACCAAGAACGCTCAAATCGGTTCATTTTTGTGGCCGGAAAAAAATAAAATAGAAAACACCAAAAATGCAAATATATCGGAAGTACTGTGCGTTATCCAAATTCCGATTAAACAGGGTGTTAGGTCTTGCCGAGACGAACATTTCAGTTCAAGAAATTTGAAAAAAGGTTGAGATTTGAGGGAGCTATGGCCATTTTTTTAAATGACCACAGACGGACAGACGGACACACGGACAGACGGACAGACGGACACACGGACACACAGACACTTGTTCGGGAAGTGATTCTGAGTAAATGTGTATAAGAAAAAGTTGTTTCTGAAGCTCCGTTCCGATTCTCGATTTCAGGACGATTGACAATACTTCCATTTACTCTGTAAATATGGAAGTAAAAAATAAAATGTTAGTTTTGCCATAATATTCCTTGTTAGGCTTCGAAAATGGTGTTATGGTGGATGACAGTTCGGAAAAGAGGTAATTAAAAGAGGAGGGAGGCTTAGTGAAAATCGCAGATTTGTAGTCGAGCGGGAAAATGGCCAGCCCCAGATTACACAGTGTGATGTCATCTTCCCGTGAACACCAGTGCAACCTCATCCGAGTTCATGTGTGTATGCTGTGATAGGACGGTGATAACGGATTTTTTGCCGTTACGTTAAGAAACTACGTGCAGTGGCGTCCGCACAGTGACGTCATACGGTTAACCGCCACATTCAAAAGGGCACTTTTTATTAGCGTTTTTCACCCGGAAAAATGTTGTTACTTCCATATTTACAGAGTAAATGGAAGTATTGTGATCGTCCTAAAATCGAGAATCGGAACGGAGCTTCAGAAAAAACTTTTTCTTATACACATTTACTCAGAATCACTTCCTGAACAAGTGTCTGTGTGTCCGTGTGTCCGTTAGTCCGTTCGTCCGTCTGTGGTCATTTGCAAAAATGGCCATAACTCCCTCATTTCTCAACCTTTTTTCAATTTTCTTGAACTGAAATGTGCGTCTCGGTAAGGCCTAACACCTTGTTTAATCGGAATTTGGATAACGCACAGTACTTCCGGTATATTTGCATTTTTAGTGTTTTCTATTTTATTTTTTTCCGGCCACAAAAATGAACCGATTTGAGCGTTCTTGGTCTTAAAATCTTCGTTTTACCTTGCAGAATATGTGGATATTTTTTACATTCCGAAAATGTGGCGTTTATTATTTTGGGCGAATTTTAAAATTTGAATAGTGATTTTTTTTATATTTTTGACCTAAACACCCTTAAAAGCAGTCAAAATATGATCAAATTGTGTCACAATTTTACGTTTCAAAATATGGAAGTATTGTGTGTTATCTACGCACCACTGGTTTTTTCGTTGTAGACCATCACTACATCATTTTCGCATCCTAAACAGCATCATTCTGGCGGAAAAAATGGATTTCGTTTTTCATGCATGTTCCTCATTCAATGTGGGTACATGAGGTGTCATAGGAACAGAGGTGGTTTTAAACTAGGGACGTTACGATACTTCCGATAAATCGGAGTATCGATACTTTTCTTGCGATACCACCGATATTTGTATCGATATTTTACATACAATATTATCGTGGTATCGATACTTTCTCACGATAATATCGGAAGTATCGATATTTTGTGACCGATCCCACGATATTCTCTGCGAAATACCAAAATTAACAATTTTGTATCCACCATAAGAACAGCTGTTTCCGACCGTTTTGCGGCATACGGTGGTGCAGAAGAAGATAATAAGAAGAAGTGGGAAAGTTCGTAGTGCTCTAATTGCCCTTAGCTCAAGACGTTGGGTCGGAATTTCGAGGGGGAAAATCCCATGGTGAAAGGAAAACTCCCCCACGTACTGGCTGCACTGAGCCCGTGGTGCGGCTGCCCTGAGTGTTGATATTAAATAAATTTTATTAGTGATCTCTGAGCCTCGTTGCTTTCTTTTCATTTATTTTTCTTTTCGTTTATTTAATTTATTTTCATTTTATTTTCTATATTGGGAATCGGTCAAATTGGCGTATATTTTTCGCTGTATTTGTCATCTTTTTAAAATGTTTTATTACTACACGACTTACTTTTTTATTCTGTTTCATGTGCTTGTGTAAACTGTCAAATATAAAATTCTGAAATACCTAGACGTTTATATCTAATTAATGTAATAATATGTTAATACTTCATTTCCCTTGTGATACCTAACGAATTTTTTCCCCAAGTGTAAAAGTATCGATAATATCGGCAGTATCGATATTTTTGATCCGATATTATCGCAATATCGATACTTTTTTGCCGATAATATCGGGTATCGATACTCTACGAAAAATATCGTATCGGAACGAGTATCGATACTTTGGTGGTATCGAAACGTCCCTAGTTTTAACAAAAATCCCCATCCCACAGACCGTCTGGACAGACCGATTCTTTGGTAATTTTCACATTCATTGATAACTTTCCCTAGAAACAAGGTTCCTTAGATGAACAATAACAAATAAATAACAAACATTGATGAAGGTGCGCCCAAGAGAACATAATGGGCCGTATTCACAACACTTCCTAGGCATAAGGAGCCGCTCGGTGCGCCACCACTTCCTTCGCACATTTTATTGGTCAATTTCAAAAAAATAAACATTCCGTTTCCATGAAACTCGCATGGTATGGAGACGATCACAGCTACTTAGGTACTGTTAGGATTTTCGAGGTCCCAATTTCAAGGTTGCTCACTTGCTACCTTAAAATTGGAACCTCGAAAATCCTGGTTGCGATTGACAGTACCTAGGTTGCTGTGCTCGTCTCCATACCATGCGAGTTTTATGGAAACGGAATGTTGGTTTTTACTTCCATATTTACAGAGTAAATGGAAGTATTGGAATCGTCCTAAAATCGAGGATTCGAACGGAGCTTCAGAAAAAACTTTTTCTTATACACATTAACTCAGAATCACTTCCTGAACAAGTGTCTGTGTGTCCGTGTGTCCGTTACGTCCGTCTGTGGTCATTTACAAAAATTACCATAACTCCCTCATTTCCCAACCTTTTTTCAAATTTCTTGAACTGAAATGTTTGTCTCGGCAAGACCTAACACCCTGTTTAATTGGAATTTGGATAACGCACAGTACTTCCGATATATTTGCATTTTTAGTGTTTTCTATTTTATTTTTTTCCGGCCACAAAAATGAACCGATTTGAGCGTTCTTGGTCTTAAAATCTTTGCTTTACCTTGCAGAATATGTGGATATTTTTTACATTCCAAAAATGTAGCTTTTTTCATTTTAAGCGAATTTTTAAATTTTAATAGTGAATTTTTCGATATTTTTGGCCTAAACACCCTTAAAAGCATTCAAAATATGATCAAATTGTGTCACAATTTTACGTTTCAAAATATGGAAGTATTGGGTGTATTCTACGCACCACTGGTTTTGAAATTGACCAATGAAATGTGCAAAGGAAGTGCAGGCGCATCGAGCGCCTCCTTATGCCTAGGAATTGTTGTGAATACGGGCCAATATGTTCTCTGGATATTCTCCATAGGACCAGCCAATCGGATAATTGAGTCTGTGTGTCTGTCCGTGGGATGGGGAGGAGATCGGTCTGACGTGTGATACGGGCTTTAGTGGTGAAGGTCCGCTATGTCCATGTGTCGCTTTCTGCCTTTAACGTCGTTCCGACCCTGTCTGGATATTGATATGTTCTCTGGATATTATCCATAGGACCAGCCAATCGGATAATTGGGTCTGTGTGTCTGTCCGTGGGATGGGGAGGAGAACGGTCTGACGTGTGATGCGGGCTATAAACCAGTGGTGCGTAGATGACACACAATACTTCCATATTTTGAAACGTAAAATTGTGACACAATTTGATCATATTTTGACCTCTTTTTAAGGGGGTTTAGGTCAAAAATATCAAAAAACTCACTATGCAAATTTTAAAATTCGCCCAAAATGAAAAAACGCCACATTTTCGGAATATAAAAAATATCCACGTATTCTGCAAGGTAAAACAAAGATTTTGAGACCAAGAACGCTCAAATCGGTCCATTTTTGTGGCCGGAAAAAAATAAAATAGATAACACTAAAAATGCGAATAAATCGGAAGTACTGTGCGTTATACAAATTTCGATTAAACAGGGTGTTAGGTCTTGCCGAGACGAACATTTCAGTTCAAGAAATTTGAAAAAAGGTTGAGAATTGAGGCAGTTATGGTCATTTTTGTAAATGACCACAGACGAACTAACGGACACACGGACACACAGCCACTTCGCACCCCCGCGAGAAAAGACTTAACACTTAGTGTTACATCTCAAAAAAAGTGATTTCTGGGAAAATGAGTTTGAAAGTTTCAAGTAAAAGTATGTCCCCTCAAATTTCTATGTGCTATTCGATGGGCTCCAATTTTTTTTTATCCTTTACTTCAGTATTCTAGTATTGGCTTCTCATACAAAAAATCGATTATCTTCGATTTTGGGTACTGGAGAATTTTGGGTACTGCAGAATTTAATTAAATTTAGAGTTGTAACTTTGTTCTTCATCGTCTATTTTATTTTTTTCCGGCCACAAAAATGAACCGATTTGAGCGTTCTTGGTCTTAAAATCTTTGTTTTACCTTGCAGAATATGTGGATATTTTTTATAACCCGATAATGTGACGTATTTTCATTTTGGGTGGATTTTAAAACTTGGATAGTGAATTTTTTGATATTTTTGACCTTAACACCCTTGAAAGCAGTCAAAATATGATTAATTTGTATCACAATTTAGCGTATCAAAATATGGAAGTATTGTGTGTTATCTGGTTCCAAGTCTTTCGCGTCGCAGCTGGAGAATATCTAAGATGTAACCATGTTCTTCCAACGAACACCGCCCAAAACAGCCAAATTTCCCTTGGGGAACACCGTTTCATCTGCTCCCTAGCGGCGAATATTCAAGTTAGAGATATAACTATCATCTTGCTGTGTAGAGCTTTTCAAGCGCTATTTCACTATTGATTTAACTCAAAAATCGCGTTTTTTGAGATGTAACACTTTTCTCGCGGGGGTGCGACTTGTTCAGGAAGTGATTCTGAGTAGATGTGCATAAGAAAAAGTTTTTTCTGAAGCTCCGTTCCGATTCTCGATTTTAGGACGATCACAATGCTTCCATTTACTCTGTAAATATGGAAGTAAAAATCTATCGGGCTTTAGTGGTTTAGGTCCGCTATGTCCATGTGTCGCTTTCCGTCGTTCCGACCCTCTCCTTGAGGGTGGCAGGGCACGCCCGGGACAAATTCGGTTACCGGGCGAAAAGCCAACGCCAGGAACGGCGGATTACCTACTTGACTTACTTATGGGTTAGTGAGGAGTTGACCCTGTCTACCGTTGCACAGTTCAACAGCCCCGTCTGAAGCTGTCTCTAGCGGCATACGTGGCGGCTGCCCCCAGAACCGACACTCTTCCTCATTTTGCTCCAGAAAACCAAACGTATTGTGTGTTGTCCCATACCAAAAATCCATCGCCAACCAAAAATACGTCTGCACCTAAAAATTGGCCTAAAATCCTCGGATGACATCACAATCGCGTTTTGTTAGTGTTTGTAAGCGATTAAAAATTGAAAATGATTGTTGCCCATTACCTATTTTTTTTACCCGATCTCGGAAGACATTAGTGTGATTAGGGCTCGATCCAACCCCTAACCCGTGTCTTAGTCGAGGCAGGGTGGAATGCCTACCACATTAACAAAACGGTTGCCGCCACCCACTCAGTCATCGGAGCGGGCTAAATTTCGCGAATTTTTTCAGTCTCGATATCGAAATTTGGAAAATCATGGACATTGCTAATGTCCTTTCTACGGAAGATTTTGAAAACGAGGCCTTCCTTCATGGCAACGGATCATGAATGACGTTAACATGAATAACCAGTTGTGCGTAATAATGCGGAACTTCCGTATTTTGGTGCATGAGATTATTTGACCGAAACCATGGTATTTTTGACGTTTTTGTGGTTGCCAGAAAGTGAAAAAAAATCCGCTAAAAATCGATTTTGCTAGCCAAATAATCAGGCTTAATACCAAATAATCAGGTGGGTCTATGTAAATTTTGTGAATACGAGAGTGAAATTTGGCGATTTTCATAATATTTATGCTATATAAAGCTAGGCTGAAACAACCTGGTCGTTAAAAATACCTAAATTTTTATCGTAACTGTCAAATGAAACCATTACATGACGATACCTCCGAAATAAAGCGCTCAATTCCGCCAGAGAAAACTGTCAGCCAACTTGACGAAGTTGGGTGGAAGTCACAATGAAAACCGTGATGCGAAAGCTGGAAACTCAACGGGAACGAGAGTTTTAGGGCTGGCAGCCCTAGGGCCAACTTCACCTACATAACAGTCGATGGTTTAGATTTCTGCTCGAACTCACAACACCTCACTGAGGGTATTATTCTGCAAAATGTCCGGAAACAGGTTTTAGCGTACCGCTAAAGAAAGTTGCGCTACTGGGACGAGGGATTACAACTATAACAACAAACAACTCGGGAAAATGATAATGTCATTCGGTATGCAACAGGGGTAAACTTGATTATTTCAACTTTTCAGGAAATCCCAAGTACCTACTGGTATCTATGGATATTAAATAAATCGAATTATCGCCTAGGAAATTGGGTAAAAATGCGAAAAAAAATTGGATAATAATCAAGAAGACGAGCTGCACCCAACATAATAATGTTATGTTGTCGATATTATCGACGGCGAAGTGGTGAAACCTCGTATCTCCATTTTGTTTAGACTGCCACTGTTCCTACACCCTATGTAACCACATTGAATTTCCATGAAATCTCTTATGTGCATGTGCAGGTAGGAAATTGGAGATACGAGGTTTCACCACTTCGCCGTCAATATGCTAAAGCTTTCGAAAGGCAGCAAAAAATAATCACTTTTTTAGGCCTCGGAAAAGCTAAGCAGTGTTGCTCAAAACTATTTACGGCAGCTTATTTCCCAAATTCGCGCAAATCAGTGGTACCATCGGATTCCTCGTCAAAAAACCTGTCAAGTGATACAAATTTTTGCCAAAAATCAAGTTAATCAGTGTTGCATGCCAAATGATGATAGTCGGTTGAAGGTTAATAACCTTGCCGAGTTATCAGGATGAAAAATATCGGCTGTCACCCAACTGACACCGGAGGCACATAAAAAGTACCAACTGACTTCAGACTAGAGCAAAAAATTAAAGGCTCAACTGACTCCCTGGAGGAGGTTGGTTCTGACTCCCAGGGAAGAAGTTGGAACTGACTCCCATGGACTCGGAAGTGACTCCCAGGGAGTTGGAACTGATTCCCAGGGAGTTGGAACTGACTCCCAAGGAGGGAGTTGGAACTGACTCCCAGGAAGGAAGTTGGAACTGACTCCCTGGTAGGAAGATGGAACTGACTCCCAGGGAGGAGGTTGAAACTGACTCCCGAGGAGTTGGAACTGACTCCCAGGGAGGATGTTGGAACTGACTCCTAGGGAGGAAGTTGGAACTGACTCCCAGGGAGGAAGTTGGAACTGACTCCTAGGGAGAAAGTAGGAACTGACTCCCAGGGAGGAAGTTGGAACTGACTCCAGTAAGGCAGTTGGAACTGACTCCCATGGAGGAAGTAGGAACTTACTCCCAGGGACAAAGTTGGAACTGACTACCAGGACGTTGGGACTGACTCCCGAACTCACCAAAAAGTACTTTTCACGAATTTTCCCATCCACTGCCCAAAGAAACAACTCCTGACCAGCGTTGGCCTGATGCTTATGTCGAATTGGACTGATGGGTGTTTTATGGACCTGCGAGTAGGTACCCAGAGTGCTTTAACAACTCAAGATATCGGGCTGCATCTTTTCTTTGATAGAGAAATGAAGGGTTAATGTTAACCGGGCGTTGTTTGATGAGTCATTTTGGTCTACGGGGTTTGGATTTTCCATTTGGGCTGAGGGCACACTGGAGTCAGTTTGATCGATCAGGTGGCCACTTCCTCTCGATTCTTCGGGAGTCAGTTAGGCAGCGCCCGAAATGCGTATCCTGCAATGTAGGACCAAATAAATCGGTAGTGCGTACGTAGTTGATACCAAAATCCTGGCATTCGAGACCAACTTATCCTCGGGAAATTATTGATGGTTGAACGGTGCATACCATCTGCCGTCCGCCCAGCGAATTTCAGTGCTGACCTTAGACAGGAAGCAGTTCGTCCCTCAACCGCTAGATGTCAACACCGCCGCTTACAAACGGAGTTTTTCCATTACTTTCATAAATCATGGGGAAAATCGGGTAGGAGGTTCTAAAATGTTATTCACTTACCTACTCAAAATCACAAACAAATTCTCAACCATTTTTCAAATTTCCTAAACCGGCATGTCCGTCTCGGCAAGACCGTTTTACCAAAATATGGAAGTATTCTGTGCCCTTTACGCACCCCTGATTTTATTTTAATTTAGAGGTGAAGCAAATGAAATATTTTATAGGATAACTTTAATCTTAAATTGTACAAATTGAATTTCGAGAAAAAAAATGCGCACAAAGCATCACGTAAAATAACACAATGGTAGAACAACAATAAAATTTATTTAATACTTAGCTAGTACGTACAGGAATAAGAAAAAACAGATTTAGATCACAAGAATAATCAGTTTAATACTAACGGTGGAACATGCGCGATTGCTACCAGCCAATAATGTACCATTTTGAACACATTTTCGAGGAGCAAGGCCGTCGTGGCCACAGAGTTGTGGTGGAACATGGAAGCCAGAGCTTCCTCATACTGGCCGTCCGAAATTTTGACAGTATCCTTGGGTTGCAACTATATGCACACCCATGTGGTTGCAACCCAAGGAACCGGTCTAAATTCCTGATTATTATGGGAGCATTATGGGAAAGCTCCAGCTTCCTGGTTCCACCGAAAATTCCACTCTCGGGCAGGACTCGAACCTGGCATCTTCTCTTTAGGCTAAGGTTTCCTGCATGGAGAGCCTAAATTCAGGGCAGCCTGGGTTGAGGGCAGCCTGGGTTCAGGACAGTCTGAGGCTGCTAAGGTGTTACTACAAGGCCATAAGTCACTTGGCCCCCAGACTGTCTGGCCGAAGGGTCGTCTGTTTGGAGGGCAGGAGGTACCAGGCTCGAATCCTGCTGAAGAGTGAAATTTTGCCCGACATCTTGAACCGCACTGTCGCATTCAGTAGCTCTGCACGACTTAACCCCTTGGTAGAATTTTTTATACAGACGAGAGAGACAATGACACAAATAATTTATACACGTCGTAAGAATATAACACATTTAGAAGCTTCCTGGCTCCATCACAACCCTGAGGGCGGACACTCCTCCTAGATGTTAAAGCCCTATCCATTACCATATGATACTTTTGGATAGATAGGACTAAGAACGAGGAATATGCCCTTTAAGACCTTCAGGCCTCCCTTAAAAAGGATCTCTCTTCCCAATTCTCCCTGGAGCAATTAGAAATTCAGGATTATGAGATCTGGCAGGATACGATTGGAAATCTCTTCGTTTCTGTAATTTTTATGGTACCAAGCACCTAATTTTTTTGACACAGGAATGTGCTTCGATTAGATCGCCTTCTAACATTTTCTTCGAGTAAAGCCCGTATCACACGTCAGACCGATCTCCTCCCCATCCCACAGACCGTCTGGACAGACCGATTCTTTGGTGATTTTTACGTGCAAATTCATTGAAATTTTTTCTTAGAAATAAGGTTCCATAGATGAATAATAACAAACATTGATGCAGGTGCGCCAAAGTGAACATATCCATAGCATCAGCCAATCAGAGAATAGGGTCTGCGTCTCTGTCGTGGGATGGGGAGGAGAACGGTCTGACGTGTGATACGGCCTTAAGTCCGTATCACACGTCAGACCGTTCTCCTCCTCATCCCACAGACCGTCTGGACAGACTGATTCTTTGGTGATTTTTACGTGCAAATTCATTGAAAATTTCTCTTAGAAATAAGGTTCCATAGATGAATAAAAACAAACATTGATGCAGGTGCGCAAAAGTGAACATATCCATAGGACCAGCCAATCGGGTAACTGGGTCTGTGTGTCTGTCCGTGGGATGGGGAGGAGAACGGTCTGACGTGTGATACGGGCTTTAAAGGCCGTATCACACGTCAGACCGTTCTCCTCCCCATCCCACGGACAGACACACAGACCCTATTCTTTGATTGGCTGATCCTATGGATATGTTCACTTTGGCGCACCTGCATCAATGTTTGTTATTACTCATCTATGGATCCTTATTGCTAAGAAAAATTACGGATAAATTCCCAAGTAAAAATTACCAAAGAATCGGTCTGTCCAGACGGTCTGTGGGATGGGGAAGAGAAGGGTCTGACGTGTGATACGGGCTTAAAGGCCGTATCACACGTCAGACCGTTCTCCTCCCCATCCCACGGACAGACACACAGACCCTATTCTCTGATTGGCTGATCCTATGGATATGTTCACTTTGGCGCACCTGCATCAATGTTTGTTATTACTCATCTATGGATCCTTATTGCTAAGAAAAATTATGGATGAATTCCCAAGTAAAAATTACCAAAGAATCGGTCTGTCCAGACGCTCTGTGGGATGGGGAGGAGAAGGGTCTGACGTGTGATACGGGCTTTAGGCCGTATCACACGTCAGACCATTCTCCTCCCCATCCCACAGACCGTCTGGACAGACCGATTCTTTGGTGATTTTTACGTGCAAATTCATTGAAAATTTTTCTTAGAAATAAGGTTCCATAGATGAATCATAACAAACATTGATGCAGGTGCGCCAAAGTGAACATATCCATAGGATCAGCCAATCAGAGAAAAGGGTCTGTGTGTCTGTCCGTGGGATGGGGAGGAGAACGGTCTGACGTGTGATACGGGCTTTAATCAGTAAAATTCCGTGGTCGATTTTAAATGTAGCTGCATTTCGATCGAGTCGTACCCAGGCCAAAGTCGAGTGTTGGACTGAAAGACATGGACGCCGTACTTAGGATGTCGTCTTGTTTGACTAGAAAAAAAAACAAGTTAATCTACATAATGGATTGTAAACCAAAAGAAGTTTGGAAAAAAGTTACATTTTTGCAAAGCGATGCCGACGTGGACACAGAGTTGCGATGGGACCAGGAAGCTATAGCCATGATGATTATCCAGAATTTGCACTGGTTCTTCGGATTGCAAGCATATACACATGGGCTTAGTAACTGAGGTTAATGACCGGAATAGGAACGGGTGTTGAGTGTGTCCTTGCTGGAACCCAATGTGCATAGGCCTGCAAACCAAGGAACCGGTCGGAATACCAGATGAGCAGCGTCGGGAATCTCCAGCTTCCTGGTTCCAGCACAACTCCAGCCCATGTCGGCCTCGCTCGCCAAAAATCCTGAAGCATTCCACCTCCGCTGGGTAGATTGTATCTAAGAACACAAAAACCCTACAGTGCTGAAATCTAGCATCAAAACTAATTACTTTGAGCATCAGTGGTAGACGTGGGAGTCCAGTAAGGGGTGTAACGAAGACCAGAGTCGAGGGGGTGAGTTTCGTATTTCCTCGCCACTGAGCAGGAGCCGTAGTTTGAAAAAGAGCTCGACGGAGAAGTTGTCACGGCTGTTGTCAGTTCCACTGCAAGAGCCAATAATCAGTGTTTTGAAGAATCAAGACTGGGTATTGCATGAAGCTAGAAAAAGTTTGGTGAAAACCCAAAAATTGAGGGTGGCACACGAGTCGAATTCCTCTCAAAGGTATTCTCTTGCTCTTTCGGCTTGGCAACCCTTATCAGGAGAATTAAAATCCTGTTTGGGCTCACGGGACTCCCTTGTCGACAGATGGAAGTGTGGGCAAAGGCACCCTGGTCGCTTGATGTAGGGACACTCATCCATCACAAACACCATCCAACTGATCTGAAAGCGACGAAACGCCATGGGGTGGTCAGGATAACGTAGATCCTCCAGATCGTTGAAGATCCGTCAGATGGAGTTCCTGATGCATTACGGCGACGTGCCATGAGGTCGTCAGGATAACGTAGATCCTGCGGATCCTTGAAGATGTAGATCCTGATGCATTGCGGCGACGTATCCCCCCCATCAACCACGGTGGTGCCTTTACCCCCTTTATCTGTCAAAGAGGGAGTCCCATGACACAAATGGAATTTCAAGTCTCCTGATAAGAAATATATAGACGGTGAAACTGCAACACTGCTTAATTCAAAGCATCGTGTCTTTTTGGGACGTCTGGGTTGCCTACTTCTCAAAATTGGTCGCAACTTGGCATATCAAGCGTCCATAGATTGCATGGCAAAAGAATTGGGCAGTGTTGGGCAGTCAATCTGTGGGAGGAAGTCTACTTGTGTCTCTTCCCCTCAATTGCCTCAAAATATTTGCAATTGACAACCGCAACAGAAAACCAACAGAAAAACAGTGAAAAGCAAGGAGGCAATATTCCCAAAAGGCGTCAAGAACTGTTTCCAGCGAAACGAAATCGAAGTTTCAGGATAAAATTGATAATGAGGGATATGAGTGATATACTCCCTGCCTTGCAATACAATCAAACGTACCCATTGATGAGGACATGGAAGGAGTAAATTGGTTGTAGCTATTGACAGTCGGTAACGAGAGCGGCTGCACAGGCTGCAGCGAGGATTGCAACTGCATATAGAAAATGAAGATCCATAAATATCGTTATCATTGTATGCATTTTTGAAAATATCAGGCACCTACATGCTTATCTGGATGAAGGGCACTATCAATTTAAAAATTGTTCATCACGCAGACGCAAAATGTCAGGGCGTTGAGTAAAGGATTGACGCTGACGCTTGTCTCTGACAATTATTTTAATTGTTTTGTGGCGTATTGTGTCTTATTTGCCGTATTGTGGCGTATGGCTCAAAGTGTCTGACCTGGGACTGCAATGTGGTCGAATATGTCGGTTGGGATGAGCGGACGAAAGGATTTTGCACTGTCGGATTGTAGTGAAGCTGCGATGTCGTGTTGACGCCCCAACTGCTGCAACTGCAGGTGGAAAAATCACAAATCAGCAAATGATGACACACAATGGTCCAACTGTCCCACACTGGCTGACTGATCTATTGGCCCATCGACTCCTGAATGACCTATCGAGTTACTGACTGATCCACCGATTAACTGACCCACTAACTAACTAGCTGACCCATTGGACGATTGATTGACGCATCAAATGTCTAACCCACTAGTTGACCCACTGGTCGAATAGCTGGCCTATTGACTGGATAATCATCCATCGATTCTCTGAAAGGCACACCAATTGACTCAATGTCGCACCGATTGACTGACTAACTAACCGATTGACTGACTGACTAAAGGATTGACTAGCCGACCAACCGACTTATTAAATGTCCTACTCTCTGACTGACTGGCCCATTGACTTGCTGAATGGCCCACCGAGTGACTAACTGATCCACCGATAGACTACTGACTTAAGAACTGGCCGATTGACTGACTAGCCGACCGACTTATCGACCCACCAGCTCACTAGCTGGCCCAATTATCGACTGACCCATTGTGTGATCGATTGACTCATCGAATGTTTAACCCACTAGTTGACCTACTGTTCGAATGGCTGACCTGCTGACAGTCTGATCCATCGACTCACTGAAAGACTGACCCTCTAGGGTGATCGAAAATTCCGCATGTGTACGGTAGCAAGTGGGAGTACTCTGATCTTGTTTCTGATGCACATAAGGGCTTCTTTGGAAAAATCGCGGGAAATTGGGACGATATTTAGAGGTTGCGCATCGACCTGTTTTATTCTCATACTTAATGGAAGGAAAACGTTGCTATAAACCCACGAAGGAGCCGTCGTAGAGGCAAAGTTATGATAATCTTTTTGACATAAAATGTCAAGCACTATCGAATATATCCAAGAAACTTCCAAAAAATCCAAAATTTTTTATTTAGGTAGCCTATCTTGCAGGGGAAAATTTTAATTAACTTGTCTTCCGTCCTGGGCAGACCCAAAATGTCTTGAAATCGAGATAAAACCGGGTCACAAGGCTCTTCCAACTACCTTTACACCGCTCTCACCGAACTGAAACTCGAACTCAAACTTGAAGTCAAACTCGAACTAAAACTCAATGTCAAACTGAAACTCAAAGTCAAACTCGAACTGAAACACAAACTTGAACTGAAACTGAATATCGAACTCAAACTTAAAGCCAAAGTCAAACTCGAACTTGAAGTCAAACTGAACCTCGAAGTCAAACTCGAACTGAAACTCAATGTCAAACAGAAACTCAAACTATACCTAACTGAAACACTAACTTGAACTGAAACTCAACTCGAACTTCAGTCCAGTGGCGGCTCCTGCCCTTAAACCCAGGGGGTGCACTTAGGCCATAAGATAATAATATTATCTAGATCTATAATATAGATAATAATATATTATATTATGGAAAAATCGCGAAGGGAAAATGTTATCATAAACAGTCAGTTGGTCTCAGCCAAATATCAATTTCAACTAAGTAAATGCAAATTAATAGGAAAGTTTTGCACACTTTCACGTCTCATTATTATAAAATGAACACCAAACCAGTGGTGCGTAGATAACACACAATACTTCCATATTTTGAAACGTAAAATTGTGGCACAATTTGATCATATTTTGACTGCTTTTGAAAGTGTTTAGGTCAGAAATATCAAAAAATTCAGTATTAAAATTTTAAAATTCGCCCAAAATGAAAAAACGCTACATTTTCGGAATGTAAAAAATATCCACATATTTTGCAAGGTAAAACAAAGATTTTAAGACCAAGAACGCTCAAATCGGTTCATTTTTGCGGCCGGAAAAAAATAAAATAGAAAACACTAAAAATGCAAATATCTCGGAAGTACTGTGCGTTATCCAAATTCCGATTCAACAGGGTGTTAGGTCTTGCCAAGACAAACATTTCAGTTCAAGAAATTTGAAAAAAGGTTGAGAAATGAGGGAGTTATGGCCATTTTTACTTCCATATTTACAGAGTAAATGGAAGTATTGTGATCGTCCTAAAATCGAGAATCGGAACGGAGCTTCAGAAAAAACTTTTTCTTATACACATTTACTCAGAATCACTTCCTGAACAAGTGTCTGTGTGTCCGTGTGTCCGTTAGTCCGTTAGTCCGTCTGTCCGTCTGTCCGTCTGTCCGTCTGTCCGTCTGTGGTCATTTACAAAAATGGCCATAACTCCCTCATTTCTTAACCTTTTTTCAAATTTCTTGAACTGAAATGTTTGTCTCGGCAAGACCTAACACCCTGTTTAATCGGAATTTGGATAACGCACAGTACTTCCGAGATATTTGCATTTTTAGTGTTTTCTATTTTATTTTTTTCCGGCCACAAAAATGAACCGATTTGAGCGTTCTTGGTCTTAAAATCTTTGTTTTACCTTGCAGAATATGTGGATATTTTTTATATTCCAAAAATGTAATGTATTTTTATTTTGGGCGAATTTTAAAATTTTAATAGTGAATTTTTTGATATTTTTGGCCTAAACTCCCTTAAAAGCAGTCAAAATATGATCAAATTGTGTCACAATTTTACGTTTCAAAATATGGAAGTATTGTGTGTTATCTACGCACCACTGGTTGTAAATGACCACAGACGGACAGACGGACACACAGACAGACGGACACACTGACAGACGGACACACGGACACACAGACACTTGTTCAGGAAGTGATTCTGAGTAAATGTGTATAAGAAAAAGGTTTTTCTGAAGCTCCGTTCCAATTCTCGATTTTAGGACGATCACAATACTTCCATTTACTCTGTAAATATGGAAGTAAAAACGTTCACTAGTGATAACAGAGGAATTTTAAGATGATTACCATCTATCAATTTTCAGAAACCCTATTTTGTAAAAGTTGAAATTGAAGTACCTAAGTATTGTCGGTTGCATTTCCGAGTCATGGAGCGATTTTTAGCTTTTACCTTCAGTAAAAGTCCTTCCAGTGCAGGTGAGTAGCGGCCGGGTTCCCGGATTGCTATTTTCTCCTCCAAAGTAAACTTAGAAAAATTCAATTGAACTACCTTCACATCACTCATTTTTATTGAACCACAGAAGAAAACACCGCGATTTTTACTAAATCATATCAGTTTTCGAACTGATAAGATAAGATTACCTCGATTAGACCGCATTCGACCGCAGATTCGATCGCATTCGACCGGCGGAGCAGACAGAAAATTTGCACCTGGACGGTACGGTGAGGCATTGGCTGGCTCACTCACACACTTCCAGAAAACACACTACCAATAAGACCTATCTCGTGCATTACTAGTTCGTGCGCGAGCCGCCATACAGTATAGCGCTAGTCCTATCCGTCGGTGATCCTGAGGCTTTGCAATGACGTTGTTGTTGTTTTTCAGAGAGGATTGTGAAGAGTTGAGAATAGTGTGGCAGTGATAATGATATTATTAAGGTAGGTCACTGTTTTTTACTTCCATATTTACAGAGTAAATGGAAGTATTGGAATCGTCCTAAAATCGAGGATCGGAACGGAGCTTCAGAAAAAACTTTGCAATGACGTTGTTGTTGTTTTTCAGAGAGGATTGTGAAGAGTTGAGAATAGTGTGGCAGTGATAATGATATTATTAAGGTAGGTCACTGTTTTTTACTTCCATATTTACAGAGTAAATGGAAGTATTGGAATCGTCCTAAAATCGAGGATCGGAACGGAGCTTCAGAAAAAACTTTTACTTGTACACATTTACTCAGAATCACTTCCTGAACAAGTGTCTGTGTGTCCGTTACGTCCGTCTGTCCTTCTGTGGTCATTTACGAACCAGTGGTGCGTAGATAACACACAATACTTCCATATTTTGAAACGTAAAATTGTGACACAATTTGATCATATTTTGACTGCTTTTAAGGGTGTTTAGGCCAAAAATATCGAAAAATTCACTATTAAAATTTTAAAATTCGCCCAAAATGAAAAAATGCCACATTTTCGGAATGTAAAAAATATCCACATATTCTGCAAGGTAAAACAAAGATTTTAAGACCAAGAACGCTCAAATCGGTTCATTTTTGTGCCCGGAAAAAAATAAAATAGAAAACACTAAAAATGCAAATATATCGGAAGTACTGTGCGTTATCCAAATTCCGATTAAACAGGGTGTTAGGTCTTGCCGAGACAAACATTTCAGTTCAAGAAATTTGAAAAAAGGTTGAGAAATGAGGGAGTTATGGCCATTTTCGTAAAAGACCACAGACGGACAGACGGACACACGGACAGACGGACAGACGGACACACAGACACTTGTTCAGGAAGCGATTCTGAGTAAATGTGTATAAGAAAAAGTTTTTTCTGAAGCTCCGTTCCGATTCTCGATTTTAGGACGATCACAATACTTCCATTTACTCTGTAAATATGGAAGTAAAATGGCCATAACTCCCTCATTTCTCAACCTTTTTTCAAATTTCTTGAACTGAAATGTTTGTCTCGGCGAGACCTAACACCCTGTTTAATCGGAATTTGGATAACGCACAGTACTTCCGATATATTTGCATTTTTAGTGTTTTCTATTTTATTTTTTTCCGTCCACAAAAATGGACCGATTTGAGCGTTCTTGGTCTCAAAATCTTCATTTTACCTTGCAGAATATGTGGATATTTTTTATATTCCAAAAATGTAGCGAATTTTTTTTCGGCGAATTTTAAAATTTGCATAGTAAATTTTTTGATATTTTTGACCTAAACACCCTTAAAAACAGTCGAAATATGATCAAATTTTTTCAAATATGTAAGTATTGTGTGTTATCTACGCACCACTGGTTTCTTTCTCATTTTGGCCAGGGGGTGCACATGCTCCTCTGCTCCTGCCAGGAGCCGCCCCTGCTTCAGTCACTTTCAGTTCGAGTTTGACGTTGAGTTTTAGTTTGACTTCAAGTTTGAGTTTGACTTTGAGTTTCAGTTTGACATTGAGTTTCAGTTCAAGTTTGAGTTTCAGTTTGAGTTTGATTCGGAGTTTCAGTTTGAATAAAACAGGTCAATGCGCAACCTCTAAATATCGTCCCAATTTCCCGCAATTTTTCCAAAGAAGTCCTTATGTACATCAGAAACAAGATCCGAGTACTCCCACTTGCTGCTGATCACCCTACTGACCCTCCGATTGACTAACTGATTGACTAGTCGACTAACCGGCCGACTGCCTACTACTTTGACTCGATGACTGACCCATCTAACCCACTGACTGACTGGCCCATTGACTCGCTGAATCACCCACCGAGTAAATAACTGATCTACCCATTGATTGACTTGCTGACGTACCACCTGGATGCCTCACCGATTGAATGATTGACCCACCGTCTAACTGACCCACTAACTATTGCCCCAGTCATCCACTACTAATAAAAAGGAATAACAGTGCATCGATCTCAATCGTGTTGCACGAACGCCTCTCATTTCGCTGTAAATGTTGCAATAAATAACGAAGAGTGTGAAACAGGATGATCGCTTTTCACAGGCAAACCCCAGCGGGTTTCTCAACTCCCTCGCTAAAATTGTTTACGATCCCTCGGTGTTTCCAGACTTGCTCGAAATTCACCGATTTTACTGCCTTTTTTTTCTGTCCGCCCCTATCTCACATGCCGACAGTAGAATTTCAGTTGGCGAACGTGCAGTGACGACATTATTACTGCATAAACTAAGCGTCCAATAAAATTCATACCTGGGCGGGTAGGGGGCGTAGGGGGGATGAAAGATGCCGCGGTGCAGGTAGGGGGAGTCGTGGAAGAGTTTATTGGTCCGAAATTGCCTCTTGGACATGCGCCGTCGCCGTTTGTAGTTGCCGCCCTCGAACATGTTACTATGCAGGGGATCTGGGGAAAAATACGAATGAAAACATCGGAAATCTTCGACGATTTGTTCTTGAACATAATAATTATAATTATTATAAAAAAATATGTGGTCAATAGGGTGTCCCGAAAAAAACTTTTTTTCGAAAAGTGAAGTCCGCTAGTGCGGAAAAGTTGTCATTGGTGGCACTAAACACGTGTGATTTTTCCCAGAATTTTCGGATGACGGTCTGAGGTTCCGCATCGACTTTGAAAATTTCAGGGTTTTGGGTAGGCAACCCGCACAACAGCTCCCGCGTTTTTAAGGCCGTATCACACGTCAGACCGTTCTCCTCCCCATCCCACAGACCGTCTGGACCGGCCGATTCTTTGGTAATTTTTACATGCAAATTCATTGATAATTTTTCTTAGAAATAAGGTTCCATAGATGAATAATAACAAACGTTGATGCAGTTGCGCCAAAGTGAATATATCCATAGGATCAGCCAATCAGAGAATAGGGTCGTGTGTGAGAATAGAGTGTGCCTGTCCGTGGGATGGGGAGGAGATCGGTCTGACGTGTGATACGGGCTTTAGCGGTTTTCATGTGTCTTACGCCCGTATGCGCGGGTTTTTCGAGCTAAATATCAGTCTACGATGTTCCTAACAGTGTGTGGACGTATGGAAAGTGTCATTTCGAATTAGGTATAATATTTTTATTTTTAGTAGTAGAGGCAAGCAAAGTGCGTTTTTCACGGGAAAATGGAAGTCGTTTTCTGATTTTCGAGGCATCACTACTTGATAACCCATTAAGTCCAACTCTTCGCTTATTTTCGAATCTAACTTTCGACGGTACACCTGTAAATACCGGAGCCATGAGGAAGATTGAAGAAAAAGTAGGTTCGCCTCTGCAACACGTAGTCTGCCTCCTGCACTTCAAAGAGCTCCCTCTAAGGCACCTCATGCGGCATCTCGATGGAGTGACAAAAGTCACAAAACAACGTCTGGGCCCATTGGGCAGCCCGTTTTGACCTGCGAAAACCTGCCAGTCACTCAGTTCGAGAGGATTCACGTCGATTGGATGGACGAATTTAAGGACATAAGTGATCTCAGTACTGACCAGGAGTATCTCCTCAAGCTATGTGAGTGTGTTTCGAATGGAGTGTGTCCCGCCGATTCAGCCAAAAGGAAGCCCGGCCCGTCGTGCAGTCAAGGTGGCTCACAACCGCAAGTAGGATTCTGAGGCTTTATGTCACCACCAAGAAACCCACTCGGCAGTTGCTACTTTTGGCCCAGTATGTCATGAGGGACCCTCATTGAGGGTGGACGCATCTTCGTGGTTTTCCATCTAGAAGTTTTCCAGCATCAGCGAGGGCTTCAGGCATATGTGGAGGGTCATTGAACTGTCGCGGTACCTGCCGACTGCAGAAAGAACTATCGTGCAAAACTAGTCCGCTAGTGCGGAAAAGTTGTCATTGGTGGCACTAAACACGCAAAACGCAATACAAGTAAAGGCGTTTTTTGGGCCCCACGAGAATCTTCTTCTTGCCATGGCTACTGACATCGATCCAAACCTGAGAAAACTAGCATGGAGAAGGATTAAAAAAGCCCAAAAAATGCGTTTTTCTTCGTCTCTGGGTTATTTTCGAAAGTTAGATTCGAAATCACACGTGTTTAGTGCCACCAATTACAACTTTTCCGCACTAGCGGACTAGTTTTGCACGATAGTTCTTTCAGCAGTCGGCAGGTACCGCGACAGTTCAATGACCCTCCACATATGCCTGAAGCCCTCGCTGATGCTGGAAAACTTCTTCTTCTTAAACAGGAGTACCGTCGAAAGTTAGATTCGAAAATAAGCGAAGAGTTGGACTTAATGGGTTATCAAGTAGTGATGCCTCGAAAATCAGAAAACGACTTCCATTTTCCCGTGGAAAACGCACTTTGCTTGCCTCTACTACTAAAAATAAAAATATTATACCTAATTCCATGGAAGAACCTTCTTCTTCCATGACCTAATTCTAAATGACACTTTCCATACGTCCACACACTGTTAGGAACATCGTAGACTGATATTTAGCCCGAAAAACCCGCGCATAAGGGCGTAAGACACATGAAAACCGCTAAAAACGCGGGAGCTGTTGTGCGGGTTGCCTACCCAAAACCCTGAAATTTTCAAAGTCGATGCGGAAACTCAGAACGTCATCCGAAAATTCTGGGAAAAATCACACGTGTTTAGTGCCACCAATGACAACTTTTCCGCACTAGCGGACTTCACTTTTCGAAAACCAGTGGTGCGTAGATAACACACAATACTTCCATATTTCGAAACGTAAAAATGTGACACAATTTGATCATATTTTGACTGCTTTTGAGGGTGTTTAGGTCAAAAATGTCAAAAAACTCACTATGCAAATTTTAAAATTTGCCCAAAATGAAAAAATCAGAATACCTTAAATTACAGGTCAAAAAAAATATCCACATATTCTGCAAGGAAAAACAAAGATTTTAAGACCAAGAACGCTCAAATCGGTTCATTTTTTTGGCCAGAAAAAAATAAAATAGAAAACACTAAAAATGCAAATATATCGGAAGTACTGTGCGTTATACAAATTTCGATTGAACAGGGTGTTAGGTCTTACCGAGACGCACATTTCAGTTCAAGAAATTTGAAAAAAGGTTGAGAATTGAGGGAGTTATGGTCATTTTTGTAAATGACCACAGACGGACAGACGGACACACGGACGCACAGACACTTGTTCAGGAAGTGATTCTGAGTAAATGTGTATAAGAAAAAGTTTTTTCTGAAGCTCCGTTCCGATTCTCGATTTTAGGACGATCACAATACTTCCATTTACTCTGTAAATATGGAAGTAAAAATGACCATAACTCCCTCAATTCTCAACCTTTTTTCAACTTTCTTGAACTGAAATGTTTGTCTCGGTAAGACCTAACACCCTGTTTAATCGGAATTTGAATAACGCACAGTACTTCCGATTTATTTGCATTTTTAGTGTTTTCTTTTGGTTCATCTATTGGTTCATTTTTCTTAAGAAATGAACCTTTGTAATCGGACAGGAAAAAATATTTTTAACACCCCCTGAAAATTTGTTGGTTTACGAAGTAAAAATGTATCCAATTTTTCATTTTTTCGGTGGGATTTTGTTAACTTTTTATTCTGGAGTCACCTGATGCAAAAGCGAGAGCAAAAGGGCCCGAATCGGTTCATTTTTGCGACCATTAAAAAATCAAATCTTAAAAAACACACTGTGCAAATTTGAAACCCCGCTTAAAATCAGAATACCTTAAGTTACAGGTCAAAACCAGTGGTGCGTAGATAACACACAATACTTCCATATTTTGAAACGTAAAATTGTGACACAATTTGATCATATTTTGACTGCTTTTGAAAGTGTTTAGGTCAAAAATATCAAAAAATTCAGTATTAAAATTTTAAAATTCGCCCAAAATGAAAAAACGCCACATTTTCGGAATGTAAAAAATATCCACATATTCTGCAAGGTAAAACGAAGATTTTGAGACCAAGAACGCTCAAATCGGTTCATTTTTGCGGCAGGAAAGAAATAAAATAGAAAACACTAAAAATGCAAATATCTCGGAAGTACTGTGCGTTATCCAAATTCCGATTAAACAGGGTGTTAGGTCTTGCCGAGACAAACATTTCAGTTCAAGAAATTTGAAAAAAGGTTGAGAAATGAGGGAGTTATGGCCATTTTTGTAAATGACCACAGACGGACACACGGACAGACGGACACACGGACACACAGACACTTGTTCAGGAAGTGATTCTGAGTAAATGTGTATAAGAAAAAGTTTTTTCTGAAGCTCCGTTCCGATTCTCGATTTTAGGACGATCACAATACTTCCATTTACTCTGTAAATATGGAAGTAAAAAAATATCCACATATTCTGCAAGGAAAAAAAAAAGATTTTAAGACCAAGAACGCTCAAATCGGTTCATTTTTGTAGCCAGAAAAAAATAAAATAGAAAACACTAAAAATGCAAATATATCGGAAGTACTGTGCGTTATCCAAATTTCGATTGAACAGGGTGTTAGGTCTTACCGAGACGCACATTTCAGTTCAAGAAATTTGAAAAAAGGTTGAGAATTGAGGGAGTTATGGTCATTTTTGTAAATGACCACAGACGGACAGACGGACTAACGGACACACGGACACACAGACACTTGTTCAGGAAGTGATTCTGAGTAAATGTGTATAAGAAAAAGTTTTTTCTGAAGCTCCGTTCCGATTCTCGATTTTAGGACGATCACAATACTTCCATTTACTCTGTAAATATGGAAGTAAAAAGTTTTTTTCGGGACACCCTATTCACCATCAACCAATGACAGAAAAAAAACCAGTGGTGCGTAGATAACACACAATACTTCCATATTTTGAAACGTAAATTTGTGACACAATTTGATCATATTTTGGCTGCTTTTAACGGTGTTTAGGTCAAAAATATCAAAAAATTCATTATTCAAATTTTCAAAATTCGCCCAAAATAAAAGAACGCCACATTATCGGAATAAAAAAAATATCCACATATTCTGCAAGGTAAAACAAAGATTTTAAGACCAAGAACGCTCAAATCGGTTCATTTTTGTGGCCGGAAAAAAATAAAATAGAAAACACTAAAAATGCAAATATATCGGAAGTACTGTGCGTTATCCAAATTCCGATTAAACAGGGTGTTAGGTCTTGCCGAGACAAACATTTCAGTTCAAGAAATTTGAAAAAAAGGTTGAGAATTGAGGGAGCTATGCCCATTTTTACTTCCATATTTACAGAGTAAATGGAAGTATTGTGATCGTCCTAAAATCGAGAATCGGAACGGAGCTTCAGAAAAAACTTTTTCTTATACACATTTACTCAGAATCACTTCCCGAACAAGTGTCTGTGTGTCCGTGTGTCCGTCTGTCCGTCTGTCCGTCTGTGGTCATTTACAAAAATGGCCATAGCTCCCTCAAATCTCAACCTTTTTTCAAATTTCTTGAACTGAAATGTTCGACTTGGCAAGACCTAACACCCTGTTTAATCGGAATTTGGATAACGCACAGTACTTCCGAGATATTTTCATTTTTAGTGTTTTCTATTTTATTTTTTCCGGCCGCAAAAATGAACCAATTTGAGCGTTCTTGGTCTCAAAATCTTCGTTTTACCTTGCAGAATATGTGGATATTTTTTACAATCCGAAAATGTGGCGTTGTTTCATTTTGGGCGAATTTTAAAATTTTAATACTGAATTTTTCGATATTTTTGACCTAAACACTTTCAAAAGCAGTCAAAATATGATCAAATTGTGTCACAATTTTACGTTTCAAAATATGGAAGTATTGTGTGTTATCTACGCACCACTGGTTGTAAATGACCACAGACGGACACACGGACAGACAGACAGACGGACGGACGGACACACAGACACTTGTTCAGGAAGTGATTCTGAGTAAATGTGTATAAGAAAAAGTTTTTTCTGAAGCTCCGTTCCGATTCTCGATTTTAGGACGATTCCAATACTTCCATTTACTCTGTAAATATGGAAGTAATTAGGTGCATTACTTGAACAAAAGACGTTAAAGAAGCATTTATAAATTTTTATAAATATTTTAGATTTTTTAAATAAATAAATCTACTTATTAGGAAATACAGTTGCTTTGATCTCATACCCTGCCCATAGTGTCCATTTGGACAGCGAATTTCCTACGAACAGTGAGAGCCTGGACTAAGGTGTCCATTTGGACATCAAATTTTCTATGAATAGTATGAGCCTGTACCAAGGACCCCGAATTTTTATGAGGCCGTATTTTTCAACATTCTTGAAATCTTTTGATAAAAATATTACGTCATATTTGAAGGATAAACTTCGAGTTTCTTGAAGGATTTTGAAGAATTCCAACGCAATCCATTCTTGGTCCGAAAAGGGCTAAAGCACAAAGGGGATACGTCCCAAATTATCGAATTGAAATTTCGGTACCGAAAGAATCTACTCATCAGGACCTATTGAACGCCCCAAGAATTATGATCCTTTTACCTATTTTTGTGGCCAAAAAACGATAAAACAGAAAAACGACTAATATTAAATATCAGTAATATTATAAATTAATAATTCATTATATTTAATACATAAGAAATAATTAATTAAATTGCTAATTAAATGTTAGTAAATATACCTACCTATACCTATCTTTAAATTGTTCAGCGAATTTTTTTATGAAGCTGAAAACTATGGGAGAAATCTTTATTTTAGCAAATTGATCGAAAACTTATTTTGCATTTTTCTCATTGTGGCGTACCACACTCTCATTTTGAACGGCCCTTTTCAGGGCCACCAAAAGTTAAGAGAGGTGCTGCCGCAGACAACTCCGGTAAGACGCGCTACCGGCCGAGCCGAACATTCGCCTCGCGAGTGTTCAGGCCTTCACCCCCCTCAAAGCGGCCAACAGTGGATCAGGCCGAGAGAGGAGAAGTCCACGTCACGAAAGGTGGGGATAGACAAGCAAGTCACCCCATTGTGACATGCGTGTCAGAGCTAGCCAATAGCAAGCGCCGCTGAAACGGAGCCTTCCTATTGGCTGGAGCCCAGCGAGCGAGAGGGTACATAAGGAGGACTCTGTGGTCAGGTCCTCACTTTACCAACCCTCATTGCGAATGAATCTTCTAAAGTCTTCAAACGCTGAACGACCTACGAAGCTCTCAAGCAATACGCGGCGATTGGAAATGATATCGCCGCCTGATGACGATCTCTGGTTAGAGGCTTTGCGACCCTCGACACCTGCAGGCCGACACATGGACACACCTCGCGGGAATGATCGACTGGATGATCTTTCCGCTCGAGGCGGGCTCTTGGCTCCGAACCTTCTCTTAGAAGCAAGGGGCCAATTGAGTACCCCTCATGCTGGTTCCTGCTCCGGCGGGGCCAGTAAACGAGGATCACGGGGGGAGCGAGGTGAAAGCCTTGCTCTTCCTAGGAGGCCGAGTCCGATTCCACCGGGTTGTGACCAGGTCTGGCTTGAGAACGAGAGGACAATATCCTCAAGTTTTCGCCGCACACGAGTCGGAGCTTCGCAGCATTCTACTCCCCATTGGGTAACTGTCGACGGAGCTTCCGCTCCTTTGACCACACCAACTCATTTCAACGGCCCTTTTCAGGGCCACCAATGGTCAGAGTCAATGAACACACAATTACCGCAATCCCACGCTTTCGCCAGGGACTACGTACCCAGAGTACCACGTAGTGCCCCGGCCAGCCTGTGGGCAATGACAGATGAGGAAAGACCTCACGCTAATTATGCTCCTGTTGGAGCTCAGGCGGTGCTAAGGCCCTTGCCTCTACATACGGCTGCAGCGCATCCCATACTCATGCCATTTTTGGACATATCCCCTTTGTACTAAAAGGTATCAAAATGTTTATGAAGCCCAAAATTGTTCAAATTTACCGGCAAATTAGATCATCAATTACTCACCAACGCTCCACCAATTGCCTTTTTTCTCGCCGCCATTGTCTCGGGGAGTTTTGACGAAACATTCGTTCAAGCTCAAGTTGTGTCGAATTGAGTTCTGCCAGCCTGAAAAAATTACCTTTAGTTATCCATAGTTAACCAAACCTAGGTATAGGATGTCTTGTTCTTGATGGAAGAGAAAAAACGCTGCTAAGTAGATTAGTGACATGGGTACATTATTTGTCTGGGTATCACAGAAAATAAAGTTCAAATAGTTGGAGTAGGTAGGTTTATCATCATATCATTTGTGGAGTAATGGTCAATGGTGAGTTCAATGATGCTTAAATGGTACTTTTTCACAATGATGAATAAATAGGTATAAAAAGAAGAAAAAACACTGAGCGATTAAACAAGACCCGTTGACGAGGTCTCATCACGAGGGGACAATGCCCCTCCCCAATCCCTTCCCTTATACCTGGACTCAAACCAGGTCCCAGCGGGTCCCTCATATACGGTATTGATACCTGAGATTTCCGAGAAGGCCTGACTCGGGATCGCATCTATTCACCGCATAGCGCTTTAAATTCCCTTAATTAATCTGTCCACCCTATTAATATGCGAGACTGACTAATCCCAATAACGTTCACTTTCTAATAGCCGAATCGCAGTTTTGCAGTTCCAAGCCTATAAACCGACGCCCTCGGATAAAGCAGTCGTTATCAAGGGTGGGAATGCATCTGATAGGGAATTTATCACCCGACGTTTTCTCCTGTATCACGTTTTTGCTTAACCCCATAGGTGCTTAGGCCGTAAAACCAAGAAAATAGCGAAAAAATTGACCCTGGTGACCAAAATCTCGAAAAAATGCCAAATTTCATGTTTCATAGTCAATATCTAAAGATTCCCGCCAAAAAACCCCGAAGTCCAATCCATCATTTTTTTGAAATTTTTCCTAGGCTAGGACCTTGGATTTTCCAGCTGGAATCGGTTTTTTGCATTTTTCTTAGTCCTGGAGAGTTGTAGAAAATTGCAAATTTTTTGTGTCATGTACCTGCCCAAAACCTACTCAAAAATATTTTTTTTGGAATTTTAACATTTTTTTTAAAGGGTCAAAAAAATATTTTTTGTTTAGGTCAAAAATTAGTTTTTAAACCAGTTTTTGATTACTAAACCCCAATCGATTTTGACTTATAGGGAGTGAAAAATGTGTAAAAACCTTCAAGGAATCCAACGAGCTCAAAAAATTCAAAATCGGTTCAGTAGGACTCCCTCAAATTGCCAAAAACGCGAAAACGCAGAAATCGCATTAAGAAATTCAAGCCAAACCGATTCAAAAACAAAATTTTCGAATTTTTTCGGAAAAACCACCCTATCTTATGGTAAATCAAGCGAGAAACACGGGAAAAATACTCAAAAAATTCTAAACCCACGGCATCACCTTCAAAATTGAGATTTTGTGTTTTTTCAAAAATATACCCTAATTATGCCGAATTGGACCCGTTAACCTTCTCCGATCGGATTGCCCGGACAATATGCCTCAAGTTGGAGCAAACCACAACTTTCAAGACTAATTTAGTCAAAATCGGATCAGTATTTCAATACGAAGTGGCTGGACGAAATTTTTGGCCAAAATTTCGTCCGTCCACTTCGTATCGAACCGCTGATCCGATTTTGGTGCGGTTGGTCCTAAAAGTTGTGTTTTGCTCCAACTTGAGGCATATTGTCAGGGGAATCCGATCAAAAAATTTTAAGGGGTCGAAAACCCAAAAAAACTGTTTTTGAGATCATGACTTTTTTTACATTTGATCGTTTTTGAGTAGTCTAGAGTTGATTCAGAGGATTCCCTTATAAGAGGTGCACGTCACAGGAAAATTTGCTAAACGCTCGTTTTTTTTTTTTTGAAATCGGACCACTCCTTCTATGCGTTTTGCTGCTGACGGCGTACGGCGTACGGCGTACGGCGGACGGACAAAAAATTTTTATTGCAGATTCGTGTTCTAAAACCTCTGAAACGTGAAAGAAAAAATTTTCAGGGGGTGTTGTAAAAAAATTTTTCTTGATCAATTACATAGGTACATTATTTCTGGAAATAATGTACCAAAATTGGTTGAAATTGGACCAAAAATAAAACAAAACGCCACCAATCGCAATTCTTCCCATCTTAACCCATTGCCTACAAACCTTTATTTAATTTATTTATTTAAAAAAGTATGTTTTATTATAACTAAAATTTCTCAACGCGAAAACAAAATTTTTCGGTCTTTTGAACACATTTCTGGATTCAGCGTCGAATTTCCTATGAGCCTCAGGCTGGTTTCACACTGCCTGCGATTTGGGGCGAAGCGGAGCGATGCGATGACCTGCGATTAGGCGCGGAAAAGACAACAGGCGGGCGAGTAGGGTTTTTGAAGGGGACGGAGCGTGGGGTGTTCACACTGCAAGCGAAGGGGAGAGGTAGCGTGCGTTTTCGAGCGGGTGGCTGATGCAATCGCAAGCAACCTTGCGATTTGAAGCTATATTAAATAGCGTGAAATTTTCACGCGAACGAAATTTCTTGAGTTGTTCCGTGGCGTCAGCCATCAAATCAAGAGACATTCCAGCCCGGTTGCTACACTCGTGTAGCAAGTTAGCAACACAGGTGTAGCTAGTTAGCAACACAGGTGTGCGTTGCCGGAGACGCACAAGACGGTAACAATCTCTGTGGGACGCCAAACACTCGACTGGCCGACCCGTCCGTAATCGCTTCGCACCGCTTCGAAATTCCGCCTCCGATCGCTTCGCATAGCATCGCTTCGCTTCGCGTGCAGTGTGAATCCCGCCTAATGCACATTTACTACCAATTATTAACTCCTTTGGACAACAATTGAGTGAGTAATGACACCCTGTACAACAAAAATCTGATTTTCTTCGTTGCAAAAATGTCACCTCAGAAAATGGCTTCTAACTTTGAATTTTCCAAAAACGATTTTTACTTCCATATTCACAGAGTACCTAAATGGAAGTATTGGAATCGTCTTGAAATCGAAAATCGGAACGGAGCTTCAGAAAAAACTTTTTCTTATACACATTTACTCAGAATCACTTGCTGAACAAGTGTCTGTGTGTCCGTGTGTCCGTTAGTCCGTCTGTGGTCATTTACAACCAGTGGTGCGTAGATAACACACAATACTTCCATATTTTGAAACGTACATATTTGAAAAAATTTGATCATATTTTGACTGTTTTTACTTCCATATTTACAGAGTAAATGGAAGTATTGGAATCGTCCTAAAATCTAGAATCGGAACGGAGCTTCAGAAAAAACTTTTTCTTATACACATTTACTCAGAATCACTTCCTGAACAAGTGTCTGTGTGTCCGTCCGTCCGTCTGTCTGTCTGTCCGTCTGTCCGTGTGTCCGTCTGTGGTCATTTACAAAAATGGGCATAGCTCCCTCAATTCTCAACCTTTTTTTCAAATTTCTTGAACTGAAATGTTTGTCTCGGCAAGACCTAACACCCTGTTTAATCGGAATTTGGATAACGCACAGTACTTCCGATATATTTGCATTTTTAGTGTTTTCTATTTTATTTTTTCCGGCCACAAAAATCAACCGATTTGAGCGTTCTTGGTCTTAAAATCTTTGTTTTACCTTGCAGAATATGTGGATATTTTTTTTATTCCGATAATGTGGCGTTCTTTTATTTTGGGCGAATTTCGAAAATTTGAATAATGAATTTTTTGATATTTTTGACCTAAACACCGTTAAAAGCAGCCAAAATGTGATCAAATTGTGTCACAAATTTACGTTTCAAAATATGGAAGTATTGTGTGTTATCTACGCACCACTGGTTTTTTTTCTGTCATTGGTTGATGGTGAATAGGGTGTCCCGAAAAAAACTTTTTACTTCCATATTTACAGAGTAAATGGAAGTATTGTGATAGTCCTAAAATCGAGAATCGGAACGGAGGTACACATTTACTCAGAATCACTTCCTGAACAAGTGTCTGTGTGTCCGTTACGTCCGTCTGTGGTCATTTACAAAAATGGCCATAACTCCCTCATTTCTCAACCTCAAATTTCTTGAACTGAAATGTTTGTCTCGGCAAGCCCTAACACCCTGTTTAATCGGAATTTGGATAAGGCACAGTACTTCCGATATATTTGCATTTTTAGTGTTTTCTATTTTATTTTTTTCCGGCCACAAAAATGAACCGATTTGAGCGTTCTTGGTCTTAAAATCTTTGTTTTACCTTGCAGAATATGTGGATTTTTCTAATATTCCAATAATGTATTGTATTTTTATTTTGGGCAAATTTTAAAATTTTAATAGTGAATTTTTCGATATTTTTGGACTAAACACCCTTAAAAGCAGTCAAAATATGATCAAATTGTGTCACAATTTTACGTTTCAAAATGTGGAAGTATTGTGTGTTATCTACCCACCACTGGTTAAAGGTTTTTAGGTCAAAAATATCAAAAAATTCATTATGCAAATTTTAAAATTCGCCAAAAAACAACTCTCTGCATTTTCGGAGTATAAAAAATATCCACATATTCTGCAAGGTAAAACGAAGATTTTGGGACCAAGAACGCTCAGATCGGTCCATTTTTGTGGGCGGAAAAAAATAAAATAGAAATCACTGAAAATGCAAACATATCGGAAGTACTGTGAGTAATTAAATTCCGATTAAAGAGGGTGTTAGGTCTTGCCGAGACAAACATTTCAGTTCAAGAAATTTGAAAAAAGGTTGAGAATTGAGGGAGCTATGGCCATTTTTACTTCCATATTTACAGAGTAAATGGAAGTATTGTGATCGTCCTAAAATCGAGAATCGGAACGGAGCTTCAGAAAAAACTTTTTCTTATACACATTTACTCAGAATCACTTCCCGAACAAGTGTCTGTGTGTCCGTGTGTCCGTCTGTCCGTGTGTCCGTCTGTCCGTGTGTCCGTCTGTCCGTGTGTCCGTCTGTGGTCATTTACAACCAGTGGTGCGTAGATAACACACAATACTTCCATATTTTGAAACGTAAAATTATGACACAATTTGATCATATTTTGACTGCTTTTAAGGGTGTTTAGGCCAAAAATATCGAAAAATTCATTATTAAAATTTTAAAATACGCCCAAAATAAAAAACCGCCACATTTTCGGATTGTAAAAAATATCCACATATTCTGCAAGGTAAAACAAAGATTTTAAGACCAAGAACGCTCAAATCGGTTCATTTTTGTGGCCGGAAAAAAATAAAATAGAAAACACTAAAAATGCAAATATCTCGGAAGTACTGTGCGTTATCCAAATTCCGATTAAACAGGGCGTTAGGTCTTGCCGAGACAAACATTTCAGTCCAAGAAATTTGAAAAAAGGTTGAGAAATGAGGGAGTTATGGCCATTTTTGTAAATGACCACAGACGGACAGACGGACAGACGGACGTAACGGACGTAACGGACACACGGACACACAGACACTTGTTCGGGAAGTGATTCTGAGTAAATGTGTATAAGAAAAAGTTTTTTCTGAAGCTCCGTTCCGATTCTCGATTTTAGGACGATCACAATACTTCCATTTACTCTGTAAATATGGAAGTAAAAATGGTCATAACTCCCTCATTTCTCAACCTTTTTTCAAATTTCTTGAACTGAAATGTTTGTCTCGGCAAGCCCTAACACCCTGTTTAATCGGAATTTGGATTACGCACAGTACTTCCGAGATATTGGCATTTTTAGTGTTTTCTATTTTATTTTTTTCCGGCCGCAAAAATGAACCGATTTGAGCGTTCTTGGTCTTAAAATCTTTGTTTTGCCTTGCAGAATATGTGGATATTTTTTACATTCCGAAAATGTGGCGTTTTTTCATTTTGGGCGAATTTTAAAATTTTAATAGTGAATTTTTCGATATTTTTGGCCTAAACACCCTTAAAAGCAGTCAAAATATGATCAAATTGTGTCACAATTTTACGTTTCAAAATATGGAAGTATTGTGTGTTATCTACGCACCACTGGTTGTAAATGACCACAGACGGACACACAGACACTTGTTCGGGAAGTGATTCTGAGTAAATGTGTATAAGACCAGTGGTGCGTAGATAACACACAATACTTCCATATTTTGAAACGTAAAATTGTGACACAATTTGATCATATTTTGACTGCTTTTAAGGGTGTTTAGGCCAAAAATATCGAAAAATTCACTATTAAAATTTTAAAATTTGCCCAAAATGAAAAAATGCCACATTTTCGGAATGTAAAAAATATCCACATATTCTGCAAGGTAAAACAAAGATTTTAAGACCAAGAACGCTCAAATCGGTTCATTTTTGTGGCCGGAAAAAAATAAAATAGAAAACACTAAAAATGCAAATATATCGGAAGTACTGTGCGTTATCCAAATTCCGATTAAACAGGGTGTTAGGTCTTGCCGAGACAAACATTTCAGTTCAAGAAATTTGAAAAAAGGTTGAGAAATGAGGGAGTTATGGCCATTTTTGTAAAAGACCACAGACGGACAGACGGACACACGGACAGACGGACAGACGGACAGACGGACAGACGGACAGACGGACAGACGGACACACAGACACTTGTTCAGGAAGTGATTCTGAGTAAATGTGTATAAGAAAAAGTTTTTTCTGAAGCTCCGTTCCGATTCTCGATTTTAGGACGATCACAATACTTCCATTTACTCTGTAAATATGGAAGTAAAAAAGTTTTTTCTGAAGCTCCGTTCCGATTCTCGATTTTAGGACGATCACAATACTTCCATTTACTCTGTAAATATGGAAGTAAAAATGACCATAACTCCCTCAATTCTCAACCTTTATTCAAATTTCTTGAACTGAAATGTTTGTCTCGGCAAGACCTAACACCCTATTTAATCGAAATTTGGATATCGCACAGTACTTCCGATATATTTGCATTTTTAGTGTTTTCTATTCTATTTTTTTCCGGCCACAAAAATGAACCGATTTGAGCGTTCTTGGTCTTAAAATCTTTGTTTTTCCTTGCAAAATATGAGGATATTTTTTCTATTCCGAAAATGTGGCGTTTATTATTTCTTCCATATTTACAGAGTAAATGGAAGTATTGTGATCGTCCTAAAATCGAGAATCGGAACGGAGCTTCAGAAAAAACTTTTTCTTATACACATTTACTCAGAATCACTTCCTGAACAAGTGTCTGTGTGTCCGTGTGTCTGTGTGTCCGTGTGTCCGTCTGTCCGTCTGTCCGTGTGTCCGTGTGTCCGTCTGTCCGTCTGTGGTCATCAAAAAATATCAAAAAATTCACTATTCAAATTTTAAAACCAGTGGTGCGTAGATAACACACAATACTTCCATATTTTGAAACGTAAAATTGTGACACAATTTGATCATATTTTGACTGCTTTTGAAAGTGTTTAGGCCAAAAATATCGAAAAATTCACTATTAAAATTTTAAAATTCGCCCAAAATGAAAAACGCTACATTTTCGGAATGTAAAAAATATCCACATGTTCTGTAAGGTAAAACGAAGATTTTGAGACCAAGAACGCTCAAATCGGTTCATTTTTGTGGCCGGAAAAAAATAAAATAGAAAACACTAAAAATGCAAATATATCGAAAGTACTGTGCGTTATCCAAATTCCGATTAAACAGGGTGTTAGGTTTTGCCGAGACAAACATTTCACTTCAAGAAATTTGAAAAAAGGTTGAGAAATGAGGGAGTTATGGCCATTTTTGTAAATGACCACAGACGGACAGACGGACACACGGACAGACGGACACACGGACACACAGACACTTGTTCGGGAAGTGATTCCGAGTAAATGTGTATAAGAAAAAGTTTTTTCTGAAGCTCCGTTCCGATTCTCCATTTTAGGACGATCACAATACTTCCATTTACTCCGTAAATATGGAAGTAAAAAACAGTGACCTACCTTAATAATAACATTATTACTGCCACACAACTCTTCACTATTAATCCTCTCTGAAAAACCAGTGGTGCGTAGATAACACACAATACTTCCATATTTTGAAACGTAAAATTGTGACACAATTTGATCATATTTTGACTGCTTTTAAGGGTGTTTAGGCCAAAAATATCGAAAAATTCACTATTAAAATTTTAAAATTCGCCCAAAATGAAAAAACGCCACATTTTCGGAATGTAAAAAATATCCACATATTCTGCAAGGCAAAACAAAGATTTTAAGACCAAGAACGCTCAAATCGGTTCATTTTTGCGGCCGGAAAAAAATAAAATAGAAAACACTAAAAATGCCAATATCTCGGAAGTACTGTGCGTAATCCAAATTCCGATTAAACAGGGTGTTAGGGCTTGCCGAGACAAACATTTCAGTTCAAGAAATTTGAAAAAAGGTTGAGAAATGAGGGAGTTATGACCATTTTTGTAAATGACCACAGACGGACAGACGGACACACGGACAGACGGACACACGGACAGACGGACACACGGACACACAGACACTTGTTCGGGAAGTGATTCTGAGTAAATGTGTATAAGAAAAAGTTTTTTCTGAAGCTCCGTTCCGATTCTCGATTTTAGGACGATCACAATACTTCCATTTACTCTGTAAATATGGAAGTAACAACAACAACTTCATTGGCAAAGCCTCAGGATCACCGACGGATAGGACTAGCGCTATACTGTATGGGGCGGCTCGTGCACGAACTAGTAATACACTAGATCGGTCTTAGTAGTCGTGTATTTCTGGAAGTGTATGAGTGAGCCAGCCAATGCCTCACCGTACCGTCCAAGTGCACAATTTCTGTCTGCTCCGCCGGTCGAATGCGATCGAATCTGCGGTCGAATGCGGTCTAATCGAGGTAATCTTATCTTATCAGTTCGAAAACTGATATGATTTAGTAAAAATCGCGGTGTTTTCTTCTGTGGTTCAATAAAAATGAGTGATGTGAAGGTGGTTCAATTGAATTTTTCTAAGTTTACTTTGGAGGAGAAAATAGCGATCCGGGAACCCGGCCGCTACTCACCTGCACTGGAAGGACTTTTACTGAAGGTAAAAGCTAAAAATCGCTTCACGACTCGGAAATGCAACCGACAATACTTAGGTACTTCAATTCCAATTTTTAAAAAATAGGGTTTCTGAAAATTGATAGATGGTAATCATCTTAAAATTCCTCTGTTATCTCTAGTGAACGTTTTTTGGTGTTCATTTTATAATAATGAGACGTGAAAGTGTGCAAAACTTTCCTATTAATTTGCATTTACTTAGTTGAAATTGATATTTTGCTGAGACCAACTGACTGTTTATGATAACATATTCCCTTCGCGATTGTTCCATATTATAATATATTATTATCTATATTATAGATCTAGATAATATTATTATCTTATGGCCTAAGTGCACCCCCTGGGTTTAAGGGCAGGAGCCGCCACTGGTACCACTGGTTCTTCGTTTTGAAACTGTTACACGCTTACCTTTTTTGTTTTTTTCGAAAAACGGGAACCGAGAAGTGATGAACTGGTAGATTTCGGAAAGTGTGGCTCGTTTAGCTGGTGTCGACTGTATGGCCATTGTGATCAACGCTACGTAGGAATAAGGAGGCTTTTCCGTGGAATTTTCGTTTTGCGCAAGCGTAGTCGAACTTGAACAATCGCCCTCGTCGCTATAAACAAATTGATTTCAAGTTGATGAAAACATTTAAAATAATCCGAGGGGGAGCAATTGAAAATTTCTGCGGGGCCTAAAATTTGGAGGGAGTTTTTGGAGACAATTATCTTGAGGAGACTGAAGGTTAGAAACGTTGGGGTGCAGAAGTGTTGGAGGAGTTCAGGGGGTTGAAAATTAGCGAGGAGTGAAACTTTTTGGGGGGGGGGGGGTTAAGACATTTGTGGAAAAATTTGTTGGACGAAATTCAGAGGGACCGGAAAAATTAAGGGGGCCAAACACTCAAGAAATTAGACAATTTTCGGGGGGATCAAGAAATGTTGGGGTGCGTAAGTGTTGGCGTTCCTATTAGCGATTTCTCGCTAAAATTGTTAAATTAATGTGCTGAAAAAACTAAAATGTATTTATTATTATTTGTACAATAAAGTTTTCTATATTTTGGTTCATTTTGGTACATTATTTCCAGAAATAATGTACCTATGTAATTGTTCAAGAAAAATTTTTTTACAACACCCCCTGAAAATTTGTTCTTTCACGTTTCAGAGGTTCTAGAACAAGAATCTGCAATAAAAATTTTTTGTCCGTCCGCCGTACGCCGTACGCCGTCAGCAGCAAAACGCATTGAAGGAGTGGTCCGATTTCAAAAAAAAAAAAAAACGAGCGTTTAGCAAATTTTCCTGTGACGTGCACCTCCTATAAGGGAATCCTCTGAATCAACTCCAGACTACTCAAAAACGATCAAATGTAAAAAAAGTCATGATCTCAAAAACAGTTTTTTTGGGTTTTCGACCCCTTAAAATTTTTTGATCGGATTCCCCTGACAATATGCCTCAAGTTGGAGCAAAACACAACTTTTAGGACCAACCGCACCAAAATCGGATCAGCGGTTCGATACCAAGTTGACGTACGAAATTTTGGCCAAAAATTTCGTCCAGCCACTTCGTATTGAAATACTGATCCGATTTTGACTAAATTAGTCTTGAAAGTTGTGGTTTGCTCCAACTTGAGGCATATTATCCGGGCAATCCGATCGGAGAAGGTTAACGGGTCCAATTCGGCATAATTAGGGTATATTTTTGAAAAAACACAAAATCTCAATTTTGAAGGTGATGCCGTGGGTTTAGAATTTTTTGAGTATTTTTCCCGTGTTTCTCGCTTGATTTACCATAAGATAGGGTGGTTTTTCTGAAAAAATTCGAAAATTTTGTTTTTGAATCGGTTTGGCTTGAATTTCTTAATGCGATTTCTGCGTTTTCGCGTTTTTGGCAATTTGAGGGAGTCCTACTGGACCGATTTTGAATTTTTTGAGCTCGTTGGATTCCTTGAAGGTTTTTACACATTTTTCACTCCCTATAAGTCAAAATCGATTTGGGTTTAGTAATCAAAAACTGGTTTAAAGACTAATTTTTGACCTAAACAAAAAATATTTTTTTGACCCTTTAAAAAAAATGTTAAAATTCCAAAAAAAATATTTTTGAGTAGGTTTTGGGCAGGTACATGACACAAAAAATTTGCAATTTTCTACAACTCTCCAGGACTAAGAAAAATGAAAAAACCGATTTCAGCTGGAAAATCCAAGGTCCTAGCCTAGGAAAAATTTCAAAAAATGATGGATTTGACTTCGGGGTTTTTTGGCGGGAATCTTTAGATATTGACTATGAAACATGAAATTTGGCATTTTTTCGAGATTTTGGTCAACAGGGTCAATTTTGGGGGCAGTGACACTGCTGAAATTGCGGTTTTGCAGTTTTCTTGGGTTCACGGCCCATGTTCCAATCGGTTCAAGGCGTGAGGAATACGAAATGGCGGCTGTAACATTCCCACCCTTGATCTTGGTAGGGTGGGGAAGTAGGGGACTTCCCCTACCCCTACCGGCTCTTTCGTCGTTTATTGGCTCAGAACTGCAAAAATGCGATTCGGCTATTTGAAACTGAAAGTGTGAAGCTGGGATTGGACAGCTTATGTTAATGGGGCGGATCTTGATAACAGTTGTCACCTGTTAACGCGGTTAACAAAATGGCTGCCTTCTTGCCTCCAGGCCTCAGGAAATATTTCTTTGAAAGCAGCCGCCAGGTATTTTCTTTTTATACCTACCTATTTATTATCATTGTGAAAACGTACCTTTTCGGCATAATTGAATTCACGATTGACCATTACTCCACAAATGATATGATGATAAACCGACCTACTCCAACTATTTGAACTTTATTTTCTGAGATACCCAGACAAATAATGTACCCATGTCACTAATCTACTTAGCAGCGTTTTCTTAAGAAATGAACCTTTGTAATCGGTGGGGAAAACAATTTTTTAACACCCGATCTGCTCCGTTGAAAATATAGATATTTAAGTATTTACCAAGAGAAGAGGATGATTATTTTTTGCCGGGTTGAAAAAACGTTTTTCTAAATCCCCATCTAAAATACAAATTTATACTAAAATTATAGAATTTCTATAGTTTAATTTAATAATAATAATGATAATAAATAATAGAATTTAAATAGAAACAACTAAATTCTGTGTTTAAGGAGTACCGATATATCGTAAGGTTTGTCTTTGCAATCGAAAAATGAACCCCTGTGCAAAATTTGCAGAGTTCTTCGTACATATCGAAAACTAATCTGCATGTGCCACTGATCTACTTAGCTGCGTTTTTTCTCAAAAAGAAAAAATTTTTGGGAATTTTGTGGAAAATTTTGTTAGACAAATTTCAGAGGGACTAAAAAACTCGAGGGGGGCCAAAGCTAGTTAAGTTATACATTTTTCGGGGGGTGGAAATTTCGAGAGTATTAGCCATTTCAGGGGAGATTTGAAAATTTGTGGGGGGGGGTAGAACATTCTTCGGGGGGGTACGAAAATTTTGGGAGAGGGGTGCATAAAATACAGCCGGGATCGGGGTTGTAAAAAATTTGTTAGGTAAAAAAACTCAAAGGATTGAACATTTTCAGGGGGGTTGACATTATACTTTTTTCTGGGGGGTTGAAAAATCGGAGGGGTTGGAAAATTTAGAGGCAGACAAGTTGGTTGGGATTTTAGTCATTGAGACATTTTTGGAGGCGAATTAGAAAATTCGGTGAAAAAACTTGAGGCATTTCAGGAGGGGATTCAAAAGCTCGGGTGGAAAATTTTGGGGGGTTGTATAAAATACAGTGGGGTTCTGAAAATTTTGAAGGAGAGAAACTCACGTTGTCAGACATTTCCGGGGAGTTGAATTTTTTTGGGGGTGAACAATTTGGGGGGTACATTTTGCGAGAGAAGTTGGATTTTTCGGGAGCGTTGAATTTTCCGGGGGGAAGGTTGAATTTTTAGGGCGAGTTGAATTTTTTCGGGGGAGTGGGTGTATTGGGGGGTTATGATTCAAGGGTGTTGGAAAATTTAGTAGAGCATAAAAGTGGGGGGGGGGAGCTTATGGTGGTTTGAGTCATTTTAGGAGGGGGATTCAAAAGCTCGGGTGGAAAATGTGTGGGTTGTATAAAATACAGTGGGGTGTGGGGTTCTGGAAAATTTGAAGGGGGAAGCTCACATAGTCAGAAATTTTCGGGGGAGTTGAGTTTCTAGGGAGAGTGGGTGAACATTTTGGGGGGGATGCATTTTTCAAGGGGAGTTGAATTTTTCGGGGGGTTGGAAAGTTTAATAGAGCAGGAAAAAGGGGGGCACTTTCGTGGTTCTTTGTCATTTTAGGAGGGGGATTCAATAGCTCGGGTGGAAAATTGTGGGGGGTTCTTTAAAATACTGTAGGGTTCTGAAAAATATGAAAGGAGAAACTCACATTTTCGGGGAAGTGAACATTTTAGGGGGGGGGTGCATTTTTTGAAGAGAGCTGAATTTTTTGAGGGGGTTGAATTTTTTGGGGGAGTGAGTGAATTGGGGGGGGGGGGTTAAAAATCTAGGGGGTAGGAAAATTTAGTAAAACAGAAAAGTGGGGGGGGGATTTTGGTGGTTTGAGTCACTTTAGGAGGGGGTATTAGAGAGTTGAGGGTATAAACATGGAAGAACGTTAACCACCAGTTTTCTTGTTTTAGAAAACCGTTTTCTCACTAATGAGTTTATTTTTTGATCGTAGAAATGTATTTCTTACTTATTCCTATTGTCTTTTTGTTGAGGGGAGGTACTGGTGCTGTATGTAGTCGTCACGTTCATAACAGTCGCGCCCGCTTCCCGTCTGACGAGCGAGTCCAGCAAATCTTCAGTGTAAAGATCTTTGCTATCGGTTAACTCTTTCACTTCGTAATCTGAAACATTGGCAATGGCTTGAAAATTAACTGTGCGAAGATAACACACGATACTTCCATATTTTGAAACGTAAAAGCATGGCATAATTCGATCATATTTTGACTGCTTTTGAGGGTGTTCATGTCAAAAATATCAAAAAACTCACTACGCTAATTTTAGAACTCAAATAAAATATAAATACGCCAAGTTATCGGACTATAAAAAATATCCGCATATTCTGTATGGTAAAACAAAGATTTTAAGACCAAAAACGCTCGAATCGGTTCATTTTTGTGGCCAGAAAAAAAATAAGATAAAAACACTAAAAATGCGAGTAAATCGGAAGTACTGTGAGTTATTCAAATTACGATTAAACAGGGTGTTAGGTCTTGGGAAACACAAATTTCAGTCCAAGAAATTTAAAGCCAGTGATGCGTAGATAACACACAATACTTCCATATTTTGAAACGTAAAATTGAGACACAATTTGATCATATTTTGACTGCTTTTGAAGTGTTTGGGTCAAAAATATCGAACAATATGCTATGCAAATTTTAAAATTCGCCAAAAAAAAAATCGCTACATTTTTGGAATTTAAAAAATGTCCACATATTCAACAAGGTAAAACAAAGATATTAAGACCAAGAACGCTCAATTCGGTTTATTTTTGTGGACGGAAAAAAATAAAATAGAAGACATTAAAAATGCAAATATATCGGAAGTACCGTGTGTTATCTAAATTTCGATTAAACAGGGTCTTGCCGAGACAAACATTTCAATTCAAGAAATTTGAAAAAAGGTTGAGAATTGAGGGAATTATGGTCATTTTTGTTAATGACCACAGACGGACACACGGACATACAGACACTTGTTCAGGAAGTGATTCTGAGTAACTGAAATTTTTTTCTGAACCTCCGTTCCGATTCTCGATTTTAGGACGATTCCAATACTTCCATTTACTCTGTAAATATGGACATCGTACTTCCGAGTTATGGACTTTTCGCTTTTGACACCGTCTGTTGCCCATTTTGAACATTTTCGGGATGTTGTAGAATTCGGAAAACCTCTCAGTCTGTCAGCTCGTTTCGCTATTTTGACATTTTCTAATTGAGCTTCTGACATCCTTCCCATTGAGTTTTTGACATATTCGCCTCTCACTGGAAGGTGCCAGTTCTGCGCATCCTCGGACATATCTCAAATTCGTCTGTGGCCTGTCTGCTGCCTCCTTGGGAAGTCTCGTATCCTAATTGGTTTATCTTGTTGATGTGGTGACAAACGGGCAGCGAGTGTTTGTTTTTCCATCCCTTTTCGGCGCCTGCGCACACGTGGTCTTTCAACCTGCTCACACGTGTGTGCGTCAATCATTCGCATCCTCTGCGTGTCCTCAGGGCGAACATTTTTTCCTCCCCGATCGGTCGTAAAACTAGGAATGTTTTTAAATAAACCGCCCCGACCAGCCTTGCGGTCTTAACGTTGAGCTTCTGTTTGTTTGTTGGGGGAATTAAGTTGGTAAAAATTTTCAAATCGAGTTGGCTTGGCACGAGACCCTACCTTTTGACCTGTACCTACCTGGAACCAGTGGTGCGTAGATAACACAGAATACTTCCATCTTTTGGAACGTAAAATTGTGACACAATTTGATCATATTTTGACTGCTTTTAAGGGTGTTTAGGTCAAAAATATCAAAAAATTTACTATGCAAATTTTAAATTTGCCAAAAAACAAAATTCGCTAAATTTTTGGAATATAAAAATATTCACATATTCTGCAAGGTAGAACGAAGATTTTGAGACCAAGAAAGATCAAATCGGTCCATTTTTGTGACCGGAAAAAAATAAAATAGAAAACACTAAGAATGCAAATATATCGGAAGTACTATGAGTAATTCAAATTCCGATTAAACAGGGTGTTAGGACTGGCCGAGACAAACATTTCAGTTCAAGAAATTTGAAAAAAAGGTTGAGAATTGAGGGAGCTATGGCCATTTTTGTAAATGACCACAGACGGACACACGGACAGACGGACACAGACACTTGTTCGGGAAGTGATTCTGAGTAAATGTGTATAAGAAAAAGTTTTTTCTGAAGCTCCGTTCCGATTCTCGATTTTAGGACGATCACAATACTTACTCAACATTTACTCTGTAAATATGGGAGTAAAAACTTGCTTTTGACCGCAGAATCGGCCAAAATCGCGACCATGTTGATCAAGGACAGGGAAAACAGGGAATTTTATGTGTTTTCCGGTCAATAACTAAAGATTCATGGCAAAAAAACATTTTAAAATCACTATAATTTTTTTTTGGGAATTTTGATGGATTTTTACTTTTATATATACAGAGTAAATGGAAGTATTGGAATCGTCCTAAAATCGAGAATCGGAACGGAGCTTCAGAAAAAACTTTTTCTTATACACATTTACTCAGAATCACTTCCTGAACAAGTGTCTGTGTGTCCGTGTGTCCGTCTGTCCGTGTGTCCGTGTGTCCGTCTGTGGTCATTTACAAAAATGGCCATAGCTCCCTCAAATCTCAACCTTTTTTCAAATTTCTTGAACTGAAATGTTCGTCTCGGCAAGACCTAACACCCTGTTTAATCGGAATTTGGATAACGCACAGTACTTCCGAGATATTTGCATTTTTAGTGTTTTCTATTTTATTTTTTTCCGGCCGCAAAAATGAACCGATTTGAGCGTTCTTGGTCTCAAAATCTTCGTTTTACCTTGCAGAATATGTGTATATTTTTTACAATCCGAAAATGTGGCGTTGTTTCATTTTGGGCGAATTTTAAAATTTTAATACTGAATTTTTTGACATTTTTGACCTAAACACTTTCAAAAGCAGTCAAAATATGATCAAATTGTGTCTTAATTTTACGTTTCAAAATATGGAAGTATTGTGTGTTATCTACGCACCACTGGTTGTAAATGACCACAGACGGACAGTCGGACACTTGTTCAGGGAGTGATTCTGAGTAAATGTGTATAAGAAAAAGTTTTTTCTGAAGCTCCGTTTCGATTTTTGATTTTAGGACGATCACAATACTTCCATTTACTCTGTAAATATGGAAGTAAAAATGACCATAACTCCCTCTATTCTCAACCTTTTTTCAACTTTCTTGAACTGAAATGTTTGTCTCGGTAAGACCTAACACCCTGTTTAATCGGAATTTGAATAACGCACAGTACTTCCGATTTATTTGCATTTTTAGTGTTTTCTTTTGGTTCATCTATTGGTTCATTTTTCTTTAGAAATGAACCTTTGTAATCGGACAGGAAAAAATATTTTTAACACCCCCTGAAAATTTGTTGGTTTACGTTTCAAAGGGTGTAGAATCCGAATCTGCAATGAAAATTTTTTGTCCGTCCGCCGTCCGCCGTACGGGGTTTTTCAGGGGGAAGGAGTTATCGAAAAATTTTGTAATTTTTACCAAAAATCAAGTTCCGTATCCAGTTGGTCCTAACGTCTCGACAGAAACCTTCCTTAATTTTAAGAACAGTAAAACAGCTGTTGAAGTGGTAAAAAATTCGTCTTTTTAAGGTAATTTGCAGCATAGGCATGTGAGGTATCATTTTCTATAGATTTCTCGATGCTGAAACGAATGAGACCATCGCAACGGCGGTAGCTCCAACCATTTAGGATTTATTGCAGTTTCAGTGAGACATATTTGAGTTTTTAAACATTTCCTCAATTCTTAATAAATCGAAAACTATTTGAGCCACAAAATTCGTTTTCCACTCGTTGGAATCCCCTCAAAAACTTCTGTCCACCCAACATCTTCAATTTGAAGAATGTGGTCGTATTATACAAATCAGCAAAACAAAAATTGGAAAAAGTTGAGAATTCGGCCTCGGTTCTTACTAAGAACTTCTTAGATACGGTTGATTGATCTACTTACGAATACTAGCCTATTACACCAACAAGGTGACCCACTCACGCTTTACCAGTTGCGCTTGGCAACGTGAGATCAAGACAAGCTTTACCAACGGTTCTGAGGCATTCTTGAAGCATTTTTAATTTCATTATTCAGAGAATTTAATAATTAGGTATTATTATTCTGTTAATTATGTAGGCACATAAGAATAGATTAATGGTGAATTTAAACTAATTAAACGATGAGCTGAATTGATAAGATTTGTAGATAGATACCTATTGATCAAGATAGGTAGGTTTCTATCGATCAAAGTGAATGATGTAGCTTTTTTGCCGGGCAGAAAACCAGTGGTGCGGAGATAACACACAATACTTCCATATTTTGAACGTAAAATTGTGACACAATTTGATCATATTTTGACTGCTTTTGAGGGTGTTTAGGCCAAAAATATCGAAAAATTCACTATTAAAATTTTAAAATTCGCCCAAAATAAAAACACAGTACATTATTGGATTATAAAAAATATCCACATATTCTGCAAGGTAAAACAAAGATTTTAAGACCAAGAACGCTCAAATCGGTTCATTTTTGTGGCCGGAAAAAAATAAAATAGAAAACACTAAAAATGCATATATATCGGAAGTACTGTGCGTTATCCAAATTCCGATTAAACAGGGTGTTAGGTCTTGCCGAGACGAACATTTCAGTTCAAGAAATTTGAAAAAAGGTTGAGAAATGAGGGAGTTATGGCCATTTTTGTAAATGACCACAGACGGACAGACGGACAGACGGACACACGGACAGACGGACACACGGACAGACGGACAGACGGACACACAGACACTTGTTCAGGAAGTGATTCTGAGTAAATGTGTATAAGAAAAAGTTTTTTTTGAAGCTCCGTTCCGATTCTTGATTTTAGGACGATCTCAATACTTCCATTTACTCTGTAAATATGGAAGTAAAAACGTTTTTCCAAATCCCCATCTAAAATACAAATATATACTGAAGTTCTAGAATAATAGCAACCAAATTCCGTGTTTCAGAAGTACCTATGTATCATAAGGTTTTTCTTTTCAATCGAAAAATGAACCCCTGTGCAGAATTTTCAGAATTCTTCGGATACACAGAAAACTAATGTGCACATGCCACTCATCTATTCAGCAGCCTTTTTATATTCCGATAATGTGGTGTATTTCTATTTTGGCCAAATTGTAAAATTTGAATAGTAAATTTTTTGATATTTTTGACCTAAACACCCATAAAGCAGTCAAAATATCGACGGCGAAGTGGTGAGACCTCGTATCTCCAATTTCGTACCTGCACGTGCACATTGGAGATGTCATGGAAATTCAATGTGGTTACATAGGGTGCCATAGGAACAGTGGCGGTCTTAACAAAATGGAGATACGAGGTCTCACCACTTCGCCGTCGATATGATCAAATTGTGTCACAATTTTACGTTTCAAATTATGGAAGTATTGTGTGTTATCTACGCACCGCTGGTTACTTACTCAAAGGCTACCCCAGAAAATTCAAAATTTGTTCAGTATTTACTAACTAACCTTTGACCTGAAATCATGATCACTATTTGGATTTAGACCCCCAAATCATAATAATCTGATTTGAACCTCGGATCATTATTTTGGATAATTATTTTTGGATTATTTTGAGTATAACTCCTGAATTACATTATTGTGATTTTGCCCCCAAATCATAATACTTTGATTTTGACATCTATTTTAATTTTGGCCTGATATTAATAGATTAAATTGTACAGGTTAAACGTTTTATTCAATTTCACACCCTAGGATTTTAGTCGGCCTTGTTTTTCGAAATGGGTTTGTCCTTGAAAGGAAAACTGAGGATGGCATCTCGCAATGCCAGTCTTTCGCAATTGAACGTGACGGAAGCTTGAATGTTTACGCGAATATTACAACATCTCACAACAATTTTCGGACGAATAACCTTCTGTACCAATGTGTCTTAAGAGGATCAGCCGGCGGCCGTTTGCACAACTGAAAATGAAAAGCTGAGCTCAGCAGAGGCGCGATGACCCAGAAACGAAGGATTTCTCCGCCGACAGCGTTTTCCAAAAATGCGACCCGAGGCGAGCGGATTTTTGATTCGGGCGGAGACAATGATTGCAAAATTGTCAAAAGAAGACCGAAAAGTCGGCCTGATTTTGGGGGTAATGGGATGTGGGTCAACGGCGAACAATGAGTCGCCTTGCGGTAGGTCCTGAAGCTTTTTCGTTCGGTGCTAGAGTTACATTTCATCGAGATTTTTGGCAAATGGGCTTTCTTTAATGGATTCGAGAACAAAATCTATTTTCACTCAAATCTATTTTTTTTCTATTTCATTTTCTGATTTTGTTATTCCCAATTCGACACCGCTGCAACTTCTTCAGATGTCTGCCAATACCCCGGAGGGACAAGCGAAAATGAATCTCAATATTATTGAGGTTATTGTTATTCATTTTTGTTTTCCCCTATTATTTACCTCAGGTTCCTACCCGAGGTCCGCGTGACTTGGTATCAAATTGTTGTAAACATTTTCCAACAATTTTCTAGAAGTGAGAAACATTTTGTTACTAGCATCCGCCCCACTGTCATTCGCCCCAAGTGCATTTCCCCCGATTTTTCCCATTTAATTTATGTTTTTCAACATAATTTAACATAAAATTATAATTTTATACAACATAATACAATAACAACATAGTTTAATATAATATTGAAAATAAATAGTGAAAAATCTGCAGCGTTATTCACCCCAAGAGCATTTCCCCCGCGAGCAATTCGCCCAAACTTCCTTATCAAATGTTGTCGTTTTTGTTGTTGGGGCGAATGACAACGGGGTGAATGACTTTATTTTTAATACACATTATTTTTTATATCATTTGGGGGAAATGCACACGGGGCAAATGAATGCAAGGCGTCACTTTTTGAGCATTTACCTACCCCATTTTATTTTTAAATAGGTAATATAAAATATTGTTTTGGGAAATGACGATGAGGCATAATATGCCTCATATATTATATGCATATACCATACTATGCATGTATTATAATTAATATATTATATTATATAATGCATATAAATATATATGCAATATAATAAATAATATCCATATTATGATACATATATATACATATCATATTATGCAGATATTATAGTTATTAAATATAGCATAATATGCATACATCATAATATGCATATCGACGATGAAACTGCAATACTGCCCAATGAGGAACATGCATGAAAAACGAAATCCATTTTTTCCGCCAGAATGATGCTGTTTAGGATGCGAAAATGATGTAGTGATGGTCTACAACGAAAAAACAACATTTTTCCTGGTGAAAAACGCTAATGAAAAGTGCCCTTTTGAACGTGGCGGTTAACCGTATGACGTCACTGTGAGGACGCGACTGCACAATGTTTCTTAACGTAACGGCAAAAAATCCGTTATCTCCGTCCTATCACAGCATACACACATGAACTCGGATGAGGTTGCACTGGTGTTCACGGGAAGATGACATCACACTGTGTAACTTTGTGTAACCTTGCGGCTGGCCATTTTCCCGCTCGACTTCAAATCTGCGATTTTCACTAAGCCTCCCCAATCTTTTAATTACCTCTTTTCCGAACCGTCATCCACCATAACACCATTTTCGAAGCCTAACAAGGAATATTATGGCGAAAAAACAGTTTATTTTTTTTCGTTGCCTACTTCTCAAAACTTGGATTGGTGGCAACTTGGCAAATCACGCGTCCATAGATTGCATGGCAAACGAATTGGGCAGTATTGATTCTACACCGTCGATATATTATAATATAATTATGCATTATTATGCATACATATTATGCATTTGAAGCGAATGGTGTTCTCATTTGACTGCTTGGCAATTATTGATATCTGAAACAATCGCTTCCCACAACCGTTCGTGTTTTGTCAATTGTGAATACGTTTGGACAACAATTGTCACATTCTGTTCGCCCTGTGATTATTTACAAGCAAGTTTATTGACTTGAAGTTGGTCTGTTCAGGTATAAAGATGAGAGAGGCAACAGGCGCATACGTGCCAACGATGGGGCAATAAAATCCGCACATGGTTTTTGGGCCACTTCTTGACAAAACCGACCCAAATGTCAACGAAAACCGAATAATGTTCTGAAATTCAAATGTAACATTCAATTTTTTCCGTCATATTTACAAATCCTGGTTATATAACCCAGTTCTGGTTTTTTACGGTTTTTTGTCGCTTTTTAACTGTCTTAAAATTGAAAATCTGTATCATTTTCGGGCAGAAATCTCGATCAACGTTCGGGGTGGGGGGGGGGGTAAGGGGGTAAGACTGATATAACCAGGATTTGTAAATATGACGGAAAAAATTGAATGTTACATATGAATTTCAGAACATTATTCGGTTTTCGTTGACATTTGGGTCGGTTTTGTCGAGAAGTGGCCCAAAAACCATGTGCGGATTTTATTGCCCCATCGTTGGCACGTATGCGCCTGTTGCCTCTCTCATCTTTATACCCGAACAGACCAACTTCAAGCCAATAAACTTGCTTGTAAAAATCACAGGGCGAACAGAATGTGACAATTGTTGTCCAAACGTATTCACAATTGACAAAACACGAACGGTTGTGGGAAGCAATTGTTTCAGATATCAATAATTGCCAGGCAGTCAAATGAGAACATTTAATGTTCAGAAGACCCCGAGGAATGCAACGAGCCCCAAAAAATCCAAATTCGACTAGGGTAACCCCCTGAAATAGCCAAAAACTGAATAATTGTTTTGAAATTCAACTGTAACATTCAACTTGTTTTGTTTTATTTTCTATCCCTGGTTATAAAACCCAGTTTTGGTTTTTTTAATTTTTTTGTCGTAATTAACTGTCACCAATTTGAAAATCTGTATTAATTTCGGGAAGAAAACTCGATCGACGTGGGGGGGGGGGATGTTCAGCAGACCCCAAGGAATACAACGAGCTCCCAAAAACCAATATGACCAGGGAAACTCCGGGAAAAACTAAAACTAGTGAAAACCGCAATCGTATTTTTCAAGCTCCTGAACGATCAAAAACCAATTTTAAAAATATCTTCTTCGCTTTCATTTGTCTTATGACCTCAAAAAATTTCTACTTGATTATTGTGAGGAAAGGAAAGTTGTGTCGTGCGCACACTATTTTCTACGGCCATTTCGAAAATTCTGCCGCATTCGGCACCAAGTTTTATATTACACCTGCTGACGTCAGGGGAATGACATCAGCGCCGCTGCGCATCTCGGCCAGACCGACATGTCTGCTTATGTTTTCCCATAATCGGTGCCCAATGATCGTGAGGTGTCAGTAGTAGCAGAGTCAGGTCTACCTCTTGTGCGAGTCGACTTCTGAGAAGAGAAGACGTCAATTTTTCAAGCGTCAACTGACACCGAGAAAATCGAATTTTGGAAAAATGCGTCAAATATTTTCGAAGTTGTTTGTTGATAACACACCATACTTTTGGTTCATTTTTCTAAAGAAATGAACCTTTGTAATCGGTCGGGAAAAAATTTTTTTTAACACCCCCTGAAAATTTGTTGGTTTACGTTTCAAAGGGTGTAGAATCCGAATCTGCAATAAAAATTTTTTGTCCGTCCGCCGTACGCCGTCCGCCGTCCGGGGTTTTTCAGGGGGAAGGAGTTATCGAAAAATTTTGTAATTTTTACCAAAAATCAAGTTCTGTATCTAGTTGGTCCTAACGTCTCGACAGAAACCTACCTTAATTTTAAGAACAGTAAAACAGCTGTTGAAGTGGTAAAAAATTCGTCTTTTTAAGGTAATTTGCAGCATAAGCATGTGAGGTATCATTTTCTATAGATTTCTCGATGCTGAAACGAATGAGACCATCGCAACGGCGGTAGCTCCAACCATTTAGGATTTATTGCAGTTTCAGTGAGACATATTTGAGTTTTTAAACATTTCCTCAATTCTTAATAAATCGAAAACTATTTGAGCCACAAAATTCGTTTTCCACTCGTTGGAATCCCCTCAAAAACTTCTGTCCACCCAACATCTTCAATTTGAAGAATGTGGTCGTATTATACAAATCAGCAAAACAAAAATTGGAAAAAGTTGAGAATTCGGCCTCGGTTCTTAGATACGGTTGATTGATCTACTTACGACTACTAGCCTATTAGGGTGATTCTTAAACTAGGGGCAACTTTGCGTCTAAAGCCTCTGAAATTTTTCTCATTAGAACGACGCTTTTGATTTTTTTCCCCAATTTTAGGTTCTGATCAGCTCTATGTTGGGAATGGTAGCAACAACAGAATAGTTGGTTTTTAAAGAACGTAAGTAGGTGATTTACCTACCAATTCACATTGTCGTGGCAGGTCTCAAAGTTTAAATTTCCGACTAAGCAGTTGATTTTCATCCATTTGATACATTAAATGTAAATGTAAATGTATTTGATACATTAAAGGAAATTTTCCTTTGAATGCGATTTTTTCCTCATTCAAGTTAGGGATCTTACGTTTAGAACGAGTGGTGCGTAGATAACACACAATACTTCCATATTTTGAAACGTACATATTTGAAAAAATTCGATCATAATTTAACTGTTTTTAAGGGTGTTTAGGTCAAAAAATTCGCTATGCAAATTTTAAAATTCGCCCAAGATAAAAAACGCCACATTTTTGGAATATAAAAAATATCCACATATTCTGCAAGATAAAACGAAGATTTTGAGACCAAGAACGCTCAAATCGGTCCATTTTTGTGGCCGGAAAAAAAATTAACCAGTGGTGCGTAGATAACACACAATACTTCCATATTTTGAAACGTAAAATTGTGACACAATTTGATCATATTTTGACTGCTTTTGAAAGTGTTTAGGTCAAAATTTCAAAAAATTCAGTATTAAAATTTTAAAATTCGCCCAAAATGAAAAAACGCTAAATTTTCGGAATGTAAAAAATATCCACATATTCTGCAAGGTAAAACGAAGATTTTGAGACCAAGAACGCTCAAATCGGTTCATTTTTGCGGCCGGAAAAAAATAAAATAGAAAACACTAAAAATGCAAATATATCGGAAGTACTGTGCGTTATCCAAATTCCGATTAAACAGGGTGTTAGGTCTTGCCGAAACAAACATTTCAGGTCAAGAAATTTGAAAAAAGGTTGAGAAATAAGGGAGTTATGGCCATTTTTACTTCCACATTTACAGAGTAAATGGAAGTATTGTGATCGTCCTAAAATCGAGAATCGGAACGGAGCTTCAGAAAAAACTTTTTCTTATACACATTTACTCAGAATCACTTCCTGAACAAGTGTCTGTGTGTCCGTCTGTCCGTGTGTCCGTCTGTCCGTGTGTCCGTCTGTCCGTCTGTGGTCATTTACAAAAATGGCCATAACTCCCTCATTTCTCAACCTTTTTTCAAATTTCTTGAACTGAACCGTTTGTCTCGGCAAGACCTAACACCCTGTTTAATCAGAATTTGGATAACGCATAGTACTTCCGAGATATTTGCATTTTTATTGTTTTCTATTTTATTTTTTTCCGGCCGCAAAAATGAACCGATTTGAGCGTTCTTGGTCTCAAAATCTTCGTTTTACCTTGCAGAATATGTGGATATTTTTTACATTCCGATAAAGTGGCGTTTTTTCATTTTGGGCGAATTTTAAAATTTTAAATTAAAATTCCATGCGTCGTCTGAGGCGCAGCATGGCACATCTAACAATTTGGCAGTTTTTAGGTAAAACAGAAAATCATGTTTACTCTCTGTGCCACATCACTGCTCGGTTTCAGATTCGCTAAATTCGTCGTGGAACCCACTGAAATATCCCTTAGATACGCTTGGATACCTATGTTAATGCATTCGAAAATAATTGATTTTTCCTTTTTCCTGAAAATTTGCCAAATGTTAGATGTGCCATGCTGCGCCTCAGACGACGTAATACTGAATTTTTTGATATTTTTGACCTAAACACTTTCAAAAGCAGTCAAAATATGATCAAATCGTTTCACAATTTTACGTTTCAAAATATGGAAGTATTGTGTGTTATCTACGCACCACTGGTTGTAAATGACCACAGACGGACACACGGACACACGGACACACAGACACTTGTTCAGGAAGTGATTCTGAGTAAATGTGTATAAGAAAAAGTTTTTTCTGAAGCTCCGTTCCGATTCTCGATTTTAGGACGATCGCAATACTTCCATTTACTCTGTAAATATGGAAGTAATAGAAAACACTAAAAATGCAAATATATCGGAAGTACTGTGCGTTATCCAAATTCCGATTAAACAGGGTGTTAGGGCTTTCCGAGACAAACATTTCAGCTCAAGAAATTTGAAAAAAGGTTGAAAAATGATGGAAGTCAGCGATCAGGATAGGGGTCACGACAGAATAGGCGTCTCCTTTGCCGAGCTTTCGATAGTATATTCTATCTTCCTCAGGGCCTAGAAACAACATTGATACATCAGCACAGGTTGGCAACATACTTAAGGAGACGAGTTGAGAAATGAGGGAGTTATGGCCATTTTTGTAAATGACCACAGACGGACACGCGGACAGACGGGCACACAGACACACGGACACACAGACACTTGTTCGGGAAGTGATTCTGAGTAAATGTGTATAAGAAAAAGTTTTTTCTGAAGCTCCGTTCCGATTCTCGATTTTAGGACGATTACAATACTTCCATTTACTCTGTAAATATGGAAGTAAAAAGAGTATTGCAATCAGGCCCGGATTTACCTATGTGCCCACTGTGCTGTAGCACAGGGCGCCAGCCTAGAGGGGGCGGCACTCCGAGGGAAAAAAATAAAATACGTAAAAAATTAAAATACGTAAAAAATTAAAATTGAAAAAATGAAATTGAAAATTAAAGTCCTATTTAAAAAAATAAAAGATAACCACTGATTAATATTACTCAATAATTATTTTCCCCGAAACCAAATCCTGTCCATGTGGCCCCTGGCTCCTTAGCACTCTACTCGCCCTGACCCACCCGCGGGCGCCGCTCAGTACTGACGTTCCCATGGAAAAATTTTCCCCGGAAGCCGGGGAATTTTCCCACCTTCTAGCTGGTTGATTTTTCAAGCGCCTAGCAACCAAATAATTTTATCCTAATTAATTTATACTTGAATATTAATCAATAAAAATATATATCCTTTGCTACATATGGACCTTAATCACACATTTTTGAGGAGATACATTAAGCACCATTCTCTGGAAGGAACTCTCTTAGAAGGTAAATTGAACGCCCTCATCATAATGTGCACGGAAAAGGATTTAACCCAACGGATGGACTTTGAAGAAGTGATTGAAATCTTTTCCAAAACAAAATCCCGAAGAAAACCAATCTGAATAGAGAAAGACTGATTCTTGATTTATGTAACTCCAGCGTACTTACGAAAAGAGTTTATTTTTTTGAAATAATTTTGTGATTTTATTTATTTATTAAAAATATTAAAACTGGAATGATAAATTGCCCTTCCAGGATGAGTACCTACCTATTTATCCAACCTACACAAATCGTAAAATTTTAAAATTGAGCAGGTATGCCTACGACCCGTACAAAATACTTAGTTTAATGCCATCGCTTCCTCTAACAGGCTTTCTTTTTTGCAGTACCTATTTATTGAAACAGGCCAATTTTTTTCCCCGCTTCAGAAGAAATATAAAAGAGAATTCATGACGGGAAGGGGGCGGCATGAAATTGTGGGCACAGGGCGGCTGAGACCATAAATCCGGGCCTGATTGCAATGCTCAAGTAAAAATCATTTCAACAATTACGATCAATGAAAAGTTGTCTATAACTTTTCTTAACATTGTCGTGGCTAGAATAAATCCTCGGCTATGCAACAGGGATTCGGGTTATTTTGGATTTTGAAGATAGTTACGGAAAGCGGCAACCCTGGCGGTCTCTGCCAGTATGCGCAAAACGTGCCAGCAGCTTTTTCAGTCATGAACCAACCCTCTTGGAGAGAATATTTCAGGTGCGTAGGTTTATTCGTAACATTGTCGTGGTCGTTTCTAGTTCTATAATTTTAATAATCATGATTCCATCGAATGCATGTTTTCACAACGTCGTCAGAGACTGTAATTAATGCCCATTGGAAGAACCTTGAGACATAAGAAGTTTTGACATAATTTGATCTTGAAGTTGAAAACCACATTGTCGTGGCTTTTAGTTTTTAACATTGTCGTGGACATTCAAAATTCCAAAAGTCCACGACGATGGTAAAATTAGATAATTATCTTTTTTGCCAACCTTAGTACCTACCATCGCGTACCGCTCTTTACCCTACGTGTTCAGTGACTGGTGCAACTTAGGTTTTACAGGAAAACATGGGGAAGCAGAAGGGGGTGCCTCGCTGTTTTGATTCTCCTCAAAACTTGTTTGCATTTTCAGTTTAATGTCAAGTAACGATTTTTCCAAGCATAATAAGCTGTTTTTCCTCTCATCAACCCAAGAAGATAATTGCTACTGTATCAAACTGGAATTTATTCCCATTTTCATGGACAAATCAACATTGTCGTGGACCCGAATTTGAAATTCAAATTTTTGACTTGTAAAAGTGATTCATGCCCTGCCATTACGTTTTTACTTCCATATTTACAGAGTAAATGGAAGTATTGTGATCGTCCTAAAATCGAGAATCGGAACGGAGCTTCAGAAAAAACTTTTTCTTATACACATTTACTCAGAATCACTTCCCGAACAAGTGTCTGTGTGTCCGTGTGTCCGTCTGTCCGTGTGTCCGTCTGTGGTCATTTACAAAAATGGCCATAACTCCCTCATTTGTCAACCTTTTTTCAAATTTCTTGAACTGAAATGTTTGTCTCGGAAAGCCCTAACACCCTGTTTAATCAAATTTTGGATAACGCACAGTACTTCCGATATATTTGCATTTTTAGTGTTTTCTATTTTATTTTTTTCCGGCCACAAAAATGGACCGATTTTAGCGTTCTTGGTCTCAAAATCTTCGTTTTACCTTGCAGAATATGTGGATATTTTTTTATATTCCAAAAATGTCCCGAATTTTTTTTTGGCGAATTTTAAAATTTGCAAAGCGAATTTTATGACATTTTTGACCTAAACACCCTTAAAAACAGTCAAAATATGATCACATTGTGTCTCAATTTTACGTTTCAAAATATGGAAGTATTGTGTGTTATCTACGCACCACTGGTTTACTTTAGTGGGTATGGTTGATTCCCAAATAACTGTCAATTTTCAATTTGGAAAAAATTACAATTTCACCTCTTTGAAAAATCTTGAAAAAATTGCTGCATGCTCCCAGGACCTTACTAAGATCGAAAAAAATCATGAAAAAGATCAGAATCACAATCTTCGAGTTTTTAATTGAATTTGAAATTTCAGAATCCATGGAGGGTTACACCATTGGCGTGTACAGAATTATTGGCATTGCTACCAAGAAATAAGCAGTAAATGTAATAATCCTAACCTTCAAAACAGTCTAGCCTCAAAATTTCAGGTCAAAGGGATCAAAATCAGGTCAAAGCTATTAACGTTCCATGGTCGGTTTATGGTCAACAGTAAAGGCCGGCCTACATGGGGACACTTATTGCAGTAGAGCGAGAGCTAGAGCTATCGAGAGAAGTGTGGACGGCCCGTAGAGTAGTTGCGAGAGCAGTCTCGAGGTGATCTCGGGCTCTCGCGTTCCTCCTTCCTCGACGTGTGGAAGGCACTGCAACTGATCTCGGAATCAGTCTCGAGAAGTTTCACCTGCGGGAAACAAGTTGCGAGAGCGATGGCGAATTCGGGTCGACGGTGGGGAAGGATTCGGAAGAAAAGGGGGTAGTGTAGACACATGCGCAACTGATCTCGCAATCACGAGCGAGAGCAGCTGCGAGAGCGGTCTCAGAAACTCACTCTAGCGCTCTCAGGGCTCGTGGTGTAGACGCGGCTGACACTGCTCTACGCTGTGTCGCTCTAGCTCTCTCCGTGTAGACCTAGCTTAACCCTCCGTGGTCAATTGTAACCCTCCATGGGTATAAACTAAAATGTGGAGGTTACAGGTTTTGCAGCATGGAGGGTTACATTTCAACTTTGCTCCTTAATTATGAATCAGGATCGAAAGATTATTGAATGAAATTGTTATGGGACGTTAGGTTGACAGAGAACTTTGATATTCTATAGGGGGGAAGGAGGAGAGTTGATTGAAAAAAATATGAGATACCTACTCCATGGATGATACACTCGAAAACATACGATCACGCAAACCACACCTTCTTCGTCCAAATCCACAAATCAGCTGGCTTGAAGTGGAAAGGGGATGGGGTAGTGGGTAGACCAGGGTTGCCACCTCCTTTCTCCATTGCTCCCATCAAAATATCCCGACATAGGAAATGTGTACCATTCTTTCAAAAAAGTCCAAGGTTGTTACACAGAAACGAAACACTGACTTTGTGAGATCACTGACAGCACACTGCGCGGGTTTTTGAGCTGAAATCTTCATCACACACTCCATCACGATCTCTTACTACAAAACAGTCGCCTTTTTGTTTCTAGCATGTCATAGGACATTTCCAGGAATTTTTAAGTTAGAAAATCGTGGGCGGGGACAGCCATGGAGCGTTACACAATTAGCATGTTTGCGTTGGGTTTCACCCCTGAACCAACAGGTAGCGTTCTTATTTCATGGTAAACTGACAGAACACACCTACTATTTATTGGAAAAAATTGGAAAAAAATTCAAACATGTCTGAGTAGGGTGTTATTGCCCAGAGACAAGAAATTGACAGTTAGGTATTTGGGAATCAACCGTATAACTGTAATCCACTAAAAAATTTTCACGAACTTTGAAAACATTTAAAAAAACGCTGCTAAGTAGATCAGTGGCATGTGCACATCAGTTTTCAGTATATCCGAAGAACTCTGCAAATTTTGCACAGGGGTTCATTTTTCGATTGCAAAGACAAATCTTACGATATATAGGTTCTCCTTAAACACGGAATTTAGTTGTTATTATTCTAGAATTTCAGTATAAATTGGTAGATATTTTAGATGGGGATTTAGAAAAACGTTGCCTCAGAATGCCTCTGAGAATGCCTCAGAACCTTTGTTAGAGCCTGTCTCGTTCTTATGTTGCCAAGCGCAACTGGTCGTAGTGTGAGTGCGTCACCTTGTTGGTGTAATAGGCTAGTGGTCGTAAGTAGATCAATCAACCGTATCTAAGAGCCGAGGCCAAATTCTCAACTTTTTCCAATTTTTGTTTTGCTGATTTGTATTATAGTACATGGACTCCGAGGACGTTTTACGAATTGCAGTAGCTCCCAGCTACTCTGCCATGGCGCACTTTTTTAGCCAAAAAAGGAGAAAAAGAATAAGAACACAACCTATGCCTTCCATTGATCCCCAAGCCCCTGCGTCATGTTGTCGTGCAGGCAACCCGCCTGCAACCTACCTACCGTCACTGTTCTTCTCGCCATTCGCCTGGCCACTTAAATTTTTTTTCTCTCGATCTTTTTCTTTTCGTTTTTAATTTATCTTTATCTGTTGGCATCCGTTTTGAAGAATGCCGAAATCAGATGCGATTTCGGCGTCCGTCAGATGCTGAGAGATCCGGTCCGATTCGAATCGGGTCCGGGCGGCGTCTAGCGATCGACCGCGTGCTCGCGGCGGCGTTGTTTCTGAGATTCTTCTCGGAAACATCTATTGGAAATATCTACTGGTCTTCAATCGACCGCCGCTCCGTGTGTCGAGCCCCTTAAAGGCTCGCTAGACGCCCCTCCGGTCGGTCGTATGGGTCCGCCTTCAGCCCCATCCCCTGTGAGGGGCCTTGTAGGCGGTTATATTGCGGAGGTCTCCCAATCATCCCGGGCCGCCGGAAAGCACCGTATTCCGTCGTTGGGGGCTTCAGCGGGCCCGATTGCTTCGCGTCGTCCGAAATTCGGACTTCAGCGAGCTCTCGGACTTCCGCGTCGTCCTCGACGACTAAATTGATAGATTGCCGAGGGCCTTCAGCTATGAAACCGTCGGCGCCTATCCCAGTCTCTTCTGTTGACCGTTTTGCGCCGTCTTTCCTTCGGTCGCCGATCCAATGCATCAGCCGGTAAGAGATGGGGACGCAATATCGCTTGAGGGGTACCAAAATTTGGTACATAATGCATTTGATCGTATTATGTGCGATACATTATATACGTATTATGTACGATGTATTATATACGTAATGCATTTAATCGTATTATATACGTAATACATTTAATTGTATTATCTTCATTGGTACATTTGATGTATTTGGGGGATAGGACGCGCCATCGGTCGAAACGGGACCGCAGGTCTTCCCCATGCACCCGCACCTGCTTCCTTGGCGGTTGCAATGGGTACCAATCGTCTCGGACGCCTCTCGCGAACTCACTCAAATTTACGATATAGCTACTCACTGTCCTACTCACTGTAAATCTTGTTCCTCCAGCGGTGGATCCAATTCTGCCCCGTCAAGTTGAGAAATCTCCGCAGGTGGATAGACTGGGTACCAATCTGTGGAAGGCACTTCCAGCCACTCGCCTATCAACAACCAGATCGGAATTCATACCTGTTCGACGGTGTAGCAGAGACCTGGACAAAAGAGGCTTCGGATATGGCAGAGGCTGAGTAGCTACTTCTGGCTACCCCAACCACTCAAAGCCAAGATCCGCCTGCCGATGTTCAGCTGCCAGGAAACTCCTATCACCCGCCTCGACGCCAGCCAGGGCATCAGGCCAAACCGGCTCCAACTCGTCGGGGCTGTTGAGGTCGCAGAAGCGAAGGAGGAACCGGCTGAAAAATCAAACCAGCCGTCGGAGGGAGTGACTCCCTATCAGGTGATTTCTTTACTTGTGGCAATCTGTCTGGCTCTTGGTTGTACCTTGAAGCCGACGTGATTGCCCCCACGCTCTTTGCTGGCAGAATCCGCGATTTTTAAGGGAATTGGAAGTGAGTCACAGACTCCCCAGTATTATGGCAGTGGGTGAAAGGCTCGCCTTCCCTTCGAGCCCACCCGGCTCCCTCTTCATTTGTCGGTTTCCGACGTCGAGGCTGTTCCCTTGGATTCGCCTGCTATTGGGGATTTACCCCCAAAGATTAAAGCGTTGGCGTATTTCCTGTAACTTGTGGCTATCTGTCTGGCTCTTGGTGGGACCTTGAAGCCGACGTGATTGGCCCCACGATCCTTGCAGGCCGAATCCGTCATTTTCCTGGGAATAGGAAGTGAGTCGCAGACTCCCCAGTATTAGAGTAGTGGGTGAAAGGCTATCGCCTTCCCTTCGGGCCCACCAGCCCCCCTCTTCATTTGTCGGTTTCCGACGTCGAGGCTGTTCCCTTGGATTCGGCCGCTATTGGGGATTTAACCCCAAGGATTAAAGCATTGGCATAATATGCCATAATTTATATTATAATAATTTATATTTATATAATAATATAATATACAATAATAAATTATATTATAAATTATCTAAATTGTAGGCTCTTGGCTTGGTATAGACTTGGCCGACCGACCGCCCTTGTTTCCTTTCTGAGATTTTCTTAGTTCCAAAGAAGGGCTCTTTTGATTACCGTTTAGTTTTTAACCTTGAACAACTTAATAAGGTTTTAGTCACTGGAAGGTTCCGTTTTGATGGGTCACCTTAGTTAATTATTAGAAGATATTGCGGTCATTGGCAGGTCGGAGGCCGTCTATTGCCATGCAGCCTTATCTACAAGCCGTTTGCTTACTCAGCTTGGCTTTGTAGTTAACTACTCTAAGAGCATTCTCTTTCCTGTCCAATCCATCACATTTCCGGGACTTCAGTTTAACTCGATCACCTTGTCCATTTCCTTACCGGAGCGCAAGGCCCCAGATTAACCGAATCCTCCGCAAATCTTCGGGGTTGATTCGTTCTCTGGCGTGCCTCATTGGATATTTGGTGTCCTGTCTCCCAGCAGTACGGTATGGACAGCTGTACCTCCGCTCTCTAAGAGCGTGAGAAAGTGCGCGCGTTGGATCCCTCTAACGATAGCAATTCTGCACCTTGAAATATTTCTTACCTAGCTCACAATGAGCTTGTGTGATGGTTCTCGGCTCCTTCTCAGGGTACGTCGCCTATCCGGACCGATTGCTACCATCATTGCATTGGACCGATGCTTCGCTGACGGACTGGGAGCTTACCTGCCGCCTCATTGTATTTGTGGCTGGCGGGGCGCCGATTGAACCACTGACCATAATATGGTCATTGATATTATCAATGAACTGGAATTATATCCCATTTCGCTGAGTCATGGCCACATATTTCAATTCTCTTATGGATTGATAACACTACGGCCGTGGCCATCATTAATATATTGGGCTCCGTTTCTTTCCCACGTTTGCATGATATCGCTCCTAAAAATTGAGGATTTTGTGAGCAGCGTAATCTTTGGCTTCAGGCGACTTATATTGCCGATGGCGGCAATAGCGTTGTGGACGAGGAGTTTCGACACGATTTCCAACATGGAGAAAGGCGCTTGTCCCACGAGGTGCTTGCCTCCATTGTTAAGGCATACTCAATGCCGGAGATAGACTTGTTTGCCATCTCCTTGTTGGTCCTCGTTATTTTTCTTTCGTCCCAATGCTCACGCCGGAGCTATTTATGCATTTACGATGCCACTGGGTGGAGTATTTTTCTATTGTTTCCCCAGTTTGTTCTCCTTCCTCGGGTACTCAAAAAGATTCGTAGGGATTCGGCCTGTGGGATCGTGGTGGCACCTTGTTGGCCTCAACAACCTTGGTTTTCATTATTTCATGACCTGGCCATTTCCGACATCTTATAGTTCAGTCCTGGGGTCCTATTCTGTGGACTGAGGGCGGTGTGTCTTGGGAGGTCGATATCGATTTGTCATGATAAATCTAATGACAACGTATGACAATTTGTGTAATGAGTCGATAGCGGCTGCCGGGACATATTGCTTCAATTTTGCAGAATAGGCCCCCTGCTCCTCACCTCTTGATTTCACCTTGCAAGGACGCGCCACATCCACAGGGCTCCACTCTCCACTTGATGGCGGTGACCCTCTCGTTTGCAATAGCGGTGTTTTCCACTCTGTGCAGGAGCCCCGGGAACGCATAAACAATAATTGTCTTCCATTACTCAATGGACCTCTTATAGTGCTGCGCAGCGCTGGGACCCTACTGTGGTTGATACGTCGAGGGTCTTGCAGTTCTTTCAGCATCTGCTCGACTCCTCTTCGGTATCCTACAGTTCGTTCAACACCCACCGATCAGCCCTGTCTTGGCTAGCCGACTTTGACCTTGGCTCTGACAAACTGATTTGTCGGTTCCTGAAGGCAGTGTTCCGCCTGTGCCCCATACGTGCTAAGATTGTGTCGACTTTGGACCCTAACAGGGTGCTCTCATTCTTGCTCTCCTTCTCCACGTTTAAGGTGCTGTACTTGCCGTTCTCTTGCTCTCGGCTTCAGGCTTTTGATCGCAAACGACTCGGCTTTTTGAGGTCACATATCCAAGTCTCCTCATCAGGAGTGCTCATTTTTGTGCCGGCTCTCCGTATGTCTTCTCGACCAGGAGCGTCAGTTCCTAATTGGCGCTTTCCGCTTCTAGTCGAGGATGGGTTCCTCCGTGTCCCTAGTGTTCTGCAGGAGTCTCTCAGCCGCACATCTTCTGCCCCTGGGGACGGCCCGTTGCTCGTCACTTCACGGCCTCCCTTTACGCCTCTATCCTCAGTCACGTTACAAGATTGGGTTACGTCCCTGCTGCAAGAGGCGGAGATTGATATGGATTCGTTCTTGGCATATTCGACTCGGCACGAAAGGGGTCCCCTTGGATGTTATTTTCAAAGCAGCTGGGTGGTCTCAGTCGTCCTTTAGGTTCACGACAGTCTATAATCGACCCCTCTGATCTCAGGCCTCTTTTGCGGCTGCTGTCTTGAACCCATCCCCACGTCCCTTCATTTTCGGGACCCCGGGAAAATTAATTGCCTTCTGCTGAGTGGGAATTTTGTGATCTTCTAGAGAGGTCTACATATTGTTCGAAATTTACCTTCTTGTTCTTGGGACCGATTGAGGTGTTCTCACTCTCTTTCTGATTTAGAGCCAATTGAAGTGTTCTCATCCCTATGGATTTTTGTCAGATCCAATTCTATTTTGGGAATCTGACATTTTGGTTTTCCCGAGATTTTACCTTTTTTTTGCTTGTACTCTTCCCTTCACTAGTACCTCTTCAGTCTCTCTGCCTTTCACGGCTCTTTTCTGTCCTTGTGGTCGTGGCTCTGGCGCGTTGGTGGCAAACTGATCCCAGACGTTCTGCCCCTTCTTGCGCTCAAGCCTGACGCTTGCCTTTGGCGGGACTGGCCGTGAACAGGGGGGAGAGGGTTTTATTACCATGTCTTTTGGGGCTCCGGCACAGAATGCCTTAGGCGTTCTTGGCTGGCCTCGGTGATACCTACTATCTTAATTTTCTCTTAATTCCAATTTCCAATCCAATTTCGCCCACCCTTCTGCGCCTGGAACAATGCTTGGTTTTTGTTGGTGACATATCTATGAATTACCTACGTTGCCATTACCAATTATTCTCCATGTTAAGCTGATCCAGATGTTGAGGGTAGGGTGAAAGTGGACTTTAGCCATCTAAGGGGAGGGAGACACGCCTTGCCATTCCTTAGGTAGGGGGGGGGAATTCCCGGTAGTCTGGCGCCATCGAGCCGTACGAACCCCAGGCAGCCTGATCAGTAATGGCCTTTGGCTATACTTGAGGGCTGCCGGTATCAGGTTCATTCGGGCTTTGCCTTTTTTGGTCGTGGCCCAGGCGACTGGCTCGTCCCAGAGTGCGCTGGGTTCTGTTGCGCCCGCGCGGGACTGCGAATCATCTGCAATTCGTAAAACGTCCTCGGAGTCCATGTACTATAATTGAGGCTCAGCCTACATTCTTGGATAGGCTGAGCTAGATTATAGCTAATGGACGGAGAGGACGTTTTACCACCCGCCGCAAAGTGTCTGGCCTGGCATTTGTTTCCGCTATGGCCGACACTCCCACCCAACCGCGCGGTCGCTCTTCTGGCCTTTTCTGGTCTGCGAACGTAATGACGGTAGGTAGGTTGCAGGCGGGTTGCCTGCACGACAACATGACGCAGGGGCTTGGGGATCAATGGAAGGCATAGGTTGTGTTCTTATTCTTTTTCTCCTTTTTTGGCTAAAAAAGTGCGCCATGGCAGAGTAGCTGGGAGCTACTGCAATTCGTAAAACGTCCTCTCCGTCCATTAGCTATAATCTAGCTCAGCCTATCCAAGAATGTAGGCTGAGCCTCAATAATGCGACCAAATTCTTTGAATTGAAGATATCGGGAGGACAGAAGTTTTTGTGGGGATTCCAACGAGTGGAAAACGATTTTTGTGGCTCTAGTCGTTTTCGAGTTATTAAGAATTGTAGAAATTTTTAAAAACTCAAAAATGTCTCACTAAAACTGCAATAACTCCTAAACGGTTGAAGCTACCGGCGTGGCGATGGTCTCATTCGATTCAGCATAGAAAAATCTATAGAATATGATGCGTCACATGCCTATGTTTTAAATTTCCAGAAAAACACGAATTTTTTCCCACTTCAACAGCTGTTTTACTGGCCTTAAAATTAAGGTAGGGTTCTGCCGAGACGTTAGGACCAACTAGATACGGTACTTGATTTTTGGTAAAAATTTCAAAATTTTTCGATAACTCCTTCCCCCTGAAAAACCCCGGACGGCGGACGGCGTACGGCGTACGGCGTACGGCGGACGGCGTACGGCGGACGGCGGACGGACAAAAAAATTTTATTGCAGATTCGGATTCTACACCCCTTGAAACGTAAACCAACAAATTTTCAGGGGGTGTTAAAATTTTTTTTTTCCTGACCGATTACAAAGGTTCATTTCTATAGAAAAATGAACCAAAAAATTTCTCTGATCAAAATTGCCCCTAGTTTGAGAATCACCCATTACACCAACAACGTGACCCACTCACGCTATACCAGTTGCGCTTGGCAACGTGAGATCGAGACAAGCTTTACCAACGGTTCTGAGGCATTCTTGAGGCATTTTTAATTTCATTATTCAGAGAATTTAATAATTAGGTATTATTCTGTTGATTATGGAGGCGATTAAGAATAGATTAAATGGTGAATTTAACTTCTAGAATAATAACAACTAAATGCCGTGTTTAAGGTGTGCCTATATATCATGGGGTTTGTCTTTGCAATCGAAAAATGAACCCCTGTGCAAAATTTGCAGAGCTCTTCGGATACACAGAAAACTAATGTGCACATGCCACTGATCTACTTAGCAGCGTTTTTTATTTTGACACGTAAATTTTTGAAATTAATTGATTGTATATTGAACAGTTTGGAGGCTATGAGGATAAAATGTAAAAAAAAAACCAGATGCAAATCTTAAAACCAGTTTGACTTTAAAATACGTCAAGTTACGGGAATAAAAAAATCCACTTATTCTGAACGTAAAACTGAGATTTCAAGACCAAGAATGCTCAAATCGGTTTATTGTGTAGTCAGAAAGAAAATAAAATAAAAAAACTCTAAAATTTAGAAGCACCCCTGTTATTTGCGGTGGGATCAGGAGCCTTCCCATACCGCTCATCTGGACTCTCGAGCTAGCTCCAGGGAAATGGGTTTTAATTCCTGTCCTTGTGGGTAAGGTACAAAGCCCACGTGCAATGGATGCAACCCAAGGAACCGGTCCGAAATCCGTATGAGCGGTATGAGGAGCCTCCTGTTTCCTGATCCCACCGCAAATAACGGAGGCTGACGACCTCTATCCTCCAAAGATCCTTGAAAGACCAGAATTCGACTCAAGGTAAAGGCATATAAACGCTTTCAGAAAGTGATACTGATAAAATTGTGCGGGTATAACTTTTTTCTGAGTCTCCTTCCGATTTTTGCATGATTACAAAATTTGTATTAAATACCTTCATTTATTCGGTAAATAATAATTACCATATTATGGAAGTAAAATTTACTTCTTATATTTAATATGGGTTTGTCCCTGCGATGTGCTTTCTGAGCTTCGATCGACTCGCTTGGAATATGACGCCGCTAAATAATCCATCCGATGTCTACCGTTGCCCTGGAGGGACAACCAAAAATGAATTTCAACAACAAGAACCTCAATACCGCAGGTGCCCAACTTCCCGACGGGTTTCGATTCCCAGGCACGAAGGGATCGTTCGACTTCAAACCGCGGAGAGAAAGCCCCCGCTGGCCGCGTGGCTTGGGTATCAAATTATTGTAAACATTCGTCAATTTAACGAGTTCTCTTCTAATGCATTCGTCCCTAGTTGATGGACGGAGGTTTCAGGGTTAAGAGGTCTGAGTTGCAAATTGACTAAAACGCCCAGGGCTAACGGGGGATCTGAAAGGGGAAGTCTCCCGTTTCTACCTGTTTCCAAAGAGACGGTGGATACGAGGAGATAGCGCACAATATTCTCCATTAAATTAAGAGATGAAATTTGAGAGATGTAACTTCGAATACAAATAATCGATTATATCTACCATCAATCGGTTACAACATCAAAGATTGTAAGCAAAGATCGATTTGACTGATAATTGATTATTTATGATCGATTTTTTATCAATCGTATCACAATACGCGGAGATAGCACACAATATTCTCCATTAAATTGATATAGGGATGTAACATCGAATACGAAATCGATTATGCAAATCAAGCGATTAATTAGCAAAGAACTTTGCTAATCGAACGATTTGACCAATGGATTGATTTTTCATAATCGATTTTCGATTAATCGTATCACAATATTCGGAGATACCTCGCAATATTCTCCATTAAATTGATATAGGGGTGTAAAATCGTATGCAAATTATCGATTATAACATCAAACTATTAATTATAGGGATGTAACGTCGAATACAAATAATCGATTATAACATCAAACGATTAAATTTGAGAAAATATAGATTTGACCAATTATTCGATTTTTATAATCGATTTTCGATTAATCGTTTCACAATATGCGGGGATAGCGCACAATATTCTCCATTAAATTCATTAGGGATGTAACATCAAATAAAAATAATCGATTATAACACCAGAAATTGATTGATTGTAAGCGAAGATCGATTGGACCGATTAGTTGATTTTTGCTTCCATATTTACAGAGTGAATGAAAGTATTGGAATCGTCCTAAAATCGGGAATCGGAACGGAGCTTCAGAAAAAACTTTTTCTCATACACATTTTGTCAGAATCACTTCCCGAACAAGTGTGGGTGTGTGTGTGTGTGTGTGTGTGTGTGTGTGTCCGTCTGTGGTCATTTACAAAAATGGCCATAGCTCCCTCAATTTTCAACCTTTTTTCAAATTTCTTGAACTGAAATGTTTGTCTCGGCAAGACCTAGCACCCTGTTTAATCGAAATTTGGATAACGCACAGTACTTCCGTTATATTTGCATTTTTAGTGTTTTATTTTTTATTTTTTTCCGGCGACAAAAATGAACAGATTTGTGCGTTCTTGGTCTCAAAATCTTCGATTTACCTTGCAGAATATGTGAATATTTTTTAAATTCCAAAAATGTAGCGATTTTTTTTGGCAAATTTTAAAATTTGCATAGTGAATTTTTTTATATTTTTGACCTAAACACCCTTAAAAACAGTCAAAATATGATCAAATTTCGTCAAATATGTACGTTTCAAAATATGGAAGTATTGTGTGTTATCTACGCACCACTGATTTGAACCGTTTAAGCCCACTTTCATTTCACATATTTTGACATATTCGGCTATAAATCCTTATTTACAAATATTTAATCCAGTAAAATACGTATTTTCACTTCCATATTCACTGAGTAAATGGAAGTATTGGAATCATCCTGAAAGTCAGAAGTCAAAATTTTTCGACCAACCTGCTTTAAGACTACCAAATGTTTGAAATCAGAAATTCTTGAATAGTATGACTATGCGTTGTACCGACTTGGCAACGTTTGCAGACGAGAGAAAAAAAATGTTTATTTTGCCGACTGGTCAACAAACAAACAAACCTCGACAACATAGTCCTCAATTCCAAGGACTAGTTGATGCTGAGCTCGAACCTTGATGATCGCCTCTGTACGATGACCCTATTTACTTCAGCATTCCATTTTTTCGAAGGCAAAATCCGACTAATTTTTCTCGAACCTTTTAACCAATTTTCGATTTGTGGAGGTTGAAAATTTTTTTTAAATTAGCTAGCGACAGCATTTTGACACCTGTGACATACTGTGAGCAAGCAGAATCCTGGTTACTCTGACTAACTGGCAAAGCGCTTTCGTCCACGCAGCCTCCTTCACGAGCGATTTATGAAATTGTCAATACTCACCTAAACCGGCGTCTTCGCTCTGGATGAAGGCTTCTTCCTTGATTTTCAACTCGTTGGAATCATCGTTCAAATCCTGCGACAAGAATATCACAATTTGCCATTAGCGAATTCGACTTCAGAACATTAATTACGAGTATTTAACTTATTAAAATAAATTAAATTATGATAAATACTTAAATACTGAAACTACCTAAAATACCTACCTATAGTTAATATTTAATTATAAAAATTATCTCGCCGTTACCCTTGTTTTCGAGGTTTTCCGTTTGTTCTTTTTACTTCCATATTTACAGAGTAAATGGAAGTGTTGTGATCGTCCTAAAATCGAGAATCGGAACGGAGCTTCAGAAAAAACTTTTTCTTATACACATTTACTCAGAATCACTTCCTGAACAAGTGTCTGTGTGTCCGTCTGTCCGTGTGTCCGTCTGTGGTCATTTACAAAAATGGCCATAACTCCCTCATTTCTCAACTCGTCTCCTTAAGTATGTTGCCAACCTGTGCTGATGTATCAATGTTGTTTCTAGGCCCTGAGGAAGATAAAATATACTATCGAAAGCTCGGCAAAGGAGACGCCTATTCTGTCGTGACCCCTATCCTGATCGCTGACTTCCATCATTTCTCAACCTTTTTTCAAATTTCTTGAACTGAAATGTTTGTCTCGGCAAGACCTAACACCCTGTTTAATCGGAATTTGGATAACGCACAGTACTTCCGAGATATTTGCATTTTTAGTGTTTTCTATTTTATTTTTTTCCGGCCGCAAAAATGAACCGATTTGAGCGTTCTTGGTCTCAAAATCTTCGTTTTACCTTGCAGAATATGTGGATATTTTTTACATTCCGAAAATGTGGCGTTTTTTCATTTTGGGCGAATTTTAAAATTTTAATACTGAATTTTTTGATATTTTTGACCTGAACACTTTCAAAAGCAGTCAAAATATGATCAAATTGTGTCACAATTTTACGTTTCAAAATATGGAAGTATTGTGTGTTATCTACGCACCACTGGTTACATTATTGTTTTCTTTATTGACCCCTATTGTTACTTCCATATTTACAGAGTAAATGGAAGTATTGGAATCGTCCTAAAATCGAGAATCGGAACGGAGCTTCAGAAAAAAACTTTTTCTTATACACATTTACTCCATGGAAGAAGAAAAGGAAGGTTCACTAGATAGGGGATTTTGTGCAGCACGCTAGCGCTCCGATTTTACGCTGGAAGAAACGAGTACTATCAAGTTCTTCTGGGTTTCGCCGGGGCCCGTTAGATAGCGTGCCGGAAGCGCAATGTTTGCGTCGACCGCGTGAGTCATCCAGATCACTGTATATATCTGTACTAGCTGTACCCCATTTTGTCTGGTCTGCTATAATGCAAGTTACATCTTCTTTTACTACTGATTGTAGTTTGAGTTATTAGATACTGCATTCCATTTCATTCGGGTAATGGCACCATTTACAGCATGAAGTTAGTAGGTAGCTAACCCTTCATAAAGCTGATACCCCCTTTTCTAGATTAGGAAGTGACTCCACTACGCAGCAAAAGCCCTATCACTTTTGTCCAGAGTTGTGAGAAGGCAGAACGTCATGATGAATCATCAAAAGTTGGTATGTATTCGCCTATTGGACGTTCACTGTTTTTGGTACATTATTTCCAGAAATAGTGTACTTACCTATGTAATTGGTCGGGAAAATTTCTTTTCAACACACCCAAATGTCAAAAAATTCATGATCTCAAAAACATTTTTTTTTAGATTTTCGACCCCTTAACCTTTTCTGATCGGGTTCCCCCGGACCATATGCATCAAGTTGGAGCAAATCACACCTTTTAGGACCAACCGCGCCAAAATCGGATCAGCGGTTCTGTACGAAGTTCTGTCCACAAATTTGGCCAAAGTTTTGTGTTATTGAACTTCGTATCAAACCGCTGATCCGATTTTAATATAACCAGACCTAAAAGTTGTGGTTTGCTCTAACTTTATGCATATTGTCCGGGGGATCCGATCAAAAAATGTCAAGGGTCCAAATCGGCATTAGTATGGTCCATTTTTAGAAATCATACTGAACCTACTCCTATTCTTTGAACTTTATTTTCTGTGATACCCAGAAAAAGAATGTAGGTACCCATGCCAGCAATCGTTTTTTATTTGAAATTGTAGGCGACGAGGGAAGCTTATAGTTATATATAGTTGATTATTTCGATATGTTTCACTAGTTTATGTTTTTTTTTGCGTAAGTTGTACAATTCTACCCAACTAAAAACTGAAAGCTGATTTCATGTTGGCAGGTCCACGCCGTTCTCTGTCCGTATCGTCAACTTCTGTCGCAGGTGAATTAGCATACTGCATTTAGCATATTTCTGTTTGAAGCAACGAGGTACCTACCGAATTTTTGTATTTGTGAACTTCTCTTATGAAAGCATTCTCAATGTATAGCTACAATTTTCCTGTACTTACCAACAATTTAATTCTTGAAATATTACGAACCTCTGTGACAAAAACTTGCAATATTGAAATACCTATGTTATGAAGACTCATTTATTATTTTTGTAAATTACCTACTGCAAGTTATGCCACCATTTTTACTCTTTGTTTTGGAGAATAGGTACATTATTTTTATTTGAATAAAACGTGTTTTCCTTCCTAATTTTCCTATCAGTTCCTACCTACCTCTATTTGGGGTGCGATCGTGATGAAAACAAATATGTCTGCCGAAGCTTCGACTGAGACATAGAAAATGAAACAACTAACGAAAAAGAAGAAGCGAATAATCACCATAATCACCCGCTGAGTTGACAGTCTCGCTATCTGTAGTTTTGGTGTTGTACTACAACACCAGGGTTTGGTTCTCATTACTTCCAGCAAGAACGCCACTGTGCCCCTGCACGCCGTTTAACCTAGGAGTGGACCTTCCTCTTCTTCTTCCATGGTGCTCAACTTTACCGAAACCGAGAGCAACTAGTAGTTCCCACTTCTGTCACAACAAGTTGGAGCGCTCAAGTCGTCTGCTTCATCTGCCGGCTTTCAGTACGCCATTATGTGATTTGTTGTCTGGTAAAATTATTAGATATGTTCTCAGAATATCAACCAAGGTTTTGTCAATTAGGCTGGCTTTATCAATTGTCGGTTATCCAATAACTAATAGCTAATCTCTTGGCTACAAATTTCTCGGAGACACAGCCTATGCGCATCCAGCCAAAAATCACCCTGAAATTAGTGGCCTGGTGATTAGCTATGAGTTATTGGATAACCGACAATTGATAAAGTGGCCCTTAGGCTGGCTTTATCAATGAGGAACATGCATGAAAAAAATAGACTGTTTTTTTGCCATAATATTCCTTGTTAGGCTTCGAAAATGGTGTTATGGTGGATGACGGTTCGGAAAAGAGGTAATTAAAAGAGGAGGGAGGCTTAGTGAAAATCGCAGATTTGAAGTCGAGCGGGAAAATCGACAGCCGCAAGGTTACACAGTGTGATGTCATCTTCCGGTGAACACCAGTGCAACCTCATCCGAGTTCATGTGTGTATGCTGTGATAAGACGGCGATAACGGATTTTTTGCTGTTACGTTAAGAAACTACAGGCAGTCATGTCCGCACTGTGACGTCATACCGCCACATTCAAAAGGGCACTTTTCATTAGCGTTTTTCACCAGGAAAAATGTTGTTTTTTCGTTGTAGACCATCACTACATCATTTTCGCATCCTAAACAGCATCATTCTGGCGGAAAAAATGGATTTCGTTTTTCATGCATGTTCCTCATTGTCGGTTATCCAAAAACTCATAGCTAATCACCAGGCCACTAATTCCAGGGTGATTTTTAGGTGGATGCGCCTAGGCTGTGTCTCCGAGAAATTTGTAGCCAAGATATTAGCTATGAGTTTTTGGATAACCGATAATTGATAAAGCGGCCCTTAATTTACTAAATAGGTCCTATTATAATACTAAAATAATACTTCAAAATGCTAAAATTCACAAAATTTTCACTTCTACTTTTTACGTATTAGTACCAACTGTTAGAATATGTTCTCAGAATAACATCCAAGGTTTCTGCTGATCTAGTCACCAGCGGCCTATGACCCTCGCTCCTCTTTTTCCAACTTTTCATTTTCATCAGCCTCATCAGATTTCCGAGAGCGCCCAAGTCGTGTGCCCAGCTGGTGCAGCAGATTCAACACTTGGATTCAGGTTACGAGCGCTAATTCCGATTTTCAAATGACGTCTAAAAACCTGAACTAGTTAACTTGTTTTGACTTTGATCAATTTTGGGTGCCTAAATACAATTTTTCAAATGAAAATTTATTAATAAACATCTACCCAACTAATTGGCGGAAAATTGTTTTCTTAAAACGCCCCCTTGCTTTCACACTTTGTTTCAAATGGTCTAGAATCCATATCGTGCCCGTAAAAAATTAAAACCAGCGGTGCGTAGATAACACACAATACTTCCATATTTTGAAACGTACGTATTTGAAAAAATTTGATCATATTTTGACAGTTTTTAAGGGTGTTTAGGGCAAAAATATCAAAAAAAAACAGTGGTGCGTAGATAACACAAAATACTTCCATATTTTGGAACGTAAAATTGTGACATAATTTGATCATATTTTGACTGCTTTTAAGGGTGTTTAGGTCAAAAATATCAAAAAATTCACTATTTAAATTTCAAAATTCGACCAAAATGAAAAAACGCCACATTTTCGGAATGTAAAAATATCCATATATTCTGCAAGGTAAAACAAAGATTTTAAGACCAAAACGCTCGAATCAGTTCATTTTTGTGGCCGGAAAAAAATAAAATAGAAAACTGTAAAAATGCAAATATATCGGAAGTACTGTGTGTAATCCGAATTTCGATTAAACAGGGTGTTAGGTCTTGCCGAGACAAACATTTAAGTTCAAGAAATTTGAAAAAAGGTTGAGAATTGAGGGAGTTATGGTCATTTTTACTTCCATATTTACAGAGTAAATGGAAGTATTGTGATCGTCCTAAAATCGAGAATCGGAACGGAGCTTCAGAAAAAACTTTTTCTTATACACATTTACTCAGAATCACTTCCCGAACAAGTGTCTGTGTGTCCGTGTGTCCGTCTGTCCGTGTGTCCGTCTGTGGTCATTTACAAAAATGGCCATAACTCCCTCATTTCTTAACCTTTTTTCAAATTTCTTGAACTGAAATGTTTGTCTCGGCAAGCCCTAACACCCTGTTTAATCGGAATTTGGATTACGCACAGTACTTCCGAGATATTGGCATTTTTAGTGTTTTCTATTTTATTTTTTTCCGGCCGCAAAAATGAACCGATTTGAGCGTTCTTGGTCTTAAAATCTTTGTTTTGCCTTGCAGAATATGTGGATATTTTTTACATTCCGAAAATGTGGCGTTTTTTCATTTTGGGCGAATTTTAAAATTTGAATAGTGAATTTTTACTTCCATATTTACCGAGTAAATGGAAGTATTGTGATCGTCCTAAAATCGAGAATAGGAACGGAGCTTCAGAAAAAACTTTTTCTTATACACATTTACTCAGAATCACTTCCTGAACAAGTGTCTGTGTGTCCGTTACGTCCGTTACGTCCGTCTGTCCGTCTGTCTGTCTGTCTGTCCGTCTGTGGTCATTTACAAAAATGACCGTAGCTCCCTCAATTCTCAACCTTTTTTCAAATTTCTTGAACTGGAATGTTTGTCTCGGCAAGACCTAACACCCTGCTTAATCGGAATTTGGATAACGCACAGTACTTCCGATGTATTTGCATTTTTAGTGTTTTCTATTTTATTTTTTTCCGGCCACAAAAATGAACCAATTTGAGCGTTCTTGGTCTTCAAATCTTCGTTTTACCTTGCAGAATATGTGGATATTTTTTATATGCCGAAAATGTGAATTTGAATTGAAGTGAAGTGAAGTGTGAATTTTTTTTATATTTCTGACCTAAACACCCTCAAAAGCAGCCAAAATATGATCAAATTGTGTCAAAATTTTACGTTTCAAAATATGGAAGTATTGTGTGTTATCTACGCACCACTGGTTTTATATTTTTGACCTAAACACCCCCAAATCCAGTCAAAATATGATCGAATTGTGTCAAAATTTTACGTTTCAAAATATGGAAGTATTGTGTGTTATCTACGCACCACTGGTTGTAAATGACCATAGACGGACACACGGACGGACGGACAGACGGACTAACGGACACACAGAAACTTGTTCAGGAAGTGATTCTGAGTAAATGTGTATAAGAAAAAGTTTTTTCTGAAGCTCCGTTCTGATTCTCGATTTTAGGACGATCACAATACTTCAATTTACTCTGTAAATATGGAAGTAATCACTATGCAAATTTTAAAATTCGCCAAAAAAAAATCGCTACATTATTGGAATATAAAAAATATCCACATATTCTGCAAGGTAAAACGAAGATTTTTTTTCTGGTTTAAATTGGAAAAATTGACGAACTCCACCAAAAGTTAGGCCCTTTCTTGCACCTTAATTCAGCGCACAAAAATTATCATTACGAAGAGTTTAACTCATTTTGCTCAAGGGTGGACAACTTTCACCAATACAAAAATCATTGAACATCATGAATATATTTTATAAACAAAGAAAATACATTTTTGGACACCAGAAAACCAACAGCAGGCTAATTTTTCTTACTCCGGCTGTAATACATCTGTGTGTGAGATAAGGAAGGTAGGTAGAACTGCTTCTGCAGATCAAAAGCAAGCACCAAAGGATAGTCTGGGTTGGGGGCAAGTTTTCGATCATTTTTCATGTTCTGAATAGCAGATTCACCTTTCCGATGATGAATCTCAAGTAAAACCTGAAACTTTCGTTTGTGGGGAATACTACTTTTTGCTTATTTGAGCTCAACGTTATAAAGGTCACACTTGGGGCATGTGTCAACTCGAGGTGGACCAAAACGCAAACTGAAATGTCTCTCGAAAATTGCATTAAACCACTGCTCACAAATCAAAGGTTAAACCGGTGGTGCGTAGATAACACACAATACTTCCATATTTTGAAACGTAAAATTGGGACACGATTTGATCATATTTTGACTGCTTTTAAGGGTGTTTAGGCCAAAAATATCAAAAAATTCACTATTAAAATTTTAAAATTTGCTCAAAATGAAAAACCGCCAGATTTTTGGAATGTAAAAATATCCACATATTCTGCAAGGTAAAACAAAGATTTTAAGACTTTAGGAAATAAGTAACTCACGAACGATATTTATTCATAGATTTCTTCAAACAAGAAGCAAGAGTAGAATGAGAAGAGTTTTCCAAAGTAAACACTTAATCGTTCACATCGCGATCTCCAAACAGATGTTCGTCCCTAGCAACGAGTATGTAGGCGGCCAGATGAAGTCGTCATCTGAGTCGCCACAAGACCAAGAACGCTCGAATCAGTTCATTTTTGTGGCCGGAAAAAAATAAAATAGAAAACTGTAAAAATGCAAATATATCGGAAGTACTGTGTGTAATCCGAATTTCGATTAAACAGGGTGTTAGGTCTTGCCGAGACAAACATTTAAGTTCAAGAAATTTGAAAAAAGGTTGAGAATTGAGGGAGTTATGGTCATTTTTACTTCCATATTTACAGAGTAAATGGAAGTATTGTGATCGTCCTAAAATCGAGAATCGGAACGGAGCTTCAGAAAAAACTTTTTCTTATACACATTTACTCAGAATCACTTCCCGAACAAGTGTCTGTGTGTCCGTGTGTCCGTCTGTCCGTGTGTCCGTCTGTGGTCATTTACAAAAATGGCCATAACTCCCTCATTTCTTAACCTTTTTTACTTCCATATTTACAGAGTAAATGGAAGTATTGTGATCGTCCTAAAATCGAGAATCGGAACGGAGCTTCAGAAAAAACTTTTTCTTATACACATTTACTCAGAATCACTTCCTGAACAAGTGTCTGTGTGTCCGTCTGTCCGTCTGTCCGTGTGTCCGTCTGTCCGTCTGTCCGTCTGTGGTCTTTTACAAAAATGGCCATAACTCCCTTATTTCTCAACCTTTTTTCAAATTTCTTGAACTGAAATGTTTGTCTCGGCAAGACCTAACACCCTGTTTAATCGGAATTTGGATAACGCACAGTACTTCCGATATATTTGCATTTTTAGTGTTTTCTATTTTATTTTTTTCCGGCCACAAAATTGAACCGATTTGAGCGTTCTTGGTCTTAAAATCTTTGTTTTACCTTGCAGAATATGTGGATATTTTTTACATTCCGAAAATGTGGCATTTTTTCATTTTGAGCGAATTTTAAAATTTTAATAGTGAATTTTTCGATATTTTTGGCCTAAACACCCTTAAAAGCAGTCAAAATATGATCAAATTGTGTCACAATTTTACGTTTCAAAATATGGAAGTATTGTGTGTTATCTACGCACCACTGGTTCAAATTTCTTGAACTGAAATGTTTGTCTCGGCAAGCCCTAACACCCTGTTCAATCGGAATTTGGATAACGCACAGTACTTCCGATATATTTGCATTTTTAGTGTTTTCTGTTTTATTGTTTTCCGGCCGCAAAAATGGACCGATTTGAGCGTTCTTGGTCTCAAAATCTTCGTTTTACCTTGCAGAATATGTGGATATTTTTATATGCCGAAAATGTGGCGGTTTTTTATTTTGGGCGAATTTTAAAATTTGAATAGTGAATTTTTACTTCCATATTTACCGAGTAAATGGAAGTATTGTGATCGTCCTAAAATCGAGAATAGGAACGGAGCTTCAGAAAAAACTTTTTCTTATACACATTTACTCAGAATCACTTCCTGAACAAGTGTCTGTGTGTCCGTTACGTCCGTTACGTCCGTCTGTCCGTCTGTCTGTCTGTCTGTCCGTCTGTGGTCATTTACAAAAATGACCGTAGCTCCCTCAATTCTCAACCTTTTTTCAAATTTCTTGAACTGGAATGTTTGTCTCGGCAAGACCTAACACCCTGCTTAATCGGAATTTGGATAACGCACAGTACTTCCGATGTATTTGCATTTTTAGTGTTTTCTATTTTATTTTTTTCCGGCCACAAAAATGAACCAATTTGAGCGTTCTTGGTCTTCAAATCTTCGTTTTACCTTGCAGAATATGTGGATATTTTTTATATGCCGAAAATGTGGCGGTTTTTCATTTTGGGCGAGTTTTAAAATTTCAATAGTGAATTTTTTTTATATTTCTGACCTAAACACCCTCAAAAGCAGCCAAAATATGATCAAATTGTGTCAAAATTTTACGTTTCAAAATATGGAAGTATTGTGTGTTATCTACGCACCACTGGTTTTATATTTTTGACCTAAACACCCCCAAATCCAGTCAAAATATGATCGAATTGTGTCAAAATTTTACGTTTCAAAATATGGAAGTATTGTGTGTTATCTACGCACCACTGGTTGTAAATGACCATAGACGGACACACGGACGGACGGACAGACGGACTAACGGACACACAGAAACTTGTTCAGGAAGTGATTCTGAGTAAATGTGTATAAGAAAAAGTTTTTTCTGAAGCTCCGTTCTGATTCTCGATTTTAGGACGATCACAATACTTCAATTTACTCTGTAAATATGGAAGTAATCACTATGCAAATTTTAAAATTCGCCAAAAAAAAATCGCTACATTATTGGAATATAAAAAATATCCACATATTCTGCAAGGTAAAACGAAGATTTTTTTTCTGGTTTAAATTGGAAAAATTGACGAACTCCACCAAAAGTTAGGCCCTTTCTTGCACCTTAATTCAGCGCACAAAAATTATCATTACGAAGAGTTTAACTCATTTTGCTCAAGGGTGGACAACTTTCACCAATACAACCAGTGGTGCGTAGATAACACACAATACTTCCATATTTTGGAACATAAAATTATGACGCAATTTGATCATATTTTGACTGCTTTTAAGGGTGTTTAGGTCAAAAATATCAAAAAATTCACTATTCAAATTTCAAAAATCGCCCAAAAGCAAAAAACGCCAGTTTTTCGGAACATAAAAAATATCCACATATTCTGCAAGGTAAAACAAAGATTTTGAGACCAAGAACGCTCAAATCGGTTCATTTTTGTGACTGGAAAAAAATAAAATAGAAAACACTAAAAATGCAAATAGATCGGAAGTACTGTGCGTTATCCTAATTCCGATTGAACAGGGTGTTAGGGCTTGCCGAGACAAATATTTCAGTTCAAGAAATTTGAAAAAAGGTTTAGAAATGAGGGAGTTATGGCCATTTTTGTAAATGACCACAGACGGACAGACGGACACACAGACACACGGACACACAGACACTTGTTCGAAAGTGATTCTGAGTAAATGTGTATAAGAAAAAGTTTTTGCCGAGACAAACATTTCAGTTCAAGGAATTAGAAAAAAGATTGAAAATTGAGGGAGTTATAGTCATTTTTGTAAATGACCACAGACGGACAGACGGACTAACGGACACACAGACACACGGACACACGGGCACACAGACACTTGTTCAGGAAGTGATTCTTAGTAAATGTGTATAAGAAAAAGTTTTTTCTGAAGCTCCGTTCCGATTCTCGATCTTAGGACGATCACAATACTTCCATTTACTCTGTAAATATGGAAGTAAAAATTCTGTATTAAAATTTTAAAAGTCACCCAAAATGGGAAAACGCCACATTTTCGGAATGTAAAAAATATCCACATATTCTGCAAGGTAAAAAAACAAAGATTTTAAGACCAAGAACGCTCAAATCGGTTCATTTTTGCGGCCGGAAAAAAATAAAATAGAAAACACTAAAAATGCAAATATATCGGAAGTACTGTGCGTTATCCAAATTCCGATCAAACAGGGTGTTAGGTCTTGCCGAGACGAACATTTCAGTTCAAGAAATTTGAAAAAAGGTTGAGAAATGAGGGAGTTATGGCCATTTTTGTTAATGACCACAGACGGACAGACGGACACACGGACACACAGACACTTGTTCAGGGAGTGATTCTGAGTAAATGTGTATAAGAAAAAGTTTTTTCTGAAGCTCCGTTCCGATTCTCGATTTTAGGACGATCACAATACTTCCATTTACTCTGTAAATATGGAAGTAAAAATCATTGAACATCATGAATATATTTTATAAACAAAGAAAATACATTTTTGGACACCAGAAAACCAACAGCAGGCTAATTTTTCTTACTCCGGCTGTAATACATCTGTGTGTGAGATAAGGAAGGTAGGTAGAACTGCTTCTGCAGATCAAAAGCAAGCACCAAAGGATAGTCTGGGTTGGGGGCAAGTTTTCGATCATTTTTCATGTTCTGAATAGCAGATTCACCTTTCCGATGATGAATCTCAAGTAAAACCTGAAACTTTCGTTTGTGGGGAATACTACTTTTTGCTTATTTGAGCTCAACGTTATAAAGGTCACACTTGGGGCATGTGTCAACTCGAGGTGGACCAAAACGCAAACTGAAATGTCTCTCGAAAATTGCATTAAACCACTGCTCACAAATCAAAGGTTAAACCGGTGGTGCGTAGATAACACACAATACTTCCATATTTTGAAACGTAAAATTGGGACACGATTTGATCATATTTTGACTGCTTTTAAGGGTGTTTAGGCCAAAAATATCAAAAAATTCACTATTAAAATTTTAAAATTTGCTCAAAATGAAAAACCGCCAGATTTTTGGAATGTAAAAATATCCACATATTCTGCAAGGTAAAACAAAGATTTTAAGACCAAGAACGCTCAAATCGGTTCATTGTTGTGCCCGGAAAAAAATAAAATAGAAAACACTAAAAATGCAAATATATCGGAAGTACTGTGCGTTATCCAAATTTCGATTAAACAGGGTGTTAGGTCTTGCCGAGACAAACATTTCAGTTCAAGAAATTTGAAAAAAGGTTGAGAATTGAGGGAGTTATGGTCATTTTTGTAAATGACCACAGACGGACAGACGGACTAACGGACACACGGACACACAGACACTTGTTCAGGAAGTGATTCTGAGTAAATGTGTATAAGAAAAAGTTTTTTCTGAAGCTCCGTTCCGATTCTCGATTTTAGGACGATCACAATACTTCCATGTACTCTGTAAATATGGAAGTAAAAATGTTCAGACGATGTTCAAGACCGCATTCCCTTCCATCCTTGTCAAACGAATAAGGACTGAAAATAATCGAGATTTTCGGCGTGCAACTACGTTGGCACTTGGGCCTGTTTGGTTGGTGACTCATTTTTCTCCTGCTAGGAGCACTGCAATCGCTCTAAAACTTCTTGCGCAAGTGTATCATGTCACATAGGACCCAAAACCGAAAAAACCGGGTTTCGAAAAAAATGGCACTTAGGCCCTTTTGCAGGTTTCATGCTTCATTTTTACTTCCATATTTACAGAGTAAATGGAAGTATTGTGATCGTCCTAAAATCGAGAATCGGAACGGAGCTTCAGAAAAAAACTTTTTCTTATACACATTTACTCAGAATCACTTCCTGAACAAGTGTCTGTGTGTCCGTCTGTCCGTCTGTCCGTGTGTCCGTCTGTCCGTCTGTGGTCTTTTACAAAAATGGCCATTACTCCCTCATTTCTCAACCTTTTTTCAAATTTCTTGAACTGAAATGTTTGTCTCTGCAAGACCTAACACCCTGTTTAATCGGAATTTGGATAACGCACAGTACTTCCGATATATTTGCATTTTTAGTGTTTTCTATTTTATTTTTTTCCGGCCACAAAAATGAACCGATTTGAGCGTTCTTGGTCTGAAAATCTTTGTTTTACCTTGCAGAATATGTGGCTATTTTTTACATTCCGAAAATGTGGCATTTTTTCATTTTGGGCGAATTTTAAAATTTTAATAGTGAATTTTTCGATATTTTTGGCCTAAACACCATTAAAAGCAGTCAAAATATGATCAAATTGTGTCACAATTTTACGTTTCAAAATATGGAAGTATTGTGTGTTATCTACGCACCACTGGTTTCTTATGAAAATAAATGAATATCAACCTAACTAATTGGCCATAAAACATTTTTTTGACTACCTACCCCCCCAAACTTTCACATTTTGTTTCAAACATTCTAGCTTCCATATCATCATGCCAATAAAAAACCAGTGGTGCGTAGATAACACACAATACTTCCATATTTTGAAACGTACTTATTTGAAAAAATTTGATCATATTTTGACTGTTTTTAAGGGTGTTTAGGCTAAAAATATCAAAAAATTCACAATGCAAATTTTAAAATTCGCAAAAAAAATTGCTACATTTTTGGAATATAAAAAATATCCACATATTCTGCAAGGTAAAACGAAGATTTTGAGACCAAGAAAGCTCAAATCGGTCCATTTTTGTGGCCGGAAAAAATAAAATAGAAAACACTAAAAATGCAAATATATCGGAAGTACTGTGCGCTATCCAAATTCCGATTAAACAGGGTGTTAGGTCTTGCCGAGACAAACATTTCAGTTCAAGAAATTTGGATAAAGGTTGAGAATTGAGGGAGCTATGGCCATTTTTGTAAATGACCACAGACGGACAGACGGACACACAGACACTTGTTCGGGAAGTGATTCAGAGTAAATGTGTATAAGAAAAAGTTTTTTCTGAAGCTCCGTTCCGATTCTCGATTTTAGGACGATCACAATACTTCCATTTACTCTGTAAATATGGAAGTAATATATCTAATAATTTGAATTTTTATGATTTTGCAGCTCTCCTAGTTCGCCGTATGAAATTATTGTGAAAATTCGAAAAATTTAGAAGTGTCAATTTACCAAGGATGTTAAAAAAGCTTTTTCTCTCTCTATAGTATTAATGAGAATAAACCAAAAGCGACTCAGCAACTTTTATGCCCAACTTTTGATCCGATTTTCAATTTTAGCTTTTCACGCTGAAATTTTTACTGCCGTTTCTTGCTGAATCTGCTTCTATTCCAATGGGCAATCGATTCTAAACGCATACGAATGTTCGGACTGTGAGAAAAAACTCTGGATGAGCCCGATCAGCTTTTTTGGTTGGCTTGTACCTTCAGATAACAGCCTTATCTTGCGTGTCCTGACATTTAATACGAAGGTGCCATGACCTATCTTGTCATGTCTCAGCAGTCATTAGAGAATGATAACGGACTTTAATTCTGGAGGGTTCAGGAATAATATTCCACATCCATTCCGTAATATTCATCAAATTTATCTCCAACTTTCCAGCTTTCCTATCATCATTCATTCGTATGTTTGTTCGTTCATTCGTTAATTAGTTTGTTGGTTCATTTATTGTTACATCATTTGTTCATCTTTGCATTAGTTCATGCCCTCATTTGTTCGATCGATCTTCATTTGATCGCCTGTTCGTTCTTTCATTTAATTGTTCATTCATTAAATCATTTGTTCTTTTATTTATTTGGTCATTGATTCGTTAATTAGTTGGTTTGTTCTTTCATTACTTATTATACCATTAGTTCATTCTTGCATTAGTTCATTTGTTACCTAATTCATTTTTTTCCGGCCACAAAAATAAACCAATTTGAGCGTTCTTGGTCTCAATTCTCTAGTCTCTCTAGTCTCAAATCTCAAATCTCTGGTCTCAAATCTCTCAAGTCTCTTTTCTATTTTATTTTTTTCCGGCCACAAAAATAAACCAATTTGAGCGTTCTTGGTCTCATCTTTGTTTTACCTTGCAGAATATGTGGATATTTTTTATGTTCCGAAAAACTGGCGTTTTTTCATTTTGAGCGAATTTTAAAATTTTAATATTGAATTTTTTGATATTTTTGACCTAAACACTTTCAAAAGCAGTCAAAATATGATCAAATTGTGTCACAATTTTACGTTTTAAAATATGGAAGTATTGTGTGTTATCTACGCACCACTGGTTTCATTCATTTGTTATTGTTCGTTGATTTATTCATTATTATATTATTGCACTAGTTCATGCATTAGTTCATGCTTTCTCAGGTTCATTCGATAATTAATCTATTTGCTCATTAAATGAACAAATTTTGTTCGATCGTTCTTCATCCTATTGTCTATTAGTTCTTTCATTTATTCGTTCGTCCATTCCTTCATTTACTTGTTTATTCATTTGTCAACTAGTTTATTTGTTCATTCGTTTATTAATTCAGTCGTTTATTAGTTCTACTTTCATTTGTTCATTTGTGAATTAATTCATTAGATATTAGTTCATTTCTTCTTTTGTTCGATTGTTCTTCGTTCTTTATTTATTCGTTCATTCATTCTTTCTTCCATTTATTTAATCATTTATTTGTTAATTAGTTCAATCGTTTATCAGTTCATGCTTTCATTTGTTCATTCGTTAATTAGTTCATTCGATAATTAGTTCATTTGCTCATTCGTTTGATCATTCTTCATTTCATCGTCTGTTCGTTCTTTCATTCATTCATTTTTCCATTTATTAGTTCAATCGTTTTTTCATGTATTTGTTCATTCATTCGTTAATTAATTCATTTGTTCATCCATTAATTAGTTCAGTAGTTTATTAGTTCACGCTTTCATTCGTTCATTCGTTCGTCAGTTCATTTGTTGGTTTGTTCTCCGTTCAATAACCTATCCTTTCGTTTGTTTGTTCTTTCATTTACTTGTTCATTTGTTCATACGTCAATCACTTCGTTAGTTCATTGGTTAATTAGTTAGTTAGTTCAAAAGTTAATTATTTCATTGCTACATTCGTTTGTTCACACGTGCATCCTTTCATTCTTTCATTAGTTTATTCTTTCTTTCGTCGTTAGTTCATTCTTTCGTTTGCTCATTAGTTAATGGGTTAATTCGCTCATTCTTTCGTTTGTTCGCTTTGAAACTATCGCAGCGATGATTCGAGCAGGGGTGCCCAGAAAGGGGGGGCATGGCGCAATTTGCGCTATCAACATTTTTGGGGGGGCATGATTTTTTTTTTTTTTAGATTTTATGTCAACATTTTAAACCATGACGATAACCAAAGAAATGAGAATTACTCAACAGTTAAAAGTACTGATAAATCATTCACCATATATCAAGATCGAAATTACTAATGTTAAAAACTAAAGGGTTGGGTATTGGGGTACGGGGGGGGCATTAAACTTGGATTGGGGGGGGGGGCATGCGCCATTGCCCTTGGGGGGGCTGGGCACCCCTGGATACGAGTGCTGATTGACGACAATTTCCGAAATCGTGACAGAGCCGATTCACATTCGACGACGGCGAGGGCAGATTTGTCATATTTTATTCGATCGATCAAGCCCGACTTAGCCGCTTCGCTATGCGATGTCAAGTACTTTGTTTTTACAAGACCTCTCACAACACGACGATTTTCTTCCAACCGATAGTAAAACCGGGGCTAGTTAGTTTTTGTAAACTGTAACACAACACCGGCGAGGAACCGAAAATGTTTTGAGTTTGGATCAGAGCCCTCGGAGTATTTATACTTTCCAAGTCGGACTGTCCTCTAGAGACGAAAAATGGCTGTTAACACGTCGTTCCTTCCAAATCGTAGGGTTTAACCGGGGGAGTTAAAAGCGTCTTCGCCCAGAAAGAGAGGACTCTAATTCCGCGGTCTTAACTCTGATATACTGTTCGAGTCGACCGTCGGACAATTTCCGACGATATTATCCGGCCGATATTATGTTCTTCAAGTTTGACTGTCTTACCGAGTTCGCCTATTCGCATCCCTTAACGTCCGAGTCGAGCGTTGGATCGTTCGCTCAAGCGGGTAAAAGCCTAAGATTTCTATTTGTCGTCCCTGCCAAGTTGTGACTAACTGCCTGTGAATGGCGGCTTATGGTGGCGTCTATTTGTCAAACCGAATCCGTTCCATAAGTTGGCTCCGAGTTTCAGTGTGGGGCTTTGTCCAAATATTCTCGAATCGTTAGACCGAATTAGAATCGGTTGAGGACTCGTCAAAATCGATGTAGTTAGTTGAATTTGAAACCGATTATTTCATATTTGAAATCAATAATAAAATAAATATTTAATGAGCGGCACCCTTGGCGTTAGTCCAACCCGGTAATGTAGGGCGGGCGGTCCGGCAATGCCTAGAAAGACTTGAGTCTCACGGGCAGAACAACAAAGCCGTCTTCGGCCATCTTCGCCCCGGCTCGGTTCCTTTCGGGCCAGGTTGTATTCGAATGTTTTCGTCTCGGATCGGTTTTTTCCGTGTGAAGTTTGTTTTGGGTTGATAACGTCACGTCTCGGCTTCGCGTATCGGTCTTACCGATGTTTGGGCCGATTCGTATTCAATTTTTATTGATTTGATTTCATTTTTTCTCGATTTGTTTTGTTTGTTTTCTCTGGTAGATTTCATGTAAACCGTCAATCGTTCGTTCGTGTTGTTTTGGTACATTCATTGTGTTCTTCATTCTTTTCGTTCGTGACTTCTTTCATTCGGTGATGCTTTGCGAGCTGTCGCCAATTTTCATCGACATTCATCTTCAGTGTTTTTACTTCCATATTTACAGAGTAAATGGAAGTATTGTGATCGTCCTAAAATCGAGAATCGGAACGGAGCTTCAGAAAAAACTTTTTCTTATACACATTTACTCAGAATCACTTCCTGAACAAGTGTCTGTGTGTCCGTCTGTCCGTCTGTGGTCTTTTACAAAAATGGCCATAACTCCCTCATTTCTCAACCTTTTTTCAAATTTCTTGAACTGAAATGTTTGTCTCGGCAAGACCTAACACCCTGTTTAATCGGAATTTGGATAACGCACAGTACTTCCGAGATATTTGCATTTTTAGTGTTTTCTATTTTATTTTTTTCCGGCCACAAAAATGAACCGATTTGAGCGTTCTTGGTCTTAAAATCTTTGTTTTACCTTGCAGAATATGTGGATATTTTTTATGTTCCGAAAAACTGGCGGTTTTTCATTTTGGGCGAATTTTAAAATTTTAATAGTGAATTTTTCGATATTTTTGGCCTAAACACCCTCAAAAGCAGTCAAAATATGATCAAATTGTGTCACAATTTTACGTTTCAAAATATGGAAGTATTGTGTGTTATCTACGCACCACTGGTTTAAATTATAAGTAAGTACACAACTTACCTACGTAAATAAGTACTTGTGATCCGGCACAAATTACCCTCCCGTTGTGAGCTGTGAGGCTAATAAGGTGGGCAACGGCAATGACGATGATTCGGGAGCTAGGTATGAACTGAAACAAGCCTGTGGCTAAAGGGTTTTCGTTTCATTAAAACTAAAGCTGGGTTCACATGGCGTACGGTTGACCGGATCCGGTCGGTACGGTCGGCCCCTCATTGGTCGACGGGAGAGCGCACGCGGTGCGGTCGCGGTGGTGAAGGGGGCACGCTTTCCCGTCGACCAATGAGAGGCCGACCGGATCCGGTCAACCGTACGCCATGTGAACAAAGCTTAAAGCTGGGTTCACATGGCGTACGGTTGACCGGATCCGGTCGGTACGGTCGGCCTCTCATTGGTCGACGGGAGAGCGCATGCGGTGCGGTCGCCGTGGTGAAGGGGGCACGCTCTCCCGTCGACCAATGAGAGGCCGACCGGATCCGGTCAACCGTACGCCATGTGAACCCAGCTTAACTGTCTTGCTGAGACAATTTAGAGCTAAGCAAGCTAAGATTTGAAGCAAAAATATAGGTATTGTAAATGCATCGTCCCCCCCACCCCGGGTAGTCTTTGTAACATATGAAGTGATTTAAGTTGGGCCAAAATCAGTTTTGCACATTTTATTGGTTAATTTCAAAGAACAAACATGCCGATGGATACGAGCGGATAACTTGATCATCAACAACCTCTTGAAAATGGTTTATCTATATAATTTACTTTTTATATACAGTAAAGTGGGTGCCTATGTACAGGGTGACCGGTTAAAAGAATAGCTCCATGAATTGATGGCAGAAAATATGGCAGTGGGCCAAAGTTGTTCCAAATTACTATTTTTATAGAATCTATCCCTTGTTTGTGATTAAATTCCCAATATTTGATAGTGAAAATTTGTTTCTTTCTGCTGTAGATCCATCTTGGAAGAAAAATAAGTTCGAGCCTTCAACATCCTTCGTTTGCACCAAGAAACCTTGGAGAGGTGCTCCTTTGGAGCTTTGGAGCAGCTTGAACAGATTCTGTCCCTTCGGAATAAGGCAAAGAAGATATATCTGCGAATTTGTTGCACCCTTGTGAACCGCAATCGGCTGAGTCATAATAAGGCCCAATTTCACCAACAACTAAACTCTAGTTTTTCCTTGATCTTGACACAAACGACACCATGACATCGAAATTGTTTATTTCTCTTGACCTAGCTAGGTTTTCATTGTTGGAGTAACCTGCCCTAAAGTCGGCCACGCACTATCCGATTGCTAGCTGATGGAGGGGGGATGAACATGGGAACGTGGCTAGGAAATGCCAATAAAATTTATTGGGTTCTAAGCCGACGGCACCTCGACCAATCGCAGCAAGGCATTTTCTTACACCCTCCACCAGCAATCGGATTATGTGAATTCGGCCATTTAGTTCCAGCAAATTCCACTGTTTGATGTAGGTGCGCTATGATTGTTCGAGTCTATAATCTTTCATGCGATACCAACATTTTTGTCGTAAATTTTTCGAGATAAAAAAGTATTTGTTCAAATTTCCTTTTATGTAGATGCGTATTAAAATATTTAATATTCTTTATTGTTTTGTTTGTACCTACTTCATTGCCTACGGACATTATGCTATAGGTTCCGTTGGTACATTATTTCTTGAAATAATGTAGGCACCTATGTAATCGGTCAGGAATTGTCCCAAAAATATCTCTACATGAACTTCTTTTTAGACAAAAAAAAAAAAAAGGCAAGTGAGCCTTTCGTTAATTTTTCAAAATTGTAGGTACTTATTTAGAAGAAGTCTTTCTGAAAAAGTCGCATCTTGAAACACTTGAAGCAAAAATACCTCGGTCTTTCTTCGTTCTCCCCATGAAGCCTCCTCTGATATGTTACATCATATTATGATAAAATATATCATATTATTACTTCCATATTTACAGAGTAAATGGAAGTATTGTGATCGTCCTAAAATCGAGAATCGGAACGGAGCTTCAGAAAAAACTTTTTCTTATACACATTTACTCAGAATCACTTCCTGAACAAGTGTCTGTGTGTCCGTTACGTCCGTCTGTCCGTCTGTGGTCATTTACAAAAATGGCCATAACTCTCTCATTTCTCAACCTTTTTTCAAATTTCTTGAACTGAAATGTTTGTCTCGGCAAGACCTAACACCCTGTTTAATCGGAATTTGGATAACGCACAGTACTTCCGATATATTTGCATTTTTAGTGTTTTCATTTTTATTTTTTTCCGGCCGCAAAAATGAACCGAATTGAGCGTTCTTGGTCTTAAAATCTTTGTTTTACCTTGCAGAATATGTGGATATTTTTTACATTCCGAAAATGTGGCGTTTTTTCATTTTGGGCGAATTTTAAAATTTTAATAGTGAATTTTTCGATATTTTTGGCCTAAACACCCTTAAAAGCAGTCAAAATATGATCAAATTGTGTCACAATTTTACGTTCAAAATATGGAAGTATTGTGTGTTATCTACGCACCACTGGTATTATAAGAAACCAGTGGTGCGTAGCTAACACACAACACTTCCATATTTTGACACCTTCATTTTTGACACAATTTGATTATGTTTTGACTGCTTTTGAGGGTGTTCAGGTCATAAATATAAAAAACTCGCTATGTAAATTTTAAAATTTGCCTAAAATAAAAATACGCCATGTTATCGGAGCATAAAAAATATTCACATATTCTGCAAAGTGCAACAAAGATTTTAAGGCCTAGAACGATCAAATCGGTTCATTTTTGTGTCCGAAAAAAATTCTCCCAGAGAGATTCATGATGTTTAATACGGCCCAATCAGACGAAAGCGCTTGCTAAATAGAAACTAATAAATAGAGAAACCTGGGTACCCACAATAGGTAAACAATACCTAACACAATAGGTAAACAAAAACAATAGGTACCCACCTACTACATTAAACTATAAAACCACTAACAAAATAATATTTTATTAATATACCATATTAAGCTACAATATCTACCTACAAAGGTGAAACTATAAATAAAAACTGTTTTATTATATGGTATAATAGGACGATTTGGCTAGAGAACGATTTGAAATTCTCCCAGAGAAATTCATGCTGTTTGATGAGGCCCTATCAGACGAAAGCGCTTGGGAAATAACAGTGACAGGTCTTAGAAATAAGAGAAAGAACTTTCAAAAAACGGCGGAAGGCCGGTGAACGAGGCAAGAGACCGGGAAGAACCGATCCGACACGAAAACATTCGAATACAACCTGGCCCGAAAGGAACCGAGCCGGGGCGAAGATGGCCGAAGACGGCTTTGTTGTTCTGCCTGTGAGACTCAAGTCCTAGAAAGCAGGAGGAAAAAACTTTTTCTTACACACATTTACTCAGAATCACTTCCTGAACAAGTGTCTGTGTGTCCGTCTGTCCATCTGTGGTTATTTACAAAAATTACCATAGCTCCCGCAATTCTCAACCTTTTTCCAAATTTATTGAACTGAAATTTTGGTCTCGGCAAGACCTAACACCTTGTTTGATTGAAATGTGGATAAAACACAGTACTTCCGATATATTTGCATTTTTAGTGTTTTCTATTTTATTTTTTTCCGGCTACAAAAATGAACCGATTTAAGCGTTCTTGGTCTTAAAATCTTTGTTCTACCTTGCAGAATATGTGTATATTTTTACTTCCATATTTACAGAGTAAATGGAAGTATTGGAATCGTCCTAAAATCGAGGATCGGAACGGAGCGTCAGAAAAAACATTTTCTTTTACACATTTACTCAGAATCACTTCCTGAACAAGTGTCTGTGTGTCCGTCTGTCTGTCTGTCCGTCTGTGGTCATTTACAAAAATGGCCATAACTCCCTCATTTCTCAACCTTTTTTCAAATTTCTTGAACTGAAATGTTTGTCTCGGCAAGACCTAACACCCTGTTTAATCGAAATTCGGATAACGCACAGTACTTCCGATATATTTGCATTTTTAGTGTTTTCTATTTTATTTTTTTCCGGCCACAAAAATGAACCGATTTGAGCGTTCTTGGTCTTAAAATGTTTTACCTTGCAGAATATGTGGATATTTTTTATATTCCAATAATGCATTGTATTTATATTTTGGGCGAATTTTAAAATTTTACGAGTGAATTTTTCGATATTTTTGGCCTAAACACCATTTAAAGCAGTCAAAATATGATCAAATCGTGTCTCAATTTTACGTTTCAAAATACGGAAGTATTGTGTGTTATCTACGTACCACTGGTTTATATTTATTTTTTCAGAAAATTTTTTCGTGTTTTTGCGATTTTTGGTATTATTTTGGAAACCAGTGGTGCGTAGATAACACACAATACTTCCATATTTTGAAACGTAAAATTGTGACACAATTTGATCATATTTTGACTGCCTTTAAAGGGTGTTTAGGTCAAAAATATCAAAAAATTACCGCTTCAAATTTTAAAATTCGCCCAAAATAAAAAACGCCACATTTTTGGACTATAAAAAATATCCACATATTCTGCAAGGTAAAACAAAGATTTTAAGACCAAGAGCGCTCAAATCGGTTCATTTTTGTGGCCGAAAAAAAAAATAGAAAACACTAAAAATGCAATTATATCGGAAGTACTGTGAGTTATCCAAATTCCGATTAAACAGGGTGTTAGGTCTGGCCGAGACAAACATTTCAGTTCAAGAAATTTGAAAAAAGGTTGAGAAATGAGGGAGTTATGGCCATTTTTGTAAATGACCACAGACGGACACACAGACACTTGTTCAGGAAGTGATTCTGAGTAAATGTGTATAAGAAAAAGTTTTTTCTGAAGCTCCGTTCCGATTCTCGATTTTAGGACGATTCCAATACTTCCATTTACTGTGTAAATATAGAAGTAAATATGTAACGAATTTTTTTTGGCGAATTTTAAAATTTGCATAGCGAATTTCTTGACATTTTTGACCTAAACCCCCCTAAAAACAGCCAAAATATGATCGAATTGTGTCTCAATTTCACGTTTCAAAATATGGAAGTACTGTGTGTTATCTACGCACCACTGGTTATAAATGACCACAGACGGACAGACGGACCAACGGACACACAGACACTTGTTCAGGAAGTCATTCCGAGTAAATGTTTAAAAGAAATGTTTATGAGGAAAAAAAGAAGCTCCGTTCCGATTCTCGATTTTAGGACGATTCCAATACTTCCATTTACTTTGTAAAAATGGAAGTAAAAAAACGCTGCTAAGTAGATTAGTGACATGGGTACATTATTTGTCTGGGTACCTCAGAAAATAAAGTTCAAATAGTTGGAGTAGGTCGGTTTATCATCATATCATTTGTGGAGTAATGGTCAATCGTGAATTCAATTATGCCGAAAAGGTACGTTTTCACAATGATAATAAATAGGTAGGTATAAAAAGAAAATACCTGGCGGCTGCTTTCAAAGAAATATTTCCTGAGGCCTGGCGGCAAGAAGGCAGCCATTTTGTTAACCGCGTTAACAGGTGACAACTGTTATCAAGATCCGCCCCATTAACATAAGCTGTCCAATCCCAGCTTCACACTTTCAGTTTCTAATAAATCTGAGCCAATAGACGACGAAAGAGCCGGTAGGGGTAGGGGAAGTCCCCTACTTCCCCACCCTACCAAGATCAAGGGTGGGAATGTTACAGCCGCCATTTCGTATTCCTCACGCCTTGAACCGATTGGAACATGTGCCGTGAACCCAAGAAAACTGCAAAACCGCAATTTCAGCAGTGTCACTGCCCCCAAAATTGACCCTGTTGACCAAAATCTCGAAAAAATGCCAAATTTCATGTTTCATAGTCAATATCTAAATATTCCCGCCAAAAAACCCCGAAGTCAAATCCATCATTTTTTTGAAATTTTTCCTAGGCTAGGACCTTGGATTTTCCAGCTGAAATCGGTTTTTTTCATTTTTCTTAGTCCTGGAGAGTTGTAGAAAATTGCAAATTTTTTGTGTCATGTACCTGCCCAAAACCTACTCAAAAATATTTTTTTTGGAATTTTAACATTTTTTTTAAAGGGTCAAAAAAATATTTTTTGTTTAGGTCAAAAATTAGTCTTTAAACCAGTTTTTGATTACTAAACCCCAATCGATTTTGACTTATAGGGAGTGAAAAATGTGTAAACACCTTCAAGGAATCCAACGAGCTCAAAAAATTCAAAATCGGTTCAGTAGGACTCCCTCAAATTGCCAAAAACGCGAAAACGCAGAAATCGCATTAAGAAATTCAAGCCAAACCGATTCAAAAACCAAATTTTCGAATTTTTTCGGAAAAACCACCCTATCTTATGGTAAATCAAGCGAGAAACACGGGAAAAATACTCAAAAAATTCTAAACCCACGGCATCACCTTCAAAATTGAGATTTTGTGTTTTTTCAAAAATATACCCTAATTATGCCGAATTGGACCCGTTAACCTTCTCCGATCGGATTGCCCGGACAATATGCCTCAAGTTGGAGCAAACCACAACTTTCAAGACTAATTTAGTCAAAAACGGATCAGTATTTCAATACGAAGTGGCTGGACGAAATTTTTGGCCAAAATTTCGTCCGTCCACTTCGTATCGAACCGCTGATCCGATTTTGGTGCGGTTGGTCCTAAAAGTTGTGTTTTGCTCCAACTTGAGGCATATTGTCAGGGGAATCCGATCAAAAAATTTTAAGGGGTCGAAAACCCAAAAAAACTGTTTTTGAGATCATGACTTTTTTTACATTTGATCGTTTTTGAGTAGTCTAGAGTTGATTCAGAGGATTCCCTTATAGGAGGTGCACGTCACAGGAAAATTTGCTAAACGCTCGTTTTTTTTTTTTGAAATCGGACCACTCCTTCTATGCGTTTTGCTGCTGACGGCGTACGGCGTACGGCGTACGGCGTACGGCGTACGGCGTACGGCGGACGGACAAAAAATTTTTATTGCAGATTCTTGTTCTAGAACCTCTGAAACGTGAAAGAACAAATTTTCAGGGGGTGTTGTAAAAAAAATTTTCTTGAACAATTACATAGGTACATTATTTCTGGAAATAATGTACCAATAGCCATAGCTCCCTCAATTCTCAACCTTTTTTTAAATTTCTTGAGCTGAAATGTTCGTCTTGGCAATGATACAGGTATATAGGTCTATATAATTCGAATAAAATAATATTACGTGTCACCCTGTTTTATCGGAATTCGAATAACTTATAGTACTTCCGATATAATACCTATATCGGAATATTATTCGCATTTTTAGTGTTTTCTATTTTAATATTTCCCGCACAAAAATGAACCGATTTGAGCGTTCTTGGTCTCAAAATCTTGGTTTTACCTTGCTGAATATGTAGATATTTTTTATAATTAATGCGTCGTATTTTTATTTTGGGCGAATTTTAAAATTTGCATAGTGAGTTTTTTAATATTTTTGACTTGACACCCTTAAAAGCAATCAAAATATGTTAAAATTTTTCAGACTTTTACGTTTTAAAATATGGAAGTATTGTGTGTTATCTACGCACCACTGGTTAAGTATGTATTAGTGAGCTAGTCGACCTATGTCCTTGAGCGAACAGCTTGTCGTGCACTGCCGGTAGAATGCGGTAGGATTATCTTATCAGTTCAAATACTGACCTATCTTATCTTATCAATTTGAATACCTACTGATTTCTAGGGATAATGTACCAAAACCAGTGGTGCGTAGATAACACACAATACTTCCATAGTTTGAAACGTAAAATTGAGACACAATTTGATCATATTTTGACTGCTTATAAGGGTTTTCAGGTCAAAAATATCAAAAAAGTCACTATTTAAATTTTAAAATTCACCAAAAATGAAAATACGCCACATTATTGGAAGATAAAAAATATCCACGTATTGTGCAAGGTAAAACAAAGATTTCAAGACCAAGAACGCTCAAATCGGTCAATTTTTGTAGCCGGAAAAAAATTAAATAGAAAACACTAAAAACTCAATTATATCGGAAGTACTGTGCGTTATCCAAATTTCGATTAAACAGGGTGTTAGGTCTTGGCGAGACAAACATTTCAGTTCAAGAAATTTGAAAAAAGGTTGAGAATTGAGGGAGTTATGGTCATTTTTGTAAATGACCACAGACGGACGTAACGGACGTAACGGACACACAGACACTTGTTCAGGAAGTGATTCTGAGTAAATGTGTATAAGACCAGTGGTGCGTAGATAACACACAATACTTCCATATTTTGGAACGTAAAATTGTGACACAATTTGATCATATTTTGACTGGTTTTAAGGGTGTTTGGGTCAAAAATATCAAAAAATTCACTATTAAAATTTCAAAATTCGCCCAAAATCAAAAAACGCCAGTTTTTCGGAACATAAAAAATATCCACATATTCTGCAAGGTAAAACCAAGATTTTAAGACCAAGAACGCTCAAATCGGTTCATTTTTGTGGCCGGAAAAAAATAAAATAGAAAACACTAAAAATGCAAATATATCGGAAGTACTGTGCGTTATCCGAATTTCGATTGAACAGGGTGTTAGGTCTTGCCGAGACAAACATTTCAGTTCAAGAAATTTGAAAAAAGGTTGAGAATTGAGGGAGTTATGGTCATATTTGTAAATGACCACAGACGGACAGACGGACTAACGGACACACGGACACACAGACACTTGTTCAGGAAGTGATTCTGAGTAAATGTGTATAAGAAAAAGTTTTTTCTGAAGCTCCGTTCCGATTCTCGATTTTAGGACGATCACAATACTTCCATTTACTCTGTAAATATGGAAGTAAAAAAGTTTTTTCTGAAGCTCCGTTCCGATTCTCGATTTTAGGACGATCACAATACTTCCATTTACTCTGTAAATATGGAAGTAAAAAGCGACCTACCAAAATAATAATGAATTCGTTACTGTCACACTATTCTCAATTATTTAATTTATGAATGGCTTATTTAATTAATCGTCTCTCAAAAACAATAACAAAATCGTAATGGAAAGGGGGTGGTAGGAGAAAGAAGAGAGAGTGGTGAGAGTGAAGAGGAAGAACGTGCGGCCGAAAACAGGTGCATTTTCGTTGGTTGCACAAGGATGGTGTTATGATGTTAGTGGTAGTGTGTTTTTTGAAGTATTAGTGAGCAGCCAGAATGCACGACCTTGAGAATGCTTGTTGTGCACTGCCAGTAGTAATATAGCGGTATCATCTTATGTTGTCAGTTCAAAATTCAAATACCTACTGTTTTGGATTCGGTGCATCATGCGTTTATTCTCCTCTCCTATTCATTCGCATTTAGTTCAAATTTAGGTTTGGCTGAGTTCTTTCAATAAATTGTCTCACATTCTCTTCGAATCGAATTTTTACATCTGAAATTCTTCAGACTGCCACCCAAGGAGCACGATACGCTCTAACGTGCCGCCCGTGTACGAATCGTTCTCATTAAGGTCCCCTTCGGATTAGCATTTCTTCGGGACATTTAGGTACCTAATTTTAACCAGATTGTCAATCGAGAATTGTCGTTCACGGCCGATAAACCATCCGATTTAACTGAAGCCCACCCACGGCCGTTTCGCAAGCCCGGGACTACTTGTTGCTATGAATAGCGCGCCAGCTATTTACGCTCCTTCTCCTTTTTACTTCCATATTTACAGAGTAAATGGAAGTATTGTGATCGTCCTAAAATCGAGAATCGGAACGGAGCTTCAGAAAAAACTTTTTCTTATACACATTTACTCAGAATCACTTCCTGAACAAGTGTCTGTGTGTCCGTCTGTCCGTGTGTCCGTCTGTCCGTCTGTCCGTCTGTGGTCTTTTACAAAAATGGCCATAACTCCCTCATTTCTCAACCTTTTTTCAAATTTCTTGAACTGAAATGTTTGTCTCGGCAAGACCTAACACCCTGTTTAATCGGAATTTGGATAACGCACAGTACTTCCGATATATTTGCATTTTTAGTGTTTTCTATTTTATTTTTTTCCGGCCACAAAAATGAACCGATTTGAGCGTTCTTGGTCTTAAAATCTTTGTTTTACCTTGCAGAATATGTGGATATTTTTTACATTCCGAAAATGTGGCATTTTTTCATTTTGGGCGAATTTTAAAATTTTAATAGTGAATTTTTCGATATTTTTGGCCTAAACACCCTTAAAAGCAGTCAAAATATGATCAAATTGTGTCACAATTTTACGTTTCAAAATATGGAAGTATTGTGTGTTATCTACGCACCACTGGTTCTAGATTGTCAGAATGAAAAATTGCATTGCACTCGAAACAATCGATTGCTCAACAGTTTGGGCAATTGCAGAGTTGAGGTTTTTATGGGGATCGAGAGCAAGGAATGTGTTCATGGGTGTGCTCGTAGCGATGTAAACACTACCCTAATTAAACATTATGCTCCTTGGCGTTATTGTATTCTGATGATTGACCCACTTGCAACTGTATGCTGTCAATGGATTGGGTTTAGGGTCAGCCGGATTAAAACGCCTCTATCGCCGAGCTTTCGGCGTATTTAATGCCATCTTCAGGGCTCAGAAGCAATATTTTAAGGTTTCGCCACACGCATGGGTTCACCCCGTCAATTATCAAAAGTCCTGCAAAAAAACTAAAATGGAATTTTTAAAAAACCTAATTTCAACGTCAATTTGGCAACACGATACATACAAAAACTTTTTAACTAACAAAACAACGCGGTGCGGTCGCGGTGGTGAAGGGGGCACGCTCTCCCGTCGACCAATGAGAGGCCGACCGGATCCGGTCAACCGTACGCCATGTGAACAAAGCTTAAGTGCTTAATGTGCTTAACCTGGCCATCAAAAAAGGCTTCAGCTCCCTGGAAGAGAAAATCGATGAGTTGGTGGTGAGTAAGTCGAATATGGTGGGTGAGCTGCAGGAACTGAGAAGGGAAAACGAGCAACTAAGAAGTTACATCGAAGCAGTGGATATGAGCGCCAGGTCTTCAAATCTGATCGTCTCAGGTCTCAAGCTTAAGGAAGGTGAGATGCCCTTGACGTGTGTAACGAGTCTTTTCGTCGAAGTGTTGAAGCTCTCTCCCCGGGACTTACAGGTTGTGGATGCGTTTCGTCTCGGTCCTCCCGGCGGAAACGCGGCGATCATGGTTAAACTGGCTAGCGAGCCCAACGTTCAAGCAGTTCTACGCAATACGGCCAAGCTACGAGGCTCCACGATACGCATCTCATGTGATCTGCCCCCGCGGATCAGGGAGCGTTCCAATCGCATGCTGGGCCTGAGGTTCGAACTTCGGAAGATTTTGCCGGATGTTAGGGTCAAGATCAGAGGAGACAAGATGTTCGTCAATAACAACAAGTTCGAATGGGCTGCAATTCACTTGTCTGCGGAGAAGAGGATGGAGTACTGGCACTCAAACGAATCTACGGGAAGGACTTTAGCGAGGCTGTCTCCAACATCGTGAACTACAAGAACCCTGGTGGTCGGGCCCCTGGGCCAAGATGACAGAGAGGAAAGTTGGCGAAGTCGAACGGCCAGCAGCGTTGTTTGTCTACTAGTTTTAAAATACCTAGTTTTAATGTCAATGGCTTAGCGGGAGGTGTACAGTTGCCTGATTTTGTTAAATATATTTCCAAGTTCGAGTTGTTTTTTCTCTATGAAACGCATGTTATGGAAGGGGATACCATAAAATTTGAGCATTATTTTCGAGACTACCACTTGGAGTATCGCAGATAGAGGGAGGCCATTCAGTGATGATCTGCGTAATCTTAGAGAACAAGTAAGAATGGTGCAAGATATCTATGAAGACTCTGGCACCGTAGAAGCTAAAAATTGTTTCAAGCTTCGCCTTAAGGAGTACAAAAATGCGTTGCGGGCAGCTAAGACTCGTCACAGCGAAGAAGAGATCTTCTCATCCCCCTAACCCAGCAAAGAAAATGTGGAGCTTTATCAACCATCACCGCAAAAACGGTGGATGTGGTGCTGACAATGAGGTTAGGTGTACGGCTGATGAATTCAATAATTATTTCTGTTCAGTAGCGGAAAATACCGTCAAGTCCTTACCTGCAGCTAAGGTTGACCCATTACGCTTCGTCGTCCATGGCCCGGAAAATCCATTCTGCTTCAGCTCGATACCACCGGAGGACATTGCTGCGATTATCCTTCATCTTCCGAATTCAAACGGCTGTGATTACCTTGGCCTTTCCTCCAGGATGATCAAGCATGCCTATCTAGCAATCGTCTACCCGTTGACGCACCTTATCAACCAGTCTATAACACTGTGCCGGTTCCCTAGCGTCTTGAAGGTTGCTGAAGTAATTCCACTCCCAAAGAAAGCATGCACCTCTGAAATTGATGGTTTTCGACCAATATCTAAGCTTCCCCTGTTTTCCAAGATTTTTGAAAAAGGGTTAAATCATCAATTGGGCACGTTCCTCGAGGTGAACAATCTATTCAGTGATTGCCAGTTTGGATTCAGGAAGTCCAGGTCGACCCAGGACGCGATGCTGCGGTTCTCAGACTTCATATCGGACTGCTTCTTGAATGGAACCTACGCGTCTGCCGTTTGCGTTGACGTTGCCAAATGCTTCGACTGCGTACCCCATAAGTTGCTCCTCAGTAAGTTGACAAAGTATAACTTCTCGGATGATGCAATCAGACTACTGGGCTCGTTTCTTGCGGACAGATTCCAAGCAGTTCGGCTAAAAAATACGGTATCCGATGCATGTTCTCTTGGTGAGTTATCGGTGGTTCAAGGAAGTGTTTTAGGACCGACATTATTTTTGATATTTATAAATGATCTGCCCCAACACACGTCAAATGTTAGTGTGCTCTTTGCGGATGACTCATCGGTTTTATGTGAGGACAATAGCATCGAGTCTCTGGTGGCTAATAGTGAGAAATCCGTCAATGAAATTACTTCCTGGTTTAATGCAAACCGCCTAACGGTAAATACTGATAAAACGCAGACTATGTACTTTGGACTCAGAGATCTGTCATCTCTCGGCACCAACCCACGAGACTTGAAAATGCTGGGGATTCGGGTTGATCCCAAACTGAACTGGAGGGCCCATTGTGAGCAGCTGACGGCCTCGCTGAGCAGTGTGACCTTCTTGCTGCGACGACTACGCGACTGCTTATCAGGTGATGCAGTGCTGCGGGCCTACCATGCGGTGTTCCACAGCCGAATGTCTTATTGCCTGCTCTGCTGGGGTCACTCCCCGTCGGCAGCGTTGGTGTTTGGATGCCAGCGTCGAGCAGTTCGGGCTGTTCTTCGTCGTGGCTACCGGTCTGACGTCAAGGCAGATTTCACCAAAATTGGGGTACTCACTTTGCCGGGACAGTATATCCTTGACTGTTTAGTCTATATTCACGCTAACCTTGACTGCTCGCCACAAGTTAGACATGCATACGGCACAAGGAATGCAGGGAGCCTCGTCGTGCAAAATTGTCGGTTGAATGTGGCCCGAAACGCACAAAACTGGTGGGGCCCCAAGTTTTTCAATGTTATCCCCCAAGAAATTCAGAGGAAAAGTAGGTTGCCCTTCAAAGTCGCATGCAAGTCATTTTTGCTCAAGCTGGCCCCCTACAATTTTGAAGAGTTCTTATGCGCTGCTCAATCCTGGCCAACCTAGAGGGATCCATTGTGTGCAGAGGAAAATTTATCAAAGTACTCTTGCTTGGACCGTTCATTTTTGTTTTATTTGTAAATGTGTATAAATTGTGTGGCTACCAATATTTTTTAAAGATGTTTTAGTTAAGTACCTGATGATTATGCCAAAAAAATATGTGTAAAATGTACCTGCCTTTTGTAATGCTTTGACTATGTGTACAAATCAGTGTCTTATTTATGTTTAAAATATTGGAATGCCTGTAATTTATTGAATGAATGGGTGCCATTGCTTATACACAAGTGTGTCTCGGCAAATAAAAGTATTCTTCTTCTTCTTCTTCTTCTCCTATTACACCAACAAGGTGACGCACTCACACTACGACCAGTTGCGCTTGGCAACATAAGAACGAGACAGGCTTTAACAAAGGTTCTGAAGCATTCTTGACGCATTTTTAATTTCATTATTCAGAGAATTTAATAATTATTATATATTATTCTGTTAGTTATGTAGGTAAATAAGAATAGATTAAGTGATGGTTTCAACAAAAATTAACGACGCGCTGCGTTGAAAAGATAGATAGGTAGGTCAAGCCAGGAGGACCAAGCAAAGAGGATGATTATTTTTTGCCGGGTTGAAAAAACGTTTTTCTAAATCCCCATCTAAAATATCTACCAATTTATACTGAAATTCTAGAATAATAACAACTAAGTTCCGTGTTTAAGGAGAACCTATATATCGTAAGATTTGTCTTTGCAATCGAAAAATGAACCCCTGTGCAAAATTTGCAGAGTTCTTCGGATATACCGAAAACTGATGTGCACATGCCACTGATCTACTTAGCAGCGTTTTTTTTTTCCTGACCGATTACAAAGGTTCATTTCTATAGAAAAATGAACCAAAATGAAAAAATGAAGAACTTGCAAAGTCGTGCAAAACAATCGGTTTGCGTGCTCGCAAACAGCATTAATTTCTCTAAAAGATGCTTCTAATTTCAAGTCTTGACAAACCGGTACTCCCATCTTTTTTCACCGATAACGTGAAACAACTACTTGAAAATTCCTATTCTATAAGAAACATAAAGAAATGACAAAATAAAGACATTAACGATGGGTAAATCATTCGTACCATCCAGGGGAACATCCATAACACTGGTAGAAACAGTCACGTTCAAAAATAATTGAGAAAAGTAAACCAGAGTGAAGTTAGCAACGGTTCAGCAACGGTCAACTGCGGGTTTCTGTTCTAAATTTTCGGACTCTAGGGACGTCTAGGAACACATTTATGGCAATTTTAAAATTGTGCCACCAGTCATACAGTCCGTACAGGTCGTTGCTAACTGTTCCATCACACATTCCTTATACAGATCAGGTGACCTGGATGCTCGCTGCGCTCGCATCTCCAAGACAGAAAAACATCCCTCATCAGTCCAATTCGACATACTTATCAGTCAAACGCTAATCAAGCAAGATATTTTATAGCCTACCTACTTATCCGAGAAGGTGTTGGATACACCAAGGTGTTTAATCCTAAGGCGTACAATGTGACTGGTGGCACAATTCTTGTACAGCAAGAAATGTGTTCCAAGACGTCCCTAGAGACCAATTAGTTAGAAAAGAAACACGCAGTTGACCGTTGCTGAACCGTTGCTAACTTCACTAAGCTGAAAAGTAAGCCGTCAACCTAAAATGCCACTTGAGGACTGGGGCAAGATTCTGTTGAACCTACTCTCCTAGTCTTTATCTGAGTGGTGACAATCCAGTTGAGACAAGCAGTGAGTAAACTATGTAATTATTGAGGATTTGAGACCTTGGACTTTTACTCTCGTAGAGAAAATGATGTTTCTACAATCTTACTTTTTTCCACCTAAATACACATAGTCGAAACACTGTGCGGCGTGGCGATGGTCTCATTCGTTTCAGCATCGAGAAATCTATAGAAATTGATGCCTCACATGTCTATGTTGCAAATTTCCTCAAAAAGACGAATCTTTCCCCACTTCAACAGCTGTTTTACTGGCCTTAAAATTAAGGTAGGGTTCTGTCGAGACGTTAGGACCAACTAGATACAGAACCTGATTTTTGGTAAAAATTTCAAAATTTTTCGATAACTCCTTCCCCCTGAAAAACACCGGACGGCGGACGGGCAAAAAAAATTTATTGCAGATTCGGATTCTACACCCTTTGAAACGTAAACCAACAAATTTTCAGGGGGTGTTAAAAAAATTTTTTTCCTGTCCGATAACGAAGTTTCATTTCTCAAGAAAAACGCTGCTAAGTAGATTAGTGACATGGGTACATTATTTGTGCCCTAACCAGCCCTAACCAGCCCATGGGTCCCAAGTAGAGCATTTTGAATAGATCTTCCATCGTGAAAATAAATGTTAACTTAGGGTAACTTTGCTAGAGTTTATTGAAGGCCCGGTTTATTGACAAAATTTATCTAACCGATATCCAAGGAAGCTTCAGATAAAATTCACCACGGTGGTTTTTACATCAAATTTCAATGTAAAAATCTCATTGGAAATGTTTATCTAAAGCTTCGTGTACAATTCAGCTAGACTGGAAATGGGACTGTAATGAAACATTGTGACTACGTTTAGTAAATTGGCAGCTTCTACTTGCCGCTTGAAAAGCCGGTTAACTGTTTGAACAAAAAAATGTTCGTTTAGCAACTAAAAATACAAATTTTAGCACAATACGGCATGATTCATTTTTCCTACCCCTCAGGAAGGGGTAATGAGGAGATGATTTTGATTCTTTTTTTTCGGACCATACTGGCTATTTTGCATTAATACATTTAGGTGCATTACATATTTTCATACTCGTCAGCAAAATTTAAGTGACAACCGGTAGTGCGGGGGACTTAGGAGAGCAGATGCGCAGATGCCACGCCCCCGCACCCCGGCCGGCCCCGGACCCAACCCACCATTGGCGGCTCCCGTACCGAACACGCACTGGCAGGAATTGCAGAGGCCTCCACAACCCCCGCCAGGCGGACGGTCTAAGTCTCACAGAGGACTCAACAAGAAGCTATCACCAAGGGGGCCGCCCCCAGGGCCGACCAGGCAGACACCCAGCCCGAGCGAGGAACAGCACAACACGCACATCCATTCAGTCAATAAATTACATTCAAACCTTCACAAACAATAACCTAATCCTAGCATCACAGTCAAAACGCTGCTAAGTAGATTAGTGACATGGGTACATTATTTGTCTGGGTATCTCAGAAAATAAAGTTCAAATAGTTGGAGTAGGTCGGTTTATCATCATATCATTTGTGGAGTTATGGTCAATCGTGAATTCAATGATGCCGAAAAGGTACGTTTTCACAATGATGAATAAATTGGTAGGTATAAAAAGAAAATACCTGGCGGCTGCTTTCTGAGATACCCATTAGAAGGCAGCCATTTTGTTAACCGCGTTAACAGGTGACAGCTGTTATCAAGATCCGCCCCATTAAGATAAGCTGCCTAATCCCAGCTTCACACTTACAGTTTCTAATAGCCGAATCGCAGTTTTGCAGTTCTGAGCCGATAAACGACGAAAGAGGTGGTACCAAGAGCAAGGGTGGGAATGCTACAGCCGCCATTTTGTTTTTCTCACGCCTTGAACTGATTGGAACATAGGCCGTGAACCCAAGAAAACTGCAAAGCCGCAATTTCAGCAGTGTCACTGCCCCCAAAATCGACCCTGTTGACCAAAATCTCGAAAAAATGCCAAATTTCATGTTTCATAGTCAATATCTAGGCTGACCAGAGGTACTGTTTTCAGCAGTACAGGTCCTACTTTCTAGGTCGTGGTCCTGCTGTCCACAGAAACCTCGAAAGGACCCTAAAATGTACTGCTTTTGTGTAAATGGTCCTGCCATGGGCCCTTCTTTCATCACTATAAATGTTACCTACTCAGCCTTTCCTATCGAACCAACTGAAAAATTCAACAACTTCAACTGAAAAACCAGTGGTGCGTAGATAACACACAATACTTCCATATTTTGGAACGTAAAATTATGACGCAATTTGATCATATTTTGGCTGCTTTTAAGGGTTTTAGGTAAAAAATATCAAAAAATTCACCATTCAAATTTCAAAATTCGCCCAAAATCAAAAAACGCCAGTTTTTCGGAACATAAAAAATATCCACATATTCTGCAAGGTAAAACAAAGATTTTAAGACCAAGAACGCTCAAATCGGTTCATTTTTGCGGCCGGAAAAAAAAAAATAGAAAACACTAAAAGTGCAAATATATCGGAAGTACTGTGCGTTATCCGAATTCCGATTAAACAGGGTGTTAGGTCTTGCCGAGACAAACATTTCAGTTCAAGAAATTTGAAAAAAGGTTAAGAAATGAGGGAGTTATGGCCATTTTTGTAAATGACCACAGACGGACAGACGGACAGACGGACAGACGGACTAACGGACTAACGGACACACGGACACACAGACACTTGTTCAGGAAGTGATTCTGAGTAAATGTGTATAAGAAAAAGTTTTTTCTGAAGCTCCGTTCCGATTCTCGATTTTAGGACGATCACAATACTTCCATTTACTCTGTAAATATGGAAGTAATTAGATGAATGTTTTTGTGGTAGGTATTTCGAAGACTGAATTGTGCAATGATAATGAAAGAATAAAAGTATATTTTATGCATTGTTACCTAGTTATTCTGTTTTGAGGATGGTTTTAAAAAGTATAAGAGTTTTTCAGTATTTGAAAGTTGTCCTTTTGTTGGGTCCTGCTTTCACTGAAAAAACGCTGCTAAGTAGATCAGTGGCATGTGCACATCAGTTTTCGGTATATCCGAAGAACTCTGCAAATTTTGCACAGGGGTTCATTTTTCGATTGCAAAGACAAATCTTACGATATATAGGTTCTCCTTAAACACGGAATTTAGTTGTTATTATTCTAGAATTTCAGTATAAATTGGTAGATATTTTAGATGGGGATTTAGAAAAACCCTCAGAATGCCTCAGAATGCCTCTGAGAATGCCTCAGAACCATTGTTAAAGCGTGACTCGCTTTCATGTTGACAAGCGCAACTGGTCGTAGTGTGAGTGCGTCACCTTGTTGTTGTAATAGGCTAGTGGTCGTAAGTAGATCAATCAACCGTATCTAAGCCGCGGCCAAATTCTCAACTTTTTCCAATTTTTGTTTTGCTGATTTGTATAATGCGACCAAATTCTTTAAATTGAAGATATCGGGAGGACAGAAGTTTTTGTGGGGATTCCAACGAGTGGAAAACGATTTTTGTGGCTCTAGTCGTTTTCGAGTTATTAAGAATTGTAGAAATTTTTAAAAACTCAAAAATGCCTCACTAAAACTGCAATAACTCCTAAACGGTTGAAGCTACCGGCGTGGCGATGGTCTCATTCGATTCAGCATAGAAAAATCTATAGAAAATGATGCGTCACATGCCTATGTTTTCAATTTCCAGAAAAACACGAATTTTTTCCCACTTCAACAGCTGTTTTACTGGCCTTAAAATTAAGGTAGGGTTCTGTCGAGATGTTAGGACCAACTAGATACGGAACTTGATTTTTGGTAAAAATTTCAAAATTTTTCGATAACTCCTTCCCCCTGAAAAACCCCGGACGGCGGACGGCGTACGGCGTAAGGCGGACGGCGGACGGACAAAAAATTTTTATTGCAGATTCGGATTCTACACCCCTTGAAACGTAAACCAACAAATTTTCAGGGGGTGTTAAAAATTTTTTTTTCCTGACCGATTACAAAGGTTCATTTCTATAGAAAAATGAACCAAAATATGGTCACCCTATCAATATCTGAAGATTCCCGCCAAAAAACCCCGAAGTCAAATCCATTATTTTTGAAATTTTTCCTAGGCTAGGACCTTGGATTTTCCAGCTGATATCGGTTTTTACCTCCATATTTACAGAGTAAATGGAAGTATTGTGATCGTCCTAAAATCGAAAATCGGAACGGAGCTTCAGAAAAACCTTTTTCTTATACACATTTACTCAGAATCACTTCCTGAACAAGTGTCCGTGTGTCCGTCCGTCTGTCCGTCCGTCCGTCTGTGGTCGTTTACAAAAATGACCATAACTCCCTCAATTCTCAACCTTTTTTCAAATTTCTTGAACTGAAATGTTTGTCTCGGCAAGACCTAACACCCTGTTTAATCGAAATTCGGATAACGCACAGTACTTCCGGTATATTTGCATTTTTAGTGTTTTCTATTTTATTACTTCCATATTTACGGAGTAAATGGAAGTATTGTGATCGTCCTAAAATGGAGAATCGGAACGGAGCTTCAGAAAAAACTTTTTCTTATACACATTTACTCAGAATCACTTCCCGAACAAGTGTCTGTGTGTCCGTGTGTCCGTGTGTCCGTCTGTCCGTCTGTCCGTGTGTCCGTGTGTCCGTCTGTCCGTCTGTCCGTCTGTGGTCATTTACAAAAATGGCCATAACTCCCTCATTTCTCAACCTTTTTTCAAATTTCTTGAACTGAAATGTTTGTCTCGGCAAGACCTAACACCCTGTTTAATCGGAATTTGGATAACGCACAGTACTTCCGATATATTTGCATTTTTAGTGTTTTCTATTTTATTTTTTTCCGGCCACAAAAATGAACCGATTTGAGCGTTCTTGGTCTCAAAATCTTCGTTTTACCTTGCAGAACACGTGGATATTTTTTACATTCCAAAAATGTACCTTTTTTCATTTTGGGCGAATTTTAAAATTTTAATAGTGAATTTTTCGATATTTTCGGCCTAAACACCCTTAAAAGCAGTAAAAATATGATCAAATTGTGTCACAATTTTACGTTTCAAAATATGGAAGTATTGTGTGTTATCTACGCACCACTGGTTTACTTTCATATTTACAGAGTAAATGGAAGTATTGTGATCGTCCTAAAATCGAGAATCGGAACGGAGCTTCAGAAAAAACTTTATCTTATACACATTTACTCAGAATCACTTCCTGAACAAGTGTCTGTGTGTCCGTGTGTCCGTTAGTCCGTTAGTCCGTCTGTCCGTCTGTGGTCATTTACAAAAATGGCCGTAACTCCCTCATTTCTTAACCTTTTTTCAAATTTCTTGAACTGAAATGTTTGTCTCGGCAAGACCTAACACCCTGTTTAATCGGAATTCGGATAACGCACAGTACTTCCGATATATTTGCATTTTTAGTGTTTTCTATTTCATTTTTTTCCGGCCACAAAAATGAACCGATTTGAGCGTTCTTGGTCTTAAAATCTTTCTTTTACCTTGCAGAATATGTGGATATTTTTTATGTACCGAAAAACTGGCGTTTTTTATTTTGGGCGAATTCTGAAATTTGAATAGTGAACTTTTTGATATTTTTGACCTAAACACCCTTAAAAGAAGTCAAAATATGATCAAATTGTGTCACAATTTTACATTCCAAAATATGGAAGTATTGTGTGTTATCTACGCACCACTGGTTTTTTTCCGGCCACAAAAATAAACCAATTTGAGCGTTCTTGGTCTCAAATCTCTAGTCTCTCTAGTCTCAAATCTCAAATCTCTGGTCTCAAATCTCTCAAGTCTCTTTTCTATTTTATTTTTTTCCGGCCACAAAAATAAACCAATTTGAGCGTTCTTGGTCTCATCTTTGTTTTACCTTGCAGAATATGTGGATATTTTTTATGTTCCGAAAAACTGGCGTTTTTTTTATTTTGGGCGAATTTTGAAATTTTAATAGTGAATTTTTTGATATTTTTGACCTAAACACCCTAAAAAGCTGTCAAAATATGATCTAATTGTGTCACAATTTCACGTTCCAAAATATGGAAGTATTGTGTGTTATCTACACACCACTGGTTTGCATTTTTCCTAGTCCTGGAGAGTTGTAGAAAATTGCAAATTTTTTGTGTCATGTACCTGCCCAAAACCTACTCAAAAATATTTTTTTTGGAATTTTAACATTTTTTTTAAATGGTCAAAAAAATATTTGTTGTTTAGGTAAAAATTAGTCTTTAAACCAGTTTTCGATCACTAAACCCCAATCAATTTTGACTTATAGGGAGTGAAAAATGTGTAAAAACCTTCAAGGAATCCAACAAGCTCAAAAAAATCAATCACATGCTCAAAATCGGTTCAGTAGAACTGCCTCAAATTGGCAAAAACGCGAAAAAGCAGAAATCGCATCGAGAAATTCAAGCCAAACCGATTCAAAAACAAATTTTTCGAATTTTTTCGGAAAAAACCCCTGTCCTATGGTGAATCAAGCGAGAAACCCGGGAAAAATACTCAAAAAATTCTAAAACCACAGCATCACCTTCAAAATTGAGTTTTTGTGTTTTTTCGAAAATGGATCATACTAATGCCGAATTGGACCCCTTAACCTTCTCCGATCGGATCGTCCGGACAATAAGCCTCAAGTTGGACCAAACCACAACTTTCAAGACTAATTTAGTCAAAATCGGATCCGTAGTTCAATACAAAGTGGCTGGACGAAATTTTTGGCCAAAATTTCGTCCGTCCACTTCGTATCGAACCGCTGATCCGATTTTGGTGCGGTTGGTCCTAAAAGTTGTGGTTTGCTCCAACTTGAGGCATATTGTCAGGGGAATCCGATCAAAAAATGTCAAGGGGTCAAAAACCCAAAAAAGACGGTTTTTGAGATCATGACTTTTGGTTCATTTTTCTATAGAAATGAACCTTTGTAATCGGTCAGGAAAAAAAAAATTTTAACACCCCATGAAAATTTGTTGGTTTACGTTTCAAGGGGTGTAGAATCCGAATCTGCAATAAAAATTTTTTGTCCGTCCGCCGTCCGCCGTACGCCGTCCGCCGTCCGCCGTCCGGGGTTTTTCAGGGGGAAGGAGTTATCGAAAAATTTTGAAATTTTTACCAAAAATCAAGTTCCGTATCTAGTTGGTCCTAACGTCTCGGCAGAACCCTACCTTAATTTTAAGGCCAGTAAAACAGCTGTTGAAGTGGGAAAAAATTCGTGTTTTTCTGGAAATTGAAAACATAGGCATGTGACGCATCATTTTCTATAGATTTTTCTATGCTGAATCGAATGAGACCATCGCCACGCCGGTAGCTTCAACCGTTTAGGAGTTATTGCAGTTTTAGTGAGGCATTTTTGAGTTTTTAAAAATTTCTACAATTCTTAATAACTCGAAAACGACTAGAGCCACAAAAATCGTTTTCCACTCGTTGGAATCCCCACAAAAACTTCTGTCCTCCCGATATCTTCAATTTAAAGAATTTGGTCGCATTATACAAATCAGCAAAACAAAAATTGGAAAAAGTTGAGAATTTGGCCGCGGCTTAAATACGGTTGATTGATCTACTTACGACCACTAGCCTATTACAACAACAAGGTGACGCACTCACACTACGACCAGTTGCGCTTGGCAACATGAAAGCGAGTAACGCTTTAACAATGGTTCTGAGGCATTCTCAGAGGCATTCTGAGGCATTCTGAGGGTTTTTCTAAATCCCTATCTAAAATATCTACCAATTTATACTGAAATTCTAGAATAATAACAACTAAATTCCGTGTTTAAGGAGAACCTATATATCGTAAGATTTGTCTTTGCAATCGAAAAATGAACCCCTGTGCAAAATTTGCAGAGTTCTTCGGATATACCGAAAACTGATGTGCACATGCCACTGATCTACTTAGCAGCGTTTTTTTACATTTGATCGTGTTTGAGTAGTCTAGAGTTGATTCAGAGGATTCCCTTATAGGAGGTGCACGTCACAGGAAAATTTGCTAAACGCTTGTTACTTCCATATTTACAGAGTAAATGGAAGTATTGTGATCGTCCTAAAATCGAGAATCGGAACGGAGCTTCAGAAAAAACTTTTTCTTATACACAATTACTCAGAATCACTTCCTGAACAAGTGTCTGTGTGTCCGTGTGTCCGTCTGTGGTCATTTACAAAAATGGCCATAACTCCATCATTTCTCAACCTTTTTTTCAAATTTCTTGAACTGTGAATGTTTGTCTCGGCAAGACCTAACACCTTGTTTAATCGGAATAAGGATAACGCACAGTACTTCCGAAATATTTGCATTTTTAATGTTTTCTATTTTATTTTTTTCCGGCCACAAAAATGAACCGATTTGAGCGTTCTTGGTTTTAAAATCTTTGTTTTACCTTGCAGAATATGTGGATATTTTTTATATTCCAATAATGCATTGTATTTTTATCTTGGGCGAATTTTAAAATTTTAATAGTGAATTTTTTGATATTTTTGGCCTAAACACCCTAAAAGCAGTCAAAATATGATCAAATTGTGTCACAATTTTACGTTTAAAAATATGGAAGTATTGTGTGTTATCTACGCACCACTGATTTTAGGTTCATTTTTCTATAGAAATGAACCTTTGTAATCGGTCAGGAAAAAAAATTTTTTAACACCCCCTGAAAATTTGTTGGTTTACGTTTCAAGGGGTGTAGAATCCGAATCTGCAATAAAAATTTTTTGTCCGTCCGCCGTCCGCCTTACGCCGTACGCCGTCCGCCGTCCGGGGTTTTTCAGGGGGAAGGAGTTATCGAAAAATTTTGAAATTTTTACCAAAAATCAAGTTCCGTATCTAGTTGGTCCTAACATCTCGACAGAACCCTACCTTAATTTTAAGGCCAGTAAAACAGCTGTTGAAGTGGGAAAAAATTCGTGTTTTTCTGGAAATTTGAAACATAGGCATGTGACGCATCATTTTCTATAGATTTTTCTATGCTGAATCGAATGAGACCATCGCCACGCCGGTAGCTCCAACCGTTTAGGAGTTATTGCAGTTTTAGTGAGGCATTTTTGAGTTTTTAAAAATTTCTACAATTCTTAATAACTCGAAAACGACTAGAGCCACAAAATTCGTTTTCCACTCGTTGGAATCCCCACAAAAACTTCTGTCCTCTCAATATCTTCAATTTAAAGAATTTGGCCGAATTACACAAATCAGCAAAACAAAAATTGGAAAAAGTTGGGAACTCGGCATCGGTTCTTAGATACAGTTGATTGATCTACTTACGACCACTAGCCTATGACACCAACAAAGTGACGCACTCACACTAGGCCAGTTGCGCTTGGCAACGTGAGAGCGAGTCAAGCTTCAACAATGGTTCTGAGGCATTCTTGACGCATTTTTAAGTTAATTATTATAAATTTTATTTAATTATAAAATAATATATAAATAATAATAATAAATAAATTTATTTAATTATTCAGATAATTTAATAATTATTATTATTCTGGTAGTTACGTAGGTAAATAAGAATAGATTAAATGATGATTTCAACAAAAATTAACGACGCGCTGCGTTGAAAAGATAGATAGGTAGGTCAAGCAAGGAGGACCAAGCAAAGAGGATGATTATTTTTTGCCGGGTTGAAAAAACGTTTTTTCAAATCCCCATCTAGAACACCAATTTATACTGAAATTCTAGAATAATAACAACTAAATGCCGTGTTTAAGGTGTGCCTATATATCATGGGGTTTGTCTTTGCAATCGAAAAATGAACCCCTGTGCAAAATTTGCAGAGCTCTTCGGATACACAGAAAACTAATGTGTACATGCCACTGATCTACTTAGCAGCGTTTTTTCTTTGAAATCGGACCACTCCTTCAATGCGTTTTGCTGCTGACGGCGTACGGCGGACGGACAAAAATTTTTTATTGCAGATTCGTGTTCTAGAACCTCTGAAACGTGAAAGAAAAAATTTTCAGGGGGTGTTGTAAAAAATTTTTTCTTGATCAATTACATAGGTACCTACCTACATTATTTCTGGAAATAATGTACCAAAATGAACCAATAATCCTTTTGACAAGTAAGCTTGAGTAACCTCCTCATTTTTGAGTTGATTAAAAATGGCAAAAAGTAGCTGTAGTACTCCTAGCGACACATCTACGTCGACAACGCCAAGTTGCACAATTATGTCGCTGAAATAATCCAAGTGTCACAATAAGCGTGTAATAAGTGTCACAACTACGTTGTACAATTCCGAGCAAAACAGTTGATGGACCACTCCTGCTAACAACTAATCCCGAGGAACAATCCAAGTAAAGGGGACATAACTACGTCGCTGGACTACAACAGGTCGTACAGCTACTTCGCTATGGAATACTCCACGTGGCACAGCTACGTCGCAGGACATCTCCAAGTCACACAGTTACGTCGCAGGACAACTCCAAGTTACACAGTTACGTACGGACAGTTGCTGGGCGACCACAAGTCACACAGTTACGTCACACGACAACTCCAAGTTGCGCAATTACGTCGCTGGAATACTTTTAGGGGCACAGCTACGTCGCTAAAATACTCCAAGCAACATAACTACGTCGCCGGACTACGAGGCACGCAGCTACGTCACTGCGGAATACTCCAAGTGGCACAGCTACGTTGCTGGGCTACTCTTAGTGACTCGGCTGTGACGCAACTACGTCGCTGGAATACGCAAAGTGACAGGACGTACCTACTCTCTGGCGTACTCCAAGTGACACAACTACGTCGCTGGACAAGCCACACAGATTGTGGCGTTTTTTCACAGCGGAAACTTGGCTTATGATTATTCAAAAATAAATTAAAAGTTGAAAATTCATGAAATTATGGTCATTCATTTGAATTAAAACGCATTTACAAGCAGGTAAACTGCGATAATTCGATTTTCTGACACGGGGTTGTTCTAAGCTTAAGAATTTGTAAAAAGATGAATGTTTAAATTTATACCCGGTGACAATAGGTATTGGTATTAAGTACTCCTTAAAAATAATAAGTGCCAGATTATCCAGATTTTAGTTTGTCATGATTCATGACTTCCAATATATTCATTATATTCATATATTCATTACATTCATTACATTCATGTATTCATATATCCCCCCTCCCAAAATATTACGTAAGATTTTGACTTTTGTTAAAGCGAAAAAAATACGAAATCGTTTTGTTTGCTTTTAGTTTCGTGGAAAAACACGCAATTTATGGATATTTTTCGTGCTTTTTCTGGCCTTTTGAACAAAAGCTACTTATTTACGCACTGAAAACTCCCTCTCAAAAATCTTACGTAAGGAAACACTTACCCCCCCTCCCTCCCTTGTAAGGGTTTAGTAAGATTTTCCAAACCCCCCCTCCCCCCTCGATCCTTACGTAATTATTGAACGGCCCCTAATGTATTTCCAAGTTGAAATAATTAGTTTTTTGTACCTCCTGAAAACTTGGGAAAATTGAGTTAGGTGGTGTTAGAACTTAAGTGACGATTTAGGCCCGTATTCACAACACTTCCTAGGCATAAGGGCCGCTCGATGCGCCAGCACTTCCTTTGCACATTTCATTGGTCAATTTCAAAAAAACAAACATTCCGTTTCCATAAAACTCGCATGGTATGGGAACGAGCACAGCAACCTCGGTACTGTCAATCGCAACCACGATTTTCGAGGTTCCAATTTTAAGGTAGCAAGTGAGCAACCTTTCATGACTTTCAATATAAATTTAGGTAATTAGTATTTTGTATACGTAGTCTTACCGACTGCTCGATAAGATGGTGAGATACCATTTTCCCGCGGTACATCTGAAGAAGGACCGGCCCTTCGTTTTTACTTAAGAAACGAGATAAACGCGCCACTTTCCACCGGAACGTCACTTTTGACTTTTCGAAAAAATCCGCCGGGGGAAAGAAATCAGTTTCGGGCACGAACAATTAGCCACGGAACAATTAATGCCTGATGACTGACTACCGACTGATGCAGCAGTGCTAAGGAATTACCAGCGGCTCCGAAGAGGAGAAGAGGTGGATGTGCCGGCGAGGCGGTGCTAACTGGCTCCGCCCACCGCCACATCTGATTGGTTTTTGATCTTGAGGGTCGAAGGATGCTGCGCTAAGAGGCAGGGCCCTGCGGTTATCCCGTTTTACTAACCAGGATACGTACTTTCCATTCCTGGGTGACAGGTTTTGGGGGTGTATTGCGTCTACGCGTCGAAGCGTCGAAAAATTCTTATTAGCCCTTGCGGCCAAAAAAACGTCCTCGGCAAAGCGTCAAAAAATTCTTATTCGTCCTCGCGTAAAAAAAAATAGTCCGTGGCAAAGCGTAAAAAAATTCATATCAGTCCGTGCGTCGAAAAAATAGTCCGCGGCAAAGTGTCGAAAAGTTCTTATTAGTCCTTGCGTCGATACGGGGTATTGCGGTCGATCTTAGACGGTGTGACCCGCTTCTCATTTTCGACGGTTTGGCGGAAGTTATTTTTTCGACGCGCGGCCGCGTAGACGCAGCGCCGCACTCCTCGTTGTGGACCATACATTACAACGATGATAGATGAGCCTACGCATCGCAGGGGAGAGAATTTTCATATACTTACCTTCCTCTTGCAAAAGATACCCACTAAAAATACCTTTAAAAACCTACCTTTCAAAAAAATACTCGAAAAACTCCTAACCCCGGCAACACTTTCAAACTTGATTTTTTTTGGAAAAATGTATCTAGGCTAGGACTTAGCCGCTAGGTACCTGCCCAAGCAGTCAGAAGTTCAAAATCAATTTCCAATTTCGGCAACATTTTTGGCTGTAGCGCCACCAATATTGGTACCCGATTCCAGATTTTCCCGGCATTTCAAAGATATTTTGAATATGGATCGATATCGGCTGCATGAACACAAAATAAACGTACCATAAAAAGCGACAAAACATCCTTACGTCACTTCAATTTGGGTAGGTAACACTTTTCGGAAAATTTTGGAAAACTCAAAAATGTCTCACTAAAACTGCAATAAATCCTAAACGGTTGGAACTACCGCCGTGGCGATGGTCTCATTCGATTCAGCATCGAAAAATCTATAGAAAATGATACCTCACATGCCTATGCTGCAAATTTCTTTGAAAATACGAATTTTTTCCCACTTCAACAGCTGTTTTACCGGCCTTAAAATTAAGGTAGGGTTCTGTCGAGACGTTAGGACCAACTAGATACGGAACCTGATTTTTGGTGAAAATTTCAAAAATTTACGACAGCGCCTTCCCCCCGAAACACCCCGGACGGCGGACGGCGGACGGAAAAAAAAATTGTATTGCAGATTCGGATTCTACACCCTTTGAAACGCAAACCAGCAAATTTTCAGGGGGTGTTGCAAAAACAATTTCCTGACCGATTTCAAAGGTTCATTTCTTAAGAAAAATGAACCAAAAGAAGAACTATTTTAATTTTGAACTTACAGATTTTGAAAATGGGTGCCTTTGTGGCGGTATTTACCAAATTAAATTCTTTCTGAATTCTTAAAAAATCTATATAAAAAAGTCTTGAAATTTCTTGAAGGAATTCTTCGGAAGATACCTCAAAAATAATTCTAAACAAAAGCCTTGAAAATGCTCAAACTTACTCAAATATTTTAGAGAAAAATCCCAAAGGTTTCTCACAGATTTGCTCGGCTAATGCCAAAAATATTTCCTTAAAAAATCCGCAGTTTTTTAAACACAAATGTCTTCAAAAAGTCCTAACAAACGCCTTCGTCATGTCAAGCCCGGTTGAGGTCATAAATCTTGACGTAAAGCAAAATTTATTTATTATGTTTTATTTACGCCTTAAAATTTCTCAAAGAAATCCTAAAAAAACTCTTCTGGCGAAATTTCAATTTCTTGAGTTTTGACAGTTCATCCTGAAGGAATTCTTCGATCGATTCCTCAAAATTAAATCCTGGACAAAATCCTTGAAAATCCCCCAAACATTCTCGAAAAACCCCAAGTTGGTAAACATTGTTCACACCAAAATCCCAAAGAACATGTACCTACTAAAACCAGTGGTGCGTAGATAACACACAATACTTCCATATTATGAAAAGTAAAATTGTGACACAATTTGATCATATTTTGACTGCTTTTAAGGGTGTTTAGGCCAAAAATATCGAACCAGTGGTGCGTAGATAACACACAATACTTCCATATTTTGAAACGTAAAATTGGGACACGATTTGATCATATTTTGACTGCTTTGAAGGGTGTTTAGGCCAAAAATATCAAAAAATTCACAATTAAAATTTTAAAATTCGCCCAAAATAAAAATACAATACATTTTCGGAATATAAAAAATATCGACATATTCTGCAAGGTAAAACGAAGATTTTGAGACCAAGAACGCTCAAATCGGTTCATTTTTGCGGCCGGAAAAAAAAAATAGAAAACAATAAAAGTGCAAATATCTCGGAAGTACTGTGCGTTATCCAAATTCCGATTAAACAGGGTGTTAGGTCTTGCCGGGACAAACATTTCAGTTCAAGAAATTTGAAAAAAGGTTGAGAAATGAGGGAGTTATGGCCATTTTTGTAAATGACCACAGACGGACAGACGGACACACGGACAGACGGACACACGGACACACAGACACTTGTTCAGGAAGTGATTCTGAGTAAATGTGTATAAGAAAAAGTTTTTTCTGAAGCTCCGTTCCGATTCTCGATTTTAGGACGATCACAATACTTCCATTTACTCTGTAAATATGGAAGTAAAAATTCACTATTAAAATTTTAAAATTCGCCCAAAATGAAAAAATGCTACATTTTCGGAATGTAAAAAATATCCACATATTCTGCAAGGTAAAACAAAGATTTTAAGACCAAGAACGCTCTAATCGGTTCATTTTTGTGGCCGGAAGAAAATAAAATAGAAAACACTAAAAATGCAAATAAATCGGAAGTACTTTGTGTTATCCAAATTCCGATTAAACAGGGTGTTAGGTCTTGCCGAGACGAACATTTCAGTTCAAGAAATTTGAAAAAGTTATGGCCATTTTTGTAAATGACCACAGACGGACAGACGGACACACAGACACTTGTTCAGGAAGTGATTCTGAGTAAATGTGTATAAGAACCAGTGGTGCGTAGATAACACACAATACTTCCATATTTTGAAAAGTAAAATTGTGACACAATTTGATCATATTTTGACTGCTTTTAAGGGTGTTTAGGCCAAAAATATCACATTTAAGAATGTAAGTTGCTTAGATCAGCAGGATTGCAGGGTACCATCGTCAGACGTTTTCGATGAAACAGCAGAGGTGACATCAGCAGTCGACGAAATTCTTATGCAACGTCTGTCAGTCCGACTGGTCGTTACGGCTGAAAAAACCCCGACTGAAGAAACCCGACTGACCCATTTCGACGAGGAAAACTGAAACAGCTAGTCCGTAAAAAATTTTCCCGAAAAATGTTCCTATCATATCATATGTACCCGCATATCATAAGGTATAAAATTCTAATTTTGGATTTGGTGCATCATGCGTTTATTCTCCTCTCCTATTCATACGAATTTACTTGTAATTGATTTTTGGCTGAGAAAATTACACTTTTTAATACATTTTCTTATATTCCCTTCGTGATTGTTCCATAATATCTCAATTGAATAGTTACATCGTGCAACTAACAACTAGTAGTTAGTAGTTACAGAGGAGTAACTACTTTTTTGCAATTACTAATTAGTAGTTAGAAAGGAGTAACTACTATCTAACAATTGGAAAAAGTAGTTACTTCTCTGTAACTACTAACTACAATGTAGTTATAGTGATGTAATTAACTAAGCAAGTTAGCTACTCGGTTGTTGAGTACTACTAGTACTACTCAATTGTTACCGATTTCCTGATTTTCCGTGTTTTATTTACCTATTTATTTATTTATCATTATAATTTTATTATTATTATTATTTCTTTTAATAATGTAGGTACTGCTAAACTTTGGGAGTCGTTTCTACAACTCATTCCGCCAAACTTCGGGAATGTTATTGTAGTTCCAAATACCAACTTTTACCTAAAAAACTTTTAAAAATCAGTTGTAATTTTTTCACTTTTGAATTCTAATGACACCTCATGTCAAAGGGATTCAACGCTAAATACGTTGGTCACATTAGAATTGAGTTGAGGTATCTTTATTCGTTTCAAAATATCGCTGATCATTAGGTACGCGTTTCCAGATGCCACTTGTATGAACACAACGGCCAAACATGATTAGATGATAGCGATTAATTCGAGAGCAACTAGTTTAACCAAGTCAGATCCCGTCAAGGTCAACGGTCAACCAAGCTTGGTAAGTCGAGAGTGGGACAAACTCTTTACCTTAACCTTGAGGCCACTATTCCATTCGACGAGATACAAACTTTAGGTTTTGATGCAATTTCCTATGCATGTCATGACATACAGTGAGTTCTTTTGCTTTGTCAAATGCTCTTTAGGGGCAAGCCAGTATTAAAAGTGTACGTTCTTGTGAAGCGTCGTCACTGTTGTGTTTCGGGTTTATAGTTCAGTTAATTCCCCTCTAAGACCAGTGGTGCGTAGATAACACACAATACTTCCATATTTTGAAACGTAAAATTGTGACACAATTTGATCATATTTTGACTGCTTTTAAGGGTGTTTAGGTCAAAAATAGCAAAAAATTCACTTTTCAAATTTAAAAATTCGCCCAAAATAAAAATACGACACATTATCGGAAAATAAAAAAAATATCCACATATTCTGCAATGTAAAACAAAGATTTTAAGACCAAGAACGCTCAAATCGGTTCATTTTTGTAGCCGGAAGAAAATAAAATAGAAAACACAAAAAATGCAAATATATCGGAAGTACTGTGCGTTATCCAAATTTCGATTAACCCTGTTTGCCGAGACAAACATTTGAGTTCAAGAAATTTGAAAAAAGGTTGAGAATTGAGGGAGTTATGGTCATTTTTGTAAATGACCACAGACGGACAGACGGACTAACGGACACACGGACACACAGACACTTGTTCAGAAAGTGATTCTGAGTAAATGTGTATCAGAACAAGTTTACTGAAGCTCCGTTCCGATTCTCGATTTTAGGACGATCACAATACTCCCATTTACTCTGTAAATATGAAAGTAAAAACCGCCACATTTTCGGCAATTACAAAATATCCACATATTCTGCAAGGTAAAACGAAGATTTGAAGTCCAAGTACGCTCAAATCGGTTCATTTTTGTGGCCGGAAAAAAATAAAATAGAAATCACCAAAAATTCAAATATATCGGAAGTACTGTGCGTTATCCAAATTTTGATTAAACAGGGTGCTAGGTCTTGCCGAGACAAACATTTCAGTTCAAGAAATTTGAAAAAAGGTTGAGAATTGAGGGAGCTACGGTCATTTTTGTAAATGGGTGATTCTAAAAAAAAGCAACTTTCATGTTAATCGACCATAACTCGGGAACCTATCATCTGAGACTCGTGATTTTTTTTTCTATCTGTTCACTAGGCGGCCGCTGACGTAATCCAACCCAAAAAACCAGTGGTGCGTAGATAACACACAATACTTCCATATTTTGAAACGTAAAATTGTGACACAATTTGATCATATTTTGACTGCTTTTGAAATAGTTTAGGTCAAAAATATCAAAAAATTCAGTATTAAAATTTTAAAATTCGCCCAAAATGAAAAAACGCCACATTTTCGGAATGTAAAAAATATCCACATATTCTGCAAGGTAAAACGAAGATTTTGAGACCAAGAACGCTCAAATCGGTTCATTTTTGCGGCCGGAAAAAAATAAAATAGAAAACACTAAAAATGCAAATATCTCGGAAGTACTGTGCGTTATCCAAATTCCGATTAAACAGGGTGTTAGGTCTTGCCGAGACCAACATTTCAGTCCAAGAAAATTGAAAAAAGGTTGAGAAATGAGGGAGTTATGGCCATTTTTGTAAATGACCACAGACGGACAGACGGACAGACGGACAGACGGACACACGGACACACGGACACACAGACACTTGTTCAGGAAGTGATTCTGAGTAAATGTGTATAAGAAAAAGTTTTTTCTGAAGCTCCGTTCCGATTCTCCAAATCCTTTCCATGCCCCTATAGACTACTATGCCCCTATAGACCCTATAGACAATTCTAATTCGACGCTCATGCTAATTTTTGGTACATTATTTCCAGAAATAATGTACCTATGTAATTGTTCAAGAAAAATTTTTTTACAACACCCCCTGAAAATTTGTTCTTTGCTCTTGTTTCAGAGGTTCTAGAACAAGAATCTGCAATAAAAATTTTTTGTAGGTCCGCCGTACACCGTACGCCGTACGCCGTTCGCCGTACGCCGTACGCCGTCAGCAGCAAAACGCATAGAAGGAGTGGTCCGATTTCAAAAAAAAAAAAAACGAGCGTTTAGCAAATTTTCCTGTGACGTGCACCTCCTATAAGGGAATCCTCTGAATCAACTCCAGACTACTCAAAAACGATCAAATGTAAAAAAAGTCATGATCTCAAAAACAGTTTTTTTGGGTTTTCGACCCCTTAAAATTTTTTGATCGGAATATCCTGACAATATGCCTCAAGTTGGAGCAAAACACAACTTTTAGGACCAACCGCACCAAAATCGGATCAGCGGTTCGATACGAAGTGGACGGACGAAATTTTGGCCAAAAATTTCGTCCAGCCACTTCGTATTGAAATACTGATCCGATTTTGACTAAATTAGTCTTGAAAGTTGTGGTTTGCTCCAACTTGAGGCATATTGTCCGGGCAATCCGATCGGAGAAGGTTAACGGGTCCAATTCGGCATAATTAGGGTATATTTTTGAAAAGACACAAAATCTCAATTTTGAAGGTGATGCCGTGGGTTTAGAATTTTTTGAGTATTTTTCCCGTGTTTCTCGCTTGATTTACCATAACATAGGGTGGTTTTTCCGAAAAAATTCGAAAATTTTGTTTTTGAATCGGTTTGGCTTGAATTTCTTAATGCGATTTCTGCGTTTTCGCGTTTTTGGCAATTTGAGGAAGTCCTACTGAACCGATTTTGAATTTTTTGAGCTCGTTGGATTCCATGAAGGTTTTTACACATTTTTCACTCCCTATAAGTCAAAATTGATTGGGGTTTAGTAATCAAAAACTGGTTTAAAGACTAATTTTTGACCTAAACAAAAAATATTTTTTTGACCCTTTAAAAAAAATGTTAAAATTCCAAAAAAAATATTTTTGAGTAGGTTTTGGGCAGGTACATGACACAAAAAATTTGCAATTCTCTACAACTCTCCAGGACTAAGAAAAATGCAAAAAACCGATTCCAGCTGGAAAATCCAAGGTCCTAGCCTAGGAAAAATTTCAAAAAAATGCTGGATTTGGCTTCGGGGTTTTTTGGCGGGAATCTTTAGATATTGACTATGAAACATGAAATTTGGCATTTGTTCGAGATTTTGGTCACCAGGGTCAATTTTTTCGCAATTTTCTTGGTTTTACGTCCTAAGCACCTATGGGGTTAAGCAAAAACGTGATACAGGAGAAAATGTCGGGTGATAAATTCCCTATCAGATGCATTCCCACCCTTGATAACGACTGTTTTATCCGAGGGCGTCGGTTTATAGGCTTGGAACTGCAAAACTGCGATTCGGCTATTAGAAAGTGAACGTTATTGGGATTAGCCAGTCTCGCATATTAATTGGGTGGACAGATTAATTAAGGGAATTTAAAGCGCTATGCGGTGAATAGATGCGATCCCGAGTCCTTGGATTTTCCAGCTGGAATCGGTTTTTTGCATTTTTCTTAGTCCTGGAGAGTTGTAGAGAATTGCAAATTTTTTGTGTCATGTACCTGCCCAAAACCTACTCAAAAATATTTTTTTTGGAATTTTAACATTTTTTTTAAAGGGTCAAAAAAATATTTTTTGTTTAGGTCAAAAATTAGTCTTTAAACCAGTTTTTGATTACTAAACCCCAATCAATTTTGACTTATAGGGAGTGAAAAATGTGTAAAAACCTTCATGGAATCCAACGAGCTCAAAAAATTCAAAATCGGTTCAGTAGGACTTCCTCAAATTGCCAAAAACGCGAAAACGCAGAAATCGCATTAAGAAATTCAAGCCAAACCGATTCAACAACAAAATTTTCGAATTTTTTCGGAAAAACCACCCTATCTTATGGTAAATCAAGCGAGAAACACGGGAAAAATACTCAAAAAATTCTAAACCCACGGCATCACCTTCAAAATTGAGATTTTGTGTCTTTTCAAAAATATACCCTAATTATGCCGAATTGGACCCGTTAACCTTCTCCGATCGGATTGCCCGGACAATATGCCTCAAGTTGGAGCAAACCACAACTTTCAAGACTAATTTAGTCAAAATCGGATCAGTATTTCAATACGAAGTGGCTGGACGAAATTTTTGGCCAAAATTTCGTCCGTCCACTTCGTATCGAACCGCTGATCCGATTTTGGTGCGGTTGGTCCTAAAAGTTGTGTTTTGCTCCAACTTGAGGCATATTGTCAGGGGAATCCGATCAAAAAATTTTAAGGGGTCGAAAACACAAAAAAACTGTTTTTGAGATCATGACTTTTTTTACATTTGATCGTTTTTGAGTAGTCTAGAGTTGATTCAGAGGATTCCCTTATAGGAGGTGCACGTCACAGGAAAATTTGCTAAACGCTCGTTTTTTTTTTTTTGAAATCGGACCACTCCTTCTATGCGTTTTGCTGCTGACGGCGTACGGCGGACGGACAAAAAATTTTTATTGCAGATTCGTCTTCTAAAACCTCTGAAACGTGAAAGAAAAAATTTTCAGGGGGTGTTGTAAAAAAATTTTTCTTGAACAATTACATAGGTACATTATTTCTGGAAATAATGTACCAAAATTTCAAAAAAATGATGGATTTGACTTCGGGGTTTTTTGGCGGGAATCTTTAGATATTGACTATGAAACATGAAATTTGGCATTTTTTCGAGATTTTGGTCAACAGGGTCAATTTTGGGGGCAGTGACACTGCTGAAATTGCGGTTTTGCAGTTTTCTTGGGTTCACGGCCCATGTTCCAATCGGTTCAAGGCGTGAGGAATACGAAATGGCGGCTGTAACATTCCCACCCTTGATCTTGGTAGGGTGGGGAAGTAGGGGACTTCCCCTACCCCTACCGGCTCTTTCGTCGTTTATTGGCTCAGAACTGCAAAAATGCGATTCGGCTATTAGAAACTGAAAGTGTGAAGCTGGGATTGGACAGCTTATGTTAATGGGGCGGATCTTGATAACTGTTGTCACCTGTTAACGCGGTTAACAAAATGGCTGCCTTCTTGCCTCCAGGCCTCAGGAAATATTTCTTTGAAAGCAGCCGCCAGGTATTTTCTTTTTATACCTACCTATTTATTATCATTGTGAAAACGTACCTTTTCGGCATAATTGAATTCACGATTGACCATTACTCCACAAATGATATGATGATAAACCGACCTACTCCAACTATTTGAACTTTATTTTCTGAGATACCCAGACAAATAATGTACCCATGTCACTAATCTACTTAGCAGCGTTTTTACTTTCAACGCATTCAACTCGTCTGTTACCATTAAGAAACATTCAATTTAGCACCTTAAATTATTTTTACAGTAGTATACAATGGATTGAAGAACGATTTTTCCCTTCCATGTCCCAATCAAATTCCTTACCATGGCCTTATTGATAATGTGATGTGGCCATGGGACCGACGATAAGGACATGGGAGTGAAAAATCAGATCTTTATCATTGCAGTTTTTTAGATTTTAATGGTTTTAAGTTGAATTGAAAATAGCGTGCTTGATTGTTGAGTGATGTGAGAACCCCTATATTATTTCAAGTTGTTTTATTCAGGAACTACGTCGATGGCTCCACCAAAATTGTTCACTCCAGCAGAAATAAAGGAGCGTAGAAGGCTCCGGGAAAAAGACCGGAGGGAAAAAAATCAGAAACGACCCAGTCCTACCATCTTATTGTGCATCGATGTGCCAGTGGTTTCATTATTAAAATTCAGTTATTTTATTCCTATGATGAGTGTGATCTCAACCGAGTGTTTAAATGTGATCTACTAACGAGTAACAATGTTAGAAAAAAGTTTGAAATTTTTCTGAGCAACAAAATTTTAAAAATTGACTCGACCCAAAAAGTTGCTTTTTTTTTAGAATCACCCAAATGACCACAAACGGACAGACAGACAGACGGACGTAACGGACACACAGACACTTGTTCAGGAAGTGATTCTGAGTAAATGTGTATAAGAAAAAGTTTTTTCTGAAGCTCCGATCCGATTCTCGATTTTAGGACGATTCCAATACTTCCATTTACTCTGTAAATATGGAAGTAAAAATGAGTTTCAGTGCAAATGAAGATTCTATGAGCTCATTAACTCACAGGACGGATGACCTCGTAGTTGATGGTGATATTGAAGCCGATATGGATATTACGACATCAACTTTCAATTCGTCGTTGTTACAGTAAAGTGTGAGGGCAATTTCACCATGAATTCCAAGTAGTTTGAGCCAAGATCGAACATAATCAAAAACACGGGAAGTAGTCCTGAGCGTACCTATCGAGAAAATCATTGAGAACCGCTTAAATGAGGTAATATTACACGGTAATACTTACCTACATGAGGTAATATTACCACGCTCGTAAGGGAGGATGAACTGGGTATGCAAACCTTCATAAAAACGGTTTTCGTTGCAGGATTGCATAACCAGTTCATCCTCCCCCTAAATAAGCCATTAATAAATTAAATAATTGAGAATAGTGTGACAGTAACGAATTCATTATTATTTTGGTAGGTCGCTTTTTACTTCCATATTTACAGAGTAAATGGAAGTATTGTGATCGTCCTAAAATCGAGAATCGGAACGGAGCTTCAGAAAAAACTTTTTCTTATACACATTTACTCAGAATCACTTCCTGAACAAGTGTCTGTGTGTCCGTTACGTCCGTCTGTCCGTCTGTGGTCATTTACAAAAATGACCATAACTCCCTCAATTCTCAACCTTTTTTCAAATTTCTTGAACTCAAATGTTTGTCTCGGCAAGACCTAACACCCTGTTTAATCGAAATTTGGATAACGCACAGTACTTCCGATATATTTGCATTTTTAGTGTTTTCTATTTTATTTTCTTCCGGCTACAAAAATGAACCGATTTGAGCGTTCTTGGTCTTAAAATCTTTGTTTTACCTTGCAGAATATGCGGATATTTTTTTTATTTTCCGATAATGTGTCGTATTTTTATTTTGGGCGAATTTTTAAATTTGAAAAGTGAATTTTTTGCTATTTATGACCTAAAAACCCTTAAAAGCAGTCAAAATATGATCAAATTGTGTCACAATTTTACGTTCCAAAATATGGAAGTATTGTGTGTTATCTACGCACAACTGGTTTTCCTCCCGTAAGAGGGAAAGAGCAGCCGATGATAATATTACCACCCCCGCATGGAATGGGTTAATAAGGTCAACATTTTTGGCATGCTCGGATTCTGTAACTATATTCGGGAGAATGTAGTTAGTAGTTATAAAACTTAGTAACTACTAACTATATTGTAGTTAGTTATTGCAAAAAATTGTAACTACTTTTTCCAACAACTAGTTAGTAGTTAAATTTTTCTAACTACTAACTACAAATGTAATTAGTAGTTGTAACTACATCTTAACTACAGTAGTTGTAATTAGTAGTTGTGATTACAGTTTGCCCAACACTGGTGGTACCTATATGGAGAATTTGGCTTTTTTACTTTGATGGTTTTTCTAACATTGAGAAATTTACGTTGGCGGTTAATTATATTATAAATATTTTCCCCCATAGGTGGGTGGTACTTACGCAATAAAATGCAGGATGCCACTACTGTTTGTTATGTCTGGAAATCGTCCGCCGCCGATATTTCTCACATTCGCCCATAGGTATATGTCAACATAAAGCAGCGAGATGGCGTTCTGATATAGAAAAAAGTGAAAAATTCCAACGTACCTAACTTCTTTCCACAGAAGCTTTTGCGGCAATGGACGTGCAGGCAATTTTTACGATCCCAGACGGAATTCGGATGCAACTCGCATTCACTCAAGAGCCCGTGTTTTCCGTCGGATGAATTTCAACGGCAAATGCGCAATATTTTTCTTGCGAAAATGCGAATCTTGGAATATAAAACCAGTGGTGCGTGGATAACACACAATACTTCCATATTTTGAACCGTAAAATTGTGACACAATTTGATCATATTTTGACTGCTTTCAAGGGTGTTTAGGTCAAAAATATCAAAAAATTCACTATTCAAATTTCAAAATTCACCCAAAATAAAAGTACGCCACAATATCGGAATACTTTTTCTTATACACATTTACTCAGAATCACTTCCCGAACAAGTGTCTGTGTGTCCCTTAGTCCGTGTGTCCGTGTGTTAGTCCGTCTGTGGTCATTTACAACCAGTGGTGCGTAGATAACACACAATACTTCCATATTGTGAAAAGTGAAATTGTGACACAATTTGATCATATTTTGACTGCTTTTAAGGGTGTTTAGGCCAAAAATATCGAAAAATTCAATATTAAAATTTTAAAATTCGCCCAAAATGAAAAAACACTACATTTTCGGAATGTAAAAAATATCCACATATTCTGCAATGTAAAACAAAGATTTTAAGACCAAGAACGCTCAAATCGGTTCATTTTTGTGGCCGGAAAAAAATAAAATAGAAAACACTAAAAATGCAAATATATCGGAAGTACTGTGTGTTATCCAAATTCCGATTAAACAGGGTGTTAGGTCTTGCCGAGACAAACATTTCAGTTCAAGAAATTTGAAAAAAGGTTAAGAAATGAGGGAGTTATGGCCATTTTTGTAAATGACCACAGACGGACAGACGGACAGACGGACAGACAGACAGACGGACAGACGGACACACAGACACTTGTTCAGGAAGTGATTCTGAGTAAATGTGTATAAGAAAAATTTTTTTCTGAAGCTCCGTTCCGATTCTCGATTTTAGGACGATCACAATACTTCCATTTACTCTGTAAATATGGAAGTAAAAATGACCATAACTCCCTCAATTCTCAACCTTTTTTCAAGTTTCTTGAACTAAAATGTTTGTCTCGTCAAGACCTAACACCCTGTTTAATCGGAATTTGGATAACGCACAGTACTTCCGATATATTTGAATTTTTAGTGTTTTCTATTTTATTTTTTTCCGGTCACAAAAATGAACCGATTTGAGCGTTCTTGGTCTTAAAATCTTTGTTTTACCTTGCAGAATATGTGGATATTTTTATGTTCCAAAAAACTTTCGTTTTTACTTCCATATTTACAGAGTAAATGGAAGTATTGTGATCGTCCTAAAATCGAGAATCGGAACGGAGCTTCCGAAAAAACTTTTTCTTATACACATTTACTCAGAATCACTTCCTGAACAAGTGTCTGTGTGTCCGTGTGTCCGTCTGTCCGTGTGTCCGTCTGTCCGTGTGTCCGTCTGTCCGTCTGTCCGTCTGTCCTTCTGTGGTCATTTACAAAAATGGCCATAACTCCCTCATTTCTCAACCTTTTTTCAAATTTCTTGAACTGAAATGTTTGTCTCGGCAAGACCTAACACCCTGTTTAATCGGAATTTGGATAACGCACAGTACTTCCGAGATATTTGCATTTTTAGTGTTTTCTATTTTATTTTTTTCCGGCCGCAAAAATGAACCGATTTGAGCGTTCTTGGTCTCAAAATCTTCGTTTTACCTTGCAGAATATGTGGATATTTTTTACATTCCGAAAATGTAGCGTTTTTTTCATTTTGGGCGAATTTTAAAATTTTAATACTGAATTTTTTTCATATTTTTGACCTAAACACTTTCAAAAGCAGTCAAAATATGATCAAATTGTGTCACAATTTTACGTTTCAAAATATGGAAGTATTGTGTGTTATCTACGCACCACTGGTTTTATTTTGGGTGAATTTTGAAATTTGAATAGTGAATTTTTTGATATTTTTGACCTAAACACCCTTGAAAGCAGTCAAAATATGATCAAATTGTGTCACAATTTTACGTTCCAAAATATGGAAGTATTGTGTGTTATCTACGCACCACTGGTTGTAAATGACCACAGACGGACTTACGGACACACGGACTAACGGACACACAGACACTTGTTCAGGAAGTGATTCTGAGTAAATGTGTATAAGAAAAAGTTTTTTCTGGAGCTCCGTTCCGATTCTCGATTTTAGGACGATTCCAATACTTCCATTTACTCTGCAAATATGGAAGTAAAAATGAGGTTGATTTTAGTTTGTTATTCCATAATGAATAAAAACTCGTAATCGAACAAGAAATACCTCGGAGAGGAATAGAGTCTGGCAAGAAATATCATCTTGCCAGAACGTTTGATGGCTAACATTTTGAAATGTTGACATAGAGTCCGAACAAACGAATAAAATAAATTTAGTGCTTCCGCTATACTCCTTTTTTTCTCAACCCGAAAACTCAACTCGCCAACCCAACTCAACTCTCACACTCAACCCACAAACTGAACTCATAAATTCAACACCCAATTTCAACTGTCACCCACAAATTCAAATGTCGAACTGAACTCACAAACTCAAGTTAAGTTTGATTGTTAAGTTTGTGGGTGAGAGTTGTGATTGAAAGTTGAGTTTGTGAGTTCAGTTCGATAGTTGAATTTGTGGGTGACAGTTGAGATTGGGAGTTGAATTTATGAGTTCAGTTTGTGGGTCAAGTTTGAGAGTTGAGTTTGTCAGTTAATTGTATGAGTTCAGTTTGTTGGCTCAGTTTGTACGTTGAGTTTCTGAGTGAGAGTTGTCTATGAGAGCTCAGCCTGTGTGTTGAGTTTGTGGATCGAGTTGGATAGTTCAGTTGGTGAGTTGAGATTGAAAGTTCAGTTTGTGTGTTGAGTTTCAGGGTCATATTTGATAGTTGAGTTTGCTAGTTAAATGTGTGAGCTGAGTTTCCGGGTCAAGTTTGAGAGTTGAGTTCGAGAGGCTCGACGAGAGTTCAGTTTGTAAGATTTTTGATCCACTAGCTCGAGTAGATATGGGGGTGTGAATAGTGATGTGCGATACCTATCGATATGAGTATGGTATCGAACATCTTCTTTCAATACCAAGTACATTTGGTTCGATCTTATAAATCCCCCTTTTACACATTGAAATGACCTGTTAACCTAGTTGAAAAGTAATACAACGTAAAATAAATAAAGTGAGGGCTTAATAGTGTTTTTACTTCCATATTTACGGAGTAAATGGAAGTATTGTGATCGTCCTAAAATCGAGAATCGGAACGGAGCTTCAGAAAAAACTTTTTCTTATACACATTTACTCAGAATCACTTCCTGAACAAGTGTCTGTGTGTCCGTCTGTCCGTGTGTCCGTCTGTCCGTCTGTGGTCATTTACAAAAATGGCCATAACTCCCTCATTTCTCAACCTTTTTTCAATTTTCTTGGACTGAAATGTTAGTCTCGGCAAGACCTAACACCCTGTTTAATCGGAATTTGGATAACGCACAGTACTTCCGAGATATTTGCATTTTTAGTGTTTTCTATTTTATTTTTTTCCGGCCGCAAAAATGAACCGATTTGAGCGTTCTTGGTCTCAAAATCTTCGTTTTACCTTGCAGAATATGTGGATATTTTTTACATTCCGAAAATGTGGCGTTTTTTCGTTTTGGGCGAATTTTAAAATTTTAATACCGAATTTTCTGAAATTTTTGACCGAAACACTTTCAAAAGCAGTCAAAATATGATCAAATTGTGTCACAATTTTACGTTTCAAAATATGGAAGTATTGTGTGTTATCTACGCACCACTGGTTTTTAAATCTTTTATTTCCATTTTATTAACATTTAATTCGGTGTGTGAAATGAAAAAGTACTCACATGATTCGATACTCTTCAGTATCGAATGTTTTCTTTCGATATCTGAGAAGTATAAAATATTTGTTTCGATACTAGTATCGAGTACAGGTATCGAATATTCTGTGGTATCGCCCATCATTAGGTGTGAATGATTTTACTATTCTATTATAGAATTTCTTTAATAATATATATAATTTATTTTTATTATATATTTATTATATAATTATTTTTTATATAATATATATTGTTCACGCCACATAACAGAATACCAGTCATAACATGCATAATACCAGATTTTACAGCCTTCATCTAACAACCATAGCCCAAATATCAATCCACAAACTGGAACAAGACACCACTTCCCAAAACGTGAAATTGCAGCCCAAAACCGGAAATCAGGACACCACAGGAAAATCCTCTAGTTCACCATACGCCAGAAGTGGGGGTACTCAAGTGCCTGAGTACCCAGCTCCAGCTCTTGGTTTTGTACCCCACTGTCAGCCATCGCGCGCGCATCTATGCTTCATCCTTCGTTTCAAATCCTTAGACCAGTTCTCTATCGTTCATCAGAAAACTGTGAAAAACTGTCCGAAATCGTTTCTCTTCGGTTCAGTTGGGATTTAGTGACGTTAACCGTGATTAACGTTGTGATCATTTCGTACATAATCGCCTTTGTACGACCCGACGTGCACGTCGAACCCACGAGTGCTCACACATCCGTGACCGTGAGTTTTTCTCCTGCTTTCCTGCGATCTCACATCGGCGCTACCGTGAGAGGAAGGCTCATCATCGCGTCTGGCCGAGTTCTTGAATCAGTCACTCAAGAAATTCGCCAGTACGACCTCCGCGAGGGTTGTAATTTCTACCGTCATCAGTTACGCACGGTAAGAAATATCCGTACCATTTTCGTGTCATCATTAATCGGCATCAGAAACCTTTTCATCAATCTGCAGTTCATCGATTCAGATCTGAATATTGTATTAAATTCATCAGTTAAACCAGAATCACGTATTTGGAGCTCCATCGAATTATCAAAGGACTGTAAATCTGTAGAATTATACTTCATTCATTTGCATCATAAAACTGAATTTTCATTAACCAATTTCTCCCAAAAAAGTCAAATTATCATACGTTCAACGTGTTCAATCATTGGCTTGAACACAAAATTTGGTAGCAGAGCATGGTTTGATTTTGACTTTATTTGGGATTAATTGTTTAATTAGTCTCAATAAAATCGAACGCCTATCGTTCGTGGAGAGTGACGTCATCTTCTCGGAATCGAATTGCCTTACTAGTGGGAGGAGTGACGTGTCCAACGTTCGGGAGGACCCTTTTGCATACTCGGCAGCCTGTACGAACACGTTATCTCTACCTAGCGTTAGGGCAGACTCAGCAGATTCCATCGTCACTAACGTATCAACTGATCATTTGATTAGTCAGTCTCTCCACAGGCGTACGTTAGTTGAACAAAGTTTAAGATTCCATTGCTTTGTTTATATTGAACTATCATTTATCGAGTTCAATTCTATTATCGAATTAATTGCATTTCTTCTGATAGTCTGTGTACTTGCTTCATTCATTAATTCTCCTTTATTAATCCTTTGCCATACCTTTATTTTCGTCGTTATCATCAAGATGTCGGACTCTGAGGGCAAGAAATCTTCAACAGCGCCATCCGCCGCTTCAGTTGAAGAGTTTAAAAGGAAAAAGCTAATAAATCTTGCTAGAAGTGTGCAACGGATTAATGAACAAGGACGTGAAGCGATTCAAAAACAAGAAGCTGTTCTACAGTTCAAAGGTATGTTTCGTACCCTTGAGAAATTTTATACCAATTTTGATTCTCTGTACGAAGAATTGAGCGTATCAATTGCATCATTTCCTGACGAATCAGCAAAGAAAATGTTCGCTTCCGTTGAGAATTATTATTTTGAAATTCACACAAATTACGAAATCGTATTATCTAGAGAAGCATTAGAAACTAATCTATCTCGAGTTTCAGTGAATGCTAGTGCATCAGCTAACACAAGCACAGCAGGGAACCTTTCACATTTACCTGTTATCCAGCTTCCAAAGTTCGACGGTCAATTGTTAAATTGGCCTACGTTTCGAGATAATTTCTGTGCAATTATTCACAACGATGTTACGATACCAGACGTCAAGAAAATGCAATATTTATCATCATGTTTAAGTGGCCCAGCAGCAACCATAATATCAGAATTTCCTTGCCAAGAAGCTAATTATCATTTAGCATGGAAAGCTTTAAGTCAAAACTATGAGAACAAAAGACTTCTAGCTAGCACATATTTAAATCAAGTTCTCCAGTTCAAGCCTCTTCAAGGCAAAGCGTCAACCGATTCCTTGAAATCATTTTTATCTAAAATAGTAGATAATGTATCTGCTTTTAAAAATCTCTCGATTGAAAATGAAGGTGATTTTTTACTTTTCCATTTGGCGATCCGGACATTGGATGCAGCGACGAGGGAGCAGTTCGAACACGCACACAAGAATGTTGCCTTTCCCAAATTTGAAGATTTGGCGAAATTCATCCGTGAAAGACTCGTCGCAATGCAGCTGTCGGAGAGTACGAGTAGTAACATCATTCCAACCGCTACTACATCGTCGTCATCATTCGTCGATAGAGGTAAATCGAAACCAAATCATAAATCATTTGGAAATAAAACACATTCGCTAATGGTCAAGTCGAATAAACCTTCAAGTTCCACACAGCCAACTTATCCTGCATGTGTGGTCTGCAAAACCGAGACCCATCCGTTGAAACGTTGCCCTAAATTTTTCAATGCAACTGTTGAACAGCGCCATCAGTATCTAACAGGTTGGAAGGGCTGTATCAACTGCTTATCTTATTTTCATCAAGCATCTGCATGTGAATCGAAGTGGAGTTGCCGTTTTTGTTCACAGCGACACAATGGATACTTGCACATGGAAAAGGGCTCAGCGCCTACGAATAGGACATCGCAGCCAGTCAATAATAATGCATCCTGTTCTTCGTCAAACTTCCATAGTGCAGTCCTGAGCTCAATAACGTTGCCAATTTCAAATGTAATTTTAGGTACAGCCATGGCAGAAATTATGGATTCCCGTGGCAATTTTCAGAAAATCAGAATAGTTGTAGATTGTGGTAGTCAACACTCTTTTTTGACTCAGTCTTGCCTACGACGTTTAGGTCTGCCCATGTCAAGTTTCAAAATTTCCATATGTGGCATCGGAGATACACCGTTCTCTGGTTCAAAGGGGCAGGTGTCTTGCAAAATTCGACCATGCGGAGGCACAAATATTTTGAGCACTAATGCAGTTGTTGTTAAAACCATTACTACTCATCTACCAACTACAACATTACCTTCTGAATTGTACCAAAATTACTTACAACATCAATTGGCTGACCCTCAATTTTGGAAATCATCATCAATCGATTTTCTCTTAGGTGCTGATTTATTTGGAGAAATTTGGACTGGTCAAACCATTACGTTAGAACCAGACAGCCCTAAATTGATTTCATCAATATTTGGAAATATAGTTATGGGTAGATTTCCATCTTCCATTTCACCTGACCAATCATTATCGATGTTCACTACCGCAGATAATGACCTCCACGAGGAGCTGCAGCAATTTTGGAAATTGGAAGAACCAACACCATCGACAGTTCGAAATCCTGAGGATGACATATGTGAAGAGCTATTCCAGAAAACGCATTATCGACTATCATCTGGTCAGTACGTGGTGCACCTACCATTCAAGGGAGTAGTACCGTCATTACATGACTCCATTCACTTCGCAACGAAAAGGTACCTTAATTTAGAAAATAAATTTAAGAAAGACCCGAAGTTGCAGTCAATGTACAGTGAATTCATCCAGGAGTATGTAGACCTAGGACATGCTAGTCTTACACGTTCCCCGACAGCATACGCAATTCCTCATCATGCTGTATTCAAACAAGAGGGTGATCGTTGCAAAATTCGAGTAGTGTTTGACGGCAGTGCTAAGGCATCAAACGGTTCCTTGAATGATTATTTGATGGTAGGACCAAAACTCCAGAATGATATCCGAGAGATACTGCTGAATTTTAGGTCGCACAAAATTGCCATAGTTACGGATATCGTCAAAATGTTTCGTGGTATTTTGGTAGACCCAGCAGATAGGCGTTATCAACATGTAGTCTGGAAATTCAGCCCATCGGAACCTATTCAAACATTGGAACTGAATACGGTCACATACGGTCTAGCTTGCTCACCATATTTAGCATCACGTGTCATAAAACAGTTATGCCATGACGAACGGTCAAAATTCCACCAGGCAGCTCAGGTAGTCGAATCAGATATTTTCGTGGATGATCTGTGTACAGGTAGTGATTCAATCGAGTCAGCTTTAGAACTCCAAGATCAAATAGTAAAATTGATGAAACTTGGAACATTTGAACTGAGTAAATGGGCAAGTAATAGTCAAGAAATCCTAGATGCAGTTTCTTCATCATCAAACGAGCCTGTGCACTTAGGTTCAGAAGAAAACATTTGCACCAAAATTCTAGGATTACTGTGGGACCCATCTTCCGACTCTTTCAAATTTCATTTGAATTTACCTCCCCCAACATTTACAAAACGGGGCGTACTTTCATTCGTGGCCAAGATCTACGATCCGTTGGGATTCATTTCACCTACCGTTATGTTCATGAAATGTTTGGTCCAGGACGTGTGGAAAATCAAATTGGACTGGGATCAGCCTCTGCCAGTTGAAATGCGAAATTTATGGAACGTTTGTATTGGTCAGCTAGGTGCTTTATCACAAATCAAAATACCTCGGTTTCTTTCTACATCTGGAACTTACAGTTACCGAATTTTAGGGTTCTGTGATGCTTCGTCCAAAGGTTACTGTGCATCAGTGTACTTGCGCACGGTGTCCTACGGAAGCGTTTCATCGAACCTTTTGCTATCAAAAACAAAATTAGCACCAGTGAAGACCATTTCCATCCCACGTCTTGAATTACAAGCCGCATTCTTGCTCGCCAGAGTAATCATTTCTCTGAAACCATTTTTGAATCGACTTTCTGGCGACATGGGTGAACCCACGTATTTCACTGATTCATCAATAGTGCTAGGGTGGCTAAATACTCCATCATATCAACTTCAAACATTTGTTGCGAATCGAGTTACAGAAGTCACTCAGCTGACAAACGTTCAAAATTGGCGTCACATAGATTCGGCCGACAACCCTGCTGATTGTGGCTCTCGCGGAATTTTCCCAGACGATTTGGTCGAGCATCCGTTATGGTGGAATGGCCCGGAATGGATTTGTGCACCGATGGACTTATGGCCAGAACCATCATTCTCTGTCCCGAGTGATTTGCCTGAATTGAAATCCAAATTTGTATCTCTGATATCATCATCTGAAGTGCCTTATCTGATCACATGGATGCATCAGTTCTCCAATTATTCCAGGCTTGTTCGTGTGGTTGCAGTTCTACTTCGGAGCATCAATCGTTTCAAAGGCAAGGATAACTTTGATACTGGTCCGTTAACGCCGCAAAACCTCCATGCTGCATTGCTGTGTTGCATACGACAGTTGCAACAGCATTATCTCTTGAATGGCTCAGAAACAGATGCTACAGCTCGGATGTCAAAATTATTTGGGAATTTATCGCCATTTTGTGACCAGAATGGTGTCTGGAGAGTAGGAGGACGGCTCAGGAATTCCAATTTACGGTATGATCATAAATATCCCATACTGTTGCCCAGTAAATCACATTTTGTTGCACTGCTAGTTGATCATTATCATCTCAGCTTTCTCCACGCCGGCCCTACGCTACTCCAAGCCATGATTCAGACTAAGTACTGGATACCAGGTCTTCGACGCATTGTACGCAAACGCATATTCCTTTGCCTGAAATGCTACAAGCAAAATGCACAACCTCCAAATCCAATTATGGCAGATCTTCCATCGTTTCGTGTCCAGGGTAAAAGACCGTTCTGTCATGTTGGAGTGGATTTTGCTGGCCCATTCTTTATGAGAGAATCTTTGCGCAGGAAGGCATCAGTATCGAAGGTGTACCTTTGCATCTACGTTTGTATGGAGACTAAGGCAGTACATTTGGAGGCCGTTTCCCACTTAACCACCGATGCATTTTTAGCCTGTTTTGAGCGATTTATATCCCGCAGGAGTTTCCCAGAAGTCATCTATTCTGATTCAGGAACAAACTTCGTCGGAGCAGCCAACAAGCTGAGGGATTTGTACTCATGGTACAACAAGCAAGCCACCAGAGACGATATTGTACAGTTTGCCACCAGTAAAGAGGTAAAGTGGCAATTCAATCCTCCAGCCGCACCTCACTTCGGAGGGCTCTGGGAGGCTGGCGTACGATCTGTGAAAAGGTTGATGCGTACTTCGACATCAGAGACTCCAATGACATTTGAAGAGTTAGCAACACTATTCGCACGTTTTGAAGCCATTTTGAATTCACGCCCGTTGTGTCCTCTTTCAGCCGATCCAGAAGACTTCGACTATTTAAGCCCAGGTCATTTCTTGGTGGGCGGTCCGCTGCTTTCTCACCCAGACCATTCTCTTCTGGACAGAAAGGAGAATCTTCTGAATCGCTGGCAAGTTGTTCAACGCTCATACCAGACCTTTTGGAATCGCTGGCACACGGAATACCTGACAACACTTCAGAAACGCGTCAAGTGGACCTCTTCCGTTCCAAACATCAACGCTGGAGACCTCGTCCTGATGAAGATTCCTTCGACGCCAGTAATGAATTGGCCCACGGCCCGTGTTCTGGAAACCTTTCCAGGCAGCGACGGCATCGTTCGAGTTGCGACCATCAAGACGCCTTCATCAACGTACAAGCGCCCTGTTGTACAACTAATTCCTCTCCTTCCTTTATCCACGCCTGCTTTTGAATCCTAACCCTTGAGGCAAGTACTTATCATTAATATTTGTAAACCTTGTGATCTCGCTTCTTTTTGTTGCTCAATGTCAAAAATCATCAAATTTCATTTGCTAATTTTGGTGGGCGGTGTTGTTCACGCCACATAACAGAATACCAGTCATAACATGCATAATACCAGATTTTACAGCCTTCATCTAACAACCATAGCCCAAATATCAATCCACAAACTGGAACAAGACACCACTTCCCAAAACGTGAAATTGCAGCCCAAAACCGGAAATCAGGACACCACAGGAAAATCCTCCAGTTCACCATACGCCAGAAGTGGGGGTACTCAAGTGCCTGAGTACCCAGCTCCAGCTCTTGGTTTTGTACCCCACTGTCAGCCATCGCGCGCGCATCTATGCTTCATCCTTCGTTTCAAATCCTTAGACCAGTTCTCTATCGTTCATCAGAAAACTGTGAAAAACTGTCCGAAATCGTTTCTCTTCGGTTCAGTTGGGATTTAGTGACGTTAACCGTGATTAACGTTGTGATCATTTCGTACATAATCGCCTTTGTACGACCCGACGTGCACGTCGAACCCACGAGTGCTCACACATCCGTGACCGTGAGTTTTTCTCCTGCTTTCCTGCGATCTCACATCGGCGCTACCGTGAGAGGAAGGCTCATCATCGCGTCTGGCCGAGTTCTTGAATCAGTCACTCAAGAAATTCGCCAGTACGACCTCCGCGAGGGTTGTAATTTCTACCGTCATCAGTTACGCACGGTAAGAAATATCCGTACCATTTTCGTGTCATCATTAATCGGCATCAGAAACCTTTTCATCAATCTGCAGTTCATCGATTCAGATCTGAATATTGTATTAAATTCATCAGTTAAACCAGAATCACGTATTTGGAGCTCCATCGAATTATCAAAGGACTGTAAATCTGTAGAATTATACTTCATTCATTTGCATCATAAAACTGAATTTTCATTAACCAATTTCTCCCAAAAAAGTCAAATTATCATACGTTCAACGTGTTCAATCATTGGCTTGAACATATATAATTATATTATAATAGTAGAGGAAAGTACCCAAAAGTGGACCCCTCCCCAAAAGTGGACCCCTGTCATTTTAGGCTCTGTACGGTGCTGAACTTTACCGAAACCAATCGCAACTAGTAGTTCCCACTTCTGTGACAACATGTAGGAGCCCTCAAGTCGTCTACTTCATCTGCCGGCTTTCAGTTCGCCATTATGTGATTTCTTGTATTTTAGAATTATTACAGTGTCATACGTTATTCGACATTTCTCCTACACTTTTGAAGGTAAGGCTTCCAGCATGTATTATTCTGAAATAGTAAGGAATAAGGGTAATATTTATCGTCAAGTTATCTCACTTGAACGGTCTGTTAAAAATTGAAAGAGCGACGAATAATTAGGCTATAGTCGCCTAAAGTGGACCCCCCTTAGTGTCCTACTGCGGAACCCGTTATTTTTCATGCTGAAAAACACCTGCTGAATCTGAAAAACATCTCAACTTCGAAGAGAAATCAAGCAGTGAAGAAGACAGCGTTCCGTCTGGGTCGTTCGTGATGGAGACTTTGCCTGGAGTAACGCGTTCAAAAAATGATGATGCCTAATCGGAAATCGATATATTCATTAGAATTAAAGGATAATTTATTGATATTATATACTTACTATTGACTTAGCATTGTTTTATGTGATTTAATCTCATTCCTCCATTTAATTTTCCATCCATTTTTGTAATATTTAGTAGGGGTCCACTTTAGGCAACTTTTTTTGGGATTGCCAAATTGCAGGGTTTTGAAAAATATATTTTTTTATTAATATTTCGTAGTATAATTTTATAAATTGAGATTGAAATGATACAAAACATTACCGTGCTATCGTTACATGCATTTAAAAATGTGTTTTTCATTGTTCTATATTTTTTATTGATAAAAAACAAAATGGGGGTCCACTTTTGGGCACTTTCCTCTATATATGAGCCGTTCAGTAGCCAAGTGGGATAAGTCCATTTTTTCAAATTTTACAGGAGCGAAGTATTTGAGTTTGGTGATGTAGTTTTGTAAAAAATTAAAGATTATGAGGGTAATTTTGGGTTTGTGCACGACAACACTGCAAACCTTACCCGCTTCAGCCCTTACAGCTTCAGCTTCGGTCTGGAACAACAAAGTACACGCTGACTGTATCCCTTGCCTCTGTGTGTCTGTGTTGGTAGGTACAACTGCGCAGTTTACTCGAGTGGGAGTTTCCAGAACTTTCAAGAACCTGGAAACCCTTCCCGGCCGATGCACCATGTCGTCACGGCCGTCTGGAGCCGTGCGAATTGATGTTAAATGATGATAATAATAAATAAAATCTTACTCACGAATAATAACTTCATTTATGGGTTTATCCTTTGTAGCATGTTTTCCATGTCTCCATGTCCATTGTTTAGCCTTCCATGTCCATAGTTTAGTTTTCCATTGTATGGTTTTGTGTATGACGGCCTCCCCAACGACCCCTTAGCCGTCCCCTGACCCAAGCGTGAAGTTTAACATAATTTGAGTGTACTTGTGTGGTGTACAATTGCTTATGCGTAAGCCAGGGTATAGGGTAGAGAGCGTAATGTCCAAGGGTAGTATTGTTGAGGACTGGTAAAATGGCTTGTGTGTAAGCCAGGGTAGGGTACAGAGGATAATGTCCAAGGGTAGTATTGTAGAGGACTGGTAAAATGGCTTGTGTGTAAGCCAGGGTAGGGTACAGAGCATAATGTCCAAGGGTAGTATTGTAAAGGACCGGTAAAATGGCTTGTGTGTAAGCCAGGGTAGAGGATAGAGTAAGTACGTCATGTTTATATATATTGGTTTACGTATGTATCCATATATAACGGCTTATAGGTAAGCCAGGGTGTAGGGTACAGAGTGTAGTAATACAGTGTACTGGAATAACTGCATGATGGCTTATGTACAAACCAGGGTAGAGTAAGTAAAGAGTGTATATGTAAAGTAAGCAAGGTACAAAGGTAAGCTCATTGTGGATATAATTGACGATTGCGGGTATAATTGATCGGTGGAAATAAGCGTGTACTACCAGTACGGCGGGGACCAACGCACTGATCGCTGTAGAACCCGCCTTTTCTAGCTGTCATAGCGGGGGAAGCATTCTCCAGCATATTCCGTATAATTATCGTATAGCCATGTGTTATCGTACAGTATTCCGTAGGTGTATCAATCTTACTTCGCTACAAGTCATGTTCATAACCGTAGCGACACTCCCCCGAAAAAAAATTTTGCTAGAAAGACGAACACAATTTTAGCTCAATGGTAAATTAAACTAAAGCACAAAACGACTAGTAGAACTACTAGCTAGCAGAACTACTAGTAGAACCGAGCAAAGTATCCTAAGAAGTATGCGGAAGCATAATGCTGGATGTGTACAGCATAAGAAGCAAAGGGTGTAGAATCGCTCCTCAAGTTCAAGTGTCAATATAAGTTCGAGCTTGTGTTTGAGTTGAGTCTAATAATAAGCATAATGCAGGATGTGTGCAGCATAAGAAGCAAAGGGTGTAGAATCGCTCCTCAAGTTCAAGTGTCAATATAAGTTCGAGCTTGTGTTTGAGTTGAGTCTAATAATAAGCATAATGCTGGATGTGTACAGCATAAGAAGCAAAGGGTATAGAATCGCTTCCCAAGTTCAAGTGCCAGTTGAAGTTCAAGCTTGTGTTTGAGTTGAGTCTAGTGTAAATTTGACTCAAGTTTAAGTATGAATCGCAGTTGAGTCTGCGTCCCAGTTTGTGTTTGAGTAGGTATCAAATTTGTTGGACTTTGAGCCCGATTTACACTTCGAGTCTGACCATTAGTGTAAGCCTGACTGAGTTCGATGATCTTACTTCGCTACAAGTCATGTTCATAACCGTAGCGACAACTATGTTACTGTTGTTTGATTTATTATTTTACTGTCCCACTATTAGCCGGTGCAACTATCATAAGTTCCACAATTTAGATCGAGTGCTCATTCAGTGAATTGAGATTCGGCGATTAGTGAATTATCTTAATAGTAGATATGAAGAGGCGATCTGCTAGCGTTGGGCGCTATTAGAATGCTCGACGCCTTCGCGGTCTGCGAACCCAAAAGGCTTTTGGGTCGTGCGGGACTGCCTACGCTACTCGAGTGAGGCGCGACATGAATAATTCATCCGCTGACGCCGCTAGCAAATCTGTTTGAGTAAATTGAAAAATGTAAATAGTCGCGAATGGAATTGTCGCCAATGGCATAGACGAGCAAACCCTAGCAGAAAACATGCAGTTATTTCCGTGCCTTCGTTCTTGAATAATAATTATTCGCAATTATAAAGCAATTGTGTTTGGGAAAATTTTCGGAAGTCGGTTCGAACATAATTTTTGTGCATAATCTTGATCAAATTTTCTCTTTTGGTGAACATTTTTATCGTGGCATGATGGCTCCATATTTACAGTTACTGTTGGATTGTAGCATCGACATTCCTATATGTAGCTCAACGGATTTATTTATCTGGACGATTTTTTTTTAAATTTTGAACAACTCATTTTTCGAGAGTTTGAATCAGGAGAGTCATCGGCATTTTGAGAGATCTCAAGGCCTGTCAGATGACAGGTTGACAAAGCTAACAGCATGTTTGACATATGTCGAATCAAGTTGTGTCAACAGCCCCTCCCGTATCAGGCCATTGTTGACTTTCTATGATAATGCTGTTCGATAAAAATATTGGATAATATTGGAGTTGGTAAATTCAATCGAACAATCCAGGTTTGTTGAGTAAAATGATCGAGTCTACAGGCGACCTTGATTGGCAGAGAGCATGGCAGACTTCATGTTAGTCTTCGTAGAAAATGAAATTAGTTAAATTTATTTACTTGCGGCTCCGCCGCAGCATTGCGACATTTCGAATAATTTCAAGATTGATTTTCTTAGCTATTGTAAAAATATTTTTTCTGTTTCCAGCCAAAAATGATTTCCCCCCGCCATATGGAAGTTTAACTTCGTCGGGTTTGCGACCTCCTATCTCCAGTTTTGGAACTGGTAATCCAGATTTTGAGAGTTCGAACGACCATCGAAGTCAGCAACCTGGCAGCCAGATTGCCACCCTATCGAAGCTTACCCGGCCATGTTCGTTTATGAAATATTGTGAGTTTATTCAACATTTCATTAGTTGATCGTGTTGTTGAGGGTGAGACGCATCAGACGACGTTGTTTCATCATTTTTATTCGACAATCATGGAACAAACCACCAAGCGTTACTCTGGCGAGCAAAATGAGGAAGTGTTGGTTCTAGGGATAGTTGACGTATGCTGACTGCCGCAGATAGGGTCTGATGCCCCGGAGGATCACCTGCTTACTTACAGTGATAAAAACAAACAAAGGATAGATTAACAATTTACTTCCACTGGAGAGGGCAGGGAGATGGCCGGTAGAGGCTAGGAAGATGCTAGGGAGAGGCCAGGTAGAGACCATTGAGAGGCCCGGGAGATACCAGGGAGAGGCCAGGTAGAGACCACTGAGAGGCCCGGGAGATGCCAGGGAGACACTAAGGAGAGGCCAGGTAGAGACCACCGAGAAGCCCGGGAGATGCCAGGGAGATGCCTGGGAGATACCAGGGAGAGCCCAGGTAGAGACCACTGAGAGGCCCGGGAGATGCCAGGGAGATACTAAGGAGAGGCCAGGTAGAGACCACCGAGAAGCCCGGGAGATGCCAGGGAGATGCCAGGGAGAGGCCAGAGAGATGCCGGGGAGAGGCCAGGGAGATGCCTGGGAGATACCAGGGAGAGCCCAGGTAGAGACCACTGAGAGGCTCGGGAGATACCAGGGAGAGGCCAGGTAGAGACCACTGAGAAGCCCGGGAGATACCAGGGAGAGGCCAGGTAGAGACCTCTGAGAAGCCCGGGAGATGCCAGGGAGAGGTAAGGTAGAGACCACTGAGAAGGCGGGAGATCGCAGGGAGAGGCCAGGGAGATGCCTGGGAGATACCAGGGAGAGCCCAGGTGGAGACCACTGAGAGGCCCGGCCCGGGAGATACCAGGGAGAGGCCAGGTAGAGACCACTGAGAAGCCCGGGAGATGCCCCCCGGGAGATGCCATGGAGAGGCTAAAGAGAAGCCAGGGAGATACTCGGGAGATGCCAGGGAGAGGCCCCTAACCACTGGATGGTCGTACCGAGAACGTGGGTACGTGGGTCAAGGCCGACTTCTGGATTAGACAGGATTCCCACAGCAATCTCCCCAACGCTTTCGCCATTCTTGGCCTCTAGCTATGTTGTGGTCGACAAAACGAAATTTGGAGAGTTTTAAATCTAAGTTAAGTTGAATAACGTGCTTTTTTGCGTGTATTTCTTTCTTTTGCTTCCTGGCTAACCTGCTGCTTTCTGCCCTGCTTTGTCGTTTTTCTTAGTTTTTACTTCCATTTTTACGAAGTAGATAGAAGTATAGTTATCGTCCTGAAACCGATAATCGGAGAAAAATAATGATGACACCAATATTCAACATGTAACTTGAGCTCGAAATCTCTCCAATGTTGGCAGTAGCCCATGGCCTAGAAACAGGTGACTCCGAGCGAATTTTGTATTCTGCACACGCGACTTTCGAAATTGTTAAATTTGGAAAAGCGGTTGAAAGAGTACAGAAAGAAGTCTCACTTTAGGCTGTTCATTTTCGTAGATCGTTTTTTCTCGTCCGGCCAGCGGGGTGACGGTATTTTACGATCGACTGATCCGCACCGATAGCGGGTCAAAGGTTCTCCAAATATCTTTATACGAATGGTGGTTGAACCCTGAGTCCCCTTTGCGCATGCGTATTGTATTCATTTTAGGTTCCCATTCTCGTCCGCTTGTGAACAATCGGCCTTTCGTATCCAGTGCGCGCGCGAAGCCTGAGCGGCGAATTCTAGATTTCGGCATGGGAAGTCATAAATGTAAGTAAATCAGTAGGATAGAAATTTGAGATTTTTTTTCCTTTTTGTTGAGTTAATAATTTATTCAGTGTTGGTGCCTACCCATAAATTTCTTCGAGTGCTGTATCCGAATTTCGCCTCCCCAAATTAACAAGATTTTCATAAATTTCAGAGAATGAATTGAATTTGATATTTCTCAGTTTAGAAGCGGCAAAGCAAATATTTAATCAATTTAGTGCCCAGGAAATGTTTTTCAAGTGGACAAATTTGAGGAAAATCTTGAGGAATTACCGAAGAAACCAGTGGTGCGTAGAAAACACACAATACTTCCATATTTTAAAACGTACATATTTGAAAAAATTTGATCATATTTCGACTGTTTTTAAGGGCGTTTAGGTCAAAAATATAAAAAAATTCACTATGCAAATTTTAAAATTTGCCAAAAAAAACCGCTACATTTTCGGAACATAAAAAATATCCACATATTCTGCAAGGTAAAATGAAGATTTTGAGACCAAGAACGCTCAAATCGATCCATTTTTATGGCCGGAAAAAAATAAAATAGAAAACACTAAAAATGCAAATATATCGGAAGTACTGTGAGTAATTCAAATTCCGATTAAACAGGGTGTTAGGTCTTGCCGAGACAAACATTTCAGTTTAAGAAATTTGAAAAAAGGTTGAGAAATGAGGGAGCTATGGCCACATTGGTAACCACATTGAATTTCCATGACATCTCCAGAGAAATCAATGTTTATGCAGTGTATTCTAATTTCTCGCGAGTAATTGGATTACAGGCGAGTAATCGGATTACTCGCGAGTAATTGGATTACAGGCGAGTACTTTGATTACAGGCGAGTAATCGGATCACTCCATTCCCATTACTCCATTCCAATTCCTGAAATGGGAATTCAAAAAACCCATTCCCATTACATGTAATCAAACCAGTGGTGCGTAGATAACACACAATACTTCCATATTTTGAAACGTAAAATTTTGACACAATTTGATCATATTTTGACTGCTTTTGAGGGTGTTTAGGCCAAAAAAATAAAAAAATTCATTATTCAAATTTTAAAATTTGCCCACAATAAAAAACCGCCACATTTTCGGCATGTAAAAAATATCCACATATTCTGGAAGGTAAAACGAAGATTTGAAGACCAAGAACGCTCAAATCGGTTCAATTTGTGGCCGGAAAAAAATAAAATAGAAAACACTAAAAATGCAAATATATCGGAAGTACTGTGCGTTATCCAAATTTCGATTAAACAGGGTGTTAGGTCTTGCCGAGACAAACATTTCAGTTCAAGAAATTTGAAAAAAGGTTGAGAATTGAGGGAGCTACGATGATTTTTGTAAATGACCACAGACGGACGTAACGGACGTAACGGACACACAGACACTTGTTCAGGAGGTGATTCTGAGTAAATGTGTATAAGAAAAAGTTTTTTCTGAAGCTCCATTCCAATTCTCGATTTTAGGACGATTCCAATGCTTCCATTTACTCTGTAAATATGGAAGTAAAAAGTAATTGGAATTTCGATTACCATTGCAGGAATTGGAATGGGAATTGCAATTACATTTCTTCAAATGAATGGGAATTTGTAATGGGTAATGGGATTCCTTTTTTATCAACCCTGGTTGGTGTAAACAATTATTGTCGTAAGTAGAAGATCAATCAACCGTATCCAAGAACCAAGGCCAAATTCTCAACTTTTTCCAATTTTTGTTTTGCTGATTTGTATAAAACGACCAAATTCTTTAAATTGAAGATATTGGGTGGACACAAGTTTTTGTGGGGATTCCAATGAGTGGAAAACGAATTTTGTGGCTCTAGTAGTTTTTGATTTATTAAGAATTGGGAAAATGTTGGAAAACTCAAAAATGTCTCACTAAAACTGCAATAAATCCTAAACGGTTGGAGCCACCGCCGTGGCGGTGGTCTCATTCGATTCAGAATCGAGAAATCTATAGAAAATGATGCCTCACAAGCCCATGTTGCAAATTTCCTTAAAAAGACGAATTTTTTCCTACTTCAACTGGCCTTAAAATTAAGGTAGGGTTCTGTCGAGACGTTAGGACCAACTAGATACGGAACCTGATTTTTGGTGAAAATTTCAAAATTTTACGACAACTCCTTCCCCCTGAAAAACCTCGGACGGCGGACGGCAGACGGCGGACTGCGTACGGCGGACCGGCAAAAAATTTTTATTGCAGATTCGGATTCTACACCCTTGGAAACGTAAACCAACAAATTTTCAGGGGTTGTTAAAAAAAAATTTCCTGATCGATTACAAAGGTTCATTTTTACTTCCATATTTACAGAGTAAATGGAAGTATTGTGATCGTCCTAAAATCGAGAATCGGAACGGAGCTTCAGAAAAAACTTTTTCTTATACACATTTACTCAGAATCACTTCCCGAACAAGTGTCTGTGTGTCCGTGTGTCCGTCTGTGGTCATTGAAGCCCGTATCACACGTCAGACCGATCTCCTCCCCATCCCACAGACCGTCTGGACAGACCGATTCTTTGGTGATTTTTATGTGCATATTCATTGAAAATTTCTCTTAGAAATAAGGTTCCATAGATGAATAAAAACAAACATTGATGCAGGTGCGCCAAAGTGAACATATCCATAGGATCGGCCAATCAGAGAATAGGGTCTGTGTGTGTGTCCGTGGGATGGGGAGGAGATCGGTCTGACGTGTGATACGGCTGTCTGTCTGTCCGTCTGTCCGTCTGTGGTCATTTACAAAAATGGCCATAACTCCCTCATTTCTCAACCTTTTTTCAAATTTCTTGAACTGAAATGTTTGTCTCGGCAAGCCCTAACACCCTGTTTAATCGGAATTTGGATAACGCACAGTACTTCCGCTATATTTGCATTTTTAGTGTTTTCTATTTTATTTTTTTCCGGCCACAAAAATCGACCGATTTGTGCGTTCTTGGTCTCAAAATCTTTGTTTTACCTTGCAGAATATGTGGATATTTTTTATATTACAAAAATGTAGCGGATTTTTTTTTTGGCGAATTTTAAAATTTGCATAGTGCATTTTTTAACATTTTTGACCTAAACACGCTTGAAAACAGTCAAAATATGATATTTTTTCATATATGTACGTTTCAAAATATGGAAGTATTGTGTGTTATCTACGCACCACTGGTTTAAGAAAAATGAACCAAAATGTTTTTACTTCCATATATACAGAGTAAATGGAAGTATTGGAATCGGTCTAAAATCGAGAATCGGCACGGAGCTTCAGAAAAAACTTTTTCTTATACACATTTACTCAGAATCACTTCCTGAACAAGTGTCTGTGTGTCCGTGTGTCCGTCCGTCCGTCTGTGGTCATTTACAACCAGTGGTGCGTAGATAACACACAATACTTCCATATTTTGGAACGTACATATTTGAAAAAATTTGATCATATTTTGACTGGTTTTAAGGGTGTTTAGGTCAAAAATATCAAAAAATTCACTATTCAAATTTTAAAATTCGCCCAAAATGAAAAAACGCCACATTTTCGGAATGTAAAAAATATCCACATATTCTGCAAGGTAAAACAAAGATTTTAAGACCAAGAACGCTCAAATCGGTTCATTTTTGCGGCCGGAAAAAAATAAAATAGAAAACACTTAAAATGCAAATATATCGGAAGTACTGTGCGTTATCCGAATTCCGATTAAACAGGGTGTTAGGTCTTGCCGAGACAAACATTTCAGTTCAAGAAATTTGAAAAAAGGTTAAGAAATGAGGGAGTTATGGCCATTTTTGTAAATGACCACAGACGGACAGACGGACTAACGGACACACAGACACTTGTTCAGGAAGTGATTCTGAGTAAATGTGTATAAGAAAAAGTTTTTTCTGAAGCTCCGTTCCGATTCTCGATTTTAGGACGATCACAATACTTCCATTTACTCTGTAAATATGGAAGTAAAAATGGGCATAGCTCCCTCAATTCTCAACCTTTTTTCAAATTTCTTGAACTGAAATGTTTGTCTCGGCAAGACCTAGCACCCTGTTTAATCGGAATTTGGATAACGCACAGTACTTCCGATATATGCATTTTTAGTGTTTTCTATTTTATTTTTTTCCGGCCACAAAAATGAACCGATTTGAGCGTTCTTGGTCTTAAAATCTTTGTTTTACCTCAGAATATGTGGATTTTTTTTTATTCCGATAATGTGGCGTACGTTTATTTTGGGCGAATTTTGAAAATTTTAATAATGAATTTTTTGATATATTTGACCTAAACACCGTTAAAAGCAGCCAAAATATGATCAAATTGTGTCACAAATTTACGTTTCAAAATATGGAAGTATTGTGTGTTATCTACGCACCACTGGTTGTAAATGACCACAGACGGACAGACGGACTAACGGACACACGGACACACAGACACTTGTTCAAGAAGTGATTCTGAGTAAATGTGTACCTATAAGAAAAAGTTTTTTCTAAAGCTCCGTTCCGATTCTCGATTTTAGGACGACCACAATACTTCCATTTACTCTGTAAATATGGAAGTAAAAATGACCGTAACTCCCTCAATTCTCAATCTTTTTTCAAATTTCTTGAAGTGAAATGTTTGTCTGGGCAAGACCTAACACCCTGTTCAATCGGAATTTGGATAACGCACAGTACTTCCGATATATTTGCATTTTTAGTGTTTTCTATTTTATTTTTTTCCGGCCACAAAAATGAACCGATTTGTGCTTTCTTGGTCTTAAAATCTTTGTTTTACCTTGCAGAATGTGTGGATATTTTTTATATTCCAAAAATGTATTGTATTTGTATTTTGGGCGAATTTTAAAATTTTAATAGTGAATTTTTTGATATTTTTGGCCTAAACACCCTTAAAAGCAGTCAAAATATGATCAAATTGTGTCACAATTCTACGTTTCAAACAATGGAAGTATTGTGTGTTATCTACGCAGCACTGGTCTAATTTGTTTTCAAATATCAAGTACAAGAATGGGGCAGCTGGGGACGAATGGCGAATAGGCTTCTCCGCCGGTCATCATTTCTACGGTAAAAGGGCAACTCCACCGGTAGCGAATCTTGACCGTTGTGACCTGCAGAGTCAATGACCAGTGGAGTTGATGACTGTAAAGTTACTGACCAGCGGAGTTGATGACCGGTGGAGTAGATGACGAGTTGAGTTGATGACCGGTGGATTTGACGATCAGTAGAGTTGATGACTGGTGGATTTGATGACGACCATAGTTGATGACTGGTGGAGTTGACGATCTGTAAGGTTGATGACCGGTGGAGTTGACAATCAGTAGAGTTGATGACCGGTGGATTTGAAGACGACCATAGTTGATGACCGATGGAGTTAACGATCAGTGGAGTACATGACCGGTGGATTTGATGACGACCATAGTCGATGACCGGTGGAGTTGACGATCAGTAGGGTTGATGACCGGTGGATTTGATGACGACCATAGTTGATGACCGGTGGAGTTGACGATCAGTAGAGTTGATGACCGCTGGAGTTAATGACCAGCAGAGCTGTCAAATAGTTTTCCGATGCTCACCGCCAAATCACAAATTTCTCTAATTCGAATTTTCATCCGGATAAAGTCTTCAACAATTTTTCCCAAATTATCAAATTCTTACCGACACTCTCTCCAGATTCAGTAAGATTGTGCATCGGAATGTTTACAAGATAGGAAAACAATGTTACGAAGCTATCTCCCTGGTAATGATATTCGACCGATTAGAATACCGGTGGAGTGTGCGTTGCACACGCATGCGCTATTGAGTTTCGCTTGGTTCAGGCGAGACGAGGATAGAACTAGGCTCCAGTCGAAGCTAGCTCGTTTGACTGTTGCAAGACGTCTCCGGCCCCGCTTGGAAAATGCCCCCTCGCTCAAAGGCTCGTAAGTTTCCAATTTTCCACGAATTTTTATTTTTTTGGTTTACCGACGGAAATTTGTTAGTAAAAAAAACTTTTTACCGCCGACATTTTTTATTTAAAAAAAAAAACTTTTTATCAACCAAATTTTTTATAAAAAAACCTTTTTAAAATAATCGAAAATTATTTTTTTTAGTCACAATTATTTTTCTGAAAAAATGAACTATAAACAAATGTAACATAGGTAAGTAGACATGATAAATTTCCTCCCCTCGAAGTGAGATTGGCCAATTATTTACGCTAGCCTTCCGAAAGCTGTATAAAAGGGTCAATTTTTTTCCCAAAATCTATTTTTTTACGAACTATGATTTTGTTTTAACAAAGCCGAACAATGCAAAACGTGATGTAAACGGACTGGTGTGTCAATAAAATTTTGACCAACTAATGACTAAATAACTTTCTGGAGGTTTTTGGGCTCAGAATTGAGGAGAATATCATGGGTATATTTGTAAATAAGTTCTGACTTTTATTTTTAGAAAATAATCTTGAATAAAAGTGGAGGTAAATTTTTTGACCCCCCTTAAATTGTTCAAATCCGCCAGGAATTTTTCAATAAAAAATGATCAACCTCCAATGCAAGTTACCTATTAGAACTTACATTTAAAAAACGTTTCTCAATTTTGTAACAGTTTTTTGTGTCAATTTTCTAAAATCCATAATTAGTAACACCCTTTTTCTTATCGACCAATTTTGGTATTCAACAAACTAGAATTTAACTTATCACTAATCGTATCTGTAGGTAATAGGTCAAGACGCTCTTAGTTATCATGATCCACTCGAGTTCGACTGGCTCGACTCAAATTCAATTAATGTTATTTTGAACGATATTCGATTTGACAGGGCTGACTGAATGCATTCGCTATAAGAAAAAGTTTTTTCTGAAGCTCCGTTCCGATTCTCGATTTTAGGACGATTCCAATACTTCCATTTACGCTGTAAATATGGAAGTAAAAACAAAAAAAAGTTGAAAATAATAAGAACGTTAACATTTTGCATATTAAAAAGTAGAAAAATCTGTTAATAAATTTGACTGCTTTTTTATGATAACTTAGCTGAAACATCCAACGTCGAGGTGCCTTCAATAAGGTAGTACTTCAAAGTGAGATTTTCAAATGAAAAAAATTTTTTTTGTTGTAATATTGTTTGTGAAAATTTTTTATTTTTTCTATGCGTCTCTTCAATGCTTTGACTTTTTTAGTCGGATTTGGTTAAAAATTGACTGCTACGAAAAAATTTTCAGCATCTCCCGAAAAAAATTAACTAATTATAATTGACTGATTGAATAATTGACTAATAATAATGAAACATTATTTTAAAACCAACACTTCCTCACAATTTTTCGAGAAACCTGTTGATGGAAATTGTTGCCGTTCAAATTAGCGCAATAATATAATTGTCACACTCGCCCAAAAAAACCTTGGGCCGATAGTAAACTCAGTGCAAACAGCTATAGCGAATAGAAACACTGGTCTACCTCTCGGAAACGCATAAATTTCGTTTATCGTCTTTACTCTGGAGGCCGACACGTAATGGGGTCGCAAAAAGATTTTTACGAATTTGCGCTCGCGTAAATTTAGAACCCGCGGGACCATTGACATTCTGGCAAAATGTTCTCTTTGCGAGCCTAACATCGGATCAGCGGTTCAAAGGGAGGCGATCGCCAAATTTTCAAAACAAGACTTTTGTATTGTACCGCTGGTCCGATTTTGTCCAAATTCGCGAGTTATTTCATGCCTTATTGAATTTTGGTTCATTAAAAAACCAGTGTTGCGGATAACACGCAATACTTCCATATTTCGAAACGTAAAATTGAGAAACAATTTGCTCATATTTTGACTGCTTTTAAGGGTGTTTGGGTCAAAAATATAACCAGTGGTGCGTAGATAACACACAATACTTCCATATTTTTGAACGTAAAATTGTGACACAATTTGATCATATTTTGACTGCTTTTAAGGGTGTTTAGGTCAAAAATATCAAAAAATTCATTATTCAAATTTCAAAATTCGCCCAAAATAAAAAAACGCCAGTTTTTCGGAACATAAAAAATATCCACATATTCTTCAAGGTAAAAGAAAGATTTTAAGACCAAGAACGCTCAAATCGGTTCATTTTTGTGGCCGGAAAAAAATAAAATAGAAAACACTAAAATCGCAAATATATCGGAAGTGCTGTGCGTTATCCGAATTCCGATTAAACAGGGTGTTAGGTCTTGCCGAGACAAACATTTCAGTTCAAGAAATTTGAAAAAAGGTTAAGAAATGAGGGAGTTATGGCCATTTTTGTAAATGACCACAGACGGACAGACGGACTAACGGACTAACGGACACACGGACACACGGACACACAGACACTTGTTCGGGAAGTGATTCTGAGTAAATGTGTATAAGAAAAAGTTTTTTCTGAAGCTCCGTTCCGATTCTCGATTTTAGGACGATCACAATACTTCCATTTACTCCGTAAATATGGAAGTAAAAACATTCACTATTCAAATTTTAAAATTCGCCCAAAATAAAAACCAGTGGTGCGTAGATAACACACAATACTTCCATATTTTGAAACGTAAAATTGTGACACGATTTGATCATATTTTGACTTTTTTCAAGGGTGTTTAGGTCAAAAATATCAAAAAATTCACTATTCAAATTTCAAAATTCGCCCAAAATTAAAAACCGCCAGTTTTCGGAACATAAAAAATATCCACATATTCTGCAAGGTAAAACAAAGATTTTAAGACCAAGAACGCTCAAATCGGTTCATTTTTGTGGCCGGAAAAAAATAAAATAGAAAACACTAAAAATGCAAATATGTCTGAAGTACTGTGCCTTATCCAAATTCCGATTTAGCAGGGTGTTAGGTCTTGCCGAGAGAAACATTTCAGTTCAAAAAATTTGAAAAAAGGTTGAGAAATGATGGAGTTATGGCCATTTTTGTAAATGACCACAGACGGACAGACGGACAGACGGACAGACGGACAGACGGACAGACGGACGTAACGGACGTAACGGACACACAGACACTTGTTCAGGAAGTGATTCTGAGTAAATTTGTATAAGAAAAAGTTTTTTCTGAAGCTCCGTTCCGATTCTCGATTTTAGGACGATTCCAATACTTCCATTTACTCTGTAAATATGGAAGTAATACAATACATTATTGGAATATAAAAAATATCCACATATTCTGCAAGGTAAAACAAAGATTTTAAGACCAAGAACGCTCAAATCAGTTCATTTTTGTGGCCGGAAAACAATAAAATAGAAAACACTAAAAATGCAAATACATCGGAAGTACTGTGCGTTATCCAAATTTCGATTAAACAGGGTGTTAGGTCTTGCCGAGACAAACTTTTCAGTTTGAGAATTGAGGGAGTTATGGTCATTTTACTTCCATATTTAAAGTGTAAATGGAAGTATTGTGATCGTCCTAAAATCGAGAATCGGAACGGAGCTTCAGAAAAAACTTTTTCTTATACACATTTACTCAGAATCACTTCCTGGACAAGTGTCTGTGCATCCGTCTGTCCGTCTGTCCGTGTGTCCGTCTGTCCGTTTGTCCGTCTGTGGTCATTTACAACCAGTGGTGCGTAGATAACACACAATACTTCCATATTATGAAACGTAAAATTGTGACACGATTTGATCATATTTTGACTGCTTTTAAGGGTGTTTAGGCCAAAAATATCGAAAAATTCACTATTAAAACTTTAAAATTCGCCCAAAATGAAAAAACGCTATATTTTCGGAATGTAAAAAATATCCACATATTCTGCAATGTAAAACAAAGATTTTAGGACCAAGAACGCTCAAATCGGTTCATTTTTGTGGCCAGAAAAAAACCAGTGGTGCGTAGATAACACACAATACTTCCATATTTTGAAACGTAAAATTGTGACACAATTTGATCATATTTTGACTGCTTTTGAAAGTGTTTAGGTCAAAAATATCAAAAAATTCAGTATTAAAATTTTAAAATTCGCCCAAAATGAAACCAGTGGTGCGTAGATAACACACAATACTTCCATATTTTGAAACGTAAAATTGTGACACAATTTGATCATATTTTGACTGCTTTTAAGGGTGTTTAGGCCAAAAATATCGAAAAATTCACTATTAAAATTTTAAAATTTGCCCAAAATGAAAAAACGCTACATTTTCGGAATGTAAAAAATATCCACATATTCTGCAAGGTAAAACAAAGATTTTAAGACCAAGAACGCTCAAATCGGTTCATTTTTGTGGCCGGAAAAAAATAAAATAGAAAACACTAAAAATGCAAATATATCGGAAGTACTGTGCGTTATCCAAATTCCGATTAAACAGCGTGTTAGGCCTTGCCGAGACAAACATTTCAGTTCAAGAAATTTGAAAAAAGGTTGAGAAATGAGGGAGTTATGGCCATTTTTGTAAATGACCACAGACGGACAGACGGACACACGGACAGACGGACAGACGGACAGACGGACAGACGGACACACGGACACACGGACACACAGACACTTGTTAAGGAAGTGATTCTGAGTAAATGTGTATAAGAAAAAGTTTTTTCTGAAGCTCCGTTCCGATTCTCGATTTTAGGACGATCACAATACTTCCATTTACTCTGTAAATATGGAAGTAAAAACGCCACATTTTCGGGATGTAAAAAATATCCACATATTCTGCAAGGTAAAACGAAGATTTTGAGACCAAGAACGCTCAAATCGGTTCATTTTTGCGGCCGGAAAAAAATAAAATAGAAAACACTAGAAATGCAAATATCTCGGAAGTACTGTGCGTTATCCAAATTCCGATTAAACAGGGTGTTAGGTCTTGCCGAGACAAATATTTCAGTTTTAGAAATTTGAAAAAAGGTTGAGAAATAAGGGAGTTATGGCCAGTTTTGTGAAAGACCACAGACGGACAGACGGACACACGGACACACGGACACACGGACAGACGGACAGACGGACACACAGACACTTGTTCAGGAAGTGATTCTGAGTAAATGTGTATAAGAAAAAGTTTTTTCTGAAGCTCCGTTCCGATTCTCGATTTTAGGACGATCACAATACTTCCATTTACTCTGTAAATATGGAAGTAATAAAATACCAGTGGTGCGTAGATAACACACAATACTTCCATATTTTGAAACGTAAAATTGTGACACAATTTGATCATATTTTGACTGCTTTTAAGGGTGTTTAGGCCAAAAATATCGAAAAATTCGCTATTAAAATTTTAAAATTCGCCCAAAATAAAAACACGCTACATTTTCGGAATGTAAAAAATATCCACATATTCTGCAAGGTAAAACAAAGATTTTAAGACCAAGAACGCTCAAATCGGTTCATTTTTGTGGCCGGAAAAAAATAAAATATAAAACACTAAAAATGCAAATATATCGGAAGTACTGTGCGTTATCCGAATTCCGATTAAACAGGGTGTTAGATCTTGCCGAGACAAACATTTCAGTTCAAGAAATTTGAAAAAAGGTTAAGAAATGAGGGAGTTATGGCCATTTTTGTAAATGACCACAGACGGACAGACGGACAGACGGACTAACGGACACACGGACACACAGACACTTGTTCAGGAAGTGATTCTGAGTAAATGTGTATAAGAAAAAGTTTTTTCCCGAAGCTCCGTTCCGATTCTCGATTTTAGGACGATCACAATACTTCCATTTACTCTGTAAATATGGAAGTAAAACCAGTGGTGCGTAGATAACACACAATACTTCCATATTTTGAAACGTAAAATTTTGACACAATTTGATCATATATTGACTGCTTTTGAGGGTGTTTAGGTCAAAAATATCAAAATATTCACTATTCAAATTTTAAAATTCGCCCAAAATAAAGAACCGCCACATTTTTGGCATATAAAAAATATCCACATATTCTGCAAGGTAAAACAAAGATTTTAAGACCAAGAACGCTCAAATCGGTTCATTTTTGCGACCGGAAAAAAATAAAATAGAAAACACTAAAAATGCAAATATCTCGGAAGTACTGCGCGTTATCCAAATTCCGATTAAACAGGGTGTTAGGTCTTGCCGAGACAAACATTTCAGTTCAAGAAATTTGAAAAAAGGTTGAGAAATGAGGGAGTTATGGCCATTTTTACTTCCATATTTACAGAGTAAATGGAAGTATTGTGATCGTCCTAAAATCGAGAATCGGAACGGAGCTTCAGAAAAAACTTTTTCTTATACACATTTACTCAGAATCACTTCCTGAACAAGTGTCTGTGTGTCCGTGTGTCCGTCTGTCCGTGTGTCCGTCTGTCCGTGTGTCCGTCTGTCTGTCTGTCCGTCTGTCCGTCTGTGGTCATTTACAAAAATGGCCATAACTCCCACATTTCTTAACCTTTTTTCAAATTTCTTGAACTGAAATGTTTGTCTCGGCAAGACCTAACACCCTGTTTAATCGGAATTTGGATAACTCACAGTACTTCCAAGATATTTGCATTTTTAGTGTTTTCTATTTTATTTTTTTCCGGCCGCAAAAATGAACCGATTTGAGCGTTCTTGGTCTTAAAATCTTTTTTTTACCTTGCAGAAATTGTGGATATTTTTTACATTCCAAAATTTGGCGTTTTTTCATTTTGGGCGAATTTTAAAATTTTAATACTGAATTTTTTGATATTTTTGACCTAAACACTTTCAAAAGCAGTCAAAATATGATCAAATTGTGTCACAATTTTACGTTCCAAAATATGGAAGTATTGTGCGTTATCTACGCACCACTGGTTGTAAAAGACCACAGACGGACAGACGGACTAACGGACACACGGACACACGGACACACAGACACTTGTTCGGGAAGTGATTCTGAGTAAATGTGTATGAGAAAAAATTTTTTCTGAAGCTCCGTTCCGATTCTCGATTTTAGGACGATCACAATACTTCCATTTACTCTGTAAATATGGAAGTAAAAATGGCCATAACTCCCTCATTTCTCAACCTTTTTTCAAATTTCTTGAACTGAAATGTTTGTCTCGACAAGACCTAACACCCTGTTTAATCGGAATTCGGATAACGCACAGTACTTCCGATATATTTGCGTTTTTAGTGTTTTCTATTTTATTTTTTTCCGGCCACAAAAATGAACCGATTTGAGCGTTCTTGGTCTTAAAATCTTTGTTTCACCTTGCAGAATATGTGGCTGTTTTTTATATTCCAAAAATGTATTGTATTTTTATTTTGGGCGAATTTTAAAGTTTTAATAGTGAATTCTTTGATATTTTTGGCCTAAACACCCTTAAAAGCAGTCAAAATATGATCAAATTGTGTCACAATTTTACGTTTCAAAATATGGAAGTATTGTGTGTTATCTACGCACCACTGGTTTGTAAATGACCACAGACGGACTAACGGACACACAGACACTTGTTCAGGAAATGATTCTGAGTGAATGTGTATACACTGTATGTTATACATGTTATGTTATACATAAGAAAAAGTTTTTTTCTGAAATTCCGTTCCGATTCTCGATTTTAGGACGATTCCAATACTTCCATTTACTCTGTAAATATGGAAGTAACCAGTGGTGCGTAGATAACACACAATACTTCCATATTTTGGAACGTAAAATTGTGACGCAATTCGATCATATTTTGACTGATTTTAAGGGTGTTTAGTAGGGTGGAGCGAAAATCAGAATGAATTTTTACTTCCATATTTACAGAGTAAATGGAAGTATTGTAATCGCCCTAAAATCGAAAATCGGAACGGAGCTTAAGAAAAAACTTTTTCTTATACACATTTACTCCGAATCACTTCCCGAACAAGTGTCTGTGTGTCCGTCTGTCCGTGTGTCCGTCTGTCTGTCTGTCCGTCTGTGGTCTTTTACAACCAGTGGTGCGTAGATAACACACAATACTTCCATATTTTGAAACGTAAAATTGAGACACAATTTGATCATATTTTGACTGCTTTTAAGGGTGTTTAGACCAAAAATATCAAACCAGTGGTGCGTAGATAACACACAATACTTCCATATTTTGAAACATACATATTTGAAAAAATTTGATCATATTTTGACTGTTTTTAAGGGTGTTTAGGTCAAAAATGTCAAAAAATTAACTATGCAAATTTTAAAATTCGCCAAAAAAAAAAAATTCGGTACATTTTTGGAATATAAAAAATATCCACATATTCTGCAAGGTAAAATGAAGATTTTGAGACCAAGAACGCTCAAATCGGTCTATTTTTGTGGCCGGAAAAAAATAAAATAGAAAACACTAAAAATGCAAATATATCGGAAGTACTGTGCGTTATCCAAATTCCGATTAAACAGCGTGTTAGGGCTTGCCGAGACAAACATTTTAGTTCAAGAAATTTGAAAAAAGGTTGAGAAATGAGGGAGTTATGGCCATTTTTGTAAATGACCACAGACGGACAGACGGACACACGGACAGACGGACACACGGACACACAGACACTTGTTCGGGAAGTGATTCAGAGTAAATGTGTATAAGAAAAAGTTTTTTCTGAAGCTCCGTTCCGATTCTCGATTTTAGGACGATCACAATACTTCCATTTACTCTGTAAATATGGAAGTAAAAATTCACTATTAAAATTTTAAAATTCGCCCAAAATAAAAATACAATGCATTTTTGGAATATAAAAAATATCCAAATATTCTGCAAGGTAAAACAAAGATTTTAAGACCAAGCACGCTCAAATCGGTTCATTTTTGTGCCCGGAAAAGAATAAAATAGAAAATACTAAAAATGCAAATATATCGGAAGTTCTGTGCGTTATCCAAATTCCGATTAAACAGGGTGTTAGGGCTTTCCGAGACAAACATTTCAGTTCAAGAAATTTGAAACCAGTGGTGCGTAGATAACACACAATACTTCCATATTTTGAAACGTAAAATTGTGACACAATTTGATCATATTTTGACTGCTTTTGAAAGTTTTTAGGTCAAAAATATCAAAAAATTCAGTATTAAAATTTTAAAATTCGCCCAAAATGAAAAAATGCCACATTTTCGGAATGTAAAAAATATCCACATATTCTGCAAGGTGAAACAAAGATTTTAAGACCAAGAACGCTCAAATCGGTTCATTTTTGTGGCCGGAAAAAAATAAAATAGAAAACACTAAAAATGCAAATATCTCGGAAGTACTGTGCGTTATCCAAATTCCGATTAAACAGGGTGTTAGGTCTTGCCGAGACAAACATTTCAGTTCAAGAAATTTGAAAAAAGGTTGAGAAATGAGGGAGTTATGGCCATTTTTGTAAATGACCACAGACGGACAGACGGACAGACGGACAGACGGACACACAGACACTTGTTCGAGAAGTGATTCTGAGTAAATGTGTATAAGAAAAAGTTTTTTCTGAAGCTCCGTTCCGATTCTCGATTTTAGGACGATCACAATACTTCCATTTACTCTGTAAATATGGAAGTAAAAAGGTTGAGAAATGAGGGAGTTATGGCCATTTTTGTAAATGACCACAGACGGACAGACGGACAGACGGACACACAGACACTTGTTCGAGAAGTGATTCTGAGTAAATGTGTATAAGAAAAAGTTTTTTCTGAAGCTCCGTTCCGATTCTCGATTTTAGGACGATCACAATACTTCCATTTACTCTGTAAATATGGAAGTAAAAAGGTTGAGAAATGAGGGAGTTATGGCCATTTTTGTAAATGACCACAGACGGACAGACGGACAGATTCTGAGTAAAGTGTATAAGAAAAAGTTTTTTCTGAAGCTCCGTTCCGATTCTCGATTTTAGGACGATCACAATACTTCCATTTACTCTGTAAATATGGAAGTAAACCAGTGGTGCGTAGATAACACACAATACTTCCATATTTTGAAACGTAAAATTGTGACACAATTTGATCATATTTTGACTGCTTTTTAGGGTGTTTAGGCCAAAAATATCGAAAAATTCACTATTAAAATTTTAAAATTCGCCCAAAATGAAAAAACGCTACATTTTCGGAATGTAAAAAATATCCACATATTCTGCAAGGTAAAACGAAGATTTTGAGACCAAGAACGCTCAAATCGGTTCATTTTTGTGGCCGGAAAAAAATAAAATAAAAAACAATAAAAATGCAAATATATCGGAAGTACTGTGCGTTATCCAAATTCCGATTAAACAGGGTGTTAGGTCTTGCCGAGACAAACATTTCAGTTCAAGAAATTTGAAAAATGGTTGAGAAATGAGGGAGTTATGGCCATTTTTGTAAATGACCACAGACGGACAGACGGACACACGGACACACGGACAGACGGACACACGGACACACGGACACACAGACACTTGTTCAGGAAGAGATTCTGAGTAAATGTGTATAAGAAAAAGTTTTTTCTGAAGCTCCGTTCCGATTCTCCATTTTAGGACGATCACAATACTTCCATTTACTCCGTAAATATGGAAGTAAAATGGCCATAGCTCCCTCGATTCTCAACCTTTTTTCAAATTTCTTGAACTGAAAAGTTCGTCTCGGCAAGACCTAACACCCTGTTTAATCGAAATTTGGATAACGCTCAGTACTTCCGATATAAATGCATTTTTAGTGTTTTCTATTTTATTTTTTTCCGGGCACAAAAATGAACCGATTTGAGCGTTCTTGGTCTTAAAATCTTTGTTTTACCTTGCAGAATATTTGGATATTTTTTATATTCCAAAAATGCATCATATTTTTATTTTGGGCGAATTTTAAAATTTTAATAGTGAATTTTTCGATATTTTTGGCCTAAACACCCTTAAAAGCAGTCAAAATATGATCAAATTGTGTCACAATTTTACGTTTCAAAATATGGAAGTATTGTGTGTTATCTACGCACCACTGGTTTTCTTCTTCCAACGGGGCTAATTTGCTGCAATATGATCTCAATAAGACGTGTCTAGAACAATTTTCCAATAATTCAACCCCTTCAGTTCCCACATGTGCCTACAAGATTCGGGTTTTTGTGTTTTTTTTTCATAAGTGAATAACGAGAATGGCAACACACATTCTCCTCTTCATTCAACTCAATTTTTACTTCCATATTTACAGAGTAAATGGAAGTATTCTGCCGTCCTTAGTTAAAACGTCCTATCTCATTTTTTTCGCTTTTTGAGTTAAAGACGTGGTTGTATAGATTTTGACACGACGCGTCTGATGGGTCAGGTTAGAAAGTCCTATCTTCATTGGAAAGGACTGAAAAATGGCTTTGTCCTATCTCACTTTTGTCAATTTCCGCCTCCATCCAAGAACAGAAAGTCCTAACTTGGTAGTCCTAGGCTAAAAAGTCCTAAGTAGCAGAAAGTTAGGACACTTTGACCTTGTATAACTGAAAAAATTCAGTAACTTGTGCTAGAATAAATCGTCCTAAGTGGTCTCAAATAAAGGAGTTAGGACTTTCTGGCCTAGTGAGTAGCAAAGCTGTGTCTGTCATGGATGTGGGCAAGATATTCATCTTCGAATACTGAGTTCCAAAAACTACTACTACTAGGTTAAAAAGTCCTATCCTAGGTATAAAAACCAATGTCGTACGTGGCCTAAGGCACACGACAAGAAAACGAACAACAACAACAAAGTCCTATCTTCGACTTCTTGCACTTCAATTGATAATAATTATCAATTGAAGTGCAAGAAGTCGAAGATGACAACTGACAAAGTTGGGGGGTGATGTCAAGGAGCTATCGTGAAAATTCCAAATAGCTAGGGTTAAAAACGTGGACGGTGCAAACAATCTCACTTAACCGCGTTTATCTCAGAACGCAAAAAACTGAGATAGGACTTTTTAACTTAGGACGGCAGTATTGTGATCGTCCTAAAATCGAGAATCGGAACGGAGCTTCAGAAAAAACTTTTTCTTATACACATTTACTCAGAATCACTTCCTGGACAAGTGTCTGTGTGTCCGTGTGTCCGTTAGTCCGTCTGTCCGTCTGTGGTCATTTACAAAAATGGCCATAACTCCCTCATTTCTTAACCTTTTTTCAAATTTCTTGAACTGAAATGTTTGTCTCTTCAAGACCTAACACCCTGTTTAATCGGAATTTGGATAACGCACAGTACTTCCGATATATTTGCATTTTTAGCGTTTTCTATTTTATTTTTTTCCGGCCACAAAAATGAACCGATTTGAGCGTTCTTGGTCTTAAAATCTTTCTTTTACCTTGCAGAATATGTTGATATTTTTTATGTACCGAAAAACTGGCGTTTTTATATTTTGGGCGAATTTTGAAATTTGAATACTGAATTTTTCGATATTTTTGGCCTAAACACCCTTAAAAGCAGTCAAAATATGATCAAATTGTGTCACAATTTTACGTTTCAAAATATGGAAGTATTGTGTGTTATCTACGCACCACTGGTTCGATATTACTTCCATATTTACAGAGTAAATGGAAGTATTGTGATCGTCCTAAAATCGAGAATCGGAACGGAGCTTCAGAAAAAACTTTTTCTTATACACATTTACTCAGAATCACTTCCTGAACAAGTGTCTGTGTGTCCGTTACGTCCGTTACGTCCGTCTGTTCGTCTGTCTGTCTGTCCGTCTGTGGTCATTTACAAAAATGACCATAACTCCCTCAATTCTCAACCTTTTTTCAAATTTCTTGAACTGAAATGTTCGTCTCGGCAAGACCTAACACCCTGTTTAATCAAAATTTGGATAACGCACAGTACTCCCGATATATTTGCATTTTTAGTGTTTTCTATTTTATTTTTTTCTGGCCGCAAGAATGAACCGATTTGAGCGTTCTTGGTCTTAAAATCTTTGTTTTACCTTGCAGAATATGTGGATATGTTTTCTTGCCGAAAATGTGGCGTTTTTCATATCGGGCGAATTTTAAAATTTTAATATTGAATTTTTTGATATTTTTGACCTAAACACTTTCAAAAGCAGTCAAAATATGATCAAATTGTGTCACAATTTTACGTTTCAAAATATGGAAGTATTGTGTGTTATCTACGCACCACTGGTTTTTTACCTAAACACCCTTAAAAGCGGTCAAAATATGATCAAATTGTGTCACAATTTTACGTTCCAAAATATGGAAGTATTGTGTGTTATCTACGCACCACTGGTTGTAAATGACCACAGACGGACAGACGGACACACGGACAGACGGACACACAGACACACGGACACACAGACACTTGTTCGGGAAGTGATTCAGAGTAAATGTGTATGAGAAAAAGTTTTTTCTGAAGCTCCGTTCCGATTCTCGATTTTAGGACGATCACAATACTTCCATTTACTCTGTAAATATGGAAGTAAAAATGGCCATAGCTCCCTCAATTCTCAACCTTTTTTCAAATTTCTTGAACTGAAATGTTTGTCTCGGCAAGACCTAACACCCTGTTTAATCGGAATTTGGATAACGCACAGTACCTACTTCCGATATATTTGCATTTTTAGTGTTTTCTATTTTATTTTTTTCCGGCCACAAAAATGGACCAATTTGAGCGTTCTTGGTCGTTTTACCTTGCAGAATATGTGGATATTTTTTATATTCCAAAAATGTAGCGAATTTTTTTTTGCGATTTTTAAAATTTGCATAGTGAATTTCTTGATGTTTTTGACCTAAACACCCTTAAAAACAGTCAAAATATGATCAAATTTTTTCAAATATGTACGTTTCAAAATATGGAAGTATTGTGTGTTATCTACGCACCACTGGTTTACTATTCCCCCTGACTGCAGTAAAACCCCCAAGGAAAATCACCCCCCTCACCCCCGTAGAAGAGTCAATTAAAAATTATTCATTTTTAATTCAAATGTTTCCAAAATTTCAAAAGTTGATATTCTAACGGGTTTTGACAATTGAAATTCGGCCAATTCTGACCTTTGGAGAGTGAAAAATGTCCAAAAACCGTCAAAACATCTTCAGAACGAGCCCAAAAAATTCAAAATCGGTCCTGAAATTGTCAAATAATTAAAATAGGAAAAACTTCAATGAACGACGAATTACAATCTGTTCCTATTTTCACTCAACCTGATCGCTTAGTCGAAATCAGCGCCAAAATTGCCCTAATTCCAAAATATTCAACGCTTTTACAAAGATTAGGCTTCAAGTTACGTAAATCCGATGTGAATCTCCGGCCAGTCGTCTGAACCGATTCCGATATTTCTTTCTCGTTTACGCAACCGAACAAGTAACCTATTGAATTCGACTGACGTTTTTGTACCATTACTGTTTTGTCCTTGTGAGAAGCAATTAAATAATATCTTCGAGCCCAGAATAGATGCTAGTTCTTTGATTATTCCGAGAAAATTAGCCGAGTTAAGCCATTGACATCGTATGAAAGATTCGCGAGCAGCGGTAAATCAAAAATTGTATATCACCATGTTTGCAGATGAACCCTGCTAATTTTCTTTAATTTCGCGGCGACGACCTTCGTTTACGTACAGCCCAACCTTCCTTTAACTATCTTTTTATTGAAGTGTACTGAAATTTAATGGTTCTCTATGGAAGGCTGTCTCAAATAAAAAACGCTGCTAAGTAGATTAGTGAAATGGGTACATTATTTGTCTGGGTATCAAAGAAAAAAAAGTTCAAATAGTTGGAGTAGGTAGGTTTATCATCATAATATAGGAGTCAAAACTTGTTTACAAATAGAAAAATGTGCAAAAAAAATTATCGGAATCTTGCATACATTTTGATCAATAGATAAAAATTGATTGATGCTTTTATTTGCCGATACAAAATCATTTGTGGAGCAATGGTCAATTGTGAATTCAATGATGCTTAAATGGTACGTTTTCACAATGATGATTAAAGAGGTACCTATAAGAAGAAAAAAAAACACTGAACGATTAGTGTTATGAATGGCTTATCTAGTTCCTCTTATCAGTTTTATTAGTTGCTGTTTGCCTGATAACTACATATGTTTTTTACTTCCATATTTACAGAGTAAATGGAAGTATTGTGATCGTCCTAAAATCGAGAATCGGAACGGAGCTTCAGAAAAAACTTTTTCTTATACACATTTACTCAGAATCACTTCCTGAACAAGTGTCTGTGTGTCCGTGTGTCCGTCTGTCCGTGTGTCCGTCTGTCCGTCTGTCCGTCTGTCCGTCTGTCCGTCTGTCTGTCTGTGGTCATTTACAAAAATGGCCATAACTCCCTCATTTCTCAACATTTTTTCAAATTTCTTGAACTGAAATGTTTGTCTCAGCAAGACCTAACACCCTGTTTAATCGGAATTTGGATAACGCACAGTACTTCCGAGATATTTGCATTTTTAGTGTTTTCTATTTTATTTTTTTCCGGCCGCAAAAATGGACCGATTTGAGCGTTCTTGGTCTCAAAATCTTCGTTTTACCTTGCAGAATATGTGGATATTTTTTATATTCCGAAAATGTGGCGTTTTTTCATTTTGGGCGAATTTTAAAATTTTAATACTGAATTTTTTGATATTTTTGACCTAAACACTTTCAAAAGCAGTCAAAATATGATCAAATTGTGTCACAATTTTACGTTTCAAAATATGGAAGTATTGTGTGTTATCTACGCACCACTGGTTTTTACTACTTACTTGTATACGAAATAAATACCACTTCTTTGCTTGAGTTCGAACAATGACATAGTGTTATTGTCATTATGTTATTCATGCCGTGAATACATTACAATTGGCGACGAGGAAAATGGCACCAAAGAAGACAAGAAAAGGGAAGGCACCCGCCGAGGAGTGCGACTCCAGCGACGAGAGCAACGAATCGTGATGGCAACACTTATAGAAAAATCGATCTTTCAAAAAATCGATGTATTGAAAGATTAAAATCGATTTCAACTAAAAATCGAGACCAAAAAATCGATTTTTGAAGAAAATCGATTTTTTTAAAATCTATGAGTAAAATATGGTGTAAAATATGGTGTAAAAATATGGTGTAAAACAATATATGGGGCCTGTAACATAACCAGCCCTAAAAGTACAAGTTTACAAATGACATGGTGAATCAGCTGATTTGAACTGATCATTGTTTTTATTCTTCTGCTGAGTGGTATGATCAGTATAATTTGTCTAGAATAGTAGTTTATAATTTTACCGGTGTACACCTTGTACTTGTAAGCGTGTAAGTTTATGAAATAGTCCCCTGACTTCTAGAAAACAACTATTTAAAAAGGTAAATAAAGAAAATATTTGATTTATCGTTTATGTATTTATTAACATTTAAAAGACGGGGAAGGGAAGGAGGGAGAGAGTGGGGAGACCTCAACGACAACGATTCGATTCGAACGAGATCGAGTTATGTTGTGAAGGTAGTGCCGTCTATTTCGATCTGTGGTAAAATGGTGACTGTAGAAACAGTAGAACTCACATCGTTACTGAATACTGAACGCTGGAGTAAATATGGATCGTTATATTAGATTCTCTACACGGGATAATATTTTAATGTATTATTTTTACTCCCATATTTACAGAGTAAATGGAAGTATTGTGATCGTCCTAAAATCGAGAATCGGAACGGAGCTTCAGAAAAAACTTTTTCTTATACACATTTACTCAGAATCACTTCCTGAACAAGTGTCTGTGAGTCCGTGTGTCCGTCTGTGGTCATTTACAAAAATGGCCATAACTCCCTCATTTCTCAACCTTTTTTCAAATTTCTTGAACTGAAATGTTTGTCTCGGCAAGACCTAACACCCTGTTTAATCGGAATATGGATAACGCACAGTACTTCCGAGATATTTGCATTTTTAGTGTTTTCTATTTTATTTTTTTCCGGCCGCAAAAATGAACCGATTTGAGCGTTCTTGGTCTTAAAATCTTTGTTTTACCTTGCAGAATATGTGGATATTTTTTACATTCCAAAAATGTAGCGTTTTTCCATTTTGGGCGAATTTTAAAATTTTAATACTGAATTTTTTGATATTTTTGACCTAAACACTTTCAAAAGCAGTCAAAATATGATCAAATTGTGTCACAATTTTACGTTTCAAAATATGGAAGTATTGTGTGTTGTCTACGCACCACTGGTTATTGTAATATAACAAAAACGCATTTTAAACAGGTAAAAAAACGCTGCTAAGTAGATTAGTGACATGGGTACATTATTTGTCTGGGTATCTCAGAAAATAAAGTTCAAATAGTTGGAGTAGGTCGGTTTATCATCATATCATTTGTGGAGTAATGGTCAATCGTGAATTCAATTATGCCGAAAAGGTACGTTTTCACAATGATGAATAAATAGGTAGGTATAAAAAGAAAATACCTGGCGGCTGCTTTCAAAGAAATATTTCCTGAGGCCTGGCGGCAAGAAGGCAGCCATTTTGTTAACCGCGTTAACAGGTTATCAAGATCCGCCCCATTAACATAAGTCGTCCAATCCCAGCTTCACACTTTCAGTTTCTAATAGCCGAATCGCATTTTTGCAGTTCTGAGCCAATAAACGACGAAAGAGCCGGTAGGGGTAGGGGAAGTCCCCTACTTCCCCACCCTACCAAGATCAAGGGTGGGAATGTTACAGCCGCCATTTCGTATTCCTCACGCCTTGAACCGATTAGAACATGGGCCGTGAACCCAAGAAAACTGCAAAACCGCAATTTCAGCAGTGTCACTGCCCCCAAAATTGACCCTGTTGACCAAAATCTCGAAAAAATGCCAAATTTCATGTTTTATAGTCAATATCTAAAGATTCCCGCCAAAAAACCCCGAAGTCAAATCCATCATTTTTTTGAAATTTTTCCTAGGCTAGGACCTTGGATTTTCCAGCTGAAATCGGTTTTTTTCATTTTTCTTAGCCCTGAAGAGTTGTAGAGAATTGCAAATTTTTTGTGTCATGTACCTGCCCAAAACCTACTCAAAAATATTTTTTTTGGAATTTTAACATTTTTTTAAAGGGTCAAAAAAATATTTTTTGTTTAGGTCAAATATTAGTCTTTAAACCAGTTTTTGATTACTAAACCCCAATCGATTTTGACTTATAGGGAGTGAAAAATGTGTAAAAACCTTCAAGGAATCCAACGAGCTCAAAAAATTCAAAATCGGTTCAGTAGGACTCCCTCAAATTGCCAAAAACGCGAAAACGCAGAAATCGCAGTAAGAAATTCAAGCCAAACCGATTCAAAAACAAAATTTTCGAATTTTTTCGGAAAAACCACCCTATCTTATGGTAAATCAAGCGAGAAACACGGGAAAAATACTCAAAAAATTCTAAACCCACGGCATCACCTTCAAAATTAAGATTTTGTGTTTTTTCAAAAATATACCCTAATTATGCCGAATTGGACCCGTTAACCTTCTCCGATCGGATTGCTCGGACAATATGCCTCAAGTTGGAGCAAACCACAACTTTCAAGACTAATTTAGTCAAAATCGGATCAGTATTTCAATACGAAGTGGCTGGACGAAATTTTTGGCCAAAATTTCGTCCGTCCACTTCGTATTGAACCGCTGATCCGATTTTGGTGCGGTTGGTCCTAAAAGTTGTGTTTTGCTCCAACTTGAGGCATATTGTCTGGGGAATCCGATCAAAAAATTTTAAGGGGTCGAAAACCCAAAAAAACTGTTTTTGAGATCATGACTTTTTTTACATTTGATCGTTTTTGAGTAGTCTAGAGTTGATTCAGAGGATTCCCTTATAGGAGGTGCACGTCACAGGAAAATTTACTAAACGCTCGTTTTTTTTTTTTTGAAATCGGACCACTCCTTCTATGCGTTTTGCTGCTGACGGCGTACGGCGTACGGCGGACGGACAAAAAATTTTTATTGCAGATTCTTGTTCTAGAACCTTTGAAACGTGAAAGAACAAATTTTCAGGGGGTGTTGTAAAAAAAATTTTCTTGAACAATTACATAGGTACATTATTTCTGGAAATAATGTACCAAAATTCAAGATTACATGTAAGCTAAATTCTGTCAAAAAATTAAATCTCCATAAGTAAGTTCATTGTCTCACAAGTCAATTATGCCTGTAAAAATAACTACGTACTTCGCCCGCAGTACTTGAGAGTAATGAAGGTTTGGCAGCCATAGGACGATATGATTCATAGGCGCTTCTTTTTCATCCTACAAACGAAAGGTATTTAACGCTCCTTACAGCCTGCCTCCCTAACGCTCCATACAGCCTGCCTCTCTAACGCTCTTTACAGCCTGCCTCTCTAACGCTCCATACAGCCTGCCTCTCTTACGCTCTTTACAGCCTGCCTCTCTAACGCTCCTTACAGCCTGCCACCCTAACGCTCCATACAGCCTGCCACCCTAACGGTCCTAACAGCCTGCCTCCATAACACTCCTTACAGCCTGCCTCCCTTACTCTCCTTACAGCCTGCCTCCCTAACGCTCCTTACAGCCTGCCTCCCTAACGCTCCTTACAGCCTTCCTCCATCACGCCTTTTACAGCCTGCCTCCCTGACGCTTCTTACAGTCGCTCTTTCGTTAACCAGTAATCACGACTTAACTCTTTTCTCCCTTTGTTTCAGGGTACTCGTCCTTATTGAAGGATGACGGCTTCAGCAACTTGAACTTGGTCAAAGTCCGCCGCTTGGTCGGCATAGGGTTGGCCGAAATGCTCGGCACAGCAGCATTCATGGCTATGGGGTGCGGTAACGTAGTTTCGAACATTGCCGGCTCCGAGAACACGCACATCAATACCGTGCTCAGTTTCGCCTTGGGTATCTCGACAAGTATCATTGTACGTATTCAAAAAAACAATGGCACTACTGAACCGATTTTGATCTTTTAAACTTCTTGAAACTATCTTGAAAACTAGTTCAAAAATCAGTTTTTTTCGAATTTTGAAACTAATAATTTTTTTTTGTTTCGCAGATTTTCGGACCCATTAGCGGACCTCTTTTGAACCCATGTCTCAATATGACATGCCTTGCAATGGGACACATGTCGCTAATCAAATTCGCCTACTTCACGTTCTTTCAAGTTGCCGGGGCGTATCTTGGCGTGGCGTTTATAGCTGTAAGCCAAAAATTTTTATTTTAGTGTTGCCTATCGAAAAACTGATGGCCTTGCTATTTTTCCAAGCCTTACACGCCATTGCACGATGGATATAACTGCAAATTCAGCCCTTCACAACATTCGATAGTTCGGGAAGAATGCCCAATGGGCGAACCAACAGGTGACCTGACAGTCCAATTCCAAAACTGACGAGCGGCACCTGCTTTATACTCGCCTATAATGAGACTGTTAATTCTAGCCTATGAACCTTTCAACAGTTTAGAACACCACCTAATCATGTTCGAAGAATGAAATTTTGGATTCTCCAATCGAACTTTTTAATATCAGACTGGAGTCGTAGTTTTGGCACCACCTCATATTTGGGTTCTGAACTGTAGAAAAACCGCTTTACTGATTTCAAAACATTACCCCTTTTGAACCCATTTTTATCATATTTTACCCATTTTAAAACAACAAATCATTGGGTATTGAAATTTGGTCCACAAAAACTTTGCCTCCAGTCAGGTCAAAAAGAAAACGCTGCTAAGTAGATTAGTGACATGGGTGACTCGTACATTATTTGTCTGGGTATCACAGAAAATAAAGTTCAAATAGTTGGAGTAGGTAGGTTTATCATCATATCATTTGTGGAGTAATGGTCAATGGTGAGTTCAATGATGCTTAAATGGTACTTTTTCACAATGATGAATAAATAGGTATAAAAAGAAGAAAAAACACTGAGCGATTAAACAAGACCCGTTGACGAGGTCTCATCACGAGGGGACAATGCCCCTCCCCAATCCCTTCCCTTATACCTGGACGCAAACCAGGTCCCTGCGGGTCCCTCATATACGGTATTGATACCTGAGATTACCGAAAAGGCCTGACTCGGGATCGCATCTATTCACCGCACAGCGCTTTAAATTCCCTTAATTAATCTGTCCACCCTATTAATATGCGAGACTGGCTAATCCAAATAACGTTCACTTTCTAATAGCCGAATCGCAGTTTTGCAGTTCCAAGCCTATAAACCAACGCCCTCGGATATCGTCGTTATCAAGGGTGGGAATGCATCTGATAGGGAATTTATCACCCGACGTTTTCTCCTGTATCACGTTTTTGCTTAACCCCATAGGTGCTTAGGCCGTAAAACGAAGAAAATTGCGATAAAATTGACCCTGGTGACCAAAATCTCGAAAAAATGCCAAATTTCGACGGTCCCACAGCAACACCCCATATCGTCATTCTTGCCAAAAATGAGTTATGCATATGGTTGGAAAGCTCTCGCCAGCACGGATTCAATAAAATTTGAAGATCCATCGCAATTCCAATAGGATGTGCGCAATTCACGTATTAGATAACAACCTGTATTGTCATTGTGTCGGTAACAAGCTGTACTTTCAGCTATTTGGCATCGTTTACCGTTTCAGACGATGTGGCCTCGCATGTGCTTCAAATTTTACCGCAAGAGCGATTTTATTAGACTGCTTTTATAGTTTTTTTAAAGTTTTTTCATTCCTTGACAACCAGGTTTTTTGGCTTTCCTGAAAAGTGACCAAAATGACGATACGGGGTGTTGCTGTGGGACCGTCGATTTAATGTTTCATAGTCAATACCTAAAGATTCCCGCCAAAAAACCCCGAAGTCAAATCCATTATTTTTTTGAAATTTTTCCTAGGCTATTTTTCCTTGGATTTTCCAGCTGGAATCGGTTTTTTGCATTTTTCTTAGTCCTGGAGAGTTGTAGAAAATTGCAAATTTTTTGTGTCATGTACCTGCCCAAAACCTACTCAAAAATATTTTTTTTTGGAATTTTAACATTTTTTTAAAGGGTCAAAAAAATATTTTTTGTTTAGGTCAAAAATTAGTTTTTAAACCAGTTTTTGATTACTCAACCCCAATCAATTTTGACTTATAGGGAGTGAAAAATGTGTAAAAACCTTCGAGGAATCCAACGATCTCATAAAATTCAAAATCGGTTCAGTAGGACTCCCTCAAATTGCCAAAAACGCGAAAACGCAGAAATCGCATTAAGAAATTCAAGCCAAACCGATTCAAAAACCAGTGGTGCGTAGATAACACACAATACTTCCATATTTTGAAACGTAAAATTGTGACACAATTTGATCATATTTTGACTGCTTTTGAAAGTGTTTAGGTCAAAAATATCAAAAAATTCAGTATTAAACGCTGCTAAGTAGATTAGTGACATGGGTACATTATTTGTCTGGGTACCTCAGAAAATAAAGTTCAAATAGTTGGAGTAGGTCGGTTTATCATCATATCATTTGTGGAGTAATGGTCAATCGTGAATTCAATTATGCCGAAAAGGTACGTTTTCACAATGATAATAAATAGGTAGGTATAAAAAGAAAATACCTGGCGGCTGCTTTCAAAGAAATATTTCCTGAGGCCTGGCGGCAAGAAGGCAGCCATTTTGTTAACCGCGTTAACAGGTGACAACTGTTATCAAGATCCGCCCCATTAACATAAGCTGTCCAATCCCAGCTTCACACTTTCAGTTTCTAATAAATCTGAGCCAATAGACGACGAAAGAGCCGGTAGGGGTAGGGGAAGTCCCCTACTTCCCCACCCTACCAAGATCAAGGGTGGGAATGTTACAGCCGCCATTTCGTATTCCTCACGCCTTGAACCGATTGGAACATGTGCCGTGAACCCAAGAAAACTGCAAAACCGCAATTTCAGCAGTGTCACTGCCCCCAAAATTGACCCTGTTGACCAAAATCTCGAAAAAATGCCAAATTTCATGTTTCATAGTCAATATCTAAAGATTCCCGCCAAAAAACCCCGAAGTCAAATCCATCATTTTTTTGAAATTTTTCCTAGGCTAGGACCTTGGATTTTCCAGCTGAAATCGGTTTTTTTCATTTTTCATAGTCCTGGAGAGTTGTAGAAAATTGCAAATTTTTTGTGTCATGTACCTGCCCAAAACCTACTCAAAAATATTTTTTTTGGAATTTTAACATTTTTTTTAAAGGGTCAAAAAAATATTTTTTGTTTAGGTCAAAAATTAGTCTTTAAACCAGTTTTTGATTACTAAACCCCAATCGATTTTGACTTATAGGGAGTGAAAAATGTGTAAAAACCTTCAAGGAATCCAACGAGCTCAAAAAATTCAAAATCGGTTCAGTAGGACTCCCTCAAATTGCCAAAAACGCGAAAACGCAGAAATCGCATTAAGAAATTCAAGCCAAACCGATTTAAAAACAAAATTTTCGAATTTTTTCGGAAAAACCACCCTATCTTATGGTAAATCAAGCGAGAAACACGGGAAAAATACTCAAAAAATTCTAAACCCACGGCATCACCTTCAAAATTGAGATTTTGTGTTTTTTCAAAAATATACCCTAATTATGCCGAATTGGACCCGTTAACCTTCTCCGATCGGATTGCCCGGACAATATGCCTCAAGTTGGAGCAAACCACAACTTTCAAGACTAATTTAGTCAAAATCGGATCAGTATTTCAATACGAAGTGGCTGGACGAAATTTTTGGCCAAAATTTCGTCCGTCCACTTCGTATCGAACCGCTGATCCGATTTTGGTGCGGTTGGTCCTAAAAGTTGTGTTTTGCTCCAACTTGAGGCATATTGTCAGGGGAATCCGATCAAAAAATTTTAAGGGGTCGAAAACCCAAAAAAACTGTTTTTGAGATCATGACTTTTTTTACATTTGATCGTTTTTGAGTAGTCTAGAGTTGATTCAGAGGATTCCCTTATAGGAGGTGCACGTCACAGGAAAATTTGCTAAACGCTCGTTTTTTTTTTTTTTGAAATCGGACCACTCCTTCTATGCGTTTTGCTGCTGACGGCGTACGGCGTACGGCGTACGGCGTACGGCGTACGGCGGACGGACAAAAAATTTTTATTGCAGATTCTTGTTCTAGAACCTCTGAAACGTGAAAGAACAAATTTTCAGGGGGTGTTGTAAAAAAAATTTTCTTGAACAATTACATAGGTACATTATTTCTGGAAATAATGTACCAAAATTTTAAAATTCGCCCAAAATGAAAAAACGCTACATTTTCGGAATGTAAAAAATATCCACATATTCTGCAAGGTAAAACGAAGATTTTGAGACCAAGAACGCTCAAATCGGTTCATTTTTGCGGCCGGAAAAAAATAAAATAGAAAACACTAAAAATGTGCGTTATCCAAATTCCGATTAAACAGGGTGTTAGGTCTTGCCGAGACAAACATTTCAGTTCAAGAAATTTGAAAAAAGGTTGAGAAATGAGGGAGTTATGGCCATTTTTGTAAATGACCACAGACGGACTAACGGACTAACAGACTAACGGACTAACGGACACACGGACACACGGACACACGGACACACGGACACACAGACACTTGTTCAGGAAGTGATTCTGAGTAAATGTGTATAAGAAAAAGTTTTTTCTGAAGCTCCGTTCCGATTCTCGATTTTAGGACGATCACAATACTTCCATTTACTCTGTAAATATGGAAGTAACAACATTTTCGAATTTTTTCGGAAAAACCACTCTATCTCATGGTAAATCAAGCGAGAAACCCGGGAAAAATACTCAAAAAATTCTAAACCCACGGCATCACCTTCATAATTGAGATTTTGTGTTTTTTCAAAAATATACCCTAATTATGCCGAATTGGACCCGTTAACCTTCTCCGATCGGATTGCCCGGACAATATGCCTCAAGTTGGAGCAAACCACAACTTTCAAGACTAATTTAGTCAAAATCGGATCAGTATTTCAATACGAAGTGGCTGGACGAAATTTTTGACCAAAATTTCGTCCGTCCACTTCGTATCGAACCGCTCATCCGATTTTGGTGCGGTTGGTCCTAAAAGTTGTGTTTTGCTCCAACTTGAGGCATATTGTCAGGGGAATCCGATCAAAAAATTTTAAGGGGTCGAAAACACAAAAAAACTGTTTTTGAGATCATGACTTTTTTTACATTTGATCGTTTTTGAGTAGTCTAGAGTTGATTCAGAGGATTCCCTTATAGGAGGTGCACGTCACAGGAAAATTTGCTAAACGCTCGTTTTTTTTTTTGAAATCGGACCACTCCTTCTATGCGTTTTGCTGCTGACGGCGTACGGCGTACGGCGGACGGACAAAAAATTTTTATTGCAGATTCGTGTTCTAGAACCTCTGAAACGTGAAAGAAAAATTTTTCAGGGGGTGTTGTAAAAAAATTTTTCTTGATCAATTACATAGGTAGGTACATAATTTCTGGAAATAATGTACCAAAACAAATTTATTTCAAATTGTCAAGTTTTCAATAATTGAACTTTTGAACCTTTTAACAGAAAAGTTGTAACAATTTTAAAACTTTTTTCAGGCGTTATAAATTTTCAAAAATGTTCAAACCATCAGCAACCCATTGTTCCTGGGCAAATACAATTTTTTTATTTTTTCAAAAATTTCCATTTTTTCAAATTTTTTTTAAAAATTTCCGATTTTCAAACATTTTTGAGTTTTTATAAAATTGACATTTTTACTTCCATATTTACAGAGTAAATGGAAGTATTGGAATCGACCTAAAATTGAAAATCGGAACGGAGCTTCAGAAACAACTTTTTCTTATACACATTTACTCAGAATCACTTCCTGAACAAGTGTCTGTGTGTCCGTGTGTCCGTCTGTGGTCATTTACAACCAGTGGTGCGTAGATAACACACAATACTTCCATATTTTGAAACGTAAAATTGTGACACAATTTGATCATATTTTGACTGCTTTTAAGGGTGTTTAGGTCAAAAATATCAAAAATCTCACTATGCAAATTTTAAAATTCGCCCAATTTAAAAAAACGCCAGTTTTTCGGTACATAAAAAATATCCACATATTCTGCAAGGTAAAAGAAAGATTTTGAGACCAACAACGCTCAAATCGGTCCATTTTTGTGGCCGGGAAAAAATAAAATAGCAAACACTAAAAATGCAAATATATCGAAAGTACTGTGCGTTATCCAAATTTCGATTAAACAGGGTGTTAGGTCTTGCCGAGACGAACATTTCTGTTCAAGAAATTTGAAAAAAGGTTGAGAAATGAGGGAGTTATGGTCATTTTTGTAGATGACCACAGACGGACTAACGGACTAACGGACACACGGACACACGGACACACGGACACACAGACACACGGACACACGGACACACAGACACTTGTTCAGGAAGTGATTCTGAGTAAATGTGTATAAGAAAAAGTTTTTTCTGAAGCTCCGTTCCGATTCTCGATTTTAGGACGATCACAATACTTCCATTTACTCTGTAAATATGGAAGTAAAAATGGCCATAACTCCCTCATTTCTCAACCTTTTTTCAAATTTCTTGAACTGAAATGTTTGTCTCGGCAAGACCTAACACCCTGTTTAATCGGAATTTGGATAACGCACAGTACTTCCGAGATATTTGCATTTTTAGTGTTTTCTATTTTATTTTTTTCCGGCCGCAAAAATGAACCGATTTGAGCGTTCTTGGTCTTAAAATCTTTGTTTTACCTTGCAGAATATGTGGATATTTTTTACATTCCGAAAATGTGGCGTTTTTTCATTTAGGGCGAATTTTAAAATTTTAATACGGAATTCTTTGATATTTTTGACCTAAACACTTTCAAAAGCAGTCAAAATATGATCAAATTGTGTCACAATTTTACGTTTCAAAATATGGAAGTATTGTGTGTTATCTACGCACCACTGGTTTCAAATTTCTTGAACTGAAATGTTTGTCTCGGCAAGACCTAACACCTTGTTTAATCGAAATTCGGATAACGCACAGTACTTCCGATATATTTGCATTTTTAGTGTTTTCAATTTTATTACTTCCATATTTACAGAGTAAATGGAAGTATTGTGATCGTCCTAAAATCGAGAATCGGAACGGAGCTTCAGAAAAAACTTTTTCTTATACACATTTACTTAGAATCACTTCCCGAACAAGTGTCTGTGTGTCCGTGTGTCCTACTGTGGTCATTTACAGAAATGGCCATAACTCCCTCATTTCTCAACCTTTTTTCAAATTTCTTGAACTGAAATGTTTGTCTCGGCAAGACCTAACACCCTGTTTATACGGAATTTGGATAACGCACAGTACTTCCGATATATTTGCATTTTCAGTGTTTTCTATTTTATTTTTTTCCGGCCACAAAAATGGACCGATTTGAGCGTTCTTGGTCTCAAAATCTTCGTTTTACCTTGCAGAATATGTGGATATTTTTTATATTCCAAAAATGTAGCGAATTTTTTCTTTTGCGAATTTAATATTTGCATAGTGAATTATTTGATATTTTCTACCTAAACACCCATAAAAACAGTCAAAATATGATCAAATTTTTTCAAATATGTACGTTTCAAAATATGGAAGTATTGTGTGTTATCTACGCACCACTGGTTTTTTTCTGGCCACAAAAATGAACCGACGTTCTTGGTCTTAAAATCTTTGTTTTACCTTGCAGAATATGTGGATATTTCTTGTATTCCGATAATGTGGCGTATTTTTATTTTGGGCAAATTTTAAAATTTAAATAGTAAATTTTTTGATATTTTGACCTAAACACCCTCAAAAGCAGTCAAAATATGATCAAATTGTGTCTCAATTTTACGTTTCAAAATATGGAAGTGTTGTGTGTTATCCACGCACCATTGGTTGTGAATGACCACAGACGGACAGACAGACTAACGGACACACAGACACACGGACACAGTCACATGTTCAGAAAATGACTCTGAGTAAATGTGTTTAAGAAAAAGTTTTTACTTCCATATTTACAGAGTAAATGGAAGTATTGTGATCGTCCTAAAATCGAGAATCGGAACGGAGCTTCAGAAAAAACTTTTTCTTATACACATTTACTCAGAATCACTTCCTGAACAAGTGTCTGTTTGTCCGTGTGTCCGTCTGTCCGTCTGTGGGCATTTACAAAAATGGCCAAAACTCCCTCATTTCTCAACCTTTTTTCAAATTTCTTGAACTGAAATGTTTGTCTCGGCAAGACCTAACACCCTGTTTAATCGGAATTTGGATAACGCACAGTACTTCCGAGATATTAGCATTTATAGTGTTTTCTATTTTATTATTTTCCGGCCGCAAAAATGAACCGATTTGAGCGTTCTTGGTCTTAAAATCTTTGTTTTACCTTGCAGAATATGTGGATATTTTTTACATTCCGAAAATGTGGCGTTTTTTCATTTTGGGCGAATTTTAAAATTGTAATACTGAACTTTTTGATATTTTTGACCCAAACACTTTCAAAAGCAGTCAAAATATGATCAAATTGTGTCACAATTTCATGTTTCAAAATATGGAAGTATTGTGTGTTATCTACGCACCACTGGTTTTTATCTAAACACCCTTAAAAGCAGTCAAAATATGGTCAAATTGTGTCACAATTCTACGTTTCAAAATATGGAAGTATTGTGTGTTATCTACGCTTCACTGATTTCAATTTTCTCGAACTGAAATGTTTGTCTCGGCAAGACCTAAGACCCTGTTTAATCGGAATTTGAATAACTCACAGTACTTCCGATATATTTGCATTTTTAGCGTTTTCTATTTTATTTTTTTTTCGGCCACAAAAATGAACCGATGTGAGCGTTCTTGGTCTTAATATCTTTGTTTTACTTCGCAGAATATGTGAATATTTTTTATATCCCGATAATGTGGCGCATTTTTATTCGGTTCAAATTTCAAAATTTGAATAGTGAATTCTTTGATATTTTTGACCTAAACACCCCTAAAAGCAGTCAAAATATAATCAAATTGTGTCAAAAATGTGCGTACCAAAATATGGAAGTATTGTGTGTTATCTACGCACCACTGGTTTTCTTAAGCTCCGTTCCGATTCTCGATTTTAGGACGATTCCAATATTCACTCTGTATATATGGAAGTAAAAATGACCATAACTCCCTCAATTCTCCACCTTTTTTCAAATTTCTTGAACTGAAATGTTTGTCTCGGCAAGACCTAACACCCTGTTTAATCGAAATTTGGATAACGCACAGTACTTCCGATTTATTCGCATTTTCAGTGTTTTTATTTTTTTCCCGGCCACAAAAATGGACCGATTTGAGCGTTCTTGGTCTTAAACTCTTTGTTTTACAGTGCAGAATAATATTCTGCACATACCTATTACGTGGATATTTTTTATACTCCGATAACGTGGCGTACTTTTATTTTGGGCGAATTTTGAAATTTGAATAGTGAATTTTTTGATATTTTTGACCTATACACCCTTAAAACAAGTCAAAATATGATCAAATTGTGTCTCAATTTTACGTTTCAAAATATGAAACTATTGTGTGTTATCTACGCACCACTGGTTTTCATTTAGTTCCGTATGTTTCAGTCGGTGACGCCTGATTTGCTCGACTCGTCGCCCGGCTTTTGTACGACCCATCCAAACAAAGACATAACCGGAGCAGCCGCTTTCGCCGTCGAGTTTTTCATGAGCGCCATCCTGTCCCTGGGCCTGTGCCATGTCCTGGATAAACGCGCCGCCAATCAAGGAGGCCTGGTTTTCGCCAAATTCGCCATTTTAGTCGTCGCCCTGGTCATTCCATTGGTACGGGTTGAATTTTAACATTAGTAGCAATCATGTAAATCAGTGGTGCGTAGATAACATACAATACTTCAATATTTTGATACGTAAGATTACACACAAAAGTGACACAATTTGGTCATATTTTGACTGCTTTTAAGGGTGTTTAGGTCAAAAATATCAAAAATTGACAATTCAAATTTTAAAATTCGCCCAAAATAAAAGTACGCCGCGTAAAAAAACATCCACATATTCTGCAAGGTAAAACAAAGATTTAAAGACCAAGAACGCTCAAATCGGTTCATTTTTGTGGCCGGAAAAAAATAAAATAGAAAACACTAAAAATGCAAATATATCGGATGTACTGTGCGTTATCCGAGTTTCGATCAAACAGGGTGTTAGGTCTTGCCGAGACAAACATTTCAGTTCAAGAAATTTGAAAAAAGGTTGAGAAATGAGGGAGTTATGGCCATTTTTACTTCCATATTTACAGAGTAAATGGAAGTATTGTGATCGTCCTAAAATCGAGAATCGGAACGGAGCTTCAGAAAAAACTTTTTCTTATACACATTTACTCAGAATCACTTCCTGAACAAGTGTCTGTGTGTCCGTGTGTCTGTGTGTCCGTGTGTCCGTTAGTCCGTCTGTCCGTCTGTGGTCATTTACAACCAGTGGTGCGTAGATAACACACAATACTTCCATATTTTGAAACGTGAAATTGAGACGCAATTTGATCATATTTTGACTTGTTTTAAGGGTGTATAGGTCAAAAATATCAAAAAATTCACTATTCAAATTTCAAAATTCGCCCAAAATAAAAAAACGCCAGTTTTTCGGTACATAAAAAATATCCACATATTCTGCAAGGTAAAAGAAAGATTTTAAGACCAAGAACGCTCAAATCAGTTCATTTTTGTGGCCGGAAAAAAATAAAATAGAAAACACTAAAAATGCAAATATATCGGAAGTACTGTGCGTTATCCGAATTCCGATTAAACAGGGTGTTAGGTCTTACCGAGACAAACATTTCAGTTCAAGAAATTTGAAAAAAGGTTAAGAAATGAGGGAGTTATGGCCATTTTTGTAAATGACCACAGACGGACAGACGGACAGACGGACTAACGGACTAACGGACTAACGGACACACGGACACACGGACACACAGACACTTGTTCAGGAAGTGATTCTGAGTAAATGTGTATAAGAAAAAGTTTTTTCTGAAGCTCCGTTCCGATTCTCGATTTTAGGACGATCACAATACTTCCATTTACTCTGTAAATATGGAAGTAAAAATGACCATTACTCCCTCAATTTTCAACCTTTTTTCAAATTTCTTGAACTGAAATGTTTGTCCCGGCAAGACCTAACACCCTGTTTTATCAAAATTCGGATAACGCACAGTACTTCCGATATATTTGCATTTTTAGTGTTTTCTATTTTATTTTTTTCCGGCCACAAAAATGAACCGATTTGAGCGCTCTTGGTCTTAAAATCTTTCTTTTACCTTGCAGAATATGTGGATATTTTTTATGTTCCGAAAAACTGGCGTTTTTTGATTTTGGGCGAATTTAGAAATTTCAATGGTGAATTTTTTGATATTTTTGACCTAAAACCCTTAAAAGCAGTCAAAATATGATCAAATTGCGTCATAATTTTACGTTCCAAAATATGGAAGTATTGTGTGTTATCTACGCACCACTGGTTGTAAAGACGGATTTTCGGAAATGTCCCGGTTTATTGACAAAATTTGTCCATCCGATATCCAAGGAAGCATTTCCTACGATAATAAATAATGATAAACATTTCCAACGAGATTTTTACTTTCGAATTTGATACAGATACCACCGTGGTGAATTTTATCTGAAGCTTCCGGATATCGGATTGATAAATTTTGTCAGTAAACCGGGCCTAAGAAAAATGAACCAAAATTTAATTTCCGTCATACCTAATTTGAGGTCGGTCAAAACCTTGTTTTGGGGTTTTTGGCATTTTGGATAAATTCGGTTATTGGGTTCCAGGGAAAGTACGATGGCGGCAGCGTGAATCCAGCCAGGAGTTTGGGTCCGGCGCTTTTGACCGGCGATTGGAATGACCAATGGGTAAATTGCAGCATGATGTTGGAACTCAGCCTACAGTATCTCCAACGTTCAAAATTCCCAGTTAACCAACACCTGTTTCTCGTTTGGAAACAAATCCCCTAACAATTTATGAAATTAAAATTCATTGTATTTTCGACTGCCAACAGTAATCGAGTTCATTCCTGAAATTGAACAACTGGCGACCCTGCCAGGATGAATGAGGAACTAAAGCAGAATCGAAATTACTTGCACAAGGCTTTCAAAAGAGCCAGCGAATTATTTGTGCAAGAGACAGTAAGAACGCCATGCAACAAAGATGTCATAGCGAATCGTTTTAAATATTTGGAAGACGTCTCTGATAGACTTTTTCTGCTTGAAGAACAAGTTCGGAATGACCTGTTGATCAGAAAAGTTTCCGAAGAAGAGTTCGAAAACGAATTGGACAAGGCTGAACAATTCAAAGAATTATTGATTGAACATCATTCAACCTTTGAAAAAATGGTCGAACAAGAAGCAGCCAGTGAAATCGTCTCAGCATCATCAATAAATAATGGGAAAAGTAAAAGAAATCTACGGCTACCAAAGATGGAGTGGAAGAGATTTGACGGAGAAATAAAAAATTGGCTCCCATTTTGGGGTCAATTCCAAAAAATCCATCTAGACGACAGCATCGAGCCTGCTGACAAATATGATCTTCTTGTACAAGCAACGGTAGAAGGGTCGAAGGCACGAAAGTTGGTTGAAGGATTTCCAGCAAATGGAGAAAGCTACAACATGGCCTTAACAGCACTCAAAGACAGATTTGCTCGCGACGACTGTTTAGTCGAAGTCTATTTTCGCGAATTGTTGGCAGTCGTAATGAAATTTGTCGTCACTTCATCAAATCAATCAGAAGCTACACCACCCCTATCAAGTCTGTATGACCAAATCGTGAGTCAACTCCGAGCTCTGCAGACACTCAACGTGGACACCAGCAAGTATGCCCCTTTACTATATCCACTCATCGAATCATCGCTGCCCTACGAGATTCTCAAGGCATGGGAAAGAAAACGAGATCCGAGATTGACGGCGAACAAACAAGAAATTCTGAACCACCTGATGGATTTTCTGAAGACCGAGGTGGAGAGTGAAGAGAGAATCCTCCGATCAAGACAAACTTTCCAGTACGAAGAGCCGGCCCGTGAGTCACACCCAACGGCTGCGACATTGGTAACGGGTACTGGTTCAAAAACTCCGGTGGATAAAAGTAAGCCTATTGACAATGGGTTCAGCACCACCTGTATCTTCTGTCAAAAATCGAATTCGCACAATAGTCAAGATTGTGTAACAGCTCAAAGTTTTGATTTTGACAAAAAGAAACAAATAATCAAATCTGGAAAAGCATGTAATATTTGTTTGAGATCACACAGGGGACCTTGTAAGCTTTTCATAAAATGTCTCATTTGCAAGAAACGACATTTTACAATTATGTGTCCAGACTTATCAAAAAAAGACTACACAGATAAGAATCGTCCATTAACCAGTTCTACATGTTCTCAAATTTCCAGACCTAATTCTCGACCTGACGTATTGCTCCAGACACTGTTGGTCAGAATCAGATACAAAAAAGGTACGAAAAAATGGAAATTGGTAAGAGTTCTCCTCGATTCGGCTTCTTCTAGGTCATACATCTCAAAAGAATGCGCTCTCGATCTAGGATTAACAGCAGGTCGACGTGAAACTATTCATCAGAATCTATTTGGAGGCATAGAAACACGCTTTGTCGAACATTTTTGTTACACGTTCGAGATTGAAAGCCTAAAGGGTGATTTTTCTATAGAAATTGAGGCACTCGATGAAGAAGTAATTTGCAAACATATCCCCAGAATCATTGATACGTCTCATTTCACGGTGTTGAAAGAGCAAAACATATTCATCAGTGACGTTGGTGAAAAGGTTCCTAAAATTGATTTACTTCTAGGAGCAGACGTATTGCCTCGTATCATTGCTGGTCGAGTCTTAGTTGTCCAGGATGGACTCTTAGCCACTGAAACCAAACTAGGATGGTCGTTGATTGGAACGAGCACCAATGTTTCATCAAACGTCGTTACTTGCAACTTGAACTTCAGTGTAAGTGACTTGTGGAATTTGGAAACCCTGGGCATAAAAGACCCTGCTGGAATAAGTACTTCTCAAATTGAAGAGCAACAGGTAACGCAGCATTTTCTCGAAAATATTAAAGTAAAAGAAGATGGCCGTTACGAAGTAAAATTACCCTGGAAGCCTTCCATCATATCGCTAACATCCAATTTGAAAATCGCCGAAAAACGCCTTTTAAGTACTACTCAAAAGTTAATAAAAACCGGACATTTTGATGGGTACCAACAGGTGTTCTCAGAGTGGATGGATGAAGGTATAATCGAAGTAGTTTCCCACGAAAGCGACACGCAAACAACCATCCACTATTTACCGCATCATGCGGTAATAAAAGAAAGCTCAACTACAAAAATCAGACCCGTATTTGACGCCTCGGCGAGAGAGGGCGGTTCACCTTCGTTGAATGACTGCCTATATACAGGTCCAAATTTGATCGAAAAAATTCCTGATTTATTACTCGCTTTTCGGATTGGTCAATTCGCTACGGTTTCAGACATTCGTAGAGCTTTCTTACAGATTGAGATAGCTGAGTGTGATAGGGATGCATTGCGTTTCTTATGGTGGAAGGACTATTCTACTAGAACCAAGATGATTTATCGGCATCGTCGAGTAGTTTTTGGAGTCGCCACTAGTCCGTTTTTGTTAGCTGCAACTATAAACTATCATTTGGATAGAGTTTCGCCAAAGTTCGTTAGCACAGCTCAACGTCTGAAATCTTCCTTCTACGTAGACAACTGCATCACCAGTTTTGAATTAGAGGACCAGCGAACCACATTCATCGAGGAGGCCAAGTCTATCATGATGGATGGACAATTTGATCTAAGAGGATGGGTCTCAAATATAAGAGGTCAAACAGACACTCCTCGAATTTCCGTGTTAGGCTTGCAGTGGGAGGTAGATCGAGACAAAATGAAGTGTGACGTCAAGATAGAGAAGAACATCGTCGATAAAGTAACAAAACGAAAACTTCTTTCTGTTGCTCAGAGTGTATTCGATCCAATAGGATTTACGGCTCCTCTCACGATTTTGCCAAAAACACTGCTCCAGCATGCATGGTCTCTGAAGTTATCATGGGATGATGAGTTACCGGCAGATATCTCAGAGAAATTTGACGCTGCATGCGTATTCATCCGTACTGTATCTAACGAGGGAAAAATTGACGTAACTTTACTTCTGTCAAAAGCAAGGATTAGCCCAAAGAAGGAGATAACGATTCCCAGACTGGAATTACTAGCCGCTCTAGTTGGTGTACGGTTGTACTCAACTGTCAAGAAAAATTCGATTTTGGGAGAGCTAGAGTCTTACTTTTGGACAGATTCGACTGTGGTTTTAACTTGGATCAGAAAAAATGAGAACTGGAACGTGTTCATTCATAACAGAGTCAAGGAGATTCGTTCTGGGTCTGACCCATCATCATGGTATCACGTTGAATCAAACAAAAATCCTGCTGATCTTCTCTCTCGTGGGTGTTCAGGAAAAGTCTTATTTGATTCAAAATGGTGGGAAGGTCCAAGATGGCTCTATTCTAATTCCTGGCTTCAATCCTTGGAGTTCCCTTTCGATGATGAAGCTTACGTAGAGCAGAAGAAATCCGAACAAGTTCTAACAGTAACCCATGAACCATCGTTACAGAACAAGTTATTTTCAAAATTTTCGAAATATCCGAAATTAGTACGTGTCGTGGCATGGATGCTCAGGTTCAAAACTCGTACTAAACTTGAGGGTCCGATCAGCGAAATTAAAACCACAACGGGTGTCATGAAAGTCCCTGAATTGTCGGGAGATGAGTTTCGACAAGCCGAATTAGTTATCGTCCGTTGGGTTCAAAAGGAAGCAATTGATAGATCTGCACTGGGAAAGAAGTTTCCATTGGTGATCGATGAGTCAGGAATACTTCGAATTAAAACAAAATTGATCCTCGGAGACGACTCACAGTCATTTAAATTCCCTATACTTCTACCTTCAAAGCATCCGGTAATTTCGTTGATAGTCATGCACAAACATTTGGAACACAACCATGCCAGTCCTCTCACATTGTTGAGTATCTTAAGAGAGGAATACTGGTTACTGAAAGGTCGACGAACCATAAATTCGATCTTGTCCAAATGTTTGGCGTGCAAACGACAATCAGTCAAACCAGCTCAACCAGAGCCAGCTCCTCTTCCTCGAGATAGGATCACGAACACTGACGTTTTTGGTGTTACTGGTATCGACTTGACTGGACCACTTTTCTTGAGGGGCGGTACCAAGATTTGGATAGCCATATTTACGTGTGCCACATATCGAGCTGTACACTTGGAGCTCGTTGAGTCCTTGTCCACCACTGCGTTCATGTTCGCATTAAGAAGGTTTATAGCTCGCAAAGGTAGACCGACAACCATTTACAGTGACAATGGAACAAATTTTGTTGGCACTGCTAACGCTTTAGCGTCGTTGGACTGGAACGTAATTGTGGCCGAAAGTTCCGTTCAGAAAATCCGCTGGAATTTCAACCCACCAGCAGCTCCTTGGTGGGGAGGCTGGTGGGAAAGACTGATTGGAATTTTGAAGGGGTTGTTACGCAGAAACCTAGGGAATTCTGTACTCAGATTAGAAGAACTGTCAACGTTACTCTGCGAGTGTGAATCAGTAATGAATTCTAGGCCTCTGACGTACAGTTCTGATCGAGCAAATGAGTTGATCCCCATCACTCCAGCTCATTTTTTGAAAAATATTTGCACAGAAGAGACCACCGATTTGGATGAAGTTGATGCTAATCACCTTAATACACGACTACGTTTACTGAATTCGACTCGTCAAAATTTAAAATCGAGATTTCGAAAAGAATATCTGTCATTCCTAGTCCACCAAGGAAAGAGACAGTCACCAAAGGTTATCAAAGTCGGTGATATCGTACTCATCGGGGATGACAGCACAAAAAGAATCAATTGGCCCTTGGGAAGGGTCTCCGAAGTTTTTGTTGGTCAGGATGGGGTGGTTCGAGTCGCAAAAGTGAAAACGTTGAAAGGAGAATACACTCGGCCAATTCAAAAATTGTACATGTTGGAGATCAACAATGAGAGTCCCTCAGCTTTGAAAAGGGAGACGACAAAGACACCGATCATCCCGGAAGAAACGAAACAAGAAACAAGGACTAAATCAACCGTTCTTCGACGTAGTCAACGAAAGACGACTACACCCAAACGACTGGGATACTGAATCTCTTTGGCTCGGAGGATGTTGGAACTCAGCCTACAGTATCTCCAACGTTCAAAATTCCCAGTTAACCAACACCTGTTTCTCGTTTGGAAACAAATCCCCTAACAATTTATGAAATTAAAATTCATTGTATTTTCGACTGCCAACAGTAATCGAGTTCATTCCTGAAATTGAACACATATATTGATTTTTTATTTATTTTCTTCGGAAATTTTCATGAATTTTGCCTGCGCGCCGCTGCGATTTTATAAAGAGGCCGATTTCGGGGAAAGCGCTAAGAACATTAATAGAAATAATGAGGCAGCTAATTTAATAATAGTAAATAATAAATTTTATTCGTAATTTTGTCCTCAGCTCTACTGGACTGCACCATTCGTCGGTGCTGCTGTAGGTGCAGTTCTGTATCGCTCTTTCTTCGACGCCAGTATTTACGAAGAGCCCGAGACCGACGGGAAAACGAGAGATCGCAACGACGTTATCTAAAATACACCCGAGACAAGGGGGCAGTGCCCCCTGAAAATCAGTTTCAACACCTCCGAGGGCGAGCCAAGGGTGAATGGAGGGGGAAGAAGGGTATTCCCGCTAGCCTGTGCTGCTCTCTTGCGAGTTGAACAAGATCGACGCCATTAGACCTGAACCAGTTCGAATGGCGTCGAAAATAATATCAATACCGCAAAATAATTTCCATCCTGTTCTACCTGTAAGCGAGAATTGGAATTTGGAAGCCAAATAATTTATTATAATAATCCTCTAGGCAAGATAAACTTTTTCGTGTATAATTGATAGAAAGTACCTAATTCGTACCAAAATACCAACGGACTAACTTCTAGTGCATTTAGAATTGTATGTACCAACCAGTGGTGCGTAGATAACACACAATACTTCCATATTTTGAAGCGTACATATTTAAAACCAGTGGTGCGTAGATAACACACAATACTTCCATATTTTGAAACGTAAAATTGTGACACAATTTGATCATATTTTGACTGCTTTTGAACGTGTTTAGGTCAAAAATATCGAAAAATTCACTATGCAAATTTCAAAATTCGCCAAAAAAAAAAACTCGCTACATTTTTGGAATATAAAAAATATCCACATATTCTGCAAGGTAAAACGAAGATTTTGATACCAAGAACGCTCAAATCTGTCCATTTTTGTGGCCGGAAAAAAATAAAATAGAAAACACTACAGATGCAAATATATCGGAAGTACTGTGAGTAATTAAAATTCCGATTAAACAGGGTGTTAGGTCTTGACGAGACAAACATTTCAGTTCAAAAAATTTGAAACCAGTGGTGCGTAGATAACACACAATACTTCCATATTTTGAAACATAAAATTGTGACACAATTAGATCATATTTTGACTGCTTTTGAGGGTGTTTAGGCCAAAAATATCGAAAAATTCACTATTAAAATTTTAAAATTCGCCCAAAATAAAAAAATGCCACATTTTCGGAATGTAAAAAATATCAACATATTCTGCAAGGTAAAACAAAGATTTCAAGACCAAGAACGCTCAAATCGGTTCATTTTTGTGGCCGGAAAAAAATAAAATAGAAAACACTAAAAATGCAAATATATCGGAAGTGCTGTGCGTTATCCAAATTCCGATTAAACAGGGTGTTAGGTCTTGCCGAGACGAACATTTCAGTTCAAGAAATTTGAAAAAAGGTTGAGAAATGAGGGAGTTATGGCCATTTTTGTAAAAGACCACAGACGGACAGACGGACACACGGACAGACGGACAGACGGACACACAGACACTTGTTCAGGGAGTGATTCTGAGTAAATGTGTATAAGAAAAAGTTTTTTCTGAAGCTCCGTTCCGATTCTCGATTTTAGGACGATCACAATACTTCCATTTACTCTGTAAATATGGAAGTAAAAAGGTTGAGAATTGAGGGAGCTACTGCCATTTTTGTAAATGACCACAGACGGACACACGGACACACAGACACTTGTTCGGGAAGTGATTCTGAGTAAAAGTGTATAAGAAAAAGTTTTTTCTGAAGCTCCGTTCCGATTCTCGATTTTAGGACGATCACAATACTTCCATTTACTCTGTAAATATGGAAATAAAAATGGGGTTGTTTCCCCGATTTTTTTTTTTTTTTCAAAAAAGTTCTTGAGCGAAAAAAAAAATTTTAACAAGAAAAATCTTCTTTTTGCTTCCATATTTACAGAGTATTATTTTTAGTGTTTTCTATTTTATTTTTTCCGGCTACAAAAATGAACCGATTTGAGCGCTCTTGGTCTTGAAATCTTTGTTTTGCCTTGCAGAATATGTGGACATTTCTTATATTCCGATAATGTGGCGTATTTTTATTTTGGGCGAATTTTAAAATTTGAATAGGTAATGTTTTGATATTTTGACCGAAACACCCTTAAAAGCAGTCAAAATATGATCAAATTGTGGCTCAACTTTACGTTTCAAAATATGGAAGTGTTGTGTGTTATCCACGCACCACTGGTTTTACGCAGGGGCAAAGGATTGAAAATTCTTTCGTATCTGTAACAGGCTTCTTCATTCAAATGTGAACATTTTTCATAATTTTTAGGAACAAAATGTAGCCCCATAGGTAAATGCTCTCTGAACCAACTAAATTATTTTTTCGAATTTTTTTTTCTTCCCCGAATCAATTAAGTATATCGTCACTTAAGTTCTAACACCACCTAACTCAATTTTCCCAAGTTTTCAGGAGGTACAAAAAACTAATTCTTTCAACTTGGAAATACATTAGGCGGTGTAGTCTCTTCTCCATCTCCTTCTTCACTGGTTGGTTCAATCTCCTTGGCATCTCTCCATGATATCAGCTATTGAACCAGTGGTGCGTAGATAACACACAATACTTCCATATTTTGAAACGTGAAATTGTGACACAATTTGATCATATTTTGACTGCTTTTAAGGGTGATTAGGTCAAAAATATAAAAAAATTCACTATTAAAATTTTAAAATTCGCCCAAAATGAAAAAACGCTACATTTTCGGAATATAAAAAATATCCACATATTCTGCAAGGTAAAACAAAGATTTTAAGACCAAGAACGCTCAAACCGGTCAATTTTTGTAGCCGGAAAAAAATAAAATAGAAAACACTAAAAACTCGATTATATCGGAAGTACTGTGCGTTATCCAAATTTCGATTAAACAGGGTGTTAGGTCTTGGCGAGACAAACATTTCAGTTTAAGAAATTTGAAAAAAGGTTGAGAATTGAGGGAGTTATGGTCATTTTTGTAAATGACCACAGACGGACAGACGGACAGACGGACAGACGGACGTAACGGACACACAGACACTTGTTCAGGAAGTGATTCTGAGTAAATGTGTATAAGAAAAAGTTTTTTCTGAAGCTCCGTTCCGATTCTCGATTTTAGGACGATCACAATACTTCCATTTACTCTGTAAATATGGAAGTAAAAATCTATCGAGTGGTGTGTCCAACTCATTTTCGCCAAAAATTGAGTTAGGCGGTGTTGAAACTTAAGTGACGATATGCTACATTGGTATACATATAAATATTATATAAAATGCATTACCTATACAGGTGTTAACTACAAATAATTTACATTTTCATCGGAAAATTCAGTGGAGACTGTCCAGAATTAACAAAACTGGCTTTTCCGGATGATTTTCCACCGATTGAATTACCTCATAAAATATCTTTGGTACATCAGGGCGATTGGAAATTTTACAATCTTTCCAACAGTATAATCAAATTTCAATTTATCTAGTAATTAAGTGAGTTATGGCCGTTTTAATGAAATAAGATCAAAATCCTTCTTTTTGGAAGAAATTGGCAATTTAATCAAAGCTGTATCTCCTGAACTATTGAAGCTACAGAGCTCTGCTAAAGCTCAAATTTTAGCAAATTTAATGTGCTTTCAAAATGCTGATAGCACGTTTCAGCTAAAGACCGGTCCTTTAATGACTTTAACGCAAAAAACCGTAAACAGCCAGTGAAAGTTTGAGGTTTTCAGCTGTAACCTGGCTTACAGCACCTTTTTGAGGGCTGCAAGTGAATCTTTTCTGACAGGGTAACCAATTGAATGTTGTTCTAGAATAACTATTGTTGTGGGTTTCATGATTGAATTATGAAGAAATATTCAAAATGATAAAAGTGAAAACTACATGTTTTAATGTGGAAGTAACTATTTCAATTAGGTATTAGAAGTCTTACGATTTTATCCTATGTTTATTCAACCCATGGGTCCCAAGTAGAGCATTTTGAATAGATCTTCCATCGTGAAAATAAATGTTAACTTAGGGTAACTTTGCTAGAGTTTATTGAAGGCCCGGTTGATTGACAAAATTTATCTAACCGATATCCAAGGAAGCTTCAGATAAAATTCACCACGGTGGTTTTTACATCAAATTTCAATGTAAAAATCTCATTGGAAATGTTTATCTAAAGCTTCGTGTACAATTTAGCTAGACTAGAAATGGGACTGTAATGAAACATTGTGAAACAAAAGTACGTTTAGTAAATTGGCAACTTCTACTTGCCGCTTGAAAAGCCGGTTAACTGTTTGAACAAAAAAATGTTCGTTTAGCAACTAAAAATACAAATTTCAGCACAATACGGCATTATTCATTTTTCCTACCCCTCAGGAAGGGGTAATGAGGAGATGATTTTGATTCTTTTTTTTCGGACCATACTGGCTATTTTGCATTAATACATTTAGGTACATTACATATTTTCATACTCGTCAGCAAAATTTAAGTGACAGCTGAGGAACCGGTAGTGCGGGGGACTTAGGAGAGCAGATGCTCAGATGCCACGCACCCGCACCCAACCCACCATTGGCGGCTCCCGTACCAAACACGCACTGGCAGGAATTGCAGAGGCCTCCACAACCCCCGCCAGGCGGACGGTCTGAATCTCACAGAGGACTCAACGAGAAACTATCACCAAGGGGGCCGCCCCCAGGGCCGAAAAAAAAAGGGCTGGTTGGGGCTGGTTGTTGTTGTTGTTGTTGTGAATCCAAGCAGGTGACATTGTTTATTTTGTGCTCCCTAGTTTTGTGGTTAGGGCTGGTTAGGGGTTAGGGCTGGTTAGGGCTGGTTGTGTGTGAACTTGGCTGTGATAGTGTAAACAGTGTCTATTCAGTGCTCCTCAGTGTTTTCATGTTAAAGTGACTTTTTAGTGCTTATTTTGTTTGGAATTTTGGCATGCATTTGGATCTTCACTTGGACTATCATCTGGTAATTGTATTTTAGTGAGACATTCAGATTTTCATTAGTTTTTTGCATGATTGAGAATTGCTTGGTCTGGGCATAGCATCAGCAGTGGTGGATTGCAACTTGCCTTCATACTACGAACCCAGGGATAGCCTGAGGGTTGTCAGTGCATGGTGTCTCTTAGTTTCGTCGAGCTCTTCGATTTGAGACCAGGAAGAGCGCGATTGGTGGCCTTTTGGCTGAGCTAGCCTTGTTTAAAAATTTGAGGTGGAGAAGAATTCCTGGAAGCCATCTTGTTTGGGGATCTTGGCCACCATTCCCCTATGAGATAAGGTCAGCATTTCTTCTGACCATTCAAGACAGCACCTGGCACTGCTGGTGGTGCTGTCTCTCCCTCTGGGGGGATAGTGCCTGGGAGATTGCTGTCAGCACCTGATAATTGAGTCAGCTACCCGTGAAACATGGACCAGCACCCAGATGGGGCTTTGAGCAACACAGGGGATCCAAAATCTGGGGAACTGAGAAGAGACTCTATTTATGGAACTCCGGGAGCCGAAGGTTTCAGTGGGGGAAACACTCCGGTTGCAAGGCTTGGCAAGAGGAGCAGGAATGACTCTCTCGAGAGTGTAGCTTCAAGCGAGCAGGTCATGTGTCAAAAGGCGTTGGATGAGGCTGTGCACTCCCTTGATAAAGAACTGAAGACAATGCCTCATGAATTGAATAAATTTCTCACAAATCAGAAGAACAAGATGCCAGCTGGAATGTATGAATTTCTGAACGAGTGGAACCGTCGAGCTGCAGCCACAACAGGCAGAGCCCGCACGACGCTGTGGCAACTTCAGGGGAAATGCCTTGGCCTGGCCACAATGAACAGGGAAACTATGCTGGCGGTTGTCCGGGAGGCGGTGCAGGCTGTGAGGCCTGAGCCTTCTCTGTCTCCGGTGATGAGATCTGTGCGGACCATTGAGAAGGGTGTCTCTGGACTGATGGAGGGCCTCTCGGAGCGTGGGGATGGTGGACCCCATGGCAACGTGATCCAGGCAGTTAGTGGAATTGGCAAAAAGATTGACCGGCAGCAACAAATGATTTCCAATCACGTGAAGACCCTAAAGGAAAGCATAGCAGAGATGGGGCAAGTCTTGCCAGCAACGACAAGCGACGATGATGCGGACTGGACGTATGCTGGAAGAGCACGCAGGGATAGAAGAAAAGTAAGGAAGCTGCCAGCAGAATCTGAAGGGAAAGCCAAACCGATGGTGCAAAAGGAGACCAGCGCAATGCACGTCTCTTAGGTAAGGGCAGAGCTCAGAAATCGGCTTGCCACCCAAGGAGGACCGATCCCAACTGCTCGTACTAGGACGCTCATCGTCAAAGCTGAGAGTGGAGACACTTCAAAGAAATTGGCCGAAATTGGGCGCCCTGCTGAGCTTGGCATTGACGTCTGGGAGGTGCGGCCGGGCAGGGCTAATGAGCTGATTATGGAGGTTCCTTGTCAGACCGACATCCGTCCTCTGGCGGATTCGTCCGCCAGGGTAGGGCTAACAGTAAGAGAGGCCCCAAGTAAGCATCCACGAATACTTGTCCATGGTGTTCCAGCCGACTTCAGCCGCGAGCAAATCTGTGAAGAATTTATGCTAGCCAATGCAATGTCTTTGGACCCAGCGGTGAAAAAGGACGGATTCCTTCCTGTATATCGTCGTCTGAGGCGCAGCATGGCACATCTAACAATTTGGCAGTTTTTAGGTAAAACAGAAAATCATGTTTACTCTCTGTGCCACATCACTGCTCGGTTTCAGATTCGCTAAATTCGTCGTGGAACCCACTGAAATATCCCTTAGATACGCTTGGATACCTATGTTAATGCATTCGAAAATAATTGATTTTTCCTTTTTCCTGAAAATTTGCCAAATGTTAGATGTGCCATGCTGCGCCTCAGACGACGATATACGGTTGGACCCAGGGATGCGCCGACTCGGAAGTGGGTAATTGAGGTTTCCCCTGTGGTTCGCTTGGAGCTGCTGAAGGAGAGCCGCCTCAGGATTGGCTGGTATGCATGCAAACTGGGGGATCACATTTCGGTTAAGCGATGCTACAGATGCCAGGCGTTTGGGCATGTTGCTGCGGTCTGTCTTAGGGACCCGGTATGTGGTTTCTGCGCGGCAAAAGGACACACGTTCCGGGAGTGCAAGAGGGAAGGTACACCCAAATGCGCCAACTGCTCAGTGACGGCGGAGGATCCCAATCATGAAGCTGGTGACCTCAGATGCCCATCTACAAGAAGAGCTATGGAGACCCAAATTAAGAGGACCGACTACGGTAAAAATGACCAGTAACACTGCCCACTATTTTGTAAGAATGATGCAGCACAACCTTGCACGCAGCACTACAGCGCTGGAGGAAACCATGAAAGTGGCAGCGGAGAGGCGGATTGATGTCCTGGCCTTGCAGGAGCCTCCCCTGCGAGGCGGGCAGGTGGTGGGACTCGGGTCACGGGCGAGGAGTTTTTCGGGTGCGTTAGTTCCGCGGTCGATAATTTTGATCCTTAACCCAGGATGGGACGGAATGCTCATGGCGTCGTGCTCAACGGGGGACGTGGTGGTGGTGAAATTAACAACCCCTGGGGGGACTTCGTTGTCATCTCTGCTTACCTCTCGCCAAATGAGCCCCACGAGGGGCCGCTGAACCTCTTGGATCGAGCCCTATTCTCTGTTCGCACCAATGGAGCCATAGTGATGGGCGATTTTAATGCGTGGGCCACTCAGTGGGGTTCATCAAGGGATACACCTCGAGGACAGGAGGTTCAGTTGTGGGCGGCGGGTCATTCGCTGATCATGCTGAACAGACCGGAACTCGGACCAACATTCAGCAACGTACGGGGCTCTTCTAATATAGACCTCACATTCGTCACACAGGAATTTTCAGCGCTCAGATGGAAGTGGTCGGTCGCTTTCTGCACTGCAAGTGATCACGCCCTGATCGAGGTCAGCTCTGAGCTCCACCAGCCTGGTGGCACAATGGTGAAAGCCCCCATCAGGTATAATACAAGAAGAGCTCCATGGAGGGCGTTCCGAGCGGAGGTTGAGTCCAGAATGATCGACTACTCGTTGGCCGAGGACGGCTGCGCCTTGGGCGGGGCGGAGGCGGTGAATGATCTTCAGCAGGTTCTTCTCCAGGCAGCAGATTTGATCCTTGACCGTAGAGGTACGCGAGGTAATAGGGCCCCCCCGTGGTGGAATTCGGATCTTGACGCCCTGAGGATGCAGAGAAATTCTTCAAGAAGAGCCTGGCAGCGGGGTGCTGATGGCCGGAACTCGCGGGCCCTATCTTCTGCATGGAGGAGCAGCAGTCGGGAATTTAAGAGGGCACTGCGACGAGCAAAGGGCTGGTTCGGGCTGGTTAGGGCTGGTTAGGGCTTCGTTTTTTTGTCTTTTTTTGTTTATGTTTTTTGTTTTTGTTGTTTTTGTTTTTTGTATTTTTTGTTTTTGTTTATTGTATTTTTTGTTTTTGTTGTTTGTTTTTTTTGTTTTTGTTTTTTGTATTTTTTGTTTTTGTTTATTGTATTTTTTGTTTTTGTTGTTTTTGTTGTTTGTTTTTTTTTTGTTTTTGTTGTTTTTGTTTTTTGTTGTTTTTGTTTTTTGTATTTTTTGTTTTTGTTGTTTTTGTTTTTTGTATTTTTTGTTTTTGTTTTTTGTGTTTTTTGTTTTTGTTTTTTGTATTTTTTGTTTTTGTGTTTTGTATTTTTTTTTGTATTGTTTGTTTTTTGTATTTTTTGTTTTTGTTGGTTTTGTTTTTTGTATTTTTTGTTTATGTTGTTTTTGTTTTTGTATTTTTTGTTTTTGTTTTTTGTATTTTTTGTTGTTGTTTTTTTGTTTTTGTATTTTTTGTTGTTGTTTTTTTTGTTTTTTTGTATTTGTTGTTTTTGTTTGTTTTGTTTTTTGTATTTGTTGTTGTTGTTGTTTTTTGTAATTGTTGTTGTTGTTTTTGTTTTTTGTATTTGTTGTATTTGTTGTTTTTGTTTGTTGTATTTGTTGTTGTTTTTGTTTGTTGTATTTGTTGTTGTTTTTGTTTGTTGTATTTGTTGTTGTTTTTGTTTGTTGTATTTGTTGTTGTTTTTGTTTGTTGTATTTGTTGTTGTTTTTGTTTGTTGTATTTGTTGTTGTTTTTGTTTGTTGTATTTGTTGTTGTTTTTTGTTGTATTTATTGTTGTTGTATTTGTTGTTGTTGTATTTGTTGTTGTTGTTGTATTTGTTGTTGTTTTTGTTCTCGTTTGTTGTATTTGTTGTTGTTATCGTAACTGTTGTTGTTGTTGTTGTTTTTGTTTGTTGTATCTATTGTTGTGGTATGTTGTTGTTGTTGGTTTTTTTGTAATTTGTTGTTGTTGTTTGTGTTTTGTTGTTGTTGTTGTTTGTGTATTTGTTATTTGTTGTTGTTTGTGTTTTTGTTATTTGTTGTTGTTGTTGTTGCTTGTGTTTTTGTTATTTGTTGTTGTTGTTGTTGGTTTTTTGTTATTTGTTGTTGTTGTTTGTGTTTTTGTTATTTGTTGTTGTTAGTTGTGTTTTTGTTATTTGTTGTTGTTGTTTGTGTTTTTGTTATTTGTTGTTGTTTGTGTTTTTGTTATTTGTTGTTGTTGTTGTTTGTGTTTTTGTTATTTGTTGTTGTTGTTTGTGTTTTTGTTATTTGTTGTTGTTGTTTGTGGGGGCTGGTTAGGGCTGGTTAGGGCTGGTTAGGGCTGGTTAGGGCTGGTTAGGGCTGGTTAGGGCTGGTTAGGGCTGGTTAGGGCTGGTTAGGGCTGGTTAGGGCTGGTTAGGGCTGGTTAGGGCTGGTTAGGGCTGGTTAGGGCTGGTTAGGGCTGGTTAGGGCTTTATTTTTTTGTTTATTTTTGTTTTTGTTTTTTGTATTTTTTGTTTTTGTTTTTTTTGTTTTTTGTATTTTTTGTTTTTTGTATTTTTTGTTTTTGTTGTTTTTGTTTTTTGTATTTTTTGTTTTTGTTTTTTGTATTTTTTGTTTTTGTTGTTTTTGTTTTTTGTATTTTTTGTTTTTGTTGTTTTTGTTTTTTGTATTTTTTGTTTTTGTTGTTTTTGTTTTTTGTATTTTTTGTTTTTGTTGTTTTTGTTTTTTGTATTTTTTCTTGTTGGTTTTTTCTTGTTTTTTTTGTATTTGTTGTTGTTGTTTTTTGTATTTGTTGTTGTTGTTGTTTTTGTTTTTTGTATTTGTTGTTGTTGTTGTTTTTGTTTTTTGTATTTTTTGTTTTTGTTGTTTTTGTTTTTTGTATTTTTTGTTTTTGTTGTTTATGTTGTTTTTGTTTTTTGTTTTTTTTTGTTTTTGTTTTTTGTATATTTTGTTTTTGTTGTTTTTGTTTTTTGTATTTTTTGTTTTTGATTTTTGTATTTTTTGTTGTTGTTTTTTTTTGTTTTTTGTATTTTTTGTTGTTGTTTTTTTCTTGTTTTTTGTATTTTTTGTTGTTGTTTATTTTGTATTTTTTGTTTTTGTTTTTTGTATTTGTTGTTGTTGTTTATTTTGTATTTTTTGTTTTTGTTTTTTGTATTTGTTGTTGTTGTTTATTTTGTATTTTTTGTTTTTGTTTTTTGTATTTGTTGTTGTTGTTTGTTGTATTTGTTGTTGTTGTTGTTCGTTGTATTTGTTGTTGTTGTTGTTGTTTTTGTTTGTTGTATTTGTTGTTGTTTTTGTTTGTTGTATTTGTTGTTGTTGATGTTGTTTTTGTTTGTTGTATTTGTTGTTGTTGTTTTTGTTTGTTGTATTTGTTGTTGTTGTTTTTGTTTGTTGTATTTGTTGTTGTTTTTGTTTGTTGTATTTGTTGTTTATGTTTGTTTTTATTGTTGTTGTTGTTGTTGTTGTTGTTTGTGTTGTTGTTTGTTGTTGTTTGTTTTGTTGTTTGTTTCTGTTTGTTGTTGTTTGTTTTGTTGTTTGTTGTTGTTTTTGTTGTTTGTTGTTGTTATTGTTTGTTTTTTTAGTTGTTTGTTGTTGTTGTTGTTGTTGTTGTTTGATGTTGTTGTTGTTGTTTGCATTTTTATGTGTTTTTGTTGTTTGTTGTTGTTTTTGTGTTTTTGTTGTTTGTTGTTGTTGTTTTTTGTGTTTTTGTGGTTTGTTGTTGTAGTTGTTGTTGTTTGTGTTTTTGTTGTTTGTTGTTGTTTGTGTTTTTGTTGTTTGTTGTTGTTGTTGTTTGTGTTTTTGTTGTTTGTTGTTGTTGTTGTTGTTTGTGTTTTTGTTGTTTGTTGTTGTTGTTGTTTTTGCTTGGTTTGGTTTTTGTTGTTGTTGTTTGTTTTTGTTGTTGTTGTTTGTTTTTGTTGTTGTTGTTTGTGTTTTTTGTTCGTTGTTGTTGTTTGTGTTTTTGTTGTTTGTTGTTGTTTTTGTTGTTAGTTGTTTTTGTTTTTGTTGTTTGTGTTTGTTGTTGTTTGTGTTTTTGTTTGTTGTTGTTGTTAGTGTTTGTTGTTGTTTGTGTTTTTGTTTGTTGTTGTTGTTGTTTGTGTTTTTTTGTTTGTTGTTGATGTTGTTTGTGTTTTTGTTGTTTGTTGTTGTTGTTTTTGTTGTTAGTGTTTGCTGTTGTAGTTGTTGTTTGTCTTTGTTGTTGTTTTCGTTTGTTGTTGTTGTTTTTGTTGGTTGTGTTTGTAGTTGTTGTTTTTGTTGGTTGTGCTTGTTGTTGTTGTTGTTGTTGGTTATGTTTGTTGTTGTTGTATATGTTGGTTGTGTTTGTTTTTGTTTTTGTCGGTTGTGTTTGTTGTTGTTGTTGTGTTTGTTGGTCTTTGTTGTTGTTGTTTTTGTTGGTTGTTTTTGTTGTTGTTGTTGTTGTTGTTTTTGTTGGTTGTGTTTGTTGTTGTTGTTGTTGTTTTTGTTGGTTGTGTTTGTTGTTTTTGTTGTTGTATTTTTGTTGTTAGTTGTTGATGGTTTTGTTGTTGTTGTTGTTTTGGTTATATTTGTTGTTAGTTGTATTTGTTGTTGTTGTTATATTTGTTGTTGTTATATTTGTTGTTAGTTGTATTTGTTGTTGTTGTTGTTGTTATATTTGTTGTTAGTTGTATTTGTTGTTGTTGTTGTTGTTATTTTTGTTGTTTGTTGTATATGTTGTTGTTATATTTGTTGTTAGTTATTTATGTTGTTGTTGTTGTTGTTATAGTTGCTGTTAGTTGTATATGTTGTTGTTGTGGTTGTAACATTTGTTGCTGTTTGTTGTATTTGTTGTTGTTGTCATTTTTGTTGTTAGTTGTTGTATTTGTTGTATGTGTCATTTTTGTTGTTAGTTGTTGGAGTATTTGTTGTTGATGTCATTTGTGTTGTAATTTGTTGTAGTTGTCATTTTTTTTAATCAGGTGTTGTTTTTGATAATTCTCTGTTGTTAGTTGTTGTAATTTGTTGTAGTTGTAATTTTTGTTGTTAGTTTTTCTAGTGTTTGTTATTTTTGTTGTTGTTGTGGTTGTTGTTGTATATGCTGTTATTTTTGTTTGTTGTTGTTGTTGTTTATGTTATCATTTCAGTTGTTACATTAGTTTGTTATTGTTATTTTTGTTAGTTTTTCATTTAATTTCAAAATTTTCAATTATTAGTTTAGTTTTCACCATTTCATGCCTTTTTTTGTATTTTTTTATCATTTGATATCAATTTTTTTGTCGTTGGTCAAGTTTGAGGTTAATTTTTTTTGTTAATCGTCAATTTGGTAATTTATCGTGTCAAAAGTTGTGTTTGAGTGAGTTTTCATCAAATCCAAAAATGAATTGATTTTTTTTCTCTGCAAATTGTTATTTGCCAATCTTTTTAAATTATCAATTGATTATGTCGTTTTGAAGTGCCAATGGAAAAGTGAGTTGGCTGAATTGTTGCCTATTGAGTGATTTTGACAATTGCAGCAATGCATTTTTTGACAAAAATGCATTGCTGCAATTTTGTCAAAATCACTCAATAGGGATTCTTTCAAAAATGTGTTGATTTTTTTATAATTTTTAAAATAAAATTGTTGAAATTTTTTAAAAATGAATGGAAAAAGTTGAAACGATGAAAACTATGCGATAAATGCTGATTTTTTAAATATTTTTACTATTTTTTAAAATCAAAATGGTTTACAATTTTTCAAAAAGAATGAAAATGAAAGAAATCAATGAAAAAGAGTTGAAATAATAGAAATCGACAGAGAGTCGACAAGCGAGACTCCTAGAGTCGAAAATTTGGAAGAGAAAGGAAGAGGAGTAGGGGAAACGGCGCGCGCGATAGCTAGTGAGTGTAGGGAGGCGCTGAGCGCGAATCCGATGAGGGGCAGAAGAGCGCGCGGATCCGACGTGCGCGGCGAAATACGTGCTGCGCTTAGCGGGATAGGAAGAACACACAGCTCTATTATATATGATTATAACCGAGTTACATAGAGGAGGAGGAGAATGACAGAAAAGTTTTCGAGAACGGATGGGGTTATTTGGGATCCGGTTTCGGGGAAATGTCGGTTTTGAAGAGGTAGTGACCAGAAAAATTCCAAATTTCCAAATTTCAAACTCGAAATATGGTTTTTTCGGGGAGAAATGGCAAAATCGGGGTTTTTTGGGAAAAGTGGTTTCGGTTGTGGGGGATTTTCGACTAGAAGCGTTGAACTTTTGTTCAGACCAGGGATAGGATTTTTTGTAGCCAGTTGAATTTCCAACAACGTGGTACGGTCGAAAGTTGGTTTCGAAACTTGGTTGGCTGAGAAATTTGGACTTTTTTGAAAAAATTTTCGAAATTTTGTCGTTTTTTCGCTGATATCTCGAGAACGGTTGAAAATCGAAAGTTGGGAGACGACGGATTCCGATAGCTGAGGAAATTTCCAACATTTTTGAACTGGTGGAAATTTTTCGTCGGGCGACTCCTTCGGGTCGAAAATGCGCCTCGAAATTAACTCGGCGCGTTCGGGCGCAACTGCCGCAAAAGTTGGGCTGTCCTCGGTTTTTTCTCGGAAACGGCTCGACCGATTTTGATGCGGCGCACGTTGATTTGTTGGTTTTGAGTTGACGAACCGAGGAAAACCTAAGCCGACCGATTCACGGTTCATGGTCGAACCATATGGGCCGTTTGAAATTTGGTTTTCGACGCCACGGCCGGGCGGTTGGAAAATTTCAACTTTCGACTGCCCGAGGGTGTTGTTGGGGTGTAGACGAACATTTTCGTTTTGGAAAAACCCCGTCAAAATGAACCGTACGGCCAGGGGGTCGAATTTTCGAAAAAACTTCCGTTTTTCTCGGTCGAGGAGTCGTTTGACGGCGTTGAAACTTCGATATTCGGATTCTGCGATGAAAATCACGTCGATTTTGGCCAATTTCGAACAATTTTCGACGTTTTACGGTGGTATTCGAAAACGGCCAAAAACCATGGGTCGAACGTCCGGCGGACCGCCCGAAAACGGCGCCGGCGGCAGCAGCCCGAGGGGCGCCACCGTCCGCGCACGCACCCGCGAAATGCCGCCGCACCGGCGAAACGCAGCCGGGCCGGCGCCGCGGAACCGCTCGCGCCCGCCTCAGCGGTACGCCCCTGCCGATGCGGCACAATCCACGATCCCGCTCGAGTAAAACTACGAGTAGGACATTTCCAAGATTTTATAACAACAGCCGCCGTAGCTCAGGCGGTAGCGCGCTTGGCTCGTGCACCGGAGGTCGTACGTTCGATTCTTGGCCGCTCGGCTAAAAATTTTTTGGCCTTCCAAGATAAAAAATGTTGAAATTCTATTTTTCCGCCGGGCCGCACGGCGGCTACGAGTGGCGCCACCGAGAATCCAGAGATGTAGGTGTAGATAGCCGCTCCAGCGATCCTGCCTACCCTATTTGAACTATTTATAATGGTTTCAAATTTTGATGATGTAGGTAGGTACCCATGTCACTAATCTACCTAGGCGGGCGGCGTTACCTACCGTTTGATTTCGCCGCATTCCTTCTGCGTTTGAATTTTCCGCCGTTTATTTTCGTCGGTTTTCCTTTCGTATTTTTTGACGGTTGTGGTTCGGTTGGGAACGGATGTTGTTGAGGTTAGAGTTGCAATACTTTCCGCCGTTGTTGTCGTTGGTTGTTGTGCCTATTTTAAAAGTATTTCGTCGGTGTAGAATCAATTCTGCCCAAATTCGTTTGCCATGCAAACTATGGACGCGTGATTTGCCGAATGCCACCAATCCAAGTTTTGAGAAGTAGGTAGTGGTTAGGGTTATTGCTGTTGCATTTTCTGTCGATGCGCTGGTGCTTGCCGTTGTATTTTGCGTTGTTGCAGACGTTTGTTTGTGGGCCGGGCTGGTGATGCGTTAGAATTTATTTATATTTACATTTGTAGTTGCCGATTTTCCCGTATTTCTTGCAATTAGTAATTGGGTTGTTGTTTTTGTTGTTGTTGTTGTTGTTGTTATTGTTTTTGTTGTTATTGCCGTATCTCCAATTAATGTTGTTGTTTTATCGTGCATTCGTAGTTGCAATTTTTGTTGTTGTTTGTCGTTGGATTTGATGTTGTTGTTGTTGTTGTTGTTGTTGTTGTTGTTGCCATAGTAATTGTATTATTATTTCATTTGTTGTTGCTATGTTGTTTTTTGTTTGATGTTGAGTATTGTTGCTGTTGTTATTTGTTATTGCATTCGTCGATGTTGACATTATTTGTTGCTGCGTCATTCGTTTTGTCGCATTTGTTGTTACGTTATTAAATAACGTACATACAACAAATTTTAACAACATTTTAACAAATTTTGTTGTAATTTGTTGCTATTGCATTTATCGTTATGCGGGATGTAGTTGTCGCATCTGTTGATGGTTAGGGCTGTTGCGTTATTTTTCCTCGTGCAAATGGTTATTCTTACATTTGTTGCTGTTGCGTTTGTTGTTGATTCAGGTTGTATTTATTATCTTTTTTTAATATTGCATTAGTTATTTTTGATTTGGTTGTTGTTTATATGTTATTTGTTATTGTTGTTGGTTGATATGATATGTGTTGCGTTGTTGATTGTTTGTTGTTTATTGTTAATATAGGAACATGTATTATTAATATTAATATAGGAACATATTATTATTATTATCTTACAGTTTTTATCATAAACACTGCTAAGTACATCAGCGGCATTTGCACATTAGCTTTTCTGCGTATCTTATAACTTGAGTGTACATTTGCACTTGATATGGGGATTTGGGAAAACGTTTTTTTACTTCCATATCTACAGAGTAAATGGAAGTATTGGAGCTTCAGAAAAAAGCATTTTCGGGCAGCTCGCCATTTTTTTGTTTAAAAAATAAAGGTTGTATCTCTCAGAATCACTTCCTGAACAAGTGTCCGTGTGTCCGTCTGTGTGTGTGTCCGTCTGTGGTCATTTACAAAAATGGCCATTACTCCCTCATTTCTCAATGTTTCCCTCATGTCTCCCTGTTTAATCGGAATTCGGATAACGCACAGTACTTCCGATATATTTGCATTTTTAGTGTTTTCTATTTTATTTTTTCCGGCCACAAAAATGGACCGATTTGAGCGTTCATGGTCTTAAAATTTTCGTTTTACCTTGCAGAATATATAAGTATTTTTTATATTCCGATAATTTAGGGTATTTTTATTTTATGCGAATTTTAAAATTTGAATTGTGATTTTTTTAAATATATTTTCAACCGTAACACCCTTAAAAGCAGTCAAAATATGATCAAATTGTGTCGCAATTATACGTTTCAAAGTACATAGGTATTGTGTGTTATCTACGCAACACTCGTTTTTTCATCCAGGCAAAAAAGCCACATAATCCTATTTAATTGATAGATTGACCAGCTCATCTTGAAAGGTATCTATCTAAGAATCTTATCAACTCAGCAAATTGGTTAATCATTGAAAAAAAAAAACAAATTTTTTCCTACTTCAACAGCCCTTTTATTAATTATTTTAAAATCGAAAAATCGATTGAATCGAGAATTCAATTAAATCGAGAAATTGATTAAATCGAGAAATTGAATTAATCAAAAAATCGATTAAATCAAAAAATCGATTAAATCGGAAAATCGATTAAATCGAAGAATCGATTAAATCGAAAAATCGATTTAATTCAAAAAATCGATTAAATCGGAAAATCGATTAAATCGGAAAATCGATTTAATCAGAAAATCGATTAAATCAAAAAATCGATTAAATCGAAAAATCGATTAAATCAAAAAATCGATTAAATCGAAAAATCGATTAAATCGAAAAATCGATTTAATCGAAAAATCGATTTAATCGGAAAATCGATTAAATCAAAAAATCGATTAAATCGAAAAATCGATTAAATCGAAAAATCGATTAAATCGGAAAATCGATTTAATTCGAAAAATCGATTAAATCGAAAAATTGATTGAATCGAAAAATCGATTAAACCGGAAAATCGATTAAATCGGAAAATCGATTAAACCGGAAAATAGATTAAATCGAAAAATCGATTAATTCAAAAATCGATTTAATTCGAAAAATCGATTAAATCGAAAAATCGATTAAATCGATAAATCGATTAAATCGATAAATCGATCAAATCGATAAATCAATTAAATCGATAAATCGATTTAATTCGAAAAATCGATTAAATCGGAAAATCGATTAAATCGGAAAATCGATTTAATCGAAAAATCGATTAAATTGAAAAATCGATTAAATCGAAAAATTGATTAAATCGAAAAATCGATTAACTCGAAAAATCGATTCAATTCGAAAAATCGATGAAATCGGAAAATCGATTTAATCGAAAAATCGATTTAATTCGAAAAATCGATTAAGTCGAAAAATCGATTTAATTCGAAAAATCGATTTAATTCGAAAAATCGATTAAATCGAAAAATCGATTCAATCGAAAAATCGATTAAATCGAAAAATCGATTAAATCAAAAAATCGATTAAATCAAAAAATCGATTAAATCGAAAAATTGATTGAATCGAAAAATCGATTAAACCGGAAAATCGATTAAATCGGAAAATCGATTAAACCGGAAAATAGATTAAATCGAAAAATCGATTAATTCAAAAATCGATTTAATTCGAAAAATCGATTAAATCGAAAAATCGATTAAATCGATAAATCGATTAAATCGATAAATCAATTAAATCGATAAATCGATTTAATTCGAAAAATCGATTAAATCGGAAAATCGATTAAATCGGAAAATCGATTTAAATGAAAAATCGATTAAATTGAAAAATCGATTAAATCGAAAAATTGATTAAATCGAAAAATCGATTAACTCGAAAAATCGATTCAATTCGAAAAATCGATGAAATTGGAAAATCGATTTAATCGAAAAATCGATTTAATTCGAAAAATCGATTAAATCGAAAAATCGATTTAATTCGAAAAATCGATTTAATTCGAAAAATCGATTAAATCGAAAAATCGATTCAATCGAAAAATCGATTAAATCGAAAAATCGATTAAATCGAAAAATTGATTAAATCGAAGAATCGATTAAATCGAAAAATCGATTAAATCGGAAAATCGATTTAATCGAAAAATCGATTAAATCGAAAAATCGATTTAATCGAAAAATCGATTAAATCGAAAAATCGATTAAATCGAAAAATCGATTAAATCGAAAAATCGATTAAATCGAAAAATCGATTGAATCGAAAAATCGATTAAATCGAAAAATCGATTAAATCGAAAAATCGATTAAATCGAAAAATCGATTTAATTCGAAAAATCGATTAAATCGAAAAATCGATTAAATCGAAAAATCGATTAAATCGAAAAATCGATTAAATCGAGAAATCGATTAAATCGAAAAATCGATTAAATCGAAAAATCGATTAAATCGAAAAATCGATTAAATCGAAAAATCGATTAAATCGAAAAATCGATTGAATCGAAAAATCGATTGAATCGAAAAATCGATTGAATCGAAAAATCGATTGAATCGAAAAATCGATTATATCGAAAAATCGATTAAATCGAAAAATCGATTTAATCGAAAAATCGATTAAATCGAAAAATCGATTAAATCGAAAAATCGATTAAATCGAAAAATCGATTAAATAGAAAAATCGATTAAATCGAAAAATCGATTAAATCGAAAAATCGATTAAATCGAAAAATCGATTAAATCGAAAAATCGATTAAATCGAAAAATCGATTAAATCGAAAAATCGATTGAATCGGAAAATCGATTAAATCGGAAAATCGATTAAATCGAAAAATCGATTAAATCGGAAAATCGATTAAATCAAAGAATCGATTAAATCGAAAAAATCGATTAAATCGAAAAATCGATTAAATCGAAAAATCGATTAAATCGAAAAATCGATTAAATCGAAAAATCGATTAAATCGAAAAATCGATTGAACCGGAAAATCGATTAAATCGGAGAATCGATTAAACCAGAAAATCGAATAAACCGGGAAATCGATTAAATCAAAAAATCGATTAAATCGAAAAATCTATTAAAACGAAGAATCGATTTAATCAAAAAATCGATTAAATCGAAAAATCGATTTAATTCGAAAAATCGATTAAATCGAAAAATCGATTAAATCGAAAAATCGATTAAATCGAAAAATCCATTAAATCGAAAAATCGATTAAATCGAAAAATTGATTTAATCGGAAATCGATTAAATCGAAAAATTGATCAATTCGAAAAATCGATTAAATCAAAAATCGATTAAATCGAAAAATCGATTTAATCGAAAAATCGATCAAATCGAAAAATCGATTAAATAGAAAAATCGATTGATCGAAAAATCGATTAATTCGAAAAATCCATTAAATCAAAAATCGATTCAATCGAAAAATCGATTAAATCAAAAATCGATTAAATTGAAAAATCGATTTAATCGGAAAATCAATAAAATCGAAAAATCGATTAAATAATAAAAATCGATTAAATCAAAAAATCGATTTAATCGAAAAATCGATTTAATCGAAAAATCGATTAAATTGAAAAATCGATTAAATTGAAAAATTGATTTAATTCGAAAAATCGATTAAATCGGAAAATCGATTTATTCGGAAAATCGATTTAATCGAAAAATCGATTAAATCAAAAAATCGATTAAATCGAAAAATCGATTAATTCGAAAAATTGATTAAATCGAAAAATCGATTAAATCGAAAAATCGATTTAATTCGAAAAATCGATTAAATCGGAAAATCGATTTAATCAAAAAATCGATTTAATCGGAGAATCTATCAAATCGAAAAATCGATTAAATCGAAAAATCGATTAAATCGAAAAATCGATTAAATCGAAAAATCGATTAAATCGAAAAATCGATTAAAACGAAGAATCGATTTAATCAAAAAATCGATTAAATCGAAAAATCGATTTAATTCGAAAAATCGATTAAATCGAAAAATCGATTTAATTCGAAAAATCGATTAAATCGAAAAATCGATTAAATCGAAAAATCGATTTAATCGGAAAATCGATTATATCAAAAATCGATTAAATCGAAAAATCGATTAAATCGAAAAATCGATCAAATCGAAAAATCGATTAAATAGAAAAATCGATTGATCGAAAAATCGATTAATTCGAAAAATCCATTAAATCAAAAATCGATTCAATCGAAAAATCGATTAAATCAAAAATCGATTCAATCGAAAAATCGATTGAATCGAAAAATCGAGTGAATCGAAAAATCGATTAAATTGAAAAATCGATTAAATCGAAAAATTGATTAAATCGAAAAATCGATTAACTCGAAAAATCGATTCAATTCGAAAAATCGATGAAATCGGAAAATCGATTTAATCGAAAAATCGATTTAATTCGAAAAATCGATTAAATCGAAAAATCGATTTAATTCGAAAAATCGATTTAATTCGAAAAATCGATTAAATCGAAAAATCGATTCAATCGAAAAATCGATTAAATCGAAAAATCGATTAAATCAAAAAATCGATTAAATCAAAAAATCGATTAAATCGAAAAATTGATTGAATCGAAAAATCGATTAAACCGGAAAATCGATTAAATCGGAAAATCGATTAAACCGGAAAATAGATTAAATCGAAAAATCGATTAATTCAAAAATCGATTTAATTCGAAAAATCGATTAAATCGAAAAATCGATTAAATCGATAAATCGATTAAATCGATAAATCAATTAAATCGATAAATCGATTTAATTCGAAAAATCGATTAAATCGGAAAATCGATTAAATCGGAAAATCGATTTAATCGAAAAATCGATTAAATTGAAAAATCGATTAAATCGAAAAATTGATTAAATCGAAAAATCGATTAACTTGGAAAATCGATTCAATTCGAAAAATCGATGAAATTGGAAAATCGATTTAATCGAAAAATCGATTTAATTCGAAAAATCGATTAAATCGAAAAATCGATTTAATTCGAAAAATCGATTTAATTCGAAAAATCGATTAAATCGAAAAATCGATTCAATCGAAAAATCGATTAAATCGAAAAATCGATTAAATCGAAAAATTGATTAAATCGAAGAATCGATTAAATCGAAAAATCGATTAAATCGGAAAATCGATTTAATTCGAAAAATCGATTAAATCGAAAAATCGATTTAATCAAAAAATCGATTAAATCGAAAAATCGATTAAATCGAAAAATCGATTAAATCGAAAAATCGATTGAATCGAAAAATCGATTAAATCGAAGAATCGATTAAATCGAAGAATCGATTAAATCGAAAAATCGATTTAATTCGAAAAATCAATTAAATCGAAAAATCGATTAAATCGAAAAATCGATTAAATCGAAAAATCGATTAAATCGAGAAATCGATTAAATCGAAAAATCGATTAAATCGAAAAATCGATTAAACCGGAAAATAGATTAAATCGAAAAATTGATAAAATCGAAAAATAAATAAAATAAAAAAATCGATTTAATCAAAAAATCGATTTAATCGAAAAATCGATTAAATCGAAAAATTGATTAAATCGAAAAATCGATTAAATCAAAAATTCGATATAATCGAAAAATCGATTAAATCGAAAATTCGATTAAATCGAAAAATCGATTAAATCGAAAAATCGATTGAATCGAAAAATCGATTGAATCGAAAAATCGATTGAATCGAAAAATCGATTGAATCGAAAAATCGATTTAATTCGAAAAATCGATTTAATTCGAAAAATCGATTTAATTGAAAAATCGATTAAATCGAAAAATCGATTAAATCGAAACATCGATTAAATAGAAAAATCGATTAAATCGAAAAATCGATTCAATCGAAAAATCGATTAAATCGAAGAATCGATTAAATCGAAAAATCGATTAAATCGAAAAATCGATTAAATCGAAAAATCGATTGAACCGGAAAATCGATTAAATCGGAAAATCGATTCAATCGGAAAATCGATTAAACCGGAAAATCGATTAAATCGAAAAATCGATTAAATCGAAAAAATCGATTAAATCGAAAAATCGATTAAATCGAAAAATCGATTAAATCGAAAAATCGATTAAATCGAAAAATCGATTAAATCGAAAAATCGATTGAACCGGAAAATCGATTAAATCGGAGAATCGATTAAACCAGAAAATCGAATAAACCGGAAAATCGATTAAATCAAAAAATCGATTAAATCGAAAAATCTATTAAAACGAAGAATCGATTTAATCAAAAAATCGATTAAATCGAAAAATCGATTTAATTCGAAAAATCGATTAAATCGAAAAATCGATTAAATCGAAAAATCGATTAAATCGAAAAATCCATTAAATCGAAAAATCGATTAAATCGAAAAATTGATTTAATCGGAAATCGATTAAATCGAAAAATTGATCAATTCGAAAAATCGATTAAATCAAAAATCGATTTAATCGAAAAATCGATCAAATCGAAAAATCGATTAAATAGAAAAATCGATTGATCGAAAAATCGATTAATTCGAAAAATCCATTAAATCAAAAATCGATTCAATCGAAAAATCGATTAAATCAAAAATCGATTAAATTGAAAAATCGATTTAATCGGAAAATCAATAAAATCAAAAAATCGATTAAATAATAAAAATCGATTAAATCAAAAAATCGATTTAATCGAAAAATCGATTTAATCGAAAAATCGATTAAATTGAAAAATCGATTAAATTGAAAAATCGATTTAATTCGAAAAATCGATTAAATCGGAAAATCGATTTATTCGGAAAATCGATTTAATCGAAAAATCGATTAAATCAAAAAATCGATTAAATCGAAAAATCGATTAATTCGAAAAATTGATTAAATCGAAAAATCGATTAAATCGAAAAATCGATTTAATTCGAAAAATCGATTAAATCGGAAAATCGATTTAATCAAAAAATCGATTTAATCGGAGAATCTATCAAATCGAAAAATCGATTAAATCGAAAAATCGATTAAATCAAAAAATCGATTAAATCGAAAAATCGATTAAAACGAAGAATCGATTTAATCAAAAAATCGATTAAATCGAAAAATCGATTTAATTCGAAAAATCGATTAAATCGAAAAATCGATTAAATCGAAAAATCGATTTAATCGGAAAATCGATTATATCAAAAATCGATTAAATCGAAAAATCGATTAAATCGAAAAATCGATCAAATCGAAAAATCGATTAAATAGAAAAATCGATTGATCGAAAAATCGATTAATTCGAAAAATCCATTAAATCAAAAATCGATTCAATCGAAAAATCGATTAAATCAAAAATCGATTCAATCGAAAAATCGATTGAATCGAAAAATCGAGTGAATCGAAAAATCGATTAAATCGAAGAATCGATTAAATCGAAAAATCTATTAAATCGAAAAATCGATTAAATTGAAAAATCGATTTAATCGGAAAATCAATAAAATCGAAAAATCGATTAAATAATAAAAATCGATTAAATCAAAAAATCGATTTAATCGAAGAATCGATTTAATCGAAAAATCGATTAAATTGAAAAATCGATTAAATTGAAAAATCGATTTAATTCGAAAAATCGATTAAATCGGAAAATCGATTTATTCGGAAAATCGATTTAATCGAAAAATCGATTAAATCAAAAAATCGATTAAATCGAAAAATCGATTAATTCGAAAAATTGATTAAATCGAAAAATCGATTAAATCGAAAAATCGATTTAATTCGAAAAATCGATTAAATCGGAAAATCGATTTAATCAAAAAATCGATTTAATCGAAAAATCGATTAAATCGAAAAATCGATTAAATAGAAAAATCGATTAAATCGAAAAATCGATTCAATCGAAAAATCAATTAAATCAAAGAATCGATTAAATCGAAAAATCGATTAATTCGAAAAATTGATTAAATCGAAAAATCGATTAAATCGAAAAATCGGTTAAATCGAAAAATCGATTAAATCGAAAAATCGATTTAAACGAAAAATCGATTTAATCGAAAAATCGATTAAATCGAAAAATCGATTAAATAGAATAATCGATTAAATCGAAAAATCGATTCAATCGAAAAATCGATTAAATCGAAGAATCGATTAAATCGAAAAATCGATTAAATAAAAAATCGATTAAATCGAAAAATCGATTTAATCGGAAAATCGATTAAATCGAAAAATCGATTAATTCGAATAATCGATTAAATTGACGCATTCGTTCATATAATTATCGATTACATAATAATCGATTAAATAATTACATTAAATAAAATTAATTTAAAATTAAATTAAATTAGATTAAATTAAATTAGAATCGATTAAAAAATTTGCTATTTAAATTTTAAAATTTGCCCAAAATAAAAATACACCACATTAACGGAATACAAAAAATATCCACATATTCTTCCATGTTTTGAAACGTAAAATTGTGACACAATTTGATCATACTTTGACTGCTTTTAAGGGTGTTTAGGTAAAAAATATCAAAAAATTCACAATTCTCATTTTAAAATCCGCCCAAAATAATAAACGCCACATTTTCGGAACACAAGAAATATCCACATATTCTGCAAGGTAAAACAAAGATTTTAAGACCAAGAACGCTCAAATCGGTTCATTTTTGTGGCCGGAAAACCAGTGGTGCGTAGATAACACACAATACTTCCATATTTTGAAACGTAAAATTGTGACACAATTTGATCATATTTTGACTGCTTTTAAGGGTGTTTAGGCCAAAAATATCGAAAAATTCACTATTAAAATTTTAAAATTCGCCCAAAATGAAAAAACGCCACATTTTCGGAATGTAAGGGCTGGTTAGGGCTGGTTAGGGCTGGTTAGGGCTGGTTAGGGCTGGTTAGGGCTGGTTAGGGCTGGTTAGGGCTGGTTAGGGCTGGTTAGGGCTGGTTAGGGCTGGTTAGGGCTGGTTAGGGGCTGGTTAGGGCTGGTTAGGGCTGGTTAGGGCTGGTTAGGGCTGGTTAGGGCTGGTTAGGGCTGGTTAGGGCTGGTTAGGGCTGGTTAGGGCTGGTTAGGGCTGGTTAGGGCTGGTTAGGGCTGGTTAGGGCTGGTTAGGGCTGGTTAGGGCTGGTTAGGGCTGGTTAGGGCTGGTTAGGGCTGGTTAGGGCTGGTTAGAG